>CM051635.1:9546605-12046605 GCA_028020825.1 Podargus strigoides
GTCCCAGTCCAGCAATTTACAGACACAAGATTTACTTTCTTTCTCACAGATGTTTTATTTTGTCTTGGGTTTATATTTGTTTTTTTTCCTTTTGGCTCTTTTCTAATGAGCACATGAAGATAAGAAACACAAAATAGCTTAAATTAAGATTTAACTAGTTCATTTAAAACAATACATAGTCAAGAATGGAGGAACGAGTACACCATGCTTATTGTGATTCAAGTTACTTTAAAAGCAAAGCTGAACAAAATTGCCAGCATTTATGTTCATTTACACAAACAAGTGCCTGTTTGTGTATAGTATGCATTTTTTTATTTAAATGAAAAGTCATTTTCTAGTTGTAAAAAACAGACATTATTGGATCCCTAACCTCATCTAATAGCAATAACTCTATGCTGTCCCCATATTCTGCTTTGTGCTTGGCTGGTGCACCAGCTTGCTCCTTTGGTGTGAGCAATTACTGTCATAAGGCATAAATCTGCTTCATAAAGCGACAGTTTAAGCTCAGGATTTTTAATGCTGGGCCTCTTAGCATAATGGTTTCTTAACGTAACACTTTGAGAATTACCCATGTGGATCAAAAAGAAATCTTGAGTGAAAAAAAATTGTTCTGTCTTCCAGAGGAGTCTCTGATTGGCTTTGTACTGCTTAAGCATACAAACTGCTGCTATTTCATTCAATACTGAAACTTGTATGGAGCTTGTGTAAGAATTTCACTCAAAGACTCAAAAAAGACAGGAAAGAATGAATGTCATTTAGCAGACTTTATAAAAAAATATTAAATCAATGGAGAGGCATAAAGGCAAACAGTAACTCTTCCTTTAAGACATGAGCCTTCTGCACTTGTTGGGAAAACTTCCTTCTGTGAGACGTGTTTTCTGACTTGCTGATAAGCTTGGCAACCTCCATTGTCCCTCCCTAATCACGAAGGGAGATATATTGGCCTCTTGAGTAGCTGGTAGAATTAATGCTTGATGATTCTGAGATTAATGTAATCTTTATGCAACAATTTCCACTGTTGTCCAATACCCAGGATGAATCTCTTCATAGCAGCTATCAAATATTTTAAGGAATTGTAACTTAGTCAAGAGCATGAGATACACATCTAATCAGAACTTTCTGAATGTAAATCATATTTATGCAACCCAGACAGTTTTCCTTGGTAAAAGAAGTCAATAACACTAACTAGGAAAAATTAATCATGTCGAACACATATAGTACTTCTAATGTGCTCAAATTTTTATGGGAGCTCTTAGATTGTCTTTTTAATTCAGATTTCCAAACAACAGCTAAGCTACATCCTGGATGCAAATCACACCACAACTATATGTAATTTTGATCCAGAAAAATTACTCACAACCATCAAGGGCTACATGGATATCTTTTAAAATTTCTTTTCAATGCTACTGACATCCAAGTATGTCTCAGCAAATGTGATTTAGTCAGTAATTTCTACTGGCATTGCTAGTATGGCTTAGAAGAGAGTGAGTCACCTACCAGATATAATAATTTTATTCAGAAGGATGCTATTTGTCACACTGATCTTTGACTGCACAGCAGGAGATGAGAAGGCAGCTTGCCTGACTTTTTCTTTTTTTAACTTTTCTCTGATTTGGCTAAATCTGGTTCAACTGAAGCCAGTGGAAATACTTTGCTTATCTCACATTGCCTTGATTTATGTAACCTTTCACAAATTTCTATTTTATTTCTATATGTGAGCCTTGCTTTCATTCAAAAATCCCATCAAATATTGCAAAATCCCGAGCATTTACACTAATTTTTAAAGGAAACCCTCTGTCATTTCAAAAACCTCCAAAGCCTGTAATAAGTATCTCAATAACATGAAGCAAATGTTTCAGGAGAAGATTTTTGACAATCTGGATCAGGACAAGACTCGAAAATTTTAAGTCTGTGGTAAGGCTGAAAGCAGGAGTGTGTTATTTCCTCCCTTGCCTTCAGCAGTTGCCCCTGCTGGCTTGGTATGGATTAGTTACTGCAGGCTGGCGTGTAAATCCAAACTTTGTCTCACTGGCAGTTAATTTTTGCATTTCTAGTATATTTTAAGATTAGGATTCTGAATTCAGTCTTCCAAGTTTTTTCTCCTGTTTGTGTTTTTATAGTCTAAATCAACTACAAGAAAAAAAAACAAATGCTTGCTTTGGTGAATCATCATCTACGTTATCACCTAGACCTTCATAGTGGAATATAGGATAGGATGAGATATACAATGGATGAACTGGCACTTTTTCTACAGCTGAATGTCAGTAAGACGGAGACCTTCCTGCTTCAAGGTCTCAGCATTAGCTAAAGAAAATTTCCTTTAAAGTAACACATGAGTTAGAGCAGTATAAACAGTAACGTTGCCAATTTATTGCTATAGACTTCTGTCAGGAATCTGAGTGAACTCAGTACTTGATTATGACACACATGTTTATTTTACACCACAAGGTTTGCTTTTTCCAGTCATACTTCTCCTCAGGGTTTATTTAGTTTTCCTATAATAACAAAACTATTTGTGTGGTACCTGCTGGATTATTATCAAAGACATCTAGCAAGTCATTCTACACCCTCTTCTTAACGTCTTTTTAACTCAACTACATAAACAGTTAACTTATTCCTCAAGTAACTGCCTTCCAAATCCCAAGTCACTTAAGTATCCTCTGATTATGTATTTACTGGATGTCACTTGTTAAATTTTGTTTTCTCAACATTGAGTGAAATGCTCTGGCTATCAGAACATACCAGTGGTGGTTCACGCACTGCAGTCACCCCATGCTTGTCTGGATCTCTCATCCTTCTTGTACTTCTTTTCCTTGTCAAAATGTTGGTTGAAGACAATGTCATTTTCTAAACACTTCATTTGGTGTTTCCTTTTTTGCTGCTTTTTTTTTTTGGGTTGTGATTGGCCACTAGCTTTAATATCTCTTAGGACTCCCAGGGTGGACAAACAGAATATTTTTTCAGCTTAATATACTAGAAAGACTAGTTCGGTGCTTAACAAGTGAGAAAATCAATGTCTATTTGCATGCTCTTCCTGCTTTAGGATACTCTGAATTTATCAGATCTCCAAAGTAATCTCATTTTGAGCTGAATATGCTTAACAGTTTATACCGCCTCTGCTTTATTTTCTGTTCACTGATCAGTGCTGGGAATTGCTACAGACCCCTGTGTATTTTAGCATTTTTCTGTCATGACTATTATTACGCATTGTGTTTTCCAGGGAAAAATTTCATGTGGGATTGGTGAATCAACGTTTTCTGCCAGATTTTGTGAGTGTTTGGCAAAGTGACAGTATTAATTGAAAAAACCCGCTGGCAGTTCAAGCGTGCTCATGTAAACAGGGGCACTTTTTTGGTTCCAGCAGTGTCTTCTAGCAATTTAATGGTGGGACCTTAGCTTCTAGTCCTATGAAAGCTCTCATGCTGAATGGCAGGTAAGCCTTCCATCAGGAAGAATATTATCCCCATTCCAGGTGAAAACAGATTACTTCATCTGAAGTTGTCCCCCTTCATGAGAAGACAGTATTGATGTTGTGTTTTGGGAGGGATTTGAGATAGAGTAGGTAAGTTTTCCCTTGAGATGGTCGTCTACCAGGAAAATGAAATGTGTGAGGAGATACATAATTTTCTGTGACCAGGTTTAAATGGGGATTTCCATATCTTCAGTGTTGGCGTTCCTGCATCATTTGCCAGGAGGACAAGCACAGGCCTATATACCATTTTAGGCTTAAGTGATTTACAAGCTGTAGGATGCCAAATTGTTGGTGAAATTCAGTTGAGTGGGTACAACTGCAGACTCCCTTTAAGTTGAAAAACAGGCTTCTATTCTGCTATAAAGCTGTGTTGTTTTTCTCTAGTGCATAGAATATTTTAATTCAGGTTTTAAAACAACAGACCAGTTGTTGTGAGCAGCTATGATCATCACATTAGAGAATTTAATTGAGAGCCTGCATAAAGTCTGTTGTATCTCCCTTGCTACAAGGGCAAATTCTCATCTGTTATGCTGTGCTGTGTTTGCTGGGACAGACGTTGATGTGCAGCTGCAATGTGGTTCTCCTTGCCCTCGCAGTTCTAGGGAGAAAGAATCACAACTGGGAGGAGCCCAGGGCTCTGCCCATTTACTCGCTTTGGCATCATAAGCCTCCAGGCCCTGGTGCTTGTACTCTGCTCTCCAGCTGAGCAGACTTTCTTGCAGGCAAGGAGGCAACATTTAGAGCTAAGCAACCTGGCCAGAATATTTTAATATTTAGAACTGAAAAGCTATTTCTAGTTCAGAGTGGGATTCTAATTTAAAGTAGCCCTGCTGGTTTTGATGGGGCAGGGAAAACATTTAAGCCCTGCTTTAATTCAGGTAGTGAGTCCAGATATCAATAAGAAGGTTTCAGCCAGGACGCAGGATAATTAGGCTATGTATTTATGTGGTGTTTTGTTCTCTTGCTAATACCTGATCTAGATTCCTTCAATTTATCCTGGGTGAGGATACATTTGCTGCAGTCATGCTTCTGACTGTGGTGTAGACATAGCCTATGACTCTCATTTCTCAAGGGAAAGAGGCAAGTTTTCCTGGCATAAATAGAAAAAACTAATGACTGCATCTACTTCATTATCTTCATCATTTTGCTGCTGCTGTTGGGCAACATGTCAGCATTTAGCCATAAACATCTCTGCCACGTAGAAGATGTATGCTGATTTATAAACATCACACTATGCTGCAAGCACACATACAATTTCTGAATGTTTGGGGTTTTTTCCCTCATGACTGCAGGATTATTGCTGTGGGTGAGATTACTTACCAGTCTGTATCCCTACTTTCTTCTATTTTTACTAATTGGCTCTTGCTTTAGAAGTAAATCAAACTGCACAGATTTGTTTCGGATATAAACAGTAAGTATTTCTGGTAACAAAAGCTACTTTTTATTATCTTACATGCTCAGAAAGAGAGAAGCACTGAGCTGCTACCGTGACATTTCTATTTGATGGAAATTGATGTGAATCTTTATGAATTTTACTAAGAAGGAAGCAGGCAATAAGACTTGACCTGTTTGTAGAAAATCCCTGTTTGTGGATAAGTTTTCAAAAACTTATGAAAACTCGATCCTTTTTAATTAAGCTGCAACTTAGAAATTGAAAGGAAAAATGGCTTGAAAAAATTGATTAAAAATGTAGAAAGGGCTATTATGGTATTTTCCCTGTATTTAAATCTCATGATATATTTGAGCCAAATCATTATGTGCCACATTCACAATTTATACCAGCTGACTTTAAGGTATGCTTCATTAGTGTAACACCAGTGAGAATTTTCCACTTACTGAAAATCTAACAAATACAGAAGAAGATTTAACAATCCACGTTAATCTAAAACATGAAGAATCGAAAATAACAACGAAGTTTTTACTTATAATACAATTGATCATGTTAGTGATCTGCATAGCCTAGAATCCCTAGATCTTTTTTGAGGTCTTAAGGACTGTTATGGGTAGGAAATTTATACACAATGTATTCCTTGCAATGTTTCTGGTAGGAAACCCAAGCCTAGATCTGTTCATAGGCTATCTAGCTAGAACCTAACCATTAGTTATTACAGTGCTACTAAAATTCATCTTAAAAACAGCAACAAATTTTTGTAAAATAATTTCTAGTGCTTCAGTACATCAGTCCTTAAGACGACTTTTCCATGATCTTGAATAAACTTGTGCTTCATAAAGGCAGTATGCTTATTTTATGCAATGATAATAGTAAGTTATTTTTCTATACAATGTAAATGGATTCAGAGTTTTAGTTTTATTGCTGGCTCTGCTAATGACTTATTGTTTGTTCATGGTAGCAATGAAAGACTTCTTAAAGAAACTTTCAGTTTCAGAATTTCAGTTTCTAACATTTCTAGATAAATGGGCTGATTCTGATCTCATACTTTTTATACTGAGTGACTTCAATGCTGCTGCTATTGTTTTGTGCCATCCAAAGTCATGATCTTTCTTAGCAGGAAACTGGAGACCTAAAGTTCATGTAATTAGCATTAGTTGAACGTTATTTGCGGATTGGTAATTTTTCAGAGTATGATTTTTAAACTTTTTATTCTACTAATTAAGCTTTATTAACAGCCACAATGAATACAGGAGTTGATAGTCCCGTTATGTTATGAGTTTGCATCCAGCTTTAAAGCCAAGTTTGAAATTATGACTGTAACTTTTTTAGCAGTCAGACTGAGTTAAGCTGGTTGAATAAACCCACAGATGTCACTAAGTAGTGATAGCTTACCATAATCGCTAAAAAATCCTAATATTGCCAAAAAGGAAAGTCATGTGCAATGGACACAAAAATCACAGATATTAGTGTACTCTTCAAAATGCTCCTGACACTACAAATCCATGAATATGTAATCATTTTTATTAACATAAATCTTTATGTATTATAATGTCAAATGAGTGAAAGATTAGGATTCAACAGAAGAGTTTTAAGCATTTTGTAAGCAGAGTGATTTAAAAAGGAATGACTGGTGACAGAGACAGGGATCTCAGTCTACAGTCTATGCTCAATTAATGATTCTATCTTAGGCAGTATAATAAAATATAGTGACAGGGTGAGCCAGATGTGGGATTTTTGTTCCATAAAGGAATATTGAGAGGCTAAGCTAGGCTAAAATGTTGAAATTTTGAAATGTTAATTATGTTTGTGGAATGTTCTATTTATTTCCAAATTATAATGTTATTGGTGTTATATATTTTTTTTTTAAAGCAGTTAGATTTTTAGGAAGTGATTCAGCTGGCAAAATCACATTGGTCTAGCATTGCCTTAGAAGCACTGCACAATCACATGTGGACTTCAAGTGCTGCTGCAGAACAGTGGAGTCCCTCAACCATGCATGCTGTCCCAATATGCATGTCTTACACTAGGGAATCTAAAAGAGCATCGCATGCACGTGTTTGGACAGCTGAATACCATCATTATAATTGTATAATTTCTGTTGCTTTGCTTTTATATCTTATGGAAAGAATAAACTTTTAAGTTATAAACTGAATTCTATCAAGAACTCAATGAAATAGAGCATTTGATTATTTAACTCACAGTTGCTTTCACTTAGAACAGTTCACTACAGGAATTTTTTTTAAGCTTCACTAGCTCTTTATGTAGTGCCTCAGATAATTCAAATGACAGACAGTAGCAGTGGATATCAACCAGTTAGGTAAATTGCTAGGAGTTTTTATGCAAGCAATAGCTCAAGAAACAAAATTCGACCACCACAAATCAAGTGAAACTCACACTTACCTGTTTTCAGTCAGAATTTTTAGCACTGTACAAATGATACTATGCAATGAGCATATGACACATCAACACTTAGTTTCATATAGGTAAGAAAATGAGGATGCTTATGAAGAAAACTAACACTGAAATGAAAATTAAGAAAAAATTGAAAATGTAATATGTGGAAAGGACCTAATAAAGAGCTCTGGTCCTACGAAGAAGCAAGTACAATAAATATATATTTTAACATTTGCATGACTTCCATCAACATGCTGTTGGACTGACAGAGAAAGGATTGCAAAACTTGCCATAGAAGGTCAGCTATATGCCCTGACCTTGGCAAGGGTTAGGGAGAAGATGCCGAGTCAGACCTAAAGGCTGTGAACAAATGTTATTGGCAATACAAAAACAGAGAGGCAAGTTACATGAGTCAAAAACTTCTTATGGGGCCAGGGAAGCAAGTCAAGCCTATACCACAGTCACACAGCCCCACAGCCTTGTGGGTAACAGCTGCCACAAAGGAGCTGTAAATGTAAGCTGAGGCCTCAGAAAAATGTGTTTTACTGCCTGATGTTGTAAGAAAACATCTTGAAAGCTGGCAGAGAATCCTCTCTTATTCTGGCAGCCTGCTGCTGTGCCTGGGAGTGATGGCTTGTGCGCATGGAATTGCCCTGCCACTGGTCCACAGCCTTCAAAGGCTTTCTGTCAGTGTTGGCCTATTGCGAGGTACAGATAATACACCCACTCATGTGTGTAGGCTTATTTGATTAGAGAAGTTTTCCCTGGAGCTTTTAATTTTTGGAGCATTTTGCAAGCCTTACATGAGGTTGCCCTCCACCTTTTGTACTGGAAGGGTCTGCCTGGCTGGTGCTGTATCATAAGTGATATACAATGACCTACTGGAAAAAGAACAAAAAGACAAAGGGAAGAAAGGAAGAACGTGTTCAGAGATTAATTCCCATGAGGAGAACCAATGTTTTATCACAGGAAGGAGAAAATCAAGAACTGGTTCTCGAGTACAAGGAAGAGGTATGTTGACAGAAGGAGGTGTATCAGCACAGACCAAGTTACGTTATTTTTCTTAAAATGGCAGGCACTTGTTTCCCCAATATTCATAGCTGAAGCATTGAATTTAGTAAAGGCAGAGAAAGTAAATATATGGGTATATACATTTGCTATATTTAAATCTTTCACGTGAAAAGGACAATAGGGAGAATACGTTATGAAAAGATCTTTGTCAAGCATTACTGACTGAAGGTGTAGCAGAGAAAGCCAACAAATTTAACATGCAAATAGTGGCTCTCATGAATCAGCCCAGTCTCCTGTTTGTCAGTGTAAGAGAAATACAGTATGGTAGACATAGGAAATCAATGCATCTGCCACACTATAAATACTCTGAGCTTCTAAAGGTCATGTCAGCCTGACTGTTCTGCATTCACTCGCTTCTGGTACAGTCCTCCCTCTGCTGAGTTTGTCTTAAAAAAAAAAGAGAAATTTCTTTAAGCATGTGGTACTTTTGTCCCTCCCTCAACTTTTGTAATGCTGCTACTCATGGCAGCTCTGTAAATAACTTTTGTTGGAAGTGTGTGATAAGTATTTTTTTTCCCTTAAGAAATCTTGTACTCGAGGAATTTCTGGGAAAGTATGCCAAACGTCTTTTTGTTGGGTGTTTTTGCAGCACCTGCTACTGTTTCTGTGTATCCTGTGCATAGGGGACACACAGATATCCAGATATGAATGTTTGATGCTATGGCTACGTAATTAACAGGGAAGCAAAACAGAGTTGGCAGTGGATTTACACAGTGATCATCATTAGAGGTTCAACCTAGCAACTCCCATTAATTTCTGAGGGAAGAGCTTGTGTTTGAGTCAGGCCAAGATCAGGCAGCTGGTGAGAATCGGGAGTATCTCAGTGTTTGTACAAGGGTGGCCTTGACAAGCACGTAAAGAGAAACCTTAGTGTGGACAAAGGTGTTTAGACAGGAAAAGCGTAATACACTAGAAAAGAGAGCATAAAAAATGTGTTAACTTCCAGTTCACATGTGAGACTCATTTTTTAACCTAGAATCACAGAAGTATTGGCTGGAAGGGACCTGTGAATGTCCGACCATATGCTCAATGCGGGACTGTCACCAATGGTAGATTAGCTCAGCTGAGACTTTGTTTAGCTGAGCCTCAAAGACATCTAAGAATGGAGATTCCAACATCTCTATGGGCAGAAACATAAACAAAAAAGTGCCCCATAAATGAAACTGAAGCCAGGTGATGAGTTGCTTCTTATTAGTCATTTCTTTGTGCAGACCTGAAAAAACACAATTAGAAGTGACAATTTGGTTATTCTGTTTGTTTTAATTTTCACAGATATGTGGAGATCCATAATATGTTGCTAAAGAGGTGTATTATTTTTGACACAATCGCGTTTCTTCACTAGCATCTGGGTGATTTATGCATAGCAGTAGAAGGCATAGTCAATAATCCAGAGGTACAGTTTGGATGAGCAGCTGAAAGTCTGGTAGAGAGCAATCCTTTTTGCATTAAACTACCATTTGTCAAAAGTTGCTGTACTCATGTATTTCTATGGGCTGCACAGAATAGACGTCAATATATAGAAATGTGATCATTTCCTCAGCAAATGTGACTTGACTTGTACCTTTCAGCCAGACAACAGACTGATCTGAAGGAGCTGTGTATGGCAGAGTGTGCAGTGAGCCATGTTGCAGGCACTGTTGGATTGCTTTCCTCTTGCAGAGGAAAGTAGTTCCATAGTTATCTGGGTGAGTGTGTGCTGTTAGTGTAGCACAAAGATTTTAATGATTTATGTCACTAGGAAAAAGCAAAATGCATTTTTTTACCCCCACCTACTGCAAAATGTGTGCAATATATGAATACCTCTGCAGAATTTCTGGGGCTTCCCAAAAACTTAGGAGGTAAAAATGTGGTTGTGGGGGGTAGAAAAGGAACATGTTTGCTAGAATGTCACATAGCTAATATATTTCAGTCATATTATTACTTTTCTCTTTTTGGCCTGAGATCTTGTTCCTACTTGCTGTTTCTGAATGCTGTGAAATTTTGGTTGCACAACTAGACAATTTAAATGACTGTTAATAGTATGTCTACATAGCTTGCTATGGGTTTTAAGAGCTACATGGATAATAATTACTGATTTCACATCACTATTATAAGATGTGTGCAACAAAAAGATTAATACAGAGTGTTTTGGTTATGAGAGTAAACTAGAGCACACTATCAAAGCAAATTGATAAAACTGAGTTTCCTGATGTAGTGCTGGTGTAGTATTTTGTCTGCTTTACATTTGTAAACTAGGAGAAATACTTATACAGGTACAGATCCTGATATTAATTGGAACATAGACCATCTAGTTTTTATAAGATTAGGAGGTTATGTAGAACAGATTGAGACTAAATTGTCACCAGGAAATAAAAAAATCAGAATTTAGGGCTTCTGCACTATCACATCTTGCAAACACTACTTAGCAAACCACAGTAATATTTAATAGTAAATACATTAACCAATCTTGCTAATTTTTGGAAAAAATAACTGCTACGGAGCTATTTGTAAGTTTTCTCACATTCCTAAAGTTGTCAGTGCTCTCAAGCTGATTGCAGGAGACCCAGAGAATTACTGAGTTTCTGATGCTATAACAGTAACAAATATCACTTAAAAGAAAAAAGGCAAAATGAAGCCAACACCAAACAACCCTCTTGGTCCATGGAAGACAGAAAATAGTAATTCTGGGTTTTTTTAGCATTCCCATAATATTTGTATCACACGACACAGAAAAATGTGAATACTCTGCATCTTATTGCCTTGCTATAGTCAAGTGATACTATCCTCAGCCTAAAGACAGAAACTGAGATAAAGCACAGAAGCTTCTAGTTTGAGCTGTATTTGCTTTCTTAGAGTAATATTTTCAAACATTCATATCAGACACATGCTTTAGAATTCCATTTTCAGTATTTCTGAAGCTCTCTATTTACCGTATAAGTTATCTTCTGGTGCCCCCAAAACCAAGAGAAGTTATGTAAGTGTGAGGATATTCCCACATCCTTGATGACTGCTTTAGTCTTTATCTTCCTGACTGAGATTTTCAATTCAGAAATATTTTTTTAAATGTATTTTACACAGTTAAATCTAGTGTCAATTTTACTGAATTGCTACTCTAGACCAGTTTGAAAGTTGTAGGTGAAGTGATATTCTCAGGTTGTTTTGTATTTGTCTTTGGTAATGGGATTTTGGTACTTGGAGTTCTGCTCTGTATTTGCTCCAGGTCAGACAAAATATCTTGCATGAAAGGAATTGAATCTGCTTGTGTTTATTGGGAGAAAGAATGCATGTTTTTGCTTGATCTGGTTTTACTTAAGTTCATTAAGTCTAAAAAAACCCACAACTGGCAAACAGTGTCATGTGTAGTTTTGTTTGTTTATTTGTCTTTTGCCCAAAAATGCCTGTAGCAGGAATTTATGTCCATCTGCAACTGTCTCGGATCTGGGCTTTCTCTTGTAAATCGTGCAGAAGTTATGGTTTTTCTTCCTTGATTTTTCTTAAGATTTTACAGCATTCTTTCTGGTTGACTAGCTGAATAGCAAAGCAGAAATTCAGCCATTTATAGCATGTAATTAAACTCTTTCTACACTGAACATTTGTCATTAGTATAGGAAAAATGTTCTCTTCTCTTGTGTAGTGTTCTGACAGTAAATACTGTGAATACATTTCTTTCATTGTTACAGGTGGATTTTTGTAAAACCAACATTTTAAACAGAGCTTTGCTTTTCTTTGCAAAGAGAGCAGCTTTAGTGTAAGAGAAGAGGCTCAAATTAGAAGTGATCTCTAATGCAAGGAACATAACAAAAATCACACTTTCATTGCACATCTTCACAGAATGCTGTGTGTTATATTTTATGACAATCAGTGCAAATCAGGTACCATGTACCATGCTGAGCTTGGAATCAGCCTTCAACGTGCAACCCTCGGGACAGAACTAGGTGGTACTGGTGGGGAAGAAAACTGGTTTGGATGGAAACTACAAAAAGTAGAAAAATAGATCTTCTAACAACAACAGTCACACCTGGTATTAAAGCCTAGTCTCTCATTAAGCAATGATTATTGCCTGCTGCGTATAAAAATAGCCAACACAAATAGCAAAGCTTAGCAGTGCTAATTTAATAGTTGAATGTGCTTATGAGTGTTCACTGGAGCAGAGCAAATAATCCAGCAAGAGTAGTATATTGAATGATTTTAGTTTCTCTTTTCTACTTATGGAATAACCACAAACAGATCACGACTTCCTTGAGTTCATCTCTTCAGATAGTTTCCATTAATAGCTTTTCCCAGATACAATTTACTGAATTGATTGATCATGAGTATTCTGAATTTAAACAATAGTGCATACTTGTGGTTAATCAGATAAGTCACATTTTCTCATTCTTGTTGACTGAGTTGAATACACAACAGCTTTCAGGGAGCTCAACTCAGACATATGTAAAAGGAAGCAAATGTACAAAAGCACATGGATGACTAAAGTATGATATTTCCCAAAATACATTTGCATTATTTATCTTCGATATAGGTTGAACAGAACCTTCACTACATGCATTAACTATAGAGCAGAATGGGGCTTGTAACTTTGCCCTTAATTAAATGTTATATTCTACTACTTAAGATGTGTATTTTAGTGGGTAATGTGCATGCTGTTTCATTCACAGGGTAAGGTGAAATAAGACTTATCCATTAGGTCTCCAATATAGGGAGGAAAAGTCACACCAGAAAGGCAGAGAAGACAACATTTCAATATTGTATATTGAAACTGAATGTTAAAATCATGCACTGGCTGATAGCCTGCATGCCCAATGCTGAGTCACAAATGAGAGAACAGGATGATACAGTGCCACCAGGCAGGGCTGCAACATGCTGGGATTCACTTCAGAGAGTGGTGAGTCAGTGGGAAACATTGCATGATTAACAGAGGTGAACACAACAGTGAGGAGCCTGTGCAGAAGAGGCCTGATGGTAGATTAGGATGTCCCCATACGAGATCACAGTGCATCTATATGGTCCCATTCTCTTCATTTCTTCAACTTTGAGTGTGTTGTCCCACTCCCAGGTACACACTTCATAAAGTTCTATGAAAGCTAACTCATTTGGACTTGGTGAGCAGTTCAGCTTGTGCTTCTTACTTTGTTCTTCATTTTATGGATTTGCATTTTGCTTAGACCTACAGGGACCCAGTCCCGTTTGGGTTTTTGCATGCAATGGTAATTAACTGATGCTATAGCCACCAAAATACAGCATAGGCTGGGGCTTTACAGATCACTCTTATGCACTTGTTTGATTTATGTATGGTATGCATCACAGAAGAGCAAGGCTATTTTTTTTTTTTTCTTTTTTCTTTCTCAGTGCTTGAGTCAATGGGGAAATCTGGGAGGTGTTTTCCGGTTAAAAATTCAAACATTTTTAAATAGGACCCCCAATGACTGGAGATGTAGTACTTGAACTTTCTCTTGCTTATTTGAACAATTGATAAGCTTTTCAAAATGTGGATAACAAGGCATAGACACAGCTGACTTTGCTGTAGCAGAAATTAAGTAATCTTGAAACTGATCTGTACCAAACAAAGGTACTATTTCACTTAAAACTCTGAATTAAATAATAATAGCCAGAATTACTGTATGGTTTAAAATAAATCTGTAAGTGTAGGAAAGCCTCTGTCTCAGTGAGCTCAGTGTGATATGTATGCATCATCTTTCCTCAGATGTCCCATTAATTCCCAGCTGGGCTCCTTGAGCCAGAGCTGGTGTAAATTTTGGGAGTGAACTGAAAAATCTTCTCTCCATTTCTATCCACCTTAACTGGAAATGATTGAAAACTGTTGATTCAGAGGATGCTACAAAGCTTGCTCTCTCATTTATCACTAGGAGGAAAATGCTTCCTAAGTATAAGTGACAGATGATATTCTTTATTTCCTGGTCTTGGAAAGATTTTTAGTTTATTTACATAGCTTTCCTTTAAAACACAAACACATTTAGAGTTAGGTAGCTGTCTTTTTAGTGTGTTACAGAAGGTGTTTGATACAACTGATCCAGCCTGGGTTTACAGTCCATTGTAATGTCCCGTTCCCTTCTTCCCCCTACTATCCCTGCATTGTGCAGGCTACATTTGCTCCCCTTTCTTCCCCATCCCTTCTCCACTATTCTCTCTAAAAATCTGCTCTACTTCACAGGTAACAAATAAATTCACTTTACTTCAACCTTACTTAGAAAAGTCCCAGCTTATATTGTCTCAGCTCTTTTAGCTCACATTTGTCTTTGAATCTGTTGTGTCTATTAAAGAACAGAAGAAATCTGCTTAATTTTCCTAATCACAGCTGTTGGCTTGACATTTATATCTTTATGCATATACTCTCCTACCTCAGGAAGATAATATCAAGGTTAGAGATGCATTTTTAAAATTTAATTATAAGTATCAAGAGGAAGACAGAGTGATCAAGCCTTTCAGCTTGCTGGGCCGTAGGTAAGGTGTGAGATATGACAAGCATTAAAACTGGAGATGACGCGCAGTTCATTCAGGAAAATTTAAACACCTTAGGATGATGTGTACACAAATGACTGTTTTCTAGGACCACTGTGGTGACTTATGAACATTTTCTAATTATCTGTGTAGATAGCTGTTGTTAATTTGGCTGAAAATGGATTTCAGGACGTGTGGAGGAATAGCACTAATAGAAGAAAAATGAACTTTATTTTTTAAAAATGTATTAAATTTCTAGATTGGCTCAAATGAGATTTTTCTTTGAATTGGAAAAACCCCGAAACAATAGAGCTTTGAGTAGTTTTACTTGATCTGAAATAGTCCCTTCATCCTGCTTTGTAGACTTTGTATAATTTGACCTTGATTGAAAGAGTTTTCACTCTTGATAGAAACTAATTGCCTGTGTGGTGTTCAAATCATTGTGTTAAAATGAAATTAGTACTGCATGGGAGGGGATAATACAAGGAAAAACATACCATCTTAATGGACTATAAACCTTCTGTGCAAAGCACTATTTTCAAACCAATGAGGTAGATGTCAAGTTGTCTTTTCTATCTATGATTCAAGCATACCCCTGAAAGTTATAATATATACCTTAAATAAAAAGAACTGTAGAGACTGAAAAACTACACTCTGATGCTGCAAAATATCTTCCGGGATCAGCAGTGTCAGGCAATGTTCTTAGGCTGCTCAGGAACTGTAAAAGCTTCCTAGTAGAAACAGATTTTTCTAAATAGGGGCACACGTACCTTATGTCATGGCATTTGGTAATAACCTCCTTGTAGTCAATTGTCTGGTGCAGAGAGATGCTGTAAGGTTCTGGGCAATGTGCACATTTCAGTAACATAACAATAAGCTTTAGAGAGTCCATGACAGCATGGATTACAGCTGAGATAAATTAAATTTTTTACCAAATTTTAGCGCCAAGGATTGACGTGTAAATTTTTTAATATGTTCTTTGAAAGAATGTCAGATTTCATTATGTTAATATGAATCTTTGAGTTGTGTGCTTTCTTTCTTAAAAGCACATGTTGTAAATTAATGCGGTTTCCATCTTCCTTTTTTTACAGCACGCTTCACTTTCACAGTGTACACAGTGATCTGATCTCGGCTTGTTTGCTCTGAAGATAATGTAAGTTTTGCCAATGACTTTGACAAAAGAAAGCACTTTGCCCAGTAATTGCTTGTAATATGCAGATATAACTATCTGTAATAATACGTGCTGTATTTCAAAAATAGAAGAAGAAATGTAAAGCCGTAATACTGAATAACTCAGGCTTCATTCTCGTTTGTACTACACCCTCCTTTTATACTGGTTAGATATGGGAACATAAGGCACTTAAAATGGTACAGTTATAAACTTGAGTCATCTCAAGGGTGCTTTACTGTGACACAATGTAAAGAAGCCTTATCATACCAGGAGACCAGCACCAGGGAATAACTACTGCCCCACCCCTTCCTTAGTGTACCTATCCATGGCTTTTTAGAATGTATTCTTTAGGCTTTGGTGATCTCTTAGGAAATGGGACAGAGTTGGAAAGCACAAGAAAAATGTTTTAAAACATCCAGTTTAAAAATTGGAAATAAATGAGGTATTGTCTTCAAACCCTCTTTTTCTGTAAATAGCAATATGATATTGAAGACTGTGTGTTACAGAAGTGTTTGCTCTACAGGACAGAAGCCCTTGTGATAGTGAGGTCTATTCTGTGCTCTTGCATCAGGTGTTAGGATAATCTTCGTTTACCTAACTACCATCCTCATCCAGAAGGGTCTGCTGCTGTTTCAGTACTTACTGCCCTTTGCATGAGCTTGACTCAAACAGTAGATAGTAACTAAAAAAATGCTGGTTTAAAAGAAAAAAAAAAAAAGTCTGAGCTGTAGACTAATGCTGCTTCTGCAACTGTGATGAAAGGAGACTTCCAAGAATACCCAGGAGTGCTACCTCCTCCAGGCAGTAGCATGCCCGGCATTCCTGCTTTCCTGTCACTGTTATACTAGAGCACAGGCTGGGTGGAGGACAGCTGCTCCTTGTGACTGAATTGATGACTGCAGTAGTGTGTAGTGAGCCTCACTACATCCCACCGTATTTTAGCTAGAGTGGCTATCATCCTGGACAGAGTTCACGGCCAACTGGAAAAAAAGCATTAGCTGAGATGTTCAAAAACAAGTGGCAGGCATATGTAAACTGAAAAAATCATTTGGTAAACCCTATAAACGAGTATGAAAATCTTACCAGTTTAGATGTGGGAATAAGAACCTAAACTGACATGTCCTTTGTGTGTTCACTTCTCCGTTTTAGAAATGTTACTCAGCAGGCTGAAATAGGATGAAGCTTGTACTGCTAAAAACAAATTTAAATGTACAGTGTGAAGGTAGATTTCTAGAAATGTTGAAATATTAGAGATTATATCCTGCCCTCTGGAATATTAAAAGACATTTAGAAAGTTTACTGCACAAGAATTATACCTGTTGCCACTCCTGTGATGTACATTTAGTGGGGATATTTTTCCCCCCTTTAAAGCTATATTTCTGAGTCTACTTGTTAAGTGTAAAAAGCCTCAGCTTTTATTTAAACAAGCAAACTTCTGTCTTCAAAGAAAGACTTGCAAGTGTAAAATCAAACTGAAGGCAAGAAAAACAAAATTCTTGTCTTGGACTTTTGTGTAGTGTGTTTCAGTTTCAGCCAGTCTCACTATTTGTGTGTGCCTAAGGCTGACAACACTGATTAGGCATAGTCCTGGGACTGTAGAAAACAGATTGCTCTATTGGGTTTTTCCCCTTATCTTGCATTATTGCAGAGAGAGAGAGAGAGAGAGAGAGAAAGAAATGATAAAATTATTTCATGGAAAGTGGCTCTGGCAGACACATCACCTCTGCAGAGTTTCTGATCCAAAGCCACTAATCTGATTGCTGGGAAGGAGGAGATCCCAAGGCCACCTCACTGGTAGCAAGGCAGTACACTTACCCCTCTTTGATTCAGTTCTACTTGGCTACTTCCCTTCCTTGGCATCCCAAGTGGAGAAATCTGGCAAGATGGCTGACCTAGGGAAATGCATCTCATTTTCCCTTGTAAGTTTAGCAAAGGAGGAAATTTGTTCACCACTGAATTATTTGGATGCCCATTTTAATTCAGGTAACATCTATTTGTTGTCCCAGAGTAAGAAAGCAAAGTAAATGAAACAGCTGATGGCATGAAATTAAGATATCCACATCCACTTCCACCCATTATTTTTAATAAATAAAACAAATGAGGATCCTCTTCTACTTCTCTGTAGTGAAATTCCAATGTTGCAAATGTATTTAAGAGCTTTGAGTAAGTATTGCTTATCAAAAAAGCCCTGAACCTGCAAACTTCTTGCTAATTAATAATGACTTGATTCTCTTGGGTTCTCTGGAGCTCCTTCAAAAGGGCTGGACCAGTCTTAAAAAGTGTAGTATCTCTTCTGTATGCATTCTCATTTCTTTGGCTTTTCTAGCTGAGAGGATTTGTTCAGATATTTTGATTAAAATTGTAAAATATATACTATTAATACGCAATTTCTAGCAGGAAAAATGTTGCTGAAGTACAAACTGTACCAGTTCACACCTCTGGACTCTTGTTTCTAATTTATTTCTTGTCAACAACACAAAATGCATTTGGCATCTTTGTTTAATGTTCACACATCTGAAACTGCTGCTGTGGCTCTTTCCAACAGGCACTGGAGTTACGCTCCACTGAAATTAAAGGAATTTCATTTACTTATATCTTTGGCAATTGGACAAGAGAGTTGATAAGAGAAAGTCTTTGCCAATTGTATAATAGCTTAGTAGTGGTACAGGACAGGGTCCATGAGGTACATCTGTGAAACAGTAAATGACTGAATGAAGTATATTTGTCTACATTAAAAAAAAAAACAAACAACCAAAACCAACCAACAACCCAAAATTCCCAACAATGTGTTTTTAAAAAAATTCACAGAATTTTACAGGATCTTTTGGACAAAAGAAGATAATTTCATTTCTGTTATAATTGTCAATTTATAGTTGAAGGAATGCTTGTTAGCAGTGGCTAATAACTATACAAAAGAAATACAGCAACTTTGGATGATGCCTTGCTTTTTCAGTATTGTAGTTGTCATTCTTCTAAAAACAAGGATTGTTTTATAATTTATAATTTACAGATGCAAAAGCATGGCTGTTAGTAAGCAAATCATTAACATCAAATGTCATATTTGGAAAAGCCAGGAAAAAAAAATGCAGTCATTGCTTCAAACTGAGGGTTTTCTTAACTTTCACAATGCTTTAAACTGTCTTTAACTCCAATGGGATCTGAACATACATTTTATCATTACTTTCCATCTCAGAGTATCTGAAGGGATTTGCAATCAGCATTCACAGGGAGAGGAAAGTTGGCTAGAAGTGAGGATGTACCTGCAGTGCAGTATTTTCAAATAAAGGTGGTTTTTTTTCCACAGAAAAAAGGTAGAAATATGTAATATTTAATTACTCATAAGAAACTTCTTTTTTTTTACTTATTTATCAAGTAAAGACTGCTGTAAAATCCTTTAGGGTCTTGAAAAATAAGACTGGCGCTTTATAAAAAAATATCTTTTAAGAAACATTTGAAAAAAATCAGTTCTATTCCTTTAAAAACAAATGAACTACAAATAATGTGTTTCATGTAAATTGACAAATTATTTCAGCCGATCTGAGCATGAGTGTTAGTGTGGGCAAACAGCTCGGCTCTATAAAAATGAAAATGTGCATAATTTCAATTTAAAATGAGATCTAGAGAATATAGATACTCCCCAGACTGAAGTGCACAAGGTGAAATTTGAAACATATTTATGGAAAAATGCAAATATTTTGCGCATGAATTATAATGTGGCTGTAACTCTATTGTTTATAGCTGAAATGTAAGATACACGATATACCCAAAGTAAAAACAGTTGCGAGTGAATGGGAGATTTTTCTTCGCTGCACCGAAGTATTAGATAGGTACTGACAGTCAGCAAAGCAAGCCCTTGAGTTTCCAACCCATGTTTAGAGCCATTATTTCAAGTCAGGTTCCACCAATCTCTTTTACCATGAGAAGGGCCACTCAAAACATCACTTCAAATAGTAGAGTCTTAAGATTTGCATTACATAGCATCTCCCATTTCTATGTTGATTATTGGAGAAAATTTTAGGAGGATTAAAATAATTAGTGAAATCACTTAAAGCTGGAATTGACATAACAGGAGAATTCAAGCCCTGTTCATTTATTCAGTTAATTCTGAATTAATCGAAACTTAAAGATAGCACTTTCTGGGAGACCCACAAATAGCAACTCACAAACCAAGCGAGGTTTTCTCTTTTTAGTTTAAGGAGTCATCTTAACTAGAAACCTTAAAAAGAACAGCTTTACACTTTTAACAATGTATTTTGATTTTTGTGATGATTTTAGGGTAGTCTAGCACCTAAATTGGCTTCAAGTTTTTCTACAGGCAATCTGTGACAAAAAAAGGAAACTGAGGAGGTAGGAGCATTATCTAAATGATGTGAGGAAAAGCAGTGGGACATGAAAATGAACCACAGTTACCCATGTCAATAATCAGAGCAGTAGTATTTATAATTGTCATAATGTTAACCCAGTTTCAGAGCGTAATTCAGCACATATTTTGTTTCCTTTCTAAAAGGAACAGAAAATCTTTACCAATATTAATTTAGTTATAGTACATTATGAACTTTTAGACAGGGAAACATATCCAAAAGTCTGTGAGAATCCTCAAAAGGGAAATTCATAATGGTTCCATTTTTTTTTTTTTTGTTATAATCCCATTATGTTAAAGTGAGAGATTGCTGGAAACAACATTTCCCTTATAAAGGAAAAAATGTAGTCACTTTCCCTTGCAGATGGGAGGTATCAGGAAAGAAGCCTTAACCATGGAAAGGGTATGGTTTTGCTGCAAGGGGTAACATAAATCAGATGCATCTTCAGAATTAATTCTGCTATATTTTTTTGCTACTACTTTCAGAATCTAGGAAAAATAACCCATAAATAAATGGAAATGTGGTTGTTTTCTACCTTAGGGATATAGAATGGATTAAATTAATTTAATTAGTTTAATCTACTGCTTAAGTAGAAAACATGTCCTTGGTGAAGTAAACAGACAGGAAGGCTAAACTGAAAGTTTGCTGAAGTCCAAGTTAAGCTACCTCAAATAAGTTTCTCTTTGATTCTTTGTGAAAGAAAGAAAGGAAAAAGCAAGAAGTGTAGCATATTAGCTGTTCTCCATGACCACTGGTCTGTAGGGATTTTTCTAAATTGTGCAGAGCTGTTACGCTTTCATATCTTTTTGTCTTCAGCTTCAGTATATGTTTAGTTTTACAATTTACTTTTTTCAATATCAAAGTCACGTCAAGTATTGACTGTCCTCTCTAGGAGAGACATATAAGATGGTGATGAATGTCAATATTTACCATGACTTAATGTTTTTCAGACAGGAGAAAATGCTATCAGAATGTCTGTTATGCCTGTATCATAAAATTAGTACATTTTCATGAAAGCAGAAAGGTAAAAATGTGAAAACAGAGGCATCACGTTCAGTATATGTGGAATCTTCTTTACTGCAAAACCTATTTATTTTCTCTTTCTGAAGCTGAGACACCATCCAGAACAAAAGTCCCACGTTGGTTGTAGTTTCTGTGTGTAATTGCAATTTCAATTTCCATGTTCTTCTAGTGCTAATGAGAAACAAATGACAAAACAAGTTTTGTGCTTGCACACACTCAAAAGGATTTCATCTCTGAACGCAGAATCAGGGTGATTTTCATTCTCTAACCTATTTTAGATGTTTGGTTTGTTTATATATTTGATTTTTCCTGCTTGAAATCAACTCTAAAAGAAACTTAATGTGTTCTGTCTTCACTGTTAAATCTGGCACAGGGTATGGAATCAGTGCTGGGAAAGATTATTTCTTGCAGAAATAATAAAGCAATAGGAACATTGCTGCTTTTTTTTTTTTCTTTTTCCCTTTTAAAGCAGATTTGAATATATCCAGTGGTTTGAAAAGATCATATGCTGAAGTTTTGTGAAGAATCCCATGAGGATTCAGATGCTTATTCTTGGATCTATGGATAAAAAATCGTATTAAATGAGGGGTGATTTCACTTAGGACGACAGAACTGTCCACACCTAACTCACTACAGGCAACAGGAGATGCAAACGAGGAAAGACAGACAGTGATTCAAACTTTTTTAGGAGTATTGATGGTAGTGCCTGCTTAAGCAATTTTGAAACATTTCTATGAAAATCCTTTCACATGTAATATTTCTGGATAGGTTAGTCACCGTGACTGTTAGAGGCAGTCTGATTCCTGTTATTGTTTTGGGCCATGATTTCATGTATCTTCCCTTTTTTTTTTTGTTTCTCCTTTTCTCTGAACAAGTTTCTCCTGGACTTCCCTTTTTTGTTTAGGGTTCATTTATGTTTCTTTTTTCAGAACAATTCTACTGCATTGCAAAATCTGTTTAATCCTGCCTGCCAAGCACCTAGCAGCTCTGTCGCAGGGTTTACAGTTACCTGGACTCACCTGAGCATGTAGAAGCTGTTTTGATTTCAGTGATTCTTAATCTCCTAAAAAGCCTTTGCAGATCTTAATGAAAGATACTACTGTGTAACTAAAAGCTAGCTTTAAATTGATTATGACAGAATAATAAACATTGCCACTGTGGGAGTGTACAACTCAGTAAGAGCTCATCTGTTCTTCTGCCCAAAGTGCTTTGACATTAGCACAAGTTTTCATACTGTGAAATCACAGTTATTGACCAGCTCCAGGTGACTTAAACTTGCTGCCTGTGAAGCTTCCATCAATAGTGTTAGATAGTCATTCTTCTAAACTGCATGACTTGTATGTGATAGTGTTAGCCTGTGGTATCAGTAATGCTAATTAAATAACATTCTGATAACCTTTTCAAATGGCTTCATTTTGATTCACATAAAAAATAGCACTGCTGAAGAAGCACTGTTTGCATCCACATGGCTGATACTTTTTTGACTGAGCAACATGGATGATCAAAATTCAGTGTTTATCATAATTTCCTCTTAAATTCCAAATTATTTTTGTAGATTTTTTAACTTAAATTCTTGAAGTAAATTTATATTAAAAAAATTATTGCTGGAAAAAAGGCTGAAAACTCATCTACATATTTCCAGAGTGTAAAAATCTCAGAGACAGATGTTGCAAGCTCCTAGTTTTATTTAAGAAAATTTTAAAAATAGCTAAGGAACCTGTAGAACTTCTGGAAGTGTGACTAAAGACCTATAACGTTGGCAATACTGCACACAGTCCTAGAAAAGCTATGAAACAGTTACTCAGAATGGTACATAAGTAAAGCTGAAGAATTGGAAGACCAAGGTGGATTGACGAAGATGACATCTCAGCAGAAGCTACTGGTGTCATCACAGTTTTGTGAGGAAGCAAGTCTTGCAATGGTCTGAAGCAGATGAGGAAATCTTGTAAGTGTGCTTTAAAGAAATGAGGAATCGTAAGATACAGAAGGTGTATGACTTATCTGCCTCAGAGCACACTGACATTTTGGTCCTTCACAGTCTTTCTTGTTGGTACCATTTGGGTTAAGGATATTTTGGGACAAGAAAGACTCTTAACACCTCTCTTCCCTCTCAGTATGGTATGAAGATGTCGTAGCAAATAACAAATTAGGTGGCTTCGTGGCAGACTCTAGCTGTGCATGTGTAGCATGTAACATATGTGACATGATTATCTACATGTCTCCTAAGCATATGTGCCTTCTCATTTCTCTCATGAGAATTGCAAAAGTACTTGTGAGCCCTTGTATAAAGAATATAATCTTCTCAGGGTCAATGTAAATGTGGGGTCAATGTAAATGTGCAGTTGCCTGACTAAATGCCCTAATAGGGTATGGAGTACCCTGTCTTTATTTGACTTCTGTGTCTGATCTAACCCAAGGTGTAGAAAGGCAAATGAGGGTCATTCTGTTCCTCATTGCTGCACAATACCGGTGGGAGGTGTTTGGCATTAGAGCTCTAAAGGCATTCTTAGCTTTACTGTGTTGACAGCAAGGGTCATGGCTTTACTCTGAATCAACCTAGTTACACGGATACCTTGTTCATCTATGTAAAGCACGAAGGAAAGCACAATTGCTTTCCAGTGTTCTTCAGAGAACAATAAATGCAGCTTTAAATAGACAAGAATGCAGCTGATGTGTTTATGAAAGTACTGAAATTGCCCTGATTAGCGTTTAGAAGGCTAAAAATTATTTAGGCTCTACTCAATCAAAATATATTTACCAATTTCTTTGCAAAGCAGTATGTATTATCTAAATATTACAATCAGGATATTCTGTTGTTCTTGCCAATTTGCTGGGTTCTGTCATGTTAATGATGAGCAGTGGCAAAACCAAACTGCAGCTCTGTTAGAGACTCTGGGTATATTTGAGCTTTTGCCTGCTTCAAAGAGCTAGGAGAATAAATCATGTGAATCTTCTTCCAAACCTAGTCATTATGTCCCACAAACAACGTCTGTATTCTAATATATAAATGTGATTCCTTGAATTGCTGCCGATGGCAATTGGCTCATATGCACTGGCAAAGACAGTGGCAAGCACAGGACTTCAATTTTAACAGTGAATTCTGACTTCATTAAACGTGAAGTAGCATATCCCTGGCTACCATTACATTTATAGCCAGTTCCCAGATAAAGGATGCCCAACTTTATGGCTGCATTTCAGAATACCAGAATCCCTTATTTCCCTTAGGGGAGATGTAGAGCAAAGCATTAAGAGACCTGCTTCTGTGTTTCTCAGAGCCTCCAAACCACATGCTGCCTTGTGATAGCCCTGGGCCTTCACCTCAGGTTTATATTTAAGCATGTGGGTCAGCCTTGATTACCTGGTTGCTTACAGTCACATCCTTTAAAGTTGTGGCAGTATTCACAAAACTTGTCAAGCAGCTCCTGCTTTTTCTGATGCTGTAAAGGAGTTGGTGGCCCTGATGGCCCAGTGCAGCCTGGTTTCCCAAGAAAATTCTGTTATGATCCTGCTACTTCAGATAGTGCCAGCATGGTCCTACAGCTGGGACTTTGTCCTGGTTTGCTAAAAAAAGCCAACTTGTATACCTGACGAAGTTTTGCTATTGCAATCGAGTGAAACAGAGAAGTAAATGGTCAAACAGCATGTCAGCAGACAGAAGTAAATGTAGCAAACTCTGCTTTAGGATATAGAAGTTAGTACAGTTCAGCACTGCTGTTCTACTGAGAAACAGACCAGAAGAATAAGAGCAGAACAGTGCAGTTTGTAGTTTGTCACCTGCCTGTGGTTTTTGTGAAATGCCACAGTGATTAAAAAGCACTGGAGGGACATTGTGGGAGTGTGAAGGAGAGGCAGAAGAAACAGAGGACCTGATAACTGGAAGCTAAAGAGCCTGGCAACTGCAGATAAGCAGATGCTTATTACTTAATCTATAAAGAAGTATCCTGAGACAGGTAGTAGGGCTGGCACACTACAGAATTTATTTAATATATCATTTTTTGTTTTGCTTCTAATTCCTCTTTGGATCTTAGAGCTACATTTCCACAGAGGCAGAGACCTGCCCCTTGGTACCGAAATGCACTGACTTTTGTGCACTCACACTATGAAGCTAACAGACTTCCTTCACAACTTATGGGTTCTGTCATATCTGCAAATAAAACTGAAGGCACAAATAGTGTTTTTTGGATGCAGAGGTACCTACTGAGAGACAACTTTTCAGTCAGAACTGTGGTCCCTGTTGAACAGATCTAAAGGAAGAAATTTCACTCATTTCTATAAATCTGACTTTTTGCAGGACAGCTGCAATGTGGGCAGAAATATAATTGCCTGTGCCATACAGCTAGAATATAACATACCACCTCTGTTTAAAAAAAATATCTCATACAAAGTCTGCTGTCCCTTAATAAATACAAATAATGATAACAATAGAAAGCTTGATGTAATTATGCTTGATCCTGTTCAAAGCTTTTTTCTGTTGACAGAAACATGAAAGATGTGGTAGCTGCAAGAATGCAGGGGTTTAGTAGAGAAAGATTCTTTCAAAACCATTGCAAAGGGGGAGAAATAAGCAACTAAAAATGGAGACACATTACAGATTTCAACCACAGAAGTCAACACTGGAGTATTCAGCCCCAGGAAATTCAAAGAAGGGGGGATCTACTGTGAATTTAAGAACACTGTGGTTACACTGTAGTTTATATCTTGTGGCATTCAAGTAATTTAGTTAGAAACTGCGTTTTCTGCGCTTAGCGAAAAACATAAGGAAAAAACCCCGTTTCGCTTTGTGCTTTGTAATGTTGAAAGCATTAAGATCTGTAAACAATAGCACGGTTTAATCAAGTTTTACAATTAACTCCTAGAATTATTCTGCAAGTTCCCAATGTTCTGGCAATGTTTTTCCTTTTTCATCTGCACCTACAGTCCTCACAACGTTCTCTCTAGTCTCACCCCGTGCACACGGGAGTCACCAGGGAGATCACCATTTCTCTGATCACAGTTGTTCACTGGTAAAACTCCTTTTTAGTATGAACTTAAGTTTTTTGGCAAATAAATACCTAATCTCAGCTATTTGATATCAACAGGAGTCATTCCACTAAAGTAACTTTGGGGTGGTATCTTTTAAACTTCTTATAGTTTTGAAAGCATCTGTACCTTTGCCTTTTGTAGGTTTATTGCAAAGCCAAAGGTATGTGGTGATTTATGTTTCATGTAGAACCTGTTTGATTCACATACAGCTGGATGTCAAAATATCCACGTTATAAGGTTAACGGCACTGTTGTTCATTTTAGATATACTCTGATTTGTCCAGTTGTCTTTATCATGCAGCATCTCTAGTGAGTATCTCTTCTGGAACCTTCTCGGATCCTTTGGTCAGAGACATTTGCAAACTCTGTCAGGGCCATTGTTTAGAGTACTGATCTTAGAGAAATTTCATTTCATTGTTAAAGTGCTTGATACGAATACATGCTCCAGCATGTTTATAATAGTCCGTATTTTACTGAATTTTGAGGGAGAGTTTACATCTGTAAGTAAATAATTTGTATGTAGCAAACTTACTGCCAACTCTCAACTTGCAGCATGTCCTCGTACACCACAGTATCAATGTTTGACAGAAGTCAGGTCTGATTTTTTCTTCAAAGTTCTGACAATCCATATAAAATGCTTTACAAGCTTAGTTTGTCTTAAGGTTGCACATCGCTTTCTTGGTCACATGATTTGCTACTTTACATTTACAGAATTAGGTTTGCTAGAGCAAACTTCCCTAAAGAATCTGTCTGAGTCTACCAAAGTAAATACATTATGGAGAAGAAAAACAAAACAAAACAAAACTAAAAAGGAAATTTGTGTTTTTCCAGTAGAGAGGTTTTCTTTTTCCTCCGTTAGCATTTGTTCTATTATGTCTGAGGTCTGAAACAGGTGTTCTATCACGATTTGCATTCATTTTTTAAAGCAGTAGTATGAGAAGATGGTTTTGAACATGACCAAGAATTTGTATTTTAAAGACAGGGTCAGAATAAGTTTGCTTTTGCATTAATTTTGGGATAGTTGTTTGGCTCAAAACAATATTTAAAATATGCAATATTATGAAATAGGAACAACTCTCCCAGGTGAGAGGGCATGCTTCTAAACTAGATGAGCTTAGTATATGTACTCCTTTAATATAAAATGGAAAATACTTGAAAACTTTATTATCAAAAATACACAGAGAAGGTTTGGATGTCTTCATTGCATCAAGTCCTTATATCTATGTCACTGCATCCTAGAACTCTTTTCTTCTGAAATGAGCTTCCCAACATCTGAAAAACGAAGTGAATGTGTTCCCTCTCATCTTTCTTCTTGCCCCTACTGTTTTTAATAATCTATGTCTGACATGCTAACAATCAGGCACATGCTCATTCATTGTTGTCTCATCTCAGCTGCCTGATAATGGCTTAAGAGGCATGATGAGTGGTATTGCACATCAAGGGTCTCTTTTGTTGATGGTGTAACCAGGAGTGCGTTTCCAATTTGCAGTTTGGCTCTGGGGCTTCAGAAGCATCACGTATGTTTGATATCAACTTGGTTGTTTGCCACCAAACTTTGGGATCAATCACTATGTTGTGAGATGATATATATAAGAAAACCCAACCAACAAACACCAACAAAAACAGGAAAAGAAAAAAGCAGGAAGAAAACTGACTGTTATTTTGAAAATAGTAGGACATCTCACAGATTCTGAGAACTTGTCTATTGCAAAGCATGTGGAGGAGCAAGCATGTGTGTGTGTGTATATATGAGTGAGGGAGAGGTAACATACGTATGTCTGTATTTCTCTTTCATAGTATCTCAAAGACAAAATAATTCATAACTTGATTCCACTGAGTGTTTTTGAGTTAAACCAGGCATTACACTGAGCCATTCTTAGACAACCATTTCCATGTTAGTTCAGGCCTCTTTGTGGCAAATCTGCATTCTTCTTAATCACTTGCAGTCAATCAGATTTTAATTTGTCTTTGTCTTCAGCCCTACAAAGTTTGGGCCTGGAATCCCTTCGCTTGAAGGATCAAAGAGTGCTTTCCCTGTGTATGTCAGGCACACTTATGGAATGCTCTTAAATGTTTATTTAGCTCAATAATTGTTCCATATTAACAGAAGCAGATTGATTCAGGGATGGTTTTTAGAATAGTCTTTTTGAAATCTTGCTTGGAATTATGGTACCTCCAATTCTGTTATTTTCCTATTGAAATACATTGTAGGAATCCACTACAAAAATCTATAAAAACCCCGTTTGGGGATGAACGGTTTATTCTGCTTCTAATCTTGTTAATCAATATTGTTAACTAGCTGTGATGGACATAATTAATGGAATGATCCTAGTCCCCCCTAATTAAAGATAATTGCCTTGTTCAGTCACATTCACTCTCCAAAATATAGGTGCATGCGCATAAAAGTCATAATTTATTTTGGACTCTCTCATGATCATTATGTGTTCTGTTTTCTTGTTAACAACTAATTTTAATTCTAGCTTACCCAGAAAAGTTGAAAGCCATAAAATGGTCCTCTTACCTTTATGGGCTGGATGGCTAAACAACACATTACTATATTGCACGCTCATAGTCAGGAGGGATTGATGAGGGCAAAACCAGAATTCCACTACTTACTGGGCTGTGATGCTGGCTTGAATCTATTGCTCAACAGCTTGGTAAGATGCTGTTTGATGAGTTATGTGTCTTGGCTTGAAGTTAAACGGTGCTGATATCAGAATAAGCCTCCTGGATTTTGGTATGTGTTTCATGTATCCTTTTATCGGCTTTATTATTATTTGTGCTTTTGCTGAGCTTCCTTGAATAAGAACAAAAGGGCACACTTATTATGCAGCAATTTCATGAAAGCTATTTAAAATAATATTCGAGGAGGAAAAAACAAATCAAAATGAATAAAAGCCTAGGAAACATATGATGAAATAGAATGAATATCAGAGCCATTAAATTAATAAGCTTGCAAAGCATTATTTATGGTATCTCAATGGAAGTTTAGAAATTGATACTGACTTGTCAAAATTAATTGTGTGCCTTTGTTGTATTTCAGAAATACATATTCAAACTCACTGTACATGTTCCTTGTGAAGAAAATTGTTCCACCTGCCAAAAACCTCAGGAGTTTCATCTGATTTCATCTTCTCAAGGCAAACAGTTGAGGTATTGACTCAGTATGACATTCATTCAGCAGTTCTGTACAGTCTGAGACTGTCTGTAGATGGTTGTCCTTGTTTTCTCAAGTTGCCTGTTTAAAGAGTGTTTGAAGCTATGCACATGCAGTAGCCTGAAACAGAGATTTGGCAACTCCACAGCCCCACAAGGTGTCCTGTCAGGGAGATCAACTTTTAGGTACACCCTCCCCTAACAGGTACATATGCTGTTCATGAAACAGCAGAAATGCAGATGAAGGATCTAGGATTAAGGACGGATGTGCTCAAGAAGACTATGGGCTCAGCTCAGATGTCCAGCCCACTTCAAGCCCAATGGTGTGTTCCTGTGAAACATTTCATGTGTGGGGCTGGAGGACAGCCCTCAGCCATGTCCCCAGTTCTTAGTGGCCTGCAGAGAAGCACAGGATCAGGATCAGCTGCGCCCTACAGTACTTCTACAGGCAGATGAGTTAATAGGACTGCAGGGGCAGAGGACTGAAGGAGTGGTCATGGAGTCTCCCATTACAGGTTTATTTGGATATTACCTTTGCAGTATTGACTAGGATTCATTAGTGCAAATCAGATGGAGATGCAGGTGGGCAGTTCTCTGAAAAATGGGTGTCAACAGATCAGGGCTGTCTCCTCAGAGTTAGCTGGCTGCTTTCTGATGGCTTTGAGTTGTAATGAGTGACTGAAATTCTAGTCCTTTTTCCTACAGCCATGGAATCTCCCTGACCACAGAAATTTCACCATTCAAAATACATTTGTTAATTTTTCCAGAGCAGACAGTTTCTATATGATACTAGTTTGTCCCAGATTTACCAGATTGGCTGTTTCTGTTATAGCTTCTCATGCAAGAATGACAGCTGAAGTGACCCATCAAAAAGGGAACAGGGAAGATGCAGGAGTACTGACAGAAAAAAATCCCGTACCTATTATTGTTTCAGTTTCTCATTCCATTCATCTTCCCTCTTATTTTTTTTTTTTTTTTTGTTTCTCCTTTTTCCTGAACAAGTTTCTTCTGGATTTTCCTTCCTTTTCAGTGATGGCTCTTTCATTTTCTTTTTCAGAACAGTTTTACTGTGTTACAAAATTTGTCTAAACATGCTTTCCAAGTCCCTAGCAGCTGTGTATCAAAGCTAACAGTAACATAAAAATCACATGCATAGTGTGCTGCAGTGTAGGTTCTTATTTTGTAGTGTTTGACTATTAATGGAATAGTAGTTTCAGCTTTGCATTGTTTCTCCTACGGCAGCTGGGTGCTGTGTTGGATGAGGGAGCCTGGCTTATGCATAGCACACTTGAATTGCTCACATGGACCTGTGGAAGCTGGAGAAGTTGTATGTAAGCTTGTGGCAGCACCCATAGCAAGTGCACTAAGGTCTGCATGCTCTTCTTGGCCTTCTCGTGGCTGTTGAAAGAATTAACAGGATTTTCAGACAGCTGAGGTGCTCAGCCCAGCAACCTACCTGACACTATTTGTTTCAGAAGCCTTACAAAGGGGCTTTGCAAAACTGGTGTGATTATGTACAGAGCCATGTTCCACAAATGTGATCTATAAACAACATATTGGATGCGAGCTCATGATTTCCAGAAAACATTGAAGGATATGTAAAAGAAGCAATAGAGTGAATTGAATAATAACACAGGAACAGCCAGCTCCATATTTAATCTTTCTTGCAAATCTACTTCTGTAAGTATTTGCCATTCTGCCAATAGCTACAAATGTTATTTGCTAGTGCAAGACATCAGTTTGTAGAAAGCAGTAAAAATCTCTTCTACACCAAGCCAGTTTTTCCCCTTATTGCCCCTCTTAGCTTATAGCTTAGCTACAAATAGTATTGTTGCCAACTGAAAATTCAAAGCTTTATTTCTTTGATTGGTAGTCATCACCTGAAAGGTGATATTCACTACTCAGTTAGTAGTACCATCTCTCCAAGTCCTCCCCTGTTTAAATAGAGAATCTTGCAGAACCCTGCTACAGATAGTTATCAAAGCTTTCGTCTTTATTTCTTTTTTCTAAGACATTATCAAAGTGGTACACTTCCCTTTTAATATTGCCTATGCTAGATTTATTATTTTTTTTTTGCTGAAATGTACCTAACTTGAGCTTATGTGATTAACTAGCGTTTTAACTGCTTAGAGTTGTTCTCAGCAAGGGTGAAAGACCTAGTAATGGTTTGGACCGAAAGAGGCAGAGAATCCAGCTCCTACTTGCACTCTAGCAATAAACAAATGTTTGTGGTTTTGTTTCTCCTTGATTTCTTGTCTGGAATTTGCTTATCTTACTGGGTTGGTACTGAGGACTTTATGGTCGAGGACTGTATTTTCATAGATCACAGCTCCAAAGGATGTTCTTGGCTGGTATTACCCAGCACTGCTGTAATGCAAAGAACAAAACAAACAAAAAAGCATAGGGTAATTGTATATGCTGTTTATATTCATGTTTGTACCTGTAAGGATGTGTTGATGGGGAGGTGTGGTGAAATGATAAAAATGTTATGAAAGGCAATTATTCCTTTCTGTGAAATAAGGAAAACTGATGGCACCAATTTAATTCCTGGGAGCACAGTTGAAAAGGACTAGGACTATATAAAGGTAGCACAAGAAGGAATTGAAAAATAATAATGGAAAAATCTATATCTAAAGCATTGGCAGGAATATACTCATGCATGAAGAGTATTGTGTGATTGACCTACAATAAAACTGAGAGAGGCACCGAAACAACAAATAGATGTTTGTATCATTCTACAACCTCCGCTGGAGGTAAATATGACATACAGTCATATTTCATAGGAGACCTATTTTAAGCCTTCCTCATTCCAACATGACCTTAACTTTTGTAGTGGATTTGTAACCACTTCCTTGCTTCTGATGGGCTGTGTTCATCTTGTTTGACCCATTAAATGCTTTCAGAGAATAAGTTTTGTCCTCAGTGTTGAAATGGTTACCTTAAACTACAGAGGATACAATTCTCAGAATACATGTTGAGAGACAGCAGCCCTGATTTCTCTCAGTCATATCTCTTTAATCCCCTGTTTTATGTTACACAAAGAAAACCTTCTGTCACATTGTCACTGTACTCATTTTTCTATTAACCACAAAATAGGAAAAAGTCCAGTGAAATACAGTTGCACGGTCTTTCACTGGGGTCATTTTTGTTCAAGTATGGAAAAAAATGCATGGATAACTCATTTTTTCTCCTCTCCTGTTTGTAAAATTAGGAAAGTTAACTGAATTTTAGTAGATTATTCTTTTAAATTTCAGAAGTACTGGGGAATGGTGAGGGTTTAAATATTCACATTATTAACCTACTTTTATTTGAATACACCAAATGTAATGCACTGGAAGATATATTAAGCAAAACCATAAGGCTTCTAAAATACAGAAACTGACAGTCAAAACCACCATGTCTTCCGAGTTTGAAACACCAAGGTCATAATCCTGGCCTCAAATTTGACATCATGTGCCTTGAATTTAACATCATACGCTTCTTTAAGAAGAACTTTAAATATTAAATTTCTTGGTAAATATCTGCACTAAGTATTCTTTAGTTAGAGTTTTTCCAGTCAGGCACAAGAAGAAGATACTTCAATTTTTATCACAAATTTATTTGTATATATTCATTTCCTAAATCAGATTATTTGTTCAGGCTAAGGAGGATCTGGTCCAGAAATGAAACAAAGATAACTTTGCGTCTCTTAGTTTCCGGGGCCTTACAGTAATTTTAATGGGAAGAAATTAGGCTAGTTTTTCAATTTGTGGAAGGCAGAGGAGTCTACAGAATGAGGAAAAAGAACTTTCCATCCCATTTTTCTTTGATATCTGAAATCACATCGGTAGTACTACTATTTTCTTTTTCATTTCAAAGCCTACAAAAAAATTAATTTAAAAAGGCAGAAAAGGACAAGTGAGTTCAAGTGAGACTTGGTATTTACAGTCAAGATGGAAAGTCCAAAATGAAGAGCTGTGTGATGCAGGAAATGGCACCCATAATTCATTGCCCAAAACAGCAGCTGGCAAAAGAGATGAAGTTTGAGATCCCCGTGAGATAAAAGGGAAATCATCTGTGATATGATTGGTCTTTGCCTCTAGAAAACAGTGTGATTTATAAAGCATTTTGTATTAAGGCAAGTGATGGAAGAATCGGGTGAGACAGTGAGGAGGTTTTATGATAGAAATCTATTTTCCATCTTGGCTTTTAAGATTAAGTCTCAAATTTTGTAACATTTAGTGTCACAGAACCAGATAACTACTTTCAGAGAAAAGTTAGTAGCTGGCAATGCGTAAGAACTGTATTTCCTATTGAGAATATGCAGCCCTACAGAAGCCATTGGGGTGTCTGCGGGCTGATAGACACAGTGAGGCAAGTCTCTAGAATGAAGTATTAGTGTAAAACCTTACATCTACTGCATCATACACCATAAGATTAATGGATTTGTTCAGCATTTAGGGAAAAAAAATCACAAATGAGATAATTGTTCTGCAATTATTGATGGAATGGAATACTCAGCAGTAGAAAAACTAATCTAAAATTCAAGTCAGGATAAGGGAAAGTCATTAGCTATGCTGCGTAAAGCAGACATATACAATCAATGTGTGAATGTCACGTTTGTCAGGCCGAAGTGATGGGAAAAGACTTCTACTAACAGAGAGAAAATTGAACACATCTATAACGGTGGAGGATAGTTCATATCCTGTTGTAATTGCAGTGCACTTGAAGCAGAATGAGAATAGCAAGGGGAAAAAAAACCTCTCCTGAGCTTTACAGCAGCACTGCCTGGAATGCGTGACAAAGGTAAAGGCTTGAAAGGTGATGTGAAGAAACCTGAAGCCAAGCGAAGAAGCTCAGGGAGGTGCTGTGAAAAAAAGCAGCTGAATCAAGCTTTAGGCAGCTAGGAAGAAAGTAACTGTAAAAGAACCCCAGATGGTGCCAGAGAGAACTGATAGTTTTGTTCCTTCTGTCTAGTAAAACGTGTCAAGTGTGCAGGGTCAGAGGGCACATGATGATTTGATAGCAAACAGAGACATGGTAAGAAATAAAAAGACTTTCGAAGTTCGAAGTTTGGATATGCATTATTGATATGTGTATATTGGATAAGATATTTACGTGTCACTGCTTGCTCTTGTGGTATGCGGTGAGTGAGATGCCACCAAGGACAGTGCTTTATGGAGAAAAAAAATGGAAAGAGGAAATGGAAATAATATTACCTCATTAGAAAGCCATGGATCCCAGATTTATTTCAGTCTGTATCAGTTTGAAAGTCCAAAAGCCTCTGAGTGTACAGAGAACAAGGAAAATTTGAAGGTGTGAAATAGTTCTTGCTTGAATTACTGTGGTATACTAGATGCTATAGTCATGGGCAAGGATCCCATTATGCAGCAATAATAACAATAAAAAAAGCCCACAATTAAAACTCCAAGGCACTAAACCACTACATTTAAAGCAAGAGAAATAACAGGTGCATGCTTGACAGCTGAGTATAAAAAAAATAAGACAGTATTTCTCAGCAAGATAGTCATTTAGTCTCCATCGCATCAGAATGAACCCAACTCAACTAAAGGAGTTGAGCGAGACAAAAGAGCAAGGTGCCTGTGTTTCTGTGCATGCGCTTCTGCAGTTAGTTAGCAAAGACTGTTCACTTGCCTGAAATATTCTTTTTTTTTCACAGGTTACTTCATCGTCCAGAAACATAAGCAGCAGCTTCTGTTAAGGGATTGAAACAGTAAATTTTACAGCACAATTCATCAATGGCGTCAGTCAGATTTAAGAGAGAGAGCATGTTTTTGCAAAGCTGCAGAGATTGCTGCAACTGAGGTCAGCAGCAGACTCCTAGTGCTTTTAAAAATTGATTTTACTGAAATCTTACTCCATTTTCCTAGTAATAAAGGCCTCTAAGGATTTAAACTGCTGTAACTGAGAGCCGTGTTTGGCCCTGTTCTTTAAGTAGGTGTGGCGTAGTTCCATTACAACTCCAGTGCAAATAATAACATCTCTTAAAAATGGAGTACCCTTCCTGATATTTTAGCAATCAACCTTTTTGTTTTCTCTTGTAAAAGCTTGAAGGTCATAAGCTTAAACTTCTAAAGCCTTCGAGAAACCTATTTACCCCTTTTGCAAAAGGTCTAAAATGAAATAAGAAAACGTGTGTGACAGGAATATAAACATATTTGCTTATCTGACAGTTCCAGTGCAGATTGCTTCGCCAAAACAACTCGGCAAAACATAGCTTGAGTGTTTGATTCTAGATGGAACGTTTGATTTGTATAAAATAATAGATGATGTTGCCTTGATTATTCCAGAACTCACGAGAATCTTTCGCAGTTTTCTTAAGGAAAGCTAAAGGGCAGGTGCCCCAGCATGCATCGGTCTGAAATTTATAGAACAGCAAATTCTTTAGAAATGAGTAATGTTATCATTTGAAATTTTAACTAAAAAACAAACAGAAAAAAACCCACAAGCAGCCCAACAATCAGGACCTGTACTATCTTCTGTCTTTCAATGAATGTTATCCCCTCTGGTCATGGACCTCAGCCTTTTGCATTTCTCTGAAGGTGTTTGCGTTGTTCTCCATTCTTAATCAGGGACAGAGCTTACAGTCCTCCTTCCACTTTCCATGATTTATCTCGGCAGCTCTTCTGTACATGCTGCAGTTCTTTTTTTCTTCTGTGCAATGGTAATAAGTCACCCAACTGCCACCTTAAAGCAAAGTATTATTTAAAACAAAGTCACATCAGAGGAAGCACGTCCATAAAACCAGCAGAGTACACTGTTTGCATATATTGTGTTTCAATAAAACCTTCCCCTCCGCAGATCCAGCAAGTCCCCTGAATTTTTTTCACAGACCCTCTGCAGAGCATCTCCTTTCATTTTATGTAAGGCTCTTGTTTTATGTCATTTTTGATGAGCATCCTCTTTTCTCAAGAAATACTCTTTGATTCTAGCAGGTTTTGGATTTTCAGTTTTGCAGCTTGGCAACTGAATGTGGACTATTTTCTACTAATTGCCCCCAGCTTTTCCAAGATTTTTTGTTTGGTTTTTTTTAAATTCTGGTCCCTTTTCTGTATATGTTTTCTACAGCTGTCTTTTGAGCTAGTCCAAATTATTTAATTGTCACATCTTTTTATTCATCCTGCTGTTACTTCCCAGTTCTAAAGCTGATGCAGAAGGCATCTGAATGAAAAGAGTGAGTACTGGGTGGTTTATTTCTCTCATTAGAGCCTCCAGAGAGATGACTAATTTCAGTGTTGGTATACCTTTTCTTAGCGACTTTTCTTTAGTTTGGTAATACCAATGATTAGGAAATGAGCAGAGGCTTTCTCCATTTCTGGTACCATAAAAGTAACATACACATTATTCCATGTTTTGGTGACAGTTCAAAAAAATGAGAGAGAGAAGCTATTTATGCAAATGTTTTAACAAGCAGTCCCATTAAGCCTTGGACTAGCTCTATCATGAAAAATAAGACTGATGAATAAATGTGTTTTAAAGATAGAAAATTTAGTTCAGATAAACCAAAGCTGACGTTGCAATGGGAAATACCATTTTTTTTCATGTTCAAGAAAACAAGACATCTTTGTAATACATTTTTCTGACAGCATATCTCCAGCATAGCATATGAAATGTTTGCATTTACAACCCTATTTGGTGGGCCTTTTGAGTTAGAAAGGCTGAGGAAGCTCCATCCTTCACTATGTGGAGCTTCGTCCTTCCCTACAGACCTGCAGCTGGCTACAGGAATGGGGAGGAAAGCATATCAGCAAAATATCCTATTTAATGGATAAGAATTGCTTGACCCAAGGTTGACAGACTGTCCTGCTTCAGGTCTTTTATTTCCTCTTAGGCTGAGAGAATACTAATGGTGCATGATTATTTACTGCATGTGTTGTATAATAATTGTAACAACAATATTATAAAGAATAACATTTAGGTAATGTTAGCTTAATCTTTTGCAGAAACCGCAATTCTTCATTGCCCAAGTGGACGTAGAGGATTAATAAAAAGCTACTTCATCCATTCTGGCAAAGTGATCAACTCATTCTAATCAAGAAGAAAACACTGGAAGACTTAATTGCTCCTGGCATACCCAGGGTCAGCTGGGATAATGGATCAGGAGGATAGGGATGTTTCATACCCTGTGGCAGAAGTTCAAGGCATTCAGCAGTACAGGTGAGACTGCTGACAAATTGTTCTGCACTCAAATGTTGCTGGCTACAATTGAGGGGGGCACGTCCAGTTCAGGGGGGCTAGGACTAGGGAGTTCCCTCGACTTTCATGGTCTTATTCTTGCTGTATTTTGATTGGAGGCTCAGAAACTTGTGTAGAAGCTGGGCATGTATGTTTGCTTCCATGAAGGAACTTCTGGAAGACCTGTGTACTTTGACAAGGATTTATTCTGAAACTATGTAGCTCTTAATCATCATATATGATGTTGTTCTCAGTTTCCAAATTAATTAATCTCTCCCCAAAGACCTGAACTAAGTAGATTTTGAAGTAAATAGGAACTCTTTGTCTCCATGCAGTCATTAGAGTTGGGAACAAGTCTTTTGAAAACCTTTTGAGTTCTGATTTCCTTCTTGTGGGAGACATTTAGTTGGGAAGTATTAATTTTACATACACCATACAATCAGACATATATCTTGCTATTCTGAACAATGATGTGAAATGATTTCTTACCTTTGTGCTAGACGTGAACTTGAGGCTTCTAAAATAATGCTACTTTATGGCCTTTTACCAGTCTTATTCCATCTCCATATGCTCCCTTGAACTGTGAATAAAACTCATGGTGCCAGTTTCAAGAGGGTAAAAAGGAGAAAATCCCAATCCCATCTTTGACTACAAGGGACAGGGTGAGTGGATTTGAGAAAAACCAGCAAATGCACACAAAAAATAAAAGGACCAAATCTATATATGCGATCTCAGGTATTCTTTATTACGTATAAAGTATGCAATAAGATACCAAATCAATTGTCAAATGCAAGAAGTTCACTGTGGAAATGAAATTAAGGAGTTTAAGGAGTCTCTGCATATTGTGCACACTGATTCTTCAAATTATTTGCGTTATGCTATTTAAATTTGCAGCTTACAATAACTAATTCTGCTGTTAGTTTTTCAGTTAGCAAAAAGAGACAACCCATTTTTCTGTCAATGTGCAAGCCTGGCTCTGTAAAGGCAAGGGAATACTTCCAATCCGTCTCAACCAGATGACAGAAATATTTCTGTGCACGCTCCAAGTGCATTCCCTAAATTGGATCCCAATCCTAGTATTAGAAGTACTGCAGCACTTATTTTAAAATAACTCTGCCTATTTATTGTCTAATACTGCCTGACAGTATCTTCTGAAAGGTTTAAAAAAAAAAAAAAAAAGAAAAAGTAAGTTAGTTGAAATACATGAGAATTAATAATTTCATTTCTTGGTATCCTCTCTCTTTTTTTTTTTTTTTTTTTTAACAGTAGAATTTGTTTTGAACATGCGTTGTGATCTGCAAAAAAAAAAAATACACTACTCAAACTTGCCATTATGTACCTCACTGGAGGTCTGCCAGTATCTCTATAATACAGTCTGGTTTTACAAGATTCATAGATTTCTACTGTAAATGCTCAGTCCAAGATGAAATTTGGCAAGCTTTTTCATGGTATAGTAGTACTCTCCACTGCACATAAATGTTGCTTTTTCTCTGAAAACTGACAGTAATGCTAGTGAAGCTTTTCTTTTATGGCTCCTATAGATTTTTGTTTACAAATAGGTAAATTCAGTCTAAGTGCTTTGAGTGTCGCCTTTTTATTGCATACTTAACAAATGATTCGGCCTTTATGGGGAAAATTTGCAGCTAAACTGCATTTGCATTTTGCATGCTTTTCTACCATATTCCATCTCTGTAATAAGTCATGCTTTTTTTCATTATGGAATGGGTGTGCAGTTGCTTTGTAATTACAATTGCAGCCACGCTACTGCTCAAAGCTGAATTTCCTATGCTGCCTAGTTAATCCATTTTTCTGGATTTTCACGTAATTATTGTGTAAGTATTGATTAGAAAGAGCTACAGCTTAGCTTTAAATAACTGACTTCTTTAAAGTAACTTTTCACATTTCATTTATCATTTGTTTTTATTGCATCCTGTCTTTCATTCCTCCACATCCTGCATTTTCTCATCTGCTTGCAGTTTCAGGGCAACATTGTACATTAGAAGACCTTTGGATTATGTTATAAAAATCTCTCCCAAAGAAACTTAAACCAAGTAAATCTACTTACTTGGTGGCTCGTAGGAGAGTTCTTCCTCCTTGGTCACCATTTCCAAGACTGGCCCACGGCGGACTGCTGCCTCATGATGAATTTGAGCAGCAGTGCTCCATGTATGATGTTTTGAGCTCAACACTTAAACAGTTAATCTGAAAAGATATGCAGATATATACACAGATGCTTATTGGGAGGCCTGAATGATTGCTGAATGACTTTGAAAAGCTGCCCCTGGTATGATTTATGTGGAAACGTTTTGTCAGTTCAGGTCTCTGTGAAGGGAGGGGGATATCAACATCACAAACAAGAACCTTCATAAATAAGTACCAGAAATTGAGGAGGAAATGTTCTCACGCCTCCAAACAATCCCATCGAGTCGCAGGCGAGGCATCTACCGATGGGGAGCATTGTTCTGCTGTGCACGTTGCCTCCTCCCCGAATAAATGGGGGATTGTCCGGCCACCTTTCTTTATGAGTAGTGAACCTATCATTAATTCTTTTTGTTTGTTTTTAAGGAAAATATTTTATCTTTAAACCTCTAAGATTAGAAGTTTCATGTCATTCAATTAATTGAACAATGCAACTCAAGAGCCGTAAACATTAAAAAGCCTTCTTGGAAGCAGACTGTGGCCCAGTCCATTGGATAAATTGATTGATTACTTCTGTGGCTGTTCCTAATAATCTGTAACATTTTTTCATTAGGCAGAAAGTTGTTTTCCTATTTAGTATGCAAACGTGAGATCTGGAGCATTCTGCCCATGTGTTATGATTTCTTTTTTCCATTATGCAATCACAGAATGTGTCACTTCCCTGTTTACAAAAGAAAAATGTAAGAGATAAAATTTGTGTTTAGTAAGGATTTTGATCTTCAATATATTAAAGAAATTAAAGTCCAGGGTTGGCAGAAAATCATAAATCATGGTTATGTGTTTCTCTAGAATGATTTTATGGATGCTAGGGCAAAGATATTACCATGTGCACCCTGGTTATGTAGAAATGCCACTAGAGGCTATTTTCTTTCTTCAAAGGTGCCCTTTAAGCTCACACAAAATTATTCTTAATAAAGTAAATATGCAATTTGCACAAAACTAACACAATGCATTCCAGGTTACGTGTCACAGAGAAAAAAGCATAGCAAAAAATTCTTAATGAATTTTATTTTTCTTTCCTGCTGAGAATTTTCCCCAGAACCTGCAGTTTTCTAAAACGTGTTCTTTATTTCAAATTTTTCCAAATATTTCTGCTAATAATTTTTAGCTGGAGAGATGTCCTTTGTAAAGGTTTGATAGCAAAAATTTGAGTTATATGGGTCGTGTTGTTAAATATTCTTTTCTTCCTGGATGAGATGAGTTCTCTGATGCTAAGACATTCACAAATTCAGAATGTGTTTGCTATGAGTAATCTCAAAATATTTGTTCAAAGTAATGTTTCTCCAGTCCAGAGAAAAAACTCTGCAGAGTTCAGTTCTGGTGTTTGGCCATATTGCCAGCGTTGGCCCGTGTTATGAGACTCTCTAACAGCTGTCCACAATGCCATATGAAAATCTGATCTTTCATTCATTTCTAAGAGATTCATTTCTAACCCTCACAAGGAGAAAAGAAGGCTGAAAAATACACCTTGGGGCATGGATAGTGAAACTAACCCAAAATATGTGTGTGTGTGTGCGCGCGGGCGTGCACTGTCATGAGGGAATACACAATCTGTTGTTTACTGTATAGTTCTTAATTTGTTCCTCCCCTTCCTCCTATCTCATTTGGCTTCTTTTTTTTTAACAAAATCTTTACCTTGTAACCACATTGTTATATTGGAAAAAGTTGCACAGGTATTTCTAGCATCCACCCTTTGTTTTCTTACAATCAACCAGTGAAGGGGTTAATGGTGACATTAATACTTTGAGCACAATTGCTTGTAGCATGTATTATCCTTTCCATGATGTTTTCTTACCAGCTCTTTTCCATCAGTCTTGCCTATCACATTTTTCTTTTCCTTTTTTTTTTTTTTTTTTAGCTTGAATTTGTGCCTGTAGAAAACAATGTCACAGATTTGTGCCTGTAGAAAATGACGTCACAACAGAAGATCAAAACTGATTCTCTCAGATGTGGGCTTTGTAGGTGAGCTGTGAGAACAACCCCAGACTTACAGGTATAGGCTTGGGAAGAGTTCAAAAGCAGCTACTGTGCTGAGGTGGTGCCATGCCCAAACTGGAGGGATGCTGGTCAGTCCAAGCTTCGGAGTGTGATACAGGGTAGGGTAATGTGGGAGGGATGCTGGGGCTGGGCTCAGGCACGAGCTTCTGCCCCCGATTCCTTGGAGCAGCTCTATTTCCCCCTGGCAAGTCAAGATGTGCAGTGTGAGTCCTGTCCCTGCCAGTCATATGACCATGTTAATACATGGCTCAGAGGGTCAGATGGATTGCATGCGCTGATGGAAGAAGAGGGCTGTGCCCTACTTGTTGCCAGGAACCAGCTGGAGAATATTCACTTCTAGTGGTCCCTAAGGAGTTGCCTCTCTCACCTCCACCATTTACGTGTTGTGAAAGCTCTCCTTTTACAAAGCAGCAGCATGGGAAGGGAAATGCCGAATGCTGTGGCTCTTCCCAGGAGGGGAAGAACAAGGTTTGGCAGTCAAATGTGGTTGCCTCTCCTTTTTCTCTTTTTCTTCTTCAGCAAATCACTGTTGTGCGGTAAAACCATGATGGGTGCTCAGTCTTCCGCTCCCAGAGCAGGAGCAAGAGCAGACTCAGGTGCTGCAGCTGGAAGGTGCAGATGTTTTATACACACACAACTGGAAGATTGAAAAACAAAAATTCCCTTCTTTGCTTCTTTGGAAACACTTTTTCCCACTGACTGAAAGCAGAAGTATTGTTTGTTTTTTTTCCCCCAGAGATTTGTCATCTTTCGTCACCTTTTTTCTTCCACCTTAAAAAAGTATTTACCTGAAGCCACGAAAGATGTGGCTTCACAGAGACCAAAACTAGTAGTCCTGAGAACTTAGTAATGTTTTAAATAGCAGGCTTTCCTCTGCTGTACAAAAAAACTCAAGGAAGAAAGCTGTGTATTCTAGAAAAGATTAGGAAAAGGTCTACAAAAAAACAAACCCCAGTTTTTATTACTAGAGAGAGTAACATTTTTAGGAAATTAGTGTGTTTCTGGACTCTTTGCTGTGGAAAAGCATCTTTGTCAAATAAATGAAAAGGTGTAATGAAATGAGCCTTGAGAAAGACAAAGGAGGACAGGAGATCCCCTTCTCTGGGCCATACACCGTGAACTGTATGGCCAGATCACCCTGCTCTTTCCTCTGCCCGTGGAGATGCCTGCTCAAGAGCCCCGCGCATCTCTCTTCCTCCTTTGGACATTTGACCAGAGATGGAATAGGTAGGATACATGATAAACACAAGCATAAGTGAGAGGGAGGGTTGGAGACATGAAACACCAGATGCTGTTAGATCTGGTGATTCCTCAGTATGATCGATTGGAAACAAGCACTCAACGGAGACTGATTTCTCATGGCCTTACCTCTCCTTTGGTTTGCCCACAGTTCCAATGCCCTTAACGTAGTCTAAGCCTGGTGGAGCTAAACTAGCTAGTCTGGGGTATACCAGTACTGTTCAGGAGAGGCATTGGCATGGGCCCTGAATTGCAACCAGCTCAGCACCACCTCCCCTGCTGTTGGGAGGCAGGAAAGGTGTGTCACAGCTGAAGCGGTGCTGTGTGGCAGTGCTGCCCCACAGGCAGCGTTCTGTTGATAAACTCGGAGCTCAGATGCTGCAGGCAGCAGTTCTCAGCTGTCCTGCTAACAGCAGTGACCCTGAGGACACATTGGGCAATTCTTTTGTATTCATGAAGAGAAAGGTTGTTTGGGTGTGTTACATACTGGTTTGTGAAACATAAGGGTTCGTTTCCTGTGGTATCAAAGATTTTTGATGTTATTTTTGCACTGTAGTTCCATATCTGTTGCTGAAGGCTCCTTTCCTCCCAAGGCTGTTGCTTGCTGTCCGTGCAGACAGCGTATGCACTCAGAACAAGACCTCATACTACGTGGATGCATAACTTTGGTTTGGAGTAAAATATTTATTTGACCTCAGTATTATTCACATATTTTTCCGTTACCACAGAACTGCACTGGGTGGCTCTGGAGAACTGAGGTGAGTCACTTGGGGAGAAAGATGTCCATATTCTGAATAAATGATCCGCAGAAGGGGAAGCTTGGGAAGTGCTGCTCTGCAGGGGTTCGTCCTGGGAGCGGTGGCACAGCAGTGCTGCTCTGACAGGTACTCTGGGGCTGGTGGTGGGCTGAGAGGGCTGGAAGGGATAAGGTGCACACGCGTGGAGAGAATGCTCCTAAAATACAGGTTTTACAGGGGGTCTGCTAGAGCAAAGCTGTACATCCCTACAGGAATCTGCACCTGGGAGGAGGCCCCCGCCGCCGGGACGGCTGCAGTTTGCTTTAGTAAGGTCAGAGTAAGTCTGTTATTTGGGGTCGGAGGTATGGTCCCGTGCGAAGCCGAGTGGGCTAAAGTCACTGTGGGCAGCCAAGGTGTGAACAGTAGAAACTGACATGTTTCTAGCAAGCCTGCTCTGGGTGTACTCTGAAACTCCGTGGGCTTTGCCGCTACTTCACGGCGGTGTTCAAGCCCGGGAAATGCCGGTACTTGGAGTGATGGGACCGCAGCTGGCTAAAACACCCAGCCCAGGCTTCCCAGCTATTCGTGTCACCCCGCACTGCAGTGGCCCCGCTCCCTGCCACGTGTGACGGCGGGGCATCTGTTCGGGCTCAGGGGCAAGTCCCCGTCCGGAACCTGCACCCTCCCCGTGCGCCGGGAGTCCCGGTGCGCAGACAGCGACCCCCGAGCGCCGAAGTCCCGCGGAGACCCGCTGGGGAGCGCCCCCCCACCCCCCACCCCGCTGGGCGGGCGGGCGGGCAGGTGGGCGGGGCGGCGCTAGGGCCCGGGGCGGCGCGGCGGCGGCGGCGGGGCCGGGCGGGGGCGGCCCCTCCCGGGCGCAGCGCGAAGGCGGGCGGGTGCGGGGCATGGTCCCGGTCCCGGCGGTGCGGTGCAGCGCGGAGCGGGCGCGGAGCGGTGGCATGCGGCGCGGAGACATGCGGCTCTGCCTGCGAGCTGACCCGCCGACATGGACCGCCACCGCCTGCCGCCGCCACCGCCGCTGCTGCCGCTGCTGCTCTGCGCTGCCCTCGGCGCCGCCGCGCGTCTGAGCGCCCGACCCGGCAACGAAGGTGAGCGGCGGCCGGCCGGGTCCCGCCGGACTGGGTGGGGGACCCTCTGCGCGCTCTCCCTTTACGCCTTTTCTTATTTATTTTTAATTTTATTTTCTTTTCTCCCCCCCCGCCGTTAAGGCGGTCCGGGGCGGAGCGGCTCCTCTCGCTCTCCGCTCTGCCAGCGCGGCCCCGCTCGCAGCCGCGCAGGGGCGGCCGCCGCCCGGTGCGGGGTGTGTGTGTGTGTGTGGCGGGGGGCACACGGCACATGCAGCCGCCCCCCCTGCCCCTGAGGAAAGTTGTCGGGGGCAGGGCAGCCGTGTTCCGCCCCCCGGTCCTCCGCCGGTGCGGCCGTGCCGGGGAAGATGCGCGGAGAGCCGCAGCGCCCGGGGGAGAGGGGAGGGACAGGGCAGGGGAGAGTGCGGGCCGGGGGGGCTGGAGCGCCCCAGGCCCCCGGCAGGTGCCGAGCAGCCCCCCATTCCCAGGCTGAGATAGCGGGCGGGGAGCGGACAGCGGTGGGAATCAGATTCGCTTGTTAATTAATAAAAATAAGCTATGAAGACTAATGGGTACCCCCGTGTCCATCACCCCAGCGATAACTGAGCTGGGAGCCCTTTTGTACCTGCAGCGATGGTGGTTTCATTTGTCCTCCTGTGTTTCAAAACTTTTAATTAATAATAAAAAAAAAAAGCTTTCTCCCTTCCAAAAGCACTTTCTTATTCCCTGGCTTTTTCATCTCGTGTTTTTAACCTATTAAAATGACGTGTGTGTGCATGTGAATTTGGATGTGTGTAAATTTTAGGAAACAAAGCGTGAGTGGTTTGTTCTCCTCGGCTGTGGTAATTATTAAGATGACATTTGATGAAAGTGCATGTTAGATTTCAGTGAAAAATAATGATGACTGGACACTGCTTGGAAAAGTAATTGAAATACTCTTTAAAAAAGTTAAAATTGCCCTTTCTCTGTGGAAAAAAAAAAAAAAAAAAAAGCAGCTTTTGTTAAGATAGTACCTTTGCTGGCTTACCCAGTGCGGGCAGTTGGCATGACCAGGATGTCCAGTCTAATAATTGTTTTTAGGGATAAAATCTGGAGGCCAAAGGTTGTGAACAATTTCTAGCATCAAACAAGCATGTAAAACTTGCACCTTCTTTAGTTGTAGCATTTGTGTAGAGCAGCAGATATCAGAGCTCTTAGAGCAATCATTTCTCCTGTACAAATAATGCTGATGTCCTGATTGATATTCTGGGTGCTCGTGGGATAAGACAGTGAGATACTGACTTTAAAGGATTTCTGAAAGGAAAAAGAAGTATAATATAACTCAAATAAGGAAAGATTCAAACCTTAGATATCCTGGGAAATCATAAATTGGTTGGTTTTATTGCTAGGAAGGAAGCTATGGTGCCATCATACCAGAAGAGCAATATGTCATCTGTTTGTATGTTTTATGTAAATTTGTTTTGCATGCACAGTGCTTTATAGGTTATTTAAAAGAATGTGCTTTCAATAGTTGGTCACTTTTAAGCTTCCAGATATATGCTGTTTTGTAAATATTATCATCTTTCACAAACATTTCTCAGAAACAAAAACGAGCATTAGTAGACGTTACTCTTGTCTTATTATTGAAAGCTTTTGGGGAATATATGTAGTTCTGTCAGTCATCAGAGCAGCTCTGCTTCCATGGCAGTGGTAGACAGGCACAGTCTGTAAACTATGACTAATTATGCAAAAAATATATTAAATCATTCCAGTTTGCAAAAACCCCACTTTTTGTTTCTTTGTTTAAAATCACTGGCACTGAGCACTGAGAAAGGAGGAAAAAAAAAAAAAATGGTATCATAGAGAACGCGCACTAAACATGCCTGTCCGAGTGAGCCTTCAGCAGATACTGCTTCCGTTCTCTGTGTTCAGCTTCAAGAACTTGTAGGATATGGGCAATATTTTCAAAATAGGTAGTGAAAACAACAGTGTAAATGCAGTTACCAGGTGATAGCCTGCTTTTGCATGCTTACTTTTTAAAAGTATGTATTTTGCTGTTCCTTTCAAAAAAAAAAAGAACTGACAATTTCTTTTAAAAATTAGATCAACTTTAAAGGACTTTCCCTCCCTCACCCCCCCCACTTAGAAAAGCTCAGTAGTTCTTTTATTTATTTACAGCTTATTTAGGCTGATCATGTGAGTTTAGAAATCTGAATTATTATAATTAGCTGACACACTAACTTATTTGTCAATGAAGCGTTAGCATGCAGCTCTAATTCATGGCAGAAGATAGTTTTTAAATATCTTTTTTTCATCACTTTACTTCCCTACTGTTGTTACCATAAATTTTCTCCCAAAACTAGAGGTAGAGGTTTCTGCATTTCTATGGGATATTAAGAAAAGTTTTCTTTATTCACTACTGAAAATGAAAAAGATATATTTTGGACAGACATTGTTAAAATGGGCACATAGATGAAAACGTATACATTTTTTCCCTACATTTTATATTAAAGCTCTTGTTACAATTCTCCTCATAGATTGTTTTAACAAAGGATGGAACTAATTTCTGGTGTGTTTATATAGCTTTGCCTAACTTCTAGGAGATGTGAATGTTGCAGTAGGCTCGTTACAAGAGCATGTTCAGAGCTACCAGTAATATGTCCTAAATTTACCTGACTTGAAAGAATAATTTCTATTTTTAAATACAGCTTCAAGTAACATTTACAATTAATAATAAAACTGATGACTGCCTGTGTCCTAATACTGCAATGGAAGTGGATGGGATGAAGGGAGAAAAGGATGATAGAAGGGCTGAAGGCCAGTTATTGGCTTGCTTCATTTCATGGTGTTAAATGCAGTCTTTTTTTTTTTTTTTTTTTTCTCTTTTTCTTGGAGTGCTTGAGTTTTTCTTAATTTTCTTCATCCCAGAGAAGTTTTATTTAGGGTTTTTTCTTGGTGGAATGTAAAATTTTCCAGTGAGTTTCTTTTTGAACTGCCATGCTCATCGCCAAGCTGTGTGCGTTCTGCCTACGTAATCAAGGGAGCTCAAGAAGGTTCTCTAAAGTTCAGATTTATCTCTGTGTGGTAGTAAGGTGCGTGCCATTTGCTGTGAGGCAGGAAAATGTCGGGAAGATTTAACGTCTGACTTTTCCAGTTTGAAGTCGCAAACCGAACCCCATAGCTGCATAGAAACCACATGTTCTGCTCTTCCATTCTGTTGGATATTTTCTGCTTGGGGAGGATTGTGGGGTTTTTCTTAGAAGGATGCATTTTATTTTTTTTTTTTTATGAATAATTCCTATGGTATCAAGAAATTGAATGAGCTGTATCATTCTGTAATTTAATAATTTTTCCTCAATCTCTTCTGTAACTATATTGCCTGCCTGAGGGTACCAGCAACCTTAATTTCACTGTTTTATAACCCACAACAGTTAACACTTGACCTAGGTCATTAACAGGATTATCAGCAAATTTGTTTAAGCTTTTACTGACAACCTGAATTGCTTCAATAATATTTTGACTGTGCAGACAGGAAACTTCTTGTAACCTCTCAATCTGGCATAAAATTAATTTCTTGCGAACGCAGCTACCAAAAGATCAATACGGTAAATCTGCTTACAGTACTTGCTTTCAAATACTGTCTGTTTTGGTTTACAGCAAGAAGGTTCTAATCAGCCTTTCTTTTCAGTCTGCATCGGATGTGGAGATGTGGTTTCATCTTTTATTCATCGATTACTATCTCAGAACTTTGTGTAACTGCACAATTAAATGCACCATTTTATCCGAGCTGGTCTCTGTTAACGCTTAAACTGGCTGAAGATGACTTACTGTGCCTTTGTAGTAGCGACAGCTCTTGGCATGGTTTTGAAAAATGCGGTGTTTGCACGTGGAACAAAATGCCTGCCCAACTTTCACATGTAATTTTGGGAAAGGCTGGCAGTACTGGGAGCTTTTTGGTAGAACCTAAAGAGAAATGCTTCTTGGAAATCTCGCCTCACTGTATGTCAGATATCATTAGGTCAGGATAAGTCTTCATTTATCGTGACACAGTTCCTGCTGGTGCCTCTAGCTTGCTCTTGAGTGTTTATCTGCAAAAGAGGTTAAAATTACTTTTAGAAATCTTAAAGTAATACCTTTTAAAATTTAATTTCGAAAAGTTCAAAGTCATGAGGTCTAGAGGGCTGCTTTTCTTACAGCTGCATCTTATTCAAAGCTTCTGTCCTTAATCCTGAGCTGTACGATGAGACAAATAACATGCTTTAAAATTCACACCATGATGTTTTTAAAGTTCTGTGCAGCAGGAGAAGTAAGTTGAGGAAATTCCTCATTTTCTGTCAACATTTTTGATAGCAGGCTGTAACACATGGAAGAATTTATTTTCTTTTATGTTTGTCACTGAAGTTTGTCTTGACTTTCTGCTGATTTCAGTATGATGTATTAAAAAGAAAAATCACCATGTTGTCTATAGCAAACTTAAAGCAGATGTTTGAAATACAAAGATTTCCAAATTGGACACAGCAATTAGTTCTTATTGCAATTAATTTGGATGCAACATATTTGCTACCCAATGAAGCGGTCAGGGCACAGAAACGGGTTAGAACTCTTCAGTGCTCTCAGCCTCAGGAAATTAGGCTTCAGAGGCACTACCAGAAAGGAAAGCATTAAACAGGTAATAGGCACACTAAGTTTAACAGTTCTTTACATGAAATCTTTGCAAATCAGGAGTGCGTTCTGATTGAACTTAAATTTTTCATTCCCACCTGGGAAGATATACAAATTAGTTTTAACTATTTTTATTATCTGCTGGAGTTAAGTAAATTGCAGTTAGTATACTTACTTTTGATTCTGTTTTGAGAATTTGTAAGTTTTCCTCTAGGAGTGTATGTAATAGCTCTTGTTCTCATAATCCCCACTTGATGAAAGTTTAGAAATACGGATGCAGGTGTTCGTTTTCTTGTTTTCAGAGCTCTGGATTTTATCACCAGTGAGGGTCACTACAGAGCTGTTACCGAATAAAACAGTGCTGTTTGCAGATTTTTATACAGAGCTTGAGTTAGTTCCATAAGGTACCTGTAATTCATGTAGGTACTGCTGCTTTGTAGCTCCTGTTTGATTTTTATCAAAAAATACATAAATAACTGGAGATATAATCATGTACTTGCTTATGTTAAAGTTCAAAGCTCTACTCAGTGGGGCTGGTATTGAAACACAGAAAGGTCATTTTGATACCCTAAGGTGCACAATTGACTGGACTTGTCCAGAGGTGTTAGATAAAACTTCAGAGGTGAGGCAGAGGGCTCTCACTAACCCATCACCCTTCTAAAAGTTAATTTCAGCATCTGGAGGTTTTTTTTTTTCCTGGAGTGAGATGTAGGGATTTTTATTATTTTTTTTAACGTTTCTTTTCTTATGAAACTGAATTGTTCGATTTGTTGAAGCATTGTTGAAAATATGTTTTTGAGGGTGAACATACTTGCAATATGTGAAACGGAAGAATTTTTGTTTACAAATGTATTTGTGGTTAAGTGATCCACTTTGCTAAAAAAATCTCTGCAGTGATATGTAGCCCTTCTTATTTCCACACTTTAGAGCAGTAGGTTTTGGTTTTTGGTTTTTTTTTAATATTTAAACTGTTCTAAACAAAGCCCAAAACTTAAAATAGTTTAATTCAGAGGATTAGATATGGACTGCCAGTGGTGTCATTTTGGAAACAGAACATGGTAGTAATTTGCTGGTTTAGGATGGTATTCCCCACTGGTAGTCTTGTGCTTTTTAGTTTGCTAGGCACTTGATAAATCCTAGCACAAGTACTTATTTTGCATTGTGAGGCTGATGTAAGATTAAAATTCAGTCACTTGGACTGAAGATTCCTTTTAAATTTCTGCAGTGAATGAATGAAAGAAATAAAGATACAAGAATAAAGATAATCCTGCTTGAAAGAAATCTTGGGACGGTGACAAAAAAGTTCCAGTCTGTGAGAGTGACGGGTAGCCTGAATGAAACACCGGCATGTACAGCCTTAAATTTGCAGAGGTGTTATTAAATCAGACACACTGCAAGCAGAAACTTTAGTGCCACGCTTTTTTTTTTTTTTTCCTCCTTCATTTAACTACTGTGTCCTGCTGTTTCAGGCAAAATATAGAGGAAAATCCCATTAATCTGCTGGAAAAATATTGATGAAAGAAGAATAGCAGACCGACCAAACAGTGGTTGAAACTTGCTAGCAATTAAGTGAACAATAGGATAAATGTTAAGGTTCAGTCAGGGCAGTTTAGTGTAATAAGGTGTGGGAATGGCACTTTTTTTTTTTTTTTCCCCAGCTGATTTCTGATAGCATTTTCATATCTATATTTGGATGGAAAGGTTTACATTGCATTGGTCTATTTATTTTTTTTTTTAAGTAATAATTTAAAAACCCTGCTAAAGCATAGATACATCACATAAGAGACCAATAATTAAAAAATAAAACTTTTAAATTGTTGCCTAAGAAAGGAGGGGTTTGTAGAAAATCTAGAGCTATGAGTTACCATTTAAGTAAATTATAATTAAAGCACAGAAATATGGTTTGGTCCATAAAAGGCTTCACACAAACTTTGTGCAGGAACAAATAGCAATGAGTGTCATTGGGTTTCTTGACTTAGTTGTTGAGAAGCTAGAAGGCACCTGGAGGGTTTTTGGTCTGGCTGATTTTTTTGAGGCAAGGCTTTTTGAGACGTCTCTTTTGGAGGGGGAGAGAAGGATTACAGGAAGAGGATAGGTAGGCAGAGATGAAGTGAATGTTGGACCTGAATCTTAGAAAAATCAGACCAAAATCCAAACTTTCTCCATTAATGACAGTGTTAGAAAACCAAAATTCAGTGCTGACAATGATCTGAGCACTGAGCAAAGCACAAATTAAGAAATTCCTTGCCTCCCTGAAAGTCTGAGCTTTGTTTACATTAGTAAGCTTCATGACTATGATTTACCAGTGGTGAATTTCAACAGAGGCTGGAGTTAAGACAGGGTGGAGGCATTTTTACCATTCTATTTAATCTTTCTGCAGCGGTGCTTTCTTTGAAAAAAAATAAAGAAAAGCAAGTTATGTCTGTCCAGCCTTAATGTTCGTGACCAGCTGTGGAGAACACCCACTTAAGGCATTTATATTGAAATAGGTTCTGAGATGGTAAGGGCCTTATCCTGCAAAAACTTTTTTCCCATGGATGATTTAGCTCGCAGAACAAATGTCCTAGCAATGGTTGAGGGTTCAGTTTTCCTGGAGTATGTGGCTATAAATGTGAAATGTGTACTGTGCTCTTCTAAACCATCTAGAGATAACCCAACTGTAGGAAAACCTCATCAGACTCTCTTGTTCCCAGCCCACCCACCCACACTGCCCCCTAGTCTTTCTCTCATGCCCGTGCTTTTTCTTCTGTCCATTCCCCCCACCCAGAAATCAACATTCAGCCATAAAGGGTAGAAGGCAAAGATTTTCTTTTCTTGTCCTGACTGGGAGGGCCACATGTCCATTGCTCTTTATTAAATATTATTTACCAGAAGGGGGATGCTTTGATCCTGCAAATGCCCAGAAAAAAAAAGACACAGGAAAAGAATTAGATGTTTAATGGCATTGCTTTTCCCCTAGCTAGTTGGTTGTGTTGATCCTGAAATCTGGCTTAAACCTGGACAGAGGGTGTTCAAGAAATTGAAGCAGAAGTTGTCCATGCTAACCAAGGAAAGCAATCCTGGAGAAGAGGTGTGAGGAACATGCTTAGTTTGTGGAACGTAATGGAAACCGGAGCCATTTGTGGGAAGGTAATGGAAGTAGAGGAATAAGCAGAAGACAGGGGTCTAAAAAACTGTCTTGTGGGTAGATGGGAATAGAACAGTCATTTAGGCATTTACCTTTGTTATAAATATTTGTATTTCTCACATATGGAAATAGTGAAAAAAGATGTTAGCGGGGTTTTGGTTGCAAAGGCAGCAAATGAAGTCAGGGGCAATTCCATTTTTCATATGGATAGCTCAGCACACATGTTCTACATTAATTACCTCCATAAATTCTGTTAACCTGGCAAACAATGAAAATATCATGTTGGTGACATCACTGTATTGGAAAATAAAACTGGTTTTAGCATCTTGATTTTCTCAACATGACATTTGAGGAGATTTCTTATGCTATTGGCATTTTACATACCCAATTTGCACCGTGTTTAGTCATTTGCTCTGTGGGTTTATTTTATCTGTGGAGTAGCTGTGCATTTTGTTGCTCATGCAAGCTGGAACCCTTGATTCATGCAAGCAGAGAAGAAAAGCTGGACAAAATTCTGCCAGGGCACACCTGAGTAGGTGGCTTTCCAAAAGCACTACTTCAGGATTCTCAGAAATTTTCTTACAAGTCTTAACTTCTGTGTTTCAAACTTAAAAAAAACAAACCAAACCAAAAAAAAAAACACAACAAAGAGCCCACAACCAAATCAACACAACTATATTCACTTCAAGGTTTTTATTTTTCTGTGCCCCATGCGAGATATTTCTTTAAAGCATTCTTTTTTCCTGAGTTATGGCATGCTGCCAGGTGATTCCCTTGGGGGGTATCACAGCCTTTTTAACAAATAAATGGTTGTTTGCTGGACTTATGCTCTGGTGTCTGTCTCAAAAATTTCTGTCCTCAAAGGAGTAGTGATTATTTGCTGTGATTTTTGGTGTTTTCAGGACCTTGAATATGTTTGAACTGCAGTAAAATTAGGAACTTTTAGTCACGGGTGCTGTGTGTGCCCAGGTGTATTTTCCATGATGCTAGAATTCTAGAAACTGAGCATGTCATAGTAGGTTTTGAATTCTCAATTTACCTTAAGTGAACGTGCACATTATGTTGCAACTTTTTTTTTTTTTCCTCTTTAAGTTGCTATAAGCTGTCCCCAGGGGGATCTTTGTGACACTCTGGTAGACCCCAACTCTATCAGATCTTTGGAGAGCTCAATTCTGCAAAACTACTTAATACAGAATATTATATTTTTTTTTTCCCCCAGGGGATGAAGAAATAAAAAGACTTACTTGTGCAGTGTGTGTAAGCCCTTTTGAGAAGTGCTTTAGAGCTTATTACAATTATTTGAGTAACGTTTGCTGTGGAGTTGTGGCTAGACAGAGGCATATGGTGGCCTTTTATGTGCCTCAGGATTTGGGCACTCAACGGGACTGGAAAATATGACATATGCTGTGAGAGACCCACTTCCACTCTGGGCTGGGCATGGAGTGGCTGGGTTTAGGTAACTGAATGTCATCTTTAATCTCAGGTATAACATTTTGTTTTTTTTTTTTTTTTTCCCCTGAAAAAGGTGAACTTGGGTTTTGCAAGTTAAACTCCCTTTTAATGCAGTGCCCCCATTTTGCATTTACATGTGTACCACTGTGCTTCACTGATGTCAGATTTAGCAGCATAGTAGTAGAATAGAATGAGATTTGGAGGATTTGGATTTGAATGTGAGCTGAGCTGACCAGCAATTCAGGTATCTAAGGCTTTATGTCTCTTGTAGGATGTACTGGAAAAGGACCAATTGGAACTGTTTTTTAAAAAAAAATAAGTGCAAAGAAGTGAAAGCGACACAGTAATTTGGAACCTATTAGGTTAATCCATTTTTAATTTTTATATCCTTGTCTTAATGAAAAGAACTGGCACATATCAACTTACAGGAAATAGCCTAATAAAACCTAAACCTTATTAGGCCCCTTTGATAAACATTGCATTCCAGCCCACCAGTCATATGTTTTTGCATAGTTGGAAATTAAGCTTTACGCCACTTTAACAATATCAAGAGATCTCTCATGTTTCAAACTAATAAAAGGGAAATAAAATCTGTTTTGTCTGTGTTCATCCATGAGAATGGATGGGCAGTTGTCAGCGTAACACAGACAGGTACTCCAAGAAAAAGCATTGTATGGCTTTGTCACCTCACTCCTACAAAAAGAGCTGCTAGTTCATATGTCATCATTGGTGCAGAAATGGCTTGTCTTTGTTTTCTCTTTACAGTAGCCAGAAAAACTTCTGCAAGGTGCTAAGGTAGGAGGTTTGAGTGTGTCTGCACACCTGTGTAGACTCAATGCAGACTGTAAAGAGACTAAGATGAAAGCTTTACGTATGCTGTGTTGCCTTAGCTTGGAGTCCCTCTACAATAGGATGGGGGGGATGGCTTTTGGTGTTACATGAACACTCCTAAGATTTCCAGCAACAAAATGTTTACTCGTTTTCTGTTCTGCTTTGAAATCGGTTCCAGTTTTGTCTGCTAAGGAACAGTGTAGTTCTGCAGTTTTACTCTCTACAGCCTCTTGTGTGTGACTTTTATTTTTGGACCTGGATGTCATTGTCTTGTCTGTTCAGGAGGCTTAGGATAGTGTTTTTCCCTTCTCCCCATGCAGGCTCCATACTTAACGAAAGGAGGAAGACTGCTGGAGATCTTCTGCTTGGCATTGAATGCAGGTGATGAGTGCCAGGCTGGCTAGGCTGTGGCTGCTGGATAGCATGGTCTGAGCCACTGTGAAGGGGGCACAGGAGCACCACTAGTCCCTACCAGTATTGAAATTCATGCTGTGCACAGCAAGCAGGGAGAGGGCAGCTATGCCGCCAGAGAGCTTCCCTGATCGGCTCTGGCTTTGCAGTTTACAACTTGTGCTTTTATTTATAGGCATTCCTGCATTGCTTATTGCTGTCCTGTGTTCCCTCCTTCATGGCAGCCTTTTGAGACAAGTATGTAGTAAGGTTCCTGCTTTGGCTGCTTCAATTTTCAGCTATAGGAAAAACTGAGGTATCTAAATCTGGCCTCATACACTCTTGGGGAGTGTGTTTGATGAGAAGAGTGAAATCTGGGAGGAAAATTAAACTCTTCCTCTTCAAAAGCTGAGGGCAACTGCCATAAAAATAGAATTTGCCAAATAATCTAAATTGATGTAAGGACCTCATATGTTGTATAGAAACGATATAGGGTAACGACACGTATCGCTAGTCTTCTGTCCTTTCATCTGAGATTTGTTACACAATATCTTAATTTTGAAAAAAGTTATTTTATTGAACGTTTAAATGAAAATAACGGAAGCTTGGGCTATCTAGTCTTCTTTCATGAAGATTGCTGTGTTCAGTATTGGAGTAATTTTTTTTTAAATTCCTTTTGGTTTTTGCTTGTTTGTTCATCTCTTGCTCCGACCCTGGTGGAGTTCTTCAGTCAGCAATTTAACCACAGATTGAACATGACAGTTGCCGAATTTGGAGTGTTCTGCACAAAATCATATTTGTATTGTACAGTATAACAGCACAGGCGAGAAGGGTTGAAAGTGCAGACCTCACAGCGTTGTGCCTCTCGAAGGACTGTAGTCTGGCTTTGAGCTGTAGCAGAAATCTCACTGAGAAATCTCGCAGTTGGAAAAGAGTTATGTAGTAAATGGGCCAAACTTTGTTGGCACTCAGGTTGGGTAAAGTATGTTCTATTGGCTGTTTTTAGGAGAATTTCTCTGTGTCACTTTGCTTCCTAGGGTGTCCCAGGCTGGAGGGAACCAAAGCTGTAAAATCAGAGCTATAGGTGGGGACCTAGAAGATATCTCTTATGCTAAGGTCATTTTCTTCTGAGTGATTATAACATCTTCATTACAACATTTGAGGTGAAATGCAGGATCATGAAATCACAGGAGAGTTGACTTTTGTTAGTAGACAAGCAGCAAATCAGGCCTCAAGCCTGCTGTTTAAAAGCAGGCTTTACTATTGGATGCCCTTCCCTGCAAAGTATTGCACTGGTTAGCATTCATGAAGTGGTTTCTTATCTACTGATTTTCTTATTTATTTGTTGTCCCTTCCTAAAGGTATTGTGGTTTACCTTAGCAAATTTGAGCATGATTCCAGCAACATCAGCATGGTAGTTGATCCTAGTTGGCAATTCTGGTGAATGCACCAAAGTGCAACTTTGGCCTTGCCTGGGCCCAGCCTGTGGGTCTGTAGATGTTACTTCTAGCCTCAGAATAAACCAAAGACACAAGGCTGATCTTCTCCCACTCTTATTTCACTTCTGCCACTGCTGGGGGAACAGACAGTTGAGAAGACTCAGATCAGTCCTCATAGGTGGATGAAAATCCAGGTGCAAGTCCCCTTTGTCTGGAAGAGGCCACCATTCTAAAAATGTACGTCAGGGTTTGCACTGACTCCACTCTGTCCCACCCCAAAACCAAGTTCAGGCTGACTTCCTGCCACAAAGTATTTTCTTTGCTGCTCAGGATTGTATGGCAAGTTTCAATTATGGGCATTCACCATATTTATTTTTTTTTTTGGTTGCATAGAAAATTTAATTTTCCCCATTTGTTGGCATTTTTTAATGACTAACTAGTGTATTTCTAAACTGACAGTTTGATGCCAAACAGGAAAAGACAAAACAGTGGTGGTTTCTTATTTGGTGTTTTGTTTTGTTTTTTTTTTTAAAAAAACTTTTAATTGGAAATGTTAATTAGTGGGAGATAAAATATTCTATATGTTCTACCTCACTGGCTGTTGCTCTGTATTTTCTTTGTGTATACTTGGGAAATGCTTTCCAGTGGTGAAGTTGTTTGTAGGTTCTTTAGATATTGCAAGTTGCCCCCTAGCAGGCTTCCCTCCCCATTTCTGAGGCAGTGAGGGGGATCTCAGGGTGGTTCTACCTGGCACAACATTTGTTGGTTTACGTTTTACTGAGGGAAGTATTTATACTGTATTCAGTTCATTGTAACAGTTGTTACTCCATGTGATTTTGGAAATGCTGCTGCTTTCAGGCTGTATTCAGGTATCTTTTTAGTTTTATGGCTCTCTTTCATTCACTGACGTTGCTCCCGATGAAACCTGCTGTGAGTGATCCTCGCGGCAGGCCCTCTGCCGTGACTCTTGGACCGGAAGCAGTTTCTGGTAGCGTGAGCAGGGCCTGCATGTCACACTCCACCTGATCCTTCATTTGTCTTTTGCCTGATGCCGTGAAAAGGAGGGCGAGTGAGCTTTGCATTTCACATCCCTGCTCAGATTGCTGGAAAGAGATTCATCTATACCCCCTGGGCAGAAATGCATGTTGAGGGAATTAATAATGCTTTCTCTTGCAGTTGTGAATGGGAAGGCCAGAGGAGCTGGGCAGGAGAGAGCTTCCAAAAAGAGAATGTTTTTAGGTAGCATTTTGCCGGTATGGTACCACTTGGCAGAAATAGCTACAGTGTACAGTACAGTGAGTGTGGCTGTTGTACAGAAGGACCAAGTGGCTGATTGCCAGAGCCAGAACTGATGGTTGCTCAATTTGTATAGCACTGCAGTATTTTAATACCAGTAAATTCTGCCTCGTACTTACCACTAGTTTTAAAGCGAGTTAATTACATGATGGGCACTGAGATTATTAGACAGCAATTTATTTATTTATAATTGTTTTGTGAGAACTCCTCTGTGTCTCCTTAGCATAACCAGTGATCCTTTTCAAGGCATTCTATAGGAAAGAATCGTCAATAGCAACAAAACTGTTCAGCTAGTTTAAGAGTTACACCCTTAGTAACCAGCTGGTCAGCCTCAGAGATTTCTGTAAGAGTTGTTGAAAGTGGCTGAATGATACACAGTTTTGCAGAAGGAGGAGGTACAAGGAGGGCAAATGAATTGTGTGAGAAACGCATAATATTCAGAAAGAGCCTGGAAATCTTGATTTGCTTTCGTGTGGCCTGACTTGTAAAACTACCTCTTCACTCTCTCCTGGAAAGCAGTAATAGGAAGGAAGAAGAGTTATTAGCTTTGTTTTGGGGACATAATATACCAAACCTTCCTCCTCTTGTGTTCTCTAATGCCCTATTTAAGAACATAAGTGTTAGGGGTAGTCAGCCTCTGAAGTTAGGACCATATCTGACCTGCAGTAACAGTAACTTGACCTCTTTTGGGTTTTTTTTTTGTCTTGTCTTTAAGCTATACAATTCTCCTCATGCTAGTGTGGCTGAAGGTACATACCTTGCACAGGACAGTGCTATGAGAGAGCTTAGAACTCTCTTTTCTCCAGTTCCCTCTTTCATCTGGTAAATACATGGCTATAGGCATTTGTAGTACATTCAAACATTGGCTTTCATTTAACTTTTAATTGTATGTGGAAAAATGTGAGGGTCTCACTGATATATGCCTGCTGCTGCTGATCTGACTGAATATATCTCCATGATACACTTCATGAATTGGTCAGGTCAGTTTTGTTAACCAAGTGCTGCCTTTTGTTACCAATACCCAGACTATCTGGTTCTGGGAGCAGTGACAGGCTTACAAATAGAAACTGAAGCTGCTCTGACTGCTGCAGTGGCCACCTCTAATAGATCCATCATTCCCAGGTGTTAAAATTTCCTTGCATGTGATGGGGTTTATTGCTTTTCTCATTGTCAGTAATTTCCATATTCAAGAAAGAAAAAGGGTGGGGGGTGGCAAGGAAAGTAAGCCCAAGTTGCAGATAATGTTGAAGGTGCACAGATTGGTGCAGTTGTAAACAGTGTTGCCATATTGTATACTAATACTTAAGTGGTTTGTATATATAGAGGCTTTTTTTTTTTTTTTTTTTTTGTATGATACTTTGTATCAATTCACCGATTTGTTCTGATTCGTGTAAATAAAGAAATGGTTAGTTAGGGAACTGTGTGATTAAGCACTCGGAGACTACATGGCCAGAATAAGGAACATAGTTTATTTGTGTGCTTGTAAAAAAGTAGTAAATACCAAAGAAGAATATTCTTTATTTATTTATGTATTTAAAGTATCTGTCATATTTTAAAATGAGAATAAAAACACTGTGATTTGATTGACTGGAAAGTGTCTGTATCAGACTGTTTACAAATAAAATTTTCCTTCTTACTCTGAAAATTGTTGCATGCCTCTAAAAAAAAAGAAAAGATAACAGCAAGAGTAGCAATGAATTGATGTCCCTCTTTAAAAGTTTGTCTGAAATTGTAACATTGTAAATAATTACTTTTGTCTCTAATGTGTTACACATGACATTTAGAAAACACTTCACTACTGCAAGACAATTTGAGAACAAATTAGATCAGAAGGAAGAAAGAACTGCAGGAAAGACTTTAATCAGCATTCATTATTTATTCCTGTATTCTGAGAAAATTATATATGCTGAATACAGGCCCTTAATTAAATAATGATTAAAATATTCAGATCTCACCTATGTAGTTAGATGCATTGACCCAAATTTCAAATGTCCAAGGGGAAAACACTGTAGTTTGTGCAGCTGATAGAAGCGCTCTGTTTCACCCCCTGCTGTAATTAATTTGGCCAGTGATCCATTGTTTGGTTTTTGTCACTTTTTTTGTTTTGAAAAGTTCCCCTGTCTGCTGTTCATACCATATTTTAAGATAAACAAGACAATCCTTTTCATTTGTCTGCTTTTTTTTTCTTTTTTTCATTGTAGCTAACTGCCAGGCCACCTGAACAAATCAACTGCTCACAAGGTCCCCAAATAAACACCTCTTTTGGTATGGGTAACTGAGGTTAACTGGACAGAGGCAAATGAAACTCATTCCTCTTCATTTTGTCTTCTTTTGTAGTTAATCTGCTGGATTCAAAAACAATTCAAGGGGAGCTGGGCTGGATCTCCTACCCATCACATGGGGTGAGTTCACTAGACTGTGAAATGGAAAAGTGCTGCTACAGACCAATGTGCTATTTAACCATTGTTTCCTCTTCAGAGGACACTGTGCAATAGCACTGGTTCTTTGGAGCTTCAAAAATAGTCTGCTCTAAACTTGCAATATATGGTTTGTATAAATATGATGCCTTCTGTTTAGAGCACACATTGTACTGCATGTGTTTCCCAGGAAGCGCTCACTCTTACTGGAGAAAATGAAAGCATTGAGCAAAAATAAAAACCAAAAAACAATTGTCTTTAAATACTGTTCCTTCTCCTATTGCAATGTGTATTTCTAAAAGATACCATGGGACTGTTTCATAGTATCACTTGCTAATTAATTCAGATGGAAGTAGTGAAAGGTGGAAAATGCGTGGACATAAGTGGGTGATATAAGTACTTAGTCGGTAACTTTTGTGCTGACTTGTTCAAGTACTGTTACTTATGAGTTAAAATCTTATTAAAGAAATGTCTAAATAATGTTCTTGAGGGTTGTTCTTGCTCCTCTTACTGTCCTGTCACTCGTGCCTACTCTTATGGTGCTTTTTTCCCTTCCTCTATGGCAGTCTTACTTTGGTTTTCTACTTTTAGGATGACAACTAGAAGTTTTCATGTGTTCTCTGCCTGTGTCTTCTACCCCACGCTTAAATCTCTGCCAGAGAGTCCTGCCAATTCTGAGTCCTTGGGAAATGTCTCTAGTTTTGATAAAGATGAGGAGTTGCTAGCTAAGGGTCCAGCCACTGTCTTTTTTCCAGCTGCATTTTAAATTCTCGATGTTGGCAGGTATTTGCTCATTGGTTTGTTTGGAGGACTGTGAGCTTTTGATTCTTCTGTGGCTTTGGGCAAGCTGTTACTTCACCTTTATCACTCTACAGAGATTAGCAGTCACAGTACTTTCGCATCTCTGCCCCATGGGATTCAGCTGTTAATATTTAAGTTGGGCTTTTTTGATATTAATTATTATGCAGGTGTTTAGCAATATTTAAGGATTAAGGCTTGGTTTATTTTTTGAGATTATACATGGATATCTCTCTGTGTCTCTGAACAAATTGTTCCATTCTCATGGGGAAGAAGTGGGAAGAGGGTTCATGTTTCTTTCTAGTGGCTGTTCATGCTGACTTTTACTATTAAGAAACTTCTATAAACAGGATGTTCAAGAGGGAACTCTCCAGCAATTTCTAGCTCATCAGTTTTTTTTGTCTCCACTTGCTTTTTTTAAATTTTTTTTTATTTTTGCAAAGCTTTTTTTTTTGTTTGTTTTGTTTATTTCTCTCCCAGCTGCCCTGCCCTCCTCTCCTATACTCTTCTGCTCTGTTCATCTCCTTGCAGCTGTGTAGATCTGCTCTGCTCCCTGCAGCTGTGCCTCTCTTGCCTTGGATGCTTAAAGCAGTTGGTAGGGAATGATACAGGGTATCTTGGGGGCTATAAGAAAAACAGATGTGCTACATTACACCACCAAAAAAGGCCCCCAGATCTCTGAAAGCAGTTTTATTAGCTTCTGCAAGTTTTTATCAGGTAAATCCAGCAGAAGTTGTTTGTGTGTGTCTGTGCATGCTGTTCCTATTTACTGTAGTATCCACAGGTATTGAAGCCAAAGTAAATCATGGAATTTTACTGATGTTCTTACAAGTTAATGAAATTCTTAGTGAAAAATTGCATGGTAGTAAATTAATGTAGATCATGTACTGTGAGCGTTTTTGTGAGAGAACTGAGACTTTAAACTGTAGCCTTCAAAATACTGTGAAATTTTAAGCTTACGTATTGAAACATGAATGTAAAGTATAGAAATAGTAACATCTATCTGAATTGGTATTTTGCTGTAAAATGATGACAACTTAAATATCATGTGAAAGAGACGCCTTCTTTTTACAGCCCTTTATTTATAGTCAATTAATTAAACCTGGTAAATATGGCTGCATCTGTCTCTGAGCTAACTAAAATATGAACTTAAACTTCAGTGGAAAAACATTATAATAAAGATGTCACATCATATTGAAAGATTGCTAATAGCATAGTGGTGATTTACAAGGTAAAGCTAATAGAGCTACACTTGAAGCTGTGATTCACAAATGAGAATATTGGTGTTGTGCCAATTCTTCTCCAGCATGCAGCAGTGTTCTCATCTGAAGCCATAAATGTCAGTATACGAAGGCTGGTGACTTAGAGGTATTTTGAAAATAATTTAGCCAAAGCGTTTAATAAACCTCTTACTAGGTTAATAATTTTATCTTACTAATACATGATATTGATTGATTTCAGGCAAAACAACCCAATTTCATTGGTTGTCATTTTCAGCATTCAATAGTTCTTCTTTATTATTTTAAGTCTGCCTCGACTTGGGCATATATAATAACAGCTTTCCAGAAATTCCTGAATATTCTTGAATATGTTAAGATTTATAGCTCATTTATATTCAAAGATTTCTGCATCCCACATAAGAACACTCTAATGGCAGTGTTTTAGACCATGGTTAATAATATCACTCTGTAAGAATGTGATCTCTCCTTGAACCATCCCACACAGCCACAATCTTGGCGTCAGTAACACTGTTCTGGTCAAGCTCATTAAAATCCCCAAAGTACAAAACATCGGCCCCTCTAGATAGCAAGGCAACGGAATTAAAAAATATAATAGCCAGCTTTGCTTATGCTGGAGCATGATTGGCAGCAGTCACAAGGCCTGTGTCCTGTACTACCATCTCCAGCACCTGCCTAGGCAACCTTTTTGTAATGCCAATCAGTCAAATACCAGTTCCATTTCTATAGGTTTCATTAAAGGGGAAAGAAAGAAGAGCTACTTAGTCTGTGCAGAGTATATTATTGATATGCTGATTAAGCATAACGCAAGTGATCATTAACTGTAATTCACGTAAATTACAGCAGCACAGATGTGGGGGTTGGGAGGATAAAAAAGCAAGTCACTTTAATAATATACAATAGAAATGTGATGGATAATTCACATAGGACAAAAAGAGTACAGTCTACATCCCTATCTGCATATTCATGCGAGTAGTTGTATTGGTTTCAGTATAATTTTTTTTTTTTTGGTATGAAAGATGTTTCTAATTGAAATGTTTTTTGAAAAGTTTGGAGAAAAAATAATTTGTCATGTAATCACAGTATATCGTTCTGTGGTCACCCAACTTGTGACTTGATCTTTACATGTTTATAGCTTATATTTACAGACTTGAAATTTTTGGGCACTTTTTTTATGAAGTTGATAGAAAAGTGAAAGAGAAATCACACTTATCTTATTCTGCTTGTAGCTAGAGAGGAGAATGCTCTGGCATCTATTATTGTAATGTAATAGTTAATTGGTTAATTGTAAAAAACAAACAAAACAAGCAAAAAACCACCAAACAAAAAACCCAACCCCAACGTGTTCTGTTAGTGACCAAAGTTAGTAAATTGTCAGCAAAATTTTAAAAGGCTAGTTGGGAAATAAAGATGCTATCTTTGATCCTGGCAGAAATTTTCTAGGTCCTCGAGTTGCTTCAGAAACATCCGACTGCGAGCTGGCTGTGCTCAGTACTCCAGCTGCTGACTCTACACTGAAGTGCTTTGAGAATATGGTATAACTTTGCTTTTTCTTAGTGATCACTCTCATGATCATTTGGACAAAGCATGCTGATCATATCAGTGCTGGAAACTGGTTCATAAGTATTAGAGAAGGGCAACACTCCCTGCTTCTGTAACAGTTTGTGCTGTGCTAGGAAGGCTAGGGCATGCATGATTGCGATGAATGAGAGTTTTTACGTCAACTGAAATTGGGTTAGAATCCAAAAATCCAAGTGAAAATGAGGAAAATGCCTCCTTTCTTATATTTCAAAAGCCTGAAAGTAGTTTGTCACATTAGACTGTACTGCTGCCTACTTTTGACAGTGGCAATCTCCCTGGCTGCTTTTGTTCTGGTTTCAGCAGTCAGCTAATGTGTGGTGCTGTATAAACTTTCTGGTGGGATATCATGGACACAGTGACTGAAGAAGTCTCTGACTAAATAAGCATTTGGATATCCCTTGTGACTAGATGAAGGTAGAGGAGAATCCGGGCAGAGTTACATTTTGCCTTTGATTAAGGTGCACTCAAGCTGCATTCAAGAATCAGTTAATCAGGCCACAGTGAACGCAAGGTTTCTCTTGTTTATATGAAAGACATTTTCAAGATTAATAAGGATTTCCATGAGTGGTGGAAATAATGAGGTTTGTTTTCCAGCAGCTTTGTGCCTTGTGGTTAATTGCGTCCTGATTGAAGGGGTTTTTTTGCAGTAGGTCCTTAATGCCAGTGGGTTTCCTGGTGTCGTGCTTCAGCCTTCCCCTCAGCTGGGCACTCAGAAAGTTTCTCATCCCTACACGAGTCTCTTATTTTCACACCACAGCAGAATCTTAGGACAGCTGAGCCATTACCTTGTAACTGGCCAACAAATATAAAAATTTATGAAACAACCTAATTTTAGTTTTCTTTTGGTACCGATTGACATCTTGGTCTGAATTAATTTTTTTGTCTGAGACATCAAACTTACCTTGTCAACTTCTAAGTGATACTGTGTTTGAAGTGGGGAGTATTACCAAAATCACCAGGTGGTTGTGAAAATGAGGTTCAAAGTAAAAAAAAATTATATCAAACAATTGGTATAAGATAAAAGATTGAAACTGAAAGTTATCTTTGTAAAATAGAAAGTACTTTTTTTCCAAAATGAAAACTGGCATGTTATACTATTATACACTGTCTTTTTTTCCCCTATGCATTAGCAGTGGAATTTCCTTAGTACTTCTTAAAACAATGCATTCTGTTAAACCCAAGATTTATCTATGTTCTGCCTGAGCTCTGGTCTCCTTACAACTTTATATATTTCCTACTGTCTCCTTGCCTTTCACAACTTGCATGTCAGATTTGAAATGCCAACTGACTATTCTGGTGATTGAAAGCAAACTAACCACTTGGGACTCCATGAATCATAGACTGGTTTGTCTTACACTGAATGGCCGATTGAGAAAGTAATTTTTTTTTTTCTTTTTTTGTTAATGTACTCTTTTACTTTTTTTTGTTGACTAACATATTTGCTTTTGGGGTGCACTAAAAGTATACATGTTTCATTTTATTCTCATTTTTTTTCTAAATAATGGAGATGGTGTTAAAAAATAAGATCACTTCTACTATAGCTTTCATAAGTTCTTCCCTTCACCTCCAGTTTTCTGTAATCAAGCATGTGATATTTCTCAGTTTTAGACTTCTTTTCTTCCTAGTAGAACAAAACTATTTGAATTTATTTTTATTACAGTAAAGTGAATGATTTTGCTTTCGAGAGGGACATTTAAAAATCTGCCTCTTTTGAACTAAAATCTCTTCATTCACACTCAGAGCCTTGAATCAGAATGTGACGGTGGTTTCTTCAGTCTCTCGGTGCTGCTTTTACATGAAATCTGAACAGGACAAAAAATAAATTTTTGTACTGTACTTTTTTTATGCCTTTCTTTAGATATTCCCCCTTTTTTTTAGATATTACTTTTAGCAATATCAAGCTATGAAATATGGCAGATGATTATTTTAATTACATGAATATTTAACGTTAAACTGGTGACAGCATTGTTTTGTACTGCTTTCTGAATATAATATGAATGTTTTGTCGATGCCTTCAGAAGCAGTAGTCAGGGGTAGAATGTACTTTTGGTGTACTTCAGCTGGCTTTGACTTTTGTTTCATCTACACACTATCTTCAGCTGCTTGCTTTAAACATGCACTTAAAATGGGAGTTTAAATAAAAAAAATAGGTGGAGGTGACTGAATAAACAACTGGGGGGAATGTTTTGAGGAAAAAAAAAATTGAGATCATGCGTATTACTTCAGAATTATACTTATGACTGTCTCTTGTGAATTGTTATCAGAAAGAAATGGCTTTTTAAAATGTGAGCACTGTGATATTCTTTAGATGCTTTGTTTTGATAATTGTAGTCTGTGTTGCATTCATTTGAAAAATTTAATATGATCATAATGGTGCTGTGTCTTGGTACATTTTAAAAACAGCTTTTAACATAAAGTGCACTAATTTCTGTTCTATGATCATCATTAAGGGAGGGACAAAGCCATTTTTTTCTCCTTTCTTTTGAAACTAACATTTTTCCTATGTTGCTTCAAATTATGAGATTTCTATGTAAAAAAAAAAATAAATTTGCAGCAACAACAGAAAGTTAAATGTACAATAAGCGCAATGTCCTTGTACCATTTTTTTATAATGAAAAATATGGAAAAAATTCCCCATATTTCATTAGCCTCATCAGTCATTTTACTAACTGGTAATAGGTTGCTGAAGGTTGGGTGTCAGTTTTCTGTGGTTTCAAATAAAAAGGAAAAAAAAAAAAGAAAAAAGAAAAAGCAAGTTTTGGCTTCTATTCCAAGAGTTAAATAAAGATCTTATTTAGAGTTGGAATTGCAGATACTTGAGCTTCCAATTTTTCTTTTTCACTTTCAAAGCTTAGAAACGACATCATTTTCCTCGTGGGCAGAGTTTTATTTCTGTCAGCCCTGTCAGCATGAACACAGACGGTCGGTGAGGAGTTCTCTCAAATGGCCTGATCACCATGAGAGATTTTTTTTTTTCCCCTTTGGAAAGAAACACTTATGTTATAATTTTATTCATTTTCTTTTGTGCTGAATTTATTTGCATAAACCAGAACAGAGCAGAGTAAACACAGTAACTGTCATGAAATGCAACGTTATTTATCACAGGGGCACACTGCAGTAGATTTTAAGACTGTTTTTATAACATCAAGACCACAAGAAGAGTAACTACAGTCTCCAGTTAAAAATGCCCATAAATGTTTTCGCCCTTTAGCTTTGCTGTGGTTCTGCATTATTTTTTTTTATGGTCTGAATTGTTTCGGTAGGTAATTTATTCTGGAGATATATATATATACACACACACACTTTTTTTTTTCCCCTCCCAGGTTTCTGAATATTCAGTGTGAAATGGTTGTCTGTGTAGAATAGTGTTTTCCACAATTTAAAATTGTTCTTTTAAAAGGTATTGGAAAGCAGGCTTGCCTTGCGCTGAGGCAGCGGGGCTGGCAATACAGCAGTTTCTGGGCAGGAGGCCCACATGTTGCCTCGTTTTCCCTCCAGTCTTTCAAAGTTAAACAACAAGTGATGCCGTTAATGGATTCCCTAGTTTGGCACACTTTAACTTCTCCAGAGTGATTTCCCCAAGCCTTCCTCTTAGCCTTTTGTAAGCGTGGGGAGCCGCAGCCGGCGCTCCCTGAGGCGAGCGGTGTCCGGAGGGACGCGGGTTGCCGGCCCAGCCGGAGGGCGAGGGCTTTCCTTTCCTTCCCCTTCCCTTCGCCGGCGGCAGCTCGGCCCCGGGTGGCAGTGGCGCTGCGGCCGGAGGGCAGGTGAGCAGCAGCCGGGAGGGACGGGGGACACCTGGGCGAAGGCCGGTGAGGGAGCTCCTCAGAGCGGGCGGGCCTGTGGCCATTGACGGGCGGCAGTCCCGCGCAGCGCTGCCCGTTACGCGGGGCCTCCCTCGGCAGGACCCGTGGGGTTCAGGGCCCTCTGCCCGCCCTGGGGCGGCAGGTTTCCCCGCGGCTGAGGGCGCCCGTGAGGGAGGAGCGCCTCGGAGGCGTTGCGGTGTCAGTGCTGGAGGAGGAGTATCGCGGGGCGTCTGACCCGCCTGACCCTTCCCCTCACAGCCCGGCCGGGCGGCGGGCCGATGGCCACTCGGGCGGCGGGGCGCTCCCGCTGGATTTCCCCCCGTGCCCGGCTGTGCCTGCCCAGCGCCCCCGGCCTCCCCTCCCCGCGTCCCGGCTCGGCAGGTGGCGCTGTTCCTTCAGCGCGGCCCCCGCTGCGCTGCGCTGGGCCGGGCCGGGCTGTACCCGCCCGCCGCGCTCCGAGCTCCGGGCATGGCCGGCACCTCTTGGCTGCCCCTTGGTGAGGCTCGCCACGGCCCTTTAGGCAGCTGCGATGGCTCCCGTTAGGTACGGGGCACAGCTGCAGAACGTACATCAGCCGATGTTTCAGTTCGTTGTGCACTTGAGTTGGAGTGGAAGGTGTTAGGGTGAAATGCGTGTTTCATGCCCGTGTTCTACTGTTAATCAGTGGCTGAGCTCTATGAAGGATACGCTCTTTGCACTGTGTGTAGATACTGTCTGATACATAATACGATGATGAAATCAGTGAGTTTTGCTCTGTGACATTTGGTCCTTTCATCTGCACACTGCCTTTCCCTGCCTGACTGCCATTCCTCCATGTCTCTCAGATTAGAACTTTGTTTCCAGCTCTTGGATTTTCAAAGGCCCCAAAGAGTAAATAAGACACACAGAATGATTGCTGGTTGTCTTTTAGCTCAGGTACGTATGGATGAGTGCTGCATTGCGATGTGGTTTGTGTGCTGCTGCATTAGACAAGCAGGGGCAATCAAGACCATCCTTCCTCGAGGGGCTGACAATTGATTTTAGTTACACTCCGGGGAAAAAACTGGAATCACTCTGTGTTCTTGTTTTTAAACAAAATAAAAACCCAAAGTGAATCTTTTAAATCTACAGGACAGTTGCTGTTAAAGTAGCTGGAGATTAGTTTCTACATTGGACAACATTCACATACAGTGCTTTCTGTATAGAAAAGTTAGGGCATGGTAGCAATTAAGGGGTTTGTATCCTTTATCAATTGTTTATCTTAGAACATTGCAGGTAGATTTTGACCACCAGTCCTTTAATTAGTGCCTGTTTAGACTTCATGGATATTGACAAAAAGATTGTGGTGAATTAACTTGCTTCACGTTTTGATGTTGCCCCAAAATTATGACTGATGGGAGAGTTTGGTAATGTTAGTGTTGGTTAGGGATCAGGCTGCAGAATGGTTTAAATCAGAATCTACTTTTCCCCTGGAATCCTTTTTAAAGTTTGATACTGGCATGTGTCTCTGTTTCAGAGATGTAGATTATCAGAGAAATATTAAAATGTTGTTTGAAAGAATTTCCAGAAGGCCATCTAGCCCATCCAATCTCCTTCTCAGCCTATTGCTAACGTTATATCAGGTCAACAGCTACGGCTTTGGATAGGGAATTCTAGGAAGCCTCTGAGGATGGAGATACCACAGCCTCTTCAGGCAACCTGTTTCAGTGCTGTGAAGGCTTCTAGTAGACAGAATTCTGCCTGATACCTAATCTGAATTTCTCAAGACACATTTTGTGGCTGTTTTGTCTTCTTACACCATCTGCTACTCCTGAAGAGAGTTTGACTGTGTTAAGTTCCTTTCAAGTTGTTGCAGTCTTAGTAAGATCACTCCTTAGCTTTTTCTTTATACAAGACTGAACAATACCTGCAGTCTTATTAGTTAAAATGCCATGCTCATTGCCATAGTAGCTTCCTTAACTGGGGGGCTGAACATGTGGAAAACCTCTACTAGGACGGCAGAAAAAATCCAAGACTGGGAATGAAGTGGGAATGTAGATGCCTTCCCTATGTAACTGGTCAAGTGTTTCAGTCTAGAAATAGCTCACAAGCAACATTGTATTTTGGTTTACATTCCTTTTACCACCCAGGGATTTGACAAGTAGAAGCTGTGGTCCTATACTAGCTTATTATCCAAAAACTTTTATAATGGGAGACATGTTTGCCTAGCATCTGAATGTTTTCAAGGCTTTTTCTGAGAGGTTTTTCCATGATAGCGAAAAGTCTTAAGCTTATGCATTCTGCCTGAAAAGGAGATTTTATTTGTTTAAGATTTGGTAGCAAGAGTGCTTTTCTGATGTGTTTCCTTTAAAAAAAAAAAAAAAAAAAGGCTAAGGAAGTAATGGCAGCTGAGCTGAAGATGAGAATTTTGGGTAGAATGACATTAATCAGTCAAAGCCTATGAGTAGAGAGGTGTTAGGTGTGAGGGCAAGTGAAGAGTCAAGATTGAAATCTGCAGAAAGCGAGTTGGATTTAAACTGCTTGTGGAGCTATTCCTGCTGGCTTCCATCTGGAAGACTTGGAGCTCTTTCCCGTGTGATGGTAGTGAATAAAGATGCCACAACAACCAGTCATGTTCCAGAGGAAAGGCAGGACCCTTTGGCTTCTGCAGGAAGGAGAGAGTTTGGGTTAACTCTTAGCTTCCCTGTGACTCACTGCTTTCTTCATACTGCAGAGATGGTTCAACGGTGCTTGTGCCTGTCATCTGTTCATAACTCTGCCTTCATGAACCTCTGCTTAAATATTTACTAGAGGTTCAAACAAATAGGATTATTTCTTTTCCACTTTTCACTTAACGTTAATGCAAAATTAAAATCCCAACCAGAACTTCAGAAGTTAATTTTCTTCCTGGCTGGGTAGTTTGATACATGATGTGCAATGCATTCCATCAAACTTACGGGATGTGTAACCTGGCAAAGCAAACATTGCTACTGGAACTTGAGCGTTTATGTTCCCTGGTATCCTTGTGTTACCTGTTTAACTTCCACTAATATTTTTGTGACACTTTATTAATAAACATAATGTATCCATGACGGTAATTTAATTTTACTCTGAAATCTGGTAATAAATGTTTGAACTGTAGAGCATTTATGTAGAAGTGTTTTAGCCTGAAGAAATGTTTAGAGGAGAAGCTGAGCTGTGCTCCTCCCGATGGCACTGTAATTCAGCAGCGTACATTCAGAAGTAAATGGTTTTTGGATTAGAACATCCTCTTACAATGACAACATCCAGAGTGGTGAATGTTAATCAGATCGATAGAAATGTACTACGTGGATGAAGGACAGGCGGGGTGGTGAAGTAGTGCACAAGATAAATGTGCAGCCAAGGTGGAAACTTTCCCTCTACTGCGAGACTGATTTGCCAGGACCACAGGAATCCTGAGTTATTATTCTCTTGTAGACTGGGAACTAACTGGAGGTACCTCCAAAGTGCACACGTGACTAAACAGAGGTATTGGCTTTAAAGCACAGAGGATGGGATTGGATGGGCAGACCACAGTTCCCAAATCTTGGAACAAACCACTTACTGAATGTCAGTACTGTCACATCTTTAATTTACAGAGTGTTTTAAGAGAAGGCTATGCATTGTCTGTCTCTCAGAGGGTGGGTTGTGGACTACCCCACTTCTGAGTTCCTGAAGCGCTTGTGATTTTATTTTGAAGTATTGATAAATGAAATGTAAGCAGAAACTGAGAGAATGGAGAACATTTTGGAAAAAGAAAGTAAATGCTGAGTGTTGGGGTTCTTAAGATTTTAGGAAAACTAATAGATACGAGGCATACTACAGCTTGAAAATTCAGTTGTTGCATGTGACTGCACTAGTGCAATGTCTTGATTTAGAAGGTGGAGGGCAGCATTGAATTCATAGAGCTGACTATTAAGAGACACAAAGTAGAAGGTCTGCAATTTGTGTTATGCACATTGAAATGTAGTGACTTTGAAGACTAAGCAAAGAAAATACAGCTTTACTTTAGTGGGAGTTGTGTTTTAATCTGAAGAATGGCAGGTCTCTGTACAGAAGGTGTAAAAGAGTAGGATGATATGCTATTAAGTGTATAATCTATGTTTATGTCCTTTTAAAAATGGAAAGAATTCAACAGTGGGATAAGACAGTATCTGAACTGAAGGTATGCCCTTGGACTCTTGCATTGACTGAGGTACAAAAGTCTGCAGGATTATGTCTGCCATCCTATTTTATGTTAAATATAAAATGTGTATTTAATTGTTTTTGACATGTTTGGAAGTGAACTTATTAAAAACCATACGCATTTTAACTGGTGCATGTTAGAAGTATTTACAAACCCAGGTCAAATGTGATGTAGCTTTTTTTAACCTAGTTTACTAGTTGAGTTAAAGGCAGTGACCAAATGTAAACAAGTTTTCCCCACTTGCAATGTGCTTTATTTAGAAATCAACTTAATTTAGAAACTAGGGCACTATTGTTTTGTTTTGGTTTGTTTTTCTCTTTGGTTATGCCTTGTTTAGAAAAACTGATTTAGATATACAGATTACAATCTACCTTCTACATCTCCTGTAAAACAGAGATTTTGAATTAAAACTTTATAAGTTCTTTTTGTTTTATTCGCCTGTTTAAATACAGCAAAAGGTACTCATCTAGGAAAGACCTAGGAAAAGGACAAGGAACAGTCTATTTCTGTTTATTTATTATTTTTTTTAGATAAAAATGTTTTTATACAACAACAAAAAGAAAAAAAAGGAGGGAGGGGAAGAGAAAAGCAAAACTGCAAGTAGTAGCATGCAATTCAGCTTATCTTTTTACCACTAAATTTCCCTCCTTTGCCATTACAGGAAGAACAGATCAATCTTCCTGTCCATGTTTCTTGCCAGTGAATGCTTTGGTCCAGTTGTTTCCTCTTGTTACATACAGCAAGATTCTACCATCCGCATGGGAGGAGATTGCTGGATATAGCTGTGTGCCAGGCCTGGAGGCTCATGAAGCCCCAGTGGGATGGGAATAGAAGTCTTCTCCTGTGCTTAGCTGTGGATTGTGCAGAATTAACTGTGTGTGTTCTCAGAGTTGGGTATTCTGGAAGAATGTAATTTCTATTGCTTTATACCACAGCTGTTCTTTTAGAATACAAGCATTCAAGAGTTGATTTGGTGATCTTCTGTTAAAGGTTGAAAGATCCTGTAAGGTGTGTTGTCAGTGCAAGGACATCCTTCAACTGTGGTGTTGGTACACATCTCTGGAACATATGTGTATACACATACATGCTCCTGTACACTGTACTGCTAAAAATTATAATAATATTTATTTTTTAAAAAGACCATTTACACAGTTACAATATTAGAATTGAATCCTATCATGGTTAGCTCGATCTATTAAGGAAATAGGTTTTGATAATCTTTATATAAATTCTGTTATTTTTCATCCATCCCTAATAACTCTTAAAGACTGCCTCTCTGATTTCAGCTGCATTTGACTGGAGGGGGCTGAGCAGCATAAGTCTCAAACATACTTAATTCCTACATTTGATGTCAGAAGGAATTTGCCTTCCATTGAGTAGCCCCACTCAAGCTGTAGCTATTAACCATTGCAGTATCTACATAGAGGACAGCCATTATAAAAGTCCAACTCAGGAAAACCTGTATGAAGCCAGGCTTCCTTAATCCTCACATGCATAGGAATTACTTGTTCTAGGAAGATTCCTTTGACTTTGGAGGGCTTCTGAGGGATATGAGGTGCAATGGCAGGTGATAGGTATGGCCCCACACAGGGTGTACGTCTCTGTTTCACTGCGTAAAACATGTATAGAATTTAAAAAGCCTTAGAAATATATGTATGTTTGAAAGTCAATGTTTATATTCTTAGAAATTAAATCCTCTAGAAAATCTCAAGCATGTGATTCTACATTTAGAAGTATTTTAGGGATGTATGTACATACTCACTGTCTTATCCACTGAAATGTGGATATATAGCCTAGTAAAAATTACATTGAGTATTAATAGGATATGAAAATTATATAAGAACAACAACTGCTGCAATATCTGCTGTTAATCATATAGAAGAAAGTGATATAGGAGTAAAATGTTGGAGGTGTGAGTGGGAAGTCACCAACTGCTTCTTAATATATATATGACACAAAACTTTTTAGCCTAGATATATCAGAGGACAAGGTGATGTTAGGAGGTCTCTACTTATAGGAAAGGAGCATCAGAACCATTGCCATAGCTGACATAGTTACTTCCCATATGAATACTTTTAACAATGTGGAGTAGATGAAAAATGTTTACATAGAAAAACAGAAGAGGAATAATAAAAAGGATGTCTAGAAGAGTTACCCCGATAAGTTTCTTAAACTTAATTATTAGCAGAACACAGAATCACTTTTATCCTAGTAAGCCTATCACTGGACAAAGTGAAGGATGGACAGAGCTCTGGGGTGTATAGTGTATTAAAGTTGTTGTTAACCTACCTCTGAACCCATTATAGACAGGAATTGTGTTGGATTTACATTGTAACTAAGAGTAAAATATGGCTTCATGCAAGTAATGCTTCTGCACTGAACATAACAGTGACTAGTTCATGTAGTTTGTTTGTTTGTTTGGTACTCACACTAAATGTGAGTAGTTTTGTAAATGAGATGAACTGAAATGAATATAAACTGTTTTATTTTGGCACCACATTTTGTGCTGAACATTTAGTGGGGTAAAGTCATGGCTGGAAAGGACAGAGGTGAAATAAGTGCCTGAAGAGAAATCATTGGTACAAAATGGCTATAAATGCCTTTGCTGTGGAGAGAATGAATACAGAAGTGCAGTAAGCAATCACTGATGGGTGGTGTGAGCAATATATATAGTATACTGGGCAACTGGAAAGGTTATGGAATGGTTAATGGCAATATTAAAATGACAAAAAAGAAAGAGTGCCAAAAGGTCAAAATAAATAATAAAGACATATTATATTATCTGAGAGAGAATGGGCCAATTAAAAAAAAAAGTTAGGGATCTTAGAAATAACCCAGGATAATTTAATTAACATGGGATTTGCATAAAACCAAAATTAGATTAAAGAATTGTTTCAGTGTCCACAAATCTTTAAAAATGTGTAAACCAAGAGTAATGCAAGAAAGATCAGACTGGGCTCTAACTGACTGTGGGAATGATTTAGCATTAGCTTTTTTTGGTGACATTTGGCATTTTGTGCACTGAAAGGAGCAGGGATATGGGGAAGGCAGTAGATAACAATGTAATAGATGTCTACAGCAAATGTTGTGTGGAAGGAGATGGAACTGAGGAGACCTAGAGAGAGGAAATTCAGGAAGAGGGAGAAAAAAGAAAAATGAAGGATGCGATCTTACTTTAAAATATACAGCTATGCATGAGCAAGCTGTAAACTGAGACAGAGCGCCATATGGTTTACAGATTAAATATTTTTTTTTTCCTGCTGTTTGTTTGCTTCATGCCCTATGGTCTGCATGGCAGCATGGTCCTTTCTCTCCAAAGGGCTGTCTGTGCTCCCGGGAGTCCCAAAAGGTGAAGGTGAGCAATGGGCAGCTCTCAGAGCAGCATCTCCTTCCATAGCAGCCCTCTGTAATTCTGTCAGCAGCTGTCATCAGTTTCATGTTGTATCATTGAGGTGTTGCTCTCTGGCTAGTTGCTGGATCCCTTTACTGGTCCTGTAAAGTAGCTGTGGGATAAGAATTGTGTGGTGGGGGATAGGGGTGGGAGACCAGAAGGTAGGCAGGCAGTTGTTGCTGCATCCTGTTGTAATGCCTCCCCTAAATCATAAGTGCCTTTGTGTCCAGACAAAATTTGATTTAGTTGACAAAGTAAAAATGTACCATCAGCTCTAATTCTTAACATTAAGACACAATGTTTAAACCAGTTGGCACTGCTGTCTGTTGTTTCTGTGTTGTTCAATGAAGACAGTAATTACAGAACCAACAACTCTGAGGCCTCCCATACAGTTCCAAAACACTGGTTTTGCTGCTGGAAATTTTATTTTCTTTAAAAAAATGACTTTTCAAGGTTCATCAGATACCTTAGTGGGAAGAATGAATACAGAATCCTGGTCAAAAGTACAATATAAAGCAAAATTGTAGTAGTTCTTTGCCTTATGAATGTAGTTGAAGCTCTCTGTGGTCTTTTTTTCTATGAAGGTAACACAAATGCAGATAGCTTTATAGCCATGCACACTTGACTCTTTTGCCTGATAAAGTAGGTGAAAAACAGATGATTGTGTAAAATTGCATACATTTATGCAGCCTTTTTTGTCAATATAACACACAGACACCTATTTCATAACCATACGGTATATACTTGTTATCTGTGAGCTGCATAAGTCTTGATAGTTTTGGACTATTGTGGGTTTGTTTAATGAATTAATTTTCAAGTGCTTTCAGCCATTGTTTCCCAGATAGATTGTTTCTGAAATGCTGAAGAGAAACCCTAAAAGAAAGTAGTTGTGTCTTGTATACATTGTGAAAATCAAATTTTTGTCTATATTGACTCTGACAGAGGCAAAAAAGTGATAATACGGTCACAGCTGTAAAAGGACTGGATGTCAGAACATGACACCGGACTTGTATGTCCAGTATGAGACATGTATTACAACTGCCCATCCATCCAGGAACTGACTGAGTCCAGTTGGCTATGGAAAATTGCTATTTTGGCTTTCTTTAAGCGGTTTTAAATGTCTTGTTTTGTGTATGAGAAGACTTTTCTGTGAATGTGAGAAAGAAATATGAAACATTTTGTCAATGTAAATGATAACACCTCTTCTTTTTCTGCATAAGTAACATCTTTTGTCTGCCAAAAGTAACAGCATCTCTCTTTAGGAATGTTCCTAAACTCTAGTGGTATGAAGATGAACTTGGATCTCAGCAGCAGGTCACAGAACTTAGTAAATGTGAGTCTAGTTCTCACACTAAAGTCTTTAAATATCAGCTTGCGTTCTTCTGAATGCAAGTGGTTTTCTGTCTGTCTGTTTATCTTTCTACATATTTCACTTTCCTTATTAAGGTTTCAAACTTCTAGGGACATGACGTTTTTGAGTCAGGTTGTATCTTATGTCAGGCAAAGATTTCCAGCAGCAAATTTTGAGAAATATTCTTGCTCCATCAATGCGGCTTATACTGCAGGTACGAAAAGGTGCTGGGAGCAACATAAAGGCTTCCATGTTTATGGAGGACGCAATAAACAAGAAGTGGGAGAGTGAGAATGCAGTATGCAGGGAAAGTGTGTGTACAGTTTGATGACGTGGGCGTCCTTTTCTAGGGCATTTGCAAAAACAGTGGTAATGTTTAGGTGGGAGTTTCTTCTCTGCAGATTTTTACTTTATTGGATATCTGTGGTACATACACTCACAAGAATTATTTACCTCTTCATTAAAAGTATTATTTTGGGATTTTAACCTGAATGAAATTGATTGCATCATGGAGTTCTCTCTTTCCTTCCCCTCTTTCTGCTTATTGTATATAGTCCCCAACAACAGAAATGGAGGTGAACTTTCTGCTCTTGAATTTCTGAAATTATCAGTACCTTGATCTGCTCTTCTGTCTTTTTTTTTTTTTTTTTTTTTTTTTTTTGTGTATACAGTTTACCAATTTAGGTCTTCAGATTCAAGCATTTGAGACCAATTTTATGAAAGAGGAGTTTGCTCATATGTATTACTATTTAGTTCCTTCTGTATTTGGTTCTGATGTGCTGAGCTGATGAAATATCTCTCAGCTGTGGAATAAGCTCTTGCATTGTATTGTGAGGGTGGGAGCATCAACAGGTTTCACAGTTAGCATTCTATAAGGAGTCTCAGGTGCCAGCACTTTCAAAATTTGTGTGTTTCTTTTGAGAATAGTTTTTCTTTGCCTCTCATTTGTGTTTTGATAGTGGTCAATGTCAGCAGATAGAGTCCTTGTGGTGTTTGTAAATACTTCTGTTGTAGCTGTGTAAGTGTGAAATAAAAAACTGTTCTCCAAGTTGCTGATTCCAGTGACTGGCAGCTGGTATAAAAAGTCCTAACATCTGCTAGCGTTGGCAAAGGGCAGGTCTACAATACAGTATTTTAATTTTAAGCTCTGGAAATACAGGTAAGCTTTAGAGAGACTGTGCTACTTGTTTCATTAGTTTGATGAAATCAATAACAGGGAAACAGAGTATTTGAGTAATGTTCATGACAGAAAGTTGGTGTTATGAAGTATTTGCTGCTGATAACTGACCTTTTGGTGCTTGGTGCCGTATGCCAATATGTTAGCTCTACTTTCCTATTAGGAATTCCCCATTGGAAAATGAACTGTTACCAGTAATTTAAAAACAACAATAACATCCTACCTCTTAACTCTGGGAGCATAGCTATAGCTTATGGAATTCAATTAAAAACTATGAACTGAATTATCTGGCACTAAACACAAATATATGACAGATCAAGGGGTTTTATCATTACAGTCAGCTGTATGAATCTTGGCTTTTCATCATGCAAACATGTCTGTGGGGTTTTTTTAAGTATATGGAAACTAATTTAAAAAAGAATGTTTAAAAGAGCATGAAATATGCATACTTTTTCCTAAACTGTTTGATACACTAGAACCTACAGTGCTAAGGAGTGTGCTGGTATAGCAGAGTAGTCAAATGCAGTGAATGTGAACTGAGGGAAACACTGTTAAGTCTTGGAAATCTTATTTTATTTTACTGTAAATTAAAAAAACAAACCAAACCAAACAAGCTCCCCAAAAACCTCATCATTCCCAAAGAAAGCATTAAGTGTTAAAAGAATTCAGTTTAATTCAAATGAAGGCTACAGACTGGATCATTGTATTGATATCAAGTTCTTTATGATTTATGGTACAAGAGTGAATGTGAAATTAACTTGATAGCCATTGATCTTGTACTACAATGTATTGACAATGTGCAATGCGATATCTGTCTTCCAGAGCTTGACTGCTTTCTTATTGCTCTTAAAGGTTATTCCTTATTACTCTACTTCCTACTTTTTGATTTCTTAATATGAATAGAGGAGTGAGCATTCTGATCTTGCTCTCCTTACTGTTTTGAACAACTCATTTGGTTTTACTGGCATAAGATGATTTGGCCTGTATGACTTCCCTCCAAATTTACATTTGAAAAATTGTCTTCATTAAATGCCTCACTTCTGAAGTCTGAATAACAAAACAAGACTTACTGGGTAATTATATGTATAAAAGTTGCACCGTGTATGCAGAGTTAAACACTAGGTAATAAATTTCTCTTGGTCCAGTTTACTTGCTCTATATTAATAGCTTAATCTCCCTTAGGTGTGTTGCCTTCATCCCACAGCTTTAAATAGTTTAATATAGCTTATTTGAAAAGTCATCAAACCACGTGAATGTGATTTATTTATAAACTTTGGGATTTATGTTGCCATATAGGCAGCATTTAGACTTGAATACAGTGTTCAGTTTAATGTCAGTTTTTCATGATATTATCTCTGGCTGTTTGGTGCTTGTAGGCATAGGAAAACTGTTGTAGATACTATTCAGAGCTTTTGGATATTCCTCCGATCCATTCAGATCTGCTTTAAGGGACTGGCTGCCAGAATAGCTGTATAAATATCTCTGAAGTATCTCCTTCATAGAGAAATAGAAAAAGCACAATAGTATCTGTTCAAGGCATAAAGGAAACTAGTCACATATTGTACAAAATCATTTAATGGTTGGACTTTCTTACTAGAAACAATGAGCATTTCAGACTACAGAACAGTTTCAGGTGATATGTAGCAATATGGTGTGCAACGGGAAAAAAAAAAAACACAATGTTGTCAAGCTTAGAGTCATAGTATTTCTGATCGTGGCAACTTAGTTTTAATATACAGTGAGTGATATTCTGTATCACAAGCCTAGTCAAATCCTAGTTCCTAGTAGGAAGAAGTAGTAATACATCTCAATATTTCTTGAGGAAAATGAAGAAACTATTACTGTTGTACACCAGTAACTTGTAGTGACATGTGACATCAATTTAACAGCTCTAATCTGAATTGATTCAATATACTACAAAATGGTCCTTATTTAGGTTCTGGTCCTACTAAAGATTGGTATATGGAACTAGTGTCACTGACCATTCTGTGAACTCACAGCATTGGTCTTCCAGTGATAATAAAGTAAATCCACTTATGATATGAAAGTCTTGAGAACAGAATGTGCCTGTGACTGACAGGTAATTTGCAGTGAGCTTTTCCAGGGCTGCAGCATAATGTCAATAGCAGCTATAATGATAGTGTCTGAAGAGCTCTAAATGTGTGTGTGTGCATGCTTTAGTAATTTATTTTTTTTTCTTTGTTGACTTAAATATTAATAGGAAATTATTTGGGTACAAATCTGATCTCAGTTCTTTTACTACCTTTCACTGTAACATTAGTGTGCTGATTTCAGAGGAACAGCTCTTATGTGGTTATATCACTATATAACCAGAATAAATGCTTATTTTAAAGTATTGTTAGTGAAATTACATTTTCTACTCAGGCAATCACTAAATCTGAGTGGGTGAAAGTATAATAACATCTAGAATCCTAAGTTAATGAAATTTTGCTGCTGTTATGATACTTATTTATGTCAGGCTAATTTTACAAGTTTGATTATTCTTAGAACTAAGAATCATCTTTCCCTCCCCCTTTTTTATGGCTTAGGGACATAGTTGGTTAACATGAAGTATTGCTGAAAGTAATAGTCTGTGTTTAGTGATAAATAAGAAAAGAAAAATTGTTCATTGCATAGCTGCTATGTATCTCACTACATGTGTTTTGAGGTGGGCAGAAAGAAAATGCCAGCCAGTGGCTGGCAGAAAAAAATCACATACAACGTAATATTTTTTGAGGGCTATGAGAAAGTGAATAAGAAAGTAATTTTTAATGAGAAAGTAGTTTTCTGTTTCCTGATGGTGATTTGTGCCAGTTGCCGTAGTGTAGAATAAGAGTTAAAATTAAACAAATGATGCAAGAACTAAAATTACTGAGGTATGGAGTTTTCATCTGAGCTCATAAACTTTGAATTGTGATTTTTACTAGATCCTTAAGCATGTCTTAAAAATATGAAAAGTCTGGGTATTTGGAGACTAGTAACTTGCGTAATTTGTTGCTCTACTCCCTGGACTTGATTTTCAGATTTTCTCTAATGTAATTTTGAGCAGAAGTTCTTTAATCTTCTGTTAGTATGTTTTGACACATTCTAAATTACAGGGTAATGTTTTCTTGTGGTGGTGTATATAAATAGTTAATTGGGTACCAGTAAAGGGCTTCAGGTAGGCATTTTTGTTGTTTAAAATTGACTGGTAAACCACTGTTCAAGGATGCTTCGCTAGGATCTTTAACTCAGTTTAGTAGGGTATTGGACCTACAGCGGCAGAAACTTCTTGTGTGAGCTGTATCCTTAGGCCTCCCCAAGAATCAGTCAAAAGTGTACCTTGCAGCGAAAGCCATGTATTTAAGCTTCTGTGACAAATTCTGATCGTTTGTCTACATTATATAGAGTGTATAAACGTTTGTCTACATTATATATAGCCCATGGGGGCTTGCGCAGAGTGGAATACTATGGTACCTGGAAGGTGAGGACATGAAAAATAAGTTTCAAAATTCAAAAGCCATTACAGTGCTTTAGTAGGTGTAAACTTAGCTGGAATTGACCTGAGGCAGAATTTCAGTTCAGCAAAAGTGTTTGAGTTCGGTGGAATTATCCTAGCAAAACACTGAAAAAAGTAGCAAAAATTAAACATTTCAGTGGGTGAGTGGGATCACTTTAGAAAGAACTGCATTGGAGGATTGCTGTCCATTTTTTAAAACAGCATTATGCAACAGTTTGGGTTCCTCAACAAAACCATATTTAGTCTTAGTTTTCATTTGTGTTATGTGATCTGTATGCCATGCACACATGATATGTTTATGGCTGATACATTTATCAGCTGTCACAATGACACATCACATTTTTGAGTTTTAGCATTTTAATTACATGTATTTGACTTAAAATGCTTATGCATCTCCTTTCTTGGTCAAATAACTGTGTATCAGAGGAAACCAGAAAAAGAGTCATCTTTGGTGTTGTATGACTTGGGAGTTTGAAACTGAAATAATTTTCTTGCTGTTTTAAAATTTACATGACTTAGATGTTACTTAACTGTAAAGAATGAATGTGAACCTCCACAGAATATTTTTGTAGGAGTGAAAGAGTTAACATTGTATTTCATAGCTGTTAAAGTTTATATCATTTGAAAAATTTATGGACAATATATTACAGGGGCGGACTGCAGTGTGATAAGAGAGCACAGGATATTAAAAGAGACTACATATACAAAAAAGGAGAGATTTACTGTACTCGGGGACTGCAGCATGGATGTGGAAAAATGAAAATGGAAAATTAGCCTGCAGATAAAAAAGAAAAAACTTGAAACAATTGAAGGTCAAACACTGACAAATTTTGCCTTTGAGTGATAGATGGGGCTCTGTTGTTTTCTCCAGTATTCTCCTGCTCTTTGCGCTGACAGCACAGTGGTCTCAAATGCCGAGACGAACTTCCTCAGTCCTTGCCTAAGGCAGTCTGTAGATATCATGTGGCCATGGTAAATAGAGGCAGCAGTACAATGCAGAATTGGAATACCAAGTTTTCCAGCCTTTCCCAGAAAACTGAATTGCAGCCTATTGTATGATCATGAAATTAAACTTCTCTCTAGTTCTTTTTTTTTTTTTTTTTTTTTGAGGTAGTCTGTCTTTTTGTTTCTCAGCATTGGCCAGTCTTTTTCACCCTGAGTCATATGGATTTGAAAATCATGTAACAGAAAATGTGTACATTTGAAATGAATGTAATGAAATGAAATGAATTGAAATGAAATGAAAACATTTGAAAATGTGTAACAGACACCACAGTTCACAGCATCTCTGAATTTGTTCCAGTTTTTCATAAATACCTGATACTTGATTGTCCTGTTGTTTTTAGCCTGGTTGTGCAGATGCAATGAACAAGATTTTATCTTTCCTCTATAAATGTCGGTTTACTCAAAGCACATGTTTTATGACAAATTATTTGAGGGTGTAGCTGAAGAGACATGAAATAAAGCCTCTTGAGAGCAGCATTGTCTGAAGAAAAAATTGAAGCATGTGGGGGAAAAAAATAATTCAGTAGTATCAGTGCTACCATAGTTGAAAAAACATTTTATTTTGGTGAAATTTACTGAGAGGTATTTATTTAAGGTGACTGGTGTTATGGTGGAGTTCATAGTACAGTTTATTGTGTTGATTTGGTTTATGGTAAGATTTCATTAGTTCCTAAACAATATCTGAATGTAATAAAACAAGGATAAAATATTTGTAGGTAACTCAAGTACTAAAAATGAGCACTGAGAGCACTGTAAGAAACAGCTTTAGATTGAAAAGGAACAGGTGGATCAGAAACAGAGGAAATTTTTAGAGACTAGTACAAAAGCTCATTACTTTTGTGTGTGTGTGTGTGTGTGTGTGTGTTTTCTTTCACCCGTTCCTTTGGGCCTGGCATTTTCAGAGTTTTGTAAGTATGAGAAATGTGCTTGGTAAGTACAGAAGTGTGGGAAACAGCCTTATTGTGGAGTTTTTGCCCAATGTGCTACCATGGGAGTGGCATGAGACCTTGTAGGTTAGGACACTGTGAGTGTGCTGAGATCAACAGCAAGGTATTTCACCTATCTGTTCCTGAAAAATATGATAGAGTAGCTCATGCTTCAGGCAGCAGAGTTATATTTCAGCACTGCTGTAAAAAGTAACAGTATAGAATTTGTCTTCAACTTACTTTTGCATCTCTCTTGAGTTACACAATACATAAAATATATAAAAGAATGCTACAGGTGGAAAAGAGTTAAAATAACTGAGGCCATAACTGGATACTCCAGCCTTGTAGACCCCCACCCCCAGGGGGAAGAATGCAAACAAACATCAAAACCATTCCCCTAAGGTCTGATCACTGATAGTTCCACTTGGTTTGTCATAGAGCTACTGCAGCAATATGTATAAGATTAGTGAAAATTTTATTAGTATCTACATTTTCAGTAGTCCACCTGAACTATTTAAATCTTGCTATGTTGGGTTTCTTGGGGAGAAGCTAATAGGCCTCTAAGAATTCTGGTCAGGAGGTGCTTTGTATGGTATTTGACTCCGTTTTCTAGCTTTTTTTTTTTTTTTTTTTTAATAGGGACGGGAATTTGTAGTATTCAACTGCAATAAAAAAAGATTGTGCTTTCCTTACTTGTTCTGTTTAGCAATCAGCATGTAAACATGCGGGGATAAGCTATTTGTTAAAACCTAAGATGGACTATTTTCTGTTCTTTGAAGGTGGTCTTACTGCTTGGCTTTCTTCTCAATAATTCTCTCATTTCAGACTTTCTAACCAGGTATTACACAAAGGAGCAAAATAAATCCAACTAAACTGGGAAAGTAAGACGCTTCAAAGGGCGTCTTTACATCCCCTAGATGAGGAGGTTGGATCCCTGAAGTATGTGTTCTTATACATTGTTCAGCCTAATTTTAAAATTCCAGCTAATGGGTTTCCTCTGGGAGATCTTTTTGCAGCTTGCTTTATATCTCTTGTTGTTATGAATTATTCGCCAATAATCAGTCTCCTATTTCTTAATGGGATTTTTTTTTTTTTTAATGAGTGCTTTTTGAATTTTACCCTGGTGAATCATATGAAATAAGTCCTTTTGTATTTGTTTGCTCTTTAAATAGCTGTTATGTGATCGTTTTGGGTTCGTTCTGTTTAGCAGAAATACATAGTTTTCTGACTCCTATTTCTCACATCAATCTACCCAATTTCCATTTCTCTTTTCACTGCCATTGTTGATCCCTTTCTGTTGCTAATAGTAAAAGCAAGCTCACTGGTCAGTCTCCTAGTTTTGAACTGATGGAAGCATAGGTATCATTTGAAGTGGTCTTTCAAAAAGTTTTTCGCCCATAATAAGCGATGATCAGCAATGAAGAGAAGTGCAAATGACTCTTTATGAGAATGGGAATGTGTGAATTAACTTTGGTTGCAAAGGGACTGCTTGAATGAATCATGTCAAGTGTTGAAAAGTAATAGTTCTCTTTGAAAGTAATCGTTTATTAATGATTTATTAATTGCTTGCATTCAATTTGTACACAAAGCTGAAGTTACACCGAACTGTGGTAAATTAGAAATGTGGAGAGAGTAAAAGAGGGAAAACACTTTGATGCATACAGTAAGCAGCTATGCTAGGTGCTATTATCACTTGAAGGGAAAACAGCTGTTTCATTGATATCACTGAAGGAAATCCTCCTTGTACAGAGGACATAAGAACCCTTCTAAGTTTGGGCTTTGACAGTGTGATTATCTTTGAATCCAGCATGCTTGATTTAGAGAACATCAGGAAATTTCATTAATGTTTTTCATAAACATTTTAAAGTAATATGTACTATACCCCTGTACTATCCCATTAAAAAATGGGATTCCCTATAGAAAAACAGATTAGGCCAGATTAAGATTTAAATAACTGATTTCAACAAAAATGCTACTTGTTGTCCAATTGAACTTTTAATTCTTTCATTTTATGAAAGTTGCATTTTTTATTTTTTTTAATCCACTTTAAAATCACAGCATGACAAAGAGAAAACATAGTTCTGTCTAAACACCTTTCATTTTTTTGTATTGGTTGAGTGAGTAGCATGCAGATGTTTCTAAATTACATTCCACAGCTTTTAAAAATTAATATTAATTCTTCTGTTGTACGTACAACTTAGACACTAGTTTCTGTGTGTATATATCAATTGTAAATTTCATGTATGGTGGCAGGAAAGAAAAATTGTTATTACTGGTATTTATACTACCTATTTGTTGTAGTAGCTGTGAAAACTTTGCTCATGACACAAATTTCAAGTTGTTCATAGTGAAAATAAACCCACTTTGAGGAGCGTTTAGCAGTCTACATCTCTCTACATCTCATCTTACTAAACTTAGTAAGCTCCAACTTAAAACACTTTAGCTTGCTTTGTCTCCTGTCAAAAGTCTGTTGATGATGCAAGGTTGTGTGTCAGCTTTAGAACTGATCAGGCCACGTAAACTTCATCCATTAGTATCCTAGGAATATTTGATTTTAAAAGAAGAGCTATTTGTAATTAATGTTTTAAGTAGCTATCCAGAAGACAGCTTGAATTCTTGTTTTCCTATGTGTGTCTCCTTTTTAATAATATCTTACATTTTGTTACTAGATGTAACTTTTTTAAAAAAAGAAGTTTTTGCTTTCATTTTTATTTTTATTTTTTTAAATTTAATTTGTTATCTTGAATCAGGAAAGTATGTGAGCATATCCTTAGCTTAAGTGACTTCAGAACTTAGCTGGACTGGTTCCTGCATGTGTTACACTGTTTACTGAACAGTGGAGTATTTATCGTCCCTGAGAGGTTTGATGTTTGTGTATTCATACCTGAATGGAGGAATTCATGGATGGTTTTCCCTGAGTAAGCATCTTGTAATTTGTGCATTGATTGCTCTGGCTACTCTTACGTATTTTCTGTTGTTTCTAAAAGTGAAACATCTGTACTGTGTTCCCAAGCTAGAGTACTGTTTAGGAAATATTAGTGGTGTGTACACTTAGTTTTTGATATGAGACATGTTTCTTCTCCTAGAAATATTTTGGATAGATTTTCTTTCTTTCAGCTATTCTTATTTTAAACTTGTAATTTTAACAGCTAAACCAGCAGAACAATGTAGAAGGTACATTCATTACAATGAATGAAATAAGGCTATAGCTCTGCAAAACCTTCAACACCTGCATTGCTCACCTCTTTGGATCCCATTGGAATTAACGACTTTGCAGGAGCAAGTGTTTTATCAATTTTGTTGTTGTTTGAAATGTCAGTGTTATGAAATTTCTCTTTGTTTCTCCATAAGGAATTAGAACTGGAATATGGAAAGTTCTGGGGACTGAAACAGGTTTAGTTTTAGAGAATTAGGATTTACTTTGAGGTTGTGGAAGAGGAATTGTGCTTTTCTAAGAACCTTGTTGGGCGGTCTTACAGTTAGGTTGCATGCGCTGACCTCGTCTCTGAAGTTTTTCCTGTTAGCGAACTTGTTGTTGGGTTGTGAAGTGTAAGGGCATTGTTAAAAAAGAAGGAAAAGGAGAGGAACTTTGTTGGCATTTTATTAGAAATGTTTAAAGCATCAGAAAACTACTGATAGAAAAGTTAAATGTTATCATTGCATTTTTAAAGGAAAAAAGTAATCTTGAACTAATTTGAAGTCCACAATTAGCCTGGATCACAGGTGGCAAGAAGAAGTTTTAATGATAGACTGGCCCAGGCCTTGAGGTAAATTATGCATAATTATTCATAACTGCTATTTTTGGCTTGCTTGCATTTGTCCTAGACCTCTGCTTGAGGAAACAATTTGAAATAATTAGTGTGTGAGTGCACTGACAATGATGAATGAATCAAATGCATCTGGTGCCAAACACAGATCTTGATAAGAAGCAGATAACTTTGGCAACTGTGGATTTTTTGTTTTTCAGTCTCTGAGACTGGGAACAGTTTGTTCGCTTTATTGGCGGACATGCTGAAGGTAGAAAATTACCACTCACTGGGCCATGATCAAAGTGCAGCTAGGAATTCTAGCATTGCAAACACAAAACAGTTCTGCAGACTGTGCACAAATATTCGGGGCAAAGAAAATGAAGGGGATATTAAGGCGAAACATTTTTAACACACAGGTCAGAAAAAACAAAAGCTAATGTTCCAATAGCAAAATGCACTGCTTATCTTATATAGGTTGCAGACACGTTTTACGTAAATATTCAGCAGTGTAAATACAGCTGTATGTCATTACTCAGGGCAAGGCAAAATCAGAAACAAAAATGTTCTGTTTGGATTCATGCATTATAATTTAGTTAAGAACCCTCCTGGAGTCTTCAGGGGTGTTTGTGTCTTTTCTCTGGCTTGAGTGCTTAGTGTCTCAACTGTGTAATTGACTTTACATGGTTTTGGATATGAGGTTCTTTTTAAATGGAAGTGTTTAATGAAGAGGGGAAACAACATTTCAATTAGTATGCCCAAGATAGCTCATTTTTATCCTGTTGGACTAGGGAAAGAACTCTTAATTGTTTTGAGTTTGCTCATAATAAATTGAATAAAACAAGAAGAGGGCACAAGATAGTGTTCAGGTCAGTGACTCAATAATTTAGCTGTGACTGACAATCTCTCAATGAAGAGATTATGTGGCTTCTAATTACTACCTTAAAATTATAATGTTGGGAGTCAAGTTCTCTGAAACAAATATGGCTGTAAAGAAAGATTTTTCAGACTGAAATGCAAGGTATACATTTGATGGAAGAGCTGACAGTTTGGGAGCTGAGCTGTTACTCACTTTTGTGTCTAGGTGTTCCAGGTAACATTGTTAAAAAGAGGATTTAAATTTTCCAGCTTTTCGGCTGCTGCTGCATGTGCTGTCTTTTAAAGGACACCACTGCATGCATTTGATTGAATCTTAAACTGTGTGAACTTGAATAGGAGGAGTTAAGGCTTCTAGCTTCTAGCTAGTCTTCCACCTTCTGCCTCTATGTAATTACTGTTTTCCTAGTGATTTCTAGTGATTTTTCTAATGGGTGTCCTAACATTGCCCCAGAAGTTTACACCCGTGTGGGTGGTAGTACTCATTACAGAGCTCTAATGTGTTGTGGATGCCTTTGGTAGAATATGGATATAAAGAAATTTTTGGCCTATCTAACTGAAATCCCTGTTCCTAAGAGAAGTTGTGCTGTGATGATATGTTTGTATGATCAGATATTTTTCCTGTAAACATCTCCCAGGGTCATGTCCAAATGCCCTAAAATCACTGAAGTTTTTTGTTTATTTGCTTATTCTTTAATGTCAGTGGTCTCAGGACCTGCTGCTTGATATTAATGTGAGAGGAGACTAAGGAAATAAAACATTATGAATGACTGTGTTTTATTCGATCAGTTCAGAAACTTAAAAAGAGTGAGTCAAGTATTATCTGCTGACTCACTGCATAAGCACCATTCAACTTGTACACTGAGAGACAAAATGTCTAACCAGTATGGCCATTTTTTGGTTGCCCTTGTAAACTGTCTCTCTCCAGAAGTATTTGAATCCAGACCAGATCTTACTATTCAGCACATTTCCCAGTCTTCTGGAACACAAAGGTCCTGTGGGAAAAAAAAGATGTATAATCACCTAATTAGATGGTATCATAATGCATATGCACAGTGGAGCAGTTAGATTTCCATGTCTGAAAGAGCACATGATTGACATTCCAGTGGCTCTGTGAAGAATAAGATGATGTTAGGGATGCTTTCTTTCAGGAGGTGTTACAGGCCTTTTAGTGTAAAGAGTCTGCAGCTCTGGAGTCAGCTTGTACACTGTCAGGATCTTTTGACCTGCAGGGCAAACCCAGCATCTTGACCTATCCCTACTTCCCGTGACCACTAAGTGTTCCATGGGAAATGGGGCAAGGAGAGTCTTTCTTGGTAGGCACTTTCTATCAGTGTTAGCTGATACTGCAGCAATTTTTAAAAGATGATAATTGGAGCACTGGATTAGTGTCTTTTCTCAAACTAGCAGGACTAAGATAATACTAGGTTGTGAGCTCTTGTAAGTTGTTAGAGCTGCTTATAATTACAAAGTTTATGTAGGTTTTTACTTTCTTGCAACCACACATTGCAAAATGCTAATGCCTGTTCCTGTTCACTCAGCTGTACTTCCTTATGTGCAGTGACTTAAAATGTAAGGAGGCTCAGACTGCACTGTCAGTGTCACTGAATTATAGCTGGACAATTAAATTCAGTAGCTTGTTCCACAAGTGGCAGGACCATGCAATTTTTATTTTCTCCAGATTGATAGCCTAATTACTAGCTTGCCCACAAATGTCCTGTGGCTTCTCTCCTTCATAGTGGTGCTGTTACTCTAGTGTCTGTCACCATTCCTTTTGTAGAGTTTCAGTCTGATTGCTGTAGACACTAACTTCTCACTTTACATTTGTCATCTTCATTCGCTGCTCCCTGAACTTCAGTGGACAACCAACAGTCATTTTGTGTGATGGGACAGAGGACAATAAAATCTGTTGCTGTAATTATGAAGTCTTGTGACTTGGGGATACCAGACTAAAACACCCTTATTTCTGCCTTTTGCAGAGGAAGCAATGTATGATTAGCTGAATCTTATCTGTTGGTTTGGGATCTTAAAGTCCTCTCAAGTGTTATGTGTCTGTCTGATTCCATAAAGTGTCAAATTTGCGTGCAGATCTGACTAGAAGTAAAAGATGTCTGAAATCACTTTTGGTAGTCAGCTGCTTATTCCCTTAATGCCTGATGAGATTAATGTATGATGTGTATTAGGAATTAGGTGGAGTATATATTCTACTAGTAAAATGTCACCTCTCTCTAGACACCCTAATCTTTCTGCTGAATTTGGATGGCATGCAAAGATCTTGTGAAAAAGACTAAAAGCCTTTGCTTTGAATGTGTTCTTTGAAGAGAATATGTGTACCTTCTGGAGCAAATACCACTGCCAGTATTGCGTGCATAGGAATCTCTTTGTCAAGCACACAGTTTGCCCAACAAAAGGGTGTTTTGGGGGATTTGGAAATTCAAAGTTGTTATGTTACCTTTGTTTTATAACAGTTTAATTCTGCTGTTCTTTGTCCCAGCTCATAAAGAGAAACATTTAAGAGATTTTTGATTCTGGGTAGGTGTGTTTCTCAGTCAAGCTCCTCTGTGCACATATTGACAGAAAGCTCACCTGCTACCCAAAGAGGTGAGTCTTGGTGCATATTGCTCTCTAATTTGCCAATGGGACAAAATCATGCAGATATCAATTTCTCAGTTGATGATTAATAAGACCAATTGATACTTCTGGTAATTAAAGCATGAAAACAGTACCAGGAATGCCTGCTGTCCTGAGTGATGTATTTGCAGGTGGAAGCCTGGCAGGTTTGATTTCATGGTGTCACAATATAAGTCCGGACATCTGTGGAAAAAGAATCAACTGCTGAAAATGATCAAATGTGAACTAATCACAGTGAATGATTTTCTAAGGGAAAGAAATGAGTGTTCTCATACTGAGTAGGAAGAGACAGAATATTTGGTTAGGGATTTTTTGGTGTGTTTTTTGAACTTGCCATAGTTGATGTTTAATTCTTGAGTTTTTTTTCTTATGGGAGGAGTGATACTGCAAGGATTTGATAGCTTAGAGTTTTATAGGCCTAATTTGCTTTTTAGAGAAAAGGACTGAACCCTGAGTTTAAAAGATAATTACTCTTTCTCTTTTGCAACCATTAAAAAAAAAAAAAGTAAAAAAAAAGTAGAATTTTCAATGTAATGAAAATGGGAAGATTAACAGACTTTAAGTAAATGATTTAGCCTTCAAAGGCTGTTCAGTGGACCTAAAACTAACTGGATTTTTATATGGTCATAGAAACAAGAGTAATTTACTCTTTACCTATGAAATTACTCTTCCCAAGTCACATTTATATGGAGTATTTCACGTGTTTTTTTTTTGCGGTGGACAAATGTCTTGGTGTAGATTTTCATGTAATTTGAATTTACTAGATAGTTTTTTATTTTACAGTCTACTCATTTCCCAAAAAGCAAAATGAGAAGGATAATTTCTCTAAGGCAACAGAACTGGACTGTGTACTGGTTCTTTCCAGGTGGTAGCATAGTATAAATAAGGAACTTCTTTGAGGAGGAGAATATGGAAAGGTTTTCTTTGTAGTGGATAAACCTATTTTATCGTTCATGTCTGAAGCTGTCACTGTCAGTCTGTGGACTGAGTATGGTAATAGCTGGCTTGAAGGTTATTAGCATCTTCTTATACATGCTAACAGCTGCAAAGACATTGAGGATGGTAGTGTGTGGGTGAGGGTTTTTTTTGTAGTAGGTTTTTTGTTGTTTTTATGTGGGTGGGTTGTGGGGTTTTTGAGATGTTTTTTAATATGTGCCTAAACAGAAAAACCTTGTAATTCGTGCTGTACCCCTGCTCTTCATTGCCATGTCAGAAGCCCATTGTGGGGCTACCCATCCTCAGCTATTACTAGCTGTGTAATCGCATCAGTGTGCAGTGCAGGGCCAAGGTGGGGTGCTGGGGAGGAGAGGACACTGGCACAGGCTGACAGGCTGGTAGGTAACATGCAATTTAACCTCACTCAGCCGCACCATGCTTCAGGGGCAGGCCTGGACAACAAAGGCCATGCATGTGTCCTTCGCAAGCTTCATTAACTCTTTAGAAGAGAGAGTGCTACTTTGACGTATTAATTAGTTGTCGTGCTTTCTTTTACTCCAGGTTAACCTTTGCTTTGGTCACTTGATACAAATTACTGATAATTGCAAGACTGTTAGAGGTCTGTTTATGCAAAGTGTACTTAAAGGGGCTTTGCTGTCTGAGTTAGCAGGCAAATGTTTCCTATCACTTGAGAGCTGCTGGACTGTGCTTGCCCCACACTCCTCTCCTTACAAAGAGAAAGAACAACCAAAGAGAAACAAAGCAAAGACAAAACAACAGAATACCAAAAGAAGGTAGCGCTGAGGAAGCGAGTTCTTCTTCACTGGAAAATAAATGGAATAGTGAAAAGTGAACTGTTATGCAGTTGTTAGGCAAAGAAAATATTTCCTATGTTATTTTCTGCATTATGTTACAATATACTGTGCTGAGAAGTTAATGACTTTCAGAAAGTTCAGTACTTTTTTTTTCAGTTTTTACATGAATGCTGAATAATGTATTTTTTTCCCACAAAAAAAGAGTAAGATCTTCGATTGTTTGAAACTTTCTGGCTAAACTAAGACCCAAAAATATGTGCATGTTAACTTAAACTGGTATAGTTTTGTGGATCTCGGTTTTGTTGTATAAATGTTTAACGTTGTGCTATGTTTAATATCTTCCTTAAGAGGTGTAAGACAAAAAACATTGAATATCTTTTGTAAAGTATTTTTAAACAATGAAAGCAAACAGTGCTTTTCACAAAATGTTCTTTTGACACTTTGTTTCAACTTTTCTCCACTGTTACAGTCAAAGCTAGTGCCTCAAATCTCTGTATAGTTTTGATTGCCCCCAAACAGGATTTGGTGTTTGTTTTATCAATAAGCTATTTTAGTGAAAAATTTCACTCTGACTTAATTTCTAGGCTTATTTGCAACATATATTTTCTGGTAGCTAACTATTGGTTGATGAGTGCTGGTAGCACAAACAGAAAGATGGTTTTAGCCAAACTTTATCCAGTTATGTCCTCTTAGCCTAGGTCTCAGTTTTTAGCAAATAGTTGTACAAAAGCTGACTGTTTGTATGTACAAACATCTGCATTCAAATGTTACAGAAGTGTCCACTTGATTTTTCTGATTTATTGTTACTTATCCAGAACATCACAGTTACTGTAAACGAGGACGCTTAGACTGTAAAACATGAACTTCAGTTTTGAGATGTGTTGTATTCTTCTTACTGTGCTAATTCTCTGTGAAAAGGCATGGAACCCTCTTTCTCAAATCTATGCTATAAAATAGCATCTAACATTCAGACTGAAGGCTTTTTCTGGGCAGAGACAAGCCATTCTTACGTATTCCTGTTATGCCTTCCTTCTTAGAACTACCACTTTTCAAGTAATAAATGTAGCAGTAAAAATACTTGTTCCTGAACTTATCTCCTACAAAAATGTGCCATTATGTCACTGTTAGGAACATGAAATTTTCTTTTCTTTTTTTTTTTTTTTATTAGGTGACCTACTTTGTAGGGTAGATACTTCTTAGAGTTCTACCTTTTTCCACAAGCAATCTGTCTGTGTTCTTTATTGTGTAAATCTGAGTTTCTTTGTCATTTAATGCATTGTAAATAATTTTAATCCTAGGTAAATCTTCAATTTGAAGTTATTGCTGTATTTTATGATTGTAAAACAGGAATATTCACATGAATCTTAGGTTGTTTCTGCGAGACAGATTTTTTTTTATACATATATATATATTTAAGTTCATAAATGTATAGAATATGATTGTTTTTAAAATTTAGGAATTTATTTTTAGCAAGCATTCTTTCAGGCTACAGTATTTACAGTGTTCATTGCAGGAGATCTGGCCGATTGTTATTCTGACCTTCAAAAGATGTAAAGCACAGGAGCAGGTGTTATATGCCAAAAGAAGTGTTATTTAAGTACCTAAAAATAATGTACTGCAACTTTCTAAAGTGGAAAACTTCTCCCAGTGCCTTCATGATCTGCTACTGTTCCAGAAAACCTACAGTAAAGGGAAAGTGACCTTCAAATGGTTCAGCAGTGATGTGGGAAAAGGAGGGCTTTTTATAGTGATAAGTCAGCCTGAACAAAAATGGCATCGGCTGCTTTCCTGCCAGCAGTTTTAGCTGCTAGTTTTGTACTGTGTTTTCTCCCAAGCTTGGTATGAGGTAGGTAATACAAACTACTGCTGTTACACATTTTCAATATTTCAATAACTCAGCAAGACCTTTTTTTCATGTAGCTGTATAGAATGTTGTGTTCTAATATTTGATTCGAACGATCATTTTGATACAGGTATGCCATGGCCCTCTACAGATACATGTGCCACAGGTGAATGGGGGTTGGTATTCACTGTAAGGAATATCATCTATCTCCTTACAATTTTTGAAATTATTTGCTTTCTGGAGGGTTATTCTGCAGGGCTGAGATCTGTTGAATATTGCTTTCGGTTTCACATGCTGTCTGTGAGACAACTAGCCAACTGTGATGATGGGGTGTGTGTTAGCATTCAGTCATCTTATATGACCATCATTCATATGTTCTGACTCTTTTTCAACTTGTCACACCTCTGTTTTACTGAGGGCAATTCTATCACACTGATAAGGTTATCATCTTTCTCTTCCCCCAGTTAAAAAAAAAATAAAAAATTATATATATACATATATTTAAGTATCTCCCAAATACAGACCTTACCTACATCATCCCAGAATGAGTAGAAGTCTGTCCATCATTACAGGGCTCTCTTGGTCTTAGTCTCTTATACTTCTCTCCATCAAAGCAAGTGGCTATGCATACTGTTGATGACATGAATTTGGCCACCTCCAAAAGTGGTGTGGTTTTTTTTTTATCTCTAGTGTTATGCAGAGAATGCCTCTTTCTATTTGTAAAAAAGATTTGATCTTGTCTTTTTTAAAAAATCCTTTCTTCCATCTTTCAGTTACCCTAAATGTGATGATGACCACAGAAATCTGTTAAAGACTGAATTATCCTAGTTAGGAGAACAGGTGGACATGTTTGCTTGCACTGTTCTTTATAATTGTGAATGAGAAGTTGTTAAATGCCATCTCATTTCATTCTTCTCTACTTGGATCACACATGTGCAGTCACCCCAAAATTGCTGTCATGACAATTAGCACTGTTTAAATAAATGACTGCCAAGTAAAGCCTGGAAAGAGTTAATAGATTGTGTTTTTACTATGAAGTGAGAATATCTTCCCTGCTGATGTAGGGGATGGGGCCCTTATCATAAAGACTTGTGGAGCAGAAAATGTTGTACAAGAAGGTGTCTGTGAGAGTGCTTTTATGTAAGAACAAAAGACCTTGCACAGATATTCTGTACACTCTTGTTTCTCATCCTTGATTTAGATCACAGTTCTCCTAGTTTAAAGAAGCAACTTTGTGACCTGTGTACATACTGATGCTATAAAATGCAGTTACCAAGTTACGATTTAACCTTAGATCACCTGCAAACTCGTACTGTTTTACTGAAGTTTGTGCTGTGCTTGCTGATACTATTGCTGAGATGGACAACTTCACTTGCACGGTCAAATGGTTTGTGCCAGACACAGGATGCTCTTCCGAGAATCAGAATGAGGTCGCTGTGTAAATTATGCAGGAAACCAGCAGCCCTGTATCTGTTGTAAACTCTTTACTGCAGTGTATAGAATGATACCAGTGTGGAAGGGGCAGTAATCTAGAAAGCAAGTGAGTGGGTCTAGGTGTCTTTTTACAAAAACTAGATGCTTATGTTTGGTGAACTGATGATGTGATTACGGGCAGGGGAATCTTAATTTTGCTAAATTTCAAGTATGTTGTTCCCCCCCCCAGGTGCAAGGCTTCACACTTCCCATTGTTGAATTTCGTGAGGTTTCTGTCAGCCCATTTTTCCAGCCTGTCAAGGTCCCTCTGAATGGCAGCAAAACCCTCTGGCATATTAGCCAGTCCTCCCAGTTTTGTGTCATCAGCAAACTTGCTGAGGGTACACTCAGCCCCATCATCCAGGTCAATAATAAAGATGTTGAACAGAATTGGACCCATTATTAGTGCTTGGGGTACACCCTTAGTTACTGACCTCCAACTGGATTTTGTGCCACTGATCACAACCTTCTGAACTTTGACTGCTCAGGCAGTTTCAGTTCACCTCACTGTCTGTTCATGTAACCTATACTTCATCAGCTTCCTCTGTGTGCGTGTTAGGGGTGACAGTGTCAAAAGCCTTACTGAAGTCCAGATAGTCTCCACTGCTCTCCCTGCATCTACCCAGCTGGTCATTTCATCAGAGAAGTTTGTCAAGTTGGTAAAGCATGACTTTCCCTTGGTGAAGCCATTCTGGCTCTTCCTAATGATTTTCTTGTCCTTTGCATGCTTGGAAATGGTTTCCAGGATCAGTTGTTCTGCCATCTTCACAGGGATGGAGGCTGACCAGACTATAGTTCCCTAGGTCTTCCCTACTCCCCATCCCTTTGTTCCTGCCCTCGCCATGGAACTAGCATCTGTGCTCATTGATCATAGTAGCAATTCTTGTGGCTTTATTTAGAGTGTTTTGTTTTGTTTTGGGGTTTTTTTTGCCTTTGGTCTGTTCTTGGTGTGTTTTTGCCAGGTTGTCATTCAGATGGATTTTTTCCTGTATCAACTCCCTACATTACCAATTTAACACTAATGCAGGGAGTAGAAGAGAAGGTAGGAGTAGGACAGAGCCGAATCAGCAGTTAATCTATTGCAGAGCCATGACTTCACTTCAACTTCATTGCAAGTTCAATCATTTTTCCATGTGGTGATTAGAGGTCACACACACATTTCTGTACTCTTCACAGGAAAAAGACATCAGACGGAGTATTATGGCATGGTACTTTATGGTGTTTTAATTTCAGATGGCAGTAGTCAGGCAGTGGTTCTTTCTGAGGGACAGTGTCTTGGCAGTAAATGAATTCTGATTTATGCCTTAGAACATTGTGTTAGACATTCTTGAAAAAAACAAACTGATGTCCAAAACATCCTATCTTGAATATTGCAAGATCTTCTCTAAATTGCCACGCTCTGCATGTGGAGGTATCTAGTTTGCAGACTACAGCTTGGCTCCAAAGAACATGAGTGTATTGCCTTCATATTCTGTCACGTTGACAGCCTTCTGATTTAATTAGGAGTTGCCTTCCTGGCTTTTGGAAAGCTACATGAATTTGCTCCCCCGCCTCTCTCTTTCTCTCTGGTCTTCATTATATCTACTTGCTGATCCAGACCTTGGTCTCTGCTTCTTCCCCACACCTCCAAGTGGCTGGGAATAGTTTTTGTACAACTACCACCTTTATGCTTACAGTGCCTGCTTTTTTCCCAACTTTAATTCTTTGTTTGTGTCTAAGTCTCTCACTTGATTCAATTACAACTTTCTTTCCTCGACTCGTTTATCCATAATAGTTTGAGTCATACCCACTTTTGCATTGGATTTTGTATCATCATTTATTCTCTTCCCTTTTCTGATTGCAGCAGCATTCTTCTTTCCTCATTTCTTCTCAGTTACTGTCCTCTCTGTTGCCTAGTCTTGTAAGCCTGACATGGTTTTGTCTCCACTTTTTCTTTTCCACCTAGGCTTCTGATATTTTAAACTTTTTTTTTATATTTCCCTAAAATCTGTATTTTTGTTTTCATTCTGCATTGAAAAAACATCCTTGCCTTTTGAGACAGAGCAGTTTGTTCAAACTGGGATCATTCCTAAATATAGTTTGAATGTTACATGTGAGCAAATTTCAGCTGTAGGAGGATCACGATGAGACTTTCTGTGTGCTTAATTGCATACATTGCTTGCTGATGTTTCTATTTCTTTGCTAAGATTACGAAAACTTTGTCAAACATCTACATAGAAAACTCTTTTGCTTGCTTTTCTTGTCTGTGCCCCCTACACCTCTAGGAAATAAAGCAAAAACATTGCTAAACCCAATATGTAACCCCTGAAAAACAGCAGCAAGAGCAAACAGAGACTAAATTTGGGCGCTTTTTTCCCCTAAGTACTATCTGCCTGCTAGTGCAAAAAGAAAAGAAAAAAAAAACACCCTCAAGAACAAAATTAGTTTTATACTTGAGTTCAAGAACCTGCATACATGAAAGGTAGTATAAATTGTAACTACATTGCAGTTTTACTCTCTTGTCACCCTTTTTCAAAACGGAAGGCTTTTGTCTTTTCTTGTCAGTCCAACATTTTTTTTTTGTGGGAAACTGAGTTTTCATAGAGTTAAAAAATGAGAGTTAAAAAAAAATTACAGTATAAAATCGGTTTATGTGGGATATATAGTATGTCCTTTATGATGAAAAATGATGCCTCATTATTAAAAAAACCCAAACAGTTCTTGTATTATTTTTAGCTACTTGGTCTCTGTCCACACAGTTATATTTAGCAATTCTTCTAAGTCTACACAATGTCTTCTAAGACTGTTGTGTAAGTAGACACGTAAATATTTTATTAGTTTTTTCTTTCCAGAATCTCTGTGTATAGTGAATGAAGTGTTAAATCTGGATAATTTATATTCAGACTTGTGAAGCATGATTTTTCAGTATTTTCATTGAATTTTTGTATTCAATCTAAGTAAATAATTGTTGATTTATCAATAATAGCAACAGAATGATTTTCCTGATGGAAATATTCTTGTTTATGGAGTGAAATAGGTGCAGTGTAATTAGAGTAAACACGGGGTTTTTTTGTTTAGTATGAGATAATATTACATTTAAAATTAACAGACCAGAATATTCCAGCATGTTTAATGTGTAAATTATAAAACTGCGGGGCATAAATCATAGAATCACAGAATGGTTTGGGTTGGAAGGGACCTTAAAGATCATTTAGTTCCAATCCCCTGTCATGGCCAGGGACACCTCCCACCAGACCAGGTTGCTCAAAGCCCCATCCAACCTGGCCTTGAACAATTCCAGGGAGGAGGCAGCCACAACTTCCCTAGGCAACCTGATCCAGTGTCTCACCACCCTCACAGGAAAGAATTTTTTCCTAATATCTACTCTAAATCTGTCCTCTTCCAGTTTAAAGCCATTACCCCTCATCCTATTGCTGTATTTAACCTCACCTGCATAAAATACTTCCATGAATTCAAAGATATGTGGTGGGGTTTTGTTTTTTAAAATTCCTGGTAAAATGAAATGGAGACAAACAAACTTGTGGGTTTGGGCTATTTTCGGAGGCAAATTACTATTTTCATGATAGAATTGTTAGTCTTAACACTTGAAATTTTGGTATATGAAATCTGGGGATTTGTGTCCTCAAAGATAATATGTGTTTAACAGTTTTTTTTCCTAACTCCTTTGGTTTTGGATATTGCACCACAGAGGTTCATCAGTAATACTTCTTTTTTTTTTTTTCAGTATGGTTTCAAAAATGGAATTCTGTTTGTTATGGTTATCAGCTTCCTACATTCTCCGTCTCATTTTCTGCTGTTGTAAGCTGTGAGTGGCATATGGGGTTCAAGCTGTAGTTCTCATTTCCCAAAACATTGCCAATTAGGATGTTGGCTCTGGGACATGTGAATATGAACTATGAAATGCACTTTTGAACTTCATTGCATATCAGTAAATCTGCATTACTAGCTGTATTTCATGGTTATAAATCAGTAGTGATACTGATTTTTTCCTTTTTCCTGTGGCTTGAAGCACATTCCAAGTGTTTTCGTGTGACAGGTTTCTCTTTAGGTCCCATCCATCTTGTAGGAGTGAGTTCTGATCCCAGCAATGGTGACGATTCTCGGCAGGTCAGATTCTCTGTTAGAAATCTGTGGGCTTTGAATTTCATTCTCACGACACGTTTAGATGGACAGTAGGAAGCAAGTGACTAAAGCCAAAGATCTGAAAGACAGTTGCCTGCATATGGTAGTTTTCCTAATGAAGTATATTAAAATGTAATCTTTATCTTCTGGTTTATGGGACTTCAAAGACTTAACTCGCATAGAAAGTCTGTGATGGTCTTATCTCGGAGTCCTGAGATTGAGTCTTCTTTATCAGAAGCATAAATAATTTGACACAGTTCCTGACCTTTGGGCAGGAAAAGCCCAGGGGAGTGAGTGTGAAGGTTAGTTTGTCTCTCATCCTTTGAGTTGTGATTCACCCATTACTGTTGAGGTCATTGTCAGGACAATATGGAAGACCATATGGTTACTACTGTGGGGCTACCTTGTTGGCAAATAGAGGGTCTCATTGTATTCTGGTTCTGTGTAAACTTTAACCTCTGGAGCCACAGTTCATCAAAATAAATCAAACAGTGATACCGTTGTCTGATTTTTTTTTTTTTTTTTTTCCTTTTTTTCCTCCCTACACAGTCACAAATGCAGAGAATGGAATCAAGCACACTCACATTTATTGACACACAGTCCCAGCAAGCTTTCATTTATGTTTAGTGCTGTGGTTTTGTGAAAAAAAACCCCACCTCCAAACCCTCTCTCCTGTGCAGTTGTTTTCATTTTGAGCTTGTCACAGTATGTAATCAGTGTCTTACTGAGAGCAGTGCAAGGTTAACTCTTTTTTTTAATCCACAGGACCTAGAAGTGAGATAATTTGAATGTTTAAATACAAAACCAGCAGTGCTGGACTATTGAGTATGTTTATAAGAAATGAAGCTTGAGTAAATAAAAGTAAGCTATAGAAATACTTTCAGCATTACAGCTAATGAGCACTGTTTAGCTTTATTCTCTGAACTGTATTTAATTTTTGCAGTAAGGAATTTATGGTAATGATAATAATTAGTGTAGCATATCTCTTGAAGCACATTGTGTTCCACTGTACCAGAGTAAGCTGAAAAAATGAAATACAAGCCTCAGATTTACATATAAGGTTTTATGGAGGAATTTTACTAGTAGGATTACAGGTCAGGAGTTTGTGTTCCTGCTAATATCTGTCAGCTTCCCACATAGTAAGTATACAAACACACTTATATAATGGGATCTGGATTTGAGGTTCTTTGTGAGGCTTCTCTAAAGTGTGACAATATTTCTAGTATTCCCAGGAGACATTTGATTCCTCCCTGGGCTCGTAGTGACTTGTGCCCCAGGTTTACAGCAGGGATACTGTGCACAATGCAGGTAGCATGGTGTGAACGACAGATTTACTTTTTTCTTGGAGATTGTTTTTTTGTGTGTGTTTGTGAGCTATTTTATCTAATGAGCTTCTGTTTACCCAAGACTGAAATTGATGAAAGCTGCCCAGTGGATATAGGATTGTGGATAAGTGTTTTATTTTCCCTGCATATAAAACTATGCATTTCCATTACATGCTTACTTTTTGTGCACTGCCCAATGTGTACAGTTTGTCAAATAACGAACTGAGAGTTTTTAGAAAATGGTGCATCTCCAACTTAATGCTACAGTACAGAACTATGAAAATTAGCTAATGCCGTTGCTCCTCAAGAGTCTTTGGTTAAAGTCCTGGTTGAGTTACTTCTGTTTATTCATCTCATATTAAATTAGGCATGAGTTCCTCTTTCATCCCTAGCTTGACATATGAAAAGTAATTGTTTAATAATGTTTCAGAGCCTTGAGAAATTAAGAGCAACTTAGCCAGAGGTTGAGAAGAGATCTGGACTATCTCCAGAATTCCCAGTCTAATTACTTTCTTCTTGTTGAACTGAAGTGAATTTATCTTCAGAAAATATGAAATGTCTAGCTATGAGTTCCCATATTAAATGTATTTTTCAATTAAAATAACTATGGAAATGTGTACATAGAACTAACTTTTCCTAATTGCATGGTGAAAAAATTAATTTACATAGAATTACAGTAAAAATATAATAATTATCATTACTCTTTTGACCCAGCAGTTGACAAAAGAATAACAGCCTTTTTAGAGGTATTTTTAACTTAGCCTTTTAAGCATAATGACTCCTCTCTGATTTCAAGATGTGCTTAATTTTCAAGACCCTATGTGATAGATTTAAAAAGTAATACCTATTCTATTTGTATTTATTGCTGGTTTTGCAGTACTTTTCGAGCAAGGGATTGGACGAAACAATATTATACTTTTCAGGATCATCTCATAACTGTTTCTGGCTTATCCCCATTAAAGGGAAGGTATGATGGCAGAGGCAGGATTTCTGATGTTGTTTCCTCTGAGAAAGGAGTGTGTGTGTTGCCTTCTGCAGGAATAAAAAGGCAATCTTAGAAGGAAAAATGTTTTATTTTATTCATGGATTATAGGAAGATCATACTATTAAGTACTTCACATACTCTTTTAACAGCAGATCTGTGATTGACTTTTATTAACCTGTTGTCACAGGTTCAATTAGTTGATTCTGAGCTGATGTAGGGAGGTGGGGGCTGTGTTAGTCCTTATATGATACCTTTCATGTACCAGACTGAAAGCCATTTTGTGTGCGTAAGGATGCTGGTTCTGAATACAGGCCTACCTCTGCCTGAATAAAGAGGTTGAAAGAGAAGGCTCTTAGTGTGCAGGTAAGGTAAGGGAGGCAGAGTATGCTGTGGTCATTGCTACAGCTGAAATGTGTGGCAGGGATGTAGGAGGGGTAAGTCTGAACAGTGAATGAAGAGCTGTATTGAAGGGATTGTCTAGGCAATGGGATGCCATAGCTGCTTGCATCAGCTGAGTTGAAGCTGAAGAAGTAACGGTTAATGACTAAGATTAGTGTATGCCTGTTTAACGTTTTCCTGCTGGTAGTCATGATAGTGAACTTTGTAGTTTAAATCACTATGCTGAAGAATGCAGTGTTCAACAAGAGTGTGAAATAAACAAAAAGAACAAGTCTTCACATTGATATTAAGAAATGATGATGAAGATGAGAGCATGGAAATGTGCAAGTGTGGAGCTCTGCTTAGCTGAGGATTATCAAAAAAGAGCATTGCCATATGAACTAAGTAAAAATAAAACAACGCAAATACCTCTAAGAGATGGTAATTACACTGAGCAGTGTTTTATGGAATTCACTGTGGCCTCCATCTGTCATAGAAGTCGTTTGAGTTTTCAAATTAAATTGTTCTCTCATACGAAGTTAACTATGCTTCACTCATGCAAATTAAACTTTCCAATTTCTAGATTAGTTCTCCATCTAGGTCATGCCAGGAAGCTGAAGAAGGTTTCAAGGGAATTAAGGTCTTAGAAAAGGGAGTCATAGTACTTGCCTTTCACTGTCTGCTGTGCAGGATTACATCCAGTGGTGTGATCTTAAAGGTACTTATCAAGTTGAAGGCTGCAGATCCTGAAGGTTTTTTCAGAATCTGTGAAGCTGCCTGCAAAAGGAGTCCAGCCCTTTGGATTTGCCAGCCCTCTTGAGTCGGAGGAAAGATTACTACATTCAGCAGTAGCTATTACTTTGGCAACAATGTAGTGGTCTTGTCAATATCAACTCTGCCAGAAAGGTGGAAATAGGGACACAAATCTTAGAGCATGTCCATAGGCCAGCTCTGATGTTTGCATTCTCAGGTGCATTGTGCTCACCTCCCGCTTAACATGCCATTAATCTCTTTGTGAGAGGTAATGTTGTCCTGCACATGCATAGAGGAATTGCTGGTGGGAATTAGTATCACTTCTGGACTGATTGGTACTGTCTGACTGTGTTCTGGAGTGATCCAGCACCTTTTATGAAATGAATAATGAACTACCCCCCACCCCAGAAACTTGTGCTGTGTCCTGTCTTTCTACCTCAGCACACTGTCCCCACTAATTTATCTTTATTTGTGGTCTGTGGATAACACGGGTTGAAGGCTACGTTGGTCTCAGAGCAGCTGGCATAATGACGCCTGGTATTTTTTCTGTTCAGTTTTGCACTTAGAAAACAAGTAAATAGTGTTTGGATTAAAGAAAAAAAAAAAAAGACAGCTATGTAAAATTTGCTCAGAACTCTGCATCCATCTTCAGTTTAATCGTCTAAGAACAAATCCTATTTTGTGTTGGGAACTATGTATTTGTGTTACTTGTCCTTGTGCAGTAGTACTGCCAATTATATTTATTAGCCCTAAATATTAAACAGCTGGCAGGATTCCATTGTATATAAATAAGACATTTGAGACCTGGAAGAATGCCATTTCTAATACAGCCAGCTGGTGGTTTTTACAGTTACATTCAGCACAACACTACTGAATTTCACTGTATGTTCAGTGCTGTGTTAATGACAATAGGAGAACATGGGGTGCTTTGGGATTTCTGTAGGAAATGCCACTGTGTAAAAATACATTGTTTTGTAAGACTGACTGTACCACAGAAATGCTATATTATGCACCTGTTTTGTGCATTTTGATGTAAATATTCCCGTGTTTATGTGTTTTGCTGGCAAATACGAAGCAACAAACTGCAGAGGCTTTTAAAACGTGCATTTTTAAGTGTTCCTCTGCCACAAATATTTCTCACTTTCTCTACTGCAGTGGTGTTTTCCTATTTAATGGTTTCATGCTTAAAAATTCCTGCTGCTTCTGAAACCATTTTCTAATGGTTTGTGGGTTTTGGTTTGGTTTTTTTTGTTTTGTTTGTTTGTTTTTTAAAAATGAAGACATGATTGACTCTTTGTTAAGGTCCAAGTAATAACTAAAATAGGAAAAAATATATTTCCCCACTATTAATTTGTTCCTATTCTACATAGAAAACTGAGACATAAATGTGGATAAGGATTATCTTCAGACTTACCTAACCAGCGAATAGTTTGGAGAAGAACTGGTTTCTTTCCATTCTTGAATGACTATGCCATGATCATTTCTTTGTAAAAGCTTGCCATCAATACTTGTCTTGCTACATCCAAAGGTAGTGCTTTAGGTGAAGCAGTGGATAATGCTGGAGGCCGTGATGCTTTTTGTTTGTATTATTATTAAATATTAACAAGAGCTTATTGTTATGAGCCATATAGCTGAAAGTGTTATGTCTAACATGAAGTGTGAAATCATTAGTTGTAATTACTGAAGACACAATTTCTCACCAGATTGCTATGTCCACAGGCTTGGGTGCATTCCATCTTGGATAAAATTCTGCTTGCTGAAGTACCCATTGTACTAAACAGCTGCTTATTTCCATCTCTGAAACAGCTCTACTTGAAAGCTGACTCTTACCTAGTTTGTAAAATGCTCATGGATGAAAGGTGCTGTTATGTGAGTGGTAGTTCAGTACAGATTTCAACAATGGGGACTGTTGTGTTGAGAGCTTCCCAGAAAATCTGCTTAACCTGTGAGATAAATAAGGTTGCAACTTGTTTCTCAAGGAGATAAGCAGCCTAGAGAAAAATAAAGCTGTAAATGTTTTGCTTCTCCAAGCTCTGAATAGGCATTTGAATGCTGGATTCATATGTCTGTTAGAAAGTCAGATGTTTTCCTCATTGTAGTGACCTTTTTACCTCGCTGTGATTTAGAGGTTTTTGCTTGCAGAAGGGTGAGAATCAGCTGTCCTTACAAGTTTGATGATGAGCTACCGAGCTGTCTAGCAATTAGAGATGGGGAAAAAAAAGATGGCTTTACTGATCTTCTGCAGTTTGGTTTAATTATTAGTCTAGTATTCGCATGATAAGGTGTGTACTCTTGATTTCTCAAATATTGTGTGTTTACATGTGCTTAGTACCTATAACGCAGTTGCACTTATGTTTTTAAACCCTATTTATTGTAATATTTATGTTGTTTTACTTCCTAAAAGAAAGTTCTTTAAAACCTAAGAGGCATTAGTGCATCCAGCACTTCTGGTGTTTTTGTTTTGAGAGAGGAGGGTCAAGATTTATGTTAAACTAAGTATGTATTTGTTATGATTTGATGAAATGGTGTTTATTTATTTTGAAAGGTATTTAGATCACTGTGGCAATATATGTTGTGCTGTAGGTAGCAGAGGATGATGCAGCTGTAGTAGGCAGAGGGGGCAGGTTCCTGTCCTTTCCACCTTCCTCCATGTCTGGTCTTTATTTTTCAACCAGGCTATGATTCTCATGGGACATGGTTTCTCTCCAGTCCCCTGACAGGTCACGTGCCAGGAACTGCATGTTCTTGTGGGGAGGATAAGGGGAGGAGCTTGGTTAGCTTTAACAACAACCACCAAACAAACAAACAAACAAAAACACACACACACACACAAAAAAAGGAATTTTTTTTATACATTTTTTCTTAGTTTCACTATTTTGGCTTTTCTTATAGTGAAAGAAAAAAAAGTATAAAACCAAAACAGGCAAGAAGTTAGATAAAAATTTTCTATTAGATCTGGTTGTTTTGGATAATTTGGAGTAAATTTGGAGCTATGTGTTGTATGGCAATATCTCTGCTTTTGTTGGCTGAATTTAATATCTGGATACTCTTAATGAGTTTCTCATTTTATCTGGGCTCTCATCAAACAAGAAAGTTAGATTTTTGTCGTGGTTGTAATTCTGAAACCGTTTTGCTTAGTTAAGAAGAACTTTTAGGTTGAGGCTATGAACAGAGTCTCCTGAATATAATGATGGGCCGGCAGTGTGTTTCATCTGCTCCCATAAATGTGAAGACTTCAGTTGGTTACTGAACAAAGAGAGAACACCACAATGGTAGTACTAGGTGGATCTTAGACTGAATATTGTGGTCTGTAATTTTGCACCAATATATCCTCCTTTTAACTTTACATTCTCTCTAATATGCTTATTTTCTGTCTCAGGAGAACTTTGTCATTTAACAGTTATGACTGGCTGATGTAAAATAATAGACTAGTAAAACAGCATTAGGAGAAATTGTACTAAAGTTTGTGTCTTAGACGGGTTTATGCAATGGTAATTGTAATTTCACTGTGTGTGTAACTTAATCAGAGAACTCTTGCAATGCAACTTCCTCTTCTTTCATTTGCAACTTAGAAGAAAGATAAAAATAAAAACTGGGGGAAGACCCAATACCAGCAGGTAATTTCATTGACTCCTGAAAGCTAAACGTAGCAGAAGAGCTGGTCTGGAATGCATTCTTCTATGATACGGTCATTACAGGCTTTTTGTTAAGAGCAAGCTTTCAGAGCTCTTGCATCCTGTTACTATTTTGTTAAACTTTTATATAGTATGTGGGAAGGTTCCACTTTTCATTTGGATTTGAATTATTTTTTTTCCTAGTCTCAAGCTGTCCTAAAATGTGTGCTAATTTTTGTTGGCTGTTTGATTTCCTCACTCCTCCTCAGAATTTTGGCTGTTGTTTATAGGCATGCCTCCTTGAATACATTTTTGCTTTCAAGTAACTGAAAAAGTTCTTTTTCTCTGTGTATTGGCTATGAAGTTGAGTAGGATACATTAAAATCATGTTCAGCATATGTGAAAGCTTGATTCTCTTGCTGATCTGAATTTGGACATATTTAATGTTACAGTAAAAAAAGTCTACAGAAGATCTAAGTACTAAAACAAAGGAGGCGTCAAAGTTATTCATTTTGTCTTAAATTCTGCAATCTGTTCCCCAAATGTGTGCTTCAGCACGATGGAAATGTTTGAATTATTGGACAGTGTGTGATAGAGAAAGAAAGTGTTAGACTGAAATATATACTTATGTTTAATTATGATATAACTCCCTATTATCATACTGAAAGATTTTCAGGTCAAATTCTTTGATGCTAAGTTCTTTTTTCTTAAAAAAAAAAAAGAAAAAAGCCACTACACAAATGTTATTTCGATAAGTGGTGAATATTCCCATGCCCTAGGCTTTCAGACTTGGCCTGTTATGTTGCTATGGTATAAAGTATGTCAGATGTTTCATACTCAACATGAATTATATTTTCAGTTAATTAAGGTGATAAGCACAAAGTTGTCAGAAAATGACATGTAGATCTTTTCGGTTCTTTTATAAAGACACAAATGTCTGTGATGGTGATGGTTTGTATTTTTTGTTGTGATTTCCCTCTGCCCAATATTATTTCTTAAGTTTTCAGTCCTTTCTGAAAGTCTTGCTTATCACAAGGCATCTTTCCTAAGACATGGGTTTTTATTTCAACATTTCAACTTGGACTATGCTCATGCTCTTATTAAAGTTAATGGCAAATGTCCCTTCAGAGCAACATCAAGGATTCTTAGGCAAGTGTCAGATATACACCAAAAAGTAAATGAAAGCTTTATATTACCGAGGATTAATTTCCCACACTTAAGATAAATGGCAGAGAGCATTGTGTAATGCTGAAGGATGCTTAACTACTACAGCAACAGACATAGAAAATTTTTTGTGACATCAACTTGACAAGGATGTCATTGGAACAGAATTTCTTTGCTTAAGAATGTTTGTTGGTAGCTCTTCCATTTTCCAAAATAAGAAAATTAACCTAATGTTTCTACATTTCTGGCACAAAGAAATACAATTCTGGAAAAAAAAAATGGATATTTTTCATCAAATACTTCTGATTTCCAATGAAATGAACTTTTTACCAGAAATGTCTACTTCATGCTCGTACTGAAGACTTCTGCTGAACTGCCAACTGTAATTTTTTTCTTGTTATTAAAAAATTATTCATTTCTTACAAAATTACTCACTGAAGAAGTAAGTCTAAATGCTGTTAGTATAATATAGAGTAATATCTCAAATGCCTGCTGGATAAGTGATCTCAGAACTTATAGGAATTGAACATGTATTATGCAAGCATTGGAAGACTTTAGCGTTTTCCAAGTGCTGCATGAAACCCTCCTATGCCTAACTTTAAGCTTATAATAGAATATTTTGACCATTTTGATTTTCTGCTTGAAATATAGAGGGGATTTTTCCTATTAAAACCTTAATAGAAATGCTTAGTGTCTATGCTAATCTTGGCAGTTTTAAATAGTATGCTTGGCCTATGTGTAAAGCCATTGCATTCTTTCTAGTGTAATCTCTGGAGCAAATGGAAACTACACAGATATGTATGTACTTGACTGCATGTATATACAAGGGAAAGGAAGACCCCCACTTAATAGTTTTTGAACTCAGAGGTGAATTTTAATAGTTTCAAAGAGAAGCAGAGGTCTCCAAAGGCTTAAGTCCCTACAAGATTTATGAAAATAAGCAATAGGAGGAAAAGAAGAAGGAGAGAGACAGAGATGTCACTAATGCTCCCAATAAGGAAGAGGCTTTTTGTGCTCACCTTTGATTAGACAACAGAGTCCATGTTGGAGACCAGGCATGAGACAGAGATTTTTAGGAAATTAGGCTTGATGAATTCTGTTGTTCGTGGCATGGCTTGTTTGTTTACCTCTTTTTATTGTAATTGCCTGGCAACCAAAGGAGGAAAAAAAATAAATAAAAGATTATTAGCCAGTTGGTATTCTGTCAGTGAAATGTTGAAAAGTTGCATGCACTCACTCTCTGAAATGTGAGATTCCTAGCATAATGATCTTTTTGTTTGGGAAGGCAATTGCTTGAATAAATAGCAGAAGGCAGAAAGTGTGCATACGCAGGAATCCATACTTTTCTGTTATTGCTCAGCAAGGCATAATAAAAGTGGTTTTGTTTTTTTTTTTCTGCCTGAAAAAATGTACTGAATACTAAGAGCTGGTAGATGAGAGCAGGGTTGGTTTTCAGTGTTAGAACAAAAAGTATTTTTCAGGTAGAATTTGAACGGAAGTTCTGTAGAGGCTTATGTGAACACATCACAGACAGTGAAAAGCAGTTACGCTGACAAAGAAAATAGTTGTTTAAAATTAGTTTAGAAATAAGCAATGATTTGACTGCTCTGCTCAGTAAGGGTGGGACATCCTAGCACATGAAGATGTTTTTGTGAGGTTTCAAAGTCATTTCATTCGTTTATATTTTTCTTCTGATTTCTCAGCACTATGTTCCCAGTCCATGTTCTAGTGTGCAGAGTGGTTATGTAGTTTAAGGTATGTTCCATCTTGCCACTATTAGAATTATTAATTCATTGGACAGTTGGACATAAACGGAAATGATGCGCTTACCGAGTAATACCAAATACATCATCATACCCAATTTCTTAAAGGAAAATAAAATTGTAAATAAATATTGTTAGACTGTTGCCTGAGATTGTCAGTGGAGTCTTGGGGAGTTAGCTGCCTGGGTTCCATAGGGCCCTTAAAAAATTAACAAGCTTCATTTTTAGTCGGAGTTTTATAGTTTAGGAGCTTTATAGCAATGTGACAGTGAAAAATAAAATGTAGTTTATTGGAATCCTGCAGTTGCATGTGTGATGTGATGCACCACAAAATAGTCTTCAATTTCTTAATGTAAACTTAAGATTTCTGATATGAAGGATAAAAAGCCACAAAAATGGAAGTGTGCCACAGGATGGATGAAAGAATTGAGGAGATCAGTCATGTCCTGGATTCCCATATTGAGAGGGAACTTTTTAGTGAGACTGCACATGGTATCCTAGGAAATGGCCTACTTTCACTTCTGTACATTCCCTTTTGTAAAGAAAACGGAAGGAAAAAAACCAAAGCCAGAAGTCCAGCACACTCTGCTAGATCTGTGCTGGAAAAGAAAATCATATGTCCTGACTTTGTCAGTCAGCATGACCAGAGCGTATGAGTTAGACCCCTCTCACTGGGGATCTGAGATTTTTCTATACCACTGAAAGCACTCTCTTGTTTCCTGCCATTAGCAGTATCCAAAGAAGATTTAAAAAATGAAAAGCAAACAAAAGAACACTTTCCAGAAACCAAATTATATGCTGGTGGTATGGCTCTTCTCCTGCACAGGTTTCAAAAGTGTTGAAGGTGCCTGAAGGCATTAGAGTAATATTATATAAGTACTGTGTAATAATGTGAATTCAGAAATGGTGGTCACACCTCTACTCTTTCCTTCTTCACAGAAGGAACAAATCCAGCACACAAAGCCTCATATCACAGCCTCAGATTTCCAGCTCCCCCACCATGCTGTCATAAAATTGCTGACACAATTTTATAAATCTCTTTTGTAAAAAAAAATTGGATTTATCATCCCTATTGGTCTACTTGTAGGATAGTCTTGTCGCTTCATTCTTGCAGTATTTAGAATCTGGCTGTTAATTTCTAGTCTAACCATAGCCAGGACTGATAAATAACTGTTTGTTCTGTAGCTGCACAGTACTGCAAGAAAGAAATGCCAGTTGGGACACCTTTGAAGTGTAATGCCCCATGGAGCAGTTACCCAAGTAATTGCATCTAATTGAGGTGAGAATTAGGTTTGAGTCCCATCAGTGTCTGATTTACAGTGTCTGATTTACAGTGTCTGTAAGTACAGATCTTTTAGACAGTCATTCTGCCAGCCACCCTCACATTTTCTTCAAGTTCTCAGCCTAACTCCCACTGACGCCCTTCCCCATCAGTATTACATAGTGCCAGTTCCCTCCTTCCTGTCTCAGGTAAACTTCTCTAGGTCTGTCCTGGGAAAGTGCCTGTGCCCAAACTCTCTGCAGTATTTCTCTGCTGTCACTGCTGTGTAGTCTGTCTGTCTCTGTGTGACAGCTTGTCCTTCATCTTTCTTATTCTTCTCATACCTTATGGTTTGTCTTTTCCATCTATCTGGAGGAAGAAAACATAAACTATTCTTATTTTCTCTTAGCAAAGCCTCAACAAGATGAAATTTTGTGTGGGATAATGCAGTATCCTCAGAAATAGATCTATCTTTTTTGGAGTTCCAGGTGGGTTTCCATGGTAACTAATTTTGGATGGCCATGCTTTCTTCCTGGATGCTTTCTTGCCCCTTGCATTACATTCTTGTTCCTGCAGAAATAGTAATGATTCCATGATGTACTGTTTAGGGGAGCTGATTCAATAGAAACTAGCCCCCTACCCCTTGCTAGTTTTCCATGGGATGGGAATAGTTCTGGTAGCTGAAGGTGGGAGGAGGGGAAGCTTGGACTGCAGCAGACTGGACTCAATGCACAAGGTGAAAAGAAGTGTGTCCCTTTCTGCCATCTGGTTGCCCTATATGGAGTAAATATCTGCCTTACATCTGAAGTTTTCTGTCAGTGCATCTTGTCTCTCTGTTGCATTATTCCCTTTGTATTTCATTGTCTAATTTCCGTTTTGACTGAGTTCCTTTTCATGACTTTCCAGTCTCCTGTTACTTATTATAGCCACCTGCCTTTTGACCTATTCAAGCCCTAGCTATCCAGGTTCCTGCATACTCAGAATGCTGTTCTTTTCTTTCTGTAGGAGAAGGATCTCTAGGATACAAAGACTCATTTTAATTACAACATAGTAATTCTGGACTCTGCTATTAGCTGATTTACCTCCCATCTCCCAGCAGATCAGGTTTTTCCTAATGTATTTAAAATAACCTTAGATATGTTTTGGTTTTATTTCTTTTTCTCATCTCTCTGCATCTCTCTTGTTCCCTACATTGAGGGCACATTTTCTGTAGTTTTTGTTGCAAAGAATATCTATGTCTTCTATTATAAAGAAGATCTATGTCTTCTATTATAAGGAATATCTTTGGTTTTTTACACCCTGCTTTTCTCTAAGATCTGAAAATAAACTTTATCCCATACTTATTCCTGTTAATATATCTCTTCTTTACTTTTTAACTCCTACCTTGTTGTTCTGTTATTGCAGCTAGCTGTTTGGGAATATAGGTCAGAATGATGCATCTACAAAGTAAAACTGCACTGAATACTACAGTACTGAACAGGCTACATGGCGATGCCACGCAGGAGGTTTACTTCCCGTTGCCATCTAGCCTCTTAATAGCCAGCATATTTTCATGATGATGCCTCTCAGTAAAGTTAAAGTATACATTCTCAACTACAAAAGGCTTGTTTGCTTTGCTGATTTTTATTCTTTATGTAAGAGTAGTAGATTTTTAGTCCTGAGAAGAAATGCTGTGAGAGTCATAATCTTGTTTGGGAACTGTCTGATAGTTTGTTCTAAAAGCAGAAGAGCTCGAGTGTATCATAGGTGGCTTTAGAAGAGCAGTACTGGGAAAAGAACAAGAGATAGTAAAATACCACAACTTTGCATTGAAGAGGATATGCATAATCTCCCCTTGGTCTGACGCAGGCATGAGTTTAGCATTTTGCAGCAGTAAAACAACATGGAAATTTTTGATTGTGTGTGTTCAGAACAGATTTCAGCTGACAGTTCCTCATAAATGATGCCTCAAAAGATCATAGAACCACAGGATAGTCTATGTTATAGACTGCCTCAAAATATAAGGATTTACAGTGAAAGACTGCTTGCCTTCATTTAAACCCCTCAAATTAACACAGGACCAATTGACAATAGTGATTAAATAAAAAAAATTCAATATTTTATTAAACAACACACATTTTGTTTTATGTTTTTCTCACCTTAATTCCATCCCTGGAATAAGAGTCCTTTTCTTTTTTCTCTCCCCTCTTTTTGTTTTGTTTTAAGAAAGTAATTCTGTAACTATTGTAAATGTTGCAATGTATGAGCAATGCAAATGCACTGTTTGTTTTTTTAGTCTGATCATAATAATTACTGAAGTCACAAATCTGCTTGAATCTGATACGTGTTCTGAATTGGACACTCTTCCTGTAGTTTCAGTGACTTATTTCACCTTAACTCTTTTCTAAAGCTAAAATCTCCATGATTTTATAACGGTTGAAGTATTTTGGTCAAGTTAGCACCCAGTGCGACACTGGTGCTTCTATTCAACAGTGCTGCAGCATTAAATGGTAGATTTGAAATTTTGTTGTTTATGTAAGTGAGCTAACATGAACTAAAATTGTTTCCAAGCAATTTGGTCTTCATTGCAAATGAATGAAGTGATTATCGCATGTTGCAACTTCTACGTGAAGAACATAGTAGTGGCGCTACCTCTGTCGGACAATTCATACATCTGCATACAACTGTCTGTGTAAGCATATTGGATAAGAAACTTCTGAAAAGAAAGAATAACAATGAGGCTTGTTTAGAAAAATAACATCTGCTGTGGAGGTGTTTTAAATTCTGCAAGTTCCTGGTTTTCTTTCTATCTCCCACTGGACCCATAAAATATGTTGAACTGATTAGAAATTATATGGAAGAGATAATAAGTAGTTCACTTGTAAGTCAGTGTGAACTTATTTAAATGTGCATAAAATTATGTTTCATTATATAATCTTATCTAGTTTCATCCAGTTGTTGTAACTGGATTTTTATTTGTCCAGGTAAGATCTGTATTTAAATAGGTACGTCATGGGAGGCAGTTAGGGCATCTGAATGGCATTTTGCAGGAGGATTAGATATTGGCTCAGGGGTTGTACTTGTACAAGGACATCTGTCAGAGGAGGGCCCTCCACTCAGTTTTGGGAACTTGGAAGAGACTGGGAGCCAGGGTCCCTCTGCCTCTTAAGCAGAGAAGAGCTCATCCTTGTATGACAGGCTGCCACGTGGCACCCAGCTCTCAAGTGGCCCTGAATTCTAGTGTAGGAACTTTGACTCAGAAGGTCCCTGTACTGCTAGCTCTCTTTGGCAATGTAGCATATTATGTTTTGCTACAGCTTTTCAGCTGTTGTATGCACATCCAAGATTGTGTTTTTAACTCTGTTGAACTAGTCAGGAAGAGATAAAACTTGTATATAGTCAGATGTGTAAAATGAACTAAAATAAACTTTGTTTCAATTAAAGGAAGAGTATTTATACTGCTTTTATCTACTGATTTAGTAACATGATTTAAAATCACATCTTCCATGGTGCGTGGACAATTTCATTGTGCAGACTAGCTTTTAGTCATATCTAAACTTCCTTAAGTTGGTGGGTTGGGACTGAGAACTCTCAGATGTTACTCTGATGTGGCCACTTTTTTTTTTTTTTTTTCCCCCCTTTTTCTTTCTTTGTATGTGTGTTTGATGCATGTATTGTAAAACTAGGAAACCCTAAAGACAGTTAACACTTATGCACCTCAATTTCTTTGTTGATACAGTGGGAATAGTACTTTCCTGTGTCCTCTGCAGTACACTAAGGTCCTGCAGCAAAAGGTGTGTATGTAAAATGAATGATTGTTAGACTGAGTTCTTAAATATAACATTGATGTGACTTGATTTTTGAGGGAAGATATTTTTCTGGTAGAAGTTCTCACTTGTCTCCCTCACCCAAGAGTGGCAGCGATTTCTCACAGCATAATTAATTCTGTCTACTTCGCATGGTTTTTGTACCATGCAGCAGCTCTGTTTGAAGCTCCGCTGCTCCCTGGCTGCACTGCACCTGGTTGTGTGGGGCAGCACTTGTAGGTTTTGCAGAGGCTGTGTATGTAGGTGACAGCGAAGCAAGGATTTCTCTAGCTGCTGTGGTACAGTATGTTCTATTAGTATGAGCTTCATTTTCACGATAGGAGTTTACCTCTCTTGTTTGTGTATTTAAGTTTGTGACATAGAACAGATGATGATAAGGCCCAGGGGGAACTTACCAGTGTGTATAAGTGCCTGATGACAGGGTATAGAGAATATGGAGCCAGGCTTCTCTCTGGTGCCCGGTGAAAGGCCAAGAGACAATGGAGAGAATCATAGAATAGCTTTGGTTGGAAGAGACCTCTCAGATCATCAAGTCCAACCATTAACCCAGCACTGCCAAGTCACCACTACCCCATGTCCCTCAGCACCATGTCTACACGTCTCTTAAATCCCTCCAGGGATGGGGACTCCACCACTGCTCTGGGCAGCCTGTGCCAGTGCTTGACAGCCCTTCCAGTGAAGAAATTTTTCCTAGTATCGAATCTACTTGGATACAATTGGAAATACAGGAAATTCCATTTAAATATAAAGACCAACCTTTGTACTCTGAGTGCAATCAAACACTGGTACAGGCTGCCCAGAGAGGCTGTGAAGTCTTCATCCGTGGAGATATCCAAAAGCCTGACTGGACAGTATGCTGAGCAACCTGCCCTGGCTGACCCTGCATGAGGGTTGGGCTAGTTGTTCTGGAAGGGTTTCTCTCAGTTTCAATGGTGGTGTGATTCTGTAGGTATTGTTCATTATGATGAGTTTTAATTCTAGAGCTTTAGTGGTGAGGCTCTTCATTTTGTATTTTGAGACTTAGAATACACAAAAGCTGCGTTTTTTTTGTGTGGATAAAAGCTGAAGAATTATGATCTTGAAAAATAAAACAAAAAAAATTTGTTCCTAGTCAACCATTCAGGGAGAAAGTGAAGAAAGATGCATCTTAAGTCACTTCGTTGCATATGGTAAATGACTAACAGTGAACATTTACATTAAGTACCCCTGTAGGTTTTCTTTTTTCCTGTGATTGGTAAATATTCTTGTCTGGTGTGACTTCAGAAATCGGGTAGGACTGGTACATGAGTAATTTGGAAATAGGAAGCCCATTCTTTTCCTGACTGGGTCAAATAAGTTTGTCAGCTGATGACTGATGTGAAAACAAATGATGACTATGTATTCTTCAAAAACCATTTTAGCATCATAGTCTATATAGTCCACAGAAGAATTAAGTAACCAAGATACAGTAAGTTGGCAATAATTTTTAATAACCCTGGAAACTGGGCTAAGCTTGACTGTTTGTCCAACATATATCCCAAGCAAAATCAATTATCATGCTTTGAATAAATTTTTTAAGTGTAATATTTTATTGTGACTATACGGAATTTCAGTGGGAGCCATTGGTTTTTTTGGTAAGATTCTAAATCTTGTTTAATCTTTGAAATACAACTCGATTGTAACAATGAAAATGTGGTGGTATCCTAGTGAACCTCTTCTGTTTGAGGTGAGTGTGGTTGTAGTAGAGACATGCTGGGATCATGATCGAAAGGACAGCACTGCATATAGTTTAATGAATCACAGGTTTTTAATAGTGCAAAACAACTGTAACATCCCTTTCATGCCACCTTGAAATATCTTGGTGAAAACCAACTTATTGATGGTGAATTCTGCTTTTATTTAAGATGTTTATATGTTTTTATAGGAAAAAAGTAAGTACAAGTTCAACCAAACTTTGTCGTCTATTTTATAGTGATGTCCAAGCAAAGCAATTTTTGAGTTTTACAGCTTTTGCTCTAAATGTGAATTTTATTGGCATAATCATTAATCTTACAATATTTCTTTTTTTCTTTTTTTTCTTTTTTTTTTTTGTTTTTTTTTTTTTTGTTTTGTTTTGTTTTGTTTTGTTTTGTTTTTCCCCAGTGGGAAGAGATTAGTGGTGTTGATGAGCATTATACTCCAATCAGAACTTACCAAGTATGCAATGTTATGGATCATAGTCAAAACAATTGGCTACGAACAAACTGGATTCCACGCAATTCAGCTCAGAAGATATACGTGGAACTCAAGTTTACCTTGAGGGACTGTAATAGTATCCCTCTAGTTCTGGGCACTTGCAAAGAGACTTTCAATCTGTATTATATGGAGTCCGATGATGACCATTTGGTAAAATTCAGAGAGCATCAGTTTACAAAGATCGACACCATTGCGGCTGATGAGAGCTTCACCCAAATGGATCTTGGGGACCGAATTCTCAAGCTGAATACAGAAGTCCGTGAGGTGGGGCCTGTCAGCAGGAAAGGCTTTTACTTGGCTTTTCAAGACGTAGGTGCGTGTGTTGCCTTAGTCTCGGTGCGAGTGTACTTCAAAAAGTGCCCTTTCACTGTCAAGAACCTCGCCATGTTTCCAGATACAGTACCCATGGACTCCCAGTCACTGGTGGAGGTGCGGGGTTCTTGTGTCAATCATTCCAAGGAAGAAGAGCCACCCAAGATGTATTGCAGTACGGAAGGAGAATGGCTAGTGCCCATAGGGAAGTGCTTGTGTAATGCTGGCTATGAAGAAAGAGGCTTTGCGTGCCAAGGTAACAATGCACTCCATGTTCATAGTTCAATTATTAACAGGGGCTTCACTTTATGTCCCTGCTCTGTGTATTGGGTTGTGTTAATTTTCTCCAGATTCTTGAGAGAAATAAATTAGTCCATAAAATCACTGTGAAAATGGGGTTTATTAAATCTGTGTGAACAATGTAATTTGCTAAAAATATTTAATAAGAGTCAACAACTGATTTTTAGTTAATACAATATTCAGCAAATCTAGTCTTTCTTACCACTCTTGGACTTCCTTTCAGTAGATTATACTTTTCTGAAATGCACTGTTTGTGTCAAAATATTTGATTTTTTTTGTATGATTTTTTTTAAAACTTTGTGGCTTGATGTATAATATTTGCTACTGAACTGTGTTGATTAATTGGGATTGGTCAGAAAAAGTCAGGTAGCATTGTTTCAGGTAGCGTAGTTCCTAAATGTAGATGCATTTGAAAAATTAATATTTGAACTTCAAAATTGAATTTTCACAAATACTCATGTACCTAACTCAAAATAATTTTCTCCAGTTTTTTGGTTTATGCAAACAATGGTTATGTGAATGCTCCCAAAAACAAGACTACACCAGGAATTCTGAGTTTTTCCAGAAATGGTCTTTTAAATGTTAGAGAAATGCATATTATATTTATCTAATTTTAGTATAAACCAAAATGATAGTGGTCCACATTTTGCTTTTTGCAAGAGTGTGTTGTGTATTTCGCTAATTGAATCTTGCACTCTTCTCACAGAGTGCTTTAAAGAGTGCTGACAGTGGCAGAGGATTTTCTGTTAAATAATTAAGTAAAAGTTAAACAGTAATATCTAGAAATAGCATGGATGGAAGAAGTAGTAGCTCAGTTATTTACTGTGGGGTGTCTGTATGTCTGTTTGCATACATGTGTGTATGCATATATCCATAAGAACAGAAATTTACAGTATTCCAGACCTGGTTGAGAGAGCACCTATTCCTTTTTCATTGGTTCTACTGCAATCTTCATGTCAAACAGGCGAGTCCTGGGGAGCTATTAGGAGCCCGTCAAACCGTAGTTGCATTGTTGTGAAAACTGTTGTTCTAATTAAGGTGTCTTTTTCTCAGAAAATGCCAAGGAGGTGTGGGAGGAAAGGGTAAGAGTGTATTCAATTTTGCTTTTAAGTAGATTTTATATTGGTTTTGCCCTCAAAATGAATGAATTAGGGAGCTAAGTCTTTTGAGTGTACTTTTCTGTAGTTAGGTACCGGTATTAAGAAAAATAAGTTAAACTCTTCTGTTAAGGGCTGAATCCAGGAGTGGATATTTTATTATTCAGAAATGCTTTATCTAGGGCCTCCTATAGTTACACTTAAAAATACTGAAATACTCTTTTAACCATAGGATGACTATCTTTGTCTTTCTTTTTCTTTCTTTTTTTTTTTTTTTGACTTGGTTATCAAGGGAGTGATGTATGATTAAACCATTAATGATAGCGACAGGTCTTTCTGATTTATTCTGATTTACCATATAATGTTCTACAAACTTCTATTGGAAGTCATATTTATCAAATATTTTCAGTGTGGTGTGATTGAAGTGGCACTCTAAAAGCAGTCAGTAATTCAAAACCTCCCATTTGTCAGCATCGGTAACTCAGCAGGAGCTGGAAAGGTTGTAAGAAGGAGTTCAGTTTTGACCAGAGGATCAAGGCTAGTCCTGCACCTTTCCTTTTCTTTTTCTTCTCTCCTTCTCTTGCTCCCTCTTTTAGGGTGTTGGGGTTTAAGGGGTTTTGTTGGTTTTTGGTTTTTTTTGTCAACAAAAGGACAGTAGAGATAGAATTACGGAGTCTAAAGAAGATCCAAAATGCTGTTAGAAGCATGGACTGGAATTAAGATATAATTTATGGGGAGAAAAAAAAAAGTTTCCACTGAAGTCTGGAAGAGTAATAAGTAATAGAAATTCTTGTCTTCACAGTAGTTGGAAGCATTCAACAACTTAGTGTCTATCACTGCTTGACCCTACATTCAGACCGTTTGTTTGTTTGTTTCCGTAACGCTGTTTTCGGAAACAATATCATTTTACGTTAGTGGGAGATTATAAATAATGTTTGAAATGAAGGACCCTATTGGTATATGATCAGCCTATTTAAATTTCATTCAGAACAGCTTTTCTTCATATTTGAAAAAATATTAAGGCATATATATGCCCTCAAATAACACAAATTGTACCATTTTCTGTGACTGCTTCCCTTTCTCTGCATAACCAGAAAAAGATGGCATGAAGCTCAAGCCTAGTTTTGTTATTGGTGTACATCTACTTGTAAAATGTCTTTATAACATATTTGTATCTAAGCTCTGAAAAGCCAAGATTGGACTATTGGCTTTACTCAGTGTATTAGTTCTTGCTGGAAAGACTGTTGTTCTCTTCTGGGTGCTACCATCTAATAAGCATTTTATACATATAATAGGTACATGTCAGCCAGTTAAAGAATCAGGACCGGTTTTTCTGTTACCACCCTTGTCCTCATTATTATGATTGTGTGGAGAAATGATTTCTCAGATGTGAGTTGTATGCCTCGCCTTGAGGAATACTGGTCTTCATGGTGTACTTTAGGTTAACAGCTTAAGATTTAAGACTTCCTCTAGCAAAGACTTTTGCACCTGTTCAGTATTTTGGAGGGAGTAGGTTTATATAAAGTAAGGTGAGATGTGTCAGGGAGCAAATTGGAAAAGCCGCTCTTTCATACTTTTTTTTCCTCTTAACTAACACATATGTTAGTTAACTAAATATGGCATATGTCATCTGCTGTACACTGTTCACAGACTCACAGAATGGTACGGGTTGGAAGGGACCTCTGAAGATCATCTAGTCCAACTCCTCTGCCAGAGCAGGATCCTAGAGGAGACCACACAGGAACACGTCCAGACAGGTTTTAAATGTCTCCAGAGACAGAGACTCCACCACCTTTCTGGGCAGCCTGTGCCAGTGCTCTGTCACCCTCACAGTAAAGAAGTGTTTTCTTATGTTGAGACTGAACCTCCTGTGTTCCAGTTTGTGCCCATTGCCCCTCGTCCTGTTACTGGACATCACCGAGAAGAGTCTGGCTCAGTCTTCCTGACACCCACCCTTGAGATCTTTATAAGCATTAATGAGATCCCCCCTCAGCCTCCTCTTCTCCAACCTAAACAGACCCAGTTCCCTCAGCCTCTCCACATATGGGAGATGCTCCAATCCCTTCATCATCTTAGTGGCCCTGCACTGGACTCTTTCCAGTAGCTCCATGTCCCTCTTGAACTGGGGAGCCCAGAACTGGACCCAGTACTCCAGATGAGGCCTCACCAGGGCAGAGTAGAGGGGGAGGAGAACCTCCCTTGACCTGCTGGCCGCACTCCTCTTAATGTACCCCAGGATGCCATTGGCCTTCTTGGCCGTGAGGGCACATTGCTGTCTCACGGTCAGCGTGCTGTCAACCAGGACTTCCAGGTTCTTTTCCCCAGAACTGCACTCCAGCAGCTCAGCCCCCAGCCTGTACTGATATGTGGGGTTGTTCTTCCCCAGATGCTGGATATCATAAAAATACTGTTTGTTTTAACATTTTTGTTAGCATTTGCATCGTGGTGGTCCTGTCTATTTAATCTTGTTATGATATTTTATGATTGTCTTCATGCTATTTTGGTCAGACTACATCTTTGTAGCATCTTAGAATTACTGTGTTTTAATTTGTTCTAATTAGAAAAAAATAACTGGCTGGAACTGCAAGCTGAACCTAATGCTTTCTGATAGTCTCCATGCTATTCCCAAGTCAAGAAGGCTAACTCATCTTTCCCATTTGTTCCCCATCAAGCAGCCATTAGTATATCAGATCAGAGTTTTATCTGCCTTCGTATTCGTTCTCTGACAGTGGCTGATGGCAGATTCTTAAGTATAAGAAACTGTATAAAGCACTGCTTTACGGGGTATGCCTTTCAGCTTCTCCCAATCAACTGTTGACTTCGTAAGATTCAAGATACATCTTGTAAGAAAAACTGTAATAGGAATCAGTGACCTGTCACTTGTTAATTTGTCTATTTTTTGACTCATTTTTATTTTTAGTCTCTGTAAGTTTTTATGGTAATGAATGCCATAACTTGTCTTGGGTGAAAAACATCTTGCTGTGTTTAAGCCTTCAGTTTTAAGCCAGCTGGATAAGGTTTTCCTTGTATAGTGAGAAAATAACTGTTTCCTTTTCAGCTTCTCTTACAATTTTCTATGTCTCTTTCCTGTCTAATATCCCATCTCTAATACCCATTTTCCCAATTTTCCCTCTCTACTAGTGCCTTCTTATTTGGAATAAATAGCCTTATTTGGCTAAATGCTCCGTATCTCTACTCATCCTTTTTGACTCTCACTGTGCTTATTCGAAGTAAACAATGTGATTTTTCTAGAAAGGGCAATGAGGCTTGTGTGTGCTATTTAAACTGCAAGTACACCAGGAGATTATGCAGTGGCATAGTGTTTGGAACAGCCCAAAGATCAAGAAAAGAAAAGGAGCATTCACATCACCTGCCCAGTGAGTGATTTGTATGGGGAGAAGCTAGGCTTAGTTTTGTTTTGAACACTACAGAGAGGAAGTAGATCTTACAATGTGAAAGTTGGTTAGTTGGGGCAATAGTATCAAAATAAATGGGAAAATGTAGGATAAATGTTAGAGAAAATGTCTTTAGTTCTGTAATAGTCTGGAAGTCTCCTTGGAGAAGTAATGGAAGCCTCATTTCAGGAGATGTATTTTAAAAATGCAGTAACCAGATGATAAAGGAAATCCTGCACTGGCAAGCTTGGACTAATAAATCTCTTCCATCCTGAATGTGTCTCTTCTGTTGTTGGTTTATTTCATGCACTTCAGAAGGACTAGCTGGACATGTAGAATGATACTTTTCATATACTTAAAGAGCACGCATGGAGTGGGCAATTGTTTATCCATGTGGGAGTACAAGTGAGCTTGAACGTTCTTTTGAATGCTTCTACCAGATGACCCTTTAGAGTGAAAACAAGCTTTGTGGCTCCAGTTATCAAATGGAAAATTAAATTGGTGGGCCTGAACAGAATGACTCAAAAAGCACAGAATTATAATTTTCTGCTATCATTTGCTATCATTTCAAGGTAGAGTTTCTAAATTTTAGATGCTGGAATTGAGTAAGTCTGAATTGTAAATTTCCTTTGTAATGCGATCTAATAAAATTGTAAGTTTTAACCACAAGTGACTGACACATTTTCTATAACAAAGCCACAAGAAAAAAGATAATATAATCCAACAGTCCTTCCTTACGTATATGATTTTTAGCAATGGTGGGTTGAATGGGAGAAAAGGGAGTGAGGGGTAAAGGAGGAAGAGGTGAAGGTTACCCACTGTGCCTGGTTATTGCAAAAATGACTTCACAAAATTTCCCCTAGCACTAAATTATTCAGTGCTTCAAGTTGTATCGTGAGCATATTCTAAATCATATTTCTCTCTTTGAGTTTATGGAGATATGAAAGGAATGCCATCTGCGACTGCTAAATCTGAACCATCGCATACATTGCTTAATTCTTTCAGTAGAATGAATGCTGTTCTTGAAATAAAAATACGTAAAATGTCATTAATACTAAGGATGAAAAACATTTCTCTAGATTTCCTTTTTCTCCCTGTGCTGTCAATAACCATTATGTCTCTGCATAAGTAAATATACTTTTTACTTGATTATATCAGCCAATAAAAGATAGCTTTACATGTCAAGCAAAAAAAGTACTGTGAGGAACTACTCAACTTTGTGCAAGTGAAAACAGACGGAAGGCATACGTGCTTGCTGCACAAACTACAAAGACAGTAACATTTTCCCTTGGAAATAGCTGAGTGGCTTGGATATGTTGCTTACAACACAACAGTGTGTGTTTTTAACTCATAGGCTCTGTATAGGGACAATTATGTTTAATAAAATATAGGAACTGATCATATGATAGATCATATTGTATAATAACAGAACTATTAAGAGAGTTCCCTTTAACATGAAATTTGAAAAAGCTAGGACTCCACATTTTTTTAAGTGGAGGTTTGATGTGTATTTTTTTTCCTTTGAAGTATTGTTTTGATTTTAAAAAGCAAGAGGTATGCTTTTTAAAAGGGGCTCTTAATCTTTCAAGCTAGTAAACTGAAATGACAGCAACTATAAATTATGAATCAATTTATTTGTAAAATATTCATTGTTTTTATCCACTTTATATTCTAAAAGTACATAAACAGAGCACACAGTGAAGGATTTACCTTTCTGCTCAGAATTTATTTAACTTGTATGAAAGTTATGTCAGAGATAGCCAGATGATTTTTCATAGGGGAATGATTATGCTGCACGGAGTATTTTGGAAAGATCACAGCCAACTCTTAAAATAACTTTTTCTGACTGTTACAAATTTTGAAATTATTCGATGATTTGTCAATCAAAAGCCGTAGATTTAAAATGCACATTTTCAAGGCAAAATTTCTCGGGCAGAATATTATGGTTTGTGGGCATATTTGTGACATGTTCTAAACAAGCAAAAATTAAAAAGAAACATTCTGGAATTCCTAGAAAGAGGGGTCTGTGTTTTTTTGATACAACATTGTACAGTTTCTCAAGTTAGAAAAGAGTTGTTTCAGTGTTCTGTAGTTACTTGAGAAGAATATTTACTAAATTTCTTGCATATTGTGGTAGAAATGTTTAAACAAAAACATGATTACAGATATTTCTATTCATTTTTAAATGTTCAGTGCTTAGGAACCTAGTGTTAGTGTTCTTTAAACAAGCTTCACAATACTTTTCTCCAAGTTGTTCAGTATTACACTGTCAGCATATGACCCTATTATGTAATTCAGAATTGAATTTTTGTGTTTGAAACTAGTTGGGAAATAGAAAGGTTCACTCAGAAAATGAGATATATGCAAAAGTGCTAATGACTCACAAAATGCAACTTAATACAGTTGCACTGCACGTTTGTTCAATACAGATCTCTTGCCAGTTCAGAGGTGGTGCTTGCTATGCCACATTCTACGGATTTTGAAGATTTCTTCCTTGTCCCCTCACCTGCTTTTTAAGCAACAAAAACCTCCTCCACAAAACCCAAACAGAAAAACCCCAGCAAACCCTCCCTGAAGTCGAGGAATATACTGGATATTGATCCAGAATCTACGATTTAACAAGTACGTGTGAGACATTTGCTTCCTCTTTTTGACGTAGAATTTTTCACCTTAGGTCTCTGACACTTGTATGTTCAAGTTCACTGTTGAGTTTTCATGCAGGATTTTACTACAAATATCTTACGGATGTCTGTCACAGAGAATCCTAAGGGATCTTGCTGGCATTTCCTTAACCTTTTCATTTTAATGGTGTTGCTTCTTTGGAGGCTTTCAAAAGATTAAGAACTAAATTAATAGTATCACCCTGAGCATGTTTTGCTTGTACTGTCTTTGGTGACTTTTAATATCAGCTTAGCTCAAGAGTTGCACAAAGATTGTATTGTCAGTGTGAGTTCACTGAACACACACTTTTTCCACTGGTTTCTTTGCTACTCGCGTCTGTGTATAGAGCTATTTGACAATCCCTTATTAGTTCCAGAGTGGAACTTATAAAGGCTAACAGGGGTTTGCATTACAACTGACAGCTGGTACTAGACTTTAATAGAGAGCAATTGTAGTGAGAGCTGTAAGTTTTGATAACATTTGACGAAAAAGCTCTTAAAGTAAGAATCATCTTGAAAGATGAGTACAAGACGACAAGAATCTTCTCTATGTCTGCTGCTCCTCAGCATGAAGCACAAGATGTTGTCAAAACATGCTGTCGGCAGACATCTAAATAACTGGTAATTGATATCAGACTTTATTGAAACACTTAGACTGCAGGAGAAGTATCAGAATTGACTGTTTCTTTGGATTGCAAACTAAATAACAGGGGTTGCATTTGTAATGCCTCATTTTCTTTGCATTTGAAATTGTAGTTTTATTCTTGATGTCACAACAAGAACATAGTAGCTTGGACTTCACACAGTCTTCTTAAGGAGAGAAGATGAGAAGTTCATTGCCTAGAATTTGTTTGTAGCTTCAACTTTAAGTACCTGCCTGCCTCAGATACCCTGACAATTGGTGTATCTATTTTGCTAAGACAGAAATAGACCTAAACAATGACAAATCCTTCATAGGTCAAGGAGGCAAACTATTTCACTGTCATGAATCTGTGGGTTCAGTGGTTGTCTACTGTAAGGTTAAAATTTGATGTGATAATTTAGAACAGCTGCTCTTTGACAGAAAGATTCACTTTCAACAAGGGAAGAAAAAGCCATATGGCAAAAGCTGATGCTGTGCCAAGCCTGAATAACTGCAGAAGTGATACAGGACAGTTCTCTTCAACAATATTGTTGAAGTAATGCATTTTTTTATTTGCCATTGATATTTCCAATCTGTATGCGTTTTGAATCATACCTTGTCTCATGATACTTCTTTTGTAGTTATTTTTAAATAATTTTTTTAATAATAATGTCAACTAAGTGACAGAAAAGGGTTATGGGCTTTAGAAATATACAGCTTATTCATAACCCTGTCCAGGCCATTCTTTGTGCTGTATCAAAGTTTCATAGAATGATTGCTTCAAAATTTTCAAGTGAAATGACATGCATTGTTAGAGAGGATGTCTAATACCTGAGTTCATACACTTTTAGCAGTGTATTTAATAATTCACTTAAGTTCTCTTTGATCTGGTGGAGATTTTTAATGGAAGGTGAATAACAGAAGAAATGACACCAAAGAACCTAGCTCCTAGCTCTAAGAAATGTTGATAAACAAGTGACCAAAAGTGTTCCACCAACATTGTACTTGCCTCTAAGAATGCATCTCTTTTTTTTTTCCCTCCCCCCCCCCCCATATAACGAGAATATGACACAAAATTGTTAAGAAAAAATTAATTTCATTCTTTTAGAAAAAAACCTATCTAATGTGATTATTATAAAGCAGTAAAGTATGTTGAAATAGTCATCTGTTACCCAGCTGAAGTAAGAAAAGACATAAAGTTTGGAAAAAATATTAAAGTCAGATATTAAACGTGTTCTTTGATGTTTTGCAACCTTATACCAAGTTCACTCACAGGATTTGGCCAAACCTGAACAGTCCCTCAATCTCTGTAGAGGTAATTCTAAGATTTAGAATCGTAGAGTCATAGAATGGTTTGGGTTGCAGACGATCTTGTAGATCATCTCGTTCCAACCCCCCTGCCATGGGCAGGCACACCTCCCACCAGACCAGGTTGGTCAAAGCCCCATCCAGCCTGGCCTTGGACACTGCCAAGGAGAGGGCAGCCACAGCTTCTCTGACAATATGTTCCAGTGCCTCACCACCCTCATAGTAAAGAATTTCTTCCTAATGTCTAATCTAAATCTACATTTTTCAGTTTAAAACTGTTACCCCTCATCCTGTCACTACACGCCCTTGTAAAAAGTCCCTCTCCAGCTTTCTTGTTAGCCCCTTCAGGTACTGGAAGGCCACTACAAGGTTTCCCCGGAGCCTTCTCTAGGCTGAATAGCCCCAACTCTCTCAGCCTATCCCCGCAGGGGAGGTGCTCCAGCCCTCTGATCATCTTTTTAGATATACACATATAGAATTGTTTTATTTATAAATGTATACTGTAGCACTTTTTTATGTCACATTAATAGTAGGAGGCTGTAGGATACAGTAAATAAGATTGCTCCTTTGCTTTCGTATTGAATGGCATAATGTAGTCATTATTATTAAACAAATAAATACAAGCAAATTATTCAATAGTATGTAGTTCCAGTTTAACAGGGGCATCTCCAGCTCCTGTTATGTGCTGCTTTAGATTACAAAACAACTGGAATTCTCTGAAGGTCTAACTGGATTTTTTTTTTTTCCTTATTTTGGTAATGTGATCCTAATACTGAGATGACAGGTATGGGCAGTTATTTTAACAAGCTGCTCTTCAAATCTGTTCTAGGAATTTCCAGGTTTTACTCCCAAAAGAGTAATATGGAAAACAAAAGCAGGGCTGAGGATTTGTGACTTGAAGTGAAAGTCAAGGTGTATTAACCATGAACATGAGATCACTGTTCCATCTGTAAAACTGGTGTTCATCTGGAAAAAAACCCAAACAAAACAGGAGCTGGGTAGGAAGCAGGACGTATTAGCAGAAATCTCAGTTAACCACGGCTAATGAACCTTCTGTTTAATACATTAATAGACCATTCATTAAACTGCCATTTTTATACAGTGTATCACCTCTCTGACTTCTTTGCCTGTGAAAATGGTGTGTTCAGAGCTTTCACCTCAAGGCCGTACCAATATGTATTTGTTAACCCAGGGGATGGAATTAAAAAGACATAGAATTGCTACTTGTGCATGACCCTTAATAAGCTATGATGATCTTGTTCCTCATACAGTGTGAGGGGATGAACTGGCAGTGAAATTAACAGTAAAAGGGGAATCAGCTTCTATATCTTTTCTCTACCCACACTAACCACAGCAAGTGGTAGAAGAAAGAAAGCTAAAGACATATTTTTTAAAGGGTGAGAACAGGAAAGAGAACAAGAGGATAGAGAAGAATGGAGGGAGAAATTTACCATGGTAAGTAAAATACACCTATGTAAATATTTAATTGAAACCTAAATGCTGCAGTTGTTATTCTTTTAAAAAAATGTAAAAATTAAAAAGTAAGAGGCCCTTATGGGAAAGGGAAGGATATTGATTTGAGTTCAGACAGGAGTATGATTTAATCTTGTCTTTAAAGGAAGATGAGTATCTCTGTGCAAGTTTGCTCTGTGCCTAACTGCTAAAAGATATTAAAGTTTCAGAGGGGAAAAATGTGGTGACTGTTTGAAGTCTGTATTTGGGTATATGGTAGGTCTTGCATGGAACTGATCTGCAAATAATGGTAGTAAAATTATAATAATGTGTGTTTTACACTGAAAGATTTAAAGCTGATCTTGAACTACAGTGAACAGAGACACACCTGCTGGGTTTCAGTGAGCACTGTCTAAATGAAGTTACAGCCTGGGACACATCTATTGTTTTCTCAAGAGCCTTCCCTTCAGAGGAAGGTGGTGTGCAAACTGTCTGATTCTTTTCTGAACAGTATTTTAAGAACTTTTCCTTGATGTTTGTTTACATCACTGTATTTTCAAGAACTCTGAGCATATACCTAGCAGTATCTCAGAAATTACGGAAACAACTTCACAGCCGAAGACCTGCATCTTTTCCTGCCCTCGGTGCACTGTTTTTTCCTGGTACAGTGATTCAAAAAGCTTTCTGTCCTGTGGTCTTAGCCCTAATCTACAGAGCAGTTAGTAGAAGGATGTGAGATAAAGCACTTGCCAGTGGTCATGTGTGTATATAGTTTCCCTTTGTAAGTATGATTCAGAGGTGCAGTTTGTCATCGGCATCCTTTGGGAGCAGCTGCTTCATGTTCTGTGTTCATAGGCAAACAGCTGCTGTGGCCTGGGAGGAGGTGTGTGTGGAGCAGGGCTGTCACAGGGGAAGTCCTGAGTATCCCTGAGAGGGCTGGAGAAAGAAACTAACGGAGGTTTTTGGGCTGAGTTGGAGTTAATCTGTGTTTGCCCCCACACTGCAGCCACGGTACTCATCCATTCTAATCCACAGTGACTTTATGATCTCAAAGGTCTTTTCCAACCAAAACGATTCTATGATTTTGTGAAGTATGATTGTAATATGGATTGTGTTAGTTTTGGATTTCTAGTTTTACTTCAGGTTCACATCTGTAGTGTGATATCAACCTAACCTTTTAATTCTTAATCTCTTCCCTGAATAAGTAGACCCTGCTGTTCACCCCAAAAGTTAAATATTAGGCATTTAATTGTAAAACACACAAACCCCTCCAAATCCTGTGGTAAAAGCAGGTGTTCAGGCACAGGTCTGTTTAGTATAGAGCTTGTTTAAACATGGATTAAGGGCTTCTTTGGAACTGAGTACATTGTTTTTCTGTGCAATAATTACTTTCCAGAGCCAGTATGTTTAAATTACTGCCTTAAAATGCAGGCATGCCATCTATCCCAAGTTCTGTTATAATTAGGGATCATTTTATAGCCTGTCAGTTATCCATCTGTTGGGAAGCTTCCTTGTCTATTTTGCAATCACAGCAGTCAAGCTATTACCTCACACTTGCATGTTAGCATCAGATCCCCAGATGAGTGTCCACAAATTGCACATCCACCAGGTTGAAACAATCATCCAATGTACAGGTATCGTCTTCTTTTTGTGTGGCAGGAAATATTCTAATATATATAATGTATATATTATATTATATTCATGAGTACATATGTTGTCGTGTAAGCAGTTTCTCTCTACTAGAGAAAGAAATCCCAGGTTATAATTCTCTGAAAAACATAGCAGAAAAAAAAGCATACTGTTTTCATGATTTTTTCATAAATTATTGTCTATTTGTAGTCTATATTATTGTCATACCATGCTTTAAAATTTCCACCATTTGGAAGGGTTCTTTTCCATTGCAGTCTGGTAATTTGGCTTTTGCATTGTTGCATCATTCATTTTCCTTTGAAGCGCTGGATTGGCCACAGCTAGCAATCAGATGTAGCTCGAGGATACTGATGCTTCACTAAGTTGACTTTTCTTTGGTGCCTTTGATGCCATGTTCTGCTGCTGCCTTCTATATTAATCTTTTTGGTAGATTAGGCTTTTTGCCTATTATATTAATCTTTTTGCTCAGGGGTATTGTATGACTGTCAGTGCTGGGTTAATAGTTGGGCTCGATGATCTTAGAGGTCTTTTCCAACCTAGGTGACTCTGATTTGAGATTTGAGGGCAGGGAGGAAATTTTTCCCTGGATCAGTTTGGTCAAGTCTATTATAGATTCCCAGCTCCCCTAGCCAAGCACATGTGAACATGAGTTTGTGTATTCATTGTACTGTGGGATATGTCTGATTTTGTAGGATCGTTTGAGAGGCTTTGTAAAACATTCTTTGCTGTTGCTGTGAGCTTTGGAAATGTTCTTCACATCATAGAGATGATGTATTGTAATACAGTTGTAGCTTTTGGTCTTTTATTATGGATTATAAATCTGATGTGGGGCATTGCAACTTGTTTGTGGTGCTTGATGATGTGATTAGTTGACTTTCTGTGGACTAGTTCTAGGAGTTGAAAATCTGACTGTATCCAAAGGTTGTTTTAAAGACAAACCAAATAATAAATACGATGTTGCATACTGGCTCTGCAACCAATTTAGAAACACTTAACTCTTTGGATAACAGTCATGTCTTGCAGTAATTTGAGGAGGTTTCTGGTTGAAGAAAAAGAAAATGTATTATTCTTTCCTTCCTATAGTAATTATGATGAAGTTTGGAGTCAGACGAACTTGACTGTTAGATCCTGGAGACTCCTAAATGGAAGCAGAATCATTCATGTTAGGCTCCATCAAATTGAAAACATGAAAAGGTGTGATGATTACAATTTTTTATAGAGATTTAAAAAAAAAAAGACAACTATTGATAGAGGGCATTTTTGAGAGTCTCATTGGAAAGTCATCAAGACCCTGTTTGCAAGGCTTTCATAACTTGTAATAAAGTGTTTCCTAAAAAATAAAGGCTTTCTCATTCTGGAGAAGTTCAACTGAAAACAAACTAGTAAAAATGACCAGTGGCTATGTGGCTACTTTTTATCAAGGAGCAGGAACATGTGTGGAGAAGGCAGGAAGAAGGGGTTACAGTGCACGCAGCATGCCTCACCTTCTGCATCAGCAGCTATTCATAACATCAAAGCATTCATTTTTTCTTTGTCGCTGTTGACATAACTTTTTACTTCACCTTCTCATGCTGTGATGGACCTGCAGACCTTTATCCTTGTCCACTGTATTCCTGTTTTGGTAAGAGAGAGAGAATGGGTGGGTAGCTTTCCCATCTCAAATAGCTGGCAGGCTGTTTGGCTGAGGATTGATGCTCGTTGCTGGCTCTCAGTAGGAGTCGGTGGAACCCATGACAGAGACAGATGATGGCATGCTGGAGTCTGTCAGCTGAAAACAGCACTGGCCTGAATGAGAAGGAATGCTTTCCTCATCAGCAAAACTTTCTTTCACCTTCTCTGAAGGTGGGGCGTGGGGGAATGGTTGCCTGGTGGAGTATATTTTTTCTTTTGTCTTTTCAGTTTACATGCAAAGCCTCTGACTGCATATAGGGGTTTCTCATGCTGTCTCTGAAATCAGTTGCAAAGTTCCCATTGATTTGATGGGAACAAACCAAGCATTTCAAACAATAAGGAATTCTTGGACGGATGAGAACATGTGACTTTTTGATAAAATGATATTCCTCTTAGCAACATATCACTCTATAATTAGGGAAAGCAGTACAATAAATCAGTGAATAAATTTGTTTTTGTATTTATGAAGTACCTTACAAATCAGATTATGAAATTTGCAAAATTAAGAATGAATCAATTGTTCACCCAATTTACCTAGTGAAGATTTTTAGCTTGGTCAGTCATTCAAAACCACTTTGTATTATATTGTAATTTAAAATACAAGACAAGGTGTGCTAATGATATTAGCCAAGTGGCATTCTTTTAGATTCGTTGGCTAGCCCTCTATAACTGACATCAACATGAACTTATAAACTTTTCAATGAAGTATGCAACATTTGTATGGCATTAAGTGCATGATATCCAGTTAGAAGACAAAAGCAACTGACCATATGATTTTACTAATAGGTGGAGTTTACTTTTCAAATGATCAATTTAATAAACAAATACGCAGTTCAAGAGATTCTTTAGCAAGTATTTAATCTAAAAATAGTGTCTTACAAAAAATAAAAATTAAAAAAAAGCAGCAGCTGAGCTTCATCAGCACAAATATTTGCAATAGTTGTGTATTTGTGGATGTGATTTGGTCCAGCTGAAGCTTAGGTTAGAATGTAGATAGCTATGTACACACTGGTTTTTACAACTCTCATTATTCAGGGTCATATTCTGCCAGCTTTATGTATACTGGATAATTGTAAGAAACTTAATGAAATGTTTGTACATCAAGGCTTTTAAAAAAATAAATATTTGTTATCAGTTATGAAAAATATCACCAGTTGCCCACATATGTCTTGGTACAGAAGAATTACAATAACCTGGGGACTTTGTTTTCATTGCTTTTGGTTTTGTATTTTACAGAGTCCTTGTGATCACAGTTTCATTATAGCTATGTGCATGAAAAATACTTCAATTAGCAAGATATTGAAATGATTTACAACTGTCATGCTCCTTCCCTATAATTTAGAAATTTGCATAAATTAGTACTTTCACAGGACTGAAATTCCAGCACACCTGAGGGCTTTGGGTCTGGTCTTCTGGGTCACATGTCCTTTCAATGCCTTAAAAGAAAAACTGTCCTTTTCCCCCTCTTTTTGTCTTGTTATATATTTTCTCTTTCTTGATACATATTTTTTCTCTGTCATACCCATCTCTTTACAGATAGGTGTAAATACATAGATACAGCCCACAAAGAGAAGAACTGAAAGTCTGGCCTTTACTCACTTTGCATGTCTTGAGAGAATAATTTATAAAATACAGGACAGGGAGATTTATTTGAAAACATATGGAAACCATGGGGGTGATGCCTGAAGAGGCTACTTGTCCCAGCATGGGGGACTCTGTCTTAACCTGAACAGAAGCTGCTGGATCAGGGTGGATGACCCCATGCTGGGGCTGGCAGTCTGTGTGAACTAAGCTTAGTGACCAGGGGACGTATTTGGCTCGCATGCCACTGCTGCCACATAATAAATTGCCATGTCGGTAATGCTGAGTAACAAAGCTTGCAAAGAGGAATTTCACCTAATGCAAGGTATGTCAGAAAGCAGCTAATAAGTGTTACATGTTTCATCTAAAAACGTGTAGTGCTAATGCAAAAAGAAATTGAATTGTTGCATATTTAACTGAATTGATGAAGAGACAAACTTTGGCATAAATAATAGTTAACACTGAAATGAGGGAGGTCTGTTTAAAAATACTGTTTTAAAGACTTAGCTAGCAAGTCGTATGCAGTGAAAAGAATCAAAATTTGGTGCAGAAATTAAATATTTGTGTTATTTAACCCCCCTAGCAACTCTAGCATTTAGTCGGAATTGTGATTCGGTTACTTTTTTAACAGCTGTTTTAGTCTGGTTTACCCTGAGGAAAGCTCATAATTCATTTTAGAGCACTGCTTAAAAATTGTTTAAACAGTGCAGTAAATTATGATGATCTGAATGAGTGTAATACTTTGGTAATACTTTACAGTTCGTGTCTTCTCAGCTTTGTTCACAAATGTTATATATTTTTAACGAGAGCTGAAATGTTGTCTTTTTAAGCTGCAGTCTCTTGCTCACTCAGTTACTTTAATTCTGAAATAGGAGTGATTTCTCCCAGATGCCAGCTCCTGGTAGATTTGTTGAGCTGAGGTGCTCACCCTGCAGTGCTCTGGTGCTTCTGAGATGGTGGCTGGCACAAAGCTGCCCCATGGTCCTCTGGAGAGGTGGGTCCATGGCACCTGCAGTCATGTGGGCCTCGAGGATGGCATCCCCAGAACTGCTGGTTGCACAGGTGAAAGGGACTACCTTCCCTATTACAGTGTAGTTGTGCAAGCAAGTTTTATACAGGATTTCATCCGTTTTTGGAAGGGGGAAATATGAAGTTTTCTCTAATACTTTGTATGCATCAGCCGTGTGGCTGAAGGCAGTGGCTCCAGCAGGTCGCAGGTGCCATGCTCTGCTGCTGCGCCAGCTGCTGCTCCTGCTCCACACCTGAATTCCCACCTTCACCTCAGGGAGAATCTTCTGGGCTCTCCTGCAAGCTCCTCTGTGATTTGCTCTCATGACCTACTTTTTATTTTCTTCCTACCTTCTTTCTTGTATTTATACCCACTTCTCTTTTTTTTTTTTTTCCCCCCCCCCCTTCATTCTTCAGCACCCAGTGGTTATATACCTTGCCCACACTGCATAGTTTTTCTTGACTGTTGCTATGACCTTTTCTTATCATCTGGATTCAAAAGTTGCTCAGGAACTGTCTGGGTGCAGCTCACCCTCTTCACTCAGGAAAACAATTGCTTCTAGCATTTCTGGTAAATATCACCCCAGGGGCTTTTCTTGGAGAAGATGACTCTCAAAGAATAGTGTTGATTATTACTTTCTGACCTCCTCCACCATGTGCTATTCTTCATTCAAGTGCATTGCAAAGATTACTGTGTGCAACTTCTGTCAGTGTTTGGAGAGCAGGTCCTTCCTGGTACAGGAGTAGCCAGTCTGCTGTTTTTCAGACATGATTGCAGGTTGCCTGCTTTGAGGTTCACAGGTCCACACTAGAGAAGTCACTTCCCAGTTTTGGGAGCTCTTTTTTCATGTGCTGCCCTCCTGCACTCTCCCACATTGGGCTCGCCTCGGTCCTAGGCACACTGGAGCTCTGTGCTGGGGAGAGGGTTGAGGACTGTGATGATACCAGTGAGACCCACAGGAAGGGGCAGGCAGCAGTTGTGCTGTACAGGTGCTGCTAAAGCAAAAACATCTGTAAGCTCAAAGGACTTGAGGTACGTGGCCACTCAAAGAGGAGTGGGCATACTATACACCCTAAAAGGACTGTGAGAGCATACATCCCTGTAAGGGCTCAAGTTACCTATACACTACGTTTCTTTTCTTTCTCTGTTTGGTAGAATTGTCCTTGGGTATAAGGGCCACAAAATCTGATGGTTGTAGAAAATGTTTTTTTTAGTGAAGGTGGACTAAAACACAACTCGACATTATGGAGATACCTTAACTCTGTTAAATGAGAGATTTCCTGCTTCCCCTGCATCTCATTGAATAGTGTCTCATTCATATTTCATTGTGCTGATGATTATATTTGTGAAGAAGTCTCTTTGTTTAACAATCAATCAGGGAATTTAATTCATTAATCTAAAATCACTCTGCAGCATAATAAAATATCATCTACAGTTTACAAATAGAGTATTAAAATAGGAAAAATGTAGTGGCTTGGTCACATAAATCTGTCGCCCAGTGAGAAACAGAACACAGATTTCTTGAGTCTCATCTCTCTGCTTGCTTCATGAACCGTGGCCACCTCATCACTGTTTGAGAATGATAAATGCCTCCCATTTATAAGCACATATGCATGTTCTGGTAATACAGTAAACAATGAAGCCTTTCACTATTAAGTGAAAGTATTCGCAAGAGACCAAGCCTGTGGTCCTTATGCAGACAAAGCTCTTGCAGGCTTGAGTCAGAGTTGTGCTTTGAATGATTACTAGACGAAGCTCATAATGTGTGTTTAAACCTTCTCCGGGGAGGAAAACTTCGAGCTTGAAACAAATCAGAAGTGATTTTTTTTTTTTTTTTTTTTTCCCTTGTGGAATGAAAGAGAATAAATGCAGTATCACTATGATGAGATCATACAAGAAAGCCCCTTGCAACAGAAGTGAGCTGGCTTTTGCTGTTCCTAAAATGGCTCTCCTTGATGTCAGTTACTACACTTTTGTAGTTCATCTGCATAGTGACTTACAGAAGAGGCCTTGCTTTTATTCACTCAGTAAATTATGCATTAATGTAAAGGTGCTATTCCAACTAATATTCTGCAAAATAAGTTTAGCGAAGGCTCTCACATTCTGAGTTTTTGCAGACATATTAATTGGACTTAATTCTATGATTAATTCAGCTAGTGTGTTCTCCAGGCCACTACATTTTAAACATATAGAGATGAAGAAAATTCTTGTGGACAGTTGTTTTAAAAACCAGCACCACCCACAACCTAAACCATCCAGGCTTTACCAGGAAAACATTCTGGAGGTGGAGGTACCTTGGAGTACTTTGATACTACAAAAAACAGGAATAATTATTTTCATCTCGCCTCTTCCCTCACATAACTGCACACCTATATTCTGAGGTGAAATAATCTTTCCCTCTGGTCCTAATAGTGGGTTCATAGGTGCTTGTAAGAAACAATAGTGTTTACATTTCCCTGTTTTCCTTTGACAATATAGTCTGTCTTTCATTCCTATTTTTTTTGTCTTTAATCTTTAACCTTTCCCTTTAGGTACTTTGTACAAAGAAAAATCAATCATTCAAGAGGAAATGGAATCAAATGAAATGAACTTGAATGTAAAAGTTAGGACATGTAACACAAAGTACTTACGAAGACGATATTGAAAAATATTAATTCTCGTTTCTATTTTTTTTTTTTGTTCCTTCTTGTCATAGCAAATTTGCTGAGGAATTGCCAAGTAGCTAAATATAGGTGCTCAGTGGTGGGCTGTGGTGCTCACGTGGGTTCCAGTTCACTGATCTTCTGTCATCTTGCTCATCCTGGGAGCTTGTTGGCCGCAATGGGGGTTCTTCGAGTGTCTAAATTTGCTTGTATGTATGCATTTCAGAGCAGAGCTTTTTAGCAGAGCTCCTTAGCAGTTTGTACCTATCCTGAGTGCTTGTGCCTGTAGTTACATGCGTGTAGCGTGCACGTACGTAATTGACAAGGCTATGAAATGCACTTGCACGAGTTTGCACTGGGCTGTTTAGAACACAATAATTTATTGATATATTGTATGCAGCTGTGAGTAGTCTTTCAGCTCTCTCCTGTCTATACAGAAGAATCGTGCCTCATGCGTATACTGTCATTACTGTCATAACAGCTCAAGGATTTTTTTTCCAGCTGACGATGTAGGGCTAGTGTATGCGTGGAATATGAAACATGTTAGAATATCAGAATCCGTGATTTAAATGCACTCAAAAAAATAAGTATTTTTGAAATACCAGATGGTAAGCTTCCAATAACCCTATTTTTTAGGATGACGTTTTTGGATTTCTATGCTTAAGCATAGATTGTTCATTTATTTCTCACAGTCACCCGTATATGTATGCACATGCACACATCTTGTCAGTTTTGAGCAGGGATTTCAATCTTGATGTAGCAGTATTTTTGAGCAGAAAATTGTTTGGTGAAGGATTTTCCAATCAGCTATAATCTTATATGTCTGAGTAGCTTTGCGGTCATTCTGGTTTTGGAAAAGAAATACATTTCCTCCTTCAAATATTGAATCATCCTACTGAAACCATCTCTGTCCAAAGATGAAGGGAAGCAAAATTCAATCAGGAGTAACTTCCCTATTTTTAAAGGTATCCTGGTATTAAATTGGTACAATTAGTACCATTAGCAAAGGTATTTTTGATTTTTAAATTTAAAAATAAGTACTAATGCCACATGTAAGAGTTTTATCGCTTCGGAAAGAGAAAATTCCCACCTTTCCGTTGAATCATGTTTCCACCCTGGGAGGACCAGGGTTAAGGTTGTAAAACTGCCACATTTCCTCTATATGTAGAAAAAATAAAAAGTCAGAACCTTTCCACCTATACATTCTAAAATGCTAGACAGCCATATAGTGACCTTGACTTTTAGAAGTTTTCTGGTTTTGATGTTTTCAAGCTCAGGCAACTTAGATTCTCAGTAATGAATACTCTTAATTTTGCAGGTGACATGATACAGAAAATAATAAAAATAAGCATTTTACAGTCCTCCAACTTTCTACTTTACCAACTAGTATAAATGATGCATAATATGTTAGGGTGTGGGGCAGTGGTTTTATTGTCACATTTCTAGAGGACATCTGTAGCTATTTCCTTACTGTTTTATCATTGTCTTATTGTATTTAATTCATGAGACTGCTGGCCATGAGACTGGGTACTGAAAACATACATGGATTCAAAAAGTGACTGTATAAAAAATGATGGAAGAAAAATCTATCAAAGGCTACGAAATACAAAGGCACCTTCTTTGGCTCACAAAGTCCCTTTACCACAAATAGCTGGACTCTAGGAAAATATTCTGAGGAAACAGCAAAACATTTGTCTTGTTGCTGTACTCTTGTCAGGCAGAGGCAGTTAGAGGGATGGTTTCCAGTAAGGACAGAAGTCTCAGTGGAGGTCTGGTCTTGCTTGGTACAGTACTTCTTGTAGTAGGTCTTACATTAGTAAAGATATTGGCTATGAAATTTTATCCTTAAGAAGTAAAGAAAACTTATTTGCAGCAAACTGGCATTCCAAGTAAGTAGATGTGAATGCAAAATTGATGTTGAGTAGAAAAAAAAAGGAACAGTATAGGAGGCCTCTGGGATCAGTCCAATTTTGTCTTTCTGTCTAAAATTAACTGGTATTTTACATATATGCTGAATGCATCATGTTCGGTGCCATATTTCTTATACTATCACTTAGTGGTGTCCAGTATATGAATATTAAGTAGTATTTAGACCAACTCAGGTTAATGTTCTGAGTTTATGAAAGTAGTTATTCTTCCATTTTCTTCAGAGTGGTTATACCAGGTCTAACCATGATTTGAATTCCTACTTCAAACACAAAGTTCTGAACTTCAAAAACTAGAAAGCAAACAACTACCCCCCTTCCATATTTTTATTTATGAGAGGAGGTGATGTATCTTATCTTGTATAAGATTTAATTCTGATGGAACTGAAACATGCTTGTGTAGAGATGTATTTCATAAGTAACTATTTCAAGTTAACAAAGCACCAGAAGGCAGGAAGAAGGAAATCAAGTGATTCTTTATCAAACCTATAAATATCTCAAAGTAAGATTATATCCTTTCACCTGGAGCTATGGCAGAGAGGTCTGAGAACAGTGAGAAAAACATCTATGAAGAACCCATATCTTACTTTCATGGATACAAGGATCTTAATATTTTATATTATTTCTCATTATTTTGGGGGGGGGGGGGAGAGATAAAAGGTTAAAATTAAAAAATGTAAATTTTCCAGATGATTAAACCTTTCAGCAGGCTGGAATACCAGACCCTGGCTTACAGAGCTCAGAGCAGGTGTAATATTTTTTTCTTTTTGTGCCCTTTTTGAAGCAGCATAATTAATCAAGTCAATATTTTCTAATAATTTCTGTGAAAAGTAATTTGCTTCTTCCTTGTCTCTCAAGTGACCGATTGCTGAAGTTGAACCTGTGATCAGGCGCCTCTTCGACAGACAGTTTCATATTTCAGTGACTATTTCCCTGGCCTGGTTGCCTTGATTTATAATAGCTGAGGTTAGTGCAAAATTAAAAATTAATTAATTTCAATGAATTTGTAATCAAGCAGACTAGCCTGAGCTGTGGAGGTGCTAATAGGTCTCCTGTCTGTCCCCCTCCAGCCAGCTGATCCCTTGGAGTGCAGGACAGCTGCGCAGGCAAAACTGACATCGGAACACAAGCAAAGGGTCAGGAGTCTGTCTGCCAGCCCCACTGGGGCCAGGCTGCCTCCCAAGGCTTCAGGTTAAGAACGAAAGTGTAACAACTTGTTAAAATAACATGTTAGTAGGACAGTCACGGGAGAAGCCTCGGTGAGTAGTCATTGATGTTAATCTTTGGTATCTGCTGTTGCCCTCTGGGGTGCAGATGTCTCAATACACTTAAATTCTTGAGGGAACAACATCTTTGTTTTGAATATTAGGGTTAATATACCAGGTTATATGCTGATCTGGAGGGCAGAATAATTTAAAAAAATAATTGACTTTTTGAAATTAGTAATTCAGTCCTTACTGTGGCTTGTAGGTCATGTATAGCACTTCAGAAGCCTCCTCAGGAAAGGTGTGTTTATGTAGGTCGGGTAAGCCAGTTACACAAGCTACTGCAGAGATGCTGTAGAGTGCTCACTTCTATCCCGTGCAAGCTAAAACCTTTTTCATAGCAAACAAGTTAAAAGCAGTCCAGTCAACAGTAAAAGGGACCCCTAAATGCTCAGTGATGTGAAATATTCTGTAGAGGAATATGTCATAAATCTGACATGACTGAAACCGACGTGTAAAATAAGAATCATCTCCTTCACGGCAATCCTTGTATTGTAGGGAGGTCATTTTCTGGGAACTGCTTCTGTCAAATGGAAACATGTGAGACATGATGCACTAGTTCTTCATCAGCTCCTCTCTTTCCTTTGAGAGAAGAAGAAAATGATAGAAACAGATACCACAGCACACTGCTTATCTCAGTTGCTTTCTGAAACACATTTGGGATGTATTTTGTTGCAAGATGAGCAATTAGACCCTGAAACAGTGATACAAAGTGTTTCCAACTTCCACTGGAACAGTAGGTTAAAAAGTTGTGATACTAATCTGATGCACATCCCTTTCTTCCCCTCCCCACCCCCCACTGTTCGTCATGCTTTCACTTTTCTGATGGCTTGGTTTCTGATGATGTACAACTTCAGAGTTCAGCTGTCCCACTCTGTTCAAGGAAAAAAGCTTCAAGAGAGGGTTGTATTTTTTACATTCAAAAACTTCAGTGAAGTAGTAGCTGAGTTAAGCCATGTGTTTCCATGGAATATTTTTTTAAAATAAATTATTTTAAAAGAAAAAAACACTTTTTAAGATTTTTTATTTTATTTTAATTTAGGTACTTTAAGTTTTCAAGTTTATACCTGTCTGAGAATAAAACAGAAAGAATGAATTAGTGTGAGACTAATTTGACCACCTGAAAGGTACAACTGGATTTGAAACAAACTTATTGCTATAACATTTGGCCAATTACTGATTAATTGTTTGACTAAATGCTCCCCAACAAAAAAAAAAAAATAAAAATCTAGTGGCTTTAGTCTGTATCAGGCTACAGGTATTAGGCAATTATGAGTTATGCATAAATGTTTCACTTATAAATTTATTTCTTCATGGATGTCTTTCCATTGACTTTTGCTTCTCCCAGAGGACCATGGTTTGGTCCTCTGTTTTGAATAAAATTTAAATCAATCTGGGGACTCAGTTCATACCTAATAGCACAGAGTCATCTAGTGTATTTCTGATCTAAATTGAAGTAGAAAGAGTAGGTCTAGCTCACAGGAATGCTAAACTTTATTGGTTTTGTGACTAGTAGCAATACAACCATGGCTCTGTCTGATTGGCTTTGAAGGTCATTTTAGTTCTTTGAAGGCTCAGGACAAATGTATGTATTAATAATATCTCTACCATCTTCACACTGTACTGCATTCATTTATTTATTTAAGAATCTGGACAGAGCAAGAAAGGCAGAACAGTCTCATGTAGCATCCCTTAACTGCCCAAATACTGTCCTGTATGTACACATGCAAGTGAATGTACATCTGTAAGTGTTTATATGTGTACACATACAACAATTTCTCTAAAACTGTTGTGAGATTTCCTTTCTGTTGAAGGAGGCTGGGTTAGCTGGAGCAAAGCTGGTAACAAGGATGTTTTACCTTCTCTCGAGTTGTTGCATGAAAAACAGAAGGACATTTTAAAACATCATTGTGAAGTATTTTCTAACATGTTACACAATAAATGCTGACTCAACTGTAACAAAACATGACAAATATAAATGTGTACCTTTGAAATTTTACCTGGAGCTGATGTCCTGGTTTCCCAGGAGCAGCCCCCCAGCCCAGCCATGCAGGCAGGCCATGAGCAGCCCTGAGTCAGTGGGAGTTTCAGTCAGGGCAGCTGCCCCAAGCTGACCCACAGGTGTGTCCCATGCCACTTAATCATGCTCATTATAAAAGGAGAAGGTTGCTGACGGTGGGGAGTTCCTCTTCCTGCATGTTCTCTCTCTTGGTTTCCTGCTCCTTCTGCTGCTCCCAAGGACCAGGGTGAGTATAAGCTTGTACACTTTATGTTGGTCTTTGTATTAGTTTTGTTGTTTCATTAAATCTGTTTCTATTTCAACCCATGGGGCTTCTCCCTTTTTCCCAATTCCCCTTCTCAGCTGGGGAGGGGAGATAGGGTGGTAGAACAACTGCTACAGTTTAGTCCTGGGTACTGGCTAAGTGTAGACAGCTGAGTATTCAATCATCAGCAAATACCCAATATCAATATGTGAGATGGGAGGTAGCTAAAAGATAGAGATGAATAAATTAATTTTTTCCCTGTGAGCATCCTCATGACTGACCCCAAACTAGGTGCTTAATTTCTTGAAATGTTGTATTTGAATTTATGCAAGCAGAACTGATATATCTTCAGCCATCAGCTTAGAAAACTACAGAAATGTGACCCAGCTGGGCTAGGAGTGTCATTTGGGAAGGGGGTGTGACATATGGGAATTGATCAGTGTTGTTAAGTGGACAGAACCACGAAGGGCAGCCTTCCCAGCATTCGCCAGCTTAGTGCAGTCATGCGAAACGATACTTACTGAACCTAAATAACAATGAAAAATAAGACCAGCAATGCACACGCAGGGCATTCATAAAGACTATAAGTATCTGTCAGAGTTTTAATGGAGTGGCTTACAAACACGTGGAGAAGAGGGTTTGTACTTGAAATGTCACCATACATTATTATTTAAATATAAATGCACATATCTTTGATCTACTTTGAGATATATAAATTATGTTTTCATCTGGTAAGGCAATATATTTGCTATTCATGACAATGACTGTTACCATTTTTTTAATATTTATTTTGACACTAAGCGTGACACAATTAGATACCGTATAAACATAGGGAGATGGACAAGTTGCTTCCCTGAACAGCTTGCATCCTAGAATATTTTTACCAGCACAGCATAACACAGAAATCATGCAACAGCATGAATTAGTGTTTTTTCAGCTTTTTTTTTTTTTTTTTTTTTTTTTTTTTTTTTTTTTTTATATTTTCAGATCATAGAATCACAGAGTCTTGAGGGTTGGAAGGGACTTCTGGAGATCATCCAGTCCAACCCTCCTGCTAAAGCAGGTTCACCTAGAGCAGGTCACACAGGATTGCATGGAGATCCTGATTTTTTTTTTCCCAGTAGAAAAGCAGGTATCTATATAATGAATTTAAGTTTGTCTGTGGGCTTCCTTTTCTTAAGTAACTTTTACAGAATATCTTAAAAGTAGTCCAAGAACTGTAAGTTGAAAACAAAATACGTAAAATACATAAATGTTTTTATTTTAGACCCTTCTTTCCAAAAGTTTGACAGCTGATGCTGAGACTATGATACCCTTAGATTTTGACTGTATGTTTATCATATATTCCTGAGAATAGAAATTCATTAAGTTTTAAATTTGTTGTGCTAGCTAGTAACAAGAATTTAAATAGCCAGGATTTTTGTGAGAGTGAGGAAAGCTCCTTGATCTGATTGTATAGGATTGATATTTGGATGAGGTTTCATATAAAATCTCAGTAGTTTGGGTATATTCTTCCCATGAAGCATGCTTCAGATGTCACTTGGGAAAGAAGACTGAACTATGCCATGAGATTGCTGTTCCTGAATTGTTTAATATCCCAAACATTAACCCAGTGAAGTCCACAGTAGTACAAGCTGATTTTTAGCAGTTACTGACTCTAGTAAATCAGCAGTGAACCTGAAGTCTAGGTTTTGAAACCTAATAAGCTTTATCTCTTCTTATTTAGAAATAGAGTTAAAATATATTTTGATGTGAGAATAATGGTTTCTCTATATCTAGGCTCCCAGTGTTGCTACTGAAATATTCAGTCCGTGTTAATTACAATACTGTGCTTGTTAACTGTAAGGCATGGACTTCTTTATCTCTTATCCCATTTCAAGAATGCTCTGAACGTAAAATAAGTATATTTAAGATGAGCCTGACCATAATATTTTGCATAAGTCTCCTCTCAAATTCATCTGGTTTAAGGAAATGTGGGAGTCTGCAGTGTTTTTTCATCCTCGTTCAATACTGTTCCCAGGTGTCATTCAGTTATTCCCAGCGATAATGAAAGATTTATGCATTGACAAGTGTGGAGGTGAAACAGTGGTTAAAGCAGTGCTGCAAGTGATACTCCTGATCCCAGCAGGAGTTACTGGCATGCTTGCATTTTTGGAAGATTTTGCAAAGTTTCCCCTTGTGAATAACCATAAATTATTTTCTGGAGGCTTTTCTTCTGGAAGCTAATGTCACCTCTTCTGGCCTAGAGATTCCTGAGGTGCATAATAGAAGTTAATCCAGTACATTTGTGCTCAGAGGATCTGAAAGGGTTTTGGTATATGTAAAAAGAGGATTTTCAGGCTTATGAAATAAGAACAATTACCATCACATAATAGTTTGAATACTTCTTATTCTTTTCACCCACCACTTTGTTAAAGAAAGTAAGTAATTAAAAAAACGTACCCGAACAAATGGGGGGGGTGGGGGGGGAGAGGAAACCCCAAAACTTATCAGGACTCAGAGTAAGCTTTAGTTGCTCTGATTGTGCTCTAACTGGAGTTAGTCTCTTGAGAGCTGTAACATGGATTGAATTAATCAAAAAGAGAATGTGTGTCAGAAATGACCCTGTGTATAATGGGGAGAGATCAGGTCCTGGTTTCATGGTCTATTAAAAATAAAGACCAGTTTCAGATCTCACATCTAAACAAAAGAGGGGAACCTTTGGGGAAGATTACAGAGTCAGGCAGTGATGTTATAAATAAGTGCTTGCCTTGATTAGTAGAGCACAGGCTGCAAATATTTGTGGTTTTGAACGAGCTTCAAAAGCCCTTGCTGATAGTGGGGAGATTCTCAGAGGAAAAAAAACCCATCTAGTGCAAATCATAAAAGTTTGGTCTGTCTGGGAATGAGCTATGGTGTGTGTCTTCAAGAAACAGTTGAATTTCAGCTGTTCTTTCTATTAGCATTTAAAAAACAATAGTTGTCATTCTATACTGCATCTTATTGGTTTCAAAGGCAAGACTTTCCTCAGAGACACCCTGCACATAGTGTGTGTATCTTGTTTGTTTATAACAGTTGAGGAAATTGAATTTATGATAATCTGGACTGCATGGAATCTTTGTTTCACGGATTACATGAACAAAAAAAGGAGGAAGTCTAGCTCACTGTATGCAATGACAGCATCCCAAACCACAGACTTAATGCTTAAAGTTTTTCAAAATCTGAAGTAAAAAAGCTTGTAAGCTTGAAGGGCTGAGTACTGGTATTTCAAAAATATCATTAGAAAATACTGGTGAAGATCACAGGGGCTCATGGTTTCCCCCTCCCATCATCAAACAGGCTGATAGTGGCTGTGTTATCGCTGCCACCTCCCCACCTCTCCCAAGCCCTCCAGATATGATTTCCTATTGAGTACATTTACAGTCAAAGGCACACTAATGCGTAGCCATTCTCAGGTTTAGGACTAGGCAGATTCAGGGTTGGATTTGAAAGTTCTTTAAGGGGTTTGAGTGAAAGAAGCCCGTGAGGGAAGGTTCAGATGCACTGAAGATGTCTTTGAGGTATCAAAGTATTTTGTACACTGGATTGGCAGTAAAATTTTTTGGTTTTTAACCTGTCACTGGCCTGTATGCAAAGCGATATACGTAATGCTTTTGTTGATACAAAATGAAAATAAGACCAAGAGATAGATCAATCAATGTATATGTGTTCTTCTGTCAGTCTTTCTGGGGACATTACTGGTCCAAACCTAATTTACTGTTAGTTCTTTCTTCTTTTGAAAGATACAGCAAAGGACATGGCTTATTTTAGTAAGAAGTAGACCAGTCCCCAGTTCACAAATGGAGATGCTTATTTTGGGAGACATGGCATCCTAAAAGGAGCGTTCAGAACAGACCTTTTCCTAGTGCTACAGAAACTGGTCAGTTAAGCTACTGTCAGCCTGCTGTTGTCATCTTTCCCTATGTATTATGACTTGTTTCATGCAAATTTTATCCTGTGTGGCTTAAAGGAAGAGTTCATAGCTGCAGCAAATATTTTAGTATTGCAAAGAGAATGAAGCGTACCTTCTTGTGAGCGCTCTGGTTGTTCTTCAGGTTATTCATACAGTCCCTTGGGTTGCTGGACTGTGAGAAGCTTCCCCAACACCTGTGCAAGTCTGTCCTCTTGTTCAGAGGGAGATTTACTTCTCGTTTTCTCAGAAAATGAGCCGCAAGCTGAAATGTGAGAATGAGATGGATATTAATTTTTTTGACTCTCGCATATTCTTGAGTTTACCTGCTTGTTTTCATGTTGTCTGAGAGTTAGATTCAGGAGACCGGTGAGGGAAAAAGCAGGAAAGGAGACGGACCAACAGAGGAAATGAAGCAAGAGAGCCAAGAAACAGAATGAGACTTGTGGATGGCTGTTAACTGGGAAATTCCCCATTAACTCCAGGCAGAATTAACAGCTCCAGGTCAGCATTAATGGGTTTGTTTCCTCAAGGTTGGAATGAAAATTGCCCCAACCATTCGAAGTCCCTATCTAGGGTGAAAGGCAGGGCCTGGACACGTGTTGCTGGACACATTGCTGCCATTGGTGCAGTCTCTCTATTCCTGACCAATATGCTTATGGGACATACACTATGTGCGAAGTAGCAAAAGAAACCTAGGAAAATTTGTGGGTTTTTTTCAATATGGAGTGTAAATAGTAAGTGCAAAAATGAAGCAGGTGAAGTATGATGATCACTGACCTTGTAATTTGTCAAACTCTCCATGCATAACGTTGTTGCACTGCTTCACTACCTTATGATATATTCTATTTTGCTCAGATATTGAGATCCTCCTACTCAACCTTTAAAGTCCTTCAAGAGTAGCTGACCTTTAAAAAATATTTAAAACAAAATGCCAAACGAGAGTTTTCTTAAGTGAAACTCTTTTCCCTACATCCTTTTCCTCAGATATTATTCATTTCTCAGACACGTTGTATGTTCTCTTGCTGTTACAACACAGCCAGGCTTGCTGGTAGAAGCCAAGGAGAAGGAACCAAAAAAAAAAAAAAATCCCCTGAGACTGTTCTTTTTCTTTGGTAACTAAATTGTAAATGAAACGGAGTAAAACGTGTACCAAGAATTTAGCAAGAAAATTAGCAGAAATCAAACTGGATCAGTGGGAAAAAGTAACCTTATCCTCAGAAAGCCAAATTCTGAAAGTTACAGAAAATGTTGCAAGGCTTCCAGAAGTAATTTAAGGAGCTGCTGAGCAACATTATTGTTTGCTTTGTAAATGAATTCAGTTGGCTGTCTCTGGTGTGGGAGCTTGAGTTCTGGGTAGGCAGTTTGCTGTGTATTCACTGGAACCATGTAATTAATTATCTGCGGTTATTTTATGCAGTGGATAAATCAGACATTACTGGACCAGCAAACAGGGAAGAAATACATTGTAGGAAACAATCACATACTGGCCAAACAGGGAAAGAGGGAGGGGAAGTGAAGGCATGAGCTGGATGACCCAGGTCTTTTCCATCTCCTATGAATCTATGAAATAGGCTTACTGGAGCCTTGGGATATTCTCATTAAAAAAATGTGGAATCAGCAAATACTCCTGAGAAGCACAGCATGAGCAACCATGCTGCAGTTCCCACTGGAAAGTGTGGAAGGGAATGATAGAAGAGGAAAGAAGTGTCAGGAACTGCTGGGTTCAGGCCTTGGTGCACCGGTCACAGGGAGGGCATCAGCTATGCAGAGTTATTTAACCTGTATTGGTTAAATTCACAATGCTTTCCAAAGTTTCTGTGACAAATAACAGGAAAATATGCTGTGCTTGTGATGTGGCATCACCAGCTGAAGATCTACGTTGTGGTTAACATTTGTGTTTGGCAAGCATATCCCGTTCTGTTTGGCTGTGCCCGGTTTTATGGGGTTTGAGTCATCTGTTTTGCAGCTTTGGTGAAACTCACCTTGCTCTTACCTTGGACCTTAAGTGAGGCCTATGCATTTTTTTAAACTTTTTAGAACTGACCTGTGATGCAGGTCTGTACCCATTTCTGATTCGGGAATGGTCTATATAGGTCACCCTGGGGAAGCAAAGGAGGTCCCACACTGTGCTGGGATACTGTCCTTCATCCTCCTCTTGCCTCAGCCTCACATTCCTTCAGCTGTGGAGCCCCAGCCATCCCCCTCTTTCCCTTCCTCAGGAGGAGGCATGGTTGCAGGCAGAGGCAGGCATCCTGCCTGCCAGCCGAAGGCAGCCTCTGGGATACCTGTTGGGCTTTGTCACCTGCGGAGAAGGGAGGAAGGCCAGCTCCTGGGGCTGTTCCGTTTGCCAGTGCTCTGCGTTTGCCCTAAGTGCAAAACTCAGAGGCCTCCTGGACTCCAGCTGGCTTCTTTTTACAGATAAACTGAATTGCCCAAAGCCTCATCAGTCAGGAATGTGAAAAATCAAAGTGTTCAGGTTTCACTGCTTGTACGCATTGATTCTGCACCTCTGTCCACTTTTCCGCCTTCAGTGGTTATGCAGAAGCATTGGTATGAAAGTAGGGCATAATTCTGATATAAAGTCATTTATTATACTACTTTCAAGATCCTTCATAAAAGTGGTCCAAATCCTTGAATAAAACCAGAAACCACGCTAGAGAAAATCTCTGATGGTGTAAGGGTTATGGGGTCTGCGTTTTGACAGAAGCATTTCACACAGCCTTATTTTTAACAGCTACTCAGGGCTGAACACAGATCCTCCGAATATCAGCTTTCCTCTTTGTTAAAACAGGTGAGGAATGTTCTTCAGAGGGATTTATTTATTTTGCTGTGCGAAGAATTTTCTAAAGAAGCATTGTCAAGATTTTATTTTGGTTATATGCATTCGTAGAGACTATGTTTAAACATTTTAGTATTTTCCTAAATGAAATGAAGCTATGAAGACTGTTCAGAAATAGGCCAGCATGCTTATAGCATTAAGAATTTCACTTTCAATTGCTTCATACTCATTCTAATGATTAAAAAAAAAAAAAAAATAAAAGGAAGGAAATCCATAGCAAAAATTTTTAATGACAAATTCAGAAATGTCGAAGCTAAAGATGAAAGACCTACTAGTTCTGTCTTTCTCTTTCAGTGTTGATTGCTCCCTGCAGTACAGGGAGGGGGTTTTGTGCTTTGCTTGATCCTACCTTAAATAGATCCGAAGTGCTGGATTCCATTGTTTCTTTTGAGAAGTTATTCTGGGGTCTAAAAGATGTCAGTCTCATGTACGTATTTCTTTCTCCTGGAACTCATTAAATCTTTTCCCTGTAGTTTCTCCCCTTTTGCTTCCAGTTGATAGAACCTTTTTGGTTTCCCTTCATTTTCTTGGTGTCTGATATTCTTTAGATACATTAGATACATACTGAGCCTCTCCCACCTTAAAAAAAGCAGAGTGGGAGGAAAATGTGCAAAACTTTTACATGCCATGGATGGTCAGACCGTAGCATGATCAGTGCTTTTGTTTCACACTAGTGTTTCTATGTATTGTGAGTAGCGTGTTTGCTACCAGTATCATTCCTCCTCTTCCTTTGTACTTATCTTCTTATGACTGCTCTTTGCATTTAGCTTTCAGGGTCTGAGAAGTCAGCATGATAATTTGGAAGACTAGAGGAAGGTTATAAAAATGAGATGCTTGTTACTGTAAGAAGGTGTTTGAGTGTCATGTGTAATATAGCTGGGCAGTAGTTCAGAGTTTGGAATACTGAATCAAACACAATTGCGTCATACTGTAGGCAGCCCCCATTTTCTAATTAGAACTGCCATCATTTTTCTGGTTTTCCAGTATAACTGTGGCTAAGGAGAGTTCTGCTGTTGTCCATCCTAACAAAGCTGTTCAGAGGTTTCAAGGAAGAAATCGTTTTAATAAACTATTGATGAGGGCAGTTCTTCTGTACGTTTGATCAATCTTTGTTTGTGTTGTTTCTTTCTCTGTTTCTTGTCCTGTCGATGTCAGTATCTGTGTTTTGTGGCCTTTCCCACCCTTGGCCACCTTTTTGATGTTTTTTTGAAGCATCCTTTAGCGTTGTATCTTTATGACTGTTGCTCCTCACACTGAGTATCTTCACCTATTAACTGCATTCCTATCTCTTCCAGTGAGTACACTGTGTTCAGGTATAATTCAGACACCTGAGGTTGTCTTCCTGCCTTCTACTGCATCTAGAGATCTGCAAAAATGCAAGTTTTTCTGTTAGGAGAATCACTGTAGTTCTGGAAGCAAAACACTTGAATCCCTTCCCACTGCTGGTATTTACTAGACTGAGCCAGAAAAAATGCTGCCAAAACCTGCTGCCTCTCACTCCAGGAATGGCATGGAATTAGGAGTTTTTCCTTGTGCTGAAGTGCACAAGAAGCCAAGCCACAGTTGTTTCAGAAGAAAAGTGCCTTATTATCCAAGAGTTTGAGCAACTCTACCAAATCCCTTTCCCATATTCTCCAGATGGTTTTGGTGACTTTTTTTGGCCTCAGTATTCCGTCTCTAAAAAGGAGCTAATGGTCCCTATTCTGGTGAGTACATTGTGATAACAAGTTAGTTTCTTTGTGATACCCAGATAACGTGATGAGCTCATCTAAGTGTGGAAAACAGGAGTGAGAATGCCACCCTAGTGAGAATGCCATGTCTTGCATCATAGCTTTTCCTGGTCACATTTGCACCATGGTCTGAGCTGTTTTCTTCCTTTAGAAGAGTTATATTAGTAGAATGTCTTCCCTTCCAGCTCTGCAGAGAAGGACCTGGGAGTCTTGATGGACAAGAAGTTAACCATGAGCCAGCGATGTCCCATTGTGGCCAAGAAGGCCAATGGTATAGTGGGTGCATGTTCCCAAAGAGTGTGGCCAGCGGGTCGAGGGAGGTGATCCTCCCCATCTTCTCTGCCCTGGTGAGGCCACATCTGGAGTACTGTGTCCAGTTCTGGGCTCCCCAGTTCAAGAGAGACAGGGAACTACTGGAGAGAGTCCAGCGGAAGGTACGAAGATGATGAGGGGACTGGAGCATCTCTCTTATGAGGAAAGGCTGAGATACTTGCATCTGTTCAGCCTGAAGAAGAGAAGACTGAGAGCGGATCTCATCAATGCTTATAAATACCTAAAGAGCAGTTGTCAAGAGGGTGGGGCCAGACCCTTTTCAGTGGAGCCCAGTGACAGGACAAGGGGCATAGGCACAAACTGGAACACAGGGAGTTCTACCTGAACATGAGGAGGAACTCCTTTACTTTGAGGGTGACAGAGCACTGGAACAGGCTGTCTGGAGAGCTGGTGGAGTCTCCTTCTCTGGAGACATTCAAAACCTGCCTAGATACCATCCTGTGCAACCTGTTCTAGGTGAACCTGCTCTGGTAGGGGAGTTGGACTGGTTGATCTCCAGAGACCCTGACCATTTTGTGACTCTGTGACCCTCTCATTTATTAATGCTAGGTGTCTTATTCCAGGTTACAGTGCTTTGCTGAAACAGTGCTGGAAAATTTGAATCGGGAGTAAAGATTTGTTGCTTTGTCAACAGTGCTGTGAGTTGACTGCCATAAATTTATTTTGTAATCCACCTTCACTTTCATGAATCCAAAGTCGCTTCTGCAATTTGGTCACCTTTGTCTAAGTTACAAATTAATAAAAATAGGGTTTTATGATGGTAATGCTGACACAGCACGACCTATAGCCATGAAAATACTATGCTACTTGAAAGGCTCTTTAATAAGTTTCAATTGAGTTCTTGGTGTGAGGAAAGAACAACGTGCCATGCTGAGACTTCACATCCAGCCTTCATGGATTATCGATCATTCTACCTGCCACAAATTGGTACTTACAGACAGGGCAAAAGGTGGCTGAATGGAAGTGAATTTTTAAATGGTGGTCTGCCTGTGAGGAGAATAGTTTTGTATATCCTTTATACCATGTGCCTAATTAAAGCCTGAATAATAACATATGTGAAAGTAACTTCCTCTCTTCTATTTTTGACACAGCAGTTTCACATGAGTGTATAAATTAAAAAACACAGGAGCCAAAAGCAGCAGTGAATAGTACACAGCTAGTGTAACTACTTAGATGTTTTTTGGAAAAAGCCTTATGAAATAAATTTGATTAAGTAAGAGAGTGCGTTTTACTGAGCTTTCTGCATTTGGTAGGAAGATTTATGAGAATAAGCTAACTGGTGCTCTCAGGAAGCCAAAGTTCCCACAGAACGCAGAAAATCCCATATTTTTTCTGTAACACTAAAGAAGGTGTTCTGCACTAAAGGGCGTATCTGTGAGTCACTGATGTTCTGAGGGAGTGCAGCTGTGATGCTAATCCAGACCACTGTAATTTTACTCCCATTTAAAAAAATAAAATAACCAAAGATGGATTTCTATATGTCTGGCAAATATCTTAAACTGAAAATTCAAACAAGACAATTCATTTTCATCTATAATATTTAAATCTTTATCTATTTTTTTCCCCCTGTTTCCCCACATCACGTTGTTTCCAAGTGTTAGAGTTCACTTCCAGCATGAGTATTTCAAAAGCCTTGTTCTTCTTCTTTTCAGCCATCTTTGTTTTTTACTGAAGTACAGTATTTGGTCTAAGGAATTTATTTCTCTTCTTAAACAATTACTGGTTTAGTTTTTACTGGGTGCAGTTGTGCTGTTGTTGCAGTTGATAGCCATGTTCTGTCCCTGACATCTGACAAAGCGTGAGCACTCCAAGTAAAATGGAAACTCTAATTTAAGATTTATTTTTTCAAGCTTGCTTTCCTAGTTACTGTTTAATTTACAAAATGTGAACATAGATTGTTATAGAATTCCAGAAGATCATGTTTTGGCTAAAACTGTAACAGCAGCTTTTTTCTCTATATGCTCTCTCTGCTTACATTTAGTGAGCATTGCATTGAAGGATTAAACTCATAACTTTTAATGCAGTAACATTTTTTAACTAATTGTTCTATGAAAAGATCTTTCTTCCCCTAAAATCTTATGGACTGGAATTTGTTGAACAGCATGAAATCAACAAGCTTGGCAGCTGAGGGTGATCTTTTCCTGGGAAGACCTGTCTCTTGTGTTTAACAGGAAGTCCCACTGTGGATTTTCTAGCTGTGGTATTTTTGTCATTGAATGGAAGGCTTGAAACTGGAATAATCTCTTAAGAAAGTGGATAGAAAAAAAACAGGTATGAGTTTTTGAGCTATAATTCTGGGCTATGTTTAATTCCAGAGAGTTCTGAAAAGAATGTTTTTACACACACAAAACCCCAAATTTTCAAAGTTTCAGGTATTTGAGTGTCCTGGTTCCCCAGGCACAGCCCCATGGGCCAGCCATGCCAGCAGGCCATGAGTAGCCCCGAGTCAGCTGGGAGATCCAATCAAGGCAGCTGGCTCACAGGTGGATCCCATACCACTTCATCATGCTCATTATAAAAGGAGGGAGCTCACTGAGGGTGGAGTTCCTCTTCCTGGGGCTCCTTCCTCCTGGCCTTCTGCTCCTGCTGCTGACATCAAGGACCAGGCTGAGTAGAACCTTTATGTTGGTTGTTGTATCAGTTTTGTTATTTCATTAAGTCTGTTTCTACTTCAACCCACAGGGCTTCTCCCTTTTTTCCCCTATTCCCCTTCTCAGCTAGGGAGAGAGCATCAGCTGGCAGAATAACTGCTACAGTTTAGCCCTAGGTACTAGCTAAACGTAGACATCAAGCAACATTTTTTTTAACATTTCAGCAACACTTGTTTAATTTATAAATATACAGAATTGAACATCTTGAAAATGAGTATGCACTTCATAAGTAGCATAGATGTAGATGAGTTTGCATTGCTTTAGCAGAAAGGACAGAATGAGCTGTTTAGAGTGGCATTCAACTCACAAGAAAGAAGCCAAACATTTGTCTCTGTTGTTGTATTATCCTTTGTAGTAAGGTTCTGACTAGGTGATGAAATAAGAATAGTTGATGAAATACAAATATGAGCCAACAATTTGTTGAAGTGTTTGTGTTAATGTAATTGTCAGGATAATGGTACCAAGACTGTGATTACATCTCAGAGTGTTAATACTGCTAACAAATAGTTGCATTTTAAATCATCACCTTCTCCTAACTCTGTTTAAATTATACAAGCCTTTCCACATACCTTTTAGATTTTCAAACACAACCTTGTACTGTCTTGCAGTAATGAGTTGTCAGCTTTTTACAGTTTCTTACTACTTCACATTTCGATATGGACCTTTATTTTCCCATATTTTAGGGACCTAAGATGAAAAAAGGTTTCTTTTTAAATTTTCTTCCTTTAACAACAAAAGTTAAATGCTGTTTATCTTTATTTCCAACTGTGTAAGACCAGAAATTGAATACATGTTTAGTTCATCTACATTTAATATTAACTTGCAGTAACAACACGATAGAAGACAGGTTTTTAAGCAGTAAGGGCTTTAAAAGTGTCTTGATCCATTCTGAATAAACCCTAAATTAGTGGCATTAGCACAATTGGATCTGTGTTTTACCTTGTAAAGACTCTCTAGGGGATAAAAATGGCAGAGAGAAGGAAAAAAAGGCATTCATCTAGAATGACGCTTAGGTGTATACTTCATAGGTAGTAGGTATGTGCCTAAATTAAAGTATATTTTAAACATACTTCCTGAATCGGAGCTATAGAGAGCAAGAGCTCCTGCATTACATACAATAAAGATTGAAAAATAAGGAGACAATGAAGTCGGGCAAGGAAAGGGAACAGAATTAAGAAATTTTTCTAAAAGTATGAGTAGTATCTGTTATAGAAAGAACAGCTGGTCATGCCAGTTCATATTTTCAAAGCTTTGATCTAACTTCAGGACTTGACATTTCTGTCTGTCTTTCTAATAGGGAAGAAAGTGACTTGTCAAGGAAAAAATAGTTTGGAATCAAGGAGAAGGTTACAAACCTGAACTTTTGATAAATCTAAACAGAAACTGGAGAAATTCACAGCATCTTGTTTTTCACTAAATGCAATCGATATTGAAGCAGTGCTGTTTCTGGAAATTTTGTGTGAGGTGTCACCCCAGCTCACAAAGTTTTTACTTTTTATGAGACAAGTGGCAACATCTTAGTTTACTAGGTAGCTAATCGTGCTTCACTGTACAAAAAAAAAAAAGATTCACGGATGATATTTGTCTTTCCTTTTAGAAACTTCACAATGGGTTTGCACTTTTTGCCATATGTCTTTGAAATAATGCCTTTTTAATTCCCCTGAAACTTTTTAAAATGGACTTTGGTAGCTGAACGAAGATTACTGTGAAGACAGATTTGTGATAACTTTTCTTGGTCCCCTTTCCCTTTTTGAAGATGTATTTCTAATGTGGAGCACACTGGAGCGTGATTCACGGCATATTGTGTGCTTTTATTCCAGTGCTCTGCTGGTTCCCTATCAGTATCGAAGTATGCCGTATCTCTTGAATAAAGGCAGCAGTGAGCATGTGGTCAGCTCTGTAGGTGGTTTCAGGTTGAAGAAGCTGCCTTCTTTCAGGTGGGAAATCAACCTGTCAGACCGAGTTATGGAAACATGATTAGTTTACCGAGTTCATTAAATGAAAACTTTTTCAGCTCTGGGTTCCCATTGCTCGCTGTGTTTGTTACAGTGAAACAATCCCATTTTTCATTCCCTGAGTAAAATACCATGTGTAGACCCAGCAGGAGTACATTCCAGATTCCCCGTTGATTTCCTCTACCAGAAAGTTGTTTTGTGATGTAGTTGGTGTCACGTATAGTATCTGTATTGTCAGTTCTCTTTTTTCTTGCTCTCTTGCTGTTGTGTATATGCACGAACTAGTGTTTAGATAAAATGTGGAGGACCAGCGTGTAACAGAATATCTCCATCAGACTGTAACAGTTGCCCTTAAAATATTTGGCTCAGTGCAGGGAACGTGTACTGATACCCACTTAGATAGAGGACATTTGCGATCCAAAGGGGTTATCTCCCCACAAGAAGTCTTTCACACAGAATATGATGCAAGATTTGATAAACAAGTGTCTCTCTAGCTCCAGATGTTACCATTCTTCACTATTAGCAGCTAAGAAGCTACCCAGGTTAGACACAGTGATAAATTTCACTTACTGTCAGCAAGGAACTGAAATGTGGTACCTGTTTACTTTTATCATAGGTTCACTGCTATTTGCTGCCCTCATTCATAAACCAGTCATTCCTTAGTGAATGGGACTACTTGGGGATAGAAAGGGCTGCAGGATCTGGCATCAGCCTGCCATGGTGGAGCCCTTGTGGGGCTCTGTAATGGTGAGAACACGGTCTGGGAAGTCATTCCTATCAGAAGTGCTGTCACATGTAGTTTTCATATCTTCCAGTTTGTTGTCAGCAGTATTACTGAAAATAAACCCAAACAAACTGAAACTGTTTATGCAGGCTTTCAAGGGCACTTTCAAGATGTTTATCTGACATCAACATTCATTGGGAGTGAGTTGTCTTCATTCCACTTTGCGCCTATTTAAAATCATCCCTTGAAAGGTTTTTGAAGGGGGGCAGGGTGCTTTCCCTTGTTATTTATTTATATGTTTCTAACCGGAAAGAGTGACCTTCTTCCTAATGAAGCATATCATGTTCTGTTAAGCTAAAAGTGGCCATTTCTGACTTAAAAGCAAACTGTTATCAGTCAGGTATAGATTCTTCTCTGAGCGGCAAGCAATATGCTTAAAAGGTTGTGCAGTCCTGGCTAATACAATAGCTGCACTCTGCTTGTCTCCCAGGGAAAAGACAGAAAAGGTCAATGATGTACAATTGCCGTACTACAATATTTACAGATAAAGTACCAGATAAGACCTAATTTATAAAAGAAACATCATAGGCTATCCATCATTAATTAATTTTATACTTTCCTTTTAAGCAGCTGCCTATAGATAATTGTTTAAAGGCTTAAAGATTTGTTTAATAAATGCCTAGGGTAAATGGAGCTTAAAATTCAGAAAAATGGCTCAATTTGCTCAGTATTCAGTGAAATGATCTGGTGTGTCAGCCAGTTGTACACATAGGATTTTGACTAATTGATCACAAGTGACACCCTACTGTTTGTTAAATGAGGGCATTCATCTTCAGTAGTGTCCTATAAAAGTGCTTAGCTGGTACATCTACAGTATACCTAAGGTGAATGTGCATTATGCCTTTTAGGTGCTGTACCTTGTCCTCATTATTTTTTAGCTTAAGCTAGTGTTAAAGCCTTTTAAAACTAGATAAGATGCCAACACACGAGTACTGAGTATAGAGACCATCAGGAGTACTGTTTAACATCTCCAGCATAATTAATGCAAGACTGAAAAATATCCTCTCTTCAATCTGTTTTGGAATATTTTAAAAGGAAAGGAATACATTGATTTAATACAATAAATATGCCTAATCCCTTTCAACTCAACACAAGTGCTGTTTCTTGATGATAATGCTGTTTTGCAGATGTAAATTACCTCTAGCTTACTTCATTTTTTCTATCCTAATCTTGCATTTGGGAATTAAAAATTAATGACCACTTTTTCTTAAATTTCCTAAAGGAATCTTTTTTTCACTCCTCAGTATATATTATGTGGAGTTAATAAAACCTAAAAAAACTAGTAAGACAAGAACTGCAAACCTAGATGTCTGGACCTATTATGATCCATTCTATAGGAAGTACAGAGCAAACTAAAAAAGTCTAAAACATACCCATGGTCCATAAATGCATGGAGTGACATTAAAAGCATCACTTTTACTCATGTTATTCATTATTCAGTGTCTGAAAAACCCTCTGGAATTCTTTCAGTACAACATTATATTTCACAAAAGTCTCAGTAAGTTGTTGCTCAGAAATTGAGAAAAATAAGTCTAGAAAGCTGAGACGTTTTTGCACAGACGAAGGGCAAGTGTTGCGTTCGCCTGTCTGCATCCTCATGACAATGGTGTAGGGAGAGCTGCTCAAATTTAATGCTAGATCAATACGAAGGCTGCCAGGGTCTGGTGAAGCAAACCAGGGGACACATGGTCGTCTTGTCTCTGCTGCCTGTTGTACAGCTCACACAAATCAAAGCACTTCAGCAGTGACAAGTGATGTTTCTATTTCTATCGATCTCGGCTGAGTGAACTATCCTGGAGGGAATGGCTGTTTTTCAGAGTGTCAGATGTCCTGTGATTGGGTTTCAGACATATTATGAGCCCCATCAGTACAGCTGTTATAAATGGTTGGAGTTCATGTTGATACCTACCTACCTCTGCGTAGTTGCATGTGTGTAATGCACACTTGCTGTGAAAGTGGTAGAGCACTCGTGGTATGTTTATCTAATTGATCAACAAGCTGAAAGAGGAACCAAGTTAAATTATGTGGGAACTGGGTGGAAGCCACAGTTGTATTTGCAGGCCTGGTGAGCCTGGCCCCTTGGTTCTTCCAGGTGGCCTGAAGGCAGATGTGCCACACACAGCCAACAGATCCAAATTTTGAGAAATCTAAAGGTTCAGCTTCAAAAGCAAGGCATGAGAATTGAAGATAAAAAATAAAGCTGGGAAATGGTGAAGCTGTGTTGGTTTGGAAGTTTCATTTGCTGTAAATCCTGTTTTAAGGAAAATAAGAGGAAAAAACCCAAATATTATTAACCTATAGAGATGTAGGTGGGACTGTGATATTTACATGCCATACATTTTATCTTGTTATTAACTCCAGGAAGAAGAGAGTGAAGAGTATGATATTGGGAGTACTTTGTACTACTTTGCGTTCATTTTGCACTGGTTTCAATTGCTACGTGTCATACAGCACAAGAACTCCAGCTGAGATACTAACAGCACTAGGCAGAAATGATCCTGCACCATACAGTTCTCGAAACTGATATATAGTAAACTACTAGTCATATGTTGTGCAAGTTTTACAATAGCTGAAATGGAGTGTTTGATTGACACAACTTTTTTCTTCACTTCTTATCATTGGAATTGCACATAGGAACTGTTGAATTTTGAAGCATGAGAGGACATCTGTCACGGAAAATCTATTTTTGAACAAAGCCTCTGTGCCAAAATTATACAAAATTCTGTCCAAGTGCATTTCTCATAAGGTACATGGTTTGTACCATCAGTAAGGACTGTTTTGATGGGTGGCAGTGGTAAATGTTGCCTTCAGGATACAGACGTTAAAGTCTTTTTTTTTTTTTCTTTCCACCTTCCAAGGTCAATATGTTACAGTTCTAGTCAGAATGGAGAGACATTTATTTGTTTATTAATGTGCTGATGTTATGCAAGCGCTTAAATTCTGCTGGGGACTTGTATTAAATACATGTGCTGTTGACTAGTTCCTATTTGCAGCAAGCTAATTTTCGTAAGATATTCAAACATCTGAAGTTAGGCTGTTGGCAGTGGTTAGTGCAGCTAGCTTTGAGTGCTTCCAAAAACCCAGTTTTAGCTCTAGCACGTACAAGTGGCAAAGAGGAGAAGGCGGTGAAAAGATAAGTTGCAGCTGGCAGGTGGGAATAGAGGCTTCTTGGCTCCCTTGCTCCATCTTTGACTTACTGCGTAACCTTAGATGCATTATTCATCCGCGTGGTGTCTCAGTTGCCACGGATGCACAACAAGACCAATAGCCTCTTGTGTAAATGCCTCTACGACGCATAGATGAAAAGGGAAGGAAAATGCAAAGCAATATTATTTATGCTTTTGCTATTTCCTTATCTGAGGCCTTGTTGCAGGTCTTAAAGCCTCATCTCAGCCTCAGGGTGCTTACCATCCAAGCACTCCTGTGGTACTTTGAGCATACTGTCCTCGGTACAAAAGTGTTTATGATGGGCTCTTTGTTCTCTACTGACAAATAACTAAAAATATTGTTTCTTCACTGATGTTCTGTAGTGACAACTCAAATCATTCTGTCTCGAACTTTCCTTTAATTTTATTTGCCTTAAACTATCTATTTAGTCAGTTGAAGTTGGATATTTATTTTTTTTTTTGGTAAAATGCAGAAGATAATAAATCACCCCAACGACACAGATTTGAGAGAGACAGACAGATAGCCCTCTACAAAATGTTCTGTGTGACACAAACTCACTGGTGGTTTAGAGAGAATGATGGAGATACCATGTGAATAGAGATGCCCAGGACTGTAGCTGTGAGTGTTAAAACCTTGTCTTCTGAGTGTTACTAATAAGTGGAGCTCCTAAGAATTATGATGCTGATTTTTATTTGAACATAAAATGTCTAATCCAAAATAATATGTGGAATACAGTACTCTTATAAGTTGTTTATTTGAAGTATATTTAGCTCTTCTTTCCAAATTTATTTCTAAATTATATTATATACTAAAATACCTTAGGATTTTAATATCTTAATAAATTTTTCATGAATGTCTTGTGAAGAATGACAAAGATTGACAGTAATCGATGCTTAATTTTAAAATCAGAAAGTTGAAAATCTTAATTTGAGGACAATCTCCACTTTTACATCCAATATACCCTTTTGGGAGAGATGTTTCTTGACAGAGTTTATCTAACTTTAGTTTGGTTTTCGGGTTTTTTTGCTTGTTAGAAGAAGGATAATTATAGTGGCTCATGTTGCCTTGCATTGGAGTTGTTCTGCTGTAGAGGAAGTTTGGTGACTGAACATACTGTGAAAACTCAGGAGAAAGCAGCCAGATAGAGGAAACTGAGTTGTTGCTTTTTCTGATTGGCTTGTTACTTAGTGTGCTAAGTTTAGTATTATTTTTGTGTCCTGTTTTCTAGACTACCAGCCAAAAAGAAAGTTTCTTGTTCCCAAGTCTGCCCAAGTAGGTAAAGCCCAAGTAAGCTTGCTTTTATAGATGATGTTCTCAAGATAAAAGCTGTAAGGTGACTAACATATGCATGAGAGGACTGTTATTAACGTGAAGTGAACTATAGTCTAGCCTTCATGAGTTTCTGAGTACCCAGGGTAGCTCCTTTTTACATATGCATTCCATACCTTTCCCAGTCATGTTCAGTAGTCTTTAAATATTTGAAATTGAAAAAGTAATTTATATAAAAGCTACTGAAATATTTTTTTTTTTAATTTATAATTGTGTCTGTAAACAAAAACATCTAAAACTACTTGGAAAATTTTTATCCCTTGCTCTTGGGCAACATCTCTTCCCTGTTTTCAGTGAGTTGTCACATTGATAAAATACTCCAGAAGAGTGGGGAGGGTACCTTTTGAGACAGTGTGGAGTTGGAGTTTTGGTATTTGTGGTTTTGGGGGGATGTGTGTTTAAGTCCTGGTGTTAGTTTTGTAAGGACTAGACCACTGGAATTGTAAATAATAGTCGAGTTGAACAATAATAGATTTCGATTAGTCTCTATATAGTTGATTTTCAGTGTGCATTCCAGAATCTTCCCGACTTAGTTCCCATGTTGTTCTGCAGTAGTTGAAAAGAAAAAGCTTACCACAAGGTAGTTTTTACTGTTGTCCAACTGTAAAATTTTTAAGGCTTTTCTTGGAATGTAAGACAGTCGTGTTAACATCTCTCTAGACATTTTTTTTTAAATAAATTTAGAGTATTTGGTTCTGGCATCTTGCTTGACCAGAGTTAGGTTTTTTCCACTCATGAAAGAGTAAAATATTTTTTTGTTTTATCTTTCTAAAGCTGTTCGTGAAGATTCTAATGTGAAGTTCTCATAGGTGATGTTTTTGAGGGGAAAAAAAAATTATTATGGTTTTCTAGATGACTGATGTAATAATCACTTTATTATATCCTTCATTTTTTCTTTAATTTTTTCATTTTAAACTTGAGAAGTAATAGTCTCATGGGTAACTCAGGTTTGTGTGGTTGAGTTTCTGGCTCTCCTGAATCCTTTTGAGAGCTGAATTCCCCTGTCTCTCCTTTGGTTCCCTGTCTGTGGTACCATGCTCTTGTATCTGATGGATAGCAATGGCTTTGACATTAATTGTGGAGTGACCGAATTCCATTTAATGTAATGTATAATGATGAGCTGTTTCTTTTCTCTGTTTTTTCTTTTTCTGCAGATGTGTAAGCATATTCTTAGCACGAGTGGTTTGTATGAAATGCAAGTGTCCCGGTTATGCTGGCACTGGTTACCTTGCATAACAACTTAAAATGTCTATGATTCTATAAAGCACTATGACTGTGCAGGTGTTATGTGCATTTTCAGAAGCCAAAATGTTAAAGTATTTATTGCAGTGATGAGAAATCATTCTTCTAACTTGAAATTGAGATGAATTATAGATTTTTCAAGCTACACTTGTACAATTTGCCATAAACCATCTTTATTCTTTACAGCAAGTTTGGTGTGTCTCTGGTATTAGTCGATCGAGGTTAAAAGACTTTACCTGTGGTAGTTGGGCTTCAAACCGTAACGTTTTTTGTATATTTTACAAGTTCTCAATATCTTGAACTGACAGCTTCAATGCTTTAGCTCTGACAGGAGTAGCCAGGCAGTTTGTTTTTCCTAGACCGGATCGATACGAGTAGATGGTGTTAGATTACAGGTTAGGGAGTGACCTCTCAGATGAAGTAAGTGGGCATGGATTCAGTTTTAACAGGCTGATAATTATGTGGAACAGGATGGCTGCCTTGCTGGGGCAGAGGGCTGGAACAGTGTGCTGAGGAGAGACCCACTAGAACCACACAGAGTACGTGCCTAAACTGTAGCTCTGCAACACTACAAAAGCACATCCTTGTCAGGACTTTGGCTGTCCCCAAACCTTGCTCAGAAACCAGAGCTGAGTATGCCAGGGCCCTTTCCTTTGCTCCCTGAGCTAAGAAATAGCAGAGAATCTCAGCAGTTGGAGGGGCAATGGATGCAATACTTGTGTGTTTTTTCAGATTCCCATCCTTCTGAAGGAGATAATACTCGAGAGCTGATTAAAAATCCCAGAGTTATCCTGTATAATTTACAGTGATAAAGCAGGTTTCTAAACCACCTGAAACTATAAATATGATTGTAACTACTACAGTGTGCTTGTGTTTGATATGAGAAAGGACTTACAGACGCAGTATTTAGTAGCAAACTGTAGGACGTTATTTCAAGCTTGTGTTACTAGAGCATTGTTCAATTACAAGTGTTGAACTTTGCCACTGGAATTGCATTAAGTGCAAGGATTTGTTTGTCTCTCAGCTCCTTATAGAAGAAATGTTACTAGTGCAAACATTCATTAATATAATGGTGCCCCTTGTATAAAGACCACTGTGTTTGCCTGCATACAAGCACTTCAGTACAGTAGACTTGATATTCTCTATCGCTATTTGTCTATGAAAAGGGCTGTAGATGAAAACATGGTACAGCCCCATACTACTACATTTGTGTCAAAGAAGGCATGTTACCAGTTAAACATTTATCCTACCCAGAAATAGTATTTGGCATCCATATAGGCAGATGTTTAGAATGAAAAGGATATTATGAATGAGATGACTCTCACTATGTAATTGGCTATGAAAAATGCATCAGTCATTAATGGAAGAAAAATGCTATTGTTTTATAAACCTGACAAAGTTAGGATGATATTTTGATGTAAACTATGTACATGTCAGTGTGTATGCATGGTGTAGTTTAAGACCTGTGGCAGTGCAGTGGTAATAGAGACCTGAGGGCAGAAAAAACAATTAAAAAAAAAAAAAATCCAATCTTTTTGTGGGTGTCTTTTTCTTAACCCATATTGTTTCATTCCTTTCAGCATCAAAGGCTGAAATCTTACTGCACTGTGTGATTTGTGGAGTTGGCAGCCTCACTGCTGTAACAAGTACAGGAGCAGCAGCACAGTGTGTTTTATCTGCTCACTGGACTACATCGATATCAAATGGATGTCTGTAGGTTACAGTTTAGTGGGATTCCCTTTGAGGGACCTAATTGGGTGAAAACTTTATTTTAATAGCTGATAATTAGTTGGAACATTCATGCATTTTCCATGAGGTTGTCATCACATAGCTTTTCCCAAGAAGACGATGCTGGTTAAAAAAATGAATTTCAAAAAAGTAGCTCACCATGCAGTAGGTTCTTTTTAAAGTGATCTCTCTACAGTGTCCTACGGTGAGGACTCTTGATCTGGTCTCTCTGTGGACATGCAAAGCACCACACAACCACACACGGGTGGTGTCACACAGGTGTATGTGCAGCAGCAAAACCCAAGATGAAACCTTTGAAATGAAATTATGATGTTTTAGAGGCCTTTGAATATATGTTTTACATGGCCTTGCTCCAGATGACTCTTTAGAGAGCCACAGGGGCTTTCTGATGTAAATACTTGATGGAAAATTAAAGCCTCAGCTCAAACATCAGAAGACTTGTCATTATGTCAGATGTAAAATACATGGTATCAAGAGGTCTGTAGTAGTTTCTACCATTGACAGTTGGTATGAACAAGGGAAAGCTTTTAACCTATTCTTTTACTTTAAAGCATTTATAAAAATATGGTGGTGGTTCCTAGCTACCATCTTAGAAAGGTAAATCTAGAAAGAATTTTAAGGATTTTGAGCAGTTTAGACTGGCTTATGAACACACAGAAAAGGATATGCCTGTGCTGAACTGTGAGTCTTGTTTGGTTTGCTGATGAGGGTTTGCGGTTTCCTGCTGAAAGTCAACATTGCCAAGTACATAATAAGGCTGAGTATATAAGAAATTTCTCTTTATTAGAAAGGATATAGACATAGGGTAGGAACTCAGTGAGAAATCAGGCATGGACTATTAACATCTGTGCAATACATAGAGAATGCGTTTTCTTCACATGGGACTTGCAAAGCTGTGGAAACACATCCATGGCAACATAGGGATAACTCTGTGTCCAGAGATATGGCTGCTGCTGGTTAGAAAAAGTATTCCAGAGCTCTGTTACACCAGAAAAATATTTTTCTTGGTAGAAACCTCAATTATGATAAACGTCTGTTCTGAATGGAAATCTTTAACTTTTCAATACAAAACTGAACACTTTGGAAAAAAAAAAAAAATGTTTTTCAATTCATACAGAAAGCCTTCATTAGAAAATGTCATTTTGTGACTGCAATATAAATTCATTTAATTTTCTATGTTAGGCTGCCTGTGTAGATAGACTGTATCTCATTAAAGCACTGTGGTGTTGAAGGTATTTTTTGACCCTGAAAGTCCCTCAGTAAAGTAGTTTTGTAAACAGAAATGCCTTGTCTGTTTTGGCTGCCAAGTATGACAATGAAACAATACATTTATAAACAAGAAGTATTTTATATGAGAGAGATCTGCCTTATCCCCAAGCAAAGCTGAATTCTAGGTTTGAACAAACTAGGCCTGTAATTTTTCAAGTCGTACTTCTTGGGGAGGGGGACATGGTTTTTTTTTCTGCACCTGAGGATAATTTACAACATTTTATCTGTAAATTTCGTAAAATCTGTTTCAGCATTTTTGGTCATACGTGTACGATCGAATGGGTTTTGACAGTTATTTTGTATAAAAGGATAATGTCTTCTCTCAAAGTTCAACCTCTGGCCACATGAAGTTTGTAATGCTTTTGCTTTTTAAGGAATATAATGTGAGATAGAATGTAGTCTACCAGCACAAGTTTTTGCTTTGGAAGCTAAATTTTTTGGAAGCTTTGCTGATTTTCTGTGACCTGGCATGCTCCACATTTCTGTAATTTTGCCAAGGGATAAAAAGCAAAAGGAGTATATCCTTTTTGCATCATCCATGAGAATATCCAATTTGTGGCATTTGACCATGTAAGTGAATGTAATTCAGTGCATAAAGGTTGGTAGAGTTAAAATAAATCAAACTATTTCTTGTAAAAGTTAATAGCTTAACAGGCACCTTATGCACAAGAAGGGATTTTCACAGATAAACCCTTTCAATATTAGGAAATAGGAAAGTCTTCTGCTAACAGGACACAGAGTCTCAGAGGCATCTGAAGGCCTTATTTCAAAGCTGGGAAAACGGATGAAACCCAGTGGCATGCTCAGAGCCTCAGACTTGAGACAGTGACAATGATGGGCTCACTTTTGTTGTTATTGTTTTTGTAGTTGTTTATTTGGGAGGCAAAGTGTTTGGCACAGTGAGCAAATCAAAACCCTAGCTCCCATGATGTGAGTAGATACCTTTAAGCAGTTTATCTCTAATGTTCAGTTATTAGCACTTCTCACCAGGTGCGTGGTTCTGAGAAGACTAATCCTCACCTTTCCCAAAGGAGAGGGCATTTGCAAACATCCAAGTTATACAAGAATCTGCTTTCTTTAGCATTCCTGAGGCATGCGAGGGATGCCTGGCTTGGAGAAAATTCGTGATGTTCTAAACATGCAGAACCTAATTATGTAGAACAGCTTGATGTATATGCAGAGATGCTTAAGGAAAATTAATAAATGCACTTTTAGTCTTGAACAAAAGCCAAAGCCTGGAAGAAAGGGGAGGAAACGAGAATTTTTTACAGAATACTTGAATAACGAGATCAGTATGAGATTGCACATTGAAGATACCTTTTAGGCAATTTAGGTACTTAGGCTGAAGAGTTATTATTAAACCACTAGCTGAGGACCTTGAAGTGCAATGTTGCATGAGATTATGTGCAAGGATCATTTCCTGCACTTTATAACTCTGTCGGTTACTGACGGCAAAAAGAAAGAAACTTTGTTGTGCATGGCTAAAAGTTTGGGCTGATTTATGTGACATGGGTGCCCAACTGGCATGATCTATGAAAACGTCTCTTCTCCTGATGGACTTCTTGTTGTTTCGCAAGAAGTTTGATGTATTTTGAGCAGGTTTACAATCTGCCCTATGACAGTTTCAGTGCCCAGTCAGCGGAGATAAATTGGAGATGGCTGGCAGTGAAATTTTAACAAATGTGCTGACATCCCAGCTGAACCACAAGCATATTATTTGATTGATTTTTTTTTTTTTTTTTTTTTTTTCTTTGGTGGATGCAGAGATTTGCTGTCACTTGAGGTCCCTCTGTTCCATTGGCCTCAGGAGATGAGCATTTTTTAATTGATGTACGCTGAAATAAATCAGAGAGTGCTCTTTTCACTCAGCACTAGTGCTTCTGGTACAGACTTTGCAAATTTTCTCTCACTATTGTACACACCAGACTGGACAGCTTTTCGGTGTAGTATGATCTCAGATGTTGTAATATGTAGTCAGCGCTTTCTCATCTGTTTCCCTCTAGTGTAATTATAAAGCCTTTGCAGCCTGCACCATTGCTTCTTTTCAACTTTGTTTAGTCAGGCTTATTTCTGAAGCTAAATAAAGGAGAAGGAACTGAAGAATTCGTACTGGCACCTGCCAGTGCTTGAGTTAATGGGCTATATGAAGGAAAGCCTTGTGAAATTTCCCATATTTATTTTTTTTTCCTGTTTTAATTACTCTATCCTATAGCACCAGTTAGTTCATTTTCCACAAGATATGCCATAAAAAGAGCTACTTCCCCTTGTAATTTCAACCCTTACATTTTTCCTACCATCTGATACAATTAAGGATGAAGCCTAAGCTTGGCATTTCTGTCTCTTACAAAAGCAGAGCTTCAGTGTGAGATGTTTCTCTGCTGTATGCTGAGCTGGGAACTGTGAAGGCAGTAACTGACCCTTCAGTTTTTAACTGACCCTCTTCATTGCAGCTATCTGACTCTGCTCATACTGACCATCTGAGTACAACACTTTATCTGTGCTAGTTGCTGCTTTTGGCTGTTGCATAGAAAGGGGTATTTGAACCCCAAATAAGACAATTTGGAAGGGACAAGGGCAGCTTTTTGAGTTGCAGTTTTTATTGTGTTTTTCCATATGACTGTAGTGTTGACTCTGCAGTGCTGGGTTAATGGTTGGACTTGATGATCTTAGAGGTCTTTTCCCACCAAGGCTATTCTATGATATTTGAAATAAAATAATGATTAAATGACACATGGTAAGATGAACTGTGTTTCTGTCTTGCTGATCACCTACACTGTGTTTTTGTGTAGACAGAGTAGTAACAGGCAGCAACTCGTTACCGTTTCATGCAAGTTAGTGACTCCCATCAGAATGTCTCTTGCCTGTAACATTTAAGCATTCAGTTACCTCAGCTTTTTGAAAGTCAAAGCCCCAGCACCATATCTGTGAAGCCTTTGATCTTAGATTAAAATAATTCTCAGCATGTGAGGGGGGAAACTCAGAATGGTGTGAAGATTTTTGGAGAGGTGACATTGGAAACAAGAAATACCTAAAGAGTATTTTTGTCCAGGTATTCATCAAATAGTGGCTTCATTAATCCAAAGGCCATGCAGACAGTGAAACAGCAGTCTCAAGAGGATGATGCTTACTAGCAGGAGAAAACCACCTAATTAAAGGAAGATATCAGTATAGCATGTTGAAGTGTCAAAATGGCTGTTAATCTGAATTGCTAGCAGGTCCCTGATAACTCTTCATAAATAAAAAAAATCTTCCCAAGGTAGTGTTTGACTAACTTTCTCTTTATAGAGGCAGAAAGTATAACTTCCAGATTCTGTGTTTCTAAACATTTAGTATAACTATGGTGTCAGTAGAATAAGAAGTTCCTTTTCCTGTATCTAAAAGGTAAGGTGCCTCCATTTCTTAGACGATATGTTCATTTTTTATTGCCACAGAAAATACTCAGCATAATTTCTGAGAAAACAAGGTGTATAGTTGGTATAGGGCAGTGAAAAATGGCTTTATGTAACACTAAATTTTTAAATGGGAATTGCATCTTTAGCCTTCTAATAGGAGTTCTTTTTTTGCTGAAGATTTCTAAGTGTTTTGGAGGTGGTAGAGTTTTTTTCTTATTTTTTTTGCTTTCTGACACTGTTTTTCTTTTCCTGTTTGTGAGAATTACATCCCACCTGCTTATCCATTACTGGTTCAAAAGTGGTCCTCTCTTAGTAGTTGCAACGTAGCAGCCTCTTCCTAAAGTACAGTGGCAATGTGATAAGGAAATACTACATTAGAAAGGAAAATAATTTTCCTCTGTCTTTACTGAAAATGGTTACTTAAAAGGAAGGAATTCAATTTGGAAAGGTTAGCATGTTTGTGATATAGCCCTAAATAAAGGGTTTGGGGTTGGGAAGATAATTTCTCCAAACTTCCCACAGACAGATAAACAAAATATATCTGGTGTAATTCACATGGCTGTATCACAGTATTTTTGTTCTTTTTTTTTTTTTTTTTCCCTCCTATTTTTATCTAATTTGATATTGGTAGTTAAGACTTTGAAGGACTTCACTGTCCTCTCTGAAAATACAAGTAATGGACTGTAGATAATGCTTCTCTCAGCCTGAAATCTACCTTTAAAATATTTCTCTTGTTTACTATGGGTTTTTTTTGGGGTTTTTTGGGTTTTTTTTGGCAAGAGTCCAAAGTATCTTATTTATGAGAATATTAGAATTAAAGGTCATGAATGAAGGATATTAATCTTCAATGCAGTTGCATCACTTGGGCAGAAGGAGGGCCCCTCACCTCTCTGTGCAGGCATGGGTAGCACCAGTTCCGTCATGACTATGCCATGACTATTTAAAATAATAGTGAATTTAGTTCTTGGGAAAATAATGGTTTAACGACAGTAGCTCACGCCAGGATTAGAGTAGGGAAGTGCTGCAACAACGTTTCTTAACCACTCTGCCAAGGCACTTAAGTTTTAGCTGGTCAGAACAAAGCTGTTCAAGTCATTTAAATTGTACTTTGCAAGAGAGTCCCAGAACATGTGTTCTCAAGATGTGGGTCATAACCATGTTTCAGTGTTTGGTGCTCACACTTACTTGTCTAATGACTGACAGGGAGCAAGGTCATTATGCTGCTTGTTTATAACAAAATCGTGTCATGGCAAAGGTTGAAAGTAAGAGTCAGAGATATTAGGGCTGAAAAAAGAGCTTCTGCAGTCATTTTGTACTTAGCTTTGGGTTATTGCATGATAGTACTGCTAGTTTTCTACAGTAGTTCTTTGTCACATCCAACCTTGAAACCTCCATTTGAAATGGTGATCTCAATCTCCTTTGCCAAATCATTACGCTATTTGTTTTTAGTAGTTTCTTTTTAATCTTTTAAGATGTTAGCTTTAGTTTCTTAACTACAGGCATTTTTTTCTTGCGCTTGCCTCACTTCTATATGAATAATGTTAATTTTTAGTAGTTTTTAATTTTCCTCTGGCTAGTTGTTGAAACCACTTCTAAAAAATTGGACTTTCTAAATGAATACAGCATTTTGTTTCCTGACATTTACTGAATGCTTTTCTGGACTGAGCTGGTGGGCATTTTTAGTGTAAAGACTGTACATATGGACTTCACCACCAGGTAATGAGTAGATGGACCAAATTCTCCCAGCATACCAGGTGAAAGATTGGACATGCCTGGGAAAAGTACTCTTTCTTCAACTCCAAAACAGAAATTTCACTGTCCTCTCCCTAGTATAATACTATTTTTTTTTTAAAGTTTCAGTAAGACTGTAAGATGCTTCACCATTGCTGTTACATGAAGTTCAAAAATACGACCTTGAAGCAACGCATCATTCTACATACAAACACTGTACTGGCTTTTTTTCTGCAGAAGTATCCCATTGCACAGCTATTTATGGCCTTAGTTGAGCACTGTCTGCTTTTGGTTAGCTTGTCTTCTCTGTGCAGCCTTGATTTCTCTGAAATTCCCCATATGGACTGACTGAAGTTTTAAATCCATTATCTAGTCTTGTCAACTTCATTTGCCACATCTGCAATAGCATTAGCCCAGGATATTTTATGGGGATGGGTAATATCCTTGGAGTTGCCTAGTGGTCCTTGGAGATTTCAGATACTGCCTTGATGACGTTCCAGTATGTCTCTGAATATGGTTGTATTTATTTTCACATTAGTCAATTGATGTGCTTGATCTGCCAGCTTACCCATTTATCTTGGGAAGTATTTTCCATGTAGGTTCTTATACTGTATTTTGGCAGTGCTGTTTCAAAGACCATTTTCTTTTTTATTTGATGGCTCACATACCTCAGATCCTTTCTATTTGAATAAAATTTCAGCAGTTTGTTACAACTGATCATTGTTCTCTTTCTTGCTCTCTCTCTTTTTCCTTCTCTCTTCATTATGAATACCAAAGTTCACTGGTAAAATAAACCAGAGAATGTTATTAGCTTTCTTCTGTGCTAGGTCTTAATCTCATGGCAGAAAATTAGTGGGTGGGATAACAAAAGGGCTTTGCATTACTTGTGGCCAACTCCAGTCATGCAGCAGCAACCTGCAGCCTAGGAGCCGTATAAGGAGGAGTTTTAGGTCTTAGAGTTGTATAATGAATGAATATTTCTGAAGACATGGAACAGGCTGGGACTCTGGCCATTTCTCTGAGTGCAGGATAATAAAAATCTTGAACGCCAACAAAGGATTGTTCTGAAATAGGAATATGTTTGGTAGCCTGCTACTTGAATTGGCTTTATGTGGAAGAGAACCTCAATTTCTGCATAGTACCACAGGTTGTAGTCATGTCTGGCAACTCAGTACCTCAGATATTCAAACAACTATCTTTGGCTTAATTAAACAGCAGAGAGCTAAAGGAAATAAACCTACTAACACTGGAAATGATTGTATTAAATTTCTAATATTTTATGTTTAGGAATATAAACCTGTAAATAATGGAACATGTGCATTGTTCTTCCTAATAAGTAATTCTGACAACTGATGTTACAGGATTTATTTATTACTGCTTATACTTTTCCACTTATATATATATACATAAAACATATATTTAGACATATAAATATATATCCATACTTGTTTGGACAAATATCAGTTAACAAGAACCATTTAAATCACCATAGATCAAGCGAACAGAAATCAATCATTGTCCAGATTAAATGTTTTCCTACAAACAACTGCATTCGCCAAACTTCATATTAAAGGGAATAAAACACTAAGTAAACCAGCTTCAAAATGTGAATGCTGGATGGGTGGCTTGCAATTTAGAGGCAACTGTGAAGATGAAAGTCTTATTTGTAGGACAACTAGGAAATCCTTCCTACCCACTACCTCTAAGAAAAATTAAAAATTGTTCTTTGGAAAATTAGGGAATATTCTGCTGCATCTATGTGACAATAAGCCTTTAGGAAATCACAGGAAATGGTTCTTCTAATATAATTGTGCAGGTAAAAGGAAAAGGAGAACGTAATGATAACACAACTGTGATGTTTTGGTGTAGTTCATTTTGCACACTAGGGTGACCAGCTAGGGCAGACCAAATGTGTGGGAGCTGTCACAGGAGTTGTAATGGTGGCGTGGCTCTGAGATGAAGAAGGATCAAGAAATGCTCAGTTAAGTAAAGAAAGCAAAATGAAAAGGCAGATAAATTCTGGGATACTATTGTGAAAAGACAATGAGAATGGAAAAGTAGGACAAGATGGGACTCAGCAGTCATGTTCTAAAATTTGGGAATTAAATAATTACACTACTGCTGTAGAATTTGTTATGGTTTTGGCCTCTTTCCAGTGTGTTGGAAGTTTCCCACTGAAATTTTGGAAATGCCAGAATCGGTCATTTTTTAATATGTATTTTAGCACACATTTTTGATCTATGCTCATCAGGTAATCCTGTTGGCTCATGTCCAGATTTTCCATTAGATATGCTGATGTCCTGATTAGTGCGAACAGCTTATTTAGATAATTGCAAACATGTATCTGGACATTATTCTGATTTAAGAAACTCTTACTTGGATTTAGTGCTTATATTGTTTAGTGCATCAGCAAGCTGTCTAGCTTTAGGTGAGATTGTTGTTTGAAATTGAGTTATTCAAGCTAGTGCTACTCTTGTATAGATCCTGCCTTAAAATCAGGCTAATTTTGTTTTAACTGAAATTGATTAAGAAGCTATTTAAGATAAGCTGATATAAATGACTGTCAAGCAAAAGATGTGCAGAGAGATTTGCAGTCATGGAGCTAAAATAAGTTAATGCACATGTTTAGGTGGTCCATCTTTCTCTAGTAGCTATCTGAAATGTGATTAGCATCAGCACACCAAAATAAAATTGTATTAGATGTTTCCACACAGAGCACAGACACATGGTTGAATTACTTTAGATCTGCTGAAACCCCTTGCAATGGTTTAATAAAGGTTGCAGTTGTTCTCTCAGTTTAGCTGTGCATGGGAGTTACTGCAGCTGAATAAGTCATGGTGTGAAGGAAGGGCAAGGATTTGCTGTGCCTGTAGCCCATGGTAAACAATGAAGGAAGCTTACACAAGTGCATTTTGCGGTCTCATATTTACACCAGGTGAAGAACATACACAAATGCAGTTACTATTGCCTATGATAATCGTATGTGATGATGCAAAAGTATTTCTTTCTCATGGGGTTTAAAGGCCCATCCAAGAAGTTCCTAGCCCTGTCTTGAGCTGGGAGAGTAAAGAGAGACCTTGCCACAGGGCCATCAAAGTAGGTAGTCAGGGATCTTGAGAGGACTTTCAGTCTCTCTGCAGAAGCAAGATCAACTTCACCTACTTTTCCCATTTATCATTTAAAATCTGATTAATCTTCCCTTTCGCTGGTATCACCACTGGAACCAACCTTTTCAATTTTCCAGAGGAGAGGGTTTTCCCCCTCCCCCCTTCTTTTTGTTTTCTGTTCACCTTACCCCTGAACTAAGTCACTGCTTCAGTAGCTGATCAGTCATTTGGGGTCTCTTGGGCTCAGAGTTTGACACTGTTTTCCATATGTGGGCAAAAGACTGGCCTGTATAATAACTTTTCTGTTATTTCATGTGCCCATTTTCCCACTCTTAAGTATGTAATTAGAGAGATAGAGTCTATAGATATAGCCAAGCCCCTACTAATCTGTTTTTGCCACTCAACGTTGGTGCAGTCAAAATCAGGTTAGGCAGCAGCAAATGCAATTCCAGTTTATTTTAATGGGAATTCAGGATTTTCAGATTGTGGCTGATTAAAAGTGCTCTGGATACCAATTTGCTGTAAATTATTCTTGTTTTGCATAACCCCTGAACATATTAATTTGCTACTTAAAACCACTGCTGCCTGCTGCTAACAATTAGATAACCAGGTTGTCATTCCAAGTTTTTCACCACTGAACTTGGCAGAGTCTAACTGGCCACCTTCTGTCTCATTTTGGGGAGTCCTTCCCCAAAGAGTCAATGTTAAATTTAGTGAGCATGAAGACTGAATAATCCTATGGACTCCTAACTACTCATCCAGGTCAACTCTTCTCTTGCTTAAGCTGGAACTGTTTCAAGAGCTCTTATAAAACTGAGCTATTTTAGTAATCTGGAATTCACAGAATATCTGGCTGTGAAAATATCATAGTAACTTTTCCCTGTATATTAGGAAGGGGTACTATTTAGCTATTGCACACTACTTTACTTTTTACTTGGACTGTAGTATCTTAGTGCAAATGAGTGTTGAGGTAGTTGAACATTAGCCATACACAATGAAACTGCTATGGATAAGCATTCCTGATGTCTGAGTGTTTTATTTTCCTTCCCCCACTGCTTTAGAAATCTTCTTATGCTGTTGCAGAGACTGGAATCATGTTGCCTTAACCTGAGGTGGGCATGTTGTAACCCAGGAGTTTCAGGAAAAAGATACTTTTTATAGAACACTTTACTGCTGGTTGAGCCCGAACTCTTATTCCTACTTCATTATACCACAGCTGTAAAAGATGGAGAAAAGACTCTAAACAGAAGAAGGAGGAGAGGAAAACAAAGTCCAAAACTTAGAGGAGATTTGGAGAGTGCCTGGGGAGAGGAACAGGGTGGGATTTTCAGTATTAAATGCAAATCTAGGATTTGGTAATGTGATATTAACAGATATTTTCAAGAGGATAGAAAGAATTGGTAACAGCAGTTTCAGTTGTCTAAAAAGTCATGTGTCTGCAAAACTTGCTTTCATGTCAGAGCTCTCAGTAATGTGAATATACAAAGACTGATAGGTACAAATTGTCCTACAAGCCTAGAATTTCTGCCCCGGCCACAAAGCAGCTGGATGTTTCTTCTAGTGAATTTTAGATAATTATTTTTCCCCCCTGCAGATTCAGAATGAAAGGATTGTAGGATGTGCAGGAAGTGCTCCATGTGTCCCTCTGTTCATTAGAAGAGCCAGCTCTGGGAAGTGCTGTTCCTTCTTGCCCATGATGATCCATTGAGTTTAGTCTTTGCTTCTGATCTTTGGAAGTGGCTGCCTATTAAGTTGGGTGAGAGTCTCATACTGAATTGATCATGGTGGTGTCAGTCTCTGAGTAACTTCTGAAAGCTGAGGAATCAGGGAACCATTGCTACAGATAAAGCAAAGCAAAAGAGGATGCCACTGAGCAGGCAGGGCAGTAACATTCCCAACTGCTTTTGGGGTAGCAGGGGGGATTAGTATGATTCAAGACAAATTTACAAGCATTGCATCACTCATTTCTAAACTGAGACTGTTGGCAGCTATTAAATCAGTTATAAGTATTTCAGCTCTTAAGTTACATTATTCATCAAGAATAACAAGGCTAGTTGCTGCTAGCCTATTTCAAGTATTTGCTGTACACACAGTGTTGGCTGTAACCAAGAGAAGCATGGAAGGAGCTCATAATCCCTGTCCTAAGTGACACAGAGCAGTGGGGAAAATTGTGATGGTACCGGACTAAGATACCTGCCCTTATGTTGCTGGCCATGCGTTGTTCAGATAAGGGCATTTTGTCAGTGTTGAAGGCAGTCCAAAGGAAACCTGCACAGTTAATTTGTGAGATGAGAACAAGCCAACATGAAGGGTTGTGTGTGCCATTTTCTTGGCAGGGGGTGGGGTTGTGAGTGCTTAATCAGCTGCTATGGTGTGATGTTGGATCTGTGGTGCCAGGTTTAGAACTGTGGAAAGCTTTCTTACTCTTACTTTGTTATGTCAGTACAACAGACCAGAGTATTAGTGATGTTCGTGTTAGTGGAAGACCATTTCAGATTAGTTGTGCTCTATTATGGCATTTCACTAATATGTTTTGACAGTACCTTCAAAATACAGTTATACTTGCCTAACATAATCACTTGTTCTGTACTTCTACATATCTCACATATGGCCCAGGCAGCAAGAAGAAGAGCAAGAAAAAAAATATATAAAAGCTTTACTGACTTACATGGGCACTGAGATTCCTATTGACCACTGAGCATGTTTATGAATGTTTTTGCCTTTATTGTTATAAGGTTTCTATGATACTTCAACTAACTGAGTTCGTCTGTCTGAAGTGTATAGGCACTTGTATGTGGGAGAAAAACTGCATATGGGATGCTTACAACTGGCATACATTCACGCATTCTGTGGATATGGTGGTGAAATGGGAGTTCACGATCTGCTGAACCATGGCTTTGCAGAAAGGCATGGTTTAAGCAGCCTGTTCTGCTAGTCCAGTGTTGTCCCAAGCTGAATCCTTTAGCAGGCTCTGGTTGAGCTGCACCAGAGCAGCAGGTTGACTCGGGAGCTGACTCCTGCGTGCGATGCACGCAGCATCCCAGCATGGGGCTGGAGCTCCAACTGCTGCCAGAAGCTTATTTATGATCTAAGCAATCTGCAAAGCCTTTACCTCAGATGTAGGTTTTGATCTATCAGTTCTGGGTTCTCAGAAGTGCACATGGTTACTAATGGGTGTGGGAAGTGTAACCACTTACTGAGTCAGGGAGGAACCTTTTCCCTACTCTATGTGTCAGCCTGGGAGGACAGCAGGGTTTCTTGGCATCTTATTTGTCTCTGGATTTTATATCTTGTTTGTTGGGGAAAAAAAATCCTTTAAAGTGTGTTGTGTACCTCGGGGTCTTTTCTGCAAAGCAAGGTAATGGTATTACCTTCGTTTTATCTATCTCAGTGCGATTCTGATTTAAGAATCAGGGTCTGGGAGGGGAGTTTCTCATCTGATGCCCAGTGTTCTCTACTGCTCAATGTTCAATTGGCAGTTTTTCCAAACATAGTAGTTAGTGACAAAAAGCTCATAATGTTATGTATGCTGGAAACCAGTTGTGCCAATCAAAGTCATCTTAATAATCAGAAAATTATTTCTGTTATAACTTTATTTTTCAAGAACAACTTGCTTAATTTGATTGTTTCATTGGAGAATTTAGCTACTCTATGTTCAACAGTGTAATCCTTGGTGGTGGTAGAAATACGCTATATACCCCATGATAAATAACATTAGGGTCGTCCATCCTTTACTGTCTGTTGCTATGGGTAGGACTGCTGAGAATGTGTTCAGAAATGTGTTCAGCAGCGTGGGATACTGTGGTGAGTGAGGCTCTGTGCCTTTGCAACATCCACCTGCTTTGTCCTGAACCTCTGGAAGCCCCAGGCTGTGCAAGGAAATTTATGAGAATCAGGGCAGGGAGAGAGTTTCTTGGCGTACAGGGTAGTGGAAGAAAAAAGAATAGAGGACTTGGGTATACTTTTCTTCTAGCTTTGCCAAAAGCAATCTGAGAAGAATATTTTTCAGTTATCTGAACTGATTTGTTCAACTTGATTTTTCAGTTAGCAATGAAAAAACGTATTTTGTGTCCAGTCTCTTGGACATGAGAAACATGATACTGATTCATTTTGTGTGCTATTTTGTACTATTTGGCTGTGAGTTTAGAGAGTGCAGAGTGCTTCCTTCTAGATGTCTTTTTGTTCTTTAGAATAATATAAATATATACAAATACTGAATATAAGACTTAGCCAAAAAAGAAAACCTTTTTCATTGCCTTGAAACTTGCTCTAACCTTTATGGTTGTAACTTGTTTTAGTTTTTGCACATAACAGAAGATTTACATTGCTTTTTAAATGATAAAATATAGGCCTTTCACTACAGTTACAACCAGATCAAAATATGTCTGTGCCTGAATAGATTGGATAATCTTCAGAGAGCTGATTAAACTACTCTTCTATTAATATACAACAATTTCCTGTGTTTTATATACATCACCCTGATGGTCTGTTGCTTATAATCTAGACAGCAATGGACTGCTCTGACCTAGTAAGATTCAATTTTGGTTCAATATCCTACCATATAATTTACTTCATTATCAAATGTGCCATCAGATTTTATGACCTGATTTGGTTAAAAAAAAAAGTAAAATAGGTCTTTTAGAAACAGAATTTTGATTAGAGTTTTGCTAAGCCAAGTAACCAGCTGTGGCTTGACTTCCCTGTTTCCAAGATGAAGCAGAAAATTTCAGCTCAGCTGCAGAGTTCGTGACTCAGAACTCTTATAGGATTCTAGTGGGAGTAAGTGGGAAAAAAAAACACCATAACCTTTCTCCATCAATTGGTATTGATAGACACAGAATTTCATATCTTGTGGTGGGTTTGCCTAAATGCTTTCAACTTTTGAGGGGTTTGTATGTCCTTTCAGCCTCCTTGGTTTCTGCTTTTGAATTGTTAAAGCAAGAAGTGGAAAAATGAAAATAAAAACAATTATGTAGTTAAATCCTTTGTGTTAACAAAATTCCTTTAGTCAGAAACTAGTGTGACATCTATACAGCAAAGGCTTTTGTAGAAAAAAGTCATTAAGTACATTTTACTGCTCCTCTTCAGTTCTTTTCCCCATAAAATGCAGTGACGTTAGCTTGCTGCTAGTATTCAGCTTCAGTGTAATTGAAAACTGTTAATTGAACATGTGGCTTTTTATACTAGCACGCAGTGTCATTTTTTAGAGAAAATATATACAGAATGCAGTACTATAAACTTAGTTTCCTCTCCCTTCTGATGTATTTTCTGCATTACAAAGTGAATGCTGTTGGAGAATATTGAGTTCATTGTTGCTGTTACTGTTTGTAAAGCTTCCCCACTGCAAGGAGAGGTTTAATTCTGTAGCAAATACCCTGTAAAATGCAATACATCAGATTCTTTGTTTTCTAAACGGCTGAGATTCTACCCCCCTTGAATTCTCACAGGTATCAGGCTAGTGAATAAAAATGCTGAACTGTGGGGGTTTTTTTGATTTACATTTAACTGGGTGGATAATTGCTTACCCTGCAAAGCTAAGCATTTTTAATACATGCATAGAAAATGCATGTTAAGTAATTAAGAGTTCTCTTTTAGAAAGGCAAAATACCAAGGAAGTCCAGATAAAAGCTAATGCACACAGTCTATAAATACTGCACTTGGGTGGTTAGATAGTTTTGCAAAAGCCTTGGACTTTTCCTTTCAGCTGTGAGGAGATTGTCAGTGCACAGATGTCCCCAGAGGCTGCAACTGTTTAATTTTCAGACTTTCCACTGAGAGGATGTAACTACAGTCGGTGAAAAAAGGCACATGAAGGAGAGGTTATTATGATGATGGTGATGAAGCCATAACATTTTGGTCTTCAGGTTAAAGCCTTCCTTTAGTAATCACAGAAACCTCTCTTTATGCTTCTTCCGTGTCCTATTAAACATGGTAAAATACAGACCATAATGTCTGTTTATTTGCGTTTATACATTTAATGGCTTTCCAGTAATAAAATAATCTTTTGTTTGTTTGTTTTTTTTTCATTACCAGGGTTTTTGAATCTTTGTTCTTATCGGAACATCTGACAATTTTAGCAATGCTGACTGCTTTGAGATATTTGAAGACTGGTAATCACGAGTTAAGTCTGTGTTAGCAAGTAGTGTGGTCAAGCAGGAGCAGATCACTAACGTTAAGCAGTTGGTATGAAGGACCCTGTGCCAATACCATAACCATTTCAGCACATTTTACTCCAGAACATCTCTAGTCAGGTCCAGAAGACTCCCTGTAGCAGGGAATACATCATCCAGTGTACTTATTCATGTGCTCTGGAGAAACCAGATCTTGTGAACCAGATCATGGCAAGAGGGGAGAACTGGGGTTTTACTTTTAAAATTGTTTCCAGATCTGAACTAAAGCACTTCTGTAGATGCACCCGTTAAGTGGCATTAACAGCATCTCTAGCAAAGCAACGGCAGTTTCTTGTGTGCTGTTACAAATTGCTACCGTGTTGATACACTAAATTATATCCTAGACTTAGAGTCTTATAGAGTTCATGAAAAATTAATGTATAAATATTCTAGCCACTGGCCATTTTTGTTCAATTGTTTTTTTACCATCAGATGGAATATTTCAATATTATAAAATTGTCTTTTTTATGTCAATGGGCTGCTTCTGACAGGTACCATATTAACAGCCCCAGAAAGTAAAGTCCTCTCTTTTTATCAACAAAACAGGTTCAGTGAGGGCGTAAGGAACATAAGCTTCTCCCACACTGCTCAATCAATATGCCTCAACCCTGACCCGAAAGAATATCTCTAAGGGGAAAGACATTTGTTAAATTTCTTTTCCAATTAATTTGACAGCTCTGCTGAGACTACTAACAAAAGTACTAATTCATGCTAATTGCAGTAGTGGACCTATGTCACTGGGGAGCTGAGCTGAGCTCTTCGTAACAGCACACAACCCACCAGGCAGCATTTTGATTAGGAGGTGTCACTGGAAGACACTGGGTTTGGAGCCTGTTCTGCATTAATTTTTTCACTTGCAAACATGGGGATAGCATCATTCTCCTGGATGCTTTAACAAGGGTGGAAAGTGGAAAAAAAAAATTCAACCTCAGTAAATGTGAGATCATCTTCCTCCCTTCCCTGAGACAAAATGTAGACTTTTTGTATGTCTGAATTAACTGTTTTGGCTTGGGATAAGTGCATTGGCACAAACAGCTAGGAGAGGTGAACCTGCTCAGTGGATTGCTGGAAATAAAAGCAAAGCAGAGCCCCTAAATGTGTTAGAGGGTAAGAGCTAAAATGTAGTCCTATATATAAATGAATCGATTCCATCAGAAGCGTTATGAACAGAGTAAGGGCATTTTCCACCTGATAAATAATGCTGCAGATCTAGAAATGAGTATAATCAAAGACTTAGAAAATATTCCTCTAAAAGCTGTTTGAAAAGTTTGTGATTGTTCGTCATAGACGAGTCCATGGTACATCTTTGTAAGGTAAAGAAAGGCTTAGAGAGGATACATCAGGAGCAGCTGTTCTCCCTGTCTCATAATAAAAACCAAGGATATGTTGATTTGGCTAAAAGGCTACAAAATCTGAAGGTAAACTGAAGGAAGGATGTATTTTTTCACTTCAGATTGACTACTTAGACTGGAGAGGAATGTCAGAGAAATTCATTGAGACCAATAATTAGCAAAAAACCATTGGTTATTCTACATGAAGGACAATACTATGGAGGATTACCATAATTAATCTTTGTTAAAAAAATAAATTAGTGGATGTATTGAACCTTGGGTTTCCAGGTCTTTGAAATAATACCTAGGTTGTAAGGATGAGGGCGAAACAATGAAGAATGGCAAATTATTGTCTCCTATTGGTCTTTCTCTTGCACTTCTGTATGATGCTACCACAGGATACAAGATGGGCATCAGGGTAAATGCTAGGGTTTAGGTATAATCTGTATGACAAATAATTTGTTCTCTATTTATATTTCCTTTCATATTGTTAACCTGTTAATCTGGCCTGGCTCAAGCACAGGGGAATTATATAAACATCCCCAAATTATGAAAGTTGTTTTTCACTTATTAGCTAAATGTAGCCCAGAAGGATTACTGGGCACTATCTTGATTTTTCCACTGAGCTGGAAAGGAAACATCTTCCCAAGAGCTTGTGTCCTGAGCGACAGTGGCTACCATGTCTATCAGGTCTGTTTGGTTTGCTTTGGGGGGTGGCCCAGGGTACTTAGTTCTTCTTGTCTGTGTTTTTGTTTTTTTAAAAGTTCTGACATAGAGAGGAGAGGTTGAGGAAAGACTAAACCAGACCCGTACCACAGTTATCCCTTTGTGGCACACTCAGCCTGATGTTAGAAAACATTTATTGTTTCAAGCTATTGGGATCCTATGTCTAGTTTACCTTTGAGGAGTCCATAGTGTAATTTTAGTTCAAGGAAAAAGTATCTCTTTTTATCCTTGCCAAAAGGTCATTTAAAACTTCCAGATTCCTTGTGTGTGTGTTTGTACTTTTTTTTTTTTTTTTTTTTTTCCTGTTCAAGTTGATGCTGGTGAGTATTTTTCTGGTATTTCTTTAATTTAGATTCTTTTTTTACAATGCTTCTCAAATTAGGAAGTTATTTTTCATCTCTGTGTGGATTTAATTAAGTTGTAAAAAAAATAGAACATGGTATTTCTTTGTTTGACAAAATGATAGCTTAATATATGTCAGTGTGTCCAGGCTCTGCTTCAAGAAAACATCTTGTTTAGGGAAAGTGAGAGACAGTGCTTATAAACATGGGTTTATTAAATTCCCTGTTTAAATACTTCCTTAAGTGACTCACTAAGTATGGGTAGAATTAAGGTAGAACTTTGTTTATTTTGCTTTAATTCTGAAATGAAGGCTGTGGTTCTCAATGTTTTCCCGTTAATGAAAGGTTTCTTCTCCCCAAAACTCCCTGCAAAGAAGCTGAAATGCCTTGTGCATTCTGAAACAAGATATTTGTGTACCCACAAGTGAGAACATCTTTGCTGTAATGCTCTGTTTTAGACCTATTATCTTTGGCATTGCATTTTCAACAATATTGCTGGTAGCAGTCACGGCTGTAATGCAGTTCATAAGAGGAGATACAGAAGCCTGGAAGGCATAATGTGGAGCTGTTGCAGGCTGTGGTTGAAAGGTGCAGTGTTATTCCCTCAGGATGAAGCTATCTCTTATGTACATATAATTAATATGTCTGCCAGTAACAGTTATTAAACAAAGAACAGGAATTGTTTCTGCTGAATGACTTGACCTGGGAGTAAAGCCAATTTAAAAAGCATCTGATTAAAATATGTTAAGGTCACAGATCATTATAAAATATGAAGTGGGGAGGAAAAAGCAGAAATTTACTCATGAGTAAGATAAAATGCTACTGAGCATGTTTTCTGTGCTAGCAGCAGCTTTCAGGTGTGAAAAATGAAAAATGCTCATTCAAAGAGTGCTTTTCTAGTGTCATTTCAGTGTCATGTTGCACTGAATCCTTGCTCCACACATACCACACAGTCCATCCTGCTGGCACAAAGGCTGGAGGGGTAGGAGACGGGTAGAGAGAAGAGAGATTGTTTCCTGAACCCTCAGATTATTGGCCTCTTACTGTTGGAGAAGGCCTAGTGATAAGAAAGGGATTGCACCAGCTTTGTTAATTGTTGGTTTCTTCTAGCAGTGGACAGCTGCAGTAGTTCTTCAAACCAGTCAGTGTCGTTGGGTGTTATTACTGTATCTTCCAGTTTAGAGATGCAGAAGTACACATGATGCGTGTTTCCTTCTGCAATTGTTTTCCCCCCCCAAAGATAAGTTTATTACTATAACAGTTACATTTTTCCAGCACTATTGAACAGCTAATAATGAAAGGAGTGGTGGGAATTCACTTTAGTATTTAAAATGCCACTTTTAGTTTCATGCCTGCATTTTCAGTGTAAAAAGTATGTCTCATGCACAGAAAAGACAATATGAGATTTTATTGATTTGCTTATAATGCTTAGAAAAAATGGCTGAGTTGCTTCTGCCACTGGTCCCAGAGCTGCCTGTTTTGTGATTATTTCAGGCATTATGTATGGTGTGCTGAAATCTACAGGAAAGTCAATGTAAAAATACAAAGAATACTAAGAATAATGGAAGTTTTTATTTCTCCAACAGACAGAATAGACTCCTGCAGGCAATGAGAGAAAGCCAATGTCCTTACCTCTTCCTGGGGATATTCTTACCTTGATGGTAACGGAGTCCATCCCTACCAGAGCTTTTAGCCCTCACTAAAGTCTTTCTCAATATTATTTCTCTCCTCTCCTGAGCATGCACAGTGCACGTACCAGTGCCACAGCCCAGCAAAGAGAAAGTGTGCTCTGCCTGTGCAGTAGCCTTTAGTGAGGATCCCCACCTGCTGACAAGGGGTAGGGCTGCCCCTGTCACCTCCTCCTCTTCCTCCTCCTCAGCCAGTACAGGGAGTTGCCAAAGTGTAGCAGTGACATTCAGCTCTGTACCTCTATTTCTACTGTAAAGATTAGCACATAGCTTTGAGACCTACCCCCTTAAGCAATGTCTTACTGTTTATTCGGATCTGGTAACAAAAAGCATACTTTAAGTTCAGTGGAAATAAGAATTGCAAATACAGTGTGATTTTTAGAAGCCTGTTTGGGCTCGGTGGGTGTGCAAGAAGGTACCTAGAGGCTCATGAGAAGGAGGGGATGTGCACATATGTAATGCTGTGGATTATGTGGCTTTCCATATAATAATGGGCAATGAGAGCTGCTGAAGATGGTTTCCCTGCTCTGAGGGATTTTTCAGTAAACCTCCATTATAAAGCGTTGTTTCCTGCTGAGCGAGTGCCATAGTGAACAAGGGAGGGAAAAATGAGACATTTTCAGTGCTGTGAATCACATATGACACAGAGGATGGGATGACTCAGGGCAGAGTTCTACCTTCATTTCATACACTTCATCTCTCTGAGCCAGAACTATAGCATATCTGGCTAGTGCTACTTTTAACATAGGAGGAGTAACGTGTATGGTTGGATATAATTTGTGATGGAAGTGTGAAATGAACAGTTTTGAAATCTTCATTTAATCACGATTTTCACCTTTTGTTGTTTCTCAAAGACATAAACAAGCACAAGAAGGGAAAGAAAGGACTTGGCCAGCCATGGAAAATGAGGTTGATCTATGCTACTTGTTATGCCATCCATTTTCACAAGCTGGCAGCTGTGTTACGTCTCGTTTTGCATGTGTGTGTGTATATATGGGTGGGCGAACGTGCTGTTCTGTTACTGATGATAAACATTGTGCTGTTGGCATCTCTAGAACATGGCCATAATATGTGTAGTGAGAAAAAGAGCTGTATAAATTCTTTTAAAAGGGGCTTGAGAACATTGCAAACATGCAAGACTGTACGTGGGCATAGAGGTGAACCAGTCAGTAGCATTCACTTCACTTCCAAAGGCCATCCTGTGGCTCCAGGTCCAGCTGCTGCTCATTGTCATGCCCTTTCCACAGGTGACAGTGGGAGTGGTTTGCAAAGCCCCTCTAACATGGACCACATGCATGGGGGATGCTTCCCTTCCCTCTCTGCAGGAGACAGGCACTGGCAGCTTGTCCCGACATTGCTGCCATCCATCTTCCTGATGGGGAAATACTAAGGTATCTGTGAGGTGTACAGGTTTGTGATTGAAGTCCCTTATTTTCTAAATGCTGTAGTTTAATGCCTCTGTGGCATTTTGCCCATGGGCTGTTTTATTGAACAGCAGAGGAGCAACAGAAGGAAACACTCGGTCGCTTGGTGGGTACTGTCCATTGCACACCTGGTTTCCTGGCTCTGTATGTCTGTTTCCAGAGCACTGTGATGCTTGAGCCTTGCCTCCAAGCATTACACCTCTACCCAGAACACAAAAAGCAGAGTTCTTGTAGGACTGGGGAGTGCAGCTCGTTTTGTAAATAAAGAGTTCCTTTGACCTTGTGCAAGGAAATGGACCCTGCCAGGCCTGGAGTCCTGGGGCTGGGAAGTCTTCTGCTTGGGCAATTAGTTGGTATTTATGGCTGGGAATTGGTGATATTGCTCTGTGTATAGAAGGCTGCAGGGTCTGATTACTAAAATGCTCCTATTTACTGCCAGCTTTATATTTTAATTTAAAATTAATTCAAACTGAAATGAATCATTTGACCCTTAATTAGGACCATGTTTTCATCTCAAACAGATTAGTCAAACAGGCAAAATTCACTTTGCTCTTGAAAAGACAGTCACATTTCTTTTAGCAATAACTACCATAGATAGCAACATGCATTTGTTTTTCTTTCACTCAAGTAACTCTCCACACTCTCTGTTTCTGAGACAGACTCATCACTTGCAGCTTGAGGAAATTCATTTTCATAAAGTAAGGAGGACAAATACAGTCCTAAAACTCTTATCAGTAAGTGACTTCAATAAAGTCAGTGTGGCTCACACTCAAATAAGAGATTGAAATCAAACTGCATACAGTTTTAAAATAATATTGCTGGTTGGAATTATCACAGGAGCCACTGATGTCAACAGGTATCAGGCATCTGACTTGATCTTCTTAAAAAGCAAACCCAGGCAGCCTTGCTGTACAGTTTATAGCATGTATGTTGAAGTTCTCAAAGTTTCCTTTAATCACTTTTAGTGTGCCAAGAGGTTTTTCTTCCTAGCCCATTGTATCTACTTTCTCTTACATTTTTCCCTCTTGTGAGGGAAAGGAAAATTTCTTAGCTTCTCGAAGGAAATGTTGAAAAAAAGCATGTGATGTCACAGCTGGTTCTCATGCCAAAATTACAGATTCTGTGAAGGTTTCCTGTGCTGCTACTTTTCTTTTCAACTTGACTGAAACCAAAGTCATGGTATTCACCTCAAAAAGCCAAACCTTCTTCCATTAGTTCATGTAATCCAATTTTTCTGACATAAAAAGAATTAATGTATTTTGAAATAAAGGCTTCATTTTTTTTTTTTCCTCTTATAAATCAGAATTAAAAAATGACCAGGAAAAGAATAATAATAGTAAGTACATTGGCAACATTTTCTATTGGCAACCCCCTTTCCAAGCTTCAATTTCAAGTATAATTGCTTTTTTTTTTTTTTTTTTACCCTCCTTCAGGCTGCAGTTGTGAATAATCTTAAATTGGTCTGACAGACAAAGACAGAAAGCAGACAGACAGCCCAAGGGGAAGACATGAGATGGGGATGCCCTTGCTGGCATGGCAGTCAGAGGCAGTGGCTGCAGCTGCAGCCAGGCACCGCAGTCTGCAGGGGCTGTGAAGTGCTGAAGAGTGGCTGAGATTAGCACTTCCTTGTGAAATGTTTCATGCTTCTCACACGGTGTTCAAGGCAGCGTGAGGAGGGTTTTCTTTATTAAGATGTTTCAGAGTAGGACATACTACTGTACAAGGGTTTTCTCTCTGCTGGCCAGTGCATTTTACTCGGGTGTTTGGCACCAGGAACTAACTAACAAATTTACCTAACCCAGATATTCAGTTAGGGTTTGGTTATGGATGATAATGTGGAAGCTGAATGTCCAGTTTAATGCTACAGTTTGCATCTCTCCCTCATCACTTACAAAGACGCTGGGATTTTTAATCAGACTTTTTTTCCACCTCATGCTGCCCATGCACATTTCTGTTTGGGCAGTGCAGGAATGAACAGAAAAGATCACATCTTGTATCTTGGATTTTGTACTGCATTTATGAATCAGTTTATCTCCATAAGCAAAACTGAAAAATGCATCCCTATTCAGGCTTAGGCTGACTGTTGAACCTGTTATTTTGCTTCATTTTAGCATATATATCAGTAATGGATCCAGGGCTGTTTTAGCTAAACCTGACTGGGCTCCAGACACTAGAAGAAGTCATGGGGGTTTTTTTGTATACCTTTTTATTTTTCCCTTCTTCTTCACGTTATATTGGCAATGAGAATATATTGGGATTTTCCTAGTGTGCATGTCTGTTAGGCAGTGTTTGCTATGAAACCAAAGTGTAGCAAAAGGTGTCTGTGTGTGCTTGCTTGTTGTAGGTATGAGTACAGACCTGTGGGTGACCAACGTCATCTGGAATGATTTTACTTGGTAAATTTGGAGAAGGACACGTGGCTTGGAGGGAAGCAGCTGCTGAACAGTAGAGTCTGCTGATTTATATCTGATTTTGGTCTCTCTTACTATTTTCAGATGGTGAGATCATCTTAGTGGAAAGAAGTCAACATTGTTATTTCACTGCATGTTTGGTTTTTTTTTCCCCAAAAAGTTATTTGCTTAATTGTTCATTTCTGTAACTTATTTCAAAGGCCATTTTCTTCTGATACAAATGTGGGCCTGAATCAGTCTAAAATGCCACAGAAGCCAAAAGAGAGGGAGTGTGCCAATGGTAGTGAAATACCACTACTCAGAGTTCATCAGAAGCAACTCTTGTGGGTGCAAGCACCATCCCTAGAGGACTAGGCTAATGTAAAAAACGTCTTCCTTCTAAAGACCGTGCAAGTTCCTGATACTTGCTCAGTATCAGAATCAGCTTGCTGAGCCTGATGCATGGTCCTTCAGAAATGGAATATATCTTTAGCTGTTCAGGTTATTTTCTTGATTTTGGCTTGCTTAGTCATGCTGAACTGAGTAGACATATGTCACAATTAGCGTGTTCTTGTAAGCAAATCTTGGCAGCAGAGGATGAAGATAGCTACTTAGGCAGGTTAGGGCCAGAGTTTTGGTAAATTAACCAGAAGAGTAGAAAAATAAGTGAAGTTCTCAAAATACAACACAGAAAACGTTTCTTCATGGTGGTGCAATGCACTGTTTTGTTTTCTAGGAAAAAATAAATGCAAATCCAAGTTGATGTGTGAAGAGCTCCATTCTACCCAGAGATTTTATTTCCGTCAGCTTCCTCATTATGAGAAAAATCCATACTTTTAGACCATAAACATCTGCAAAATGTGATCTACGTATGGATAAGTCCCAGGGCAGTAACAAAGTCACACGTTAAAATCGAGGAGGTGTCAGTGGAATTTAAAACTATATTTCTGTTGTTTTGCAGCTTGTCGAGCTGGGTTCTACAAAGCCTCTCCTGGCAATGTGAAGTGTGCCAAATGCCCACCTCACAGCTCTACCTATGAAGATGCATCTCTGAACTGCAGGTGTGAAAAGAATTACTTTCGCTCTGAGAAAGACCCTCCATCCATGGCTTGCACCAGTGAGTAGCATCATTATGCTCGGGGCTGTCATTACTGCTCCTCCATCTGTGTCTCAGCAGCTTGCTTGCTTCTTCTCATGTCCCATTGCAGTCAGCCATCCCTTGCCTCCCATGTCTTCTTACATGTTGGACAGGCTGCCAAAAATTGGTGGGCTGGGTTTATGTCTTTCTATTTTTGTTTTCTCTTTCATGTCCCCTGTCTGACTCCAGAGGAGAGCTAGGATTGTTACCAGTATTTGCAGCCCTCATTCCTGAACTGCACCCTGAGGGTACTGTCTGTCTGTAAGAAAACATGGTCCTTGATAGTCTAGGTCTGTAGTGCAGTGAAATATTTCAGGAGTCTCTACAGGAAATAACTGGAAGAATTTGGTTATTTGTGCATTTGACTTTTTGTATTTTTGCGCCCTTGCTACTCCCATCTTAGAGCACTACAGAAAATCTCATCCCTCTGATTTCCTGTTTCCTTTTATAGGACCACCATCTGCTCCAAGGAACGTTATCTCTAACATCAATGAGACATCTGTTATCCTGGACTGGAGCTGGCCTCTTGACACTGGGGGTCGGAAAGATGTCACTTTCAACATCATTTGCAAAAAGTGTGGAGGAAACAGCAAGATGTGCGAGCCATGTAGCGACAACGTGCGATTCTTACCCCGTCAGGCTGGACTCACCAACACCACAGTGACAGTAGTGGACCTTTTGGCACATACCAATTACACTTTTGAGATTGATGCAGTCAACGGGGTATCTGACTTGAGTACACTTTCCAGGCAATTTGCTGCTGTCAGCATCACAACTAATCAGGCTGGTGAGTCTCTTTCTGATTACCCTTTCTTTGTTCAGAACTGCTGAGATGTATGTACCTTTGTTTCCTTTCCCTGTTTTACAGGAGTTACTCTGACCCCTCATGTGCTGGAGTAACTAATTGACTTGAATATGCTAGTAAAAGTAAAAGCAGAAACAAACCCAGTGTGTTGCTGTCAAAGGACCTGGCAGCATGACTGTTATGATTAACTCCCAGTCCCCAGTTAATAGTCTCTAATAGCAGACTCATATGATTCCTTAGCCAGAATGTGTTTTATTAATAAAACCAGATTTTAATAAAACACTCATTTCAATAATCTCCAACATAAATTACTGTAGTAATGTTAGTGATTAATTTTGATTAAGTAGAAGTGAAAAAATGCTTTGATGTTAGACACAAAAAAAGCTAACATTAGAGAGGTTTAAAACACCGCTTTTTTTTTTTTACTTTTTTTCCTTTACAAGTTGTCTCACCAACTCTGAATTATTGCCAACTTGATGGGGGTGTTGCCAATGTGATGGAGCTGAGTACTGAATTAGGTCCTGGTGTCATAGTTGATAGTGTGCAAAGCGACTATTCATACCTACTAAAGTTATTGAGGCCCTGCTTTTGTCACTGCTCTGCTGTTCTACCATAATATTTGACCAGGTTTAATTTATCTGGAAGATGTGAAGAATCTAGACTCTTCCCTAGCATTTGTTTAGGTACCATTCGTTTAGGAACAGTGTTTGCCAGTAAAGAGAAAGACTAGATCCTGAAATTTCCGTAGTTCTGCTCCTTGCCATTCCCCATCAGGAAGCCTTGTACTGAAAGCATGTGTGTGTGTGCAGTAACTCTGCTCCCACCTCTTCCCATCCCACACCCCATCCCCAAAATATCTACATTTCTGTCTTCCTCAAAGCACAAACCAAATTAACATAGTTCTAAGTAGACTTTCTCCTAGTGAGCTATCTTGCTGCAGTGTTTTTCATATAGAGGATGTATCTCTCTTCCTCAGATCACAGATCTGTCTTGGTGAGAGGCATAAAAATGTGATAACAGACTGTTTTCTGGCAGCAGTCAGTATGTTTCCAAATGCTCTGGAGGACTATCTAAGTATGCAGTAGGCAGAGAGAGGTGAATCTGCCCAATCAAAACATCTTCTCACGATCTTTTTCTAATCTCGGCATTGACTTCAGCTCTGAAACACGTGCTGCATGTCTATTCCAAACAGTTTGTTACTGTTGTAGTTACATTCTTTGGATACTTGTGTCAGTGACTTGAACAGCCTTTGTTTAGTTGCTCTCCTTTCTTCTGATTTTTATATCAGAGGTGTTGCCTTTCAGCCCGTTCACCGCCGTTGCAGTTAGAAACTGTCTGGGGACACTTCATAGAATGAACTCTCTAGGATCAGTGAAAGACAGTTCTCTGCAGAGGACTCCTGCTATGCAGCATGCTTCCCCAGGGCCCAGAGCTGGCTGCCTGTGCATCGCGATGCAAGGTGGATTTTGATTTTGCTTTGGAACACACAGTTCCCGGGATATGGCTGAGTCAGTGCATTTCTGGCAACAGCATCATTGTTTAATGGAACTCGCAGGCTGCTTAAGCAAGTTGTTTGTTTTCTACTTTTATACATAGCCTATTTTTTCTAAAGTACGTTTAGCTAGTGTGGGTTACTACAGGCTTAACTGTGTTCTCTTGATCATGCCGATTGGTTTACTGTATTAGAATTCCCCTAGAAGTTCTGCAAGTTGCTAAAATTAGACCTTAAATATGTATATAAGTCATCTTTTAAAACATAATTACAAAAATGCAATTTCTCTTGCATTCCCTTCCTGGTTAGATCACAAAAGGGACACACCAGAAGCATATTTTTAGCTAATGTCATACTTAAACACCTGGGCAGGGGGTGTGGGGAGAAAGTCTGAAGACATTAGATTATGTTCTAATTAGAAATTCAACTGGTAGACATTTCAAAAAAAGAATTAAAGCACAGATGATCTGGATCTGGAAGAGACTAAAAGACTCCAAAAGCCAGTCATGACTCTAGGGCTATTATTTGCGCTGTCTGACTTTGGGTACATTCTTTCAAGGACATAGGTATCCACTGTTTGGGTAAAGCTTTGGTTAAATGGCTAAGGTTTGCTGGAGTCGAGGAACTAGAAGTATATTGCTTTGGGGGGTTGTTCCGTGGAGGGGGTATCACATGGGGCAATGTGGTTCAGTGCGGCCAGACGGATCCTGGGGACAGAGCCCCTGGCAAGCCTGCAGAAGGAACAGTCTCAGACAGCAGACTGTGAGTTTAGGAGAGAGGACTGAAGTATAGAAGGTTCCTTCAACCTGAATTTCCTCAGTCTCTCCTGAATCCAGACATTTTTACTTCTGCCAGCTTTGGTTTGAGTGCCCTGTAGCCTTGCAGTGGGTATTGTCAAGTTGCAGTTTTAATCCTGGTTTTTCAGTATCCATGTGCTTCTTTCATGCACTTAATGCCTATCCCAGCTTAGTACAAACTGCTCTGCAGAATGTTTATCACCCACCCAAACCACTGGTTTTCAAGTAGTTGGGTTTCCAAGAGCCTGAGCCAGAACTGCAGTGTGTTTTATATTTTCTACTGACAAAAACGTGGGTTTTGTGGCAGTTCTCCTGGTGGTAAAATTCATTGTACATCTTTACTTCAGATTAACTCAGTTCAGGAGAGACATCATTTGGCATTGTGTTTTCCAGGTCTCTGAGCTCCGAAGGCCCACGGAAAACTGAGCACACATTTCTTTCTGTTTCTCACCATACACATGTGCATTTCTGCCTACAAATCCATCACCAGCCTAATGGATCAGAACGTGCATAGCACCAATTTTCTGTAATGCGGTAATTGGGAGATCTGCCAGAGAGTGTTAAAATAAATCCAGCTGATACGTTAGGAGTCAGTCAGTTTGCACAGCAGCTCCATTTTTGTACGAAAACTCATCATATACACACGTGCATGCACATTTACATATGCACATAGGTATATGTAGGTACACAGAGGTGTATATATGTAATTTACGTATACACATAGGTATGTAGACACACAAAAGGAGTCACCTTAAAAGTTGCCAAAAAATTTGCCGATACCTTTACTCTGAGTTTTAGAATCTGTAACTAAATCACAGTAAGATTTTCCTGGAGAGTTTTCAAACCTGGTCTAGAAGTAAAGGAAAGGTGTGTTTCATTGTCATGTGTAAGGTTTGAAACATCCAGAGTCTGATTCTGCTGGTGCTGTGAATGTAAGAAAGATAATACATTTTATAGTACAAAACTGTTGTAAAGCCAAGATCCAGTCCCCTGAGCTGAGGGATATTCTGAATCATGTGGGAAAACTCTGGCCTGAGTTTTGCTATGTTTTTTTTGCACTTTGTTTTCGTTTCCTTCCAGTGAAGGTTAATGAGCAGATGTTGCTGGGGAAAACAAAAAAGGTCTCTTGCAAAATATGGCTAGGCAGGTATGACACTGCAATATTTCTAATTCCTCCAGTCTTTCTGTCTTTGGTGTAGAAAAAAGAGAAAAGGCACACATTTCTATTTAATTTAGTTTGTTGATCATCCTCTTTTGATTGCACTGTAGTACATGCCTGATACAGCTTCCTCAGAATTATATTGAAGGATTCTGCTGCTGCCTGAGGAAAGCTCTCTCCTCACATCAATATGTTGCACCGCGCAGATGTTATCTCCTACTAACTCCAATCAACCCCATTTAGAAAGGGTCACTGACTGCTACGGGAGAGGTGCCCCTGGAGGTGGCATGCCAATTGTGAATGTGCCACGCTGGGAGGCTGACAGCTCTGCCACGCTGCCTGTCTTGTTGCTAGCGTGATCTGGAGTCTGGGCACAGATACTCTAAGTTCATTGTGTTTTCTGAACACACTTTATGGGCTTTTCAAAAATGCCTTTATCTGTAAAGACCAGAAATTTGTCTGTTTCTTGTAGCTATTTAAGTAACCCAAAGGGAAATGACACCTACTCCAGGTCAGGGCGGTTCTGCAGTTTCTGCCTTTGGGCTGTACCAAGCAGAAAACTTATTGAGCTTGCAGAAATCTGCACCAGATTACCAGATACTGGTCTGTCAAGTAAGTCTTAGGAAGCCTCAGCCATTCCACTGATGTCCCAGCACAAACAGTGATGTCCCCATCCTTTCCTACCAGCAGATCTAGGGAGAAGGGTCCCCATACAAGAAGTGGTTCTGTTTGTTCTAAAATCCATTTGCTTAGTTTTGTTTAGCTTTGTATTTGTTAGTTCTAGCAACTGTAAACTCATGTAAGCAATACGATAGTGGCATGTCTAATAAATAATAAATACAGTTCTTGCTGTATTTATTACTTAAAAGAAAATAAATACTGAAAGTATCCTCAGTTTGTTGAAACTTGGGGAAGTCACAAAGTGAGCAATAACAAATAAAACTCCCTACATTCCAGAAGGAGGCTGCACTTCCTATCTAACAAATAAATGTGTTATCTAAGTACAATCCATATAAGTCTATTTGATATTAGCATATACCTAATGATAAAAATGTATTTAACTGCTGAAGACATAAGTCAGAAATAAATAACATCCACTAGCTGTTACCTTTAAAGACTCTAGTTTTACCTGGAGAACGTGTTAGAATTGGTTTGTAGGGAATTCCTATTCTAGGTCTGTGTCCCAAAGTTGAATAAGATAATGTGTAAAATTGATACAGAACATTTCCTCAACAGTCATGTTTTTGGCACTGTGAAGAAGCTTAGAGTCTTTGCATTTTCCTAACTTTCCAGAATATAATTGACTTATTCTGCAGAATACCTCCATAAGACTAGATGGCTTTAGAGAGATTTGATTTAGTTAAATTGCCTGGAGTTGCCACCTCCTTCCTAAACTTCATCAGAGTGCCTGCAGGATCCAGTCTTATTCATCTGTGTATCATACAGCATTATTGTATGGTATGGTACTACAGTAGACAGCTCTGGTAGTCCCCCTTGGAGTCAACAATGAGTAAAACGAGACCTACTTTCCACTAACTAGCTTTCCCCACGTGAACGTTAGGATATCTGATTGTGGAGGGAAGCAGTTTTAAATTGCATGTGAGCATTCAGTAAAACTACTGCAAACCTCTGCATAATCACACTCGTGTTACTCTAAGAATTAGTTTTTTCCTACTTTTTCGTGTTAAATTAATTGGGACACTCTAAAGGAAGAGTGCCCATTTTGGGATTTGAACTGAACAAATTAGTTTATAAACAAGTGTACATTACACTAGTACAATTTTACTATGGAGACATGTAATTTTTGTTTGAAGATGCATTTTGGCTTCCTAGCTGTAGAAGTGTGTAAGCTCTAGAATATTAACTGCTGTCCCAAGAGAGCTTGTCTACACTTTTATCTTTAATTTCCGTGTACCATTTTCAAATGGCTCTGGGTCACCATGCAGGGTAGCAAATCAAATTGTCCAGGTTAGACTGGAGGGACTGCAGGGGCAAAGCAAACAGAATGAGCAAAATCAAAACACCCTGTACAGGGTAGGTGGGAACAAGGGAGCTAAGTCTGTGACTCTCTTTTTACAACAGCATTTTCCTGAGTAGAGCATCTACTCCATTTCAGTCTGAATAGTCTGTCTCCATACCCCAACTTTGCATGTGTGTCTTCCTGACCTCTTACCCCTTCTATGTTTCCAGTATGTTTCTGTGTCCAGGATTCCAGCAAAACAATTATTAGCAACAAAATTCAATGAAAATATAAATATTTTCTTTATTTTCCAAATATACCCAATATACGTGCTGATGCCTAAGTGTTGGGTGTTTTTAATACCTCAGGTCTTTACTGCATGCCTCCTTGATAATAAAATAGACTGTTTTCTTTTAATCACTAAAAGCACAGTGTAACAGCTTTAAATTTAGTTTTATGCTTGATGAGTTCTTAAGGACTTAAGGCCTTGTAAACCAAGGTCTCACCAGTGCAGCTGCGAATGGTGGTAGCAGCTGAGTTTAGCTGCAATAAGCCAGCGTCAGTACTAAATCAATGCCAAAGAGTTATGTCATGTTGTATATCCTAGCATCAGGAGATACTCCCTCAAACTCTGCCGCTAGTTCAACCCAGCTCTTCCACACTATCCATATTCAGATAGTCATGAAAAAAAAAAAAAAAAAATTAAAAAAACCCAGAGCATAAATAGGAATCTCTGCTTACCTGATATAGAAAAAAGTGCAAAGGAAACACGAGTTTTTTTGTGGGCTCAATTATACCTAGAGATGCCAGCCTTTTCCTAGTAACTATAGGAAGTGATTATGCTCCTCAATTAAGTGCCAAAAAATGCTTAAACCTAACTTTTGCCCCCCACCCAGGTCATTTGTGCACTTGTAAAATGTTGGTTCCTTTCTCTGCACAGCACCTTTCATATAGGAAGCTTAAAGAGAATAATCATCCCTGAATGCAAATTGAGGCATCTACACACAGCTATAGTAGAAAGAATAACAAAAAAACAGACTACACCATACATCATCTCTGACTTCCCTAGGATAACAGTAGTCTGGTTATCGGGAATCTCCTCCTTTTATCTTTTGTATTTCTAAAACCCACATAGCAGAACAATTCATTTATCCTGTTTAATCATCTTGCTTAATCATTTAACCCATGCGTGAAAAGATGTAGGAAAACAGGTGACTGCCATAGTAGCTGTGCATGTGCACTTCGTGTGGCAATATCAGGTCTGGAAGTTGACTCAGTAATCCTTTTTTCTCTCTCATTTTTTTTCTGGATTGATGAGTAACAATGTGATAAAAGCACATCAACCAGCTATTTTCTTCAGGTGTAAACACACAGCCCAGGCTGCTACACACATTGAACCAAATTTATTTTTGTCTTTGTCTCTTTATTAGTTGTCAACTAAGTTTATTAATTGTCAACTCTAGCAGTTTTAAAATGCAAAAGGGATAAGTTTGTTCAACAAGAAGGTAACCAATCAGGCACTATGGAGTTTTTGCAAGGGGCCAGGATTAAAATTATTCAAAAAAGCTTGAGGGGGGAAAAAAACTGATCACTAGGTACACAAATTAGGATCATCAGGAGGAGAGTATTAAAGGGTAGATGTAGGTGGTTTGTAATATCTCAATAGTATGTCATTCGCAGATTGAAAATGTCAAGCCATCCTTGAGTTTCAGTTTGGGGGATAAATGTTTAAAATGGAGAAAGAATCAGTAAATTTTTCAGTGCAGTTATAAGCAAAGACTTGCTTAGCTTCCAGGAAAAGCTGTTAAAACCTCCTCAGAACTAGAATTTTATTTGCCTGAAATCTGTGGCTTCAAGGGAATAAATTCAGCACAAAATTAAGCACCAAGCTGTATTTCAATATATGTCTTTGATTACTTGCAAGGATTGTGATGCTCTTCATGCACTCAGCCTTTATTCTGTTAAGCTAGACTGCACTGTCTTCAGCAACTTGAAAATGATGTGTAATGCTCCCTGTTTAAATAAAATCCATATTTAGAAAGTGTGTGCACTTTACAGTCCATATCCCAAGACAGATCCCTTAAGTAGATCTGTCTTCTAAGAAAGACAATTTGAGAAAGCCACAGATGTTTGGTGCATGATATATTTCTTTCTTTCCCTATGGTCCTTATAAAAAGCACAAGAAGATAGACTTATTAAAAGTGAGCTAATGACATGATGTAGGGAGTCTCTGGTTCAGTGACTGTTATTACAGCTGTGCCCCATTACGTACTGAATACCTAGGACATGCTTGGTTTTTTGAATGACATTTATCTTTTGAGTTTCAAACATTCCTGGCATAAATAAAGATTTTACGCTTTTCAAATGTGTTTTACAGTTCAGCCCAGAGGCTATTCAAGGATCATTTTAACTCAATAAAACTCTTCCTTTTGGGATATAAAAGGGAAATGTTTTAACAATGTCACTCCATGCATAGCCTGTTATTAGCTAGAGATGTTCTGCTTGCAATGCCTTTGATCCCTTTTCCCCTGAATGTCAAGGAAACTCTGCCGAGGCTTCAAAGTCTGTGGCACACATTGGTCTCTTCTGTGCACACACAATCCTCAAGTGAATGCTCATGACCTTAGAGAAAGTTTTCAGGTGAAGTTTGTGGCTGAGCCAGTGTTTTTCACACCCAGTGCTTTTAGCTGCTTTTTCCAGCCATCATGGTGAAGCTGTATTCAGTAATCGAAGGATCATGGTTTTCTCTACTGCTTCTATTGCAGTCTTAACGTGAGGCTACACGTGGATTCTCATTTAATATTTTGGTTTGGTAAAATAGCAAAAATACAGAAATAGAGGTAAACAGAATGCTTAGCATTCAGTTAAATAATATTCCTTAGACTTCTGGCTTGGTTTCCTTTGTCTGTCCTAGCATTCTCAGTAATTGCTAAAGGAAATAATCTGTGTTCCTCTTGATTTTAAACAAAGCTATCAACTTCCCTTGCTTCTTCAAACTCTTCTGTCTAGACAATTTTCAGGCTGGGGACAGCTGGGGAAAAAACATTACATTTTTTCTTTGGGTTTGGGGACTATTCCTGTCAATGGGAATTATCAGTGTAATAATTATTTTTTTTAAAGCATTTTAATATAAAACCAAATTATAGTTTCGAAGTTATGCACCCGTGCATGTTACAGTCTTCACATGTGCAGCTTTGGTTTTATTCACACCAACTACATAAGCTGATCTGAGTCTCAGAATGAGTCATCCTGCTCATGAAGTCAGGTACCCTCTGAAGCCAGTAGACCTTGTTCTGAAAATTCAAGATTTAGCTTCTTCTCACTAGTACCAACTTCCCAGTGTTACAAAGTGAGTGGCCTCAGAATTTGTAAGCTTGACACCAGAAATCCCTCAAGGAAGTTATATTACTTTGTTTACTTTTACTTTTCTTGCAGTCTAATTCTGCATCAGAATATGTATGAAAGTTTTCTTCTTAGCAGTCCATCTAGTATTCCTTCTAGTATATAACATGTAGATGTGGTGCTGAGGGACATGGTGTAGTGGTGAACTGGCAGTGCTGAGTTAATGGTTGGACTTGATGATCTCAGAGGTCTTTTCTAACCAAGGCTATGATTCTGTGCTTCTATGCTATAAAGAAACTGTTCAAAACCAAACAAAAATAAAAGCTAAATCACCTCAAAATCAAAAGTGAAAGGTAACGTTGACCACCTTTCAAGTCTATTCCATCAGAGATTCTCCTATCCTTTGCAAAATGAATTGGTCCAAAGCCATCTGCGAAACTACCAAAGAATGACATGGGCAAGAGTTTTGAGAAATATTGTTTCCATGTTTCACAGTGTTTTCTGACCAGGTTGAAAAGATGGAATTTACTTGACAGACCAGTTCAGGAGCTCTTGGTGGCTACTTAAAAGGAAACGAGTTTATGATATAAAATATTATTTGTCTGAGGGCAATTGTCTTCTCCAGGTTTGCATACTGGCATTTCTAGAGATGGTTCTTAAGTATTCTTCTTAAATTGCGAATGGGATTTCTCTGATTAAGGAAATAACTAACCTTTCATGGAAAGGGAAAACCTACTCAGCACCTGACAGTTGACGTTATGGGTATGGTGAATAAATAAATTCTTCTTTCTGAAAACTTCACAGCAGGAAGCCTGAGGCTCTGACGTCTTACAAAGTAATATAACAATGGGGTGGGAAAGGCAAAGCAAAACTGTTTATTTTAAACTGATACGGTCTTAAACACATTCAGGGAAAAATATGAAGTATTGTCAAGCTCCCACCATCACCATCTCAAACAGAGAACAGAAAGAATAACATTTGTGTTATGAGTACCTTTGGGCTGAATCCTTATGAAAGCATGTACAGCATTTGTCTCCTCTCTGAAATAACAGCTGTGAACACCATGGCACCATAATTTTCAGTTTCTGAAGTGAGTGCCTTGTCCAGCCTGATACTTCCCCAACAGACATGGTGTTTCCATGATTTATTACACACGTGTTAAACATATGAGCAAGTCTAACATTTTGTTTGCTCTGTGGAAGGCATTTGCTATCTCTTTTAATAAAAAGAGGGAGAAATGAGAACACGAATGTGCAACACTTAATGAAGTTTGCTTTTAATTTAGAATTTATTTGTAAGAGTGAGAAGTGAGCCCTGGTAATCACATGTCCAGGGACAGCTGCTGCCCAGAAGGCTGCCTTTCTCTGCTCTAGAGAGTGAAATCAAGCAGCTGCCTTTTAGTGCAATTTCTGCTGAAGCTGCTTGTTTTCCCCTTTCCAGTTCCCTTTCCCTCATGACACCTGTGCACTGCCTGCAGCCACTCTGCAGTCTGTAACCACAGGCTGGAGTCCACCAGCTCCCAGATGCATTTGGGTACGCCTGCCATAATGCAGGCAATCATCCATTAAAAGCAACATGAACAAGTCGGTCTTTAAAATGTTATGTCCTTTTTCTGGGAGAAGCATATTCAGCTCCCACACACTGCTTTGTTTCATCCAAAGTTAACCTGTTCTTATTTGTCCTGAAAGTTTTGTCCTATTTTTCTTCCAGCCTGGGCCTGGTGTGAGGGTCCTATACCCTGACATGGGGGGCCTCTTGGTGTTGGGATGGACAGACTTCCTAATGCCTGGTCCTTGGGGACAGGGAAAACCAGAGGAGGTGCATTGTGTTCTGGCTGAGTTGCCTAATGATGTTACAGAATCAGATGACATTTTACGGCCCAAGTCGTAAAAATATATCGAGTCTGCTTCAGCTCAAGGAAAAGGTGCAGGAACACGAACACAAGTGCTGTGTTAGTTTAACTACGTGTCCTGCAGATTACAGGGTAAAGGGCTGTGCCTGCACACACGTTGAAGAGGTGGGTAATTGTATCTGGAAGAGGAGCGTGTAGGGTTTAGCAGGTTCCCAAAGTGCTGTTAAAGCATAACTGTTTCCTCCTCCTTCTGCCTCCTGGGAGGCACCTGGGGACCCAGCACTGGCTGGGCCTTCTTGGAATGTGCCTGTGGGATCAGCCTTGCTTCTGCAAAACCACGTAGAGGGCATCAGTGCCATCAGCTGCACTTAATGGAGAAAGTAAGCAGTAATGCAATCAGAGAAGATTTAAAATAGTGCTACTCCTGCTTTCTGTGAGCAGGCTTCTATAACAAACCCCTTCAATGTTAATCCACAGATTAGATGTTGGAGATGTAAAGGATCCGAAGACAAGCATAGCAATTCAAATATACATTGTGTTAATGTGATGATGTCATGGAGATGTGATGTCATTATACTGATTTGCGAGTCATTACTCAGGACATGAATTGAGTGCTGGTTGGTAGTGAAATGGTTGGGTAAACCTAAAGACAAAAAGGCTTGTTCACAAAAAGAGCAGATGCTGGGTTCTCGTTGCGTGAGTGAAATGTCTATGTGCAGCACTGTGAGCAGTGCCAGATGGAGCCATGCACGGGTGCCTCATGCTTGCACTAGAGTAAGTTCTCTCATGTATCCTGACTCTGCAGATGTGACTCCAGTTTTCCAGAGAAAATGCCTCTAAGTGAGAGATGAGTTTGTTCATTCAAACATTGGTATTTCCACTTTGATTTGTATGATAGTTTTGTGGTTTGGACACCGGTCCTCTAAGATTTACAGATTTGGGTTTGGGTCCCAGTGGATACTACTGTCAGAGGCTGCAGGCTTAATTTTCAGGTTATGATCTATCTTTACTGCTTGTGTTCCACGTTACCTCCTAGGGGCATCATAGACAATAAAGAAAATTTATGCATTATATCAGATGACAGTATTATGATTACTTAATGAAAATATCAGTTTTCTAAAGAAAGAAAAAGGAACTCACCTTCCATTTATTCAGCAGTGCAGAAGGAGTTGCAATATAGTCAGTTCTGCTTGCTCAGATATCTTCTTGGTCACTCTCAGTTCAACTTGGAATACTTTACTCTCTGATGCTGATAGTTGGTTGCAAGCAACAGTTGGAACTGAGCAGGCCATGGTAATTTTTAGAATGAAATCCTTCCCTAAAATTTAGTTTGTGATCTAGAGACTTAAGCAAGGAACAAAAGGACTCTTAATATTTCAGCAGTTGTACACACATGGCTTTCCAAAGTTAATACTGAGTACTCTCTATAACAGGACAGGGAATTTTCTTCCACTACATATATATATATACATCTGTAAGCCAGTCACATATGAAAACAATAACCAAGGAATAAGGAAAAAGTCAATAAGGAGATTTATATACAGCTGCTGTTAAACTGGAGGAAAACAAATGATCTGTTGGGGTCAGTTTTGCTGGGAAATCAATTTGAGCAGAGTTTTATTGTCATCTCTGCTAGATCCTTCATGTTATTTGCTTGCACCTTTAATAGGCATGAATGAGGAGGTTTTTACACTTGTGAGTCTAAGCTCACTGGATCATTGCATTTGTTACCTTTTCAACAGCCCCATTCCCAGTTGTCACAAATGCTACCTAACAACATTGAGAGCTCAAAGTACATTTCCCTTTGTAACTCTAGGGAGTTCTGAATGTTCATATTAACTGCTTAAACTAGTCATAAACCAGTTAGACTGTAGTACCAGACAAATAGTAACCATCTGATGCATAAAAATGTCTCTATATGCATTGCATGTGACTGTTGAGACTAAACCCCTCAATGCATGGCCATGCAAGCCTAAAGTTAATGATAAAAAAGCCCAACTCCTATTCAGTGAAGAGGTTAAGAGTACTAATACATTCCTCAAAACACCAATAAAAATGTGTACAAGCCACACGATTTATCCAAAAATCACTGAAAGAGGATTTATTCAACCTCTTAGTCTGAAAACATACCCTCCTTAAGTTTTACCTTGAAATTTGTTTTCTAAATGATAGATTAGTGTATCCTAAATTTATGTTGCTATTGACACTTTAATATAAATTTTAAAACTTCAGTTTACCTTAAAAATCTTCATAATGTGTCATTATTTTCTAGCCCGTAGTACAAAATTGTTTTTATCAGTTGGAGCTGCAGACATTTAAAATATTTGTTATAGCATTCTGTTGTTGCACAATCTGATTGTCTTTTAATTTAAGAAAGGGAAGTCCTGGAACTACAGTGAAAAATGTCTGTTCTAAATATGAAGTACTTCTGTTCCCTTTTGCAGCCTGATTTTGAATTCAGTCTTTTCCTATTGCAGTTATTTAATGGCTTTCAGCAAACAGAAAGCTCTTGGCTCTCTCTTCCTTGTACAGAAGACAAGACTAAATGCATTGCTGCTCATGGTGATGCCTTCATTGTTTAATGATTTATAACATTAACTTCCTTTAACTGAGGTTTCGCTCTTTGCTGGATTTTCAGACTTTTCCAAGTAAATAGTAAAATACAGTAATTGAGCTGCTCTGGTGAGAAGGGAGGAATAGCTGTGTTACCAAAAGGAAATTAAATATATAGTTGACCACTGAAATATCTGAAGACACTGTTCCTTTATGCACTGAAGACTAATACCTTAAAACTAGATTACTTTTGTGATCCACATAGTTAAGATGGTGATTCAAACAGATTTGGAATACATAGTTTCTGTAGCTCAGAGGTTCAGTAGCTGTTGGAGGAGCCTGGCGTGCAGCACTGTGTTGCAGAACTCAGATCTGTTCTGTGCGTGGGATTAAAGATGCCTGAAACTTTGTGTTTCCCATGATTATCCATCTCCCCTCCATTTGCCCATGCAGTGGGATGCTGTTTCTTCCAGACACTCGGTATGTATAATTTCTAAGCAGCTTTGGGAGCCCTAGGGATTAGAAAAGGTATATGAATGTTTTATGATGTTATTGATAACTGCAGAGCAGACGCTTTTCTAATAAACTGCTGTGAGATAAGTTACTGGGAGCATCTGCAGAGATGTGTGTAAATGAGTTCAAAATAATTAATACTGTGTTAGAAGAAAGCTTTTTTTAAAACACATCAGTATTGCAGCATAGAAGATTATTTCAGCCTGCCCTGAGAATCTGTTATAGCACAAATTACCATAATTTATTAGGGGAAAAGCCATTTCTGTTAATCATATATTAATTATTCATAAAATCTGTATTAATGTTACCTTAATGGAAAGTGTTACCAGCTGGGGTACTGGGTTTAGCTATCTATTCACTTACAAAGAAAGATGAATAGCCTGACTTAAAAAGACGATATAAAAATGACTTACAGGAGCATAAAAGCAGCAAGCATGGGTATATGAGTTAGCATGGAGCTGGCTACAGTAGAGCAGTCCAGCCAGCTAACCACTTTGTATTTTGGCTCTAGCACTGGTTTGTGTCTGAGTGGAATTCAAGTGGAACTACTGAAGGATGTTCATTACAAGCCAGTGCTATACCTTGCCCTAATGCTTTTCAGCTCTTCATAGAATCATTTTCGTTGGAAAAGACCTCAAAGATCATCAAGTCCAACCATTAACCCAGCACTGCCAAGTCCACCACTACACGATGTCCCTAATTTCCCCATCCACATGTCTTTTAAATACCTCCAGGGCAAGTACAGATCTGGCGAGTCTGAGTAAAATAGAGACTCTTTCACATTCTACTTTAAAAACAAAAAAAACAAGAGCAACAACAACAAACCTCCCTAAAATCTGATTTCAGGCATTTAAATTTAGGATAAATTCTTCCTGTCAGGTAAAAAAGAAAATTAAAAAAAAAAAAGGATTTTTTAGCAGCTTTCTAATCCTCTCAGAAAGCTATTGTGAACCATGTGACATGTGAAAATGCTGCGCAGAGGATGTGTTTCAACCCAGAACAAACGTGGAAGTGTGTATATACACGTGTGCTTGTGCAGCTCTGTGTAGCTTTCTAGACGCTGTACTCACCTGAAGAAGGATGTTAACATTTAGTTTGTGACTCAAGACTAGAAGGTATGTTTTGACGGAAGTTTAGCAAAATCAAACACAGAATGAATTTACCAACATTTTTTTTAATTAAAGCTTTTTTTACCCTGGCTTTTGAAAGATCTCTTGCAGCAATGAAAACCCAAACAGAAAGGGCACTGACTAATGCATACAAATGCGTAATGCCTGTAAAGTGCAACTAGTTTTTTATGAACAGTAAAAGCTTCACAGGATTCTGCTGAAATTAAAATGTTTAGATCAGCTAGAGCCTTTTTATTAGGATAATACAATGGTGAACTTATAAACACATTTGTTTTACATGTTAAGATAAAAGACTGTTTATTGGTAGAAGTTTTATTTTTTAAAATGACAGTTACGACCTTTAATGTGTGATCTGTAAGCTATCATCTGATTAATTTTGGCCAAAGCCATGGAAGAGAAGCATGTGGTGTGGGAAATCAACCCAAAAGAAACAGAAAAAATAATTAAGAAAATTGTATAGATTTCAGTGGGTCCAGGAAATGTAGGCCTGATCTTGGAACAGCGTGTAGAGCTGGGTGGTCTAAAGCTGAACTGATGTTCAAGAATAGTAGGCAATTATGATTTTTTTTTTTCCCCTGTAATACTGATAGTACTTCCAGGTTTTGGGTGGTGGGTGAGTCTGTGGCATGCAATCAGTTGGCATGCCTAACTCTGACTGATGCAGAATAGAAATGAGGTTACTTTGCAGTTTAGATTTTTTTTTTCCTTCAAATTTCCTTTTGAAAGAAATGTGGTAAAGGAAAAGTGTATATGGGAGCAATTTGTATCTGGAGAGCTTACCAAATAATGTTATAAAAGTGACTGCAGTATTCTGCAGTACGCTGATGGTTATTACTAGCCATGGATACTGGGAGCTCCTTGTACGTAATGCATCCCAGCACCATTTTACACTTGCGTATGAGAATGTTATCAGAGTTCTGCAGAATCTGGTAATGATAATACTTCAGCATTGTAACAAATAGGTAGTTCTGTTATTTTGTTCTCTATTTTAGTACATAAAATATATTTCATTGCTTACGCTGTAGTAGCAGATTGAAACCATCTGCTGCCTTGCCACTAGTCCGCCAGTCTAACAGAAAATCTCAGTTCATTTTCCTTGAGGCCAGCACGCTTTGAGCCATGTGTACCAGGACTATAATCCAGCTGCTGAATGTTGATACAAGTCCAGACCTATGCTCTTGAGTCTTTTAAATGGAAACAATACTCTTTGCCAAGGATTAGAACAGAGATAAACTCAGTTTTCCTTTTCTCTCTCCCCTCCTCCCCCCATCCCCTTTACAGCTCCGTCCCCCATCACAGTCATAAGGAAAGACAGGACATCCAGGAACAGCGTGTCTCTGTCTTGGCAAGAACCCGAACACCCCAACGGGATCATCTTGGACTATGAGGTCAAATACTATGAAAAGGTGGGAAGAAACATCAAAGGGGAGGTTTTTGTGCTGGTAATACTTTAATGAAATTATTGCATCTTGCTTATGTTAAGGATTCAGAGACACCCTTACTCACTGTCTGCCTCAAGGCTTGAAACTGTTCAATTTTTGGTAAGAGAAACATCATGAAGATATGAAGTGAAATTGTTGTTGTCTACCAAGTTCATCCCCAAACACATCAGGACAAATATAGAAAGTAATGCAGACAAGCTGTAATACTCTTTTTTTTTTTTTTTTTTTTTTTTTTCCTTGAGTGCTGTTTACTTGCTCAGTTCTGTTATGCTGTCAGTGTTCATACATTTATTTGTTAGCATCCATGTGCTGGTGCTTCCCTGTGGCACAAGCATCTTTTACACAAAAATGATTTGGTAAAGAGATGGGCAATGTTTTAGTGGCTGGTTTGCACTATGAAAAGTTTCCACTTTTCATGAATAGCTGAATTCTTCATAAACTGTATGTAAATAACTACAAATGAAAGAAAACCTGCCATTAGATAGGTTCTGCTTTTTTATTGATGTTTGCTTTTTTTTACAGCTGTTCATTTCTGCATTGTATATTGATCTGTATTTAGGAAAAAATAATTTTTCGTAACAGAATATTGCTACTGAAGTTGACAAACTTTGAAACAATATCAGAAATAATAGTTTTGTTTAGCATTGACTAATGAAGTTCTTGTATAGAAATCATGCTTATATTTCTTACATGCTAGGGAAAACATGGTGCCAATATCCACTTGGAAACTGGTGTTAAGAAGACTCCATGAGTATTCAGTTAGTCTTTAGAAAGTTTTCTCATGGAGCCAACCAGTGGGACAATTTGGTATTGATAGTCCATACCTGATCTTCAGCAAAAGATTGGTGATTGAAGGGCTGTATTCTGATTTTGGGAGGGCTTTTTTTGGTGACCACTTGAACCTTCAAAGACTTTGGTAATAAAATTTAAATATACGTAGTACTACTGATAGAAGAGGAAACAGAAAATTTCCTAAACATCTCAGTTTAGTCTCACCTTATAGAGCAGTACCCTATAGGCTTGAACTTTGGGTTTTTTTTTCTGTTAATTTCAATGGGGATAGGATTAAGTCTCTATCCTGGGCTTGAGAAGTAAAAGAGAACTGCCTTGTATATCATGTTGTCTTTATTTGTGCATCCTCAGCAGTAAAAGGATACAGGAATTATTTAGGTTGTCTTATTTTCATTTTTTTTTAAGAAAAGAAAGTAGATTCTGCCTTTTAGTGAGGCTTGGAAGAGCTGTTTACCTCACAAAGAGCCTATGCCTGGAAGATCGCAGAACTTCAGCCTGTTATGCAGAGTCCAGGTTATTTCTCTGCATGATTAACTTATGTTTCATTTGAGAGCTACTTGGCTGCTCTTGCCACCTTTGGCTGTGCCTTTGTTTCCCAAGGGCTGCGGCAGCACTGTCTCAGCTCCACCTCCAGTCTCCCCCAGTGAAAGTAATGGTATCATAGAATGGTTTGGGTTGGAAGAGACCTTAAAGATCATCTCGTTCCAAACCCCACTGCCATGGGCAGGGACACCTCCCACCAGACCAGGTTGCTCTCAGCCCCACCCTTGAGCACTGCCAGGGAGGGGGCAGCCACAACTTCCCTGGGCAACCCGTGCCAGTGTCTCACCACCCTCACAGGAAAGAATTTCCTCCTAATATCCAATGTAAATCTAACCTCTTTCATTTTAAAACTGTTACCCCTCGTCCTTTCACTTCATGCCCTTGTAAAAAGTCCCTCTCCAGCTTTCCTGTAGGCCCCTTCAGGTACTGGAAGGCTTCAGCTCCACACCAGTACCATGGGGTGCAGGAATTGACGTGATGGTGTGTTGTGCATCATGGCATTAGGGTGATCTCTTGGGTTTTAGCTGCTCCAAAGGGAGAGAATTTTTCCCCTTCTGAGCATTTAATTCTTTTTAATTGAATGATCGAGAAGTTTTATTTGTGTATTTGAGGGGGTTTTTTTTTGTGTTGTTTTGATCATAATTCTCTGCTGAAATTGGCTTGCTTTATTCAAAAAAATTGTGCCCTTCCAGTGTGGTTGTATGCACAGCCTGAGCATGCGGCTGCTATTCCCACTGAGCACATCCAGTCTTAAGGAGCAACTGGCTGTCATAAGACAGCTTCGTAAGACAACCGGCCTTATGAGGCTGATCTTGCACATGTGTTTCTTCCCTTTGAAGTCTGTGACCAAGAGTTCATGTGCACCAGACAGCTTTCTTAAACCAGAGAGCCAACGGCTTGACAATAAGAGCCAGATCACTTAGAGCAAAGGATTTTTTTTAAAAAAACAACCTTCTGACACCAGTGTTTCTAATGTGTGTTCTGCAGCCCCATGGGGCATCAGAGGTCTGTTCCTCAGGGTTTATGAAATGTAACGAAGAAAAGTAAATCTGTTGTCAGGGGGCTTTAATCCTTTGCCATTTTAGGTCTGCAAATTGAAAAAGGTTGAAACCTACTACTCTGCACATGTTAAACTTACCTGAGGCCAGAGCAGCCCGTGCTGGACTGTTACTCTTCATTTCTTCTCCAAACACCTTTGGAAGATGCTGCTTCTCAGTCTGAGATCTCTAAGCAACTGCCCTCCTCTCCTCTTTTGTGAACAAAGCTTTCATTTTAAACTAGTCCAGTCTGTTTGATTTTCTTCTTCAGAAATCATCTTGGTTGTGCACATCAGAAAACCCACTGCTGTTAAGTGACAACTGCTCGAAAATCAGCCCTTCACAATTAGCAGTCTGGGTATTTCTCCTGACAAGTCATACCTGATTGCTGGTAGATGATTTATGTTGAGCCATTCTTTTCCCTCCTGCCTGTTTTTCCTTGCTATACCTTTTGTCATCTCTTGGAAATTAATAAACACAGCATTACAAGAGTAATACAGGTCAGCCCAATTCTGTCATATGCCTTGTCAGTGCAAACATTGGGGTTTTTTTACTTTAAGTTGTTCTTAAATTTCAAAGAATACATGATATTTAAGGGCAACTGCATGGCACTGATATTCAGGATGTTAGAATAGATTTGGAATAAAAAAAAAATGTTCTGTTTCTAAATTATTATATCATTTAGGTTTTTTTAATGACTTCTTGGCATACAGTATGTAGGAAATATTTATTTTTCGCAAAGGCAATTAACTTTTTTTTTTTTTTCCCACCAGTGATTTCACTTGTGTGGCCAAAAGAGAGTAGAGCTTTGTGTGATGTTTCTAGAGAAATTGGGAGCTAGAGTTTTGGGAAGCTGTTTTAACTTTTTGGAATGAACCTACGGGGTTTTAATGCATAATGCTATGAACTGAGAATGACAATTTTTCAGACTCACTGTTTGGAATAAAACTGTGTTTTCTGTAAAATTCTATAGAATTAGTTACTAGTCTATAACAGAAAATTCTAGAGAATTATTCGTATTCTATAGAATAATCTATATTCTTACTATTAGTTACAATTTATTCAAAACATTTAAAAGAAATAAAATCTTCTTTCAGAGGAATACTGTATGGAACTTCTAGGCATTTATTTTATGGTAGGGCGTAATGTTTTATGTTAAGTTAATGGTACCAAATGGCACCCCAGTTTAATCCATCCATATAATGCTCTGCTGGGTTTTAGGTGTCTCAGACATCAAAGTACACATATAAGACACGTAATTTTTTTTTTCCTTACATAAGCAGGTACTCTGTTTCCTCCTATCCTTGCTCACATAGTTCTGTACCTCGGAGGGAGTATCTTGTCATGCAAAGATATGAAAAAAAGCCGTCTCCTAAATACCACATATAAACTATTAATCACTTCATTTAAATATGTGGCTTAGAATTATGATAACTAGATCTCACACACGTTATTAAGGTGAAGTCTGCTGCAAAGAATGAGTGAAATTTAATTGGAATCTTACATTGCTGAAATAGGTTTGGCTTTGCTGTAATTGAAATTGTGTGCTCAGTAAACTGGTTAAAGCCAACAAATAAATAGTGATATCTAGTTTGTGCTCTTTCTGAGGCTGAAAAAGTAAATTATACGCAAATGCACTTAGTTGCTTTTAAACATTTATTATGTTGACTTTGAGAGTAGGTGGGCCACCTATACTCCATGGGCTTTGTAGGAACTGTTGTATCAATGAACAGATCATGCTTGGCAATAAGGGACTGTGTAGTCCCAAAGATGTGTAGTCTGGTTTTGGCCTCTCAAGTGTACATGGGGCTGATGGGGAAAATGTTCTTCCTCATATAATGTAAACACTTTCTGTGCTTATCTGAAAAAGGACAGACCATTCACTCTCACTAGTACTGCCACTAGAAATGCTAAATGTATCCAAAATCTGTCTTTTGTAAAACACAAGTTTAAAGTTATAAAATGTCATTTGTAAATGAGGCACTAACAGCAAGGGGATTTGCTTCCCAGTGAAGATGGTGTCTGGTAAACTATGCAGAAATATTCAGAAAGAATACGCTTTGTGCATCCAAGTTCAGATTTATCATCAAACAGAATGTTTGATTAAAGTTCTGCTTGGCAAAGACTGACTTTCCTTTTTGTATAGTCCTTCTGCTTATGGCAGCTCTAGTGCTGTATCTCTGAAGTTTTACTTCATCTCCAAGAAAGATAAACTTGGGCTTTTATGTGGTGTTTCGCTGATTTGATTACTAGTAACATAAAAAATGACTTGCAAAATATGTGTGTAAAAATCTTACCATAAACTGAGATACCGTGACATCCTCCATACCATTGTTTTAAACGTTTATTTTCCAAGTTCCATTGCGGATGATGAACAGACAGGGCCCTGACTATAGTTTCCCTTGCATGTATGTATCTGCACAAGGAAATGTTTGCATTTCATAAAAGCAGCCTGAAGTGAGATCAAAATGAATGTCCAGTCATAGCATACACAAAAGATTTTATGTTTTAAAGACAAGATTATTATGTCTTTGAAATTAGAATAGTTGCCTACATTCAACTAAATGATGAGATAAGGAAAGCCTGCAAATTATGGTGCTAGGCCTTTGTTAGCTCAAAAATAAATAATTTTATGTTTTATCTACTTAGAACATCTTCCTGTAAATTTTCTCCTTTGAATTTATAACAGAAAACTTTTCCAGAGAACTATCGGGAAACTATGAGGAGGTCCAATGCTGACTTTCATTTTATTTTTATTGTGCAAAAAAAATAGGCCATAGTAAACATTTTTATAGTCATTCTTTGAAGACTAAGTCCAGCTCACCATGTCTGAAGTTCTGAAGTTTCATTTCTGGACAGTAACTTTTAGGCAAAAATTTAGGTGCTTTTTCTTTTTTTTTTTTTTTTTTTTTAATTTTCCTTCACTGTGATTACTCATGTGCATAATGTTGAATATTTTGTGGAGATTCTGGCAATTTCCCTAACTGTGGTGTAAATGTTTCTCTTTCTCCCTATACCAAAGACTGCCAAGAACAGGGTAGTTAGGCGTCTGTAGCACCAAAGTTTCTGATGTCAACCTACTAACTTAGAGGAAACCTAACTTTCTTACTCTAGACAGTGCTGCAGAGCAAACACACTAAACCAGCTCTGCTCACTTGAACTTTTCACGTGAGGGTGAAATGGCTTTGATAATGAGTGTGTTGAGTATTTTCCAACCTCTCCACTTGTGCATCGGCACTCTAGTGTTGTCAAAGTTAAAATGTCAGTACCTTGTAGGCTAATGCAATGCCATAAAACATAGTGGGAATTAGATGAGATTGTTTGCATCCGACATACGTTAACTTAACTCGCTTTCTGCTTTCAATCAGGCAGAACTCAATGGTTTTAGTGTATTTCAGAGTGTTCAAAGTAAAAGGGCAGTATATGAAAACCCCACCACCTCCAGAATAAAACAGTTCATGGTTGGGAACCTAAACAACTGAGATTCTCACAGTTTCCCACATGTGTGGCTGCTGTCCAAGATTTTTTCTGAGGCAGTTCCAGCTGCCATTTTTAGGAAGCCAAAAATGTTCATTTGCTACAGGATGGCTTTAGTAAAATAAGCAATACCTCAGGCTCCAAATGCATGCTTAACTTTTTAGACTGTGTGCTTACAGTGGGACTGAGATGTACTTTTATCAGAATTAGCTTTCTGCACAGTGTGAAGTGTATCCAAACTTGCTAAATTACAAAACAAACCATTTCTTATTTTATATAAAAAGATGTTATGTCAGAAATATATGACTATTCAGCAGGGTGTGTTTGTGAGCTTATCATCTGTACTGGATACACTTCTTGGTCTTTAGCAAAAAAGCTGTAAGGGGCACACACATTTCCTTGCTGACTACTAAAGCTCCAGCATGTTCAGTGGGGTTTTGCCCAAATGAGGATGGACACAGCAATTTCATAGTTTTTATAACATAATAGAAAAGCTGTTATATTCGCCTGTTCACAGGGCTGAGGTGAGGAGCCTGAGTGGAGGTTCTCTTCTGACTGGTATAAAGGTAAACACTGTCTTGTAAAATGCAAGGCAATAAAAACTGCATCCTGCAATAGCTCTGCAGGGCCCTAAAATGTCTAAATTGGCCTGTTACAACTTCCAGTTCAGTGCAGTAGGCTAATCTGTTTTATGGGTTTTTTAAATAACATTTTAATCTTCATTTTCTGGTTGTATTGCAGGAGATGGACATAATTATGCAAAGCCATTTAGTGAAATGTCATATACACAGCCACAGCATGTCTAGTATTTAATTTACAGCACAAGGTTGTAGAAGCTCTAATGATTTAGATTTCTTGCTAATCAAAAGATTTTTAGCCAACTGAAAATGAATAGATGTACAAGCATTTGTCAAGCTATAAGTATTCAAAAAAATGTGTCAATGCTTTCCAGGTGATTTTTAGTAATTTCATATCAACCACCTCTTGTTTTATAGGATGTGGTTTTAATCTGATAATTTCTTTTCCCAAAAGCAGGAACAAGAGACAAGCTATACTATTCTGAGAGCCAAAGGCACTAACGTTACCATCAGTGGCCTCAAACCTGATACCACCTATGTCTTCCAAATTCGAGCCCGAACTGCAGCTGGATATGGGACAAACAGCCGCAAGTTTGAGTTTGAAACCAGTCCAGATTGTATGTATTTGTTCAAATGGTTTAAACTGACATCTTGCCCAGTTTCTGACTGATTTGAATGGCTGCTTTCACTCCCTTTCTAGTTTAGTAAATGCGACTCATAACTGTTTATGATGTGTCTTTCTGGGTAGTGTTACTATATGACTTTGTGTTTTATCGTTAAACTTGAAACATGCTATAAATAGCATACCATGAATATCACAGGTGGTATTTCCTTACATTCCCTACCCGACCTCTACCTTGTGCCAGAATCAATACCTGCCAAGAGAGGAAATTTGATAGAAAACTGGATTCACAGCCTTGTTCTGTTCCAAATTTGTGGCCTGAGCCCTCTGGACTATAAACCCCTGCTCCAAGAGAATTAATATTATATTGGTCCATTGCTCCTGTGGGTCAGTGTGTAATTCTCCATGTTGCTGTGAAGTGTAGCTGATGTCTCTTACATAGCCTTGAGATGAAACTAATATGTATAGGCCAGGAAGTATGGTTGTTCAGTTGAGTAGCTGGTCAGGGAGTCTGGCTCCCTTCTCCTCTCTGTTGCTGTACTTCTGGGTGGCCTTGAGAAGTTATTTACTAGTCCAACATTTCTTTTTCTTCTCTCTAGTGCCTAGATAATAGCATTATTTAACTGATCACCTTATAGCTATTCTTTGTAAATTCTGTTATTATATCAGAAAGACTCTTAACAGAGCTCATAGTCTTAAATGTTACTTTCTCAGCACTTGGTACTCTGTAATAAATCAGACCTTCTCTTTGTTAGAAGCTGAAAGTCATTTAATGCATCAAAAAGTCAGTTACTGATGTAGACTGAGGATGCATAATCGAAGGCTGTTTGCTTTTTAGAAGGTTGGGGTTTCGCAGAAGACTGATATCTGCTGTTCAGAGTTGTAACACAGCTAAGGGCAATAATTCTGATGCAGTCTCATAAGGCTTATTCAGATACTCAAGATAAGACTTGAGAACCGATGGTGTAATAAGTGCTCTGCTAGAAGCAACAAATTTTTAACCAAGAAGAGTAACATCAATCCAAATACTCTGTCACTTGGCATCCATGTAATTTTGAAATATCTTATATATTTCATCCCCCCTTCTTCCCCCACCTCAGCTCTTACTCTGAAAAGCAAACAAGGTTCTTTTTTTAAAAAAAATATAGTTACAAATTTCTGTTAGTGTGGCATGCAGGTTCGGCATACCAAGTGAAACTGGAACTCAAGGTAGGACGAGCAAGTACAGCAAGGAGAAAAAAATCAGTTGCAGTGATAAAAAAATTGATAATTTGGAAGTTAATGAGTTTTATCTGCAAAGAAATATTAATTAATAATAATCATAATAATGATGTAGCTGACCAAAAATTTGGAAGATGACAGGAGGCAGTGGTGCACATCTCAATAGCGAGCGTACAAGTTACACAGAAAGACACCAAGTTGCATAACGTGATTCCTATTGCCAAGCTATCATAACTATGGGAGTACAGTTGTACGTCTACAACAGGCAGAGGCTTCTTCCTAAGAGTAATGGTGTGACTTCAAGCAGTCACACCATTAACTAAGGATATTCCTTCTGCCTGCTTCTGTGTGCCCTGGCTTTTCACAACTTTCACGGGGACCCTGTCAAGCTTAAATGGGAAGCTTAATTCATTAAAGCACTTTCCATCATATGGAAGTGAGAGTAAGGGTGGTGATTATTGACTGGCTGGGATTTCTTGCCAAGGAAAAAGTCCTTACTGACCATGACAAAATATGTGTGTCATGTTATGTATGTTTTTATTTATGTATATGTTTAAACATAAATATCTTTTTAGCAGCAGTTACTATAATCAGCAAGACTAAAAATCAGCAGGAGCAGAAACAGCTTTGGTAAATGGTCAGAGATGGCCAGTCTTTTGTTTTCTTCACTTGTATTTATTTGTGTGATGAAAAATTACTTAGTAGGTTAAATATTTGGCAGGAGACCAAATGCTCTATAGTGATGACTTAATCTGTCTGTTCCCTATATGAGTGTCAGTTGTGATATAATCAATGTTATGTGTGGGGTGGGTTATTTATATGTTTTTGTGTTAACTTTCCAGCATTCTCCATTTCCAGCGAGAATAGCCAGGTTGTAATGATTGCCATTTCAGCCGCAGTAGCCATTATTCTCCTCACAATTGTGGTGTACGTCCTGATTGGGAGGTTAGTTTATCCTCTGCTTTGCATATTTACTCCTGCTTTTGTTTCCCTGAGGGCCTTGATGAGCATGGCAAATTGGGTGTCATCAGGCAGGGCAGTAGCGTGGCTGGTTTGCACCTTCTCCTTCGCCTGCTGCCCAGGAGCTCCGAATACTGCTTCGTGCTCAGTAATGAGCCCGCTAACGTTAGCGGCCCCAGTCATGCAGCAGTTGTTAAAAAATGCTATAAACACATTCTTAGGCAATTGTAAAATTAAACTGTAGGGGTCAAGAATCAACAAATCCTCTCATTAGCCAATTTCCTCAAATTCCCTGAGAACGTAACATGCCTCTATAGGGCACAGAGAATGTAAATATCATTAAATTTTCAAACAGGCATTTAATTGTGGAGGGAAAACATTTTATTCTGTTTCCACCTGCAGTTAACATATAAAATTCTCTATATTAATTTTTTTTTCTCTGTTGCTTGTAGATTCTGTGGATACAAGAAGTCTAAACATGGCACTGATGAGAAAAGACTACATTTTGGGAATGGCCATTGTAAGTTACTGAAGCCTTTTAATGCTTCCAGAGCTGTTGAATTCATCCCCTAGATAGATGGTATTTTACAATTTAAAAAAAAAAAAAAAAGGAAGAAACCAGTCATACCTCACTTAAACCTAGGTGAAATTGGGAAGAGAATTATGTCTTCTCTTGTGGCTAAGGAGATTTTCCCCAAACAATTATTTTTGTTTCAAATTCTTTCTTCTGTGTTCAGGTTAGTAACGAGCAAAACATCACTGTCTGTGTTCAAACAATGTGTGTGGTTAGCAATACGTTATTGATTCTGCTGTGCATTACTGAAATGCAGAGTTTATCTTCAACTTCCTCATTATCAGCTGTATAAAGTCTAAGAAATGACATTTTTTTTTTTCCCAAAGCAAAATATAAAATCAATGAAACCTGTCTTGATGACTACTGAAGAGACTGTGAAAATTGCTTGCCTTACAAAGTTGATCCAGTAATTTAGTTTGCAATTATGCTCAGCATAGGCTGAAAAGTGATTTGGAATAGTTTCTTAGATTAAGAATACCTACTAAGCAAATGTCTCACAAATTAATGGGATTTTTTAAATCCAGCTCTATTTACAAACATGTTTTGTTCAAATCCTGATTCTCCACTTGCAGGAGTGAATGTGTTTGTGGGTTTTTTTGGGTCTCATCCAGGACTAAGAAGAGAGCCTTTTGATTGACTTACATTGTCTTTGTATCACAGAAAACATTATATAGTTAAGTCTGTGAGATTTTGCTCATCCTGAGGAATCTGGACTACTTTTGAAACATGTCCAAAAGCCGTACCCGGAGCCTATCTATTTCTGACATTTGCGTACCTATTTTTAATAAGGCCAAGTGGGACTTTATTCATGATGACTCTGAGTCCTTTGGCTGTGCCCTATGAAAGGAACAGGATGGAGCAAGATCCCATCCTGGAGCTGCTCAGGGGAAGAAGTGTTGATTTTCTGAGCCCAGGCACATGTCCTGCCTACCAGGAAGAAGCAGTTTGCTACGGCCCCGGGCTGGAGGGGAATGTTATCCTGCTGTATTTCAGCAACTCTGTCATCCTAGATCCTCTCTGCAATGTGCATAACCCTGCAACACGTTTCCACAGCAGAGAAGCTGTGGATCATGAAGATTAGATCACAGTCAAAAGCTCCATCCATACCCTCTTTAAAACAGAAATAAATTAGTTTTGGAGCAGAAGCTGAGGGGAGAGGAAGGTAATAATTTAAGGTTCCTGACCAGGAGTACAGGGGGGATTCTTGGGGTTTTTTTATCATTGCATTTTGGATTCTTTTCATCCTTACAGGGCGAAGATAACGCCCTTTATAAACATCAAGACTGGAAATTTATTTTTTTTGCATACAGAATTCTTAGTGTCTAATGAGCATGTTTTTAATAAGAAGCAGTAGTTTGTCTTTGAAACTGTTTCAGCTCCAGATAAATATCCCTCCACACCATATAAACCATGTTGAGCCATATATTCCTTTGCTTAGTGTGTTGTAAGGTTACTGTATGTGGGTTTTTTTGCACACGACATTGGTGTTATACCATCTGCGAGAGAAGAGCTGTTGGTACCATAATCAGATGCCTCCCCACCAAATATAATTGAATTACCATTTTAATGAGGGAGTTACCAGCAGTAGTTGGAAATTAGAACTGCTTCCTAATCCCCTGACAATGGAGTAACTGTTCTCTGACTGTTCATATTATTATTATTTTAAGTTTGGAGCCCCTCCTTACCTCCTGAGAGCCGTGAGCACGCATATCCACAGCACGTGTGCTCCTTCCCCTGCACTGTCAGGGGAGACACAGGCTATAACAGTGGGTTTGCTTCGTGCAGCCCAGCAACTGCTAACCAACTAGTCTCAAAAAAAAAAATCTATACAGTTACATGTGGCCCATAGAATTAATGCTTCATCATCCAAATTTAATGAGGTTATAAAATAAAAGCAGCCAGTTAAAAAAGTGTCATGGACAAATAACAGGTCAGAATTTGCTCTCCGTACTCCCACACAATGGAAAGCTGCAATCACTATTCTTAAACATGTTAGTGCTGTTAAATTCCTGTGGATTAAATTGCTTTTAATTTGGCTTTAGATATTTATGTACTGTTTTCTGAGTAGTGCCATGCTGATTCACTGTGTAGTAAGAACAGAGCAGATCACAGACCTGGTATTTCTGTTAGAAACTCATGAAAACTATTTTTTTATTTTGCAGATATTTATCTGTTAGAATTTGTATGAATATGTGTGTTTGTTGAAACTTTATTCTACTAAATTGCAGTCTTTCTCAAAGAGTCAGAAAATTGCACCTATGAACTAAAAAAGGATAAAGTAGCTTCCATGGCTGCCGTAAACTTTCAGCATCTTAAATACAGCAGCTGGTTTATTTCAGACAGTTTATTCTGAATTACTTTTAAAAAGGCTCCAGCCATGAACTATTCCCTGCAGCCTTATTACAAATCCTATAATATTACTTCAAAGGAGCAAAAATGTTTCACCTCCTCAGATCCTCTCCCTTTGCCTTCTTTGGCCAGACCCTTTTTATTTTTTTGCTACCTTTAGGGCAATTCATGCTGTTAAAATGAAAATGTAAATTATTATGTTTGCACAGAATGAGCTGTAAAGTAGTACAGCTTAACACATGTGCATGTGTTTATTATCTGTTTTTCATGACAGAACCCAGTTACTATACAGGCTGCCCTTAATTATTGGTGTGAAGGGATTATTCTCCTTGCAGTCACCATCACCTGATCTTGGGAACCTCTGGGATCAGCATTAAAAATCTGCAGCCAAAAATCCCACAGTGCAGAAGCTTTTAATTGTTATTATTTTTATTGGGGGTATGAGAAAGCCTGTAATGTACATTCAGCATGGACGGAAAGGAGCATTTACAAGATTTTTTAACCAACAGCAATATACAGCCAATTACTTTTTGTTTTACTTGCAAGTAATTCTGTAATCATCAGGTTCTTGAAGGAAGCACTTTTGGCATTTAACGCCGCGCACACGCAGCCCTTGTATTAAGAGCATGGCTCTTAGTTTGCATTGTTTCCGAGGCAATTAGCTTGGGAACTCAGTTTTATCATTTCTGTGTCAATTCTGAGGCCAATAAATCTCCATAAAATTGATTATTTGGGGTTTTTTTCATGTACACTTGGGATTGTTTGACAAAACAATGGCGTGCTCTAAATAGTAGACCAAAGGTAGTTTTTCCCATCTATATAAACCCAGCAAAAAAAAAATTAACTATTCTAGCAGTCAAGAAATTGATACAGTATAATAATGTCAAGCTGGAAAGGATATTCTTGAGCAGGTTAAGACAGTGTTTGTAGGAGGAGTTAATATCTTTTACATGACCAACTGTTACAGTTAGGAAAAGCTAGAATACATGTCTAGGAATGCAGGTTTTTGTGTCAGAAGCAAAAAAACTTCAGGCTGGATGTAATAGTTTTCTCTCTGTTAACAAAACATCTTTGACTTCTAAAATGAATGCAGAGGCAGGCACAAAAAGTACTGAGGAGCCAAAGAGCCAAGGAGGACCTTGAGCCAGGGAGGGGGAAGGAGGCTGTGCTTTTCCTTCAGCATCTTTGCTGGAGAAAAAGGCTGGGAATGATATGTTCCTCCCACCCCCAGTCCTGCTGGAGGAAGAGACATGGAAAGCTTGAAACTGCCCTTAAAATCACCCAGTTGTTTGAACTAGTGCTTGCCCTGGACAAACGGAACAATCCAGGAAACTGCAGAGGGGGACAAAATAATAACATGGATGTTAGGGTGACTGAGCACTAGAAGCAGACTTAAATAATAAGAACAACTGGCTGCCATCCTTGTATGTACTAACAGAGGGATTGAAGCAAACGTACATCTGTTCATGTATAATTTTCTTTTCTTATGCATCTTGTCGGAGGACTCAGAAAGAAAAAGTTTGAGTTAATGTGCTCTCCTTAATATATTCCTAAGAACTTTTCAGGTTGACTGTAGCGTGACGCGTTTTGTTCCTTGGCTTTGTTGTTACCTTGAAAGGGACAATGTAAGGCAGCATCTAAACATAGCAAGCTAGGAGGGGTGGGATGGTATTTTAATATTTGAAAAGCAGTTAAATATGGCAAATGCAGATATATTTTTAAATGGTTTTCAGACTCTGTGTGATAACTACATTAGTGTCTCTGTTTTCACTGTATGTTAAAATTCCTGAAGACCCATTGAAAGCAGTTTGATTTGAAGAAGCAGTATACCTTTTTCTCCTATTGATTTGATTTCTATTGTCTCGTGAGCTTTCTTTAGGAGGATTAATTAAGTCTGATTAACATTTTCTCTCTGATTTTTTTTTTTTTAACACAGTAAAACTCCCAGGCCTGAGAACATACGTAGATCCACATACATATGAAGATCCTAATCAAGCTGTACATGAATTTGCCAAGGAACTAGATGGTTCTAATATATCCATTGATAAAGTAGTTGGAGCAGGTAACAACCATCAGATATATTGAACTAAAGATACCTTTTTGCTGTATACACTGTTTTACATCTTTGGGTTTATACTTGTGATAGGAAAGAAAATGTTCAAAACTCTTCAAATTAGTAGGTCGTGTTAGTAGGTTTTACATTTACAGCTGACTTTGGTGCATATGAAAAGATAAGGGCACACAGTTCTATTTTTTTTTTTTTCCCCAAAGAAAGCAGCTAGCAAGACAGTTTTTCAAAGGACACCCATCAGCCCACACGTGGGCTCAATGCTGTTGTTGGGAGGGAAAAGAGAGTTCAGCCTCAGTTCTGTGTTTCTCTTTAAAAACTGTCAGCACAGAAAACGGTATCAACTGTGAAGATGGTTAGATGGTTTCTTATTTTCTCTTAGAAGGACTGTTAACTATTATGCCTTGAGTGAAACCACAGGCTCATTTCATACCAGTCACCACACATCCATCAGATTGCAATGACCTTTGGTCATTGGATTGATTTTGGTCACTGCTTTGGATTTGAATTATTGATTTAGGAGGAAAGGCTTCTCTGTCTGATAACTGATTGTCTGAGCCATAAAGACGCCATAGATTGTTGGGTTTACAGAAAACAAACTGTTGAAATGAGCAGATTTTGTAGCAGAGGAGCCAAATTACGGAAATTCTTGTCACACTGAGTTGTACATGTTGCAGTGCAAGATGTAGTCCTTGATATAGAATGTGTGCTTGATCCTTGAAGTGGCAAATTGTCTCGTCAAGCCAGAAGATCATGAAGTGTTATCTTTCCTCCAAAATTAAAGCATTTGTGTGAAGTACTATTGATTTTTAATCCATTGGAAATTACTAGATCTTTTATTATTGATTTTTTTTGTTTCTCTCTAAATTTACTATTTGAGTTAAAATCATGAGATGTGAGAGAGTGCACAGCAAAAGATTTTCATTTGGAAAAAAATGTAGAACCAAGCTACTGTACTCAATGCAACTCCTGAATCACCCAGTAAAGAGAAACAGTACTCATCATCTCTTACTGCAGCTGCTCTGCTCATATGAAGTTAGGTTATTTTCTGCAAAGGTAGAATATTTGTTCCGTGCTGGTTTTAATTTTGCCCCACAAGAGTGCACTGTTCTCCATCATCTTCAGTCAAGGCAGCAAAACTCTGCTTACTGCACATAATAGAGAATTAATATGCAGATAAAGAAGGGGGTTACTGAAAAGCTAATTCCAAGAGCAGTATGTTTCCTTACAAGACTTTCAGGAGCCATAATTCACAAATGTGAGCTTTCTAAGCTTGGGCTGTATGCAGTATATAAATCTAGACAACAAATTCATAAGAATCAATGATATGTCATATTTTATAGCTTGTTGTTCTGATCTATTTTTGATCAAAATGCACGAGACTGAGAGGTAAACCAAAATTTGCCAAATATGGCCTCTGAAAATGGAAGAAGCATTTTCTGAGAGGCTTCATAGAAGGGCTATGTCCTAAAAGAGTCAGGTGGTTTAAAAACAAGTCTCTTTGTTTCACTCCACTCCAGTGAAAGTGACAGTAAGTTCCTGCAGGTCTCCTACACTGAGGCTTCAACCCAAGGTATAGTAAAGCCATTCGTTGCAGACCATGACTCAGATGCATGTAGCCTAAACTACATATGGCATTATAGTTAGAGTTTCCTATTAGCAGTTGCCAGAGGTGCCAACAGGAAGAGTGAGGCAGGGAAGAACAGATGAAAATCAGGATATAGAGTGCTGGGAGCTTCCAAAATGCATTCATATCATCACTTTACACTGCTGTCATGTTTAGCACGTGGTAGCTTTTGCATTTGGAGTGAGTGCCTTCGAGGCTACTTCTGCAGGAACACTTCTTTCCTCCCCAACAGCAGGAAGGCATTTCCTGTCTCTTACTTGAGTCAGTGACTTATTTGAGTGAATGACTTGGTTTTTCCTACCCTTCTCCTTTACAAATGCAAGTGCGAATAAAATTGTAAAAAGACAGTGATTTGAGAAGAAGGGATTCATTTAACTGCATTGAAGTGTGACGTAAGTAATGAGACCTTAAATTCAGGCAAGTAATGTCAGTATTCTGAGATACTTTTCCAAGTACTTTTTCACAGCTTTGGCCAGAAGTCTCTGAGAATAGAGGACAGCTTACATAGCTTTGAAAACATACCTAAATGCAATAAGGAAATACTCTTGTCCAAAAGAACCTCAAGAAAAACACAAGGGATTTTAGTGGGAGGCAAAGCTTAAGAAAATTGAGGTCAGGAGCCACTTTTTCAGATTTTTCTTTACAGTAATTCTTTCTTTTAAAACAACTCACTTTTTATGGGTTTAGTTCAGCAAACCACTTAAGTTTAAATCCAATTGGATAGCAAGAGAATAATACAGAAAGTACTTTCTTGATTTGGGATAGATTTAAGAATGTGCTTTGCTGAACATGAAAGCAAGCATTTGCTTTTCAGTTTGAACATACTTGTGGCATAACATCTTGTTGATCAAAGTATTTCTAAAATTTAGGGGCTATCTGTCCATGAACTTATTGTGAATGTTTGCAGTGTCTCAATGAGGGCTTGTAGAATGTTGCTGAGGTTCATGAGGTCTGTGAAGCACTCAGCTTACATGCTTCTCCAGCTCCAAGGGAGTTCTGTGCACAGCAGTACAATTGTGATTTAAAACACAACAAAGTAAAGGCTAATTTCACACAGTCATCTTTTACTTGTCCCCTGGATCTAAATGCAAAGCAAATGCCATTCACTGATCCACTAATTAGCCTATTCAAAAAGAAATTAAGATCTCCAGAAGAGAGATCTTTATATCATGAACAGCCCTCCTAATAATATCTATTTGCTTTCCACATGCAAATAGACATATCAGGCTGCAGGACAGGTTATACAACGTTTGTGTGTAGCATAATTTAAAAGAAAACACTTCAAAAAGGCTTTACATGAAAAGCCATCCACCTCATCTCTTAAAATCAGTGCCTAGTTTTCCACTTTCCAACTTGAACACAAGTCCTTATTCCTCCTAGACAGTATCTGATGGGATTCAGTCCGTTTCTTAGTGAGACCACATAGTGGTGATTTGCAGGAGAAAGATGTCATGTAACTGCATGTCACTGTGGGTGTTGACCAGATAGACTTCATCCATACTGCCCTGAACCAAATGTTAATGTAGTTGGGATGCCTGGTGAGCTTTTTCTAGCAAAATCATTTTCCAAGAAGTAAACCCATTTTATACTCACGGACAACAATAAGCTCCATTGCTATGAAGGGTCCAACCTTTAGTCTCTTGCAGCATCCACTGTCCTTGAGGCACTTGTGGAATCTGACTGATCACCCAAGTTCTAAATTGTGAGGCCATGGCTAAGTGGGACTGTGGTGATGGACGCTAGCCATAACATTTTCCTTCCCAAAAGACAAATAAATATTAGATATACCATTCTGGTCAGAAATGAAGGATTGATTACTGGATTGCATGCTGAAATCGTAGCTGTTGTTTCCATTGACAGTAACTGAACAATAGTGTTGAGACGTGAGCTTGCTACAGCTTTTTCAACCATTAAAACACAGAGAAAAGGGAATACGAAGCTGGATATTACAAGATTTATTTCAAGCATTTTTGTCCCTTCCTTCTGTGTTTAAGATGTGCTTTGGTCATCTTCTTTGTGGTGCTTGACAGTATTGAGCTGGGGTTAGTATTTGAACTGAAGCAGTGTTTGCTCTTGGTAAAGTACACTAGTCATTTTGGCTTGCAGAGGTTGAATGTTTTTAATTAAGAAGTCTGAACAGAACTCCATGCCCATTTGTTACTAGTAATAGGTTTTACAATTCATTTTCTGAGCTGCTGCCTGTCTTGGCCACCTGAAATACAAATAATGTTAGAAACTATGGATGTAATGTAAGTGCTATTTTAGTAGTATATATGTGCATAAAGATATACTCTGGTTTTACTTTTTTTTGGTTATTACATGAGTAGCTCCATGCCTACAGGATGAAGCAGCTCAGCAGCTGGTGACAAGATATGGTAACATTCAATTCTGTGTTGTTGACTCAAATCTAGCCTGGGTTAGCACCAGAGAAAGGTCATTGCCCTATGACACATTTGTTCATTTTTTTTACTTAAATTGGCTGTCTAACAGAGAAAGCTTAGAAAATAGATCTGAAAAGTGACATCAAGAGGTCATTAAGTCTACACCCTTGCCCAAAACAGAACTTGTTAGGTACTGTTCTTGACAGATGCTTATTCTTTATAGTCTCTAAGATAACAGAGTTTACAGCCTCCCTAAAACATCTTTTTTACTGTCCAAGTGTCCTTACTGTTAGATTTTTATTTTTTTTTCCTGGTCTAACTGACCTTTTTATAGTTTGCAACTATTCTTTGGTTTGCCTCTTGTGTATAGAAAAAGGAGTTGGTGTCCATCTTATTTATAACCATAATCTTCATAAGCCAACACTATTGTCATGTCTCTCCTCATTCCCTGTTGTGCGTAAGTAACACCAATTCCTTCAGCTTTGAATGTGAACACACAGCCCTGACTTTTAAGAGTCTGGTCATTGTTATTATCCCTTTATCATTCCTGAATTGCAGTCCCACAAATGGAACATGGACTTTAATGCCAGCCATACTGGTGACATGTTGATGAAAGAATACTTTCAATTTGCAGATAAATGTGCTGAATGTAACATCTAAAATGTATCCCATGTGGTATCATGTCTGAAGTCAATGGTGAAAGGCTGTCAATCCATCACACATTTCTGAGCATTAAGTCTATGAAGAGCAGCATGATTTAAATTTGTCTACTAAAAATATTTCTGTGAGTTTTGGTCACTTTTAGTTTTCACAGATTTTGCTTAATGTAAACAATCAGCTGCAGAGATAAAAAAAGAATCATTGTGGGCAAATGAGCTCCAATAGCCTTTGTTCTTTAAAGGCATAGTAATATTATTGAATTTAGGATTATCACACATTAAATTGGGAAAATCTCCTATGTAAGCAGTATAATCACTCTTTCCACAATCTTTCACTTGCAAATAAAAACAAAATTCCCAGTTTGCATTAAACTTATGCCAGCTAGATTTAGATTTGTAGAGTTTGTTTGTTTCCAAGTCAAACTTTCTAGGAAAGGCCACTTGATAAAATATGGCTTATGAGAGACTGTTTATATTTAAACCTCATGTATTTTGACAAAAGAACCTGAATAGGCATGAGTTGTTGGAAAATGAGTGTTAAAGCCCTCCAGCAACACTCTCCAGTTTCTTGAAAGAAAAAAAACGCACAAAACAAACCACCTTTATTTTCTTCTTTGTTCAGTAAAGTGTTTTCCTTGTCTTTAAATATAATCATGTAGGGCAATTCTTGCCATCGTATTTCTTGCATATTTTATCCATTCTAGGTTTTTATTGTAGATTTCATTATTTCAATTATTTTATCATTAAAACAAGGAGACAAAAAGTTGCTACTGTGATTTTAACTGGGGTGTAGTATGTGCAGTTTATTATATCATATGAAATTTAAAATAGGGTTAGATAATTTGGAATCAAAAGTCACTTGCTGCTCAAATATTTTTTAAGGTATTGAAACTTTCTTTTGTGCTTCTGCAATCATTAGTTAAATACTGACATTAAGTGAGATGTTTTATTCCAGCAATTTGTCAACATATTTAATATTTGCTCATCTGAATGCTAAGATAATTTTCCCTGTGCACTCTTCTTGGATGTTACATAGCAAAGGATAAACCATGTTGTATAAAAGTAAACATGCAGTGATATATGCCATTTTTCTATTTAGGGATTTTGCACGATATACAGTGGGCACAATATTCATACTGGACTATCGGGTCCCATAGTGACAGTATGTATTTGCATGATGATATCCATCTGAGTAATGATAGAACAAAGATAATCTGTATGGATTTATTTTTTCTTTGCAGCTATGTAGATAAATTATTTTGTTATGGATTATCTTGCTACTTTAATTGAAATAAGTAAAATAATTGGGAACTGTACTATCTCTGATATAAATGAAAAGCATAATGTTCACAAGGATGCATAACTATTTTGATACTTCTGCTTTAATCAGCCCTCCTACTACTGTCTCAAAGTGCATCACCTGAAACAAAAAGGGAATTTCCTGGTGACATTTCGCATTCTTTTGCTCTGCAGTCATCTAAATATGCAGTGTAAAGAAGTGACATTGTCCAGTTTGACAGCTAGAGAAACCAAGCATGGAAATGTTAAGTGATTGTCAGAAGGCCTCCTTTGGAACACTGGTCTGTGGCCCACCAGTAAACATCACACTTCAGGGACTTCTGCTGAATAAGTCTTTGTTCTTAAATCCCCATGAAATAACTCATTTAATCTTTTGTGATTTTTTCCACTTTTTTAGGGGAATTTGGAGAAGTGTGCAGTGGGCGCCTAAAGCTGCCTTCTAAAAAGGAAATTTCAGTGGCTATCAAAACCCTGAAAGTTGGCTACACAGAAAAACAGAGAAGGGACTTCCTGGGAGAAGCAAGCATCATGGGACAGTTTGACCACCCTAATATCATTCGATTAGAGGGAGTCGTCACAAAAAGTAAGATACGACAGGGGCATCTGTTTTACATGGAAACAAAAATGATCAGGTTGAAAAAGTTATAAAGAACATGGAGAAAAAGGAGCATTTTTGAAGAACGGTGCAGCCCAGTAATAAATGGCAGGTTTAATAAACTCTGGAGCTACAAAGTGGCCACAAGGCACTTGCTGATAATCTGTTCAGAGTCTTGAAGTCTGATATCCAAAGGTTTCCTAATTGCACTGCAGCAATATATTCTGCTTTCAACTAAATCGTTCAACATTATCATTAGCACAAATTAATGAACAGCCTACCTGGCTACAGCAACTGATACTAGGATATTAATAAATAAGTCCAAACTTTTTCCTACATGATTTTCATGCAGGGAAAATACTCCATGTGGTATTCAGGATGTACCAGTATGAGGTGTTTTAATGATCCTGATCCTCTAGAATTTATACCTCTTAGCAAAAATCTCAAAAAAAATCTGGGGGCTTTAAGTAGTAATTATTTTCTTTCTATATCTTTGATAATATTTGCATTTTTACTAATGGGAATTTTCTAAATCTGCCTTTGGGTGTTTTTGTTGTGGGTTTGTGGGGGTTTTAGCATGTTATTCTTTCTATGTTTATGATAACAAATCACATTCTCATTTTGAGACAAAAATATAACCGAAAACTCCATCCACACTGGGTACCTTCCTGAAGAAGTAACACATTTGAGGAATCCTTTCCAGCTCCACTTTTGTTAAGAAAACAGCAAGTAATAACAGGCATTCCTGAATGGTGGTGTCGGTCTTGGAGCTCCTGCCCAGCTTTCCCGTGGCAGCCATGGTAGCCTCCTCAAAGGCACTCAATCCTGCGTACTTTTCTCCTTATGAGCATTTGGTGGGATTTGATGCTGGTGATGCTGCCTGATCTCAGCAAGTTCTGGCTCCTGTTGCTTGTGGTGCTGATTGCCCTCTACCTCAAGGTGGAAAGACAGAAATAGAAGTAAAGAGAGGTTTTATGAAGCTCTCTCTATGAGGCTTGTTCTGTGAGATGTAAATTCAGAGACTTTGTAAATTTCCAGCATAGCATAAGTTAAGAAATGATCAAAGTCCTGCAGTAGTTATTAGGTGAGAGATAATAAGATTTTATTTGAGGTTGTCTTAAGAAAAAAACAACAGGTGTGCTCTGAGATTTTTCAGGGGAGTGGAAAAGATCAGTAGGATGTTTCCTAGCTCATCCTAGAGGACTCTGCCCCCAAAGCAACTCCTTGCCATTTCAGTGAACTGCTTGGAATGTGCTGAGGACATTTCCAGTTTAACTGGGTAGAAGTATACCAAGTATACTTTGTTGTTTAATAGGTGGTTTCGTGGATCTTATTTTTAAAATTATGTGATTCAACATTTCACATAGGCATGAAAGAATTTCTTAGCTTACTGCAACAAATTATACAAAATAAAAAAGCCACCGGAAAGTGTCTAAAAATAACTATGTAAAACCCTATATGTTATGAATAGACATAATTACAATAATAACGTGTTCTCTAGGTGTGATTCATGAAAGTCTATTTTGCTGATTTAAATAACAAAGGAGTTATTCTTCAGCTAAGGTCTCACAGTCCCATTAGGAAAGGATTGCCAGGTCTGCCAGTGTAAATCTAAGTTATCTCCTGCTTTTTAATGACACACACTTTGTACAGTCAGAATAGCATTTTCAGTTCCAAAATTACTTGAGACACCAGCAACAGTCTGTGCACAGCTGAGCTCACATCTATTTTGTTACATTTTGCATTTCTGTGGCACTTGAGAAAATAATTTAATCGCTGTGCATGCAGGAATTTGTGCATTGCTTTTGTATGTGCATTACTAATTCTGTCTGTATTCTGTGTAAGTGACTATTAGTAAGTTTGCTACTCAGCTGTATTCACAGCAGACTGCTGTCTGTTTTGGGGGGAGTGCCAGCTGCCTATCATATTTAAGTGTGAGAGAGCAAGCTCTGAATATTCCCAGCTGAAGTCAATAAAAGCCTCAGGGATACAACACCCTCTCTCAATAGCTTGAATACAGGACTTGAGAAGACAGCGCTGGAACTATTTCTATCCATTTTACTGGGTAAAATGATGGGCATAAATTCAAGTAAAGATAATAATTTATTTTCTTTAACATTCTGTAGGGTGATAGAAGGACGAGAAGGTTGTGGGGCTTGTTTGGTTTTTGTTTTGGTTTTTTTTTTAAACAAACCAATATACTGTAATACCAAATTAGCTTTTTAATGTTTGCTATTAAGTCACACTCAAAAGCATTACTTTATGTACAGTCAGTAGAGCACCTGTGGAATATTTGCTGGATCACTCGGTGCAGATAATGCACAATAAACAGGTGGTATGACCTTTTCTTCATTAACCAAATTCTTTTAACCAGTGGGCCCTTAGCAGTAATGTAGCTTTTCATACAAAGCAGAGCTTCTGAACCAACTCCTAATAACAGCAACTGTCACAATGATCTGAGAAGTTCTAAAGCTGAGGTGGCTGTTGTTTGCCAGTGGGACAACCCACCAGCAGTATGAAGGAGGTGCACCCATCAGATACGAGTTCAGTCTTTCCCTTCAGTGTAGAGTTGTTCTCTCTCTTCACATTGATTCCTGCTCTGCCTTTTCCTGCTACTCCAATCTCCTGGGCACGCTGTAGGCAGTAGTCTTAATAACTGGTGCACATGTTCTGCTTAGTTTACTAATAATTTACAGCAATTTGTAGCCTGTTAGTATAATAAATTTGGGCAATGCTGTTGACACAAGTTGTTAGCATGTATAAACGGCTGTGCTTTGATAAATTAATGCAGAATGTTCTTTTAAAAGTGTACTGTGTTGCTTCAGAGCATATGCTTCTTATTATGGACACATTTCCAATGGAAAGAGAGTGAAACCCTGCACTTGGGGCTCTCTGAGTGTGGGTGAGGAAGGCAGGAAGATGCTGTCTTAATAATCTGAAAGACATACCTTCTTACTCTAATTTTGGTCTTCTGATGTGTCCTAAAATTGACTGAGTTTATACAGAAACCAGGCAACTGTCTCCTGGTTTCAAAGTACGTGGATTTATTATAGAAAGTTTTGGATAGCCCCATCGGTGCCCTGCCCTTTACTTGAAAGATCAAGCAGCATTTTCAGACAGTGTGAGTTAGGTACTTTTTATTGCACTGCATATTTCTTGCTAAGAAGAATAAGCAAGCAACTTTTTTTTTTTTTTTTTTTTTGAGATTTTGCATTGTTAGGTCTTTTAGCTGGACCATATCCTATATAACTGAAGATTAGTGTTTTGGATAAAGATTTTGTTCCTACTAGTTAATGGATTACCCATTAGTATGACTCCCACAGTATGACACATCATTTGCACAGCCGAAAGATGATATTTTAACCCATTAATCCATGCAAAGAGGACAAAGGATTTTCTTCTCATTATATTAAATTTGTTCTTTGAAATTAATATTTCTCTTCTAAGAATTTCAATTTGGTAGAAGTTGTATTTTCTGAAAAACAAACAAAAAATTAGTTGTTATGATTTACTTCACTTTTTTAAATGGCTTTCTTGCTTTTAATTGTATTGGGGACCTCTTTCAAACCTCATACTGTTCAATTTTAAAAGCTAAAATATCACCATGCTCTCTAGACAATATGCAGGCCTCCATAAATAACTTCATGCTCTTACCCACCTTTCTCTCTACCACAAAGAGAAAATAAACAAAGCTTTAGAAAATATTATGAAATAATAAAAACCGCGTGATGGTAAAATATTAGCAGGGCAATGACCTTTGTCTGGAAACTTCACCGTAATGACATTAATTTTTGCATTCATTTCTCTCCAGCATGTCAGAGTTGCATACAAAATCTTGATTATGTTACAAAGTACCCCAGGGTAGAAAGAATGGTTTCAAAAACTGATCTGAATCTGCACAGTCAAGGTTTGAAATATATTAAAGGCTTTTCAAGGATGCAGGGCTTTTTCTTTAGAGCATGCCACTTGCCTGGTGGGTGCAGCGTGGTCAGTCCCCAGCTGCGTTGTGCTTGGTGGGAGGGGAGATTTGTGTTGTCAGTGACTTCTTCCACAGCAAGTGCCTAGTTCCCTTCCAGAGGGAAATGTGTGGCAGAATACACCAACTTCATTACCTAAACTGAACAGTTATACGAAGAGTTATATTCAACAATGATGGATAAGGCACCGCATACTGAAAATGCATGATGCTTCACTTTGTGTTTTGGGACTTGAGCTGCTAAAAATTGTATCAGTTTATGCTGAAATGACTGTTTTTCTGTTGATGTCAGTGAAATCACAATTATGTTGTGGACAGAGCTGGTTTTGCCCATGCATCTTTTGCTTTCTTCCTAAATGTAAAATTATGCTTGGAATTTGGAAGATTTGGGCACATTTCTGAAATACCTGTTTTTACTAATCATTATGTGTTAATTTTAAATGCCTGACCCCTGAAATATATTTACAGGTAAACCAGTTATGATTGTTACTGAATATATGGAAAATGGTTCCTTGGACAGCTTCCTACGGGTAAGTGCAATAGAGAACTATATGATGTAGAACTGGCTCTTGTTCTGAATTTGTTATGAATTTGCTGATGCTGTACTCTGATTCATCATCAGCTTTTGTTGCTTAATATTTCCTTATTTCCATTTGGTTCTGTGTGCATTGTGATGTGCTCAGAAAGCTAAGTAGGGATCTGCTTGTCCATTGCTTCTTGCAGTAAGTATTATTCCAAAATGAAGAATGTTTTCGTTTTGTTATTATGTCACATCAATAAAAAAGCAAACCAAAACAAAACAACATTCTAGCACACAAAAGTGGAATTTGTTTTTCTGATGGCTGAATTACTACTGTAATGCAGTTGTGCTTATTGGCAACCTGTGTATCTTAGCAAGTGATTTCCAAAGTGAACAGATTTGTGGAAATTGTATCAGTAAAACAATAGTACTGAGCTGAGAGCCATTTCCCTAAAAGTGAAAAGTTTAGGGAATAACTCCATACCTGAGGGTGTTTGAAATGTTTTGCTAGCAAACTTTATCAGCCTGTTTGCTTTCCCCAGCCTTAGACATACTAATACTGTTGTTGATTTATCTTTGTTTTCTGTCAGAGTTGGTAGTGAGCCTAAAATAATTTGAACGCTCCCTGTGTCACCAAGATTTACTTGTGGCAAAACAAGAAGTGTAGCAGAAATGAAATCCCATCTGAGGGGAAACACTAGTTTAATTTTAATTTGTTAGGGCAAACTCAGCTGTGCTTGGGAGACTGCTTTGGTTCTGCCATGGTTGAGTGACATTATCCCCCAAATTCATAACACTGAACTAGACGTTTAACCCCAAAAGGGGATATATTGTCAACCTTCGTTTCAGTATGTACTATATATGTTATGATGTCCACTGGAGCATGTAAAATACATATAAATAATGTGTCAGTATATCTGAGTGAAATACATCTGCACTGAACTGTATGTATTTTTTTTAGGCTAAAAATCCTTGAAGAAAGCTCTGAGGAAAGGATAATAATTTCTGACTGTATAAAACAGTTGTTCAGCTTGTTTGTTCATTTGAGTGTGGATTTTTTAGGCTTTTTGTTTTACTACTGTTGTGTGGAATAATAGATAAAAACCTTGTGACTCATTAATATCACAGGCAACTCAGACCATATAACCTGTTTTATAAATGCCTTTTAAAACTATTTATTTTGCTTTCCTTATTGCCATTGAAAGGCTATCTCAGCATCTCAGTGCTTTCATGGTTAGAGACCTTCTGATTTCTAGCTAGATCTTTTCTAGGGTCTATATAGAGCCTCATGTGTTCGCTCTAGCTAAAGAAGGTTTCATAACAGAGAACTGCTAAGAGTCTTTTATTATAATGAATTTCTTCCTGAAAGGGAATTCTGAGAGGCTCTTTAAGCATCTGTTGTGCCATATATTTGTCTAATGTTTACAGGCTAATATCACCCCTAAGTATATTATTCAAAAATTAAATGAATGCACTCAGTCTTGCAGACTGATTCATGTGAGCTCACCCCACATGGCAGAGCCAGCTCCCATGTATTTAATAAGGTTCTGGAATAAGCAGGAGGAAGAGCTGGAGAGCTGCCCGTGGTGATACATTTACAGTGCTGGGGGATTCATTTGAGAGCTGTACTAAGATGTACTGTTGTCCTGGTTTTTGTGTGTCTATATATCAATATCAAAGCTAGATGTTAACAAACAGCATTAGTAAGAGCTGGGAGATTTAAAACGTGTCTAGAAATAGACAATTAGAAATATATTCAGCTATTGATTTCTAGGCTAAGTCATAGCATGTTTAAGTGATTTTTGTGCTCCTGAAGTTGAGGAAAATTCCGGGGGATGAGTTTAAATTTAATGGAATTTGAAAGCCTTTGAATCAGATAAGCATTTACTTTTGTTAGAAAAAATGTTTGTGTAACACAAAACTTTCATTAGTCCATTGGGTAGGGCTGGGATTTTTGCTAACAATTCCTATGGCCTTTCAGGGAAGTTATACATCTGTTTCCCTAACGTCCTGACACTCCAGTCTCATGAGAACACACAACTTAGATTTATGTACTGCTTTCACATGGGTCCCATCTAGGAAATTAAAATTCTGATTTCAGCAAGAACAGGAAAAATGAATTTTTATCTGAACTGAAGATCTGTCCCTTTTCCTCAACTGATTTGGAGATTATCCTCCACAGATCCAAGTAGTTCTGTTTATGGCATTTAAATCACGACCCTGACTCTCACGCTCTTCACTTGAGGAGCTTCCATGGTCTTTATCAAAACATCTGTGCGAGGGGGAACATGAACAATCTCTGAAATGACATTTAACATGTTTTCCAGAAACATGATGCCCAGTTCACAGTCATCCAGCTAGTAGGCATGCTTCGAGGGATCGCATCTGGCATGAAATATTTGTCAGATATGGGTTATGTCCATCGAGATCTAGCTGCTCGTAATATCCTCATCAATAGTAACCTGGTATGCAAAGTCTCCGATTTTGGTCTCTCTCGTGTACTGGAAGATGACCCAGAAGCGGCTTACACCACAAGGGTGAGTTTTTGTGTTTGTTTATCCCTTTAAAATTCTTGTTGATTGTGACAAAGTTAGACTGAAATCTAAGGGAGTCCCTGAGGCTTGTACTGCGATGCAGAGGCCAGTTGCCCTGAGATGTTCACTAGACCATAAACTCATCACAGCTATTTTTTAATTCATGTCTCAGAGAAGATAGAAGGCAAAAAATAGGATTTCTACTGGGAGATTATTTTTCTTAAAGTATGCAAAATTCACGGCTCAGTTTTTCTGCTGGGTGTCTAAAGGAGTGAATACCACAATTAAGGCCTGAGTTGGTTTGGCACACAACAATGTAAGAGTTCATGTGTGCTTTCAGCAGGTTTTGTTACACTGCTCATTTAGCTCCCACCTAGTAATGAAAAATCCTACACAACAATAATTTTTTTTTAACTTTTTCTAGTCTTCTGGTATGATGGGACATATATCTGATTGAAACATGCCAATATCACCGTTCTGCAAGGGTGTATCAGTTATACCTGCTGTTGTACCCAAGTAAAAACATTTTTTTAAAAGTAAATACTAGAGGTGAAAAAACAAAAAGAAAGAAAACTTGCTTAACAGTGTAATAAATAAACCTCCTGTGCTTTCTCCTTCTTATGTCATGTATACAATGTGATACCTGTCTTTTGGAGATGAAGTGATATCAAGGAGGAGAGTTACCTCTGACTGTTTCAGCCTGAGAAGCTTTTATCAGATAGGGGACTGCCCATAGTGTAGGCTGCTGCTTGTTTCTTTTCTGGATTTCATGCTACCTAAAAAATCTACCTGGAGGCTATGCTGTTGACCTAGAGCCTTAGAAAAGCAACAGTGTCTTCTAAATACAGCTGTGCTACACCTCTTGTTCTCACTTGAATAGTGTTTCTGTTTTATTGTGGAATCCTTGAAGGTGTACATTTAGATTTGTGTATGTAGATATTAAAGTCTGTTCCCTTTAATCCTATTGCAAGTAGATTTTATTAACTTTAGAAAAAGTGGCAGTAATCTCCAGTGTCTCAGTCAAGTGTAATTTGCAGTGATGCCTAGTAATCATCTCCTGGACAGGCGTACACTCTGCTGGATCAAACACTGGCTGGCTGGACCCAGAGAACTGTGGTGAATGGAGTTAAATCCAGTTGGAGGCCAGTCACAAGTGGTGTTCCCCAGGGCTCAGTGTTGAGGCCACGCGTGTTTAATAACTTTAGCAGTGATCTTGACAAGGAGAATGAGAGCACCCTCAGTAAATTTGCAGATGACACCAAGTTGGGTGGGAGTGTTGATCTGCCTGAGGGTAGGGAGGCTCTGCAGAGGGATCTCGACAGGCTGGAGTGATGGGCTGAGGTCAATTCTATGAGGTTCAATAAGGCCAAGTGCCGGGTCCTGCACTTCAGTCACAACAACCCTTGATCACTGACAGGAGCAGTCAATAACTGTGGTAGTTTGCATGCTACCTTCTTCATTATTGAAATAAAATAACATGTGATAAATGAGTAAAGAAATCCTAGCTGTTTTGGCACACATTATGTATACATAAAATACACATACATTTATAGATACATATTTATCAGTCATACCTTCATAACTTACCAGGCATAAAGACTATTCTTTACTTGACCTTTCACTGCATTCTTTGACCTCTGATAAGCTTTAGTGTGTTGTTAGAAATATGCAATATATAACACTTTAGAAAACTGCCTGCAGGTTAATATAAAGAGACATTAATAGGAGAAATCAGTTTTCATGCTCCATATAGGTGCAGCATTTGTAAGTAAATATTAATATAATGCAAGAGTTCCTCAAGATAAAAATGTAGTTCAGCCAGAGGTGTATTGCCTTGTCAGATATGCTTGCCTGCCCTCTTCTTAGAAACTCCTGTGAAAGTAATGGGTGTTAGTGTCTCTGAGGTAAACAGTTTTAGATACAGTATTTATCTGGTCTCTCATAGTTAACCTCCCTCCCTCAAGATGTATACTTGCAAGCTAAGGCAATTACTCCGTGTCCTACCACAACTGCCCATAAGCAGGTGATGGATCTCCCCTTTTAAAGCAGATGCTTATGTGCATGGAGATCGCTGTCCTCTTCCCTCCATTCTTTTATTTTCCAAGCAATTTTTCCAAACTTACCTTTCGTACTGGTCTCCTTCAGATTCTTTTCAACTTAACTACATTTTGCTTAAACATGATGCCCAAAATGGAATATTAATCCCCAGCACCAACCATAGTATATTTATCTCGTGTTTCTTACACATGCCCTTTCTGTTAATATCTCCATGAGTGAGAAGTCTCTATGTGTCCTTCCACCCCCAGCACAGCTTTGCCCCATGGTTGATTTATGTTCTTCTGCTCAGACATATGCCTCTGCTCAGCTTTGAAGTTAAATTCTCCTATTTCAAAATTCATCTGGGCATGCAAACTAAGCTATAATTTAGTAATGGCGTTTTGTGTGTTCACATGAAGAGCTGAAGAAACCTTTGAGTCTTACTTGATACAGATGATAAAGTTGCATAGGAAGGAAAAAGTAGCTCCCCATCAAACTGCATAGCATACAGCTTAGAATCATGGAATAGCCTTGGTTGGAAGAGACCTCTGAGATCATCCAGTCCAACCATTAACCCAGCACTGCCAAGTCACCACTACCCCATGTCCCTCAGCACCACATCTACATGGCTCTGAAATCCCTCCACGGATGGGGACTCCACCACTGCCCTGGGCAGCCTGTGCTTGATAACCCTTTTAGTGAAGAAATTTTTCCTAATATCCAATCTAAGATAATCTTTATAAGGGAGGCACTCTTCCCTGAAAATGAAGCAAATGTCAGTAACTTATATCCGCAGGTGGACTAGGACAACCCGGGGTGCGCAGTGTGTCAGTGACTCTGGCGAGTGCTACATGTAAATTTTCTATGGCCATGTGCAGTGTTGTTAGGTTTTCTTTCTTCTTCCTCTTCTTCTGCCACCTGTTTTCTAAGCCTACCTGCATATTTTCACTTATATAGTGAAATCAGATGGAAAGAAACTATTTTGTAAAGTGTAATCATCTGTGTTCAGTAAACTCCATCTGGCATTTGTGGTGTACATGCAAACTGCTGCAGGAAGATGCTCAGATAGTTAAAGCCTTCAAATATAACCTAGGACAAATCTAATTTTCTTCAGAATTAGTTACTGAACATGCTTCTGCCACACCTTGACTCCGAGAGAAGGACAAGGCTATTTGCTATTCATCTTTTTTTTCAAGGTTCCTTTGAAGTGAATCTTGTACACATGTCCAGGTAGTGTGTCCCTGGGGTATGTTTGATCCCCAGCTTAAACATCTGGGGACCATGAGTGTGAAACAGAGCTTCATTCCACTGGCAGAAAGCTGGGCAGTTGATGTTCCTGCTGCTTAGTCCTATCACAAAACACAGGACTGTTTCCTAGGCTGAAGCTTTGCTTAAAGGATATGAACATGTATTCTTTTATATATCAGTAATGTATGTATCCCTTTATATATCACTACATAATCTGTGATATTCATGCTATTGTATAAGAGCTCTGAAGGACAATGCGAAGATCACAGGTGCATATGTGGAATACAGGGAATCAGGAGCTGCAAGGAAACTTTGCTACCTGACAGGGTCATTTTTTACCTCCTGAATTATTGTCACAGACTTGATATCACAAAAGGCCTTCGGCAGCCTGTGGTCTGCCTGCTTACAGAAGCAGAAGCCAGCATGTGGATCAGGCTGACTGAGTGTTTGGATTTTATTCTTTTACTGAGCCTTTGTGCCAGAGGGGATGTACTGTAATTATCTACATTCTCTGTACCTATTCACTTTTAATTGGAAGGCCAAGATTGTATTAAAATTGTCATTGTCAAATTGATCTTTTTTATTCTTACTATTTTTAGATGTCTGTATGACAAGTGGGTGGACTAATGACACAGTGTGAAGTGGAAGTAAATGTAAGCCATCACACGTGTAGAGGGACTGTAATTATGTCTCTCAAAGGCATAATATTTGGGTAATCAGTAGGCGAACTTTGACTATTTAAGCACATAGTTGGATACTTCACTAGTGTTCATGGCATTTCAACGTAAAACACTGTCAGGTTATTATATTTGCATGGATAACTTCTTATTACATCTACTTCACGTCAAAAAAATACTGTGCTTTGATGGCATGTATTCTGGTAGCCTGTGCCCCCAGGTAACGGTGCCAGTGCAGGGAGAGCATGGCAAGGTGCTGCTCCATAGTGTGCCACAGGGAAGGGCACACAGGTCCTTTCTGTTATGCACACCTTATTGCACCTAGTGCTTGAGAGAAATTTGTCATGGTCTTTTCGTTCCCTATATATGCAAGAACATGGTAATACAGTCTGGGTTTGTTGAAGAGTGTGGTGAAAAAGAAAAAAATACCCACAGATTGTCTCGCCTGATAAGCACAAGGGAGAGAAACAGTGTTCTGTTATCATTTACCACTCAAGGAGATAATTTCAAGATAAAATATTCATTAGAAAGGGACGAACAAGTAGCGTCAAGTAATTTTCAGGTGCTTAAGAAGGTAAGTCAGGCTCATCTCACTCACATGAAACCATCTTGTTCTGTACCAGTAAGATATCTCCTGAACCAGCCTAAGTCCTCATGTAATGAGTTAATGTCAGGCTTTTACCTTCAGGTTTTTCTTCAAAGTTATTCTAATAATCCTGTTAGAATCCATTTTTCTTGATTCCCCTCTCCCCAGGCCTGTGGTTTAGGTCCCTGTGGCAGTCACCCTGTAACAGATTATAAATCAGAATATTGGAATGGATTATGAAGGCCTGGAAACAGCTGCCTTGTGCTGGAATGCCAGACGTGCTACAAATAAATTGCAGATTTCATTGACTTTAGATGAATTATGCTGAATGGCCACATACTGTAGGAATCACTGCTCCATCTAGAGCAGATAAGATTTTCAATTACTGCTGGCTCAATAATTTCAAATCCCGAGAGTGGTTCTCTGTCCCAGACTGCCTGAGATTTTGAGCTGCAATAACAAACTCCTACGATTTCTAATACTAAATTTCTTTCTAGTAAATTTAGGCATCTTATTTGGCTTCATGATAAGCATGCTCTTCAAGGAAGACCATGACAAAAATATATAAAACCTGTATTTATCTTCAGAAAATAATCAGTAAATATATTACCAATAGCCAGTGATACGTGCACGTGTAAATTTCTCTTTATGAGCCTGTATCAAATAGATCTGGGCAAACTTTTTTCCTGGGTGTATCTATACTGATTTTTCATTTAGCAAGTTTGTCTTCTTTGTCTTCTTTGTCTTGTTCAGTCCCAACAGCACTAATTTTGAAGGATAGAAGCCCAGTAGTACCAACCAATAATATTAGAGTTTCAGATTTTCCGGTGGAGGATCAGCAATAGAGATAACAGACAAAGAAGATTAAACTACATGAAAGCCTATTGGGCATACAGTGTATATATATATATATATATATAAAACCAAACCAAAACCAGGTAGGATTTCTTAGCACTTACATCATAGCACTGTACAGAGCAGATATCATACTCATTTTAAATATTAGGAGACTGGGGGAAGAGGAGAAAAACCAAGAGACAAGTAAAGAAACGACTATGAAAGCTAAGTTTTCCCAGCTCGAACTCTGTGGTCTAGGAGAAAGTGTTTGGTTTGTTTTCTGCAAGGATAAATTATGTAAGATATCTTTCATCCTGGTGAAGGATATTGCAAAGAACATCCTTATTTCTGCAGAAGCAGAAAATTGAAGAGGTGATATGTGTTCAAATGAGATGTGTATTTCTCAAAAATAATGGAGAGAAGTGAAAAGGGATTTTCTAATGCTGAATGATCACGTGGTTTTTCATTTCGAAATAGACTGAATTACAACAAGCCTTATTTTTAAAAGGTAATAGCAATAGAAAACCATGCATTCAGTTTGGTATAAATTCAGATTTTCTGCATATATTGATATTTGGACATCTGCTAAAATGTGAATGTTGCATAATCCGTTGGGGGGAATTGTTTTTCTGTTAAAATGCTTATTTGTCTAAAAAATATTTACCAGAACAATGTTTTGTTGTTCTTGCACTTAAATTAAACCATGAGTCAACAAAGCTGACCCTTTTAAAAACAAAGATAAGATTGACATTTTTATGACAAATTGAGGAGCAAAATAATAAAATTATAGTTTTATACTCTATTCAGTGGCAGTTGATTTCTTTTTTTAGCTACATTTTAATATTATCCTGATTTTACTCTTGTTTATGGTAATGCTACATGTATCTGTATGCTCATATAGAGTTACAGCTGAGACCTAACAAAGAAAATTTATTTCCTTGTAGCAGAATTTAGGGTTGATGTACCTTCATTTTTCACTAAAACAAACAAAGACAGAAGAACTTTGTTTCACTGACTTTGCAGTCTTCCTTACCCTGCAATTAAGCAGTCCCAAAATGTTAGGAGACTAATTAATGTCATCTTGTGTGAATGTGTTTCTCCAATTGTATAAATGACTTTTTCCATAAGATCATATTTGATAGAAGGTCTTTACCTTTATAATGTTTTCTGTCCTTGCCTATAGTGCTCATGTTCTAGCAACGAGCATATTTTTCCATGTGATATCTGGCAATTATTTCCCTAGGGTTCAGCAAGAATGGCTCCATTGTCGTATCTTAACATGAAATTTAAAAAGTGAGCCTGAAGCCACTCATGGAAATTTCAATTTTCTTAGAGAGTAATATTCTGAAAACTCAAAAATGACACTTCTGTGTTTCTTACTGATGCAAGAAAAACAGTGTGACTACTGCCTGCCTTGAGGGCTTTCCTCTGTGGCACACAGTAGGTATATGTTTCCCCATCCCTCTATTCAAAATGTAGGTGAGGTGATTGATGGAGAATGAGGCCCAGCCTGGCTATGTTTCCACAAGCCCACTGATGACACCTAGCTCTGTATCTCAGCTTCTTTCACATCAGGTGACACAGGCTCTCTCCTAGCAATGCTGATGCCTCTGGGCACAAGAGGAGGGATCAGCAGAGGTGAGAGGAGCTTGGGGCTTCTCTGCTGTTGTCAGAAGCAGCAAGGATCAACATTTCTCTCTTTTGCATCTCCATCTGGCTAGGAACTTGAAACATTTCATCTTGAACCAAATGCTGGTGTTGGTCTGGCTTGGCCCCTGCTGGACACACTCACCTGTGAGAGTGCTGGCAGGGGGATGGAGCTCAGAAGCCCTCACTGGCCATGGGGCATGGTGGTGACCCCTCGTGCTTGGGCTCCAGAAGCCCCGTGAGCTGCACATTCCTCTCCAGATATGGTCCACAGGGCTGGGTTTGATCTGTAAAAGTCCTTTGCAGTTTACATCTCAAGTAGTGTAGAGGCAGTTTTGTCCTGGCAGTTGAGATGGGCCGGGACGGATGAGCACCCTATGGACTGGTCTGCTGGCATCTTCAGCATGCAGCCCGGGCTTCCTCCCTCTGTGCAGGTGGCACTCAGGCACGTTGGCCTTGCAGCTGCACTGTAAATCTGCTCAGTTTTGAGGGCAACTTCTGAGCCTGTGAGACGAGCGGGAGATGTTTGATTTGGAAGCGCTTTCTATTCATGGTGGTATGTTTTTGTTTGTATAAGTTCAGGGTATGACTTTCCCCAGCACTGACATTCTTTATTGGAGAACAAAGTTCACTCTGCTAGTATGCAGAGAAAAAAAGTTGAAGTGGGATTGATTTCTTTATCATCCTCACATCTAAAAGTGAAAGTGGATTTGTTGTGAGAACACCAGACACAGGAGAGCTTCCCTTGTTTCTTGGCTGTGCCTTGGACTCACTGAGAGAGCTTGGATGTTTGTAAAGTGGATATACTATTGCTTCTCAGTAGAGTATGAGAAAAACAATAGTATTTTTATATTCTCAGCACTGTCATGGGAATTATTAATAAACTTATAATGAATAGAAAATACGATGTACTTCTTTTTACTAAAGGACATCATCTTACAGGTTTCCAAGTTTGAAAGAGAGACATCAGGGTCTTCAGTCTGGCTTCTGTGATGAAACAGTGGTTTAAAATACTGCTATTTATTTTCCATGTCTTATTTATTGGTCCAGAAGTAATGTGGAAATTCACTCTATTTAATTTTAAGGGTTTGTGTGAAATGAAGATTTGTCTCCTGGTTAAGGTAGGGAGTCCACTAAATAGGATGGGATCTGTAAAAACTCTGTGCCAAGATAGATTCCCTCTCTGACCCTTGCCAAGCCTCTAGGACATATCTAGCATTATTTTGGAGGTCTAAATAGTAGCCTGAGTCCAGCCTGCCTGCATGGCTTGTATTTAATCTGATTTCTGTGGTATTAGCTATGAAATTGCAGGTATTTAGGCTCCAGTGCATTTAGGCTCTATGTAGGTTTCTAATGAACACTAATGTCTGCATTTCTATAGTTAACCAAGCTAGTTAATCTAAAGCTGGTGGGTGTATGGCTGCCATCGGTGCAGGTACACTTTATGGAAGTGTAGGCTAAGCATTAATATCTTTACATTTTATTTTTTACTGGTTATTCAATGGAAATAAGAGCACTCCCTTCCCACACAGGTTATTGTGAGGATCAGTCTATGACTGTAGTATAATGGGGGTTGTAGAGGTACCTCAAATAGCTGGTATGAAATCTTCAGAATATATCCCTGTACATGTGCATCCCTGGAACTGGAAACAGCTTTAAACTCTCTCAATTTTCTGTATTTAAACCTATTCACTTCAGAATTAACTTAGGTAACAAGTTTTGCACTGCTGTCCTTTAGAACTGTGTTTTCTCATGCATGACTCGCAAATCAGAGTCTTGAAAACCTCTGTCAAAGCGGGCACCATTGGAAATTGTCTCTTTCCAGTAATCTTGCAGAAACTCAGCCTTAGGTTACTTGTGTGCGTTTTTCTGATTTGACCTATGGCACCAAGTGGTGGCCATAATAAGAGAGAGATGTTCCCCTAACCGCAATATTAATTGTAATGGTAGCTCTAATTCTGTTCAGGTTTATATCATTTAATGATGACTTGCTTCTCCTGTGGCTATAAAAAACGTTTAAGACCACTTCCCCAGCTGTCAGTTTGCACTCTACCCTCTGCACAATGACCCTATCAGAATCCATCTTTCTGTGACCATCTCTAACGGCTTCAGGATGGGAAATTTGTGCGTATGGTTACAGCCACTGCCTTGTGCAATTGGAGGCTTGGCGTTAGTGAAACAGCATCATTGTGGCCCCTTAAATCTGTTTAACTGTCTTGCTAGTTTCCAAACATTTTAGAACTGAAAATCAACCATACTTAAATTACCATTTATTATTTTCTCTGCGTATTATGCTACACATAAATATATATGTGTGCATATATGTACATGCATACAGTATGTATGCTATATATCTATAGCTTCAGTAGATTTTGCACTGTAATGTATTTTATTCTGTGTAGTTTACAAGATGCTTTCATGAAAAATGGCAATAACATTTTCCAGCTTATGCTGGTTTTTGCAGCAATATAATGGTAATTGAGAATCTTGGAGATAAAATAATCATGTAAAATTATATTCATCCTATTACAGTCAAATGGACTGTTTTGTTTTGTATTGTTCCTAGGGGGGCAAGATTCCTATCCGATGGACATCACCAGAAGCCATTGCATACCGGAAGTTCACATCAGCCAGTGACGCATGGAGCTATGGGATTGTTCTCTGGGAGGTGATGTCTTATGGAGAAAGACCATACTGGGAGATGTCCAACCAGGATGTGAGTATATTGTTATCTGAGTTATGTTCTCAAATAAAGGATCAAGCTGTGAAAGGAAGCGAAGCATAATAAAACCAGGTGGTTCTGAGTTTTTGATATTGACACTGAAGAAGATGTAGCAATTAAAATCTCCAAATCTTCCTGGTCAAGTAAAAGTTCTAATGAACTTAACAAAAATCCAACATCTTTATAGCAGGGTATTTTGGACCTCTGAAGGAACATATTAGAGAATTTTATCATGCTAGTGGTTTTCTGTAGGATGATTCAAGCAGTTCCACTGCAATGAGGTCATTGCCTTTTACATTCCTTACCTTATTGTTAGAAAACCTTCCTAAATTTCTGTTGATCCCCTTTGGTTCCACTTGTATAATATTCTGTAGAAGTTTTCTGTAAATGTCAAATAGACATAATAGATTGCTCTTGGAGCTTGTGAAAAAGAGAAGAAAAGCATTTCTACTAAGAGTTTAATGAAACCAAAATACTTCTGGAAGTAATCACCGGATAAAATACAGAAGTAGAATGATCTGATTAGAGAACTTCCAATACAGGCTTTTTTTTAACATTAGTAAACGATCCAAGCCAAATGATTAATGGATCTCTCCCAGTATTTTTGTAAGAAGCATAACATTTCCCCAAATAAGATTTTTCTTATATCTAATTTGGGTTCCTTTTCTGTTGTCTTATCAATACTAAATTTATTCCATGGGAGTTTACTTATGAACCAAGTTTTCTGAAGTACAGTCACTAAGACAAAGAAATTTTCCAAGGGATTGGTATATATTGTTATTAGTACTAAATTTAAAAAGTCAGTAACATAGTTGTAGTCAGACATTCTCTATACTATTTGTTAAACAAAGAAAAAGAGAAGAAAACTTCCTTTCAAAGTACCTTGAAAGAGGTACTTTCAAATGAGTACCTCTGGAACCCAAGTCTGTGGAAAACTATGTATTTCTTTTAATTGGCCATGAATATTTTTTCTACTGTTTGTGGAGATTAATGAATCGTGTTACATAGGCTGATACACTAGTGGAATGCCTTTAATAATATCACATTAAAATCAGAAACAGAAGGATTAACCTATTCATGTGCCTCTGCCTCACGTCTTCTTAAACCATGGACTGTTTTCCTATCCCTGTTCTGACTCAGAGTAGTTTTTCCTGCTTTTGAATTAACCAATCCAGATAAAAAGGAAAGATTAACAGAATATGGCTTTATCATTGTCTACTTAGAATACATTGGGTTTTTATTCATGGTGCAATAGATCCTGTGGGACTGATGAAAGGTGTTATATTCTAGTGAAAAAATTGTATTAAGAAGTTTTGTAACAGTGTAAATTCTGGGCTTTTTTTTTTTTTTTTTTGTCAGTCTAGACAAATGATAGACAATCTAGACAATTTTTGTCAATCTAGACATATGATAAAAGAATTGAGCCTGCACTGCCTAGTAGGAAGTGTACAGTTATCCTCGTGGTAAGTTTTTAAAAAATTTTCTGGCCCTGTGAGTTCATCCACAAGACCTTATGTCTATTAGTTCCCAGTGTCCTGTGGAGAGAGTAAGTTGATTTTTCTGCATAGTGCAGCATCCACTGGAGAGTGTGGAAAGTGTGTGTTGCTAAGAGTGATTAGACGACAGATATTCAAGGTCTTTTGAAGTCTGATGTAGTTAAGCAAGCACCTTACTAACTGTAGTTTTTGTTTATGGATTTAGTTCAATCAAGTGTGAGTTTTGGAGATCCTTTCTAGACACTCACCTTCCTCAAAGTCACATACTGTATCTTAACTCCCCTTTCTGTATGCCTAATTTACTGCCTGGTTTACTTTGCAGATAAACGAGAGGCATTACACGACAAGACAATTAGTGAATAAACACATTTGTTTAAACACAGGATGTCCATGTGAATGTGGTTCACAGAACTGATAAAAACTAGTTGGTTTTAAGTGCCTTTAAGTTTTCAAAAACTTTTATCCTTGTGCAGGTGATTAAGGCTGTTGATGAAGGGTACCGCTTGCCACCTCCCATGGACTGCCCAGCTGCCTTGTATCAGCTGATGCTGGACTGTTGGCAGAAAGACAGAAACAACAGACCCAAGTTTGAGCAGATTGTCAGCATCCTGGATAAACTGATCCGTAATCCCAGCAGCCTGAAAATAATCACCAATGCAGCAGCAAGGTGACATATTAGATCTTAAATTGCAAATAAATAAATGTCTTTGATTTCTTCATCTTTCATAATTAGAATTTGTTTACTTTGTTCACCCACTTCTTTAACTTTTAAGCGTAGCTGTTTGTGATCTTGAAGTCTAGGGAAAGCTTCCTGACTATCCCTTCAGGAGAAGGATTTAATATTGTTCTTATTTTTATTTTTGCTGTTATTTTTATTAATGATTCACTATTATTTATTCAAATTGTGAAAAGCTCTTACGCTAGGGTTATGAAACCCATTGCAAAATTGAGCAGAGGTTTGGGAGAAAAACACAGGTGGTAGATTTGGACATCATGTGATCCTCCTTTTCCTTCTGACCTTATGTGGTGTTTTAAATGCTTAGTGTTTCAAAGGTTACAGCTAGCCATGTTCCTAAGTATCTTTTTGAATGGAGTCCAGACACATATCCTACACTCTTATGCTCTGCTTGGAGAAGTCATCTTAGCTTTAATCATGTAAATAATCTTCTTACTTTCAATAGGACTCTCAAACTTAAAAATGCACTTAGGTTCCTGGTTAGATCTATGCCTTAACTAAGAATCCATTTCCAACCTGTGCAATATTCCTATTATCATTAAAAACATGCATTTATTATCCTGGGGTTTTAACACACTCTGGAACATCACTGTGATAACATAAGAATTATCTCATTGAGAGACAGTAACTGAAGAGTGTGTTGACACCTAAGGACACAGTGATGATGTGGTGAAATAAGAGCTTTGGTTAAGTAGGGTTTACGTGAATTGGTTTCTATAATGCACAAAATGTCATACCCTTACTGAAGTGATCTGAAAATATGTAAAATTATTCTTAGCATGAATACGAGTGCAAAACCCTCTATCTGCAAAGCAGACAGAGTCAGGGAGAAATACACTCTGCTGCTTCCGACCCGGGTCTTGGAGAGTGTTTCAGTGAGCAAGAGACCAGAGTCTGACATAAGACAAGCTTCAAAAGGGAACACAGCAAAAAGTTCCTTTCAGACCTTTACTTGTAATGCAGTGCACTTCCTACCACACCAATCAAACGGGAAGGCACCAAAGGGAAATGGAACAAAGGCAGCGGGAAGAACGGCGTTGATACTGCAACCTGCTGTGCAAGTGACGTGGACCTTGCCTCCTTTGTCCTGGCCCCTGGCATTGTGTTGCATCCTGAGCTAGAGATTGGGCATCATAATTACCTCCTTCTGCCATCCAGAGACATGAAAAAAAAAAAAAAAAGCAGAGATGGGAGGAGGAAGGCAGCCGTATTAATGGGCTTTGCTTTTAAAAATATATAATGAGAGAAGACTGCTTACACAGTAATTATGTTTCAGTAATTTAATTGGTGAGCATTTAATGCATAATAAGCCAACATGCTTACCAAAGCAATTATTTCTGTTACCTGCCAGGAAACAGAAAACAACACAAAAAAACCCCAATAAAATTTCTGGAAAATAACCCCGGACTGTTTGAACACAATCTTCTTGGTCAAACACATTTCTTCTGAACATCTTGCACTCCTATTTGGCAAATGATTGGTGAAAATAATTATATTGTAGGGATATACTGCAGCAATCTGCTGAATAGGTGAGTTGGGAATCATGACTATCATGTTTTGGTTTGGGGATCTGATTGCAGAAACCAGTGCTGCATGTTTTGCATTCCCAACAGAAGGAAAATGTTCCCTGTTTTCTGTCCTTCCAGTTCAGGGGTTGAACGGCAGTAGAGATGAAAATAGTGTTGACCCATCATTTCCAGTTTACCTCTTCACAGCCAGTTAAAAGCTGATACCCTCTAATGGAGACCAAATTGAGCCTGAGCACTGCTTGCACCTGCTGAGTTCTGCACAGGAGCACCACAGTGCAGTACTGCTCTCTCCTGTTTCTCTCTTGCTCTCTTTGCTCCTATTTAATTATATGCTTTACTGGTACAGGCAGCCAAGGCTGCATGTGAGTACCACGATGCTGTGCTCTCTGCTCAAGGCACAGTGTGGGGAAGGAAGGAGGCTGCTAACACAGTAGGGGACTTCTCACAGTTGCTCTAGGTGAGCTCTCAGTAACATGCTCCTCATGGCAGACTGCTGCTTCGGCTTTGATGTGGAGCACATTTCTGAAGAAGGGAATGTCAAAGGTGATTTTTATACCCTCCTTCACAGTTACCTTTCTGCTGCTACATCCTTGCACCCCTTGCATTCCAAGCAGGGCAGTATTTCTTCCTCTCTGCAGCTCTTCGCTCCCCAGTGATGGATGGGGGCGGTGGGGTCCAGGTGGTGAGCAAACCAGTATGGGTGAGCCCAAGCCCTTAGTCTCTGGGAAGATATTTGTTGCAGCTCAGGGAATGTGTGATCTGTGATCTCTCCATCTCTCTCTCCCCCTGTCAGTGCCTGCAGACCAACCCAGGCTATCCTTAAACTTGAGCATGACCAAGAATTAGGTATGACAACACGAGGGATGCTGGGCAGTCCTATGCAGATTTGGAAATCTCTCGTCAGCTCGATGTAACCATTGCCAAATCTGACTAATCTGGAACCTCAGACCTGGCTGAAAAGCTGCTGCCAGCTCCATACACCCTTCGTGTCCTGCAGAGAGGCACTGCTGGCAGGTAACATGCACTCCTTCTGCAGTGGCAGCCAGTAGTGCTCCTGTCTGGGGGCTGAGTGCTGGAGGTCCATCCAGTATCGCCTTCTGACAGACTGACAGGGAAAAATGAGAAGTCAGACTTAAAATGGGTTTGGGTCTTGCTGTAGCCACATGTGTGGAAATATGTAACTGATATGAAGGAGCGGTGAGTCGGGGCAGTCCTTGAGAGGGAGACCCAGAGCCTGATCCCTGCTGGCATCCTTGTATGGTCAGCTGCCAGAGAGGGACAGACGTCACTGCAGAGGTAAAGCACTCTGCAACTCGGCCCCAGGGACTCGGGGGATTACACTGGCTCACATGGCTGCTCTCAGCTGTTAGTTGAGGCTGTTGTACTCCTGCAGCACCTCTCCCATACCCATAATAAGCAATTAATCTAAGTTATAGAGGTCCCAGCTCTCTTTTACCCATGTCTGTGGTGCTACTGGAAGAATGCTAAAGCTTTATGCCCACCATATGCTCATAGGTGTTCAGAATATTCTCGGTCAGGAAAAATGTTTAACCTGACGATGTCTGTTGCAGATGCAAAGCCTGTCTCTTCTTACAGATTTTAGAGCTGGTGCTTGTTTAAAACAGTCGCAGCACTGTTGTATCCTACTTAAAAGCACATTGCTGGAGGTGCATAGGATATCCCTGTCCTCTGGTACGTTACTGTTAACTGACTTCAACTGAAGGATGTGCTCAACCCTATGTCTGATTCCAGGTCTTAGCCCAGGCACGTTTTATACTGGTACCTCGTAGGAATACAGGAGAGGAGTCAAAGCCTTCAATTCCATATTTCCTTTTCAGTTTTCTCTCCAATCTGGCCGCTCCATGGCACCTAATAGTTTCTTGATACCCAAGGGGATGTTTGTATCCTTACTGATTGTCTCTTTGCAGACCATTATACACACTTGTGAACCCGGTGAGCCTTATGTCGACAAATGCTTTTTGTAACCTCAGCACAGCAAACGTTTCATTATACCTTTCCTGGTGTTTGTTGTGCCTTATCTCTAGTTCATGTGAATATTCCTTTCCTGTTCCTTGTAAAGTCGAGAATATGGCTGATTTCTTTCTTGCCTGTTCACTTTTAAATCAGGTGTCCACCTTGAGCTCTTGCTAACAAGATCTGCCCTGGTTATGGACACCTGGGTGTTGTGTGTTCTTCAGGCTGCCTGGAGATATTTAGCTCTGTAAAGGGCTGTAGAAGTCATGCATTTTTCTAAAGCACAGCCTCGTGATGTTTTTATTTGATTTATGTCTTGCTGTTCTTTCCTGTTTTCTGAGCAAGATGTTCATTTTTGTAAGAGAGTCCTTAGGTTGTTTGGATATCTTTAGGGTGGAAGTGAGTTCATAGTTCTTCTAGTTTTGATCAGGTTCATTATTTTTCTTTTTGAGCTTATTATTTTTTAGTCCACTGTGTATTACTTCACGTTTGTGAACATTTCATGCAGATACAAAGCAGATGGAAAGTTTTCTGAACTTGAGTAGGAGAGATGGAATCACTTCACCCACCTGCTAACCAGTTGGTGAGGCTGTGGTCTGAAAGGCCTCATTAGTTGTTGTTTCATTAGGGGTGGAGGGGGGGCGGAGGAAATGGAACCCAAGAGTCACACAGCTGGAATACTTCGTATATACTACAAATCTAAATGGACCCGTAACACTTCATTTTCTTTATCTGTTTCTTTTTTCCCCTCACTTATTTATACTTCTTTATATTTCTGATTCTGATCTTTTATAGATGTATATATGACTCTCTAGAACTGCAATATATACTATCAGTTCATGTATGTGAATCTTACTCTTACACAGCCATTTGAAAAAATATATTTAAAACATAGTGCATCATTAGAAATACACTTAAAGCATTTCTGTATCCCAAAGTGAATTAAACTGTTGGAGGACAGTGTGACCTTGAGGTGTAATGGTTCTGATATGGGACACAGACAATCTAAGTACTATGGCAGCTTTCTTATAATTGCTGTGTGCATTCACATCTGTGATGTAGGTGTGACTAAAGTCACTTAGTCCTCATGAGCCTGCTATAAACCATGAATAAGCAAATTAATTCACAGCCAAGAAAAAAGCATTGAAAAAAATTTGAAAAATGTTTCTAATTCCAACACATCATTTTTAGAAATTCTGAATTTCTGCCAGCTCTGTGATTTATTTTAAAATTGGGAAGGAATCCACACAGAAAAATAAACTGCTTCTGTATTTGCTTTTGTTTCCACATAACTTTTCAATAAAATGAAAGGCAGTGTCAAATATTGCTGCTGTTGTTTCTTCACACCACAAGCATATATTTAGGAGAGGAGGAAAGAATTCCTTTGCAAACAAGGGGAGAAAACCACTTGAGAATTCAGGATATTTCTTTATTAAGTGGTCTGTTACATTTTTTGAGTGTGTTCTTTCTAGCCATATTAGTAGCTATATCTAAGTGCAAGAATTGCAAGAATTTGTTTCATATATCGAATACAAATAATAAACAGCTGATAGTCTTCCTTGTATAAAAGATGATTATTTAATGAGTTGCTCAGAGTTAACAGCCAACAATTTTGTTAGTTTCTTTCATTCTTTGCAGAAAATGCTACTTAATTTGCATTGCAAATTGAAAGGAGGATCTCAGAGGAAGGAGATTTTAATGAGACATTTCTCATTCAGTATCTTTATTTTTAGTTCGTATCTAGCCCAGGCATCTAATACGGAAAGTCATTATTACATCTTACTGCTGTTGGGGAGTTCTGTAAAATTATCTGGGGATTTTTGTCCACTTACTGGTAAGATGCCGGTAGTGTGGTTAGAAACACATTTGTGACACAGTTTTCAATTTGGAAATGCAGCTATCAAATATTTTGCAAAATCAGTTGGTCCTCATTTTATTTTGGAAAATGTCAAAACATCATCCATTTCAAAGGCAGCTGTCTTACTGGGACTTTTGAAATTATTGTTTTGTTTATCTAACTTTTCCGTCTCTCTGAAAATTTCAATTACCTTCCTCACAGGAGGATTAATTAGCAAGGTTGCCCCAAATCTTTGAAGATGAGTGTTACTTACAAGGTAACCAGCAATTGTTAATAGGATTCAGCATCTGTTTCTTCTGTCATGGAGCTACTTTTAGTATGAAATATACGGAAAAGAGTGAGCTTGTTCAGCAAAGGCAGCAAATGATGTTAAAGCCATTTGATTTCATGAATGGAGGTGGGACACAAGGCAGACTCTCTTGCACTTTGTAGACTCCTCTCTTCACTCTCCAAGCACTGCTTGTAGCATCAGCCAGCCAAACTGCTTTCCACTCAGTCCTTGGGTTTAAGATACTTTCAAAGGATTAAAAATCAGAAACAGTTTTCTCACATATAGAGGCTTCTGAAGCAAAGTTTTATTTTGTAATTTCAAGTGCTCATTTTAGTCCACTGGTCTGCTCTGGATAAGGTAATAAGTGTTATATGTTACAAAATGTAAGAAGTTATGTCTGCCTTTGATTTTCAGTTTATTAAAGGATTTCTGTATAGACATACAAAGTGAAAACCTGATTCTAAAGTAGGAAAACCAAATCACATTTTTAAAGAAATGATGCTGCTTTCTAAAATAAAAAGGCATTTAAAATTATATTAATGTTAATTCAAAAATGAAGACCATTATGCATGTTAACTATGCACCTTTTAGGTGTGTAGAACTTATATAAAATATAAGGTCAAATTTCTGTTTTCCAGCATAAGGTACCTCATCAAGATCAGTCAAGTTATTTTGGATTTACAATAATGAATATGCACTATTCTTTGTGTTTATGAGTGACAATTAAGGTGCATGGATAAAACCTCTTAAGATTTTATTGAAGGCTCTGGAAATGAATTTTAAAAAGTGTGTAGTTACCTCCTTGGGACTCCACTCAGAGGCCTGAGACTGTATATCACATAGTATTATGGAAATTTCATACCTTCCATTAATTTCAAATTTTTGATTCTGTCATGAGGAAGCAACATGCCTGACTATGGGAATAAAAAAAAATATAAAAATTTAATCTATGAACAGTTATGTGGATTTTTCTTTAATCTCGAAAATACATCTTTTTTGGTAATTTATGACACTATGTAAAGGTATTGGAAAAAAAAAAGAGTCAGTATTTCTGGATTGTACTGCAGCACTGGAGGTTTTAGATCTGGTTTCAGGTCTCTCTTATGTGTTAGAAGTTCTCCATTTAAGATAAGAGTTCTAGTGCTATTGTTACAGCTAAGGCTAGAAAAACAAGAAAGCCACATAGTTTCGAAAAAGCATAGCTGAAATTCTTTTAATATAGTCCAGGAAATTTAGGGGGTGAGGGTCAGTTACTCTTCCTGATGAAAGTAAGAAAGTACTTGAAAATGTGCATGAATAATTCCTCATTCATTTCTTCACGTTAGCAACTTATTTATAACCCTATCCTGATTTTCTTGAATTTGTTTGAATTATTCACTCGAGTAATTTCCTTGAGCAGTTTTTGGGAGACCTTTTATTTGCAAATTGCAAGTGTTCGCTGCTAAACGTGCTTTGTTATTCCTCATTGCGGTGCTTTCACTGGTGTCAAGTGTTATGTTTGCTCTCCAACATCCAGAGGCAACATTTGCAATTGAAAATTTGAAGTTTGCTTCTCAGAAAGTTTGTTTGCACTTAAAATCTGATGATTCAGTGGAAAGTCTCTAGTGTGCTGGCTTGGTAGGATATTTATGAAAATTGAACTCAATAGGAGCAGTGAACAGGTCAAATAAAAAATTCAGACTGCTCCATTATGGAACATAATTCAAGCCCTGTTTTTACAATAATATTTGCAACAAAATTACTATTTGTGTTGGCTGAACATTTTGTTGAAAAGTTCCCTTTTTTTTTGCTGTGCAGGTCAGAAGGCTTCAGATGCTTGACACATATTGCTGACCTGCTGGAATATTGTTTGTTTGCTTCTCCCTGTTAGGAACTTTCAGACTGGAGGGCTGAAGGAAGGAGACCTCAATTTTACCTGGAGCGTTTCAGAGAGGGCTTATGCTTTGTGGTTGTCCAGGCGTTAACATCAAGGTCTCAGTTTGGTTAAATGCTGCATAATGCAAAGCTTACATGTGAATTTTTAACCCTGTTCAAAACCCAGCAACAATGTAATCCGTGTCCTAAAATGGACTGCTTGCTCTAAAGGAATTCAAGTAATGTAAGCCTACAACACTAGCCCTCATTCCGAAGTTTATTAAACATAAAATAGTGAATTTATGGAGCAGGGAGAAGGATGGACTTAACTACAAATCACAAAGAAAAATGAAAGATTACAGTAAATTATACTCTTTGGTGTCTAATCATAGTTTGGGTTGTGCAGGAAATCTGGGAGTTAGACTGAGGAGATTTTTAGGGACTTGAGTTAGTTAGCCTGCCAGGGACAGAAAAGCCCTGTTTTCACCTGACTTTTCCTGCAGTCATTAATATGGTGCCTGAGGCAGACACGAATCAGCCATTCTTCCTTCAAAGTTAAAAGTAGCTGGGGCTCACTCTTAACAGAGACAGTAAAACATCTATTTGCAGTTTTGCACCTCTAATTTGACTCTCCTGGTGAAATTCAGACCAGAATTCACAGCAGACTGAGTTGGGTACTATATAATTTAAATAGTAATGTGGCCGGATCAGTGGGTGGTCTGTTCATGAACGCTGGCTGTTTACTGTGATTCCAGGGGATTTTCTTCTGCTCTTCTCAACTCGATGTGCCAGGTTTACAGCATGAAGCCCTCGTTAGCATTAATGGCAATTCTGCACTGGAAGTGCTGGAGAAAGAAACTGCACAGAGCCGTCGCCTGATGCCTCAAACGCTGTCGTCAAAGTCTGTAGAAATTTACAGTGCAGCCAAATGTGAGATTTAAGGGCAAGTCGCACACAGCAAGTGGTAGATGCAAAAAGCCAGAAAAGTATTTTAAAAGCTCTCTGAGGCATTTTCCTCCCCCTCTTTTAAAGAGCCTCTAGACTGTCCTAACAGTAATGACTGCCTGCCTTTAAGGGTCTGTCTCTGGGCCAGCTACGAAACCCAGGAAATGGCCACACGATGTTCCTCCTGCGGCTCGAAAGCACGGCTTAAGCTGTGTTATGAGAAAAAGAAAACCACTTCAGCAACATGCTGGTATTTTGGTGGGGGTAAGAAGTAAATTAAGGAGCATTGATACACCCAGGCATATGATTTAATACCCTACAAGGATGATGAAAAGATACAAGTTCCTTGAAAACTGTGTTCAGAGGGGCAGCTAAAGGAGTAGGGAAGACTCAAGGACTGACCCATGGGGCAATTGGCATTTTATTTGCTCGTTATCCTAGAGGAAGCTGTGGTAAGTTTTTTGCCAACAGGTAGCGTGGAGCTAGAAAATAAGAAATCCAGGGTGACATTTAGTGAGATGTATCATTTTACAACAGGCCAGCAGCCTCACCTGCATTCTTTTCCCCCATTTGTTATTTGTATTACCCCTCTTTATTTCTCCAGCTCTCTTTTGACTTGAAAGAGTGGTCACAATCTGCGTATTCTCAAATTGCAGCAGCGTGATATGAAGCCCCTTGGGAAAAGCAGATGTGCCACCCTGAGAGGTGAATTGTGTTTTAGTCCCTAAATTTTGCTAAGGGTACCTTAAAAAAGGGCACGAAGAGGTGGAACTCCAAAGATTCTTGTCTTTAAGGTCCAGGGATAATCAAGTAAATACAATGACGCTATTCTCCTTGGCATGTCATTTATTTACTAGGCTCCTGTTGATATCCGTGTATAATTACAACTCTGCTTGCTGTAGAAGATAAAACTAAAATTTGCTTTATATGCCAGCTGTTGTTTTTTGTTTGCTTGCTTTAAATAGGAGATATCTTTCTTGTTAGACCTGAATTCTGTGCTTCATCTTGCCATAATCATAAAGCACATAGGATTTGTGTTCAAACCACGTCTGACTCCCTCCTAGGGAGCAATTTCACTTACAAAATCAGCTTATAATTACCTAAAATTTGCCACAGGAAATTATGTTTTTAAGTTTTCTCCCCTTTAAAAGGCTCTTGACTGCAGAAGGGGTGTCCAGATTTAAAAACTGAAGGTTGGTTGTGTTGTTTGAAGGAAGGTATGGTAAGAGAGAGGCTGCTGCAATGCCAGGTCCGAAATGGTGTGTGCACAACTCCTGTGTGTATTTGCAGAATAGCAGCCTTCGTGCAGAAGGAGTGGCAGGACTTCTTCCTTTTATTTGTCTCGGTTCCTGGAGTTTACAAGTTAATGTATCCCTTTCTCGCCAGGCAGCAGCCGACTGGAGACAAGATTTCTGTGTCCATATTGGGAAGGGTTCTAATGACATTCTCTGTGGTCTTCATTGTTACTATATGAGGCAGCAAAAGTTTCCCTGTGTTGTGACAGAAAGCTGTGCTAATGATAACAAACTATAGATCTCCTTGCTACTGCGGATGACTCAAAGGTTAATTCCAACTGTTAACATAATGGGCACATCCAGAGAAAGCTTTCAGCAACAGGCATTTTGTAACTGGCATCTCGCTGTTAAATTTGTCTCTCTAACCTGAGTCTTGCTGATTTTTTTTCAGGGCACCACATGTCGGTAAATACAACTCTGTAGATAGACACACAGTCAGGATGCACAGGACAGAAAGCCTTTCCATGACTGTCGAACGATGACATGATGTGGTATATCATAGTTGATCAAAGCAACAAGATACAAAGAGTTTAAAAAAAAAAAAAAAAAAAGGAGGGGAGAGAGAAGAAAAGACCGAGGAAAATGTTCTATTTCACTTCCCCTGAGCAAACATGTAATTTCCATGATTTCTTTTTAATGACTCTCTTCTGAAGCTAGTAGGTACTGATTTATGAAAAGCTGTAAAAGATCAGGTGGAACCCTGCAGGACGTCGTTTACAGCTGCACGGATTGCAACCTATCTAATTTGTCTAGTAAAGTGTGAGCTCATGGCGCACATCACCCAGCCCATAAATTTCATGTTCAGACCTTCTGTCTAGGGGCTGGGTCAGGGGGAAAAAACTGCCGATGTGTGCAGATGCTCTGAAAGCCCAGCTTTCCCTCGGTGCATGCAAGGAGACATCACAGACTCTTTGCAGTGAGACAAATTCCTGTTCATTGATAAACTGTCCAGATGTCCTCTCTGAGGAGGAAAGTAACTAATTTTTGTTTGGAATCCTACAAGGAGAAAAATGATACTTTACAGTGCTGGTTATTCTGAGGTCACTTGCATTAAAATTAGGTCATATTTTTTGTCCTGATGATACTTTTGATCCAAGTAATAAACATAAAAGCTCTTTTGGGCCACTCTAATTCCTAATCCTAGAGAGCTGTTCTATTTCAACTTGTTTATACTTTTTTTTTTTTCATTAGTGATTCTTGAGTCAGGCCTTGTTTTATTAGATTTAAGTTGAAAAGATGTACTAGGCTGGAAAAAAAATAAAAATCATGCTTTATCACTAAGAACACTTCATAAATACTCTTAATAAATGTCTTGGGATTCTAAACGCTATACCCAAAAAACTATAAATAAAAAACATTGGCTCTTCATGGGACAAACAGTAGTCAGGGAGATACAGGCTGTACAGCTACTGAATAAAAATATTTTGGGCCTGATTATCTAACCTGAGTGTTTAACTGCTGGAGGGTGTTTAAAGCTATGTGTTATGTAGGTGCCTAAGATCTTTTTTTTTTAGTGTGAGAACAGTAACCTGGAGTGTGATGCACCTCCTGTCCTCGGCTCAATCTGTGTCGGTGTAGCTGTGCTGTGCTTTTCCTTCATTAGTGTTCTGGGGGTGGAGAAGGCTTCTAGTGGGTTCTGTTGCTTTCCTTTCTGGCTACAGCTGTTCCCAGGATGTGAGGTCCATAGTTGTTACCAGTGATCGCAGTCATTTGCAGCAGCTCCTTGTCCTGGCTGGGCTCTGGAGGGAAGGTAGTCAAGCACAAGGGGTCTCGTAAGGGACGTTGCTGCAAAAATTGATGGTGAATCTACAGCAGCGTTATGTCCATCAGAGCTGCCAGAGTGAGTACACGTGGTGGCATCAGTGGCAGGTAACTTCCACAGATGAACAGAAAAGCCACCTCTAGCCTGGAAGCTCCTGCTTCTGCCCATGGCTCCTGCCGATGCCAGCACTGTTTAGACACAAAATAAATGCACACGTATCCCAGCTCCTTAGCTTTCATCGTATTCTTTTTTATTTCAGGCCATCAAATCTTCTCCTTGACCAAAGTAACATTGACATTTCAGCCTTCCGCACGACGGGTGATTGGCTCAATGGTTTTCGGACAGGACAGTGCAAGGACATTTTCACGGGTGTGGAGTACAGCTCCTGTGATACAATAGCCAAGATTTCTACAGAGTAAGTTTGAATTGACTACAGCTCTTCGTCATTGGTTATGGCTGGAGGTAAAAGTTTAAACATGAGCAGAAGGGTAGCATTTTTATATGGAGTTTCCAGGTTTTAGCTAAAACATTCTTACATTTAGAGACAAATGTGAATTATTGTTGTAAATGCAATACACATGCAGGAAACCTAGATGCTCTCACGTGTGTGTGAAGGCCATGGTCCTATATCTTTTTCTGACTGATGCCAAGGAAACTCCCTATTTCTTCTGATGCAGTAGAACTGTATTTCTTCTGGTACACCAGCATCACTTTCTTTCACAGTTTAGGAATTTTTCTATTGATTCTTTATATAGAGATTTCCCCACAGCTGGCTCATGTGCCAGTGTTTCCTTTATACTTTCCTGTATTCCATCTAACCCGGTGAGACAGCGCAAGCTCTCTGTAGCTGCTTTCCTCCCTGATGGTAATAATTGTTCAGGGGCTGAACTCCCTCTTGCCTCCAGTTTTGACATTTAAACATGCTAGACTTGAAAGTTTACAACTGGCAAGTTTATTACATTTAGATGCAATCCGTCTTTGTTCTTGTGGTAAGGAAGAGTAGAGTAATGTTCTTTCTGTACCTGAAAAGGCATCAAGTACAGTTATGAACTTACTGCCAAAGGAAATCTTGACTCCCTCTTGGGCTAGCTGGATGCATGACAAGTTATGAAGAAGTAAGCAGCAGCTGCCATATCGACAATTAAACACATCAGCTCTGTTAATTAGTGTATTATTGCAACTGTAAAAAGGCTGCTAATGGCTTTTTGTAACAATTACCCTTTGGGGATAGTGCAGAAATCCTTTAGGAATGCCCAGTTTCCTGCGAGCTACTGGTTAATTAGCCCTTCTCAAGTGTTAAACCACTTCTGTGTCGCACAAGGAACAAAGAGACTGGGCAGCCTGGAGGAACGAGAAGTGAAAAACAGGGTAGTTGCTGGAAGCTTGGCCACGCAGCCGTTAATCTCAGTGCTGGTGCCAGAGTTAAGGTGACTGCTCAGAGGGCTCAGCACATAATAGTGAGTGAGATGTCATCACTGCTCAAGAAAAGTGATCAGGCTGATGGGAAGATGGAGATGGTAGAGAGGCTCAGGACTGCAGCTGGCCCAGAACTAAACCACTTTCCCCCAAATCCCGGTGTATGTATCGCTTGAGAACACTGTTTCATTGTCTTTTCTTCCAGGTAAGCAAACACAACAAGGCTAAATGAGATTTTACTCTTTTTTTTTTTTTTTTTTTTTTTTTTTTTTTGTGGCCTCCTGCTGTTTTCATAAAATGGCTCTTGGTATTTTTTGGTATCAGGGCTTGTGTTTCAGCAGTACTGCCATGCCTGGAGGCTTGTCCAAAGTAGCAATATGAGTGAGTTGATTGCTGTTTGCTCACATCAGCGCTCGGAACACAGAGACTGTATGCTCACTCACCCGATGCATCTTCTCTTTTTTCCAGTGACATGAAGAAAGTCGGTGTTACAGTTGTGGGGCCTCAAAAGAAGATTGTTAGCAGTATCAAAGCCCTAGAAACTCATACAAAGAACAGCCCTGTTCCTGTATAAGGTACCAAAATGATGCTCAGGAGAGAAAAAAAAAAGAGAAGTTGCGTCACAGGGCAAAAGCAATGGCTGATGAACAGCAGAATTTAAAGGAGTTCTTTGCAACAGCTTTGGAAACATAATGACTGAAATTTCAAACCCACTAAGACACTCAAATGTTGAGTATAAATGCCTTAAAAATAGGAGCGTACTTGTTTTCTATCTGGTAATCCTATCTGGTGGGTGCTCTTGACTGACTATTAATGCAGATAGTAAATTTCGAAAGAAAAAAAATGTAAAAAATCCTTACAAGTGAAAACCAGTGATACTAAAACCTAGAGCCATTTGAATATGAAGTGACTGAATAACATGAAAAACCCATGGACGCAAAAGCCGTGTATTTGATCTATACAGCAAATGAAGAAAGAAAGACTTGCAGTATTTTTATACAGAAGAGATCTGTAACAGGTATTTTATTTCTTTAAAAGCAAGGAAAATAGAGGACTATACCTCACAACCTGTTTGGCCATATTTACTATAATGTCATTGTAACATGCTATTTCAACTTCAGAAAGGAACACGTAAATAAAGTTTGTAGTGACTTTGAGTTAGTTGAAAAAAGACTTTTGCCATTATGTTATCTTCCCTAATTGTGTTCATTTAAATAGAATCAAGTCTTAATTTTTAAAAGACTTATTTATTTCCTTTGTGGTTTTTTGCCATTATTGTTTATATTTATGCTTAAATACCTTAACCTGGCTGTATTATTGCCAAGTGCCAAATGTTATCAAATCTTCATTGGTTCAACCTTATCCTCATAACATCCTATACAAAATACAGAAGGAAAGAAAGATGGTCTCTTTTCCAGCTCTGACATCTGGGCTTGTTGAGATTCCTTCCATTTGCTGTGAGTGGTATTTTAACCTGGGCTTGAGTTCTGGCAGGGTTGTGTGCTTATCAGTCTCTAGATAGGCAGCTCGCCTGGTCGAGTACACGCATCTCATTCACTTCCCAAAGGCCTGCTTTCCTGTCAGAATAAGGACCCCTGTTCTCAGGTAGTGTTCAAGTGGGAGATTTGCCAAGCAAACATAAAAAAGAGTCAGGGTTGCATCCTGCGTTAACTGAGGGTGCCAGGTCCATTTCGAGCTTCCATCTGTCAGGCTCTGCTCCCAACACTGGGAACTGGGAGGTGTACTGCCATGTGGGCAGCTGCTTGTAGCTACACTGAGATGGTGACTTGCAGCAAAGGATAGTAAGATTGTTTAAAGGGATGACTTAAGCTATGAAATGGGGCTTTGGTATGTTATTTTGCCTGTCTGAGCTAGAAGACCTCTGTCCAGGCACTGCCATCCTGTAGGGGACTTGGATTTTTGGCAGCCTTTGGGTTCCTTAGGCAACCTGTTCCTTGAAAGCAAGCAGAAAGGAATCTGTCTTTAGGAGAGCATTCACATTTCCCAGTGGAAAAAACAGCCTGGAAGGTGGGATTTGAGAGCCACCCCCATCCCCACCATCTTCAGCGTCTTCCCAGTAGTGAACTCTTAAGCTGTTGTTCTGGACAACATCAGTCCCAGTTCTGAGCAGTATAATTCAGTGTGAGGCATTTCTTGTTCTACATCTAGGCAAGCTTCTTAACGCTCTAGATGTGATGCCAGGCATGCAGATGTCAGGCTTTGGGTGCTAGTGGAAACCACTCTGATTCCCAGCGTGTCATGCTGGAATTTAAACCTGATTCTGATGAATAACAGTGAGTCCCTTAAAGTCCAAGACTTTGTGAGAGGCAGATGACTATATGACACACTGTCTTTCACTGCAAAAGCAGGTAACTAGTCATGCTTGCTTTCTTGTATGGGTTTGGTTTTTGAAGCTCCTGGTAGCATAGGGCAAATAAGTAAGGGAAGAATCAGTTCCTAGGATTTGTGTGGCTGAGTCAGCTTTTAAATTGTTCTTTGTGGGTCCAGGACTTGTAAAATGTAGAGACATGTTTATCACACATTGCTAAATAGAAGCAGAATTCGAGGCTTTTCAATGAGTGCTAACAGTGAGCGTGCTGTAAAGGACTGGATTTGAAACACACTCACAGGATAATAATTAGTAGTATTTTCTGAAAGAAAAATTAATGGGTTTAAAGTAAGTTGAAATAAAAAATGGAAAATGGAAGAAAATGAAAATAAAGCACTTAAGATGTAAAGAACACCTCTCCTTATCTGCCACAATCTATCGTCAAATGCAGCATGCTGAGTAGAAAAGCTGTATTTTCCATTGCTTAGTTCATTCAGAATCTTTATTTTCTTCAGTTTGAGATTGCTCTAAATCAGACATTGTTAGTGAATTTAAGTCATCAAAATCCATTTGCAGACATTGTCTGTGTGGGGACAGCTTTTTATTATTTGTCATGACGTTTGTCTTTAGCTCCATTCTGCCTCTGGAGAGTGGGGGTGAGGGGGCTGTGGTGGGGGAAAGACATCTGTGAAATGCTTCTGGAAACACAGAACCAGTTCTTAGAGTTTTAGATGATGACTGAAGACTTTGCACCAACCACCCTCAATTTTATGTTAGTATCATGTCATGTTCCTTGCCCACTGTTTGAGCATGCTCAGCATAAAAGATTCATCTCACTGATTCTTGGGAAAAAAGGAAACTTAATTTTGCTTTTCTTTGCTATTAGAAGTAGAGAGTTTTAAAATACATTTAGTTTTTTTCCCCTGTCAAAAGTTGATTTGTACTGTAAGTGGCCTCTGTTGCAAGCATCCTATACTCCCTGTCCCCGTGTACATATGTATACATAGCAGTGTACAATTCTTCATTGTGGAGTAGAGATTCTAGAATTCGTGTGGCCATCTTCCTGTACAGGATTTGCATTGGGTAGCAACATCAAGCGAAATGCAACTACTCATTAAATGACATGCAGTATTATAGGTTTTGTATCTTTAAATATAGTTTCCATTTTATTTATTTCTGTTAACATATCTAGTTTTGTGCTGTTACTTAGCATTCAATAAGCAATGTATAGATGTGATTTGATTGGCAATATGTATTTACGTTAACTTGTATTTCAAAGCATTACTTACTCATTTAGATTATATATTGTGCAATTGTAGATGGCCTCTTACTAATGTAAAATGATTTGTAGTGGAAACATTTATATTTTTATAATAAACATAATGAAAGTATTTTTTACATACTGGAATACTGAGGTGATTGCTTGGAGGACAAAGTAAATTTATTTGATTAGAAAAGTGTGATAAAATTGTAATTAAATATGGATAAATTCTGCGTGTTAAAGCATGGGTTCAGAGTGAAAGCTAGATATTACCTATATTATCTATTAAAAGAAACAAGTAGTGCAGGTTTTAACTAAACAGACCAGCATTTGTGGTAAACTGACTTATGTCAGTCAAAGACTTTACTTTCTCCATGGATACAGAAAATCGTCATCTACTACAGCCTGCCTGTGGGATATTGAAAAAGCTGTCATTTATTTTAGTTGTGTCAAGTATTTCCAAACTTTTGCTTTTTTTCCTCCCTTGCCAGTGGACCTCGTTTCATCTTATTACTATGTTGAATCCAGTAAAAGATGTACTTTTCAACAAAATAAAAAAGCCCACCGCTTACTGTAATTTAACCCCATGATCATTTCTTGCCTCCGAGTATCTGTATTAGATAATATTTTGCTCCTGTTTTGTTATGTCCCTACCAAGTTGTTTCTGCATGCTTCACTGAATTACGGTATCTTTGAAAATGCCAACATAACTCAACTTTGCATCTCAGGAATTATCTTCCTAGAAAAATAGGAGTGGTTTGAATGTTCACCAGTTACTTGAGGAGTGAAGTTACAGGGTCTTTCTGTACCATGAATGATTTTGCATGCTTTTGTATACTACTGTGCTTACTGGTACAAAACTGTGAATGGTATACCAGGAGTCCTGGAGTCTGTAAGTTGATAAACTTTCCGGACATGAATGTAGCACACTTCTTTTTTTGGCATTTTGTCTTGTTATCTTCCATAGAAAAGGGAATCACTGGAAAGAGCTACCCAGAATTGGACCTGACCCTCAATGGCAACAGCTGGACTGGAATCCACTTTTTCTTTGTAACGCCAGTATGTTTCACGCTGTGCTGCAGTGGGTACATATGGTGTCGTTTTAACCTCTAATGAGTGGGTTTCAATGCTGTTGGTCTAATCTAGGCAGTATGCAAACTATTTACATTGCAGATCTGTTTCACTTCAGCAGTTGTGTTACACTGACTTGCATCTGTCCCTTTAGCCTTATTGGCACATTGTATTTGCTTTATATCCCAAAAGGTACAGTGGATATTAATGCTTTTATAACTGTTGCATTTATTGTAAAATGGTATTAATACTCACAGCCAGTTCTGGAATGGCAGTAGGATGCATTCACGTGAAAGAGCTGCAGAACCCGCAAATAGCTTGCAGCCCACCACCACGTCTCAGCTCTAATCTGGAGGGGTGAATCGCTGATAATCAGTTCCACCAATTCAGATATAGATCTTTTTTTTAGTAATGTCCAAGTGACACTTTTCCACTTTGCATTCCTTCTTAAGGATGATACCCAGACCTAGATATCTGTATCAGTAAAAGCCTAAGCAGCGACAAGTGGAATCAGACAATTACTTCTGCTGTCTCATAGATGCCACTCCTGTCAATTCAGACAAATATCCATGCTATTGACTTCCTTTTGTTTTTTGAGCCACTCTCATCCCTCAGCTTCTTTCCAAACTACCACTGCCTGGTCAGTAGTTCCCCATTTGTTTGTGTGCACTCAGTTGTTTTTTCAGTCCTCAGTTCAATTTTTTGTGTGTTTCTTAACAAATCTTACTTCCCTAATTTAAAAATACTTCTCCTAGAAATATTTATCTCAGTGTTGATTCATTCGCATACATATAAACGTGCACATGCTTATCATGCAGTTTACTAATGCAAATGGTGAACAGTATGAAACCCAAAGGACAGCCTTCTCTTGACTTCTTTGTTATGCTTTTCAGATGGCCAGAGAACCTCTGATAAATGAGGAGTGCTCAGTATGCAAGATTTTTCAGCTCACTCTGCTTTCACATTACAGTGGTTTCATAATAACCCATATTTCCCCAGTTAGCTCATCAGAATGTCATGTGGGACAGCACCAGAAGTCTTACCAAAGACAAGATAAATCACACCTACTAGTTTTTAGATTATCTTGTCACAGAAATAAATTAGATGGGTTTGACATGATTTGTTTATTCTTGACAAGTCTTAGTTAGTTTCTTAAGACCTTGTAATCCTCCAGCCACTTAGAAATGTATTATGTGATATATACATATATATATATATCTATCTCTGTGTATTTGAGATTAGCATACCTAGTCTGTAACTGCCAAGTGCTGCTTCTCTCCCCATTTTTAAAGGTCAGGATGATCTTTGCTTGTCTCCAATTGCCTGGACTCCATGACTTCTCCAAGAGAACAGCCAGTGGCTACCCTTGGACTAGTCCCTTCATTTGCTATAGTAAATCTCACAGACTCTGCAGACCTGAATGTGTCAATCACTTGTTCTCACTCCTAGGATTCCTAATTGTAAAATAAAAATAAAATACATACGGGCAAATGTTTTTTACTGCATGCCCAGGTTTTCACCTTATGTCTTGAATTTTTGCAAGCAAGCAACTACTAAAAGTCACCATTAAAGAAGCATGTAGTAACATCTGTTTGGTTAGCAAATTTCATTATTTGTTTTTAATTAGATTGAATAACTGAGGTTCATCACTACTGTATGACTTTGAAGTTGGATGATAAGGTCAAGCATCTGACAAAGGCAGCTGAGAACAACTGTCTGGGATTGTTGGAAATCTTTTAACTCACTCTGCTGCTGTCTGCATAAGGGGAGAAATGTCCTTTATCTCCACTCCTCTAATTTATTGTAATATTATTAGAAAGCTCCATTTTTAAATCTCTTCAGTAAAATGAGCCACTTGAGTTTACCCATCGTGGCTTTGTAATTAATACTGAGATTGGTTTCCAGCCCTTTCAAAAGTGTATGATTGCAAGAGAGTGAGAAATAACCAGAGCTTTATATTCTTAATATTTGAGGATTTAGGGAAGCAGATGTTGAGCTTGTATCTGAACTGATTCATTGCTAAGCCATGATATGTAGCAGAAATTTCAGTTTCAGCAACAGTAAAGCATGTCTGGGCGCAAAGTACCAGATGTGAGATCTCAGGCACCCATAGGTGTCGTCATCCTGTGTATGTTGGGTGCATGTGGGATGCTACTCTAATAAACATTGCGTATTCTTCTCAGAAGAAACTGCTGCAGGTATACATTGAGGCTGCTTCTCATCTGGCAAGGTGCCCGTGCCCTGCGCTGCTGAGCAGCTGTGCGTGCTGTGACAGCACCACCTCTCCAACAACTCAGCCAAAGCCAAGGTCCACCTCAGGAGGACTGTGGTTCTCATCCCAAAATGCTGCATGGGCCCCAGCCCAGCCCTCCCCATGGGGATGGATTTTGCCTCCTAGCACAAGGCTTACAAGGATAAAACCCAAGCATTTAGTCCCACTGCTTTCCTATGAGCACAGTGTAACGTTTAATTGTAAGGCAATGAATGAAATGAGGCCAGAAAAAACATATATACGCTAAGAACAATTTGTTTGAATAAGCAAGAAAATGGAGGTCTGGTAGCTTCACACTGTACTCTAGGGATTCAAATAAGCACCATAGAGGCTAATTTTCCTGTCATCCCTCTGTCCCAATGAGTCCTTGGGTATGGTTTACAGCTTGAAGTGATTCGTTTTCACAGGGGGTTCACCCTTTTCACTTTCATTACTCTCAGGGCTGCCATCTGCCCTCATGCAGTTCAACAGGCCCCAAAATTAGGCTCAAACCAACAAAGTTTTGTGTGTCTCAGCACCCCTTCCTCCTGTAGACTTTCTTTGGTACCCACCATCCCCTGCTATGCCCACCAAGCATCCTCATGAACCCTCCTCCCTGTGCTGGTGAGATGGGGTTCCCCATCCACCGTGGCGTATAGCCCAACTTACCAGAGAACCTTAAGTTAAAATGGGAGATGACTGAAGCAATATTTAAAGTCAGAGCAATATTTCAAAAGTTGCACTGTTAGTTGCCTGTCTTGTTGTGCTCTCCATTTCTGATCTCTTGCCATGCAAGTTTAGCTATGTGGAGTCCCACTAGACATTTAGGTTTGCCTGTAATATTTTTCCCCATAAATCTCATTTGGTGTAGACATTTCCTCCCACTTAGGATTTAGAGTGGTAGAATAATAATTTTAGCTACAGAATGATATCATTTTAATAAAAACAGATGATAATTAAAACTAAAACAAAAGCAAGCTAAAAACACCCCACCAATACCCACACCACCACAAAAAACCTCAACAAAATCCATCAAAAATCCAGATTACTAAAGGGATAGTGCCTCTTGAGCTCATAATTTGGACCATGAATAAGTATATTCCCCCCCCCACCAGGCTGGTAAAGTAGGTATCCTGGGTGTTCTCAGTATCTTTTCTGTGGTATCTGCATGTTTTTTTGCACAGCTAGCTGGATATTTGCTAGCAGGTTTGGTCACTGCTAAAACATGCAGCTTCCCCTCAGCTACTCAACAGTAATGATTCCCTGCTTTTAGTATGCCCCTTTAAAGTTGCATCACCTTTTATTGTTTTACTATTTTTAATCTCTTTCCTTCACTCTCATAAAGGGGTTTGGGGGCTTTAGTGGAGGACTAAGCCACAATCCCCAGTTATATATATTTTTTTTTTTTAAAAAAAGTTATGCCTCATTAACTGAGTTAATACTTGCCTAATTGTAATAGCAAAGCAATAAAATTCAATCCCTACAACAATGAGATACTGTAACTTCCTTTCCTCTAACTGATGGAGGCACTGGGCTACCTGCCAAGCAAGTCAAATGGAAATAGGAAACAATATGAACAAATAAAATCTCTTTCTGAGGTTTAGATATAGATATTTTCTTGAGTTTTGGTGGCTGTTTTTTTTTTTTAATCTTCTCTCATTACTTGATTCATTTTTCTTTCTCTCTGTTCCCAGCTTTCACTCTGTCATTGTATATGTGGATTTTTTGCAGAGAGGAGGAGTTGTCCCACAGAGGAATGATTTTTCTGCCCCTTTTTACCTCTTCTTCACATATAATCTATTCTCTTCATATAAGGTTTCTTTTTTTAAAAAAAAACAAAACCCAAGCATACCAAAGGCACCAAAAATGTGTATGTGAACACCTCCCCACCATGGACAATATAAACTGTAACTAAGCCAAAGAAATCATTAGATTCCTTCATACAACTATAAAATAAAATGTAAAATAGTATAAAATAAAACAGAGAGAGCAAATCAAAATGCACCTCTCTCCCTGGCACCAGCCAACCATTGTACCTTGTAACACAGATTTATAAATTTCCTAGTGCTTATGTTTCAGGCAGGCCAGGTCAGCAGTCCCATCCCCAGGGAGGAGGAAGACACCCTGAAGCACAGGGCTGAAGAAGTCAGACACCTTCAGTAGGTGCCTTTTTAAAGGAACCTCTCTCCCAGTATTCCTTCCTTGAAACAAAGCTTTGAATTTAGTATAGGCACTCACTAGCTGTTATATGGCCTCCTAATGAGACGATATAATGATTCTGGCTATAGTCTTTTATTGCTAAGTGCCTGCTAGGGGAGTGTTAAAATTACAGTTTAAATACTTTTCTGCTCTCAAAAGAAAGATCTCGTGGGTTGTAGTAGATACTGTGCCACAAGAGGGGATGCTGTTCAGAACAAAACAGAACAAAAGTTTTCCATCTTGTGAGAAACTAATGAAACAGCCAACTTGGGAAATTTTCTCCTGAACTTACTGAAGCAATCTGAAATCCAGATCAGACGCTTTCTTAGTCCATGTCCTTGGTGTCCATACAGTATCCTGACTTGACAGGCACTGAGCCAAATGAATCAGTGGTCAAAAATGTCTTAGCAGCTTGCCCAAAAGGAAACTCAAAACTGATTACTTGCATGCTATCATTTTATCAACAGATAGGACTTCTTTCTCCAAGTAACTGTTTTTGTCACACTGTAAAACACACCGAGTTTCATGTGATAGGACTGTCCATGTGTAAATGGTAAGACTTAGTGTGATACGGAAAATGTAATTTCTTAAATATTTATCCAATAAAAATGGCATAGGCTTGGGTCACCAGACATATGAAATGCACTTTATGCTTTAGGCTAAATGTTAGCTCTACACCTTGAGGGAGAGATTGCCACTACTCTGCAGATAAAAGCTTTATCTTTCAGTACAAAGGAATCTGGAAAAGCTCAGGGGAGTTGTCAGAAATTTCACCCACAGTTTCTGAAAAGCTGATTAATTTTCCAGTGGGAAGGTGAGGAAAAAAAGGGTCTGGTTGAGTACCTGAAATACCATGCTCAGTAAAGTCAGAGGCAGAAGTAAAGGTCTCAGGGGAAGCATTCCTGTTTCCTTCATTTAGCCTTAGCCCAGTGTGGACACAGAGCTAAAGTTACTGCTCTCTCCAGAGATGCTATGCAGGGGCTTGTATGTGGAACAGGAAAGGTAGATTATAAATCTCTGTGCAGAGCGTAACAGTAAGATTCTTGGAAGAAAAATATATCGGCCCTTGTGTCATTTAAGGGTTGTGGCATTTCAGACCTTGCAATAATTGCCTAGCACTTTGCATTTGTGAGAAAAATAGAACGAGATGTCTTAACAGTGGGTTCTGCGTATTGTAAAAGTCCAACTGTGACTTGGAGAAACACCCGTGAGACTTACTGCTACCATTATAAGCTTAGAGTAATGTGCACATATTTTTCTTTTTAGACCATATTTTTCTTTTTATCCAACCCTCAGAGGTAAAAAAAAAAAAGAAAAAAAACCCAGTCCTGTTAATTTTTTTTTTCTTTGTTTTGATCTTCCTGGGTCAGACAAGCCAATGTGTGTCATGAGTTCAGCTCAGCCATAGGTGAGGGCTCCTGGTAGCTGGTGATGAGACCCAGCCACCACGTTCATGGCATCACGCACGGTGGAGTCATGGCTACCGGGGATCTGTTTGATGACCATGAGTTCACTGTTGGGGCTGGGATTTCCAGGCCTGCTCCCCAGCTGCAGAAGGGCCTAAAGGAGCAGCTGCAGGGGGTCGTGGAGAGGGAGGGGGCTTCATTCAGGCTGAGAACTTGGGAGCTTGGCATCAGACTTGATTGTACCTGGTGCAACAACTCCCCAGTCCTCGCTGGGGCATGCTCAGTTTTGGCAAGGCAAACTAGTGAACAGAGGAAGAACGCTTTATTAAGGAAGATGTGCATCACTTGAATCTCATTAAATTTCATTCGCTGTGTGTATCAGTTGCTGTGCCTTAGCAGCAGAGAAGAGACAAGGTAGCAGCATGGACATGGTTGAACACCTTGGTAGCTTTGGTTCCTGTTGGGTTTTGTCATTGTGTTTTGGAAGATATCAGGGCTCCTTACTTTTTAACTTAACAGCTGGGAATTTTCCCCCTCCTGCTTAGTCTTAATGTGCCTTAAGTCAGCTTTATACTGAGGGTGGGAATGATTAAATCACAACAAATGGAAACACAAATATAATGATGAGTGTAGCTTCTGAATAATTCATAAGTTTTCACTTGGATACTAACTGTGCTTCAAAATCAGCAGCAAAAGCTGTCAGTGAAGTGTTTTAAGAAAGCAATAGACTGGGATCTCATGGAGATCATTTGGTGTAGCTGAGGCATGGCCTGAGGCAGAAAACCCCTTGGTCTTTTCGGCTTCGTGTTGCACGATTCCCCCATAGTCACACAACATGTTGCACCCCTGCTCTTGAAAAATTCTTTGACTAAAGGACAAATATCATTGTTCCCATTTCTCTGGTTTACTGGGCACAGACAGATGACAAGACTTGCCAGAAGTGTCTCAAGTGGACGTTAATATTGCTGGTGCCTGAATTAGGGCTGATTCCCACCCAGGATGGTTCCTCTGCCACCAGGCTGCTTGGTCTGACGTTGCTTTTGATACAAATTACTGATGTACTGTGACAGTCAAAAAGTGGGGGGAAAACAAAATTGCATATTGCTTTCCTGCTGCTCATCAGTCCATAGCTTTTCTCTCACTTTCCCTCAGCCCTCCACCCTCACCATTTTAGTAATGAGAGAACAACCTGTGCAATCTGTTCAGCGAGAGAACAACTCATCTGAGCACAATTTCCTCTTCTCTGTTGTTGAATATAACTTCCCTTGGGTAGGTGAAAATTTTGGCAGGCTGTACAAAGCCTAGCAGAGACTGAAGCAGAAGCTGTAATAGAGCTGTTATGACTTGACAGCCCTGTTTTGTAATGCACTGGGGGATTTTGTTACAAGTCAATTGTAGCTTCAAGAAATTTAGGAGTGTGGCATCTGCTTGTATGGTTTTTTTTAATGTTTAATAAATGAAATTGCAGTAGATTTTAACATGGAGACTATGTCTGTAGCAGGCCTGGACGACTCAATAAAAACTAAAATCAATCAAACTTGATTTTGTTGGCAAGTTTTTGCTCTGTAAGTGGAAATAAATGTTTTTGCAGCTCTAATAATTTGACACGCATTTCTTCAGGTGCTGGCAGAACACTGTTTTGTACTGTTTGCTGAGCGCATTGTTTTTTTCTGAATTTGTGTTTAAAGAACATCCTGTTAAAGATCACTTGATGTAGCCTCAGGAGGACCTGTGTCACTACAGTGTGTATCAATGATGACCAAGAGTTTGAAGGAAGAGTCCTGTGGCTTGAGAAACAACTTTTAACATCCACACTCAATGTAATCTTTCTTTTTCTTGAATTACCTAGGGAAGATAATGATAGTAATTAAAGCTTCAGATCGCTGGCTCCATGTAGTCATAATATAGCTTATTTTTATTATAAGACAATGATTCACAGTGGTGGCAGAAGGGGCAACGTTTTAAAAAAGAGGCAATGATGGGTTCTTGGCTACCGGCATTTTTCAAATCCTAGGTCTCTCAACAGTGAAATATAGGCTCTGGTGTATCTGGCTCTGAAATCTGTCTTCAGACAGGACTAATTTTACTAGTTATTAGTGTAGTAGTGATTGTGCATATGGTATGAGCTAGATGAATAAATAGCACAGAAAGTAATGCAAACCATCAAGGTGCCCAGTGCCGCTGCAGGACAAGCCACGCTCACACTGAGCCCCGCTTCGGCAGCCTGGATGTGGGAGGCACGCGTGAGTGAGGACCCACAGGCCAGAGCAGGGACTGATGGGAAACTTGAGGGCTGCTGGAGGGTCTGGGTCGAGGAGCACAATGATCACTCCCAGAGACTGTTACTCCATCAGCTTTTCTAGGCATTTAGTTTTTTGGTATATTTTCAACTGCAGTCCTAGACAAAGGTGGATATTAACATGGTTCAGTGCCCTGGTTCCCCAGGCACAGCCCCATGGGCCAGCCATGCAGGCAGGCCATGAGTAGCCCCGAGTCAGCTGGGAGATCCAATCAAGGCAGCTGGCTCACAGGTGGATCCCATACCACTTCATCATGCTCATTATAAAAGCAGGGAGTTCAGTAAGAATGGAGTTCCTCTTCCTGGGGGTTCTTCCTCCTGGCCTTCTGCTCCTGCTGTTGATCTCAAGGACCAGGCTGAGTAGAACCTTGTATACTTTATGTAGGTTGTTGTATTATTTTTGTTATTTCATTAACTCTGTTTCTATTTCAACCAATATGACTTCTCTCTCCTTCCCCCCCCCCCCCCCCCCCCCCCCCCCACAATTCCCCTTCTCAGCTGGGGAGGGAGCATCGGGTGGTAGAATAACTGCTACAGTTTAGTCCTGGGTACTGGCTAAATGCAGGCACTTAACTTCCTGTGGGAAGTCCCTCTTTGATGTTGCTGGGAGCATGCTGTTGAATAGTTACTAAAATTATATAAAACTCTACTTTGTTTACTCCTTGGTAGAGCAATGGGAGGCAATTGATGGCCTGACTTTGAAAGAGCAGTTTGTTTGTACCTAGTCTTAGCTCTTCACTGTACTGAAAGACATCATCCTTCAAAACCAGGTATTTACAATACCTATTATAATCTCATTATAGTGCTGTAATGTTGGTTTCTGCACTTAGCTGTATTCCCCAAGAATTTATCTCAGTTCCCTTAATCCACACCTGTTCATAGGACTAATTCCTCCAGACTGTGCTGCAGACACTGCCTATTTCTGTGAACTTCTGACATTTGCATGGGAAAAAAAAGTTTTAAAAAAATAATATATGTGTATCCTGAAAAAACCCAGAGAAACAGAAAGTGTTTGAGCCAGTCTGATTGTCCTGTTTTGAGGCAAATACCTCTGCCTGCATCTGGGAACTTGGAGTAGATTTTAATGATAATTTAGACATCACAATAGCAACCCAGGGAATTAAAAATACACCATGTGTTTGGTTTTTTTTCCCCCACAGATAGAAGCAGGATATCTTTAGTGGATACTGCCTTATAAAGTATGTGATACTCAGTGGCAGTTATCAGTGGACAAAATCTGATGCATTAAATGCCATCAATATACATCACTCATACCTCAGAGAGGTATTAATTTTCATAGTATATGATTATTAGCCACCATTTTAGACAGCTTACATTAAAGTAGCAGCTCAAAACATGAAGATTAGGGATGACAGCATCTTCAAAACCTGAAAGTTGCTATCCAGATAAGTTTAAGTAGTTATTATGTTGGAAGGAGGCCATGTGCCTTGTGGCCATGGGCAGAAAGCAGTTGTCTTGGGGTAGAGCCAACTGATGCCCAGTGCACTGCGGGATGCGCAGCTTGAGGGCACATCCACCCCACCAAGGGTGCTCCTGAAGCCAAAGGGCTGTGCAGAACCCTCAAAGGAGGCAAAAGTCCAGCCTCTATATTTAATCTCTTTTAGACAAAAGAGCACATCTGACCGTGGATTCCACAACATTACCTTTGGAGGATTTTTTTTTTGGACAATCCTGATTCTGAAGGCCTTGGGCAATTTCTGGTCCATGGAACATAAAAACCTGAGGAGGCCATGAAAACTGGGATTTCCAGCCCAGCTGAAGACTTGAAACTGCTGGTATGCCTGCCACTGTGCAGGACTTGCAGATGCTCAAAGGAGGAGAGAGGGAGTATCAGTGCCCACCTGACAAGGAATGGACAGTTGCATAGCTGGCGTTTATATGACTTCCTGTGCTCCCTCAAACCCCTGGTTTTCCACTCTGAGGTAGTCCTCATAGCAGAGAAACAGAGGTGGGGACACCTGTAAATTTACTAGCTGCTTATCATGTTGCTTTGGGAATAAATATTTTTAGAATTTGCATAGAATATTGAATTTTCCAGAAATCAGCATTTTCTAATGAGAAGGTGTTTTCTCAAGGGCATTACAAAGAACCCTGCTGAAAACCATGCACCTGCAAGGTGGTGGGAGAGGAACATACAGGGGGCATGAGTTACCTTAGATCTATCCAGTATTGTATGCTATGTTTAAGCTTCATTTGTACCCCTGTAAAAACCTATGCCCTACACTGTGCCCACTGGAAAAAATGAAGAGAGTACACTTATACTGTGTTCCATCACTTTCTTCCTCACTCATGGACTTGTTTTTGTTTAGCTTATTCATCAAAGATAGATTTGTGGTGTGTTTCTGAAGACAGCTAATCTTAGGGTCTTTGCAGGATGAGGTTTCAGCAAATCCATCTGCTGGTGCCTCACAGTGTTCTGAAGGTATCAAAGCCAGCTGAACCTTCTTGTGCACTGGCACACCACCTGTACCCTCTGTGTCATGGAATGAAATCACCTTCCTGATGGACTTCACCACAGCCCCTCCTTTCCCTCTCTCACCCTGGATGGGAAAACAAGTAACCACATGCATAAAATAATGGCATTGTCTTTGGACCACCAAAGGGATTCCAGAAAAGACAGAGACCACAGAGCAAGGCAACATACAGCGAGTGCCACCACAGTCAAGCAGTCCTGGGGCTTGACTCACTAAGCAGTGCAGGTGCAGCCAGTTGAAGACACATTTTTAAAGTTGTTAGTAGGTCAGCTAACAAACACAACAAAACTGATCAGTGTTTTCAGTTGGGCATCACAGGGAGGCACAGATACATAGTGAGAATTTTGTTCTCTCTTGGCTACAGAGTACAGGGAAAGATTGGTCTTTTAAACCCTCTTGTTGAACAGGAGGGCATGAAGAGGTTTGTGTCACCTGTGCAAACTTTGATGTCATGCCCTAACCATTTTCTTTTTCTCTGTAGAAGCAATTTCTTGAGCTACCAGCAGTATAAAACCTACCCAGAGGCAAAACATTTCCCATATAGTCTTGAGCTCCTTTACTCTTCAGGATTTTGCTGAGAAAGAGGACATGACTCCTTTACAGCATGGTGTCTCTGGGCTGGAAAGTGGCCTCTGGAACAGAGAGGCGGACAGCAGCCCACCAGAAGCACTGCTGCATCACCTGTAGCATGCTCAGATTTACAGATGTGACTCTGGAGGTGTTGTGAAATCCCTATTTTGGATCTCTACTGTCTTGAACTCCAATTCTACATCAGCTGCAGTTTCTCAGTGAAAACCAGCATCCTGTTTCTTGTCTGCCAGGAGCTGGTGCACTGCACTGCCTTTCAGGACACTGCACAGTGACAGGGAGGGTGAAAGCATGAGCTTCTATTTATTAACTGAGTGGTACCACATGTGGATTCACTAGATGTTTACAAAACTGCGTGGGTGGGTTGATCAAACACATGGGGCCTTCCCTTTAGTTTAATTCCTGTTAACTGATGAAAGTGAACAAAACCCAACAAATCAAATACAAACTAACTGGGTTGCAGCCAAACAAAAACAAAAATGAAAGATGATCAAATTGTATTGTCCTTGTATCTTGTTTTTTGAGGCTTAAGTAGAAAGTTGCCTGTCCCCTTTCTTGCTATTCCAAGCCTGGAAGGAGTGCTGCCTTCCAGCCTGGCACAGCTGGAGCCCTGTGTCCCCCTGAGATGCCTAATGACTTGCAGACTTATTCCAAAGCTGTTAAGGGATTTACCTCCTTCCAGAAAATGCTTAGGAAATGATCATCTGATACAGAAGAAGTGGTTTCACATACTGACATGAGAGAGAAATATGTCCTATGCCCAGGGGCCCAAAATGCATCTCCCTGTCATCTAGATGGGTATTCCCTGGTGCATGAAGTGCTCAGGAGTCCCTTGTCATGGACCCAGAGATCATCAGGGAGCAATGCTGGAGACCCAAGCAACCAGAAATTTGCCCTATTGTCACAGGAAACTCTGTTTCTGTTGTTATGAGCTTAACATTTGACCTATACAGCTTCAACTTTTTCCTTTTAGCATCCACATATCTTCAGAGGAAGCTGTGTAGCTGAGCTTTTAAATGATTTCAGTAGCCACTACCTACACCTGCATCCATCTGCAGTGACTAATAACGAGAGCTTGCATTTAGTTATAAAAGTATATATTTTCCCATGCTGTAACTTGATTGTCTTTCACAGAATTACACAGGGGACATATCTGGATAAAAGTAAATCCAGTCCAAACTTTTACTCAGGGAAAAACTTATATCAGGATTAATAGGTTATTCTGGCTTTCTCTCCTGCAGAATCAATTAAAAACAATTATAAAAGAGGGAGGGGAAAAAAAGAAAAGCACTCCTGTGGCCCATTTTTTATGGCCTTTTATCATGTGTAATCCTCAGCACCTGTTTAAAATGCTGTGTACCAGGAAGGCAGCTTCTTTGCAGGAGTGTAACTGGAGGTTGCCCTGTCACAGCTGTGCATACTTAAAGCAACGTGGGGCAAGTGTTTCTGGCTTTCACTGATGCCCAAGCACACTGTGACTCCCTGAGGACTGCTTTCTGCTGGCTGACAAAAGGTAAAATAACTCTTAGTATTGCCTTGTTCGTGCTCTCAAATGTGAGGTGAACCTAGAGCTGTCTTGTGGTAGGTGGTATGGGTTAGTTTGTGGGCTATAACAAGTTAAAATCTGGTTTGAGAGGCTGTGTTGTGGCAGCTGAAAGGGCATGTCTGCTGTGCTGCAGGTGAGCTGGAAGCCACTGAGATGGAGAGGGAGGTGGGAATGCATCTCCATGGGTAGCCCCTGGCTGTGGGTGCCTGGCCCTGTGCTGTGTGGATTGGGAGATCTTCTGTGTGTGTCCTTGCCTTGGGGTGATGTAGAGATTTCTTTGTAATTTAAGAAGTGCAAGCTGCTGGACTGAAACCAGGAGTGGTGGCAGCCCTCCTTTGTCCCCTGCTCTTGCCTGCTTGGACAGTTGGTGGGCTTGTCCATGGATCCCTGTGATTCTGATCTGCCTTGCTCTTTGCCTGCTGCATGGGTGTATGTTTAAAAAAACCCATAAAAATGTTATTATAGCTTATGTTTTAGTAACATCTAGTGTTGGAGAGTGAAAGACTTGTTGCTGCATTTGGTGTGCTTGCTTAAAGGAAACAGTGTGGTCACATGCGTGTTAAAAGCTTGTGATGGCTGTTGCTCATCATGTGGTTTAATGCTCAGTAAGTGCTATGGCTGCTTGGATTGGGGCTTTGATGGGGATTTAAAAATCACCATGTAGCCTTTCTTAGGCCCTGGTTGAGGCACTTGGAGACCCCTCCTGCTTCTGGCATAAGTCTTCCACTGCAGTATGGGAATGTTGATAAAATAATGTTTCTGTCAGTGACCCTATGTTAGACTTAGACTGCTCTCTGCACTGCTTCATATTTTTCACACTTTTTTCAGCCCCCTCCTTTCTTTTGCTGAGTGTGGGTTCCTCTGCCCTTGTTAATCTTCTGTCCCTGCTGCTTTAGGGTCTCTGTTTTGCTGCCCTGGCCCCCGGCACAAATTCCCCAGCCATGTCCTGCTGCTGCCTTGGGAGATGGGGGCAACCTCATGTGGGTGCAGAGCCCCCCATTGTGCCTTGAGGGGGGAGCAGTGGCTATGGGAACTGGTCTCCCCAGTCACTCAGAGCTGGTATGGGTATGGGGGCACTGAGCTGGGGACCTGCTTGCCGTCCTTGCAGCTCCAGGAGGGTGGCCGAGAAATCAGTGCTTTCCTGTGTCTTTCTTTCCCTCTTGCATCTCACTGACCCTCTCTTTGTGGCTCAGCCCTTGTAGTATTTTGCTTCCTGAACTGTTGGGAGTAGGGGGATTTAAATTTATTTTCAGTAGACTTGCTATTCCCCCATAAGCCCTGAACTAGATCTGCCTTAGGGTGGATGCTTGGCTCCTCTTAGTGTTACCCAGACCCAGTGGTTTCTGCTTTTATGAAATCTGTTATAATCTATAAGGTTTACAAGTATGATAGCTGTATCACTTTATGGTATTAGTTCTTTTTTTAGTTATCAATTCACTGTAACATATATTATTTGCATGATGGAAATAGAACTGCCTTCCTTCCTTCCTTTCCAGACTTCCTTTTACCACCCTTTCCTGGGCAGGTAGTTCTTTATGTTTAGGAAACATAAACATAAAAACATTAAGACATTTTCTGAATCAAAGATTTATGTGATGGGAGGTGGCAAGGAGGGAAACATGCAGATGAGTTGCTAAGGGACCTGGTTTAGTGGAGAATTGGCAGTGTTAGGTTAATGATTGGACTTGATCTTAGAGGTCTCTTCCAACCAAGGCGATTCTGTGAAAGAATTTTATGCTTAGGGACAAGTGGTGGATTAGAGGCACCTTAGTTACTGTCCTCAGTGTGCAGGGTGATGGTCTCAGCCTACTTTGCAGCTGCCTGATAGCTGCAAACCTTCTGTTGAATTAGAAGTTGTCTTTTGTGATTTGATATAGGCTGATTACTTTATTTTTTAACTTGAGGTTGGGGGAAAGAGGTGAGTGTAGTGGCGAAGTGATAACACACATTGTTCCTTTAAAGCAACAATTTGCTCAAATCCCTCCTGTAATCAGGGAGTGTTTGCTGTTTTATGATGAATGCTCTCTATGTGTCAGAACTATGGATGCCAGACACAGCAATAAGTAAAAAGATCACACAGTTAATTATCTTGGCAAAAAGAAAGAGATCACACAGTTAATTATCTTGGCAAAAAGAAAGAGCAGTTTTGTGGTGCTAAAACACAGAAGGCATTCTTTGCAGAGGACGTGTGGGATAATTGTGCTGCTGGTCTGTTGCAGGCTTTTGGAGTATCGCTTACCCTGTGTGCAGAAGGCACTAATGCCGCCTCTTGTCAGGACACTGAATTGAATTACATTCCAGGCTTGAAACTCAACCTCCCACCTTGACAAATTGTCTGTGAGCTGGATGTGATTTGAACCACTCCAGTGCAGTTTCGCTCAGCGTCACCCCTTGGTACCATATTAATAGAATGTGTTAGCATCAGACAGCTTGGCAAAATGGTAAATATTACAGAGCACATGGCCGGATTGTCTCCTTGATGGTAAATAGATTGTGAATAATTGAATAATGCTATGGTAGTGAAGAGGATCTGCCTAACGTAAGGCACGAATTACACTTCTCTCTGCTCCAGCTCAGACACTGGAGACTTCTTTTTCTTTGCCATAATTGGACATAATCAGTAACACAGTCAGGGACTAAAGACTGTCTGGTATCAATTCCAAAATCCAGGAACCACAGCATCTAGATTTTGAAGGAGTTAATGTTCTCTATTAGCTGATCAGTTCAGTTAATTTGTTGTGTCCCATGGTGATTGTAAAGTAAGTAGGAAAGGGTACTCTGTTTCAAATATCTTCCTGCAGTTCTCTGTGTGTTGCATACATGTGATCCCCGCATATGTGTATATCTACAAGCTTGCCTGGTAGTTGGAGGTGTTGAGAAACTGCACTTTTCCCTGGCTTCAGAGGAAGCTGTTGGCTCAGGACCTCCTAAAGTTGTCCAAGAATATTTAGCCTGTCCCAAAGGGAATGACTTGTTCCATAGAACAATTCAGAAAGAGAAATACGCACAACAAAGAATTTGTCTCAATGTCACTTCTAGCTATAGCCTGTATGCCTGCCTTGTTGGCTGATAGAAATGCTTTGGACAGCAATCCTCTTCTACAGGAATGTGACCTCACTTGCAATTAACTAATAAGGATAATACAAACCTTCCTTTCCTTTCTCTCCAAATAAAGCTTACACATAAATATGTTGCAGCTTGCTATTCCTGGATTTTAAACCACATAGCTGCTATTGTGGAGGCAACGGTAGCTTCTTTAACATGTAAACCACTGATAGATAATTATGTTCATATTTTCTTATTAATTAGTTCATTAGTTATGAGTTCTGAAGTAGCTCTTTTCTCTGTCTCTATCCATGAAAGACAGTTTGTTACTGGGCAAATACTTTTGTTAAATTTGACTTAATTGAGATGCTGTAAACACCAGAGAAAGTTTATGCAGTTGCTTAACCCCAGGGATGCCGGAGGTAGAAAGGCATCCTGCTGACAAATGGCTTCCTAGGGTCAAATTTTATTTTAGTTTGGAGTCAGACTGAGCTTTGTCAGAACTAGAGAGAGAACATACTGGGTATGTATTTGGGGTATTTGGAGGAGACAGCCTTTAGCTCCTGAACGGCATCATGGTGATCCCCGTGCCAGCACTCCTGCATCTTCAGTGCAAGCTGAAACCCTCTGGTGGGGGGATGCTTGGATACCTGAGCTCCAGGACCATTTGCTTCCTGCTCAGTCCTGGTAGGCAGCAGCAACTTCCATTGACTTCTATATTAATCTTTATGCTTCCAAACAGGCAGAGACTGCATTTTTCACTCTGTGACAGCTGTGGAGCAGCTCATGATGATGGGCCCAATTGCGGGAGGTGCTCGCAGCTTGGTGGGGAACAGCAGCTTGTAACAGTACCATGATTAAAGTGTCAAGTTACTGCTCTTTTGTATTATATGTAGACTGTAAAAGATTAACGCAGGGTGATTTATCTTCCCTTGGATTCACTTGACAGTGAATGAGACTGTAACCAATTTGCCTGGAGCAAGGGAGCTCAGAATAAACTCTGGAGGTTTAGGGAGATCGCTTGCTAAGGGGATGGACAGATGCCTCGTCTGGACAGCCTCCAGCCTTCTTCCATGTCCTGGGGAAGTCACTTAGGAAAATAGTGATGGAACATTTTGTGGCCACTTTTAACTGTTGAACCCTAGGGTTTTGATGCTTCAAATAACTTTTCCAATATAGTTGTCACAGACCAGCAAGTCCCATTGCCAAACCAGACTGTAATATTTCAGTTTGCCCACTCTTTCTGTGACTCCTTGATTGCCTGTATTTTTTTTTTCACCGAAAGTTTTATGGATGGAAACTGTCTGTCAAGTTTATTTTGTTTTCTGTTTGTGTGGTTTTGTGTTTTTTAGTCTAAAACTTGCTTTTAATCCTATGAGGTGTGGAGTGTCATGAAATTTTTCTGCTTCTGGGCACTTGCAATAACAGCTCCTAGCAGTACTCAGGAAACATCCTAAACCCTGACAATGACCAGATTCTGAGAGCTGCCATTTGTCTGCCGTGAACACTGTGTCTGTATTTTGCACCCCTGGTTGTTAAATGTGGATAAATGCAGCAGCTGAGTAGGGAAGCACCACTGATTGGCAACCAGCATTAGCCAAAGGTCAGTGCTAATTATTCTGCCTCATTTGCATGAGAGGCTTTGAAAGATTGAGAAGAAAGTGTCTATGGCATTTTCTGCCAACAAATTACTTGGCTGACAGGAGGATGTCGCCGCTCATCAGTACCGATAGACTGCAAGTTGGTACTTGTGCAATTAAGCAGGATAGAAATACTGCCTCAGAGAGTTAACTTTCTAGGTGTAATTACCATAGATGTCAACACACGCTGATGAAAAGGAAGAGGATGTATTTACTATACATGTGAATCAAGGTTATGAATGATGAGACAGTTGTTCTTGATGATCACCTCTGTCTCTAGCCCATCCTTTCTTCTTGTTTTTGCATGTTTTACTGCTCAGTATGCCAGGGAGGGATGGAAGGCTACATCTATGCTAATTAGGCTCTGCTGATCAGAGTTTTGACTGTTTCTCATCTGACTGAACCTTGTGAGCATTAGTGAAACACTTAGGCTTTCTTTTTTTAGCCTTGCCATACAGACATACCCCTGCAGTTCTGGTAAGGGCATTGCCTAGCTGAAGTCAAATCGACTGAAACAGTAACACAAGGGAGGTCTGGAGGAGCTAAAGGAAAAACTGACTTTTGGAAGAAATCTGAAGGCAGGAAGCCCTTAATTAATAAGACCAGAGGCTTTGGATGTTTCGTGTCTGAATGTCAAATTTCCAGTACCAGAATTTCAGTGGGGGCTCTGGAAAATAAACCTCTTGGGAGTGTCTGTTGATTACCTAAAGGTGGAGTCCATCAAAGCCAGCTTTTTTTTTTGGAGGATGTAAAACATGACTTCCAATGAAGGTTTTTTTTCAATAGCATTGGTAGGATGAGGCTTGGCTCCAGCAACCAAAATATTGCCAAAGATATGTCCTGGAGCGTGCCAGGTCTGGTCTATGTCCATGTTACCTTTGTGTACCTGCGACTGGGCAAACACTGCTGAGCTTTTGCCATTGAAGAGCTGAGGTTTCCTTTAGAGTGAATTGTGCAAATTCAGTTATTTAAATCTGCATGCTCTTTTTTTTTTCTCCTTACCTTGAATAAATCAAAGTAGAAAACAGCAGTAGCTTTTTGAATTCATCAGTTGAGCTTACAAAATTTTTTTCAAACTGTGTCCTTAGCTTTTCTCTGTATAGTTATGTATTTAAACTAGGTGTGCAGGGTTCAAAATACCCTACCTACCTATTAAGTGATGGAGACTTAGAGATGTGCAGAAGCCAAGTGTCCAAGCTCTACTGTCACTGTATGACAGATGGGTGTGAATCCTTTATGCTCCTTTGAATGTCACCACCTTTGTGCTTGTCATGGGCACAGGACATGAGCCTGGAGTATAAAACACGCACCAAAAACCCCCTCACAAAGCAAAGCAGTGGCTGTAACCTCACATAAATCAGAACTTTGACTTACCCTTTGCATAAGAGAAAAATACTTGGAAATTGTACCCAGAGACAAAGAGCTGTGTGTTGTCCTTTGAAACAGTACAATTTGTCATACATCAGGATCATGTGTGTGGCCAAAGGCAATGGTTAGTGGAGCAGGGTAACAAGTACTTCTCCTTTCCTCCTACTGTGGTGCCCATATCCCCATGTATTGGGGATTTCCCTGACTTGTTTTCCTCCTCCTTCTGGACGTCATGGGGCAGGTGTGGCATCTCCCTGAGGTGAAGGTGCTTTGGCATCCTGCCCTGGTAAAGTGAGAGGTCTTGCTGCACCTGAGCCCCTGCATGTTTCTTCTGTCACAGCAGCTACACTGTACCCTTTCACCAAACTAAGGAGCCCAGCTCTCCCATGGAGAAGTGAAGGTGCAACACCTGCTTCTGTGCAGGAACAACTTACTTTGAATCACTTGACCCATTGATAAAACACCACATTGACTACATCAGTGTAGTCTAATATAGGCTCAAGTTTTTGAGGTACCCTAAAATTGCTCCGCTATGGGCAAGTTTCAGTGGTGATTTAAGCAATCTTCCAGTGTCCAAATAAGCCTTCTATTCAGAGGAGTGAGACAAGTGGCCGTTCCCTGGAAAAAACATTGCTTGGTTGCATAAATTCTGTTTAATGTCATTTGCAGTTACGGTTATCAGGTACTATGCATGTTTGGAAACAGAACTCGCACAACATTTAAATTGTAGGACCATGTGATGAGCTAAATGTTTAATTCAAAGTCAAAAATCATCAGATGGCAGAGCACAGAGGCTGATGAATGGGAGTCTTGAGCATAAGCTTGGAGAGCAGTCAGAAGTAGGAAGGCACAGTTAACATCACCAGAATGTTTAAAATCATGGGAGTAAATAAGATCTAGTGGGAAAAAAAAAAAAAAAAGTAGAAAGAAGAGGCTGAGGGTAAATCTTACAGGGTTTGGCGGGCAGTAAGAGGAGCACTGAGGAAAACAAATCCTGCAAAAAACATGAGGGCTAGAGAGCATTCCCTTGATAGAATTGAGGAACTTCTTTACACCCCTAGTTTACACAGCGTTTTTGGCTTTGACTGTGCTATATCTTGTTAAAGACTTCCAAAACCCCTTGTTTACACTTTGATGTTTAGTCTTCTGATAAAAAGAAAGGAGAAAGAAAGATGTTTGCAGCAAATGATAATTTCCAGATGGAAAACCTCTCATTAATTCCTAACCCAATTGCATGAGAAGTATGAGAGGTTTTAGTTGAAGTCCATTCATAAACTAAAAGGTGCTGCTGACGGCATGCCTATTTTCATATTTGATTAGTAAGCACACTGAAAACTTACTAAAGAGCAAGACTCTACAGGGGGGCCATTCCTCTCCACGTAGTGCTATCATTTGTCACTCAGTGCTGTTAGATTAAAAGCAGCATGGCTGCAGCTCAGCTGTTATCTACAGCCACTTAAAGGCCAGCAGTTTCAATTTTGAAACCTTTTATGTTTCTGTGGGTTTCAGTAAAATGTCTTCACCCATGGCTGCTCAGCTTTTTATTCATTCTGAGTGAAAGAGGAATGGAAAACCATCTTTACTGTGCATCTTGAAGAGCTCCCAGCAAGAGGGAATGCTTCAGTGTGTTGGGTTTAGGTGTGGTGTTTGGGGTTTTGGTTTGGGGGGTTTTTTTGAGTAGAAGTGGGGCAGTAGCAGTGAGTTGAGTTGTCACTGGTTGGAACATGGTGATGGAGGCAGCCTTAAGTGTCTGCTACAACTACTTGTATTATCATGAAACCACTTTCATTCCTTTGCCTCTTTAAAAGTATTGATACCATTAATTAGCTGAATTAATAAAATTGTGGTGGTGGGGGGACAAAAAGACTTCATTAAAAGGAAATCTTTGCAAACTTGATACCTTTGTTTATCCCAGCTTTTCCTTTCTTTCATGTTAAGTAATAAATTAATCCTATATAGTAAAAGCTGACGTGATCTATGGATGGACGGGGTTGTCTGCCCAAAACCTTGGATGTCTATATTTAAGGGGGACTGAAGGATGGCAATCCAGCTGGGTTAGTTTCCCTATGCTTCCATATGCCCTTAGACTATCATGGCTCCCCCTGAACAATCACATCAGACAACAGAATAATTTTTATTGCAGAAATAGTTGCTAAGAATGTGTTGACTCAGATTTGAACTGTCATAGCACGGGTTATTTTAATGTGCGACAGTGAAACTTATGAAGAAGTCATTACACTGACAGTGAGTGGACATGAGGAAATATTGTATAGTTATCTATTTGAGGAAAGAAAGCAGTTTGCAGACATATGCCTTAAATGATCTCAGATCCATGGACAAGGAGATCTCCTAGAGTTTTATGCCTACAGAGACTGGGAGACTTGGCAAGGTAAACTTGTCAGAATCAAACCAATTTTCATAGATGATAAAGTCCTGAAATATTTTAATACTGACAGAAATAAAGATCAGCTATGGGAAGAACAATTGATTTAAAGAAAACCCTAAAACCTAACAATAAAGCAGTCATCTGTTGACGTGTGTGAATTACTTAATCTAAACAACAGTAAAGGAGTGCCTGAGGGCTGCTACTACATTCAGCTTATGGAGCTTACAGGTTTGCTCTGTGAAGAGGAATTCTTTGCTATTTCTAGTTCACCTTTCTCTCTGAAAGATGATCCAGATGATATAACAGGCATTTTAGATCTGGTCATTTGTTACTTGCAATGAGAATTGAACCTGGGGGAAATTACGTGTGTGAAGGTTTAGACAGAAGTTTTAGATGTCCCCCTGCCAGGAGTGTGTTGAGTGCCAGGAACAGAGGAGATACCTGTTTGTTGCATTGTCTGGAAACCCTCTTCCTCCACTCTACTCCACAGTTGTTGTTCTTACATTAGGAGACAGAAAAGGGAGCTTAAGGTTAAATTTCCTTACATTTCAGCAAATATGAAATGATCAGAAAATAAAATCAATGATATGTATTAAATTATTAATAAACTTTGTATTAGAGAAAAAGCCTACCTAGATGGTAAAGTTGTATTCACTGAGAGTATCTGAATTTACTGGAGACTTAATTTAAAACCCTTTGATTCATCTGGACTGAGTTGATAGCAGTTTATCAGCTGCAGAGCTCCCAGACTGCTGGGAAGGTTTCTGCTGAATAGTGACATCTCCTGGAGTAACTGCAGCTCCATGGCTGCACTGACCCAGCCCAGAATCACTCCTTCAGACAGAAAGCTAGAAATACGGATTGGGAAAATATTAATTTGTATTTGAATATTGAGCTTTCTTCCATATAGTTTAGGTACTGGTTCAGCATAGCCTTAGAGACCTTATAACCACAGTACTTGTGAGTAAGAAGTACTTAGGCATTTCAAAATTAGTAAAAATCAGAAGCTTTCAACCAAAGGTTGCTTTTTTTGGAGAAAGTGCAAAGGAAACAAGTTAGTAAAACAAAACTTGAGACACTGATTTTTTTAATATTTTTTTTTTTATTTCCCACTACTTTTGTTTTCTGGAGAAGAAAGAAAATGACTGTCTGCCATTATGGCCCTGGTATTACTATATTGAGTGGGTGTATTGAGCTCTGCTGCTTCTGCCAGTAAGTGTGCCCAGAACTGCTCATAAAGAGATGCTGAAGATATTGTTACAAAATCCTGGAGAAAATGGTTTGCTGCTTGGCCCCTCCTTGCCAGGGAAGGGCTTTCTCCACTATATGTGTAGAGGTTCCCCTAGCCTGAGAGTAGAGACTTTCTGAAGTGACACAAGGCATTGAGTTTCTCTTAAAAAGTCATTCCAGAGTTGCACGGTCCAAAGTGTGTGTGTGTGGAGGGGGAAGGATCCCTGCTTTGAGTGGGGTTCATCTTGTTTTCATAAACCAGCAGGCTGACTGCTTTGAAATGGTTGCAGTGACTCTTGAATTGCCTTTAAATTGGAATTTAATGTCACCATGTTCAAAACAAACACTCCATTTTTCCCACCCCCCCACCCTCCAAATTTGATTTCCTGTATATCTTTTGTATCAGCTTGAGCTGTTGTGCTTTTAGCCTCATTGCCTATGAGGCTGTAGTAATTTCTTTCACTGTGGGGAACACAAAGCCCTTGGTGCTGGAATGGGTTAGAACTCCCCTATTTTTACTGCCTTTGATGCCTTGAACTTGATGATAGAAAAGTAAAAACAAACAAAACCCAAACACACACACAAAACCAAACCATAACAAAACCCACTTCTGTGAGGAGTGCTATATGTAGGCTTTCTGTGAATCAGTATGTAAGCAGTTCAGAAGCCAACGTTAAGGGTCGATGATGACTGACACAAGAGGGACAGCTGCCTGCTGCTTGCTTATGCCACCCTCACCCCAAGGAAACAACCCTAAAACCCCCTTTTAGGCACTTCCTTCTCAAAGTTTTGTTTACTGGCATGTGTTTAAGCATATCATTCAGGCTGAAGCTACACCAATCACTAATATTTTAAAGTGCATCCAAGCCTCTAATTATCTGAATCTAAGGAGATATTTAGCTCATTATCCTGTTTCAGAATTCTAATGGAATGGCACTGAAGCTGTTGTGATATTTTTCTTTTTGTTAATATGGAAAGTATAAATTTCTGAGATATTACAAATGTAATATCACGTCTCCCTTTGCAGGGCAATAATCTGATGTTAACATGTCTTAAATGCAGCAACCAAAGGAAAAAAATAATGCCTTCTGCTGCTCTGTGGTGATGCAAGTACTTTCATGTAATTCCTTTCAGCCTCATTCTAAATAAACCCTACTATATTCAGCCACAACAAAACTAAACCACATCAGTAAAAATAATGAGTACTGATGTTACAGGAAAGCTAGCTTTAGTCATGGGATTCTTCAGCCTTTTTCTGTTCTCTCAAAACTATGTCCCTGAGGAGTTTCATGGCACAGGGTGCTGTGAATAGCTTGCGTGGCACACAACAAGAATATTTGTGTTGATTGTTCTTGGAGGTTCCACTTGAGGAATCTTCTCCGAAAAAAAACACTATGCATACAGATAAGGATGTACTATTCATGCTCTGAAGCAAATTGATCCCCAGACAAAAGTGACAAAACTCATAATCCTGCTGTCGTGAAAGCAGGTATGATGGGAACACATGTGCTTAGTCCTAGAGGTGTGCAAGTCTTGGTGTTTTGTTTTGGTTTTGTGGGTTTTTTATGCTCTGGCTCTTGGAATTACTTCACTAAAATCCTGCTTCCAGGTGATGACAACATTTTGACTTATGTGATCAGATGATCAGAATGGTAAGCAAAGATTAAGATTAGTGAATGTTCTTAACACTGATGTCCTCAGTAGAGCTATGGATGGTTAATAAACATCAGATCTTATTTCTCAGGCTAAAAATGGGATTTATTTTTTTTATCTGTGTGATAATACTGTAAGTAATGGATTGTTATGTTACATGGCTTCAGTGTTTAATGTAACATTTTCATTAAGTTTAATAAAATGTGTGTGTGCACGGTGTGTGATTGACAGCATCTAGTGGGCTGCAGTGAGATAAACAAAGGAATTTCACATTCAGGCAAGGATGTCAGAGGAGTCTTAGTAATTAGGTCCAACATTCAGAGGGTCCAATTCACCTTGAAAGAATTCACCAACAGAATCTTTTATGACGTTATACGATATATCTGCTGTGACTTCTTCCAACCATCACTTTATATTGGTGTCATTCATCTGGGAAAGCCTTTGCTAACATTCAATCTTTCCCAAGCACGAGGTCTTGATCTAAATGCTCCGAAACAGGTGTTGCATTGACCAGATCAGGTAGCTATCAGTAATCTCTTACTGATAAGTTCACAATCACTTTAATTATGCATCTTTAGAGGCATGTGTTCAATACATATAGCAGTTCCTAAAATAATTCAGCTTTTCGATCAGGTTGCAAATCTGAATATTTAGAATACAAGGTCTGAAACAGCAACATTTAAACATTTCATTTTTGAAGGATGATAGTGTGTAAGTGCCCACCCTGAAGATATTATTTTTTTTTTGCCCATGATTAATTTGCTTGCATTTGCTTTAATCTGTTGCCATGTGCAGCAAAAAGACAAATTGTGTTTACATTACCCTAGTCCCTCCCTTCATTTCCAAAACAACTGCTTTTATGCACTTCAGGCAGCTTGAATCAGGCCTAATTACAAAGTCCTACATCTGCTTTCAATCTATGGGCTAGCACACAAGGTTGCTCTTGTATTTAGGCTTACACAGTGGTTTCACTGGTTTGTATGTTTTCCTTTAAAAATGTATATGTATAAACATCCACAAGGACAACACCATCATAACATCCGACATCGGTCTTACAGCAGCTAGGAAGGATTTCCACTTCCATGCTTTGTTGTGTCCTCAAGACACTTGAGCTCTGCCAGGACAGGCACAAAGCTCCAGGCTAACCAAACTCCCTGAAGCCATATTGGGGCTCATTAGCATTGTTCTCTTTGTTTCAATTTGTATCGGCTGGCTTTTGTTAACAAGGAGGAACCCAACTGCCTGAAGGCTTGTGTAAAAGCTTCCCTCTCCACCTTTTGGGGTGGTTCCCTCCATGGTAAGAAAAGTTTTGCTGAAATAAAAGATACTATATAATGGGCACAGGGAGGAAAGATATCCATCTGGTATAAGCTTTCTCATGTGATGCATTGGTCTCAATTTTCCTAAAAATGGCCATGCATCCTTGAAGCTTCTGTCCAGACCACAGATAAGAAGACAAAAGGCATCATTGTAAGACAAAGGAGCACACTTCATTGTGAAAAGGACAAGCACAAATCTTGGGTGAAGAAAAAGGAAAAGCTTTAATATTTTTCAGCTTTTCTTTTTATGAAAAGTTTTAACATAAGATCAGGAGTAAGAACCAAATTACTGAAGCGATAGAGTCTCACTATGGGTTGAAGTTGTGGATTTTTATCACTCCTACCCAGTGCCCATTAGCCACTTAGTCCTGCTATCTCTGTTTACTAAGGAATAGGAAACATTAACAGGTAACTGCTCTTATGGTCTGTTGGTGTTCTTCAGGTATCATGGAACAATGCATGAAACAGTAGAAAACTGTTTCTGAGAATTTCTGTACTGAAAGGTTACAGTAGATGGATGGCAAACTTAGCCTGTAAGACAGAAACAATTACTCAGAAGGTCATTCTTACTACAAGCAACATCATGTGGGTCCATGATAAGTTAACTTTATGCAGGAAGGAAAAACTAAAATTTATTTAGTGGAAAACCACTATCATATGATATGTTTTGTATGGCAGGTGGAGTTGGTTGTGGGGAAGTCTGAGAAAATTGTTTTCTTTCAGAAAAATATATAAAAAAAATCACAGAATGTTAGGGGTGGGAAGGGACCTCTGGAGATCATTTAGTCCATACTCCCTGCCAAAGCAAAAACCAACAAAATCTCAAGTTTCATATATGGTCCAGATCAAGGTATGGAACTATTGTTAATTCTTATTAAACTACCTTCTTACGTGGTGCAACAAAAATTAGGTGTGATGAATCTGAGGTGTGATACTTTATCTTGTCTCCTTCTATAGTCACAGAAGAATGAAGTGAGCCCAAGGTGGGATCTCAGTCATATAATGCTGTAAGTTTTCTGGGTACTGCCATTATCCCAACTAATTTTATGTGGAATGAAATATGTATATATTACATGCAGCTGCAATATCAATCTCAAAATAAAATCCTATTTCATTTTGAGATGTTCCAATATGTTCTTCTCTTCACTGTTGAAGGTCTGCAGACTTTTAGAGCATTTGAATGCTGGTTTTGGTCTTGTCAGATTCCTTAACATCTTGGGGAAGAACAGTGCTAGTATTCTTCCTTTTCTTTTGTGTAATTTGTTATTTTTATTTTAAAGCACATTATTCTTATTATCAATATTATTATAGAGTACATCTGCTATGGAATAGATCTCCTCTATCTGTTTTGTGGGGTATCTTTTTCATTAACATTATATGAAGCTGAGAAGGCTCCTTTGCTCCATTGAAATTACACTATGTCTTAACATCACATTTCTCATTTCCTTCATTTCCTCAATGACTTAATAAGTACTTAAATTAAACAAGAAAAGTGTTCTAACACAGAGGTAAGGAAATCTAGAGTTAAAGCTGCTACTCTACTCTTAATTCACCCAGTGGTACATAGGCAGTCTATTAAGAAAGCCACAGAACAGCAGGTGAGCTTTTATCTTATGTCTCTGCAATGTATATACCATATGTGCTACACAGTTCACTGCTTATGCTATGTACGATCACCCACTGCTTTGGACCCCTGCTGTACCAGGGTACAACCAGGTGATGTAAGAAGATGGGGAATGACTGGCTGATTAATATATTCCTGTTTTTCTTGATGATTTCTCTCCTTGCAGCACATTCTTTTAGTGGAATGGGACCTAAAATGATCATTCCCCCACGCTGTCTGTTCTTTCACTCTTTTCCTTCTGTAACTCATGGAACCTCTTGTTGTGGTCTTCTGCTTATTAGAAACAGAGGGCCTTGCCTCAAGCAGTAAAAACAAACTCAAGCCTTTCAGGTTTCCCAAATTACTCTTACAATTGAAGAAATTAGTCCTGGGGTGTGCCAGCTCTCATGTTGCGGAATTGCCACTGCAATGATGAACAAGGCATGTTGATAGCTGCCTCCCTTTGCTTCTCCTCTTACACCAAATGTTGCAGCATTTTGCATTATACACTCCTGGGCAAGGCTAATTGTTTTCATGCAATATTCCTCTAACTTACTACACGTCTAATGCTCAGTAGCTGCTTTAAGTAATTCACTCTGAGATAGCTTTCCAGGATATAGGGTCTTAATCTTCAGTAACGCTTTCCTTACGGTATTACTCAGACCACGGTAAATGTATGGGAGACTGTTTTAGTCTGATCCTCTAGTCTTGGCTCCCCATCAGCCTGGACCCTTCAAAAATAGCTGGCCAAGTGCATTTTCTCTCCTGCTGCCCCGTCCCCAAAGCTATAAAATGCTCTGGGACATACAACTGAAGGTTGCCTCCCTGATGCATGCAGGGGACTGGCAAAGCTATTAAGCATCCGTGGAACTGTTGCTAATTTCTAAGTCTCTTTGACTCTGTCTTCTGAGACAGCAAAAAGAAAAGGAGAGCAGACGGTGAAGTCAGAGCAATTCCTCTGACTGCACACATTGGGAACTGGCTGTGAAATCTGTGTAGACGTACTGTAAACTGCAGTTACTCTCGTTTTGAAAATGCATTTATCAAAGGGACTCTGTCAGTATCTGATTAAGGGCCATGTAAGAGTACTGAAGACATTTCCTTCTGGTTAACAGCTCTGATTACAGGGGGCTCCTGGAGTGAATTTCCCTGCTAGCAGACAGGCTTGTCTCCAGGCTCCACCTGACGCTATAGGGTTTCTCAATGGCACAGCTTCCTGTTGTTGAAGGCTACTATTCATTCACAGCTTGTAAATCAGTGGCTTGTAAATCAGTGGCTGAAAAAACTACTGTTAGAGAAATGTTCCTCAGCAAATTCCTCTCCCTCCCCCAGATATTTGTTTTCCCAGGGTGTATAGTCCATGATCATGGAAAAATATTTTAAAATTCAGCATGTGTAACTAATGATAGAGGTGGAAGTGAAGCATCATACCTTCTTCATTACCTGGGAAACTTGTTGTGACTAATGTGATTTTGATTTTTTTGTTGTTGTTGTTGGTTTTGTTAGGATTGGGTTTGTTTCATAGTACAGGTAAATTAAGATTTTCAATGCTACCAAGAAATTGACTTGAATATCTTTACAGCCCAGTAACCAGAATGACTGAAGGCTTAATGTAAGCAAGAATTAGTAGAGATTTGGGGTTGCTTAGTACTGATTTTCCTGCATAAATGATTGAAATAGTGTTAAGAAGCCCTGCCCTGATGAAAGCATCCATGTGACTATCAGCAGCTGCTACTACTGCAAGGAGCACAATAATTCCAGTGAAAATATCTCACAGGGGTTAGAGAATGCCAGGAAGCTGTGACAATTAAAGCACAACATTTGGTAGCCAAACCTCAAGAAACACGCACCTTTAGAAATATAACGAGCTCGAACTGAATTACTGCCAGACATGCTGCTTATCTCATGTAACACTGAGAAATGTACTATGCATGTCATTTTTATTAACTCTTTTCTGTGTAAGACAGCAAGCAGATGTATGTTCTGCCCTGTGTGGTTTGTGATGCACTTGCAGAAATCCACCTACTGGGCCAAATTTTGAGTAATCTTGGTAGTTAATACTGTTGACCTGAGTGCAGCCCACACCTGCAAAGGTGAGCTCAGGGCTCCCTGCTTCATTGAAGGAGACAGCAGGGCACAGCGGTGCCTCCCTGCCCCTCAGTCCAGATGTGCTCCTACCCTTACTCTGACCAAAATGTGAGCTGCCTTCTCCCACCCACCAGAGCAGCCCTACCTCAGGCCAAAGGAACCGAACCTCTGCAGTGCTCTAGCTTCAGACAGTCATGCAAATGCAGTTCTCTGCAGGTCTTGAACAAAATCTTCACACTTTTATGGCTAGAATAGTCCAGTATGGTTTAAAGTTACATTCTTGGTATCTAAGCTCATTTAATGTGCACTAGATGGTTCTCTTTGTACTGAGCCCTAGCACTTGCTCCAGAGCAAGTGAATGACTGGAGAAGGGCCATGAGAGGGATGTGAGATACTGCTGCAGCCATAGCTCTGAAAGAATTGATGTGATTTTGTAGGAGGAAGAGCAGATAAAGAAAGCGTAGAGAACTAGCAAGCAAGCTAAGGCAAGAATTGAGCGAGAAAATGAAAAACAGTAAAGACTGGTGTAAGTAAGTAAGTAAGAAAGAAATGATAAAAGTTTGAAAAGGAATATAATTTTTCATTCATTTAAAAGCTAAAATATGTGACTGTTGCTTAACTTCCTAATGGAGAATGCAGTGATGGGGAATAAGGTCTACAATTTCTGTTCCTGCTGATTGCCAGGGTGTCTATTTGAGACGTATTTTTTTCTGTGTCAGATTTTTTTGGTATATGCTTTAGAAATTGAATCAATTATAAGCTTCCATTGAAAGTAGGTTGCTTTTTAAAAGAATAGGCTCATTCAGTTGAAATTGCAATACCTGGCAGACAACAGCTGCAGTATCCCATACATCCTCTGCTGCATTTGAGTAGAGTAGTGCAAGACTGATTCCAACAGACTGCCTTATTTAAAAAAAAAAAACCCAACAAACCCAAACACAAACCCCAAATCAAATCACCCCCCTTACTCCCACAATTCCTAGCCTTGGTGATGCTTAGAAGAAGAAAGGGTGGCCATAGCATAGGTGGGATTCACATAACCAAGTATAACGTTCTTAGCACAACTTCATTGGGAATAGTTTCTACTTTCATGATGAGTAGGAACACCTTTCCTTCCATACTCTTCCAGTAAGGATACTGTTTTCACCTTTTTTTTTTTTTTCTTTGGTAAGCTTTCCAAAGGGAGAGGAAAACAGTGTAATTAATCTTAGCAGTTAGCCTCTTGCTGCACCAAAAGAGGTGATGTTTGTTTCTTGTAGGAGATAGTAGGTATGTTTGCATTATGGAATAGAAGAGAAAACTCCTTTTTTCACAAATCAGGATGATGTTGCAGCCAAAGGAAACATATCAGAATGCAAAGGGCTGGAGTAGAATAGCTATGGTTAAAAAAGGAAAAAGGAATCTCTGTTTTCTGTTTGACTATAATCATCAAACCATTAATTTTGAACTTAAGAAATACTTGCTATATTATTACTCTTGATTATCCAGCTATGCATACTGTGATGTTACTTGTTCCCATGGGAAAAATCTGTAAGTGTACTTTGAAGTAAGATATTCTGAGATGCAAGAAAATGTGCTCCCTAAAATGTACTGACAGATTTCAATAGAGACTGGGATAGCAAGAAAACCTCAGCTATGGAAAGAATTATGTGCTTAATTTCACAGTTCTTAAGAAGACTTGTTTCCAAAAGCACTCTGTCTATGCACACACATAACATATATAGTGAATGCATAAATCTCTTTGGACTCATGTTCCTAATAAAAACAAGTCAAAATCTTTTTCTTACATGAAATCGGAATTGAACTTGACATATAAAATAGTTGGAAGATGTTTCTCTCTTCTCCATAATTTCTAATTTTTATGCTTATCTCCATTTCTTGGTTTTAATGGAGAATAAATACAAACATGTTGAAATGCCTTGATGAAGGGTTGCATTTGCAGTGTTTCCATTAGTAAAGGCCAGAAGTTTGATGGCACCTCATCCAGTTCTGCATACTAAACAAGCCCAAGAGGGTACCTCAGCTTCTGGGTGCTCACATAAACCAAAATCACTACAAGTTGAGAGAGGTTACTGCTTCTCTAGCTTTCTCCCATTAGCTTCTCGGAACTTCTCAAAACAATTATTTTTATTGCTCTTAACATTCAGAAGTAAAATTTCCCCATGTTAGGTGTTTGAAGATGCAGTCTTGCTCCCGTGCAGATGAGTTAACCATGAAGTTCATGTGAGACTACTCAAGCCCTGTGACACTTCACCTTTCAAAATCTGCTTATTCACCTGAAAATGCAGGCTTGGAGTCATGCACTCCTTTTCTGTGTTCTGCTGTGTCCCAGTGAAATCCAGTCCACTCTGTTCTACATGGGAATATACTGTGCCTTGTACCTACCAGTTTCTGAAACTTCTGCTACTTTTCAAAATTGGACCTATGGACATAAATTTATGTAGAAGTAATTTATTTCTAAGCCATTTTAATAGGCCTAGGTACTAATTAGTTTCGATTTCTTGATTACTGTCTTTAATCATTTTGTGACTGGTCACTTGACCCTAATGACTCAATCTTTCTAATTTGATTAGGAAGCTATGGGCACTGGTAAGACTAGTTGCCTGGATATAAACTGTTTCTGGAAGAACCTTTAGCATAAATGTCAAAAGAATAGTTCCTCAGATCCATCATTTCCCTCTTATTTGTACTTAGTGCTTTCCCAATTTAGTAACTGAGGACTTGTAGGAGACCTGATGGACTCTCAGTCCTTTTTGATGTTGTGCTAGACATACACCAAGATGAACTGAGGCGTGGCTGGTACTTCATCACTGAGAAGGGTAAAGACCTGTGTGTAATTACTGGCTCTGTTCTCATGATGAAACTGTTTTCCCTAGAAAGAGTCCTTAAAAAGATAACACAAGCTGGCTCTGTTATGTCCATTCTATTATGAGAGTCGTGTTACAAACTTCATTCCACTCTGTGTGATTGGGGAGGAATTAATTTGTCCTTGGTTCCTGCTGCATCTCTTATTTGTGTAAATAGAAGACTTCGGAAAATATAGTATATAAAACAATTTTCTGTCAAGTGAATTGGTTTCTTCTTTTTAGCATGTGTGTTTTGCTTCGTAATTTTTTGGTTTCTTCTCATATGTGTGTCTGTTTTCCTTTTTCATGTCTCTGCTTCTGGCGCTTTTTTTTTTTCCCCCTCTATTAAACACTTGGTTTTCTATTTGTGTCACATTTCCTTCTCCCTCCTCCAGCTTTCCTGTCCTCTGAAGTCCTCATTGATTTTAACCTGGGTCTTACTTAATCATTACATTACTTCCTGCTAAAACTTGCATAAGAGGAGATGATCTGTAGTATTAATGGAAAACAAATCATGGGACTGTATTCCACTTTGACTTTCTTCTACTATTGGAGTTTGTATGTGCAAGGGTTAGAAGGCATTTGACCAAGTACATATTATGCTGATCTTGTAGGAATTTGACAGACTCTAATGTATTAAGAAGTGTGTAATCAAGGCAAAGCTGCTGAATCTAAGCACTTGCTATAGATGCAAAGAGAGCTATAGCTTCAAAGCCTTTCAGAAATGGCATCTTGTTCTATACAACTATAATACCTCTGGAATGTGATTGGCTAGAGTCTCAATAATCATTTAATTACTCATTTTTCAGTCTTAAGTGGTTGTGATTGTGGATTTTTTTCAGGGTGTTGATTGTCTTTGTTTTTGCAAAAATCTGTGTTTCAAATGTTACTGAAGAACCTCAAAGCTGCAGCTGGAGAAGATTGATTATTTTTTTTGCTTCAAGCTGGTAGTAACCTCCAAAAGTGGGATAGAGGAATTATTCAATGCTACAACTAAGTTTGTTAACATGTCCCCAGTTTTATAAGGAGAGAAAAAGATACAGTGATTAGCTAGCTAGTGATCTTCATGGTGTGTTCTTCAAGATGAAAAACTGATTGTAACTGTGAATTAGTATTGTGAGCCACTGGGAGGTATAAAGCATGTTTTCCAAGGTGGACAAGGATGCTTGGTCTATATATATGTGTGTGTGTGTGTGTGTGTATATATATATATATATATATTTTTTTTTTTTTTTTTTCTGTCTGAAGCTAAATCAAAAATGGTAATAAGTATGTGAAGGAGAAAATTGAACAGCATTCATGGAATTGAGTTCAGACCATTGAGACTCTGGGGCACTGGGTTTTAGTTTTGGTTATATGCAGCACCAAGTGAAATATTTGGGCCCTGTATGAAGCATTAGGAAAAGATACAGTAGAGAGATGTTTACTAAGTAGTTGGTCTGTGATAATGTACATCTCCAAGAATCTCTTCTGCATGCTGAAGGGAAAATGTTGGCTGTATAGGGACACTTTCACACATCTTGAATGTGTGCAATAATAATGCATGGTGTATAAGGATGCTTTAAATGCTGATAGGAATTCATGAAGGCAATAAGTTTTCCTTTTCTATCATACTATATCTAGAGAAAGAAAAATGTTAGACTGACAACAGCTTTTCCTATATAACTTCTTCATATTTTTTTCAGTGCATAACACTTATCTTTTTAGTTGCTTGAGCAACAATCTCTTGGATGCATCATGCAGGGTTCTCCACTCTCTGGAGTCTGCAAGTCACTGCAGAGAAATATATGTTCTTCAGGTGCACCCCTTTCACACCACTTTTTCCTGTTTCCAGAGACAGCTTAGTCATTTTTTTTTTCCTGACCCCCTCCCCCATATCCTCTCATGAGCTATATACCTCCCAATAGTTAAGATTGATTATTTCTTTTTATATATATTTTTTTTTCAGAGGGAAAAAGCCTCTTCCTGAACATATTTCTAATGATAGCACTAAATTAGATTCTTGAAGTGGAGGAGGGTGTCAGAAATTTTGTATAACTGTTTCAGACTTCCAGCTGAAGCATACCAGCTCTGTATTCCCAGTTGAAGTACTTATAATTTTTTTGTAAATTTATCTGTAGAGGATTACAAAAAATTTATTATGAGATGGCAGCTCTACCTCTTGGGGTTAAAGCAAAGGTTTAAAGTATTTTCTATCTATCATTTTGTTTGCCATAACCTATATTTATTCTGCACGTTTTAAATAAAGTTGAAGCCCTTATGAAGAAACAGAGCAGCCCAGTGAATAAAGCAGTGGAGTTACGTCTTGGGTATGTGAAGTTTACTGCCTTGGCTATTGTCTGTTGTGTGGCTTTTCACAACTTATTTCGCTTCCCTGTGCATATTATTATCATCATTTCAGAGTCCTTTAAGATTTCTTTCTGAAAGTGCTATGGAAGTGTTGCATAGCATTACAGGAGAAAGGGAGAGAATGACAAAGCTGAAAAAGACTTAAAAATCTATATCTCTTCCTAGTACATTTTTGCAAACATGCTATTAGAAGTCATAAGATTTTGGAATAATCATGGAGTCTGGTATCTTTAAAGAGAGATAGGAATAAAAAAAATAAATAAATCCCAAACTCCCAACTCATCCACCAAAACTTTCCAGACCAGGCTGTGGAACAGCTTATTACTTTTGACTTTATCATATGTAGGAGGATGCTGTCCACAATAAATTGAATTTTTAAAAGATCAGAGAGAGTCCCATCCTATTATTTATAACCAGAGTTCATAATTCCTGGCTTGATCTCCTGGAGGTGAAGGAGAGGTGCTTCAGACAAGGGAGGGTGATGTAAACTGTCCTTTCTAGTGGGTGCCCTGAGGTGTCTGGTGGAGTTGCTTTCATTTGGTGTATCACTGTTTCCCATGGGATGCTGCCCCAGGTCTGAGGGGTGGGCTGGGGGAGACTAGCAACAGCCATCTGGAGGAGGAGGTTGGAAGAAATGCCATGAACCTGCACAGCCTCATTACTCAGGGATGGCCAAAGTCTGCAGCTGATATGAGATGGGAGGACAGAAAGCAGACTTCAGTAGAAAAGGAAGGAAATTCTGTTTCCCCTCAGGTTTCAGTGAGAAATTGAATTTTATTTTTCCTTTTAATTACAAGATTCCTCCTTGATATTTTGCTCTTCAGTTGACTTTAGAGTGCAGAAAGCTTGTGTGAGGTGTTCCTCTAGTGTCTTTGTTGCAGGTGGTGTTTGGGTTCAGTTTCTTAATGGCTACTTTAATGGAAGAGAAAGATTGAGGGCATGTAGGCATCATTATGGTTAGGGCCTGAGAAACCTTGAGTTTTGGGGGTGTAGTGGGTCAACATCCTTTTTTTCACAGAAGGCCAGAGCAGGTACTTGTGTAATTCTTTTTGTTTTTCTCTGTATACGTGTTGTCCATTATATTCTAAATTTTACAATATATATCCTCAGCTCTGTTTCTGAATCCACTGGTATCAGTGCTTTCTGTTGTGGTTTGTTTGTTTGACTTGTGGGTGAAACAACAGGGAACCCACAGATGGCAACTAATATTTAGGCAGGAGGAAGTCAGCATCAATATCACAGAGGGGAAGTGTTATAAATAGAAAATGTGTCTGTAGAAGAGCTAATTAATTTACAGAGAAAATACTAAGCAAGATAACTGGTGTCAAATTCTCACAGGAATATTTTAAACTGACATTTTCTCAGTCTTTGGAATAACTTTCATTCTGCTTCAGCACGGGGAAGTGTAAAGAAGCTGTGGGAAGTCTGATATAGTGTGTTGCAAGTTTTACTGAATACTGGTTCTGCCAACTTAAACTCTGTCTCAGTTGTACAGCATATGCTGGTAAGGAGAAAATGTGATCAGCTGTCCTGTAGCTTTTAGTTGCATAAAGCATTTCCCCTTACATCTTGGGGAAGCTCAGGGATGTGATCGACTCTATCATGGTGAAAAGCTGTGCAGCACACAGGAATTTATTCCGTGTTGAGGTGGGGTATAATTGAGTTAACCAACAGCAACAGATGGGTTTGTTCACTTGTTTTTTTTTTCCCTTGGCACACTTTAAGATCTGAATTTAACATCTATGGTTAAATGATACTTCACCTTACCTCCCACATCTGGCCCTTTCTTTTGAGCCCTGGATGCAAATGAATAGCATGTCTGTTCCATGCTCCTGGACTCAGACTTGTGATCTGTGGCATAATTCGGCCCCAATTTGATAAGATGCAGACAAAAATTCGATCTGCTGTAACTAAACCTCACCATTTATAAATCTCTTGATGATACTGACATTTTAAACTATTTTTTTCTCTCTGTGATATATGAGGTAGAGGCAGGTCTGTGTGAATGCCAGTTAAGCTGCAGTATGATACCTTGGGTCACGCGCTTGGCACACTTGCCCATTCGCTCACTTAATTCCCAGCTCATGACAAGCACCCCAGTTTGTATTGGACTGCTAGCAAAATGGAGATGGGCACAGGGCAGCTGTGAGTGCTGAGCAGCTCCAACAGAAATGGGTGATGGGGCCTCCAGTGAGCAGGGCTGAAGTCCCTTTTTCTGTCTGTCTCCTATTTTTCCTTACCCTTGGTGGACAAAGAACAGTTATTTCTTCCTGAGGTCTTTTTGCTTGCTACCTGTAGATATTTTCTAATATTTAAGTTGAATCAACATGAATTTCTCTTCCACTCTGTCAGCACACTTCATTTTTATGGACTGAAACAGTTCTTTTTAATGTTGACTTTAAATATCCAGCTTTACTATCCAGAATTTTTAAATTCCCTTTTCTGTAGTGGTAGGCTCTCAACACTTGTTCAATGTATGGACTATGTGACTGTGGAATAACTGAGGAAACCTTTCAGGCAAGTAAAGCTCTTCTTGTTTGGAATAACTTTACTTAGTGTTTTGTTCTGGGTCTTGCAATAATGCAATATTTAGTAGCTCTTGAAGAATAGCCATGTGAAAAATATAAATAACGAGAATAAAATATTTTGAAATTAAATATTCCCGATTTTGACATTCAGAATTTTTTTAATTGTTCAGTTTGCATGCTCACCAGACAACTTCAGCCACTCTAGTGAGCATGGTAAATGCAGTACCAGATGTGTTAAGAGTCTTACTCTCTCCCTTTAGCATTTGACAAAATCGTTGTCTGTTGGACATAGCAACATGTCTCTGGAAATAGCATTCAGGCCTCCTGATGCTACGCTCTCATTCAAATGTTCAGCAGCTCTCATGGCTTTTGGCCTCAGTGAAATTTTCCCTTTCTTCCCCCTCCTTTGCCTTCCCCCCCCTCCGCTTCCAGTCTAAAGCCATATGGACTCCTTCACTCCGAGCATTAACCTTTGATGAATATACCCTTCACTGCTGTTCACTCCCAGAGTCTGCAAGAAGCAAGACTGATTTTGTAACTGGTTTATTTCATATCATAAAATCATCCTGGGTAAGTAAGGATCACAGAAGTTCTGCATCTGAAAGCTGTTTTTTACCCAATGAACAAGTTCACCAAAGTTAATCTCTTCATAGACCCCAAACCATTCCTTACTAATGAGAACCATGTGCACATCAAATAGCACAGGTCTTGACAAAAATACTTTGATGCTACAAATAGAGAACATCTTCAGGTTAAATGTGCCAGTGGACCCCTGAAATGACCTGCTTGGGCAACCCAGCCTGTAAAGGGCTATGGGCTGGATCCTCTGCTGCCTCAGCTGTCCTGCCAGTGTCTGCCTGTGTGCTGCCAACTTGCAGTGGAGGCAGCCAGCCTCTGTAGGACACACCTTGCAGTGGTCAGGAATCCTCTGAGAGCTGGGAAGTCCCCCATTGCTTTACACTTGGCTGTTTTCTGAAGGGTGGGAGAAAGTGGAAGTACAGGACAGAAATGGGGTTTTGGAGATCAGCATCAAAGTTCTGTGTTGGGAGACAGGAGCCAGTACTGGGCAGCTTGGTTTGTAGTGTTTGTAGGGGGTTTACACTGTATACAGCACGAACGTATCACTGGAGTGAAGATCTCCAGGGCTTACTTTCTCAAGTGTGTTACATGAAGCACATCTTTTTTTTTGGCTAACACGCTGCAATTGTAGGCCAGGAAAGATACCAATAGTTTGTGGAATTGCAGAAGAAATGTTTTATACATAATCTAAATTTGAGACTGTATTAATGCTGATGTCATCACTTGCAATGTCACTCAGCTTTATTTCCAATTCAGAGTGTAAAGCAGAAATAAACTTGCTGTCAAACTGGGATGATTGAACGTTCAGACATCTATCTTTGTTCTATGGAAACTGGACAGAGACAGGGGGAAGGATGGAACAAAATCCACTTGGACCAGGAGCATGAGGAAGGAAATCACAACTGTGAGCAGACAGTATATCGTAGCTGGGGAGTAAATGCATGGGCTTTTGTGCACTTATAACCGAGATTAATTACATCTGATTTATTACTTTTTATAGCATTGCAGAGAACACCCAGCTTTACAAGTTCACCATTTGTGAATCTGGGTGTTTATATGAGGTGTTCTGGCTTTATTTCTCATACTAATTATTCTTTCACAGCTAAGGACAGCTCTGACACTTATCTCTTTAAAAAGATGCAGTCCCATTTTCTAGCACTTGTAATAATTAGACGCAATAGCTAATCCATGCCCAAGAGGTCCCTGCAAACTGATCTGCTTTCCAGTTGTTTCCTTAGCATTGCATGGAGTGACTGTCCTCAGACATCAGAGACTAGAGAGACTGTGTGGGTAAAAATTAAAGATTAGCGCTGAATCTTCAGATGTATTGCAATAGAAGATGTGTTGGGGATCTTGAAGGTGTTTATCCTCTCGTATGGTGATTGAGAAGCCATTAGACCCCTGCATATATTTTACTGATTGATTTGTTTCTATGTACTGTCACCCTGAAGGCTCTTCTCATCAGACCAGCATCGCCAGCACACAGCATGTTTGGCTCGCCTCATGTTCTCCGTGCTGGAAAGGGGTGGGGGGGTGGATGGTGGTGATGTGTTTGGTGCTGGCTTTTATTTGGACCACATCAAGCTTAGAGTAACTTTTTGTTGCTAAAAGGTTGCAAGCTGAAGTTAGCCCAGGGTGGGACATGACTGATGCTGGTGTCTCTCCTAGCCCTTTGCACACTCCCTGCTCCTTCCACCCTTTTCCTTACCTCTGCCTCCTGCCATTATCACAATCTAAAGGAAAGCAGCCTGTTAGGGTCCTAACCGAGGTCTGCCCCACTGTCATGTCACAGCTCTTATTTGTAGTTATGCTGTATGCATCTGTAGCTTTGTTTTTGTTTTTTAAGTCAATAAATGAGGCGTATTGTTCTTCTCTGCTCCCTTGTTACCTGCCTTCTCCAGGGACTGGTGCAATTCATGTTCCAGGAGCTCCACCTGGAAGCCATCCTGCTGCTGCTCCCCCTACCCGTCCTGCAGGGAGTAATAGTGTAATAGTTTACACGTGTATTTCAATTATCTCTTCCCTGCTTTCAAGCTGTGTTACCTACCATACATCTATCATTATGCAATAGCAGATTCGGGTATAACATCACGACTACATTAAAGCCCTGCTTGATTGATTTCTTATAAAGATTAAGGTTGCTGACATCTTCTGCCCTAACTCAAATAGTACACGCTGGCTTTGATTATTTTCTATTCCACACCAGTATAAATCTGAATCGTTGGACTTATGCAGATGCAAGGAGAAAATCAGACGTGCTGGTGAAGGCTTTTGATGTCACCAGCTGCCTGCTCTGATTTACATGTATTGCTGCAGAAGGAAAACAGGAGTTCTCTTTGTAACTAATCACTCCAATTCAATAATTAATTTAAGAGTGCACAGTCTATGTCATAGCTGGAATTATTGTGCCAGGTTTCATCACTCTGCTTTCATTTGTATCTCCCTGATAACTGGTTGTGACAGGGAAAACAATCGGTGAGTTTGCTTAACCAAAATGTTAAGATGGAAAACACATTTAGCTTTAGGTGCTAAAACTTCTTCTGGGAGGGTGGGGAGAGGGGGAGGAGGAGAGTGGGCATGGAAGCTTTGAACCAAGGATGCTCACTTCAACACCAGTAATTTTATATTAATGTACTGCAAGGAAAACCCTTTCAAGCTTATTCAATTTTTTATTTTTCTATCACTAAAAAGAAAATATTTTTTTTTTTCCTATTGCTGCCTTCTGGTGCAAAAGAGCATGTTCTCCAGTAGTAAGCAAGCAAAGCAGGTTTTACGAGTGCTGTGGTTCAAATCCTCTGCAGCACCAGGCCAGAGCACTGCTTCCTCCCCAGCCCAGGCAGCCGGTGACCAGCTGCTCCAGGGTGGTCGGGTGCGGGGACCTCAGCCGCTGCCGCCTGCGACTGTGGGCTGTCCAGTTGCCTTTGCAGCACCAGTTTGGTTTATTCCTAAGTGGTGGGGGGAAGGAGGTTAAGAGCCTGTAGGTGCTGCTGTTCACTTGGATATGTGCCTATGTGAGGTGTAGCTACTAAATTAAGGTTAATTCTTTAATTGTGATAGCTGATGAAGGTAGTGGAACTATTAAATCTCTGTGAAACTCTGCTTGTCCTATATGGTTACTAATACTTTAGCAGTATACTTCCATTGGTGTTTTCCTCTTTCAAGCTAAAGCTGATGAAGGAGCTCATCTTGCTTTTCTTTTCTGGCACACAGGAGAGCCAAAAAGTTAACGAGCCAATGAAGTTCAGGGTTTGAGCCACATTGAGCAGCTTGGTCACCACACTAACACTCTTGGTCTCAGCTCTAGGGTGGCTGTGCAACCTATTGAAGGTGGCAGTGATGTCTCTTGGGGACTTGCAGAGCTAGGTGTAGTTTAGGAGGAGTCTAAAATGACCCTATGATCTAAAGAGGGACAATACTGTTAAAAGACTGGGGAGAAGAGATGAACCTTAATGCTTTGGTACTACTAACTGGTAGATCCTGGTCTAGGAGCTGGTATTTCTTGTCCACTTTCTGTTGATTCAAATGCTTCACCCCAGCCTCTCTGAAAGCTGCTTTGAAGATGATTCTCTTTGCTGGCTTGGGTAGGAGCCTCTTCATGTAATTGGGCCAGAAAAAAGTAAGCAAGAGAAGTCTTTTTCCAGAACCTCCTTCACATAAGCTTCACATAAACCCAGACTGCAGGCAGGCACATAGTACTTGAACCTTACTGACTGAAGTCCTGCCTAGTGGAGGCGTTTCATATCTTTAACAGAAATAAGAACTGGCAGCACATGCTACATGGAGCTAACTTGTAAATGGCCATCAAAGGTTTTCAGAGACTGCCTACTAAACTGCCTGCCCTTTTTTCCCTCCAGGAGATTAATTAGAAAAATATCTAATTCCTATATTATGATCCCTTTTTAAAAAAGAAGAGGGAGATCAACCTGTATCAAGACCGGGACTCTGTGTGTGGCCAAAGGTATAAACTTAAGCCTTTGTAGGGTTTTTCACTCTAAAGATAAAACTAGAGAAGGCCAGGGATCTGGAACTCTTGTAGCTTGGACCACAGATGGTCATGAGATTTTAGACCTACAAGTTAGATTTGAGCTGTGGGTATTTGGAATAAGATATATTTTGGAACCTGGCTACTGCGAATTGCAAGAGCTTGTGGTATTGTGACCAGTTCGTTGCTAGACTGGTAAATGAGCAGAGGAAAGTCTGCCTCCCTGCTCAGCTCTCCCCTACCCTGTACCTTTCTTCCATGTCTTTTCTGATTCATATTTCAAACCGCAAATCATACAGAAAGATGCCCTCTATAGGTCATGTTATACAGTGATGATTTACCTGCAAATGCTACCCAGAGTACTTTTCTGCCTTAAATCTTACCACTGTTGGAGCTGCAAGCCTGCAGCCCCTTAGTCCCCCACAATGGGCAAGTCTGTGGGTTCTGATTATAAACCTGCATTACCATATTCTGTATAATAGTTGTTTTTCGTTATTGCTTTGAAATTTTCTTGCCCTCTTCCAACCAAGAGAAAAAAAAAAATCAGGTCTTCATAAATTGTGAATAAGCTCTTGTCACTTGTGATCCATTGGTTTGCAGAATACCATTAGTTGTGATTCCCCCTCATTAAGTCTGGCTATGAAGATGATGCAGAGACCAGCGTTGCATTAAGCTTTTTTTGTTGAGAGACGGCGGTAAGGCATGACCTTATAAAGAATAGCAGTCAGTATTTTTATTAGTATTTAAGATATGATGCATTATACCTGCCATTTCTGTTATGTTCATGAATGGTGCATAGCTCTTAGAAACTTGGTACTTGACATTTAAGATTGATACAGTGCCAATTAATTTAAAAATACAACCTAGTACAAGATTCTTGGCTATCCTAGTTATTGAATTAGCACAGTATTGTGAATCACTTGCATTCTGTGTGTGAGAAACAATTCATAAGCAGGTCATCAATGTTAATGTTGTTTTAACCTTTGCTGGTTTGCTTAAGGGTATAATATTTGCTAAGATGTTTGCATCTTCTGGAAAAAAACTGCTCATTTCAGCCAACTAAATTGACCTGCTTATTGGTACAGTGATGGGGAAAAACGTGGTTAGGATACAGATTACAACCTAGACATTCTGGTCTTCAAACTTGCTTAGGGGAAGCAGTCACCTGGCAGCAAGACTGTGGCATAGGTGGTGATAGGAAGACTGGGGTAGGGGTAAAAGTGGAAGCTGGAGATAGCATCAAGCACTCATTCTTAAGAGAACTATTATGTTGCTTGGAGAGCATCTTTAGAAGTATAATGAGAACTCTCAGCTGAGCTGGCGTAGCTCAGGTTTGCTAGCCCAGCCGTTTTATAGTCTTTAAAATCGCCTTTCTTCCAGTTTTGCTAAATTCTGTAGAAGTCTGCTGCTGTTCCCAATCATGTTTACGCATGCACATGTGACAGAGGGAAGCTCTTGGAGCTGAATTGTTCCCTCAGTGAGGAGAAGCAGCTGCATAAGGTACCAAGCAGCCAAGACACTGTACCTTGAACACTCTGTAAACTGCGCAAGAGAGAAAGCTGATTCGACGTACCACAGATAAGAGAACGTGGTTATTTTAACACCTGTGTTTATCTGTGAGCCTTTTAGATTGAAGATGATCTTCTAAAGATGAACCTTGTTCTGGCTTTGAAAAGTTGTCTCTGTGCTCTCACAGGGAGTCTTGCAACTGCAGGCTTCATCTGTGAAAACTGTTGTAGGTTTTATCTTCTCTGCCTGCTACTTGTTTTAACTGAACTGTCCCTGAAATGTATGAAGCCATTGAAGGGGCATCTGGAGCAGCATTCAACAAACTGGCCTTGGTAGATGCCTTCAGAACTGGGGAGCTGATGGGAATTGGAGGAAGAGGAGGGAAGTTTTCAAACCCATGTTTTAGTTGCATTTACTATTGTAGGATCATTATCAGGAATGAGATCCATTAGAAAGAATGCACCTCCTTTATCAATCTTTAGGATGAGGTTTTGAGGGTCAGAGATCTGAATACTCGAATAGACTAGTTCAGATTTGGACAACAAGAGTGCAAACTGCCATGGAAATTGCCTTGTATAAGCTGATCAGGACACAAACCCTGAAAATTAAATAAAGGTTAATAAAGTGTATGCTAAGCCACCAAGCAGAAATAACAATTAGAAAATGGTATTCAAATAGTTGTTGTATTAAGGAGACTGCTAATTGTATCTCCTGGGTAAACAGGATGGACTTGGGGCATTTGCAAAAGAAGGCAGTTGCCTCAGGCAAAGAAATCTCAGCTGTAAGCCAGACAGAGAAAGACCTTCTGGATTTCTCAGCAGCTGTTAGATTCAGCAGTGGTAAAAGTGTGTCTCTCATGGGCATTCTCTTCCCTGGCAGGTTGGGGCTGCACCATCCAGGGTGTTTTGCCAGCCATGGACTGGCCTGCCCTGAGGCAGTGTGCAGGTTGCAAGCCATCCCCCTGAGCAAGGAAAAGGGAGAAGAGACAGCCATTTTACTGTCTTTCTCCTCATCACTTTCCTCCTCCCTGTCCCATCCCCGGTGTCAGCGGCCACTGGGGCAGGGGGGTGCAGAGCTGGGTAGGGGCTGATGGGATGGGACTAGGCATATCCTCTCATTAACAGTGTGTGTGCTCATAGCTCAGTACAGACCTGATGTTTTGGAAGTCACCCCCCAGTAACTCGGCAGATATCAGCAGTGGTCAAGACTAAATGAAACAAGATACTTGTAACTCTTTGATATTCCATTTCATTGTTCTTTCTGGGTATGAAATAAAAAAACCCCCAAAAACCCAAACCCATCCTGGGAGCCAGGTTGGTTTCAGAAGGTTTTTCTGAGCCTGGCAGGGTTATGCTGGCTGCACTCTTTTACACTACGCCCGTGAAAGCCCTGTGACTGAGTTGGGTACCCTGTTTCTTCAATAGCTGAAAGGCACAAAGAGCCAACTTCTATGCCCTTAAACTACAAATAACTTGAGAGATTCTGCTCCTTGACAGCAAACTGCTCCTTAAAATCATCAAATAAGTTAATTTAATCAGGCTAAACTATAAGCTTTCTGTCATCTTCCATGTCTCCAAAACCTTTTTCCTTTTACATTAAAAGAAAACAAGGGAAGAAAAAACGTTTGAGAGCCAACACCATCTGTTGTCTTGAGTAATGTAATAATGTAATGCACTAACACACCTTACTGAGTTTGTCTGATCAACTATATCAAGACTGCGAGCAGTTTAGCTTGTTAAGTCTCTGCTTACCATAAAATTCAGTCTAATCTGGTGTGATGCATTCCCTAGCTCCCATATGAAAAATGAAGAATTTGCCTCTTTAGAAACAGCTTTACTCCTAAGCCAAAATATCCATAAAGCAGTAGCTACTGCTTATTCACTTGCACAGAAACCTCTATGATGTTTCACAATTTTTGGATCCAGTTGGAAAAAATGTCACAACTTAAATAACAAGCCTTATTCCTGGAGAACTGCCTACGTTATTGATGGTGTCTTTAACAAACAGGAAAACAAGAAAGGGGGGCAGCAGTCCAGTCTCTGCTTTCATCTCAACATGCAGTGGGGAACAGAGTCGGCCAAACAGAGAAGGCATGCATCAAAACAAAGAGATGGAGGACATTGGCAGGACAGCTTCTGACCTTATGTCCAAAGACTGCCAAAACTTCACAGTTGTTGGGGTTTTTCTGTTGATAAATGGAACAGCTTTTAAACACACTGCAATTCCAGTTCATTCCCCTTACTATTACCCTGCACCAGACTCTCAGTAGCTTGCAGGTGATTTCTCTCAAGCACTGAAGGGGAACCATCCGCTGACAGGGAAATCTCTGCACCAATTCATTCACTGTAATATTCCGTTGCATACCCTTCGGGTCCTCAGGACCTGAAAGAACATAACTATCTTTACTGTCTCTTCTGCAATAGTGTATCGTACTAATTTGTCAATCTAATTAGTTATTCAGATGTCTGCAGGAGATTAACATTGTTAGGGAATGAGGAATGGAGCTGGAAGGCAATCTGGGAGTCAGGAGCACTGAGAGCTCTTCCTGACAGCAGAAAACAAGCTTTGTCTGTCCATGTGGTGTCATCAAACACCCTAAGCTGTATGTAGGGGACTTGGTTCATTTCAAACACCCAAGCTGTTCTGACTTTGAGAGCAGCAGGCACAGGGACAGCTATTCCTGGAAAACATTTCACAATCGTGAGCCTGGATTGTACACACAAAATAAAATCATAATAAACTATGTACGTAGGTCTTGAGAGAGACGATAGAAGATATGGTCTGCTTCCAGGTACTGTACTTCAGGTACAGACTGAGGATGATGGTGGCTCTGGCTCTGCCTTCAGACCTCATGGTGACCTCTGTTATTAGGGTGTTATATGATTAAGCCTAAAACTGAAACTGCCATGAACAGTATCTTAAACAAAAGGCTTGGACATGGTCCTTCTACACTGAGAGAGGCCCTGGCTGCTTTCCTGCCCCTATACCACAAAAACCAAAAGAGAGTAAAATATCAAGGTTAGTCCGATTGCACCTGAGATGACTGACCTTGTGAGAGTTAGTCTGTGGGTCAGTGTCTTCCTAAGGAGCTTGTTTGTTGTGAAGGTCTGGAGTTGGCTTAGCACTGTGCTCTTATTCTTCTGGGCCATCTCTGCATGGTACTTGAAGTTTTTAAGCTGGGAAGTGTTGCAAAAGGCAGAAAGCAATGTAGTGCCTACAATAAGTTGATGATTTTTCTCCTCTGTTTTAGCTAGTACTGGCTCTGTGGTGCATATCCAGAAATATTTGGATATAAATGAGCTGTGAGTATCTTCTATTTGTTGCAGTAACAGGCAATCAAAAGGCTAAAATAAATGTACTATTCTCAAAATAAATTTAGGGAAAACCAACAGCCTATCTTCAGCATTTTGGCAGCTAGTGTTGTATTTATTTTTCTTTTCTCTGAGTCAAACTGTGACATTTTTCTTCTCTCAGCAGGAGGAAGCCAAAAGTATATATCGGGGTGGTTCTGTGAATGGCTGAAGCATTTATGGCATTCAAATAAACATGTTTTGCCCAGCTGTTTAGGAGAAAATGCTGCATAATTGGTGTAAGCATAAACAAAGTGACTATTGGTGAGCGCAGCTGTCGTTTTCATAATCAGACTTGATGGAGAGTCTGGGACTAACTTGTTATGGAAATCTGGTGGGTCTGTTTTGTCATTCTTAATTTTTAAGCTTCCAGAAGAAGCTAGAAGATTTCTCAAACATGATGGGCTTGTCTTTTGTGCAGGGAAAACCATAATCACTTTCCTCATGGAGATACAACGTTATTTCCTTCAGAATTTTATTTTTAGTATCAAAAATTAATTTCTAACAACAATGTTAGTTTTGTGTGTGCAAAGGGAAGTGATCAAACCAAATTTAATCAGGGCTTTCAAATGTGGGTTGTTTTTTTGTTGTGGCTCTTTGTGGTTTTTGGTTGGGTATTTTTTTGTTTATAAAATGAGGATGGAGCGTAATTTTTTAAAACAAACAAGTAGCTTTTGGTTAAAAATAGACCATATCCAGTAATCAAATCTTAAAAACCCAGTGTACAAAAAAGACCAGTGAATAACTTCTTGGATCACATCATTGCCAGATCTGAGCTATTTTCCTGAAGCTGTGAAGTAATAAGGAACTTGTCCAGAGTAGGAATCTCTCCAGTTGCAATAGTTCCCTAAACAGATATGCTTTAGAAATCTTAAAGGGCTGCTTCTCCTTGTATGGTGATATTTCAGCCAGAGAAAAAGGAGAGACCATTTTGATAGATGTCTTCCACACCAAGGAATGCATGGAAGGGAACTCTGCCTGTTCAGTTATTGGTATGAGGGACCTTCTATCTTTAATAAAGACAATACTAAGTCATGTATCACTAAAACATCTGTGCCATGAAATTTAGGGCTAGTACAGCCACCTCTCCCTTCACTGACTTGCCAATTGATTGGATCCTCTTTTTCAGGTTCAATTGTAAATGCTCTGTAACTTTGAGTTGCAGAAAATGTTGCACCCCAGGGAGTTTTTCCTGTGGCCTCTGAGGTTTAGCTACTTGCCCACTGCTTCTTACCATAATCCCTTTATTTCCATCTGTGACCTGGCACTCTGCTGACCCCAAAGGTCCAACTAAGTGACCAGGGTAAAGACTCATCTCTCTAAATCTCAGTCTTTTTTGGTGGGGGGGAGAGATGTCTGTCTTCATCAGATCTGTTATAAGGAGCATGTAACATAAATATGAGTAGAACAACTAAAATTCAGACATTGTCCAGCACAGTGAGAAATCCCAGATGAGGACTGGCTTCAGTTTGGGGAGGTGATATTAAAAAAAATAATAATAAAAAAAAAACTTAAAAAAAAGTCCCCCCCAAGCCTCTGATAACTGTGAATGGGACTGTGAGGTTCAGTGTACTACAGCATTCTATTGAAAGCCTACAGGCAGAATCCTAGGTAGCTATGGAAGAGACCTGATGAGAAACACGTGAGGTTAACCTCTTTGAATAATAATGCCATCTGCAGGAGTTTCCCAGCCATCAGCCCTTGTCCCAGAAGACCATTTGTACTTCACAGCATTAATATTCATTAGGTGTAACACCATATGTTGCACAGCAGGATGCATTGCCAGCAGACTGTTTGTCATAAAGCCAGATTTAATAAAGCATTGTAAAACAAACATTATGATGATAAATACAAAATGACAGGCTAATTAAGAGAATCTTAATTGCCATTTTTCCATAATAACATTTGTTTAGTATATATCTGTCTTACGCTAGTACCTTCCTTGTACAGCTTTTCATTCTGTATTGGCTCCATAAAGGAATCTGTGCCTTGTATGATTTAAGGCACTTAGTCTTCTGTTGCAGGAAATAAATTCAAGATGAATGAATTGTTACTACACTGTGGATGTTCATAATCATTGATCCCCAATCTTGATGAGTACAAAACACCCCACCCCTGAAATATAGATTTTAGAGTGGTGTGAGTTTGTTGGGGACAACTTAATGCCCCCTCTTGAGGGAATAGTTTGGAAATGCAGCAGTTGCAGTCCTTTGGACAGGTACTGCGCAAATCTTTTACAGCAGGATCACTTTTCAGTGAGCAACTTAGATATAAATTGCAATTTTCACATGGCAATGCTCAGACTGAAAGGCCTCTTTGTTCCTCCTTCACTAGAGCAGAATTTCATTATTGCTTGATTCCCCTAAACTGGTGACTTGATGGGAGAGGAAGGGATTTGAAGAATGTGAAACTATATTATGCATGAATTCAGAGAAGTGACACCTATTTTTCTTCTTCCTGTTACCTTTTTATCATAGTAGTTGTTGCCAGAATGTCAGGAAATGAACATAAACTTCTTCAAATTTGTCAAAGTGGTGAGTTACAAAACTTGTAAACTTTCATAGTATCTTTCCGTGTTCTTTCTACGTTATGTGATGTCTGCACTCTGACTGTTGCCTCACTCCCTATTAGATGAGGATGACAAAGAAAAAAATCATGACCTAACACCACAGCAAAAATTGCATGGGAGATTTGCCCCTCGTAACTGAGGTTGTAATTGTTTTTTAACCCTCCTCTTGGTGAGGTTTCCTTCTCTGCATGTGCCAGTTTCTGTTGTAATGTAGATGATTTGGGTTTCAGTCTCTGTCTGTGTCCTGTTTTGCAGAGACAAGAGCGGTGACCACAGCTGAAAACAGGTACAAAATTGAAAGTCAGGGGAGGAAAAAACCCAACCCTTTGAGTACAGTGACATACTTTGAATTTTACCACAATATCTTTCTGCCCAGCTATCTTAAACCTGCCATTCATTTCACAAAATGAAATATCCTTAGAGACCAACAAGTGTGAAAAGAGGCCAAAAGACTATAATTCATTAATTAATTTTAAAGTATCTCTTCTACTATTGTACTTCAGATGGAATAGTTTCATGTAGCTTGTGTTGTAGATTTTGAAATGATGCTGTTTCAGAAACTGGACTGTACTTGTTCTTTTGGTTGGGTTTTGTTGGGGTTTTGTTGACTATTTTGTTGGGGTTTTTTTTCTGTTTTACTTAGCTTATGATAAAACTGCAGCTCAAACAGAATAAGCCCGAAAAGTCTTGAGCAATAAAGGAGATGTCTGTAGGGAATGAGGTTTTTAGTTTGGGGTTTCTGTTTGTTTGGTTTTTCGTGTTGTTTTGGTTTTGGGGTTTTTTTTTGGGAGTAGGTGAAAAATATTTTATTTCTTCTGTGAATATTTTCTGAACTGAAATTTACAGTCCTTCCTAGTCTCCTGCCTGGATCATCTCCCAGCAATACATTGTATAGCATTTTACTCTTGGTTTTCTCACTGAATACTACTTCTTTCTATACTCTCCTGGTTTTTGATCATACTTCTTGGGTTTCAAGATTCTGTCCTTAACACATAAATTATCAGTGTAGGTTTTTCTAGCCTTATTCTGTGCTTTCTTTTTTTTTTTTTTTTTACTACTTTCACTCTAGGCTTTAACCATTACAACCATTACTCATTCTCTTTGCTTGCTGTGCTATCTTCAGATGACTATCAGGTGTTTGACATAGCCTGTGATAATCAATTCCCTTTACATCATGCAGAGTGTGAGGTGAGCAAAATATCCATCTCCACCTTGTGTAGTCTCAACAGATATCAGCAAAAAAGAAAATCCCTTTAAAAAAAAAAAAAAAAATCACTGTGAATGAAAAAAATTGTATTCCTAGGGAAAAAATGATTGAGAAAAAATTTGAATGTTTCCAGAAGAGGTACCTGAATCACTGAAAAACAATCTCAACTTCAGGTGAGGCCTTTATCTGAGAAAAAGGAGCTCTAGTTCTCTGACAGGATGGCAACTTTATCTTCACTCTGCTAGGGCTTCACTTGATCAGACAGTGTAATAGACCAGCCATTGCCTAGAGAAGGCATAATTTTCCCGGTTATCTGGACTACAAACCACCTTCTGGGCCCTCCTGGCATGTGAATGGGCATGCATGTAGGCTGTGTTTGAAACTCTACTGCAAGTGGCATTGAATGTCACTAAAACAACTGGTGGTTGTGGTAGTGAAATCGTCTTGGGGTTCAGGAGAGAAGTGGGATGAGAAGGACAAACTAATAACTGAGTGCTTTCCCTTTGCCAAAAGGGTGACTGGGTCAGTCAAACTCTTGAGCAGGAAAGACAAGGTAAGTGCAGTAAGGTATTGAGGTAGAGTGATTTTTAGAAAACTGAGGCGGAATCTGAAGGCACTCAGTGAGCCATCTGATCTGCTTAGAAATAGCCAATGCTATGTTTAAAATCAGTATCTTCACCTGAGAACTACAAAGACGTTAAAATATTTCTATGGGATTGTTTTTCCAAACACCTTTTACACTTTCTGACATGGAAATTTTCATGCTCTGGAACCTGAGCTTGATCATTCAATTAAAAAAAAAAAAAGTCAGCTTAGAATAAAATAGTTTAAATCTTAAATGGATGTTATTCTTAAATTTAGCTGTGACTACTTATGTTCTCAACATCCTCTTGTGCATTTGCTAGAGAATGTCTGGCTAGGTGTTTTCACATTTGTCAGTGAAGCCAACCCCTAAATGTAAAGTGCAGCACTTGGGAACACTTTGTGATTTTATGATGATCCCCAGAGGACCCTGGGTCTGTAAAAAGCAAAGAAAGGATTAGGTGGACTCATAAATGCATTACTGTATTTTCATCTGCAAGAGAAACAGCGTTGCTCCAGCCTGGTCCCACATGTTACATCACTCTGGACAATGATCTTGCCAGACTGTAACTGCTGCCGTGTTTGAGAGTTAGAAGTGTTAGATTTAGAAATCCTCAATGCAAACTCGGGACTTGAAAGAAATATTGTGAATTATTTTAGCAAATATTATTTCCTTTGGTTTAGTAAATGACAAAACATATCCTCTAATGAAAAACTTGGAAAAAACCCACAATCAAACTTCTAAAAAAAACCAAAACTGAAAGAAGAGCACGGAACTTGAGAAAAAGAAAGTCACTGATGGAGACTAGCAAAAACACGAGTCTGTGGAAGCTTGGGTTTCCCAGGTCTTCCAAACCTAGTCAAAATAGCAGCAAGACAAAATTATCAGGCCCTTGAAAAAGACTCTTCGACCTCAAGGATATCTGATATCTGCTTCCAAATTCCTTCAGGAAAAAAGCAGATGCACTGCAGAAGAGAGAGGCACATTAGCGTGGTCAGTGCTGCAGGAGGTGGAGAAAGCTCTAGCAGAACTGGACAGGCAAGCAAACCTCTGGAAAGCAGAACCCCAAAATAGTTGTGATACGACTTCATGCAGGGAAACTTACAGGAGTTCTTTCTAATAATTTTGTCATTCCCTATAGCTGCTTTGGTGCTATATGGGAGAAGAGCTCCTTACCCTGGAACAGTTTTTGTTGTTAAAACATGAAGTGGTTTAGATTAGAGTCAGATCGTCAGGAGGTGATTAGATGTTTTTGAGTTTAAAAATACCTGTGTAATAAAGACAAAGCAGGCTGCAGATTTGCACTTTTAGTTGGGAATTTGGTTCTCCTTTTTGTTTCTCCCTTCTTGATGACTTCAGAGACTGACAGTTAAAAGTTTAGTGTCCTGTCTAGATAATTGTTTCTTAAACATGTTGGTAGTGATACTTTTGTTCTAAACACTGTGTGTGTACTTGATGTACACTAAAACTGTGATGAAAATGTGTGATTTTAAACAGTGAGAAAGCCTAGCAAAAATGTAGTTAGTGTGATGGCAGTAACTGGTCAATTTTTGACTTGCTGACCTACAAGTCTTATTCTTTCTTTTGTATAAATGTTATATTTAGTGTCTATCATTGACGTTTTTGCAATAACTTTGAAAACACTGGGTTAGTCTGAAAAGACATTAAAGTGTTTCCAAGCCTTGTGTGCATCGCCATCATCAGCAGAATAAGCATTTATTACTTTTCCAATGGGTGGAAGGGGATCCTCAGCATCTCCCTCACACACACACCCTGAGCCTGAGTTTTTGGTGGAGACCCGAGATCTGAGGGCACTTGGTGGTGTGAACAGCATAGAGAGTCATACTGCTGGTTGCTTTTCTGTAACCATCAGACTGTCTAATTGCTCCTCTTTGCTGTGGTGTTGTGGATTCTCCATCTATTCATTTCCACCAAAGACAGCTGTGTCTTTTTATGAAGGCATGAGAGGATCTCCTCAGCTAAAGGGAATTCTTGACTAGCTGTAGTAAGCACTTCTCTTCCTTTTCTTGGTTCTTTTTTTGTGGGGGGTGTTTGGGATTTTTTTTTTTTGGTGGTGGGGTTTTTTTTTTTGAGTGTTTTAGGTTTTTTGTGTATTACTGAAAGGTTATACTACTTAGAAACCACATGGTAATTAAAAAATTCATCTTTTTCCTTTCTATTTCAGACAAGACTGAAATGCAAGTACCTGGATAACAAAACATGTCAATAACTTGTCAGTGCAGAACACTTAAACAGCTTTCATTGGACGTACATCTTCAAAGTACCTTGTAAACAATGACAGACATAATAACTGAATAAATTAATCACTTCTGAGATGTATTGACTTGATTAGATAATTAGCTAGTTTCTTTTATGCTATAGGGCATTTCACCTTCAGTCTTCAGCTGCTGGATTCTGGGGAGAAGTATAAATGGCTAGACTGCTCCATCTGTGATTTCCCCCCCCCCCCCCCAGCCCCCAATATTCATTGCGGTCCCTGACAAATTTTCTGGACTCCCTTCATTTCCTACCTGGCTTGAGGTATGCTTTACACCTCCATGAAAATCTCCCAAGAGATTTTTTTTTCTGTGGGAAAAGGAAAGGGGGAGGCAGGATGACTGCCAGCCATGTTCTGCAGGTCCTGGCTTGCAGATGCACAAGTGGAGCCTGGGCACAGTGTGTGTTCCTTGTGACTGAGGTGCTTCTGCACCATTTGAAGCTGAGGTCTTTTATCACTCAGAGGGTGGACTCTGGTATAATCAGTGATGAAACACCAGGGACTCTGCTTGGAGAGCTACTAACCTACAAATACTATTTGGTGCCTGGGGAGTAGCAGAGGGAAGGAGATAAGAGGTTGTTTTCCCATGCATGCCTGTTTTGACCACAAAGTCATGTCCAAGGTGATTTCCAGCTCTCGTATCTCATGCTCTGACTCTGGAAACTCTGCCAGACCAAAGAGGCAATAATGTTGTTGTTTTTTTTCCTGTGACATCTGTCTGGAAACACTCCTCTCTTCTATATCTCTACTCTGCACTCCTCTGGGCAAAGCAAATCAGTATGGTATTGGGAGAGGAAGAGACTGCTCTGTGGTTCAAAGCTTTTCTACTCCTTGGGCTGATTTTCCCAGGAAGGAGGGCCAGAGAGTTTAATCCCACATCTGCAGTGAGGACACTGGCTCGCAGCCCTTCTACATGTGGTGCCACAGAGGAGGGCCCTAAAGAAAGAGAGGTTTCCAGAAGACAATGGGCTGTGAGGGGTGGGATAAGAGGATTTCAAGAGAGTGGGAACCTCTGAGATCAGGGACCTGTAATGTGGGGTGCCTTTTGTGCAGGGGAGGTTGGGTGATGGGTGCAGGAACTTGTGGGTTGCAGGCTTTGGGCAGGAAGCACTGCTCCGTGCCTGGCTTCCCCGAGGCTGCCAGGTCAGCTATTTCCATCCATGTAGGCTCCATGTTGTCATGTTGCTTAAATTACTTCTGCAGTTGAAATTGTGATTCCCCTAGGTTTACTCTTCGGGATTGTTTTGCCATCAAAAGCTTTCCTCTAAAATTCCCCTGGTTGCTGACTGAGACTTGTCTATCCTTCCTCCTGTCTTCAGTGAGTGTGGCAAGTAAATTCTGTGCCTCCAGTTTCCAGTATAACCTGATGTGGCAATAAATAATGATCTGTCCCTGAAGCCAGTTAAAATAACTACATCTTAAAATGTCTAATTAAAAATCAATCAAACAGCTCATACCTGCATTTATTTCCTTCTAAAACATCCAGGCTTAATCTCCAGAGCATAAATAATCTTTCCTCTGATAGCACCAATAGCAGAACATTAAGTACCTTTTTTATGTAGGAATACAAATAGCACATATGAGCTCCATTATCCCCCCCAACCCCAAATACTGAGTGCTTGCATCATCAGCAAAGGTAGCAGCATGTGAAGTTTTTATAGTTTAATAAATAATTTGAGGTTGTGTTTTTTTTTTTCTTTAAATGTAATTCACATTGTCCAATATTACTAAAATGATTGGGTAACAGCTTCTGACAAAGGGGTACAATTTCAGAGTTTGGCTTTCATGGAATCTCCCTAACAATTACAAATGAAGTCTGTATCTTGATCTTGGCTTTTGCAGATGGAAAAGCTGGGATTTAGAATTGGAAAGTGACTGGCCTAAAGTTTTTCAAAAACCCTTGAAACTGAAGTCCCCAAGTTCCCATCCAGTCCATTAATTTCAGGCAGCTGTCAAGTACCGTAGCCTTATTTGTGTTTCAATAGCACTTAGCAACCTCTGCTAGGGTCAGGGCCACGGTGCTGCACCAGGCAGCCAGCAGCCGTCCCCCGATTTGTATGTCTTGCAACCTAAACAGGCACAGCCGGGAGTCAAAAGAGGATGGAAAAGTGTTGAAGTGACATATATAAGACCAGACCTCAGGGGACTGAGTAACTTCACCAGGAAGTTCTTGAATTTCAGCCACTGGACAATGATTTCTACTCTGGAGTTATGTAAACTTCTAATGATTACCATGGGGTAAACTTGCCGTCTGCTAGCAGGAGGCTGGTGGAAACGGAGCACACCATCGGTCAAATGCAGTATGTGCTGCTGGCCAGAGGGTGTTTGTTCTGTCCAGAAATGTATTGGGTACATCTCTGAAACTTAGCATCATATTCTAGTTTAACACAGCATATCGAGGTATTTCACTTTCTTGTAATGATCGTATCTATTGTTATGCTAAACCAAAAATGGTACTTCAGTAGAAATGCAGCAATGATTCAGTTGTATAACAGTCAACTAATTGGGGGAAAAAAAAAAGGGAATTTCTATGTCTGTATTTCTAGCAGCTGTTTTGTATTCTTTTAACTGTCACAAGACAATAACTTATATATGCTGAAAACTTATCTCTGCTCAATCTGCTGCAGTTTGATAAAAGATTTCTGTGTTCTGATTAGTCAAAAATAACAGTCCTCTCAGCAAACATATATGGTTTTGGATAGCTCTAGTCATGAGTGACTTGATCAGCTGCCTGGCTGCTAATTTCAGAACAGTGTTCATTCAGCATCCAAAATGCAGTAAGTCATTAAAAGGAAAAAAAAAATCTGTATTGAAAGCTTTGCAGTAAAAACAGATTCAAAATCATAAGATTCTTCCCTTCCCTCATGGAATCAGACAGCAGAATCCTCTGGTCCAGCATTTGATTATTTCTTAATTATTTGTACACATTTTCCTAAAGTGAGCTGTGGTTTTGCTCTCCCCCAAACTGGTGAAGACCACTTGAAGTGAATTTAACAAGCCAAAAGACATGTCCTACAGTTACCTGTGCTAACACGTGTCTGTGATGTGGATATTTACTGTGATAAGGTTTTTAATGACAACTCTGTTCAGACATCTTTCCGTCATTTGAAAGCAGTCATTGCTTTACAGCTTTTAGGGGAAGGCAGGATGCTTTGAAGCAGTAAGAAGGATTTGCCAGGAACAGACTTGTTCTAGGTGAAGCACAAGCTGTACATTTCCACTCTGGCAAGGTGCAATTGCTACATGCAATTACTATGCTGGTGTATAACCAGAAGAATACTCACACCAACAGGCAGGAGTACTGGGTAGGCAGTATGAGTTGCCAGAGTCATGACAAGGAGGAAAAAGGCACTTGTGGACTGTCTTTTCCAGCTCTGCAACTGAGGGCAGCCTGTCCTTTACAGATTTAACTCTCACCACCTGCATTCCCCTACAGCACTCAATTATCCATTAAGGTTTTTAAGAGAAACAGAATGGCAATTAAGGCTGGTGCAGCAGTACGAAGGCAGTGGAAGCCCTGGGCTTGCTGAGAAATCTATCCATAAATGAAATAACTGCACAAATAATTCCAGCTAATTAGAGGTGCGCATTCCCCAAATAACTCAATTCTCTCATTTACTTAATTGAGTTGATGGTTGCTCTGGGATGGAACAGTAAACTGTTCAGTGGCTATTACAGTAAATATCATGTTGACTAAATCTTGTCAAACAGTTCTAATTTTTTATGGTAAGTTGGAATTTGCCACAGAATCAAGATAGCTGTGGTTTGGGGTTTTTTTGTTGTTGTTGCTTTTTTTCAATTATGCCTTTGTGTTCGATATTTTAGAAGATGAAGGTAAGCTAAATTTCATTTACAATTCCCAAGTTCAGGTGAAAAGTAGGGACTATAAATAGGGTTTGTTGATCAGTGAAGTAAGGTCTTCATTTCACACTTCAGAGAAATGCTGACAGGACTGACAACTTTCAAAACGATGACATAGATAAAACTGCTATGCTTGGATAACAAATCCAGGTATTGCCCGTGGTCTAAGCATGCTTCTTTTGAGTCTACATGAGTTTAGGGTCCTCACACAGAGGAAAATGGAAGAGAACTAGCAAGCATTGCTCAGATGATTTTTCCCTAAATGATGTGAGAATTTTTAAGACTTGAAACAGTCTCAATTTTTTTTCAGCTTATTTGAGTTTTCTCCCCTTGGTCACATCATTGTTTTCTCCTCTTCCTCAGTCTTTCCCAGCAGTGTTTTCAATATTTAACAGTGGAATCTCACCCATACTAAATCACTGTGCTGTTCTGCAACCTTCAGATGAGAAACTTCACTTATCATCATTTTGCATTACAAAAGTGACCACTCAATCTGTGTGTGACTCCCCATTCCAGATTCTTATAACCTTTGAACAGTGCCACACCAACCCCTGAGGATCGATAAAACATCTTTCTTTCCCATTTCTTTCTTTTCCTACTTATACTAAAGAGGGATATGCATAAAAACACTGATAGTACTGATAGCATCTCTTTTCAAGAAGGCTCAATTCCAAATTCCTTTTTTTTTGGTGTTAGGACCACGTGAGAGGAGATTTGACTAAGACTTTAGTCCTACTCTAGTCTCTAACAGGAATATAATGCTTGATGGTCGAGAATTTCCATTTTGAGATTTAAGGATTAGGATGCTATTAAACACTTGGAGAAAAAATGAAGGGAGAGAAAGTAAAACATGAGAGTAGCAAGGCTGAAAAACAGATGGTAATGCCTTTTACTTTAAGGGAAGTGAAGTTTGAAAGGTATTCTTGCTCTCTGTTTCCTTGGAATCATTAAATACACTGGTCCTTTCATTAAGGAAATAATTTAAACAAAAAGTAATAGCCATGATGCTGTTTGTCATTAACTTGTACCTGCCAATAAATCCATCTGTTATGTAGTCACTTTCCTCATGGACCCTCAAAGACATGTTCCACATGTCAGTGTTCACAGGGAAAATAAGGAAGGAGACTGCAGGCCACCCAGGTCCTTTGCAAATAGAAGATTTGTTTGAAGAAACCTAGAGTAGGTCCAAGACAACAGTCCCATGCTAAACAGTGCTTTTTAATCTCTCCCTATTGTGTTATTACTCCACCAGCAAGACTTTTCCTCTGCTCTTTCCATTCTCACCCTCTCCCAATATTACTTGGCATCCTTATGGAAATTCCATTTCTACTCAGTCCTGCACTTATTTTTCTGTTCTTTGTTGTTCTTCCACCATTAATTTTTCTTTTCACTGTTATATTTCCTACTGGCAACAGTGATGCAAATTAGTGGATGTGTTTGGAACAGGATTGTTACAGATGCTTATGGTCATGGGAACATCTGTCTTGAAGAAGAAGGGCAGGCTCTCTAATTTAGTACATTGTTGAGACTTTAGATATTTTTTAAATTTTTTTTTAATTGGATTTGATCTTCAGCAGATTCAGCAGATGTTGCAAAGCAAATAAACCATATGCAGTGGTTGTTAGACATTACTCATGGTGTAATCCCTTTATCCAAATGTACAAGTTAAACATCTGAAACCATATCCTTGGTTAACTGGAGAAGTTCAGTACATACTCAGAAAACCATCATAACTAATCCACTTCATTATCTGGTGCAGCCCATCTTCTCTTAAGGAAGGTAGGCAGACAGAGGAAAGATGGACTCATGACTATGCTTTTACATAAATGTGAAATAACCACAAACGGTCAAATTCATTGCTGATGTTACACTGCTGGCTTCAGTGGGTTTACACTAGGGATTAATGTAGTTCTTTCTCTAATACATGTTTTTCAGGAGGGAGGAAGATGGTTTTTATATAGATTGAGCACAAGATCTGCTGGCATATAAACAAACCAAACAAAGAATTGTTCCCTTCTTAAACATCTGTTAGCATGAATGTCCAAGTCCTGTGTATCTGCCACAGGTTTTTGTAATATAGCTGCATTACGTTAACAAAAAAATACAATAACCATTTGGTTTCTACTTTAAACAAGAACTTATGAAAATGACTTTCAGGTGGAGGGAGTGGTGATTTGGCAAAGTTTTCTTGGCAGGGCTGTGGATTACACATGAGGGAAAGTTGTTTGGTGGTGGAGCAGACAAATTGCTTAACAATTAATAAAAATAATGCCTTGTGTTTCTACATGACAAGGTGCTGTGCAGGAATTATCTATCTTCTTCCCAGATGCTCTCCACCAGTAAAATATAGTCAGTTCTGTAGGTTTATAAACTGCACTCAGCGAAGTGGAACAGTGCTTTAAAAAGGGGTAGCACCTTGTCGATTTGCACAAATAAAACTGTAGTTACATGTGTTACAAATGTGACCAGGTTATCTAGACTGCACAGCTCTGCTTTTAAAAGCCTTGAAGTCTTTGGACCCCATCATCAGTCAGAACTGTAGTTTTCTGTTTTCTTCTGTTTTATCTGAGAACTAAGAACTTTTTCTTAAGTACTAGACCAGTATAACACAGTATGTAGGAAACTTACAGGATCAGCTGCATCTGTTTGGGACTTCTATGGGTCAATTTTCCTCAGAATCAGAGCAGATTTAGCATCTTAATTCTCATTTTACAAGGCAACTGAGGAACTAAAAGCCAAAGTATAATTTTTAGGAAGTTACTCGAGAGTCTTTTATCACTTTACATCACAGAGGTATATTTGAAAATGTTGTTCTTCTGATGAACATATGATGGAGTCTGAAATCTGAAGTTTGCTTCATATGTAAGAGACACTTTCTTTGTCAGCCAAAATGTAGATCAATCAAACGGGGGAAAGCTTGCCTTGTTTTCTGTAAAGCAGCGTATGGGTTTATTCTGCTGACAGTTCTGCAACCGAATCTCCTCCTGTGAGAATGTCGTATCACCTACTCTGGGGTTGTTCTTCATCTTATGGGCTACATTGTGCCTCTATTATGTCCTTTCCGAAGTTCAACCAACCAGTTTTGCTCTCTTACCAAGAATGCTTTCTATGTCTTACTGAGTTCTGCAACTTTTCCTTCCTGAAAGCAAATTTTCTAGCAAGTTTTGACAGTACAGACTGTTTCTCTTGGGGAGGAAAGAAATTTCTTGGAATTGCTGCACTGTCAGCAGATGTCAACTTTTCTGAAAAGATCTCCAGGTTCCTGGATGTAGTTTTACTACTTAATATAGTATATATGATTCTCATAGCACTGACAATGTTTTATCAACGGTATTTAGAAGCAAGATATTGTGAGGATTTCCTGGTTTTGGAAGATATAATTGACTATACAACCAGCATTTTCCCTGAATTGATCCTCGGTGTTTCATAGTTGAGATCATCTTGTTCCCCTGTGAACAGCTACTTTCACCTTTAGGTTTAAAGACGTGGGTTTGAGGCAAGATGGTGCTATTTTGCTTAGAGTGCTAAAGCTGTTCAAACTAGAACTCTAGAAACATGCTGGAAATCTTAGAGATTAGACTTGGCATACAACAGAAACTGATGTGACACTTGCTTTGGGTAACGATTTTGTTTCTTCTGTGACGCTTGAAATCAATAGGACTGGGATAAATTCTCCTATTGCTGCATCAGTATAAAATCATCATCTTGGTTCTACCTTCCCCATATACTCAAGAATTGCCTTGTTTAAAAGGATTGCCTTGGGTTTGATAAATTAATTATTTTCATTCATTATGTTAAAAGCTGCCTTATTTGCATCTATATCAGCAGAGACTGAATACTTGTATTTGGAGTTTACAAAACCTCCTAACTGCAGCATTTTGGCTTGCTGTAGAGAAAACATGATGGAGTAGATCTCGGCTGATGATCTAGTAAATCTCCCATAAATGATTGCTGAGAGAAACTGAGGGAATATAAATAATAAAAATCACTTTTAGGGTGTGAATCAATATAGGAATCAATATGTCTCCATTTAGTTAACACATTTGTATCCAGAAGTGATGACTTGCATCATGTTGCAGTATTTATTTCATTGATTTTAGAGAAGTGTTCATGTTGATAGCACGGATGCATAGGAGGCCATGAGACAATGCAGCACCCCAGAGTTTCCTGGTTCAAGCTCTGCAAGCTCTGCTCTCAGTCATGTGTGGAACTTGGACTCACCAGTGAGTGCCACGAGCACCCTCCTAGGCTGTGTCGTTGGCTCTGGGATCCATGGTGGTGTTCTGCTAGGTTGTGCAGGTTCTTTGCAATTGCAGCCTCCAAACAGGACCCCAAAGAAGGTTTTGCTGTTAAACAGAATAAATCTTAGGCAGCTGAGGGTTTTTCTATAGACAGTTACTGTACTTGCCTGCAACAATAGTGTCAAAATCATTTGCTTATTTTATGTGGGCGCTTTATCTTTCAAAGAAGGACTTGATTTTTCTGACAAGCTTAAGGTAATACAGATTGCTTAGAAGTAAAAAGAAATAAACCACTCTTAGCAACTATCACCCTATAGGTTAGCATCAGTTAAGTTAAATCTATGTAAATAAATAGTGCCTTTTGGGATGTTGACTACTCTGAATTGCAATAAGATGTGTTGACTTTCACAAAACATCGGTATTTCAACCACAGACCCAAGAAAGTAGAAAGTTAAGGTTCTCCATTAGAATTTAAGATATCTCCTGGGCCTCCAGGTGCTTAGTGTCATATTTTTTAGAAGAGAAAGCATCAAGCTTTCTCTTACAAGCAGTAAGAGCTCCTAGGATATCCCTAGAACTCTAGCCTCTAATTTTGTATGTTAAACTTACAGTCCAATTGGCAAGCATTTATTTTAAAGCCAATATTCTCTGCACCACCTCCTCCTTACCAACCAGTAGGCTGGCTGGGGCTCTTCCAGACTGCTCAGCTGCATGGTGCACTGCTGGATTGTCTCTGCTGCATTTCCATGTTGCTGCATTCCAACAAGGAGTGTCACTGAGATGGGGCTCAAATTGATTCCCACAGACACAGATTGAAACAGGACTTAATGAGTGCTATTTTATTTCAACTTGTATGTCTCTATTGTTGAACCAAGCAATACTAATAAAAACCAGTAAGGATGTCTATAGTTGCAAGTTGTCAATGGCGTCTTGATTTTCCACTGCTAGGTTCAGCATGATGTGTAAAAGAAATATGTTTGGTTTGATCTGGTTTTTAAATTCCTCCTTAAAGCATCATTTTCCTCAAATGCTTCCTTCTTCCTGTAAATGAGAACATTTAGGTGTCTACTAATCACCAACAGAAGCTAATATATTTCTCAGTTAATCAAGTAAAGCCTCTTAAATGCAGTTTAAGGAATATTTTATGAGGATTCTCAGTCATGTCTCTGCAAACGTACCTGAGTAAATTTTATTTTAGACCTTACCAGTGCTCTTGGGCAAACAAAGCTTTACTCCTTCAACTAATAACCTATTATATTGAGAACTGTGCAGCACCCAGAAGCAATGAACCTGTATACCTACTAAATTTACCGTGTTCTGCTGCATATAATATTCATGCCTTCACTGGATTCCTAATTGGTTATAGGGAAGTGCAAGGAGGCTGAGCAGAGGACCACTACAAATCCCCTTTCCTAAAAATGTGTAAAGACACTAAAATCAAAAGGGGGATACAGTATATTTTAGCTAATTCTTCTTTGATTCAGTCCTTAACCACAGTAATAAAGTAACTAAGCATAACAGATGCTTAAATAAATACATCAAGTCTGTAGCCTCATTGTTTTTTGTCTCAAAGAAAAATAATCCTTTTACATCCTTTCAAAAATTCCCCAAAGATTGAATGGAAGATGTAATCAGAAATGTGACAAGGGAAGCCTCTTCATGGGTTCACAGGGTGCAGAAGCAGTTCAGCTTCCAGAGACTCCAGGCCACTCATGACCCAGACTTCCCAAGGCAGCTTCTGCCCTGCAAGCGTACCTGGGGAGAGTGTCTCCTTATCCTCTATCTTCTCTTCTTGTCCCAGGATTTAAAAAGTTGTGTTGCTAAGTTTTATGCTAATGGACATCCCAAGAGTCCTCTTCCTTTAGAGCTAGATCATGGCTGCTTGTCTGGTCACTAACAAAGAAGTCACATATAACAGCTAGGTTCTAACTGCCAAAAAGCAATTGTCTGCGGGCATTTTTATTTTAATATCAGGAGCACTACATTGTTAATCTGCCACAGAGGTATTGTGAATGATTTCTGCTGCTTTCTGTCTCTACATTTACATTGTGGCAGTGCTGAGTTTTTGCTGTTCTGAAGTGTTGTGCTAATTAAGATTGCTTAAATAAGGATTTTGTACATTTAATGGCTCTATTCTGTAGCACAAAATGCTTCTGATGTCATACTCAGCAAAATGTAGTCTTTACTCCTCTTATGTCACTGCTTTGTTGAATTTACAACAAGCTTCTCTTAAGAAGCTCTGAACTGAAAAACCCCTTTAACAAAATGAAAAGCACACCACAAGGGTGGTGTTTCCCACTTCTTTCTCCCCGGGGCTATTCTCATAAGATGCTCCCTGCATAGCCAAGATGTATTCTTTACGGACTATAAATCCTCAGAAGTAGTTTTATGGTGATGTATTAGCTCTGACTTGTGGAGGGGACCTGAGTTTCTTTTGCTTGGGAGCTTTTATTACAGGTGCCTTTGGAAGGGTGATGGCTGGAGATAGAAATCAAAAATAAAGGTGAAAAAGAATTACTGCTTGTCACAGACCCTTATCTTTCCTGCCAGTCTACAGGGGTCTGTGAAATGGCCTAGATTACAGATCAATAATGGAGCGCTTGCACTCAGCTAAGACAGACTGAAACCCCATAAACTTTAAAACACGATATTGGTAGTTGATTGGTTGCTTGCTGAGAGCTGAGCTTTACTGCTTTGCTCCTTCAGCTGAGATCTGGGAATATTTATCTTCTTGGTAGTATCAGTAGATGGTGAGCTAGCTAGTCTTGCCAACCTTCTGCAATGACATCTGTTACAATGCTCTGAAAGACTGTGCAAATGCATTACCTTCCCAGTTTATTTTTCTGGTGATACCAATTGCTGGAGTCACTAAAGGATTGCTACATGGGAATGTATAAAAAATGTCTTCCAAGGGAATAGTAGCACCTCAGAAAATGTCCTTTTAATGGACTGATTTATCTTTTTGAAGTTTGAGAGAGGACACTTGTTGGTGAGATGTGGCTGCTGTACTTCCTGTGTGTTTGGTAAGCATGACTGAACATTATTATATGAAGACTTACCTTTTTCTTATCTCTTTTAAAATGCTCACTTGTTCCTTTGATTATCCCTGAAGGGATATTAACAGGGAGTTTGTACCTTGATACTTTATTACTGCAGGGTGTATGTGAAACTCTCACAAGAAAGGTGATGATCTCTCTTGCATTGCTAAGTGGTGACAACAGCACTTCAAGATCATAGGATAATTGGAGAGAGTCTACTGTAATATTTATAATGCTCTTTTAATAGCTCTACGAAGCTTGGAAAAGTCAAGGGAGAAACACCTGTGGGGCAAACATGAATTTTCGTAGGATCATAGGGTAACTGAGTTTGTAAGGGAGCTTGACAATCCTTTAGTTCAATCTCCTGCTCAGAGCAGGGTCAGTCGTGGGATCATGCCAGGTTGCTCAGAGCTTGAAACCCTCCAAGGGTGGAGACTGCACTGGGGGCAACTGCTCCACTGCCTCACTGTCCCCATGGGGACAAAGTTTTTCCTTATATCCAGTCTGAACTGCTCTTGTTTCAACTTCTGCTGTCATCCCACTGTTCACCACTGTGGAGAGCCTGGCTCTGTCTTTCGATGACCACCCCATAGGCAATGGGGGCAGCTGTTGGGTCCTCTCAAAGCCATCCATTCTCCCACCTGAGCAAGCCCCAGTCCATCAGCTTTTCTTCCCTGGACATGTGCTCCAGCCCCTAATGATCCTGGTGTTCTTCTCTTCCCTATTTTGGGGGCTGGCAACTGGATGCAGTATACTAAATACAATGTCACAGTGCTGAGTAGAGGAGATCCCTTGACCTCCTTCCTAACTATGCTTTTGTTCAGACAGCTCAGGGTGCTGTTGGCCCTTTTACATTTCATGCCTTTTCTTTCAAGCTGCAATGTGCCCAGGAGGTGGCATAGACTCTGCATATTTTGAATAAGTGTCACCACTTCTTAGGTACATTTCCACCCACAACCAATTAAAAACCATGTGAGGGTTTTTGTTAACTTTTGCTAATCACTCCCAGCATTGCAGGGCGTCTGGAGCATCACAGCATTTGCAGCACAGCTCCAGATAAGAGCTGGATAAAGTTAAAGAAGAGAAAATAAGACTGAAAATATAACTCAACAAAATTATGAACATAAGATTTATGAAAAGTCTTCAATGGCATAGAATTATTCTGTCAAAATAGGTGAAGAATTGGTAGATATAACTGTAATTTTTTTCAAAACGTGTATCAGTTCTGCTCTGAAAAAGATTGCTAGAGGAGTCCTATGATAGAGCAAGTGCTTCCAAAGTTAGTGTTTTTAATGAAAATTTATTCTTGGGGGTGGGGGAGCAGAACAGATCACCAAAACATACCCACTGTTGTCAAACTATAGTATTAGGCAGCTATGAACCCATAAAAATGGCTGAGTCTGCATCAGTCACCTGCACTGCCTGGTTCATTTTGGTGTAGAATCAGGTTTTAAGAGGGCCTTTATAGTGTGAACACAAAGTGGGTAAGGTTTACTTATGAAGAGATAAAGTGCTAATCCTTCTAAACTGATAAAAGCAACTAATTTGGGGCCAAGTAATACTTTGGCATTACTTTTTTATGAACAGAGGATTTTTAAAAATGGAAACAACTTCAGATCTCCCAAGTGACAGATAAAGCTGCAGGTGATGTTCCAAGGGTTATGAATTAGGTAGTTTCAGTTCATTCATTTAAGGTCATGATGAACTCATAGCCTTTGGAGCCAACCAGAAAAAGATCGGATTACTTCTCGTCTCATGGGAGGCTCTTCTTCTTTGATGGAGGCTTCAGTCACTTGGGGGTCAGTGTGGAGCAGATTGTACAATGTCCTCTTGGCTATGCCCCAAACCATCAAACCTTTTTCACTGGTTTTCGTTGCCAGCACTTACTTAACCTTCACCAGCCCCAAGATGAGCAAAACCAAATAAAAAAGTAAAGAGAAAAACAGTCCAGATGGAAAAAGGTGACCAGATGTTTTGGTGAGGCTGGGATGATCCATTAACAAGAATTCTGTTTTGCTGCCATAAACATAAAGACTATTTATGTGCATTGAAAAACACCAGTTTTCATTATTCCAGACCTTTGTTCTTCCCTTTCAGGCGTACATACACTTCTGAAACTGCACTACTCTTCTCTTTGCATCATGAGTATAATGGAAAAGTGGCTTCTTCACATGACTGCAGCAATAGCTTCTAGAGAATGATTTCCTAAAGAGCAATAGATGTAGAGAAGTGAGAATAGATAATATGAGTGCACACAAAATACTTGTTGGTTAGTGGACAGCTTTGGGCAGATGAAGAAATAGGTGAATAAGAGTGAAGGGAAAAAAAGAAAAAGAAATATTTCATTATGTGAGTTTAAGAAAAGAAAATTAAATAATTTATAGTCACCTTGTTCATATTTAAGGTTAATGTGAATAGGAGCCTAGTAGCTTATTGATGCATCCATGTATGGCACCAAAAAAAGTTATCTATCCTGTAGATCAGGGGTATAGTAGATGTGCTAAATCTTTTGCTTTCAAGGATTGTTCTCTGGATGTTTATAGTAGTTAATCTCAAATTGAACAGCTCAGTTGCTCACTGAAATAATGAATTACTCAGATGAATCTCTCTCTCTACTGAGTTAGCAGTGCAGAGGTCTACAGGCAGGGTACCCTCAGAAATGCAAATGTGCAAGCTGTTCGTAATCCTTACAAGTCTGATATTTAAAAATTGAGATTATTTCCACAAGAAAACAGTTTTGTGCATCATCAAGGCCGGAAAAATTACAAATAGAAAATTCAGCAGATAAAATATTTTCCTGTTCTCTTGGGGTATTTTGTTTATTTCTTGAAAGTAATTAGATTTTCAAGAACTAAGTGAAATTTCGGTCTGATTACAAGCTTGCAGTAGTTCATTTTGAAGCCTAATTTAAACAAAGAATTGACTGACTAAGAAACTTAGGCTGCATGTGTTTTGAAGACAACTAAGACAGAATTATCCCAGTGTGATAAGATAAAGTACCAGATGTGTGTAGGAAAATGTTCCTTATTCCATCTTGGAATTAATTTTTTTTTTAAAAAAAAAAGTTATTATTGTCTGAAGAAGCTTTTGAATAATTATATCTTTTTAAATGGAAAGAAGGTTTTCCCCTTCATGCAGATAGGGATGTTTGAGTTACACAGGTGCAGTTTCTATTTTTTTTTCATTGGCAGAATTTGGCCCTGTATATACTTTCAAGCAATCCAACTGCAGTATTTCCCTCCTGGTTTTGAAATGTGAATCAAGTTATATATTTCCCTTTTCTTGACTGCTTTGGCATTCCTTCCCGAAAGGGAGGAAAAACCTTATAAAGTTTCCTTTGGCCCACAAAAAGCAGAAACATCTGTTGCAGCCCCAAGTGGTGGTACCCCTGGGGGTACCTGGGCTGTGCTGGCCAGAGGAGCACGTTGCACCCTAGCAGGGGAGAAGTGCTAGAGCTGAAATGCTCTCAAAGGTTTTTAAAAGAAAAATCCGACCGTTGGTTGTTGCAAGGGTTGAGTAGGTGAGGGCAGGTCCCAGGGAGTGCCTCTCAGGGAGCAGTTTGCTCTTAGGTGCCTGCCGCAGCCATGCAGCTTGGGGAGAGGATGGTTGGGTGCAGCGTGAGGCTGCTTGGTGACAGAGAGGCTTAAAGCATGGGAGCATTACAAGTTCTGAGTCTACAGTCCCCTCGTGCCTGTGAAGATATTGTGAATTTATTCTGACTTCAGTCTTATTCGATTATCTTTTTCTTTTCTTTTTTTTTTTTTTTTTCCTGCAAAAGTAAGTATGAAGTAGCCTGTTGAGAAAATTAAAATACCACAAAATATTTTTAAGGCTTATGGGAACACAAGAGATCTAATTTTCCAAAAAGCAAATAAATGCATTGCTGTATTCGGATTATGCCGAGAGCTAAACAGTCAGGTGTTTGTGCTCTCTCTCTCTCTCTCTCAAGGTTCTGACTCCAGAACAAATTACAGCAGCTCTACAAATTACTGTGTTTCAGTGGTCCCACCAACTGTCCATGTGCATACTTGCAGTTCATGGCTGGTGTAAAGCAATGCATTCTCTTTAAACCCAAAAGAAAAAGGTTTAAGCTAACCAGCATTACCTTATGTTTGCCAAGAGCGTGCACGTGGACACTGGGGGTTCAGTTGACTTGTGGTAATTTAAGCTACAAATGAAACTTAATTGAGAACCTCAATCACACATGCACAGAGTACCGTTTGCCTGCTACTTCAGAGGTAGTGAAATGAAAGCCACAAAGAGGGGAAGACAGTCTGAAAGCACACGACTGTTTCTGGGCTGATAGGTTTAGTCCCCTCCTTTGCTGCAGATTCTTTTGCAGCAGAGTGCATATCACTGGTTGTCTTTGTCTCCATTTCACATCATATAAAACCAAGGATGATAAACGACAGTTCTGTGTTTCTCTGCGAGTGTTTGGAGGATAAATGCACTGAGGTCTGGAAATGTCCAGATGACTATAAAAAGTAGGAATAACCTGCCAAAGCCAGGTAACTTAAAAAACAATGTAAGCCTAATCAAGCCTCTGCTAATGAATGTGAAACCCCATTTAGATATATCACTTTGCACTTTGGGGGCAAGGAAAGGACAAATTAAAGCTCAGGTTTCACAAGATCACTGAGCCTGCACACACAATATCGTTGTGTGTATTCCCCACTCACAGATGGCATGAGTATTAAGAAGGAAAAATTAGCATTGTATGTCTAGCACGTGATTTCTGCCAATATGTGATGCATTAAGCTTCATCAAAGTGTTTGAGGTCCAAGAGAGCATACTGATATGGAAGCCACATTAGGTTTGATTATTAAATGACTTGAAAGATAGATGTTGGTATTAAAGTAGCACACCTGCAGTTCTTCCCCATGCACTTTGATCTAGCAGATGATAATTTGTAATGGCATCACCCCAACCCCTGCTCCACCTGCAGTTTGTTAGGATGGAAGCCAACGTACTTTATGGCTCAGTTACTGGCAACCAAGCTGTCTGTCAACCAAAAAAAAAGAAAAAAAATCAGTTGTCATTTATCAGCAGCCCTTCACTGAGTAAGTGCTGCTCATGAGGTGCTGGTGCTGCCCACTTGCTTCCACATCTGTTTCATAAATGTCCATGATGCTTTCTTCCCTGTCCCCCTCCCTAGCAATTCCCATGTATTTGGCTTTTTGTACACCAGTATTTGGAAGCAGTGCTAATGACGGCGGATGCAAGAATGGCTCCTCGCCGGCACGGACTGGGTGCCTGCTGCTCAGGAGTGGTACTCCACCAGGCTGCAGCTGACAGGAGAACGTGCTTAGCGTGGGGTGGAACAGGTAAGAGGGCCACTTCCGAGTCTTGTCATCTGGCAGCTTGGCAGGAGGAACAATCAGACTCATGTTAGCAAGACAAGAATTTTAATTGAGAATGAAGCTCATTAAGCTGGTCTTAATTCGTAGCTTAAAGGTAGCTAGTTTTCATTAAAACTAGATATAAGTATATGCACACAGTTTGACCTGCGAGGTGCCTGGGGTTTTGCTTTCCACCACAGAGTTTCCTGGGGGCTAGCCACCCTCCCCAGGGAGTGACAAGAAGGAAGGGAAAAAGATGAAATTCCCACTGCAGAGTTTTCAGCAGAGCCCTTGGTTTGGAAAGATTTTGCTTTCCTTCCAAGGGAAAAGACAAAGCTCTGGTGCCCCAGGGCCCTTCAGCTTGGGCTGAGACATGTGCACACCTTTAGTGAAAGATGAATGTTTTTTGTGAGACCCAGGTCTGCTTTTTGTTCCACTGCCCTCCTTCTGTTATTACAGTGTTGTTTTGGAAATATCTTTACTTCTCTACTACAGTGGCAGGAAACTGGTATGAAAATGTTTCTGTTACCAGAGAGAGCAACTAGGGCTTTCTTTGTAAGTCTCTGTGCTGGGAGGAAAACTTTTTACCTGTCTGCATCCATCTGGCAACTTACCTAAATTGAAGCAGAGGACACTGAGGTGAGCACTGTACTATTGGGTGTTTCATAGAGTATGCTCCTCACTGTGGCCTAGGTTTTATTGGCATGTTTTTTTTCCTTTTGACATCTTCATGCTCAGTTTCTTGCAAAGGGACAGAGCACACAAATCGTTTCCAAATGACCACGTTAAAATGCCTCTCTCACTAAAATGTAGTATTGTGGTTTCTTCTCCTTTTGCACCAGAACCAGTTCTCCAGGTGTACGATTCAAATGTCAAACACAAAGATGGGGTCTTTCAGACAATGTCAGGTACATGCCACATGAACACGCAGCATGAAAAAAGATCCTTGAGTCTGCAGTTTAGTTTGTGTGTGATGCACCTGCAATATATGGTAGAAAAGAGTTGTATGTGTTTGTGTTACAGACATTACATAGTACCAGTCTTTGGACATTCCCCTAATCCCCATCTCTCCCCTTCCTCCTGTCTGCCCTCAGGGATCATCAGCTGAAGGACAGGTTTGATGTGGCTATCACATCAAGATAATAGATTTTATGGAAATTCATGGAGGAAGTACTTGCCTGTATGTATAGCTAAAGTGCAGAGTAAATTCAAGAAAGATAGTTAGAAACGCTAAGCATAAAATGATGGCATAATATTAATATTGTTATGTATATTTACTGTTAGTAGTTTCTGTTCTGTGCACAATTGTTGCAAATACTGCCTTTAGAAAACTTAATACTTGTTTACCAAATAAGACTACTCTCCTTCAGCAAAATGCACTCAGAGTGAAAGAAATATGCTTTCATCACTGTTCTTTGTGGTATTCACACAGTTCTTTCCAAGGTTGCCCAAGCTGACAGTTGCAAACATTTCTCAGTATGATACTTTTTAAACCTGCTAAAATTCTGGTTTCTGCAGTTTGGTGTACAGTTTTGTAATTTGTTGCTCATTTCAGAGATTAGTATTCAGAAAGAAAATAAAAGGAGATAATAATCGTTGTTCAATCTTACTAAATAATAATCAAAATGAGAGTTTAAAGACCACTGAATTTAGAATTCCATAAGTTTTGAAGCCATGCAGGTAAAAGGCAGGAGGTAGAGAATCTAAAATGTGCATAGATTTACAATCAGGGGAACTATAGCCAAATATTATGAGGACACCTCTGTCCTTCAGTCAGCATGTGTTAAATTAAGAACAACAGTTGATAATGTCCTTCAGGAAGGACGTCTCTTCAATCCCTGAAGCTATAAGATATATGACACTACTGGTGACGAATTCCTGGGGCCGCAGGAGAACAGAATGCCCTTGGTTCCCCTGTTCTGCAGTGTACTTCGGACCAGGCTCCCCATGTGTGTAATTGTCAAGACAAGTCTGAGGACACCTCTTGATTTTCTTTAGTAATTTAAATGACAAAAAGAACACAAAGCAATTCCCCAGCTCCAGACATGGATCCATATTTGATGGAGCAGAAGGCAATGAACGTACTCGTGTAGGGCAGCATCCAGAATGGCACAGCTCCACAGCGTAGTGGTACCCATTTATCAAGTAAAGCTATTCAATCAAATAAAAATCCCAACTGATTCTGACAGCCACCTGGTGGTATGTATGCCGTTGCCAAAATTAACAACACATCAAGTGAAAGAGCTAATCACAGCTACAGGCTAAAATCCTGCACAGAATTATGAGTTGCTCCATTGTATCCCATTTTTAAGGGAATGGTTTGCTGTTTACTGCTAAGTAGCTGAATTCCAGACCATACACCACAATTACAGCTGCTCTGGCATTGCCTGCCTGCCTTCCTGTTTATGGCATGCGTGGGCACCTCCCATGCAGGAAACTTCTCAGATAACCTGTCAAAATAGAAATATGTTCCCACAGTTTTGAATGAAGGAGTCTGTGAAGACATTTTGTTTTAAAAGAAGGTATAGGCTACATTTTATGATGTACTTGTGCCTCAGTTTAAGGGAAACACAGTGTGGGAGTCCCTTAAGAGCCTCATATATCTTCGGTCCCATCAATACCAATGCCAACAGCAGTAATAAAACAAACATGTAATGTTCAATGATTCTGCTCAGTGAATGCTTCTGGAAATGATGACCCTCATCCAAATTTCTCTGCTCTAAGAAGTAAGTAGAAACATAGTTTTTTTTTAAAAAATTACTTTCTTAGTATATTTCCAGCAATTAACAAGCTGTGCTAAAGCAGTGAAAACATTCAAATTGTAAGTCAAAATTTTAACCGCAGAAAGATTCAGTTCAGATTCTTTGTATGTTTTATTCTGTGCATTGGCTACATTATTTTATTTGAAATGACTTATCTGCCTGTAAATGGCTGAATTGCAGTTTATTATTTCAAACCTTTTTTTCTTTATATTCCTTACGTGGCAGTTTTAAGTACCTTCAACAGAGACGTAAAGCCTCTCTTGGATTCAGTATATGAATGCACATATAACACATCTATTTCATGTAGGAGACATTCAAAATGTGATTTTATTTTTAAGCGAGCATTTATGACCTGCTTTATTTGACTAAATAATTTGAAATTTGTCAGGAGTATGTAAGGAACATATATTATAAGCAATTATCTGACATACCCTCCTTCAAAGACATAAAGCAGGAGCAACTCCCATCTTAGATCTTTGTTTAATAACATCAAACTTTGACTGCTAAAGAACTTTAAAATGAAAATTCCTTTCAGTTTATAACCAGCTTCATTTAATACCTAGCAAACCCAGTGTAACTCATTGAGTGCTTGCAAAAATGTCTGGGCTGAGGCCCAGATATCCAAGTCCATATGAATAATCAACCTGTCGTCTCTCATGTTTCAACTCCACACTGTTGAATTAGGTCCACAGGTTCATGATGTAATGTGGGTGATTCGGGCACTGGAGGGAGAGGTCCTCTGGAAATTAAGCAGCAGCTATGTCTGCTAGCCTGGAAAGAAGCGCTGGGCTTTTTTTCTCCTCCCTGCTGGAGTCTGTAGGCACTCAGGTGGCCACAAGCAGCAGATGCCTCTTGATGGTCTCTCTCCTTTTCAGAGGGAAAGATGGGGAAGGGAAAGATGGAGAGGAACAGTGAGAGTACAATAGAGGCACATGAACAACCTTGGGATCAGGAGAACCCGCTTCAGGGTGTGCTATCCATGGCTGCCCACATGCGTTCAACTGAATTTTTAACTTGGTTTATGAAACCTGTTAGCGCTGAAAGCATCTTGTGTCTGATTCAGCTCTGTAGAGGCTAACTGGCTGGTACAGGACTGTTTGTTTTAAGGATGTCAGTGGGGCTCAGCGGTGAAAGCCCCTGTGGGCCTGCATCTCACTAATTCACACTTGACACTTCCACAAACAAGAAAAATCATTACTTCTGTTTTGGAATGCTAAGTTTTTTATTCAGAAGAGTACAGCAAAGCAGCCTACATGATCTTCAATTTCCAGACTTGTGAAGGTCATTGGGGACTATGGAAGGCATCTGGGTCACTGGATTTGTCTAGCAGCAAAAATAAACTACTAGCAATTTTAAAATGCTTATGTTTACAGTGAAACAAAACAAAAAAGACAACTCCAAACAGGGGACTTGATTTGAAAACTAAACCACTTCTAGATCTCAATAAGCATTTTGAACTGGTATGACAGGACTTTGGAGATACTACAAAGAGGGTTTTTTTTCCTTAGTTTATGTTACTGTGTGGATCGTGTGAGCTTGTTATCAACCACAACTCTGAGAAATAGGTGTGTGTGGTCAGTCAGTTTTTTGACCTCAGGGGAATGTGGAAACTCAACACTTCACAAAATATATCTTCAGTTTACAAACAGTGTTGTAGAAGACACTGCTGAAAATGCTACTTTCTATGAGTTTTTCCTCAAGTACCTGTAAAAATTCTCCAAGACTTCGGAGGTCTAAGAGGTAATATTCCTGGGGATATTTCCACTTAATGGTAGAAATATGTTTATAGAGGAGGGAAAAATCTATTGCTTCAGAAATGAAAAACATTCTGGATTTTCCTCTGTCTGTGGATTGCAAAGTGTTGTAGTGGTTGCTCTCACATCACACTCTCTTGATTGCTCATGTTGTGGCTCTGTACAAAGGCTGAAACATCAGCTGTACAATAGTGAAAGTGAGATGCTAACTTTAAGGATTGTCCATATCATAATATTGTCAAAGTAAGCAGGTTTACATTTGAAGACAAAAGGTACACCATCTATCAGGAAACATGTCCTGAGCAGTAAGGAATTGAAAGACCAGTGGTCCTTGTGCTGTGGCTTAGAGAGAACGTCACGTGCAGGTAGCTGTCACTGATTTAGTTCAAGTTTGCAGAAAAAGCAAAGTATGGTAATGCCCACAGGGTGTTATTGGTAAGTATTACTGCTACGGACACTGGACTGTTCTGCTGATCGTGTCATTTCAGAATAAATTGAATAAAATTCCGGAAAATGCACTGTCAGGAACCCTTTTGACCACGAGCAGAGAAAACCATTAAGCAGTAAGAATCTTAGCCAGATACTTCCATCGCGTTTTATTTGATCATTTTAATGATTTATCATTTCCTTGACTGACTTTTGTAACAACTTTGCCTTGGGTGTTAAAGTTTTTTTAATTTAGTTTTTTACATTAGTTTTACATGTGCCACTATTTCCCTTTCTAATGGAATCTGAATGGGGTGTTTTTCCCCATTGTTCATTTTGTCAGATCAGCAGAGACAATCAAACTAGAAGTTTCCTTTGATAATTTATAATCATAGGATAATCTTCTTGAGCAAGCCAATAAAAGAAAGCATGATCTGATTAATTTCAGCTCATAGGCACTTCTAAAAATCATGGATATGGCAAAGGGTGGTCATGTCTTTAAAGTCACAAAACGGGGAGCTGGGCTTTGTGGTTGGCCTTTATCGGCCTTCTCAGACTTCTCAAGAAGCCATACTATTCATTTACCTCTCTTATTTATTTTTTAACATTAACATTTTGATAACTAACATATATTAGAAGCTCTCTGTGTGTTCTGGGAAATGTTAACTTTTGTATTGTTACTACCCCAGGTGATAGGACTTGGGAGTCAAAACTGGAGGTCACCTTCAGAATATTGTGACTGTTCATCTTTTCTTATTTGCTTACCTGTAAAATGAAGATTATTTTCTGTCCTGGTTCCCCAGGCACAGACCCATGGGTCAGCCATGCAAGCAGGCCATGAGTACCCCAAGTCAGCTGGGAGATCCAATCAAGGCAGCTGACTCACAGGTGGATCCCATACCACCTCATCATGCTCATTATAAAAGGAGGGAGCTCACTGAGGGTGGAGTTCCTTTTCCTGGGACTCCTTCCTCCTGGCCTTCTGCTCCTGCTGCTGACCTCAAGGACCAGGCTGAGTAGAACTTTATATAGTTTGTTGGTTGTATTAGTGTTGTTATTTCGTTAAATCTGTTTTGACTTCAACTCACAGGGCTTTTCCCCTTTTTTCCCTGGTCCCCCTTCTCAGCTGGGGAGGGAGCACTGGGTTGTAGAACAACTGCTACAGTTCAGTCTCAGGTACAGGTTACACATAGACATTTTCTGATTCACAGTAACAAAAACCTGTGCCTATGTGTAAGGTATATTGAGAATGTGGTTAGAAAATTTTTACGTACAACAAATGTAAAAATATCACCAATTCATAGGGTTACAGGCTGCCAGTGAAAGAAAATGTCATACTATAGAAACTGAAACAGAGGTTTGGAAAATAATTTTATTAGATTTAAAAGTTGTTTTTCATTTCACCCAACTTTGCTTTTGGAAACTACAGAGACCATTGGGGTGGGTTTTATTGGTTTTGTTTGTCTGAATGTTTTTGAGAGCCTCATCTGGGAGAAATAAAAGGGAACTACTATTTTCTAGCAGATGAGGAGTCAGTAATTTAAAAAAAAATAAATTCAAGATCAGCCACCCAAATTGATTGTTTTAAGCAGCATTTGAAATTGTCATTTATAAATTTTACATTTGAAGCAAAATATATATATAAATTTTAAAATAATTAAAAATTAAGGTTTGTCCCAGTAGAGAAGGGTACTATTGGTCACCACGAGGAAGAAACCAGTAAAGGATAGGTGATGTCTGACAGACAGTCAGTAATAGCTGAAGGCAGCAGAAGTTCAAAGCAGAGCGTTTTGAGTGTGGGGAGTAAACAGGCACCAAAACAGACTCTGAACAACAAAACCAAGGATGGAAGAAAGACAAAAGCCCTTTAAAAACCATGACAAAGATTTGAAGTTTTTCCTGTTCACAGGGAGGCACTGACGGCAGCTTAGGAGCAGTGGCTGGAATCAGCAAGTGCAAAATTGAAATGTAACTAGTGTGGGTGCTCTTATCAAGAGGCCTTAGTCCCATTTTGCTTTTGCAACCTTCCTGGCATGAAAAGCCATTAGACTTTGCCTTGCTAATGCAGTATCTGTGCTGGGAAGGGTTTGGTCCATGTGTCCAGTTTGTATCACTGTTCATTTCATGTGTTGACAGGTTGCCATATGCCCTGAGGCTTTTTTCCCATCTCTTCTCTTCTTCCCCAGTTGAAGAATTTTCTTTCTCTACCTCTATGAGCCATCACTCGTGCTCACAAAAAGAAAATGGATGGCAAGTTTCTAAAGAGAACATCTTTCAATTTCTTGTGTTGCATTAAATATTAAGATCTTTTCTGCCTGTAATGAAGCCTTTTTTTTTTTTTGTCTTTATTGCTGCATCCAATCTGATCAGTTACTCATGATAAACTTGGTGGTGTTTTTGTATTTGCTTTACAGCAGTGGCTTACTCATGACAGACCTTTTTATGTGTCTAGAGCATTAACATATTGCTGCCTTATAATCTGGTGCCTCAGTAGACCTTAGACTAGTTAACTCCAAAGGAATGAATGAAAGTGGAGGAACAGAACAGAGATGGAGAAGCAAAAGGATGTTAGTAAAAAACTAGAGAAAAAGACACAAGGTTTAAACTACAACAGTAACACAGTTTGTTCCAACTGGTATGGAGACAAACGCAGAAACTACTGCAGCTGCTGAGACTGTAAGTAAAAGAATTTCTGGGGAATAAATTGATTATTCCACTCAGCAGGACGATTTGGACGTTAATTTCTCCAGTGATGAATTTGACAATACTGCTGATACCCATGAAGATACATGTACTTCTGTTTTCTCACAACACTCAGCTCATCCCTGGGAATTCGTATCTGGATTGACCAAAGAGAGAAGTGTCTTACAACAGAAAATCTAAATATTCTTTAAAGAGGCATCACTCACAGAAAGGTAATAGATATACGAGAGCTATAAGAGTTTCTAGCAACAAAATTTTTATTAACTAATTGAATTGCACTAATTTGGGTACCTTGATGAATGTGATTTCTTTCTTGCAACTAAGTTAAAAAATACAAATCCCCAAATGCTAAATGAAAGTTTATTTCTTTGGCAAGTAAAAGACATTTTCATTGCTGACTCTGCTTCATTTTGAAAAAATGAGCTCTTTAGAGAGAGGTCAAGAAATTTTATTCTGACTGAGAGAGATAAAGAATGACTCAATTTATTACTCTGATCTCTGCACAAGTCATAGCCCAAGCTAAAGTTGATCCTAAATCACGTAAACTACAATGATTGCTGTATGAAAAAAAATAATTGAAAACTCTATTATTAATTAAATTAAATTATCATCAGCACTATAGACAAGAGAAAATTTGAATACTTTCTATGAAATTATTCATCAATGTACATGAATGCAGAACATAGTATTTATCCTTCCTCAAAATTAAATAATCTGGAAGATTAAATACAAAATTACTGCTGCAATGTACTTGAGAGTGATACCTAAAAATACGTTTTTAGTGACTCTTTTGAAGTCTAGGGTATGGGATTTCTTGCAGTAACAGCTGGGTGTGGGTGCAGCTCTAAGGCAACTGTCACCATGCCTGAGGCTGGATCGTCCTCAGACACTGGGCTCCTGAGCTGATCACCTTTAGCAAACAGAAGTGTGTGTAGATATGCATAGCTTTGACTCTGCAGCCAAATGACTGCTGATGCATCCCTAAGTGGCCTTAGCAAAGGTAATTGGTATCAAATTTTTTTTTTTTTTTAGGGTTTTGGTTTTTTTTTTTGTAACTGTTGCTGGACATCTGGATTTCTTTTCTTTTTTTTTTTTTTTCCCTCCTCTTTCTTCTCTGAAGCCTTGTGTTATTTTAGATTAGACTAGGATCAGTGATGCTTGTTTACCATATAAAGTCACATCCTTTGTTTGCAAAATCAGCCATTTTCAAATCTAAGAGCAATTTGCACAAAATTTTACAGTTTTATTGGTCTCCAATGGCAAGATATAATTTCAGAAACAGACAAACCCTCAAGAAAACAAGAATTTTCTTATGCCTCTCTCCCTAGTACTAAGTAGTCAGCTGGGGAAGGAAAGGAGGAAGTAAGCAGTTGATATTAATCTAAGTAGATGGTTTTGCCAAAACTACCCATGAGACATCAGCAACCTTTTCTTGAGAGATGAAGCAATCTTCCTTTGTGATATTTCAACAACTTTTTGCAAAGGAAATGATTTTCAAATTCTACACCGCTTGATAGACTTGAAAATAATGCATCTCAATTCCTAAAGAATAGGAAATCAAACACAGAGACTGGGAAAAATCAACATTTATGTCATTTATTTTCAAACAAAATTTTTAGGTCCATTAAGTCAAAAAAAATTCCATGATAATCTCCAAATCCAAACGAAACTGAGCATTGTATGCACCACCCTCTTGTGTTGGAGAAACTTTTTGGAGAACCATACTAGATAGCAAGTGTTAAAAATATTTAATCTGTCCAAATGTAGTAAGTGATCTGCATTTCTTTGTGCCTTAGTTGTTGAAAGGCACTTTAATTAAAAACAAACAGAAAGAGGATCAGTTTAGAATGAACAGGGGCAACACAAGCATTGGAAAAAGGAAGAAAATTTGTTAAGGTAAGGAAACAAAAACAGGAATGAAAAATGCACAGAAAGGGGATATTTAGCTTTATCAGGAAGGGTGAAGTGATAATAACTGGGAATTGGATTAATCTGAGAGGAACGAGAAGGAAGGACTTCATACTGTGTGTTTAGTGACAGAGAGTGACTGGTCCTGCAGCAACAGAGGGGGCGGAGTGGAAACTTTTGACCCCTTGAAAAGGAAGAGCGGAGAAGATGTTGGAAAGAGGAAAAAAGTAGTGGAGGAGCTATTCTGAGAGTCATCACTTAGAGACAGCAAAAAAAAAAAAAAAGCCTGAACAGGAAGATTCAATCACCTCAAGTCATGTAAACAGCAGGGGGACTCATGAAAGATATGGGAACCTTCACTGCTACAGGATGAAGAAATGGAAAAACACCAAAACGCACGATGCACGGGTGTCCCAAGGGGAAAGTAAACATGATTCAGGAGTAAAATCACTTGAGAGTTGTTTGACAAAATCATTTTAAAGCTCATACTTTTAATGGAACCTGTCACTATGGACAAAGTATTATTAGAAAAGTACTCTTTTGGTCAAAATTAGAAAAACTCCAGAGACTAGTCCCAAAATATCTTGCATCATTCCAGAGAAAATGCTGACTTAATATGTGGGAGGATAATAGAATGGGAAACCAGTATGAAATTAGCTATTCCAGCAAGTTAATTGTGAAAACCTGAAAAAATCTGCCCAAAGAGTAATTCTGAAAGCAGAAAATTTTCAAGGTAAGAATACTTCTGTCTTGTTGCACCCTTATTTAGGGCTTGAGAGTGAGAATAGCATTTGAGTCATAATCAAGTGATTTTTATTTATTTTCCGTAGATTTACTCTCAAAAATTTGCATAGTATTACTAGAGGTTTCAGGCTTTGTGTCTTGTTTACCTTACTAAACAAATCAATTTTAAAATGTTCTATTTTTAATCACAAAATAAATGTGCAACTGAACATAAGGTAAAACTGCTTTCATAGCAGAGATATTTGCTAGCAATCAAAAAAAAATAGGCAAGGGGATGCAAAACATTAATTACTAATTTTAGTGTTTGGAATGAACATGTAGTAATTTTTCAGTTTTGTAATATCTACCAAACATTCTGTTTGACCCAATTAGACATTCCAAATGTCCAGAATGCTAAGAATGATAGTTAAAGCATACAGAATTTTACAAGGTTTTTTTTTAAACTTCTAAATATGTTGTACTGTGTCTATATTAATATGTCCATGCTGTATATGTATAGATGCTGGGACTGCTGAAGCAATTTATTATTATTGTAAAAGAGGTATGTTTTTGACTTCAGAAAATCTCACCTGAATCCACCTCAGCCTCACTAACCAAATTTAATAGAAGTAACTATTAGGTGGACAATATTCCACTAGGCACTCTAACAAAAGAACTGGAGTGCCTAGTCTTACTAAGATGCTCTGAAGGCTTAGTAGGTATAAAAAACACACCCATGTTTTATTGTGAAACCTTGACAAATTGAGCAGGCTGAACATGAAGAATATGAACTTGGTCAGATATGTCAATGTCTTTTTTCTTTTGTCCTTTACATCCTGATGCTTAATGTAACTTCAAAATCTGGCTCAGGTGGGTGTAATGAAGGTAAAATCCATAATACATGCAGCTATTACTGACTTTTAAGTCTTCTTTCCCTTCCTTCCATCACCATAGTTATTTGGCATTGGTTCTTAAACTCAGTCTTGGGGTGGGGGCGAAGTGCAGTAAACATTACGGTTTGAAACATCTTTGTGTCTTCTAACTTAAAAGTGACTTGGATGCATAAGAACAACCATGTGTCTTTAAAGTGATATTGCATATTCAGCCCCAGAGGTACTCAAGCCAAGGAGATAAAAGCAGAAAATGAACAAGCTAGAATTACATTCAGAAGGATCTCTTCTGTGGAGCTATGCAGACACTAAATGTTAAAGTAACTCTTACTTCTGCGTATCTTCAGACTTAACAGTGGACTGTTGTTACCTCCTGGAACTGAAAGAAGTCAGTCATAAATATCATGTTAGTATCTTACATCATATCTCATCAGGCTTGGTTTTAACCCTTTTTTTGGCTCTTTTTGAGAACAAGGAAAAGTGTATTGCCTGGGCTGCAAAGAGGTTGATAAGAAAGTCTCGATGAAAAACTATGAGGTCAAGATAAAATAATGATGTATAAATTGGAGGCACTGGGGGATTACAGGCAGATTACTGGGTTTATGTATAAAAACTGTTCTGGAAAATGTTGGCCAGATTACTCTTTACTGAAAATAGTTTGGGGGTATCTAGTATTGGAAGAAGCAGCAGTCTAAAGATGAAATATTTCTGCAAGTCACTCTAAATATCTGTACTATAACATGTTTAAAAACTTCAACCTTAGAAAAGACTGTTGCATCCCAAAGAGAATTGTTTATGACTCTCAACTAGTTCTCTAAATAAGTAGCTTTAAAATGTAAAATAATTAGAATAAATAAGCTATTTGTAATGACAGAACTACCTTTGGAAATCAAGCTTGAAAAATGAACTTTCCTGCCTTTGCTCTTGCCTCACCTTTGCACCCAAATCTCCCAAAAAACTGCAGTAGGTTTAGCTGTGTCCAACATATTGGATAACCTTCATCTGAGATATTAGTCTGGTTTTTCTTTGTGTAATACATATTTGAAGAAAAAGAGAAATTTTAGTTCATTTTTTATCAATTCCACCTTTGTTGCATGAAGTGCAATTATTCTGTTGAAATCAGCAATTACTTTCAGCTTTATAATAAGGTACAAAAGGACTAAGCTGGATTCTTTCAGTGATGTACTTATTTTCATCCTCCTTTCTTTAAATGATAGTGAGGGGTGATCTTTGCTATGGGTCACTCAAGATGATTTGATGCACAGGCCATCATTTTTTCTTTTTTTCGTTTTGGTATGTTTAAATTTAATTTATTTGATTGCCAGTCACAATAGCTTCAATGATCTCATCGTCCTTTAGGTGATCCCGCATATGTTTTACTGAAGCAAATTTTCAGTACCTGGAATGACAGGAAAAGGTGGACTGGAATAAGGGAATTCAACTGAGATTATTCTGCTGACCACAGAGATTTGTCCTACTTCAGCGAGCTGATTGTGCAGCAGCACTTTCTGATGTGTGTCCCTAAAACCTCTGTTCCGTATTGATGCTTCAAGATAAATTTTCCTTCTGTTAAATATTTTAGCAAGACCAATACCTATGCTCCTTCTGTATCATTCTGCCTAACCTACTGCCCCTTTCACTTCACTCAGCTCCTGGATATCACAGGTTGCCTCATGCCACTTTGCTTAATCGCTGGATGTTACAATGCTGTGCGCTGCTTTGTTGTCCCCAGATTTGATGAGAACAACCATTAAGTCCTTACTTTCTGAAATTCCATAAAAGGTTTCACTTCCCTGTTCTCATGACCATAGCACAGTTTACTCTTCCAGAGGTAAAGAGCAAAAGGAGGAAAGAGAGCAGCTGGTACCAGTAAATAGATAGTGCTGAACTTTAGTTATGTGAACTCAAGAAGCAGATTAGTCTTGTCTGAAAATATTGTCAGGCCTTAAATGTTACAGAAGTAATCGATTGCTAGTTTAGCCTCAGCAAGGCAGATAGCAACCATCAGAGGTAAACTCCTCTAACTTCTCAGGACTGAGAAAATAAAGCTCTTCACATACTTTTATCACACTAAATATCCGAGTTTACTGCCTGTCCCATAAATTAAATAGATAGTCTACTCTAACTCATAGATTAAAAAGGAACATGGGCATTAATGGAAAAAAAAAAATGTTTAGAGATAGCTGCAGTGCCTGTAGAAGATTCCTCGCATACAAAAATTTTGTATTATGTTATTCCTATTCCATCCAAACCCAATTTGCAGCAGTAGATAATTGTTTTTTGATATAATCCCCAATTTGAGGCAGAAGTTAGCACATCAGTACTCTTAGACCATAGACTTAATTCTTACCCTTACTCCTTTCAAGCAGTGCATGAATATCGAATCCTTGGTATTGCATTAGGTACCTGAGATTGTTTGGTTTTAGTTCTTTGGGATCACAGTTACATTGCATGCACTGCTGACATTTAAATATCAGCCAGATGTTGTTGTGATTTTATTTTCAACTCTGTTAGCCAAATTGTGTGAGTCACCCCTTGCTGATGAGGATCATGCAACTTGCTGGAAGAACCTTTCAGGCAAAAATTATCATCCTGTTATGATCTTCCTAACTCTCCATGGTGATTCCATTTAAATGCAATTTGCTAACTCTGATTAATAAGTCACAAATTCTGCAATAAACTACAGTAAACTTAGATATGCTGAAGCAAGAATTCATTCTCCAGTCTTGTAAATGCTAAAAACCTCAAATGGATCCTGTCTCCATTTATTTTGAATTTTTTTCACATAGCATTCAAAATCCCTACTCTGAGGATATCTTGTCATAGCAGGTGCCATCCATACCTTTTCTTGCATCTGTATATGACTTGACACAGGGTCTATGCAATAGTTCTACCTTGTAAGTTCTACAAAAACATTGTATTTTCAGTTAGCTGGGTCATAAGAAAATTATTTTGCTGTCACTGAAGGTGAATTTTAAAAAAACTACAGAGCAGCTAAGTTAGTTAAAAATGGGAAATTGTTCAGACCATATATGTATTTCTTATTTCTTTGGTTTCTACTACCTGTCCATCACATTTTTAGCTTTAATGACCTGACCTCCTGTATTTTATTCTTTGAGATTATTCCTGTGTGACCTGACCTAGGTGTTCCTGCTCTGGCAGGGGAATTGGACTAGATGATCTTTTGAGGTCCCTTCCAATCCCTAACATTCTGTGATTCTGTGATCATTCAAGTTTCAGAGGAAAGATAGAGACTTTCAGAACCTTTTCCAGTTCAGCTCCATGATGCCAAGACCAAGTAAGTTTACAAATGTTAGAAAGTGAGTGCAAACTGTTTCTTCAATGTAAAAGATAGGGAGGTGCCTTCTGAGGCTCTCCTCCAGTGCTTCTTATAGATCCATATCCTGTTCTTTTCTTGCACCTGTAGGATGCTCAAGCTGATCCTAGCATTTTGTTCTCTTTTTATTTTTTTCCCCCCCCTCCCCTTTCCCAGTCAGCCAAGAGCACGAGGTTAGAGGCCATTAAAGAGTGCTGTGGGAGGGAAAGATTCTTGCCTGAAGAAAATTTCAGTGCCCTTTTTGAGACCAGTTGCTCTATTTGGAGCCCCTTAACATGTGGTTAGTCCCACTAGCGCATGCTGAGCCTTCCATAAGTGCTCCCAGGCCACCTCCTGTTGCTGTGCTGAAGCCCAGCTGAGCCAAAGTCACCCATTTGCCTGTTAGAAAATCCATCTTCTTTCCCACCTGCCTGAGTATCCTCAGTTTCGGCACTGCAAAGCACCTGATGAAGTGCTGAACAGCATGCTGACCTCAGCTAGATTAATGTCAGAATGCCAAATAACTTATGCAGGACTGAGGTTTTACCCCTGCTGTGAAAAGAATAGGATTTGGAGATTAGGTAAATGAGAAAGGGAAATCTTGTAGTTTTCTCCATCACTCATAAAAGGATTCACACCACATGTAAGGCTTTGAATGAAATGGCTCTTCATCAATTTTCAGTTTGAAATGGATCAGACTGATGGAAGTGCTCAAAGGCTACTAATTTTCAAGGTGAGATAAGTAGTCTTTTGTAAACTAGGCCATGTCCCAAAAAAAAAAAAAAAAAAAGAAAAAAAAAATCCAAATTTTACTGTGATTGTTATTTTATAAAATCTAATTTCACTGTGTGGTGAACTGTGTGAATTTCTCTGTTAGAGAAATTTCATATGTGTGTTTTGTCTACAGTTTAAAAATGTGTTTCAGGGCAATGAAAGGTATGTCTTTGAGTATTCACATATTAGTGAACTTAGTCTCTATGCAGCGCAGGTGAAATATTATAACTGTATAGGGTGACTAGTAACTCCTGTCTACATTGAATAGGTCAAAACCTCTGTACCTCTGTCTCACAGCACTGAGTTAACTGAGGTACTTGGTTGTATTCCTCCTCTCCTGCTGCAGATGAAGGAGGAATTTGTATGTATGTATTTTTCTGAAGAATGAAAATTTTCTCTACTTAATATCCGGTTTGGGGTTTTTTTTAAGGAGTGATCAGCCAAGAAGAGTTGAAAAACTTCAACTGTAATGAATTATATATATTTTTCTGGTCATTATTGGAGAACTTCTTGAAGTGGGATTATCTAGGCAAAAGGGAGAAAAGCAGTACCTTGATATACCTTAATCTTCAATACCTAATAATAATCATCCTGGACCTTTATGATGTCTGTGAGAGAGAGGGAGGCTCCGGCCAAATGAGTCTTCTCCTGTACCTACTGCCATATGGAAGTGCTTTTCAAGAAACTGTTCCTTGAGGGTTTAGAAAGCAGAGGAAATGATTTTCATGATTGTTTTAGGACTTCATAAGGATGGGGATAAATTTTTTACCTCACCCACAACTGACAGCTAGTGCAAGAGACCCTGCTGACCGGAAATTCAAATTTTCTGCTGGATATCAACGTCATCCCTACTTAACTCTGGAAAGTGGGGTTAAAGGACAGGCTGTGGTTAAAGTCTATGGCAACTAAAAGCATTATTACCTGAAATGCTAAGGGTAGAATAGCTTTCTATATGAAGAGCTGAGGGTTTCTAGGCACAAAGCCAGCATTTCTTCCCCCTTATTTAAAAAACTGGACTCCAGAGATATTAATAATTTCAAGTGGCAGCTTATAGTATGCAGTGATGGTAAGGATCTTAGGTGGGTTTATTTTAAGTAGTTGTGGAGGGTGTTTTTTTCTTCCTAACATTATTCAGGCCCAGATTTAAATTCCCAGAGTTTTAACCCAAAAGGGACTATTACATCAATTTGATTGAACTCCTGTTTTTCCACAGGCCATTACACTTAGCACAGTTAACTGTGTGTTGAGCCTTGTAACTTGTGTTGGCATAATGGATAATTTCTAGAAAGGTATGAATTTGTGACCTGAGGTTATTAAGATGTGTCCCTCGGTGTATTCTAGTGGTTGACCTGATGTACTTTTGAATACGTTGATGTCATTATTATTTGTTTAAAATTGGTTTAATTGCCAGCTATTGTTTATATTGTGCCTTTGTTAACCGGACAAAACAATCCTTAAAGTTCAGTTTATTTATTAATGTCCTTTTAAGTTTTTGCAGAAGTAACCAAGCTGACATCTTTAAGTGTCTTGCTGTATGGCGTGGGCAACAGATCTCAACTAATTTTGTAGATCTCAATTTTTATTCTAAGATTTCAACATATTTTAAGACATTTGTTTTTCTTCAGCATACTTATCAAGCATGCAGATCATCACTTGTATCAACCAAAACAATGTTTTCAGCAGTGTTCACATTTAAACCAGTGCATTAATAAAAGAGTTGAATAGATAGTTCCCTAGAAGTGATCTCTAAAAATTCCCAATAAAACAAACTGTTCAGGAGTGATTCATTGCTGACCTACTTTTTGGGACTTGAGAAGTAGACAGGTCTGAATCCATTTAATATTGGCTTTGTTATTACGCACTATTAATTGAGAGGTCTGCAGAGCAAAGTCTATTTTTAACAGATAAGTTACTTTTATTGACCAAACTTTTTACCTTATTAAAGAAGACGTTGTGATTATTGGACACCACTTGTCTTTCATGGAATTATATTCCCTAAAAACATGACTTGTTCCTCAGTTCAAACCCCTACTAAATTTTTCATTGTTTTTTTTCTCAAATTGATTTATATGCCTTACCTTTACCTGCATTATCTTGTGATCCTTTCTTATGAGCCACTTATAAACATTCATTCTCCTTTCCTTTGAAATATCCCTGGTTTTGCAATTTTTTAGAAATAATAGCAAGCCAGGGATCTCTTCAGGCAAAGCTTCTAGGATTTTGAGTGAAAGTTATCATCACTCCTGGAGTTAAACTTATTTAAATGCTGAATTCCCTAGCGGATATTGTCTAATGACATCGTTCTCAGTTACTAATGGACTGGAAAGTACTTCATCGCCTTCAAAGGATACGATTATGTCATCCTAGTTTCTTCTAAATAGAGAACTGTAATATCTGTTAAATGTCTCTGCCCTCTTTCTTATTGGAACTAAATAGATGTCGTGCAAGATGGAGCTGATCTGACAGTTTTGAGTTAATTCTGCACTTAAATAATTTTAGGTGCCTCATAGTCTAGGATTCCCATTAATGAGTGGTTTTACAAGAACCATTTGACCTACATTGCATTTGCTCATTTTAAGTATTTATTTCTCCCATTACCTTCTACATCTTATAAGCAAACCAACCATTTCCCCTACCACAAAATTACAGGCACGTTCTTTTCAGACAGGTTCTTTTGCCAAAGAATTTTCAAGGCTGCTAAAGCACTATGCAGAAGAGGCAAATTCTTAGAAGTTTTGTTTGGTCACTAGAGGGGTAAAGTAACTTCTTTACTGATACCCTTGTGTTCCCTCAACACCATGTCCCTGTGTGCAGGTTGTGCAGTAGCACACTGTCGTGTAGGTGGAGGGGCCATACGCAGATAAGTAGTGTTTCTGTTTCAGAAGAGTGACTTGTGAGCTTGTGAGATGAGTCTGCACTTTACACAAGTACCACGCAGGGAAAAATTCTAACATTGCAAAGTCAAGGAGACCCATTTGCCTCTTATTTTTAGTCTATAGCAGAGAGCTGTGATTGTTCAATAATTATCTAAGCTGATCTATTACCCACTTGTTTCATAAGTAAAATGACAGTTGAAAATTCAGGGGTGTATTTTTATTAAATGTGTTTTTATTAAAGTGGCCCTGAAGAGGAATCAGTTTGGGGTCTGCCACCACTGGCACTTGATCCATGCAGAACACCTGTGAGTGGCTAGGCACAGTCACACCTGCACAGCCGAATCCATATCCATGGGCAGAAGTGCCAGTGAGGGACTTGAGGTTACAGCATTTCTGAAAACAAGCTGGGCCCTCTCTGTCTGTGAAACATCTGCTTTGAGTGATACTACAGCAGCTGTGATGATCTAATAGCAAATGAAGCACTTCAGAATTCAATTGTACAAAAGGGCCTTTGAGGAGAATGATAAATGACCTAAATTAAGCCACAATTTTTAAGTACCTAATTTGAGCCTTACCCATAATGAATACTTTCCTCAAGCTTTCTTGCACCTGTCAGTGTTGGAAAACAACTAGCATTTGCCTGTCTGTTGTTTAAGCTTGTGTTCTCAACACTTTATTTGTCTGAACAGCACCTGAAGTATTGGCATAAGAAATTAGTATGTTGGCTTTTTGGTTCCCTTTTGGTGTGTTGTATGCACCTGGCAGTGATTCAGAGAATCACTTGTGCCTGGGAGGGAAAAAAGTCTACCTTGGTCCAGAGTTCCTTTGATAAAAAGTATTTCTGTATTGGTGTCTCTAAAATTATCTCAATAGTTTACCGCCTTGCCAAGATGATGAATCTGGAAGATAGCAGATTTTTAAAACAAATTATGTAGATGTAGTTTCCTTAATTTTAGCACTTTTAACTGATGAATTGGTCTAGCACGCTTAGTGCATGAGAAAGGAGTAGGAGTCTAGGACAATACACTGCACCATGTTATATTCATAGAATGGTTTGAGTTGGGAGGGACCTTAAAGATCATCTCGTTCCACCCCCCCTGCCATGGGCAGGGACACCTCCCACCAGACCAGGTTGCTCAAAGCCCCATCCAACCTGGCCTTGAACACTTCCAGGGAGGGGGCAGCCATGACTTCTCTGGGCTACCTGGGTCAGTCTCTCATCATCCTCACAGTCAAGAATTTCTTCCTAATATATAATCTAAATCTACATTTTTCAATTTAAAACCATATCGTATATGTGTATTTAAGAGGAATGAGGCTCTGGTAAGTGTATGTCCTGCATAAAAATACCAGACACTCACCCCCCAAAAAAAATCTCTTCCAACTTCTGTGTGAACCATGAAAAAGCATATATATTGTGGCACTTAGAGGTTTAGAAAGCTAGCAGCAACAGAGCCTGGCAACTCTTAGATGGGCTTTGTCAGGTAATTCGAAGGATTTCTATCATCGTTATCTGGTCAATGAGGTTTCTCTAAAGCACTAGTATAATGCTAATGAATCATACGGCATAGAGGAGAACTTCCTTAGGTTGTAACTCTGTGTGTTTGCTTCATGTTTTGAATGTACCTGATGGTGTTAGTAAATACTGTACAACACTATAAGCCTGGTTTGAGAGGCACCTTGGTGTACGTGCAAAAGATCATCACCCTGTAAAATGAAGGGTGGTATTTCTGCCAAAGGCTTTCTCAGAGGAAAATCCTGTACTTTGTTTCTGACTGAAAAATAATCCTGTGCTGAAATCATTTTTAGGACATTTTGACACTTTCTCTTTTACTGATAAGACAAGTCTCAGTTTACTAATACACTTACCCATGTGTCCAAGTCCTGTGCAGGCCAACTGGGGCTTACGCTCTGAGATGAGGCTGCACTTCAGCACCTGTCAGAGTTGTTAGGAGTTGACGGTTCCCACTTGTAAGGGTTTCAGGGTAAGATCTTACCATTTACAGATAAAGACAGCAGGATTCAGTCTGCTCCGTTGATGATGTTAATGGTTATTTATTCAATGTACAGGGAGGCAGGGTACCAGATTCTCAGATCTGAGTGCTCACAGCAGTATTGAGTCTGACTTGCACCATGTTTTCCATCTCAAAATTTCAAGGCATTTTCGGTAAGGACTTCTGTGTCCTACCATCTTCCTGCAAAGAGGAAGATGACCAGAGGGGAGTTGTAATGACTTGCCTACAGTCACCCAGAAGCCAGTTGGAAAGAAAGCATGTGGGAAGTGGCCTCGTGTTTGTCTTTAATCTCACAGTGTAAAAGTTTGTTTGTGCTCACTAGGAGTAATTACATGCAGTTTTTATGGCTGATTTGACTGCTCTGTGAGGTCTTGTCCAGTTCAGTGGGACAATTCCTTTATTGCATATGTAGGATAGTCATTTACATGTTTTTGGCAACCTGAAGAGAGAATTGCCTATTCCTCCTGTCCCCTGCCCCAGAGCGACAGAGTACCTTTGGCAGGGTCAGTGCGGAGGTGGCTCCTGCCATACCCCCGCTGTGTGGTTCATGCCAGAGGATATTGGCATTCAGAGCTGATGCTTTATCTCCTCTCATAAGGATGCTGTTGCCTGGGTAGTGCTGTCTGCTTCGTTAGGTCAGGATCAGGTAGAGCTCAAGAGAGAAGCTCGCTCACATCCCAGGGGAAACTTCAGCCCTGTCTTTACAGATGTAGGTTGCAGCTCTCATGAGGCTTAGAGGAAAAGGCCTGCCTTGATCAGGCTGGGGAACATGACTAGGGTTAAAGTTAGACATTTTTCATCTGCATCAGATGATCAGTCCACTCTGCCACACCCTGCAGAAACGTGCCACCAAAGAGGAGGTTGCTCTAGTTAATGAAAATAAGTAATAGGGGAGGAAGATAGTACTTTTCTCAGGGGCAGTGCTGGATTTAAGTATAGCATATGTGAAAGTGCCATTTACTCCATCATCCTGTATTTCCTACTTTGCTCCTTGGTAAACACTATTGTTATCTCATCCGTTACTTAAATTCTTTTCCGGTCTGAAATAGATCTGGTTTGCAGTCATCAGGTTTGAAGACAGGCAGGAGTCTAGAGCTATGGTATTACTTGATAATCTGGTTTTGGGGGTTGCTTTTTTATTTTTGACTGAGTGGACCTGGTAAAGTGCTAGTCCATAGGTTGTGCTTGAGTTGAGCTTGAAAACATGGCTACTAAAGTCTTAAGCTGAAGCAAAAGTGAGGAGCCAGAACTATAACTTTTGAAAATCAATTTTATTAAAATTATTTTTAAGTAATTTCTTTCATTACTTCATTAATATCTGTATCTTCTCCTCCTCTTTTTCCTGCATACCATCTCAATGAAGTAAGAGATTATGATAGTGGACAATAGAAGAAACCTATGGGGTTATGAAATGAATTTCATTTTTCAAGCTTTCTCCTTACCGAGTGACACTGTGAGGGCCCACTGGCACGCTGCTCGGTGTGTGCCACACCCCCCAAGTGCTGGGGCGGCTTGCAGACATCCCAGCACTGGGATGGGTCTATAAGTGTTGGGACTATAAGAATGACTAAAAGGTGAAGAGTAAAATCAGCACTGGACTACTTTTTACTTTCTCCCGAGGCTCTGAATCTCATAGAGAGTTTCAGTGACTCTTATGTTCCATTTTGAAAAAGGGGGAAAAAAGATAAAAATTGTAAAACAAAGCTTAAAATTTCCCTTTGTTATTTTTATTCAAGGAGGTAAAATGTCAGATTTTGCAAGCTCACTACACTGACTTTGATTCTTTCCAGAGGTCTGACAAAATCGTGCCATTTTGAAAATCAAAGTGATTTGGAGCATGTTGTATGTTTGTGCAAAGCAAATGTCAAATTTGTATGCTGGAGTATTCATGATCCACATTTCTGGATTCATAAACAAGTATTTGAGCCAAAAGTCCTTAAGTATCAGCCTGATGGAGAGCAGAAACACTGCTATTTACTTATCTAGCTAATGTGAACTAATCAATACACCTCCAAGAGTGAATATTTGAAGAAAGTAATTCACGCTTCGTCTGTAAAGTTGAAGGAATTAATTGAGCAATTTCTGATAATGAAAACATTATAGGAAATTGCAGTCTGATTACAGAGCAGGAAAAGAAGGAAAATGCACTGGTTACCTTCTCCTTCATGAATTAGTTTCTGTGTTGCAATAAATTCTATTGCAAGGCATCAGATATGTGTAGCATATAAAACAGAGTTGTCGTTAACTCGCACACACAACACCTATACAATACTTCTGCTGTTGAGAGGTATTTAGAGGGTAAGAATCAGTTGCCAATAGTTAAAATTCTTAATTAATTTGTCAAATGTTTTGCTTTTAACACTATAAATGTACCATTTTCCAAACTGAACTCTGAAAACTCCAAATTTCTGGATATTTGATTTGTATATAGGCGTAGTCCTGTTGTCCTCCCTTCCTTCATCTCCTCCTGCCTTCACTTTTCTAATCTCTTTTAACAGCTATAAGCAGAGACAAGTCCATGGAAAACACAGTAACTGCTTGAGGAGTCTTCTCAAGACTTTCTAGCAGGGCAGAAATGGTGTCTACCTTGTGGCACCAAGGACAAAGACAAGGTATTACCTTGGGAAAGACTGCCAGCTTGGGAACATATGGCTACAGCTTTCCCTCTTACCCCTGCAATGGTTCCCTCGCTGTAGAAATCATCACCAGCTCTGCTCTTTTCTCCATTTTTATACTGCCTCTTCTCTGGTTCCCAAAAGAAGACAGAGGTATAAAGTGCTGAGTCTACCTATGTGTTTGTGTTACTATTCAGTCCTACTCATGGAACAGTCTGCCAAATTTCTAACCAATTTTTACCATGTTTTAAAAGTGTCATAAAAAGAAATAGCTAAATGTGTCAACATACCCATGCACTTTGATACCTTGGAAAAATTACCTGGGTAACTCCATGTAATAGATTTTATTTTGCATGGGACTTGTTCTGTTTGACAAGATTGTTGCTGTTTGTTTACAATGGATGTTGTTTGTTAAAGACAAATTGACAGGATCCATTTTTTAGTTCACAGAAAAAATGCATAGCACACTTTTTGCATGGTAGAAACAGGAAACAACTTCTTTTGGGAGATTCTCCCATTGATGCCATATAATCAAGTGGTACAAGAGATTCCTACTTGCAGGAATCATCATAAACTGTGCTCATTCACTGGCATGTGGATTCCTGAAAGAATCTCAGTAGTTTTCCTGGTACCCAGCCAGGAACTTCTTATCACTTGTTAAGGTGGAAGCTGTCCCAGGAGAAGTATGACTGGAAAAGTAGATGCAAGCTTCATTATATATAGCACTACTAATTATAAGCCTTCAAAGCTCATAAATCAAATGTGGCAGTCAGTAGTTTTTAAATGGGAGTTTGATTTTCTTATCTGGTTTGGAGTAATTTACATTAACTTTTTTGAGTTTTTCTCAAACAATGGCATAGCTGGAGACCTCCTGTAAGAGCTGGCGCCAGGGATGCTCCCGTGGGCTCTGGTCTTGTGGGACCCTCTTCCATGGCCAGAGGAGCTGGAGGTCTGTGAGCTATCCTGGGCTCTGCATTTCAAATTAGAACACTGGAAACTCTATAAATTAACCAGAACATCTTTGCAGAGGCAGGCATTTTCTGCCCTCAGCCTGTAACCCAGACACAGCTTCCATTGATATTCTTTATTTTTTTTCTTCTTCAGAGCTTTTTAGAGGTGATACTAAAAAGAAAGGGATGGTGATGCCATGAATATAGCTCTGTCTTCCTGCTTACAATGCAGCTGAGAACCCTTCCAGATGAAGAATACATCCAGATCCTCATACCATACATAATTACAACATCTTTGAAAGTTTTTTTCATATGGTTAATTTAAATAGTAAATGACCAAAGTAATAACAGTACTGTTACAGGCCTTATTGGCTAGGCAGAATATAGTACATCTTTGTCTTATTTTTGTAGATGACTTTGCAGACAGCAGAATCCTGAAGTGTTTATGCACAGTTTATGCAGAAATAGGACTCCTCTATAATTTGTACAATATGAAATTTTAGTAGTTTACATTATAAAAATAATGTAATGTCTATTATCTCAGTTTTGCATATTTTTATTTCATTCATCTTATAAAATGTATTATTTCTGTATAAAACTCCCATTATAACACTAACTTTAATGATGTTAATTCCCTTTAATCGTATTTTAACTATGCTGTTTGTTTCACTGATAAAAATGATTAAAAGGTTAAAAAAAAAATAAAGTTTAGCTGCAGATGCTAATTTTGTTATTTGCTTATTTTGCAGTTATTTTTCAAAACCTGCCAGAAACTGAAATTTGGGAGAAGCCTGATGTCAGCCCACCATTACAGAACTCAGTGAAATTGTGTTGTTTCTGAAAGAAAACGTCCTCACCTACATTTTGAAGTGAATTTCATGTCCCCATCTTTCAGGCAAGGTAACTCTTCTACTCTCATTTCAATTAACTGTGGTATATGTATAGAATATATATGCATATTCTAGTTTTGCTTTTTCATTATAAATGTTAACATTGATAAAATCTCTTTCTCTTTTAAAAAGAAATTTGAAAAATTTACTTAATGACATGCCACATTTTTTGTGCCAACTGGGTGATGTCAGAATGTACAGAGTAACACCAGAGAGCTGAGCACAAGTAGTTTTTAAAACAAAAGAAATGTAGTCTCATGTTTTAGAGGAATTCAAGCCATTTATATTTCCTCTGATTTAAGGGTGGGAAAAAAAAGAAAAAGAAAAAAGAAAACAAGGAAAAAAAAAATAATAAAACAACAAGAAAACCCCAAACAAGCCAAAACCACCACAAAACCAACAAATCCAAATGCTGTAAAGTCTAGGTGTTAGTGAATGAGGCCTTCTGCAGATCAGTGTGTGTGGTACAAGCAGTGATATCTCTCTGATGCCTTTGAACATATTGTTGATGTATATGGTTACCAGATGAATGATATACAGTATTGATTTTTATAAATATATATAAAAAGTAGTCTTGTATAAAGAAGTATTTCCCTGTAACTACTTCCCATAAGAACATGCTTAATCCAGGCCAATTTGTTCATGCCAAATGTATAAGTTTAAAATGGTTACCATCAATTAAGCTCTTGTACTCAGAACACATCTGCATTCTATAACTCTGCAGACTAGGGTGCTGGCCCATATTGAAAGGGATTTACTGTTGGTAACTTTCCCAAGCAGTCTTGGAGTTTGAAAAAACAATTTTTTTTAAAAAAAAAAAAAAAAAGGAAAAAAAAAAAAAAAAAAAAAGAAAGAAAAAAGCCAGAAATGTTTTACTTGCATGTTTATTTCCAGAGAATTTATATACCGGAGATTAGGAAAGACTCTCCTACAATAGAAAAGGCTCATTGGAAGATGTAGAAGCATCAGAATAGTGTTCTAGTGCTAAGTAAAATATTTCCCCCTGCAGATGCTTAGCCAGAAATTAACTGGTATTCAGCAGAGTGGAAGTTCACCTCTGTAGTATCTGTGGTAAACCCTGATTCATTTGGCCTGTTGAGCAACTGGTGACAAACATTTTGAAGAAAATAATATAATTTCAGGTCAGATTGTTATTAACTCCAGTCTTTTTATATTCCTGTAGTGCCACCTCTCTAAGAACAAAAAAATCAATATGAAATCATCTCCCTTGTGTGCTCGTAGGACTCTGGAGATAAGCAGCCATATTCACTTAGCCACAAGTAGGTGGCTGGCAGCTGCAGTTGGCCATTTCTCTCTCATTCCTGTGCTGCCTGTGTGTGTTGAGATGCCTGGAATAAAAAGACAAGGGACCTGAGGAACCAGGGTAGCTCTGGTGGACAGCTCTTTCACTCAGTGTGGCTGGGTAGAGAAGAAAGAGTACATAAGTGCCTTAATTAAGGGAAAATGGGACTTCAAGCCCATAGTAAAGAGTAAGCCTTAGTAACAGGAAAGATATGAGCTGAAACTTTACTTTTTTGGATATTGTAACCAGATGACCACAAATCCCAAACCCATATGAGAGCAGACTGCCTCGGACCCTAGGCAGGGCTAACTAAGGAAGTTCCCAAATCTTCAGTGTGGAAAACCTGCATGTACAGTTCCTTCCAAGAGGCTTTCCTACTTGAAAAAAAAAAAACCAAAAAAAAACCTACAAAAAAACCCTCAAAAATGTTACTTCCACTCCTTTTAGAAGGAGGTGGCAGCTGTGTGTCACATCACATATTAGGCCATAAAAGTGTTCCTGGCTAAAGCATGGAGGTTCTGATGTACTGGTGATTTGTGTGTGTGTGTGTATATATATACACACACAAAAATGTAATATAAGTGCATTTACACTGATTGGGTGTACTACCTAGCACCATTATGTCAAGCCATCAAAAAGAGAGTGAAGTGTAACATGCCCTCTGAAGCTTGTCTGTGTTTCTTCCCTGGCAGAGTCTTGCTCTGTGTCAGAATAGTGAGTAGACATCTCCTAAAACCAAGTGAGGCTGCTCTTGACTTTTACTTATAACAGATTCCAACAGAAGTTACTCAGAGTATAAAATATTAATGAAAAGGGATTTAAAATATCATCCACTTCATATTATTTTAGAGGTAAATTAGAGCTAGGGACATTCTAACAGAATTATCAAGATGGTTAGATTAGCAGGGAAAGAATTCAGCCCTATTCCAGCCTGCTGAAGCTACGAAATAGTTCTCTCTAGCCCCATTAAGAGGTTCAAGAATTGTAACAGGGGTCTCTACATTTCTATTAAAATGGCATACACAGTATGATTACAATACATTATATCTCTATATAATATTTATTCATTTCCCCCTAGTCTTTTGAACTTCATGATCCTTTGGTCAATTATTTTCAGAGAAGGAAATTGAAACTTCTTTCATGGCAACTTTGACAAATGTGCAGGATTCTCATGGGAGAACTTCAGAAATAGAGTTAGTTCCGTCAACATGCCATGAGTTCATCAGCTTGGGCCTTCCTGAACCCTTTGTCATGGCAAAAATGCAAAGGACTCTTTCATCTTTATTCCTGCTTAGAAACATTGTCTAACATTACTCCTGTTACCCTTCCTAATTATCTTTCCTGTCACCTACCTTTCCTCTCTGAATATGGGTTTAATAAAAAAGGTATAATTTCCCTATGGAAAAATAAGTGAGGGAATATATATCTGTGTGTAAGTGTATATAAGTGTGTGTACACATACACATATACACAAAATTTAGATGAAGCATTACTATCTCAGCAGGCAATGTATGTCTTCCATTTAGAAGCAGTCCAAAGATGATGATAAAATCATTAATTCTGTCAATATAAATGCTAAATAGAAATGGGAAATTGGATCTCTTCCTTGTGTCACATTTTCTCTGGTAGGAAATTACAGCAGAGAAATTGAGTCTGACGAACCTTCTGTGTTTATAGCTCCTCATCAAAGGTACAGCACGTGATGTACAATAAATAGCATGACACCTCTTAATTAAACAGTGCTATTGTTTATCCTAGAATAAATGTATTTTTTTGCCTGGCCAACAAGCAAGCTACAAGCTCCCATAGGGATCATAAAATAAAGAGGTCATAAAGCTCACCAAAATCAAATTGACAAGCCTGCACTAATTATCTCTGGTATTATAGCACTGCAAAGGTGGCTATAGGTTGACAGATAATAGAAGTGAGCTCATTAGTAAAGCACTGAATGTTTTAATGTTTGCAAAGAGAGCATTTTTTTACCTTTAGTCAAGATATTGTATGCACTGTATGATTTCTTAAATTACCATTTTAGATATGTTTGTAAGTGGAGTTTATAAAAACATAATTTCTGACAGAAAGTGGCTACAGCATAGCTGGGGAAGGCAATTTTAGACAGATGTAAACTGTTTGACTTCCACACTGGATGATTGCAGGGACTTGAAGCAAGTGTGGTGAAGAGAAGGAAAGAGAAAGAGTGCACATGAGATAAATTAGTCTGATATTACAGTGTGAGGTCATTCAACAGGAAGAGTATTTCAAGATCTTCCTTGTACATATGTGATTTTAAAATACTGCTTTTCCAAACACACAGGGTACTTCTTGTTAGTCATGAATGTGATTCAGCTTTGACCAAAGATTGTACAAGGGAAATATCTTTTCAATTTCTCTCTCTGTGTTCTCTTTAATTAGTTTAATGGATTTATCTTCCTAGAAGGAAGGAAAATATTAAAACTCCCACCTCATAGAAGACCAGAGTATTAATACGGATTTATGAATGCAATGAATTGCTTTTTTTCCAAACATAAAAATTTTCTGACAAACTGAATTCTTTTGTCCGTGCTCCATTTGTAAAATGTTTTCCTAAAAGCTCAGTCAAAAGCTGCAAGAAAGAGAAATGCTGCTTTTTGATGTCAGATAGTTGACCCACGAGGGACTTTGTTTTCTTCAGACCTAATCATTGTGTTTTACAATGAACAGCTCAGTGATGTGAATTATTCTTTCCACTCTCACCAGTGGAATAAGTAAACAAAATCAAAACTCAGTGCAGGGGGAGGAAACTTCACAGCATCTCCATGTTGGGTTATGGAAAGAAAAGCCAGGGTCCTTCCACAGTTGTAAAAAAACTCCGCACATTAGTCTTGACTAGCAGCTTCAGAAGAGACTCCCCACAAAAGGCAGCAAACTCCCCTTGCTTTTTTTCTAAGAAGTTCTTCTTGGTGTGTTTTATTTTCATCTGAGGTGCAACACTGAAGGTCTTGTTGCCTGTCCATGAGCAGGTGGGGCCCTTCGATGATGCTTGACCTCCTTTTCTGCACTGCTAAAATCCTACAGCCCCCTTCCCAGTATGAGCTGCTACAGCCACTGATTGCTCCAAGGAGCTGGAGGGCCTCTGGCTAGCACAATGTTGGCCTCAGCCTGTTGGCCCATTCGGGCAAGAAGCATGCCAAGTGCAGGGAAAGAAATGTCCCTGGGACAAGAGAATGCTTGTGACCTGCTGATGGCATCAAGGGCAGGAATCATCATTGCCAGTGGAGCCAGAGTCATACTACTTCAAATTATACAGTGGCAGAAACAGAGCAGGTACCAGGAATTTCGTATTCCTTTTCCACTCAATTCAAGCCCTAGAGAGAGTCTATATTGAAGACCCCTGTTAATCTTGATAAGATACTATCCTTGGTATTTTACTTAACTTTGAACAGATATGTGCTACTTCATGTCCAAGTCTTCATATGAAAAGATAGCCAAATTGGTCCTTACAAATTGGCTTTACAAGCAAAAGGTCTGGATTAAAAATCATCCTAAAAATAGTTGTTTCTTGTAACTCCTAAGTAACACTAAAAGGTATTGTTGATCTCCCAGATGCACAGAAGCATTTTAGATGATGCATGTTTCTTTTACTAGCTAAGCTTTACTGATCTTTCAAGTCGTGTTATCTTTAGGAATCAATACACTACCAGCAAAAAAAACTAAAAAAGCATAGAAATTGCTTACAGACCTTTCTGTTAGTATGAGTGCAAATGATGGAAAATTCTCAACCAAATTACTATTTGAAATATCATTATTCATAAGGCAAACAACCCTTCTGCTGTGCCCATTAACCTGTGTGTGGACAACATTAAAATGCACCACAGTTGAACTATGAGACCCATTGAAGACAAAGTATTTGTTATAGCTGTGTTCACACGCAGTATTCTTGAGTGCACTGTAGCTCTGTGGCTGGAATACAGAGCAAGTCTGATCACTATCAGAAAAACAGATTTGGTAACCAACCTAGTATCAAAGATGTATTTTATTGTGCTTTCAAACCTGAGGGATTGTTCCAAAACCCAGAGTGCTGCATGGAATGCAAATGTGATGCTGTTTTATTTATCTAAGGTTTTGAACTGATAATGCTTTTTACCATGTGTAGCATAATAAAACTTGTATAGAAAAGCAAAATAGTATGCACATGATAAATTTAGATGTGAAGTTAGAGATTTTGGGGAGAAAAGAAAAAGCAAGGAGAGTAATTAAACACAAAGTTATTTTTTTCGAAGGCTGTGGCAAATTCTCCCACTCTCCAAACCTTTAACTCAAGTAAAATCAAAACCAGTGTGAAGAAAGATGGTTACTAAAAAATTTAGTCAGTGGTGGGAAAACTTGACAGATTTCCAGTTTTACCTTTTCTTTGAAAGTTCTGGGCCAGTGTAAGGATTGTCCCAGCAGCCAGCCCATCACAGTTTTCTCAGAGCTTTTCATGAGCATTGCAGGCACACAGCCTTTCCTGGCAACCTAATATTATCAATCCACAGCATTTATTGGTTGTAGATTTGCATCTTTATTTGTCTCAAAAAGTGTTCTATTGTAACTTTAAAAACCTTTGTTTTCATTCATATATGTATTTTTTCTAACCAGTTCTCTGAGATGACTCCAGAAGCATTTCCCACCCAACTCCACTTTGAGTGTCATCAGCTAAAAATAAGTCTGAAAATGATGTACATCAGGAAATTAGCTTGGGGATACTGCACCTCACCATATATCATATTGATTTTTATATCTGTTTAAAACTATTAGCTACAGTATTTCTGTCTGCCTCTACTAGAGCTTAGAAAATGGCCCTCAATTACATAGCTGTCGTTGAGCTTTGAGAGTCTCTAGTTTTCCTTCAGGGTGATTGGACTTAACTCCATACATGAATCCTTCAGGAAACCTTTAGTGTGCTTGACCTGTAGGGGGTATTGGGACTGGAAAGAGGCTTTCATGGCTTTTTTGTGCCTTTATGTGTACAAAGAATTATTGGTCTTTATTACACGCACTAAAGTTCTTTGATGGAGTATGCTTTTTCTAACTCCCTATATCACATCCCTAAGCTTGGAAAACTAATGATTTCTTAAAATCTTTCAGGAAAGATGCACAGAAAGACCACAGAAGCAAAAACTTGTAGCTTTGGGGGGTGAAGGAGAAGTAAACCTTTTGAACTTCTAGTCAGAGTTAGCTGGGAACATTCAGATGTGATTTCCTTTGGGTTTACCTACTAAACTCCTAGGTGAGAATGTACATCTATAGTTTTGCTGGTGTGGTTTCACTGATCCGAATATCCCAGAGCAAAGGGCCTCTGGGCTTCTAGATACCTGTTTCAGAGTTTTTGACTGTGACAAGTTGTTTGCTCTAAAAATTTAGATTATGCTGGACGCCAAGACCTCTAGATTCTCAGCCTACCAGCTTTGAGTGTCATCAGGTGGCCCTAATCCAAGGGTGTGGGGCACAGGATATCTCTATATTGGTGACCTACCCTCAACTAAGAGAAAGTTGAGCTGACTTCTGTAGTATCTTAAGTCATAATTTCTCTATTTATTTTCAGTGGTTGATAAATTTAAAGTAAATCTGTAGAAATCTAACGTTTTGCTAAACGATACCAAATGCATAGGTTAACATATACTAAAAAGGCAATGCCAAATAGTGTCAGATACTGGGAACTGGTATTACAAAAGAAGTATGATTTTTATGTATGTATACCGCTAATGTTTTCATTTTACATTCCAATTCATAAAACCTATCAATTCTCCCTCCATGTTCTTTTTTTTTTTTTTTCCTGTCTTGGTATTTAAGCTTCTGGGAATGTATAGGTCCAGGATTTTTCCTGCCAAATATATGGGAATAAAGCTAAGTTCTCTTACAGAAGTAGGACTTAAGGAAAAACTAATTATTCCCACTAAGAAGATCATTGTGTTTCCATTGTTGTTTGTTTCTTCTGAAATGCCTGGTATTATTTGCTGCTTGTAGAAATTTAGAATGGAAAACACTCTTTGTGAAATCACGTGTATTACAAATACAAAGCAAGTCTGGAAAATCACTAGGACAGTACCCAGTATGAGTGTCGTCTTGTGTGGGAGGCATTTTGCCCAGGCATTTTCTTTTTGTGTATTAAAAATACCTTTGGATTCTGCATACTGGTGCCAAATATAAAGTGCAAAGAAATTCAGGCCCTCTATGAGACCACCTCTAGACTGAGAGGAAACATATGCTCCAGAAGCAGTGCTCTTTTTCATTCATTCAGCCTGGCATAATCCTCACATTCCCAGACTGACTCTTGTCAGGATTTAAAAAACGTATGTGGGGGCAGCTGGAGTAGTTTCCCTTCCACTTTATTTAAGCTGTGCCTCTTAGCCTGCCACAGACTTGGCAGACAAATGCCAACCTTCTTCTTCAATTCTTGGTAGAGATGAATAAACCAAAGCACTTGTATTGATTTTAGGATGATTTAGTACCCCTGTGTCAGGAAGACATCCGTGGATTCCTTCATTCATGACGCTACAGTAACAGTTTAAGTTGGCCAGGATTCACAGCTCAGACTTCATCTCTAATCTATATTAATGGAATAGTATTGCTTTTCATTAGCTTTATAGTCGTTAATGAATGACTCAGTATGGGCTATGTGCTTTCTTGGTGGCCTCAGACCATCAGATCCTGTATTAATGGCATAACTTTTTTTCTCTGTAGGTGAAAATTTCTTGACTTGTTTGTTCTGAAGCAAGTTTAACATACCCTTGCATTGAGGTTTTTTTATAAACAGTATTTTATGCAATACAATATAATTTTATTTCAGGGGCGTTCTCTCCAGGAACAAATTTCTGCAGACCTTTAGAAATAGACCTGCAGTTGCCTGGAGGAAAAGGAAATGCCAAGTACCAGGCGGACAGGGCAATACTGAGATCGACATGCAGGTAAGAGACAAGAGTTTAAATCACACTTAATGTAGATAATCTGTGAATAATGTTTTGGGGTTTCTTTTTCACATTCTTTGGAAGTTTATATATGCAAAGAAGGCAGGACAAAGTACACTTATCAGAATCTTAACATATACATAAGAGCAGTATAGTTTAACTCAAGTGAATGCTGCAAGGCAGTAACAATCATAAATACCCATGTCATATCAGGATTCGGGATTGTTTCACCTCACGAGACTGACACACAGCAATGGTTATACTAGCTGGTGAACCAAAAGGATTTTAGGGTCCATAACTTGAGCTGAGAGTTTTGTATTTCCTCCTGAAAAATTTAACCACACCAGCACTAACACAAACAGAGCTAGGAGAGGCTTTGCTCATTGACTTGCAGGTGCTCACAATGTTATTAACTGTTATAAGAGAAACACAACACTTGAACTTTTACCAGGCACGGTAAAAAAGGAAATTACATTCACAATTAAGCTGGAGAAGGTGTTTACTGGTGCCATAAACATACTGTCTAGGGACTGCTCAGCTCTCTCGGGGAGCAGTGGGCTGTGCACCCAGGAAAACAGCCCTCAGGAAAGGCTGCTGCTTGGGACTCATTGTTAACACAAACAGGACTGTGGCTTGGACTCCTGCAATGAGGAAGCAAGAACCACCCTTATACTTGCCCTTGCTCAGCTACATGATTTTCTTCTCATGGGAGAAAGAGCTGAACAGACTGTGCTTCTGTGAATTATAGCCACACTCTTGTCTTGTGCAAGGGTGGGCTTTCCATATATTTCCTCTCTATAACCCCCACTCCAGCTTGGCAGTTTAGGCAAGATTCTTGTATTTCTTTGGATATTGAATCTTTAAAAGTATTTTAATAATGGCAAAAAAAATGAACATGACATATTGCCAGCAAAAATATATTAATCAATTTAAGAGTAATAAAAAATCATTAAATTCATAGAGAGTACCGGTTTGGAAAACTGAAGGAGTGCATGTTTTCCAGCTCCACTTCCTTTGTGGATGCTGGCAGTGAGTCACGAGAGTGTTTAACTGATCCAGAGAAGTTACTGGTCTGGGTTTTAAAAAGAATTGGTGGGTGCAGTCCCCTTGATCATATAAAAAAAAGTCTTCAGACCTGTTTGTGGTAAAGCAAATGTAGTTGGACAGGTTTGGGGAATTGTTTTTGGTTGTTGATCAAAATGAAAAAATAAGGGAAAATTTATTAGTTCTTGTAGAACCCAAACAGAAATTATTCAGGGCGATGAGGGAAAGAGAAAGTTTTATGAAAAAAAATCCATAATTTTATTTCAGTTTAACCTAAATCTTTTCCATTAACTCAAAAGAAATTTGCTTCTTCATTCTGTTTTTCCTGTTAAGGTCAGCTTCTAAATGAGAAATGACACTTCAAAATACTTTTAATACTGCCCCTCTCCCCAAAAAGTTAAAAGGAAATATTTTAGCGTTTTCAAAACTTTTCCCACATTTCTTTCGACTGATACTATTTGCTGAATCCGCTTTCAATTTCTCAACCATTTTGGCTTTGGCACAGTTCAGTTTTCTGGTGACTTCTCCAATCTGCTCAAAAATGTACCCAACTTTGATTGTGTGTCCCCTTGTAAGGAATAGGTACGTCTGTCTGTGAACAGCTAACACAAAAAATGAGAGGTGTGTTACTGCAAGCGGTTAAGAGAAATTCTTAAGGAATTAGAATGCTCAGGAGATCTCAGGAGACCCTGAGATTTCTGAAATCATCTGTAGATGTGATCTTGACAGACTATATCACAGTTAGTCATACCTTCTGTGATGCATACGGTGGAGAGGCTTATATTGTTATGAATATTGAACTGTTCTTTTTCTCCATCTATGTTGGCTACAGATAGTATAGAGAGAGTTTTGAAGTCTTTTTCCCTGTACTAGAGCCCTGTAGGCTTTAAAGGTATTTAAGGTAAGATTTTCCAGAGTGACTTGCAAAGCTAAGTACAATCCATGACACCTTCGGAGGTTTAGTATCTGCCTTCAGAAAATCTTTGTCGCCTCACTTTTTAATTCCTGGATTTGGCCCTCAGCTGTGTTAATCATGAACATTTGCAATAAAAAAAAAAAAAAAAAAAAAAAGAAATGAACAAACATTTAATATAATAAAAATCCTCAGCATAATAGAAAGCCATGGAGAAGTAAGTGAAAGGAAGACTAAACAGTTGCTTTCATACTGACCATTATTGATACAGTGTTGTTTCACAACATCACGTTATATTTCAAATGGTGATTTAACATAAAACTAAACCATGGGGCTTAATTCATTACTTTTGAAGATTCTTTCTTACAGAGTGAGAATAAGATTGACCATATTAATGCATCAAGAAAAATACTATTTCATTTAGGCCCATAGAGTGTTATTCATAAACAGGCCCAGCACTGAGGAGTGTAGTTTTAACACTAAAGTATCATGATAGGTTAATCGTACCTGAAAATCATGCCATGAAATAGCATTTTGATGAATGAATTCTTTATGTAAGCAGTTGAGGGCAATTGCCTATGTACATTCGAAGGAGTATTGATCTTTCAGTTATGTTATGGATGCAGTGTTCTTAATTGGGCAATTTAGTTTTTCATTTTGTCTTATTTCGGCTGTTTTTTATTTTAGCAAGAAAGATTCCCATTTATTGAAGCTTCTGTAGTGGTAATAAGATTGTCATTTAACCTAATTCTGTTTGTTTCACTGATAGAAATGTTGTAATACTGCCATATTGATTTTTCTTATAATGCTGCTTGAAACATCTGTGGCAGCTGCAAGAATGGGGACTCATTTTCAGCCTAAGTAAAAATACTTACAAACTTACAATTTTTCAGATCCAAAGTGGTAGAACAAAAACATAAGAAAGAAGAGAAAGCTTCTTTATTTTAAGGGTGAATGACTCCGGAGAAAAAAGGTGTAGGGTTGAAATAGGGGGTGGATAGGGGAAGTGTGTTTGATACTGAGTGTTTCCTGACATTTCTTTCTAAAAGTTTCCTTACTGTAGATGAAGCCCAGTGGGAGGATAGTAAACTCCAGGTCTCTAGATGATAAAAACTCAGCAAAGGTGATAGCTGACTGACTATTCTTTGACGACAACTGCCTCTATAGCCTCCTTGATAGTCCCTCTCTGGAAGCCTTCCACTGGAGACTACGAGCTTTCTCTGATTAACAGCCAGATAGCTTTCATGTTTTGTGAACTGCAAAAGCTGAACTTTCTTCAAGTGTATCTAAGAACAGAGCCTCTGTCTCGGTAAATTATTTCAAATGCTCTGTCCTTGCTAGCCATTAGGTATATTTTGATTAAATCAAGCCAAGTTTATTTGCCCTGTGGAATAACTTGGTCTCTGGCTTATAAGATAATGTTAATAAATATGGAACTGCTATTAAAATAATATCCAGGACCAGTATCCTCTGTGCGATCTTGTTAGGCTTAATATTACTTGACGTTAGAGAAGAACGTGTTACAGATAAGGGATGTCACCTGAGGTGCTTGTAAAAGGGAATGGAATGGAACTCTTTCAAGAAAATGTTACACTGACACAAGAACAGCCAAACAGAAAGTTTGCTGCAATAGTGTGCTCAGAGACAGTTTTCTTTGGCATGTTATCCAAGAAGAGTGTGTGCTTTCTACTGTGAGAGCCCCTCTTCTCCTGCAGGGCCTTACTGTTTTCTCAAGTATTGCACATGTTCTTCTCCAGCAGCCAGGGTGAGAATGGTGATATAGTCCAGGCAGTACTTGAATTTCCATACAAAGGTCTTTCAGCTTGAATTACTCATACAGGACATAGAAGCCGGAACTCTGTTGGCTTTCTCTGCTCCGTTTGCAGCTGTTTGTCCCAGGGAACAGACTACATCAGCCAAGGCTGATTTTTCTTCTTAAGTGCAAGAGGAGAAATACTTCTCTTGTCAGGTCCAAGCAGATGTCTTCTGGAGAGAGATAGGGAAAGGTCATTATAGATCCATATTGTCCCTGAAGTAAAGCTTGGGACAGAATTTTGTCTTTGACTAATGAAAGGAAATTAAATGAGTTAATAAATATAAACTAATTGTATTGGAAATTAACTTGGATTTGACAAACTTCACAGGAGCTGATGTTTGAAAATATGACAGTGGTAAAGTCCTCTAATCACTTTATAACTGTGAAGCAGCTACTGCTGCCCAGCTGTTATGTACAGTTTATATCTCTAATGCTTTACCACATGTGACCAACTCCTGCTGCAGCCATGTCCTTCCTGGGTCTAGCCGGAGCCCCAAGAGCACCAGGAGGCTTTCCCACCCCTTCTTCTACACCCCTAGGAGATGGGCAGCCTGTGCTTCAGGCCAGCTGTGACAGAGTTGGCATATGCCTACATGCAGCCATATATCTTGCTCAGGTGGACCTCGCCTTGTTGACTTTATATCCCGGCTTGACCCTAACGCAGTGGTCACTGCTGGCTAGCTCTGGGTGATGTCACCAAAGCTGCCATGCTTGCCTCGCTGCGGTGCTGCAGCATGGGGCCCTGACTGGTGAAAGCACTGCTTGTCTCCCTTCCCTGGCCGAGCAGCTGGCCCTCACTGTGCCCTAACATTTCAGCTGTAGATTAGGTAACTTGCTGAATGTTCTTGGAGCACCACTGGGGCATGTTTTTGTTTTAGGAAGCTGAAGCTTCTTTTAACCTAAATCTTTTCATAGCATTGTCAAGGCAAGGGCTTTAGAAACAGTATTTCTCTTTAGGCAACCTCATTTTTTGTAAGTGTGTGTGCAAGCACACATACATTAGGCTCTATTACCAAGAAAAGGAATAATATACGGCGTTAAATAAGTATGTGAAGTTCTCCAGTCCTCATGAAAAGATTGAACAGGATCAGATTTTTAAGGTGGCTAACACAGTGACAAGGAGATGGGAGTTGAAGCCACCAGGGAAAATAAATGGTGAGAAAACTCAGCATCCAGATTTCCTTTCAATTTGCCTAGGCCTGACTAAAATAATCCTTGGACTGAAGCAATCACAGAAACATTACTAGTAATCTTTGTGAAAGATAAAGGAAGCTCTGATATGCTAAAAATGGGCAAGCATTGGGGCCACCTATGAAAAAAGGAAAAAGTGAAGGAATCTAGTAATCATGAGCTGACTAGCTTTATTTCAAACCCTGGAAAAATTAAGAAAATTATAATTTTAGGTACCTGAAGACAGCAAGGACAAATATGTAACAGCCAGTGTAGATTTGTCTCCACCAGTAACAAATCAATTTTCTTCTGGAATATGAAAGATGGAAGTCTCATTTAATGAATTTTTTTGAATGGTGTTAGAGTTTATAGACAAGCTAGAGGAACAGAGACTAGCTGGTACTTCACTAAAAATAAATGTGAAAAAAAAATAGTGCTCAGCCCTCCCATTTCATCCCTGCACAGGTGGACCCAGACCAACAGAACAGTCACAGCTTCCAGCACTCCTTTACTTTCTCCAGGGACAGAAAAAATAATCTTTCTTTATCTATTAGCAATTAGGATTACTGGGCATCATTCTTCCCTCCAGTGTTCAAGGATCAATTCCTTGTACACTATAAGCCATCTAAACCGAAATTGTGGTTAAATTGTCAAAACAGTCACATTTTTTCCTTTTGCCATCTTACCCTCCTTTCTTCTCTCTTGATCCATCCTCTCAGGTAATTTGAAAGGTTTTATTTAACCTGGATCTTCAGCTCCCTGATTAGGTTGACTGTATGGTTGCAAAAATGCTTGTGCCAGCATGACAGTAGAGAGTGGTGAAAGGGTAAAGATATAGCATTGTCTTATGTTATAGTTTATGTGAGACTGTTGCCGTAGTGTAACAGGCTTCCTGCCTGACATGTCAGCTAAGCACAGCTAAACCATCTAGTGCTACAAACAAATTCTTTACTGTTGTCTATCTCCCTTCCCTGATCCCCATATCAGATACGATTAGTTTAAGCTCTCCATGCCTCATACATTTTTCCTCTTCTATGTTTAACCACAATATCCTGTTTCTGCAGGTGCACATCCTTCTTTGCAGCCATGATTGCTTCAGTCCTGGGGAATATTTTCCAGAACCTTGTGGATGTACTCACGGTAACTTTTCTCCCATGTGTACAATAACTGCTCACAACTCAGCACTACTGCATGCATTTCTTTTCCACCTCTTTTCAGGACATTAGGATTTAAATTTTCTTCCTGACATAATGACTGGTGCCTACTTTGTCCGAATACTTCTTCCTGAGCAATTCCTCAGCTCAGTACTTTTATCAGAACAACATACCTTATTGATGCTAAACAGAATCACAAACAGGCAAAATCAAGAGCAGTGAAGTATGAAGAAATAGAGCAAGTTGACACTTTGAAAAGAATCCATTTCATATGCTAAAATGTTGATGTTTGAGAAGTTCTTTCAGCTCTTCCTGTTTTTGTCATCTCTAGAAGGTGATATTATAAGTTGAAAAGCTGAGTCATAAAGTAAGTCAAGTCCCTCTGTTTCAGTGTTCTAAAAATCAATGAATTGATGAACTTTCTAGGCATACAGTCAGCCTTTTCACATGCAGAAAGTTGTTATTTTTTTACACTGAATCTTTCATTTGAAAATATGATTGATTTGGGCTGTTAGTTTGGGTTTTTTTAAAACTTGTTTGAGAAACGTTTACTGTGTTGCTGTCAAAACCAGTTGTGCTTTCCAACTGGTTATAGAAATCGCTCCTTCTGGAAGAGATAAACAGGTTTTGAATCAGACTTCATATACCTAACTTCCAGCTAAACCAGGCATGGCAGTCAGAAGGCCAGGAGAAATGTAGAAAAACTTAGAGAACAGAGAGCTTTTATGTAAGGGTACAATATAGGTCAAGAAGATCCATAAAGCAAAAGGGAAAGAATAAGGGATTAAAGATGCCTGATGACCAGTAGCCAAGGCAAAACCCTCCAGAGAGAAATAGTTTCTACTGCAGGTTTTTACAGTGCTTGTGCCAATGTGAACTTAACACCGATTTGGACATCTATTGGAATGAATGATAAATACTGTATGAATGCAATTTTTAGTACCAAAATCCATGTGTGAGACAGCAACAATGCTCAGGCATGGATTTTTTCTTTATTATACATTTTGAGGTTGTTAAACAAGTAGTTTAGCTTTTATATGAGGGAAATACTATATTTTGAATTATACTTTTAGAAAAAATTTTTACTGAAGACACTAGCAAAGGAAGTAAATTAGTGTCTGTGTCTGTCTCAGGTAGCAGTTTATTATTTTCCCCATCTAGAGTGTGGTAAAATCATTCCTTCATAACTTAATCCACTGTATTTAAATGAAATATTTTCCTCCAGGCTGGGAGAAGTTTCTATCTCAAAATTATATATGCATTTGTAAATAAAGGCATTTTGTACAGAAAAGATAACTGTCCTTGAAGTAATGAGCTTAAATACAAAAGAGAGAAAACCACACCAGAGAAATGTTCATAAACTAATGGAAAGAGAAGGGGCAAAAAAATGGAGAAACTTTAATTACTAGTGCAGGATATGCCTTACTAGGGATAACAGAAATGCAACAGAATCTCAGTGATGACTGATGGACAACTGTTATTAGGGTGTCTACTGCTATAGTTGTATGAGCAAAAGCAGATTTGGCATCACAAGAACTGGACAGGGAGTAACATTCTACACTGCTGATAGGAAAACCCTGAAAGAAAGGACAAGTAAAAGTCAAATGGAAAACTTTGAGTTGAAGTTGCTTTCTTGAGGATAACAAAAATGTTCTAATGTAATAAAGCCTTTTGAGAAAGTATGTTTGAGTTTTGCTAAAGTCATAAGCAGTGTCACAGTAATCTCATTATCGAGATAGGAGTGCCAGCAGGAACTGTCACCACAGGAAGTGTAAGTTTGTGTTTCAGAAGTGTAGTACAGATATACCTAAATTGATAAGAACTAGTTATTCCTAGATGTGATAGCTGACCAACTACTTCACCAAATAATCCCTGAATCAGTTTGAGGTAATGCTACTTTATACTTGGCATCATAAAGAGCAAGTATAGGATAGGAGGGTTAGTCATTGCAGGTAATGTTTGATCAAGTAATTCAATTTAATAAAACCGTAAACAAAGGAAAGTCTGTGAAATATGTTCCTGTTTCAAACAGAAAATAAATCTACTTAATGTCAGATTTTGTAGAGATTGGAAGTCCCTTACTAATCATTTTAAGAAGAGTGCAGTCTTCTTTGTACTTCTGTAGCATAATCAATACCATCTCCACTTTTACAGTAGTTACTTTTACCAGTTCAGTAGGCCTGAGTAAGAGTTAAAGTGCAACAAATACTTCACAGGGACTGATCTAACATTGATGATTGAGTTCAAATAACACTAACTGTAACTGTGTAGATGTACTGTATTTTTCTTTTTTTTTTGCTCCCAAATCTGTAAGTTTATGGAGGTCACTGGTACTGATCCTGACCACCTTTATTAACTCAAATGTGTACTGGGTGTCTCGCAGCATTTTGTTTCACCATGTTGTAAGAGAGATGCAACAGGACATCTTAGATTATTGTGTTATTAGTTTCTGGAGGATATTTATGCAGTATTTAGTATTTTCTCGGCCTATGAATTAGGAATTACTTGGAGGAAAGATATTTTAGTTTGGCCAGTATAAGTGATTTCTTAATCACTGGTGATACTGGATTGCACTTCTCGTTGGTTTGTGGGGTTTTTTTGGTAATGTCATCATAGAGGTTAAATTTGCCTCAACCTCTGTCTCTTGAGAAAGAGAAATAGGATTTTCTTTCTTCAAAATCAGTTTCCAGGCAAAGGAAGTGTATTTTATTTCACATCATAGCAGTTATGCTGCTTCTCTGAATGGTGTGTCAGTTTGTAAATACAAGTTGGAGGAAAGAGCAGAGGAGCAGTAAGAAAGAAGAAAACACCAGGAAGCTCATTTAGCACACGTTATTAGACTGCAGCTCGTTGCAGTGTCTAGATAATTCAGCTTATAGAGAATGTTTATGATTAAAAACAAGTGTCTCCCTAGGTGGGGCTAGCATGTTGATAAAACAGAGACCAGTAGATCAGTGGTAAGACTACATCGCGTATGCAGACAAATCAGAAAAGAAGAGGGACAACAGGGTCAATGTGATGTCTTGACCAGTTGGTTTTATGGATTCCTTAAGAGTTATCTTCCCCGGGGCCTGTCTTGTTATTGGTCAAACCTTAAAAACCCAACATCTTTTGGAGCATGCTTATCGCTTCAGAAACCTGAGGAACCTTATGATTGTTCTGGTGCTATTAACCCTTTCTCTCAAAGCAACAGACCAGGACCTCCAGAAATTAATTTCTACAGCAGCAATACTCGACATGAAACTAAATTGTAAAAGATTTCCCTGAGGATTAGAGTTGGACCATATATTTTTAAAGGCATGTATTGCTTTAAAAATGTAGAGGCAGGTCATAATTTTTAACCTTATCTAAAAGCAGTTTGATACACTGAAAAAAAGAAGAAAGGGGGAAAAAAAAAAGGAGGAAACACTGATATATTTGTCCGTACCTGATGATGTGGAGATTGTATATTCCAAAATGGTTCTCATATGACATGTTAACTACAACAAACCCCACACTGTGCCTTTTTAAAGCTTGGGTGCCTGCTATTACCCCGAAACAAGCCAAAAGAGGTCTTGCTGGCTTGTAGCAGGACTGCTGAGTGCTCCAGTGGAGCTCTGTTTTGAGCTTAGGAAATATTTTCTTGCCCTCAGGAAGGCTGAACCCAGTAAAATCTTGGAGTTGTTTTTTTATTCTGTAGTGTGTTTGGGCTTATTTCTGATCTTTTGTCACCATGCTCACAAAGGCAGTCATGTTGAAAAAATCAGAAATAAAAGAGTCAGAAGCTGAGTATCCAGATCGCTGAAATTTGCAACCTGCAGTTTGGATGTAGATGAGAAGCTGAAAGTTTAGCTTTCTTGCAAAAAAAAGGCAGATTTTTTCTGATTAAGCCTGTGATGGTTCGCAAGCGATGGTTGAAAATCATCTGAAGGGTCTCCCCAGGGATATCTGAACTCCAGATCAAGCTCTGAATTTTATGGCTTTCTGTAGTGCTGCTTTAGGGAACAAAACCCACATCTGAGTCCAAAGGCTTGGCACTAGCCTAGAAGAAGTTTTAGATTCCTCCGTTTCCCTGTTGCTGATTTTAAACTTTTACAACAGGGGTGTAATTTGTTTGGGCCTGAATAAGTGTTCCTGCCTTGAACCTGATGTTGCCAACAAAGGATAGGAACTTGCTAATCTTTGCTACAGTCATTTGTTTACAAAGGAAAGCGTTGAAAACAAATGATGCCATGACTGCCATTTGCTCCTGGCTGCTATTTGTTTTCAGTGTGGAAAAAGCATCTAGCTATCTTCCTGATGTACGTAACTCGTTATTTCTGTTCTGCAGGAGCTCTTAATTAGAGAGTATTTGCTGCAAATAGAGGGAGGCATCTGACAGACTTTCTAGTCTGTGGGCAAATTCTTCCTTCACTGCCTAGGTTCTTTTTTTAGGGCTGGAGGAGGTTTTTTAACAACTCCTTAGTTGCTTGAATGGTGTCTCCCTGCTGCCTACTCAGTTTCTCACAAGCTGATCAACAGACAATTACCCCAGTGTCACAACAACCCAACCACTTGTTAACATGACTGGATATTAAAAGTTCATATAGCAGATGAATGTAATTAAGTTTCAAAAACAGCTACAGCCCAGAAGTACATGGAAACACAATCTAGAAGTGCATGGAAACACTACATCGATCAAAACAATTGAAAGTAGCCATAAATATAAATGGATCAGTGCTTGAGATGACCTAATGTTACATGTGCATGTGTTTTCTGGTATTGAATTCAAATAATTTTAGACATTTTGAAAGGTGATAATTTAAGTTTTAAGTTACTTTGACAGACGAATAATTATAATATTCTTCTGAGATTAAGTTAGCATAGGGAACATGATTAATTTTTTTTACTGAAAAAGCAATATTTATCTGTAAAGAGAAGCAGAAAAACAGTTTGAGAAGGAGGAAAAAATGTTTAAGAAGCAGATCTTAATTCTCTGAATGTCTGTTTACATAATGAATGTTTTTGCTTTGGATCAATTGAAAAAGAATAAATTTTGAGGAAAAATTGCAGAATATGTTCTCATATAAGGTGAGATTAAGTTCATCTTCAGGATGGACTGTGTATCATTATGAGATTAAAAAACCCCCACAACCCTCTGAATTAAGAAAAACTAAAAAGTTAAAGAAGTTAAGTCTTTAAAAAAGAAGTAAATGGAGAACACCTACAAGAAAACTGGAGAGGGACTTTTTATCAAGGGCATGTAGTGATAGGTTGAGGGGTAATGGTTTTAAACTAAAAGAAGGTAGATCTACATTAGATATTAGAAAGCAATTCTTTACTGTGAGGGTGGCGAAACACTGGCACAGGTTGCCCAGAGAAGCTGTGGATGCCCCCTTCTTGGGAGTGTTCAAGGCCAGGTTGGATGGGGCTTTGAGCAACCTGGTCTGGTGGGAGGTGCCCCTGCCCATGGCAGGGGGGGTGGAACGAGATGATCGTTAAGGTCCTTTCCAACCCAAACCAGCCTGTGATTGAAAAGTAAGAAGGGATCATGAATGTCTGTTATCACAGAAATCTGGATGTGAGGGATTGGGATGACTTTAATAGATTCCCCCCACCCGTTTCCCCCTTTTCCTTTCTGCTGCCTCTGATATGGAGATTTACACTGACCTCTAGGCTTTTACATCTTGCAATTTGCCAGCTCTTTGATAGAAAGCACATTCTCACTGGCCACTTAATTCCTTTCTGATCAGTATTTCGTGACACCAGCAATCAGAAGGCCTTTGATTCACCAGGACAAAAGAGAGAATGGAAATGTATTTTCTTCACCATAACACAGCACTGCCATGAGCTGGCTGTAATCCTAGTTTCATTTTTTATTTCCTGTTTTTTAGTGATGTTAGAAACCCAGCTTTAAGGCTAAACAAGAACAAGATAAGACAAGTTCTTTTACCATTTGAATACCAAGGGAATAAATCTTTTTATCTCTCTCTAACTTCAGGTGCAGGAAGTAAAAAATCTTTTCTGTATTAACACTGAATAGGACTGGCCCATTCTACTTAGCCTGAAGCATTAGTTTCATTTCTAAAAGGACAGTTATTTAACCACATGAAACAGTAAGAAGTGTGAGGAGAAAATGAGACTGTTTTCAAAAAGGTGACACTTAAAAGAAGAGATGGGAACACATTGAGCATTAGATGCGGATGCCTCTAACAGCCTCCTGTTTTAAACCACGTCTTGGGGAACTGTGACAGTGAGGGGTGTAAGTCTCAGCATTCAGCCCTCTTCAGAGGAACTTAATTGAAGGCTCAGAGATACAGCAGACACAGGGAGCGAAACCACCCTTGATTAAAGTTGTGACTGGAGGATTCTGGAGAAACTCCATTAAGCATTAGTTCATTAATGTGGGACCAATTTTGTCAGTGAAACTACTTTCATGCTGTATATATAAATAATAAGGGTTAAAATAGAAAAAGGAAAATGGAATTTAGAAGGTGAAATTTTCATCTTTCAGTTTCCTTTGTTCTACTTAATTTCTGCTAAGTGCTCCTGCAGCATCAGAGACTTGCTCTGCTTTGTGTATGCATATAGTGTATATACTCCTTATCTGAGGATATCCCATGGTGAAGAGTTGATGTTCAGCCAGTTTTTGGTGTATTGCTTGCATCTTGTTTACCAAACAGAGCTTTTCTGTTTTAATATGCAGTTATACCTATCTCCTTTTCTTAATCAAAATAAAATTGTAGATTTATTCAATTAGCTTTACACATGAGATACTTTAAAGTGTTTTTAAATCTGAAATAAGGCAACCTAAATATCTTGGGGTGGAGGGCTGAAATAACTGGGAAAGTATGCAGCCACCATTAACATGAGAAGAACAAGCAGAAGAATCTTCAGTCATTTTGAAGCTACAAGTTTTGGAAAATTTTAGGCAGATTTGGAACACTATCAAATAAATAAACTGTACTTACATTATGCTATTTAATCATATTCAGAATCCTTCTTGGGCTGTTTGACCAAAGATGATGTCAGCTTTGTAATTTTTGAAGTGAAGGTTTCTGTTTGATTTTTACAGGAGAGACTTAAACACAATAAACAGGCAGAAAGGGACTGATAAAATGCACAAGATTTTCAATCTGATAAAAGTTATTTTGACAAAATTCTACCTCAAAAAAGTTTTTAGAACTTTTTGGATTTGTATAGAAGGAAAACAAGTTTCTAACCTCAATCTAAGTGTATCTATCAGGAACATGTATTTTTTGTTTAAATTTCTGTTTTCATTAACTGACTTATGCAACTAACCACAACAGCCTCTGTGTATATTACTTGTATAAATCACCAGATCTAGGAAAATTCTTGTCTAGCTGCAGACATGCTGCTTCAGGTGTTAAACTGCTGAACTGCTTAGCAACTCCAGTTACAATTAGAGGTACTGGAGGGTCTGTCTGCATGTGGAGAGAGTGTTCTTGTGCAGTGTGGGAGAAAAAACCCTGGAGGTTTGGGGGAGCTGAGGGAATAAGACAGGAATAGTTGCTGGAACTTTTTAGTTATGAAGTGAGGAAAAAATTGTCAAGATTGTAGCAATGGAAGTTACGTATGAAAAAGGATGTAATTAATTAACACTTAGAACAATGTGAATTACTTGTTTAGCTCTTCTGTTTTATGTAAACACACACCCTCCATACATGTCCTGCGTTCTCTGCTCTGCCCTGTGGAATGCAGTGCATCTGTGCACAACTGCCTGAAGAGTGCATCATCTCACGCCATAAATACTGCCTCTCACTTCATTCTGAAATTCACGTGTTGGATTGTCTGGGAGCAGACAGGAAAGTTCCCAGAACTTGGAGCTTCTGACCCAAGTAACCAGACATATTATTCTTCTGAGTGACATTTCAGAGCTAACTTTACAAATTCTTGATGTCCATCTGTAATTGCAAGGAATGAGAATGTGCCATGTCCAAACCCACTAAAATGTGGTGAACTTTCTCCCTCTCATTTTCTGACTTTTAAGACAGAAAGCCATCCAAGACTTTGTTTTGCCTTTTTATTCTTTTAACTGAAAAAAATGTGATCCCTGACCAGTTTGGGGTTTGTTTTTTTCTTTCACATTCTCCAATGAAGAATGAAAATAAACAGGCAAATGGTGTTTTTTTGTTGCTATTGTTCCCAAAATAGCTTCTCTTTTTGAATAACTCTTTTTTTTTTTTTTTTTTTTTTTCTGCCTGGGTTGAGAAGCTCTATTTTGTGTATCCATCATGTGACAGCTAGGGTTTTTTTTTGAAAATTTTGTATTGCAGGCGTATTTTCAAGTTTACCTTCACCTCACTTAGGTGTTGTTCAGGAAGCTGACTGAACATTCCCTAGCAGAAGCATTTCCATACACGCTGAGAAAACGGGAAGATTATCCAAGCCGTATGTTACCCAAGCATGGACTCTGTCATTGCTGTGCTTGTGAAGCTGCTTGACAGCTCATTTTTGCAAGAGGAGGTAGAGGAAAGATCAGCTGCCTGTTACAATAAGCCTTTCAGCTGTGGAGTGACTTCAGGGTAAAGGCTTATAGGGTCCGTAAGTGTAATCCACCTGCCTGAGTTCCCACTTTAAACCCAAATAAAATCTGCAGTTAATCCATGTGGAGTAGTCTTTGTGGTAAAGCCACTGCCAGGTAGAAGTACTACAGGTAGACTGAAAAAAAATTTAAATTCATTTTGAAGGTTACAATTGACCACTGTGAATAAATTAGTGTTTGACACAGAAACCTGACAACAATGTGAATCTGTATTTAATTCATTCCCTTTCCAGGATGATAGAAAACAAACCTATTTTAGCCTAGTTAATGGACTTACTTTATAAGTATCAAGTTTAGAAAGATTTTAGAAATATTTTAAATTGATGAATATAACAGCATGACTATGTACAACTGAGAGAGGAACGTATGTTTTCAGTTGCTAACAGAGGATTAAGAAGATAAAAGTCAAAGTACTAGGAAAAGAAAAGGCATCTTAAATCACCTGTCTTGATTTTATTCATAGCAGGCTAAGTGATAAATTAAAATTCCTCGTAGTGTTAGTAAGAGCAAAAACCGTTATTGTTTTTAACATTGTGGTAGTTTGTGAAAGGGATTCAATAACACAGCTCTGCGTGATCAGGATCTAGTTGCAATTACCCAAGAGACCATTTCCAGTTCTGTGCCCCTATAGCTAATATTTAGAAGGCAGAGTCATAATGGAGATGAATGGATTTTTTCAGCTACTTGGAAAAAAATAGCTCTGTTTTGTAAACTGAACGCCCTTGCTAACTCAGTACACTGAAATGTGTGCAGAAGGTATCTACTGACTGTGGAATATCCTTAACCTGGCAGCAAATCATCCATCACTGAATGCTGCATCTAATTACCAAAGTCGAGATGTTTTTCTCAGTGTCCTTCAAGTAGGCAAGACTCAAACGTCTTGGATTTGACATACAATCCTCAACTATTCCTCTGACCTTGTCTATGAACTTCTGGTACATCAGATGAAGATCTTTGTGTTTCCTATATGAAAAGTACGGAAAAGGTATTATTCTGCTGTTTTTGAAACTGTTCATTTCTTATTATTGTGTTGCAATTAGAAGAATCTTGAAGAAAAACTGAATGCATGAAGCACTCTGGAGATCACGTTGTGTAGCCAATGGGAGGAATGGCAATGGATGTATTTAAATAAATGAAAAAAAGACATGTTATTCCAGATTTTGTCATGTGCTTGTCTTGAGTAAAAAGATGAGGCAAACTGTTCAGCATACAAATTCTTCTACAAGATGACCAGGCACTTAGAGTGTGTTTGGAGCCCCAGTGTTCTTTTAAGATTTTTTTTTTTTTAATATGATCTTATTGTTTTTTCACCTTGCTATTAGAGCCAACAGTCTTGTTATTGAAAACAGATCAAAATTAAAAATTTTCATTTTGCAGGAAATGAACAATTTTGGTATGGGATTTTTTCTGAATTTAAACTGAAACTCCTCTTTTTCAAAAGAAAAAAAAAGTGAAAAAAACCCATTTTTGGATAACTTGAATTAATGCATTTAAAGCAAAAATTTTTTTTTAAATTTTAATTATGAGATATAATATATATTAAATGTTTCAATACAGTTGAGAAACAAGTCACTTATGAACAAAAAATATTTTATTTGAAATTGACAGCTGTCACAGGTAGTTTTGATATTAACTAGATTGACATTTTCTCAGAAATATGTCCTGCTAGACAATATTGACTGTTTCAGCTGTTATTAAGTAGAATAAAATCATTTTGATGAATGCCTGGACATGGACAGAGAAAGGTTTTGATTTCACTCCAGTGACTCAGGTGTGCAGCAAAGCAATAGCTACGAAACCTGGGCTTCTGTGATAACCAAACTGCAGTCTATATAAAATGAAAACAGGTAGTTATATTTTCTACACTTTGCTTTGTTTTTCTTCTTCTCTTCCCCCGTTTTATATGAAATCAACTGATGAAAATATGAAACATTTTAGAACTGTTACTTGTAGCATACAGATACTGTGAAATATGTAAACAAAGCAAATATTAATCAGAAAATATTAATTTATATCATTTTAACTATCCTTTGATTAATGAGCAATAGTTAATTTAATCGTGGGCATAGTTTATAAAAGGAATTGAGCCTGAAGCTGTGTTACCTAGTTCATTTGAAAGCCAGTTTTTTGTACTGTTCTTTCTGTGATCAATTGCTGTATGATTTGAAAAGTGTATGTGGCAGAAACAACTATTTTCTTTTGCTGAAGCAGGTCCCTGCTGCCTTCCAGCTTGACATACAGCTCCTCTACCCACCAGTACACCAGACCATCCTCGCTGAGAGGAACTCCTGAAGAGACCACTATGCGCTCTGGGGGTATCAGGGGCTGGACCAGACCCTACATAGAAGCTTAACTTGGGCATCATTCAGCATGTAGAAGCCAACAGCCACAGACTCTGCTCTCCTTGAGACTCACAGTTGCACTGCTTTGCTTGTTGTGAGCCTAGGTGCAAAACCTCTCCACCTCAAAACATCAGGCAATCCTCCTACATGGGTACCACTGCACTGAACGTCCCGCTCATAAAGTGACTCCCAATATCATTACTGGGGGAGACGAATGAGACTGGGGGAAGCAGAGGACTTGGTTTCTTTTGAGAGCAGTGGTGGATTTCCCTATGCAGTTTATGGGCAACAGCCTCAGATGGGGGAAGTCAGGGCAAGGAAACACTTGTCTGCTTCTGGAAAGATAAAACTACTAAAATACCACATGAACGCACAGAGATCTTCAGCTAGTGGAAATCATTACTGCTAAGCTGATGTCAAAGGAGCAGCAGCACTGATTTACACCAGCTGAGGCCAGGGGATAGGCCAGGGTGGGGGCAGAGAGATAGAAAGTAAAAATGAGCTCTTGGAAGACAAACCTTCATTTTCACTGATGTAGAACTACATTTAATTTGCCAGTATGGATTGAGGGTACTTATCAAGTTTATTTATAATGGTAAGGATAGCAATTCATCAAATAGAGCTTTCCTCACAATCTCTGTTTTATAGCTGTAGTAGAAGTGAAAAATAACCAGTGGAAGTGAAATAAGTTGCTCTATGCAGCATTGGAAGTTTTATGCTCATATATTATAAAATAACAAACACATAGACACTACTTGTCTGGGTTAATAGCATCATATGCCATCTATAAATTTGTAATTTATTAATTACCAAACATCTGTTAATTAGCCTGCAGGAAGCAAATAGCCTGATCTGCTAATGCACTGTTCATCTCTGTTGAAATTAGAAAACTGTGGTCTAACCTTTTGCGAGCATATTTTTCCAGAGGTATTTCTGATCAAAATGAGACAAGCCAGTATGCTTTTCGATGGTGACACACAAGGTGACTAGGAATACCCACCTAAGCGTAGGGCAGCTGGGACTGAGCTACACCTGCTCTGCCCTAGCGGCAGGAGGATAATTGAACTCAGGTTTTCCTCGTCTCATCTGAGTGCCTTAACCTGTGCCCCTTGGAGGACTCAGGAGTTACCCAGGTCCTCAGCAAGCTGATTTCAGAGGCACCACCACAAACATTCAGAGAGAAGTTTTTTCATAAGGGCAAATCCAGCAAAAGCAGCTGAACTAAGTTTTGTGTAAGTAGCAGCTTCTCCAGCCTCTTGGCTTTTCCTGCATTGGTGGGATTATTGCTCCTGCATGGACTGTAAGTGATCTTTCATGTGTTTTCTACCTCAATGGGGCTTGTTTGCTGTGTTTAGCTTAGCTGAAGGGGAAATGGCTGAAAAACTGCACTCTAAATCATATAGAAGAAAGATAATTTCAAGCTAGGAAATGTCTGTATCTTTCCCCTTCTGGGATTTTTTGGTAGCAATTGGATGTCTCAAGCTCATCATCTGCAAAAGGTACCTAACTTCTCTTAGTGCACTACTGTAAAATAGTTAATTCTGAAATGTCAAAAATATTCTTAGGACAAGAAAAATTATCTCTATGAAATAACTTCGTCTGTTCAGGCTCTTCGGGATTTTTTTTCTTCCATCTAATTATATATACGTGCATATGTGTGCATACAACCTTTTATAAAAGAAGGATGATGGTTTGAGGCTTACTTATAAAATATATTTTATCTTTTTCTCTTGGAATAGTCATCAACTGAGATTATGCAAATATTATAGGAAATTGGAGCAAGTTTTCAAGGTGATTAATGTGGTCTTAAAAGTAATACCTGGTAGATATGTCCTGAGAACAGTTTTATTACTTGGGTATAGTTGTGTGTGTGGTTTTGTTTTTAATTATTTTTATGGAGGGTTTTTTTTTTGTTTTACTTGGTGGTTTGGGTTTGGTGCTTTTTTTCATAAATGGATGACAGAGGACTCTGTAATGTATTTCAGGAGTAAAATGTAATTGTATTAACCTGCTAAGGTTTAATGTTCTGTTCGAAGCAACCCCCTCTTCAATCTACTACTTGTGGTCATCTGGCTTTTCTGTTTTCAGTAAGAAGGAAAAAAATGCATTGTGATGCCACAAAACTTTTCCAAATTCTTTTGCAGTATGTTCTTATTGCTCTCTTCAAAACCTGGTGAAGCAAAAGCAGTATGTACTCCCAACTGTTAGACTGCCACCATGTTTCTTGTGTTCAAAACTGGGCTTGCACACACACACAAAAAAAGACAAAGGTTAACAATACGCTCTGTTCTGCATAATAATATCCAGAATGAAGGTATTCTGTTGCATGTTTTCACATTAATGTTTTCCTTGCTGTGGGAAGTCAGAAGCTTTTTAGTATTTTAATATCTTCGGTGTTTGAGCAGTTGATCTCTTATTTCTCCAGTGTTCATGTTATTCATCTTGAAAGGTTCTGTGTCCATTGAATGTTCAGTGGGGTTTGTTAATCTAGGATCTCAGTGCTTCCTAAGCATTAGTGAATTTATTTTCATTTCATTCAGTCTCCCTATACAGACAGAAAAAAATGAGTACTATAACAGGTGAATTAAAATTAACATATCAAAACTTGTGGCTTAGGAGATGGTGTGGTACTGGATAAACAACTCTCTGAGCTTATTTACATATACAAAATACTTTATTAGTATTTTTAGCTGTTATAATTATGTTGGATTAGAAAACAATAAAGCAAAAGCACCATGTTCTCTTTTGGCAGACCTAGCTATGTGGTATCAAGATCATACTAAATGTCTCTTTATCCACCTTAGGATTGTTACTCTACGATTAATGCAAATTTTGTATTAACATAGTTGTTCGTGAAGTGATTTCCCGTGTTAAGTCTTCACCTCTAACCACTGCCATGCCTTCCCTATGGTCTAGATATTCTGTATTCTATTTAAATTTGCATGTTTTCAGCTGGTTATTTTCTGTTACTTGATCACTTTCTAATCCACGTGCTTTTTTTTTTTTCTGCCTAGTCCTTGTGTTTTGCTATAAGGCAAAATGCTGTCATAGATCACTTTGTGCGTCCCTCATTACGTTTGTGTGGCTTTCCAAAAATAAAATCTGGGACTTTTCTGAGCCAGTTTATTTAAATGTTGTACCTTAACGGATGAGCACTATGATAGTGTGGCGACTGATGATGTTTGGTGTCATTTGTGTAAGTTCTAGTAACAACTGGTGTTGGCATGTTATCGATCACGCTTTCTGAAAATTGTGTTTTGTTGATGGGAAGTGGTCGGTCTCTGCAAAGTACGTCTGTGCTCCTGTTGATTGGTGAAAGCATGTTTAGGACCATGATGTTTGAGACATAGGAGGTTTTGATGAAACTGGAAAGAGAGGGATTTATTCCATCTAGGCAGTCTGTATAACTGCACGAAACTTATATGGTGTTTTTTCCCATCTAGCTAGATTAAAGCTTGCTCAGAAATGTTTGCCTTGTAACAGCTAGCTAGTTGGCTCTGTATGTTTGTGTAAATGGAGAAGAGCAGACACATTAATAGCCACTGCAGTCCAGACAGTCTGAAGGAAAATGTATGTGTTGCTTAAATTAACAATGCCATGCTTTCAGGATAAGATGTGTTTAGCTCTGTTGCCTCTTGTTCCTCCCTTGTGTTAGAGAGTGCTGGCACAGCTCTCCATGAGACCGCTCTCAACTGAATTCAGATTAAAAAAAAAAAAAAAAAAAGGACAAAAATCAAACAGGACCAGCAGAAGTTTGTACTATCCCAGCTTCTCCTCTCTGTGAGTATTTGCCAGGATCCAAAGTGGAGTCCAAATCTTGCAGTGGTGGGATTTTTGGTTTTAGTTTTTGACCTTGCTGCTCCAAAAACAAGGTAAAGGGATGAGTAAGGTGCATCTCCCCTAACACCAGGTATCAAGTGAATCCTGACTCCCTCCTCTTCTAAGCTGCTTGTTCTACCTACTGACAGGGCTTGCCCTTTTAAAGAACTTACTCCTTACTGCTTGTCATTTTCACAGGAAGGTCATAGCTTTCAAATTAGACTGGTGTAAAAGTCTTTGCAATGAGATATTTTACATTTCCCAGAACAAGTTCACACTTTGGGAGCAGAACCCTGTCTCTCCATTTGGGGCTATTCTTTTAAGTGAAGATATGTGATATTGAATCCCCATCATATTACTTCCTGCTTTTGCTTTGCTTGACACTGATTTAGCATTTTTCTAGGCCAAGGAGGCAAAACATTTTAATTACTTTGGGCATATTTTGTTCCCTAAGGTTTTGATTTTTCTGATGAGCTTTGAGTCTGAATCTTTAAACTTTATTCCTTACTGTATGGATATTTGGGGATATTTGCTGGATTAATTTTGCTCTAGTACAGCTATACAGAATAACAGCAGAAATCTAGGCTTCTGTGCTTAACAGCATATGTCATTGTCAGAACTACTTTGTACCAGTATGCCTTTTCAGTTTCACACTGAGGTAAGCAGCTTTGGTGGAAAACACTTCATGTAGATGGATGGCGAGCTGCAAGAAAATTAGGAGCTGATATCTGCTGGCTTCTTGAGAGTAAAATATGTTAGTGTAAAAATATTCTCAAGTTGTTCTTTCTGAGAGAACTTATAACTAGCAATTTTTTAGTTCTTTTTAGCTTGTGTGTAATACAGTAAGCCTTACTACATCACTGCTCTGTTTCTCCTCCTTTGCAAATGCTCTTTATTGTTAGCAGTCTGTTCAGATGCTGCTGGATTGTGTTCAGCAGTATTAAATATCCCAGCAGCGTACTTTCTTGACTTTGCTGATATTTAAAAAAAAAAAAAAATAATAATGTTTGTTATAGCTTTTTCTTCTATTTATTTCTCTGAGTATTCTGCTTTAAACATACCTCATACCGCTTCTACCTGGAGCCTGTAAATAACCAAAGCAGGTATTTCAGAGGCCAGCTGTCAACTGGCTGGTTACAAAGGCAGTGAGGTCTGAAGGAAGCTCCAGTACACAGGTGAGGAAGGAAATGTCCTCTTGACAATGCCTTCCTCAGTGTTGTTATACACATTTCCCCAAAACCAAATTCTGTAGGGGCACTGTGGACAGGTGTCAAAAATATTTACCAAATTACAGTTTTACTCTCTTGTGGGGGGTGAGGAGGGAGCCCCTCCACATCTTAACTTTCTCTCTTGCTTATTCTTCTGATACAGTTTCCCTAACATGACATACTCATTTATTGCAATAGCACTGATGAAAACCAGTCACAAGCTGGGTCGCAGAGGCACTAGGATTGTACAGATACAGCGTAAAATCTGTCCAAAGGATTTATTCATTAAGCGAGCGTTTTAATCTTTCACATCTTCTCTCTTAGATTTTGGGGCCATTGTCTGACATTTTGTCAAACATGCTGTGGTCTGAAGTTGTTTCCAGTCAGTCCTCTTTGAAATATTTATAATACAGTTTCATCTGAAAACTCTCTATGTAGAACAATCGAGCTTTAATACATATGTAACAGGATAACATCTCGGTATAGTTTTAATAAGATAAGGCTTCACTCAGAACACAGACTGAAATGGGGTCATGAATTGGCACAGCACTAATCCATTTGTAAAACGAAAATGAGAAATGGTCTGTTTGTGACATTCTCATAACACAAGTGAAGATGGTTATCCTGCGCGGCTCGCATTGATGGGGGGTGGGGAGGGTGTGTAATCTAGCAGCTCAATAAGGGTGACCTTGGTCTGCAAAAAGGCACTTCTGTTAACAAATTTGTAAGTGCTCGCAGTTTCCATTTTCATGCTTTCTCATTCCTATTCCATCCCTCAAAATTGATCAACGCTTTGTGTCAGGCAGACTGTGAATCTGTCTGCAGTACATGTCTCATCCCCTCAGGTGAATCCTACAGAGGACTTTTTTTCCCAACATGCCTTCCAAGACACATGAAATTAGGTAGAAAACCTGCCTATTTCTCTGGACAGTATTCAGAGTTATCCTGGAGTTCTTGTAATTTAAGTGTTTTGTTGGAGCTTTTTGTTGGTTTGTTATTTCATTATTTAACACTACTAGTTTTTCTCTTTCTGGCACATGGAGGTTAAAGCTCAGTTGATTGGGGAGAAGCTGCTTAAAAATTAATCGACTATTGTATCACTGCTAAAATCAATACTATTATGTCAGCTTGCAGCATGTGAAAGTCTGCCTCATAGTTTAAAAAAAAAAAAGGTAGTGAGTAATAATTATTTTGGAATAACTCAGTATCTGTTTCCACTTTGCAAATGTAGCTGCCTTTTTTCAAAGCAGTACAACCTTTTTTAAACCAGCTACTGTGATGCAGAATGGAAACATTCATTTGAACGTAGTTAAAATTATGATTGCTAAAACCATTGCTATCTGTGTCTCATTCTCACTGTCAAAACGTCTTCATTTTTGAATGAAATGCTGTCTACACACACTAATTTACAGCAAAATATTCCTTATTTTTAGCAATTATTAAGACAAAGGAGTACATTTGTAACATTATTAAGGCATCGTCAACCTACAAATTAGTTACCTTATCTGTTCTCTATCTGCATAATCCTCATGCCCCCATCACCATGTTTACAAATCCAAATGAATATTATGCAGCCCAGATCTAATTAATTTTGGATTAGCCTTCCAGACACATGTAGTTCTGATCAAAACAATCTGTATTCTCTCTTTTCTGATTAGGATGATGCCTGACCCCTGGAGTATTCTGTTTGTCAGGGGATGTGCTGGAACATGAATATCAACAAGCAGGTTAATCCTTAGGCTGTCACTTTCTCCCGTCTACGCAGCATCCTGTGTTTTGTTGCTAGAAGCCTTGGGGATCTAGGTTATGTCAGAGAGGAAATCAGTATTGTGTGGGGCTCAGGTGAGATTGGTATCTGACTAGACATTTAAGAAATCCAGCATGATGTATAATGAAAATAATCTGCTGAAATGACTTTTCAAAAAGATCTGGCATTCTATTGTGCTCTTCTTGAAGTGAAAGAGCCAACTTGAAGATATATTTGAAAGGCAAGCTGAGCTGCTATAAATTTCAAAATAGATAATGAGAAATGTAGATGATGGTGATTGTGTAATTTATTTGTTTTTATGCATCCTCTGACAGGGCAGCTATCTGGGACTTCTGTTCAATGTTCATGGCACAATCGAAAGACTAATATGAAAAAATAGCTTCTCCTCCCCCTTCCTTAAGTCAAGACAGTGTTTGGAACAGGACACTTTGTCTCACAGTTGAAGGCCTCAATCAATTAAAATGTTTTGAAGTTCCATAATTTGGAATAATAACTTTGTCACAAATTTTTTTTTTTTTTTTTTAAAAGAAAGCATTTCAGACTTTCTCCTTAACTGTGCTCTCTCACAATTTAAAATAAACCTTAAGTACAGAATCCTGTAGTCTTCAGGGTGTGTGTTCACCCTAAAGCAATTCAATGGTTTGGCCACACATGATATTCTGCATATAGACAGAGATGACAACAGTTTGGTGGGCTGGAGCCTTTAGATGAAGCATTTGCTTTGGCAAGCACACGTATAAAGCACTGTATGTTGATTAAATTTTGACTTAGTGCTTCCTCTCTAAAATTGCACAAATCGCCATGCCCAAAAATACTTTGGGAAGTAGTGCAGCTCAATAAGAGCAGCACTGGAGAGGAAAACACTTGGTGATGGGGACCTGATGTCAGTCTTTTTCACAGGGATACTTCAGGGTAGATGCAGTCTGGTCCTGTGACCTATTTGTCCATTTGCAGTTGGGTTGTATTAGATGTGGTACTGAAATGGACCTTCTGGTTAACTTGATCTAAAATAGATCCTGTTTGCGTGATCTGAGTCAGCTGCAAAATGTGAATCAAAATTCAGTAAGAGCAGAAGACTTGGAGATTTGGTTTAAAGGTGTACTCTTAAGTCAACTAAAATACTAAGGCAGATAGGTGAAGACTATGAAGTTAGCTGTTTACAAGACTAAATTTAATTAATTGGCTCTGTTGCGAGCAAAATAAATGAGAATGTTTTCTATTACTATTTTTTCTACAATATTTAGGCTCACCATAAAAGGTGCCTAGTCTTATATATGGCATGATGTCCAATCAAATCACATAACTAAACATGGGCTAACAACAGAAAACACTTGGAATTCTATTTTGAGCACTAATGTAGTATCTGTCCTCCAGGCCTTACCTCTGTGAAGTGCACCCCATGACTTGTTTCATACCATGTTAGCAATCTGACAGTAAATCCTACCTTTGGCATCATGTTTGATTTAAAAGATTTTATTTTTTTTTTTACTGGAAGGTGGACAATTCTCCTCTTCTTCGGCTGACAAAGCCACTGATATTTCTAAAGTATTCGATTTTTCCAGTGGGCAAGAATATTCTGTATTACAATTAACTTATAAGGCAATAACTAATGTCCAGAGCAACAAATTCCCGTTGTTAATTTCTTGTGTGGTTTTCACTCACAACAAGAGTGAAGTGTGTCTCTTGTAATTAAGGCTTTCCTTGTTCACAGCAATGAGAAAAAGATTTTGCTTCTGTGCAAATCTCTATGTGACATCTGTTCGCTTGAATTTAGGATTTGAAATTTGAGGACAACTGAGCTACTTGATGGCTTAAGGCCTGGGTTTGAGGTATCCCAGCTGCCCACTGGCACAGTTTATGCGCTGAGATTGCAGCAGATTTCTGTGCTTGTCTTTGTTTATCCCATCATCTAGGCTTTCCTGGGAAACTAAACTAAAGTTTATCTGTTTTCCTTTCTAAGTGAGAGTGAAAATTTAACAAAGCTACTGATTAAAGGAAGGCAGTTTACTCGTCTTCCCTGCAAAAAGTTACCTTTATGTTTAATGTTGAGATTAGATTTGTCTGTCTTCAGCTTCTGTCATTGGTCTTGCTATTTACCTATTTGAGAGGCTGAACCCCTGCACCTTGCTACTGTTCCTCCTCTGTGTATTTGTAGCAACATCCACTGAGTCACTTTTTTAGCCTTTTCTTCAATAAACTGCATGGATTGAGTTCCTTGAGCCTTACATTTATAAGGCTTAGTTTCTAGGATCTTATTTTGACATTCTTGTATGTATATCCATATTGTTCTTGACCTGCAGGTGTCAACACCATATACAGTGCTTCTGTAAAGATCTGATACTGTGTGCAGAGGCAAGATGATGTCCTTGCTTCTGAGGTTTTTTAGACGTACAAAGGTTGCATTAGCCCTTCTTATCCAGTCTTTGCTTGACCAGTCCTTTAGAGTAGGCTCACAACTGTTCTGGTTGAATAACATGAGTTTTGGTGAACAAAGTTACTTTGAAGGTGATTATTTTTTTACTCTCCCAAAAAATATCCCACAACTTGCCATCCCACACCCAGTCTCATGCTTGATACAATCATTTGAGGATTGATAGCTCTTCACATTGAAAAGAGGACTGCTTCATTGATTCTTTGTCTTTGAACATGAAGATCAGCCACTTCTAGTTTCCTGGTTATTGTGCTTTCTGTGGCTAGTCATCAGAATTTAATGACACTGTTGCTTTGTGCTTTACGAAGCACTTGAGGTAAAGGATGCAAAATACTAACCAAGCAATATGGTAATGGTTAGAAATACATAAATATAGAATTAAATAAATAGGAAAAAAACCTGAAACAACAACTAAGGATTATTAATCTGAACCGATTTTAAAATTTATAGTAAAAAGTACCTTTCAATTATTTACTGTTTTCAACAGTAGAAACTGAGTCCCTAGAAACTAGTCAGGAAGTTTCTATGATAGGAGAGAAACCAATCAGGATGGGTAGGATTTCAAAGCCTCTCTTTCATCAAAGTTTGAAAGTGCCTGGGAACTCAATAGTATTTGAAAAGTGAAGATGTTGTGCATTCAAATGTTCAGTAAATGTGATAATGAATTTACTGTTAGCATAAAGCCATATCCCAACACAGGTGGTCTGCAAAGAACTTTCCATGGAAGGCTGTTATTCCAAACAGGAACTCAATTACTTTTTTTTTTTTTTTCCTCCCAAAGTGTTTGTAACCACAGGGTAGGATAGAATAAGTAAAGAATGAATTTTTTTACATTTGAATGCAGATTAAACCTTGTTGGATTTTCTTTCCCATTTCCCATCAAACCAGATTCGTTATCACTCGGCCATGTTCCCTTGAAGTACAGAGTTCATTAATTTAGGGTCACCCCAATGGGTCACAGCTACTGGCATAAGCTTCATACCAGATCATGGAGACAGTGATTAAATGGCTTTTCCCCTTTCTGTGCCTCGAGGTACCAAGCTTCTAGATCAATGTCGGGTTTTATACCACTTTCCCAGTTAAACAAAATTTGCCATGTCAAGGCAGCTTTATTTATGTATCATTGAAAATGCTATTGAGATGCCTTCTCTTTTGTGCTTCTCTTTAATGAGTTATTCTCCAAGGCTGGAGACTAACTGATTAAGCTGGTGTTACAGATAGCTTTGATTGGAGATACATCAGTACATGTGTCAAGTGAGACACTGCAGATCTTTCTCTCTATACTTCAATCAAGCTTAGCTTTTGTCAAATACACAAAGGCTCCTGGTAGCTGAGATGCTTTGCAATTATGAAAAAAAAAAAAATGCACCTTTTCTACAAGCAAAGTTACAGTAGCTGCAGGCTGCAGTATGCTTTTGGTAAATATATGCAAATCTGCATCTATTTGTATGCTGCCAAAAATGATTAAGGAGCAGAGATGTCTAAATACCTTTGGGGAAAAATTTGGCTCTAAGGCCTAGCTGCTGAAATACTTAAGCATGGGCTTAATTCTGTATGTGTGATCAGCATTACCGTGAGTTTAATAGATGCGTTAGCATACACAGAAGTGAAAGTATGAGTAAATCTTGGAGGTTTACATGTGAACCTCAATGTAAATTAGACAAACCTGGTCATATACAAAAGAATGTGACCCTCAGAATTGTTAGATGATGGAGTTGGGTTTGGATTTTTTTTCTTCTTTTGAGTGGAATCTGGAATCAGTCTTTGAATGGGAGAAACAGAAGGGAGAAGGGGAAATGAGGCTGCAAAAGCAGTCTGAAGATCAAAAGCTGCCAAAAATAAATACAAACTGATGACCATTATGTTCATTTCTTATTTTTCCTTTGTTGTTGCCTGATGAGTTATCATTGGATGGAGTGGTTGAAAGAATTGTTTGGGACTGTGGTAGTCATATTTATTGCCCCCCACTGCCCCCCGAAGTGAAATGGCTGAAATACTTTTCATAACTAGTGATTTCTTATGATCTTTGAAAAGCAAGGTCTGCAGATATTTGAACTAATGTGATTATATTTCGATTTTCCAGTGTTCAGACAATCTTTGTGGCCTTGAAGAACAACTTGCCAAGAGGCAGATCCATCGTGCTAGACACCATATGGTTACTTTTCCTTGTGATTGTCAATTCCTCACTAAAAAAAACCCTATGAAATTCATCTTTCACATTAAGCAGAAAACTAACAAAAGCATGAAAGAAATTAATGAGAGGAATTGCATGTTAAGTGTAAACTAGCAAATATGCACAAAGGACAGAACTGGAAGAAAAAATTAGCAGAAATTAATGCTATGACAATGCCTCTTTTAGTTTGAAAAAACAGCCCATATAAAAGATTAATTACATTGTTAAGTAGTGCAACTTCTAGTAGCTAAAAAACCCAGAGGGCTCAATTCATCTTTGTATTTTGTCTTTAGAAGTGAGTGTCAAATGATGATGCAAGAAATGAAACTCTGATGGATGGGATTTAGTCTTATATCTGAATGATTATGATACTGTAAATCTGTGGTGTTCTACTGATCTTGGTGTAAGTTTGGTTTATGGCAGCTGAGAATTTGGCCACTTGTTGGAGGTGAAGTTACATAACCTTTCTCAAGAGAACAACCAGCATTGCTCTGTGTAAGAGACTGAAGAAAAACATGATATCTAGACAGGGAAGTGAACTAAATCTCTTGTGTACAGAGCATAAAGGTAAACTAATGTGTCATGATGGGAATGAACATGTGCTATTTCACATACAAAAGAAGAGTCACATTCCCACTGTTTATTTTACATATGACAGAATATATGTTTAACCAGTCTTTTGGCAAAGGCTAATGGCAGAATTTACCCCCAGTGGTTTAAATTTTTTACAGGAATGCACATAACTCCAGGTCAAATACCACTTGAGTCAGGGGAACCCTAAGTGGTGGTGATGGATGTTGTCTAGCTTAATTGCTGAACGGGGCTGAGGCCTTTGACTTCAGAAAGAAGCCCTTTCTGTATGTTTAAAAAGCTTGTGGAGCCCCAGATATGTTGTGGAGCCTGATTAGTCATAGTTTGATCATAATTAAAGACTCAACACATCCCTACTATGATTAAAGACTGTTCAGCAACAAGAGTTTAGTTTCAATAGGATCATAAAAGCTTCTTTTTTCCCCCCCATGAAGATCAAAAGAGCTCATTTTTCTGGACTCCTCATGCCTGAAGTTATGGAAAGAGTAAACTATAGCATCAAGAACTGGTACAATACAGTAAGAGAGAACTCTTTTCTTAATATGGTTGTTTTAGATTGTAGTTCATGGTACCTGCTTCCCCCTATGCATTTCATAGGAACTTGGAAGTTAGATACCAGATTCTTTTACCAGAAATTATTTGAAGCCAGCAGAACCTTGCTTACTTAGATTGAAACCAGGCCTTGAACAGAAGTGGGGTTCTTTGGATGCAACCCCAAAATGAATGAGGGTCGTGTGATGGGGTGGATGAGCACCACTCTTGCTTTGGGGTTGCCTACAGGGCTTGTGTACCTCTGTCCTCGGAACAAGCCACTGCACTGCAAAAAAAAATTAGTGTCATGAGCTACAGCACTGTCTTCTATCTATAGGAAAGCTGAAGCATTTTCCTCGGGAGTATTACTGTGATCAAGGCTAGCATGCCTTGAAGAGCAGGGAGGGGAGGACAAGATATTTAAGCCCTCTGCCCTCCTTCCCCTTCTGTATGTGTTGTAACAGAGGATAGAAGGAATAGTATTTTGTTGCAGTGATTTAGTCTTTTATACAATGTTTATTAAGTCTGTTGAGCCATTTGGACCAGGAGTGAGGACTGTGCCTTTCTGCCTTCGCCAGGCAGAGCAGTTTCACTGTGGCAGGATGCAGAGGAAGACAATAAGCCAAGAGGAGTTGCAATGGTGAGCAATGTCCAAAGCAGATCAAGAGGGCTTCTTTCGTATTCTCAGATAAAATACACACTTTAATAACACCCCTCAATATTATAGGGAGTTGAACATCCGTTCCCCATGAGGAGAAACAAGTCTTTTTGAACAGTCCTGTGAGAATATAGCTTGGTTTTGCTGTCTAACAAAAGAAGGATGAAAAGACAGTAACATTAAAATATCCCAATCCCTGATGAATCTCTGTCATTCTGGTTATACTAGACAGATACTGACTTTTTTATTTTGCAACCATAATAAAATGTGCTGGGATTGCAGAAGGCTTACAGCTGCTCCTGTCTCATGAACAACTTTAAGTGTTCGTTTGAAGCAGTTCATTGCTACTCCAGAGGAGGTTACTCCTCCCCTGCAATGCTGCATTGCTATCACAATGTTCTACAAAGACTATTTCTCTCCCCTTCTTCTGAACTACACAAGGTCATTAGCATGAAAACGAGGACTTTGTTTCTTAAGTGTTCATCCATTCCTCTAGCTTATCCTCCCACCTGAAGTTCTCATCTGTGGCATCAATGAGTTGCAGTGGAAATTGGTTTGATGAGGCTGTTTAAGTGCAATCCACTTACATATTATATGCAATAATCTGCCTATAATTATAGACCTCCTCTTATTATTATTATAACATCTTTTAACACTTTTGAAGTTCCCTCAGTCTCATAATTCAGCTTCATTGACCAGAAGACAAAGAAAGCCACCAGCTGCAGAGTTAAAATCATGATGCTGTTGGCTTTAATCTCTCTTTAATCATTAAAATATAAATTAGCTCTTGTACTCATTACTTCCCAAACAGCTTTCTCTTCTGGGTTTCTCACATCCTCTGCTCACAACTGCCACCTGCTTCTTCTGGTGGCCTGCCTTGCGCCAGGGAGGAGATTCCTTCCCAGTGTTTGTCAAGAACAAGGGTGTAGGGACTTAACAGCAAGGAATCATACTAGAGGAGTGGGTGTGAGCAAGTAAAAATGAATGAGGACATCTGTGTTAACGGGAACTCTTAGTACCTTGGGGTTTATCCCGTTAGGTAAGAAGTAAGCAAAGCTGCATTGGACCACTGCTGAAGTTTTTAGCCAAAATTGGATGCATGGCATGCACCACTCAAGTGCTATATTGCCTTTGAGGAAGGACACCAGTATGCCTCTGACAGTCCCTGAAAAGGAGAACATTTGGCCTTTGAGTCAAAAATCTCTTGTACATTACTGCAGTTATTTCTGGTTATCACACGTCAGTGGCTTAGATGATGTCCAGACTGATGGACATGTATTTCTCTAGTCACAGTAAAGATTTTTTTTTTTTTTTTTTATTTACATATGCTATTTCTAAGTGAAAATTGGCTCTATTTCTAGCATAGTACAATGTGTTAGTACACAGTTAGCTGTTGCCTGAAATCCTGTATTAGGAATAGATTTTCTGTTTACAACTGCATCTCTATCCCAGCAAAGAAAAACTTTGGAAGAAAGGATACATATTTTCTAGTGGAATGGAACATTTCAAACATCAGGATTTGGTACATAGCTCTTAAGGCTCACAACTCTATAAACTAAAACCGACTGAAGTCCATAGGACTAATGCTGTTTAGTATCTGAACACCTCTGAATGCATAAGTACACCAGATAGGAAATGCCAGGCAAAAAGGTTATGGTTATACAAAGGTGCAAATGGTGTTTAAGCATGTGGCAAGTCCCATTGATTCACTGTGACTCCTCAAGTACTTAAAATTAAGCATTTGCTTATGTACAGCTGATAATTCAGTGTTTAAAACTTTACTCCTGACAGTTTTGGCAACATGAGAAAATAAATGTGTTCATAGTTCAGCTGTGTGAAGCAGAGAGGAAAAGTCAAGGACTCAGGGCAATTGACACTTCTAGAAATGAAGAACAACGTGTGGAAGAGCTTTAGTGCTACATATACAGCTCTAGTTAAAGAGAAACCTTTGCTGAGCTGTGGGAAAGGCTGAACTCATGGAAAAACCATGTAGCATATTCAACTTAATTGTATCCCTTATGCAGTCCCTAAATGATGTGCAAAGGGATGATCCTAATCAAGAAAGGCTCAAACTGTTGGCTAAAAGCTTAGAAAATTGCTATTTATTCTTATAATCTGAGCTTCTTTTCACATTTCTTAAACGTACAGGACAAAATTGAAAGCTTAAATCAATGAAAAATATTCTGTGTCTGGATTTTGTGTATTCAGCATTTTTTCTGCAAACTGAACATGATACAGTTTGGTTCATGGCCAACTTTCATAACAAAGCTTTATTTTAATTATTAATATATTTTTTTATTTAAAAGAAAAAAAAAACCAAAACACAAAGGATAAAAAAATGTCTGTCTTCTATGATATTGCTCAGGCTACATGAATTAGACATGAGAAGTTGTGGCTCCATTGAAAACAGATTTCTGCTCAAGTAAATGCTGAGGAAGCAATTTTGCACTCTGCCAGAATGAGTTATTTATAACATCTCTAAAAATACTTTTCCTAATTTTGACAATACTAAGAAAATCTTGTTTTGTTTTAGCATGAAGAAAAATTGGCTGTATATAACTTGTGTTGTCTTAAAAGGATATCCAGAACCCTATCTTTTATTTCAATCAGTACAGAATTGGAAAGGAACAACAGAAAGAAACAACAGGAGATGTGCTTGGGTATTTGAGCATAGCCCCAGTGAGGAAGACTCAGTGTTGTTTATCGGATCTTGAATACTGCCAAGTCAAGCATATGTGACTTCAAAGGGAACCCAGAGTATGGCCTATGATACAGTAGAACATCATGCAAAGTGGCACAGCCGCATGTGCCTGGCAGCAAAGTAATCAAACCTTCTGTGAAAGTCAAGAGAAAAATTCAAGAAGTGGATGGAAGCAGAATGCCTGCTATTGTCATTAATGTACAGTGGGAGCTGACCGAGGCCTCTGTTTAAATAGATAGGATAACTGCAGTGAAGTGGGACTGCTTTAAAGAGGACAGAGTCCTCTGTAGTAGAAGCCAGTGTGAGGGCACTTTCCTATTGAAGCAGGTCAAAAAATAGGTATATGTAATGCTTGTGCCTTCATTTCTGTCTATTAAAAAAGGTTCTTCAAAGCTTTTAGTCCTTTTCTACAACCACCAGTCCTCTGCACGCTTTCCCTTTTTGCTAGGTTTTGTTACCACTTCATGGTATTACTTACCATAACGGGAAGTGTCTCAGCTTTACTCTCCCATGCATCCCTCTTAAATACAGGAGTAGCTTAAACATACCTACATAAATGGGTGTTTGTTAGGATCATTTTTTTAGTGCAGCACTGAGAAAAGATGCCAGACTGGTTGATTCAGTGCATGAAGTTTTGGTTTATATGTGAAACAGGCACAGCAGTATTAGTGATGGGAGAAAATTTCAAACATGTTTGTGTAAGAGTTGTTCACAGAAGCACAGAATTGTGGAGGCAGAAAATGACCTCTGGAGATGGTCGAGCTCAACTTGTTTCTCAAAGCAGGGTCAGATGCAGCGGGTTGTATTTCAGTACAAGTGTATTTCAACTTGTGTCCATAGCCTCTTGTAGTTTCCCTGGGCACCACTGAAAAGGGCCTAGCTCCATTCTATTTTCACCCTCCTGTCAGACATTTATACACACTGATAAGATCTCCATGAGTCTTTTCAGAGATTAATGGTTCCAGCTGTCTCAACTTCTCTTTGTATGTCAGATGCTCCAGTCCCTTAATTATCTTCACAGCTCTTTGCTGGACCCATTCCAATAAGTCCATTTTGCTTCCACTTTCCACTGTGCTTAGTGATCCCCTTCAGTAATTGAAATTTTGGGTCTGAAACTGAAAATTATGCTGCCATTATCAGTCCTGGTGTCATTCCTGCTAAGTATCACCCCACCCTCCCAAGGGAGTTAGAGCTATCCAGCCAACCAATGTCTTGGTGTTACGAGAAGAAATACTCTTCTGCAAGAGCAACACACCTGTTCAGCCCTACTTGGAGGATAGGTTTCCTCTCTTTCTTAAGTCATTGCAGGTATTGTTTCACACAGTAGGATGTTGGAATACTTCCCAGTAACATCTAAAAATATTGAATTGCAAAGACTGTAGTTCTGCCTTTAGTAGAAAAACACAGAAAAGGATTTGACCAGTGTTAGATAGGTGCGGAATCCTATGCTCTATCTTTTGCGTTAATGTTTCAAATAAGCACTCTTAAACAGGAATAAAAAAGAAAAAGAAAAAAAAAAAATATCATAATCATTAAATTGAAAAGGAAATGCAATGAAACTGTATGCAAGCTCATATTTTCGTTAACAGTATTTTTACTTCACACTTTCTATTCTTTTATTTTAAATGTTAGTTTTTCTTCATCCTTTAAATAGTTAATTTGTCTGGATATGTCAAATAAGAGGGATGCTGCATGCTGCCAGGTGGGATAGTTTGACAGCTGCTTGAGTCAAATATAGTATTCTTATACTGCATATATTGAGAATAAATTAGGTGTCACTGAGTTTTATGTTCTTCGTGTTTAACAAGAGCTACATAATGCAAATGGAGAAGTCTTCATAGAATAGTAAATAACTAGGATATAATTATTTGAAAATACTAGGGCATGCTTTAATTTTGAGGCTTAACTTTAATGATTTTCAATGTGGTATTAAATTGCTGATTATGTGGGATGTTTAATAACTTCACAAGTAGTGAGTTTAATTCAATGAATAGTGACTGGTGAATAACTTGCTTCTGTGCTCAGTCAGCGCTCCATATTAAAATGAGGGTGCAATTTTAAGCACTGACTGCAGGTGGGTGGATATACTTCTCTAAATACAACATTGACTCCTACATATAAAGGGAGGTTCCTACCTTACTCAAAGTATTGAAATGCTCCTGCTTGGTTCCAACTGGTTTTGACAAGTGTTTATAAGCCCATTCTTTTCCACAGAAGTATGGAGAGGGGGATTTTTAAAGAACAGACAACCAATCTTTTGAATTCTGAAAGGAAATATCAAATGGGTGTGGTTTTCGTGTGTGAATGTATGATTTATACCTAAAATATGAAGCCACACATATAGGCATTGGTAAGCTGGAGAGAATTTTCAAAGCACTTTTTTATTTAACAAGAAATTCATTTACTACTGCACTTCCAGGTGTCTGTAGTATGGTGATTTATGAGAAAAGATTGTTAGTTTGATTTAGAGTGAAGCTAGGCACTGAAATACATTCACTTTATGACAGATATTTCCTGTTATCTTTGAGAAGACCTCTGCAATAACACTTTCCCATACCCTCCCAGATCTGTTAGCTTGAGAGCCGTTAAGCAGGTTCTAAGTCCTAGGCTTTGATTCCCTTTTGTGTTCTGCCTTCTGGGCCGTGTGGGAGGGGAAATTAGGTACAAGAGGGAGCAGGTGGTGCAGGACCCAGCAGCAAATGAGCTATAAACTTGGAGAGAACAATGTAGGTAGATGCAATTAATTTTATATTTAAGTATACTGTTCCTTCCGCTAGTCACAGCTGCATAAGTCTCACTGTGAAGAAGAAAGGAAGGATGATAGGCAGATATTTGTGATGCAATGAAAAAAATCCACCTAGTTTACAATTTAAGGAGTCTTGTGTTAAAAGCTAAAGCCATCTAAATTCTAGCTTTATGGGAACATTATGTATGTTAAGAGGACTTGGGGACTGTCTTTGGATATGTTTGTCAGCTGTCTAATGCTACATCAAACCTATGACCTTTTTTTTCCTTTTTTAACTCTGAGCTTTTTCACTAAATTATGATAAAATAAGAATCTCCACTATTTATTTCACTAAGTTTCATGTACATCATACATATGGTTATAATACTTGTTAAATCAGAGATGGAAAAAGGTAGATTATAGATCATAATTTTCTCTGTTTACATCAATTAAATAATGACCAGTTCTGCTATGCTTGCTTCACTACAGTAGCAGAGAGACGAAGTTTTTCTTCACATACAGGACTGGTAGAAGACCTATACTTATATGACCATAACACCTAGAAAGTCCACTACTGGATTACAGTCATACAGTCAGTGCTGTGTCCTCAGCAGTGGTTGCCTCAGTTGTCTGAAGTAGGCCTGGACACAAAGGATATGCTTTGAAGAGAGTCCCCTTAGAGCAGTAAAAAAATCACCCTTGTAATGAATAAGCAATGGTGAAATGTACGCTGTTTGGAGTATCTAGACCAAGTCTGGGCGTCCCGAGGGAGAACAGGGAAAGGAGAACAACTTCTAATTCAATCATGAGTTTATGGACCGCAAGCAGAAACTGCTGTATGAAATGGTATGCCTCGTATTCAGAACGAGTGGGATTACAGAGGGATCATTTTCAGTCCTTTGGGCTCTTAAATGTCAATGGAAGTTGGAGACCCTCTGTAATGAGGGAGCATTTCATCCGAGAGGAATGAGGTCATTCAGAGTCATGGGGCTTACAAATAGGCCATGAGATGAAATTCCAAATTATTATGGAAAATAAGTACATGTTTGCAATGAGTGTGTTTATGTGGAAATCCTTTGCCTTAGTTTGAATGTTTCTCTTGGAATCACTTGACCCCCAGAGGCAGTCTTCAAGAAATAAGTTTGGAAGAAATATACACATTTGGCCTGCGAAAGCTAGTTGAGTCAGATGTTTGGATTTGTCACTCCCCTTTCTTATATAAAGTCTAGGCTCAGCTGCTCAGGAGGGTTTGCTAGCCAGACCGAGGAGACTGGTTATTCTGAGCTACGTTTCCTGCCTTGTCTGTTCTGCGGGAGATCTGATGCATTTTGGCCTCTGATGTAGCTGTTGTGTTCAATGTTGTAAACTGCTTGGGGTAAGTACAGGAGGCTTGAACTGTCTAGTGGCTGTTCAGTGAATGAGTTTGAACCCAAGTGGCAGCAGAAAGAAAAATGAATAATGTCTCCTGATTCCCACAAGGGAGAAGACACTGAAGTTTAATGACTGAATACTCTATAACTTTTTGAACCAGGCCCAACAGGGGAAAAAATGAAATTAATAATTTTAAAATTGGTAGGAAGTAGAATGACCCAACAAAGTTGTGTTTTGGGTTTTTTGGTTTGGTTTGGGTTTTTTACTATCTAGTGTAGTGTAATACAGTAAGATTTTCCATCAAAAGCAGGATACCAGCTTTAGCTCAGCAATTACCTAGTTGTTACCAAACAAGAAGCAACAATATAATAATCCATGCAAACTTTAAATTATTAAATATGAATCAAAATTGAATCTTTATCCATTTTGCATATTATATAGTTTGGGTTTTTTCTCTCAAATCTGGATTTCTTGTGTTCTGCTCCACTCACTTCCTGGATCTGGCTGTGCCTAACCTGCCTCGAGGAAGGTACTGTCTAATTAAAACGGCTTATGTGGAATATAAATTCAGCTACAGATTTCTGATTGTTCTGCAAGAGAAATATGTTCTTCTAACCCAGCCTAACTGGGAAATAACTGATGTAGCTTCCAGAAGTGACCCAAGTGACTCCAGCATTAGCCAGTGAAGTATTTCAAAATAATAAATGTGATTTAAACACTAGATTATTTGATGTCCCAGAAAATGTTTGTACTTATTTTCTTGCCTTCTACTATCCTAGTCATTTGGACAGCATTTGGGAAATGTCCCTTAGCATAAAAGCTGAAACCATGCTATTTTCAAAAAGCCTTATTTTTGTCTTTGCACTCCAGAAATAGTAGCTTTTGAATAATTGGCATCAGACATAGCAGCACTGTTACCCTAGGTAATCGGTGACATAGCAGTTGCCATGACATGTCTAATTAGTGGGTAGTTTACCTCCCTGTATATTTTGTGTCCAGTCTGCTCTGCTTACATATTCAGGATTTAGCATGACCAAATACTCAGCTTTGAAAATCTGTCACTACATGTGTGGAAAAAGGGAGGTACACAGGACCTTGCAGAGCTGACTACAGCAGCATTATCACCACCATCAAATCTGAGCCTAAGTTTACATGTGCAATGCAATCTACTTTGTTTCCTCTTCTGAGCACACAAAGTTGTGGACATTTACATGCCCATTTTTCAAACTCTGGCCTTTACATGAGTTCCTTCTAGTGTTAACTAAGGCAGCAGGCACTTACCTGAATGGTGCTTTCCATGGGGGTTATGCCCCTTCTCCTCAGAAGAGATAAGCAGTCTAGGGGCCGTTACACGAACGGTTACCCAGACAGCCGTTTGAATGCCCACACTGATTTGCTGAGAGGAGGGATGCAGCAGTAACCAAGGCCATGACCAAGCAGCCAAGACATCGGCAAAGCCAAGTCTGCCATCCTCTTCCCCTTCCTTCCCTCTCTCATATAGTAATAAAAAATGATTGCTACCTATGTTGGGTATTAGCCTCAATTGCCAAAGTAATGCAATTTAGCTAGAAATAGTGTGAACTGGGACTTAGTCTTCATTCCTATTTCCATGCTGTAAGTTTTCAAGCTAACTGTTAGCTGCCTGCCAAACCAGGCCCATAGATATGGCTTAGTCTGGTACTTATTTTGCACATATGTAAGAGGGTGCTTCTGGAAGCCGTGTGATCTGTGCAAACTGTGCAGTTTTCACTTGCTCTGATGAGAACCACCCAGTTAGTCTGAGACAGCTGAGCCTCAGCATTTTAATAGGTCTGTGTGCTGCTAGACCTCATCACATTGTTATACACAGGAGAAGGCAATTTTAGTTTTCATATTGAATAGCAGTGCTCTAACCTAAACATATTGCTTTGAATCAACGCAACCTAAACTTGAAAGCATTCATAAAGTGGAAACAGGTGTAGTCAGCTGTTTAAGTACTTTGCAAGTTGTTTGACACATTACCACAGTAGTTTGATTCACATTTGAAAGTTAGGCATTTGCATAAGTGAAGTGAGATCATAAATCATTTTGGACAGCATATTATTATTGTGTTCCTGTGGATTGATGGAAACAAGTAGCTGAAACAAAGCAATGCAAACTTGTTCTGAACATACATACATGTTTATGATCATTAAAGCAAAGAAAGTAATAGAGTAATTTTTCATAAATAATAAAAATCAGATGATCTTTTTCTTCAAATGCATTATTTTTGTGCTTCCTTTCGGTAAGTTTGTAGTTGCTGAGTTGAAGTGCCTCAAATGTTTGTTTAAATAATAAGCCAATAGGGCAACTAAGTTTCATGTAAAAGGGAGCTTAGGCATTGTGCTTGCAGAAGTGAATTCCAACTGCTACAGAGCACTCTGAATCATGCACTATCTGGATTTCCTTGTTGTTTTTTGAATAATTGTTGCATGCCATGACTCATGATCTTTATTTCCCTAGTAGTACGCACCACTCTATATTTTATGACATGCTGCAAAATGGATGAAAATATTAATCTTATTTTAGAAAAAGTTAATTTAATAGAGGAAGAAGGGAGAGAGCCAAGCATTATGTTATAGTTTTTTGATGAATGCTCTATATTTCATCTTTATGTACTTGAGCCAAGAGAATAACTCATCTCTTTGCATAAACATATGGTGGCTTTGTTTTTAGGCAGATTTGTGGCAGTGAGTGAGTGACTTTCCAGGCTCTGACAGTTGTCATATTCATGGGCAGCAGTACTGCCAAAGAGCTTACATATTAACATGGTTATTCAAATTTCCTGTAACACCAGAGTCCTGGATTCAGAAACTGCTTCTCCTAAAAAGTTGAATATTACTAGCTTGGTTTGCTTGGGGGAGTTCTGTTTGTTTGTTTGGGACTTTTTGCTTGTTATTTTTACAGTTTTTGAAAGTCTTTATTTAGGAGCCAACATTTACAATAGAAACTGATTGCCTTTGATCCAAAGTAGTCAAAGATACTGGATTTCAGCAACTGCAGCCTTTTTCTGGAGGATAGATCTGTTTGTGGTGTTTAACCATGGGAGCTGAGTAGCATATTTTTCTCAATAAACAATAAATACAGGAGGCCGTGAAATGGAAAACATTGGTCTTTTGCTTGACAAAAAACATCTGACAGATCCACTTTTGCCTCCTGATAGGTAAAGAAAGCAAGAAAAGGAACATAATGAAGAGAAGTCTTGAATAACAAATTGTAATGATAAGGTTTTTATGGAGAAGGGAGAACCTAGATACAGGACCTAAAAGACCATGGTGTGCTGTGCTGAGAAACCTTTATTCAAACATATAAAAGGAAAAGAGAATATTCTTTTATTAGACAATTAGTGTTTTACAGCCATTAAAACAGGATCTCTTTCCAGTCTCCATGCATCAAAACTTACTTAAATGCAAATAGCAACCTTAAATGTCTTCTTCCAATTTACTTTTGCAGTCTAAGAACCCAAAAGGTCTATCTGAACTGATATGCAGTCTCAAAACAGAAGATTTTCTATCAGTTTATTGCACTTCTTTAATCAGGTCTAAATCAAATCTGTGTAATCAATAACAAACTGTACATTTTTATATGATGCAAATATTATCTAACATATAATTAGGAAGCTAGCACAAAAGACAAATGCAATAATGAAAGACGACAACCACTTCTGTTGCCGTCTTCCAGATCATTTCACACCCAATGTGATGAGGTTTTATAACCCAAGGCTGTCAAAGAAGCTGACCAAAGAAAGTGAACAAAAACAGATCAGATTTTGCATTATATAAATACATAGATGCTGAGTCAGAATAGGAAGGAGCTGTCAGTGGCAAACTTTTTATTTCTGGATATTCAGGAATATTTAGAAAAAGATATTATTAGCAGTTGCCTGCTTCCTAAATTAATCTTGTAGAGAGAAGGTTCAATATGGAAAAGAAAACAATTTTTTTAGTTTTGATACAACAAACCACTTAGCCATGTGCTACATTTTATAAGCTGGGTAGCAAAGCAATGAGGCATCTGCTTGAGTTCTCCCAACAGTACCACTTAAAAATTAATTCAAGAAGCTTTTGAGCAATCTTGCTTGATCCAGTAAAACACTGAAGAATGTGAGAAGCAATATGGTACACTCCTGGTGTTACCTGACCTCTGTTGCTAAATCTGTTACAGATTTTTGCTGAATAAGCTTAGTTTCATTTGTCCCAGTCCACTGGGGCATAAATTTACTCTTTTCTTGGCATCGGGGGATGGATTTGTTTTTGTATTAATTGCAACCTTTTCCCCCAACTATGAAGTTTGATGATCACAAAGAATCACAACTGAATGGAGAACAGCAGCAAAAGTGATGAAGTTTTCACATCAGGTCAAGTTTGAACTGATGCAATGAACATTGTCAGGCAACAGCTAAACTGGGTGAAACCCCTACGTTCAGTAACATGAGATCAACTTGCAGTTTGTAATTTTTGTATTAATACTGCCATATATATACACCTGTGTGGAGGATGATCAAGCCACAGGACAAAAGGGAGACATAACCTTTTAGAGTTTCCAGTTTCCTGAGCTCTTACACTTTTTCAAGTGTGAATGTTTTTGGTATATAGTCCATTTTTTTTTGGTATATTGCCCATGACTTTTTTCCCTCTATTTTGTGGTAGCTAAATTATATCTGAAAACTTAAAATTTTTCATTTTCATCATGGATCATGGGAGTCTTTAAATTGATTCAAGTTGCATATGTTGACCGACCCTTACACAGACAGTAATTGCAATTGCTACTCCATAATTTCTCTGAAAAATATTTCCCATGTTGTGTTAGCTGAGCACATTTCAATAAACCAGTGGCAGAGTCTGTAATGATTGGTTGTAAATCTCAGATCAACACCTAGCTGAAATTGTCCTGCAGTATTACAAAATGTCTTCTTGCAGTTTCATCACTAAAAAGACAGCTGGTGTAGCTGTCATAAATTATTTAAAATTTGAGACACGAATTTGAAAATATCCTAAAAACACAAGACAAGAATATTCATAATAATTGCCTTAATTTGGCCCACAAGCCATAACTCCAAACAATAGGCAGCTAGGCATGACTAGTAATGCACAGAATTTTTGCTAATAGACCTTTCTGAGAAGCTCTGGGTTACCTGTATCTCTTTCTCTGGAATATGTATTTTGTAGTTCAGCCACTGAGTTGTTTCTAATAGAAATGGTGGCTACCGTATTTCAGCATGTGACCATATTTTGCCTTGGAATGAGGCAAAGTAACCAGCTCTACACCTTGAGCTACATTTTGGTTTTTGTGCTTCTTCAGTATTCTAAGCAAAAGATAGCCATCAGGCAGGGGATGTGCACAAAGAGTAACAGTAATTTGCGGGCTTAGGCACTCTATATTGGGAGTTTAGGCACTTGGCTCTTCAAACAACTTAAATTTGATTGGGCTGCTATTGCCTCTCTGTTAACTTTTATGATAGAAAGACAGTCCTTATCTGCAGTGCTTTGAGGGAACGAGAGAGGAAGAAGGTAGGTCTCTCTAAATCAACTCTTATAATCATCTCTAGTTTGTGGGCAGAGTTTTCACTGTTCCTTTGAGAAGTTCAATTATGTGAAAATTACAGAAGTAGCTGTAGGAGATGTTCTCAAGTGCCTTTGGTATTAATTCAGAGAGGAATGAGTCAAAAAATAAGTTGAAGCCTGACATTAATCTCTGAATTTGTAGAAAAGCAATTGTTAGAAAATTCCCTACTGATTTATTTTCCCAGTTCAATTCAGAATAATTTTGAACAGTAGGTTATTCAGCACAGAGTTTGTATTTCTGTTCTGTATAGCTGGCATAAAATATTGCTGTCGAGTCAATTTGGATCAGTAAATATTTTTTTCCTGCAGTCTTCGATTATGTTTTTTAAAAGGGACAGAGCAGGCTGAAAAGCTGATAGTGGAAAACGAACTATTCTACTAACTCTGATTAATATCAGTTGGTTGATGGATCAAAACCAGAATCTGAAATCAAAACTTTTTTTTTTTATTTTTAATACAGTGAAGCTAAGAGTTGAGTCTGTTTATAATATTTTTTGAATTGAAAAGCTTGAGAATCTTAAATCCCATCTGTGTGTGCTCAGAGCTTATGAAAGAAGCTGGGTTTACAACTAGTTTATTCAGGTCAGGGTCATCAAATTGTGTTTGTGTGGCCTGATGTCATCAGAATTATTGTATTTTAGCTCACCGTCTCTGTGACAATAGCATTCAGAACTAGCACCTATGAATCTGACCTAAAACTAAACTCTATATCCTTAGGCAATCTTGGATCATGAACATTAAATCTCTTCTAACTGCAAATGATATTTCCTTCATTAATTTCTAGAATTCCCCGAGTTATCAATTACACAAAGCCAAATGTTCAATGTTGAAAATGCCCAGTAGATTTGTATCTTAAGTTCTCTAAGCAGTTCATCATTGTTAAGAGATAGTATATGTGACTTACAAACACTTAAAAATCCCATGAAATTATGAAATTATCATCATATTGGGAATCACTCTTCCACAATTTGCATGAAAAGCAAGGCAGACAATTTGCATAGACAAGGCAAATGTATACTTTCCAAGAGGAACAGCAACAGCTCAGGATAATATGGCAAGTTTATTTGTCTCTGGTTTTCCAGCTTAGATGAAGTCTATATGTATGAGCTGGGACCAAAAGGTCCCTTTAGTTCAGCTGTTCTTAATGTTATGCAGTTGCTATACCATGGTGTACAGCAATGGGGAAAAACATTTCCATATCCAATTACAAAATAACAGGTAAAAGAGCAAGCACATACAAAGCCTGGCTAGGACACACAGCTTAGTATCACATGCCTTGCTCTTAAACCCGTGTTCTCAACAAGAGCTCCCATCAAAACTAAGATCTCTTTGAAGACTTGGAAAATTTCCTGTTATATTTGATGAAAAACAGAGCTTTGCATGAGTTATTTTCACAAGAAGAGTACAGGGCACAAATCAAATTATTAGGCTCCCTTCGGGGTGCTCAGACAATTGCACTGCTGGATTGACTGGGTGTCCTGAAGCGTACGTGGAGAGCTCAGACTGTGTTTGCTGATGGCACTATCTTGTCCCCATGGAGTTTTTGACTTTTCCATCTGAAAGGCAAGTGAAGGGGGGAGCGCAATAATCTCAGTATATTTGTTACTTGACATTACAGCACAAAAATTTGAAGAGAAATGCAAAGGTATTACTACCTTTGCCTTAGCAAAATTTTTGATAGTCGCTTAGTTCATATAGAGGAAGCAAAAGCAGTTAGCGTGGTGGTCTTTTTGTACCTTCTCTGGGCTCAGGACTTTCTTAGGGTTAGGATGGTGGTCTTGGTATATTAAAGGAGGTACGAGATCATTGCTTCACACTCGTGTGAATAAATGAAAACACAGGCTGCACACTGTCTTCAGGATGCTCTCCCTTGAAATTTTCCATTTACTTTTGGTAGTAACTAGTTTTAATTATTCCTCCTTTGGGATGCACAGTGTACCTGCCACAAGTGTTTTCCTTTAGAAGACATTTCACCAGGAGTACCCACACAGGTGCTTTTTAATAACATAAAGGATCTTTGCACAGACCCTACAAACCTTCAGATTTGCTACAGCATTATGAAAACAAATACAAGGAATCTAAATTAAAGCTTTTGTCACATTTCTGAAAAAGAAGGGATTTATTCTGGAGTCTCGAGGAAAGCTTGGAAGTCCATTTCCATGGTTTCATTGGTGGTAGAGGGATTAGGTTCGTTTCTTACCTAGTGCTTTCAACCAGTTATATACAAATAACTAGCAATATCTGCACAGATTTTTTTTTTTATAATTTTTCTAATGGTAAAATGACACAGACTAGCTTCTGATGTACTTGTGCTAAGTAACATTTTATTTGACAAATAGTTCTACTGAACTGAGAGGGAGGAAGTAGATTTAATATTGGGTTCTGGAATCGGACCATAAATAAATGTTGACTTTTTTATTGTTTCAAATATCTTATCTCTGCAGTTTCCTGGGGTAGACTCAAGATGTCCAAAATTAAGATCATTGCTCTGTAGTTTAAATGAAAAGAAAAATTAATTCTGCCTGAATTTATTTCCCACAAGTTTAATGCTTTCAAGATGATGTGCTTCATCTCACCCTGAGCTTCACCAAAGTCAGTGGAATCAGGCCAGTGGTAAACATTGTCTAAAATTCCAAGAAGGAAACTTCCTTCACAGAAGATGAATACTGCAGTTTTTAATTTAAACTGTAGTTTTTCAAGACAGAGAGAGATTTAGAGAGTCAAAAACACACCTGGGAATATTTTATAAACTGAAGTATTTTCCCAATGAAAATGTAAAGCTTGTCTTATGTTATGTCCAAAATTTCATCTTAATTAGGGTTTGCATTCCCTACAAGCAGCTATATTTTGTGTTTGTTTTGACATCAGAGACATGCTGTTAATTAAATGTCAGGAAAAGCAAAGGTGGTGGAGAAAAAGAATGACACAAAATATGTACATATGAAAATGTGGATATGTATGTTTGTGCATGTGAAGCCAAGTAGTTTCTTTTGCTCCCAGAGTCAGCATTGAGCTCATTGTTGAGCTTTTTTGCTTTCTAGACCTCACTGGAAAAAAATTACCTTAATGGAAGGGTAAATGAAATGAACTGAAGAGAATCTTTTTGTACTCAGTCTTTAGTAACCAACTCTTCAGTTTCCATTCTGAAGGTGAACTCTGATCAGCCATTCTTCTCTTTGTAGCACAAAGGTTTTTGGGATGTCTTAGGACTTGTTTGGTTTGGTTTGTTTTCCTATTGTTCTGATTTATTTTTTATTATTAGCTTCAGTTACTCTTAACCCAGCTGTTAGAAACACTGATATATGACAAGATGCAGTAGCTGTGACTTGACCTCTTGTTCTGTCTGAAGATACACAGTGGCTGGAAGTTCACACTCGATTTTCGTCATCTATAACTAAATTTGAGTTATAAGTGTGAAATGGGAGCAATCATTAACTGTTTTTAAGTATCCATTGAACATGATTTATAATAATAAGTTGTGAAAGGGTAGCACACGCAGTAGTCAATTCTTCAAATGTTTATCATATGCTTAGTGATCTAGTGAATTGAAGCATACATGGAAATCGTGTATGTTAGTCCTGAAGGCAATTCTAGATTGTTCCTGTTGTCCCATACAGGGACTACTGAACCTAGCAAGGACCATATAGATGAAGACAAGCCATTTTCTAGGTACTGGGCCAGAGGACAATTGGTCCACTAGAGTTTCTCATACCTTTTCAGATACGATTTCTTGTTTATCTTTATGCTTCTAATGACTAATGGCCTAATTTATGCTCTAGCATGTGAGTTATTTTCTGTGTACTCTGGCACTATACAGTCCTCCGACAGCAAATCTACCCCACCTCCCCATGCATTACAAAGAGATATACTTGTTTTCTTATACCAGGTCTCAGTAGAGGAAGGAATATTCCCTCCTGGAGAGGGAAAACAGTACTCCATTTGTCCCATCAAGTTATCACCTGTTGAGCTAGTTAATACTCCACTCATTTATTTTATGACATTAATCACAGAATCTGAATGTTGCATAGATTTTTAAGGTAGGAAAAAAACCTGCCAGAGAGTCAAACTACAGCCTGTTTGGCCTGTGTCTATATCCTGATTAGGGAGACAGTCAAGTCATAGCATTATATCAAATAATATGAGATTTAGAATGCAAAAAATCACAACAGATATCTTATTCAGCACCAGATAAAATCTGAGTGAAAAATTAAATTTAAGAATGGAGTCCTGTTCCAAACCCTTCTGGAGACTGTTTCTAGATACCTGAGGAGCTGCCTCCCTCTACAGGACCATGCCTGACCATGACAGCTATGGAATAACAGCAATACCAGCTGTGAAATGGAAACTAACAGGCAGCAGGAAGAGAGGTTTTTCACAGACTGTTTGAGCAGTGGTGTTTACTCCTGTAACATATTAGGGATACCACTGGTTGTCTTGGAAGAGGGAGTGGTTTCCTTTAATTGACTTAACTTTCTCTCAAGTAAGTAAATTTCACTGAGGAGGGGAGAAAGGCATAGAGTACGTACTGTATGTCAACTGCTTTTACAAATGTTTTTGAGCAATGGTTTTGACAACACATAAAAAACTTAAATTAACTGACAGCAGAATCTATATTTTTTTTAGTGAGAAAGCACGTGTACTTAATGTGTATTCTTCTTGCTGTAATACCAACAGCGTCTTGCACATTTTGTTGCATATTGAGTAGGGCACCAAAGCAGTGGATTGAGCTGGTTTTGCCACCCTGACACCACCCAGCTGCATGTGGGCCTTTACAACTTGCCTGACCTCCAGCTCTTTGTCTTTCACCTCACCTGAAGTGAAATCCCATGGGGGCGAGGGGGACTGAATTATGTCTCGCTGTGTGTTTACATGGAGTTCATCGCAACAAAACGTGCTCATGTAACTTATGATCCCTGGGTTGCACATAAACACATTGTACTTTGAGGAAAGGGAATGTGTTGTACGCAGCCTTTATTGTTCTTTCACAATTCTCTTGTGTCATTTAGATGCTTGTCATAGGCTAAGTCTCTGCTATCACCTATGTGTAGAGATGCGTGATATTCCTTTGAAGAACCTAGCTGTAACTTTCATAGTTGTTCCTCTCAAAGAAATTTGCTCACACGGTTTCTTGTCCTTGTGCTTTTAGGAACGTATAGTATCTTGAGTTTAAACTTGGGTTAATCTGTATATCACTGGTATCTAGAGAAGGCTCTTCTGTCTCTAAACTTCATAGTCTTTTGCCATACGGTAATGAGGGCATTAAAAGTGTTGGATGTAGAAAATAACTTTGGATTGACTGATGGTTGACTTTTGCTGAAGTTAAATTGAAAAATTAATAAATAGCAGAGCACACTTTTGAGAAAGGCAAACTTTAGTAGGCTAAATGATACAAAGCTTAAATTAATATTTGGCATTCTAATGTTGGGTGGGTCGACCCAGAATGTCTGTAATTACCCCAGTGTGATCCACGTGAGATTGTAGGGATATGAGACATCTCCAAAATCTTTGTTGGTGAGGTATGTAAAGATAAAGTAAGAGTTGCTGAAGTCTAACTCAGCTAGAATTTGTGTATTAAAACTGATAATAAAAGGGGTTTTAGCTACATAAATAAAGAAATAAATGGAGACACTTTCATGCTGCAGTGACAGCACAGGTGTTGCTTTGGCTGTGGTGTTAGGGAGAAAAAAAAAAAAAAAAAAAAAAATTTTGCCTTTACTCCCTCCCCAAAACTAAGAATGGTAACCAGTTTAGGTAAGATGAATTACCTCTGTCCCAGGAGTGTGAAATAATTAGAAAAGGAAGATGTGAGCCCAGTAGCAAGGACTGTATTGAGACAGCCAGCTAGATACATCTGGAGCATAGCAAATATAATACCTATATTTAAAATGAAGAGAGAAATATTATCTGTGTATCTACACACATCTGTGGTATTGAGGGATTAAAAAAAATAAGATCCTGAAGGACCAATTAAACACATCGAAATATATAAGAAACGTTTTTCTTTATAGTGCAGGCTTTAAGGTGTAGATCAAACCAGATTAATCCCTCTGATAAATTCATACATATATTGTATATCCTTTGTCTAGCATAGTGCATCAGCCTCACATTCATAAATTTCAATTATTAAAACTAGTAAAAAATGGGAAAAGGCAGGTTTAATAGGAGAATGGTAAGAAAAATTGCAATGTAATTGAATCGTAAACAGATGATATAATGACAGGCATTGTTGAAAGGTAGATTACAATGCAGATTAGAGGTGAAGCTCTCTGGATTAATTTTGGAAGAAATCTTGTTTGCTGTTTTGACAGGAGCTGTTCTTGCTGTCTATAACTTTATATGCTTTAAATTCAGGAAGCAAAAAACCTATTTAGAGTGAAAGATCAACACACAAAAAGGGAAGGACATAAACTATCCATAATTATATTTTGTCTGAAAACTAGAAGACCAGTGAGATTATGCAATACCCTCCAGTAGAAGTAATAAGACCAAAACAGAGACATATGACTGCTAAAACAAATAAATGTGTGCATCAATAGTGGGCTAGCCTTGGTGATCTTTTAATCTCTATCTTGTAATGTGTTTTAACGAAGTACAAAGATTTTTTATTTTTTTTTAAATATCAGTAGACTGAAAGGAGAATTTAAACCTTGTGCATTGAAAGCCACGTTCCAAATAACAAGGATATGGGAAAATGTCACATAGTCAATCCTCAGTGACACCTCTGTCCTGAGTAATGAATATGGGCCGTATCTTATTAGAGGAGAAAATTGAGTATGTAATTACAGACTTAATGCAAATTATAATGCAAATATTATCAGTGAGATTGAGTCAACATTGCAAAGGGCAACTGTAATTCAGATACTTTGCTTTTAGTTTAATGCTGTAGTAACAGGTTTGGGTTGTTGGGGTTTTTTTGACATGTGTGAGTGTATAATTCCTATTTACATTAAGACAGAACACCAAGCATGTGTTTTGATCAAACACTGAATAATTACTACAGGTGGAAAGTATTCATTCCAGGGTTATCAAACCAAAGCAGTAGGAGTGATATAACTTTAACCATGTTTTTTTTTTCTTCTCTTCTTCTTTTCCCAACTTGGCATATATTAGCTTTCTGAATCAAAACTCACCAAGCAAGTTTCCAAGCACTTTCCAATCTGTCTGCACTCCCCGAGTTCCAAGAAACAGAAAGGCAGATCCAGCTGCTAGTAGCACTTTGAAAATGTTGAAATCTCTTGGAGTAGCACAGAAAGATCTTGGTCCATAAGCTATCCGCAGCAAACATGGCATCAGTGTAAAAGTTACAGCTCCCTTTAAAGGCCAAATTGGCAGCAAAAGTTTTTAAATCCTTAAGAAGGATGTAGAAAATACCTAATTCTATATGAAGAAATAAAAGTATTCTTTTGTGGTATAGATGTTGAACAATAACTAGGCAGGAAAGGCTCTGCAAAGACAAGATTAACTTTAATTTCTGTAACTTAGTCTAGTATAGATTTTGATGATTATGTAGACAGTCACTGGCAGAAACTATATAATATATAGAAAATATATAAGTTGACTTTGTCACAAGCAAGAATTAAAAATGTGCAAATGGCTATCTAGGAGCCCAGTGTAAAGTAGCTGAAAATAAGATCCTTGGAAGAGTTGCATTTGAGATAGAATTACTCTGTCATAATTTAGAAAAAGGTTGGGTGACAGAGCTAAATATTTTTTATTTAGTTAGAGATGTGTAAGGAAGAACAAACAGGATAAAAATTTTATCATGAGAAGAAAATTTTCCACAAATGCTTGGAGACTGCTAGAAGAAAAAGCTAGAACATCACAGTGTTTTGTCCACTTCCCTAACTTATCAACAAAATTAGTTGTGCCTTGGAGGTCCTAAGCCCAGAAATGTACAAGAAAGAAGATATAGTAGTTTTAAAAGGAATTAAAGGTGGAGTAATTCATAATTCAAGCTGGGAATGTCTTAGGAAGGTCAACTTGTCACAGGATGTGCTTCCATGAGAATTATCTTTATTAAAGAAGCTGGCTCATGGATTTCAGATCCCATAATGCAGTTTGCTGACTTTTAAACTGTCAGGACTCGAGATGCGTTGTTCAGTGCTGCTACAAGCTAGAATGGTGAAAATATCCCTCTTTAAGAAAAACCCTCCAAAACTGTACCTGTAATTTAAAAGATAGAGCTGAGATGGGAGACATAATTGTTTAAACTGTTGTCACTGGAGAAAAAAGCCTCAAGTCATGCATTCAGTTGTGATGATGACAAGCTTAAAGATAGCATGGACATGTGAGCAAACCCGAACTGGCTTGTTTTTTTCCATTAATTTTTTTTTTTTTTTTTTTGGGTCTCTTCCCATCCCTCCTCCTCAAGGCAGATTAAGGTTAATTAAAATACTTTCAAATTTTTCTGGGATGCCCTGGCTGATTGAGCTGGTTACCAAACACATTGTGAGCTTCAGCCAAAGCTTATCCCATGACTAAGTCATGTTAAGGTTCCTCTGCTGTATGATATGTTTTAAGCTGTGGGCTGATACTGCATCCTTTCTCTTAAAGAGGATGCTAACAAAGCTTCTCTTCTATCTCACTGTCTGTTTAATGAAGCTCATTACTATAGTATGCACCTTTGGAATAGCCTTAAGTTTCCCTGCATCCTTGGCACAGTTTGATAAAACTGTGATGGATGCTAAAAGCATTCTGGGGACACTGATTCACATAAGCCTTGTAAGCAGAGGAACTGACGTTACAAACAGGAAAAGTTTAATGAAAGGCATTTGCCATCACAGGGACTTACTAAAAACATCTGAGTTGATAAGAAAAAATACATGATTTCATTTAAAAACAACCCCCAAACAAAACAAAAAACAGTCCCCTGGTTTCTGGTATATTTTTCTGTTTTCAGATTCCTTCCTTCCCCCTTTCCACCTCTATTATCCTTACTTTCTACTACAAGCACTTTTTAGAAGCCCCTCATCCTGTTCCCATTAGCCTTGTATCTCTGGGTGCAGATTGCCAGGCTTGTGATGAGGGACACAAGGTTTTCTGGGTCTCCATAACTGGACTGGAGACATGAGACTGGACAATTGGCAGAAGCTTGCTGTTTGGGACAGGGCTGTGCCTCTCAGCAGATCCACTGGGTACCGTGTAGCAAATATGTGAAGTGTAACTGAGGCTGTACAGTGTAGTGAATAGCAAACAGCAAGGTGATATGGGTTGGGAGGTGGAGTGAAAAGAGGGGTGCTTTTTTTGTCCCATAAGAAACCCAGGGAAGATGATGCCTTTCAGAAGCTTCCTGTGGTCCAGGACACTGAGCTGAGTTTAGGACAACAGGCTATGAGAGATGGCAAGAGCTGTCCACTGTGTGACAGCTATAACACTGTCAGCCAGGCAAATTCATGACAGTAGTCCTCAGTTTAGGCGTTTGCACCAATGTTTATTTCTTTAAAAGCTGAAGGGATTGTGGATGAATGAGTAATTCCTGAGTGAATTCTGTTATATTTTCCATGTATGGTTAGAAATGCAATCATGTTGGGAACGGGTTCAAGAGATCAAGATGTGGAGGTGTGAGAGATATGTTTTAGCCATTTTATGAATCTGAAACAGTAAAAAACAATGCTAGATAAACTAGACGTAGGTGTAACTGTTTCGTTTTGGGGTTTTCACTTCTTTTTACCAGCTGCAGAAATTGCTGGTACTTCATCCTCCTTCTGAAAGAGAAAGACAGAACAGCAAACTCTTTCCATCAGGCCACAGACCAGGCAGCAGATGGCAACTTTGGACAGCCTCCGATCAGGCTGGCTTGAATTAGAGATGAGTCCCATCCCCTTCCAAGTGTGCACAATGCTAGGCTGAACTGGGAATTGGATCATGTCTAAACATTGTGTCTGGACTCAAAACGCAGCAGACTTTTGCTGTACCTGGTCCAAGGGCTTGGCTTGAGCCAACTTCTAATTAGGGCTAGTAACTTAACAGAGGAATGCTCTGCAGGTTGCCATCAGTAGCTCTGTGTTACCTATCTCCTCTGCTGATATTTTAGAAAAGATAAACTGTCTCCAGGGCACAGCTGGTCTCTGAGGGCTGCTTATAGCACTCTGTTTTAACACCTGAAAAGGAAAAAATGCTATTTGATTTGGTAACTCTTTTTCATCTCCTTATAACTAGCTGGACTTTGGAGACATTTACTGTGAACAATCTCACGATAAATGAAAGCAAAGTATTCTCTGAAGTGATCAGTAGCTTTTAAGTAGTTTGCAAATCAGGATCAACGTATCCTTTCCCAACGTAGTGCATAGATGTAAAGGGGCAATAACTTGAAAATGGGCTTCATAACAGCAAAAGGACAAAACCTGGGAAACAATTTTGAAGACAGTCATTAACGGAGATGACAAAAAGCACAGAAGCCTCTCTAATTGGTTTTTGGAGTCCCTTGTTCTCAGACTAGCTGATTGGAGCTGTGCTGCCTCATGTGACTTTCCACTCTCTGTAATCCCTTGCTGCACAGTGAAGGGGAAAGTGTGGTGGGACCACAGAAATGCAGCCCTGTTTTCTCCATCCTGACCTTCCACGTGCTCTCGTGATAAGAGTTTAGGTTTATTAAATAGGTCTCATGTCTGCATCTGACTGTAGACTATCCTACTGAGTGTGACTCTTCGCTGTGGAGATGGGCTCAGCTGCAAAAGGATCTCAGCGCTTCATTCTTTTTAGAGTTTTCACTGCCAAACCCACACACTGGGAAAGGAGGTGATGTTCTTCCTGGCTAGTGAGATGGAAACAGGCACAGGACTAAGCCCATGTAGTACATCTGTGCTCACATGAATCTACCCTTATGTTGGTGTCCCCCCCACCCCCTTTTTTTTTTCACCTGGAAACAATTGTTTTATCGAAACAACTGTTGTATTCTGTGCACATGCTCATAAGTTATACCACAAACGGACACTGAGCTCAGAAAACATGGACATCTGAAGTTGTATATTGGCTTACACTACATGTCTTTGAATGTACTTTGTGCAAAGGGCAGGTCTCGGTCATGCTCTGTCACAGAGCTGTGCTTCTCTGCCCACCCTGGGAGGGGGGTGCTGTCTGCAGCTACTCCCTTGCTGCTTCCTCTTCTGTGCTGCTGAAATCTCTCTGGGTGAAGTTAAAGGGCAGAAACAACACTTGCTCTCCCCCGTCATATCTAGTGGAAAGTTAATTGTCCCACTAAGGCTGTGAGCCATGACTGCTCTGCCCGTGTGGGCAAAAGCATAATCTCATCTTTACTGTGAATTTATGGGCTAGTGTATTGAAAGCCTGAGCTTAAAAATTGCAAAGTCCATGCAATACTTCAGGCTGCTTTAGCATGCATGGCACCCACATCTTGTTAACTTGCCAACCTAATTCCACTCTTTTGCTTCACAGACAAGTACCACTTTATTAGCCACAAATCTATTCTCTTCCCATTTGAAGGGCTCTGAATAGACTTACAGCAACATTCTGGTTTTGTAATACAACAAATCTTTTCACATTGATAAAAATGCTTTAAGAAGTGAAAAAAATAAAATTCAACAGTGACAGAAATTCCAGTCGTTCCTTTCATCTTCCCAGTGTGAGCCAGCAGGTGCAACTTGACATTCTTTAAACAAACCTTCCCCCTGCTTTGTGGCTGAAGAAAGGCTTTGGCAAATGCTGATCCTTTGATATGATGTGTACTTGACAAAATTCACAGGGAGATCTGAACTGCTGCTTTGAAGCAAATGCTTATTAGAACACTGGAGCGCTCAAGTGCACTGTGATTTGGCTCGGTTACTAGTAAGACATCAAGTAAAATGTGCCCATTATGTCAATTCAAAGTCAAGTCTAAACACTCTGACTTCTGAGAATTCTGAAGAGAATTTGTGGCCGTGCAGCTCTGCTGCTCTATTGCTTATCTAATTTGCATTTCCTTCTCTGTCTGTCAGCTCCCCTCTGTATTTCTAGCTGAGCGTTTGGTGAATCATCTGGAATTCATTAAATATTTTCCATTGCTGTATTTTACTTTCTACTTTCAAACCTCCTTCTCTCCCTGTCTCCCCCAAAAATGCACTGCACTTCCAGCTGAACAGGAAAGAAGACAGAGACCTGTCTCCCTCTCACAGCTTTGGGATTGTTCCAGGTTTGTGCTTGGTCTATGTAGGTGTTCAGTGGGGAATATTTGATCTAGAATATTTGGAAAAGTGATGTGAGGAGTGGACCAGCAGCAAGGATGGAAAGTCTCACATTGTTGCTTAGGAAAGCTTTGTAGGTGAAATGAAACTAATGCATCTCTTTCTGCCCTGAGGGGAAAAAAAAAAAAAAAAAAAAAAAAAAGACTGCTAGAATGCCTCTCATGCCTTCTCTCTCCTTATGTCTTGCAATTCCCTATGGAATGTTATAGTTCATTACAACGTCTTATCATTCTCTCATTCTCTACAACTACCTTAAAGGAGGTTGTAGTGAAGTGAATGTCAGTCTCTTCTCCCAGGTAACAAGCAATAGGAAGAGGAAACAGCCTTAAGTTGTGCCAGGGAAGGTTAAGATTAGATATTAGGAAAAACTTCTTCTTGGAAAGGGTTGTCAAGCACTGGCACAGGCTGCCCAGGGCAGTGGTGGAGTCCCCTTCCCTGGAGGGATTTCAGAGCCGTGTAGATGAGGTGATGAGGGACATGGTATAGTGGTGCTTTGGCAGTGCTGGGTTAATGGTTGGACTTGGTGATCTTGGAGGTCTTTTCCAACCAAAACCATTCTATAATTCTTTCTTTCCTGCATGTGAGTAAACCTCTAGCCTGGTCATAGCTGCTGTGCATGAGCAAGCAGCTTAAGGCATGATTCTCCAAGTCTGGAAAGCACTTGCCAAATGCCTGACCTGCCTCTTCCACAGCAGATGGCAGATAACACCCTCCTGTTAGAGGATCTCTCTGATCCTAACAGGCTGTCTAATTTAGTGGAGGTATTTCAAGATGCAGCTTCTGGAAGCTTAGAAAATGCAAGTTCAATCTTGAAATTTGGTGTGAATTTTTAATGCTGAATATAATTAAGTACCAGAACAACCTCCCTGGAGGCTTAGTTTATTCACTTTCATTTGGCATATTTAAAGCAAGACTTGATCAATTTCTAACAGATTTTCTATAGTCTAATAAGAAATCGTCATATTGAAACAAGACTTTCTGGTGTGATCATCAGGGCCTGAGGTGGTATTCACAGAGTTAGGGTAGACAATTGTAACAGTCCATCCTGGCCTTAAAATGTGCGAGGCATTTTTCCATCCAATCATTCTCAATAGATGAAAAACTGCCTTTGGCTAGGGATGGTAACAGTTCTTTACTGAGGTGAACAGAGAGATCATGCTTGTGGTGGTCAGCAGGAGTGGGTGTGTTCAATGGCCAGCCTCTGGCAGGCTCCAGACCTGCAGAATGTGTCCTCGTGCTCCATCCACCACCTGCAAGCAGAAAGCCTTTCTCTCAGCTTAGACTGAATAAATGAATGCAGTTAATTAGTCATTACATCAGAAGCAACCAAGTAAGGAGAAAGGTGCTCTGGGTTTTTGTTTTCCCGGTTGTCATTGGAGAAGTGCTTGGAATTGTTAATTTGTGACATTGTTCAAGTGAGAAATGACACTTGTTTCTTTCTGAAAACTAGCATTTAAACATGCCAAATGTAACTTGTATGTTCAAAGCAAAACATAACATCTTAAATAGTACACCTTACAGCACATGTGAATGCATACACACATACATAGGAAAAGAAAAATCCACTGGCAAGTCTATCCGCCCCAGAGAATGAGTTGGAAGGGCACTTGCAAATAACCCTGGGCAAGGAGTACAGAAGGCTCTACATGTCCAGACTTGATGGGGATTGGACCATTCAGAGATGGTATCAGTCTTGCCTCAGGTATATAAATGCCTGTCTGCTCAGTCTCAAGTGGAATAAAATTGCTAAAACAGTTTGGGAAGCTGTTTTAGGAGAGGCTTGTAACTTTCAGGTAGTCCTGCTGCCAGGTGATGTAGTCACCTCACAATGGTTGCAGTACAGGTTGCATTTCATACTCACGGTTTGTTTTTCTACCTAGACCACTGTAAGAATTAAATCCTTTCAAAGCAATGAAGGTTGCTTGCTTGAAAGCACGTATGCTGTCAGTAAGTCTTGCTCTCAGACACTGAAAAGGGCATGTGCCACTCATGTCATGTCATTGTCAGGTTTCAGGAAGGACCAGCTGAGCTGTCGAGGTTTGTTAACCTTTTGGCATCAAAACAGTAAACTACACATGTTCAGCAAGAAACTGCAAGTACTTTGCTTTAACTCAGCAGGATGAGTGTGCTGAGCAAGGGACCTCTGTGAGATGAGTGTGTGGACCTTATCTTAGCAAGCAGAAACGTTGAGCCAATAACGACGCGATGGCTTTGGCATCAGACTAATGAGCCAGACTTGCTGATGCTAGCCTGCTCAGATTTGGGCTCCTCGACATCAGGCCAGTGCACTGGAGACACTGAACCTGTAATATCACAGTACCTAATGGCTTGGCATCACCACCTCAAGCGAGAGCTGCCGTGCTAATAACCACAGGGGCTCAGCCTGCCACTTAGCCAAAGACCTATTAATTAGTAGTGCTAAGCCAGGAACAGCAGAGAGTCCTGCAAAATTCATATCGATGTCAGCCCTGAAAGAGCTTTGCCACTGTTAAAGAGATTAATAGTTGTTATACAGAAAGTGAAAACCTGCTGTTAGATCTCTTGGTCTGGCTGTGCATTGCATCCCTCAGTCTTCCATGTGATAGTGTAAGAGCTGTCATCCCTTTTTCAGAGGCTAAAGGAGTCTGGTTTGTCCTTTATTTATTTATTTATTTATTTTTTTCCAGACAGGCTCATCTTCTTGCATCTAAAATTAGATGTAGCTTCTGTATTGGCAGCACACAGAGGCATGGCAGAGCATCTAGAGGAAAAGAGTGTGTGAGGCTGAATCTGGAAACCCTTATAGAAATTCACTGTCAGATTGGAGCAAACGAAAAAATGAGCTATCATTTCCAGGTTTGAGGAGGATTTTTACTCCATGAGTAAATAAAAAAAAAAGAAGAATCCATGAGACTCTTCTGTCTTCTAAATGGGAAATACTGGAAACAGGTAGGGAAAAAAAAGCAAACCTCAAACCTGATTATCTTTCACAAACTAGTTATTTGTAAAGTAAAATGCATTTCATCATCTCCAATAGAAACTAGGGTAGTAGGGATGGGGAATTATTTTCCTTCCATTTTCCACAAGTTTCAGTCTCTTCTCATGCCTAGTAAATGTTTCTACAAGTCTGTGAAAAGACATATGGGAGGATCCCAGGCCATCAATATTCAATGAGCATTTAGGACTACAGTCATCTCTTTGCAAATTAAAAACTATGCAGTTTCCATAGTGACCTAAGTAAGATGAGAATCTGAGGGAAGACTAGCTGACCTAAGCAAAGATAAGCAGATAACAAGGTAGGTATTTTAAATGGGTTTGGGGTGGGTTGGTTTGGTTGGGTTTGGTTTGGTTTGGTTTTTTCCTCCCAAAATGCATTTTGAGGAACAGACTGTTATCATGATTTGAAGGATCTCTGGCAATGACTGGGCAGCTAGATGCTGGTGTAAAACTGTTTTGAGTGACCTTCAATGTCCTCTGCTAATGTTTCAGAGTAGTAAATAGCCAGGAAAGAATACTCTTCATTTTCAACTCTTCACGTATCTTCACCAGCTCTTTTTCCTTCTGGCATCACAGCTTAAACAGATGTGCATCTATGATCTGTATCTTTCTCTGAAATTTGTGTGACAAATAAGGCACCCTGCAATGCAGAAGGGACTCACACATCTTCCATCCCACAGTGGCTCTACTGTCCCATCAGTGGGATGAACCCACCACAGCAAGAGACTCTGTGTTTACTACAGAAAATATATTCAACACAAAGTCATGTTCTTTCACAAAGTTCCTTGAACTCTGCTTTTAAACTGAATTTTGTTTAGGCAATGATAAGTACATATAGCCATTTCCATGTTTTGCATGTTTTCATTTTTTAATTACGGGCTGGGAGAATGTGCCCAGTGATTTTGGGTGGGCAAGGAGCACTGAGATTTGGTAGGCAAGCAGATGGTTTTGTGCAATGTGACATTTAAATTGCAGTCTATAATGTGTTTGTGCAGCATTCAGATCAATGGATATCCCTTTAGAAATCAGAAAATCATGATTAACATTTGGATGTTTGTGCAGATGGAGCATCAGAGATGGAAAAAAAGCACGTCTTCTGTATTGTTTTTGTGAAGAACAACCACAGGTATAAACCTGAGCTTAGAGAAATTTCCCCCAAAACACTGGCACTGTCCTTCCCTTTCTTAGGCTGGTGCCCTTGAGGCTCAATACAAGCTCATCATGAATGGGACACTTCTAAGCTACAGGAAAACTCTGAACTGGCCAGAGAAAATTCCTGTGTCTTAACAAGAGTATTTCTCATCCTTCCTAAAGCATTTTGTTTCAAAATGAGGGTGAGGGGAAGGAACTAGTTCCAAATTTGCAGCCTTCCAGCCTGCAGAATTTGCAGCCACTGGTGTGCACTGCCTGCAGCAGGTTCCTTCACACTATCACATGGTTAAAACTGAAGCTTTAGGATCTGAGCACTGAGGCTGATTCTTCTCTGCCAACCATTCTGTTCCCTATTGCTGTTTAGCTGAGAGTCAAACTGTGTGTTTAGAGCCCCTCATGGAGACTTTGCCCCCATTAAGCCAAGTCAATGCAGGTACTGAATCCTTGTGTAACTAGTACAGTTACCTACTGGTATCTAAGTTTTTACTGGGGTAACAAGTTCAGCAAGGTGGTTCGGCTGTTTGCATCACTACAGCAGAAATGTATCTGTAATAGGTGGTTCTCTGCCCTGCATCAGGTTGAATGAGGCAATATTTCCCCACAACAACAACAAAAAAATGAAAGCAAAACGTGCTAGGATAGTTTATATACAATTGTATTGCTCTGATATATCAATAACAGCATTATGCATGAGATTCTATATGGTGTGGATAATAAGACTAATTAGGTATTCCAGCTGCAAAAACAGTGTGAAGAGAATGATGTGCAGTTCAGCTGCAAAAATATGGCATTCGTGTGACATTACGTTCAACTCTCTTCCCCCAAGAGATCTCCCTTCTAGTTCAGTGTGGAAAAGCCAGCCATTGCCAATACTATGTAGTCCGTTTGCTTGGGAATCGGGATACATGCCTCTCTGCAGTTGCCAGCTGGGTGTTCTTAGCAAATATCAAAATCAAATAAAGAAAATTGGACTGTCAAAATCCAAAAGAAGTTAGTAGAGATAAACACAGCTTGATTTGTTGGGATTTGTGTGTGTGTGAGCGAGTAAAAATAAATACTCTTTTTGCACATCTTTAGTTTTCTTTAAAGGGGCACTTCCACAGTTTAGAACAGCTAACAAGGGTCTTTCCATTTGGGTCTCTTTCAAATTTAAGTACATATTTTATTTGGCTTTGTTTATTTCCGTAATTATCATCACCATCTTCATCTTTCATCCTGGTAGTTTCACTGAATGGCACAGCTCGCTGTAAGAGAAGTTCATTTAACCAGCCATAATTTGGCAGGCGTGCATATACAACTGTGGTTACACACACCACTTAGAGGTGAGCAGTGAACTAAAACTTCCTGCAAGAACCACCCTGGTGATTTCCTTTTCTTCTTATCACCACCATTGCTGGTAGCTGGCTGTGTGTAAGCTACTGACTCTGTAGATTCTTATATTGGCACCATATGTGGCTGGATGCTTTAATAACTGTTTTAAAAGGTGTGCTTATAAGTGACAGGAAAATCCCCGAATTGCCTAGTTCTGTATTCAGTCAAGGTTTATGAGATTTTTATTCTTATTATAAAATAATAAGAAAAAATTTAAGGATGCAGACTCAGAAAGTCTCAGCTGGTAGGATTAGGAAAAAAGTCCTCCTGCAGCAAATTTACTGAAAGAAACAACTGTGTAGTCTAAATTTTCCCTAATCCAACACGTCCTGTATTCTATTCAAAGCATAGCTTCGCAGTGTGATGCTCAGCTAGTGTGCATAATTCATTTACTACTGCAAATTGAACAGTCCAGGCAACAGCTCTTATTAAAAAAACAAAACAAAAAAACCCAAACAAAACAGTAAAACTCTAATTCTTTGCTGAATTGTTAAATTTTCAAAAGTTCACAGTTCTGTACTTCTGTTCTTACATGCACTTCAACTTACTGTTTGCTCTGATGCAAACCAGAGTTTCATTATCCTGAGAAGTGGCTACTTGCTTATGTTATGATAATCCAACCTCATTGATACTGCTTGATCTAAGTTGTTTTGGGTTTTTTTTTTAAGCTATTATGTATTCAGAGCTCCAATTTACCTTAGCTGCACAGTAGCTAGGAAATCACAAATCCTCTTATTAAAACTCTGGAATTAATATTCTACACACAGTAATAATGGAGGAGCTACAGCCAGAATGGCTGCATAGACCAAACCACGGCCTAATTTTCTTCATCCTGTGAAGATGATGCTCACAGATGGGAGGTGAGCTGCCTTTGAAGGACAGTATGAGAGAAGTCTGCACTGTTGCACTCCCTTTGCTTGTAATGGTTGGTGTTATTTTATGGCCTAAAATCAAAGGGATTAGGGAAAATTCAAAATGGGATTAGATGCAAACTAGGTATGATAACAGGTCTGTCAAGAGCTGGTTTTGATTATGGTCCTTGTGCCAGTGGGGCAGGCAGGGTGCAGAATGCTGTGGTCCATTCTGAAATTCAAATTTTCAGGAAACCTAGACTGCAGCAACTGATTTAATGCTGCAAGCCAGAGAGATGAGGGAAGGTGGTGTCTCACTGGATCTGGTATGTCTGTTAGGTGTAAACATTGGGATGAAAAGGGTGTTTTTAAAAGGTTTGAAAATAGTGTGAAGAACTGTCCTCTCCTTAGTGATGGATATGACAACTGATGCAGCATTGATGATATCTGCTCTGTAAACAAACACATTACAGGTGACTTTCGTCTTACATGGCAGTGCATGCGTCTTCTAGTACTTCAGAAGAAAGCTAGGAGTGCTGCTTAGATTCCTTTAAGGGATATTACCACGTGCCCTCTACTTCTCTTCCAGTCCAGCTGTCCCTACTGGCAGCGTGGCTAGGAAGGGTCTCCTATGTGACAGGAGCAAGCGCTGGGGACAGAGCTCTATGTGGCTCTGGGCATGCCCTGCTCCACCATGTCCCTGAGATATCTTCAGCAGGGGAAGCAGAGGAAGAAGAGTCAGTGGCTAAACCACCCTCCAGAGCCTATAGTTCAGTATGGGGATCTGCGGGGGTTTGTGGTGTTGTGGGTTTTGGTTTTGTTTTTTTTCTTTTCCTCACTTAAAGTGATTCTGCTGCAGCTGCAATAGTTAATGAAGTGCTGAAAATGGAACTGTTGTTCAGCATAGGAGGAAAAAGTCTTCCCTCTTCTGGCTCCCCACAGGCTTCACAAGTCACTTGGATGGGTCACGGGGGAGAACTTGGCTGTCAGCTCAAGCAGCATAGCCTGATGAGCAGAGCTTGGGAGTTTCATAAACAAACATCTAGGCAGCTGCATCCCACCCAGGTTGGCGATGGGAGGACAAACTGTGAGACACGTCTGGAGATCTCCAGTCACTGCGCTCCTGGCTTTCCTCTGCAGCAAGTGGAACTGTAATAATTCTCCTAGACGCAAAAAGGGACTTTCAATCTAGGATAAAGCTGTTTGCTTTGCTTTGCATTTGTCAGCCAAGGCATTGACATTTGTCTTCTTTTGGTTTATTGCACTTAAGTCACAGCAGTAGACATTCTCTAAACTAGTAATTGCTCGCAAATAAACATTTGCTAGCATATTTACTTTTCCAGTGTGAAACTAATGAGTGACATTATCCTTTAGCAGCTACCTTGGTTGTGCAGCCCTTTCCTGCAAGGATCATGTCCTGAAAATGGAGGGGGTGGGGTGGAGGGAAGGGGGAACACATCAAAAAATGTTGGAATGATAGCAATCATATAAGTATAGCTGAATAATTAATAGAAAGAATAAATTACTTATTTCAGCAAGATTATGAGTGAAGCTGAATCCTGGACTTTCTGTCCTATGCAAAGAGCCCTGAGAATGTTTATTTAAGTGGGAAACATTCTCTGCAAGGAAATGCGTAAATAGGGACCACAGGAGTTCAAAGCTAAGGTCCTGCCGAAGAAATACCAAAGCTCAAGGGCCATGGCCTTAATTTGTGTACATGATTGGTTACAACTGATATCCATCCAAGATCCATCTCTCAAGGCTTGTTTGCATTATTTGTTCTTCTTGAGCTTGCAAAAATTGATCTTGTTTGATTTTAGTCTGTAGGAGCTTCTGTCTCTTCAGGCTTTAATAATAAAGATAATGCTAGAATAACCATACTCAGACAATGGCTGGCTGGTTTTGGTTCTGTCTTGAAACAAAAAGGAAAAAGATGTGTCTAAGCATAGAAGAACTTATCAAAACATTTAAATATATATTTAAGATTAAATTAAAACTGTTTGTCTCATATCACAGAAGGCTCTGGAGTAACAATTCTCCGAAGATGTTTTACGGCAGCAGCAATCAGTGGAGGCCAGCTCTCTTATTTACCAATACCTTCAGCAGTGTGAGTGAAGTAGCAATAATATTCTTCAACATGTATGTTTTCTGCATCTGAGGTAAATTTTGCCAAATAAATGAAACAAGAAGGCATCTCAAGAATGTACAAGTGAGGTACTATATCCTATTTACAGCATGCTTCAGGGGCGACTTGTCAATAGAGCTGCTTCTCTCTCAGCAGTGTCTGGCGGAGCTGTAGACAGAAAATCCCAAAGAAATGTCAGTGATGCCTAAAATTATGACAAAGTCACTCTCAAGTTATTTTCAAAGGAGGTATCTACTTCTCCCCTGGTATGACAATAAAGCTGTCAGAGATTTGAGCAGGCAGTTAGCCCCAGAACGCAGTGCTTCTGACCTATGTGTTTGCATAAGCCAGATACAGAAGTTATAGCACAAATATCTTGGAGAACATTAGAGCTGAGGCAGTCTGCTCTGTTCATCAAAGACTGAGCAATAGAGGAAGTGCTGAACACAGTAAGAAACACAACTTTCTACTGAAAATTTCAACTTGATCATGGTTTGGACCAGTCTTTGTGGGATACTTTGTCTCTGCAACACACTGGGGTCCCACTAGAGCTGTTGTGGAAGTTGAGGGGCGTAACATGGTCTGTGTTTAAGGGCCATACACTGAAAAATTTGGCTTTAACTCTGCAACAATGTTGATAACTTCAGAGAGCATTATTCATTTATTTCAGTGGCAGCAGGAGGAGCCAAAAAGAGCCCTCAGACCTATGAATGCAACTCAGTGTCTCTCCTGTGAGTTCATCCTTGGTACCTCTGGCTAGCTGTCTTGCAAAGTCATGTGATTCCAAACTGTAGCAGAAAGTTCTGGGTATTTGGGGGTTTTTTGTTTGTTTGTGGGTTGGTTTGCTGGGTTGGGGTTTTTTCCGCTTTTAACAGGGGAAACCTTTTTTCATCCACTATTTGTGAAAGTGTCTGTGGGAATGAACCACCATAGATACCTTAAAATGGCTTCAATTTAATGATAATTTGGTACTAGATTCCGGCTGGTTATAATGACTCCCAGGGAGCTTTTCAGACCTCATTTTCCCTGGTTTAAATCCAACCCCTGTTAACAATGTGCACAAGATGACATTGTTACCTATCAGGAGGCTTGCGTAAAATGAACTGGTGTTACAGTACAGTTTCTAGTAGACTGCATCATGCTGGGAATATGAACAGCATCTGTGTCCCAAAAGCCTTTTCCACTGTGCAGAGGGCTGACTCGGTCTGTTTGACTGCTTCTGGTTTCCTTGCTGTAAGTGACATCATGCGTAGTTACTCAAAACTGCATATCTAGAGTGCCTTAGTTGGGTATTGTTTGACAGGAAAAAATACGTATCAGAAAAAAAAGGGATGAAAAAAAGGTGACAAATAATCTGGTGCTCACACCAGTGTGAAAGTTATTCACACGTTTCAGTGGCACTGTTTTGTATCGCTGGTACAATTTAAGCCCTCCACAAATTTAGAGCCTTAAAAGGGACACAGCAAATGTTAACCAAACTGCTTTCCCCCATGCCTCCAGGGCATTGATATTAAACACCTAAGCTCCACTAGGCTTTGGTTTTCCATTTTTAGGCAGGAAGTTTATTAGAAAGGAAATGTACATGCTGGAGGAAAAGAGAGGCCTCTGGTACTTTCCAAGTCAGCATTTACGTGACTCGGGTTCATTTTGAGAAGAATAATTTATAGTGGTGTGAATAAATAATAATGGTGAGTTCTAAGTGTCCAAACACGATACATAACACCCTGGGAAAACTTCCTCTGCTGCGTGCTAATGACTGATTGTTGGCTTTTATGTTGTGAGCAACTGTAACAAGTAAATGATTTGAAAAAAACTGACGTGCTCAGGTTTGTTTAAGAAGCACTTGTCAAACTGCATCTTCAAGCCAATGTGAGATATGAGTTCGGTTTACTGCTGCAATCAGTGTGGTTTCTTTGCCTGCATTTGTAAGCAACCATGCAAGATCAGCTGCTGAACTTAAAAAAATCAATGTTTTAGTGTGATTTGCATTGCACAAAATTGTCATTATATCAGTGTCTCTTCTTGTGGAAATAAATATGTTTAGACATCAAGTAGGTGCCTAGCTCATCTGGGAAGATCATCTGCTGGCTAATTTTAAGAGTAATTGTGAAAATATATTCCCTCATGCATTCAATTTGTGTGTGGAGAAACATTTTCAAGCTGCTGTTAATCGCATCTTGTTGACTGCTCCTCTAGCTGTATCCATAGTGTGTAAAGCTTCCTTTTTTCTTTTTCTTTACTGAAATGGATCTTTTTCTATTATTTTTTTTTAATCATCTCAGAGGAGAGAATTGTATGCTTCTCTCCTTGTCTACCAGTGCTTCTTACTTATATGACAAAACCTTGAAACTTTATCATGAAAGGAAAGTATTTAAAATGTTGCTTTGCTTTTCAATTGTGTCTCTTTGTTGGTGCTATCAAGAGGTCTTTGGAAAGGTAAGGTCCTGTTTCTCTATCTCTTGCAAAGGCTATAAAAAGCTCGGACAAGGTGATAACTGGATATTGTGAATTTTCCCCTCCCTGGTGATGCCTATATTGCTTGTGCTGGTTTTCTGCACAAGCAGTGTTTTCTGAGTTGTTTTCAGAGAAAAACAAATTAAAAAAAAAAAAAAAAAAAAGTATAAACTGTAGTCACACAATTTACAGGAGTAATAAAAATTTCTCTTCGTTCTACCAACTTTCTTATCCCAGGTGACAGTTAACACATTCATCAGTCTTGAATTTCTCCTTGGCTAGCCTCATTGTAATATCCAGGCACTGAGGTCTGGTATTAAACAGAGCAGTGTAGGAAGGAAGTCTTGGCCCTGTTAATTTCTGGCTTTTGACAAGGACACAATTCCTTTCAGTGTCACAAATGAGATCTAGTTTTTTCATTTCTTCCAGCTGCCTGAGAGTGCAGGTTTGAGTTTTGAATTGCTTGATGTGAACATCTGCACTTAACTAGATTAAGAACCCAAACCCAATTCATGGAGGCTACCAAAATCTCACCAAGCTATTGTAATGGCTATGGTTCACTGCTGATTTGAAGCCAGTCTTGAAGAGGTGACATGGATTTCAAAGGTTTCATCTCTTATTTACAATTCTTTGAGCCTGTCAGTTCCATTGCTTAGCATTCACCTTGGTCAAATCAGCTCTTTTTGCCTTTATTTTCATCTTTTCCTTTCTTTTGCATATCTTCATGGAAAGATGAACCCATCCAGTGAATCAAAGGGTGAAACTATCCCACTGATAGTGACTAAATGGTTGTATCACTGACTATAGTTTTACCCTGTTTTAATTTCTCACAAAATATTTGCATCATTTTAACTAGGTTTTCTGTTGGGGACTAGTTCCCTGTCTGCATTTGTGCTCAACTGATTACTTTGGATCCAGTGCACTCATCTGAACTTAGTATTCTGTGAGCCATTCTCTATCTCAGTCATATGCATAGCTTCTTACCATCTGGCATCACTATGGCTACTACTGGCCCAGTGCAGTTTCCATGGTAGTCAATGGAAATTTTTGAGGCTGACTTCACAAAGCAATACATCCAACACAGGAGAGAAAATATGTTAATCCAGGAAAGGTACTAACAGAGATCGTCACTGCAGTATACATTTTCTTCACTTTGCCCTGTTTTGTTGTGGGGAAAACATAATCCCCACCTGACAGATGGGAACCATTGTGGTCATACTCATCCAATATTTGTAAAAGGATGGAGAATTGTAAAACTGGATCTTCCAAGCAACAGGTTATCAGCCTAAATCTGGTGCCATCCTTGAGAAAAGATCTATGGGATGAAAGTAAGTATAAGGTAGGAGGAAAATCGGCTAACAGAGCATCATATTCACAGATTTCAATATAAAGGTACCTCTTTTAACAGCTCTTGGTTGTTGTGGGGGAAAAAAAAAAAGTCCTTCTAAATCTTTCTGTGGTTATGTTTATTTTATCAAACATACATACCTTTATTATCTGATTAATGCAAGTCCTCCATTGTTGCTATAGCCTTTTCAAGAATAAGAATTAAAGACCACATTGAACAAGGTTCTCAAATCAGTTGAACATCTGTAATCAAGGGCAGAATTTGGCCTGGTATCTTGATTGCATTGCTGTCATCTGCTTCATGTGCCTCTAATACAATGGTATAATACAAGATCTAGCAGTTTCAGTCCCTTTGACCTTCTTATGAGTGAGACCAGAGCCTCACCAGGAGAAAGGGAGCTACAGTATTTCAAAGTGATTTTCATGTAGACTTTCCAACTATTATCTTTTCCTCCTCTCTTCAGTTTATTCTTGTTCTGTGTGTTAAAAATCACTTTCCCTCCTCTGGAGAGATTTTCCGTATCCCATGCCCTCTCTACTCCCAGCTTCCCTGACCCTCTTTTTACCTTTCTTTTCACACGGTACACAATTTGGGTTGTTTTCAAACAAATCTGAACTTTTACTTTGTTCTGATTTTATTTGTGGCCTGAAAAACAAAGTACATTAACTTGAAACAGACACTGAATTGCCTATGGGGTAACTTGCAAAGTACTGATGCTTGGAAAGTTCCCAAAAGAAAACAAAGCCCAGCAGTCTTGCCTTGTTTGTAGAGCTGATGGAGATCATTGACTCCTAAAACCTTTGCCATCTCCTTCCAACCAGCCCCCTGAAATAACAAATACATGGGCTATGTCAAGCAGTTATGGTCTTATGAATCATGAGCCAGACATAAGAGTGACATTTAGACTGTTCCTGCACATAAACATTATTAGCTCAGTTTTGGGGCAGCACTGTTGTGCATAGCAAAGCTCTGTGCTGATTTACTTCCATGGAGAATCTGGCCTGATATCCTGTAGTGGACAACTGAAGCGATGGATCTAGGAAACAAAGTTCACTCCGTGTGACATGAAGTACCTCTTCAAGGTTTTTGTTTGTTTCCTGATTATGTGCTACTCTACAAGCAGGGAAGTCATTTTTGTATGCCTGATATCTAATTTAGAAAGTGAAGTTGACACTGCATGTTACAGGTTTGGGACCCAAGACCAGGCTAAGGAGAAGAGTGGGATTTTGTAGTTGTGATATGCCCACACCTCAGTGGCTCAGAGCACATGTGATTTGAATCAGCTTGTGGAGCAAATGCAAGCCAGTCATGACACTTCAGCATTCATTCAGCTGGCAGAATAGAGTAAAAAGCTGCAAGTTAAATATTTTTCTACTCTTGTATAAAAAGAAGGGCATTTACACAGGCAGATCCTGTAGTCTGTTTGTAATGATATGGAATAAAGCAATTGCTCACTCAAAACTGAAAATTTGATAGTAAAATTTCATTTTATTGCTAAAGAAGTTGAAAGGTTTTACCCATGTCTTAGGAAAATGTTACTCTTCATTGATGCCATGTTGTGCATATATTTTCAATGATTAAACAGGGAAAACGTTGCAGTCTTAAGGGGGGTCTCCAGCTAGAACTTGCACACGGACGTAGAGAAGGAAGAAGGCACCTCTGAATACAACACTGTGCAAAGGCACAAAGGTGGGGTTTTTTTTCCTGCTCAAATGGAAATATAAATAGGGCTACTATCAGAAATGCTATTTGTTTCTACTTCTGTTTCAGAAACAGCAGTAGTGTTTCCGGTGTTGTTGCTGGTAAAATGTGGAGCTTAAACCTTCATAGTGTTCCCCATATCAAAAAAGAAATGGTAGTGTGGATTCTTTCTGCTTGCAGTAGGATTTGCCACAGGCTAAATATGTGTTTGCTTACCAGGTTTGGTTGCCTTATCTTCTTATTCATGCTTATCACACAGCACTGCACAGCGCAACCAGTGGCGGTAGTGCCGAGCCTTCAAATGGCAAAGGTTCTTCTGCAAAGATTGTCATGCATTTGAAGGGCTGCATGACAAAGATATAATGTGTATGTCTTTGACTTGGAGCCTGTCAGTTATACAAATTAGTGGGGATCTTAATCACAGAATGCTTTGTTGTTGTTTTCCCCTCTATGCTTATGTAAGATATGCTTGCTCTTCTTTGTTTGGCTTTGTTTAGCTTCCCTTCCTCAGCCTTCCTTCCTCCCCTCTCCCTTTCACTTTCCTATGCTTTGGACATAACAAGTTTGCCTGTATAGACATAAATACTCTTCTAAAGAAAACAGCATGTATTGGAGGGGCTGCCTAAAAGAAGAAATAGTTTATTATCTCTCATCCGCTATACACAATGGATGCCTTGTAAGAAATGGAACACTGAAGACCTCATTTCTCTCTCTTACAGCAGCGTGGCTCTCTGAAGTGACTCCAAAGCAGGCAATGTAGTCACACTCTTGTAAACACTGACGAGTGAATCAAGACGCCAGCCCTGCAAATTTCCTCTCACAGCACTCTTTTTTCCACTGCATTATGCAAATGTATTACGCGTGTTCACTGCTCTCAGCATTTCTTTTTCAGGCCCCATCTATATAGAATTACTGAAGTCATCTAGGTAATAACTTGAGAGAAAATAGATTCATTCAATGAAAGATTTTGAAATTGCAATCAGCCCTTGAAGGAGGGAGTGAAATCAGGGACGAGTAACAGATGGTGGTGGTGGCTAACATTTCAGCCTATTATTTTACCATATGGGTGTCTATGCCACAGACTTTCATGCTGAAAATAAAAGAGAAATTAATCATTGTGTGACAATATATTAGTTAAATAGCTCTGTTGAAGTGATATTTGCCTCCATCTAGAAACCGTATGCAAGACTATAGGCTCCAAAACAAGATTCAGCTGCATGTTGGCTGTTCTTGTGCTGACAGACATCACAGGACTTCAGAGGAAAAAGAGCTATACCATTTAATTTACATGGAGAAAATTATTTTTCTGGCCATGCTAAGGAGTCTGTGAAAGGAAACCTACACACAGACACCCGATGGACTCTAATAGGAAATGATACGTCCTCTGTGGAATTGAATAGAGAATTACATCACATGCACAGGACTCTACAGGATGATTAAAAATAGAAATTATTTCATTCTGTTATGCCGACAGTCTCTTAGCTGGCCTTTCTCAATTGGAGACAGCAGTGCTTTAATAGCTGCAGCCCTTTATAAGTCACTTCTATTCAACTCTAGTCAGCATCTATAAATTTATGTATTAAGTTGCTATCAAACTTCATAAGGTTTTTCTAGAAGAGAAATGCCCAAAGAGCAGTTTTATCTATTCTATTTCTCCTGTAAATGTTTCCTTAAAATTCCATCAAGGTAAGATAATTTCTCCATTTGTAAATCAGAACTAAGGTACTAAACTTCTAGTTAACTTCCCTTCTAGCTGTCTTCTCTGTGGTTAAATGTGGTAAGAAGCACCAGCTCCAAACCTCTCCTGGTTCTATCTGTCTACCGGCATGCATTCCAGAATTCAGTCAGGCTTAATGTGGTTGTATTAGACATGGTAAAATTGATTTTAAAAACAAATTTGGCCAATATGGGTTCATGTATGGTCATGACTAGAGAATATATAGGACAGATGGTCCTTCCTGAGGTTGCTCCAGGCCTCACAACCATACCCATCCATCAGCATGCAGAGAAAAACTCTGAGAAGTGGTCAGGAATTGGTGGATCCATCCACTAAATGATCTGATCATATAGTTTACTCAATTTGAGAAAACTGTTCTCAGAACTGAAGATGACCAAGTGGCCCAGTTGTGTTACTAATTTATAGCAGTTTGATGTGAACTGCAGCCAGGAAGTCTTGCATTTATTTTTTTGCTCCAGACACACTTGTTCCCTTAACCTACCTACCAAACTGTCAATAAATCCCTGCAGAGCTTCATCGTTGGTATCTCTGTCCCAATGTGCTATGAACAGAAGGACATGCATAAATAAGAGAAGGAAAAGGCATTCCTCTCCTCTAGACTCTACTGTTACGACTGCTGAGAAGCATACTTCTATCATGTTTTATTCTCACTGTATTTACATTGATTTTGCACGTAAAAAGGAAGTAGATGTTGTATTATATTCTTAAAACACAAGTTTGTAATGGGCCAGAACCCCTGTTACTACATGGCATAAGAACTTGAGGTCTCATTTTGCACAGTTTGAGCTCAGACTGACCATGGCTAATGCCCTGAAATGCCATGGTTTGTTTGTGAGACACTGCCAAGGCCAGGCTCACAACTGCACTATAAATATAAATAACCGTCATTAGTGGTTTGGAGGTGCATGCCTATGTAATAGAGTAGAAGCAAGAAGAAAACTAGAGGTCAGAATTAAGTCATGAAATTTTGAGAGGCTAAAGAAAAGCAGAGGTGAAGGTTGCATCTCTGAAAAATTGCTTCTCTTTGTATCCTTGATTCCACCTTTAAAGAGAGGGCATTTTCCTGTGTGTGCATAGAAAGAAAAAAAGTATGCACAATTTGACAGTATATTTCATGCATGAAGTACTGGCAGAATTAACAATAGGGATCTATCACAATTTATGGTGCTGAAACTGGCCTCAGTGAACAGGTCCCCCTACAACTTCTCCTGTGCCTCTGTCTACCTTTTCCCTTCAGTCAGACAGAGGATACTTTTTAATATAAAATCTGCTGAAAAGAATGAAACTTGGGAGAAAGCCCCAAAATTAAAAATCATTACCTAAAAAAAAAAATTAATCAATCTTTATAAAATTGTTGTTCAAATTAACTTGATGTTGTGGTCAGTGGTTAAAACAGCCATGGCTATACCTTCTTTTCATTTAACTTTCTTTTAGCACTGGTCCATGTATAACCCAGTGTGTTTGATCAGATTTTGTTACTAATCAAGGTGTAGACCAGGCCTCTGACATTGTCTTTCAAATCAAGGAGTGCAAGTGAGTTGAACCGTAAAATGGCTTCAATTAAAATAGTTTGGGACAGAAACTCTAAGATGAATATGAAGAGTTCTGTAGTGTTGTTTTTTTTCTTGCGTTCCTCAGATTAATGCACTCCTCATTTGGTGTTTCTTGAATTTCTTTGTTACCTCTAGTCCCCTTTTCAAACATCAGTAATAATTTTACTCTGTGAATTCATGTAGAGAAGTAAGTATTTATAATAATAATAAATCTAAAAAACCCACAAACTTGACAAAGAAACACGATATACAAGAATTACTTGTATCAGTTTAGGAAGGGGGAAAATTTTAGGTAGAAGAATTCATATGTTTAGTACTCATCAACTTTTTATGGATAATCATGTTGAACTACTTGAAAGCATGATATCACACAGAAAGTCTGATCTGCTGATCGTATCGGCGATAACTTTCATTTCCCGATGGGACACACTCAAACAGTAATGTGAATCTTTTCCCTGTTTTTTTTTGACAGGCTTGATTATAGAAACACAACTTCAAAAAGTGCTTGCAGTGCTGCACTGAACTTTCCTTCTGGTTCCTAGAGAGCAGTAAGGAAGGAAAAAAAAAATGTGTTCGCTCAACAGAAGAGTTATATTTTGCTCACATTTCAGTGTAAGCCTGCCTATTATGTTTGAAACGTACTGAAAAGGCACAAGCTGAAATTAGAGTCTTATCATCAAAACAGATTGATTCATGGTTTATATGCAGCTAATTGCTTACTACTTAACCCACTTTTAGCTACATCCCCATATGCAGCCTATTTTGGTCTTTAAATGCTTTCAAGTCAGTTGAGGAATATTAATTTGTTCCTCAACCCAGAAGGGTGCCCAATTGTTGGGTCAGCTGTTAAGAAAGGGAAAATAGTCATTTGCACCAGGCAGCTTGCTTTCTTCCATTTGATCAGATTACAAATGATTCATCAAAACTAAAGACTTCTTAAGAGCAGGCAATTCTGTGTTTGAGGAGAGTCCACATTATTGAACTCAATGTATGCCTTTTGTGAAGTATTGTTTGCAGTTATTATGTATTATTTATCCAATAGCAGCCCCTGAATGAATTAACTCATACTCTGCTTTAACTTGCACCATCAGAGCTTGTAGTTCAGACAGGAACATGTGGCCCCTATATTATTTAGGTAAAGAAAGTTTATTACTTCACATTTATAGAGCCTTAGCTCTCCTGTGCCCTATAATCACAGAGGTATTTTATTAGCACGACCAGGAAGTGAACTCACATCCATTTCTAAAGGAATCCAGACTCTTGCAGCTTGAACATGAAATTACAGCTTCTGCAGCTCTAAAAGAACATATTGTGACTTTCATCCTGTTATATTACAGTGTATTTTAAAACCATTATGGACAGTTTGGCAGTTGCTAAAAATCTATGTATCGCTCTCAAAGCCAAATGAGCTTCACTTGTTAGCAGAGTTTGCTGGGGACTTGGCTTTTCCAGTTCCTGAAAATCAAGACATTCAATGTGCTCCATGGTTTTGGAGCATGTCCTGATGACAGTTTCAAATGTGTGCTCCTGAGTTGCTCAGTCTATTTGAAATTCTCAACTCCTGAAACAAAAATGGATAAAGAAAACTAATGCACCAGGTTGTACTTACTTGTTTAGCACTACCAACCTACAATAATCACCTTGCTAATATCTGAAGTTCCTCTGGATGAAAAATAGTGACATTTAGAGAACAGGCCTGCTACAGGTGACTTGGTTGCTCTCTAAAGAATCTGTATACTTGTAAAATCAATCAAGTTGTGCTTCTCCCTATGGGGAATAATGCTCCCATGTTTCAGGAAGTCTGTTTCCCATCAGTAAGCTACTTCCATCATGATAGAGGTCCTTGATTACATTTCTCTGTGGAACTTTGCTTCGTTAAAGGTTCAAATACCTCTTAAGAATTTTATATGGGCAGCCAATATACAGCTTGTCTCTACGGAGATGCAAGCCGCAGGGCAAAGGCTCAAGAAGTCTTTCCTTGCCTTCGTCCTCCTACTCAAAGTTTGTGCAGGGGCACAATCAGCATTTGTTCTTAATGAGGGTATAGCTGCCCTGGAGTGAGGAAGCATGCTGGGTGGAAAGCCCAGCATCAGCACTCACACTGAGCAGTGAGACTGGCTTTGTAGACCATGACCCTTCGAAGAGTAGGCACATTGCATTTTGAAAGTCCACAGTCCCTCAGGGATTCTGACCCATGTGGTGCAAAAATGAAAGATGAATTTTCTAAGTGTAGGCTCTCTCTCGAAGGAGCATGAGGGTCAGTTTCACAGTGCTGTAGGCAGCTACTTCAGTAAATCAGAATGGATTCGAAGGGCCTCCAGCTGTGTTACAGCTCTTCTGTTGCTACTCCTGTAATGTTACCAGAGAGAAAGGCAGCATCTTACACAAGGGCTGTGATCCTATAAATGTCGCTGCTCAGAATTCAGTTACATGGAAGCACTTTTGGGGTAAAGAAGTTTGTTTTCTGTATCAGTAACAAAAATCTCTAGGGCTGGCTTGGCCTGAGGTAGTACACAGGAAGAATGAGAGAAAGATCTTTTTTGCAAAAAGCTAGGATTTTTGTTGTTCCCTGACTGAAATAATAAATGAATTGTTGCATGATCATTTAGGGGACTAATTCAATGGGATGTTTTACTTCATTTACCTCATTGAGTCCTGTTAATAGCACCTGGGACCTTGAAGTGCTGGGGTCCGAATTAAGGTTGACATATGGGTGGTTCCCACAGTCCTTCAAAAGGAGGGGACGAGTTTGCCTTTTGGTTCCCCTCCAAGGTATAGCCGACCTTGCAGGGAAAACCCTTGGGTAAACAAGCCCCAGGTGTCCTGCATTGGGTAAATGAGTGCCAGGTGTCCTGCTTTGGGGATAAAAGCTGGGACCACTTGCAGGAAGGGTGGGGTGTCTGTCTGTGAGGTGGATGCACTTTGCAGAGTTTCCCTGTTGGGGAAGGACCTCCTGACTCTCCCTGCAGCTGGGCCTCAGTCAGGTTTGGTACGCATGAATGTGGGCTCTGTGGGGACAGCATGAGTTTGCTTCTATCCTGTGTTATCAGCCTCTTGGCTTGGCTGTCTCCCATCTCTTCTTTGGGAGACTTTGTTGCTTTGTTTGTTCCACCGGTTGTTGGTCATTGTGCTGTGTTGTTCTTGGGGCTGCTGGGGGTGATGTCTGTTATGTGTAACCGGATTGACTTGTTTGTACCCCCAGTGATCACCCAGGTACTGACCCTTTTGTATGCAATAGAATCTGGTTACTGGATCGTTCTACTGTTGGCTGTGTCTTTTGTACTAGGCTTAGTAATTGGCAAAACAGACATAAAACCTTTGTGCTTTGATAGTTAAAACTTGTGAAAAAGCAGTATAAGAAGAAAAAGACAATTAATTTTTCAAAACAATGATTCACAGTAGAAATAGCTTCCATTTATCTCCCTCTTCTATTAAAGTACAATCTAATTTTCTAATTTTAAATTCATTTTGAATCCTGCCTCTTTAAGCTCTGTAAAATTTCTGGTGGTAGCCTTTACTTCTTGCGTAATTACTGCTAATAAAAAGCTTAAAATGCCTCATTGAGCTGGAAAGCTATTTAAATACTTGTTATCCAGCCCAAAGTCTCAATTCCCTTTTGTCTTTGGTGTACTTTTGATTAGAAAGACAAGGTTTGAGTGTTAACAAACTGGCTGCACTGGAAAATTGGCCCAACTATCAACTACAGATGGAGGTTGAGTGGAGGCTGAACTTCATAGTAAAGGCAACCTATGCTCCCTACCTTGCTGGCATATTACTTTAGCAAAAGGCAGGATTTTACAGCAAATGGGGAGGGGGAAATGGCATTGCTTCTCTATCCTCTCTCTCCCTTTTTCACAATCAGTGTCATCTTTTTTTTGGCTTCGGGGAGAACTGTGAGAATTTCCGTAGTGTCTGAGCCTTTCTGAATGGAGATATTACAGAGAGAAGTTAGAGCTGGTCTGTTGGAAGAGGCTGTAGTCGCACAAAGTAAAAGCCATTGCCTCACCTTTGTCCAGCTGGGAAGGTTTTTACATCCATACAATACAGGTAGTTTTTCAGAATGGTTCCTGCTATGGTTCTGATCTTTTCCCAGATGAAAAGCTGGGGATAATGGTATATCAGTGAGCCTTACTCATCCCATGTTTAGCTGGAAACACGGGTAGAGGACAAAAGATTGGCTAAAGCTAAGAGAACTGAGTCCTGTAGCTTCTCCAAGAGGTGGACAGATGGAGAGCATATCCCTCTTCTCCTAGAGATAATAGGAGTGGCTGAAGAAGCAAAGCCTCCTGGTTTTGAAGGAAAAAGTTACCTCAGGAAGGAGGAGCTGAGGAATCTGTTTTTATTTAACTGTATGTCCAGACAAGATCAATGGGGATTGGCTGGGACAGAGGAGAGACAGGCTGTTTATCTGTCCAGTGATTCAGAGAAAAAACCTGTAAGAGAAAGATTGAAGATATCTCTGAGGACTTTGCCCTAAGCCCAGGGATGCTCCACTTTGGTAAGGAAACAGAAACAAATGTGCCCATTTTATTGATCCACAGGCTTATACCTCACATACGTCTGTTTTTTATTGAAGACTCATTCACAGAGGCAGTTTGTGCCCCTCAACTCTCATTTTGCCCTGGAGGGTTGTTGGTAAGCCCCAAGGTATGCGGAGGCTTGAGCTCTGGCAGATAGGGTGTGTAAGCCCCAGGCTTGGTGGGGAAAGGGAGCGGGTCATCATAGGGTCTTTGGGGCCACACATGGTGACTCTGTGCTTCTGTTTCTGTGAAGAGAGACCCTGCACCCTCTAAGGAGGTGCAGCAGCTCTGGATCGATGGCAGCAGCAGCAGCAGTCCTGCTTGTGTGGCAGGATGTGAGAGCACCTGGTATGAATGTGATCGCAGGTCATGCTTACTGCACAATGAACCCCTTGGCTCCAGTTTAGTTTTGTCTGGCTTTTAAGAGGAATCAGCCCTCACTAACTCTGGCTGGCCACCCACCTCTTGCTCTTATCCGACTGGAGTCTCTCACCTTGCTATTCCAGAGTCCTCCAGCTTCATGAATTTCACAATATGGACTGCAATCTCATTTTCACCTGAAAATCTCCGTTTTTGTTGGAAAAGAAAGACATTTTTGGCCCTTGTGGCTTCAGAGAAAAATCTGAAATATGTGAATTTTACTTACTGTAAAAGGGGCCGTGTAAATTAAAAGAGCTAAGCATTTATCATTTTAAAATCTACTTTTTAGCATATCTCAGGAATTTTGAGGCTTGATATATAGTTGGTTTTGTTTTTTTTAACATTTTGAGGTGATGGTAACACATCCTTGAAACTCTTGATACAGCACTGTTGAAAAAGCAAGACATGAAGAGGCCAGACCTTGCCCTTTGCATGTGTTATGTGTATCTGGAGCCATATCATGGAAGTAAAAGGGATTACTTCTAGTAAACGGAGGTATACTTCTGGCCTCTGGATTTGAGGGAGAGTTTCTAGTCTCAAATTTCCTTTATGTCAGCTCATGTAACCACAATTACCAGGAATTGGTCCCTCTTATCCCAGTCCTCTATCTGACATCTGCACAGAACTCTGAAATCCCAGACATGTTGGTGTGAATCTGTGAGAGTCCTCTGGTTGTGGGAATTTTAATTTTTTTTATTTGAGGGATTTATTTCTTTTTTTTTCTGATCAGGTGCACAGCACATGCCTGGTTCCCACAACTGAGAGGAAGCAGTTTCTTGGTGTTCACTCTCCTGGGCAGTAATTACAATTTGTCAGGAATGTGGTTTATTTTGTAATCCAACATTTCCCCATAGCACAATCGTGTAACACCTATGCAAATATTTGTTCCTGTTAAGTGCTTGGAATAAAATAAAATACTATAGTGGTCAAAATAGACCTGAGATACAGGAACAAAACCTTGTCTTTCCCTGTCCTTGAACATGGTTCAGCATTCATTAAAATCATCAGTAAGACTTCCATTGACTTCTGTAGGAATTCCAGGTCCTAAATATTTCTAGTTCCTGGCAGATGCTGTATCAACAGCCCTAACCTATTTACGTATTCGGGTGACATCATAGAGGTAAAACAAGACTGTCATCATTGCCCAAGTATAAATCTTAAGGGACAGCAGCTGGGCATCAACACAAACCTTGGATCCTGTGCTCCTGCAATCACTGCTTTCTGTGATTACAATTCTAATAAAGGAACAAAAGTAATTTTTTCTGATTAATTTTATACTGAAGCTTCTTCTTAGGGTGGCAGGCTAGCACAATTTACACTATCTTTTATATTCAGTCAAACAGTCACAAAGAGACAGGACAGAGCAGTAGTGGTTACTACCTTTCAGGCCTCTTTTAAGTCCTTAAGTGTAAGCATTTAGAGTGGAATGAAAGATGTGAAATCTGGTTGTTGCAACCCAGGATTTCTTGTGATTATTCAATAGTTGTAGTATTATGCAAAACAACAGCAACAAAGTTAAAGTGGGAATGTAGAGCAAGCAGCTGTGACTTTTTCCTCATTTTCTTTTAAATAACATTTGGTATGTAAAAAGGCCAGGGTAAGAAATACTTTAGGAAATATTTTTTGTTGAATATTCATAGCCTGCTGGTGAAAAATGACGTGGTTATTAAAATATCTGCAGCTCTCATACGGAAATAAGGCCATCATATGTCTGTCCCCATCCGGAAGCAATGCAATTGAAATGACTGTCAAACTATTTACACAGTGATGGCTCTTATTTAAGTGCCACCCCTATCAAATCCTCTATAGTATTACACCCCTCTGCCTGCTTCCTGGTGCCCCAACAAAACAGGCAGAAATGTAGACTCAAAAAAAAAAAGAGAAAAAAAAAAAAAGTACATGAAGGCTGTGGGATTTTTTTTGTCCATATTTTGGATGCACAGTATGAACTATTTGAAACGTATTTTGGTGAGTGACATTTCAACATAATCCATTTAAGTGGAAAAAAAAGTTCTCTTTTTTTTTTTTAAACCATCTCCTCATTTGCATGAAACTTTTATTTTTTTAAGTGTCTCGTTTCCACACACACAACCCCCCCCTCCCCCATATAGAATGGGAAGTCACATTAGCTTTCCAGATTAAGTGATAAAAGTATTTTATCTCCTTGTGTCCCACTCATTCTATAGAGTCTTCTAAGTCCCCATAGCAATCTGTCTGGCAGAGCCTTCATGCTTTGAGTCAGGGCACCCAGAAAACACAGTCTTAGTATATTCTGCATCCTTTTTTTTTCTTAAGGAACTGATGCTTTTTGCGGATATGGCACCTTTTCATGTCAAGCAAGATCCCTACTGATATGTGATTTTCACTTGACTCAGAGGTCAGAAACAAAATGGAAGACATAATCAGAGGTGGAGCAAACAACTTTCTTGATGTTAGGCGTAACATTAGGTAATTTTGATGGAACTGAGAGCCAGAAAGCCGAACCTGGGAAGAGTGCTCCTGGAAAGCTTTGTCATTTGGGAGGTACTAGCAGCGCTCTGACAGAGCCACTTCCCTCTCCAAGGGTGAGGATGAACCAGTGAACTGAGTAAATGTTCCCCATTAGGTTGCTCCATCATTTCACTGGGTATGTGGATTACCATAGAGGTGGCATCACTGTGACACTGTCGTGTGACTTTGCCTGTATGTTTGAGCCACACCTGGATTGTTGGTGAACCACAAGAAGCTCAAGAACCATGAACTGATGATCCTTCATCAAGTTTATAATTCTGAACCAAAGATTTCCCATTGGCTTCCAAGTAAAATAAAATTGAGATTCACTTTAACTTTGCAATTTTACAGCACAGCTGGAATTTTGTCTTTGCATCAAAAAGAGTCCTAGAGGTAATGACATTTAAAATTGTTCCTCTGAAGCACTTTGGGTCCATAAGAGCCAGATGAAGCTATGATCCTCTATATGTGTGCTCATGCACAGAGCTTATAGCAATGAGAAGAAATTAGATATAGAAAGCTAGGTTTAGGTTACCCTTAACTGGAAAAAAGGAGATAAAAATAATAGCATTCTCAAGTGCTTACAACTCAAAAGCTAGTCACTAAAAGCTAGGAAATCACACCCAAATCAGAAGTTTTACATTAAATAAAAAGAGAAGGTACCTATTTGGATTCCAGTGTTAAGCTATTAAGAAGTACATTTTCAAGTTTTTTCAGCACCTTGAGAGTGATATGGCAAATATATATTTCACTGTGTTTTAATAATAATTGTGTTTCTGCAAAAGAAATTTCTTCTAGGTTACCTGATGAACTCTAGCCAGGCCTTTGGTGGCAAACCCCTTGCCTTTTTTCTACATTGCACTTCTGCCTCATCGACCAGCTTGTTTCTATACAAAAAAGATGACTGGAATTTGCAGGTATGTTAGTTATTGGTGATTTCACACTTGCTGTGAAGCCAGACCTTTGATAATTATAAACAGATGCTTCTGTAACACATTTGGTTCTGCTCAAAAAGTGGAGAAGATGTTTCATGCTCTATTATAATAATAGTAAAACTATAGCTTTTCTTTAAGTAGTAAAACTTAAGCAGTTACAGTCAGGAGAAAATCTTCATGATAAAACTATTCATAGATTCATTCAATAGCAGTCTTTTCTACTTAACTCAGTTATTTAACTACACTTTACCTGGTGCAAATGTTGAGAAAAAGTGAAGCTGGACTGAGGATGTTAAACCTGTGACTATTTGTCAAGCATGACCTTCACCTGGAGTTGTGGGGCCTAATTCAGTGAGTCTTCAGATGACGACTGTACTATCTGAGAAACAGTGTTTGTCTGTCTTTTAGGTAAAAAAAAAATAAAAAAAAAATTGTCAGATACTCCATATAATAATCCCTGAGCTGCAGAATTTTAACTTCTGAAAACTGTTGTGCTGTAGTACCCTAGAAGATAGATAGCTTTCAAATTGAAAAAGTGATCCAGACATAGCCTGTGATTCCTCAGTCAACTGAAATCTTAATTAAAGCTTGAATGTGTACAGAAAAATTAAACCAGAGAGTTCTTAAAAAGCTAAAATTACTACCATCTAATGTTTAAATGTTGTTATAGTGGTTATTAGTGCTTTGCAATAATGTATGTGTATCTCTACCTTTTCCATAATAAACAGATTGCATAAACGATAGATGTAGAAGCTCCCATAACCTGATGAGTTCATTATGGAATTATATCTTTAACTCACGTGCAAAACTAATCATAGGAAGAATGTTCATGCGGCAGCTGGTTCAAAAGAGCAATAGTAACTTAAAAAGCTTTTTGTCTTTTTTTTTTTTTTAATCCACTGATGCTTTATTCTATATAAACTCATCACTAGAAGTCATCAAAAATCTTTAAAAATCAAGTTACACAGGTAACAAGACCAGGAAGTGCACAGAAATCTAAGTCTTGATTTATTTATTTTTAATTAGTGAGTGCTTTGTGTGGTGCAGTGAAACAAACTGTGCTTGCCAGTGTTTCTCCATTTAATGTACTTTATGAGAAATGTCCAGGTTCTGAAGCATTTAAATCAATCTAATTGCCTTTGACATGTCTGCTGCTTTTCATAATTTTTTCCCCAGGATCCATTTCTCTTTTTGGTACCTGTGTCATTTTCTCTCTCTGTTCTCTCTTATCTTCATATTACTTTTCTTATTGTTTTCAGCTTCCTTTCTTTTTCATCAATGAAGTTTCAATTGACAACATTCTTTGAATCAGAAATCTAACGTTGCTGCACAGTAAAGGAATGGACAGCATAAGGTTATAGGTATGTCTACTCAACAGTCGGAGGACAATAACGTAGATATCCATGCTAGCTTTAAACTGTCTCGCTTGGTTAACAGCCCAGGTCCAGGCACCTTATGGATCAGCAGGAACTAATGTAGCTTACTAAGAAAAGTCTGTGGAATACGTGCACACTAAATCCTGCAAAATTTTCTCTGATGGGGAGTTACACTGTGGGGTAATTTTGAGGATCCTTGTTTAGATCAGGATCCTCAGACTTGGAAGATCACTGCTGGGCAAAAAAGTGAAATCTTCTACCATCTCTAGTGCACAAGTATTTGTAAGCCTTTAGGTGTGAGTTGTCTTTCCACTGTGTCTGAATCCTGAAGCAGCTTTCCTTCTCCTCCAGTCAGAAAAGGCTGTCTGTGCTAAAAGAGCTTTTGGTTATGATCTGGATTCAGACTTCACATAAGTGTGGAGATTAATTAAGTGAGGAATGGATACCCAAGACATTTATAATTAACGCCTTAAGTAAGTTATAAACTAGGGCTCCAAAGATGAAAGCTCACTGCTTGACTGATTTACTCAATCACACATTCCCTCTCGACCACTGTTTTAAGGGCATAATCTTTGCCAGCTCCATGCACGTGCTTTGAGAATTATTCACTTCAGAGCTTCTTGCATTATCAACATCACAGTATTTTTTCCCAAACACTGCAGTCCACACTCATGTTAAATTCTTTGAAATTGCATCACTTTGTAAGATCTGATTAAACCTTTTAGAACTGCAAGTAGGTGTTTTGCATATTGAAGAGCTTCATCTCATGCCTAAATCTTTCTGTTTCCTGGGGTTCCCCATGAGAGGTATTCTCCATCAGCTTTTCAGATTCTTCAGTTTTCATCCTGGAAAACTATGATGACTTTGGGGGCAGATCTAAGAGGGAGCAAGTTACTTTGAACCTTAGTTTTCTGCTACAGGGTGGACATGCTTTTCAGCTTCAAATTTAATTTATTTTTTTTTAAAAAGTAATTCCAGCAGCTTTCAAGAAGTTGGGAGCTTTTTTTTTTTTTTTTTTGGCATTTTCCGAGAGAGTATTTGGAGTCTGGTCCAATATTTCTGAAGTCTATGAGAACTGGGGACAAGAAGGGAAGCCAGTATGGCTAAAAGCAAACTAAGAAGGTTATTAGAAATAAATAAAAAAAAAAAAAAGACATCCTTCAATAAGTGGAAGTCCAAATGAAGAACATAGAAAAGATAATAAACCTTTTGGCAAACTAAATGTGAAGCCATAATAAAGCTGGCCAAAAAAAGATTCTGAGGAGCAAGGGTGCAAAATCTAACAATAAAATCTTTTTTTTTTTTTTTTTTAAATACATCAGAAGCAGGAAGTTTGCCAGCAACTTGATAGCTCCAATATATTACTGAAATGTAAAAAGACCACTATAGAAGGACATGTCTGTACTGTAGTAGAAAAGCATTGCAAGTATTACATTTGTGAATGCTCATTATGGAGGGTCTCCAGGAGGTTTCTCTGTTGGAGCCAATTGTTGGGGACTGTCCTGAGGAACTGCTGATACTGAAGTGGTTTGATAGTAAAAGGGACGAGAACAGATCAACACAAGAACAGGGATGAGGGCCATGTTGTGAGTGTGCAAAAGCTCTAAAGAAACTCAAAGTGTAGTCAGCTCTTCTTGCACCCTATCACTTAAGTCATCTGTATTTAGAGATCTATGACATTATGTATCTGATACTGCTTTTTGAAAAGACTTCAGGACCACCAGGAAACTATAAACGTGCATATGACTTCAGTATTTCCAAACTGGTATAGTCTTCCCTTATTGTTGTCAAAGCAAAACCAAAACAACTAAAAAAAACCTAAACCCATGCTTATTAGAACAAAACACACCAAATTTTCAGCCTCATTTCTTTTGTATGGCTAATTCTTTCAAATTCAGTTGAAAGGTAATGCTGTTTTTTTTAATAATTGCTTGACTTTTGACAGGAGTCTACCCTCTTTTCTAGCTTGAAGTCTTACCAAGTCCTTCAGTCTAAATCAGATTCATGCACTGCACAGTTGAGATAAGGAGTGGAGAGGAAGAAGTAATACTACCTAAAAATTGAACAGGGACTGTGAGACATTTGGTGGTTCACATGTTTGGGAGGAAAGGTGGTGTTTCCACTTTGCTGTGGTATTAGTGTGGCTGATGTGAAAGACTGGCCTCAGCTCTGTTCTCCATCCCTAGTACTCAGGGGGAAAAATAAGGATTAAGGTTATTGTAAGTGATATTTTTGGTTAAGACATACAAGGGCCACCTGGTCCCTGCCTGATCACCAGCAGAAGTCAGAACAGTCAGTTTATATCCCATTTCCCTGGTCCCTTTGGAGCTCTGGAAAGCAATGAAAAAGCCTAGAGCTGTGCGCTCCATCTCCTCTTCAACACTCTCTCTTCCACTCCTTTGTGTGAAACCTGCCATCTGCACGAGGGGCTGGAGCACATCTGAGGAAAAATAAAACATTCTGTCTGTCTTGTGCCTCCTAGGAAGCTTCTGCATAGAAAATAACTTCAGCTACCCTTTTTGGGGTTTTTTGGGGTTTGGGTTTTTTTGCAGTCAGGAAAAAACCCTTTCAGGGAGCTGTAGAGAGCAATGAGGTCTCCCCTCAGCCTCCTCTTCTCCAGACTGAACACCCCCAGTTCCCTCAGCCGCTCCCCATCACACTTGTGCTCCAGACCCTTCCCCAGCTCCGTTGCCCTTCTCTGGACACACTCCAGCAGCTCAGTGTCCTTCTTGGAGTGAGGGGCCCACAACTGAACACAGTATTCGAGGTGTGGCCTCACCAGGGCCGACTACAGGGCACTGTACGTTCTGGAAGGTGAAATGCAGTCGGTGTCTCCCGATAGTGTTTCAGCACAAAGAAGAAATCACTATTTTTGCCTCTGTCTTTCTCTTGCTTAAAACACGGCGGGGATTGCAGCTGCCCAGGAGGCGGCTGAGGCTGCTCTGCCGGTGCCTCAGCGCCACCCCGCGATTCCCGCCGCTCCCACAGCCAGCCCGCCCTGCGGCCGCGGGGCTGTCACAGGCACTTGCCGCACGCCTTAGCGTTCCTGCCCCACGGGAAGGAGGGACATAAAAGACTTTAAAATGCATAATGAGCCCTTGCAGGGTGTTGGAGCTGGGTTTAATAAGGCCTCACTGTGTTGCTCAGAAGCTCTGCCCTCTCTTGCTTCCGTGTACCTCGCTGACATGTTTGTCTCGGCTCTCTTAGCTGGAGCTGACTGGGAATTCCCGGTCTGAGGAGCTGAACATCACGTCTGGTGATTTGATAGAAAATAAAGTGTTGCTAATGCCTCGGAGCCATCAGAGTCCCAAAGCCAGGCAGGTGCCATCCTGCCCCGGGGGAGAGGAGTCAGTGGAGCAGCTCCTGCCCTGGAAACACAGATCCCAGCAGAATCACACCACCGACAGAATCACATCTGTAAACACATCATAACACTCCCTCCAAAGCTGAATTTCACTAAATTTTTGCTTCTCTGTAATTTCTTCACATTTCTGGATTTCATTTGCAATACAAAAAAAGGGGGGGAAAAAGCATTTTGGAGGAAAGTCAAAGAGGCTTTTCACAGACAGCGATGTGAGCGTGTGCCTTTTCTCTACGGCACATCTTGCACAGCCTTTAGAAAGAGACTATATTTCTGGAAACTGGATTTGTGGAGCAACAAAATGGACGGATAGCTGACCCTCAGGGAAAAAATGTAAGTCATCCCTGACGAGCATGTGGACAGTCCACCAAATTCCAAGGTGATGTTTCCAGGCTGATAACTGTATTAGCAAATATTTTATATACGCCTAGCTTGTGTGTTCCCTGGTAACTACGTTGATTTTAACAGCTTACATAAACATAACAGATATATTTCTCTAAGGTCTGGTGTATCACATGATATCAAAGCATTGAGTGAGAAACTGGCAATAGATAATCCAAAATAACACGGTTTGACATGAGGATTTTGGTCAGCTAAGGTAGAAATTCTCTGGGGGCAGGGGATGTTTTTGTTCTTAAAATATCTGATTTTCCACACATACACGCTCCACTGACAGCACATCAGTAGTTAGTCATGTAAGAAACATCCATTTCTCATTGGGTTTAGTAACTTAATTAAACATATTTGACCAACAAGGCAGAGTGGCTGAGTGGACACATTGCTGCAGCTGATATACGCAGATAGAAATGCTACATGGCAGACAGATCTCAATATGGGCCATCACCTCTTGTCATGTTGTAAGCAGGAGCTTCCCTGCCCCACAATGCAGAGTGCTTTGTATAAGAAATCTTACTTGTGCTGTCTCAAAACGTCATATGTTTGTGTTCCTTTTCAGAGGAACTTTAATTCTGACCCTGCTGAAGGCGTATTGCTTGCTTTGGAAATACTTGCAATATCCCCAGAATGTTTATTTTCCACCCCAATATGCTGCTACATTCTTGCAAGCTTACTCTGGTTGTAATGCAATGTTTGGCCAGGAAACAGAGAATACAAATGAAAACCAGTGCCCCAGTCTTAGGGAAATGTACTGAACCTATGACAGAATATGTTTTATTGGAAACAAGACAAAGATTTCCAGAGAAATAATAAACAAACAGCTGGTAAGCATCTCTGTAAGACCATCAACTTCAGATGTGTATTTCCTGGAAGGATCAGAGTATTTTGTTTAATTCCCCTCCTCTGCCCTCAGCAGGTAGGAGAAGCAGAGGGCAGACCTAGTGATAATGTTCCAAAGCAGATAATTAGATATTTAATATGTGTAGCAACAATACAATTTGCATGACCAGCTAACTATCTACAGATTGTTTCCAGCAATGGAGCCAAACCACTGGCTTTCTCCAGGTATTTGTTGAAGACCAGCCCTTAAACCAACAGTACATAAAGAGTCAGGCTCCAAAACAGCAGCAGGAAGACACTTCTTCCCTGCAGTGCTATGCAGGTACTTGTCTCATGTCAGTGTTGACATTAGGGTCCCTTTTGCCAGGGTAGTAGTGTATTAGAAGGGTCATGACAAGACCCGTGTTTTCCAGAACAAGGGCTCAAGCCCTCAGCGAAGGAACAGAAGTTCCCACAACCAGTGTCAGAGCAGCTGAAAGCAGACGTCAGTGTCCATGAAGTTGTAGCAACTCCCTGCACGTGAACTAGATGGAAGCACAGCTATTAAGCTGCACCCAAGTACAGAGTCAGATCTGAATTCAACAATAGCTGGTTATGTCACCTCAGAGGGCTAGACAGGAGCCTGGCTGTACTGTCAGTACCTTGAGAGTGCTCAAAATTCAGGATCTCCATGATAGCTAACACCTCTCCCTTCAAAATTGTATCACAGAGTGATATGGCATCTGAGGGTAACCCTAGAAGCAGAACACCTCCTTCTGATAGACCATGGACTTTTCCAGGGGAATAGCAGGACATCAAGTTCTCCACAAGTGCAAGTACAGCTTGCAGAGCTATATAATACAAGTATATAATATAATATAGTATATAATACTAACATGAGCACACAGGATTGCCGTAAGTATCTTTACAAATCAACCCATAAACCCTGTAGTGTCTGTGGAGATTATAGACAGGTAGCAGACCACTTGCAGTGCTGCCTGGGCCGCCTTTCCCCCTTATGAAGCAGCACAAATGGGCTTGCACCATGCTAGGAGGAGTGAGTGACAGCCAGCTAGCTCTCCTCCAAGGCTCAGACAGAGCCATGCCAAGCAACTGGACTTTCAAACTCTGGTGGAACAGAGGTGAAAATGATTTTTCCTAGCACACTGGAGTCCCCAGTGCTCTTACTGTGGCAGTGGCATATAAACCTAGCTGCAGTTTGCAACTGGCATCAGTGTCATTGCAACTTTCCTTGTCACTATGAATTGAAAGTCTGGATACAAAGTTTCTAGCAGGAGTTTAAACTTGGTGTTGCTGCATAAACCCAACATGGCTTATGTTCAATACTTAATACTAAAAATGCATTACGCTCTGCATTTGTATAATACAAAGTACAACAGGCATGGGAAGTCATTAGACTTCTGGATTGTCTGGAAAATCACTTTCTCAGTCTCTGTATACATCAGACTTAGCAGGGATGGGTTAAAATTGGTCTCCCAGTGCAGTACTTTTTAAATTTTTATTTGAATCTATTGCATTTCTCCTCTGACTGCACACATAAACCTCTGTATTTGTACCCAGGTAGATCTTTGTTACGGTAAAGAACAGCACACAATTTAAGTTTTGGCTTTGAGACATTGTGTAGGTCAGGCTCTTCTGTCTGTGTATCAAGACAGATTTTCAGAGGCATGAAAGGCAGTGGAGTGGTTGACTTCCAACGGTAGGTGGATGCTTAATGTCCCTTTGTGCCCTTGGATATCATTCCTTCGTGTATTGTTTTGCCATCTGCCTACTCACACACTGTCTGCAAGTTTAGAGTTAAACCCAGCATTAGTAGCAGAAAAATCAGTGCATTTACTGAATAAAAACCAATCGATTCTGGGCAAAGACACAAAGTGCTTTGGGGATCTGTTTAATATTCATTGTGCAGATTCCTGAGGAACTAATGTCCACTTTTATAGTTCCACTGTTTGGGGATGGTTTTGGGGGGTGGAGGGCGTTTTTATATTAAGACCTACAACAGGCTGTAAGGTAAGACTGATTACATCAATTTCATCCTTGGTTAGCAACAATTTCTTCAGGCTTCTGGCAGTAGCCGGATGTTTGAAATATTGGCAAAGCTTCTTCTTACTTTCTTACAGACGAGCTAAACTACATTTTCAGTCCTTGAGATCATAGGTCATAGCTCTGCTTCACCAACTTAAGCTGATGATATCACTGACACCCAAAACAGAGCAAGGAACTGCTGAATGCATCAACTGCTAATATCATTAGTGGTGGTGAACCTGAGACTCCTGGCATCTTCACCTTTTGATAAAAGTCCAAAGCCAGCTCAGAAGAAATGTTGCTACAGAGCACACTCAGGTGAGAGAGTAACCATTTCAGTTACCTGCTTTATAACAGCAGTAAAATACCATTTTATTTTCTGCAGGAACAAAATATGAATATTCACATTAATCAAATCAATGGTCAGGCTTTTCAGCGATGTGTAACAAGCTTACCAACATATCTTGCCCCAAATTATTGTGTTTACGTTCTGTCAGCTTGTTTGAAAAAAAATTTCAGTTTGTATTTCTAACGTTTTGTTGGGTTATTTCTTTAAAGTCTTTCCCATGTAAATAAAGTTTGGAAAACAATGATGCAAGGTTCACCTTGCTTTAAAAAGACCTAGAGCAACTGCTCCCGTCTTACTTGACATGTTTGTTCTTATCCATCGTTGATTAAAAAAAATCTTGTTTTATATGGAGTATGCCTGGAAATACTGTTCATTTACCTTTGTCTAAAAACCTAAGTGTCTACAAAGCAGCCTTCACTTCTGAAGACAGGACACCAGCCCCTCTCTTAACTGTTTCACCTTGACAGTCTCATTTCCCATACAGGGAAGAGCACCCCAAGGACTGGGATTTTTGGCACCCCAAGACAGTTTAGGGCAGATTCTGATGTTATTCTGGTTCACATCTGTGGAGAACAACAAATGCAGAGTAATGACTTCACTATGAGGATTTTGTGAAGCTGCCAATGAACTACTTATGAATCCTCTTGAAAAACTGTGAGAGTGTGTATAAACCTTCACTGAGACACAAACTCCAGTTCATCTGTGCAGTTTGCTTAATGCCTCTGTTGCCCAGTGTGGTAATATAGTAATGAATTACAAGGCGATACGGTTTGCCTGTTCCAGGCAAACAGGTTTGTTACATCTACATGACCTTCTGTTTCAGAAGAAACCCTTTAAGAGAAAGGCTGGCTTCTGCCCAGATTTAAACGAGAAGATTGCTTTCCACTGGGCTGTGTTAACAAGAGTCTGTGATCAGCTGGTGGGAATGACCATGCACTCTGTGATGGGCTAGAAAAGAGTAAGGCTTGCCTTGAGTACAGCTTTTTTCTTTTTCTCTATTTTTTTTAAATTTATTTATTTTTTAAACAGAGTTTTTGTTGATGGGAATTGTACCGGAACTTGAAGAAGAGAAAAACTTTTCCTGGAGAGGTAAGCTACTGCTGAATGGCAATCAGAAACATTGGCTGGTTTATACATAATCTGTTTTTTCTTGGGGTTTGTTTTCAGCAAAGCTGTTTATTATTCTTCTGTGCTACCCAAAGCTTGCAACAATTCACAGAGAACTTAGCATGTGTCTTACAGTGGTCGTCTTATGTTTTACTAATTAAGGCCTTACCTTAAATTAGTGTATTACTTATAATATCATAAATAAAACCACTAGTAAGTTCTAGAAGTATTGCTTTCCAGTCCTGTGGCCCTCCCCACCTCTTCAGTTTACTTACACTGGGTGTCAGCATTGCTGCTAGTACGTGCTTCCCCCATGAGTGCTGTGGTTGGCCTTCGGCAGAGGAAGTTTGACCCGATCCTGTTGGCTTTTGTTTATCTCTTAACTGGGGGATGGGAGGGAAGGGGAACACAGCTTCTTAAGGAGAATTAAGAAACGAAGCACTAATTTAGAACTGTTGAAGCTTGCAAAAGTAAAGCAAGATTTTCAGAAGTGCTTCAAGGACCTATTTTTGCTTATGAGCAAGACACTCAAGCTGTAGCAGGTCTGGCATCACAAACAATAGTCTTGTATTTTCAGTTACTCTTCTAATGACAAATACTCAAGGGCAACCTAAAGTCCTTGTTTAAGCTCCAGTTTAAGTGCAAACATGCCTGTTCAAAAGTGTGCATTTTTGTAAAGCTGGCCTTGGGGAGGGGGGCACACAGCCCTGGCTTTTGAGCAAACTGTTGCCGTGCTGGATGATATAAAATCACCAAGTGAGGTTAACAAGTGAGCTGCATTTTTTGGAAAGAGGTGTTTATGTGTTTGGAGGGGTGTAGAGTGGAAGAGAGAGGAAAAGGCGAAAACACCTACTGGATCAAAATGGCTTGTGGTTTTTGGTCTCTGCGTTGTTTTGTGGTTGGTCTGTTGTTTTTTTTTCCTTTGGTTAGTGTTGGTTTTGGTGCGTTTTTTTTCTTGTGTGTGTGCGTGTCCTCTCCCTCAAGTGCTCAGCTAGACTGAGTAGAAGCCAGAGCACCAAGGTGAACTGGATTTCTGCCTTTCTGCTTCCAAATCAAAAGGCAGACACAATGCATCATGTTACTTTGAAAATCTTCCAACACAGATTGCTGCATAGGATACTTTTATGTTAATGTTTGTGTATGAGAATGTTAATTATGCCCATAGTCTTTATTTACAGTATTTTTGCACATGTCTGACTTTCCCAAAATGCAGCTAGCTGCTTATGGAGGAGGGGGTGTGTGCGGGTTTTTTGCTTTACGTGTTGTTGCATTTCCCATGGTCCTCATCCTGAATGATAGGGGGAGGGGGCGGGGAATAATCTCTGGCACTGCAAGCCTATGTTGCACGATACTGGTTTCTTGTTACTTGTGTTTTTTCCATTTTCCTAATTTGCTGAGATGCAACAAATTCCTCAAAAAAAAAAATCAAACTTTTTTTTTTTTTAAAAAGCCACATAATTAGTCCTGAATTACATACAGCTGCATAGATTTTCAACCACTTGATTGATTCAATACAAGTGTCTGCAAACAACATACTAGCTCCCTTACTCAGAACCAGCTTGTGATTTAACTGCTTATTAACATATTCATATTGAAATGTAACTGCCCTTAGAGCAAAAAGATATTCCCAGTGTAACAGTGGGGGTACGGTCATTCTGTGGGTAGGAAGTTTTTTAAAAACATGAATGGTAAACCCTGTTACTGTGAAGTTTTTGTAGATAGTTTGGATGGAGGTTTCTGTAGATGTTCCTTTTGATTCTGAATGACAGTATAACAGTATTTCCATCCTGTTGGCACTTTTGCACCGATGTGTCAGGTAACAAGCTATCTAAAATGATGGGAACCATGGTCATTTAGCTCTGAGCTGCTGCTGCAGGACTGTGGTTAGGAAGAGAAGGTGGGACAAACCACAGTCTGAGTATCTGAGTTCTTTTTTTTATTCACAAAGTGATGCTTGCCTTACCCCTTCGGTATGAGCTCTTACGGTTTTCCTTGTATCTGATTTTTATTTTTTTTTGGTACATAACTGTTCTTTTTGGCAGATGAAACACTAAATTGCTTCCAAATCAGAGTTATTATTTTGATATGACAAGGTTGCTGAGGCAGCACAATATTAAGCATATACATATGACTAATGACATTGGAGGACCAACAGCAGTACATTGGTCAGTGATAAGCAGGACTAGAATGACTAAAAGTGAGTTTGGCCTCTCTCCCTTTGACAGCTCTAGAGATAATCTTGAACATCAATAGTGACAGTATTTGCACACAATCTAACAAGTTATCTCTATCAGGAGACATGCAGACATTAAAGCATGGAAAGTATGCTTAGATCAGGAATGTAAGCAGGAAGCTGCTCTAGTATAAATGAGAATCAATTCTATGACTAGATTTAATTTTCAAGGAAATTAGGACATGCTGATTTGTAACACTTGTGTACGGGAGCTGAAAAACCACAAAGCAGCTCCAGCTGTTCTGTATAAATACTGAATGGCCCTCACTGAATTGATTATGCCTAAAAATACAATGAAATACTTCTGATGCAGGAGAAAATATAAAAATCGGTAACTTTCACTGATCTCCTTTCTTCCACATGTAGTTTTAAGCAAAGCTTAATTTCATCAGGCAATGTTAAGCTATTAATACACTTTAAAATTTATCTAGAAAATATGGATGCCTATTTGGATAGCATATTAAATTGAGCCAATATTTTTTTTTTTATGTTGAAGATTATCACAATCTCTTGAGTAAGCCATTTGACCACTAGAGCGAGTCTTGCACAGTAAAAATGAAGAGATATGCAAATACAACTTAAAAGAAACTTGCAAATGCTGTTTTATTTAATTCTTACAATAGGGAGGCACTTTCACATTTAAAAAAAAAAAATAATGCAGAGGTTTCATTATAACTACAAAACCCTAAAATACTATTTCATGAAAACAAAAAGAAATGGTGTTTGTGTGAGAAAATTAAGTGATTTTTCTTTAATTTCATCTCTATACCAGTTGTTACTTAAACTAACAAAACTTGGGAAAAAAAACCAAACAACCAAAAACCACAAACCAAAAAACTCAAGTCAAATCTTTTCTTCTCCTGTTTGCACAGGACAATGTAAGCATCTAGAGTATTGCTGACACTTTACTTTGTGTTCCTCATATCATTTCAGTGTTTGTTGTACAAGGCAAAGAGGCTGATCCAAGGGCTTTCCAGAATTCAGTGAGTGCTGCTGAGATACTATAAATGATCTACATGTGTATTTGATGTCAAAAGTCCCAGTTCAGTTCCACCTTCCATGCAAAACCTGCTTGTATCAGTCAAGTTATTCTTCAACTTAGGCTAAAATGAAGAACATGTGTGTTGGGATGGGAAGGGAGCAGGGAGGGATGCTTTCCTGCAGTTATTTCCCCTCCATGGAGTCTGCAGAAATTAAAGGTTTTTTTATGTGCTGTCCTAGGAAAGTCAACTAGTAGTTCACTGGCAATTAGCCCCAGGCTGTCAGCTGTATGGCATTCCTGCTGATAAGCAGCTATGTATGAACCAGTGCTGTACTGAGGCTGGCTGGTGTGGAAGTTAGAGCAAATCCTGTATTACATTACACAGGTGGGAAGTGAAGTTAACAATAACTTCAGACAAAGCAATAATGTTGAAAGATGGGCTCAGATTCCGCAATACTCATGTATTAATGTTAGTACTCAACAGTGAAAGAAACCTCACTAATGTCACTGGGAACATCTCTGGAGAAAGGCAATCCTTAAAATGAGTATTGTCACAATCCATCCTTTTGTTCATACATTTCCACTTCAGTGTCTCAAGCAAAGAAAGCAAAGCTCAGGTCAAGAATTCTTGTAGATAAATGTCTCTCTGGTTGATGTATGAGCATATATTCATCGCTTACAGCAAATCTCTTGCTATTTATTTGGTCTGGGGTTAACAAAACCACTAGATGAGCTGCACAGGGAGGCTTCTGGTTGTGTGAAAATGAGTTTGGAAGTGGAAAACACTCAAAGGATGCTAAAGAAATATTAAAAATGCTTGAAATGAGCACACCTGAGGAAAACAATACTTTTCTAATTACCTGTTCCATTAAAGTTGGCTGAGCAGAATATGGCTTTACAGTCTGATGTTACTAGCAAAATTTAAGCTTTTGAGGACATCAGAAACAATTGCAACAGGGCTCAAAAATAAATCTATTCTGGGGCTCTGTGAATGCAAGGCTGACCTAAGTAAAGGGAAATACGATGCACCATTAGAGAGTGCTCGTGTTGAGAAGTGCTAGATTTGTCACAAATAGAAGAAATGTTTGCTGCAATTTCCCAGCTTTACTTAGCAAATTTCTGTTTGATGTCCTGTGATGAAGACCAGAGCTCCTTCCTTCGTGCCATCTCGTCTCTTTTCCAAAATTGCCTGGGGTGTATTTTAACCCACTTCGAAAGTAAATTTCCTGACTTGATCCACAACTCTGTTAGAAGTCTAAAGCTGGGTTCCTAAGATAGAAGAATTAAAGCTGGAACAGTATAACAAGAGCTATTTTCAAAGGCTGAGCTACGTACAAAAACATCTCAGGTTTGAAGTTGCTTTACCAGTCTTGATACAACTTGTAAACATATTCACAGCAAGCTTGGGCTCTGGATTCCAGGGTATTTTTTCCTTTACCAAAAGCACATATTGCAAAACCTGTGGAGATTTCTCTTTGTATGTTATGCTTGGAAAAGTTTAATGAGAACAGGTTTTTTTTTTAAGATTCAAATATATTATCAAAATTTGCAACTTCTAACTTTATGCTGCTATATGAAAATTAAGAAGTAACATTGGTTCCAAACAGAACTTCCTGAACGTGCTCTCCAAACTAAATATATCAAGGGCATAATGTGAGCATGGAAGATAAATCTAGCTTTAAGATTTATCATTGATATGAATAAAATAACATTTTACAGAATTTTGATCTTGATTGTCTATTTACAGCCGAAAAGAGAGGGCATCTTTTCCCCCATTCTATATAAAAAGGAGGAAAAAAATGCTGTTGATTATTTTCCTGGCACATCTTGAATAAAATAATACAGGCTTCATTATGGCATGAGACTAATTATGCAAATTGTATCTGAAAGAAAAAAGTTAAATTAAGAATTGAATGGTTACTGCATAATCAGTGGGCACGAGTGAGATCTAATGTCATTGTGTTTAGAAATGGCTTCATCCAGATCCAGCTGTCTGTTGTTGACCTTCACCTCCATGCAGCCATTATAAAAAGTGGTTACTAACGTAGAACCCAGAGGAACATCTGCACAAAAACATATTCAATTTATTAGGCCAAGGCATGCAAATTCTTACGTATTTTTTAGATTAGGGAAAACATGGGGAACACTCCATTCCCCAGCCATTAGTCATCCATGGAAGAAAAGAGCAAATTGGCAAGAAACACTTAAGTTCTTCTCCCTTTTCTCTAAAATAAAATCAGCAAACCTAAGAAAGGTCAGTAAAATACGAAATTTGCATTAGAAGTCTTCTCTCATCCAGAAACCTACTATGTGAACATTTTTCATAGTAGCATTTCCTGTATTAACAACAGTGAACCAATCGTTTGTTTCCTGGAGTCCACTGTTCTTGTCCTGACCTACAGACAGATGTTTATGGGTTTAGAGGTCACAAAAAGAACCATCTTGCTTTTGCCAGAAAGCTACCCTGGATTCAAATCTGCAAGTTCTCAGATAGGGGACCCCTGGGAACTCCACACATTTTACTGCCTCCTTACTGCTTCTTCCAAGTGAATTCTCTGTAAAAGACTCACTTTATCTGTTGCCCATTTAGGTATGGTTTGGGTTACAGCAACATCAAGTCATGGATACGATTCCAGGAAGCAATATTTTAAGCACAAAATCAAGCAGGCATTGCTCTGAGGTCTTAGGGTACAACTGGATTCTTACAAGGTAGACCTAAGGGGATCCAAGTACCTTCAGCAACTAGGATAAGGATACCCAGAAGCTGATCTTAAAATCATGTGGAGCTTTTTGTGGGTTTTTTTTTTTTTTGGTTGGTTGGTGTGGTTTTTTTCAGATGTCAATCATCCTGCCCCTCCTAACAGACTTGATGGTCTGGGGAACAAGAAATATTGCTTCCTTGTCATTCTGTTTTGCTGTAAGCTGAGGTACTGCAGAAAGTCCTGTAGAATTGTACCTTCCTGCTCTTTTTGCTCCAATGATATCACTGCTGTCATAGAACTGTGGGAGTCTCATTTAGCCTGCGCTGGCTGTATTGAATTAATTAACAAAGAGGCATACTCCCAATATTGTTACTAGTTTGAAGAAACGTGTATCAAAAATAGGGACTTCTGGTCTTCATGAAATGCATATTTTTGTTAGATGCCTTTAATCATACAGTCCTCTGCACTGTAGCTCACTCAGGGGATCCCTGCCTTCCTTTTTATACTGCTCAATAATCCCAGAGGTTTTCCAGGGGTGAGTCAGAGTGAGTAAGTGAATCAGTGTAGCCAAACTGGCTGTACATGGGGACCTGAAGTAAGTAGTTTCCCTATACTACTTTTTCTCCCTTTGGTAACAGGGGCTGTTGTGGAAGAGGCTCCTTCGGATAACATAGGGTTTTCTGTTGCTTTTTTGAGACCTCTAAGTAGAACTTGTTTACATATACAGAGGCTTCTTTGTTAATTTGCAAGTTGAAGATCCCTCTTAAAACTGAGAGATTACACTTACTTTTAAGGAGCAGTAAATAACTAATACTTGCTTCTTATCTATTTGGGGTGCATGAGTGAAGCCAAGGTCTTAGCTCTTAAGATGCCTGTTACTCTGGGGCTCACAATGTACTGGAAAGAATCATCTAAATATCACAAAGATGAAGAGGTCTAAGAAATGATCGGAATCTTAGTTAAGTTACTGTGGCTCAGTTAACCTACTGACTCACCTCTACTAAGTAAATACTAACTTGAATTCTCTTCTTTTAAAAGCAAGCAGGTGTTACAAAAATACTGATGCTTACCTACTACTGTGGTATGCGAGTACTGCATCATTAGTGCATTCTTCTCATTCTACATGTTCAATCTGAATTGAACTCACCTGGTTGTCTAGTTTCCAAGATATTGCATATCCATTCAAAAAACATAATTGGAGTAGAAATTGTCATATTTGGTGCCTAAATCTTGTCACATCCTTGATTACCAGTGTATGAAGACTTGTAGAGAATAAGTAAATTCTAACATATGGGCCTGGATGCAGAGGCAACTGCCACTTCAGACAGAGGCTGAGACCTGCAGTGCTGCCCTGAACACCTTGCTTCTAATCTGACAAGCAAGTCTAGAAGGTGGAACCATAATTCCAATTTCCCATGTGTATGCTACCTTGAAAGAAATGCCTAAAGAGATCATCTCCAATGGATACACAGTTCCTTCCCTCTTTCTATTCCTGTGCACCCTTGTCTCCTGCAGAAGACACACACTGCAGATAAAGATCAGTTATATTCAGGACAGTGCTATGACATTGAAGCCTACATGTAAAGTGGATGTCAATGCAAGTCTCTGTTGGTCAAACTTTTATGATTTCCTTAGGAATTGTGACTTACTCTCCCTAAAATACTTTTAAGAGTATACAGAAAAGTCCCGCCAGCAGTAATGTTGTAAGCAGTGTCTTTCCCCTACCAATTTTCAAATCTGAGGATCTTAGGCTTGGAAAAATCATCTCTGGCAATGCTATTTTTCTTCATGATTCACCCTGAAGTCAAACTGTTTTATAGTTAAGCATGTGTAATGCTTCCTGTACAAAATAATGCTTGTACATGTCTTAAGACTGGGGATACATTTGCAGCTTGCTTTAAATATCTGCTGTTTCAACACATTTTCTGTCTCAAAGACTGCCAGTCATCTATTGCCCACAGTTTAATTGCGGAAACCATATTCCTGACTTAACATTCTGGACTTCTGACAATTTACTTGCAAATGCCTGATTTTCTTCCAGGCTTGATGCAGTTTCTAAATTGTGCCAGCTGGTGGCATTTCAGAAATATGCAATGCTCAGTCCTTCTCAGCTCGAAAATCAAGGCATTTTCTAAATTCAGGCCTCTAGAGAGAGACTCATGCATTTTAACAGGCCTAATAATGCTACTGTTGAAAAGCAGGCTCCCTCAAAAACTGAATAGACTGGATGAAACAAGAAGCACTTGGGGGGGTGGGAAAACCACTTTTTGTACAGTTGTAGGCTTTTTCTAGTTTGGGTAAGGTTGAATATAATCAGGCTTGTACAAATACTCAAATTAATGAAAAGAAATATACTTCACCTGGCAGGCCGCCCAAGTAGGTAACAACATTTGCCATCATTGCTTGATGAAGGATAGACAGTTGCTCTGAATTGCTTCTGTCTGTGTGTGAATCAACAGACAGTTCAAGTTGCTGTTTGGTTACTAGAAGTCCAACCAGCACTTTTTTGGGTGTACATAACTTCTTTGATTCCAGATGTGCAACAGTGATGTTTCCAATGGTCACAATGATTTTCTAAATGAAAGAATGGTAGGTCACAAAACATGTCACACTTAATTTTAACACACAATTATACTTAATTCTGATACATTTTATATTCGGAAGTAGAAGAAAAGGAAATGTTGAACCACACTTTAAAAACTGGTAGGTTAAGTTGGAAAAGTTGATGTATAACCATCACCTTTGAAGATGAATGTCATTCATTTATATTCTTAAATTTGTAAGTGAGAATGTTCACTGTAAAAAAAATCTTTGGCTATGGTTCTGAGGTGAAATCCTGTTTCTCTTAAAGGCAAAAGGAGTACTGCTACAGCTTTAAAGGTAACCAAGTGTTCACTATAGGTTCTTATTTTGGGCAAAAGCATGGATTAGCCAAGGTGTATAATCATGCTGTCTTGGGATGCTTGATGTAAACAGCTGTAAATGGAAACTTAAAGACAAAAATATCTGCTTATAAACTGAAACTAACATGATGCCATTACTGTAATATCATTCTACTTCTGTCACATTCCCCTTTCTTCTTTGTGCATTTGGAAGGAAAGGTTAAAGACGATATGATGTAATGGTTAGTACTTGACATAAGAGCACTTAGTGCTTAGTCACCACTGTAGCAATTTTTAATAGTAATATATGTTCTGCACATCACTATATGATCTAAGTGTGTTTCAAAATATTAATGCAGCCTACCAGCTCCTCTGCAAGTGTGAGTAGCTTTTTTTTTTTTTTAGTTTGATTTTTCACAAATGCAGTAGTAAGTTGAGACCAAAACAACAGGTGTGACTTATGCATATCAGCTGCTATGATAATTGTAAGATCACCTGTGAGTCAGAAGAGTTAGAGTCCACTATGGACAAAGCAAGAGGCACTGTTTCATTAGAAACCAAGGCAAACATAACACCAGTGTCCGTGGATGGGCGAATAGTCATGGTCACATTTATTAGCCAATCTTCAGCATTGTCAAGATTATCTGTTTTAAAAAGAATAATTGAAATTAATAAATCTAACTGCTAATGAAAAATTAATATAGTGTTAATAATTAGTATTTAATCTGCTCCCACTGTGGAAAAATTAGTACTCAGAAAAAACAGTGAACTTTGGACTTTTAGAAAGAACTAAGTCTAAAAAAATTTTTAAAAAAGAAAGAAAAAGAAACCCTTTACTCTTCTGTGCTTATTGGACTTTTTTATTTTGCTGCTACCTTATCCATTCGAACACGGAACAGGTGGCACATTCATCAGAGGTCAGTTCAAAATTAAAGCCAAAAACCTAATTTACTCATAAATTACTACCAGAGTAGAACAATGCCAGTTCTCATATACTTTTACATTCCATAGTAGTTCCACTATTAAAATGGGAATATACAGGTGCATAAATATGCAGATGTTGGAAATGTAATTTCATATTGTGCATTCATACTGAACCTAATATAAAAATTACTATTTAAAGATGTATGTCATCTTTTGTGTCTTTTCTTCCAGTGTCTCTTCCCTACTCCCCCTGTCTTCCCAGTCAAATCTAGTAGTTTCTTGATTTCTAGTAGTTTCTTGAGGAAGCTGAAATCCTAAAATATGAGGTGAGGTTATATTCCTACACAAAGCCAAATGAGCAGGGTGACAGTAGGCCGTAACAGCTCACAGAAGAGCAGCAGTAGGTGTGGGCAGCCTCTTGGATTTTGGGGGTGAGGGGGATGAGAACAGAAAGGTGAGGGGGTGAAGTCACGGCAGCAGTCCCAAAAACAAAGTCAGAAGGAGTCATGGCAGCATTGTGTGAACGAATGGGAGGAAAGCTGAGTGAACTTGAGTGGCATAGGAAACTGATATAAGTTGCTTGGAAGCATAGAACCTAAAAAGCTGGAGAAATCTTTTTAAGTGGGCTAGGGAATCTAAAGAAAAGGCCTGGGAAAGAACAGCAAGTTGTGGGATCAAAAGGATTGGGGACCAGGGCAGGGCTGAAGGGTAGCACAGCATTTGGGATGGGGAAGAAGTATAATGACAACAGGGTTTGGGATGATGCTCGAGACGTCTCATTTTGGGCTCTCAGGTGTGCACAAAGAGATCCTGGACTGGAAATTTTGAAATTAGGGCAGGAGGTCAGGCAAGAAAGTTCTGGGTACAGGAAAGAGAAATAGGTGCACCTAAAACCTCTAGATAGGATGTTCACATGCATACAACAAAACTGTCAGTGACCCTTTTCTCCACGCCCAATCCTTTTCTGTCAGTAATATGATAGCTTTCACCACTGATGAACAGGGATAGAATTAGATCTTTGAAAAGTGAATGTGTTCAACAGTGCCCACCTTTTGCAAATAGAGAATATGCTTCCTGACCTAAAGCACTTCAGAAATTAAATAGATGACACCAGTGGGACCAGAATTCTCATTCAAACAAATTTCTGAGAGGAGTTACAGGAATCATTGCTGGATGCAGCTTTGCTGGTGCATGTCGTTTTTATTTTTTTTTCCCCTTTCTTTTAATAATACATCAGTTCCACACTGATACATCACCAGTTCAGCAAACAGAGAAAAATACTTACTATAGTTTATCTGAAACTTTGCCATTCCAGTGCCAGGGTAGAAGGATCCTCTCTCCACTGCTACTAAACAGTGTTTGCTTTGTTTTTCTTGAATAACTTCTTTTACACCTGAATGTCCCTGATTCATCAGGTTCCAGGCACGAATGCACCCATCTAGCCGAGGGTTAATCTGTGGAAGAATTATAGCGCTAGGTGTTTGCATTCAAAGTTGTTTTAAAAATGTTGATATGAAAAGTAATCCCTTATTATTAACTTATTTTTGGATAGCCAATAATATTCAGCTTGGTACCTCAGCCTTCAAAAGACATTTCTGATTTAATAACACTTCCCATTTTGATGCCAGTGATCTGTACAGAATAAATTGCTTCAATTTTTAAAGTTTATGCTGTCCTTTGGTGAGGTCACAAGAGCTTTTCTGTAGCTAAAAGACAATGAGCACTAGCACTGTTCCTTGTTCAAGGTTTCATCTTCTTGTACAAAAGTACAAAGAAATTTCTGGAATTACTTTATATTGGTTAAGGGGATGTTGATGTATTGCTTCATATTGTTTCTCTCTGCTTCACTTTTGAGCAAAATCTATTTAAAAAAGAAAAATTATAAAGGTACAACCTCTACTCTAGAGTTACTTTTTGCATCTCTGTTTAGACTGCCAATTAGTTTGAGGGCCCCTGGACTGAGAAGCATACAGTTGCAACAACTTGACTATACCCATCCCCAGCATAAGACAGAGCTGTTGAGGATGGAAGACTGACAAAATCATGGACCTTGTCTAGCCTTGGCTATAATAAAACTTAGCGAAAATGAAAGCTCATTGTGCTGCCTGCACAGTGAATTCCATACCTATTCAGAGCCTAGCAAAAGCCAGCACCAGAAACATGAATCACTCTGAAATACTCTTGCAGCAGAAGTGGTGGTGACTTAGGGAATCTTAAAGCTATATTAGGAAACAGGTTACAGAATCCTGAAATACTAGACTAAGTTCTGTGTTTTTATAACTGAAACCTAACTGAAGACAGATTACAAAGCTTCATGCATGTTTATTTTCAAAACAGTGGTTTAATAACCTGATTTTCATTTTCTAAATGGATTCCATGCCACTATTCCTTCTTCTGTGACTACTAAGAAAACAATACAAACCCCAACAAAAAAACAGGACAGTATTAATAAATATTACTCATTATTTCAGTTACCTGTTTAACAAGAGTGTTGCCCACTTGGCGAGGTAATCCTGCAATGTACACCTTAGTTTCCAAGAAACCCTGTGACTGTTTAAAAAGAGCTCCTGGGCTGTTAATACTCATCACGGCTTCTTTAGCTATTTTTACACTGATGCTGTGTTCTAGTTCTTCAACTGATACCTAGAATTAAATACAAATAATTGCATTTATACACACACAAACATGTAGAATACTTTAAATACTAATTATGTATGTGTATGAAGCATTACTAATGTTTCTCTAAATATCTGACTTATAAAATAGTTTTAATGCAGTCAATATTTACAGCATATTTAAACTTGAATCATGACAACTGTGCATATCCATGGACACGCACAGGGGGATGATCTTCAACTCTGACTCCATCCTACCTCTGGGAGAACTCATGTAGCTGATAAGTTTGCTTTATGCACTACAGAGTTTGCAAGAAGCTGATATTTACAATTGCTCTACATCCAATCCAGATTTGGCATACAGGTCTCCATGTCACTGCAACCTGCTACAGAGGATTGAATCTTCAGATGGGACACAGACGAAATAGGTTCAATGCTCACTCCTGATATTACTAGGCATCAAAGTAGATTTTTAATCTCAAGGAAGTTATACTAAACTGAGAGGAGATCTACGCAGGATCCTAGCTTTTTTCACCCCCCTTTAAAAACAAACAAACAAAACCTAACTGATGTTAATAATTTGGTGTGATTTATAGATGCTGTAAGCGAGCAAGGCTTTTCATCTTAGGTATGCAAGCTTGAAAAACAAGCTGGATTTCTGGTCTAGCAAACGTAAAACTTGCTCTCTAGACAAAGTATTAACTATGCACTTGACCATGCAATCACACTTTTCAATATCCTGCTGCTTGCTTTTTCACAATTACAAAGAATAATTCCTATGTTGCCAGCTAGTGGCAATTACCTCTTTCTTGATTGCAAACGGGTGTCACAACTTACCAGATGTAAGGCATTCTTGTGCATTTCTTGGTTGTTTTTTGAATCTGGGATTTGAGGGCATCATTTTAAGCCTTTTTAATAGTTGTTTCGTTTTTGCATACTTTACTTATTAAGACAGAATGTTCCCATAGTGGGTTAAAGGAAAGATAAGGGAGAGGAAAACCCAGCTTACTATATGCCACAGTCCATCATTAATGGCTTTGCCTCCACTGGTGACTTTTGTTCCAAATTCATTCTTGAATTGAATTTCAATCTTCCCATCACGAAGAGCAAGCAAGATCCATGCTGTATTGTCAAGGGACTCTGCATATAGTATAACTCCCTCTTCATCATATGTCCGGAAATCAAATTCTGCTGTAAATCTGAGTTGTGAAGAAGGAATCTTAATAAGAAGACAGGAAACATGAAATACTGTATAGCCTAGGATAACTCAGTAATAGGGGAAAAAAAAGTTCATGGTAACCGTATCTGAGCAGTTGTGATATCGGCATACAATTTGTGAAAAGCAGAATCTAATGTAAACCTTGTTCGTCTGAAAACAGTTAAAAGTTTTGAGATCAATGCCCTGAGCTGGGATTTGAAGAGCCTTGGTTCAGTTCCCAAATCTGCTATGAGCTTTACATGTGAAGAATATCATACCCCTATGAGTAAGAAGAAAGATGAAATATTCCTATTGCATTTCAGTGAGATGCAATGCAGAAAAAATACATGAACTATGATGTGCTTCAGAACAACATGGTTGCCAAATGTTGTCCTACAACAATTCAAACCTAGCAACATGCTTTGGTTACTGCTGGCTTTTATATGTCATTCTCTAATTCAAGGATTTGTTGTCTGGACCTTGGCAGTTGGTTGAACATGTATATATAGCAAAATTATGGTTTACATTACAGTACCTGTACAGTGGAAGAGAGAAAGAGTATAAATATAGTGAAAACCAGTCCTCCTCTGCTAGAACATTTGGACTAGATAAAACAGATTAAGGATGAAAGGTGAAAACAAAGCATTTGAAAGTTGCAATTTGCTGAAAACAGCAAAAGAAACAACCAAGGGAGCTGTAATGAGTCACTTTCAGTCTTGTTCTTTGTCCGCTAGATGTCATTGTGTCTCATGCAGACCCACAGAAAAATCATTCTGTATTTACACTGAGACTATTAAGATAGCTTCAAACATTTATCATCTTAGAAAGGTCTTCCAGGAGAGCATTAATGCCTGGTCAACTTGGAACAGGGGCAGAGGAAAAACTTCTTAATATTTATGTCCGTCTGTAAGGTTCTGAGGCTCTGGGGATTGCCAGCTCAACAGCTGCTGCTGCTGTTACCCTCAAATTGTTCGGTCAGTAAGTCAAGGAATGCTGCAATTTCAGCTGCCGCAGCGAAGAAATCCAAGAGTAATAATGGGGTCACTACCATTAACAATCGTTCTGACAGCTGTAAAGGAAATCACACAGACGGCGCTCTAGACAAGGTACTGTGTGCTGTCGGTGTCCTTGGAACACCCTGTGAAAGGGAGCGTGGGGTGGGGGGGAAAGCATTGGTCTGGTTTTGTTTCTCAGCAGTATGTGCATAGTGTGTCACAGCTTTTACCCAGAATAACAGTAAAATAGCAGCAACATCCAAATGAAAGCCATTCCCATATATAGCTGGACGCTGTACAGTAATTATTTTCCTATAATATCTAAATTTTATGTTGAGAATTCTAAATGCCTTCCTGTCTGTATCACCACCTCCCACGTTCTCCAGTCCCTGCTCTTTCCTTCAGGGGAAGAGTAAGCTTCCGTCACAAGGAAGCACTGATCTTTTTGCTCTCTTGTCCATAAACCAACGGGACCTGCCTCAATCCTCTTCCTTTTTTTGCCTGTTCAAGTCTGGATCTCTTTCAACTCTTTCTCCCAGTCCATACAGCACTCCCTACAACAGCACTGGTAACCATGACTGAAACGGCTGGAATACTCCAGTTCTGTTATTCATAGATATGGTCACATCTGAGTGCCAGTGGCGCATATCTTGCCCTACCTGTGCAGTGTTTCCTGACTGGGACACAGCTACTATTGCAGTACTGAGGTATTTGGAAGAAACTTGCTGACCTTTTAGTTTTGCCACGTAAGAGAGCTGCTGTTTATACTGATGAGGTGTCTCAAGGACATAGTACAACCAGTAAGATATGCTGTAAACTGATGCCAGATGCATTACTCTTGCCTGTCCACTTTCAAATGACTCCAGTTTCCTTTGAGTGCTAATATATGTAGGAATCCAAATGAATTCATTCTCCATATAAAAGTATCTTAACCAGTGGGGAGACGGTGATGTAATTTATGCATGCGATGCACTCTTTCTAAACCCTCAGAAAATGAATGGAAACAAATGTCCATAATTTCAATGCATACTTTTATCAATAGCAAATGCTTACCTCGTGACATTTGGCAATTTAAACTTTAAGTGCAGCACAGGAATTCCTATAAATTGCTCTGCCAGGTAAAGCAGTTCATAATTCTTTTCAAGGTTCAGTGGGATACAAGCAGTAACAGACTGAAAATGGTGGAGAATAAAAAAAGCTGTTAATGCACTGTGATAGTTCATGAAGCAACTCCTATTGTTGGCTGTTAGCCTGTCCTTTTTTATTTTAAAGCAACGTCTTACCTCTGTTTTTTCTTTAAACTTGAATAACTATGTACAAATGGTGTGATTTTGGTTTTGCTTGAAATGTCCATTATTTAAGCTGCTGGAGGATAATTCAGGTTGAAACACAGTTCAGGTGGATTGCAACTAATATTTGAATATTTAGTATTTGAATCAAAAAATCAAATCTTCCATCAGGTACTTTGCTTTCACCAGGAACAATGTCTATTTTAGGTGTGGTGCAAGTTTAAACTAGTAAAACACTCAGTAAACAAATGTCAGGTATCCATTCTAAGGCACTGTTGACTTCTTTGCTTTCTGAAACTGTGTCGTTATAATTGAAGTAATAGCTACAGTTTTGTTTTATAAGTAAAGCACTGAGATTTCCTTTAGGTACAGGAAACTAGGTTCTGTGTGTGGAGAGGTGGGAAGACTTTTCCAGAATGTGGTTTAGAGCACCTGTCTCATTGACTAGTAGGAGCCTAAAAGTCAATTTCATCTAAAGTTATCCCTTAAAACATCCCTTGAATATCTTCTATATGATGGCAGTAGAGTAATCTTACAGAAGAGAACAATAAAGAACTGGTGTGAAGGGCTTTTCTGTTCTCAAGACGTGCTGTACTTTGGTAAGAGTTAACAATGCAGTTCCCAAATTCTGACTTCACGATGCAGCAGTTTCATTATAGGTGTTTGTCCTGAATTTCATAGCTACTTTATTTTATGTTTGCTAGTGTCACTAGTCTTCAGACTGCGTATATTTTCAGCTGATTAAACTTTTTTTTTTTCTCTAATTAAAAGGTCTGAAACTAGCTTCCAGATAGAGCTAATGACTTTTGAAAAAAACATGTAATGAGGCTAAAAGATGCTCTTATTGTCTGAATAACCAAAATAAAATATGACTGCAAGTGTTATTCAGATATTAAATTTCAGGAAATACAAACAAGATCTACCATACACATGCTACAACTTGTGTCAGACCTTGTTCCTATATTTTAAGACTGATTTCGTTATACTGTTAGAGGTGGTTTTTTGTTGGCAGTTATCTGAGCTCACCTAGTGTGACAAGTCTCAGCCTGCCTGAACCTTTCAAAGTATATAGAGAACCACTTGCAAGAAAATCCTTGAACTGTGATTGTTCAGAGTTTCAAACTTCCTGAATTTTCAAACTGAGCAAGAACAGCCAATTTTGTCTGTGAGATGTTCTTCAATTGGCAAGTATTACTAAGTGCTTTTTCTTAAACTATGGCAGACAAGAACTGTGAAAAAAAAACCCAGTTTTTTCAAATCAAACAAGCAAAGCATAGAGTAATTCTGAAAGAGCAACTGAAAGCTTTTGTGCAGCCTAAGGAATATCAGGGAACATAAGGACAAATGGAATATTCTGTCTCAGAGTAAGATGAACAGGAATTATTTGTTTGATAGGAGAAATCTGGGGCTTATGTTGGAAGTAGCAGAAAATAAAGATGACTAGCTAAGGCAAGCTTCTCTTGACAGGATTCCTGTAAATTGAGCAAGCATGAACTGAATGGCATCCAAATCCCTACCAGGTCTACTTTGAGAGCCAAACCACAGCTCAGAGTCCCTCGCACTTTCTCAGGAATTTTGAATCAGTTCTTAAATAGCTTCCTACTTTCCTTAATCAAATTTATCCTGTCATTAAGAAATATCCAACTTTCTAATATTTTTCCACATGAAATTTCACATAGTGCAGGTTTACCTCACAATTCTTCATGTCTTTAGAGAGCTTGAACCCTTTCTTGCCATCACAATAGCAGTTATAACTTCCTGGAGAGTTTACACAGAGTTGAGCACAAACATTTTCAGCACATTCATCAATATCTAGGAGAAATGGAAGCATACATAAAGATTTATTCAGATTATTCATGGCACAGACTGAAAACTAACACAATAAATTAATGGAATAATGGACAAGATGGGTTCTCTGGCATAACATGAATCCAATAGGTGACTGCTGCTAAGCTAAACTAATGCTAATGGATGTCTCCTATGTAAAATTTACAATTCTAAATTACCTGCTGGGTATGTAAGACCTAGTAATCTGATAGAGGCCCTACGTGCAGAGCTGGGGAAAATTTGGTCTGATTTGTGAGACTGTAAGAAGCTGAGCTGTAAGGTGACTGAATTAGTAAAAGAGACCTCAATAAATCACTACAACTTATGGCAGAAATGCCATTCTGGGTCAGATCTCTTCGTTTCTCTATAAGATGTCGTGAGAACTTAGAGTATTAAGTGTATATATGGGAAGTATATGGAGAAAGGATGTGCTTTATTCACAAAAAACCAAAATAATCTCAGGGCAAAATACCTTTTAAAATAACATAGAATAATCTTGTAAATAACTAAGTTTTTGACAGCATCTACTTGTGGAGACCAATCTGATTTGAGCTGTGAATAAGCTAAACCACCTAAAGGAAATTCATTTTCTATTTAGTAGGCTGTATATAATACACAATTTAGAAATTAAAGGCTGTGTAAAAGGCCAATGTAACTGCTATGTTTCTAGTACAGAAACAAACAAAATCTCTCCTGGATAAGAGACTCTAATGAGGGTGGGTTTTGGGCCTGAGATTAAAGGAACTGCAATACTTATTTTGAAACAAATGGTCCTTCTAGTGGGAATAAACAGTTTTGTACCAATGTGTGCATTTAAAAAATCTGGCTCATACTATGCTAGGGTTTTTTAAAGATTAAGATACTTTTTTTTTCTGTTGCTTGGGGGAGGAGAGAGGAAAAGGGGAAAACAAAACCCAAACAAAAACAAGAAAAGAAAAAAAAACAAACCAAAACCTTATGGGAGAAACTGTTACTTTGTAGTGAGCATGCATAATCTCCTTTCAAAATAGGATACTGTTTAACAGCTTGTGGATGCTATTCTGATTTCTACCTCTGCTGCAGTTAACAATCATGGGCAAGTTGCTTTACCACCAAGTGCTAGTAAAAAAAAGTCATTCTGGTTATGATGATAAAACCACCAAACCACAAAACCAAACCAACCCAATCCACCAGCCTGCTTCACTGTGGAAATGTAAAAGGAAATTAAAAAAAAAAAAAACATCTCCCAAGAGAAAGTGGAGTAGAGACTCTGTCTGAGAGGCACCTCTCTTCCCATGACCTTCCCAGAGGAGCATGAATCTGTGTAGACACTTTAGAAGGCATTGTTCCCTGTGAGAGATCCTGTACCCCTTCCAACTAGCAGTACAGAAGTAAAACTACAAGCACTACCATCAATAGCAGTCGAGTAAATCTGAGTGCGGAATTCTCTGAAAGCAGCAATTAATTTTGAGCATGTTCTTCAGGCCCAAGGCCTGCAGACAAACAGAGACTTATGAAGTTATTAGGAAAGCTTGTCACACAGTTTGATAGATTAATTTCTATCATTAAATCAATTACAGTCTTGCAGGGGTGTAAATTTCCATCACCCAAAATAAATCTACTGCTCAAGGGTAAGGTCTCCCTCCAGAGTATACTATAGCAGCAGAGGGATAGGAAAACTTCTTGGATAGGTATGAAGTCTCCTTTTTCAGCACACATTCTGGAATCCCTCATCAGTCCAAACGGCAGGATCTCCCCATGTAGGGATAACTGTCCTGCTACAGAAACACTGACCTACACAGGCTGGAGGGGACTAAGTTTTCTGGAGGTTTGTTTTAATAATTTATGCTATAATTATCCTGTTTTTTTTTTTCTTACAAGTTGTAGTCAGCATCTTTGCACATTTGTTTGAGCTATTTCAAAGGCTTCCCACAGATCTGTCTAAATGCCAGTCCCACATCATAAAACAGTCAGCAGCAGCTATGCATACAAACCCATGAATCTGAGCAGCATTCTGGGTTCACACGGCTGCTTGCAGTGGAAGGCTAAAAAAGCTTGTTTTAGATAAGTTGCTAAGATATCATAAATTCAGCCACAAAGGAGCTGTATACCATGTCCTAGAATGGAGCTACTCTATGTAAAGCTAGGGAAACACGGTGATTCCCCCAGAGCATGGGTAGGCAGGATTTTGTGTGTTAAACAGTTCATGTGGGAAGGGGAAACCGTGATTTGCCATCTTCAAATTTTCAGGGTATGTGCTAGGGAGGGACTAATACCTGCAATACAAACATACTCTGTGCTGTTTGATTAACTGGTTCAGTCACTTTAAAAGAAGTTCCCCCTTCAGAGAAGGAAGAATATGGGGAAAGACATGCCACAACTTAGGTCATTCTTTAAAATAATGAGTTCAGCTTGGTTTGTCTCCTCGATACTGACTGCAAGACAGACTCCTCTAGAACAATAAGCATACTTACTCATTCCTACTAGCCCTTTTTTTTGCCAAGGTGTTTGAAATTGCAAAGTGGTGAGAAGAAGATAAGCAAATTCTGTATCTAAAATTGGGTCGTTTCTATGAAACAAAGACTGGATGGTACAGATCTTCCACTCATAGTGTGTCCCAAAAGGTGGGGATGAAGAACTATAGCAACATTCTCCTAGGAATGGATGAGGGAAAAAAAAACAAACCCTCTTCTATTCCACTCTAATTGTATCTGTCATCATAGAGATAGTTGTGTATAAATGTATGTAAACTTGATTTTTCTAATAAGCATAACTGAATTTGGCCACCACAAAAAGCTAATGTCATTTAGTATTTCTGTAAGGCTACGCTCCTGTCAGTCTGTACAATCCTGTCCTTAGACAGGATTTGGTGACTCATTTAACGTGGTTACAACAAGGTCTGAAAGCTTAGCAGCATAATCCTCCTTCTAGGAGGTAAGACTTTGCTCATTTTAATGTCCTCATCTTGCAACCTTCTGGAATCCATGTTTCAGAAGAAAAACAATACTTAAATTCTATTTGGTGCAACCCATGTATCTGCAGAAGGTACTGTACTAAAGGGAGTGAGAATTAGATCAATTACTGTGAAGTTTTCCTTGTTTCAGGGCATGCAGGGACAGAGAATTGTCAGGAACGTTTTAATCCCATAGTAACTGGACAAAGAGCAGCCATCTGAATATGTGTAATCATTAACACTGTGCAAAGCTTTGTCACAAGAAAGCTACATGAAAAGCCATGGAGCACAAGATTCACAGCCAGCAAAAAACTACTTTTGTGTCCTTTTTGAGCAATAATGTAAAGGCAGCATTTAAAATAAAAATCAGTCACTGATGTATTTTTCTTAAACTGACAATGTAGAAAATTCCTCTGCATCGTAAAACTCTAAGAGCTTCTACAATTAAAATTTAATTCCTGATGTCTGTACTAAGCAGAAACTTCAAAAAGTAAAGAGAAATAAAATACATTCTAGGACAATTATGCAAATATTTTCAATACATGAAAAAGTTATTTTATGATGGTCTGTGTATGAATGGCTTCTGGCTGCTTTACTTTTAGATATCAGTACTTTTCAACTTTACTATAACTGTTACAGAACTTTTGGCACAGGTCCTTTTTTTTTTTCACAGCTCCTTCTCTGGATATTTAAGAACATTTTTATTTTAAATGTGGGGTCTTTTATAAAATCTTTAATACAACTGTCATGTCATCATTTCCAGCTTAGAATGGAGATCAGTTCAATCTAATGATGCTATTTTCTAGCCTAACTAGATACCCCAAGGAAGGATTAGACACTTGAATGTTATTTTAAATGGAATTCAGTGACCCAAGTAAAAAGCTCTTTCCAATATCTGAGATCTAAGGACATATAAAGGACAGGGACTGAGCCCCTGGCCATGAGGGCTAAATAAGCACCCAAACAGCCTATCAGACGGATAAAGACAAGCTTTTTAGGGTTTTGAGACAACTTGATTAAGTATGGTTTTAATTTCTGGTGATTATCTCTTTATAAATCTTCGTAACTGTTTTGCCCAGTTTGGAATTGCCAAATAAGTACTTTTAATTGCTTTTGCCATAACTTGCCTTGAATTAGGGGTATACATTAAACTGACTGACATCAAATATTTCATCCTTATACCTGAAATGATGCTTAAAAACAAGCTACATGGCACTCTAGTAATGTCCAGATGCTCAACACATTGCTCCAAGTTATCTGAAAGAAACATGCTAGCTAGTTTGAGAGCTTGGAGAGAAAGTCCTCTCTACAGTGGGACAAGGAGAGCTCCCACGAACTGGGACAGTTAACTGGCATACAGCAGGACACAGGAATATACCAAAAAAGCCCTCCTGTGTCTAAGTCACTGGAACTGTATGCACTACATATAGCCTGACTGAACCTCTGAAAGAACAGACAATTGATTCATATTTTAATAAACAATATGAAGATTAATAAATACACCACTGGAGTTTGGTATAGCAGTGGATTTTAAAAAACCCAAAAAAACCCCCCAAAAAACGCAACCAAAAAACCAAAGCGTGGGGGGGGGATGGGGGAGACCTACCTTCACAGTTCTTGGAAGTTGCATTATATGTGTAGCCTTCTGCACATTCACATTCATATTTTCCCAGGGTGTTTTTACAGATGGCTGTCCCACAGATGTTTGGATGTAACACACATTCATTTATATCTAGAAATGCAAACAAGGTATTAAAAACAAATCACTCCCGCACACCATTTTTTCCTAATCTTATGCAAAACCATGCAAACTGACTGAGGCTGGCAAGCTAGTTCTTTCTTGCTAGGTCTCCTATGCTTTCACAGCAGACTATAGCTATAAAGATTTCCGGAGGTCTCTTAAAAGGCACTTCTGCACACCCTCAGTGAAAAAAGCATTCTCTGTCTGCCTGTCTTTCTCATTCTCTCCTGTGTTCTGTGGGTAACAGGAAAAGGGATGAATGTCCAGGAAGGCAGAGAAAGAAATAGTCTGAAGATTTCCCATAAGCTAAACAAGACTGAATAATAAAATCCTACCTGAAAAAAGACATCCAGAAAGACAAGAGATAATCCTATCAGAGTTTCTTACATGCTACAATCAATTCATGTCACAATCGTCTTTTAATTGGCCATCCTGAGAGGTGTTCAAGTCTCTCCATCTCTCAAACCACTTTAGTGTCTATCTTCTGTGTTGTTTCCAATTTTTCAATGTCATTTTCAAAATGCAGATGTGACAACTGGATGCAGCATACAGTATCAATCTTACTAAATGTCTTGTAGACAGAAAAATATCAAATCCCTGGTAGTACTACAATTCCCACTTGTATATGAAGAAATCATTCTAGTTTTCTCTGTGGTTTTGTAGTAGTTGTGGAACTGATGCTGCACAAGGAGAACAGATTCTGCCACTGGCTTGCTAGGACTCCTAAAACATCTTTTAAGTCAAAACTGTCCTGAATTCACCCTACTTTTCTACAGTTACTGTGTGTACTGTGTATATATCTATTCCTAGGTGTAAAGTTTTGCAGTTGGATGTAATGAAACAGTTAAATCCAGCTTAACAAATGACCAAACTAGTACTTGAGGTACTAAGGTATATTATTTTTATCTTTCATTTTTTTTTTAACAAACTTTTCCAGTATCTTTCCAACGATCTTCTTGCTCTTTTGGACAAAACAGCAATGTTCTGTTCTTCTGGAATTTCTCTGGAAATTATTCATTCACATCAAGTCTGGCCTTTTATAGTATTTGATGTTATCCAAAACTGTTGGTGTAACTCAGCAATAAAATAGATGACATTAAGATGGAATGAGGCTGTATTTTTTTTTTTCTAATATGCAGTAAGAATTGCTAATTATGTTAATATATAGTCTTTATCCAGAATGGAATGGAGCATGTAGGTCATGGCCAATAATAACAGACATAAGCATGTAGAGAAAAAAATTATGCTGGGTGAGTAAAAGACAAATCTTCCTCTTCATTAAGAGCATTTTCAGATTCATTAATAGTTTCTTCTCCAATGAACTTCAAACTCCCAGAACAGCATCACTAATTAAGAGTGATTCAGCCTAAACCAGTGTTTACCAGACAGGATTTCCATGGGAACAATGTTAACTGGTTGCACCACTCTAGATTCTTGTTTCAGCATGCGTAGTGGGTATGTGAAACTGATTAGTGACCAAAAAAAGCTTTACAGAGCTCTAGTAAGAAAGCAGAATCTAATATATATAGTCTCTCTCTTTTTTCTTCTTTTCTTTTTTTTTTTCTTGAATTGGTTTCAATGAACCTCAGTTCCTTGATTTGGTTCACTATACAGTTGCACAAATGCTTGCAGAGATGTAAGGTTGCAGATGGAATGAATGGCCAAACTGAAGCAGGACAGCATCTTTCAGAGGCAATGCAAGCTTCTACTGACTCAGAGCATTTATGGAACTACTGGACTAAATTTTTTCCTCTCTAGTCAACAGGCAATGTACTGTCATGTAATGTGCTCCTTAAGTCTCACTTCCTACCTCCGCAATCCCGTTTATTTGAATGCATGAAGTAGCCGTCTTCACATAAACAACGGTAGCTTCCAGGTAAATTAGAACAGCGTTGGCTACAACCTCCATTAAAGTCTTCACATTCATTTATATCTAGAAGGAAAATAAAATGAAAAATCTCTGCTCAGGTGAAGGCATTAATCGACCAACTGTGTGGGTGTCCTTAAAGATCTGATACTATTCAATAATAGTGGAACTAATTGTGTTCCTGAGAACTAACATCATAATGAGATTAGAGGCTATACCTTCTTCACATTTCTCTCCTTGCCATCCTGGTTTACAGAGACAGGTATATTTGGCTTGTCCATCTATGCAATCCTTATATCCATCTTTATGGCACGGCAGAGGGCTACACTGGTTTGAAATTTCTGTGGGATGGAAACATTGGAAATACTCATTATTTGGGGTTATTTTACCTCAAGGATCAGTTTAGTCTTTCTCCTTCTCTTCCCACAGGTACTTTTCACCTTTCATGAAATAGGAAAGGGCTTGATGTGTAACATCAAGTATCCTACAACCACCTGGCTGCTAATTCTGTCAGCAAGAATCTGCAAGTGACTGAGAACAAGCAAAGCCATCATCACTGCTTTTCTTTGTCAGAAAGAAAGCAACTAGAAAACAAACGACTCGCTAAAGCAGGTTAATCCCTGCAATATGTGATCAAACACAGACTTTTTACTATTTTCATTACATTTTAAGGACGTATTTAACTTTTTAAAGAACAGTGCTCTGCCCCACAAATTTCACTAAAAATACCAAAGTTTCAAGAATACCAAGAATTCAAGATTACAGAGATCAGCTCCTCTGTTCAAGGAGGGTCACATTTACAGAGAAACTAACACCTCAGGTTGCCTTGGCTGTCCAGGTCCTGTAAGTAGACTTGGATACATCAGTGTCTAATACTGTCACCTTTTACAAATATTAACTTCAATGGCAGATTTGGATTGTAAAGAGCTACAGAAGACTCTTTACATATGTTGGCAAGACCTCTGAAAGCAAGGCTCAAAATACATAGACTGGGGCAGAGAACACAGAACTTGCTGCCTTTTTTGCTCTAACCAAAATACATATAGTTCTTTTAACTTTCCCATCATTTTCATAATTTTACATCAGCATACCACATAAGGCATTGTTCTATTTGTGTCTTCTGAATATGCTGGTAGCTTTATGGATTACTTTTCTGCAGGCCTCCAAACATTATAAATATATTATTTCTACTTTAAAGTTATGTTCTTGTAAAGCTCTGGAATGTCATTCTGAGGCATGCTTTTTTTAAAAGAAAAAAAAAAAAAGAGAACAGCAGAATGACAAGAAGAAAGGATTTTGTGATGTTCAGATTCAAATAGATGCAATGAAAGGCAATGTTCCTGAAGACCAAAACTTGCTGTGATTCTTTACCTAAGGCCTCATTGGATTTCTTAAATGTTTCTCCCTTCACTCAAAAGAACTAAAGAACTGAGCCCCATAGAAAGTTTAGCTGTGACTAGGAAAGCTTTACAAAATCCATGTTAGTATTTTTGTCAATTACATCTATTTCTAATTAAATTCTGCTGCAGGTAAATACAAAAGCCCAGAGACCAGTCAAGCTCCAAAACTATAGAGCACCTCAGGAACAGGTGCTTCATGTCATGTAATATTTACATTGCAGACCAAAAGACTCCAGTTGCAGATGAAGACTGAAAGAAGAAATTGCATGGAAGAAGTAAAATGAATGGAGTTTATGAATGGATCCTTCATAGCAACTTCCAAATGTAAGTTCTAGACCTCCCTACATTTTTTCTCTTTTTTTAATATTTACTGGTTTTGTAGGTCCAGGAACAAGTGTGTGAACTAAGTTTGATATGAGCAAAGCATTTCATAAGTGACAGATGTGTAAGTAACTCTCAGAGTGTGCAACTGGGGAACAAACTTGACTCTAAAAATTTCTGAGCAAGACAGTCATGGCTTGTGAGAGTCTGAACTGACAGAAGATGGATTGGGTTGACAGTGTGACACAAGAGTAGACAGAATGAGGCAAATTAAGGATATAAAGGGAAAATTGAGGAAACTAATGAAAGAAAAAGGGAGAACTGGTAAAATACCCTGGAGGAAGAAGACAAGACAGGATGGATAGAACTGGATAGACAAATAGGTTATGTCCACAGATGAATGATTACAGTGCCACTGCAGGAACAGTAATGTAGCAGCCATTTGTTCTTAAGTGGGCCCGGTGTTCCTTTTTCCCAATTCAGGGTGCCTTCTGACCTACTACCCAGTAATGCTTTTTGATAAACATTTGTGACAAGTAAAAGTTGGAAGATATGCTCAGCCTGCAATAGAAAGGGTTGGTAGTAAGGGATGTATTATAGTACCTGTATCCTCTGTCACTCAGAGGCTCTGCTGTCCATGAAATGTGTCATGGTGGGCTGGGTAGATGTAAATGCAGTGATTTTTAAGTGCTTACTTTCAAAAGCAATTAACTATGCAGATTTTTGGTTATACAGATGTTTAGGGGCTTAAAGATACATCTTAGATACCTGTTTGGATTAGAAAAGTATAAAAAAGGTGTTCTATTCCTGTGAAAATTTTCCTTTTCTTTCCTAGATGAGGATTAAAAAGTAAATATATTAACAAGTTTTTGTAATTGTTTATCCAGAAACGTGTGTCCTTAAATGTGTGTTCATACACACTCTGAAATAAGTCATTTGGACAAATCTGAAAAGAATGCAATTATTTTTTAATTCTGTTTGCATTGTTATTTTTATTCCTTGATTTTTTTCCAGCTTGAGGTTCAAACTAGTTAAAGTATTAATATAAACAAATTTAAATAATTATTTAATTAGTTCTTATTAGGAAAACTGAATTTTTTGTTTTGACAATATCAAAATAATTTGGATTGGTAAGATCAGAAAGACAAACCTTTTAAAATAAAAATCTGTTAATATCAGTGTCATAAAATCTTTGTCACAATGAAAATACATTTTTTAGAAAAAGTTTAGAAACACTTGAAAATTTTATTTACTCTTTTTACTTCTCCTTTATCCTGGTGATTGTCTAGTAGTAACAGTTTATTTAATTTGATTTTATAATGCAAACCCAAAAGAAGAAATACACTGACTACTAAGTAAACTATTTTTTTCACTGGGTAATAGAGAAACACTGCACATTCCCACAATTCTGCTAAATCCTTTCCTCCTAGGGGCTCTAATGAGAGGGAGAAAGAGTGATACGAATGGGAGTACATTTTAGTTTGCGACAGCAGTCATGTTGGCCATGTGATCTGGAAAATATGTTCATCCGTGACCATGTGTAGTGTAATTATTAAGATTTTTTTTGCCTTCTCTGGCTTTCAATGACAAAAGCAATGTCAGATGATTCAGGACAAGTATCCCTATTCAAACAAACTGAAAGTTTCTTTGATGCAACCAGGCTGTAAAGGTTTAAGAGGCTGAGAGAGATGTTTCAACTCTAACAAGTAGGGAATATGGTACAGATTGCTTTCTGTGCATTTACTAGAATAAACACAATTCACACTGGACTTAGGAATGTATAGGCATAAAAAAAAAATATTTGAGCAACTTGACAAGTTTCATGCTTTGTGATCATCTTCTCTCTGGAGTTAATGACTATGTCTTCCAGCTAATAATTGAATTTTTTAGCTGTTAATGTAGCCCTTCATGAAATGGGTAACAGTGTAACTAGGGGCCAAAGAGTGGCACAAAGGAGAATTAACCAGATGGTCTCCTCCCTTAACTGACAGAACAGGACCTGCCAGATGCAAAGAGTCAGGCATAACCATTAAAGACATGGTAGAGTACAGAGGACATACTGGGGAACATTGGTGGGTTGGCGTAGGACATTTCTAGATTTCCAGAAGAATTCTGCTTTTCATCTTGCAGTTAATTGTTTCTTCTCCAGTATGCTTAATAGTTAAAAACAGTCACTTATACCACTGCTGTGGAAATGCTCCATCTTACCTAATATTTTTTGTCAGTTTCTGTTCCAGATTATTGAGTTTGCCTGAGTTAAATGGAAATTTGCCTCTTTTCTCCCTATGTGAACTGCTTTCTAGGCATGTGCATGTGTGTTCTTACATCTGAGTGCATTAGGTGAAGCATCTAGCAGCAGCACTTACCACTGACACAAGCCCTCAGGTTAGCCGGAGAATCTGGAGTAACTGCAGTAACCCTGAAAATCCCTGCTCGATGGGAGGCAAGGCAGCCTGCAAATGCAAACCCACACAATCTGCTTATGATACAAACACTCATTTAGACTGAAATTACAACAGCTTACGCATGACATCTTCAAAGAGTTTGTTCTCACAGCCTGAATCAAAAAACTTGTCTGGGCATATTAAGGGCAGCTGATCACAGACCAATCTTCTGAGTGCCTCTGCTAGGATCTAAGCACACACAGCTGCCTAGGAGCTACTACGCATTATAATCAGCATGGAAATCATCCAAGCGCTATGGGCAGAATAACTAAACTAGTATTATCCAAATAAGAAGACCAGTGAATGATACACCAGAGCTGTTCAGGGTTTTTGTACTTACTTAAATATCTGGGATAAAAATACTCCTGTAGAAAGAAAAGAAAAATAAAGAGTAAGAAAAATTTTAAGGCAGATAGTATTACAGCAAAATGTATCACTGAATAAGTTCTAAAATATATCGGTATTATAACAACAAAAGAAGCAAAAAGAAAAAGCTACTTTGACTCATAGAAGATAGACCAAGTTTTCTATATCACTGTTGTTTAGGCTAAACCAGCAGATTATTTAATAAACACAAGACTCAGTGGAGAGATTAGGATACTGCACTGAACTGGACATTTTCAAAGTGAAAGTGATGGGGTGTCAAAATTACTTTGAAAATTGTCTCTTTAAATGGGAGGATCTTGCCCAATGTTGTTATTGGATGCAAAGCAGCCTCCTTTATTTCTCTTTTTCACTCTAAAATAAACAAAACAACCTGGAATAAGTTTAACATCTCACATGCAAATCATTCCAAATAAGCGACAAACATTACTAAACCAGAAATTGTAAAAACAACTGATTATTGATTACTGAAACTATTTAATCTTAACACTCAGTATATGCAAATACATCCAATGTTATCAAAGACAGAACATGGAATTGACATAGTTTGCAAAACAAAAATTCATTATAACCACATGTATTTTGTAATAATATAGTACAAAACTGAATAAAATATACCTAATACTAAATAATATGCAGTGGGAATGAACTGAGGAACACAGTTTTCCCTACTAGGAAAAAAGCTTGCAGTGATATGTCCAATCCCTTAATTAAAATGGCTGCACTGCCATTTATCCTCTGTGTAAAAATATAATTGAAGCCAACAGAGTTTCCCCACATGGAATGCTTGCAGACAACTGTGGTCTAAAACTGGTGACCATACTGGAAATTAAAATAATATCTACTCAACTATTCTCTTTGCTTATGCGGTCTTCATTATAAATCGTGCAGGTTCTATGCACAAAAGAATTTCAAACCAGTTCTTGGTCTGCATGGTGGGTTTGCTTTTTCAGCTTTGCAGTGTGAATTCTACGTACTTCTAGCTTTTCCTCTGCAAAAAACCTACTGTCTATCCTGTAGATATTCATTATATACTTACAGTTTCAGGATTATTTTCAAAGATTTCCCTGGCTTCTTCCTTATTGCATAATTCTTCAATGCACTCTCTTTCTAAATTTCCCTTCTTACTTTCTTCCATAAAAGAATTTGCTCGACGTTTCCTCACCAGGAACTGAGAGGCATACTGCTGGGACAAAACTTTGTAGAAACAAAGGAGCTCTGTTGTTATTTAGTTATTTTTGACAGCTGAAAAACACTGTAAGCACTGAACAAATATGAGAATTTAACATACAAATTTGAATTAATTCCTTAGTCAGGAGTTGCTGTTTGTGATCACATTTAAAAATGTGGGCAAGAAATCCTAGGATTCTCTTTTCCGCATGTGGGGAAGCTGTTTCTGACCAAAAAAGCCTCCTGAGTCACCAAAAAAAATGTTTTGTAATGCTATGCCTGAAGCATATTTAAATGTCACATTCGGGTCAAGTTTGTTTTAACCTATGGATATTCTAAAGTGAGATATGTGACCCATAAGTGGAACAAAGCTGTGAAGCCTTTTATATTACCTGTTTCAGTGATCAGAACTAAATATTCTGTTTAACTTATGAGAGACTAAAAATGTGCCTTATAAAACCAGGCCACCTGTTTCATATCATTATCATAAATGTTATTTTATTTTTCAGAACTGTAAAGAACAAGACGAAGTAAAAGGTGAGAATGATATCCTGAGAAGTATCAAGGCAGACAACCTACATTCACACTTTACGAAGATAAAATACAATTTTAGCTAACTTTTATATTTCAGATCCATCAGGTTATATGTCATTACTTAATTTTCATGTATCTTGTTACTGTCATTTTATTGACTTTTACACAAATGATGAACAAATAAGTGAGCTGAGAAATGATATTGAAAATGAAGGATGTCTGTTTGCTTCAATGTTCTTTGTAGAGCACACAGCTCTACAGGAACAGCAATTAAATTAGACTGCCTCGTTAGTTTAAATTTTGGACATACCTTGTGCTTAAGAGAAAAATGGATGAGTATTATTGGAAAAAGTCCAGCTCATAGAGTTAAAGAGCGTGGCTGACATATGTTAACTAGCAAGCACCACGCTTCTAAACCTGCCCTTTTTTCATCAGCCTTTGCTCAACTTAACCTGTCACGACTAGCACAACTGCACGAGGGTTGTGACCGCTGCAGTGCAAACCAGACATGGTGTACATACATATGCATCACTAGTCCACAAAGAAGACCAATTCAAACAGACATAGTCAATTCAGTACTATTTATGAGTACGAAATACCTCAAACCCAGAGTGCCATTATGAGACATGCCAGAAGCCAAGTGTCAGAGAACAGCCTCCCAATGTCTGTGCACTAACAGGAATGAAAAACCTTAAAAGGCTTATTAGAAAGAGCAGCTAATAAGGCCCAGAAATTGAAGCGAGAATAGCTTTCGGGTGACGGATGTAACTAAAATCATACCATCCTAAACACATTACTAAAGGTCTCTTGCAAGTGATGAGGAACACAACTGGAGCACTCTGAAGTGCTGCAACATTGGATGATGACCTGAAGGAACCTTTCTGTTACAGCATCCTAAATGTATTTGAAGTGGGATAAGCTTGTCACTTCAGATTGATCTACTTGCTTTCATTCTGGTAAGACAAATCTTTTAGGTAAGGAAACAGTTAGGATTTCTGAGCATAAGGTGGACCCTACTGCAGCGTACTTCTGAAGTTCTGAAGCACACCTTTACCTCGGAGAGCAACCAGCAAGTTGCTTAGAAATGTAAGGAGAAGTCAGCTCATGACCTTCCCCACTACTAAGTACATGAGCAGGTAACAGTCTGGTATTCATTTCTTCTTATTTCTGTGTTGATCTATATGGTGGTCTTACTGGAGAATAGAAAAAACTCTGTAAGGTGAAGACTGATCCTGAGGAAAACTCCTCAGAGAAAGAAAAGTTTTATCTTCCTTTCTGGGTGCCCTACTGCTAGAAGTTTTTGGCACAAAAGAAATGATTCAAGAATGTTTTCTTCTTCTACTATTTTCTACTTTCACAAACCTTAGGGTACGCCACGAGTACATCTTAAGGGCTGTTAACAACGTATTTCAAGAGCTGGATTTGGATTCTTTGTTTGTTACTTATCCTTCATGCAGAAGTTAGGAGGAACAATGAATTATTAACTGCTGCAACTGTGGATCTCCATGGCCTTTTCTCTCAATCCACGAGCCCACTACTAACATATTGTCTGATGCGGGACTAGCAAAAAAGCATGTTGAGATGACAGGACAAGGAGGACCTCATGAGAGCTCTTCTGTGCCCTAACTGCACTGGAAAGCATAACCAGAAAAACATTTTGATAATTTATTTACCACCAACTGTTGCTAGCGTGTCATTTTAGTTAATTTGGGTAAATGGCTGTATTTGTCATTCCATAAAAGCAGACCAATAAGGATGCAGAAAGTCCATCTGTTCTGAGGCAAAAGAAGCGACAAAAAAAGAGTCAAGTTGTGCATTGCACCTGCTGATTTTGTTTATGTTGAAGATTTCTACAAGCACAACTGTGCTGACACAGCTTTGGGGCAGAGGCTCTGTGGTGTAGATGAGGCTGAATTCATTGCTGCCTTTCAACAATCTTGTTTTGACCTTTAGCTACATCATTTCTCATTTTGACAGCTTTTCAGTAAAGAAAGGACAAGAAATTTCCAAGTGTGTGCAACGTTCTTGAGGACATTACACCAGATATAACACTGCCTACCTCATGTTTTCAATACAACAAGGTACTGGAAAGAGGTCTTTTCCCCTACATCACAACACTTCAGCCTTCTCATAAACTGATTTCCTACGACTTCTGAGTTCAAATAAAACATGTAACTCAATGCAAATTCCATATTTTTATTGCAAATATTTCAGTTTCCATGCACAGAATTAACAGTGTATTTATTCAACTGTTTTTTTCCCTACAAAGACTGATAGAACCTTTATTTAAAAAAAAAAAATTAAAAAAAAATCCTGACTGCTGTGGCTGCCAGTTTGGTTACAGGAAACTCCAGCCCACTTCTGACCCTGCCAAAAGTTAACCCTTAATGAACTCTGATTATCACTGAAGATTTATGGAATTCAATAGCCTTACGATTTCAATTGGTGTTGTTCAGACACTGTGTAGTGATTACTTATCGAGCACCTGTTTAGAAGGTATGCTACTGAAAAAGAAAAAAAATAGGGGAGAGGATGAAATTCAGCAGCTCCTTACAGCTCTTTTATAGTGCAGATACAACTATAAACCTGCCTTAAGTGGACTAGTTAAACATAGCTTAGAGCTGCTTCCCTAATACCCCAGTTGTGGAAAGGAGTTGTAGCCTATTAGAGCTCTCTTCCACAAATTCAGAAGACCCGATAAACTGAATAAAAGGACATGTGATGCCACTGTAGAACGTGGAATCATCTTGTTCGTACGGCTGTTATATTGCAATCAGCTCCGTAATTCCAGCAACTAGTGTCCCAAAATGCTCATCAATGACATAAGCTTGATGCAGCCTGCAAAATGAAGCCAAGCAACTGCTAATGTTTGCCTGTTCCTTCTCCTTTTTATCCAAAATGTGTCCCTCACTGGATGTTGGGCCAAACACAGCTGCACTAAGATTGGCAGAGGGACAACTTTATGATTATTGGATGGTACAAGCTGCATTATTAACATCTTTCTGTTTCTCTTTTTTGTTCCCTGTTCCAGAAATCCCTGGCATTGTTCAGAGCCAGGGGTAGAAAACCAGATTACATGGACCACAGAAATTTTGCATCAGTAGGACAACTTCTAATTTTCCACTGCTCATAAAAGAGAGAACTGACAAAGCACGCAGTGGGGAAGAGAAACGGAACGGAAAACGGGATGAAAACAGAAGAACATTACAAAATACTTATTAAAAGGTTTATGTTTAGGACCTGTTCAGAAGTATGTTATAAAATGAACTTTCATCTTTCTGTACTGTTCCTTCCATGGTCAGAATCCCTAGCGCTCAAACATAAATCTGAATAGCAAACATTAGTTTTTTCTTCTCCCTGTTTAATCATTAGCTAAACACATCAGAAAACGGCTTACTTTGAGCTGCAATTCTGCTTGTTCCAGGTACACACTATCTTCTTTTGGTGCTACGCTCACAGACAGTAGTGTCACAGACCTAAGCTTTGTTTTTTTGTATTTATTTGTGAGAGCAAGCAGTTCTTACCTAGGCTGATAGGGCTGAACTTATCAAGAGAGTCGGGGCTGCTTGCCTGGGCTCCACAGCACTGCCACTCTCCTGAGACCATGACCGAGTGTTTGTAAGTGACCCAAGCGCTACTCGAAGGCACACTTCTCCCCGAGCTGCAAACAGCCCCACGTTACAGCCCAGCTGCCCCCACAGTAACCTCTGTGACCCACGCGCTCCACCAACGCCGAGGCTCGGCGGCACCCAGGGGAGGTCAGGGCGCACCGGGCCGGTGAGGAGGGCCGCTGAGGCAGCGCCTTGGCACCCCCGGACCCCCGGCTCGGCAGCGCGGCCCAAGGCGGCCCCAGCGCTGAGGGACGGCCCCGCTCGCCGCCCTGTCCCCCCCGCTCCCTCCCGCCTTGCCTCACTCACAGGTCGCGGCCTCCGCGAGGGCGATGGCCACCAGCAGGCCCGCCAGCAGCGGCAGGCACCGCCTGCCCCGCGGCATCACCGCTACCGCGGGGTGGCCGGGACCGGGCACGGCGCCGTCACTACGCGGCGGCTCCTCTGCGGGGCGGCAGGGCCGGGCGAGCCTCTGGGGGCGGGAGGGAGGGGCAACAGGGCGTGGGGGGGGAGGCTGAGCCGCGTCCCGGCAGCGTTGCCCTGCGGGAGCGTCAGCAGGGCGCCGGGGGCAGCGCCGCGAGCGGTTCGCGTCTGACCCGCGGCAGGCGGCGCTCTGTGGGCATCTTCCCCGAGAGCAGCTGCCGGCGGGGCGCGCACAGCCAGCGCCAGGGCGCGAACCAGGGAGGGCGTCGCAGCGCGGCTCCGGGCAGTACTGTAGGGTCGCGCCGCCGCTGTTTACTGTCGGGCGGGGGGACCCGGGGGAACACTCTGTTCCCGCCCCCTTACAGCCGATTGGCTGATCTTCAGCGGGCCCCGAGGCAGCCGCCCGCTCCTATTGGTTCGCCGTGGGCTTGTCCTCTCGCGCCTCGCCGCCCACCCGTCGGCGTTGTGGCTTTCGCGGTAGGCTGCTACCCACAAGTTTGGCCCTTCCGGTGCCCCGTTAGCGGTCGTTAGCGGTAACCACCGGTTACCGGCTTAGTTACGCGTCCCCACTGCCGCGGAGATCTCGCCTTCGACCAATGGGCGGCCTCGCATGAGCGGGGTGCCGGCCACGTGACCCTCGAGCCACCGCGTCGGGCCCGGCGCGGTGAAGCCGAGCAAGGCGCCGCGGCCGTCGCCTCCTTCATCTCCCCGCGGTCGGTGGCGGCCTCTCGTCTCCTGAGGCAACGCCAGTCCCGCTGGCTGCCGCCGTGGCGGGGACGGGCTGCGCGGCGCGAAGCCCCCAGGGGCGCGGGACCGTTAGCGCTCGGGCTGCGCGGCCTCCGCGCCTCGCGAGTCCGCGGAGGGACCGGTGAGTGGGGGCGGGGGGCGCAGGCAGCCGGCGGCGGCTGGGGCATCTCCCCGGCGGGCTGGCGGGTGGGGTCTCCCAGCCGTGGAAGGGCCGCCCCGCCGGGCTGGGGCCGAGCGGCCCCGGTGTCGCGGTGTAAAACAGCTCGGTGTGTGTCCGCGATGGCCGGGGGGGTGGCAGCCAGCTGGGAACTGTTTAAGCGGCAGAGAGTAGATTTTTCTCTGAAAATGTTGATTTTTACAAGACAAAAAAAGGTACTCAATAACTTTGCTCTTCAAACTCTAACACAATACAACTAAAATACTGTGTTCTTATAATAAAAGTTCAAACAAATCAGGCACAGAACATCACAGTATGAAGTTAAATATCTTTATGAGGAGGATAAGCTTTAATTTGTTTGCTTAATTACGTTTTAAAGAAAGTGAAAGCTTGATAGGGCTGAAAAAAATCTCTACCATAAAAGCCTCGACCAAAGGCAGAATATTTATTTTAAACTCCGCCAGTGATGTGTAAAAAGGTGCTTGGTGTGTACTTTGATATGGAAGTAGATAAACTTACTCATCAGATGGCTTTGGATGTTTGTCTCGCTGGTACCCAGTACTTTGGATCACATAATGTGTGGGCTGCAAAGTATCTCTTATCTAAATCTAGAGTGTAAAGAGTCAGTGCTGTTGTCTGTCATGTTTTTCTTAGTTTCTGTAGCACACTTTTTCTGTTCTCTTACATTAAAATGGGATCTTTGATGTTCTTAGTCCTTAACAGTTGTGTTGACCTGCTAGCTAAATGCTATACTAGCTTAACTACACAGTTCCACGTATTTCTTAGCTTGTGGGCATGTTGATTTTCTTCACCTCAACAAGCATAAAGAGTTCAAGCTGACAGTTATAATGTCTGTAACAACTTCTGAATAATGTTAATGCAATATATAAATGTAGTGTGTTCCATACATATTTCAGAGATCATTTTTTTGTCTATTGCTAGGTCAAGAAATGCAGTCTCTCCAAAATAGCGTAACACAATGTGATTTGCCTCCCTACCATAATTTTCTCAGCAGTGTTGAATGCCCTTTCTTCCTATGGTGTCATGTTTTAGAATTTTTTAATCTTATATGTCACCTCTCACCCACCCCTTTGGTGGAGGTTTTGTATTTAAACAAGATTCCTCTGCTATGAAATAGTTGTCCTCTGCTCTTCACTCTTTAACAAGTTTTCTTCATCTTGTGAATCCCATTTGAATGCTATGGACCATATCTGTGCTTTAGAGCAATTTTGTGACAGTTTGCAAAGCCAGACAATCCGTATAATATGAGAGGGGAATTGTTCTGTGATGATGCTCAGGCACTGAAAGTGTTACTTTTGTTCACTGAGCTGTTGCATTTTGCTTTTCAGCAGAACTAGCTGAAAATGTGTGTAGTTATGTTCTCAAAGTTAGTTTGTGAATTGAGGCACTATACTCCACGGCATGTAAGGGGTTTTTGAGGTTTTTTGGATTTCAGATTCTTCAGAGCCCAATTTTAATACTCGTAATAGTTGTAATCATCTTGATCTCCTTTTTAGGTACTTCTCTGTGCTTCATGCACTAAGCTTTCTTGTAGAGAAGCTATTCCCAGGTGCTCTTGTATCATGGAGTATAAATATTTGAAAGAGTATCTGTTGTCTCTGCTGTGGAAGAAATCTGACCTGTTTCTGACATCGAATGATGGCAGACCCACATAAAGGCATCCTTGAATACAGCAACTTCATATGATCAGGAGTAGTTCTCAGTTCCTGCCTGTATAAATTATCTAAACCATCATAGCTTATTAGGGACAAAATACGTTTGTTAGGGACAGCTCCTCATTTATTTTTTCCCACTTTCAGTGGTCTATATTGGGAAGATGGCAACTTTGGAAAGTTATCATATTTAATTATTCAGTTTTCTGCATCATTTGATTTTACCTTAGTTTGAGGTTAGTTATTTAAAATATGAAAGGGATTTTTGTGTTTTGTTGTGGGGTTTTGTGGGTTTTTTTTAAAAAGGAATATTGAGAAACAAACTTTAGGCAGCTTGTGGTGGTAAACCAAAGTGTCACTGTTCTCTGTTAACTTGCTCGTGGGGGCAAGTTAGCAGTAGGAAATTTCTATCTACATCTCAGCTGCTCTGATATGAATCCAGTCGGGTTTTTTTTAGCTTAAGCTGCTGATCAAAATGGAAGCTAAGATGATATGAGCCTGTGACCTGAGGTGATAGTGTACATTCCCTCTGCAAGGGTTGTGATAATCTCTGGAGAAGAGATAGGTATGTCCTTAACCACCATCCTCTGTCCCATGACATATGCACAGATATTATTCCCCTCTTCCATAATACCTCCATAATACTTCTCTAAGTAAGAGCAGTTGATGACTTGGGCCCCATCTCTGGAGCAGGTAACTCAGAACAGGGGAAGTGGCATGTTGGATAGTTGGGTGCCAAGACCCACATGGGTTGATTCACTGCCACATTCCTCACAAGGCTCATCCTCCTTTGGTTGAAGTGGTTCCTGCTGTACTGTTCTGTAACATACAACTCAAATCATGGGTTATTTTCCCCCAAGTTTAAATCTCCTTGAGATACACACTGGATTTCCTCATCCTTCCACAGTACCCACCAAGTGCACTTGGGTCCTTGAGAAAAGATAATCTTGTGAATGCTTTTGCCTTTTCCCAAGGGAGGAGCAACCCACACTGCCTTTCCCAGGCACTAACAAGCGCTGGACTTTAACATGCAGTAAAGTAAGCAAGCTCAGTGACCAGCACAGGAGCCTACCAATTAGCAACTGTAACATGCTCAGATCAAAGCTGTCATTATCTTGAGCCCCACCTTGGGCACCAAGAAGGACTATGGTGGTTTGAGCGTGGCCAACAGCTAAAGATGCACCTAATGACTTGCTGAATGGGGAGATAATAAAAAGAAGGTGAGAAGACTTGTGGATAGAGGTAATGGCAGTTTAATGGGAAAAATAAAAGCTGTGTGCTCAAGCAGAGCAAAGAGGGGAATTCAATCACTACTTCCCATCAGTGGGCAGATGTTCAGCGACTTTCTGGAAAGCAGGGCCTCAGCACGCTTCTTAGCTGCTTTGGAAGACAAACACAATGACCATGAACCTTCCTCCTGCCTCCTCTTTTCTGTGAGCTATTTTTTGCTGAGCATGGAATCATATGGTATGAAATATCCCTCCTGTCAGTTAGGGATGGCTGTCCTGGCTGTGTCCTCTCACAGCCTCTTGCCCTCCCAATCTCATGCCTACCCCAGCCTACTGGCTGGGGGAAGAGTGGGGCAGGACAGAGTGGGAGAGAGAAAGCCTCGATGCTGTGCAAGCATTGTCCAGCAGTAGCCAAAATATTTGTGTGTTATCAGCAATGTTTTAGTCAAAAGTACAAAGCACAGCACCATATAGGCAGTTGTCAAGAAAACAGCAGCCAGACCCAGTACGTCATCCTATGAGGGAGGTTGAGGATTTGAACTCAAAGTTTGCCAGTGAAAGGCCTTTACCTGGACAACTGCTGTTTGCAGTAGGATTGTTCTAGGTGAATAGCTGAGGGAGCTTTAAAGCTTTTGCATCTTTGTGTGCTTGACTGCATGGTTTGGGTAAGCTTTACTGTTTCCTAGCTATGTGTGCACACAAAGAAATAAACACACACACGATCACACAGTCATTCTCCATTGTTTGTTCCACAGAGCAACATCAGAAAGAGAAATATTCTCTCTGCTTTCTCCTGCCTGAAGAGTAGAAAGTGGGATTGTAAAATGATGGAAGTACCCGCTACTTCTATTTAATTTAGTGACGATTACTAATGTTAAGATGCCAGTTCCTCAAAGTACTCACTAGAGAACCCGGTTTCCTTGTTGTGGGATCTTTCTGTGTAAAAGAAATTGACAGTTAAATGGTTATACTTAACAGGTAGGACATTCTTTGTTTGCTTGTAATGTCTTACCCTGTTATGTTCTTACAAGCCTTACTCATGCTTGAAATTGGTCCTTATTCTCTGTCAATCAGCAGAGCTGCGGGATGTGTTAGCGAGGCAAGCACTGGAATTTGATGTCTATTACTGCTCTAACTTGCATGTTTCCTTATGTGCAGTGGTCTTGCATTGTCATTTTGTATGGGTACGGTGTTGTTGCTGCCCAGATAAGTAAAATGGGGGCAGATCAAGTATGAGAAGATGGAAAAGTGAAAGACACAATACGACTGTCATGGGACTGACTGGAAATGGCACACTGGATAGATAGGCTGCTGCTAGAGAAAAGGCTTGCCTTGATTATATGTAGGGACTAACTATGCATTTCTTCTTCTGCGTTGTTTAGGTTTTTTCCTTACTAGCAGTGACAAGACAACATCTGGGCCTCTGCAGTCGCTCTCCCAGTCTTCTTGGGTTGTTCTGGCCTGTCCACATTTCTGTAGCTTTCATGGCTCTGGATGGCTAGTGAAGAGGGATGTTCAGTCTAATGGCCAATTGCTGCAGCTGGTTAAAACGTTGGCAGGAACCTGTCAGGTAAATGGCAAAGCATTTTACATTTCTGTGCAGACCTTCTCAAACTGTATTTAATGTCCTCTCACCTATGTTTTACTTCATTTACTATATAGCATTCTTTTGTATTTCTTAATTCCAAGACAAAATTCATCTTTTTTTTTTTTTTCTCCAAGAGAGAATAAATACATCTTCTAAACTTAAAAATGAAATGTTAATCACCTTTAATTCAGGTATTTTGTTTCTGACTCCAGAGAAGTATAAAGTTCAAAGTATTGTCCTTTGCATACTGTTTCCTCAAGTTGAGCATTATGGGTTGATGCTAGAATGTTTATGTAAAGTTTATTTGTTTTTTGTCTTATGTTTTAATTTTTGCATTTTGAGATTCTGAAGTGCAACGTGTTAAAACACTTCGTTGTCAAGAGTAGACTGTAGCCCCACTGTAATACTAGTTTTCTTACTAGTATCTTAATAATGCATTTTGTGGGCAGCCTGGTGATCCATTCTTGCTTATTGAATTCTGCTGTTCTTGTAAGTTTCTGTAACTTCTACTCTGACATCTTGCATCCTTTTCCCTCCAGTTAGTAGAGATGCACAGATAGTATGTTCATGGCTGTTCTGATTTTAGCTTACTGTTCAAGTATAATTTACTGTGATCCTACTGCTCATTTTTAGGTTCTTTTCTCATAGCTTTTTGGCTCTTTTGAAAGAACTTGCATAAATTATACTTCATATATGATGCTATTATAGCTTTAAGACTGGAAATAACAATATTTTTAGTGTTCCTTCACTTAAAGGGACACAAAATTGAGCGAATTCCTTTGACTCCTTTGATTTTTTTGTGAATAGGAGGAACAATTGAGGTATACACAGATATGGTTTTCCAATTGCTTTGCTTAAAATCCTTTCCTACTATAAATTCTAACCTGTACAGCAGTTTGCTAATATATTATACTACTCAACACCACTGGTTTGTATGTTTGCAGCCTAGATTGCTCCTGCTTGAAACAAAGGCACAATGAGTACCAGTGACTCTTATTTACAGCACCTGATGTTGTCTACACAAGTGTTGTAGTCTGTATAGTGTTGTTCAGATGCACTGGTTGAGACAGAGATACATTTCTAATATAGGCACAACTTTGAGGCAGAGAGGGTAGAAGTACAGGGAAATGGAAATAAGATTAGAGAAACTGTTAAAAAGACCAAAAAAAAAAAAAAAAAAAAAAAAAGGATAAAATGTACAGTACCATGAAATTGTATTTGCCTGTTGAAATTTAAATTTAAAGCAAAATCATTGTTTCACGTGAAACCTAGAGCACAATATTAGACTTCTCATTTCATACCTTGTTCTGCTATTCTGTGTAGTCAGATGGTTCAACATATTGAACACCGGATACACAATTGTAACAATGCCTGCTACTTGGTATTTTTGATACCTATTATTTCTACTACTTTGTGGTAAATCTGCTACGCACGTATTAAAAAACTTAATAAAATAAGTGATGTCTAGCTAGAGGAAAAAAGATTTGAATTATCTTTCTTTTTTTTTTTTCTCCTTATGGAGGAAGGTGACACTGATAATGGTGGGTCTTGATAACGCTGGGAAAACGGCCACAGTCCGAGGAATTCAAGGAGGTAAGCAATTAATTTATCATCTAAATGGAGCACTGAAAGAGAGAGTATAATTACTAATTTCCATAATTTTAATCTAAAAATATTGCTTCATCTCTTAGTTTATTTCTCCCTCTCATATCGTTAAAAGAAAATTTTGGTGATTGTACTCTCATCTGAGAGTGTGGTTGCCAAAGTGAGCATGTTACAGGCCCCAGTGTGTGAAGACCTGTAGACGAGAGCAAAATTAAGGGGTCTCAACTTTAAAACAAAGATCCTGGGTTTTGATATCTGACAAGTCATGCTAGGGTGACTTAAGAAGTTGTAAAGCACCTACTTAAAAAGTAGGTGTTCTCAGTCACATGCTTTGTGCTTAGGAGGTGTTAGCAGAGGAAGCTCTGCGTTTGCTTACTGGTCACTGCACTTAACATCATGTGGAGCTAATGTAGCCCAAATCAGTGGTAGTTCAACAAAGTCACTATGATTCTGCTACATCTGTTTCAAAGATAATAGTATGCTGTAGAGGCAAAGTAGATAGTATGGAGAGAGCTGCCTCTTAAGGCATTGCACCACACAGCATTAGAACCCTTTGTCCACTGAGACAGAAAAAGGTAATCCATAGTGGTGTTTGATTATCTTGGGAACACTAAGGCTAAATATTCAGAGAACCTTGGTGCTTATGTGCCTTGAGTTGACCATTGTATTGTTAACTATGCAAAATGCTAAATTGCAACAAAATCTGTACTGGGTTCTTGTTTAAATTTCATGAGCATCACAGTGTGTTTTTGGAATAGAGGAAGGTTTTTTCAGTAGTTCAATAAACAGGTGAAGGAATATTGTATCTACAAGCAAGTTGCCTGTCTCCATCAGTTGCTTTAAGTGAAAGAGTGTAGGACAAAAACTCTGAAGGCTGTAGATCACTTTCTAATTAATAATTACTTTGAATTAATGCAATGATACAAAATATCCTGATTAATGATGTGTTTCACATCTTAGTATACATTAGAGAAATCAATGGACCTGATTATTTTATTTTTTCTCTTGTGTGCATGTGCTAAAGGTGATTTCAGGTGACCATCCAGTAATGTGCATACATCAGTAAACTTTATATAAAAAATAGTGTTGTAAGTATTTATAATGAGGAAAAGCTTCAAAAGAAGGAAATTGCATGTGTATGTATATAACATAAAGGAAGATTCTAGTGATACATATTTTGTATCATTATTTGTCACTAGAAAAGCACCAATTTTCTAAGCCCTTAGTTCAGTAAGAGACCACTTGATTTTGGAGGGTACTTTGCATCATCCAGTGACACATGCAAGTAGGATATAATTTGAGATAAAACTTGTGCTTATGAAAACAAAAATTCTCAGTGGTTTTTTCGTTCCTCTTGTGGGACTGTCTTTCTAAACATCTTTCCTCTTGTGTAATAACAAGAGTACTTAGTAGTGTTTTGGCAGACTTCAAGACTCCACCTCGACTTTCTGTTTATGTGTGTTATGTCAGTTCATGGACTTGCTAAAGCGTGAATGAAGTTACGAATATTCTCTCATTTATATTCCTGAATCTTTGCCGTGAAGACATGAGTGATTTGTTATTTAGCCTCCTGTTCTGTTTCAAAATCAACTTTAATGCCTTTATCAGCTACGTGTGACAGTTATTTCTAAAAGTCCTTTTTTATAGGAAAAAATGGGATAAAGATGGGTATTTCTAAACGAAAACTCCAGAAAAAGTTAGTTCTGACTTTTGTGACTGTTTCCCAGGGCTTGAATAGTGCTTGCCTTAGAAAGCAATTTATTTATTTTTTTCCTTAACAGGGCTTGCAGAGATTGGAACCTTCAGTTAGTCTTCAGAGTTGATAAAACCAGCGTTTTTGGCAGTGTACCAGTCCTACAGCCTATAGGAGACTGCAGTTATGATTGCTGGGTTTTAGCAGAAACCGAGTATATTTCAATTCTTAGAAATCTTAAACCTGGGCAAATCTCAGTCACCAAAGTCATATTTGCCACAATGGATCTGCAGCTTGTATGGCAGACCCTGTTTTTACATTGAAGACTGTTGATTGTTGGAGACGGTACCGTACAATAGGAGCAGATGTTTCAGCAATATCTGCTTACATTTCAGCACCATCAATAACTTCCACCCTTAACCAGCTCTCAAGTTCACATTGTCCTCTCTTGTATAAGCACATACTTAGGGCTCACAGTGCAAAATATTCTTCAAAATAGAATCTGCTGAGTTCTGAAGCTGTAATTTTTCAAAAATGGGGGTCCCAGACTCTTTTCTTGCTGGAGTCTTGAATTACACTGTTCTGGCCAAGGGGTCAGTTCTGAATCCCCATCTTGGCTCTCTGTGAAGGATTTGCTCAAAAAAGAAACGTGGTAGTGGAAGGCTGATGACGATTTAGCTTCTGCACTGTTCTTCAGAGCTCAGTGCTTTTGACACCATGCCTTCACTTCTCAACAAGCTGAATTTTACATCTGTTTCACCTGCCTTCTGCTACCAAGCTACATAAAATAGTTGCAGAGATCCAATTACCTCATCCCTGCAGAGACATCTTAGGGGTGTGAGGCAAGTACAAGCTTTCTTTGCCCTCTGGAAAGGGAGACAGCAAGCAAAAGTGTTAAATATAAAGCTATAGTTTTTTTAGCATATTGCATGGCAAACTAAAACCCAGAAAATAACAAAATATAAATAAAACAAATAAAAAAAGGTCAAAACTTGATCTTGACTAAAGGGAATCAGATAGTTTATATCTCAGAAGAACATGGTTTTGGTCATTTCATCTCAGCCATCGATTTGAACTTTCAAAGCTGTTTGGGCAACCATGAGAGTTAAAGAATAAATTTGGCAGAGCACAAGGCTTCCCAGGTCATAATGCATTATCTGTTTTGTTTGTTTTCCTTTTCAAACTTGGATTTATACCATGTAAATACTGTATAGCTGTTCAGATGAGAGCACTGGTGGTGAGAGGGAAAATAATAACTGCAGTACACTGAACACCACTGCAATTTAACTATGGTGTTAAATATGAAAAAATGCACTTTTTGCTTTTTTAAATTTTTATTTTTTTTCCCCCTCCCTGGTGCCTCTATCTAAATTAAAGTAACTGGTTGAAAGACTAATGCACTAATTTGGAATTACCTAAGGAGAGGGAAAGTCTTAATGTAAAAAAATATGTGGTTAGCAATGTGCTGTCACTTGACAGAGAGGGTTTGCCCCATCTTTTTAAAATACCAATTTTGCTACACAAATCACAATGTAAAATGTTTTTTAAATAACTAAGGACACTTTACTGAAGGCTTTTTTCTTTGAAATCTGACAGAGTCTCCTGAAGACGTGGCTCCGACAGTTGGGTTTTCCAAAATTGACCTTAAACAGGGACGCTTTGAAGTCACCATCTTTGATTTAGGAGGTGGAAAACGAATTAGGAATATCTGGAGAAATTACTATGCTGAGTCCTACGGTGTAATATTTGTTGTGGATTCCAGTGATGTTGCAAGAATGGAAGAAACAAAGCAAGCCATGATAGAAGTTTTAAACAGCCCTAAGATATCAGGAAAACCGGTGTTAGTGTAAGTAATCTTAATTAATGTTCTTCTAATAATCTGAAACTTTGTAAATTTTGACCTTCAATACCCTTCTAAAAAAGCATGAGTAGCCCCGAGTCAGCTGGGAGATCCAATCAAGGCATCTGACTCAGGTGAATCCCATACCACTTCATCATGCTCATTATAAAAGGGAGCTCACTAAGGGTGGAGTTCCTACTCTTCCTGGGGCTCCTCCCTTGTGGCCTTCTGCTCCTGTTGTTGACATCAAGGACCAGGCTGAGTAGAACTTTGCATACTTTATGTCAGTGATTGTATCAGTTTTGTTATTTCAGTAAATCTGTTTCTACTTCAACTCATGGGGCTTTTCCCCGATTCCCCTTCTCAGCTGGGGAGGGGGCACTGGGTGGTAGAACAACTGCTACAGTTTAGCCTCGGGTACTGGCTAAACACAGACAAGTAGAAATGCAAGTATAAAGTACACTAATATTGCTTAGTCCTAAAGTTATAGTAATATTACAATTAGTTTTACAGTATTTCTTAAGTATTGATTTATGCCAATCTAAGTATCATACTAGTGAACAAAGCCTTTTCTTTCTTCCTTTCTTCTTCTCCTTTCCCTCTTGAGTTGTACATGGTGATGTACTGAATCCATTCACTGCATCTGATGTTAGATCTTATTTAGTCTTGGGGATATTTATTTCTCTTCTCTCAGTAGTAATGGAAAAATAATAAGGTTTTTAACTCCTTAAAATTCTAATGTACTCAAAAATGGCATGATAGGTTAAAGGCTTTGCGAGTTCAACATGGAAACATGGTGTAAAAATATCATTACTATTTAGGTCTACATCAATTACCTGAATTCTAAATGGCTGATTATATTCTACAGTACCAATAATCTCTCAGCAATAAATGTCTTGTCCGCTTAACACATGGTGGTGCTGCAGATACATGATCAGCAAAATCTCATTAAAGGAGGCTTACTTTAATAGTATTTGGCATGTGCTTTTGTTTCAGTGCATGTGTTTAATTAAAAATTTTAAAAAAATTAGCTTCAAAAGGTCTAGAGACATTCCTTTACAGAACAAATACTTTTAAAATCTTTCCAGTAGATGAGTAGGTCCTTGTAAAATGTGTTTTATTCTGAAAAAGACCCACTTTTTTTTATAATAAAAATATCTGTCGTTTTTTAGATGCTAGTTTTTCCCAGTAAATATACTGTTTCTATTATTTCTTTGAATAACAGAACGTTTCCCCTGAATGTTTTTTCTGTTTTGTTTTACACCTGTCAAAACAAGCAACAGCCCTTTCTGAAAAGCACTGGGAATTAATGTCAATTTATGTCACTGCATGTCTTCTTAGATGTCTTTTGTTCATAATCAACTTTATATTGTGAGTAGTGCTAGCAAGATACTGCCGTGTGTCATCATGGATAGATGAGTCTCATTTCACAATGAAAAACAGGATCCAAGAGTTTGAGATGCAGTCTTCATTACAGAGCAAAGTAGAATTGGATTCACTGGCCCATTCTTCTGCCATCTTTTTTCCAGTCTATTGTATTATGGTGTGCCCTAGTCCAACAGTATGCCTGCACATGTGGCAACTCTGCCTTTTACCAGGGATAAGACAACACACTGCTGACAGAAGAAAAGTAAAGAGGAGTAAAAAAAAGTAAAGACAACTGCTGCTCCTTTTCCTCTCTGATAAAGGAAGGGATAGTGAGCACGAGCACTCTTCAGGGAAAACTGGAGGCCCAATAGGCTGAATTGTGCAATGGTACAAGACACTGTATATTACAGTAATACAGGGATGTAAGAGTTCTGATAACTGTGCAGTGTGATACGTGCTTCAAATTGAATTGGTCCTGTGACATCTGATTATCACCGCTCACGGAGGTATCACAGTATCATATTAGGACAGTTTCCCTAAAGTGCTGATGGTACTGGCTGTTATTGACTCTTTGTATGAATTACTTGAAGACATTATCATAGAATAGCCTTGGCTGGAAAAGACTTCTAAGATCATCAAGTCCAACCACTAAACTTTATATTTGGCTTTTTTTTTTTTTTCTTTTTTTTTTTTTTTTTACTGTTCAGTGTTACTACTTAATTTGTTTGCTTTGCTCATGTAGGCCTCGTTTAACACTCAAGTACTTAAGCAGTTAATCAATCTGTTGTGTATGGGAAAATTGAGCTGTAGAAAATAAGACTTCTTGCAGTTCTTATGTTCGTGGGTCAATTTTTCTGTTAGCATCCTCAACACGTATAGGTATGCAAGTTTAAATTTTCTCCTCCTTGAATTGTTTTGTTCTTTTATCAGAAAGGAATATTTACACTTCATATTATGTAGGCAAATATAAATATTGTTTTTATTTGGCTTTGTTTGTTTGTTTTGAGGGGCGTTACTTTTACATAAACACATACAAGAGGAAATACAATTCATGTGTTATGTCTTTGCACAGCATGAAGGAGTTCAGATATACATTCCTGGTTTGGTGTTTGGTTTTACTGTTTGTTTTCTTCTTTATGGAAATAACTTTTTTTGGTCTCAGTTACATTGTTATTTTCTGTTAAGTTGCTTTAGAGCACTGTTTCTCATTTAGTTCCAAAAGGGGTTGGGTACAGGGCAGAAACCAACCATTGGGACTATGGAAAGCAAAAGTACTCCACATCTGCTTGCTTCTCTCCACTGAATAAATAACTTGCTGCAAAATAAAGCAGTGGTATACTTCCTGTCTTGCTAATTCAGCTATTTCATAAAGAATGTCTAAGATGTCTTGAAGGACACGCTGAATCAATGGCTAGCTGCTATGTCTTAGGTACTGTGGGGAAGGTATTTATTTTTACTACTCTAGGCATCTGTTTTGCCTACCTACATGAGTATCCTAGGCTTCTGCAATAAGCAGAATTTCATGGAACCATTTAGAGTTCTGGAAACCCTCAACTAGTTCTTCTGGCCACTCCTGTGGTAGTACAAATAAATGCATGTGCTGTACTGTGCCTGGTTCTGGACTTCCCTCTGCGAGAAGACTGTGAAGACAAATGTTGATTATACTACAGTGAGTCCAGACTGTTTGGGTGTTGGAGCATGTGACGTATGAGGAGAGTCAGATAGCTGCATTTGTTTGGACTTAAGATGAAGAAACTAAGGGAGAGGTCTTCCTGCTGCTTACTATTAAGGTGTGAAGATAACAGAACAAGGTTCTTTTCAGAGGTGTGGTCATAGGAATGAGAAGTGGTGGACAAGAGCTGCTAGCAGGGAAATTCCTGTCTTGATTTGAGCAAGAGCTTGAGCAACAGGTTAGTCTGTATGTCCCCCAGAAGTTCCTTCCTACCTAAATTATTCTCTGATTCTAGATTATGTTTATTTTTATAAGGATGGAGTTTCATTTTTTTAATTATATTTTTTTTCCCCTTTGTTTTTGTACTAGCAAAAGTGAGGCTGCAGAGATAACTGCATATTTAGACTGGGCAGCAGTAAGAACATCTCTTATCACTATGTTAATAAAGTATATTCCCCTATCCTTACCTGGTAGGGGTTGCCTATGTAGTTGAATAATACCTCCACATCAGCTTATGAATGCTTGGCTTTTCAGCAATCTGCTAACAGGTATCTCTGTAGGTTTGGTGACATGGTCTTCTGCTGCTAGTGATTTTTAACATGTTCAGAAAATATCAACTCGCCACCTATCTGTAAGAAATACAGCATAGTGTTATTAAATAACCCAATATCTGTTCTGCATTCCATAAGACAGTGCACACTGTCCTGCTATAGAATGACTATTATTTCATGGTGTTAAGTAGGTAAGTAAGCCTATAAGTAACTTTTCCTATAGAGGCAGTATTGAAACACTCCTGGTAACTGTTTTCTGACTACTTGTTTGGTTTAGGTATCAGTTTCTGTATTGTAACTAATAATGTCTGCTTTATGTGTAGATTTTTCTTTGGAGAATTTCAGATTCATGTTAAAAAAAAAAAAAAAAAAGAATTTGAACCAAGTAAATATGAGTGCTAAAAACCACAAGGCAATTAAAAATACTAATTATTATTTTGTAAAAGGTAACTAAACTGTTCTTAGGAATCCTGTCTTTGAGATTAACAGTATTTTCTATGCTCCCCAAAAGCACAGGTAGTTTGTTGATACATTGTTTTATTTTTGAGTGGAAGAACAAAAAAGTGTCACTTGTGTTCTTTGATCCTTTCTCCTGGTTCATGTGTTTCTGTGAAAATCATAAAATTCTTTGCGTTCTTCTAACTCTGGAAAAGCAGATACCGTTTTTCCTGTGAGCTCTGTGGAAAGGGAAATTGGAAGAAAAATGAAGCAGTCGAGGGATCCTGAGACAGCTCGACAAGATGAGTTTACTAAATATGAACCACTGGCTTTTGAAATAGTTTATTTTGTCATTTGCAGCACGGACAACACCAACAGCACAGTGCTTTGCAAGGGTTTCTTTTTCGATATTTGACTGCAAGCCCAAATTTTTCTTTAGATACTTGAGTGTATTCTTGAGTGTTGTTCATACTGATTTCGATGTTGTTGATCATCTCGCCTTGCTCCTCCACCAGAACTGATATTTGGATAAAAAGTTCCTTTAAGTCTTTGATCTGGTTCTCCAGACTGACTAGTTCTTTGTGTCTCTGTTCAATCTCTGAAAGCTGAGCTTTAGTAATTTTGACTTCAGTAAGGAGATTTTCATTGAAAATCTCCCATTTTCCTTGTTGGAGCATGTCATTGACTTCTTCCTCAGATACCTCTTTACCAGCTACTTCAAGCTGACGGACAATAAATCTTCTGCATTTCTCTTGCTTAGCAGTTATAGCATCGTTGTATGAGAGCATAGCGTTTAGGTAACACTGGGATAAGAAAGCGTGCTGGGAAGCTAGAATTCTGACTGTGGCACGTGATGGCCCATGTTCATTTTCAGCTTTTTTCACTGTTTTTGACAGTTCATCCAAACATTTTCTTATGTGCTCTGCTTGAATTTTTATTTCTCTTGCTATGTTAGATTCCTTTTTCAAAACACTGAATCTTCTCATTGAAGATACTAGGCTTTTTTGTTGTTGACTGAATTTATTAACTTCTTCCACCAAATTATTAATTTCGTTCTGAAGCTTCTGGATTTCATGCAAGTGCCTTTCAGTTATGGGCTCTTTTTCATAAATAATGGCCTGCTGTTCAAAGTCCTCCTGCTCTTCTTGTACAGTTGCACCATTGTTTTCTCCAGCTATCTGTAGTTCCTTGGCTCTCAGTTTAAGCTCTTGGAGGCGGTCTCTCATGGTCTTTGTGTTCAGGGGTTTTTTTTTCAGTTTTTTCCCCTCTTGCAATACAGGGAGTTGACTCCAATATCTTTTTTTTTCCTAGTTTCACTGTAATCAAAATGTAACAACAGTCAAAGTTAGCAGTTATGTATATGTGAACAGTAGTTCTGGAGATTACAGCTACTTCCCTCTACACAAAAGTAAAGTAAAAGCAGCAATGAATTGCAAGTGGTAAATATTCTGAACAAATGTAGAAGATAGGTGGTGTCACTGCACTCCACCATTTAATCCAGTTTCTGTAGGGCTTAATGGTAACGGGAAGCTTTTAATTTTTCTTCAGATGGGTACAGTTAAGAGTCTTCACTCAGCTTCTTCGCTATAGTGTGTTTTTCACATATAGTGATTTGTAGCTCAAGCCCATTTTTGTGGTACACCCTGGTGTAGGGTCCAGAATTTAGAACAGTGAGGAATATGACATGTGAGAGGTCTTTTATTTGGGGGAGGATGAGAGGAGTAACTCAAATTGTTATTTTATCGTAATTCCTTATTTGATGAAAACTTACCAACTTTTAAATCTTTTTTGAAATAGAAGTGAATCTGATGCTCCATTTTTGGATTCTCAGTAGGAGACACATACTTCCGCTTTTGAGGTTATGCGATAGACTATCTAATGAAGCAGAGTTCTGGCAAAATAACCTACTTCAGGCTTTTAGTTTAGCCGCACTGAAAAACCTTTCTCCATTTTCCTTGCCTTCCCTTGCCTGGGGAGTTAAACTGATAGTAACTAAACCAGTTTACTACAGCAAAACAAACCAACAGAACTCTAATAATTTAGCATGAAAACACATACATATTTTTTTAATGTTTGAGTTTTCATAGAGGTGGATCTATATCGCTAACGTTGCAACTAGAAGATTTTCTAAACCTTTTTTTCAATTACTGTCATCTATTCTTACATTGTCATTTGCAGTTTTCATATAACTTATACAAATACACTTCATGCACCATAGTGGGTTACAATTCACTACTGTTTCTTATTTAATAGAAAGTGGATTTAGGTCTGTTTTCTACCCTAGCTGTTGTGCAAGCTTTGCTGGAGATATAACTAAGAGAAACTTTCTGTTCTGTATGTTTTAGAAAACATGTAAGTTCAACTGTTTTTAATTCTAGGGAAGAAAGTGTTTTCCTCAAACTCTACTCCTTGGACTATGATCAAGAATGAAAAATTTCAGTAATAAGTAAAATCTTCAGGACTAGAAGATTATGGGATTTTGGCTTGGGGTCTTCTGGTTAAGTCAAATTTGTGTCTTTCAAAGGGCTGCTTAAGCATAAATGTTAAACCGTGCAGTAGTATCTTTTGGCTGTTTTCAGAGCTTTCAGGGCAGTAAAACAATATTTCTGAAATAGTAGTGTTTTACAGGTGCATTTCTTCCTAAATCTCAATGCTAAAGATTGGGGGTTTGGGGCTTTTTTTAGTAAGCAAAAGAAGTATTTCTCTATAGTATCCAAACGGATGCATTTGTAGTAACTGCAAAGGCTCAATCCAGTAACCTGTCAATATGCAAATGATTTTGTTACATTTGAACAGCTTCAAATGATACTGCTGTGGTATCTCTGCTCCCTTATGAATATTTCAAGTCCCTAAAAAGATTTTTGCATAATATAAGTCATGGAGTTAAACAGCGTGAACATGTCTTCCACAGACTTAAATCTGACTTACTGCAGAAGGATTAGCTGAAAAACAAAACTTGAAATGCTACAGAGATCAATCATGAGAAAGAATGTTGATGTTTTACCCTAGTGTGGATTCCCCTTACCGCTTTCCCCCCCCCCCCCCCCCATGCCTTAATATCTGAATTTAGTGTTTGATGATTCACATCAAGAGAATCCAAAAAGCCTGTCAGTCATTAGAAGTTACAGAAATGTACTGAGACTTCTGATCAGGCAAGCTTGCAAGTAATTTATTGGAAAATATTACTTTGGGGTGGGGAAAATGCAACATGTATTAGTTTTGTTACAGTAATTCATTTTCATTGCCTAACTTGCTGGGTATCTCCTCCTCACAGCAGAAGTCAGGCAATTTCTTTAAGATAACATTCTTTAGGAATGTTTCAGAGCTGCTTGGCACCACCGAGACTGCTGCAGGGAAAGTTCAGTCTGGGGCATGTGAAAGGAACCAGAAGTGCTAAACAAGGCTTCAGAGAAGTGACCAGAAAATCTGTTTTAGTATAGCCTAACACATCTGTTGACCCATGTTAATTTAGCACAGTTAGACAAGGCAATGATTAAAAGCAAGTTCCAAGGGCACCATTAATGTTTATGATGTGAGGTGGCAAGACTTTCTTGTATCTAAGAGAATGCAAGTAATTACTGAAAAGCTCTAAAACATGCATGCAATCATCCAATTACTTCTTCAGAGCACAGTACAATTTCTCAAAAGGGCAGTTACCAATTTTTCATAGTATTAATCTCCAATAGTTTGAAAGTAAGTTAAACACAGGAGCATAAGAACTATCCTGGGATTCATCTTCAATTTGTGTATCCATTAACAATTGACATCTACCTTTCAATATTTTGGGTGCATTAATCTTGAAATAGCTGTAATCCTGGGAGAGGGAGGAAAGCAACTGAACTGCAAATCTGCAAATATTCTCAAATATCAAACTTGCAATGAAGTAAGCATAAAATACTTAAGAGTGCTGCTAATGGGGTTTTTTTTTTCTTGTTTAAACATCAGTCTCACTAAAGAGTGGAATGTAAGCAACTGAACTCTAGTTTCGTATCTTATATCCTATCAGGCTTGCCTTCAAAACCTGTCACTGAACGTGCTTGCCAATAAATGTGGTTGATTATACTGGCAACAGAAACACATGCTGGTTTCAAATAAATAAGGATGTCTTCATGACAAAGATAACCTTGGAAATTGTTGGCTTGACTTCTCAAGTGTTCCATGACAAGCTTTGTTCATATACTGAGTCCTTGTTGTTGTCCTGTGTGTTTGTGCATATGTATAGGGGGCACATCCTGTTATTCTTTTGATTAAAAAAAGATCTGTTTTCTTGAAGTTTTTGTCAATAGAGAACATGCCTCTTCTTTTAGAATATGTGGACTGAAAGTACTCCAGTGACCTGGTGTGTCCCCTACATTCAATAAAAGACTTTATCACTTCAGAAGGATCATATATTAAAGTAGCACAGCCTAGCACATACTCGCCAGACTTTTTCTTCATCAAAGGTTGGAGAATTTGGGTTAAAAGAGTTAGGAGACTGACTGCAGTAAAGGCAAAGCAAATCAGTAGATGGAAAAGCATTATCTTGTTAAACTGTAGCTTCAAATTATCGACTATGTTTAGAAATGGCCCTAATGCTCTTACACATACAGATCTGAAGAGCATCGATGAGGTTTGCCCATGTTTCATACCTCAGTCGTAAATGCTGCTGTGTTGTCTTTTATCTGAACTGTTACTGATGCTGAAACCGTATGTTTGGAGCTGGAATCACAATCTGCTAGCTGTCTTTAATAAGAGAGAATCCAGAAATGGAGTTGCTCTAACATTATGACTGCAATAACTTAGTTCAACTGATGTGGCACTGTGCTTTCTCTGTTCACACTTAAAAGCAAGGTAAGATTGAAAATGTAGCAAAAGAACAGACAGGGCTACAGGATGGATTTAGACAGGAGGTGGCAGGGGGTAAGGAAAGGAAAGGAAAGGAGGAAGACTCGGGCCCAGTTTTGCCCAGTACATAGGTTGTACTCGGAGTTCAAGGATTAATGATGTGCTTTTATACACATAATTGGTGAAAAAAAGTAGGAATGCACATGTGGCATTTCAGTTTGGTTGCTTTTTTTTTTTTTTTTTTTTTTTTTTTTGTTGTGAATGTAACAAAAATAAGGGTCAGTTTGTTTTCTTGTTCCTTAGTTATGAGCTAATTAAGGGCACTGGGTGGAGGACACTTTCAGGCAACATGTCCCAAAGGAATTTCAGGCTACAAGTAATCCTTTTTTAAATTATTATTTGTATTAATTTCTAATCCATTTCTAGGTTGCAGTGAAGTCACATTACAGCTCTGTTATATGGTTCAAACAAACCCATATAATCGTTATTTTTGAGCAAAATGGCTCCGAGTAGTATTTGAAGCCATACTCTGGTCTGGAGCTTCATTATTACTCTAAGTATCTTAAGTTTAGCAACAAAAAAATAGTGAGGCACATACACCATTTAAATGCCTACAGCTTAAGACACTTCTGGTAGCCTGTTGGGAAAACTAGAGGGTTGAGTTGAATTTTTGTTTTGTTCCAAATGTTCAGCTTGTTCTCTTGTATGTTCTCACATGAGAAGGAACTTGTTTGATGGTGTTTTGAAATCTTGCCCTATTACCTGAAGTTACATCTTAAGTAACTAAAGTAAGCAGTCTTGCTACAGGTTACGTTTATTTCCTCCTTTGTTTAAAATGTTTCCTTTACCTTAAATACCTTGTAAACAAACACGCTTAAACTAAAGAGTAAGGTGGTTGGACGAAAATATCCTCTTAAAGCATCTCTGTCTTAAGAAAAGTTCAAGTTTCTGTTCATGGGAAGTGTGGGAGTGGTTCAACAGGAATGTACCAAAGGCAGAGAGCTTGCCCTGGTTATGAGCCTAAAGAAAAAAGCCATTATTTGTGGAAGTATATACAATATGATAGTGCAAAATCAGTAACATTACCACAGAGGAGTTAAGTGCTAACAGGTATCTCATTCAAATTAAATAAACCAGGTCTGAGTATTCAAGGAGTTTGTAAGATGGACAAGAATGAGTACAAAGTTGCTGGAAGACTGTAACCAAATCATGCTGCTGGAGTAAGCCCTCCAAGGGAGTTGTAGAGAGGGGAAAATAGACCTTAGTTACCTAAAATAATTTGGATGTTCTTGGGCGTTTGGCCAGAAGTCTGTAACACAGTCATGTGGTAGGAGATGTGGCTGTCTTGTGCAGATTATGTGGTTTTGCATGATATGGGAAAGAATCCCGAGCGAAGGGAATAATTCAAGGTATAGACGTTAGCATTACTGGAGTGGGAGAATACAGCAGTTTGTGAATCATCTGTATTACAAGCTTTTATACTTTTGAAATCTCTACAACTATCAGTACTTATGTTCCAATTAGAAAAACATGGGGGGGGTGGTGGTGTTGCTATTTTACAAAGAAATTGGTTCAAAAATGCACAGTGAATCAGTGGCAAATCTGAGATTGTTCTTTGGAGTTTTGAAACCTTTGTTACAAATGTGTGGCTTGCAGATGTGGAAGACTTGAGGAAAAGCATCTACCACCATTTCCATGTCTACAGGCACCAGTTCTCATGTTCCCTACTGCTACTTTGGGAAATGGAAGGTGGCGAGTTATGCTTTTGCACTGACATAAGTCACAGTTACGGTGACACATACTGCACCTACAGGTCCTGACTGACAAAACAATGATCTCACTCTTCAAATCAGTTAGTCTGTAGATTATTCTCTGTAGTTGGTAAGGGAATGGAGTATCCCTTGATTAAAAGCAAAACTGAAGAACTTACTTAATGTTTTGATGGTGGGGTTTTTTTCACCTACTAAGCCAGAGATTTACTGTTAGTAATGCTCTTTAAGAGACCTCAGGAATAAGCAGTAGAGAGAATTAAATGTATACATTGTAGATACCTGGGTGTATTTCTTTATTTCCAGCAAGAATAATACTAGAAATTAGCAACTTCACTTAATTTGCTGGTGCAAATATGATGGCCACCTATAGGTCACAGAAATCCAGAAAGAAAATAATAATCTCCTCTGCCAAAAGATCACATAATTAAGGTCCAGATACTGATATATTTTTACAGCAGTATTTGAAAATAAATTAAGAGCAAGAGAAAGGACTGCAGCAGGACAGAGGACAGGTGAAATACTTTCCATTTAATAGAATACATAGTTTGAACTCCTAGTTAACGAATTTGTATTGCTATAAATCAGTTTCAAGATTTTTTTTTTTTTTTCTTCCTGACAGTAGAATTGCAGGCTCAAAACTTGTCCTGTGAAACATCCCACGTACTTCACCCATTTCATCTCTGTCAGATCATACAGCTATGTATCACAGCTTTGGAACTCACCTGTAATAAATGGAAGGATTTCCACACAGTTTTTTGAAAAAACATATAGGCAACTTTTACTTAATAACTTTAATGTTTGCCTAGGTGTTGATATATCAAGACGAAATAGAGTATAAGAACATAATTCATATTTACAATTTTTTTAAGTCTCGTACAAAAATATATGGCATTATCATTTATTGTCATTGTTTCTGGAATTGCACATCTGGAAGCTGAACATAATATTCTTGATGTGAGCTCAGACTGTTCGCAGAGCAGAGTGTGCCAGAGAAACATGTTTTCAGTAAACAGGAGTATGATTCAGACCTGAGGTGAGAATGAGGCCACTTAACCAGAATGAAACAAATTGTAATTGTTGACATTCTTGTGACCACTTGAAAAGGTAATGAAGTTCTTCTAACAGTTGCCTAGAGATATTATAAAGAGCACGAGTTTAGAATCTTATTTCTAACTATTCTCTTATTTAAATATGTCCTGGAGGAACTGTTTAGAGAAAAGGCTGAATTAGAGAAATGTCTGGTATCTTCCTGCAACTGTATGAAAGCAGACTCTTAATTGATGTTCACAGGCAGATAATCTTGTAGCACTTTATTCACCAGTTTTTTGTTATAGCTTACCCTAATATTCAAAGTATTGTATAAGAATTGGAAGCATGAAAAGCCAACTAGAGACATGAAATAAGCCAGTTTATTTGAGAAAGAGCCTAATGTCAATCAGTAAAAAGTTGCTGATGGGTTTATAGTTGTCAATAACCCAGAAGCCTCAAGGGTGCAGAATGCTAAAGAAGATATGTTAACACCCACCATTTGGGTTATTTCAGTGTAGTTAAAAGCTTTTCAAAGCAATCCACAAGTCTGCAGCATTATATTAGAGTGCCTTATGATTTCCATGGAGGCCTGAAACTGTTGGCTTGTTCTCCTATCTGCTTATTTGTTAAAAATATCAAGAATTTTATTTCTGTGACTTTAAGTTAATGAACTGCCAGGAACTGAAGAGGAAAGAACAAACAGAACAATCTGACAAACTGCTGTCTTTCTGCTTGTTTGTGGATCCGATTTGACTTTCATGGGTTTTAACATAAGCAGAACGTAAAGATACTAACAAACCTTTTCTTGGTATATCTGCTGAGGCCTCGCTTCTCTAGGATAAAACATCCTACTGATTGAGGTCCACAGGACTGCCCAAGAAAAAAAGTTCATGGATGAATATTTTGAAGGGAAAAATGGTAGAACAGCATTTTAAACTAGAAGATCAACCATAGGCTGAAGAATATGACATTGTGTGTAGATTGCTGTTAAATTCAAAGGTTCTCTCTTCTTTGTTTTCTCAGGAATGTTAATTCAGTCACTCAAAGCTGTGGCTTCTTGAAGTAGCCTTAAAGATTAATATGCTTGATCTTAGATAAATTATTCTCATAAAGATACATTTTCCCAAAGTTGCTTTTAATCATGTTGACAGTTCTGATACTGTAATATTTTGACCTCAGGGATAGTTTGCTCTTCGTTAATTTTGATGGCCACCATGTAGGTTTGACCCAAAATTTTGGGTTTGTGATAACTGACTCTGATTAAGCTTAACCTCAAAAGCAGCATCTCTGAGACACTTTTACAGGTTACCCTCCCCAGCATGTACCCTTTACAGTACTTAGTTTTCAGTGTTATGTTACTGTGTGAGAATCCTACACATGTGGAGAGAAATGTGTAAGCTGGAAAGTAACAGCATTTAAACAAACCCTCCAAGTCTGTAAAACAAGAAAATAAACATATGCGTGCATATACCCTCACAGAAAATACCTTCTTCCCAAAGAAACCTTCTGTAACACTTCTTGAATTTTTCATGAAAGCTGAGATAAAAATGTGTCCTTTTCATACTGGATTTTTTCCCCCAAATCTTTTGTATTGTAAAGTAAACTTTAATCCTGATTATTTTTTTTCTTTTTCCTCTTTGCTCGGTACTTTACATTTTAGAAACGTGCCAAAGAACACACACAGTTTGCATTCAGACTTTGTTTTTCTCTGGCATGTCTTCTGGCTTGTAAGAGAAATACTGTTACTGAACTGTAGATGTCAGTTGTGCCAATGCACACATACACTCCCTTTCCACATTGTTTCCCATGACTCTTAAAATAAAGTTCAAAAACTCACTAATTGCTTAAAAAAAAAATCCTACTTGATGTAAAAGCAGTTGGTGCCTACCTTTTCTTTAGTTCTTGTGTAAAGTAAATTTCTTACACTAAGAATGTTCCAAATATACTTTATGTGAAATTGAAATAAGCCAAGCATGATTTTATGTATGAAAGCTTCTCACTCAGCAAGCTTAGTGTGGTAAACCAACTCCTGTGCTTTCAAGTATGTTTCAATATATACTTCTTACAGTTTTTTAAACATGAAAAATTGCTATATATGAAGTTCTACTGACTTGGAAAATTAAAATCAAGGTCTATCCTTTAAGATAACTTTGACGCATTCCCTAAAGAAGGAAGTTTTGTGCATAAAACTTGTCTCAAAACCTAGCATTCCTGTGCATGAGCAGTAGAGCTTTGAGACTATATTCACCTAGGGAAATACCCAATTCCTTTGCAGCGTAGGCATCCATTATTTGTATGTCTTGACATTTAGGCACTTTTGCATTTTAAACCACACTACACGTTTTTTTTCTGATATTTGCAACTTTATAAACATTAAGTAAAAGAAAAGTCTTTACCTTTTAATCCTGTGCTGGTGGCTTTCTGTTTTATCCTTTACAGAGGAACTCCTGAGGGTAAGCTTCAGTATAATCTGAAAAACATTGTTCTGAATATTTGCCTAAGTAACTTGTGGTGAGCAGCATTCCATTCCGTATTTTCTGCATGCCTGCCGCTTCTAGTTCTTATATAGTTACCAAGGGTTCATCTTCAGGAGCGGTCATGCGAGAGAGAAGCTGACTTCTGCAACTGCAGTAGACAGGCAAATGGATTGCCTTCTACTTGGGGAATCTGGTTCTGCCTGTTTGAAAGCCAGCCTTGCTGAGAGGCGGATCACTGCTGGAGCTGCCCAGTTGCAGGAAGTGTCTAGGAGCAGCTCCCTAGATAGAGGCCCTTGTAAGCTTGGAGTGGAGCACTGCCTACCTAGGAAGTACAAGTGTAAGTGCAAGGATTGCTTTCTTCTACACTAAAGCACGAAGGGAAAAGGAAGCGAGCGTAGGTCATGGTTCTATTAATGCAGTTACCTGAAAAGGGAAAACAAACCAACCAGGAAAATAATGCCCTTTATCACAGCATCTTAAAAATATTTTAACTCCATTTGCAAGTTTGACCTAAAAGCTGAAGCAGGCAGGGATGTACAGCAGGAAATGTATGACCTGTGCTTATACCACTTCAGTTCTTGGAAAGCATAAGGTGGAGACAGCTATTTGGATATGCTGCTTTTCCAGATAGAGCACCTCAGCTGTATTTTTTTTTACTACAGCTCAGTATTGCAGTAGGAATGCTGTGGAGAAAATGTAAGCTAATTGACCAAAAAGACAAATCTTGCACCTTTCAAGATAGCAGAGGTTAAAAATCAGCAGCTACTGCAAGTTATAGGACATTAGTGTCACACTCATGCTGAGCTATGCAGCTTACCAACATTTAATTCTGTTTCAGCTGTGCTTTGTAGAATGTGCAGCCCAATAACATAGTAAATATTGCAGTTATTTAATCTTGAGGTGAGAAAGGAATAGGCCATGGCAACAAAGTCTGTGTTTGGAAATATTTTCTTCAATTAGATCTAGATAGGAATTGACAGCACTGCTGAGGAATGCCTTTTGAGACTAGCAGGCAGTGCAGTAAGATACTCAGATTGTGACAGAGATAGGTTAAATGAAAAAAAAAAATAAAAGTGGAGATAATTGTTTCCACTGTTTTAATTACTTTCCATAGCTTTCTTGAATTTCATTTCAGTTTTTCACTGGTTTAGTTCTGGCCCTGTTTCATAGCCAAATACTGAGAGGACAACAAATGGTTTTTTTGAGCAGTAGACACAACACAGTTTTTTCTTTTAATGTCTCTTTGAGGTTAAAAAATTTCTTCGGAGTAAAATAATTAAGAACTGAGGTTGTCACATTGTGATTCTCGAAAATGGGAAGGAATAAGATCTTGGATCAAACTGAGATGCTGACAAGTTTTGTTAACTGTGGAGTGAATTCCTGCCATTGTTCTGTCCCTGCAAGGACTATGTTAAATCCATTTACTAGGATAAATGCAGGTTACATTTATCAGGGAATGACTGACAAGACTTTAGCCCATTTTCCTAAAGGAATGAGGCATACATGATCATGATGCCTCTAATCCATCCTACCTTCTTGGATGTTGACCAATTTAAATCCATTTTAATCAAGAAATTGAGGTCTTGAGGATAGTCAAGTTATGGATTAGATGAAGTAATGGAGTATATGGAAGATAAATCTGATCAAGAACAAGAGTCACCAATCTTCTGTGCTACCATTTCTATAAGAAATAAGACAATGATACTTCATCTTACAGAATACTTTTGTAAGTGATGTGTTTTGTATACCTTTTTTTTCTTCCCTCTATGTAATAATAAAGTGTGGGGCTTAGAGCTTGTCATGCAAGTTCCTCCCTCTGAGCTTTGAGTTTTACTTATGAAAAGCAGGTTCAAAATATTACAGATCAAGCTGTTTGACATCAGAGAGAAATTCTGGATAGTAGCCAGGCCCAGGATGATCATGAAGCAGTGTTATGTGGGGAAATACACGTGGTTTGGGAAGTTGTGAAGTTCTGAACTTTGATTCATAGACTCCAACAGATCGTGCTGTGTAATATTAGGTGTAGAATGTACATTCATCTGATTACCTGTAAAATATAATTGCTTTGTCTATAGGTGCTTAGTAATTATTTAATATTAGTACCTGCTGAATATAGTGCGTGGACTAACAAGTTATTAAGTAGAAAGAACAATTAAGAATTAAAAAAAAAACCCAGGCATTTTCTCTTTACTTTCTCCCTTTTCCCCTTGTCTTCCTACTTTTGGCAAAAACTTAGCCTTTGGAGATGTGAGAATCTCTGGTGTCATGGTGCTAAGTGGTTCTTTTGATCTTTCCTTTAGACTGGCAAATAAGCAGGACAGAGAAGGAGCTCTCTCAGAAGCAGACGTAATTGAATCCTTATCTCTGGAAAAGCTTGTCAATGAGCACAAGTGTCTGTGTCAGATTGTAAGTATATTTTAAGATGCTTCATTTTCTAGTATATATCTAATGCTTGCAATAATCTGGGGGGTTGTGCCACATAGTGTAACACTGAAACTAGAACCCTGCAGTCCCAGCAAAGATACAGCACATACATCTGTTTTGCAAGCAATTCTAATGTTCACCTTGATGTTCTGCTCCTATATCTGTTGAAGAAATCTTTATAACAAGGTTCTCAAAGTGTACCTGCTCGTCTATTCTGAAACGATGTTAAGAAAAACTAATTACTGATATGGTTTAAAACTTAGTTAGACAGCAAGTGTAATATTCCAGCTTTTTATAAAAGAAGCAGGAAACGGAATATGTTGACATTCAGGAAGGACTACTGTTTACATGTGACGTTTGTCTCTTTTCTGTTCATAGCTAAAACCATCGTTTAGTGTGAGTTACCATCTGGCAAACAGTAAGAACTTAATGTAATTCCTAATGGACCTAATTCCCAGCACAGTAGTCATCAAAGAACACTGTTAGAGCTAGTTAATATCTATCTAAAAATAACTACATTTCAGATGTAGTATTCACAGTCATGTTAAAAAGTAAAAATAAAAAAAGGAGGAGGGGGGAGGAGCCAATCCCAGAAATCTGTATGAAGGCTACTTAATATTGGTCAGTATTTCAGATAGTTTATCCAAATCAGTACTCCCTGAAGTTTTCTTTAAGCTTTTGTTGTAATCAAAAAGTTTGTTAGTTAACTATTTGTGGGCTTTACTCTTATAATCTTTTTCTAATTGCAATAAGAAACATTTTGAAAGGTAATGAGAGTTATGCTGTTCTTAATCAAAATTAGAAGGCAATTTTGCAAAACCATTCCATCTGGTATTTGGGTTTTGAAATTTAAAAAAGACTTTTCATTCCCCAGGGAGAGTTTCAAAATTCATAAGGTTGTACATACTGCTGCTGTTTTCTCTAGAAAGTTAGGTTCTAGCAGGGTGTACCTATGTTCATTTTGTCATGACTCTTCGAGGGCTTGTCAGTCAGTGGGTTTTGTACTATGCATATAGCAATCATAAACATAAAAATTGCAAGTTCAAGGTATTTTTTCTGAGGGACTTCTGTGGCAAAAATATTTTCTTGCAAAGCATTATCAAGATGAAAGACCTGAAGGATTCTAGTATATTTTTTTAGTATTTTAGAATTACTTAATTTATGACATATTTCAGTAAAATGGTGTTCTTTTTCTCCATTTATTTCTTGGGTGTAATGAACAAAGAAACCAGATCACATACTCCTAAGTCATTTTAGCTGTAAGTAGCTGAGAGTCTTATACTCTCAAATGGGCCGCTTCTTTACTAGGCTTATTGAATGTAAACATAGTCCCAATATATGTCAGTATGATGACTCAGGGGGTGAATTTAAACAGGGGCATTATGAAACAAGATTCAAATAAAATTAGGCAAGGACCAAAACAAACTTTTGTTTGTCTGCATTCTTTTAATCAGTTTTCTTCTAGATCTTTCCATTTCCCTGCAAAACATACTAAAGCAAATGGAAGAGTCATTTGTGTCACTGTCACACAATGTCAGTGAGAATGACATTCATCATTTTCTTTCTTCGTATGTTTGCATATTCTATATTTCTAAATCTCTGTATTTTATAACTGAACTACAGTTACAATCTTTGTGCAGACCTAGAAGTAAAATGTCCCATTATTTTATCTCTGTTTTCTCAGAGAAACAAGGTTTCATTGCCAATACATCTTCTACTTGATTAGGTTCTGCTAGAGAATGTTGTAGTGTTTCATAGTTAACAGCACTTATATTTGAACCTTAATTTAGATAAAGTAGAAATGTATTAAAATGCAAACTAGGTTTGGCACCCTGGGGGGACATAACAGGTCAGAATTATTTTTTTGCTGTTGTAAATAGTACATACTGTATCTGCCTGTGGTGCTACTTAAATGCTTGTCAAATGAAGAGATAACACAGAGAATTTTTAGGTTTCAATGCTGGGGAATTAGGGTGTTTTTTAATCTTTTATCATTCATGAACACAATCAGTGTGAAATAGTATTTCTTCATGTCAAATACGTAGATGGATCTATTAAATTGTTATTCAGGGAACAGTATTAGAGGCCCATACGACACTCCAAAACATTCTGTTAAATACTTCTGAAGAGAACTTGAGAGGTTATTTAGTCCTTTTCCATGTTCTAAGCTAGAATTAAGCCATATCTTTTTTGTTCCAATTAAAGCCGATTATACTTGACCTGGTGATGAAATTATTCTTTTCCAGTTTGCAGTTTGCAGTTATGCCTTATGTTTTTGAAGGCTATTTTCATATCTTCTTGAACCTTTTTTGTTTCAACAGAACCACTCCTGTTCCGTTTTCTTACCAGATGTGTGTTCATAACCAATTTTGTCTGATTTTTCTCACTGTGCTCCTCTTGATTCCTTCCAGTCAATCCACTTTCTTGAAGTGTTGCATCCAAGCTAGATAAAGTATTCCAAACAAATTTAGCAATGTGTTTTCCACCCATCTAGATTTGGCCAATAGATTTGCCCAGAACATATTTTTCTTGCTTGCTGATGTGAATATCATGATAGAAGTTTTACTCTAATTGAGCTGTGCTTCACCCCTATCCACAGTACATGTTCTGACCTAAAAAACCTGAATTGGTTTGATAGTTTTTCCAACAAATTCACACTGGATTTTATTTATCCCCTAGGTGCTTATGAATAAGACTAACATTTCTTTCATGAAATGAAGCTAAGCTGATTGTCTTGCATCTCTTTTTTTTTCCATTTTTCTAGATAAATATAACATAGACTATTATAAAGCAGCAGCAAAACAGAACATATGTATTTGAAGGTGATAAATTAAATTTCTCTGTAGATGCATAGATATGGATATGCATAGAAACAGATGTGTAAATATACATATATACACATAGCAAGTGTATATTAGCAGGTGTGTGTATGTGTAACAGGTATGTATATGTCTATTTAGTGATAGACATGGAAACGTTTTCCTGTGCAGTATTCTAGTATTTTTGGAAAAAGACTGGAAATAATGGAATTTGGTAGAACTAGCGCAATTTGTACTGTGGCAAAAAAACCACCTATATTTATAGAATACCTGTATGCAAATTTATTTCCCATACTTCTCAGTGTTTTGCAAGCTTCAGAGTAAACAATAGTTGTTTGCCTGATTTCTTGTTTTCAGTCAATGAATGTGATCTGAAATGCAAATAATTTTCCTCTCCTCCTTATATTTACAGGAACCTTGCTCAGCTGTCATGGGATGTGGGAAAAAAATTGATAAATCAATAAAAAAGGGTTTATATTGGCTTCTACATATCATAGCAAAAGATTTTGATGCCTTAAATGAGCGCATCCAAAGAGACACTACAGAACAAAAAGCACATGAAGAACAAAAGAAACTAGAACGAGCTGAGCGAGTGAGAAGGATAAGAGAAGAAAGGTATTCTCTTTGTAATTTCTCCTACCTCCCCTCTCTCTCTTTCTGTAAGACACCTGGTTCGTTCCTGTATATAGAGCTTATGGGAACCAAGCTATCAAGGATTTAAAGCTTACAAGCCAAGACCCTTCATATTAGAATTAAGGACCTGAATGCTAAAGCCTTTCTTTAAGACCTACAATTTTTTGCCTAGTTCACCCCCTTTATTTTATTCACTCTATACTAGAAATGTACCATGAATGAGAATTGCAAGGTAGTTGTTGAATAAATTTGGCCTTGCTCATATAAATTCACAGGAGGTGAACCTAAAAAATAAATTCTGTCCTTTAATCTTAAGTTACCTTCAAGTGTGTTCTAAAATAAATTTTCATTAACTTAAGTTAGACTATGTAAGCCATATGTGAATATCAAAAACTAGATGTGAAACCTTATTCAACACTATGCTTAATAAGATTCAGGATATCCAGCAGGTGAGGCATGGGAAGGACTTCAGATGATGGATGGAGAGGAAGCAGAACAAAAGATTTATTACTTCCCTTCAAAGTCCTTTGTAGTCATCAGCAGCCCACTATGGTTCCTAATAGAGAATAATATGAATCATTTTACTGGGGCATTCTTAAAAAGTTCACTGATCACCCCTGTCCCTCCATCTGCCCTGTTATGTGCAGATTTGTAAGTCTCAGTTACTGTGAGAAGCAATTGTGAAGCTACTGTGAAGTGTCTTGGCTTGTACTCTGCTGATTTGGTTTACTTCAACAAGTAAATTACTTAAGCACATTTTAAACACCTGGAATTTGACTCAGTCTCCATAAATATTTTACAAACTTGTAAAAAAAATCTTATGCAGACATATGTAGCAGACTAATAGCATAGACAAGACCCTCTGACCATGTTGGATTGTGTTGGATTTATGCCATGCTGAGAGGTGTAGCAAGGAGGAATGACTTGGTAACATGTCTCAAAGAGATTCTCACCACATAGATTATTTTTTTAATTATTTTTAAATTACTGAATACCTTGAAACAATTGTTATAAAAGACTACCAGTGTGAAAATTTCAGCATACTGTTGAACAATCAAAACCTTCCAGTTACAGATGTATTCTGTCACATATCCTGTCCTGAGAAACTGCTTCCACTTCTTGAAGTGCTGATTGAACATTCTGGCACATAGCAGCATATGTTTCTACCTCTGCTGTAACATGTACTTGTGCTTTATTGATTTTAGCCTGAGATTGTGTTCTGTAGAATGTTTTTCAAAATACAGAAACATATTGTAAAAATCAGCTGGTATATATTGGAGGATGAGTTAGATGGCCTAATGAGTGTTTTCTATTATGTAAAATTTATGGGTTGGCTACTTCTTAATTCTTTGTTCATCCCCCCTTTTTCTACTCCCTCTCCCCCCTTCAAAAAAAACCAAACAAAAAACCACACCCAACATAAACACAACAACAAAGGGAAAGAGAAGAAGGAAGAAGTGTACCTGATGAAGAAGACCCTGAGCCTGGGAACTTTGAAAACCCCTTCCAGCCTATATCTGCTGTAATCTCTGAGGTATGAGAATATGTGGAAATCTGGATCAGTTTAGACCTACCACTAACAAATGTCTGAGAGGTAATGAGAAAAATGGTTCTTTTAAAAGAATTGTTCTAAGTCTGTCTACACAGCATTATTTTATTTATTTGTTTTAATCTTGGCAGTCTTGTTTTGTGTGCATTGAATCAATGCTTTCATGTTTAGAACATCCGCTATTACTGATTCCGGGACAAAAAGTTTTGTAGACACAGTAAAATAAAGGTATTGTAAACAGATGACTGAACACATTTCCGAATTAAACTAATGGATGTTCAGGAATGGAATATGAATAAAGGTCTATTAGTTTCTTGTGAAGTGTTTTAGTGATGCTGAGTCATATAAAATATCCCTGACTACTTCATCTATGGAGATCTCTGAGCATAACTGGTTTTCAGTTGAAAACTGAGACAATTGAGAAGTTTTCTTAGCTTTGAAATATGAAAAGCATATAATAATTTATAAAGTTTCCTTAACCTGTGTTTGTGAGTTCAGGAAGTTCTTGTTTACTCTACCTTTTTTTTTTTTTTTTTTTTTTTTTTTTTTAAATTCAGTTCACTTGAGATAACATAATCTCAAGAAACACGTAAAGTCTCAGAGAGACTTCCCAGTAAGTAATTCAAACATTTGCTTCTCTCCAGGACAAAAGTGCCCATGTCCATATATCTTGTAATGTCAGCTACATGCACAATACTACACTTTATAATAACATACAGAGTAAGAAGAGGGGTATAGCTGCAAGTATTGCAGCAATGGTGATTTAGTGATATAGAACCTGTGAAACAGCCTATCATTGAGTCAGTATGACACCAAATCATGGTAGCAGTTCATGGATACTTAAACTCTGTGCATGTATATTTTGTTTTAATTAAAATATTTAAAAAGATAATTTAAGAGGAAGAAATATTAGGAGTTTCCTAACCTTTTGCTCAGGACTGTTGATGTTATTTATATAACTAGCATTTGTTTTGTCATATGACCAAAAAGAAAGCAAGAAAACAAGCTATAAACCTAAACATCATTTCTTTTGTTGTTAATCCTTCTTTTTTTTTCCCCTTCGTCTTCACAGGATATTGGAAATTTAATTTTTTCACCTATTTGAAAGTATTTTCTATGCTAGATGTGAGACAGAAAAATATTTTAGGAATATTTTTATTTTTAAAATAACCTTCCTGTTTTATTAGTCAGTACAGCATTAGAAGTTGTTAAAAAAAATTTCTTACACTTTTTGTTAGAATGAAAAACAAATTGCGAAGAAGCGGCAAAGGTTGGAGACTGAAAAGGCTACGATTGTCTTGAAATCGCAAACAGAGCAGGAACAAATGGATGCCCAGCACTTACCAAGTAGCAGTAGCCAAAACACAAATGATAGTAGACTAGAAACATGCAATTCGACAACTCCACAGCTTTTGCAGCGCGAAGAAGAGAATGAGCAGCAAGCCTCAGAATGCCTTGACTCAGGTAAAATGGCTTCTTTTTAGTCATTTAATGTTGTTTTTCACGTAGTTCTTCCCTCTGTATTATTTTTCATGATACCACACATCAATTTCATCTATTGAAAACATGAAATTGCACTATTACGTGGAAAATCTGCTTTGAAAAAGTGCATGTTTGTTGGTGTGACTGATAGAATAGCTAAAACTAGGTTCATTTTTATCATAATCAAATATGTGGTCCACTTTCCATCATTACCGAGCTAAGTTGAATTTCTTTATTGAAATATAGAGTTTTCATTTATTACACTTCACCTAATTTTGTGAATAATTGGACTGTAAGCACAGATGTATCTCACCGCAACAATTGTATTAAAAAATAATCTAAGATAAACTTTGAATATAACTACATGGTATGTAATGCTTTATTTCTGTTTGGTATAGATAACGGTAAGAAAAAAAATAAGAAACCAAAATTAAAAAGGGGCCACAGAGTAGAACCTGTTAATGCAGAGGACACTGTTCCCAAAAATCCTACACCTCCACCAGCTCTGCCACCAGGTAAGTGTACAAACAATAATTGATGTATCATATGTGGTGGTTATTAAGCCTTTAAAGTATTCATTTGTGAATGATGAAACTGGAATGGTCTTTATATACAGATATGCTGCTGAATCTTATTCCCTAGGAAATCTTTGATGCAGTTTCCCAGTTCATGGTATGAACTTTCAGCAGTACTGATTTGATCTATTCTGTGGGGGAAGATGTTATTTTCACAAAGTCAAAACTTGAATGCTCACTGATGAAAAAGTATTGAAATTTTTAATTACCTTTAAGGGTAAATCAATTTATTTTTGAAGTATTTCATCATACTTCACCATATATACAATATATTACATATTCTTGGCATTTATAAATGCTTTGTTTTCTCCTAAAGAGAAGTGGCTTCCATACATTTAATCAGAATCAATTGCAGTCGTGGTGTGTTTTGACTGTCTTTGTTTTCCTTTAGTTGGCTGGGGAACTCCCAAACTTAATAGACTTCGAAAACTTGAGCCTCTTGGTGAAACACATCATGCTGGTAATCGAAAATGTTTTGGATTTTGTACTTTTTAAAAGCATTCTCCATTGTTCATTCACTTCTACATTCATTTCATTCTTCATCTTTTTTTAATTTCTTAATGCCATTTTTCATTGACCAAAAGCTAACCCTTTTTCTTAGTAGAAAGCATCTTTTTGATTTTTTTCAAGTCTTATTTCTTTTTTTCTACCAAAATAATTTCTCTCAGATTCCCTTATAAAGTCGCACAGGATATCAGAAGCTATTAATGATCTGAAGTTACTTGCACAGCAGCATGCGCCTAAATATTATAATGTGCCATATAACAAAGAGTAACAGGACCAGTTAGTTTAAAAGTCAAAACATAATGCATTCAAAATGAAAGTTTCAGAGTATATTTCCATTGTTCATATGTAAACAGTTCATCATTATCTGATGCAGTGGGGACAGGAGCTGGGTTACCTGGATACTGGAAGAAGTCCGAGTTACTCAGCAGAGAGGCTACTGCAGAAGCACCTAAGCAGGACTGCAGAGATCCATCAGGGCTTATTAATTTGACATCCATAGTGGCTTTTCCACATCCAGGCTGGTTCTTCACTAAGCTGCCTGTTTGTTTCCACAAAGTGCTAATCACTTCTCAATACTGAACCCAAATGGGCCCCATGTATTCCTGTAGTTCTGTGAACCGTTGCCCACGTCCAGATGAATTTACTGTGTGTAAGGTGACTCCTTGTGTTGCCTCTTGAGATAGTCTAAAACTTCTTCTACCCACTGCTACTGTTTCCATACGGTTTTCAAAACATAGCCTGCAATAATTTTGTCACTGATTTGAGGTTGTTTTCTTGCAAGAAGGAAAGCTGAAGACATGTAGGCACCTCTGAATTAAGTGCATTATGTTAGCAGCTCCAAATCAGAGACTGCACTCCCATCTGTGATGAAAAGGTGGGATAAATAAATTTGATTGCAGAAGTAGTGAGACTTCAAACTGAAAACTAGGTTACTGGTCTGCAAGGAGAAGTGTCAGTTGTAAAGCTTGGGATCTGCTGCTTTATCTGAAGAGCCAGTGTCCCTGAAAGTTCAGAAACTGATAGGAGAAATAAGTTTAACAACTGGAAATTCTGGATTCTCTAAAGTGCACTGATTTCTATAGCAATTCTGCAACCTGTTGAACAGTTTGCTTTGACAAACTGTTGTTGGCCAAGTGGCTGAAAAGTCATTTGTATGCGGGGCAAATGAGCACCGACCTTGACGTAGACCAGGGTGAAAATCTTCAGTTCCAGTAGCATGCCCAGTAGATGCTTTTGTCAGGACTCCATGTAAAATTGCTGAAGTCCATAAGGAAAGAAGAAAAGTATTTTGCAGTCTGCTTTTAAAAGTTTAAAGAGCCTTGGCTATGTTCAGGAGTACTCTCAAGATCTGTCTGCAAGAGTGTATCAATGAAACATTTGATAGCTCCTCAATGTAAGTCAAGAAACCTCCTTAAGCTTCAAAACAGATACAACCTTTTGTAGTGTTGATTTCTAGTAGTCCATGGGCAAACATGGGAATAGGGGTTTCTCTGTATTCCCATGCATTCTCATACAGGTCTTAGTTAGGATAGTAGTTATTCCTTTATTTTTGTCTTTAAAACTATTTTTGGGGGAAGTTGCATAGATATGTGGTAGACCTTACTGCTGAAATATATAAAATTAGTGTAGTATGGTGTTGGAAAAACCTCCAAAGGTCTGGTTCTACTGCTAGATGTTCTCAGAGACATAAATCTGTCCTAATGATTTAACATGCAAACTGAAAAATTTAAGTGTTAGTGAGCAGGCTATTTAGTATATATATTGAGTCACTATTGTGTCATTCTTAGCAGAGAACATTATGTTGGATGTTTAGGCAGAGTTAACAGGCAGTAGACTCAATTATATAAATCTTTAATTATACACTTATTTTCACTAAAGACTGCAATTTTTCCAGTCATGCTAATGATTCTAGCACAACACTAGGTAATAAGTGTCTGTTTATTGTCACTGGAGGATACAGAATGATAAACCTCTCTCATTATAGGAGGTAAAATTGCCTGCCAGTCCTAAAGTTGTCTGCCAGACCTCAAGAAACTGACTAATAAAAACATCCATTGTACGGCTTTTATTTACCCTATAATCATTTGTTGCAGTTTTGTTGCTTTTCACATGCTGCTGTAACACTGAATTAGCTCTATTAAAATCAAAGGATTTATGAGAATAATATGAAAGTGTTATTAGTTTACTGATTAAACATAAGGATAATTAAAACCTCCATCCTACAGACATATATACATATTCTTGCAGTAATGTAATCCAACTTGTTTGCTTTTGTTAATTTTAGCACGGGAATCCAATTTTAACACAAGTTATTGCATATGTAGAACAAGTAGAATATATTTTTCTTTGAAAATTATGATTTATTAAAGCTGAATTCTGTGTTGACAGGCCATCAAGACTTTGTCTGTATAAACGAAATTGAGATTTGAATGCTTCAAAAAGCTGCTTTTATTTTTTTTCTTCATTTCTACCTGTTTTACCATCTTTCACAATACTATTTTGCTTGTGAAATGCTTTGCATATACCAGTCTGCATGTTTTGTTTTTTCTTTTTTATATCAATTACAAATGTTTGAGATGACTTGTTATTCTCTTCTGGTGTACTTAATAACATTTTCTTAAAGAATTTTACTACTTTAATCTGCTTTATTGACAAAAGGAAATGTTGCATTTTATCTAAAAATTCTTAATATAGTTATTTTAGAAAGTTAGCATGGCTTTCAAGAGAGATGCCATGCATAAAGGGTGCCAAAATTCTGGATGCTGCATAGCATTACTGTCACTTAAAACTTTATTGCAGTGTAGATGTGACTACAGCAACATTCAAATGTTGATACTTCATTTTTTCAATTACTTGTACACTTTGGATGACTCATTTCCTATTTTTAGGGATGTTTACAGATTACCTTTGGGCTTGATCTTGCAAATGCTGATGGCATGTGTAACAAAATGTAATTAAACCCTGTTTTGGCCAGTAGAACTCTTTGACATTAATTAGCACTGTCTGAAAGTTGCTTGTAGGAATTACATCTAAAGTTGTAGGCTACCTAGCTTTCATTAAGGAAGCAAGTATTTGCCTTATTGAAACAGCCTTTAAGCAAGGGAGATAGTAAGTGACAGATTAATGTGTTTTTCTTCTCTGGCATTTCTTACCCAGATTTCTATGGAAAGCCTCTGCCCCCGCTGACTGTACGCCAAAGACCCAACAGTGATACCCACGATGTCATTGCTTAACTGGATTACAAACAGCATTTAAAAAACATTATAAAAATTTTATAGGACGTTTCTCGCCCTTGAAGGAAATTTTTAAAAACAACAGTCTATCAGGTTGTTGCAAAATCGACAATTAAACGTGGAGTTAATTCTATCGTACTTAGTTGATCAGACTTTGTCATTTACTTTTCACATCACCAGCTCTTCTTCAGGATTCAGCATGAAATCATGAAAGGTCTATGTGTCCATGGAGGCTCGTATGAATATGGTATTGAATATTTACTGGGTTTACTTGTGAAAATACATAGCTATAAACCTGAAGAAAAATATCTTTAAGATCACATAATACTGGACTGTATGTTCTCATCAAGACCTTTTTCCAGGTGCTGCACAGGGGCTGGTATTTTTGCAGCTAATAAATGGTTCTAAAGCATTTTGTATTCATGTATGATAGCGTGCATATAGGAAGGTTATGCAACAAATACTGAGTATATTTTTCTAATTTTTTAATAATATTATTTGAAAGTTTGAGTGGACACGCTTACTAGCAATAAAATGATACCTAGAAAGCACTAGAAAGCTGATAGTCAAATGTACATGAGTATGTTTGATTCTTACATTTCTCTTACAGTAACAGTACTTATTATTAAGGATTACGTTACCAATATGCTTATTTCATATTTCTGGCAATCTGAAAGGAGGAGGGGGGGAGGAGGAGGTAGAAAGGAAATTTTGAGATTAATACATTTTATACAAAATTAATGCTATTTTAACTGTCTGAAAGTTTTCTTATGTGTTGTTTTCTTTGTTTGGTTAACTGAGTTTGGCATAGGTAAAAAATGCAGTTGGAAAAATAGAGCTGAATATTGTATTGTCTACTACAAGAAAATTGCACATAGTGAAAGTTTTGCACTAATTCAGTCATCAGTTCTGATGGAAAACTGAATCAACCAATATGCATATAAGCTCCAGCACTTTTTAATATCGAAAATACTAAAATACATCTTGGAAACAAAAGAAACTCCAGATTTTTAAAGACTCACATACTATTTCCATGTATTGTGTTAATTTTACATTAAAAAAATCACATACAAATGATAAATGAATTACAAGGTTTACAACTGGATATACGTCTACTTAAATGTTCTATATATACACTGTTTTGCCTCTTTCATTGGAGACAACCATTGGTATATTGTGTAAAGGTATATCGTTATGACACTTAGTTACAGCGAGGATGAAACCCCCAATCAGAGGTTTTTTTTGAAGAAGCATTACTTGATTATTTTCTATTGCACTCAGTCTTCCATAACATGGTATTAACAAAAGGTTTCAGTAGTTGTTAAAACAATGCAATATGTCTACTCAGCATTTTGACATTAGAAGCCTTTACTATATACCCCTTACAGCAATGAGTTACACAAATAAACATCTACTATATTAATCAAAATTAAATTATTAATGAAGATTTTTAAGGAGTATATAGGTGTGGGAGAAAAAAAAAAGTCTTAAGAATATTAAGTTCAGAATGGGTGAGAGGAATATTCCAGTTCTGCTATTTTGATGTAAAGATGAAACAATTTGTATGTGACTTTTATCATGAGAATACTTTTATTGTATTCTAATAGCGTAACATGGTTCAGTTTGATTATTTTCAGGATTTAGTCCTTTTCAAACAAACACAACATTAAGTGGAGGATGAGTTGCATAAGAGTTTACTTGTGCAATCTCAATCTTACTCTCTCTAGCTATGTTACCACTTAAATTTTTTGGCTTAAAGGCTCTAAATTTGCAAGCTTATTTTTATTGCAGCTTCAGTTTCTAGAAAGGTATTGCCCTTTTATTTTAACACTAATCTAAAATAATTTATTGGAGGTCTTTATTAAAAATAAAGCTAAATACTACTATGGAAACAAAATTTGAGAAACTGAAATGCAAGATGTTGATACTTATATGTGAAATGTGAGTTATGCGTGTTGTGTGTGTGGACACATGTATCAGTTTTGTTTCTGCTTTTAAAATAAATTTTACCAATACGTGACCAAAGTACTCAAAAATGTTTCATACTGGTTTGTTTATTAATATGCTCTGTAATTATTTACTACAATATTTTTTTCAGTAATTTATACTACCTTGACTTTTTATTTGCTCAAGATGCCATTTATATATAGAATAAAACTAATGCACAGCATCAACATGCTTCCCATATTATCATAAATTTACAGTGTTTCGGAATCAAGTATAGTTGTAAAAGTTCAGTGGCTGCTAGTGTCATTTATGTTGGTAAACTGTACAAAATAGGGACTTTATAGGTGGAATCTTTCCGTATTTTACAGCTGCTGTGTGGTCAAATTTAGAATGTATTGATAGATTGGCACTAAATTATGTATCTATGTATACATACAGTGTTTTGATAGTGCACTTAATATTTGAGAGGTAATCAGTTGCACAGTTGTAAGTTGAGAGGTAATAATTATTTCACAGATTAGATTTCGTCAGGTTCTGGTGCTTTTTGTTGTCAATAACATGACTTTCAAAATTTATCAGTGCATTGGGCTAAGAGTATTTGTACTTAAATACATGAGTGGTCAGTGCACTGAAATATGCTGCATAAGCAGAACATTTTGCATTATCTAAGTGCAACACTTTAAATGCATTTTAGGCAAAATATTTTCAAGTTAAGTTAAATGTATCTTCTAGGACAAGGAATAGTAATTTTCATGAGCTGAGCTAACGTAAAAGGTAATGAGTGCTTCAAAATAAGTCATTCTCATTGTTGTCTTCCTTTTCAGCCAGAACCTAGAATCCACAGAAGGACCTCACTCAGAGATTTAAAGGTTTTACATAGAAAATAAAACTATAATTCTATTATTACAGGTAGGTATGTTTGATATCCATTAAGATTAGTTTCAAGTCCATGACATGGTGTCTCCATGTAAGTAATGCACAGTAAGTGAGGGGGACGCATACTGAGGTGAAACAAACGCACTGCAATTTTAGAGGAAGCTATTTGATCTTGTGAGGTTTTTATTTCAGTTCCACAGTCCTGATGGAGAATTAGAAAGCTTTATGAGAACTACCTGCAACAGACAGCTGATGCAAGCTTTCTAAAGGCCCTCTTGTGAGCCCTGGTTACAAGGATCAAGATGGAAGGATCAAGCAACCAGGCCCCTGCGCAGAGGCCTCTGAGGCAACCGTAACCAGCAATCCTCGGGCACATAAACCACCCCGCTGGCTAGTGGTGGGGCTGTGGAAGCCCCTGTGCAACAGGCTTTGAGCCCACGCTCTCTCACCTCTGGGCTGTGAATTCTGAGCTCTCTAAATGCTGCAGTGATCACCCTCTCTTCGAAACCCCAGGAACTGTAACCCTGTCCTCTGCAGACCTATCTGTCACTTAAAAATGGATTTCTCGCTTTCCTAATTTAGATTGCTTAGGTGACAGAAATCAGTTTTGAATTGCTTTTTATTTAGAGACACAGTAGCCTGCCTTTCAAAATGTACTAAGTTTGATGGTAATTTGCATGAGGTTTGCATATGCGTTCTTAGTCTTCATTAGTCAGTGCCTGAAACTCAAATATTTATCTACATGACAGCACGCCGGCCTTTACCTCCGCACCCCTTTCCAACCCCCCCACCCCTGCACCTCCGCAGGGCGGCGGGGGGCCGGGCGAGCCGCGCTGCTGCCCTCAGCCGCCACGGGGCGTCCCGCTCCCGTTCCCCGCCCGGCCCAGGCCATGCGGCTGCTACTGCCGCTGCCCTGCCGCGCCGGAGCCGCCTTCCCGCCGCGGCGAGCGGCCGGGCGGGCCCCAGAGCAGGTAAGGCGCTGGCGGGGGGAGCACCGCGGCTCGGGCTTGGGCCCGGGCCCGGACGCCGGAAGCGCGGCGGGAGGAGCGCTCGGCCCCTTCCTGCGCGGCCCAGCGCGGTGTCGCGGTATCGGGCCCGTCCCTTGCGGCTGAGGGAAGGGCGGCGGCGTGAGGCAGAGGAGGGGGAGGGGACTGGGCTGCAGTGTGGCGGCTGGGGGCTGCATGCCCTCAGGGAGGGCAGTCCTGCCACGTTTAGTTCGTCCCTTGGGAGGTTCCCTTCTCCACAGCACAAGTTCGCTTAGAAACCAAAAGTGCCTCCCCTCCCCCCAAATATAACATTTTTATAGTTAAAAAAACCCAACCCACCCACAACCAAAAAGTATAGTTATTGCAGTGCTTTACGGCTCAGCTCCAGCCGACTTCCACAATAATTGAAATTAATTTATTTTAGTTAGGCACATAGATGCATCTTGGCAGGGGTGGTCGTAGTGTGTGATCATAATCATGGTATCAGAGTGCCAGGAACCACTGTGTTATTCCCATAGTGGATATAGAGATGGGCTGTTACCTGTTAGCTTTGAATAACCTCTTCACAGGTAGAGAAGAAGAGGGTACACTAGCTTAACTTGTTCTCTGAAATTTCTGTTGCGCCTTGATCACGTGTGATGTGACCTTGATATCTGAGCATCCCGATAGCACTGATACAAAGTTGATATAAATTGATAAAACGTTCTTTGAATAATTCTAGTGAGAACTAGGAAGGGTTTTGCTTGTTTGTTTCACTACTTTTTTTTCGCTCCTTTCTCTGAAGCTGGAAAATAAAACAAAAGGGAGACTTCAAAAGCAGATTTGTCAAGTCGTCTTGGATCATTTTGAGAAGCAGTACACAAGGGAACTGGGAGATACATGGACCAGTGTCAGGTCTGTCATTCTGGGGAGATGGGGGAGGGAGGGGACTGGTTCTGTTATTTTTTTAAGTGCTTCATAGAATAGCTTTGAAAAGAATCAAGGACTGTAACAACTGCTTCAGTTTCTTTTCGGTTTAGAAGCAGGGTAAAAGTGTGAAATAACAGAAGAGTAAAACATGGAAATTTTTAATTTTTTTTTTCCTTGACATAATTCTTTTGGTGGTGTTGAAGTTTCTGTTCTGTATGCACATGCACTGCAAAGGGATTGCCATTTTATGTGTTTGTTGACTGTTTTGTAAAATCCTGGTCCAAAAAACATCCCTTTGTAGCTAGCAGATGCTGTTTCAGTGGTTTTTCTGCAGCTTTATAGTATCTTGAGAGAATGGGACAAAGATGCTAGGAGAGAAGTACATCCCTTTTCTTTCATTAGAAGAAACTGAGTATTAATGGCATGTACAGAAAAGAACATCACTTAATTTGGGCCTTGATCATAGCTGCTGAAGCACTGGCTGTCATACTGAAAAAACACATCTTTCCTTTCCTGCTAGCTGGTGATTGTCACTCATAGGAAAGCCAGCAGAAGAGCCCTTGTGGAGAAGTTCTTGTTCTTTGAGAAGGGCACCTTGTGGAGCTTAGCTTACATACTTTTCGACAGGAATTTGAACAAAGGCAGTTGACTTTGACCTGAACCACGTGAGGAGTGCTCCCATGATCAGTGCCACGTTACTTTGAAGGGAAAAGCATCTTACATGATCGAGAGTCTTAGAAACCATGTGATTCCTCTGAGTGCCCTCTCTGGTTTAGCCTCTTTGGTTATAAAGTAGTTTAAAATAAGTGTGTCCATTGTTTTGTTGTTTTGTTGTTTTTTTTTTAAAAAAAAAAAACAAGCGTATTTACACAGCGTTGGTTTAAGTGAATCAACTTTAAAGCTCTTTTGGGTTGGATCAATGTGTATTTCTCTTTTAGGCAATGAATATTCCTGAGGAATATTTTTTGAGGCTAAATGAAAAAATACTGACAGGATTTCAAATAAAAGAATGAGGGAAGTCCATGTAAGAAAGGTCTGAAACAGTGAAATGAAATATGTTCAAATATGTTCCTACCATATAAGCACTGCTTTTTGATTGTCTTCCAGAAATATCTATAGGTTTAATTTTTTCTGGCCCAATGTTTACAGAACATAAAAGGAAATTGACAAAAGAACACTTGTAAAAACCTACCCTTTAAGGTGTTGGCTGGAATAACCATTGCAAAGCCAGTGTGGTTGTTTTTGTTGTGATATTTACAACTAATATTATAGTTGTTGTTTGTCCTTAGGGAAGTACTTTGTAGTCAGGAAGAGCATTGTGCTTCATAATTTATAACTTCTACAGTTATTTGTTAAAAAATTAAGAAAAAATAAGATATGATCTTGTATCAGAAGTGTGTGAAATGAAATAATTAGGGATTATTAGATTTCCTATTTAAAATTATTTTCCTGCATACTTTTTTAAATTGTATCTAATCAAAATGATTCCTTTTTGATTATACCAGAATCATCTAATGGTGAGGTTGTTACCCTTACATAAGAAGAGGCATCCTACACTATGGAAAGCTCATTTTATTTGCCGAGTTATTAAATAGCTTTTCCTTTTTTCAATCTAGAGCTGTACTCACGTACCCGTTGTGCTGGCAGTACGCTGTCCTGCTTAACAAGTTCCGCCAGCCTGCTGAACTGGAGGAGGCCTTGCACATGAAGGGATATCATCCTGCCTTTCAGGGACCTCTGCCCTATCTTCCAGCATCACTGAGGTGTTACATCAGGAGAACTCCTGGGAGATTCCCTGCACAAAAACACCAGGCTGGTAAACTGAAAGAGTATTACCTGCTGAATGCTGCTTCGTTGTTGCCAGTGTTGGCGTTAGAAGTGAAAGATGGGGAAGATGTTTTGGATCTCTGTGCTGCACCCGGGGGTAAATCAGTAGCTGTACTGCAGTGTGCCTATCCAGGTAATGTATGGAGGTGCTGTTAGAAGCTGATCCTTGGCTCTGTGCCTGAGCTATTTAATTTGTGCCTCTTTTCTGTACAAGATTTGGATTGGGAGCAAAAAAAACGAAGAACAATTTATATTCCAGGTAGTTCCATGCTGTTTAGTAAGACTTTTATGAAGTCTGTTTACCTAAAAGAGGATGAAAAATGCAGTAGTTATTTAAATATAGGTTATTGCAGACAAAAGTGGAGTAGTTCTGTTTTTCTTCCTCCACTGGTTCCCTTGTTGTTACTTATCAAGAAGCTACTTAAAATCACATAGATTTGTTGGCACAGGGAGGTAAGGAATCTGCAATCTTAGAATACGTGTACTTTTTTCTTTTTTTTTCTTTTTTTTTTTTTTTTTCTTTGCTACCTCTCTGGCCAGTGCTATGCAAATAATACCAGTAAATTTAAGAGTACTGATGTAAAATGGAGCATAACTAATTAAATGTGCAAGAACTAGGCAGAGGAAGAAAACTTATGATGAGGAATTGGTCTTTATCAGTATGTAATAAACTCTGTGCCTCAATCCACCTAGATGGTGCAGAAGGGCACTAAGATGATCACAGTGTTTAGAAGGCAACAGCAAGCAGCAGCTCAGAGCTCAGTTCTTCCACATCAGGGAGTTCAAGTGAGCTGTGATTGCTGCTTCCAAGTTTATATGTTAGGTTGGGTAGTGATTGTCTCAAGCTGTTCTGATAAGACCATTGCTATAACCTGCACCTGTTGATTACATCTGATTCTCCCTCCTTCTACAAGAATGAGGTGATGCCAATGAGGTCAATTAACTGTGGATTGCCCTTTCAAAAGGTTGGGAAAAAAAAACCAAACCACTTTTAGCCCTTGATTGTGTCTGAAGATACCAAATTGTTGCTGAGAAAGTAACATGTAAGCAAGTTGATTCTTAATTTATCATAGTGAATGCTAAGATGTACCATATTGTGTGTGGCAAACATGGTGTAGGAGAACCTGTGGAGACATGAAAATAGAAATTTTATTAAATTAGAAAACAGGACTAAGAGGGAAAAAATACCAGGCTGTGTTTCTGGTGTGGGTACAAGCAGCAGCAGCGTTTCTTCTGAAGGGGTAACTACTCTGGCTACGTTGTTAAAAGTAAGTACAACCAAAAGGCTTTTATTAAAACATTTATAGCTTAAATTTCATATAAATAAGAGGTTGGACTGCTCATCTTAGGATAAACAAAACTGATGCTTTTAAAAGGTGATTCATTCATTAATAAAGGGCATGTACTTCATTTAGACAATGGCTTAAGGAGCCCAGAAAGGCACCCTCTTAGCACTGGTCTAATGTTTAAAGTTTACTTTACTATGGAAGTCTATTGCTACAGTAAATGTTTGCTAGTAAATATTTATGGATTGCTCTGTTGAAATTTATTTGGGTTTGTAAAAATTCAACAGTGTTATAAAGTGTGCAATAACATAAGCACATCAGGTGAAAACTCTATGGCAGTCATGTCAAAACAGTAGAACTTATTAAATGAGTTTAACTCCTTGTATTTGTAAAAAAAAATAGAACATAAAGACATTTTAGGGTGTTTACTTCATTTTTTTTTAATTTTCTAAGGTCAGTTTCACTGTAACGAATATGATGATTTGAGGTCAAGATGGTTGAAACAGACAATAGAATCCTTCATCCCAGATCCTTTGATTAACTTAATAACAGTCTCTAAACTGGATGGTAGACAGATTGGAGATCTTAAGACTGAATTATATGACAAGGTAATGTTAATAGTAGAAAATGATATTTCTGCATTCTGGGGTTTTTTTGTTTCTTCCTATGCTGCTCTCTTTTTAATTTCCTTTTTTTTTCTGGCCCCCACAAAAATATCTGACTTATCAAGGGGAACCAAGGTCATGTACAGAATATTACAGAGCCTCAGGAATCACTTGTGAAGTCTGTTGTGCATTTATTCAAGTGTTAGATGATGTTACCCATTTAGCCTTGGTAGTGACTTCTGAACACCTTGTAGCTGTGTTCTTTGCATGATGTGCAATTAGGAAGGAGGGAAACAAGTGAGAGCTACTCAGGTAGAGGGTACTTTTGGAGCAGTAATTTCTTATCTCCCTCTCCCTCTGCCCCCCCCGTAACTCCAATAAAACATCTCAAAATATTAATTAGATAATTTCTGCTCATAAAATGGAAAATAAAAAGGGTCTTCTAAGTGTTTGCAAGAGTAAGTTGAGTAGATTTTTGGCACACAGTGTTCAGAATTCAGCATCTTTATTGTGAATTGTCTTATTTGCCCTTATTTATTGTGTAGGTACTGGTTGATGCTCCTTGTTCAAATGACAGAAGTTGGCTGTTCTCTTCTGATATTCAGCAAGCTACGCTTAGGCTAATACAGAGGAAGGAGTTATCATCTCTACAATTCCAGCTACTAAGGTGAGGAGTGCAAAGGAAAGCTATTACAGGAGCTTTTCATAATTAATAAAAATAACATGGGGTGCAAGATTTGCCATGTTTAGTAACAAAAACCAGGTTTCATCATGTGAAAGAATGTGAAGAATATGTTATTGCAATGCTCTTTAGAATAAACAGTTGATCTAGGTTAATGTGAATATGGAAATTTGTATGGGGTAATACAAGTAGTGAGGCTTAGGTCCTCTACTACTGTACTGCTCTACAGACCTCTTAACTCGCTTATTCACATGTATGCCTGTTTTCAGATGACTCAGAACAGTCTAGTACCATATAAAAATATTTTTGGTTTCAGATATCTTCCTCAGCTGAAGCAAAAACACACATATAATTTTTAATAGTGTTTGTTTTAACTATCTGTGAAAGAAATCTATAAACCTGCCAAGCTGGGCATTCTTCCCCAGACTCCTTTCATTGTTGCTCTTTCACAGAATTATCCTTTACAGATCTATATTACAGTCTTTTTGATAACTGAGCTGTTAAGTCACGACTGGTTACCAACCATCACTTAGGTCATTAGTTAATGCTGCTTAAGAATTTGCTTTCTGGGCTGTTCATGTGAAGATAATGAGTCCACTATTACATATTCCTACATGCTACTTGAATTTAATACCCATTTGACTGTTTGTAGCACAGAAAGGCTGCTGATCGTGATTGAGAGGGTAAAAAAGTAAAAGAATGTGGGGGTTGGTGGGAGAGAGAGGGTGGATTGTTTATTTTCCAGGAACATCCACCCAATAATCCAAATCAAGGCTGTCATATATAACACTTTTTAATGACACCAGCCATAGACTAGCATTTGTGAAGCATTTCAAACTCTACAGTTTTTCTCATTGGGGAGAAAAAAAAAAAAGTGACTTTCCAGTAATACCTTCTAGACTTGAGTGGTTTTTTGCAAAGTAACAGTCATGCCTGAAGTCCATCTGTCAAAGCAAATTGAGGGGAAAAATAACATATTATAAAAAAGAAAAAGAAAGTTTTTATGGAAAGTTCCCATTGCAGCAGTTCAAGATAGTTTTGCATGACTTCTAGTTGAAAAAGGCCTCGCAGAAGCCTATGATTTATAACAGAAATATGAGTATCTTATTGCAGTAATGCATCATGTCACCCATTTCCTTTCAAGAAATCAATCACATTTAAAACATTGACCTGTTTCAGTTTTCCCTTTTCAATATTTGACATATAAAATCCAATTTGTGAACCCCTACCAAAAGAAAGCATATATCATGTAGTGAAATTCTGAGAATTTGCATAAATCACTCCAGATTGTAATTCTAAGTGGAGAACTCATGACAGCAGGAACCTTGTTTTTTTAAAAAGGAGACATTCCTGTCATCCCAAATTGGATTTAATTGAATTATTCCTAAATCAAGAAGAGAACAACTGCTTCTGCTGAAAGTATACTTTACTATAGCAGCAGCAATAAGAATTAGATTTGTAAGTATCAAATACTTTTGATATGTAAATCGATGTAAAAGGCCAGTAATTTCAGTTTCATCACTCAACATAGTTCTCAGTAGTTCTGTAGATTGACCAATCTATTGTTATGTGCACTGGATTTTTTTTGTCTTTTAAAAGATTTTAGAGCATATAAAATAAATGGTGAGGTGCAAGAGTTGGAGTTTGCAAGTGTTATTGAGTAAAATATTTGATGTATACTTAGTAAATAGTATAGCTGTCCACTGTATTTTTATTGTTCCTTTTATGCAATCACTTTAGAATGAATTTCCAGTACTAAAGACATCTCAGATCCCATGTGGAAGGGAAAAATGAAATGATAAAATGAAACCAGGAAAGGCTAAATGATTCATGCAGGTGCATTAAAAGTTTGGTGAAACTGAAATTGTGGAATGCTACCCTGTTCAAGCCTTTGTTTTATGGCTAGAGTGCATAATTATAAATAACAAACTATGTTTGAATCCTGTCTCTGGTACCTTCAGTAGTATTCAGGAAGGCTGAAGCTACATTAATCCAGCTGTACTGCATCTTACATGAGTCAGCTCATGCAGAGCTACCACTGGCCTGTCTGTTCAGATTACCTGGGGCTCTGTGCTCATGGGTATCTCTCACCTCGGTTCCTGTATCTGTAAAACAAAAATAAGTATAAAGCTGGGTCCCAGCAGTTCTGTTGAGCATAATGTAAGAAATACTGTGTGATTTGAAGATGAAGCTTGAAGTATAAGGGCCAAGTGTTATTTCAATTTAGCAGTAGTCGTATGTATAAGGTTAACACTCAAATGAGAAGAATGAAATGCAAAGAGGAGTTCTATTTTTATTTCTATCAGGTGACGCTCAGCCCAAAATTTGGGATTCCATCTTTCTTAATCAAGGAACTGCTTCACTTGTGATCATATAATCTGTTTTTCTGGGTCTGGTCTTTTTTTTTTTTTTTTTTAGCAGATCAGCTTTGTGGGGAAGCTGGGGACATTAAAGAGGAAATAAAGGAAGGAAAAGTGTTTTTTGCAATACAGTGCAATTTATTAAGTACATAGAGGCTTCAGAGAATAAAGATCTGAAAGACGTGTTGAAACTGATGTGATGATCTTCCTACTCCAGTCTGAATAAAATCTGAAATGTAAATAAGTAGCATAAATGCTGAACAGCAACTTTTAAAAGCAGCGAGGGCACCACTGATTTGAAGGAAATTGAGATTGTAATGATTGTTAATACCAAAACCAAAGCATCCCTGCTGAGTGCTATAATCCAAGAACACATTGCAAATCTTGTTATCATTTGGAGTGTTCATGCAGAAAACAAATTGCAAAGCAAGGAAGGAATGTTCATTTCCTGATACTGAATGCTAGCACAAACTGCAGTGGTTCCGTAAGTGAATTTACCAATGTTATCAGTTCTCAGATCGAAATTAAATTTTAGGTTAAGCTCGAATGCACAATAAATTAGTGGTGAAACTGTTATGAATGTTGTAATTATTCCTAGACCAGTTGCTGCAGCTGAAAGAAACCATGTTAGGGTTCAGCTGAGAATAAATCCAACAGGATACAATTTAGAAAATGCAACAAAGGCATTCTGACTGCTGTAACTCTTCTGTACACAGCATCTCTCGGTAATTAAACATCACTAATTGGTGCTAATGGAGTCTGCTCCACAGGAGCTCAGACCAACTTTAAAATATACATATTGGCTGACTTTCCTTTTTCACCTCTTTTTCTTCCTGTAAGTTAACTCAAGGGAAGTTGTTTTGCATGCCTAAGACATGCACACACAAAGCTAAGAGATTTAGGGGAATTCAGGGTGCATGAGAAGTTCAAATATTCTGTGCTTTGGATTACCAATGGCAAAATAAGCCAAACAAAATGCTCATTTTCCTAGTTCATTTCTTTCGAGTTGTATGTATTCTCATTTTTCAAAACTCCGGATGAAGTATTGAACTTAGATGGAAAAATACATAAAACTCTTTATTCTTCCTAGTTAATGAAGTGTTTCAATCCCTGTTTTGTTCATAAGTATAATGATTTTTAAGGATTTATGTCTGGTTCTCTATAACATATATATCTCCTCTTAGAAACTGTATGCAATTGTAATGCAATACTGAGATAAAATGAATTTTTCCCTCTGCAAAAAGAACTTTTTTCCTTTCGATATCAAGTATAAAATGGTATTTGAAATTGTTGATCTTTTTCAAGAAAAAGTTGCCAGAAGTTTGGGTGGGTTTGTTTGGGGTTTTTTTCCACTTTCTCATTGAATATTTTTGGAGGTAGGAGGGTTGTGCACATGCTTTTAATGGAAGGAGAAATAAAAAAAAAACTCACCCCAAATATTCTGAATCTATTTTTCTGAATTAAAGGGTACTTGAACCATTAGTTAATGTCATACGTAAGTAACCAGGTGTTGTGCGAGCAGCTTCATAAGGCTTTTGATCTGTGTTTGTCTTGCTGCTTCAGTCCTGGGCTTTGCCGAAGCAGAGACTGCAGATCATGCAGATGCTTCATATGGTGGTTTCCCAGTCTGCACACCTGGGAAGTCAAATGAGATTGACGTTTTCCCTTAAGTTGTCAGGTAGGGTTGGCAGCCTAAGTCTCTAAAGGCTAATCCACATGCCACGGGACATGCTTTAAGTCCAGACCTTTGAAAATACGTCTTACTTAGAATAAATGTTAAAACTTTTGGTGAAATCATAGGGTACAAATATAACAATCCGTAAGTTACAAGATGCTCTGTTTTCTCTGGTATGTGAAAATTAGTGGCATGGTTTCATGGAGTACATACATTCATTGATTTTCATTATAGATTTATTTGTTGAGAGTCATTTTCACATAGTGTATAGTAAATACTGTAATTTATTGGAAAAATCCTGATACTCCTCCTCCCACATTCAGTGTCACCTCTGTTTTCACTGAGATGTAGAGTTTTCCATAAGTACCTAGAAGAGGAATTGTGTGCTCTTAATTGTGGGGTTTTTTGGTTGTTGTAGAGTGAAGAAAAAATAACGTACCGTTGTATAGTTTGGGTACTGTTTCTGCTTTGATTAAGACAAGAGCCTTTATAGCATGTGGGGATGTAATGATGAAGTAAAAAAGAAGATACTTGCAATTAGCTAGTTGTCCTGTGCAGGCAAAGTGATTCAGTTTTGTGATTTGCTACTGATGAAAAAAATCTCAGCCTTTAATGTTCATTGCAAAGGCAAGGAGAGCCAGTGACTTCAGTCTTTAAAAAAATTTACCATCGTAGAAATTGCTTGAGTTTGTTTAGTGTCAGTCATTAAAAGGATGGCAAGGCTGAATGCCATGAGGGAGGCAGAAGCACAAGGGAGTCCCTTAAGAAATATGGCAGCTATCTTGTGCCACAAATTTCCATGTCAGACTGTGCTGGAATCCTGCACAGGAGCTCCTGGGGTGAAGTTCAGGGCCCTTGTGGAGTGACCTGAGGGACTGAACTGCGGTACCACATGGTGAATGGTGAGCTGAGGAAGTGAGGTGAATGCCGTTTTCTGTGAAGAAGGAAAAGAAGGCACATAGGAAAGTCAGGAAAACTCTGCTTAGGGTTGTCTTTGCACAGTTTTTCATCTCTTTCCCTGAAATTTTTCCTCTTGTTTCTCTGTAGCTGACCATGTAATCCACTCGTTATCCATAACCAGCTAGTCAATTAGCTCCACAGGGAATTTGTTAGCATTGCAGCTGTGTTGGACCAACAAATCTTGCGTGGGTTGTGTGGATGATTCACTGATTCACCTTCTCTGCATCCTTGTCCTTCCAGATGAAATGTTAGCTGCTGACTGGATAGAGCCTTTATTTTTTGTTCTGATTTCTTATGCTTAAACGTGTCATGTTTGTGCTGTGCCATTCCCCAGAACACTGTTGGTTATATTGCTGGAGATATGAGTAATTTTACTGAGTTTTTTAGGCTTGTGGATGGTTTGAATTTCTTCACAAAGACTGAGTGCTGTGGCCATTGTTGTGGCTTCATGTTGTCTTCAGTCAGAGGTGTTAAAATAAATAGCTTCTAAGTACTGCCTGGTTCTTTAAGCCTTTGGCAGTGCTCTGTGAGTAACTTACGGATCAAATCTTTTATGATTTTGTGCAAAACAATGTTTATTGAATTAATAAATCACTGCACAAATAAACAAGCTACCCAGCAATTGAACAGTTGTTTTGGAATCACAGATTTAAATTCAGACACAAATTTTGCTTTAATTCCACCTGCAGTACTTTCTATGCATAAATGTGTTGCAGAAGCTGCAAGGAAAAATGCTGTGTCTAAAGCTGCATGGCAGAGTCTGTAGTGGACTTCAAAGGTCTTTTGTTCTCCCTTCTTCAGCTGAGAAGGTTCTGCTTGGCCTATATACAGGTTTTTTTTTCTTGTAAATAATAAGTTTAAGCTGGGAAGAGGTATGGACCTCTGATAGTGTGTAAGGTAAGAAGGTAATTCTGGGATGGCTAACATGACAGAAGGATTGAAGTTTTGTCACAGCAGGAGAAGTGGACTACCTGTGGCTGCTGGAGACTAGCCAGCTAGAAACAGCCTTGCTGGCAGTGGTACTGAGCATGCGGAAACCCAGCATGGGAGCGTCTGAGGCAGCTGCAACACTGAGAGTGGAAGCAAAATTCTTGAGCGTTGTATTGGCACTTGTGGCTCTTAAATCTGAGTATGGGGAATAAACCCATTGATTACCAATATGAGAGCATTGCAGCCCTGGTATTGTGAAGGATATCTCAGCCCTGTGTTAACAGGATGAGTAGTTCAGAAGTCACCATGCATTAGAGGAGAAGCCTTAATAATGTTAAACTGAAGGTTCTCTCTTTGCTTTAGAAGAATTTAAAATTATTTCCTATAGAAATGTTATTTATCAGAATGTTCAGGACAAATTTTGGCTAGAGCAGAACTGGGTATGTTTTTTTGGGTTTGTGGTGTTTGGTTTTTGGTGTGGGTTTTTTTGGTGGCTGTGTCTACTTTTATTTCTAGTTCAATCTAATGCTGAAAAAACACAGTTCACTTCATGTTTCTCCTGTTGCTACCGTGTTGAACTGCAGTGTCTCTCCACAGTAGCAAAGCTTACTTAGAGGAGCAGAGGGAATACATGCTTGAGATATGGAGAGAATACTTGAAGTAGTGTCTCCTGTGCACCTGTGTCACCGCCCATCACAAAGTATTAAAAAAAAACTGGTATTTTGACACAGGAGGAACTTCCTTTTCATTTTGACTTGGTTTGGAGAAAAAAAGGCAAAATCTTTAATGTGCAGGCCATATTACCATGATGTATCTGGACTCTTGCAAAAGGAAGAAGGAAATGTGTGATATATTTAGTCAATAAAAATAATAGAATTGAGGATAAAAGCAAATGTATCTTGAGGTTTTTTTCTTGAGTAGTTTATAAAAGGGTTGTCAGTTTTTATTCTGATCAGATGTCAACTTGCATATTGAGCAGAAATACATCCCAGTTGCCAAAAGATGGCACTGTTGAAGTGTTGTATTATTTTTAAATTGCCCTAAAATGTATGTAATCTTTTTACCCTAATACTGAAAATGGTTGAATTAATTAACATAATTAATGCTGACCCTTCCAGTGGCATGCAACATAAACCCGAGCACAGGAGGAGTAAGCTGGACATACAGGTGCTACCTATAGTATGAAATATATGTTTATTGTCTGCCTTTTTTTAAAAGGCTGTTTGAGACACCAAGACTTTTAGAAGGAAGAAAATGTCGGCCTATCATGTTTAATTTTCTGTAAGTGTGAAAAATCCTCTTTTTGGGTTCTGGCTGACTTTGTTTTAGTTGCATGTAAAAGGTTTTTCTGGTTTTAGAGTTGTCGTGTGGCTCTCAAGTGGTCTTTTTTCCCTGAGATGTTAAATAATAATGCTACTCTGTTCTTCTTAATTTATTGTTGGCTGTTTTTTTCTTTAGTTGAGCATGTATATCATCTTGTGACAAAGGTGCAATAGTACTTGCAGTTCTATAATGTAATTACTACTTTTGCATACAGTTTTATATTGTCTCCTGGAAGAATTAACCTCGGAGATCTTGTATACAGGCCTTACATGGTAAAGGAGGCATTGGAGGGCTATTCATCTCATCTGGTTTGAGGATATGGTAAATAGGGCATGTTAATGAATTCCCATGCTTTTCACCAATTTTAGTATTTTCTGCTATGATAAGCTTGTTTCCCTCCACTGATTATAGAGGAAGACTAGTTTCTTAAATTTCTTTGAACAAATTCTGTTCTGAATGAATTCCTTGTCATGCTGATGACAAGGGGACCAAACTCCCTGAAACTGCTTAGCCCAGTGCAGTGTCACCCTGTGACTTTGAGCCCAGCACTTCTTCACTTTGAATTTTGCAGCTCACTGCAGGTTTATCAAAAGCCAAGCACAGCTTAATCGGGGATGGCGGTCGGTTGACTTTGAACACAGCCATTGAAACAACTGTTGCTGAACTTGACAAGATGGATAGATACATTGATTAACCTTGCAGCGTAAAGTAATCCTCCTTAGGTATTTTAATTCATGACTTAGGTTTAGAATAAAGATAACTACACTGAGCAGCCTGACCTTTTGGGTCATGGGCCAGTGAAGATTTTCAGGCTAAGCAGACTTAGAGTTAGGGGGGTTTTGATGTGAGATTTTCAGGATTTCTTTCAGAAGCCTGTTCTGCTCTTTCCTCTGAATCGCTGCCCCAGTGACTCGGTTGTAGGAGCACAGTGCCTTTGAAAGTGTTGTCTTGACTGGTTATTATTTTATATATGGTAAGAAAAGGACACTTAGCAAGCGTCCAGGTTTTTAACCCTGTAAGCTGTAGCTTATTGACTTTTTTGGTATTTTCCTTTAACTTTTACCTTTTCCGCCTTTACATGCTAAAAATATTTTCTCACTTGTTTAAATGCTCATGTAGTATTAGTCTTAGAGGCAGGAAAGCAATTGCTGTTATCTGCTTCTATAAGTAAAGTTACCAGATATGTTAAAAGTACATCTTGATTGTCATGCAAAAAATACTTTCACATTTTGAAGCCAACTGGCTGTTCTCTCACAGCTTGACATTCCTGTGTGCATGGAAAAGGTGTAGCTAGAGGGGCAAATTCTATGAAAATGAGTAAAGTGGGTGGTTTCTAATAGTACTAGGAAGAGCAGTCTAACTTTGAGAGCCCATTTAGACTTCAGCCCGGTTCTCCTTGAATTCTAATGTAAAAGCTAGAAAGTGAGCAACTATTACACAGGGGAAAAAATGCTTTTATGTTTTCCAGAACTGGTATAAGGCCAAGGAGACAGTGGATCAGTGCGAGGTTCTCTTACTGGCTTGTTGTCCATAAGACAGGAAGGTTGTACATTCTTACTCTGCTTTATGGTAGTTTCCTTCCATAGATCTGGGCATACTGCGGTTGCTCAGACAGGCCAGAGAGCAACAGCTCTGTCCTTTTAAATGCACAGCTGCAGCTACAGCAGGATGGCTGCAAACAAGGAAGGTGACTGTAGAGACAGTGGAGACAGCTTAGGGCCTCGGGTCCAGAACTGTTGTTTCTGTAGCCTGCTGAGGAGTATGTGTGTTCAGATGCAGAGGGGTAGAAGGACGAATATCTGGAGCAGCGCAATTCAAATGCATGCTGGTAACTGCAGAAGTTTAGAAAATAAGATCTGGAAGGGATGTTAAGATGACTCTGTGTTACTGTCTTAAGGTGGCATTGTAGATGTCATCCTGTATCAACCTGTGACTTCAAACATTCTTAAACAATTTTGCAGACTCTCAAAATCTGCTCAGAGATCTAAGGTAAGCTTGCAGTTTTGTGATAACTTTAGCTAATTCTGTAAGTATCCTAGAATGAGTCCATTAGGCCCAGTTAAATTTAAAGTATTCGGAGTACCTAAGTACTCTGTAACCTGTTCTTTACCTATAATAGGCTGAACTTGAATTGCTCACTCAGGCTAAATGTGCTAACCATCTGCTCTCTCTCCATCTTTTTACTAAAAACTGATACAATAAAGGCATAAACCACTGTTTTTCCTTTGAGCATCATCAGTTGAGAGAGCTCTGTTCTTTAACACTAAAATTGCAGCAGTATATTCAGTAAAATGTATACTTGGCTTCTTGATTAATTTAGCCAAGACTTATAGAAGAAATGAGCAAGATAATGTGTACACTCCCCAGAGAGAGAGATTGGGTATAATACGCAGGAGTTTTCACCTGGGAAGGTGAACAGAGTTGTATTATCTGTGTCTGAAACAGTCATTTGTCCTGGTGGTTCCTTATTATTTCAGACAGGACTTTCAGAGTAGCTTTGATCTGTGATCTGCTTTGATCCTGCTTGCGATGAGACTTTTCTTTATTGATTCTGTTCCTGAAAAGGCCCAGTCCTGTTAAAAGGCCTCGTTTTTTTCCCCTTGTATTTTCTTCTTTCTTTTCTCAACTGTTTTTGTACAAATATCACCCTTAGCAAGTCTTCAGCTTATCTCTGGGGATATTACTGTTCCAATGGCATTGTGTTTGTTTATCTGGGCTTGGAATCAGGCTTACTGCATTGGAGGACTGCTCACCTCATATGGTTTGAGGATATGGAGGGTTTTATTGGGTCTTTTTCCTTCTTTTTATCTTTCCCTGTAGTTGTATTTTTTTTTTTTGGAGGGGGGGGGGGTGTCAATGCAGTGTTGTCAGCAATATCTACCCATCAAAGATTATTTAGTGTCTTTCCATACAGCATGACTGCGTGTGTCATTCTGCTCTTCTAGTCCATGCTTCAAGTGTCTGCTGTGCCCTTGTGCACCTGCTGAATTCCAAGTGACACTCTTCCAGTCCCCTGAGCACCTATCTTGTCATCTCTCTGATATTCACAAGCTGAGTAACAGCATTCATCTGTTCAGATTCTCTTGTTTTTAAACAAAAAAAGTTTTGGTTTAGGGAATCATTGTATTTTAATGTGGTATTTGCTTCAGCCCAGTCATATGTGTTTTCCCGAAGCAGTGAGGTGATCTGTTTGAGCGCTAGCTTACAACTCTGTCTTTGAGCCATTATGTCCTTGAAGACTCCAAAGTATAAGATTAAAAGGGATTGCCTTAAGAGAGCATTTTAATAGCAAATGGACTTCCAGTGTAGCTTCCGCTTTCGTTCATGTGGTGGCACTAGATTTGAAGAATGCTCTTCTGTGGTGCACGATTTGGGGTTTTTCTCCTTACTCTTTTAATTTCCAGTAGGTGAATATAGATTGCATATCTCATGCCTATTTGAAAACTGACCTTGCAGATCTACTTTAATGGAAAGTAAACAGTCTGTTTAAACTCAGTTTCAGTGGGGAAGTGAAAGAACCTCTGTTCTGTCCATCCACCAGCAGTCATGAAGCTTTCAGGATGCTTGAAGTCTTCAGCCACTATTTTGTCTTTGTTTAGTCAAAATTTGTCAACAGGTAAATAGGTGATGGGCACATAAACAGACAATAAGATCTGACAGGTCTCATTTCCTTAGGAAATCCAGTTGAGAAGTAGTTGCCCCTAAGTCCTCCTACCTGCTAAATATATTGCAGAATTTGCAGAGCTGTTTGTTAGATTACAGTCCAGTAATTAATTGAGGCTATTACTGCAACTGTGTGTTCCAGTATTTGTTCATGCAAGCAGCTAGTTAAGTATCTAACTAGCACTTCTGATGTGGTATAACCCATTTTGTATGCACAGTTGTGCTGGGCATATAAATATTTGAAATATCTTTTGCAACTCTGAATGGATGCTACTTTCTACTTGTCACTGTTGTATAAGAAATAACCAAGGATACATTAATAAATAAGAAAGCAAAAATGTGTTGCAGGTAGTTTCCTGAACTGTCGATTATCATGGAAATGTCTTAACAGTATGTTATTTTTCTCATATTTATTTAAACCTATTTATAACTCTAGATTTATAAGTCTTTACATGTTCCCCCACCCCCAGTATGTTGCTTCTTATGTTGATTTTTTTTTTGTTATTTGCAGGTCTGCTATTAAAGCCTTGCGTCCTGGTGGATCGTTGGTCTATTCTACGTGCACTCTGTCAAAGGCAGAAAACAGCGATGTAATAAATCTCATTCTGAACTCCTGCAGCAACGTTGTGCCTGTGGACATAAGTGAAATGGCCAAAGCTGTTTCTCAGGAATTCGGTTTTCTCAGTGGTACGCAACAGCATGAACTTCTGGTTCTTCCAGAGGAAGGGAGAGCATGGGGTCCAATGTACATAGCTAAATTAAGGAAAATGTAGTCCATCCGATGGCTCTTAGTTTTCTTATATAGGATACGTGATAAATTAATACTTTTTTCTAATAGAGCGTGTGTATACAAACGTGTCCAAGGCAACTGAATTTAGAGCATTGCAGTTTTGTTACAGCTTCTGCCTAATAAAAAGGAAGATAGACACTTAACTTAGTTTAGCTTAAAATACAGTCTTCTGATGTTTGGCCTCTGTGAAGTCCTTATGAAGTCAAGGGAGCTTTGTGTTATTTTCAAGGTGATGCTTTTTATTGGATTTATATCCTAGAATAGAGGCCTGTGTGGTGGGTTTATGCACTGTTTGTTTTTGTTTGTTTTTTTGGTGTTTTTTTTTTTAATCACTAATTTGGTTTTAATACAGTGTGTTTTAAAATAAATTATCTGAATAGTACCTGCTTCTGAACTCATGGAAATCCTGCATTTTATCTCAAACATGTAGAAATCTGGTTTCCTGTAAGGACTGATTTGTATACAGTCTGTCATCTTAAGCTCTGGCTATTCCAAGCACTGGTAAACAGGTTTCATATTTTCCAAGTTTTTTACTGGTTAAAAACTGTCTTTTGTTTATAGTCACAAAGATCAGCTGCTATATCAACACCAGCTTTTTCCTTTTTTGTGGTTTTATACTCTTGAGCTTACAAAACTATAAATTGAAAGAGTAAATTATGTTGAGTTGTCCTTAAAACAGTACATTTATATGTGTTTAGCTTTGGTACTCTGTTTGTGGCATAATGCAGGCTCTACAGCACATTTTTGAAATTGAAGCAGAATGATTAATAACTGCTATAATGGCGCAGTATTTAGGGAGTTTTCTTAGATAATTACAGCCATGACGAACAAAACAGACAGTCTGGAGAAGTGGTTTATCCACTGAGTTAAGAAATGTTATGTGAATTCGTGATGTCGTATCTGTGGTGTGTAAGGAAACAAAGTCCCAGGGAGAGCACGCTCTGATGTTTTTAGCTTCCCTCAATTCTGCTACACAATGGATAAATATATAGTCATACGTGCGCGTGCTCATGTGTATGCACATGCAAACTGTGTCTTCCTATGTACTGCCTGTGGGTTAGGTGTAAAATCTTATGATCCAGCAGTGCTTGAATTATGCCTATGAGTGGATCATGTAACATTGTATATATTAGGTCAAATGCTTGTTTTCATCCCTCTCTGAGCAAAGACGAGTCCTTTCCCCGATTGAACCTTATAATAATTGTCTTTAAGCAATGGCATTTTAAAGAACAGAGGATTTTTTTCTGATAGATGAGTTTCTTGTGTGGAAATGTGTGTGTGTGAGACTGTGTACATTTATATATTTCATATGTTTTCTGTGTATGCCTCTATGTATATATGTAATTATAAGTTTTTTGCAATCACAAACATGACTTGTTAATACAGATTTGATTTATTTTTTTTTCTGAATATAAAAGAATAAGTATTGGGAAAACTACCAGATTGATGATTCTTTACCTTGTTAACAAAGGCAGGAATAAAGTTAATTGTCTGAGTTCTTCTATAAGGAGCAATATGTAACCATGCTGGAAATGCATGAGATTCTCTGGTGATTCTCTTCCCATGAGCTCAGAAATACTTGTTACAACTGTGACTGAACTGCCTTTTGTCTCTGAAAAATTCAGTTGATTTTTCACTGCCTTTATTCTCTGCTCACCTTGCTAGACTGATGAGCCTTAACTCTGAATTCACACCAGTTCTCTGGTCAGGGACACTCAACATTTGTCCCCGCTTTGAGCGTTGTGGCTGCTGGGAAGGTCCTGTCAATAATATCTAGAGCAATGAGAGGGCAGAGTTCAGAACCATGGCACCTGAACTGAGGATGATCTTAGTTGCCTAAAAGCAGATGCTGATTGTGAGCAGTAGCTTTGGTTCTTCAGGCTTCTGTGACTACGAGGGTGGGTTGGGCAGTTTGCCCTCAGAATAGTGTCTTGCTGCTGCACTTTTTGTGGAAGGAAATAAATGCACATTGTATTCTTCCCCTTTGGTGTATGAGCTTCCACGGTTATCCTTTCCCCTACTTAGTGTTGAAAAATGTTTGATGTGCCCCTGTAGTATTTAATTGCCAGCAGTGTCTCTGAAAACTTAAGAGGATATAAAGCATATGCAGCTTGAGGCACAGAAGTTACTAATGTATGCAGATGATACTCTGTTCCTATGAAAAGACCTAACAGCATCTGTCCCAGAAACATTAAATGTAATACCCAGATTTGGAGTCATCTCAGGCTACTGGATGAAATAAAAATACCCTTGTCAAAATGCTTTCCATCAGTTTTATTTGCCCTGTGAAAATTGAAATGGAAAGCCAAAGAACGTACCTTACTCAGGGATGGAATTAAAATCTGTAGTTAAACTGATTGATTGAGGAGAAGGTGGGCTAGGGAATCACAGAACGAGCAAAGTAATCCTTGAAAACTCAACTTTGCTCTATCTCAGCATATGGGCAAGTCCCTGTGAACTGCGTTGCATTGGACCTGAATTAGGCAGCATGGCCTGCTGATGTATGTAGAAGCTGCTCTGAGTTCTGCATAACCTTTTGCTGATTTCCTGGGGTTTCTTTTCAACTAGTTCAAAAGGGCACCACAAAGGCAGGAAAAAATGAGGCTAATTAATACATGGTATTTATTTTGTCCTGAATGCTGCAGAGTTTTTTTTGTTCTGTTCTAATTGGTCTGGCTGATGACAGGGATTTGGTAAGCACGTGTGGACGGAGATGGAGTGAAAAGGGAAAAGGAGGAAGGATGGAAGGCATGCCTGTAGAGGTAAGGGGCAAGGTTTGTACATGTTGGGAAGCAGCATCCATTCAAGGGTACTTCTTGAAAAGGTTTAATGTACGTTTGGGTACAGCTTGGATACTTCTGACATCCTAAGACAACTTCTGCTCACCTTCAGGACGAGGCTGAAGCATTTTCCCTTTGTACACCTATTTCCCAGGGAATTATAGTTGAATTCCTTACTATGTCCTACCTCCTCTTTTCAGAGCAACACTGATGGAAATGGGATAGCAAACAAGTCAGCCTCTCTTAGAGGAAATTTGCAGCCTCAGAGAGAAGGCAGGTGAGCATGATGAAGGCAAGGAAATGACCACTTTTTTGAATTGTGGAGTCAGCAGAGAAATCATCATCTTTAATGAAGGCAATTAAGAGAGTGTTTGTGCAACTACGCCCTAACACATAGCACATACTGGTGCCAGTATAGCTCAGAAGCAGCAGAGATAACTGGAGCTCATATAGTATCCCGCTTTTCTGCCATTCCCTTTTTAAACACGCAAAACGTAATTTCCCTGTTAGCTTTTTAGGGGTTGACATAATAAGAAATGAAGGCCTTTATGTAAAGGCAACGTCAGTATTTGCTAAATTTTATCCGTTATTCAGTGACACCTGACACAAATTATGGCTTGTCAAAATCATTCTCCACTGTGGAATAGAGTGGAAAAATAGATTACACACAAATGGCTGCGGACTGTTCCAGTCAACCAGGGGACTAAAGAACTCTTGACTTTCTCACTGAGATGTGCAAAGAGAAGGTGAAGCACACTGAAGGAGAGGTAAAATGGAAAGATCAGGACTACAGCAGAGGAAGAAAGAGATGAGATGCCTGCACAGGAGAACGTCTGTGAGTGTCTGGGCAGTGGGGAAAGAAGAGTTCCTTTGGGGGAGAGTGGAAGGAGACCCAGAGTTACCTGTGCTGGGGTGGGAGCATCACCTTAATCCATAGCACTATCTCAGGAGAAAAATGTCTTTCCAGGGCATCAATCATGAAAGTCACGGGGGCTTGTTTAAATTTGCAGTGCATTTAAATTAGCTATGAGCATTTGAATAGAGCATGGTTACCTGTTTCTTGCAAAATCAATGGCTGCATTGGTGCAGTGTTCCTATCAGAAAAATTGATTTGGTGGGAGGAAATTTTGAAAATCTGGTCTGACTTAAACAGTCTGTTCTTTAGTAGAATATGGCTTTACTGGTAAATTGATTTAACTTTATGCAGTATTGTCTATAAATTAGACTCTTTTCCAGGGAAAACTTGAACAGCACATGTTGGAAGTCTCTTAACTTCCAGGCAAAAGTGAAACTTCAAGTTCTCATTTATCAGTTTGTCAAACTTGGATCAGAGAGCATAGGACATACGCAGTTACTGGTCTTAGCTTTTACATGGTGCTGCTGTCTCCCCACATGAATTTTGACTAAAGATAGGTTTTCATAAGGCAGATCATAGCAATCATGAAACATTTGTCAGAAAATGCTTTCATTGGCTGATCTTCCCGGCTGCCTGCTAAGATTTGAGATCAAGGTCTAATGGCCTTGGAAGGTTTTATTTTCTTAGCAGCTGTGCACAGTTTTCAACAAGGGCAAGCATCACAGGGCTCCCATGGCTCCACTTAAAAAACATGTTCCACCAAAACAATACGCCCCTCTCAAAAAAGTTCACAGCTACTCTTGGGAGGAAGGGATGGAACATAAACCTGGGGTTTGTGCCGGACTTTGTATTTCACTGAAAAAATTCCACTCCTTACAGCTGTGTTTAAGGTGGTCGTTTGCATAAATGCTTCCTTGCTGTTTCTTTTTTCAGTGGTTCTGTGGCCATGGCAGCACCATGGTCACTTACCAGTGTGTCGTGGTGATGTAACCCTTCATGGACACAGAGGGAAAGGAAGCAGATCTGCTGCTGTAAAACCACAGGTAACCATCAGTTGTATAGTAAGAAGCGCTCAAAAAAATGTTGCAGAACTAAGTATTTTGTCAAAGAAGATAGAAGCACTAGAAGGCAGCACAGGTACCCAAATGTGAATGAGGCGAGCGCTTCAGCTGATTAGTGACATTCTTATCTTGTTCTTTACAAAATAGTGCTTCCTTCGTGTATGGCTTTCATCTTTAATGCCCGTAACCATTTGTCCTGACCTTACAAGGCTAATCAAATAAAGCAGTCAAAACAGGCAAGAGACTCATTTATGTGCAGTGTCAGAGTAGCTCTCACGGCGATGTAGAAGAGATTTGGGTTAACTGTGTCTCGGTCACCCGTGCTGTTCTGGTGTAACACTTGTATTGCAGCACATGTATCGGGGATGGCCCCTGACATGATTCCTCCTGGCTCTCCTTTTGTTTCCAGTAACTTTCTTTGCAAATGGGGAGATCTCTAGAGGTGCATGTCGTGCTTCAGTGAGACTCTGTGAATGAATGGCTTTCAAATTGTCTTTTGATGTACTTTAGTATGGCACAGACTAACAAGGCAAATCTTCTGTCTCTGAATAAGTATTCTTGTAGCATCTTAACCTGCTCAAAGTCCCTTGAATTGAAGGTGCATAAAAACGTAGCATATATTTCAGATACACTTTTTCACTTTTTTTTTTTTACATACTTTGTGCTTATTGACCATCTTGCCCTAAAAGAGGAAGAAGGCTGGTGTTCTCTGCCCTTCCTAAAACAGGGTGAAGCCCAGAAATGTGATAAGTCAGCAAGGAGTGGAAATGGTGGTTTCTAGACTGAACATTTCATTAGGTTTTGCCCAGAAATAACTATGGCCCCAAACTCCTCATTCTGTCTGGCTGACAAAATAAGCACTGCCTGTATAAAGGGGTTTGGCGTTGTGTGTGCCTTATGGATCATAGAATCATAGAATAGCCTTGGTTGGAAGAGACCTTTAAGATCATCGAGTCCAACCATTAACCTAACACTGTCAATTCAGCACTAAGCCATGTCCCTCAGCACCACATCTACACGGCTCTTAAATGAACATACTATTGAAAAGGGTCTCCCATGTCACCAGTTCCAGTTCCCTGCTTTGGTAAGTCTCCAGTGTGCCTGCTACAAACTCCTAAAACTTTACCTCAAAGATTTCAGGTTTCTTCTCTCCACTGGAGCACAGGTCTGGAGTTGTGTTACTCCAAATTCAGAGAATCAAATGATCAGTTCCCCTCCCTGCCTCCTGTTTGTGCTTAATGTCACACCCAGTAACAAATAAGAAGCTACTACTGCCTGCATTTGGATGTGGTGGGCTATGAAAAGCAGGGAAACGTATAACTGACAGAGTTCTCAAAAAGTATTTTTCTAATTGTCCCAAAGTGAGATAAGATTATAAGAGGAAATTTGTAGTGATATATCATGGGGTTTTTGGTAGGGTTTTTTGCTTTGATGATTTATTTTCTAGAAAAAATCTAGCTTAGCTGAGTGTGTGATTAAGTAGCTGATGGAATAATTCATTACAGGGAGGAGAAGATGCCAGAACATTTGAGCGGTGTACAACTAGACTGCACAGAGGATTTGAAAAGGTACAGGGAGGAATAATTTTGTGTTGGCAGGAAGTAGAATTAATAGTAGTTTTTAATCTGTAATTTTTATGATTCTATAGCTAACCAGGGAAATGTTTAATGTGCCTGATACAGCAACTGAAGGTAAAAGAAGGAAGACTGACATACCCAGCACTGTTATAATTCATTTCATTACTTCACACAGGGCTTTTATATTGTCACACCCATAAAGCGCCGCTGTGTGCGCTTATAGCCGATTCATCTTTATATACTGCTGCTGATCCCATTGAAGTGAATGGCAAAACTCCCATCAATTTTAATGGCAGTGGGATATGGCCCATTTCGTAGATCTACAATGTATATTTCCTGCATACACTACTTTCTGTGTATAACGTGCCTCTCACCTGAGGTTTGGAGAATGTTTTATAAAGCGGCTAAGTCGCAACCGTTGATGTAGTCTCCAGCTGGTAAGGTAACGTGATCTGCGTCTTCAAACTGAGATTTAAAGGTCGACGTTTATTTCTCTAACTATTTATTTATTTATTTTAGGCATCATATGCACGTAGTAGGTCTCCATGTATAAAGTACTCTCTTTGGAAAATTTGCCCAAATATATTGCAGGAGGTAACTACGTTAGAAATGGATGTTACACTTGCAAGGTTAATATTATGCTTCAGTGTTTGAAAAATAGGAAGCATCAAAGAAAATTGAAGGCAGCATGGATCAGTGGGTTAGTAGATTGCACAGCAGTCTGCAGCACCAGAGGCTAAGAGAGGTTCCTTTTGGAAAGCGTCTGTTTATATAGAGACTCACTCAATTAGCAAGGTACAAACAAAAAATTGATTCTGTGGACATTTTAGCTAGTGTTCTTATTGAAAAACTTTTTAAACAGTGGTAAGATCTCTTTTCCCTCCACAACTCATCATCCTTGACCCTATTTAAAGAAAATGTACAATGTATGAGCTATATCTTAGTAGCTGTAAACCCTGCTGGTTATGTGTTGAACAATAGCAGCATTCAGCATGTGTGTACTGGAAAATTGCTTGGCAGGCTGATGTCTTCACTTGGGAAGCTTCCTTTCTTCACTTGTTGTATGCTGGAGAGCAGTCACATTCCCAGCTGAATGAGAGAACAGGGTTTGTAGAGGGCTCAAACGGGAAGTTTGCAGGTTAACTGGAACTCTTAGAATGTAGTTGTGAGTTGTGTACTAGTAGAAACTAAATATTTCAGCGGACTGCACTGCAGGTGACGGATCACCTAGCCTTAGTGTACAATACTGTTCCACTTAGTAGTTGTTGCAGTCATAGGTGCTGGAATTGGATTATGCAAAGATTTACTAACTCTTTCTGTGACTTGATGTAGGCAAGAGATACAGTGATTGAGCGGACAGATACCACCATTCTGAAGGGCATTAGCATCATCTAAATGTACAAGCAGTCCACTTGCATCCAGTCCCTTACAGCCACTCTTGGAAAACAGTAGTTAGGTAAGACATACATGAATTAGCTGGGTTTGGTTGTCTGTTTTTGACCATCTTGGTATTTTCAGAGGATCGTTTGAGGGGTTTTTTTTAAATATGTAAGTAGTCTTTTTTTATTTAAAATCATAGATAGAAAGTTGACTTGAACTCCTAAGCTGGGATTTATATTCTTAGGTGGTTCTCAAGAGAATGCAGACCTTAAATTCCACTGCTGAAAACAGTTTCATATAGAGCTACATCTCAAGTGCTGACCTGTGCACTGTAACACCATTCATTGTAAAGCACCTATAAACTGACACTATGACTTTGTGGAGAGGATGGCGTCATGACTATAGCAGTAGCCTGAAGTTCAAGAGGTCAAAGTTCAGTTCCTTGTTTTTCTATTGATCTCCTTTGGGCAATTTACTTCTGATGTGATTTTTAGAAGCACTTAGTGTAGGCCGAACTCTGCCATCAAAAGTGAAAATTCCTATTGGCTTACCTGAAAACAGAGTTAAGACTTATTGGAACACATTTTCTGTGTTGTCCTCAAAGTCTCCAGGTCCCATTTTTCCATCTGTCTGCTGATAATTATATGTTTTACTTACAGAAGTGATGTGGGGATAAATTAATGGATACGTGTGAGTCACACAGATCTTAGAGCAACAAAAGCCAAGCTCAGCCCAGTAGCATTGGTTTACTTTGTAAAGGTTTGACTGACTCCACCAATTTTCAGAAGCTGACTAACCAGGGAATTTATTTTTTTTAATTATGAGGCTACTTTTTGATGAGAGGATTCATTATTTTTGTTGAGAATGTACAATACTTTAGTAGCAGAGTGTCAGGATGAGGAAGGCTTTTTGCCACAAATTTTCTTCCCACGTCCCCTCTAAAAAGACAGTCTTACAACCCACAGCAGCTGTCAGTAGCCGCCTGCAAATGATTTCTGCCCTCCCTAGCAGATGTCACAGTGACAGTTGTCAGTATACTGTGAACTCCAGAGATGTCAAAGATTAAAATCAGTAAAAGTTGTTAAATGAAAAATGTGTAAAATGTTGTTTCTTAGACAAAAAACAACAAATGTGTGGGCTCTCTGATGCACAGGCTTTGAACCTTCGGCATCATAAATATGGTTGAGTGAGTAGGTGAATGGATTCCAGTCCAGTGCAGAGCCTCAGCAAAATGCAGCAGTGTTAATTGATTGCATTAGCCACATGTTCTCATGCTGAAGGGTTAAAATAGTAGTGCACGGTTGTAGAGGACAGAGGCTTGCTCAAAGCATATAGACCACATAAAGCACCTAGGTGTCAGTGAAGCAGGGTTCATGGCTATGTCTGTATTACCAAATAGCACTGTTGAACAGAAGTAGGTGTGTGCAGCAGAACAGCTGAGGATGAGGACCCAGCACTGTGTATTTCAACAGTTTACTCTGAGTCAACTGTAGCTTGGTGCTTTGAACTTGGTGGCCATTAGTGGCTGCAGAACATTAGATGTACTCTTGGATCACACTGTCTAATTGGGTTTTATCCAAAAGGAATCCAGGTTTCACACCCCAAAACCACCCCATAATATGAACCAAAAGTGTGGTGAGACAGAGTTGCTTCAAAAGTGCAATCCTGACCCAAAGCAAAATGCTGATGTACATGCATTTCATACCTGCTCCATGAACACAAAGGGAACTGAGCAACTGAGAAAGAAATACAGCTATTCCGTGATCCTCCTTCCACTTAATGAAAAGCCATCCTATGCGAGATGAATTTAGCAGTGCTGAACTCTGCTAGGTGGTGGAGAGACTGCCTGGTCCTCCCCACTGCATAATCTCAGTCCGTGTCTCCTGCCTGCCCTTTGCTGCCTTCCTTCACCTCAAGCTGTCAGTATTTTGAGTTAGTTGAACTTCAAAAAGAAAAGAGTTAAGCCTTCTTACATGTTTTTAATGAAAACACTAGAATATTGGTTTCTTAGTGGATTTTCAGGTCTTCAAAGTTCATGTTTTTGAGCTTTACACTGCACATGTTTCTAATACAAATTCCACTAGCATTTTCTGTGGATGTCTGATCCTTCAGGTTTAAGATGATGAACATAATTAGCTAAATGGTTGTTCTCTAAATATAGGGAAGCCTTTTAAGTAAGGGCATAGAAAGAATTAACCTTTTTTTCCCTCCCCACACACCTCCCAGAGATTTGAACAATTGATTTGACATAGGTAACAAATTAAAGTTTAAGAGCAGTACGATGAATACACTTAAGTTATGCAGCTTATTTCACATGCTTTTGAAAGCCAATGCTTAGGCACACTAACAATGAAAGATAGGTGACATTTCTGATAATTGGCATAATGTGGAGTCTGTGAGTGTTTTAGTCCTTTAGCACATTGTGGGGTTTCTTTGGTAAGGTAAGCATACTTTGGAAAACCCAAAGGGTAACTGTTAGGTTGGAACATACATAAATATACAGTCCCTCTAAAGAGCATTTCCAGCGAGATTCGAATCCTCTTTCTGGGTCTGCTAACTGGACTGAACTTGAGTCTGTTGGGTTGTTGTGTCTACCAGTGACTAAAGAATATGGAGTTACTGCAAAATTCATTCTGACTACTAAGCCTTATGTGCGTTGGTAACTGATTTTGGAAGATAATTGATATTTAATTCTGTGTAGTCGTCCAAGTCCCTTGGTTCAGCTCATCTTTTCCACTAATTCTATGTCAAGGTAATCCAGTTCCTGATGCAAGGGAGAAGACAGAGAAGCTTTCTGGTCTATATTTTATAACAAGAACCATGGAGAACGGTGTTTTGTGTGATCACTTAGAATAGGTGTCACTTTTCTCTTTGCAAACTGTCCACAAAAGCTTATGAATCCAGATTTTGAGTATAGTGGCCGTGGCATGAAATGAGGAGAGCATAGATATGCACAGCTATTCCCCACAGAAAAATCTGTTTTCATGTAATTTTCTACTGTATTCTGAGCTAACCATGAAAAAACAAATTAGGAAACAGGATAATTAGTTTTGAGAAAGAGTTGCTTACAGGCTTTTAGGTATTTTTGATCTCATTTTGGTGTACTCAAGTGTGATAATGGATAATTCATTTGTTAAACTAGAGCAAGACTTTACTGCTAAAATTTCTTGTCAGAAAATTTGTAAATTGAAGTCAAGAAGTCAAGACAATGAAAGCAGTCATGTATGTCTAATGAAAGATATGTGTGCACCTCCTGCTTTCAAAACTCATGAGCATAAATGTGTAAATGGAAACGTTCTAAATGGGAGAAAAGTCCATCACTGAAGGAAGTACCCTTTAATATAGGAATTGGCAGTACTAGTTGTAGAAGTACTTCATAAATCTTTACAACTAGTTATTCTCTATAATTAACTGCATTTTGAATACCTTGCATCAGATATACAGACCACGACTTGAGATATGGTTTCTGTCTGAGCTGAAGCTCTTAACTTCATTTTTTTATATACATATGTATATGCTTCATATACAATGTATGATTAAACATATGTGCTTTGCATTTTGGAAAATCAAACGTGTAATGTGTGATCCAGAAAGGGCTGAATCAAGGAGGTAACTACATTGACTTTAGGCATCTACTTTGATGTGTAAGTATGGGATTTGGGCACTTTTGAAAGTAAAATCTTGTCATTTGGCTAGTGGTACTCTATGATTTTCATTCCCTTTACCAGAATAAGAAGTCTTTGCTAATTTTCAGTGGTGAATGAAAAAACTTGTACATTAATGAATTTTGTGTGCTAGCAAGTAAACCATTTTACAAGGATGGATACCACGTTAATAAACATATTCTGTTTCTCTTTTTTGCCAGTGTTAGCATATCTTTAATTATTTATGATGCTTTATAGTTTAGTAGTCAATGTCCTGTCCTATGTCTGCAGAAATAATGAAACAATAAGAAGAACCACCTTGACTGCGGCAAATGCCCAGTCTTTGAAAGGTGAGAACAGTCCTCAAATGCTGTTTTCTTCAAATAATAAGCAGTGCTATTTAGGAAAGTACTTATAAACAAATGTCTTGCAGGACTCTTACACAGCATCATTTTAAAGGTTCTGAATTTTTAAGAGAGTTAAGCTAAAAACTGACTGCTTTCTGTCTTTAAAAAATTGGACTAAATCTAAATCAGAATATAGTAGCCACACTTGCACTGAATTAGATCCACTTTAATACTAATTGGAATACCAAGTACCTGTAATTGTCCTCCGGGGCCTGTGATTAGGGAGCAACAGGATGTCCTGTTATCTTCCTTGCTGACTACAACTCTGCTCTGAAAGAGAGGCCCAAGGGTAGGAGCCAGAGTAGAGGAATTGCCATGGGCTTTTTGCCTCACACAGCCTAGCAGTCATCCCAGTGCTCTTCCTTCTCTTGTCTGTATCCTCCTTGCCTGTGACCTTGTCTTCTCTTATGGTCACCTGTGGAAAATTTACCTTCTCCTCCTTCAAGCTCATGTGGCTGCATCCCTCACCAACAATTACAGCATTCTTTTCTAAATTGCTCATTGCTTCTTTTCTAAACCCCTTGCTCCTGGCTGCTCTTATTTAACCCTTTCTTCCCACTGGCATCCACTGGTTTTCCATGCTCCCTCACTTTTCCTGTACAAAGCTTTAGTGTAGTGTGAGACTGCACACTGCTGCTCAAAGCAGTAATTGCAGAAAAGCTGCTTGTCTCACACCCATAGGACAATGTCACCCCCGTGCTGACATGAGCTCCCTATACTCTTTTCAAAGGCAGAATGGGAAAATCGCTTCTGCAAGGAATGTAAGACAGATGGCTGGTAAGTACAGCAAGTACTTACTTGCTGGAGGGAAATAAAACCTGTGCCTATTGCACTCTGACAGATTGGTTTGAAAGGGTTCCATGCAGTTTATAATCTCCAGCCTGGTAAAAAGAAACTTATTTAGCATCAATAACTCCCTTCATTTAATCCTAAATCTTTTGGTGGGAAGAGAAGACATAAGATTATAAGTAGTAACTATGAGAAACTGGTTTAGGTGTCTTAAATCAATGAACCCGTAGGCTATGTGGAAGTTGCAGGATGAGAAAATACTGGATGTGAGTCAGTTGTACCTTTCCATGAACATAAAGGTCAGAAGAAAGAGCTTGTCAGCCAGGTAGCCAATAAACATAAATTTTGCCTTATGTGGATCAATATAAGGTCGTGTGTTCATATCTGACTACCTTAGATGGATTACGATATTGGATATTATTAAGATAATAAAAGACAGATTTGGCATCATGATGGTACTTCTTTGTCCTTGAAATTCTGTGGTTGGAGAGGTTCCCGTTTGTAGATCCCAGGTGGTTCTTGAAACCTGGTTGCTGAAATGAGGGAAGATTTCTACTCGAACAGATAGTTTTCCTGGCAGGTTTTCCTTGGGTATTCTCTACTCCTGTTTGTTGGGTTCTTTTTTTTATATATCATTTTTGTGTGTGTGTGAGTTGTTTTCATTTTCGGTCTGTATCCACTTTCTCTCTTCATGTTTTGCTAATGACCAATTACTAGCACAGTAGCTTGGTTCTAAAATATTTTTGTTTTTACCAGCCAGCACATCTGGGCATGCTCAGAATTACTTGTGTTTTTGCAGTAATCTCCTTCAAATTGGGAACATAAAGAGGGAATACAGGTTTTCCTGAATGTCAGCTAGGATATTCATCTCTCTCCATTCACATATCTGGTTTGTGGAGGTGAAAAAAAAATCTCTAATAGTCTGTCTCCTCATTAAAAGAAGCCTCTAGTTTAATAATTTTCCTGCTCTTTTCACCCTTATGGCAAGGGATCCATTCAGCTCTCACCTCTGCCTTTGCACTGTCCTGTTATGATGGAGGTCCTCCAAGAAATAGTGCTTCCTCCTTTCCACGGCACCTGAAAAGAAACCCTGTTCTTCAGGGCTTTGGCTGCCTTTACATGGTGGTAAGTGCAGAACAACGGCAAAGGAGTTATTTTTGTCACACACAATCTGTACTGGTGCACAAAGCCAATCAGTGATGTATAAGTTTGCCATTTAGTCCTTTGGGGTGTATCCCCAGTGAAAGTTTCATTGTCAGGAGAGGCTGATGGCCAGATTGTGCTACCAGGTATGATATAAATCAACAATAACTCAGTTGACTGCAGAGCCATTACTCCAGTATAACCAGGAGCAGAATGTGACCCTCAGTTTAATTTCTGAAATGGCTTCTGAATTTATTGGAGCTATGCATCTCTGCAGGACCTTTCATGGCTTTGCTGCAGAGGTAGCCTGATGTAAATCAGATTTCCTTGCAGCTGAGAAGAGTGCTGATTATATATGAAGGTCTAATAATGTTTGCTGGAGTTTTGTGTTCCTAGGACCATCTCAGGCATTCAAACAGTTTACCCTTCTGCCTGTGACCTGAAGAAAGAGGGAAGTGTTTTACAGTAGTAATAAAGAGATTACATAAAATGAAGTTATTTTCAGTAGCTATATCAGGAAGATTGAGAGTCAATTATCCCAGTCAGATTCATCTTTAGAACACAAGCTAAGAAGAGGGTTGAGACATTTATACTGTACTAGCAAAACCAAGATTTAAAGATGCTGTGTTCGCACTAAGTACTTGGGCCTTATCAGTAGGAACAACTAGTGAGGTCACTGATCATATTTTGAGAGCTGGAGAGTATTGCTTCACTCTCTTTTGGGGTGCTCCTTGACCTCTTGGATTCTTTTACTCAGCAGAGAACGCAGGCTGTGCGGCTTTCATCCTCCTGGCAGTGAATATTTGGTAGGGAGAATCTGCTGAGAGTCCTGATAGCATTTCTGGTTTCTGTTTTGTGAATTTCTCCTCTGTTGCAAAATGTGCTCACTCTAATTTCAGAAAGGTTTCCAAAAATCGTTTTCTGCTGACCCTGTCTGCACTCTCACATGTGTATATAATTTGTATATATATAATTTCCCTACAACAAGATGCTAGCTGCTTTTTTTTGTTTGTTTATTTGTTTTTTAAATAATACTTACAAAATGTAGAAGACCAGCTTTCCAAAAGTAACTTTGCTATTTAAGTGCCCTGGCCTTTTTTTTTTATTTTCACTGAAACTTAGCATCCTGTAAGACAAAAGATACTGCTGTTTCTCTTATAAATGTTTCATCTGCAGGGGGAAGTGTTGCTTGAAGAAAGGGCGTATGCAATGGTATGTCATTCTGCTATCTATTTTTAAGTATTCACATAACCCCCACTTATGGAAAAGAAAGATGTCTATTCTGAGAATGTGACAGCTGAATCAGTAACTTCTGCCTCTCATAATTACAAGAAACTGATGATCAGCTGGCGGGGGGGACTGTGCAGCTGGAAGGCAAGACTAGTGAAACTATGCTGACATAAATCCAGTGAAGATTTTACTCAATATGTGCCCCAGATACTCTGTCCACAAGATTTTGCCTATGTTTTGGCACCCTTTAGTTATCTAGCTGCTTCCTTTTTTGCATTCAACTGTGCTTTTACTATATTTTTATATATTAAAATTTTGCCTATTGAAGCATTGAATTGTGTTTTCAGTCAAAACGAGGTGAGTGTTTGATTCTTATTTGACTGAATGATAGAAATGCCAAGTTCTTCCAGGATGCAGTGGTATCAGAGAAGCGTTATACTTTCAACAGCTTATGGTGTGCCTGTAAACATGCATTGTTTTCCCTTTCTAGCCCTTTCTGTTCCTTTCTGGCGACTCTAATGCACTTATGAATTTGGCTGTTTATAGTGAGGGGATTTCAGTCATGTTTCATATCACCTTCACTTTAATTCTGGCAAGTGAGTAGCTTTATATATTCACTTCTGGCATAAGTTAAAATGGTCTGATTATCTAACAAATGTACCTAAAAAAGCATAATCATCACTTGATCTGCCATTCTGAAGCAAAATTGTCTAGTAACAACTCAGTATTTTATTTTGGTAGCATTGATTTACCAGAATTACTTGCATTTTGGTAAGCAGTACAGCCATTTCTTCTTCAGTCTCTATTGAACAACCACTTTGTCTTAGCACCAGCGGCTGAACTGCTAAGGCAGCTGCTGCTGACAAATAGGGAGACTTAAGGTGCTAATCTGGAAAAAAAAATTATAAAATTCAACAACTCTCAAAGAGTTGGCATTACCTTTATGTGGACCAGCACACTGGACTGGGTGAGTATCAATGGAAGTCGTCTACATCTACACCCCATGGGGAGAAGTCATGGAGCAGAGCAGGATGTTTTTCTATTGAGATCCAGAACCCGAGTGTGATTTCTCTCTGCTTTGCTTCAGTACAGCCAAGCTGCTCTGGTAGCTGCACTTAGCAGTCTGGGGCATCCTGTAAGTGTGTTCTCCTGGTTCTGTTCCCAGTTGCTGTAAATCAGAACCTGTTGCACTGAACTTGTTACTTGAGTTGTGTAATACCAGTGCAGATGAGGAAAGAATTCTGCCTATTACACAATCTTCTTCGCTGTCAGCAACAAATTCCTATTTCTGGATGAATTCCTGCTCCAGTACTTATAATCTATGAGAGGGTTAGGTTCTGCTTTAGGTAAAGCCCAGAGAAGTATCCAGGTAAAATTTTTCAGGAAAACAAATCTTCTGTAGTTTCTGGAGTTCTGCCATATAAATCCTCAGAATCAAGCTGCAATTTGAATGAGAATTTCTTTCAATATCTTTTCTAATTAACAAGCTTTGTTGAGATAGAGTAGAGATTGCCTCAAACTTTTGGAGTTTCTCTGAAGAAATTGTGTGGGCATGGGAGGAAAGGAACAGTTTCTCCTGCCCTGAAGAGGGCTTCAGCATACCTGGGGACACAGGTTGCTGGTAACAGGATCACAGACCCCCTCCACTCCTAGCTAATTCTGAAAGCTAGGTGCCTTTGCACGCTTGTTTCTGGCAAAAGTTACAATGGTGTCGTTAGTCAAAATCCCTGCCCTGTTCTTCACGGCTGATTCACAAGGCTGCCCACTGCTCTTTCCAGTTTCTCCCATAACTGAAATGTGGAATCTTGCTGACCGAGTTCTCTCCCCTTCACTAGCAATTTGTTTACCTGACTCTCAGAGGGGAGCTGTTCCTCAGCTCCAGACAAATTGAAATAAAACAACAAAATTAGGAGTCGGCTTTCTGACATTCAGATGTTGACAGAGTGCTTCAAACATCTGGCATGACCGTGCAGGGTTAAAAGACCTTACACTTTAAAACAGCTTACACTTGAAAACAATGGAATTTACATGCTTCAGAGGTTTCCTATCTCCTTATCTTGTCTGTGAGGAATTAATAAGTTAAAGGCATTCAGCCCAGAGTGGTGGCTTGGTTGCATGCCTTTTATTAAGTAGCTGAGGTGTGAGGAGACTGTAGCTTGATATATTTACATAGAGTGCAGCTTATGGATATGAAGACTTTTCTTTTGATGCACTTTTCTTTAATCCTCTGCACTCTGGCTCATCCAGCTGGTGATAAAATATACCTGTCTGTTGCAATAAAAATATTATGCTTTTATGTGCTGACTTATCCCCTGAGATCTCTGAACACTTTGTAAGCCTTTTGACTAAGCTGTTGTGAAGGGACAGTCTTTATTCTTTTTTCCTACTTAAACAAATTGAGGAAGAAAGGAATGAAGTGATTTGGCCATGGTTAGTGTGTGAGCTGCAAGGCCTAAAGCTGTATCTAACATCCATTTCTAATTATATATAGCAGTAACTCTTTCAAAATGTTGTGGGGTTTTTTTAATCACTTTTTTCCCCCCGTTTTTTTTTTTTTCCTTGGAATGTAGTAAGGGCTTTTTCAAAGAACTGGTTCCTGATCTTGCAAATGTAAACTTCCAGGCATAGCACCTTTTGTCTGATGCTGAATGTTATGCTAGTGAGTAATGGCTTCATTGCCATGTTTACATAGAGTGCATTGACTGAGATCAAGCAAAGGCTAATTTTACATTTTCGGAGTCCTTTCTATTTAGAAACCAAGCAAGCTATTTCAATTGAACATATAATTCAAGTGCTATTGAAAAGCATTTCTTAAGACTATGTAAAGACACATAGGGTTGTTAGACACAAAAGTCTGAAATTCCAGTCATTGTTTTATACAACACTGGCTAATTTATTTTTTTTTCTTCTCTCCTTTTTGCCCTATTCAATGACTCTGAGTCTTCTGGGGGCTGAGAGCAATATGTGCTTGGACAACAAGAGAATTGTTCTGTAGATACTTCTAAGGAAATATCTGATCCTTCATGTCTTTTGAATGTGTTTGTAGATAACTATGTTTGTGGTAGCCGAATCAGTCTTCAGGAGTGTTTCAGGTTTGTCTGTTCCATTAGCTAACGGTGCAACTAATGCCACTGGCTGTTGGGATGTGGAGGTTCATCATGTTGCCTTTTTTCCTGTCAAAGACAGGTCAGGAATTAATGATTAGAAATGTAGTTTGTTCTGTTGAAATTTCTTATTTGGTATCAAGACAGAAGAAACTGAAAACTTTCAAGATGACAACAATGGATATGTACGTAGTCTGCAACATTTAGAAAAATGCTTCTCGAAACAATCCATGGAAAAGTTGTGTGTCCTAGACAGCTCTAGGCAAGCTGGTGAAGGTTGTGAGTGTATAACTTGGTAATTTTTAAGTCCTTTAAAAATATTACTGACAAAAGCCTGACTAGTTGCATTATTTTTTAATATCTATGTATTTATATATTCACCCAAACCTACAGTGCCATCTGTGGTAGTGCAAATTCCCTCCACCACTCTTGGGCCACTCTGTACTTGGTGCGATTCCCCCTCCCTGGGCCACACACCAACTTAGGCTAAGTCAGGTATGGATTGTGAAAGGCAGTAGACCAGAGCATTGAGGTACTCCCTCAACACAGCTGGCTCCTGCTTCCCCTGTTCTTTGGAGACAGTAATGACAGTCCATTACTTTCTAGCACATCTACATCTAGATTGTAAGCATCAAACCAGAGCATTGAGGCACCCCCTCAATGCACCTGACTCCTGCTTCCTTTATGGCCTGGAAACAGAAATTACAGTCAATCATCTCCTGACTGCCTGGTACATCTGTGCTTGGGTCGTGACCCAAAAGGGGGGGATACCAGAACCCCAAGATCTAGCAAGTTCTGCACCTGCACAACTGGTGGAAATCATCTAAGGTAGTTTACATAAGCAGATAAAGCAGGACTGGAGGAGTAATTTGTAACTGTAATGTTTTAGTGCTTGACCTTTCTTGGTTGTCTTTATTTTCCTCTGGAGACTACGTGGTGAACATGGAAAAGAGGCAGAGGCAGGGGAATAGAGAACTATGTGGGCACAGCTTTCCTGCTGACTGAGCCCAGTGACTTTGGATGCTTAGAAGCCAATTACTATGAATTCTCTTTTGGTTTGCCAAAGTGCTTTGGCTGAGTTCAAATATGTGTATCAGCTTTCCAGTCCCAAATGTGTAGAATAACAGATTTAGATAATCTGCATATTAAAAAAAAACATAATCACAGGACGTATGCAGATAATTCACAAAGATAATTTTAAAGTACCATTGGCTTCTGCATTTATTGTAGTCAGTTCTATAGCTGGTGTTTCATGAATTTTTTTGTATTGACGTAGTAGTTTTCAACTGTAGGAGCAACTTTAGAACCAAAATGACATCTTAAACTACCTCCAGCATACACATTAAATAATGAAGTGAACAAAATTTTGACTTCTAGAAGACCTAAGTACTGTGCTCGTCCAGTATGGAGTAGCTACAGTTTATAGTGGAAGATTTTTTGCTGCTTGTGTCACAGGCAGAAACATAAAATCATAAGGTGGAAATGAGTGGTGCCCTCAAAATGAAGGCTTCTGACATAACATGCGTTCAGGAAACTGGCCAGCTGGTAAGAAGGAATTGGTAGGTGTGGGATATTTTATGACAGTGGTCTTGTGGTGTGCCTGCAGTGAGAAATGCAAACATCTTAAACTCGAAGGTAACGTTGCTTAAATAATTTGTGTGTCTCTGTTTATACATGTTTGCACAGCAGCAGCAGCAGTTATTGATATTTCCAGTGTTTTCATTTGGTGTAGGGGTTTGTTACTTGTAATTTTGAGATGCAATGGCATTACACGTTTCTTAGACACATGCCAAAACAAGCATTGCTGGTAATTGCTTTTTTGCTTTTCCATTGTTCTCTGCTATGGTAACTGTTTTAATGCCTTATGTGTTTGCATGGTCTTTTTTTTTTTCTGTACTGTTTTTTAAAAGCACAAAAGATACAAACAACTGATAGAGCACATTTACATCATGCAGTAAAGTGTTGCACTAGTATTCCTTGTATAGCTTTTCTGAATCAATCACATTTATATTGCTGTGATCATCTAAAGTAGGTTTCTGTAACTATGTATTTTTGCTGAACAAGATAATAGAACAACACTGCTATAGTCAAGAAAAACAAACAACTTGGCTTTCCTGGAAGTAAAATATTTATAGAGAAAAAGCAGGTGTGAAGTCTTAAAGTGGAGAATGAAACACAAAGCAGCTGAGTTTCACTGCCGTCTTGGGATGCTGTTCAAGGGTACTGCAGATAGCAGCAATACTTCACAGGTTCACAGCCACATTCTGCAAGAAGGTAAGAACTACGCAAGCTCTGCTTGGTGTGCATTCACAGGCTGTGCAAGTTCCTCAGACCTATCCCCTGGCAGAGCCCTTGTGTACAGCTGGGCTCTTCTTTGGGAACTGGTGCTTCTGTGTGCAGAATTCGGTGTCACTGCCTGTTTCAGTCCTTTGTGTCCCTGGGGCAGGGGGTGTATTTGGTCACAGGGGAGCAGACCAGCTGTGTCTGCACACAGGGAACCATGGAAGGCAGAGAGGAGGTGGTGCCCTGTTGCACACATGAAGCACAGTGACAGGGAGGTGTGAGAAGCTGGCCTGAGCACTGCTTTCCATGCTTAGAATGGCAGTCTGGAAACAGCAACAGCTTTTGCCTCCTTAACCAGTTATATAGTAAAGGCCAAATTTTAGTCTGGTTAAATTCAGGGCATCAGTAGTTCACATATTGCTAAAGTTAGGGAGAAAGTATTTATTAGGTGAGATGGAGACTTTGCTAGATCTTTCTCTGCTCTTTGTTCTATGGAGAGATTAGGATTAGAAGAGATTAGGATCAGATCTGCTTATTGAGGGAAGAAAATTAAAACTGGTGAAAATACCTAAGGCAATCCAGGAGCGTACCTACTAACAGATCTTCATTATTTCTCTCCCCTGACAACCAACAGCAGAGAAGAGAGCAACAGCACGTAAGGTTCAGCTCATTAGGTGGTGAGGAGCACTCACACAGGAGGTCTGGAGAGCACCTGCCAAGGCTCCAGCCTCCACATCAGAGAACTGAAAGGATCTCCTCTGCAGGTAGCTTGAAAGTTGAGGAGGGAAGATCAGCCCCTTCAACCTCTGTTCTTGGCACAGAGTCTCGTTGGGTACAGGCTTTGCATTTATACAGGTTATTTGTGGATTTCCCTCAGAGAGAGCAGATCGATTTTAAAAATCCACTTGAAAACAGAAAATAAGCAGCACTGTGCTCCCATCTGCTCCCTTACACAGAAACGTTCACTCTATGCTCATGTTCTGTAATGCTGTATTAACAAAGCTGAAAACTGTAATGGATGGGCCAATGACTGCAGGATGGTGGTAGTTGTTTTTAATAGGCAGTTTCATGCTTAACATGATGTAATTGTTAACATAGGATTTCTACACAGAAATAAATTCACTTATTAATAAAGCCTCTGGGAGAACTGACCAAAAAAGAAATAGTGATGGTTTTCAACAAAGCATGGTAGTGTTTTTTCAAGGCAGAAAGCAAAAGACCTGCTGTTTAGCAGACTCAAGCTGCCTCTAAGAATAGCTTGAAATAGTAAATGCTGTCCCCATATAGACAGAAAGAGTGTACTAAAAGTCATTGAGTGAACTAGTACCTGAGAGACATAAATTTGAGACACATTTCTTTCTTTGTCATTTAAGAGAGTCCCTTTCTATGTTAAATGGGATAGCTGATACAGAAATTACTCTGATCTTGTTTTCCAGCTCTATCTATCACTTTGGACGTGACAAGGAGCTCAGGCTAGCAGTGCTTGAAGGAAGGGAAGTACAAGATGTGGAGATCATAACCCTGTCACGTTACAGTTCATGGTGAGGTTGGACATTTATACAGATTCATTCATATTCTTCCGTCAAGATGTATTTACTGTATCATATAAAACTGGGCTACATAGCTCTTGCTCACAGCAAGATTAGAAGATCATGTATATTTTTGCCCATGACACGAAAAACATCCTGTTGGCAAACAAAAGACTTGTATTCAGACTTGCTGCAATATAAACAGAAAAGCTACACAAAAAGTAAAAAGAAAAAGAATGTGTTTTATGTAAAATTTGAAATAGTGTTAGCTAATTCAAAAGAATATTTCACTACTGCTCATTTCAGACTTGGGTTTGAGTTTAGTGGTGATGAAAAAGTCATGCATGAAAATGGACAATCAGTACTTACCATATGATCAGCAAAGCCTAACAGAGTATTTAATCCTATGTTTTTTAGTTTGCTGGGCTGTACAAATAATACAGCAATAAATTTAGTAGAATATATGATGAACTGTTGCCTATGTATGAATTCAGATGTCTGTTTTCCAGCTGCAGAAGAGCTGTCATCAATCACATTTCTTCATTTGAGCTTAAGATCAGATCTTTAACCTTAAGCTAGAATTTTACCTGTGCAATTTGTATGAAATGAGGAATTACATCTTGCTGGAAGTCATCACAATCATCCAGTTAAAGGTGCCAGTGAAATGAACCAGTATCACAGGAATGAAAGGTAATGATGGCACTATGCCTGCATCTAGGTATAAGTGGCCTCCAGAGAAATTCAAAAGTATGTTGTTGAATACAGGTGAAACTTTGGCTGAATCAAAGAAGTCGAACACGGATTTCAAAAGTGGCATGTCAATAGTAAACATTCCAGGAAACCCCATCCCAAAAATGTGAATCCCAAGAAAGTGTTGACATGGGTTTAGCAATTCCTGCTAAAATGCATTCTCTGGTTGCAGTGGTTCCTGTCCTTCTGGATGAGAGCTCCAGTTATTCTCTCTGTCCTGGTCCAACTGAATTATTCTGAGAATTAACTTGTCTGGGATTCTGTATTATTTATGCAGACAATTGCACCATATTTATTACAAGCAGAGTGCAGCAGACTCTGTTATAAACCTTATTAAAATCTGACCATTGTCATCACCTGGTACTTCATTAAATGATGTGTTAAAAATCCATAACCTGTAGTCTGTCCTTTCAAGAGTGTTCTCCTGTTAGATCCATGCAGTTATGGATCTACTTATTCTTTTGTCTGTATGCAGACATAACAAGTGATAACTTGTAAACAAGAGTATGCATTGTACAGATAAATAGACTCCCACTGTTGAACAAGTCTTTAGTAGTTTTCATTAAAAATAAATACATGCAAACTGGAATACAATGTTTATTTTAACAGCAGGACTTTGTCACTGGTAGCATTCTCTGATGTTTCCAGGATTAAATAAATGGCTTTTAAAAGAAATTCGTTAGTCCAGAAGTTTAGAACAGTTTAAACCTTTTGTTAATAGCACCAAAGGGAAACATAATAACAATTAGCAGTTCTTCACAATATCAAGAAATAACATTTGCATTAAGTGACTGAGAATTGCTGGTTCCATGCAACCAGAAGTCTATTTAACCACTAACAAATGTTGTCATAAGAGGTGAAAGAAAGAAGGCACAAAGATTTCCACTGATCTCATCAGAGTGAATAATACTGAAGAGGTATTTATTCAAAACACAAAATGCATTTGGATTCCATACTCCACTGAAACTTCAGAGGAAAGAGGTATAACTATCACTAAAGATTTCCAGTATGTGCTACTCATTAATTCCAAAGGTACTTAAAAAAAACCTTGTCAGAAGTTAAAAAAAACTGGTGGTTTCCTTTCTTTTCCTGGGAGCATCACATCACTAAACTTGCCTTCAGCAATTATTCTTAAATGCTAGACTCTGTCCTCTTTCTATCATCCCTGTCCCCCATGGTTTTTGATGCACATTAGGTCAGAGGGGTCAATATGAGGTTCAAGTGATCAGTACTGAAAAACAAAACAGCTGTGTCTGAGCTTTATGGGGGGAGAGTAATTGAGCTATGCTCAGGTGCGAGGAGTTGGGAGAGGTCTGGGAGAGGCATTGTAAAGGGCCTCCCATACCTTGCCTGGGACCTTGCCTGGGCTCCATTATAGATATGTCTGTGTCCAGCCATGCATTTTGTGTATCACAATGTTGCCTGGCTGACTTGACTTTCAACTTGACCTTGGGCTTGCCTTGTCACTATAGACTTGTCTATTAATAACTTGACTTAGCTGATGCTGGTTACAGCCACTGGACCTGCTCTGCTCTTTGAGTTTGGCCACTGTGGGCCTGAGCCCTTTCTGGTTTGGTCTTAGCAGCTGACTCCACTTCCCTGGTAAAGTTGTGGCCTTACTGTAGCCTAATGAGGTAAAAGTGACTGTGAGTTTGGGAAAGAATGTGTTCAACTTCTGAGTGGCTAGAGGCAGTAGAATTACAAAGCCATTTTATGAACAACCAGAATTTCTGTGCCCAAGAAATTTGCCGGCGAGGATGATGAAAATTATCATATCAATGTGAAGCCTCACAGGCAAACAGAACCTTAAAAGAATGATGATCCATGGAGTGTGAACCGTCATAATTGGGTGAGCTTGGAGACTGTGACTTGGGTCGTGACAAGCCAGGGCCACATCTAAAAATCAGTGGAATTTTTCCACTCACATAAGTGAGGGCAGGGCTTTACCCTGCAGAGCTCAGCAGATGCACACGTTGTTAGAAGGCTTAACTACAAGGCTTTCTGTTTTGTTCTTCCCATTCCCTTAGTAAAGTGCAACATATGGTTAACTTTTCTGTTAGATCGTGGTCTGCTAATGAAGCAGACACTTGTGATAATTATACTTCCTTCTCCAAATTCCCTGATTTGGCAAGCTGATCTATTAGTATTCTCGGGGATTGCAAAGGTTTATTTTTTGTTTCCTGAGTGCTCATCATACATGAAAACCAGCATACTTTGATTGGCTGGCAGTTGAAAGTGCAATTAAACGTTTCAGAATCTGGAAGAATTTTTGAAGATGTTCCTTTCCTTTTTTGTCATTTCTTATTGTTCTTGGATTTTGGTGGATTTTTTATTTATTTAATGACAGCACAAGCAAGTTTAATGTTTCATTTAGATCATGCCAGCTGTCTATTGTGAATGCAAATGATGAGCCGGTGGAACTGCATGGTTGCCTTGAACAAATATGTGAAATAGAAGTGTGTTGTTATACATCCTGCAGGTGCCTCTGCTGTGGAAATCTATTCACTCAGAGGACATTTAGCTGATACATTGTACAGCTGGTCAAAGAATGCCTTTAGGCTATCTGAAAGTTTCCACAGGAAATAAAATGCTTTGGAGTTTGCCAGATTATTTCATAAAATTAGGCCAGTTTTGACAGTCATCTTTTTATACTGCTAATTTCAGATCTCTGCCTCTTCAATTTGCCTCTTTTTTCTCTTTTTTGTGACCTACGTATTGTAAACTTCTGAGGTTGTTTTTAAAAAGGAGTGGATTTTTTTTCCTCCACATCCCAGGATACATACATACAGTATCTTTTAGTCTGTAGCAGGAAGCCAGAGAGATACTAGGAAAAGGCTCTGCTGACTCTCTGTAGTAAAGCAGAGCATGATGGTCAAAGAAAGTGTTGCCAAATCTGCATAATCCTCTGATTCAGGTGGACTGTTGACTACTTTTCTGCATTCCATGAAGCTTTCCAGCTTATTGCTGCTGGTTACTGAAGGACAGTTCATTTTCTACTCACTCTTTGTGATTACCTTTCAGTCTAGTCAACACAATTTCATGTTCTCATTCATGCCCTTGGTGTCCTTCTACCTACATTCCATTCCTGGCTATCTGAAGTGCTGGGGTCTGAACCCCCAGCCCTGAATTAAGGTTGACATATGGGTGGTTCCCACAGCCCTTTAAGAGGAGGGGATGAGTTTGCCTTTTGGCTTTCCTCCAGGGTGCGGCCGACCTTGCAAGGAGAGCCCTCGGGTAAACAAGCCCCAGGTGCCCTGCATTTTGGTAACAAGTGCCAGGTGTCCTGTTTGGGGATAAAAGCTGGGCCCACTTGCAGGAAGGGTTGGAGAGTCTGTCTGTGGAGTGGACGCACTTCACAGAGTTTTCCTATTGGGGAAGGACCTCCTGACTCCTCATGGAACTGGATCCCAGTCAGGTCTGGCACCTACAAATGCGGGCTTTGTGGGGAGGCAACAGGGGGTTACTTCTGTCATACGTAACTGCCTTGTTCTCCTGGTTGTCTCCCATTTTCTCTGTGGGTTACCTTGTGTCTCTGTTTGTTCCATCTGTTACGAGCGATACTGTGTCATTCCTGGGGTCGCTGGGGTTGATGTCTGTTATTTGTGATCTATCTGACTTGTTTGTACCCCCAGCAATCCTCTATATACTGACCCCTTTACGTGAAATAGAACCTACATACTGGATTGTTGGTCTGCTGCTGGCTGTGTCTTTTGTACTGGGCCTACTAATTGGCAAAACACTATCTCACTCCCGCTGGTGCCTTGACCACTGTTCTGCATCCTAGATGCTAGTTGTCCATCTTTTCCTCTACAGACAAATCATAAGCAATAACTTTTTGTTGAGATACTGGAAAGGTTATATATCATATATAGATATAAGACTATCTTACTGCCTAATACTAGCTGTCTGTCTAAGAAGAAGGTTGGCCTAGCCCACAGAGCATAGGTTTGGGGCTCAGCTAATCTAGCTGCAACTTCATCTGTTGATTTTTCTGTCTGAACATCACTTGATTGTTGGGACAGGGAAGCTGTTTGTTTGTCTTTTTCACAGAGTCGTGCTGTGAGAATAAACTTAACTTGGAACTAGGGGTTGGTAAGAACCCATTAAGTAGACAAAACTTAGACACTTGATCTGTTTGGTATGTGTAATTTTCTTCTGCCTCCAGACCCCATATTTCTCTGTCCTTATTCTCAAAAAGGTGGAAATAATTTTCTCAAGCTTTATGGAAATGACAAGTTTTCAGCACAGTGTAGGCCTAGAAATAAAACATAAATTTGCAATAAATTCTAAGTGACCAAGGAAGTACTTTTAACATGGTATCATTTTGTGACTCTTAATTATAGCCATTGCCAGCACTTAAGTAGTAATGAAAATGAATTGTTTGCTCTCTGACCCATGGTGTCTTTGCTAAGTGTATACTACTTCTTGTCCTAATGTTCTATAATCTGCAAAATATTTTGTTTCCATTCTAAAAGCCATTTCTAGATTTCTATTTCAAGAGTGCTACATACACCCTGACAGTTTAAAAGACACTATGATAGCAGATGTTAAGGGGTTCTGAAGCTTTTTCTGTGCCTCTCATGGAAAGTGTACACTCTGTAAAATTACAAATGCACTTGGAGGACTGCAGATTAGAGTAACAAAATATGTTCTTTCCAGCTTCAGTTTCATCAGAATAATTAAACATGCCTTCAAATCCTTGAGTTTTGTGCTACTTAAATGCACATCTGAAGTTAAATATGTTCTTAAAAAATTTGAAGAGAAAGAAATTTGAAATAAGTGCCCAAGTTCTTCACAGTCAGAGCTCTCCTGCAGCTTAATTGAGAGCAAGTTCATTAATCAGAATAGTGCAAAGCACGAACTCTTAGAGACCATGCTGAAGAAAAAAATTACAAAACCAACTAGCGCCGTCAAAACTTTAAATACTAGAAAGCTTTCTCTCCTTCCTTAGTCTAATCCTGTGGGGAAAATAGCAGACATCCGCAGGGACCGGAAGAGGAGAAAAGGCTGGTGTGGGAAAGAAGCAGTGACTGCATCAGATTGCTTCACTCCTGATATAAGGAAGCATAGGACTGCACACAGAGGGGGATTTTTAGTTATCCAATGTGTGGGATGCAATGGCACGTTTTATCTTGGTGTTCTTTGACTGAAGCCTAATGATTCAGATCAAAATAGAGCAGTCTTCAAAAGCTCACAAAATTAATAATCAAATTAAATATGAAATTGAGGAAAACAGGTGATGTAGATGGCTTCCCACATGACATCAAGTTTGGAGTACAGAATTTTGCTGTGAGTGATTGCAATAATTACAGTGAAAAGAAAAATTCCTATGTTTGCAAGAATCCTAAGGATCTCTAACTAGAACTAGTGAGGTGAGCTGGGGAGACAGTGAAGGTTTTGGGGAGCTGCAGTTAATTCCCAAGGATGGAAGGGAGAGAAAGAATCATTGGTATCTTTCTCTGAAATGGTTCCAGTTCAGTGGGAAAGTCCAGCTTGACCTTGCCTAAATTTGGAGACAGAAGATGACATAAGAAAGATCTTCAGTGTCTTAATAGGCACTCGGATACTTGTAAAAGGGAAAGGTTATGCAAATGAGTTGCGTTTTTTCCTAGACTGCTGACACAAAACACTGATGAGATTTGGGGGAGATATTTTAAATTAGAAACTTGGGAAGAGCTGACAGTTGCAGAAGGGTACTGAGGTCACCTAAAGACATCTGGTAGGACTGTCAGTCAGTAAGATGAAGGCAATTTTGCCAAGCGTAGGGTAGGACAGAAAATTGAGCTACGTTGGAGAAGGAATAGATGGAGGTCAGAGGTGAATTCTCAAAAAGTAACAAGGTTACAGATGTGAACTACATCAAATTAGACATAGGGCCAAAAGTACACGTTAGAAATGCTGGTATGCACAAATGCTTAAAAAAGTTTGTATAATTTCTGAATTTAAGCATACACTGAGTCAGCAAAATTTACAGGAGGAAAAATAAAAGGTACATATTGAGGGCTATGTTTATTAGGGGTCTCCAGCAGACATTGAATATCATCACGTCTGCTTATTGGGGCCTTTGTTTTTAGGATACTGTCTCATTTCATCCCTCCTCCCTGTTCATGCCTTCATACCCCTGTCTCCTCCCCCGCCGTTTTTTGTGTTCATGATTACTCAGTCCATGGGTATGAATTCTTTTGTTTCTCAATATTTGTTTTTTCATCTCTTTTCCTGACTGCTAGTGCAGGCTTTGCTGATAGCTTGCTAGTGGATTTTAGTGATTGATATCAGGAAAACACCTAGAGGTTGCTAATGTATTAAAAAATACAGGGGGTATCCTTACTTTGTTCGTTGCTATACTGACTTCAGCGCATGTGATTTGGTCAGAGTTATATGTATGTACATAAGATGGACTGTGTTTGCACTTTTTCCATGTGTCAGTTGAGCCTAGTTTCCTCAGTGTTTTGTTCCAATATTACTTTACAAAGTTGTATTGTGGTTTTTATCCTCATCTACAGAGCTCTCACTCCTTTTCCTTTAGGGAGTTGGTAGTCAGCATTCAAAAGGTAAGGATTTCTTATATGTGATGTAGGAGTAAGTCCATAGAAGTAAGGTTATTAAAAGTGAACAGCTGGAAAATCATGAGGAAAGAAAAAGAAGTCAGATGGGTTTCTTCATAGGTAACCACTTACACTAGTGTCTGCAGTGCTTGGGGCTTCTGGTCCTTCGTGCTGAGTGCTGGGCTGCAGTGCTGCCAAGTGAAGATTAGAAAAGTGTTTTCCTGTAAACTCCAGAACAACAGCGTGTGCCAGCAAGAGTGTGAATGTTAAACCTGATGGATTAGCAGCACAGGCATGTGTGCCAGTAACTATGCATGGTATGAATATTAATACTCCTAGTTTCTACCTTTTACACAAAGTATGTGAGAAGGGAGGTGCAAGTTCTTTTTCCAGCCACTGCGCTAAGGTGTTGTTTTACACGCTGTGCCTGGTTACAGCATTACTGAAAAGGGTAACTGATACAAATCAGCTGGGATTTGGCATTTGTCTGGTACCCTAACATGTCAATGCTCTAAAAGGTCTAAAGCTTCCTGAGCTGCAGGAGTGTTCAGATTTGTGAGACCAAACTTCATTAATCCTCCCTTTGGATTTGATCCTATAGTCCAGTGATTTGTGATCCCCCAAGAAGTGTGCAGACCAAATGGCTCTATTTACAGGAAAAGGCCTATAAAAAAGAGAGAAGGACCTGAAGCTGCAAGGTTGTATAGTTTAGGGAGGAAAAGGTGGAGGATGCTGGTCATGTTGCTGTTTTGCTCAACACAAAGGTTCAATTTCCTTGACAAATGATGGACACTGCCTCCAAAATTGGAACTCTGATCCCAAAGGGGCCCTGTGTTATTATAACATAAAGAATGGTTATTAAACTGTCAGAGGGTTAATAGTTTCATCTTAATAATCTTGATAGATGGTGCACATTTCACCAGTGCTCCAAAAGCCCACAATGAGCTTTAAAATATTTTACTATTGGCTTGCCCTTCATTTCCCAAGGAAGTCTAAGGAGAACTCTTCTTGCTAATAAATTCTTTATCATAACTTACTTGGTTTTCCCCTTATAGATGGGGAATATAGCCTTTGCTATGCTGTCTGATTAATCGGTCTAATTTTATCAGGAAAATTAAATTCTCTTCTTTATCTAGGAAGTTATTTAAAGAGGTCTGAGCAAAATCCCAGTCCATAAGCCTGATGACTGTTCTGCATCAGCGTCTCCACGCTTTATTAACTTATTACTTTTTAAGTGATTTCTGTCTGAAGGATTCCCTTCAACTTTAAGGGCCATTTGTCTTCTGTTCTCAGGATTTCAGGATGACAAATGGGATGTCAGATATGACTTACTGTAAGACCTTAAGGGATTCATATAGGGTAGCCCTTACCCTTACCTCAAAATGCTCAGCGTAAGGTAACCTGTAAAGCTGGTCAATTTTGATGACCAAAACAAACATCTCAACAGCTTTACAACAGGCAAAGTAGCTATACTCTTAACTGAAGTAGTTCTGAAAATAGCATTGATCATTTGATGAGAAAAAAAGCTGCTTTCCAGTGGGCTGGTCCCCAGCATATGCTGCTGTGATGGGGTTATTCCCCACCAGGTGCAGGAAATTTCCCCCTAGGTATAGGAGACCTACTCATTAGTAGTTGATCAGTGTTTTCAATTCTTCACACAAGGCATTGAGGGGTAATTTGCTATCTACTAAATCAAAGTAAGTTATGACAATAATGCAGACAGCAGCATACTGTAAGGTAGTATACACTATAAAGTTTGGAGGAAGACATTAAAACATATGTCCCTCGGTTTTGTAGCCCTTTCTCTGCAGTTGAAGTATTACTTATGGTTACTTACAGTGATGGCATATTTCTTGGCTAGTGAGTTCTTATTTTTATGTGCTACTTTCAAACTCCATGTGGCTTAGGCAAATTCTTTCTGTAAATTGATACTATTCTTTCCCCTCCATGTAACTCCAGCATTTGTTTTATTGCTGATGTCCCAGATGGCTCTGGGATAGGTCTCTGATGCTGTGTTGTAGTCCTTTTCTGTCAAGGGTTGTTGGAACAACGATAGCATCAGTTCAGTTCTGCTCCCTTCTTACCATTCCACTTAAATATTGTTTAAATTTAGGGGCAGTTGAGTGATTTGTTTGAAGTTAATGATAGCAGAATGAAAGGATAAGGTAGTTTAAAGATAAAGTTGAGGCAATTATTTTACTGGTCTAAAGAGCTTGTGACTGAAAGATATTGTTGGGTTCTCCAGGAACTCCTTCAAATATGCTCTGATTCACTCAATTCTTATTTATTTGTTTGTTTTTAATTCTGTATCTGGTAACTCAGTGTCTGTCACTGATTTTTATTTCTTTTTTTAATGTGACCTGCGGAATTAATTGTTATTATCCCCTCCTGAAGTACTTTTCTCGCAGATAATTTAAGACATGTAGTTTCTGCCAATTTTCAGCAGCTTGTTAATACTAATCCCAAGGATCATATTGTATCTTGTCTCTGACAACAGTATCAAATTACAAATCACTTTTACAAGAAATTCAAGATAGCAAGTCAATATTTTACAAAACAACTTGTGTTTTCACTGAGCTGAAGCTGTTTGGCTTTCCATGCACCACTTCAACAACTGATCTCAGCTGAGGTTTGCATGCATTTCCACTGAGAAGATAAAGGTCTCCAGGTAAGGAATTCATTTTGTCTGAATCTCACTCTCTTTTGACCAAGCCTGTATTTGATGGTCAGTGCTATATGGCTTATAGCTCTGTTGGTCATTGATTTATGTAAATTTTAATTTCTGTATGTGAGAAAAAGGGGTTATGTGCTAGGGGAAATAAATTCTTTGTTATGTTGGCATGGTCTCTATCCTCCAGTGATTATCTATGTTTCAGAGGGGTGAGGAGGCTGTAAAGGCTGTGTAACTGCCTGGCTCAAGGTCCTTTCAGATGGAGGAAACTTAGGGCATTAGAGTCTATCCACCTATTTTATGTCAGTGGGTTTCAGGAATGCTGAGCATGGGCAGTCAGCAAAACCAAGGCACAACCACAACTTAGACCAGCTTCAAAGGTCTGAATGTTGGAGAGGGTGCATAAACCACACCTTGTCTCCCTCATGCGACTGACTGCAGCTGAGTTAAATCCAAAGCCCTGGACTGGTGTAGTTAGGTGTATTTTATATTTGCTGTGCCCAGTTGTTGAAGCCCCAATGATGCGTAATGAGTGGAATTTGGAATCTGGTATATCCGGCACTGATGAAAGCTGGGATAATGCATATTAAAATGACTGACTATGGCGTGTTCAGAAAAAGTATGGAGTTGATACACTTTTTGTAGTGTGGCTGTGAATGTAGTTATCTTGAATGTATATTCACCAGTGTTCTTACTAGCAAAATTTAAAGTGAGGAAGAGAATATTCTCCCCTTCAGTTTACTAAATCAACTTCCAGAACACCACATATGAGCATCTAAGCACCTTTCTGCAATACAAGCAGTTTATGGGCAACTTCAATTTGAGTGACATATACTGACTGCAGTGAGATTTTGTTAGAGTAGTGAAATTTTGTTAGAATTTCTGAAATACAAGAGTTTTAAATTTTCCTATGTCATATGTGGTTTAAGGTGCCTTTTATCAAGATGCAGAACAATGACATGAAATCATATTTTCTCGTCTCTCTGCATTTTGGATTACTGGGGAAATTGCAACGTTCCTATTTCAAGATGAATTTGGTGATGTGGACAGTAAAATTCATGTTAGTGTGATGTCTATCTCCAAGTCAGTATTGGGCAAATGATACAGGCTGGATTTAATAAAGAATTGAAAGATTTAAATAAAAGTAAACACTAGTAGAGGTGAGCTTTTGCAGAATGTCAGTCAGTTTTATGGCTTTTTGATTAAGGACTTCATTGATATCCATGAAAATATAATAGACATTGATATAGACTTTGTTGTAATGTCATGGTTGCTTAAAGATGTAGCACCCTTCAGGTTTGTCAATGTGCCTTTAATTTCTTGGGAGCTTGCCAGATGTGTTAGTATTACAGAATGGTGGGAGTTGGAAGGGATCTCTGGAGATCATCTAGTCCAACCCCCCTGCCAGAGCAGGGTCACCCAGAGCAGGTTTCCCAGGATGGCATCCAGGCGGGTTTTGAGTGTCGCCAGAGGAGACTCCACCACCTCTCTGGGCAGTCTGTTCCAGTGCTCTGTCACCCTCAAAGTAAAGGAGTTTTTCCTCATGTTCAGATGGAACTTCCTGTGTTCCAGTTCGTGCCCATTGCCTCTTGTCCTGTCACTGGGCTCCACTGAAAAGAGTCTGGCCCCATCCTCTTGACACCCACCCTTTAGATAGTTATAAGCATTGATGAGATCCCATCTCAATCTTCTCTTCTCCAGACTGAACAGACCCAGGTATCTCAGCCTTTCCTTGTAAGAGAGATGCTTTAGTCCCCTCATCATCTTTGTAGCTCTCCGCTGGACTCTCTCCCAAAGTTCCTTGTCTGACAAGCAGCTGTTAATGAGAAGCCATTATCCAAAGCCAGAGTGGCACTATTGGTGCATCGTAATGGCCCATACCAGGTCTGACTCATCATCTGGGAGTAAATGCACCCTTAAGGCTAGTAAAACTTCTACCTGACACAAAAGGCATGAAAATGTTAAATAATGTTGAGGACAAATGGCAGTCTGGCAGATCTAGATCACTGACAAGCTGGACTCCATTCACGAAGAAGTCCCCTTCAAACAATATGGATTTTGATTCAGCCAAGCATAAAGTATCACAGATTTAGAAACCATAGATGGAGGTGGTAACTTTAAAATGGGGAACTACATCCTCACAAGTAGGAAAAGGCTTAGATGTTGGCATTAGACAAGACTCTTCAATGCAAGGTTGTGCCAAAACTGCCTGCTGAGAGCTGGGTCTGTTAGTAAGGAATTAAGGAGAATGAGGAAAGAAAGGATTTTATCTCTCTGTAGTGCATTGGCAAAAACTCTGCTGAAGCACTTTCTGTAGCTGTAGAAAAACTGTATTTTACAATCCATTGTTAAAAATTATGACCAGCGTAGAAAATAGGCACCAAAGCCATCCAGAGATTGGAGAAGACTTTTAACAATGAGAAATGCAAAGCCAGTTCAGTCTGTATAGGCATCAAAAAGATGTCTTTGAGATGACTTGATTACAAAATGTAAATGCCTTTGAGCAGAAAAAATGCTGGGTAGCAATGGGTTCTTCAAACTAGTATAGAAAGACCCAGCAAATCAGTGGCTGGAAGCTGATGCCAGCCAAACTCAAATGTAGTCATGATACGCAGTTTGTGTGCGTTGTCATCGATGGTACAAACTCCCAGGGGAAATATTTGGGCTCTGAGTTGCTGTTTTTTAAAATCAAGTCCAAATGCCTCTCTAGAAGACTTCCTTTAGCTGTACAAAAGTTATTCTGCTTGTTTCATTGGTAACTGGGTAAAATTTAGTGGCGCTTGGTACACAGGAGGTCATTCAAAATGGTAGTAACGGTCTTGTCTGCCTTTAGGCTCTATGAATAAATGTTTAAGCTAAGCTTGGCTTCTTGATTCTGTAGAGTATGATAGGCAGTTTGTATTTCACTGTAATCTCTTGTGCAAGCCTTACTTCACAGCTTCTGGTATTTTTATATGTGAATCGAGGAGAGGTGACTCTGCAGTTGCTCGTCCCTGAGCCGTGGTGCAGTTTGTGTTGGTGATCGAGCCACCCTGACTTATGGCAGATTGCTCAAGGACTGTCTTGTGCCCCTCAGTTTTCGGTAACACCCAGTGCTGTGCCTTTAAGTACCAGGCAACCCATCCCCTTGTGCTTGGGGCCAGTCAGCTCTGCCAGCTTTAATCACTCACCTCAGCCTTGCCCAGAGAAGGGAGCAGAGAATGCCATCCAGCAAGGCTGTGAGGCCATGAAATTGTGTTAAGCAACACTCGTGAAAATGACTGGATTTGCTATTTTAGTGAAAGTGCCTAAATGGTTTTGAAATTGTAATTTTCTTGTGCTGTTATGTGTAAAGGTGACCGCTCCACGTTGGGCCCGTGGCACTTGGCTCCAGACAGCTCATCAGCTTGATGCATTTGGTGGCGTGGTCAGCCAGCACCTTCCCCGCAGCGGGAACGCAGGACTGAGCTCTTCTCTGATTTGCCAGGCTATCACGGCGTGTACTAGAGATGCAGAACTTGCTGAAGACGCATTAGGGTTTTATTTTTGTGGCAGCGATATACTTACCAGAGGTACAAAGATGTTTAACCTTGCTAGTAGGCATGCAGGACTAGGAAGGGCAATGTCACTGGAGGAATCCTGAGCTCTTTCTGGAGAGACAGGCCTGAAGAAATGCATTTCTGCAGTCAGCTCTCTTTCTATCTCGCTTTAATCTGGTATTTAAAACCGCAGAACGGAAAAGTGTAATTTGCGATGTTTGGGTGTTACCGTGTTTGGCCACATGATGGCACACATCAGTCAAATGAACATTACAGCATTATCCGAGGAACTCCTGTGAACGTGGAGGATTAAGTCCCCTGTTCAGGGCTGTGGTGGCCAGGGTTTGTCCTCCCTAGCTGTTGGTTTGATCTGCAATTTACCGTGATCACAGTGAGGGACAGTGGTGGTGTTTCAGCCACAAGCTGAAAAAAATACTGAAAAAAAAAAAAAAGAAGAACAAAAAGGGTCTAAAGCAGGAGAAAAAAGCATGTGTGGCAAAGTAAGTCAGCCTTTAAAAGTGGCTGTTAGCAAGAAAACTGTTGCTTTGCCTTATTTTGTGTTTCTCTTCAAAGGATCGGTAAACACTCAGGAATCAGGAAAGCCCTTTTATTTTTCCAGTATATAGAAGAAAAATGATGTGTTGTCCTTCCTTCGTGAGATGTGGTGGGGGACTACTTTTCAGTAAACGAACTATTAAATAATGCTCTTTGCCTCCCTGGTGATATGGAGATGGCTGGTGAAAACATCTAAGTGTACTACAGGATCAAAGTAGTCTGGTGTGCTGTCAGTAAGTCAAATAGAGTTTAATGAACACCAGCCTCAAAAGTTACTATGAAATTTATATGTAGTTTATTATGACTTCAGTGGTGTTCCTGCATCCTGCATTTATTTCTACTATATAATTACTAATAAAACAGCAAAAGCTTGTTGGTATCATAACACTCACAAGTTAATATCCCTTTTTTTTTTTTTTTCTCAGCATAATTTGCATGAAGAACTCCCAGCTGAATGGAAAATGTGGAAGTATGTTTCATATTAATTCTAATGGTAGCAGCTAAAGACCAGTAGCCCATGTAGCAATGCTGCATAAGCATCTGCAGCTTTTGAATTAAAGACCAAATGTCCACGGGGATGTAGGAAATAAATGCAGGGGCTGTAGAAAGCTCTGTGGACTCTTGCATTTTACTCTGATGCAAATACTGAGAACAATGAGAGGAGTACAGAAAATAGTTGTCAGGATATTTGCAGCAGTGACTCCAAGGTAACATTCCTTTTTCCATTGAGAGTTTCTGTGTGGTAAGTGGCACCTGGCAGAAAAAAGATAAGGAAGGACACATGAATCTGAAGAAAGATTTGGACAAAGATTTTCAAAGGTTAGGCTAACAGCTGGGAATTTATTATCTTCACATTGTTGCTCTTCACCTCCCTTCATCCCCCAAAAGCTTTAAACCCCTGTCCTAAATGTGTGCCTCAGCAGGAAGATTGAACCACTTCACTTCCAGTTCATTTCTTGCAATGTGGAAGGAGGGTGACATCCCAGCCCCACTGCCTGCCTTGTGTGGACTTGGTTTCTGTGTTGCCACCAGGAACACACAGAGGATGTGTGTAGCTGTCAGGAGAAGTCTCTCAGGCCACTTTGAAAGATATTGTGCATTTATTAACAACAATTTTGTGGGTTTACTTCTGGTTTTAAGCCTAAGTCAGCAAAATTAAGGACAGGGGGTAAAAAATAAAGTAAAAACCCTCACCCCTAAGCCCTCACAAGCTCCTCACTCATAAGACAAAATGCAGTCAGATCCCTGAAGTGAATATGGAAATTCCAAAGCATCAAACAAGCATTTGACATCTTTGTTAGTAAACAAACACAGCACAGTTGCATTTCTTGTGACACTGAGTTATGGTACAGCATGTTCTGCCTCCCCCTCTCTCCCTTTCCTTGTGCTTTTCTCTCTTCTCCTCCTCCTGCCCCCACTGCTGGCAAGCTGTTTCCAGAGGCCGATGACAGCACCCGCATCTCTTTCAAGTCGAGTGCATTTGTTAGGCATTTGAGAAGGTTGCTTTCCTGCCCTTGGGTACCCTGGCACGCAACGTGAAAGATGCAGGAGTTCACAGCCTGCTGAGCACTTAACTGCTGCGCTTTCCTAAGTGAAGACAACTCGTGAGCAAGTAAAGCAATTAGAAAGAAAAGAAAATATTTTTCTATGGGGAATGTTTGTTGACTCCACAGCTGTTATTTAAAATGGGGAGGGGAAGAAAGAAGCTGTCTCTGTAGAGAGAGGAGAATTCTTATTTATTGTTTTTTAAAGAGACAAAACCACTTTCTTACATCAAATTCATTGTTACTATACAGAGAAAACTCTGCGTTTTGAACTCATGTTTTTAAATATGCCTGTTCTAACTTTATCTTTTATAGTAAGCTATCATTAAATAATGAGTTTTGAAAATCATATCCTAATTCCTAGTGGTAACTCAAGCTGTATTTGTCATGCCTTTCCTTGTGGAGAATTTAGTTGACAATCCACCAGCCTTCACGGAGTTATTTTTTGACTTGGAATATAGTCAACACAGTTTTCCAAATGCAAATGTACAGTGCAAATCAGATCCTCAAAATTCCATCTAATTTGGCATTTAAGAAAACACAGGCTAAATGGTCAAACTTGCAAAAATCCCTTGGGTTTTTCACTGAACATAGGTGGTCAAGATCTTAGTTTTGTATCTTATCCAATTAAATTATCATGGGTTCCTGACTACCATTTTAAAGTACTCCTCTAATCGGCATCCAAAGAAAAGGTATATTCCTAATTTGCTTCTCTCTGGTACCCTTTTTGAAGTACACTGTCCAGGAGAGGAGCCAAGTTTCATTGTGCTACTTGTCATCGAGTAATATATTCCGAGGTTTGCATTGTGTTGCTTGCTTGCCATGATGAATATATAGGTAAGAGGCCCTGAGTGAAACTGGAGCCAGATCAAGCTCTGTGTTCTTGCTTCGGATTACCTGTACTGTGTAATTCAGTTTTAGGTCTGGTGGTTGTGTCGGAGCCTAACGCAGTTAGATGCATTTGATATTAATGCTAGGCATGCCACTGCAGATAGAAATATGATGACTGGATAAAATAGAGGGACTTCCTGAAAGATTACTTGGCTTGGAAATGATACAAAGAAGCAAGAGAAGAGTTTACTTACACAATTTCTTGCAGGGGAGGAAATGGAGTGCTGAGATCAGAAAAGCACAGAAGCTTTACTGTGAGTGTAGAAAGGACATCCATACATCAAAGAAAGTCTTTGGTCTTTAGGAAGTGCTCTATGAAATGTTTCAGTCTTAATTGGCTGGGTGGCTGAGAAATCAGGGAGTCCACTACACAACTCAATATTTTGTTTCCCAGATGAATATGCTTGAATTTGGTGGTGTCTCCTGATGTTCTCTCTGGCAAGGCAATACTTCTGTTCCTGTGTTAGGCCACCTGACTGTTGTTGAATTGCAAGGCAAGAAGGTCTCATGACCATCCCGTGAAGAATCCAAAATCCAACACCTAATGTCTCTAAGTGCCAGCTGCCTACAAAATCTCACTGACTGCTCTAGCAAGTGGCATTTGTTCCTTTGGGAATGGCTCTCATCTGCCTAGAACTGGTCCATGGCATCACAACTTAGACACATGGCAGCAGGTCCAAGAGAGCACGGGGTTCTCTGTCCCCAGTGTTTCACTCCTGGGAATGCCAGACACATGCCCTACACCAGCTTGAGGAGGGTCCTGCAGACAAATCTCACGGAGCCACAGACTAACCCACAGATGCAGCCAATAATGTACAGTGATATGGATTAAGTTGTTGAGCTCCAGTTTGACTTCAGCTATTAAGTGAACTTCCTTCATTTCAAATTGTTCCCAAGACTCCTTTTCCCTTCATACCCTACATTATTCTTGGGCTGTTGCATATAGGCTCGAATGGAATTTAAACTGCCTACCTGACAATGATGAATGAATCAACTCCAAATCCCTTGATGTGGATCAGCTATACAGCATAACAATAATATTGTTGTTTAACATTTATATTGAAGTAATACCATGAGGAATCTCAGCCATTCAGGGACCTATTTTGTTCAGAACCGAATAAAGCACATAGCAAAATAACAAGTTTTGTTCCAAAGACAAGACTGTCTAAAAGACAATCTGTACCAGTCAAAGGAGACAAACAAAAAAGACAAGGAGCAGAATGATATAAATGACAGTTGCATCTTTATAGGGATTTACAGACCCTGTGTGCTGCTTAATTTTCTTGCATGGTTGATCTGCCATGCTGATTCTGGATCTTGCTCAGCCCTTTCCACTTTAATCTTTACCTGTGCTGTCAAAAAAACCTCTTAAACCTCAGTTTTTGCTGGAAAAGTTTAGAAAATATAGAAAAAATGAAGCTGTCCAGGAAATTCCCTGTGACACTTTCTTATTACCTTCAGACTGTGCCCCTTTAGTTGGCTTCTTGTACCTCACATCTATATTCAGGCTTACTTAAATGAGTTCTTCTATGCAAGATGTTTCTGAAGCAGTCTGTCAAATTCTTTCCTTAGATCCAACTGAATGGAATCTGCTATGTTCCCTCCCATTCCATTCTTATGTTTTCAAAATTGTAATTGGACTTGTCTGGATTTTTTTTTTTTCTTTTCTTTGTTTCAACTCATCCTTGCTACTGTTCATGATTCCCTGTGTCCTGAAGGGGAGGGATTTTAAATCACTCAACTAATTGGTCTAACTATTTTCTCTGGGAGACCAGTGCCAAAAATTTTAATAACAAACTTAGACCTCTTATTTAAAGAGGAGTATTCTGTTGACTGCTTTAGTAAGTCCCACCCTGGTTGTACAGTGCTACAATTATGTTAAAAAAAAAAAAAAAGGAACATGTCTTAATAAGATATGTAAAATAAAAGGATTTTTTATCACATAGATAAACTTTGTGCATATATGCCCATGTAACAAACATGTTAAAAGAACATTGGGGCTCTAAGGCCACACGCCATGAAATCTCTACACCAGGGTCCTATATAAAAGCTTAATTTGTTTCCCTGTATCCTGTGTATACTATGACACAATGTTCAGTTATATGGTCCCATGATATTGTTTGCTGCAGTATCTCTGACTTGGGAATCTTATGATTTCCTCAAGCTCTTGGAGCTGAATGAGCTCTACCTGTGTGTGCTCTGCTCCTTACTCAGGCAGTGTCTGACCCACCTATCACATTGCCTCCAGATTGTACATGTGCAGTCTTATCTGTCTTGGAAGATGCGATGAGAATGTGCAGTGTCCAGACACTGAGGAGAACCACATCAGAGCTGGAAATGAAAATGTCCACAGTCAAACCAATCCCTCTATGTAATTAGCTCTTTCCAAGGAAGGCTGACTAGACTAAAAATTATGCACATGTCTGGGTGGCACAGGCAAACCCCCAAATGCACTAAAACAAAATACAGCCTCCTACTGACCTAGGAGCAGAGAAGATTTCCTTCACTGGTATAACCAGGACTCTGCCTTTGTGTAAGTGCTTACTCATGAAGTAGTTAGACAAGATCTAGTTAAAGTATAGAAATACACAAATGTTAGTTTTAGGAAAGCATTTTTCTAGCCTGGATGACTTGTACCATATTATTTAGCATCATTTCTGTTACTTTGTGAGCCTGTACTAAGCTGGAAGAATTGATTATTGTCAAATAGAAACAGGTTCATGCGCTAAATTTAAGTGCCCAGGGAAACTGACTGAGGTATATATACACTTCAAATCTCAAGTTGTGATAATACGATCATGAATAATTCCAACTGATAAATTATTTGCTTTTCATTTTTTCATGTGACGAGGATGAAATAAGACTGCACCTTGCCCTGAAATAACACAGTAATTGGGGTTAGTGCAGGACTGCTGCATTTGTCCTGACTTTATTAAGATTACCTAGAATTACTTGAAATGAGGGTACTGCTTGGCAAAGGCCTCAGACTAGTTGTCTTGGACTGCACCACCCCCTGTTTAGCTGCAGAACAGGTACAGGCAGGGCCATTTCAGCATCTGCCTGCAGTGAGGCTGTTGCAAGCCACATTTAACTGTGCTTTGGATGTTGATCATTTGATGGAGTCAGAATGCTTTCTGGATTAGCTAGGGAAGGGTGGTATGTCTCTGCTAAGTAACTGTAGGATTGCTGCTCAGTCAATCTGATTCCCGGGCAATTCAAACAGAAATTGTATATGCATGGAAAGAAGGCTATTGTGGGGCTGGGTTACATTAAAGGGAAAAGCAAAAAGCCATGGATGAACCTGGGCAGAAGAACACAAAGGAATAGTGAGAAAAATAAATATATATGCCAGTAAATTGCTAAAATTGGCTGCTGTGATTACTTGAGCAGTATGTCACAACACATTTTAAAAAATGATGATATGCCATTCTTGGGAAGCCTGCAATGTTGAAGAAAAATGAAATACTCAGAGGGGGGATAAATTCCAAACACAATCTTGTCTTTTAAAGTACATACTGTGTCCTGCATGTCCAAGTTTGACAGTGTAGGCTTCTTAGAGATGTCTTTTGGCTACCATAAGCCTTAGTCAGGAAAACATGCAGCGGTGTTCGACGAAATGTGCAGGAAGGGGAAATTTTGTTATAGTTTATTGAATGATTGATGGTAATTCAAATCCAGTTCAGAAAAGCTGTTACCTTCTTGAATCATTTCTTGGCTACTGTGCTAACAAAAATGCATTGTATAGTGCTATTGCTGAATTTCAAACAATTTAATAACAAAAAGTTGCTTACTGAGGAAAAAGAGGGGTTCCTCCAGAAGATGGGTATATGATAGTAATTATGAGGGCAATGGACTGGCCTTTGCTTATAGTTTCTGAACAGAGGGAAACATTACAAAAGCTTTACTGATTTTAGAGGTGAGTTAAGAATTTAAGAGGAAATTACCTCTTGATTTAAAGTGCGATTTAGGTATGGAGGATATTTAAACATATTACCAGGCCTAAATAGCAAGAGGGAAGCCTGAAAAAGATTTTTATTATCGGGAAGATTTCAGTCTCCTCAATGGAAATTTGTAATCAATGGAAATAAGGCTTCGCAGTGCCTAAATTGCACCTGAGAATGCAAATATAACCTCCAAAGTCACTTAAGCAGACTAGAAGACATGGTGTCTTGGTTTGCAAAAAGAATCATCAAGGACAACATCCTTGAAGCAGAACAGTCCTCTGCAACAGGCAAGAAGTCAAGCAGGCATGGCTGGCAGAAGGTCATCATGAATGAACAGGGAACTCTTCACTGAGCTCCAGTGCACAAAGGCAGCATGCACAAAGTAGAAGTGGAGATGGGCTGCCCAGGAGGAATATAGAGATGCTGCCTGAGAGTGCAGGGACAGAGCTAGGAAAGCCCAAGATGAGCTGCAGCCGGAACTAGCGAGGGATGTGAAAGGCAACAGCATGGGGTGGTATAACTGCAGTGGCAGCAAAAGGAAGGTGAAGCAAAAACCCCACAAACCTACTGTTCAGTGGGTCTGAAGACCTAGTGATGAAGAATGGGGGGAAAACATGAGTTACTTGATACTTTCCTCTGCTTTTACTGGTAAGGTTTGCCCTCTGCTTTCTCAGGTCACAGAGTCTACTAGTGTTTTGGAATGAAGCATTACATCCAGGAGAAGATAAAGGAAAGGTCATGGACCACGGGAGGTTCCTGTTTGCTGGAGGAAAAGCAGACTTCACATCTGTCATCAGGAAGGACAAGAAGAAGGAGGATTTGGGGAGCTACAGGCTGTTTAGCTTCCTTCAGGCCCTGGGTAGGTTATGGAGCAAATCTTCCTGGAAGCCTTTTCCAGGCACTTGAAGAAGGTGACTTGAAACAGCCAGTGCAGATTTACCAAGGGCAAATCATGTATGCCCTGATTGCCTCCTACAGTGAGACAAGTCATTGTGTTGTTTACCTTGACCTTAGGAAGGCCTTTGGCACAATCTCTGGTAGTACTGTTGTGACTAAACTAGTGAGATATATACTGCACAAGTGGATGATCAAGTGGGTGAAAACTGCCAGGACTACTGGACTCAGAATATTGTGATCAATGACACACATAATTGGCTGATTGCTAATGGCATCTCAGAGGTTGACTTAGATGCTGATGCTCTTTAACCTCTCTCTTTACAACCTGGATGATGAGATAGAGTGAACTCACAGAAAATGTATGATAGTAAGTTGGGGGAAGAGTTTGCTGTGCTGGAGGGCAGGGCTGCCTTTCAGAGGGAACTCCACAGGCTGGATAATTGGGCTGACTGGTACCTCCAGGAGTTCAGCACAAGGAGTTCAGCCCCTGTGCTAGGATGACCCCATGCAAAAGCATGGGCTGAGCCCACAGCAGAAGAAACAGCTTTGGAGAAAAAGACCTAGGGTCCCAATGGACAGTGAGCTGACAGTGTAGCAGTGTGCCCTTGCAGCAAAAACCAACCACCACATCCTGGGCTGTTAGCAGGAGTGCAGCCACAAGGCTGAGGGCAGTGAACTTCCCCTTTATTTGGCACTAGTGAGACTGCATCTGGAACACTGTGCCCAGTTTGCAGCTCCCCAGCATGAGAGAGCGGCTGAGGTACTGGGCAGAGCCCAATGGTGGACCTCTGTGCTGGTCAGGGCTGGAGCTCAGGGTGTACGAGGAGAGGCTGCGAGAGCTGGGCTTGGTCAGGCTGGAGCAGGGAAGGCTGGAGAGAGTGAGCCCTTATTGCTGCCTGCAGCTGCCTGCTGGGAGGGTGTGGGGGTGACAGAGCCACATTCTTTTCCAAGGGGCATGGTGACAGGATGAGAGAAAATGGACAGAAGTTAGAATATGGAAAATTCACACTTCATATTAAGGAATTATTTTTTTTTTCACCGTAAAGAAGAATGAACACTGGAACAATTTGCATAGAGAAGTTGTTTTCTTCATGTCATGATTATCATGTACTCCAAGGCTTGTTCTAATGTACCCTTTGTCCTCGCAGGGTACTTCAGCTTTATCTTTCTGAAATTTCCACAGGGAGCAGAGTGTTTTGTTGTCATTAGGAGCACTACAAGAATGATAGGGCTCTGAACAGAAAATGCACTACAATGGACAGGCAGGGAATGAGGCTGAACAGTTTAATATAAGGATTTTCAAATAAATTGTCTGAAATGCTTTGCAACTCCAGCAAGTCAAACCCCTAAAGATGCCGGCCCCTCCTTGGGGAGCAGAATTCATCTGGAAAATAGTTTCCAAATGTTTCTGTTGCCCCTGTTCTCCCTGCCCACAATGGTTATTCTTTCTATTCGGAGTTAGCTATCTTGGTGTAAAATCCTGACTTTGTCTAAGCTGCTTTTGGCATCAGTATAGTAAGAACTTCACTGTGGCTTTTTGGACCTTTTTAAATACTTTAAAAAATGAGCTGAAGTTATAGCCAATCAAAACACATCATAATTATGTCTTTTTCCTGTTAGTGTCCTCATGGCAAAAGGCCTTTGGGGCTAAAGACTGATGGAAATGTGTATTTGTGTGTATATGCTATGTGTACGTAGATACATGCATGCCCACATGCACATATATGTGTATATATACATGCATGTTCAAAAGGACAGCCCTAAGAGACTGGAGTCGTGCTTTGATGAACTCTCTGGTGAGGGTACAGTCCTAAATAGGAGGAAGTACACGAGAGTATCCTGCATACTCAGGTAACAGCATTCACTTGGTTTTGATGGACATGTTTTAAGGGCACTGCTTTGCATATAATAATTCTGTTGGTTTTTTCCTTTCCTCTGACAATGAATTTGTGGAACATGAATATGTCACCTCTGTCTTTCACCTGCCTAATTTTACAGATGTGCTGAAGTATTCAAAATAAATAAAAGTAATCAGAGAACCACAGGATCTGCAAGATAAAGTGGATGCTTACGTGTTTGGTTTGCCATCTGCTTTATTTTGGACGAAATACCTGTGTTCAGTCCAAAACAACAGCGTGCATTTCTTTTATTATCCATGCTGCCTGCCTCGTATTTAATCATATTTTTGTTATTTTATTACAACTCTTTACAGATATGAATTGGGTAATTAAAAGCCCTCTGAAAAATTTGTAACACCTGTTCTGTGCCCTCAATATTCCTTACAAAATTCAGAAAGCTGTGAAACTTTATTTTATTGAACAGATCATTATTATTTTAAAGTGCTACACTTTCTTTGCACTTCAATTTTGTGAGGAAGCTGTTGAAGTCAAAGAGAAATCTGGCTGCTGCTGGTTCTAATTATTACAAATTATTTGACAGTTGTTGCAGCAAGAGACAGGAAAAATGATTTCTTAAATTATTTTTTTTCCATGAAAATGATGTTTCCATGTTGAAATGAGAAGTTACTAGTGGCTAGTTTTTAAAGTGATAATTTCAACTGGCTTTACTCCATCAGCCACAAGGAAAAACACCTGGCAAGCTGCTTGATCCCAGCCAACTCTTGTTAACCTTTTGGCCTTCACAGTAACTATCAGCAGGCACCAAGTCAGTGATACTGATAAACTGGCATTAAAACTTCCACCTGCTAATAACATCTTATTGCTTCTCAGTATTAAATAAAAGGAAATGATCTGTTTAATCACAGCCAAAAAATTTTGCAATGCTGTGCTGCCTTGGATGGTGATAATAATAATGAAATGTACTTAAGGACACAGCTACATGAACTGATTGCTACTGAGGTAAGCTAGAACGGTGGTCGCTGTTGTATGTTCACTTCTTGCTTGTAGACTTTTTGCCTGTAGTAAATATGAAACATCTTATTCTTAAGTGAAGGTAAGATAAACTGGGGATTGTCTTTTCAAAAATATGTGTAGGCAGTTGTGAGCAAGATTGTACACAAGGATTTTATTTTTCTCATCACTTATTCTTTTCTAAATGAAGTCTTGGCAGGCCAATTAAGACTTTGATAAGCATTACAAAGCCAGGGTAGGTTCAGCTGAAGTTTTCCTTTCTTGAATTAGTAAGACATTCAGCTCATTTTCAGGGTGTTGTTCTGCCCTTCCCCTCTTGCTGGTCACGAAAGCTGGTCCATCACAGCCCAGGTGCCACTTCTTGCTTCTGAATTAGCATGTGCTGACCAAAGCCTTTCTTTACATTGCTTGCAATATATCAATGCACTCATGTGCTATAGGCTGAACAGGGGGTAAGAGGGCCTGTTACCATACTGTTTACTTCTCCAAAGAAGACACATCAGGGAAAGGCACTGGAGAAACCCCTGAGACCTTTGGGGACAAAAGAGGAAAGGAAGATCTTCAGCTAAGTGTGTTGGCTACTTTAATATTTATTTCTCACTCTGAATAGCTCCCTCACAAGCCTTTATACTACTGCTTTTTCCTTTATCTGAGTAATATACTTTTTCCCAAAAGTACTGTGTGAATGCTATTGATTTTAACATCTGCCTAAACAACTATTCGTCTGGAGTTTTTCTTACATTAAAGAATTTTTATTCCAGAGATATCCAGAATGCCTTATAAAATAAATGTTGCTTGATTCAGCTTCAAATTTCCTTCATATCATAAGTGTATAATAAGTTTCTCTCCCCTTGCTGCCCCCTGCCTTTTTTCCATTTTCTTGAGGAACTGGAGCACACAGCAGGTGATCTGTCTTACTAACTATATCTTCTTCTAGGTCAAAGAGAAAATCTGTGGCAGACCTGAGGAAAGACTGAAGAGATACCTTTAGCTCCCAAATCAATCCTATTCTGATATTCTATGTGCAGCCATGAAGCAGAGGGAAGGTATTGGGAAGTAGCTAGTATTTTTATTCTGTTAGGAGGGTGTTGTTGCATTCTGATCTTTTTAACTTTTAAGGAGTTTTCCCAATGTGTAGGAAAAAAAATAGGGGAGCAAAAACCATGCCTGGAAGTCCCATGTGGAATGTAGGCTGGGTTAGTATTTCTGTCTTTCAGGCATGCACGCTTCTTTGCTTCTTTTTCCAATTCTTACCCAGATGCCTTGAATATTTTAGGACAAAATTAACTGGATATTGAAGCAGCAGTAACACACTTCAATCCCACTGGAGATCTGGTTTGGATTTTGGAACGTTTTGGAACAGAGAATACAAATACCACTTCCTTAATCATATTTTAAGTGGAAGAAGCAATGCCCTACTGATAGTTGGTCCTCTTACCTGTTCCAGTGTTACCACTTTCATACTGCGTTTTCAGCAGAAAGTGATTTCATATTGATATAACAAGCTGTCTGAATTCCAACAGTTTTAATAACTTGAAATATAAAGATGTATCAAAATTAAGATTATCTCCTTAAAAAAAGATGTGTAATGCAACAGTACTTTGCTTTTAATTATCTAGGGGAATGTTTAATATGTGGGAATATCTGGACCAGCAAGCTCATGAATTGCATAATAAGTGGAACAAGGAGATATACTATATCCATTGCACTGGCCACAGGTCAGTGAGTTGACAAGTCCCACAACATGTTCTGATGTCTCACCACTTCCAGGTGGAGAAATAAGGATTGAGGTGGAGAAATAAGGATTGAGGTGGAGGAACTGTAAAGTTAAGGGGAACTCAGCTTTTGTCAAGTCTGTTTCAGGAACTTGCTCTCATTATTTATTTCTTTTGTGAGCCTCATCTGGACTGTCAGCATTATGCCACATTACTGTGGTGAACTGTTGAGAGGCAGTACCTTCAAAGACAATAAATCTTTAAAATGACAGAGGAAAACATTCATGCTATACATGCTGTTTGAGTGTTTATAGCTTTGCTTTCTTTTATTCTGTTTTGCAGAAAAACTGTTGTTGTTGGGAATGTTTATACAACTGCCATTCTGCTTTTAAAAAAAAAAAAGAAAAGGAATTTCTTAGTCCTTTTTAAAAAAAAAATCACTTCTAATCAAAATATAGGCAGAGTGTGTTTCTGACAGGGGCGGCTTTAAAAGTGACATATGAACTGTGTGGGCAGAGGAATAAAATGCCACAATGAATTCCATTTTATTTTACATTAAGTGGTTTGTTCGGCAACAGTTTCTAGTGAGACAGATTCAAAGCAAAATCATTGCATGGTGCATGTCTGCCTTGCTAAAGATCATCAGGTTATGACAGATGAGCTAATCAAATAGTATGATTTGCCAAATATCTGCAAGACTTCTAAATTGTCTCAAATTTGCAGGGTTAGATGCATGCCTATATCTTAATGAAGATTTTAATTGTTTCAGTCATTATCAGTGAACTAAGATATGATGCTCTAAAAGGTGCTCGTGTGTGGTTTCTTAGCCTGCTGATTTCAGTACAAACAGTTACAAAACTGCAGGTTTGCACATTTTGATGGAATTCATGTTAGGAAATCAGTTATGCAGCTGTTTATTCACATAACACCTCCTCTCTCAAAGTTTCATTTGTGGGGAAATTTCTAGTTTGCCTTCTTGGCCACGTGCCCTCATTCCTGATTCTGGAAACAGCTTATAGCACACAGGCAAAACGTGAAGTCAGCCTTCATGAGACTGTATCTGTCTGGCTTGACTCCTTCCTTACCTTACACTTTGGGTCTTGCTTACCTTCGTCCCAGTTGAGGCATAAATATTTTTCAAGAAATTCAAGGGGAGACAACTTGTTTATTCTCTTTGTATGCTTTTGCCCTGCTGCTACCAAAAGTAGGGCAAGACTTTGGAGAAAATAGCAGAGTACAAATCCAAGCAGAGATGAAAGGAAATAAAGTGGCTGCCTGTCACTGTTGGTGACAAAAATCCTAGAGGTGTAACTTGGGAGCATGCAGAAAACAGAGGTATGGTATTTCATGTATTGCTGACATCTTCTATGTATTGTAGACATCTCCTATTGTGTTCTTTATGGCACATCTCAAGACACTGGTACAGACATTGTTATTCTTCTTGGAAAGAGCGAAGACATTTCTATTCAGTGTCAGGAGCTGGCAGGTTAAAAAATAACCAGCATGGAAGAAAAAGCCCAAACAAGTCTTTTTCTACCACAGTTCTCTTTTGCACTGTAAGAATGACTCTTATGTCACTTTATTATTTTAGTACTTTGTGCTAGCACTGGCAACTTGGCATACTTGGTGGGTTTGTTGCCTGTAACTTTACATATTCAGCTGAGATATGTGTGTTCAGCTGCTATAAAGGGAAACAGCACAGCAAGGAAGACTGATGTTCATTGAAACTAGCAGTCCAAATACTCCTGAAGATTTTACTAGTATCAACTACTTAGCAAAAAGCTAGTACCACTCAAAAGAGATGCTATCATGGTAACTTGGTCAGGTTGGAAAGAGGTACAGCAGTATGACACTCTCCACTTTGATGTACCTGAAGAGACCTTCCCAGGACAGAAGACCCCCGGTATAAAGGTCACTCATTAGCTAATATAGTTGTTTTCTTAGGAATTCTTTTTTCTATTCTTTCTGTCAGTTTGCAATCAGGTTTAATAATGTATTTAAATAAAAGTCGCTCTCAGAGCAGTCCTCTGTTCTGACTGGTGCCACTACAGCTTCCACATCCATCTTGCTTTCTGGTAGACTTTCCTGTATTAGCAGTCTTTTGCCAGCCTGATCTTATCTTCTGTTGGTTTATACCTTGCACTCAGATCTGTAGATTTCTCAGTGCTTATCTAAAACAGACTTCTCAATGAATAGTTAGCATAGTGGCCTATGCAGAGCAGGGTGGTTGTACAAGGAATCAAATTTAAAAGTTGTGGTGCTGGGACTTTAGAAATGCTAAAGGACAGTTGTCACTGATGGTCTCTGGAAGGCAAATGCAGTTCCATTTTCTGTATATTCTTTTGTTTCCAGCCCTGGAGATGGGATAGACATCAAGGCAGGAAGGTCAGCAAGAATCTGAAGTGAACATGTGCAGGCATGCTGGTGCATTAATATGTATGAAAGAGACATGATTTCTCTTGCAAACGGAAACACCTCCTCTGCAAAGAGTGATAAGCTCTAGGTTTTGTTTTGTTGGGTTTTTTTTTTTCCCTGTGACATTGCCTATAATTGTTAGGAAAAAAATAGGCTTAAATGTAAAGTTCCTAGAGCACTGTTCAGTATCCACAGAGTGGATTTTCAACACTTTTTTTTAGCCTATTGGTTGCTGGGTTAGAATGCAAATAGCTGTGTGCACTTCAAAGCTGCAGAAGTCCATAAAGACAGAAAATAGTCACATACCAGGGGGAAATTGTGCCATCCCTCTGGCACCTGTCCTCACTGAAGAGTTTTAGAAATTTTTCCCTTCATTACTGCCCAATGTTCAACCTATTTGCTGTTAATAATGTTTGAAGCACATGGGCTTTTTGCTACTACTGATATTTTTCTATTAATACAGTCAGACAATCTCCTTGTAAACACTGGTCCATCCAAATAAGAACTAATGGAACCAGTGCTACTGTTTGCCAACAGACAGATTGTCCCTCAGGTGAAGATCTGTATTGAGTAGTGGTGTAAAATGTCACACTTTTTCATAATGGAATGACCAATTAACAGCTGAAGAGCCAATCTGAAGTGAAATGCTTTTCTAAATTGTTTTTCCAAAACAGCTCTTGAGGAGTGACATAATGAATTGACAAAATGAAAAGAACCCTGTTCCTTGGCACTCTATCCTAAACAGTAAGGTTGTAACAACCTTCTGTACTATCAGTTGCCTGATGAGATATGTAGGTAAGATGTTGCTTACATTTGCATTGTGGGAAGGATATTAGAGACTCCTTTTGCAAGTTCTGTGTTGCATCTTCTTGTATGTTTTAAGAAGCTTTCAAATATTGGGTTGAGAATTATGGGAAAGCTGCCTTCCAACCATTCAATAGCATAATCTGTGCCCAAGTATGTATGTATAAACAAAGCAGGGCACTGAAAAAAATGTGTACTTTTGCACTTCTGATTTCAGTTCTGCTACAAGTGCTCCTGCTAGGTCTAGAACAATGCTATGGCTACTTAATAACCCTGATACTGGTAACAGTAAGTACAGCAATACTACTGAAACTGAGCAGAAATTTCTGTTGTGTTGGCTGCAACTATGTAAGATGTTGTGGTACCTGGGATAAGACATCAGTCTGGCACCCTTTTATTCCCATTGATCTTGCTCAGAACTTAGGTAGCACCAAGAGCCTCCTTTCTCACATATTTCCTTTCAAATTTGTTTTCCATTAGCCTTGGTTAGAGCTTCCTTATTGCAAATTTAAAATGAATTAATTTCCTAGACTGAAATAATGCTGGGGAGAACAACTGGAAGTCAGTGAAATTTAGAGGTGGCAGTAGGGGACCATATAAAGGCTCTGTTGGGATCCTTAAAAAATGTGAGAGATACAAAGAAAGTGGCTGTATTGCATCCCACATGCTGAATTGCATCTAAAGATGCAGCTGCTTCTCGATTTAAACTTCCTGCCATTAACCAGCTGCTTCTGTACCGACAGGAACTATTGTGAGTGTATTTCCTGCTGCAGACACAATGGGAAAGACTGCCTCAAGGGAACCTGGACTTACCTCAGAGCAGACAGAGGGCTGAGTGAAGAGAACAGTTGTAAATCATTCAGGGTGCTTCAGTGGTATTGCTGATTGTAACTAAAGCTTGGTACTGAAATGCGAATCACTTCTAGTTTTTGCAGCTGATTTCATTTCCTTTGCAACTGAAATGTAAGCATAATCTTGGAGGAAACAATTTTTTTTTTTTGATGTTTCTGTTACAAGAGTCAGTTTATATACAGAATTCCAACTCTTTCAAATTTATCAGGAGAGCAAGTCAAGGGACAAGTCAGTCTTGGGGAGGGAAAATAATTGTACCAACTTTAGGACATAGTGTCACAGACTTTATTAGTATTATGCACTATTTCATAGCTCTTAAAGCATTGCTTGGTTTTGCAATGTGCAGGTTGTTTTCATGTTTGCCAGGAGTCTAATTCCAAATAATTTTGTTCTCTTTGTACTTTAAGTTTCTGCAAGCTCCTTCTTTAGTTAACACTGCTCCACTACTGCCCTGTGTATGTTTTGGCCACTGCACGTATCTAGGTAATAAACTCTTTTGAATAAGAGTTTCAAAATCTCCTGACTGCTTTAAGAAACCTTTTGGAACCTCTGGACTATATGAAATAGGAAAGAATAACTCTTTGACAAGCTATAATAGTCAAGGTTAATTTTGAAGCAGTGTGTATGTTTACCACCTCTTAAGGGAGTATCTCGCTGCTTTGCATGCTACTTATTTGTTTCTGGAGCTGAAGAAACACTGCTTAAAAGGATTAATTTGGCAGGCACTCCTGAGACTTTAGAAGGTAAACAACTGTTTCTTTTTTGTCAATATGGCAATTAAGGTCTTGGAGATTAAGGAAAAGAAAGTAAATGCAGTTTTGGCTCCTACTGTAGACTGATGGTTTAGTGATCCTTTGAATATTTAATGATGTGCTTTAATCGTTCTGGAGTAGCAAAATCCAGATCAGATGTGAAAAAATAAATAACAGTGAACTGCAGAGTGTGAGTTATGTAGTGCCCAGAATTAGGCAGGTAGGGTTTCTTATGCTCAAGACTGATGTCCAGACTGTCGTGGCAAATGACATGTCCTTCAAATGCAAGGGATGCAGTGAAGGTTTCCAGATGCCTGGACATATTCTCATTTGGTACCTTGTGATAGCATCGTTACCAAAACTTCTGTCTAGTTCTATGTTTTGGGCTAAAGAGTATCAGAAGTCTTCCCTGTGAAGTTAGCAAAATTGGTAAAAACAGAATTACCATGAATAGAGTTGTGAATTTCAGAGACACTGAGACAGTCAGGAGTGATACTAAAAGAAAATAAAATAGGGTGATCCCTTTAACAGCCATTAAAGCTGATGGAAGTTTCATTCTTAGCTGCTTTGTTCACCTCAGATGGTACAAAGTAAACATAAAATAGGCTTTAATATCCCTAGTGTTTGTTTTCCTCTAGTCTCCTCTTTTGAACAGCACACTTATTACCTATCCTTAAGGGGGTGGCTGTCATGTCTCTTCAAATATAGCTTCAGGGAATTAATTAAATTATCTTTCTTAAAGTGGGTGGGCATTTAGAGGAGGTTTAATTTTAAGTCATAAATTAAAAAGGTCTTAATTCAGAATGCTGTTTATACGACAATATAGTTGGAGAAGCTGGCACAAAATGTTACCTGTGTGTAATGGGAGGACAGCTTTATTTTCATCATTTTCTTCCCCATCTTTCCCCTTGCCCCAGTGCTGTTCCCATGGTTTTCAATCCCAGATCTGTTGCTTTTGTTGGAGGTTGCAGTGGGAAAGAGATAATCCTTTGAAGAAGCAGAGCAATGGAAATCCAGGTCTTGAACAAGACCTTAATCTATTCCTTAGAGAGCTCTTCATGCCTTTATTTTGGCACAGCAGTGTTTTGAAAGTGGCAGAGTTAGCTTCAAGTCCTCTGGATCTCCTTCATGACAAATTCAGGGAGAAATAATGTGATTGCTTTTCTGGCTAAGAGAAGAATTCAATCCATTCTATGTTGCCTCCATTTACCTGCCCTACTCTATCAAGTTGAACAAATTGAGGAGCAATTTAAAGAAAGACGGGCACACTTCACTCTGAGGACAGGTCGGTTGTTTTCCAGAATGGCCAGTGCTGGAAGATTAGCTCACACTGCACAGCCTTCTTCCTCTGGAGATGCTATCTGCTGTCCTAACAGGGATACCTATGGGGATGTCCTGGTCCCCCAGGCACAGACCCATGGGTCAGCCATGCGGACAAGCCATGAGTAGCCCCGAGTCAGCTGTATCCCATACCACTTAATCATGCTCATTATGAAAGGAGGGAGTTCAGTTGTATTAGTTTTGTTATTTCATTAAATCTGCTTCAACTTCAACTCATAGGGTTTCTCCCTTTTTTCCCTGGTTCTCATTCTCAGCTGGGGAGGGGGTGTTGAGTGGTAGAATAGCCCCGGTGTTGGATAAACATAGACAGTAGAGAATATTGGACATACACAAGTCTCTGGGCACAAAAGGGATTTGTTCAGGGTTGCTGAGGGAGCCAGCCAATGTCACTGTGAGGCTGCTGTTTATTATCTTGGGATGGTCACGGTGATTGGGAGTTTGCTGGAGGAAAGCAAACTTCACAACTATTGTCAGGAAGGGCAAGAAAGAGGAGGATCTGGGGAGCTGCAGGTCAGTCACCCTTGCTATAGGCACTGAGCAGATTATGGAGCAAATCTTGGGAGTAATTTACAGGCACATGAAGAATGAGAAGGTAACTAGAAATAGCCAGTGCAGGTTTACTTAAGGCAAATCATGGCTTCCCTGAGTACTTTTTTCAATGAAATGAGATAGTCTCTCTCAGTATCGTTGTAGCTAAAGTGGTGAGGTATGAACTGGACAAGTGGATAATGAAGTGGGTATAATGTGACTGTATCATCAGGCTCAAAGGGTGGTAATCTGTCACCTGAAGCTGATATTTTTGCTGAGTATGAGTGGTCTCTCTAAAGGACCAATACTGATGCCAATACTGTTAACTCTTTATTTGCAACCTGGAGATGAGATACGGTTCACTCGGCAAATGCATATATGATACTAAACTAGGGGACTGTTTGATATGCAGGATGGCAGGGCAGCCTTTTGGAGGGGCCTAAACAAGCTGAAATGGGCTGGAAAGAGCTTTCTGGAGCTCAGCAAGGGCAAGTGTGACTTTCTGCAAAGGCCAGTGACATCCTAGGCTGTCATCAGGAGTAGAGCCAGAAGGCTATGACCTTCCCCTCTATTTAGCACTTGTGAGACCACATCTGGAGCACTGTGCCCAAGCTAGGGCTCTGCAGTACAAAAGAGTCACTGAGGTACTGGGCAGAGCCCAGTGGTGGACCTCTGTGCTGGCCAGGGCTGGAGCACAGGGTGTACGAGGAGAGGCTGCAAGAGCTGGACTTGGTCAGGCTGGAGGGAGGGAGCCCTTATTGCTGCCTGCAGCTGCCTGCTGGGAGGGTGTGGGGGTGACAGAGCCATCCTGGCATATGCTGATAGCACAAGAGGCAATAGCACAGGTTTTAACATGGGAAATTTCAATTGGATATTGGGGAAAAATCCTGGATGTAGCAGGTTTGTGTGTTCATTTCCTATCTTGGCTGTTCTTTTTGTTTCTGATTGACAGAGCCAGCAGCTGGGTTAGAAATGCATCTCTCTTCCTTCGGATACTTCTGCGTAGTCCACGTACACTGATTTATCTATACATTTGTAATTTTCTAATTATTGAGGTTGACTTAGACCTCTGTTTTCCTGTCCTGCCCCCGAACCTCAAAAATATGACATTTCTTTCATATCATTTTACTCTCTAAAAGACTGTGGTAATTGTGAGGAAACTTTTTGAACCTGCTTTTGAAGGTTGTTTGGTTTGTTGTTGTTTTTTGGTGTTTTGGGTTTTTTTAAATTCCATTTCCAAAAATGCTCCCTGGGAAGAGTGTTTTGATTTGGGATCTTAATCTGGATCTCTGTATGTGTTTCCTAGGGATATCATTATTTCTGTGAGGAGTGTGATCCTCTTCTCTCCTACCTGTTCAATTTATATCAGAATAGTTGAAATGTTTTTATAATAATCTCTACTGGGTATATGATTATAGTGTGCCTTGTACTAATATTCTGCCTTTCCTGTGTGTGAGGAATGCCTTTTGCAGGCAGTTTTGCATGCTCTAACTGCACTTACCCTTTTGTGGATTCACCTTTGTATTTTAACTGTATTGAGCTGCTCATGCTCTTCAGCTATCGTTTGCAGATAAGCATTAGAATGGGATATATATTTTTTTTATTTTTTTTTTTAAATAATGAAAGTGCTTTTGAAACAGCGACTTATGGCAAATCATAAAGTATAAGAATGAAATGGCTACCCACCATCTTCCTTATGTACATCCATAGTTTTATTTTTCTTTTTTCTCTGGCCAAACATACAGACATATTCTTACTGCTGGCCTCATGAAAATGTCATTGTCCTGGACAAATGCTTTTGAGATTTTAGTGGCCACTGGGAAAGGTGACCGAGGTTTGCAGACCTGCTTTATTGAGGTGTCACTCTAACATTCACAAACTCAGTTATTTAAAATGTAAAAGACAAGCAGTCAATGAAAGAGGTGGTACCAAGTATGAAGTTTCTTTATCTGACCAAAAGACACAAAAATAACATTTGGAGTATTCTCCAAAGAAATATGGATGAATTCATAACAAAGTTATTGTAAACCTTGTGTGTGTGAAATTGTTTTTTTTTTCCCCTCAGCTGAAGTTTCCTGGTTCACTTATTCCTAGTTTTTGCAATTTAGTTGCTCTTCCCAGTGCATAAAGTCAGGGTTTGCAATTAGTACTCATGACCCATGCGAAAATACAATATTCCCCATTTCCCCAAGTGATCCCTGCGCCTCAGCCGTGTAAGAGCAACTTTGTCGGTGCTCTGAAATAATAATGCAGAAGAGAAAAAGACACTGACAGTGCAGCAGAAAAAAAAAAAAAGTCAAGTCCACGTTTGCCTCTGGTGAAGTGTCCAGAGTGCTCTCTCCTGTTCTGCCAGTGTTGATATGCTTTGCCATAACTACTTTTTCCGCTAGTGTTTTCTGTATTCCCTACTGGGGAACTACAGCAAAGAGTCTTTCACACGGTGTGTGAAGATCTAGAAACTCATTATGGTAGCAGCCCTGCAAGGCAGTGCTGGGAATCAAACTGTGAAATTGCAATTCCTGAAGGGCAGTACGCAGGGCGACATGTTACTGTAGTTTTCCAATGGACTGAGCCACGCAGTCACCACAACAAATGATGCTAAATCCCAGCAGCTACCCTGTGTTTATTCCGTAATTTATGCTCCAGGGGATGTAATCACAGAAGAAAATTCCTTAAGAGAAGTTTCTCTGCCAAGTTCAGCCCTAACAGAGCAGCAACCTTTATTTCTAGGAGCAGTTAAGACAGAGGTGTAGAAAGGGTTTCATTTTTTTTGTTTGTTTCTTACCATTTCCTTGCCCCTGCTTACTTTCCCCCACATCTTTAGGAGGTTTTCAGACCAATAAAGAAAGCAATTTAAGTACATTGCAGTTCAGGAAATTGTTACTTGACATCAATACCTACAGGAACAGATTCTGCAAATAAATATACAGAGTTGAGGGGATTCTACACCTACATATTGTGCATAAATCTAGACAGGGTCATATAAAATATTGCAGATGTGTGGAGATGAATCATGAGCAGAATACGTAGTGTGCATATTTCAAGTTCATTTATATATTAATTTTCAAAAATGTAAAAAAACAATATATACACATATAGTTCAGAAAATGCTGACTTCTAGTTCATCCCACTGTGGCTTAATCTTGGATCTGCACCTTAATTATTGATGAATCTGCTGATTTCAGTGGTGCTGTTATGGAAAGCAAAGCTCAGTGTGGATTTCTGGCACTATGTGGAGAATACTACTGTAATTCTATATTCAGAGTTTTTCTCTAAAGCCCTCAGAAACAGTCACCTAAACAGTTCATGTGTCCTATCTTTGCTTTAATCCTGATGTGTTTTTATTTCAAAAGGCTCTAAGAAAATATTTTAGTTACTGGATAGTCTTATTCATATTTTTTGTCTTCCTAGCAATAAAATGACCCAAATTGCAAAAATTTTCCATCTCAGGAGGCGTTAATCAGCATCCCAGGAAGAATGCTGAAGAAGGGACATAGAATATGAATAATGGTTATGGAACATCCATGGCTGTGTGATTGTTTTTGAGTAGCCATAGATTTTTGTCATTGATGTGGGTAAGTGACCTTGACTGTCATATAAGTGTGCGTCAAAAAATTCTTCCTTTTGTAATTAATCCCACTACACTAGGAAATCTCAAATGCTACACAGTTATTTTCAAGGACATCTGATGCTGCATTCGGGATTGTGTTCCTGAAGCAAGAAAAATGAGGAAATTTTAATTTGCTAATCACAACAGGAATCGCAAACTATTTGTCCAAACAGGTTTTTATATACAGATAGGAGGCAGTCAGGGTAAGGGAATCAATCCAGTTTTTGTGTATATGTGTGTAATTGTGAGTGTAATTGCCAAAGTATTAATTGAATAATTTTTATTTGCTATACATGAAACAAAATAAACACGCAAAATAGTGGAAAGGGAACTAAAGCTTTCTGAGCCATTGTACCTTCAAAAGTGAAGGAGTCAGAGGGCTCAGTTTCCCACTGTAAACATTTTCATAGAAATATTTTCAGGGAAGGAAGAGGAAGCAAAGTTGGTGAGGCTGTAAAAAGAAGCTGCCTTTCTCTGGAGGCCTGTTGGATGACAAAGGCATTATAGGATTCTGGAAATGTAATTAGGACAGTTAGGAAAATAAAGGACAGACTTTTAATCATAAATGTAATTAACTACTGGTGCAATTCATCTAGGGATGTGGCAGAGCTGTGGTCATTTATTGTCTTTAAATTCAGCCATCTTGTGCAGAAGATAAAACCAAAGATTGTAATGAACTCTTCTGGTCTTGCAACCTGTAAGTCCTTGGCTTAATACCATTGCAACACAGTGTGAAGGTGACAAGAGATGCCTGACAGCCTGTGGTCAAAGCAGGATTTTTAAATGGTGAAACTTTAATAGAGAAAAAGCCTTTAAATGGAATGCACATTAGTGCGTGTCTTGAAAAATAAAATTGCAAAGTATTTTAATTTACTTTAAATGCTACTGCTTCCATGTATTCAAATTTATCTTGAAGACAGTTATAACACGGAAATTGCATAGTTATTAGTTTCAGTACCACAGGATGCAATAGAAAGTACTATATGTTTCACTGGTAATTGGTAAGTATTATTTAGGATGTGTTGCTAGGGAATAATTTATGGGCTTTTGTGCCAAAACTCTGAGTTTGTAGGAATGGCAGTGATGCAGGCTGGATTTGGAAAATGCTGTTTTGTGAATAAGCCTGTAAAATGCAGATATTTTGCTGCTGTTGGTTTTTTCTAGCTGGAAATGAGCAGCTTGAAAGACAAATTAGAACTGAAGAAGGGGTTCTCTGCAGGAAGTACATGACAGGCTTCCTTTTGGATATCAGATGCTTTTGAAGTTCTTGATCGGAAGTATATTTAAGCCTGCAGTTGCTCAGCTTTTGAGGAGTTTGTTGGCTCAAGATTTCCTGCATTTGGAATGTTATAGTGTTAGCACAGTTAGTCACTGTGTTTAGTAGTGATTGCCAGAGGTCTTAATCTTTTAGAATATGCACTGCAAGTACTGAATAGTTGTGTTGTCTATGGTGTACCATATAATTGTGCTCCTGTAGCACTGATGACAGTTAATAGAGCAGAAACAGTGAGATGTAATTAAAAGTACAGTATGCTTTGTTATTGTAGTAAGATTCCTATGAAACTTCTTTCATCCCAGGAAATCGTCTCTCACCATGCTTAAGAAAGCTTTGAAAATTTTGATGTGTTTATATGGATACTTGTGTAAAAGGTGTGCCACAACAGGAGGAATTAAGTAGTGTTTTTTGTCTTTTTCATCAATTTCTCCTCCCATAAAGCCAAGTTTAAAATTATAGGGTCCCAGCTACCTCTGTTTCTGGCTGTGATGAAGACCAGCTGCATGGCAGGCATGGACCAGTTCCTGAAGAAAGGAACAGAATGAATGCTAAGGTATGAAGCAGATCATTGTACTCAGAAATGCAACTACTTGGTGTCTTTTTTTCTTTTTTTTTTTTTTTTAAAGGGTGGGGTTTTTTTTCTCAATTTGGAGACCTCCATATTGTAAGGAAACTTTTAAGGAATTGTCTTTATTGCAGATGTGTTCTAAACCCTTTGGGGTGGGTTGACTGCAGCTGGCTAACAGGTGCCCATCCAGCTGCTTTCTCATTCCTCCTCAACAGGACAGGGGAAGAAATTAAGATTAAAAAGCATATGTGCTGAGATAAAGATAGGGAGATTACTTAGAGTAACATGTCACAGGCAAAACAGACTCAACTTGGGGAAGATTAATTTATTTTTTTGTCAATTAAAAATAGATTTGGCTGGTGAGAAACAAACAAACCACTTCCCCCTGCCCCTTCTTTCCAGGCTCAACTTCACTCCTTCATTCCAGACCCTTCTGCCTCCTCTCCTCATGTGGCACAGGGGGTGGGGAGTGAGGGTGGTCATCAGTCCATAAGAGCTCCTCTCTGTCCCCTGCTCTGGCTCCACAGCTCCTTCAGGGCACATCCACCTACTCTGGTGTGGGGTCCTCCATGGCTGCAGTGTGGATTCCTGCCCCAGCATGGTCTCTGCAGCGGCTACATGGGGATCTTTGCCCAAGCACTGGAGCGTCTCCTCCCTTCTGTCTATTCTCTCCTTGTTGCTTGCAGGGTTGCTCCTCACAGATTTTTTTCCCTCACTGACAGGCAGTATTTTGCCTTTCCTTAAGTACACTTTCCCAGAGTGCAATACTGTCTGACTAGCTCCCTTTAGCTATTCCATATGTGGAAGCTGTCATGTTTAGTACCAAATTTACATACTGAAGACAGTTGATACACAGGATTTCTGATATAGCAGAGTGATGCAAAATGTATGGCATACCACCACACATAGTTACCCTTACCAAAATACAGCTATTGCAATATGGAGCTCAGGCACACCACCAGTACGATTCCCGTTACCAGTCCCTGTAATGCTCTCCGTCAGGACTTGGGGCACCCCATGCCCCAGGGAGGCACATGTGGGTTGAAGCTTGCTCAGCTGTGCCTGAGGTGGCAGGTCAGTCAGAACTGGCTGGAATCAGCATGCTGTCTCTTAAGTGCCTGCTCCCTGTATCATCCTCACGGCCAAGGATGCATCCTGTGTGGATAGGTGCTTTCCAGATTGATTTTGTAGCTGCCACAAAGGTTTTCACTCCCCTTACCCCTCTGCTTGTCCCCCTGGGAGATGCCTGGGAGAAAAGGAGATCTCATTCACCACTTCCAGGGAATAGGCAGACACTATACTGCAAACTATACTTTAACCTTTGAAATGCACGTGCCATGGGTTTGGGTCTCGCCTGTCTGATGTCCAACACATACAATAAGGCTCCTCTCTGGGAAGGAGTGGTGTGAATGTACAAAGTCACCTGGGCTCTGGCTTATAGCTATAAAAAGGGACAGGGCATGGAAGAGCTTCGTTTGTCAGTGCAGAATGTCTGAAGGTGAAAGAACCAGCCTTTAAATAAAATGAAGGGCCCTTCATGCCTAAAGGGACTGAAGAAAGCACACTAGATGCCTGACGGTCCTAAATGTGATGAAAATCGTCCACTGCAGAGGATATTACTGTAAATCTTTGTCTACCTGACAGATTTACATCTACTAGCTTCCATAAAATCCACTGTTAATGGCACAACACCTATTAAGCTGAGGTATTTCTAGGTATACTATATCATTGTATTTTACTGTAGAGTTTATATTATTCTTAGCATTTCAGTGCTTGTATTATGAGGTGATTCAGACTGAAAATATAGTAACTTCTTCTTGCATCTCAAGGACAAGCTTTTATTTCTGAGAAACCATTCAGAAATGACAGGAAAAATATTGGAAATAATAAGGCTGAAAAATACTGTACTCCAGAATGGATGAGATTTATTGAGACATGTGTTTGGCTACTTGAAGAAAGCATTAATAAGGTGCCAGCCAGATTCTCATGTTTTGTTAGTTGCTTTTCTGCCTTCTTTTCTGGTTTGTTTTTTTTTTTTTCCCCTCCTTTTGCCTGTCCAAATAACAATTGGAGAATTGCATTGAGAAGGTTATATGTGGAACACAGGATGAATATTGATATCAAGCTGATGTTAACAGCAAATAGCGAGGAGGAACAAAAATCCCTGCCTCAACATAAAAGCATTAGGTGAAGTAACTGGAAGCCCATGAGGCCAGCCAGTGTCCTGTGCTGCAAACTGCTGAGGCTGGATACTTGGAAGACCCTGGGAGAGTACAAGTTCCCTCCCCTTCTCTTAGCTTCAGGATGATTGAGGGCATCTACATTATATGTGAAGGGAAGCCATGGCATCAGTTACATATGAAATTGGTGATTAGATTGATCCAGCTTTCACCTGAATTTAGCAGAGGAAGTAGCAGAATTGAAGAGAGAACCTTGCAGGGAGTAAGCTCAGTGTCCTGGAGCTGCTTCCCTGGTACTCAGGTGATGAAGCATCAGTGCTGCTGAAAGAGAGATGTGCCAGTCCCTCCCCTCAGAAGTTTCTGAAACCCCGTGTGAATACTGTGGGGTTTGGGAAAAGCTTTTTTTTTCTTTAGTACCAGGCTCTTCTAATGCAGTGTTGCTTTCTAAAACTGCCAATATGCTCCTACATTTTCCTGTGAAACTAATCCTGCATCCTGTGCCATACGGTCCTACTTTCCAGTAAAGTGGTACTACACAGGGATGGATTACAAACACTCAAATCTTTGAAGGGATAAAGTATGATGCTTCTCCCCATCTGCCCCCAGCCAAAAAAAACCAACAAGAAAACATAAATGAGTTCCAACTATTTCACTCATAATTTACAAATGGATGGATTTTTACAAATTCGTTTTATGTTGCAAGCTAGTAAGGTACATCTGGTGTGAAAGGTAGTGCTGGCAAGATTTTTTATTTCCCCTTTGCAAAAATATGTGATTTCAAAGTAAAGTAGAAATGGGCATTTTTTTTTCTCTAGTTAAACTTCCAACAAAGAAGTTTCACTGGCCAGTTCTTTACAAGGCCGTGATGGGTGGCTTCAGTCCATGGTTAACTCCTGTCAGTGGCCACACATCAGTGCTGGCTTTTTTATGTGGTCCCTGCTAATGAGGTCTCTTATGTATTCTGCTGACTGCTGAGCTTCCTCTTCCCTGATTGACCTGCAGGCTAATCAAGCTTGGTCATTCCTGTCTGTTAAATGGAGTGTTATTCTATGAACTAGTTTAAAAATAAATGTAACTAGATGATCTCTGAGGTCCCTTCCAACCCAAACCATTCCATGATCTGCGCGTTCTCCCTCTTTTTTCCCTCAAACGTATTGTCCATCATAATTATATTTCATAAAAATTAGATCACAAAACATTTATTGTTGCCTGCTATTTTAATTCTTTTGCATTCTTTTCAGGCTTAGAAGGCAAAAGTTCTTCTGCATCATTTAGCTGATCAGCTGTATTTCTTATTAAAAGCAGCATTTGATACTCCTTGTTGGTTCTTCTATTTTATTTTTTTTTCCCAAACACAGATCCTTCTGGCAGGATCTGGAAAGAAACCCCGTAAGAAAATGAGTGTATGTTGGAAAGCAACAACAGCAATTTGCGACAAAAATGAATTTTATATTTAGAGAGCGTGACGGCTGTTTCCCAAGTGCATTGCTTCACTACAAAAAGTAAATGTCATGTTTTCCTTTCACAAAAGCTGACATACATAGGCAACCTCTATCATAAGGTTTCACTTCTTGATTTAAAAGGAAAGCTCAGAGAGCATAAAGAGTGCGTGTACTGCAAAAAGAGAAACTTAAAGGTCAGCACAAAGATGAATGAAGTAATAACTGTAGTATTCTCACCTATGCATAAACTGGCTTCTGCATAATTTAAGGTAAAATTGCATCTGATGGTGTTATGCAACAGCATGGTGGTCTCCTGCTGGCCCCAGAGGGAAGTCTTCTGGCAAAAGCAATGAAGTAATATTGACACCAAGATGTCATGTCAGGGGAAAGATTTGCCAAATTTGGGTCTGAATTGCTCAGCTGCCAAAGTTGCATAAATCTGCAGACAGTTTGAAAATTGGAGCATATGGAGACAGGAAGCACATTCCACAGTGCCAGCTAATGAAAATATGCAGTGTGAAATGAGCTAACATGGATGTCCCGTATACTGCAGAGATTTATATTCTTCCCTTGGGAAGTTTAATAATTGTAACAAATTGCAAGTTTAATTTGCAGCAATGACCTTGGGAAAGATTATTTGCTCCACTCTTCTAATAAAGTTAATCTAGATACTGTGGGGATGTGTATTAGGATTTCTTAATTTTTAAATCTGTTATTTATGGATTCCTCAATTCTGTGAGCTATTTCAAAGCTATTTGCCAAAGAGGTATAGCAAAGCAGGCAGATTTGGTTTTTAAACAGAAAGCTTAAATCCACTGTTCTGGTTTTATACCTCCACCAGAAAACTTCTGGAATTATGAAAATCAAAAAGCCTTGGTCGTTACTGACCAAAATCATAAGGTGGGATAGGTAATACCTCTGTTTCAGCTGGTTTTAGTTGGTCCATATTGCACAGTACTGTTGAGAAACTCATCCTTTCTAGTCCAAATGAATATGCAACATTTCTGGGACCTACTTATGTGAGGGATGCTACAGAAATCAGAAGAGCTGATAAAGGAGGTTGACATATTGCACTGAAGTGATTAGGCATTGAAAAATTATCAAGGAGGACTGACTAGAGCTGTTGCAGATGAGTCGTCTCTGTGTAAGGTACTCCTAAATGTAGAATATAATTTGGTATTTAGAATATCATAGTAAAAGCATATAAACTGTCAGACCTTTTCCCTAGTCTTGTTAAACTGAGCATTCTCTCTTTTGAATGAATTGGACAATTTAGTAAATGACCTCTGTGTTACAGCAGTCTGAAACATCTTCAGAAAAATAAGTACTACTCAGTAAGATACATTTTTCTGCTATACCCAGACCACTGCTGGGGAAGGTGGAGAACAGGCTGCAGCTTTCTGACCCTATGGCAAATTCTTTGACCAGTTGCCTTATTTTGAGGCTGCTCTAATCCATGTTAAGTAGCAGCAGCTGCTGGTTGTCCTGAAGAGGCCATTTGTCAAAAGGCATTTGGCTGAGTGAATTTGGGTTGTGGCTGTAGCCTTGCCAGTTCATGACACACCTGGGCTCAAGCAGGGATCTCAAGCTAGTTTTCAAGCTGCACCTGCTCTGCCATTGGGGGACAGCACTCAGAAACACACTTCCTGGGGAGGCTCTGTATGAAACCAGCATCTGGTGCTGCAGTGAAAGCCACGTGGACTTTGTGGTGTTGGGATATGCAAGGGTCTTAGAGAGCAGGAACACTAATTGTGCAGCATTAAAGGGGGAGTCAGTGGCTTTCCTATTTTTCAATAGATTTTTATTTTTTTTTTCCTCTGCCATTAGAGTGAAATTTAAGATTTCCAGAGCTATCCCTTCATACATAATAATATTTAGCTTTTTTTGCTGGCAGAAATCCGAGTGCTCCACAACATAGAGCTCCACAGCCATGCCATCTTCATTTCTTTTGTGATTAGTAATAATCGTGCTGAATTTTCCAAGTAGGGAAATTGAAGGATGGGAGGGAAACAAAGTGTTCAGAGTAGCTTAACTGACATTGGCAAAATAGCATAGAGTCTCTAGCTCCTCAGTTCAAATTGATGCTTCATTCACTAACTCACATCTCCCCTTTGCCCTCCAGGCTCCCTTTGCTGCCATTTTTGTACAAGTTGCCAGTTCTTTATAACAGTTGTCATGCAAACTATTTGCTTGGCATTGTATGCTTCTCCCAGTATCTGCTCTCCCTGTGCTTGCAAGGAGCAAAAGTCGGATTCTGTTCTGACCTTTCAGTAAATTAACTTACCTCTGTATGTGTTTGACTTCCCTGAGACACGTATCTGGTTACCTTTTCAATTACTTTATTTGCTATTCACATTATTTTTCCTGAAATGTGTAATTCAGGTCTCTCTCAGAATCCTCCCTGGAGTCCACGCTACTTTGTGAACAGAAATACTTCTGAAGACAGATTAGCTCTAAGCAAGGCATGTCCCAGCAGCTCTAGAGCTAGGCTTACCTATTTGGACATGAAATATTTTTAGTCTGAGCTGCATCATCCTTAGGGAAATGGTAAAAATGCCTTTACTGGCAATTAACTGGGAAACAGGTGTCTCTAACTTCATTGCTATGACTTATCTTCCTTAATGAAAGGAAGAGGAGAAGCAAGGAGACAGAAGATGAAATACGCATAAAGAAAAAATGAAAGGGAGGAAATCCTTTTTCTTCAGTATGTGAGGCATGCTGTGTTTTATCTCTTTGTTTACGCTGCACTGCTGTCATCAGAAAGTTTATATTTTGAAAGAAATATTCCTATGTGGAATATCTCGGGTCAGATTCTTTTTCCTAGTTTATTTTTGATTTGTCTCATTTGCTTAATTTCTTTGACTACAAAGAAATAGTTCGTGGCAATTGTAAGTCAAATACTATTTGTCCTTTTGGGGAAGAATTGCCAGTACCGGTGAGCAGATGACACAGGCAGGTAGTTCTATAGGATTGTGCTGTCAAAGGACTCAGCAAATCAGGGATTTAGTGCTTATGCTGAAACAGACTGCGACCTTGAATAGGTCGTTTAGTTTCTCTGTGCTTCAGATACCCACTTGTCAAACAGCAATAATAATGTTTTCCTCTTTACAAGGCTGTTGTGAGAATAAATGCAATTAAATAATGTGGGATGCATAGGTTGTATTGAAGTGATGCCACTAAAGAAAGTAAACTAAATTCTTCTCGCAGTTATATATGTTTAAATTGAGAGTCGCCTTGCTGGATTTATTAAGATTAATACTGCATGGCAGAAAATCAACACTTCCCAAACTTGTTTGCCCCCAAACGCAGGTAGAGGTGAACTGCCTTACCCCTTTTCTGTTTAACTACAGATATGATGCTGTATATCTTGTTTCTTTAGGAGCAGGGATGAATTTGCACTGCAGTGGAGGAAAACTAGCCTGGGCAGTCAGCTGCAGGGTTCTTAAGCTGCAGTGCACAATGTTGGCAATTCCTTGCTCACATCCCAGCAGACTACTGTTATGACCATACACATAGCTCACCAGTCCTACTGAGTGCTTATTTCTTTTTCTGCTTTTTCTTTTCCTGTTCTTTTCCCCTGCAGTAAGCTATGGTAGTCAGCTAACATGAAGCTACAACTTGCCACAGTTTGGTGGAACTTAACCACTGCTGGCTGACAGGCTATTGATACTGATAGAATAATTTTTTTTTTTTTTTGAGGAAAAGGATTCCATAGTGGGACAAATGATTTATTTCTACTGTAGAATGTTTATTTGCATAGTGTAGAAAATAACAAGATTTATTTGCAGAGTTGGAATCCCTCAGGTATAGTATAAATATAATTACACGAACATATAAATATATTTATACTATGCTACTGGGATTTTGGCACCATAAATCTTATTTCCTTGACTGTGAAAAGAAATGTTTTGGAAGAGAAATAAATCATTAATTTCTACTCTTGACTCAGGAGTAGGAAATATGTAGGCTACTGGCCTAAAAGGCAATTGATCCACTGTCCTTTAACATCCCAATGCAATGGGATGTCTCAAAAGATATTTGCAGACTGTTTTAGTCCCTGTGGAAGGGTGGAGAAAAGACTTTTGACAGTTTAGGATTACAGGTAAAAAAATACTTCTCAAACAGTACGTGAAGTTAAATTAATTCTGCTTTTTAAAATAGTGGACACAGGTTTTCCAAACTGAGGCTCAAAAATTGTAGAGCTCTGTTAAAAGATGTGTGTGGTTTTTTGTTGCTTTGTATTGTTAATTGTCCAGACAATAAGGTGGATACATGTAGCAATTTTCAGCATTGTCAGATGAATTCTGGGAAAGTTTCTGCAAGTTGATGTCTGAAAATGGTAGCTGTTGCAATATGAGCATTTGGGAAAAAATTCATCTACTAACACATACACTAAAAATCTGAGTTGAAGGGAATTCTTTCTGAGTGCTCTATGTACCATGTGTTGGTTTTCTTTTCTTCTTTGTCATATAGGTAAGGCTCTGATACAAAGGGGATATTGAAGGTTCTGTTGTCCTTGCACAGCATTGATTCAGTCAGCCACAACCTATGGATGTCTAATTAGTTCTGATAAAATAAGAGTTAATATCAGTGTTAACAGTGAATTGATTCATATTTTGGGGCAGACTGTGTCTTTGGGAAAGCTGAGACTCACCTTGGTCAAAGTCATCTCTCATTCTTTGTACATCTTCCTCCCCACAACATGGAACTTGTTTTATCTGTGGAGATAGTAAGTGGTTTGAGACAAAGACTTTCCAGAGTTTATGCAGATTAACAGGTGTGGCTCTGGTCTTGCTTGGGGGATCTATCACCATAAACAGAATAGGCAGTGAGCGGATTGATCAGTTTGTAATTTTTAACCAACTGACTTTCTGTGTACCTTAGTAATTGAAGTCATAGAAGTCTTGTGGCCTGCTTTGAGCCTAGGAACTGTGGCTAAATTAGGTGATCTTTGAAAACAAATCAAAACCCAACAAAACGGAACAGAACCTTCTCAAAACCTGAAAAACCTGACAAATTCAGAGATTTGCAATGAAAGAAAAGCTGCTTTAAACAGTAATTTGTTGTGATTGATTGTGCTTGCAGCTTGAGATTAGAGCCTTATTTCTTATCTTCATTGATCTGGTTTGAACTCAAAGCCTTGGACGTTGTTTATCCTTTTGTCTTTTAGGCTGAACTTGTACATGTAGGATTATACAGGAAGTAGTGCATGAGAACCATCAAGTATAGAACTCAGATATGAGTAATACCTTAGCATATATATTTAGCTGTAAGAGTCAGCATAGGTCAATTTAGCTTTAGGCAGGCTGCGCAGTTATTCTGAATCCTCCTCTGTGGAAGTATCTTCCTCAACTAGCTGTAGAACTTAAGTGTGCGTTAGTCTTCTAAGCTAAAGGTGGCCTCATGAAAGGCTTTCTCTTGGTACCCAGGTATTTAACCTCATGACTTGCTGTACATACCCTTTGGCTGTTTCAGTTTACAAAGCGATCTCCATCACTGTGAATCCTGTCTTCACCTTCTCACTATCGATCCCCAATCTTTCACCTTTGCCAGCTTTGTTATCAGTGATCCAGAGGAAAATAAAGTTACTACTGATAAAGTTAATTAGCATTAGAACAGTCCTTGCAGGGACTTCTCTGGAAACACAGATGTTCTGTGTTGTTTCTACACTTACATAGACAGTTTAGTTCTATCAGACAACTGTCAGCCTGTTTCAAACGTGCTTTTTTTTCTGTTTATTTTTGTTCCAGTCTGGTCAGGACTACTTGGGTGAGGATCTGGAACCTGTGGCATTGCTTTCTTTTCATATGGCTTCAGCCCTGGTTCCACTGGAACCAGAAGGGACTGGTTATAATTTGTTGCAACTCAGAAAATCACTGAGTGACTGAAAACAGTTGTAAAAGCAAGTACCTGTGGGAACAGAGCAAGAAGACATCAGTCTGTCAGGCATTGGCCTGCCAGCCCTGTGCAACCCCTGGGCCAGCAGTGATATAATTTGAATAAAAGTGTAGTTTTCAGAAGAGATATACTGTGTTAATAAGGCAGGCATTTAGATTTTGTCCACATTCAAAATTAGATATACTGTGTTGTTTTCCAGTTATGCAGCTTTGGTTGGAATATTCTTTTTTAAGTTGATTGCTTCAAAATACATGCCAGCTAGCATGTATTTTGGTTCTGGATCATCTGCCAGTAAGCTCATTGAACCATTTCCAAAATAAAGAATAAGGATAAGCAGTAGATCAGTTATAGCCACGTAATTGTAATATCAGCTGCAAATACTCAAAAGTGAGACTCTTACTGAATATCTTTTTAGGAGATCCATGTGGCCATATTGTATTAGATTTTGGCCAGTTTCCTAGAAATTCATCACGTATACATTTTAAATCTCAGCCACTGTTGAATATGTCTGGTGTGCGTATGAAAGAGAAATGCTTATGTCTTCAGCAGCATTTAATTTTTTACTTAGACATTGTAAAATTTTATGAACCAGAGCTGTAATACAACACTGCAGTGCACAGCCCACTGGTACTGCTGTAATCATTCAATTGAGAGACCTGTATGGGCATGATTCGATAGGTAATGGACTGTATCAATTCAACTTGACTGTTAGGATTTTATTGCTCTACCCACCTTGGTGACAGCTGCTTGTTAGCATGCGGTGCTTTAGGGAAGTCAACATAGGAAATGAGCTCTCCAATCTTTCCCTCATTATGCTGTGTGGATCAGTATTTTGGTAGGTAGGGGAGGTCTTCACCCACCCTCCTTCCCCCTTCCTGCTTCACAAAGTTCTAATTCTCAGATTTGTGCAGGTTCTGTCTTCCAGACTAAACATGTTAGAAAGCCCATAGTCTTACTTCTATTAATGCTAATGGGATTTGTGACCATAAAGCACCATGAAGTGAGTTGAGAGTCTATGGCAATGGGATTATTTTTTTTTTCCTTTCTTCTATTGCTTTAGATATTATCTTTCAACATCAGGCAACAGAATTCCTTCTGCGTAGTTGAAAGAATCAACATCAGCAGGGGGTAGGAAGGTTTCTTCATCAGATTAAATTCACTTACTCTCACGTGTGTATGTAACAATTTTTCTACACCATGAAAGATGTTAATGGATGCAGTCTTTACTCTGTTGGTTGCATGGGCCATGATGTGGAACCGAGTTGGTGAGTTCAGTTAGAGGGTGGTGCATGCCATTGTAGTAAATACATCAGTTCGCTTCCTGCACGTCTTGTCTTAATTGAGATGGAGTTTGAAGTCTGGTCCTAAACCCAATGAAATCCCTTGATGCATGATTTCTTCCAGTGGACTTTAAAGCAGGTGCAAGAAATGCAGGAAATCTGAGTAATCCTGTGTGTTGTGTCTAGGCGATATCTCAGTCCTGATATTAGAGAGTGCTGCTGCTCATGTAATCATTAATGTTTTTCTGTCAAAAACACTGAAGCAATTTGAGTAGAAGATTATACCATCATCAAAGATCTGCTTTACTGAGAATAAATAAAAAGCTTTTGTGTTGTGCTATGTTTTTTCTCTTTTTCTTCATTAATAACAAAATATTACTTAAGAATATTTCAAACGTGTCATCTGCAGTAGGCATGCATTCAATTAAAAAAAAATTATCATTTGTTGCTATAAAACTAGGAAGTTCCAAAAAAGAAGGAACAAGGTTTAAGGAAGGGGGTTGGATCTGTGTCCTGGCCCTTGCTTCTGTGAAGAAGGGTTTGGGGCAGCCTGGTTGTAAGAAAAACAACCCAGAATTAAAATACAGACTCTGAAAAGGGCATCTTGCTCTGCTGCCCATTTACCTTAAATATCCTTCAGTTAGAAATGATAATGTTCTAGCTGTCTGTAATTTAACTTCATATCTTATGAAAAACAAACCAAAACAAAAAAATCCACATAAAACCAAACCAAACCAAAACAACCAAAAAAACCCCCAAACCAAAAGAACAAAACCAAACAGAAGAGCCAGATTTTGGTGTTGGAGGTAGAAAAACTTTTACAACTGTGAACTGCTGGGTAATGTTGTGCTATTGCCCTGGTGACACTTGCAGCTTACTGTAGGACAAGGTGAAATTCTGCACCTCTGGACAGAGGTCCTGCTCTTCATAAGAAGTGGCATTACCCTGGCAGATATATACAGATTTAGTTTTCCTATGAATCAGCCCATGTAAGCAGTGTTTTTGCAGTTCTCATTCTGCAAATGGAGGGCTTGCATAAGTTGACTGCAGTCTCTTGCTGGACTAAAAATTGAGGGTTTTTTTGCCAGGCTTGCACTTTCTTGTTGAAGGTTCTCTGGGGATTCTGGATCAGGGGATAGCTGTCTTCATCTTCTAGGCCAGAGAAATGTAACGAGTTCCCCTGGAAAGTTATCAGCAATATCTTTAACTTTCCTAGCACCTATAAAACTTTGAAACTCATGTTAATTATTAAACTATAAAAGTGGAAAATGCCTTCATCACTGCTTTGGCTTTTGCTGATTGTCTGTCAGCAGTTTTTGCTGCTGTTTTGATGTCTGAATATTAAAATTACCATGAGAGGCACACGGTGTTTTATCTACTTAGCTTTTTTGAGTACTGGTCTCAGTATTTATAATGGCAAGAAGCCAAGACTTTCAGTTTTGATTCAGTCCCTCTTTTCTACTGCTGCAAACAGCAAGTGGTTATGATGAAGTGTCCTGTTTTTAAAACTTGAGTAAGCAGCCAAAGAATCAGGCCCTGTGTCACACATCAGAACAGATATATACATAATACGAGAATAAGATTCAACTTTTTGTCCTCTTTGTGGGGTAAATTCAACTGAGGCAATGTGAAGTCATAACTTAGAAATGGAAGATGCCGCATTGGAGCTATGCTTTCTCCATGCCAGTGTCACTTAGTACTGGTTATTTCTGCAGGCTTCTAGAAAAGCTGTAAATTTCCCATCACAGGTAAGAGTCAGATATACTGATAAATTTATAGGTCTAAGCACCCACTAGATTACTTGCACTTGAAAGAAGTTAAGTTTGCTATCCACGATTTTGTTTTCCTGCTCACTGCATCCCTCCATGCAAAAGTGGGTGGCAAGACTTGTAATATAAATAGGGTCAGAATTTTTCCATGGAATACAGAAACATGCTCATGCTACAGAGACTCAAGAACAAAAAACCTAAACTTTTCCCTTTTCTATATAGATGTGTATACTCTAGAGCTCGTTCGTCAGATTTGGCTTACACAGAAATCCCTGTTCAGTAGGAGAAAAAGCAGTGTGCTTCTGTCTGCTGCTTAAATTTCTGCAAGAACCCAATCTCATAAGCATCTGCTGCCTGTGATGTAAGATTTTTAGAAGCTTTTTTTTCACGTGTAGTTTCTGTGCTTTAGCCTCATCTTCCTATTACACACCCCCAAGAATACATTTTATGTAATGCTTCTGTAGCAATCAGTAAAGATTGCTCTGTGAGCATGTAAAGCTCTGTTACAAATTCCAGCTGTGGCCACATCAGCAAATTGTGTTTTAAAACACTTCATTAATAACAGCTGATGCCTTTAAACCTTAGGTTAGTCAATTATGCTTGACATAATAGTTGAATATCATTGAATGTGTTCATGGAAGCGGTCTTCTAAGAAAATGGGAAGCAGGAGAATTTTAATTTTGTGGAAGTAATTATCCTGTGTCCTGGTTCCCCAGGCACAGCCCCATGGGCCAGCCATGCCAGCAGGCCATGAGTAGCCCCGAGTCAGCTGGGAGATCCAATCAAGGCAGCTGGCTCACAGGTGGATCCCATACCACCTCATCATGCTCATTATAAAAGGAGGGAGTTAGCTGAGGCTGGAGTTCTTCTTCCTGGGGCTCCTTCCTCCTGGCCGCCTGCTCCTGCTGCTGACCCCAAGGATCAGGCTGAGTAGAACCTCATATACTTTATGTTGGTGATTGTATTAGTTTTGTTACTATATTAATTCTGTTTCTACTTCAACTCTTGGGGCTTTTCCCTTTTTTCCATGATTCCCCTTCTCAGCTGGGGAGGGGGCATTGGCTGGTAGAACAACTGCTACAGCTTATCACTGTTTAGAGGCTAAACACAGATATCCTGCTTAAAAAGTTACAGAAAGGAGAGGCGGATCAAGAGCTCTGTATGCTGCTGTAAATATTTCTGCTCTCAAAATCCATTTCAGCATTGTGGCTATTCCTGTTTCCATGTGAGAAAAAAAGACTTGGTGATCTACAGGTGACTTCAGCTGTCTGGTAGATCATTTCTGTGGTGTGCCCAACTTCACACACATCTCCTTTGTTCTGTCTTCTCCTGTAGAAGCTATATAAATTCTGACTTGATGACATCAGAGACAATACAAAAAATCCCTTTGCTTTTCTGGAGTACTAGGGTGCCTAATACTTATAAATAAAATAGGAAATGGGTATCTCAAATGTCATGGGGGAGCTTGAGTTGGCTACAAGAACAGTGTCTCAGCACTTGGTGACGTATAATCTAAAATTTATTTACTAATAAAAGGCAGGTATAGAGGGAGGATAACAATTTCTATTTTATGACACACGTCACATGCTGATCCTGATGCAGGCTTCTACCCTCTGATCTTGTTTATATGGAGGCTAGGGGCCTGGGAAATGAGACAATCACTCTGCCCAGCTGGGCTGCTCCACCTTCATAAGGTGCAGCCTTTTACATAGTCTCAGATGCCTGGGTTAAGCATTCCCCCGCCAAGGATTGTCTCTGTTATTGTACTCTGGTCTCCCATCCCAAATGTGTCACAAAATATATGCATTTTGCAATAGGTAGATATGTTATTCTATTGCTTCCTTGTTTTCCAGCATATGCTGTGTTATCAGACCCAGGCAGATGCAACCAAGATCTCATTTGGGTGGTGCTTGTGGGTAGGCTTCACACTGTGACACTTATACCTGCAAAAATCTGAACACAATTTGTGGTGGTGTTTGGTGGTTTGGTTTTGGTTTTTTTTTTCTTGGTTTCTTTAGGGTTTTTTCTTTTCACTTGCTGACACAGTTTTTGGCAGAGGGTGCCATAGAAAACCTTTCAGAGCACCAGGGAATGAGAATCAGCTGCTGAGATGAGAGGACAGAGAGATTTTATTATGCTCACTTTCTCGGGACTAAATCAACAGCTGTCTCTACTTCTGAAGCTTGTCTGATGACTTTGGGAATTTAGCATATGTTGTTTGTTTTTTTTTTTCTTGTTTTCCTGTGGATCCTTTCTAAGGTGTGCACACAGAAACTGTTCTGCATCATTCGTAGGATGAATTTGTATCTCTGTAAATGATGGCTTCCCTCTCTGAGGGCCCAAGGATAATACAATGGTACAAAGATACCAAGTTTCTCAAAAACAAAATAAATTCAAACCATATAAAATTTGGGTGTGGTATTTGCAGGTGGGAGATGTGAGTGTATCTGTCTTCTCGGTTTTGGCATGTACCATGCTTCTGTGACAATAACAAAACTATTTTACAGCTTGGAGAAATCAAATATGTGGTTATTAGGCTGCCTCTGTCAGAATACTTTTGGAAAAGATCAGTTTCTGGTTTATCTTTGAATAGCAAGATAGGCTTCATTTCTCAGTCTGCTCTGTTACAGCTGTTTTTTCCATTCTATAGTCATGCAAAAATGTAAAAGCAGAAAAGTCACGAGACAGGAGATGTTGTAGTTAGGTAGCCTGTTTTGTTTCATTTTTTAAAAAATTTTCTTGTAACTCCTCAAAGACTGCTAAGGAAGTATTGCTTTCCTGAGCAAACAGGCTAGGATTGCTGTCAGCAACTGGTGGTTCAAAAGCAGTACTCCCATGCATCTGCCATGTGGGAGAGTTACGCTTCTGTGTACGTCTTCTTTTTATCTGGTGTTAAAAGCACCAAGGCAACTGCACAGTCACAGATTTCCCTGTGTGAGAAGCAAAACTGGAAATTCTGGGAGTTGCTGGTCTTCCTGCCCATGTGCTGATCTGCTTTAACACTAACGTGACCCAAACTCTGCTCGAGCAGCTGTCCAGCAGCACAGGGGAATACCCAGTGCACAAACGCTGCAGAGTCACCCCTTGCCGCAGTCAGGTCCCAGAGTAATGATGCTAAAACTGTGTTGGTGATACCAGTAAAGCTAATGTCTTGCTACAAGAGAAACCATTTGACTTTGGATTGTTTGTAATCGGCCTGGTATTTTTTTGTTTAAATTCATTCTTTTCATGTATTGTACTCTTGTAAAAAATTTAGATTAAGAAAAATGGGTATGAAACCATGGACTTCTGCTTGTATATTTTTGAAATATGTGGGTTTGCCTTGATCTTATCTCGGGTAGCTTGCAAAATAAGGTATTAAACAGAGCATATCCCACCATTAGAATGAAAGAAATGTAATTCAGTGATGCTCAGAAAGGTAGCTTAAAATAATAGATATAAAAATATAAAGAAAAATGATCCTAGCAAGGATGTTCAGATGTTAAAGTGCAAATACTGCTGTGCAAAACTGACTAATGGAGTCAATACTTCATAATGCTGAAGCTTTCCTAGCCATGTCATATTGTTGGTGAGAGGAGGAGGAAGAGAAAGTAGGTTACCCAAGGCAAACTGAGGCACATCATGTTTGGCCTTGTGCCTCAGAAGTGAACTTGTGGGCAAATTTCTGGGTGCTGATGTGCATGTTTTGTGTTATCAAAGGATTTTGTTTGAATCCAGTCGCCTTTCTAAATAAAAATATACTGGCATCAAGTACTTGTTTTGTTTGATAGTAGCTGATGAAAATGCATCAACCTGAAAAAAAATCTTCCATTTCATCATTGTAAGAGTCAAAGGAATGTATAAAGCAAATTATTTCAATCTGATTGTTGATGGAACAAAAGCTTTGGGAAGCCATTCAACACTGCAGAACTTCAGAAAACTTTTTTCTTTTGAAATCTGTAACTGCAGAAACTATTTAGAAGCATCAAAAATGTTGATGCACAGCAGGTATTTTTCCACGTTTTATTTTATTCTGGAGTCTGCACAGAATAACTGCCTGTTATCACTATAAAGCAAATAAAAACTGAACTAAAGCTGAGTGAGAGTTATACGATAGGTAGGTAATTATTATCACAGCTCAACAGGCTAATGACATCCCAGGTCAATAAAAGTCCAGACCATTTCTGATACCTAGCATGGTCAGGTAAGGAGCCTCTGACCTTTAAGCAGCAAAAAAATAATATTCACTCTTACAACTTCTAAATTTTATTGTTCAGAGAAAACAAAGGACAACTACAAACATGCAAAAAATTCTCTGTTGATGTTTAATTGGAGACAGAGAACCATAATAACATTTCCTAATTTTGAATTCTTCTAAAATCAGCTAAAATCAATTTTAAAAATTGTTGTAGTAATACACTGTGTAAATGTACATGCTATGTATTTCTTTACCCTGTTGCTTTTGGGGACATAATAAACAAGCAGATTAATACAAAACCACATCTGTAAACCTCATCTTAGTGTGCACCCACCTACAGCTAAATGTAATCATCTTATCACTCTGTCTGGATAACTACAGAATGTTAAACGAGAATCAGTCTTCAAGGATGCATTTGCCATCACTTTTAATTTGAAGGGTTCTTGAATCTGAAAAAGTGAGCGGTTTGCAAATTGATTTGGATGAACCAGCTCCAAGTTAATAGTGTAGGAAATATTTATTTAATAGTTTAGGTGTTTTAGCATCCCATGCAATTTCATTTCCTATTGCATTCTGTGGTGTTTCAGTTGCTTGCACCACCAGTTCAACTGCTATTGAAGCATTCAGAAGACTGGTTTCACCTGGAGGTTGAGTTTGGTATTTCTTGCTATATTAATTTCAGATTGTATTCTGTGGCCCTTCATATTTTAAACACTTATTTTACTTTTTAATTCTGTATTGGAAAAATATTCTCCCATCCCGCTCTTCTGTGGAATAATCAAAGACACATTTAAGATTATGCTTTAAAACATAGCTGCCTTCTGAACAGGAGTACTCCTTTCTCTTGCAGAAGTCAGGCTTCTTTAGTGATTAAAAAGGTTATATTAAAAATTTTAAGAAATGTGTAGTGTGAGAGACAATAGAACTGTAGTTTCTATTTACATGCTTATGTTAAGAAGGTTAATTAATTTTCAAAACACGCACTTCTGCTTTCATGTCAAATTTTCAGTTTTATTATTATCACTTATTCAATGAAACGTTTCAGTTCTGTGGATTATTTAACATCTGTATGATGTCTAAAAAAATTGTATGAACCATTAGATTGCATAAAAGCCACTTTTTTTTTTTTTTAAGATGTGAGGAAGCTAAGTCACCAGAAGAGTCATAGAAGAATTCAAAGTTTAATTTTTATAATTATTAATCATCTTCAAATTCTGAAAAAGTTAATTATTTATATGGTTACAAATATTTAGATGATTAAAATGAAGATGTAATTAGGGTGAAAAAAACCCCACACATCAAAAACCTGTGTTCAAATTTAATGGAAAACTCTATAGCACAACAAGGAACAGGCTTCATGTCTGAATTCAAAACCTAGATAGAAATTGCAAGACTGGCCTTTCTGTCTCTGTATATACTTTCTGTCCACACCTTGACAACAAATGTTGAGACTCTACAGTGCTTTTGGATAGTTAAACATCTGACAAGGTGTACTTTCTAGTAGAGACCAAGCCCCCAGTGTGTGGTTCACTGGTCCAGGCTTGGGGGGAATGTTAGGAACTGCTTACAATTAGTGGCTACGTCAGGTTAGAGATTTTTTCATTCTGCATTGCATTTTCCACAAAATCTCCTGAAGGCTTCTTTCTGTGTAATGGGATAATCTTGTGTATCATTGTAATAATTAAGATATGGATTTTTCTTTCTTATTCATATGGAAGTTGTTCTGTGCCAAATATCTGACAGATTCTCTAGGGAAGTTTCCTTCTTTTGTCTTTTTTAGTTATTGGGTAACTACATTTGTCTTTATTATCGAGATAATAAAGCACTTCGATAACTCCACAGATTGAAAGAGATGCAAAAGAGTTCAGTGTTGACTTTTAGCTCCCAGTAGGAGCTTTCACTGCTCTTTCCTAGTTTTCATACAATCACACAAAGCCTAAACTTTTTGAACAGCAGAATTTATGGAAGCTGGTTTGCTGTGACTCTTCATGTATTTTGTAGTGACTAGTAGTGAGATTGAATTTACAGCTCTATATTTCTTTTCTATAAGCACTTATTTTAGTCATTCTTGTACTTGCAGCCTATTTTTACAAATCTTTTTAAAATATCTTTGAAATCTCTGCAATGTCTTTACCAAGTTTAAATGCACAAGGATTTCCAAAGTCTTTCAAGAGAAAAGGATGAATAACGAAAGATATGATTATATAAACCTATTTTATACCACAAAATAATTATGGGGGAAAAGTACTTTTGTTATATTTTACGTTGATTGCTCAACTTCAGTTACCTACCCAGGTATATTGAAGGTTTCTTTATTCTGCCCTTTAGAAGTAGGAGACCATTGTATGCTTGTAATTGAAGTTTGTAATTGTTTCTTGTTTTCCTTGGATAGAGTGTGACAGTGTTATCATTTGTTTGTCATCTTTAGAGGTAAATCCACCAATATTTGAGTGTTTCAGATGTTTGGGCAGGCCACAACTGAACAGATGGTGAAGCCTTTGAACACTGTCTTCATTTGCCATTTTACTGTCACTGTTCAGCAAGATCGGAAAACCTGCAGATGTATTGTCCTCTAATTACAGTATGCTGATACATGAAGAAAAATAGACAGCCTCCCTCTGGTTTCTTCCCAAACAGAACTAGCAAAAGCCTTTTTTTTTTTGGTTATGTACAAGCACATTTTGTCTTGCTGATTCTTCATGAAAATGCAAATGAAGGCCTGGGTAAAATTCCTTTTTTATCAATAGTCCAAAGATGGACTCGTCTTAAATGGACATTTTGGATAATAAAATATGTGTTGAAGTAGCTTTGCTTGACACTTGGTGTAGACCATAGCAAGATACACAGTGCTGAATAAAAAGATATTTAAATACATTTGAATATTTGAATTTTGGACACATGTGAAGAAACAAGCCAGTCTGAAACAAAAGAAAAAATTGATATTCTAGTTGATAGAATTTCCTTCCTTCCAAAATTATCTACTTGAGATTTCTTGGCATGACCCTTTATTAGACGTGAAGAAGGAAAGGGATTTGTGTGTTGGGCTGTAGAAACTTAACAAAAACAACCAAACCCTTATTTTGTTGGAAAGAAGTGTGTGGAGACACATTTCTGTCAGAATGATAAACTAGAACATGGCGTTTTGGCCTAGCAAAGGTACCATTTCCTTTATCTCAGAGCATCTTGTCTTGTTTCCTTTCAATTAATTTATTCCTTGAGCAGCAAATCACTCATTTCTATCATCCATCTGCAAATGACCCTTTGGACACTGTTTAAATTGCTCCTATCTTGTAAAGAACAAGCTGGGTTTTGTCGCTTGTACCATAAATGCTACACACTTCCCCTTCAACCCTATTTTCTTTCTAGCCTTGTTATTATTTACAAGCATCCACATGCATAGCTGTTAGTTAAAGCAAATGAAGTAACTGAGGGCTTATTTGCTATGGACACATAAAGAAGGTGGAGACTCCACAACCTCTTTGGGCAACCTGTTCCTGTTCTAAATTTATTAGTGTGTGCTGTTTCACGACTAAAAGTGAGATAAAAAGAATTTCATTATTTTATATTTAAGGTAAGATGGTTACTTATAAGTACATGCCGTGCTGAACATAAACATTAACATTAGCTCAAATTAGGATCCAAACAAGGAAGTAATCATTTCTTAAAAGCATGTTTTAGCCTGCAGCATTCACTCCTGCAAGAGGTCACAGGGAGACAAGTGCCTCCATTTTTAAAGAGGGCTGATAATATTGTGATGACTGATCATTGTTGTTTCTTGTTAGGTGAGATGAAATTGGATCTTACACTTTGGGATAAACTACGTTTGAAATTCAATCCTGATAAACAGAGTTTAAGGTATGGCTCTGTGAGAGTAACTGTGGGATGTTCAGAGGTACAATTTTTTTTCTCTAGTTTTGGTGCTTGCATTTGTCATTCTCTATAAGGCCTGGCAGCCTTTTGAGTGCCAGAGCACTTGTATCTGATTTTGAGATGTGAATTGGTGACTCATATATTTGATCTCTAGCATACATTATCATAGATATAGCAGTTGGAAAATTTAGTCACCCTTAGTGATTGATTATTCAAGTACAGGTTTTTCCCCTCTTTTTTTTTTTCTAGTTACATTAGTTTGCTGTGAATACCAACAACTGTCTCCAAACGTTTTTAATTGCCATCACACCTCCCTGTTCGTTGTGAAACAAGGGTTTGAAAGCAAGTGATGGTGCACCAGAGTTTGAGATAGGGACTCTGATCTCGTAAACAAAAGGGTAACAAAATTTCATTAGGGCAACAACAAAAACTTGATATTTTTTAATCTAGAGACTTTGGCATTTTATTTATCAGGGTGAAAATGAGACTTTAAAGTCTCTACAGAAGTTTGGGGATGGTAGTGGGATGGTGGTGTGTTGAGAGACAAAGGGATGGACTAGCTAAGGAACCCACCCCGAACTAATTTTCGTATTTGACTTCCCCACAATTCATGGCTACTTATAACAATAGTTTGATTAAAAAATCTACACTGAAATTCCAAAAGATTATGAAAAATTGTTTCCTTATTTAAAAAGTTCTGATTTCAAAGAACAAGTATAGCTTGAACATTTTTCTTGATGAATTTTGCTAACAAAATTTTATTCCTTTCAGGATTAGTGCTCTATGCAATGAAACATTCACACTCTCTCTCCCCACCACCCACTTATATGTAGTCAGAACAGCATCAATAAATTGCATCAAATCATGACAAGTCAATATCTGAATACAGAATAATTTTTGTCAGGCAGAATTATTTCAGGTGTATAGTTTAATTATGCATTTGGGGCTCTCAAGTGATTATTGGCAGCATTTTATGATTGATAGTTGTTGCTCTGAGGTTTGTTGATTAGCTGTGATGGGCTGAACAAGCCACATGAGAAGTTTGTCTGTTTCTTGATCAGGTGACTACTCAAGTGCTTCTGGCACAAAGACTGACTCATGAGACTTCAAAATGAACTTTCACAGATTTGTGCCAGCAGACACAAATTCATCACAAGGGCCTAAAGAGATGATTTCTCCCATTAATGCCTCGGAAAGGCAGGGACTCTCGTGGCTTTGTGATTCATGTTGCAGCTACTTCTAGTCTTGGTCAGAAAAGCATAGTTGCTCAAATGCTGTCATGAAGTAAGCAGAAACCCATGTTGAGTTTCTTTATGATGATTTAGTGACAATAGTCAAATGATTATTAACAGCAATGGTTGTTCTAGCTTTGCTGGTAAATATGAATGTCATATTTACAACATATGGATTTCATTAATTTTTAGATGTAATTAAATAGGCTGACTTTGACACATAATGCATTATAGGATTTAAGTTCTGACTGCCTGATATAGGCTGATTCATTAAGGCACTGTCTATAGATGTGATCATTGTGGGGAGTCTCCTAGCAATTCTGAAACTAGATAACTGGAGAGCTAGAGCTGTCAGGTTTGTCAGCTACAGCTTTATTTCTCGTCAATTGTTATTTTAAAATATTTTTGAGAAGATGTCTATGTTCTCTTCTCCTTGCCCTCTTTGAAAGCATGGGTAAAATAAGGCTTACTGTAGAGGATCCCTGTTAATGCAAGCAATTAACAGCTATTAGTTCTTGCCTGTCCTTTTCTCATGCAGAGAAACTGATCCATCCAAAGCAGCTAATAAGTCCCAGGTTCGGAATAGAAATTAATTGCTAACAGTATTTATTTAATCTGTGGAACTCCTTGTCCCAGGATGATGTTGGTGTTAAGAGTTAGCATGAATTTAAGGAGAGACTGGACGAATTCATAACAGAAAAATTCTCTGAGGTCTATGAAAAATGGCTAACCGCAAGTCGGTGCAGGAATATTTTAGGGAAAAATTGTTAAGTACTTTGCCCTCTCGTTGTGTATTTTAACTATTTTTGACTACTGTCAAATCCAGGCTATTGGGATAAATTGATCTTTGTTTGACGTACTAGTGTTGCTCTTGTAATCCATCAAGACATCAGACTGCTTGTTTTGTAGACTATATTAAAAATAGTGTGGTCTTGTAACCAGAAACTTCAGAGAAAAAAAAAAAAAAGTAGAGTTCTACTCTTTTAGCATGCCTATATTGGCTTTGTTTGTGTTTTTTTTCAGCTGTCTTATTCCATAACAATCATCTTGAAATTTATTCCTTGTTCACAAAATGACCATTTTCAGTTGTCTCCAACTGCTTATAAATCAAAGAAATATTTTGCACGTATCTACCAGTTTTCCCCAGTAAACACAAGATGGTTCTTGTAATCTTGTTTTCTTTCAGTGGTAAAATGGAAAAGTCTAAAAAGGGATTTTTAATGGGGTGAGATACACTGTTTCGTGGGGGTTTGCCCACAAAATTTGAAAATGTAGGTGTATAAATTTCCACTCAGTTCACACCTCCTGAGCACCTATTCAGTCTTGTCCTTTGTAGGAAAAAGAGAATGAATTAGGCATTGATGAAAAAATTTTCTTAGCTGTCTGTGAGCTTGTCACGACCTCATGACCTATGAATGATGTGTTTAGCCTGGTTTTTTGCTTTTAAATGCTTTCTGATAGGCATTATCCAGAAATCTAAATATAGAAGCAAATAAAAAAGATTGTGCATTTCCTGTGGGAGCACAGTTTGCTAAACAGAAACTTTCTTACCATTGAAGCACTCAGCATGTAATGTTTAAGTAGCAGCTCAATGATGGTAAAATTGGACTTTTAAAGTAGCATATTTTCAGCTAAACCACAGTATTTCTATGCAGTTTTACTGGAAACATTTAGTCCCTTTCAAAGATGCCCTTCCCCTGCCCTCGTTCTATCTTTGTAATTGGAAGGCTCTACAGTGTGGGAGCTTTGTTCCCTCTTTACCCTGAGTCTGGCCGTAAGCATCAATCTCCGGTGGGTGCGGTGTCTGCTTTTAGCTCTGGTAAACTTAAAAATAGGTATCTCTGCTGAAGGCTGCAGAAGTTTTGCTAAGTTACAGGAATCTCTCTCTTCTGGAAGTTTACAGGCAGATTGAAGGGAGAGAAAACAGTGTGGTTTTGCTCGCTTGTATGCCTGGTGCTCTTTGGCAAAACCATTTGGGTTTGGCTTTTTTATTTAACCGGAGTATGTACGGAGCAGCAAGTCACCCTATAAGACAATGGCCTAAGAGGAGATGGAGAATGATGGCAACATCCTTGATTGTCTGATCATGGCTGTATGCAGTGGGGAGATGGTGCTCTAGCAGCCTGGTGTCGGCTCTTCTCATTCTGAACATCAACTATTCACCCTGTCAGTACAAGGCAACCTCTCAGTACATTTCTTTGCAATCCTGTGCAGGGGAGCCTGCTCAGGCAGGTATTTACATCAACCTACTTGTCTTGAGAGCACTCACTCTCAAGTGAGTGCATGGTTTGTTTTCGTGATGTGCTTGCATACACTATTCTGCTCTTTGTAGTTGCTTTGCCCTCCTTACAGTCCTTAGCATTCACTTTGGTATGACATACACCCTCTGGGCAGGCAGCTAAATACTGCAATTTTTTTTAGTTTGCTGCAGTGGTGTACAGTTTTATCACATAAATCATGCATTGGTTTAGCTGAATTATTTGCTCTATCAGTGCCCTTATATTTAAGGAGAGGTAATTTTATATATATTTTAAAATAAGGTCTTTGAAAACAATGATTAAGGTTTAGCATTTAGCTTTAATATGAGCAATTGGAGGGTTTATATCAGAAGCTGCGATTCACTTATAAAAACTGACTTAACTTTTTGTCATTTCTCTTTCCTGGGAAATGCATAGTATAACTCATTTGCAGAGAATAGCAGAATCTGCTTTAACAAAAGGCATGCACAATACCATGTTGCAACTTTTATCCAAAAATGGTATTAAAATTTTCTTGATGTAGTAATAGCCAAAACAATTAATTTTTTCAAAATGACCTTGCAAAAGCCAGCTCTGAACAGGAGGCAACTGTGACCCAGAATGAGTGTATAGAGGTCTGATGCCCCTGGCTGATTTAAGCAGATGCAAGAAAAATTAACCCATTTGGTGACCGCTAAATTCCCATTATATGAGACAAGTTATTCCACAGAGCTTGAGGAACAGGTGTTAAAACATTACTATATCCAGCATCATTCACATGTGTTACAAAGACTGTATCACCTAACAAATTAAATGTGGAGGTCACTAGGAACAAAGTGGTGGCTAAAGCAACTTCTAAACTGTATGACTTCTGGGGCTTTGGGTTGGTATCTGTCATGAACCATACTTGCAGGTGAGAAGGAAATGGGTGTTTTTCTAGGAAGATTATTCCCAGGCAACTTTCTTGCTGTGTTAAAAGAATCTTGGAGTGAACTTAGAATAACCTGAAAATTCACAGCAAAGTGTTCTCTTACCATTTCAGATGCTCTTTCAAGTTTTTGCCAATCTGAGACAGAAAGCAGTATTTCTTTTCTTCTTGCTTTATCTTGCAAAGCAAAAAATAGGAAGTAGGTATTTTTAAATTTAGAGATAAATAAGTTTCTATCTTCATATTATAATTTCAAAAACATTATGTGTTTTTCAAAATCTATGCTGTTTCAACCATCTTTTGAGAAGTGGGGAGCTTTCACAGAGTGTTTTTCAGACTTCTCTGCTATAGCTCCTCAAGCAAAGTACAGGTAAACTAAAAAATCAAGCTTGACATAATGTTCTAAATGTAGCTTTTGGCATCAAAAGAATTAGTTTTATTCATTACATTCAGTAGAACAACATAAATTGGAGTTTCTGAAAAATCTAGTTGCTTTTTCTTCAGATGTCAGAAAACAAAATGAGATAGCGAGTTTCTATTGCCTAACTTCACAAATTTTTGGTCTTCAGTCTCCTACTCAAAAATGATAGTACAAAACAGAAGGATAATAAAAAGTAATTTACTGTATTGTCCAAGTTACTCTTCTCTGAGGAATTAAAATATTCTCAGACTTTCCCTATCTATTTATATGATGCTATTTTAATTGCATGTCAGTGGCTTGGAAAAGGGCGAGTGACGAATTGCGCCCACAGGAACGTTTGGCACATAATATTTTTGGACTTTCAATTTGACGCAGCTCACTCAAGGCGATAAACATGACACTCCTGGAAAAGGAGTGTATTACAGTCAACTCGATGTCACGATTATTAATCCCCAATCAATCATACAAATGTCTGTGGCAAGCTAAATTAAGCAAACAGACAAACAAAACCAAAACGCGAAACAAAACTCCAAAACTAAACCAAAATCCAAGCAAGCATTTGTCCTTCTACTTGTTTCCCACCCAGCCCCAAATGACAAAACAGTACAGTGCATTTTCATGTGTTCATCTGGGCAAAGACACTGCAGGTATAATTATGGTTTGTTGATCTCTTAAGGAGGATGTAATATGTTGTAAAAGACTATTTATCTGAAAAATGTTTTTCAGGCAAGGGAGAGTGGAACATTGTGATTGAACTGGAAGGAATGGTCTTCCTGAAGACAGAGGAGGGTACTTGAATAGTTATAGCAAAGGATAAAGAATCCAGGATTTTTTGGTCTGTACTCTCTCCTATCACTGATTCATTATATTTTACAAATAGACTGTGCAAGTCATTTGTAAATTACCTACTATAAAATTTGGCCACTGTTTTCTTTTCATATAGATGTCTTTCATAGCAATGATGTACATACGTTCATGATGAACTCTAGAAGCATATCAAAACCTCTTTGGGATTTGTAACCAAAATCCTGTACTACCTGTATTCAGAGGATTTGCACATTTCCTAGTCAAAACCACTTCGTCATATCCCTTTGATGAAGCTATAAGCACCTATAAGCAACTATAAGCATTGAATATTGTACATAGTTTTTTAACTCACTAGCTTTACTCAGAGTTTACTTCCAGGGACCACATTCATCTCCAGGGCAGACCAGGCATCAATATATACCCTTTCTTCTCTAAAACTATGTGAAGGACATTTTGTCTAGTGCTTGCTATTCTTGTGTCCCTTTGAAATTTCTTAGGCTAATATATCTGCAGTCTGACCAGGCCTTAGCTTAAATTCAGCAAATCTTTGCTGGCAGTTGCAGTTGATGAAAAAGAAGTAATTTAATTTTTATGAGTGTCTGTAACTTAAGGCAGTCCTCATGGAAATACAGTATCATCAACATAACTGATTCAAGACCTCCACTATTTTATAAAAGCATTCTAACTTCTGGTTGCTGATCTGTATCTGAGTCCTTTTGATGGCTGGTGTTTATACATACACCTCTCCTTCAAGGGGAGAGCAAGATAGGGAACTTCCCCTTCTGGAATGAGTAAAGCCCGTATCAGTCAATGACCTCTTATGTTTTTCAGGCAGAAGCCCTGGATCTTGAATTTCTTAGAAACTCCAAATTTGTTGATAAGATTGTAAGCCTGATAATCTCAGAAGTGCCATTGTGCAGCTCAGTATAGCTGCCCCAGCAGTTCCTCTGACAAGGCAAAACAAGTAGCATTTATAATAATTTCCCTACAAATGACCCACAGCAATCAGCTTTGAAGTGCAATAAAATAAATCAAATGATCTACTTCCTGCTTCCTTAGGGGGTAGTAGGAAGATGGGCCAAATGAATCTTGTTTTGTCTTCATGAAGAGTGATCTCAGGAAATGTAATTGACCTCTCTGCTTTAATTATTAAATATCTGGTCAGACCTAAGTCTGATAAGTAAGTTCTAGACATAGTTTATTATTATATAGAAATGTGCTGAAATGGAAGTCCTTTAGTTAGTCGGAGTTACAAGGGTACTGTACTGATCCATACACTTAATTCTCACTTATCAAAAATATCTTTGAAGTGCTAAAAAATTTGTGTTAAGCACATTTTGAGACAAAAACCAGACAATCCTTGCCTTGTACTGAGTACGTGGCATGTGCAGAAAGCACAAGAGATGGAGCTGTATATATTTAAGGGAAAAGGATGTTTTATATTTTGTGCTTTTAATATAATATTACTGTTGCTGATGCTTGGGCATGAGCTTCAGAAGAAAAAAGGCTTTAGGAAGATTTGCATGAGGACTGTAATCTCCCAGGCTGTGCTGGAATAGCCAGGCTGAGGTCCAAAGACACATGCAGCTGCATTCATAGAAGAATAGAGGCAATAAGCAGTGAGTGTCAGGCAATGCAGCAATAGCATAGGCCAACGTGCCTCTTGCAGTTCCCACCATATTGAAGTGGGAGATGTAATGCCTGTTGTGGCAGGTTCAAACTAACTCACATGTGTTTGCCTGCTGAGGGAATCCCAGTTTTGCACATTGTAGCAGACTCTTGTTTCCATAATCTGGCAAATTTGTACTTTGAGTAAAGATACTATCCAGGCTGGGATCAATGGAAGGGTAAGAAATAGTACCTATTTCTGTACCTTGACTGTAAAAGAAATTTTGTTTGAGAGAGATCTGCTGTTTATCCAGGATAATGTTGGTGGTTTAACATTTTTTACTTAGAGCCTTGTTGTTGACAATAAAGGAATTATGTTTCAAAGTGAGGATTTGCTAGAAGATATTTTACAGGTTTTAAAAGTAGTATTGTCAGGAAGGATGACCTGGAAAAGGAAATTGTCTTTCTCTTACTTCCACTGGTGAGAGTTTCAGAGGACTGAGTTTTTTAGTGCAAGAAGGCAAAGCAGGATCCCGAAATTGAACTGTCATTTCCCACTACTGCAATAGAAGAGATGACATAAGTCACAGTACAAAGGTAACTAGTTTTACTCTTACCCTTGGCAAGGTTGATGATTAAAAGTCAGACTTAACTTTTAGATGAGGAGCCAATATAATGCAGAAGCATGTACTCCAAAATTAAACACACATGAGAAATGAGGCTAGAAGGGAGGGAAGGAAACAGTAAAACAGAAACCCTGTCAGCCCCTTACATCTCCCACTTTTATTATTGGTTTCTTCTCTCTGCTGTACTTTTGTAAGTACTACTGTAAAAAAACAAAACACCAAACAAAACCACAAACAACTCCCTTCAAACCAACAACAAACAAAAAAACCCCTCACAAAACCGAAGAAACCAACCAACCCCCAGCCCTACCACTACCAAAAACCCCACAAACCAACCCAAAACCCTCTTAAGACAAGCAACTCCCATCCCCCCATCCCCTTCTCAACAAGGCAAAGATTCTGGTGCTGTGACCCTGCCAAGTTCTCATGTGAAGGGAATCTATTTAAATGATTCCTAGCAGTTGGGCAAGTCCTTTGTTTATTGCTTTTGGAGATGAAAAATATGGCCTGACTTTTCTCTAACTGCTGCCAGATATTAAGCTGTCAGCCTTCCAGTGTTCATTCAGCACACGTTTTCAGTGAAGCACAGAACGTCACAACTAACTGATGATCGATCCAGAATACCACGAGTGCCTTGACCAAATAACGCTCTTAATGGTAAATGTGGAGGATCTTAATCTGACCTTCCTTACATTGATTTCATAGCCCTATTGCCTTCCATGGGGGCACTTCTCATTTATATTGTGAGATCAGAATCAGATCTTACACTTCTGTTTAGAAGGTAATGCTATCAGCTTGGCAACTTTTTTTTTTTACTTTTTTTTTTTAATAGAACCGGCAAACTAACACTTTTCCTTATTCCACTTCAAATTAGTCTTCATGGGTAAATCTACTTACGGCTGCATTAAAGAGGTTACTGTAATCAAGTGCTAATGCAGTTCTTACAGTTAGGGGTTTGGACATTTTTATTTATGTTTTGTAGTAAATCTGGAGAAAAGATTCACACAGTAGCTTGCTCTGATATAGCATGTATCTTTGCTGCTTAAATCACTGGTCTCATTTATGTATTTGCTCAAATTTTCCTTACAAGCCTGGGGTTTAAATGTATGCCAATATGTAGTCTTCAGTTCTTTTGATTATACCTAGCACCCCACCAAAAACTAGTCCCAGAAGCCTTGGTAGGAATACAGTCTTAAGAGATGATTCCTGCTGCAAAGAGTTCATGTCCTGAATCTAACTTGTGCACATGTATTGATCCATGTAAATCTAGGCAGAAAGTGATCAAACACTGTATTCTAGGGACACAGAGCCTGGGAAGAGTGTGATTTAGGATAACATTTGGCCATCTGAATTTGGAAGCAGAAAGTGGGAGAATGTTTCATAAGGAAAACAGCACAGTAGCTCTTTATGAGGGAGGAAATTGTGGGAGCCGAATCTTATCTGTGCACATGTATTTCTGTGGAAAAAACTACAGAGACAAACTGGGCCAATTTTCATGGCTTCCTATACAGACAGCTATCTTGATCTTGCTAGCCCTCTACATGCCCTGCATTAGGAGTTCCACACAATCCTCAATTTTCTTTTACAATACAAATGCTACTGGAGAATAGCTGACATATTACTCTTGCCCTATACTGGTCTTAAAACAATTTTCCCTTCCCTGTGTGAATCCTTTCTTGTAATGTTTTATACAATGAAGGCTTTTACTTACCAGCAAAAATTGGCTGTGTAATCTCCCCTCTCACACACACACATTGTTTTTCTTCCTGCTGTTTTTTATAACAAATCCATTATTTGTGTGTCAACTCATAAATTGATAACAGCAATGTCATTGTCTGAAAACAATATCCAAGAGATATTAATTTCCACTAAATATTCTAACTAATCCTGCCAAAAGAGTAATTTTTTCTGGCATTAGGAAGCATCTCTCTGATCTTCAGGATGATCAAAATCATTGCCATCTAAATACTTTCCTAATTTAATCATATTCTTTGTGAGGGATGTGTAGTTTTTTAAAATTTTATTTTATTCAACAAAGTTTTCAAACCCTATGAACAATAAATTATGAGTTCTGAGGACTATAGCCTTCAACTAGTGTGTGAATGATGCTGTCAGTTTGAACTGAACTGCTTAATTCATTATCTAGATAAATGTTTGACTAGTATTGGTACCTAATAAAAAGGACCTACTGCTGCTGATAGTTCACACAATGCTGTCTCCTTAGTCCTTATGAATACATTTACTTCTACTGAGATAAACGGGTCGCAAAAATGCTGCAGCTCTAATGGTTGTTTTCTTCTATTAAAACTTCATAATCAAGACCAATCAAAGCAGATACATCTGAAAACCCATGGGATTTTCATTTTTTTGACTGGCATATCTGTGATTAACAATGGATGGTAACTTTGGCATCCATAAATTGCTTGATTAATTTGACAAATATAAAAATGTAGGCTCTGGAGAACTTCTTGTGATGCTTTTTCTAGAAGAGTTATTAAATGTTTTAAAGCAGTATCCCAGCCTCTGTGGAGTCTGAGGAAAAATAGGCTGCTCCTATGGTCAGCTCATGTGCTTCCATAGCACGTGTTTAACTCTACAGTACCTTGAGGGTGTACTGTACAACTTAGCATTGATTAAGCATTATTGGAAGTTTTTCATGGACTCTGAAGGAGCCAGAATTTCATCCACAAAGTTTACTGAAAGTTATAAAACATGCAATCTCTTTTCTTTTCAATGACAGAAACCTTTATTAACACAGAATGCAGGCTATGACTTCCTTCTTCCAGAACTTCAGCAAAATTGAATTACCTGCCAAGTCTCCAGCTCCAGTATGCAGCTGAATTTAGTTTGCAGTTAAATTGCTAGTATGAGGTATATCTGCACTGCATGAATGAGAGATTCAATGGCACAAAGGCTCCGTTGAGTAGAAGGTGCTGTTCTAGGTGACCAGATCTGCCAGATGATGGAGACTGTCTGGAGTGTGATCAAAATGCTCATGACTACCCTGACAGTATGTTTTAATGCAGCATTCTGTAGGATTATAAAGTTTGGATGTAATTAGGCATGGTTTGTCAGCAGCAAGGTGAGGGATGTATGTATTCAGAATGGATAACTGAAAACATTAGAGAATATTGTTATCTTAGTTGTGTAGTTAAAAACCTTTTGTAGAGGCAGGGTTTTTCGGAAGGGTATGACAAGATAATTATTAAGGGATGTGGTTCCAGATAATGATGTATATGTGATAATATATTCACTGGAACGTTGCTCAAAGCAATGCTGCACTTTGATCTGAGATAGCTGGGTCAGTTAATTTGGAAATCAGGTATGACTCTGTCAGTCTTTCTGCAGAATAACCAAGACTTCTGGTTGAAGTTAGTCATCTTTCCTTTATTTAATTGCAGTTTCTTGTAGGCTTACAGTTGGACTATTATGTACAAGTGAAGAATGTTTTGTGATTTCCAAGGGATTTCCCCCTTTCTATTCATATTGTGAATACAGAGGTGATGGTTGTTCACTGAAGGGCAGTTGTAAGAGTAAGAAAATCTCAGATATACCCTGCATTTCACATCATGTATACTTGAATATGTGGTCATTTTGGTAGTTGTAAGCACAAGAGAAAAAGACTTTGTCCCCCAATATCAACCTTACATCTCTCACAATGTTTTCAACAGTCTTTTTTCAGTAAGAGTGAACTCTTAATTGGCTTGGAATGCCTCCCATGTGGAAAGACTCCTTGCTGTCAGAAAAGTGCCTGTTGGCTGAAAAGGGGCATGGACTTGAAGTCGCAATTTACAAGTTTCCAGGCAAACGAAGCAGAGCTCCACAACATGCTCATGTGTGTGTTGAGGCAGTAACAGAGGCAAAATTTCACACATGCCTCTCCTAAAGGTTTCTGTTCCTCAGGTGTCTGTCAAATGCAAGAAGAAGGGGTTGGGTCTTCCTATGGCCCATATCCAAATTGCTTTCAGTGCACTAGAGCAGAGAGTGTGCTGCACCCCCAGAGACGGGGTCCCACTGGGCCCTGAGCATTAGCTTTGTGTTTGCCAGATGGTGCCTAGTTATCATTTTATGACAGACTGCTCTGCTTCAGGACTGTTTGTTTGTGGTCAATGCAGAATGAAGATGACTGCATGTTCTCTTCTTCACACCTATTTGTGCAGCTTTTGTCTTATCCAAAGAGCTGGGAAACAACTTGGAGAGCTGTGTGGGTAGCAAGGGAGGAATATGAGTTACCAGTGATTAGAAGAATGAAGAAATCCAGTACTGGCCATATTGAACAAAGCAGAAAAAGTGGATTTTAGCAAATTGGAAGGGAAACACAGCATGAAACAAGCCTATAGGTAAAAAGAAATCTTGGCCTGAAAAATTTTTCCCTCCAGGAATTTTTCCATAACTACACTTGAAAAATTTCTTAGGCTTGAAATAAAGCCAATTGCAGCTCTTCTGAAAAAAAATCACATTTTCAGTGCGACCAGGTCCAGATAAATCAGCTCAGTGAAGTAAGAAGCCTTGTCCAGTTATTGGGTATTTGCATTTTAAAATCTCTGCCCACTCAGAACAAGGAATACTGACAAAAATGGATATGGAAAAAGCTGTGCTTTACATAGTAAGACTTACCAATGAGTCAAGACCTTGGGCACTGAACATTATTCTGATCAGGGAATAACTACATGTTATTTTTTGATAGCATCTTTAGCCTTTGACAGTGAATATATAGCCTCAATTTGTGTGTATAATTTGGGAGTAAGTGGATTGATGAGCAAGAGGCATGCTTGTGTTTCTAGAATTACTTGAAAACCTGGATGAGAGTGGTTACAGATTAAGGGTACAAAATTTGTGTTATATTTTGTGGTTGGTGTCTTTTGAACTTTAATTCTAGGTATCTTGTAATAGCATCACACCTACTAACCTACACTGTGAAGATCACTTCATTTGTGTGTGGTTAACTTCCAAACTTATTTCTTCCTGTTTGCTTTCCTGAAGCTTCTAAGTCTTTCTTTGGGGATGAATGTATCAGATGACATACTGGTGGTGGAGGGTTTTTGTTTGGTTGGGGTTTTTTTTAAATATGAAAGGCAACTTGGAGACCTTCCAGTGTCTCTTAATTGAGCTGTTCCTCCCAAACACATACTGGGTAAAGCTAGAAAATTGATACTTGCTGAAAGCTTAAGGAAGGGCAATATTAAGAAAATCTTTGTACTGTGCAATCTTCAGATTTTCTCTTGTCTTAAGGGGGAATGAAAAAAACCCTCAACATTTCTCTGCCAATGTATCTGGTTACCTGAGTTTAGAATTGAGTAATTGAGAAAGATGCTTTCTCGGCTCTGACCTGAGCAGGATACTCTCTGTTTCTTTCTATATCATTTGTTATTCACTTCCTGCCTCTCTCTTTAGGCAAAAAGGCTGGTCGTGATTGTGTGACACTTGGGTATAATAAGGCCAAATTATCAAAAGCTTCCAAATAGCAAAAAATAAACCTCAAAATCAGAATTAAAGCTTTCCTCTTCAAGTAAAATACAAACACTTTATGTTAATTATTGTTTTTTGCAACACGTGATGTGGAGCATTGCAAGCATCATACCCACAAGCCATGACTGGAGTCCTTATCAACAAATGACAATGCCAGCTGCAACACTCTTTGACCTCCTGCAGCTTCGTGGTGTTAGCCTACGTCTCCACAAGTAGTACAAGCAAATTTCCAGGTACTACAGATCTGCTGTTAGTGAGCTTCTGTTTAGAAGATGCTCCCTCTGTTGGTTAACCCAGAATTCCACTCTGTCTGTTTAAGCATCATTTAAAAACTCTAAGATCTGTATAGTACAGTTACTTCAATTCAAATTTGGCAAACTACATCAGCTTTCTGAAATGGTTTTTGAAGCCATCCCAAACTCTACTGTGCATTATCAAATTCATTTTAATTAAAGCTCAGTTTCAGTTGATAGCCTCAAGCCATAAACTCCATAACTCAATTCTTCTCTGGACCATGTTGAACAGACTCCTGCTGAATTTTGAGCTCAATATAAATCTGCACAGAGATTTTCTGAAGCTGTTCAAAGGGTGTTTCTCTGCAGTACTACTTCTTACTAGGGCAATTTAAAAGCAGCAGGTAGGTGTAATCACATGCTTTTATGTGTCTGAAACATAAACTTAGCTAAAAAAGGTAGCTTACCCTTACCTATCTAATGTATTTGTGGCTGCACCAACATTGTACTTTTTAATAGGGAAAAACACATAATCCTCTGTCAGGAGTAGATGGGACTGAGTTACTATTTATTGTCAGTTAAAGATGCAGTGGCCATGCTTACCTATGGGCCTAGGCGTTATGTAAAACTTAAAATGAAAAAGTATCTGTCTTGCTAGAAAACAGAAAACTAAAACCAAAAGAAGTGTAATCAGTATAATTTTTTTATTAGTGAAGAAGCAGAAGATAACCATTTCCAGCAACATGATGGAAAAGGTATTTGTGACAAGCCAGCTTGGATTTATCAAGGGCATACCAATGATGAGATGGGAGGTGGTGTTGATAAAGGGAGAACGATGTATGTTGTTTACCTCGCCTTTAGCAAGGCCTTTGGCATGGTTTCCCATGTTACTCTTGTAGCCAAATTGGTGAGATATGAACTTGCTAAGTGGATGAGAAAGTGGACGGAAACTGTCTGGACTCTTACATGTAAAAGTTCGTGATCAGTGAGGCAAACTGATGGCTGATGACTAGTGGCATCTCCCAGGGGTAGTTACTGAGGCCAGTGCTATATGATGTCTTCGTTAACAACCTGGATGAAGAGAGAGAGGTGCAGTCACAGCAAATTCATGGTAGCTGCTAAGCTGAGGGATGCATTTGATGTGCTGGAGAGCAAGACTGTTGTTCAGAGGGTCCTGGACAGGCTGGAGAAACGGGCTGGCTGGCAACTCCAGCACATTGGCACAGGCAGGTGCCACATCTGGTCCCAGCTGGGGTCACCCTGTGCAGCAGCATCGTCTGGGCCCACAGCAGGGAGAAAAGGACCTGGAGTCCCTGGGGACAGCAAGTTGTACACAAGTCAGCAGCAGTGTGCCCTTGCAGCAATGACAGCCAAGTACGTGCTGGGCTGTGTTAGTGTTTTCCCCATCTATTTGGCACTTGTGAGACTGCACCTGGTCTGGTAAATCTGCGCTGACTGTTCCCAATTGCCTTCTAGTCCTTCATGTGCTTGGGAAGGTCTTTGAGGAGGATTTGCTCCATTATTATCACAGTCACAGGAGCTGGGCTTACATGATACCCTCCACTGAATGACATGGGATGGGGTGAGCAGCTATTGTATGATATAGCATTTATGGAAAATCAGTAAAAGTAGCTAGGTGATTTCATTTCGTTTGTTACAGTCTCAACCATGCAACATCAACTTGTGACACTATGATACAAAGCCAATGTACCCGTTAACAATCTGCTTCCTTTGCAAAGGAACAGCAAAGGGAATTCTCATTCAAGAGGAATGCTGCCGGTGTAGCAAAAAACCCCAATCAACCAAACAAACCACTCCCAAACAGAAAAACAACCCCTGTATGAAACCCACAACTTGGAAGATCAGCTAAAATAATTGGGGAAAAACATGAAATGTCAACACTTCTTTACTTTATGGCCAGACTAAAATATACTGCAAACCAGCATTTTCTAAGTTAGTTTTTATATATATATGTGTGTGTGTGTATGCACACACAGTTTTGGAGCATTTTTGAGAAGCTTTCTGAATCTAACCCATGTTCTCAGAGAAGTTGCAGGCCACTAGTTACATACCATGGACCTAGATAATGATGAAAGACAGAGTGGCTTACAATGCTTGTGTCAGAAGTTTTTGCTGAAGTTGTTTCTGCCCTCTAAACTATTCCAACTACGTGTTCAAAAGAGCGATGAGATTGACATATTGTGGTTTTAATTCTTTCCATTTTAAGTGGATAGAAAATATGCTTCAGTTTCTGTATAGGTTCCAAAGCTAAGCTTTTTAAAATATGTTGTTATTATAATATGTATTTAATATAATATAAGTATATATTATATTTTTATTTATTTGTTGTTTTATTTTTCCTTTCTTTATCTTTCCCTAGCTCCTCTTTCTGTCTCACTTAAGGATAGATGTTTGTATTTCAATTCTTTGGGTACTTACCCGTTTCCATAACTCCTCAGGATCCAAAGATCACTTTTGTCAATTTTATCACTTGCCAACTTAGATACATTTAACTTGTTTAAATATTCTTTAACCTATTGGTAATTTTTTTTTTTTATTGCATTTCTTGATCCTTTTTAATAGTAATTGTGACTAGCATTTTTTCAAAGTTCAAATTTTAGTAAAAACTAAAGGAAAAGGGGCACTTAACATTTCAGCCTTGTGTCATCCGTTATTTGCTCACTTTGCACAGTTAAGTAGTGGACCTGTACCGTCTTCTGTTTTTCTTTTACATTTAGAAGTTTTATAGAATCTTTCTTACTGCCTTTGTCCCCTGTTGATTGAAATTCCTTTAAAGCCTGAGTCCTTCTTGCATGTCTATGCCCTTGTATTGTTCTTTTCTACTCATCATCAGCAACATGTTTTTGTTCCAAGTCTTTGTACCATCTCCCTTTCGTTGCCAGGTCATTGAAGAGCCCTATTGCAGTGACCATCTGAAACAAAAGCTTCTCTCTGACACACTTGTAGAACTCCAGGGCTATTTTGGGGATATGTACTCACCTTCTAGCAGTTGTCTGGGTGATCTTTCTGGTTGCTGCAGTTCCTAATTTTGAATGTTTCTTACAATTCTTTCTTACTTATGAAGAAATCAGACTATTTCCCCAGCAAGTTCCCATGTGTTGTGTGAACAGACTAATACCTGCATAAAACCATGTATATGGTTTAAAGATGGGATAAGCTGTGCAAGCACAAAGTTGTTTTGTACCAGTCTCTGGATGCCTTATGCTTTTCTTTCTGATAGTTTTTGTTGTGTTTTTGTTTTGTTTAAAAAAACCCCCACAATTAATTTAAAAAGTGATCTTCTAAAGTTTTTGACTAAAATATGTCTTTGATCTTAAACAGTGAGGGACAAATTACTTCTCATGTGTGTCTATGAAATTGCTGTTGATATTAGTAGGAGACCTGTGAGGATTGTTTTCTGCCAACAGAGCTGTGTAAGGTATGGAGCGCAATATGGCCCTGATTCCTTTGGGTGTCCCAATTCAAGGCTGACTTGGACCGAATCCAAAGAAATCCAAGGCTGAGACATTTTTGCTTCTTATAGTGAATGTAATTTGGTAAAGTCTTTAGGCTTGCACTGACTTGGTCACAAAGAGATCAGCTTGAGCTCTGGCAATTTTCTGTGCGCATGCTCTTAGCCTGTAGGAAAACAACATCATCTAGGAGCAGGTTAGGATAGATTGTGCAATCTTGCATTACTATGAATATATACACATGTGAACAATTTAAGCTGATATGATCTGTGTCACCTTATTAAGTTTTGTGAGTGAGCTGATACTGATGAAATCAAAGTATAAAATAGTCTCTCAACTCCTCAGCTGTCTCTAATGTCCTTCAATTTTCTGTATTTGAAGGGCATAAATTTCAAATATTTTCCATATTTTGAATTTCCTTGCACCTATATAAATCAACAATCCAGAGCTGGTGCCTTTTCTCACAGAGAATATTTTCCCCAGATTCTGTAAATGATTTTTAAATCAACAAACAAGCCTTCAAAGCTTTTATTTTCTGTTTCTGTCTTACTAAAACAGCTGTTGATTGAATTTAGAAAAGAATCATTATTAGAGGAACCAATATCAATAAAATCCCTTATGGGAAGGGGGAGAGAGAAAGCTTAAATTGGTTGGTGGACAAGAACTGTGCCCTATCAGGCAGTGATACATTAGTCACTAATGCTTGATGATAGACCCACAGTGCACACAGCTAAACTGTCAACATTTCTTAAAGGGTGACCGCATTTGCTGTGCTTTATCTGACAAAATATATTTGGTGTTTAATTTAAAGCTCTGCTCTAGTAATAGAAAAGGGCTCTTAATATTGCATTAGTGAGAAAGCACTGAGCATCCAGTTCAATAAAATAGATTTTTTTTTTTTTTCCTACTTTAGGAATAAGATGGGAAAGTAGATAATGTGCCATTTACAACTTCTGTTATGTGAATAGAAAAGCTACCCTAGCAAATGCTTGCTTTACATTTCCTTTGTTAAATGAATGGAAGAGACTGAGAACTTTTCATGATTTTTAAAGCTTCTTTCACAAGTGTTCACAGTGAAAACTTATTCAAAATTATTCTGAAGTTTTCAAGTTTTTTTTCTCCTAACAAGCACTGCTAGTAATGAGAGATCATGGGATCAGCATGTAGTTGCAGACAGTCATTCTTCTTCTGATGCAATAGGAGGGAAGGATTTTGTAGTGCAGGATAACGAGGAAGGAAGGCCTTCAGAGCTGAATACCTGTTTGCTATGAGAGGAAAGCTGTGGATAACTGAGCTGGTCATTAACTGTGTGTGATATGTTTGCACTTATATTTTGAATACTATTGTATCATTGTGGGTTCCACCCCCACATTACCAAGCCAAAACTCTTGAATTAATAAGCCTATTTTCTACTGACATCACCATGAAGTGATGCAGTTCCTCATGCAGAGAGGTGGCCTATTAAATCAAGAGTGAAGCACCCAGATACATATTTTTGGTGTCACATTCATAAATGTAGGGAAACATTAGTCTTATCAATGAGTTTCTGTCATGTGACCACACCATGAAAGAACAAGCAAGAATCCCAACCCCTGCCAAAGAGTCGGTAGAATTGTTTAAAAATGTATTTGGACAACTGGATGATAGATCATAACATCTCTTCAGATTGTGTCTGAGTCATGTGCAGCTGTTAATTTTACTACCTTTATAAGTTTAGTAGAGAATAAGGGTTTAAGATATGGTAGTATTGGTGGATATCATCTCATGGGATGATATCATCGTAAGCAGAAAGGGTATCCCCACTTTGCAAAGCATTCACATTTGTGTGTTCCATGGAGATTCACTTTTATCACAGACTTTACTTTTTGAGAGGAGTGAAGAGCTGCTCCCTCCTCTGTCAGGGTTCATAATCACAGGGCAATAATGTCATGTTCTGTGAGGTCCTTGTGGAGAGGAAAATTAAAAGACTTCTCACCTTCAGGTAAAAGAAGTATTCAAGTTTTCACACCTCTTATAAGCTCCTTTGTGTCAGGAGCTGCAAAAATACTTTTGTCTGTATATTCAGAAACCCTTTATCCAGGCAGTGTCTTGTGTATTTATACAGGTTTGCACCAGGAAGTGGTGGCTTGTGGTTTGCAGTCCCAAACTCCAGCTAGGGTCAGTGTCATGGTTAGGTCTTGTTGGGCTTCTGTCTTCTACTTGATTTAGTGGCTGGATTTAAATGGCTGGACCTGCCCACTTATTGCAGGGCAGAATTCCGTGGTTGTTTTGGCCTCAGCTCAGGTCCCAACAGTTTGGGTAACAGTAGTAGGTTTTCATTGCTCCTTATGGTTTCAGTAACCATTGATTTTTCCTCGGGCAACTTTAATAATTTGCAAGGAACACAATGTAATAGTAATTCAGCAAAGGCAATGAAACTGAAGTGTAAAAAAAAAAAAAAAAAAAAAGAGAGAGAAAAAATATTCTGAACATTAGAAAAAGTCTTGTTTGCACCTTTTAGGCTACTTACTTGCTTATTTGTTGTTTTGGTTGTTTTTTTGTTTTCTTCTTGGATCCCCCAGTTCCTGATAGCCATGAGGAATTCAATGAACTCTATGGTACTCCTTACTGTGTTTTTCTCTACTTAGAAACCGCACTTTTTATCCACCAACTGTTACACGTTTTCTCTCTTGAGTTCCATTGTGTGTGTTTACAAGCCAGACGTTGCAGTTCAGAATAGCTCGAGGTGTAATTTCCTAGCAAAAAACCCACCTGTGTTGTCCTTTAAAGGTTGGTAAATGGTGCTGTACAAAGCTGTTGTCTGTTTTCCTGCCTGAATTAACATCTTGGAATCATAAAGCAAATGCATAAATATCACACAGATGGGACACACAATACTCATAAAATTATTACTGGTGTACTGAGATTCCTCACAGGACTCATTGGGAGAGGCAGCATTCTCTGAATTCTCTCTTGCTCTCTGTTTGTGATGAAGTTGATGTACAGCAGGGTCACGAAGTTTTTCTTTCCAAAACAAGTTGCTAGGTACATCAATATGACTATACCTGGTTACATATTTTTTTTTTTCACACTATATATTGATTGCAAGATTTTTCAATTTATTTATAACATATTTTCAACAAAACTTCACAGTTTCTTCCATGTATTCATTCCTTTTTCATTTTCCTAATATGCTGCAGAAATAGTATCTGGAGGAGGTGACTGGGTTTTGTTTGGTTGTGGATTTTTTTTCCTTTGTTTTGTTTCTTACTACTTTTCCACTTTTTTAATCTTTCTACTTGTTGGAGGCTTTTTGAATAGCTGAAAAACCCCAAACAATACCAAGAACAAAATTATACATAAATATTTGAAATATTCTTGCTCTTAGATTGAGCAACAAAAAGGAAATAAAAGAAGAATGGAAAGATAGGAGAAATGAACTTAGGCTGTTTTGATCATTTTAATTCATAAAGTTTTTTGGGAAAGTGTTGCTTTCAAAAATAAATATTCTTCTTGGGAGGTTTCAGTGCAAGAGAATTATTTTTTAAAAAACTAAATATCTTAAAAGAAAAATTTCCTAAGTATCTACTAATATATTTGTGTGTGTGTGTGAAAGAGAACCCTATATTCTGGATTTACAGTGCAAAATATCTGTCAGAAGGATCAGTGTAATTTTGGGGATAAGAGAAGAAAGAATTGCTCACTTGTTTTGTAAAGCTGAAGCTGGTCCAAACTGTTCATGACTGTCACTGAGCAAAACTGAGAGGGGAACATCTCAGACGAGGGGCTGTGTGAGATGGCAGAGCTCTCTGGTGGGGGCAGCTTGGGAGGCTGAGCTTGGGGCTGGGTGACAAACTGCAGTGAAGAAAAGCTGTGTGCACCATAAACTCAGGGACGGCACTACTTGGACTGGGAAAATGGGACAATTGTGTTATATACTGGTATACAAATATTTCTGGAGAAGCAGATGCTTTCTCTCTTTGTATTCTGAGTAGGGCTCTTCAGGGACCTGGTTTCTTGATACAAATTATGCCTTGATGAATAGCAAATGCCCCAGGGGGGACGCAGGATGTTCCTGGTAGCTCTGAGTGTGCTGTCACACAGTGGAGAAAACCCACATTGCTGGTTTTAAATGGAGCTCTGCCAAGATACAACCCATTGCCTCACCCCTGAACGTCCCTGCATCAGGGGAAGTTGAGTCCTGCTCAGCTCAGATGCCTTTCCTCCCTGACAGCTGGCACCAGCATGTGCCCCAAGTGTAGGACTGCCTCTGTGCCTTGTGGCCTGGCCAAAACCAGTTCCAGGTCCTAGTGGCTACAGAGCATCCCTGAGCCTGGGACCCTGGAGACCATTTGACCCGTTATTGTGAGTCAAGGGGGCAGAAATTTGGACTTTCTTTTGGAGTCCTCCATCATCCCGATGCATGGCCTTTCTCCTCTGACCTCCATGCAAATGAATCAAGCAGCTGACCGCCCTCAAATAGAACTGCCGACCCAAAATGCATTTGAAATTTTGTAAGGACAAGGCACTTGGCCATGGCATACACAAGGCAGGCTGAGTACCTCCATTTACTGCAGAGAGACTCTGAATTCCTCATGAGGTTGCATCCTCCATGGGTTCATGCGAGGGAGGTGGAACTCCTAAGGTCTCTCAGCTCAAACAGATGGTGAAAGGAAGGGATTTTCTGGTTGATTGCTTCTTAATTTCCTCTCCATTATTTCAGACCCAGTTGTGCAGTTGCCTGTAGATCCAAGCATGCAGAGCCTCTCCTGTTGAGTTCCTCAGGACACAATTTGCTTTTCTCCTAGTGAAATTACCAGAGACTACACTGAGAACTGCCACCCTAAACTTCTAAAAAAATCCTGAGACATCACCCATCTCATGTTTCTCCCTCTTTCTTTGTTCAAGGGCAGATGGAGCATAAATTTTGATGTATCTTTCCTTAACCCTTTGCAACTATTTCCAAGTTTTGCTAAATGTGATCTTGTTTATGGCCCTGGTCAATCTTGTGAGAAGTTGTTATGGAGGGGACAGTTATAAGTCTTATATCACCTGGCAAGTGAAATTGGTGTGTTTTGCAAACCCAGTGGAGTCTGATCCAAATGAACTGAATGTAGACCCAGTATTAACAGACTCCTGGCACTGATGATATCTCGAATGAAGACTCATTATTCAGATCTTGGTCTGCAGTTGTTTGATTTGTAAGCTTACTAGCAGCATAAGTGCTCCTGTGACCCCCAAACTCCTCAGATGTTCACAGCCAAAATAGTCTTTGTGAAATTATTCCATCTGCATTTGGGATGATTCCAGGTAAGCAGGCAGTGTAGTCGCACATTTGGAAAGTTATTCTGATTCATTGCTTGTGCCTTCTTGCACTTTTCTTGCACTTTTTTACATATCTCTCTTTAAAATATATTATTTTTATGCTTGTGTTGAGTGAAGTTGTGCAAAGTATGCTAATTGGTGCATTAAATGGTTTGGGTGAAGCCAGGGCTCTATTCCCAGCAGTGCTGTTGTGGTAGAGTGCCACCTTGAATGAGGAACAACTTCTTGGTTCCTTTGTGTTCCTTCTCATAATTTGCCCTTGCAAAGCTGACTAGTAAGTTGTCTGGGTCTTTGCTGCTGCTGTAATTAGGAGTGCTCTTCAAGGTTCTGGTGCATCAGGTCAGCCAATAATGCTTTGGTATGTGAATCCTGGGAGATTCTTTATTCTCTTTTTATATTCTGAAAGAAAGATATTTGTTGGCTGTTTATTGCAGCACCTAGTACAGGATTTGATCAAGGCACTTGTTCACACAGTACCAGCTTTGGTTTTGGCAATGGTAGAACAGATGTGGTGTGCTGTGTCTTCCCTGTAGAGTTAACTGTGGTTATAAAAATTGATTATTTCCCATAACTGGAATCTTTTTTCTATAGCCAGGCACAAACCAGACTTTCTTCCCATTTGCAGGACAGATTGCTACTGCAAATATTTTATAACTGGATTAAAGCACATTGCAGGTTTCTCATGTGTTTTTGATGGGTCAGTAGAATAAGAATTAAGTCCATTGAAACATTTATTTCCGTAACACTGAAATACTTTTTACCTTCTTTAAATCTCATGTGTTTAAAACAAACAATTGTGAAACACCATCTCATTTGACAAAGCATATATACCAAGAGTGTCAAAAAGAAAAATTTCTCTTCCACCAGTACCAATCTATTCTTACATAAATTTTGGGTTTGAAGAAATTGTTTTCCAGCAGAATAAATGTGGTAGGGTTTTCTTGAGCTCTTGAATACGCCTGAATTCTTTTGTGGTTTTTACTCAAGTTGCCTGCATGACCAGGCCCATGCACAATGGTCATCACTGGTCCACTGCAGCTTTCCTGTGACTGCCACAGGATCCTAGAGATGGGACAGGATTTGCTATAGAGTTCATGTAGAAATGTATCGGAGGAACAGGACCTAGAAGTCTCTTATGTCATTTGCAAGTGGATGCATTACAAGTGTAAATGATCAGTTAACTGTATTACCTGGAGTTAATGATCCTGTAATTACCCTGGAGTTAAGATACTCTGAGTTCAGATTTTTAGGAACATATGCCCTTTAATAGTCTGCAGGGCTCATTGTGAAGTGTGAGGTAATTGATGGTCTGTGACTGTTGAGAAATATGGTGATGGATTTTAAGTGACAATGAATAGTGAGGTCTCTTAAAGCAAGCAAAGCACTAGCTGTTTTAGCTGAAAAGTAATTCACAGTGACTTAATCTCTTGGATGTTGTGCCTCACTGTTTTTTAGCTTGTAGAGGCTCAAGGCAAAACCAAATAGGAGTTGATGTTTTAAGAAGTGGATTATATTTGGCTATACAGCTGGAGACAGCCTATTATGGAACATGTGAACTTTATCTGGACTGTTAATTTTCCTTTTGACCAGTAAGAACATTTGAATAGGCCCAGTCAAAATGAGATTGTCTGAAAGGGTGATTATGCTTTCATCAGTGAGACTTGCACCAGGGTAGTCTAAAAGATCTTTGTTTTCTCATGGCTTGCAAAACTGAAAGTCTTCAAGAAGCAGACTGAAGACAAATGAACTGTCAGAAATGTAAATATCAAGATAGAGGGGCAGAACCACAACTGATATAAATCTATTTAAGCTTTATTGATTTCCACCCCACCACCCACCCCAAGCTGAGGATGTGGACCAATACATTTAACGTCCATTAGTGGTATATTTAAACAAAACTAAATAAAAGCTCAGAAACATGATTACAGTTTCTAAAATTTCAAACCTCTCAGCACTTTCTTAGTTTTATGCATTTGATGCACCTCTGTTTTATTAATGCCCTTCCTGTGGTATTTTAATACACTTCAGGGTACTGTTGAAGACAACTGCCTTTTCAAAGTATTAAAAGAAATCTGAACAGATGCAAGAATTCAGTGTTGCATATAACTGCAAACAGCATCCCTGTTGTATAACTTGGATTCAGATTTCTCAGAAGTATTATGATATTTGTTAACACTCAAATTTCTATTCTTTGTTAAACTAAGTAAAGTTCATGTGTCTGTGTGGCAATAGCTGACAGCGAAGGTTAGATAGCCTTTCTCTTTACATCAGCTTTTTGTGCTATTACCATGAATACGTATGTCTGGTACTGCCACGATAAACAAACTGGAGTGAATGTTAGCCCTATAATTTTTGGGTTTAGTTGAACTACAGTTTTGAAACTGGTCCATAAATTTAGCTACCAAGTCCATACTTAAGCACACAAAGATGACCTGATGTTCAGGATAGGAAGAGCTGACTGAAAATCAGATTGTTCTTACATATATTGTACAATTTATGAATTTTGATTGACGTTGTGAAGTAACTTAATGCCTTTTTGTGGAGCTAGTCATATACTCTTAGGCATAATTAGGAGGGTGAATTATGGTTCTTCCAAGTGAGTCTCATTAAACTCTGGTTTTCATCAGAGGAGAATGTCAGGAAAAATGATCTGGAAGCAGCCTATGAAAAAGCTGTTCTCTGGTCTCTAGCATGAGGCTTTGCAGTCTGAAAAAATCTGCAAAAGGAAAAAAAGAAACTACTAGGTACTACAGTTTACTAGCCTAAAGAAATAGCAAAAGTGAAAAAGGAGCAGAATAAAAGGTGATAATGGACACATAGAATTCCTTTACCTCATTCTTCTTTTATAGCTGGAGGGGTAATTTAGCTGCAGGGCCATGCAAGAACGAAGGAACTGTGCAGAAAAAAAAAAACAAACTATGAGAATAGTTTATTCAGAGAATAAACCATGCACAGAACAAAGAATCCTGGACTACTAAAATAAGTTTGCTCTAAGTTGAAATGCCAATCAGGACTGATGAAGAAACTGAGGCAGAGCACTAAAAGTAGATTTTATTTTATTCCCATTATATCCATCAGTTGCCCTGGTTTCTTCAGACTCTTACTGTAGGTTTCATAGCATAATTTAGTGACAGAGTTATCTTGACCATTACACAAGTACTTTTCTTTATATCTATCTTTTACATAATTAATATGGAGTTTAATCATTTAATTTGTGAAGCTTAAATGATTAAAATCAACTAATTAATGCATATAATTTATTTCTGGCTACTGTACTTTGCTTCAAGTATGTGTTCAGATCTAGGAAATGATGATATACAGATATATTTATTTAAAAACAATGACTACATATTCACATATGATAGGAAAATAACTAAAATTGTAACCGTGAATATTGTAATTTATTGCAGGATCTTTATGGGCTTTCCCATTTTCCTTTATTCTCCCTTTTCTCTGGAGGGTAATTCTCTACAAGTACCTCTCTACTTGGAGAAGTTGACTATCATGACATAATAAGTTCCCAGAATAAATTCCTATTTGAGTTCTGATGCATGTGTAACAAATTAACCTGTACAAAAGGGAGAGAAACTGAGAACTGAAAGCAATGGTGTCTTAAAAAATTATTTATGTTTATTTCTCATAATTAATTTTTTAAGACACCATTGCTTTCAGTTCTCAGTTTCTCTCCCTTTTGTACAGGTTAATTTGTCATTTTTCTCCCTGTTCTTCCACTGCAGAGAAGCGAGCTATTCAGCACATGATCACAGTCACATCATTGGCTTGCTGCAAAACGAAATGTTATGTTAAAACAGGGGATGTCTGCTGCGACTCTCACACATCTTTATCTTTAAAGCACATCAAGGACAAAGTGGTGCTGCTGCCACTACATGCTATGTTATTAATGCTGCTCTAATTAGGCCAATCAGTTTTAATTAGTATACTGTCATGTAACAATCTCATAAAATACTTTGTGCAAGAAAATTGATCTGGCTCTAATGCTAATTAGTTTGCTAGACTCCCTGCTTTATAAATGGGAATTGATTGCTTCCTTTCAGCCCTTCTTTCTTTCCTTTTCAGTAATTCTCCCATAAACTCCATATTCACTTCTATTTTTCCTTTCATGATTTTTTTTTTTTTTTAATGTCCCTGTGTCTCCCTCAATTAAATCTGCTCACAAACCCATCTCTAGTGTAACCTGTAAAGAACAGGGCTTTATTACTTGTCAGAGAGAGCCTTCCTCAGTTAAATTTTTTCCTCTCAGGAATTTACCAGATCAGAGACCCATAATCCTCAGGACTGTCTCAGAACTAAAGCTGACAGGGTTAGGCCCAGGTCAGCCCACTCGTAAATCAAAGCCAGGAAGGAGCTAAGGCTGTGCCTGGAATCGGAGATTTATAAAGACAGTAGAATTAGCATTACAAAAGAAATATTTTATTGGCTTTCACATGGGATTTGTTTACTGCTAGTATACTGCAGAAGAGTGAAACAATAAGACTAATAAATCGGAGAGCAAGCAACAGATAAATCAAGTACTTCTTACTGCACTTAAAAGCTCTTTAAAATTGGGATTAATTTAGTAAATTGTGAACAATAATGTGTAAGAAGTCTGAAAAGTCTGGCTATGTAAATTTACAGTATTATTCTGGTTCAGTTATATTGTCTGGTTTTTAATATAAAGTAAACTAGCAGGCAGAGACCAAGCTGACTGCTGAAAGTTTGTCCCGTTTTGTCCTGTCTTTCAATACTAATGAAAATCACATATTTGGGATATTTATAGGAAAAAAACAAAACAAAAGATGAAATTTAAAATATCATATTTTCATTTATATTATTTTGACGTGTTAGCTAAAACTGGTATGGAGTTATGTGCCAAAGCATATCTAGGTATTGTGAGTAATAATGGATCTAGAATTGGTGTCTGATGTTCCATGTTGGTTTTTCGTACGGATGTTCAAGCCTGCATGTCTTCAGACACTTTGCTTATTATCAGGTATCTCCATGCTGGGAATAGTATTTCTGACCTAACATTAACATCTGAAAATGACACAGCAGGTGTCATGAGTGCAGAAAAGATGTCTTTGCAGTGTCCCGAGTGTGTATGCATTGTTCTTTGCTAGCTTTTGCTATAGTATGACTATCTTGCAATTAGTATTTGCAAAGGCAAATATCTTAACCTATTTTATCTGTATGTAGATAAGCCTGTCTCCAAAGGACCTTTTCAGTGCATTAGACATGCACACATGCATGATTCGTGTCTTTTCCGGGGCAGTTCTTTATCTGTTTCTGCTGTTGCAGTACAGATGATGGGAATGAAGATGATTCTAGTTATTGAGTGATCAGTCACTGTCCATTTTTGCTTAAAATGACATTTGTCATGTTCAAAGGTGAAGTTTTCCTCCTACTTCTTAATGAAATAAAAATCTAAAGGCTGATATAATTTGATGAATGTGTCTGTGTCAGAGAAATACTCAGAGACATTATGTATGATGTCAAATTATGCTTTTGTGCAATTTATTAATTTAGGGAATGTATACTTTCTTAGTCTTCAACTAACTCTTGATTCATTAAAAGTATTTTTGGGTTGTTTTTTTTTTTAACCTACAGCTACCTGTTAAGATATATTGCTGCTTCTTTTAGCTCCTTGAAAGTAATGTCAAATACAAGTGCATGTATGAACATGTGTTTCCTTACTTGGGTTCCTGAAACACTTTCAGACACTTAAAGAAGGAATTCTTAATTGATTTTTACTGGAGATACTTCTAAAATGTGTGCTCAGAGACAACTGAAAATAAAGGAGCTGTTAGAACTTGGTTAAAATCAATTTTTATAATTTGTAACAACAGTGTGGGCCATGACAGTATTTCTTTAATAATTAGTACCTCATCAGCATCACATTTCTTTTCAAGTTCCAGTGGAGTTGCTGAAGGAGCAATTTGGAAAAGCCCTTGTAAGCATGAAATGTCCAAAACAATTGTTACTAAGTTGATTACATCAAGATCTTGATTTCCCCTCTATAAGGACACATCTGCAGGATCTGGAGGGTGATTACCAATTCCCAGCATAACCCTCCTGGATATTCAAATCCCTTTGAGAGATGCTTAAAATACACTGATTTATATCAGTCTGCAAATTATGTGATGACGTTAAGGACAAGAGATAAAACGTCTCTAGTTCTACAAGGGAAGGGCCACACTGAGAATTTCCCTATTCATTGCAGTTTGTGATTAAAGGTTCCCACACCTGGTTTGTTCAGCAGGAAAAGCTTGAGTTCTGTAATCAAAGGCTTACCAGAAATCTCTGGATACTGGAAAATGTACTAAAACACATAGACATATATATTAAACTTCTAAGCAGTTATCTCTAGCTTCTAATTTTAACCCTGTCTATATTTTGACATTGGTGAAGTCTTGGCCCCTTAAAAAATGTATTTTTAAACCTTTGAAAATCGGTTATGTTAAGGTCATCACTGCTTCTTGTAGATCTTAGACTGTAGTATCACAGAAGTACAAATGCTGGTGGTCTCTTATCCAGGTGCTAGTGGAGGTAACTACATATCCTCTCCCTGCATCTTTACCTGTTGGCTGCTTCCTGTCCTGAACCCCATCACAGAGGGTGGTGCTGCATGCTTTTCAACACCTGACATGTTTCATTCCAGAGGTGTTTCAGCATTATGAGATATGACCAAGAAAGGACAGATTTTGCCAATTACTGCTAAACATAACTCTTTTATCTGTATGAAAAAAAAGTGTGAAACTTAGGCACCACTGTGAGGGTGTCAGCAAATTTTGATTTTGACCACAGGATATCATTAGAAATATTTTCCCTGCTGTGCCATATGAGGCTTAATTAAATATTTGTTCAGTCTGAGTTTCCCTAAATGAAAGGATGTGGTAGGAATATATTAGTATAATTTGGACACATGAACCTCTGAAATTCTCCAGTTGTCAGGAGTAAAAAAATTAGTTTCTGAAGGTATTTTTGTCAGGGCCTGCACTGAGACCACAGATGTCACCACAGCACACCTGGATTACACGAAAGTTGTAATAAGCACATGCTCTCTGCTGCTGGTGTATGTTTCTATACCCAGACTAACCTTTGGGCAACTTCTGGATTCTGGTTCAGAGATCTACTCTGTCATGGGCCCATCTGTTATCATGGGGTAAGATGATTGTTCACTTAACGGCCTTGCACTCCATGTAATCTTCCAGACTATTTTCCTTGTACAACCCTGTACTGTCACTAACAAAACCGTTTCCACAGATACACTGGTGTACCCATGAGATACAGCTAGTAGGATCTCTAGGGGATCCTGCTTTTAAGCAGGGGAGTTGGACTAGATGATCTCTACAGGTCCCTTCCAACTCTGAAAATTCCGTGATTCCATGAAAGCAAAGGATTCATGTCATCTCTCATGCAAATAAAAAGAGCAAAGGTAGAAAGTCGTGGAAGAAGGAAAGGGTAGCCTCCAGCCTACAAATGCATAAAAATATACATATATGTGTGTATAAAATGTATATATATATATATGTTCGCACATGCTTTTCAAAATGAAAGCAAATCAGGAGGGGACAGGATTGTTTTTTATTCTTTATTTAAACAGAAAAATACTGTGCTATTCTCAATTTTAAGGTGCTCAGAGCTTGTGGGGTTATTTGTTAGTGGCTGAATTTTCTAAGTTGCAGAAAAGTGTGGCTTTTTCACAAATACTATATTTGAAAATGTGTATCATAGCAAATCAAACTAAATTCTCAGTTGGAATAATGTACTCTGTTTTATTCAGTAAGACCACTTTAAAATAAGGAATGAGCTCATGATGAAGTGAAATGGAGATTTTATTGATCCAAAGTGTGTTTATCCAGAACAGGGCAGGAGGAAAAACAAAACCGATCAACAAACAAACCAAAAAACCCCCAAAACAATCAACCCCCCCCCCCAAACTAAGCAAACAAACAAAAAAAAAAAAAAAAAAAGAAAAAACTCAAGTTAATGTTCAATAATGCTCAATAATGCTGATGTTCTGACAAAAATACAGTGACCGACTCTTTGAATACAGAGGTTAGATTGAGGAGGATGCTAAATTCCATTAGCTTGAAAATAACCTGTGAGCATCAAGTGCCTGAAGCTCCCTTTAGCTCCAGATTGACTGCTGATAGTATTTTTCTATATATACTCTCCAATATCTATCTAATCTTTCTATCTAATGGATATAGCAAAAATTCCACTGTCAGTTGGCAAAAAATGTCCTATCTACTGATGGCAATGTCATTAAAGGGTCATATTTAGAGTTATGATATAGCTGTGAACTGTGACTTTAACAAAACATGAAAGGGCTCGTGCGGAAGCTTAAAGAACAGAACAGCTGAGCACAAATGAATTTGCTGCCTTTGTGATGTCTGGCTGGGTCATTGCTGATGTCATAATTCTACCATTCAATGAAATATTAATAAGTTTTGAGATCCAACAGGGAACCAGAGTGGAGCAGAACAATCCTTTGATGGGGATTCAGATTGGTCTTTGGATACATAAATGCTGGGGGAAAGAGGCGGAGGGTCTTTGTGCTGTAGAGCTAATGCACTGCCTGAGGGCTGAATCCATCAGCTGCCCTTGTCAGCCTCAGTCCCTCCACTGCCTGTGCTGGAATCCTGAACATGCCCAGAAAAGGGATATGTATGTCAATTTTATAAAAGAAAGAGGAGACAAAAGAAAATTGGTTCAAAACCAGTGTCTGAACAAATAGGAAAAAGGTGACTACTTCATTTTGAAGACAAGTAGGTGGTTGTTTCTCCAGCTTCTGGAAGGAGCAGAGTTACTCAAAATTACAGAAGGGGCAAATGGGACTGAAATGCTGCTTTGGGCAGTGCCAAACCATCTGTAAGTGCAGTGGGGAGGCCAGGGAGCAAGCACATTGCTCTGCTCTGTTGCTGATTTTATTTCATTCTTTCTTCAATAAGAAAGAACTGCTGTTAGGAGCAGTATCAGTAGTTGCTCTAGCTGGCACACAAAATGTCTCTTACTTTTTTCAATTTTTGAGCTGGGTTAGAGGTAATACTGATAAAGGTCTTGAGAAAAGGAAACTGGAAAGTTTGGAGGCAGTTTGAGTCCACATCTTGCTGGTAACTGACCTCCAGGCTTTGGGGCAGTTCCACTGCACAGATGGCATTTTCCATCTGAAATCACCTACTGTGGTGGCAAGAATCTACAGTCATGTTCTGTAGCTTGCAGCTTGTGCCTGAAATCAGTAAATCTCTTCTCTTAGTTCCCAGAGCATAGAGAATTTGTATTTAGCAAGTTTAGACAGACACTGGTTTAACAAGAGGGAGAACCTTAGGCTGTAACTCTACATTGCAGAATTTTTTTTTTTATGGTTTTTGTTTCTTTCTACTGGCTGCATGTTCTGTTTTCTAGGATGCAACCTGTGCCCCCATAACTGTTAAGCTAACTTCTTGTGGGATGTCCAATTAAATATGTCAAGAAAATTATCTTTGATCCAAACAAAACAATCCTGTCTAAAGAGTTGTTTTTCCACCTGAGTCATTTAATTAACCTGATTTAAACAGGTTGTAGCAGCACAACTCAAAGGGTGATACAGTGCTGAATAGGGCCAGGGAAAGCTAGTCTTAATTAAAACTAATTAAGGCTTAAAATTAGTCTTATTACTACAGCTCCTATGTCATGAAACTTCAGTATCAAAGGTCACATTTCTGAACAGCTGAAAAAGGTCTAGTTAACAATGGGGTTTATTATATGTAATTGCATTGCTTCAAAAAGACACAACACTGCAGTTTGAAGAGGTAATTTAAAAATGATCAGTAGTGCAAAGTGCAACTACCAAGAAAAAACAAAACCATACCTACGTACCATGATATGCATACCTATATAGAAAGAGAGGAAGAGAGAGAGCACCTAGTCTAAAATGTACATGACAGAGGCTCACATTCCCTTCAGCTGCATTAGGATATGGATTACAGGCCTTCTGACATGGCCTCACCACTTTTCTGATATCTAAATGTGGCACCATTTCGGTGTTTCATACAAGATCATCATTAGACATGAGAGTAGTCCTGTGTACTTCACTGGTGTCATCTGTCTGCCCCCTTTACTTCTTTGAATTGTGGTAAGCACCTTGCTGAAGTACAAGTATATGCTCTTTATATATTACTTGCTAGGCAGTTTGTAAAAAAGATGAGTTTCAAAGCCATACTATGCCTAGGAAGGGGTCTCACTGCAGATGGTCAGTATTTAAGGCCAGGGAGAATGGAGCCTAAGCCAGGGAGATTGCTCCAGATTTACAATAAACTTGATATGCATGAACATCCAAGTGTTGCTTATGCTTCTACCCAGCTTCATGCTGTGACAGAGGAGAATGATCTGGTCCCTTTGGTTGCAGGTCAGTTGTGAATATGAATCTTCTCAACAAATCAGATACAACTGATAGCTTCTTGTGTCAACTCTCTCATGCTTGAGCAAAAGCTTAAACATCCTGTTGTTTGGCACTACCCAGTAATGGTTCTCTTTTTCCCTCACATGAGGGTGATCCCCCATTAGTAAAGTGTTTGCTTTACTTTATTTCTGCCTCTTTTTTTTTTTTCCCCAGCTTTAGATTTATGAGCCATTGTAAGCTTTTCTGACTGCTTCTGAAAAGGATTCATGTCTGCTTGTGCTCACAGCATCCAACAAATCACTCATTTCACAGGGTTCATTTCTTTCTCTAGATAGGTATTCTTCATTTTCTGTACATACCTCACGCTTCACTGCAGTAATTGGAAGGATTTTGCATACCAGTCTCAAACAAGAGGAATAGATTTTATTTGTTGTTGTTTTGGAATGTGGATTCAATCAGTTCTGGTCGTCTTTTCTTTGTCACCACAGCATGAAAAACAATGAAAGGCACCTGCACATTAAAATGAAGGCTAATTTTCAGGTTCTAATTTTCAAAATAGTAGATTTTTAACTTGACCTAAGGTGTCCCTTCCAGCTCTATTTTCTATGCTTCTGTGATTAGTTGAATGCTTGTGGGGAAAAACATGTTTTTTTATAGCAGATGTTTGGCATTCAGCAATTTTTTGTTGTTTTGATTTTTAATTCTTTGCAGTTTAGTTAGAAGACTTGCATTTCGTTTCATGGTGAAGATATTACTTTGAATCTAAGTTCTGCTTATGAGGTACTGGTGTTTCAGCAATGCCAGATGATAGTGACAGATAGATGCATTTAAAATATCGCTTATGTAGAGAAAATCTGTGGGGGAAAAAAATCGTTTTTTCTTGGACAAACAGTAGATATTCAGCTTTTTCCTTAGGCTCCTCTCTGTCTAGATTTGGGAAGACTACAGCCTTTCCTGTGTAAATCTGTATCCTTACATGGGAGATGGAAGACCCCCAGAGAGATACGCATCTCAGGAGACTCTTAACCATTTAATATTCCTTCTGATCTCTAAGTTAGCAGATAGCATTAGCTTGCATTTTGTTTTGAGGCAGACCCATGACAGTGCTTTTTCAGGATGCATACAATGCATAATTTTTTCAGCTACAAACACTGCCCTAGTTTTTAGTATCACCTGCAAATGTGATTGGTGTGATTTTTGTATTATTTCCACATGCTTCAAGTGACATATATCTGTTTCCACAGGGAGAGTCAGTGAATATATTCTTCCAATTTTATTTCTTATTGGTTTACAGTTAGTTTTCACTTTGGGTTCCTAGGGCAGTTTTCAGTTTTGAACTTAAGTTGGTTCAAATTAGCGTTTTGGTAAAGCTTCTGTGATACATTAGTGAGGGGGAGGGTAATTATATCCTCTGCTTGTTTTCCAGCTACTTTTGTCATTCCCTTCACTAGGTCCTTTCTATTGTGTTCAGATGAGCCCCTCTGGTCTTCAAAAACATCCACAGCTTAGTCCCTACATCTCTGATGTGCACTGATCTTGACACGTGCTTCTGTGGTCCACTGTAAAGCAAAAGAAAAAGAGGAAGACAAAGTTGCCTATGTTTTCATTTGGGATGAGGTGATGCTACTGGGTGATTTTTTGATAATAAATGAGCCAGTAAGGTCCTTTCTTTTGGTGAGACTTCACAAGCTCAGTTAATCCTACTTCTATAGACAGAAATTTCTAAATCTTCCAGGCCATATGTTAAGCTTACAACCTCATTTGTTATCACTCACAACAAGCCTACTTAATATTCTTTTACTACATGATGCATATGTGAAAACTGCTATTGCTGGAAAGATGAGATGGTGTTATAGGCCAACAGTGATTCAATTTGTTTTAATAGGAGATCTCTAACTACTCTGCAGAGACCAGTGCATGAGGAAGTTTGCACTTATCATTCATTTGTGAAGTATAAAGAAAAGGTTTTCCTCCACATTCAGGTTTACCAGGAGGGAATATATTTTGTTTAGTGTCCACAGTTGTATTATATTACCATTAAGAAAAGGTACTGAATCAGACATTTTTGAGATTTTTTTGTAATTTGATCAAGCTTGTGTTGTAATTAAAGAAATCTGCCAGGTTTTTTGCAGCTATTACACTAATGTTTGTGAGATGTGTTTCCCCAATCTGTTACTGAATCGCTTTCTTACACAAATGTAACTCTCAGGTGTGCTGCTACACTGGTGCTTTTAATTGCATTTTATTTACTTGCTCCAGAATTATCATTTTGCTTTCATCAACACTTATAGGTAATTTAATATGTGCAAACTAAATTTGTTAAGATCAAAGCACTAACTGTGGTGCTTATTCTGTGCCTTCATTTCTATTGCAGTTAAAACCTTTAGGTTAAACGTATGTTGACATAACTTCTGAGTGTATCTTCTACCAATCAAACCTACCAATATCCCTTATTGGTAGCTTTGCAAGCTATCTCATTTCTCTCAAGATCAGGTTGAGATATCTCTGTATGTGTTCAGTAGAAAGCTAAGGTATTTACTACTAGCAGAGTGTAAAGATCATATGAGGTGACGCAGGAAGCGGCTATGGAAAATAATCCTTTCCCTTTGCTATACAGTCTGAAAACTTGCTTGTGCTCTGAGTGCAGTACATAGAGTTTACCAGCTGTGGGTGGTTCCCTTGGAACCAGTGTTACTACTTAAGGTAGAAAGCACCAGAACAAGCAGAAAATGGTGCAAAATTGGCTAGCTGACACACTGATTAAAGTAAGATGGGATGCAGGAAGAATCAATACTCTTGTGCCAGTTCTGTAATACTGAATATTTTAAATTACTGATTTGCCCTCCTGCCTGAAGTGTTGACTTGTGAATAACATGCAAGTGGTTCCTATTCTCCAGCTATTTGTCATGTGCTTGATGCAGTTGTCCTTGCTGAAGGAGTGGCTACTTAAAGGAGATGTTGGATTTCCTTGCTAAATCTAATCCAGGTGTTTGAAAGTCAGCAGTTTGGGCTACGTGCACACCAATGGATTCTTGAGAGTCTGTGGACATACTGAAAGTTATACACTTTTGAATGTGCCAGAGGATAATTTAGTGAATGACCAGACCAATGTCACTGTGTATGAGCAGTCAGCTGGGAAAAAAGAAAGCCTAGCTACAGGAATTATAAATGAGAATAACTGTTTGACTTGAGGGGAATGAAATGAGCTGAAAAAACAGCCCAGAAATACATGGTCAGAATAAAGGGAGCCAGCTTGGACTTGCTAAAAGTTCTGTCTTCAACAAACACTCTTAAGCTCATACTCCCAAAGGAGAGAAAATAATACAAAAGTAAAATCTAAACCAAAAGAGCCACTGATCCACTCTGGATGGCAAGCAGAGTGCTAAGCTGCCTGGGTATGGGAGAAGAAAAAAGCAGGCACTGGGGAGGTTCAGTATCTTGACTGCCAAGGGTGAAACAGAACTAGTTGTTCTGTTGGTACAGCAGCTGAGATTTCTATTGCACACAGAGAAAATGAACCCAACAAAGGCACAGGCCAGTAGATAAGAGGGAAAGCTGCCAGGACAATGAAAGAAGGTAGCTATTTGGCTGTAATACAGATTTTCTTTTGATTGTCACTGAAAAACATACCCTGACTGATGTGGAGCATAAGTCCTTTCTGTGAAGACATTAACACAACATTTGCTGGAAAACTTGGAGGGTTGAATGCTATCCACACCTACCAGCTGTGTTGCAAAGGGAGCAATGCCATCTCTTTTACATAAGTTTGCCCAGTGGCCAGTTTACCATTTAGAGGAGAAATATTTTGTCTTTGGCTGGTACTGAATAAGGTTTTACAGGCCTTGGACAAATTGAACATTATTCAAAACTGTGCATTCATCTACTGGCTGCTGTTCCCATTTATCTTATGTTTATTGAAGTCCTTCTTGGAAACTTCTCGCCAGTGGTCATAGCTTGCACTTTCCTGTTTGTGATTTGTTGCTCTATCAGACAAGCATTTGAATACCTCTTGTGAGATTTTCCAAACACTGCAATTCACTTATAAGTGTTGTAACTCAAAAAGTCACAGTGATGTTCTTGGAAAATATTTTAATTCAATTTTGTTGAATTAATAATATGAGTATGAAGCAGCAAGTGACCTACTGGCTGTAATGGAGTAGTGATCTGCTGTTTGTCAAGTTCCTGGGGACCTTCTGCGGTTCCTTCTAACCTGATTTATCTTTTTGTCCTGAGGTCGTAGTCATACTCCTGTACAGGACATCTTCCTCAGCTTGGTATCATTGGAAAGGAGTGAGCTGTCCTTGTGGCCATTGAACAAGAGACAAGTTTTATCTGAATTCCCTTCTGTGTGTGTTTGACAACACAGCTATTGTCTTTTTCTCCCTCTGCCTTAAAAAAAAATAAATAAAAAAATAGGGGAAAAAAGAAAAAAGAAAAAGCCAAGTGCAAAAGCCCTACTGTGTAAAAAATATGAGAGCCTTTCAGTCTCTCCACTTGTGTCCATTCAGTTGTGTGGAGCATGTAGCTCTGTTCAAGCCATGATTGATGGCCCAGCACTGCAAAAGACCCGCTCTGTTTTTGTCCGTTGAGGGCTTGGATTTATTGAGAAGATGTTTGCTTAGCTTCTGCAGCCAAGGACACAGATAGTGTTCCACTGAAGTGAGGATGTCTGGTCATCAATGAAACAGCACCGACTGGGTTGATGTTTAGTCCTCTGGGACTAGAGGAGATTCATGTTGATGCAGACCTGACTCTTCAGTACAAGCCGTCGTCAACCCACAATTGCAGCCTCAGGTTGACATGGATAGATAACCATGTCTTTGAAGTCTGAGGTCACAACAGTATCACCAGAACCAGAGCTTTGTAGTTGCCAGGGCCAACCAGAAAGCTAAAGCCTTCTCTTACCATGTGTGATGACTGGATTGGGCCCATGCTGAGCAAACCTGCCCAACTCCACAGGTGTTCACCTCCCACCTACACCTGTCCATCCATTATAATATCAAGTGATCTAATAATGGCAATTGTGCAGTTCTGTTAGCTTCACCTGAACATCTGCAGAGAGTTTCTAGCACAGCATGGAAGAGCATTATCTTGGTTTACAGCTTATCTTGTTCTAATGACATCAGAAATACCAGCCATGGATGTGCTTCCTCTTGAGAGCAAACCAATTGCAGGTGTGTCAGCCAGCTACAATTACATTCACAGGCTCGTACTCATTTTGTGTCAGCTCATCATAACTTCAAATCTGTGTAGTTTTAAAATTATTTATTGCCATACAGATGAACCAGATGACCTAATCATTCTGGGGTTTATGATTCATATGAGGAACAGTAACTGATGTTAGTCAGAAAAGAAACGTCTGAGGCTTTGAACAAATTTCCATTAAACTAAGTTTTTCATATTATGACATTTATTTTATGAAACATTAACTCCATTTTCTGGAGACTATTTTAACATTTAGAGTTAAAGGTTTTTCTCTCACTTTTAAATTTCTAGATAACTATAATAATGCAGAATATATCATAAAGTTTACAGAAAGCTATAAGTCTGAAACAATGTTACAGCTCAAAAATAGAAATTAAACAAAGTCCAAAGAGAAAACTGTCAATGAAAATTGGTAGAAATTGGATATGTATGTAAATTACAAAAACTAATCTACTGAGATTCATAGGGCAAATAACTCCAGCTACTATTACTTGGCACCAAATAGAAACATTTCATTGAAAGTGCTGCTGCTAAAGAAATGAACTGATGAACATAAATTGAACATAAATGGCTGCAGGCAAACTGGAGTATGGAACAGAAGAAAAAAAAAAAGGGAAAAATGGTGAATGTTTGTATACACATGTGTCTGTGCAAACAGAGGATTATATACATATAAATATTTGTAAGTCTCAGAAATGGATTGGATTGCTAAGGATTCTCAGCCCAGCCAGGGATGGAGCCATTCCCAGGCTACAGACAGTGAAGCCCATCCAGAATGCTGGTCAGGATGGGGCACCAACTGCAGTCATAGATAAAAGGGGTGGAAGGATGAAATCAGGCTCTGAATTTCATGCCCTACTAATTGATTAGTTTAATGTATTAGCCTATTATGTAAGTTCCTATGTAAGGTCTTAGGTCAAAATCTGATATAATTTTTATTGCTTTAATTCTGGAATGACTCCATTGTTTCTAATAGTAAAGGGAGAAAATGAGGTTCTACCTTATCCCTTCTCCTTCCTATTCTTTGCTCAGAGTCCCTCGCTGTATTGCTAGGTGCTTCTTTAAATGGAATCCTTTCCCTAAGGATACCCGTTAGTAAACGCTAAAAATGCATACAAAAATACATATATACATATGCACATATAAACACCCCTCCTCTTCCTATGCACATAGATGACATAAATTGTTCTCTGCAGTTTCCTAGAAACCATACTACAGATGTGGTATTTAAGAGTGAATGTGGCTAACGTTTATTAGACTTGAACTGTATTGTGGGTAATTGTCCAGTAATAACCTTTGGTAAATTATATGAAGCCTTTACTTTACTTAACAGGGAATGCAGGCTCCCCAAACTCTAATATTATCATCATTCAAGATAATGAGCAACACAAACCATTCTATTACCAATCTAAAAGCAATAAATGTCAAAGTAAAGAACTACGCAATATTCTGGCCTGGAAGAACAAAGGACAAAAGTAATGATAATGCCTTTTTATATTTGCAGTCTATTATATCATGCATAACAAATGACCCTGTAATTGTAGACAGTGTTATTTTAACAGGTTGTAAAGAGAAAATAGTGGGGGTGGAAAGGGAGTGTTTTAAACACTGACCTGACAAATGCTGTAGGGCAGGTAAATTGTAATACCTGATGTTTTATTTGAATTTTATGCTGGTGAGTATGCTGGATTATTCTGAAGCTGTTTTGTTTATCATCGTGGTCACCTAGAGCTCTGCAATGTGACACTCAGATCCTTGTTTGCCACATTGATGGTTTTACTAATAACCTGGTGACAGCCTGAGTTCTCTTCTGACATAAGCACAAGCAAGGACAAAACTACATTTTAAAACATAGTTTATTGATTTATGCAAATTCTTTACTTGGCCATTTGTAGACCATTCAGAGGTCACACAGTATTTGGACATTCATTCTTTATGAGCCCGAAGGTTGCAGCAAGTAACAGGTGCCGTGTCTACTGCTGTGCATATGGTGGTATAGATTCAAGTACTCATGGACTTGTAGAGTGACTCCACTTTAAGGTATCTTGGTTTAATTTTTATAAACAAAAGCTGGATCTAGTCAGCTATTTGACCAGTTTTTAGAGTATTTTTTTTAAAGTTAGAGGTGAAGGAAATTGCCTGAAACTCAGGAATCCAATGTGTCAGCTGTCCCTTTGTAAAAGTAGGATAATTCTTGCACCTTAAGTTCATTACCTCTTTTGAGAAAAACTTTTTGCTGAACAAATGCTGTCTCTTAGTTTGAATGTGCTTCATATCAACATGTGAAGGTCTGCAAAGCAAGGCATTTACTAAAAAAAGTATTTAAATGGCACTATTCTCTATGTGGTTGAAAGAATTCATTCATGTAGCTTTGATGTATGAAGGAGGCAATTAGCACAAGTGGCAGTTATACTTCTGATCTTATTCACCAATATGCATGGTCAAATTGTCTTCCCAGGTACCTAGGCCTGAAGGAAATCCATCTATCTGGCTCTTCTCTAGCTCTGCACTTGTGTTTGTGAGAGCAGGATTTAGCTGTGAGGGGAAAAGTTGAGAGGACTTTATCTGAAAATGAACCCTTTACTGACATTATATTTCCTTGTAACTCTCATGATTCTTTATGCCTTACCTAATGTGGCCATTTTATACCTTCCCTCGCCCAACACAAAAGATTCCATCAGCTTCAGAACCCTGTAGGGTCAAGCCCCATATGGTTTCATTAGGTGAAATTATATTTTGACTTCATTTGGTGCTTTCTTATCAGCTGGCATATAGACCATAAACTGAAAATATTATATTAAACTGAACTGACCTTGCTTGTATTATCTTTATTAAGCTGGTTTAATAAATTGCCTTTGCTGTTTGTTTGCTGTTTGTAAGGTCATGTCAGTTCAAAGATGAATCCACAGAAGTGTTTGTCAGAGAGAAAACAGGCCCTCAGAACAAAGCTGTAAAATTTAAGTTTGCACTTTTACCACTGCTTAACAGAAGTGACATAAAAAATAGCAAGAAGTTATTTTACATATCTCTTTCCTTCTCAGGATAAACAAATGATTAAACTTCTCAATATTTGCATTTTCACCATAAGCATACATCCCAAACTTGTCAAGTGAATGGCAGGGGGTGGCAGTGCCTGTTGCCTCTCTGCTTTTGGAAAAGATCAGAACCCAAGCTTCCTGATGGTACAACCATACTGCAGTTCCCGTAGCAGATCTCAGAAAATATGTTCCCCATAAGAATTATTTACACAACTTTTTTCAGGTAAGTTCCATAATAATGAACACAGCTTGTGTCGTGTTTTATTTTTGCTCTTTCTTCCTCATATCTAAATGTGTTATGCATTTATCTATATGTTCATCTGTTTCTATTTGTCTGTAGTTTTATGTGGTAGCATCTGTGAGTCGTAGTTTTGTATAACAACATGTATAGAAGTGAAATCAACAGTTGGGTTTAAGGACTGTGTTCAGTAAGCAGAGGAGTCTTGGATGACTGTTATGAGTTACTATAGATTGACTGCTACATAGCTGAGATGTGAAGAGGGATTCAGTTAAATGGTTTGTCTGGGCATCCAGATTATTGTCCTCTTTTCTTGGGCTACTACAGAAAAGAAATCAGGCTCCTTTTGGTCTGAAGAAACCCTTCATATATATATATGACAGAATTGTTTTTTGGCTCATTGACTCCCCATCCCAAATGACATTTGGTTGCTTATCAGACTTTGTCAGACTCAGAAATAGTTTCGGGAAGAACGTATGTGAATCCATCCTCAGACAAAAGTGTAAATGTTAATGCTGCCACTGGGCTGGGAGCAAGATAAGCGACAGTGTCCAAGACAGGGGAAAATCATTAGGGAAAATGTTTTCTAATTGCTTATATATTGAGTTCTAATTTTCAATATATTGTTGAAACTGAGCAGGAGGCCTCATGAATGTTTCGAGTATCAGTCTGAAGGCAGGATTGTAAGACTTCAAATGGTACATCAGAGGTACATGAAGCTTCAGAAAGAAGTGAAAATTCAAAAAGTCTTCCTCCGTGAAAAATAATATGCAATATTAGGCTCTTGCTAATCCACTTTACAGCCTATTTGACGCTGCACAAATGAAATTGGGCACGTCACTATAAAACTATAATGTAAGACTTGGCACAAATTAATTTACAAATATTACTTGCCCTTCTTGAACTACCTCTGCAAGGCTTATGTGTTAGAGATTGCTTCCAAGCCACCGAACAAATTAATAGTAACATCATTATAGCCCATGAGAATAGCATAACAATGCTTACTCATTAAATCTCAGTCTGATTGTGCTGGGCTTCATTATGAGCAGGGAAGCTGTCACATCTCAAATGGAATATCCATTACCCTAGCTGTGCTCACAAATGTCTGACAAGTTGATCAGTTCCTCACTTTGCCAGTCTCCCACTCAGTAGCTGCCCATGTTGATCGTAGGTTGGTCCGAATAGCTATGTCTCTGATCAGCCATCCTGAAATTATTACAGACATGAAGAAGTACTACTGGAATTTCTTATCATGGAGTCAAAGCAGTTGCTCCTGGTACTTACCTTATCACAACATGGTGTGCAAATGATCATCCCTTACACACTTTTGTTTTCTATATTAGAATACAGCTTTTACTCACTTTGAAGTGATTTTTGTCAAACTGAAGAAAAGTATGAAACATTTAATTTTTACTGTTTGTCGAAAAGAGGGTTGATTTAATTCTTTTGAATAACAGGATATCTCCCGGATATGACTATGCTATAGTTTATTTATGTCGAGCAAAATTCCTAAGCCTAAATTTTTACTACCTTTGCTTCTATAAAGCTTTAAAACCTTCAGTAGAATCAGCAACTAAATACTAAATTTTTGCATCTAATGCATAATTGTGGTGAATAGAGCTTGAAGATGACAAATTCCACTTGATTGACTGTATCTATTCCTCAATGTTTCTGGTTATCTTCTAATATCAATTATAAGAAGGTGTTGGGGAGAAAAGTTGGTTTTTTCTTTCATCATCAACAATATTAAGCAAGAGAACCTTTCCTTTCTTTAGTGTTTTTCCATATTTTCATTGTTATAAGGGAACATGCTTATATAAAGTGCTTTTTTGTGGGTTTTTTGGTTTTTTTTTTTTGTTTTACTTTGGCTATTTCTATAATAACTACAGGCCCTTCAAGCTTAGAGGTACAGCTAGTCAGGAAACTGAATGTTCAATATGGGGAGACTGTCGCATTTTGAAAAGTTGTACTGACCTAGACTTTTCTTTACTTCATCTCTCAAAATATCTTGTAAATGGAAATTCAGGATTGAAGACAGTTGAACCCTTTTGATAAGAGAAAGTTTTGCAATTATAGCAAAGCAATATACTTGTGCAATGTTTTGTATCACATGCACCTGTAATCGCCTTTGCAATATATGAAAGGTTAATATTTCCTCCTCTATTGAAATAAACATGCTGCCACACAATGCTTGCTTCTCAACGAAGGGCAGTTTTTTGATTAAAGGCAGCCTACTTGATCAATTTTTTATATATGCCTCCCAAGCACAGGACCATGATAGGAGATGCAGACTTTATAATTTTTAATAATAATAACCTGCATACTCTACAGAATATCTTTAAACTCTGTGTGTTACTATTTTGTGACCATGACAGGTTAATTATGTTTACTAATTCTTCTGTTATAGGAAAGGGAAAATACTACGTGTTCTGCCCAACTAAATGTTTAATAATTATTTAATTATTAATGTAATAATTAAATTTATGGGACTTAATAGAAAGTACTAGTAAATTGTGAGTTACAACAAGGACTGGTCAAAAGAAGAGTCAGAAACGTATTCCACACCTGCTTTATACATCTGAAAACACTCCACTTCCCTACACAAACACATATGTGAGGTTTATGGCATCGCTCTCAGCAGGAGTTCCCCAGTTCCAATCTTCACTTTAGCTCCAGGTAAAAGTGGACAAGGTCTGAGGATTCAGTATAATTAAAGAAAGGCTTCCTAAGGTCAGATCATCCAGACGATCCTAAACGCAGAGCAAATGCTTTCCTATGTATCAGATTTATTAGTAAGGGGTTTTTTTTTGTTTATGTTGATTTTCATATTTTTTTTTAATCTAGGAGGGATCCTGTTGTAGTACTTAACCCACATGAAGCACCTCTCTTTTAACATCAGTCAGGGTGGTAGCTTTGATGAAGGCATTTCATGGCCTTGTTTTACTGAGACCTGCCTGCAATTTAATCAAAGACTTATATCTAGCATCTGTGAGCCCAGCATGAGATATGATATGTTCAGTGCTGCTCCATGAGCAATACTAGTTGAAAAGACTTTAAGAAACCCTAGGCAAACTGCCTAAAGAGCTGTTCTGCATATGTTATCCTCATGCAACTGGCAATGCATTTTACATGTTAATGGAGGATTCCTGAGGTTGTTAATGCACCTTGGAGATGGAGAACTTGTGTTAATGGGGTATTGCGTGCAATGATATAATGCAGAGTCTGAGTTCCACACTTTCAAATAATCTTATCACATATGCTTCGGAAGCAAGTGCTAATTAAAAGTATAAAAGAGCATATGTGGTATTTGTGAAGCTGTTATCTAAAGTTGTATTGCTGCATCTGTTATGCACTGCAATTAGTCATAGTTTAATGAGAAAATAAGATATCTAAGGTCTGCACTTCTAAAACTACAAACCTCTTCCCTACACTCCCTTCTCTGCCCAAAATGCAGTCACAGCACACCTGTAATGTAGTAGTGAAAAATGTATTTATCATTTCAGCAGGTGTATAACCTGCATGAATACTTTGCTGTCGTAGATTTGCTCTGATCCAGACACATCATCAAACTGTTTTTCAAGCTTTTAAAACTGACTGTGACAATAGAGTTTTTGGTGTGGAATAGAGGGGAAGATGGGATCAGATGCTATATATAGATGTTCTTTACACGGCCCACATTAATATGTGTCTTCATATGACATACTGCCATAGGTACCTGTCTTACTGGGATATTTTTTCAGTAAAATTGAAGAAAAAATTTGAAAGGTGCATCTTGCGAATGCAATGTCATAATAATTGATCCTGCTGGGATAAAGAGTTAATTCACCAAAAATATTCTAGATTTAACAAAAAAAAAAAATATTTTCCTTTATCTTTCCTAAAATGCTCTATAGCATATCTATTTTATTAAAATTTATCTTATAACTATTATTACTCTGGCTTCACAGTCTAGTGAAGATTGTAAGTTTGGGGGTTTTTTTTGCCCCCCCCCCGTAGTATTTAAATAGGTTAATAAAAATGTGAAGTTCATTATTATAATCATAATGACAAAATTTTGCTGTCAAACTTCATGTAAACTCAAATTTCATCTGTGACATTTCACACTGCTGCTATCTGCACTTCAAAGCCATGAATAGACCTTAGATCAATAAAGGACTCTTGGCCATAAGCAGTATGCAGAAGTTCTTCCTGTTTCAGTGTTACCAAAAATTATATCAAGAAGATATTAAAAAAAAAAATAAATAATATTATTAGTGGAAAAATACTGTTAATATTAGAAAAAGTAGAATGAAATATAGACTATTTTTCTATATTGGTTTTGTGACATGTAGCCCATTTTAGAACTTAGATTATAACATGTGTTGGTGTAACAAACAGGAGTGAACGGCTTCATATCCCTGCAGGTACTTTAAATGAGGTAGAATATTTCAGCAGATAAGCCTCTCTGACCACATTAATGTTAAATCTCCTGTAATAGATACAGGACAATGTTTCTACCTATGCTATTCAGTGGTGGTGGTGGGGAGAAGGGGGGGTGTTTGGTTTTTTGGTTTTGTTTTTTTGTGTGTGTGGATTTTGTCATTTTTTTCAATTAAAGTAATGTCTCAGTGTCTCTACCTGCAGTCTGTGAAGTTAACAAAATCTTTTATGTGTCAGAATGCAAGTAAAATCAGCTGTCTTCCAAACTTCTTTTTTTCTTCTTCAGATATCCTTTCTCTCCATCCTATTTCCTTCCTCTGCCTTAAGACAAAATCCTCTCAAGTGTTAAGGAACCTGTATTTCCTCTGAAATTAAAGATTTGCCTTGGTTCTTTCTGTTTTTTTTATTAAACTATTTTAAATAAATATTTTATCTGTAATAAGCGGAATAAGAAATGGTGAGGATGTGACCTAGTTTGCTTCTCATTATTATGAAATATTCTTAAGAGGATTTCCTGAAATGTCCTTTCCAGTATTCCTCTTTCCTTCCCAAGATCTCTTTTTAATATTCATGAAGAACCTGAAGGTGGCCTGAGATGTAGATATGTCAGTTCCCTCCATAAAGTGATATGAACTCAGTGAGAGGAAGCATATTCACTCAGAAAGCAGAAGAGGAGTATGTGTATGGGAAGGTTAAAGGAGTGTTTCAGAGAGCATAACAGCTTGTTTTTCTAGGAGGACAAAAAATTAGATATTGTGAAGTAGAATACTTTAAAGTTAAATTTTTTTCCTGTAGTTTCACCTTGTTGTACCACAGAGTTTGCAGTAGCTATAGATGAGAGCAGACTTTGACCCAGGATAACATGTATAAAACAGGCATGTTTTGTCCTGGAGGTAGTACTATGTTTAAACCTGCAGATGAGGTTAATGGCAGTGCATACACCAGAGACTGGTTGCCTGATTTTTTTTATTTTTTTTTTATGATGTCTCCCTACCATCTTGGAATTTTACTGAAATAATTCTGATAATTATTTTTTTTAGTGGAAATAGAAGTTGGAAACAAAGTTTGTAAAAACACAATTACTATTTGGACTAAGACCTAGTGGCTTCAACCAACTTTTAGTTAAAGCCAGGCATCCACCTTAGAGTATACCCTCATACATGAGAAGATCGTACTGGTCTGGGGACAGACATTTCATTTGTTTTTCACGGGGATTTTACTTTTTTAGGATCCAAATCCTGAAGTACTGAAGTTAGCTACAAAATACAATATTTTTCATATGGAACTGTGGTACTATTTACAAATGTCATGATCACCTTCACCTAAATAATGTTATATTTCTTTCAAGTTTATTAAAATCTTAAGGAATATATCATAAATTGCTTTATCTGAATCTAAGCCATACATTATAAAAGGAGTGAAAGATCTAAACCTCTTACTTTGTTTTATCTTTTATGGTAAGAAATACAATAGCATTTAAGTGACAGTGACATTTTCAAGTTTGACTGATGACCCACACTTTTTTTAAAAAAAAACAGTAGTTCCTTTATTAAAGGCCCAAAATGTCATCATTCTCTTTTTCACTTCTTCCCCTTCCCTCTTGGCTTTGTCTTCTAAAAAGCTCATTCTCCCTCCAGCCCCTGTGCTCTCTTCTCTAGCCCTCTCTTTCCTTCTGTGCCCACAGTCTTTTATCCTTTGCAATGGCCAGGTCCTGCTTTGTTACTGACCAGTTCCTGGGAGATGACAATGTCAACCTTTCTCAGCATAATGCCCAGCTCTACCTGCTTGTGTCAGCTGCACATAAGGAATCTCGTTGCTAAAAAGGAGGTTTTGTATCCTCTGAGCATCAAGTGGTTTTGTCCCACTTTCTGGAGAAGGGATGTGCACCCGCAGCTGCCTGCTGGGTACAGGGAACAGGGAGAGTCACTTGTGGCTGGTAGAGGACTCCCCTTGCAGGGAGGGGTTTGCCTGGGAAAATTTTTATGAGAAGATCCTAGGAATTCCACAGGCCTACTATGATCTGCATAGCTGCTTTGCAATGGTAGTTCTTGTAACTGCTGTTAAATTGTAGCACTGTTTTTGACAAAATGGGAATGCTTGTGAGTTTAATCTTAAATATAGATGTCTCCTCTGGAGAAAACATAATTTTTTCATAACAAGAGTCAGAACAGAGGCAAAATAAGAACTTTGAAGGCAAAGTTTTTCACAAAATGTTTCTCATTTCTTTTTTTCTTGGATGCATGTACAGAAAAAACCTCTAATGGCACTATAGAACTTGCATCCAAGAAAAGCTAGGTTTCACCTTGGCAGAAGGCAGCCAATATTTCTGATAAAATGTAGAATTTGTATTTCCCTTGATTTTTCTTCTCCACAGGAGCATTAATGAAAGGAACATATCTGTTTGCTAATTTGGAGTGTAGCTTTGTAAATAATAATTGTAGCATTGCTTTGGGAGGTGTGCTTTAAAATGCAAGCAAAATGGACGCAATGTAAAGATTTTGTTCCTCTCGGAGCTTCTCCACCATTCAGTGTTTCAACCAGAGAAAGCCTATTTCCTGCAGGCCTGGTACTCACATCAAGAATGAGATGTGCTGACAAACAGATGATCTCTCTAGGAGTGACAAGTTCTGTTTGAAGCTGTCAGCATTTTGGGCCTTTTTTTGCCTTTTTTTTTTCCCTTTTGAAAACAACTCCTGAAATGTATTGTTGAGGAAAATCTGAGGAATGGCATACATTACTCTTGGTCTACAGTCTCTGCCAGATTATCACTGGTACAGGGCACTGAGGAGAAGTGGGTATGATACTTATCAAGGCTTAGTTTGTCACTGAGATGATTTTGCAATGTGCATTTAATAAATGGAAGTTTTTTGTTAAAGAGGAGATTTCTGAGCCTTCCATAAATAAAGCACTGTTGAGACTGCCAGCTTGTGATCACTGATGTAAGTGAAATCAGTTTATTTTTCAACTTTAGCATTCTCTGGAACCTGATTGATTTTTATATTGTGCTTTGCTGCCTGAACATGGGTTTCATCTTCACAGATGAAAACCTGATACCCTTTCTTCATGGAGCTTTAGACACATGATAACATTTGAAAAGAAAATGTCACCTTGTGTCTGCTGAAGGTGCAATGAGATGTGCTAGCCTGACAGGTCTGGAAGCTGGTGCAAAATCAGAGAATTTCATGTTAAACTGCAGAGTAAAGGTTGATTAATTCAGTAATCTCACAGACTATTTGTTGCTAATGTCATCTTGATTGGGGTTGGTTTTCCTGTAGAGTAAGAGCTGCTGTGCTTTCAGGGACTGTGGAATTTTACAGGGAGGTGTTCCTGTGTTAATGAAACTAGAAGTGATTGTGGCCTTTGTGTGCTTGTCTCTAGAAATGAAATACGATGTGGTTATTCCAGGCACATTTCATCCTGCAACTTTTACCTGGCAATTAATAATACAATTTCTCAAAGTGAGGGACTTACACAATGCAGGATGCAAAAGTGTCTCTCCATGTATATGAAGCACTGAGAGCTTAGTGCTAGGAACAATAAACTGAGGGCTTGTTTGAATTAAAAAAACACAAGCTAAAAAGTGCTGACTTCAGTGTGAGCTAGATAGGATGAGTTAAATAGAAAAAGTTCAGCTCCATCTCACATAAAGTTTGCACTGTCTGCACTGCCCTCAATAACCTTGCTAGCATGATATTTTTTATCTTCTGTCTATAAAGGCGTTAATGATATATAAAATAAACACTAGAAATTGCTTTCACTGCATTTTCAAAAGGTTATTTTGCTACAAACTTTTGTCTGTGTTTTCTTGTGGTAGTTGAATTCTTGTGTGTTTGCAAGGTGGTTTACTGATTTGTTTGTTTGTTTCAGTTTGAGTGAGTCACCTTTTGCTCCTCCAAATTGCAGTGGCTGTTCCGTGTTTCTTCTCATGTCCTAATACAGAGGAGGAAACATAGTGGCTCTGCAGCCTGGGCAAACTGTCAGTCAATCAGAGAAATGCCCGTTGGCTCAGCTCAGGCCTCCTAAGAGCTAAGTAGGCTGATAGTATTCAGATTGAGAAGTGGCAATCGCTGCCTTTCTCAATTTGGGATTAGAAGAAATGAATGTGTGTATAGTACAGTGTGTATCTATGTGTATATATTCATATACAAACATATATATATAAAAGCAAAGTACTTAAAGATTGAACACAGACAAACTCTCTCCTTGCAACAGATAGGGGGTCTTGTGCCACGAGATGGAAGGGATCATAGATTCGTACAACTGTTTTGGTTGGAAAGGACCTTTAAGATCACCAAGTCCGACTGTTAGCATAACACTGCCAAGCCCACCACTAAACCATGTCCCTGTGGGTCATCTCTTAGCTTGCTGGGCTTGGAGCACCAGCTCAGCCTTCAGCCTTGGGGTGCTACGCTACCCCCTTGCCCCAGGTGGGAGCCCACCAGCCTGCCAGGGTACATGCCCTGACCCCTTCCTGGCCCATGGAAGTGGCCTTCCCATCCTGACATTTTGCACCCCTCAGAAGTAGCCAGAGAGTTGATATGCAGAAGTTTGCAGAGATGGTTTCAGCTGTGCAGGTAGCTTGTTGCTAAGATCTCGGGATCAAAACCCAAAATAAATGTGCATCTTGGTCTATTCTCAGAAACTGAACATAATGTGTCTTTTATAACATTCTGGTGCTTAAAGTACCCAGACAGCTCTTCTAAAGTCAGCTTGTGCCTTGCTGGTCAACTGTCTCACAGAAATATAGCACTTGACATTAGCCAGTCTGAGCAGAATAATATATATATTTACTGTTACAGAATAACATATAAACTACTAAGGTTGATAGGATTTCATGTCTGATTTTTTTCTGAAGTCCAAAGGGAGTTTTATATTTTATAAAAATCATATCAGTTCACTGGACATTACATAATATAAACATGCAAAAAGCGGGTTGGTGCCAAAGTTAGATCAACCAAATAATTCATAATGCAAAAGCCACAATTCCATGGAACCCGCTTCTCACTGCAGCAACACCAGGTCTTGTCCACTTTGTGAAAAGAGGAAAAATGAAGACTGGATGATCAGGAACAGATTACAGCTGGGTAAATCTTATGCTTAACTTTTCCTTGGATTTACGTTTAGGAACACTCTTAATAATCAGAGAAGATAATCACATCACTTTGAATGTTAAAAAATAATTAAAGTGTTAAAAGGCTGAAAATGTTCACTATTTTTGTTTTATTCTGCGCTAATAGCATTAATAGCCTTTTTTGTATAATCCTGGTTCTCGTAGCTTTTACTTTATTGATATCTTATGGATATACGGAAGTCATTTTACCTCACTTCGTATCAAAATATAAGGAAAACAGAGAGGAAAGGGAGAGGATGTTCCACTCAGAAGAACCCTGAATCCCTCAGAATATGACGCAGAGAAAGTGGGAGGGCTCTAGAGCCCCTGCTTTAAAACCAACATAGAATTTTAACCGTACCCACTGTGATAGCTTTATTCCCCTGACAACTGACTCTAAGAGATTAGGAAAAAAAACCCCAGAGAATTTAAAGGAGAGGAAACATCTCCTCTCCAAAACAGCCACTGTGAATACCATAGATGATGCTTTGAGTAGATATGCATTTCACTGGGGAAGGGAACGCTCTGAAGGTATCTAGGAATGAATTTATTCTTTCAAGAGATGGTTGGCAAAAAGAAATACAGGTAGAGGTGCTGGGTCAAGTTGTGTTCATTTATAAATCAGTCATTTGCATCAAACTCTATTACAAAGCATTAAAATGAAGCAGAAATGCAAGTCATTGAATTTGCTGCCTTGCAGCAGAACAGAAGGATGCCACCTCCCAGAAAGCACAATCTCTGTCACTGCAGGTAGATGGTATCATCTGAAATATTTTGCTCATTTAAACAGATTAACAGAATGAGAAGTTATCTAGCCTGACAGACCACTTGAGTTTTCAGGAGATACCATGCTGCTGCTGTCCCAGAACAAGTTTTAGGGTGGGGAGTGGGTTTGAGGAGGGAAGGTGCTTCCATATAAAGTTAGCCTAGCAAAAGCCTCTCTCAGAGCATGTATCACAGCATGCCAGCACTAGTGCCGTGCTTCTTTGCACCTGCAACTTCCATGTGCGCACCCAGACTCTGGTCTGTTCCTTACCAGCCCTGCGTAAATTGGCACTAGGATTTCCTACAGAATTTAAGCAATCTTCAGCTACTCTATTCCTCTTCATTTTCATAGATGCTAGAGGTTTTTATTGATTAGATTGAAGAAATTGCTTACAAGGGGGACTTTGAAGGCCCCTCACTGCACGGTGAATTCAGTTTCCCACGGAGAGCCACAAACAGTGCAACTCTCTGAAGATCTAACTTGCATCTTCTGTGTTCATGGTGATGTGTTGATTTTTGGAGTCCACCTTTCACTGAAACCCATTCTGAATAGCTTGCTGCATATAAAAAAATCAGCACCTTTTCATTTAGTTAGCTTGTTCTTGTCAAAATATCAATATCAAAAATAGCCAGGGGGGAGTGATCTGCTGTAGTAAGAAAATTATACATTTCTATTGTTTAATTTATTTGGATTCATTCAAAACAAAGCCAAGCCTTTCATGCTTTCATTACTTTTTGATATATAAGGAAGTATGAACACACGGACAAGTGTGTAGATACATACCTCTGATCTGTCCCTGTCTATTTAAAATATTTCAGTGTCATCTTAAAAAAATTTTCTTAGACATCTGCTATGGTTTTACTTTAATATCACATAGTATTGCCAAATCATTTAAATGATGAATATATTCATAACATTTAGTTTAAGCCTGTTTATCTATTGAATTGCCTTCGGACTAATTAAATAATGACTACCACCAGCAGTGCACCCAGCATGAGGTTCATTGGTTCTCCTTTAACCAGTTGCTTTTAGGTTTTGTTTGAGAGTATAGAAAAGAAGTATTTCAAATGGAGCTAATTTGATGTTTTTAGAAAAGCAGCCTTTTCTGAGATGTTTTGATTACATGGCAGAGCAGCCTCTATAAAGAGCAATTTGGCTAAGTAGAGCTTCTTAACTCCAAAGGGGGGGAAAAAAAATTACAAAATGACTACTCAAGTGAGTATAACAAGGAAGATAGCCGTAACAAGCCCTTAGAGGCAGACCATTAGCAGAAATTCCCACATCAGTGTATGTACATGCCACATGACTTCAGCATGACTGAAGTTCTGTGCTAGCCATGTCCTGAAAAGGTACTTTTGTTTGGTTTCGTTTTTTTTTTTTTTTTTTTTTTAAATATTATATTCGTGCTGCTGCTGAACTTGTGCAGGGATATATTTTCCTCCTTATACGTGTTACTTGTTTAGAATGATAAAACAGGTGGCAGGTGTGGGAGATGTACAAGGGACACTATGTTTATGCAACATAAGGGGAGGATGAGGGACACCATATATTTATGCATCTTTCTTTGCAGGCTTGTCTATTTCCTTCTATCAAATTCCATTTCATACCAGTAAATTAGAGGGATGCATGGTGTCTATTGCTTGATTCACAGGTTTCTATAGTAGCTTCCTCAGAAACTTCAAATTGGTGTTTCTGGTCTTTGTTTTCTGTTTTATAAAAGCACCTCTCTCTTGCTAGAGGATATGCATTTAAGATGGCAGGATGGGTCAGTAGGTTCAGAGGAAGGGATACAGGGCTATCTAAATATTTTACCTTTTTCAAATATTTTAATCATGCTGGTAGGAAAAGAGGTGAAAGGAGCATTGGTTTGAGTGATTTTTTGGGAAGTAATTTGAATTCTTCTTTGGACTTCGATTTGTAGTTATCAGCTCAAAAACTGAAATCTAAGGAAATGTGACTACCTATCTATTTCCAAAATGCTGTAGAGGTTGAAAGGTACAGAGATATGACATCCTGTAGCAGCTAGACATTTTATTCTGTAATACTGCTAAAAAGAGAGTTCTGGAGAAAGGCTGTTTAAACTTTCTTAAATATAAGTAGCTAGAATATCTGATTGCATATGTGTAACTTCAGAAATTGACAGTTAAAATATATGCAACCACTTCAAATATAGTTTAAAAAAAAAAATAATGTTACTTCCATGGGCTTTCTGATCTTTTCTTTCGAGTTGAAAATGGAGGAGAAACACTTCCAGATTACAGTAACTAAAAAAACAACAACATAACAATCAATCATACTAAATAAATTTTTTTAAAACCCCCAAAACCAAAACAACTCCCCAAAAAACCCAGTTAACAATTATTCATTCAGAATTCAGTTAATATTCCTTGATATTCAAAGAAGCCATACTGACTTAGAAAAACAGTCCTCCTGATCCAGCATCCTGTTTCTGACAGGTGAAAAATAGATGCTGAGGGAAGACTATAAGAATGTGGTGATCGGTCAGTAATGTTTCTCTTGTGTGCTCAGCCAGCCTTTGGCGTTGTGCACCTGAGAACTCTGGATGATTTTTTCCAATATATTTGTCTCACTGCTAATTGGATCAGTGACAGTTTTCGGTACCTGAATCATCTTGTGTTCCAGAGCTGAGGTCTGTGTTGTGTACAGTACTACCTCTTTTGGTTTGTTTTCAAGTTGCTACCTGCTCCCTTGCTCAGGTGCCCAGCTAGTTCACGCTCAAAACCAACCCATGGCTAAAGGATCTCTAAATTCCCAGAGTCTACAAAAGGATGTTTCAAAGTTCCTTGAAGGTGTGTTAGAATATAAAGACCAAATAATGTATTCTCTGCTAAAACTACGTGTCTCCTGTCATTACTGAGGTGTTGCTATGTACAGAGCTGAGCTCAGAGCCTTGTAATTGAACCTCATCAGCTTGTTTTTTGGAAAAAGTCCCCCCCATTTGATATCTATAAATATATGTATACATATATATGTTTATATTTATTTGTATATCTTAAAAAAGGCAAAAAGTTGAATCTTTATACATATTCTTTAAGGTTTTGCAGCTACACTTCTTAATTTTCTTCCTTACGCTACTGCAATATTTTTTCCTCATTTCTTCTGGGGCTCTGTTTTCTGTCTTTCAAAATATTCAGAATGGAAAGGCGGGAGAAGGAGCTGGGAGTTGGTCAAGTGAAGGAGGAACCTTCAGAAAAATAATTTCCTTTTTCATTTAGTCTTTTGTCCTGTGTGAAGAATGCCACTGTTGCGCAGTAAAGCAACACTTGGGTCACAGATTGCTTTATATTTTGTGGATCTCTGTGGTAAGAGAATTCTTACTGTCAGTATCCCTCATGCAGGATGGCTGTTGTAAAATTTGACTTTGTAAGCGTTGCTGGCATTAAAAAAACATCTTTAAGAGATTTTGTTTTGTTTTTAAAATGTATATTGCTATTTGAACAAAGCTGATTCGAGGATGCCCCTTGGAAACTGAAGTTCAGTTTACTTCATTTCTTAGCTGGTTTGTGGGGTTTTTTTTCCTTCCACATCAGCAAGAATACCTTCCTCAAGATAAAATCAGAATCTAAACAAACTCCATTGGATATTCCAAATGTTGTTTCCTGCTTATCTTTTAGATTAGTTTTTTTTGCCTAATTGGAAAAAGTGATAAAGCATAGGTGCAGAGAATTAAATGCATGAGGAAAAGCCACATAGAGGATTCACACATGGAAAGGCTTACGCAGCATTCTGACACGCACAGCTGTGGACCTATGATCAATAACAATCTCTTTTCAAAGAATCTGGCTGTCCTTTGAAGTTAGCAACAGATCTTATTTCTCAGTAGAATACCAAAAGGATAAAACAAAATGAGGAAATAGCCTCTCAGGTGCTGTTTCAATATCCCACTTGTGGGCATCTCCTTGGTAATACTATCCAAATTAGATAGGAACAACACAAATCTATATGAACTTGATAAATGCTGCAATTATGGATTGATTTCTTCAGCAGGCGTTTTACACATTGCTAATGGCTGTGGTTGAAAGAGGCTTACCTCACAATTTCTGGTCAGCTGTAATTCATGTTCCAGCATTTCTTCCAAGTTGATTGACTCTTGCCTGTAAGTATGGTTTACATCCTGCTTTTACACCCCTGGATTAATATGTGTCTAAATGATCTAGTTATACAATGTAGGCAAGCTCACAACCATAAAGTCCTCCTTTTCAGCAGTGCACCCTTACGTGCCTTGTGTGTACATCCATAATTTGCCAAAAGTCTCATAGGGAGGCAGTTGCCTCTCTATGCAACATTTTGCAAGGGATGAATTCTGACCTTTGAACTTAATGTAGTTCAGCTATAGGAGCAGAAATCTGAGAAAGATGGGAATATTGCATTATTATTCAGGTACATTTCACTGACTTGAGCATTTCACTGACTTTAACATCCTGAAAATGTTCTGCATTTCACCTAAACTAATAATATGGGCTTTTACTATAGCAATGAGAGATGACAGTGAAGGTACTTGTCATTCTTTTTCAGTGGTGGAGGGATTCTAAATGAACAGCTTTCACCAGCTAGACCCCTCCTCAACCATCCTTTGCAGAAAAATACTGATGGGGAGGAACTAGGAGACAACTGGATGTGGGGAAGTAAGAGAAAGGAGAAGGAAACATTTATGGTACAGTGTCCCTTCACTGATTCTCTTTGCACGTCATTATGCTGAAGAGGGGCTTTCCATCAGCATCATGTTGTAAACATCTCGGATCCCTTGAACTGGCAGGTTTGTTCCCAGCCTCCATCAGAGGAAGGATTTGCTTTCTTGTGTGTGGAGAACTGGAGGTTTCTGCCTCCATAGCAGAAACTGGAGCATTGAGCACCTCTCCACCATCACTAATATATCTCTGCCAAAAGTGAAGCTTGCAGAATTGTTCCAAAACACAACTCAGAGTGGGAGTTTACCACCCAAAAGGGACTCGCGCAAGGATGATACAAGTAACAACCTGCATCTTCTTCACGGGTGAAAAATAGCACCTTGCAAAGAAAGCCAGGAGATTTTGAGCCCTGGAAATTTCTGCTTCCCAGTTTGTGCAGAGCTGACCTTTTAAGAGCCTAGGACATAGAGATTTTCAGTGCTTGAGTTCTCACCACATTATTCTCATTTCAAGGAACTGCATAAAATGAGATTGATCAATGCCTTTGTATTTTATAAGAGAATTGCACAGTGAGAAGCTCAGTGTGTACTTGCCTTTTAAGATCAGTTGCTTCCTTGAAACAAAATTGCAGATATATATAATATGAGAAGTAGTAAATATCTTTGAATTAAAAAAGGAAAAGAGAACGCCAAGAGTACAGAAGCATTTAGGAGCTTCACTTCTGTGATACCAGAGAACAAAGAACAAGTGAAACATTAGTAGCTCCAGAATTCATGACTCATTCTTTTTTTTACTTGATAGGATCCTTATGAAGAAAATAGTACCAAAGAAGTATGCAAGTGCAGCATTCGGTATTCTGTATGCAGTACTGTAGCAGCTGTAATTTCCATGACGGAAGTTAATCAAAGACTGTATGGGAACTGTAAAGAGCATGAAAACAGCCATTCAGGATGGAGGAATTAAATGAAGTTATAGTGCACTTTATATCACTAGTTGTTAAACCTTTGTGCTCATAAACTCATTACCTTGCTCTGCAGCAAAAACTTCACAAAGCCAAGATAACTTTTATATCTTTTTAGTAGGAATTTCACCTACTCAGAACGGGGGTAGAAATGGGGATTTCTTCGGCATGCATACAGGATCCTTCCACCAAATAAAAAGGGCAAGAACACAGTCAAGCTTTGATAAAAATAAGAAACAGGCTAGATGAAGTTTGCCTTATTACTAAGTGTTTTCTATTACAGTGGTGGAATCCCTATTTAAGAGTTGTGTTGGCATAGTGCTCAGGGATATGGTATAGCTGAGGACTGTCAGTGTTCGGTTGATGGTTGGACTCAATGATTTTAAAGGTCTTTTCCAACCAAGGTGATTCTGTGATTTTGTGATCTCTCAGCTTAATACTGTTAAGAGAGAGCAAGAGAGTCATTGATTCAAATAATTATGGTTTAAATTATCGTAACAGACACAAAGGAAACATTTGTAACCTCTTTTCTGATTTACAAAGCAGGGTTTTGTCAAATAAATCTGATGACATTGTGTAAAATTTGGAAACTCTTAGTCATTTATTGATTCAAGACTGGGACTTCTTTGAGATGCATTCTCAAAAAAAAGAAAAGAATTCATTCCACTTCTGTTGCATCTAGCATATACAGTTGAGGTCAGTGTCTTTTAGGCACGATTTTATTTGTATTGGGATTATATTTGTACCTGGTGTGTCTCTTTCATCTTTGTAAACAACACAAAGTGTGTAACAATCCATCTTTTCAACTGAGATAAGAATATAACCGTACCAGATATAGCAGGATACCATAACGTAGAGAACTGTAGTTATTGTATACATACATAACTTTTCTCATTTTGTCTGCTGTTCATATATGTTTAATTTATTCTTAGTGGGTCTAACAGCGACTTGCCTTGAGATCAGTATTTAGTACCCAATTAACAAAAGACTGAAGTACAGCTCTGTCAAAAGCATTGTCCAGCTTTGATGTCTCTATAGCAAAAGGGTGTTTGCTAAAATATGTATTGATTCCTTGGAGCAAATGTGCAATTGTCTGAAGTGATAATTCTTTTCGAGGAAGCTACCAGGAAACTACTTGGTTCCCTTTCTGAGGTGCAGGTTCAATACCATCCATCTTATAGCTGGGCCTGGATCAGCCAAGACTTGATGTTTTAATGTATTGACCCTTCATTCTCTCAGCGATTGCTGCAAACAAATTGCAGGAGGTCTGATAGGTTTAGCCTGTTGCAGGTTAAAGATCAATGTTCAATGAACGTACAAGGCAGGCAGACTAGCTTCTCCTTTATTCCCATTAATTTTGAAAAAGATTTGTCTGCAGGTGAATTGTTTGGCTTGTGTAAGAATCTATAACAAGCTGGAGCAGAACTCCAGATTTAGTAAAGAGACACTTTGGTAATCTGAAGGTCTGTCATGAGGGCAACTTTCCAGTCTTTTTCATTATGAGATCGGAAGGGCTGTGCATAAACGTAATAGTAAATAGCTTTCCATTGGGCTTAATGAGGGAGAGAAAAGTTGAAAGGGGTTATTTTTGAGGAAATTAGGCTCTTCAGAGTGACAGAGGGAAAACTGTTAAGACAAACATAAGAAGTGGGGAACTCATTTGACAGATTGTTGGGTTTTTTGAGGTAACCAAACCCACCTGAATTTGTTTCATTCAGTTATGTCAGCAAGCATTACTAGTCTACTACTTTCTCTAAAGTACTAGTCACTACTTTCTCATAAACCCTTTTGCATATATCTTAAGTTTTTTTTTGTTTCTAGGCCTGTTTTAAAATTGATCCAGCATTTGTAGCTCTGGTGAAACAAAGCACATATTTTCCCTTTAACAGTCTAAAAATGAATTTCACTAGTTCTCAAAAAGTAAGAAATGAAGTTCCATTTCTCTTCTGCATTTTTTTTTGAGATTTATATTGAACAGAATTTGGTTCTACAAGGGTAAATAATAACCCTGTGATTTTGATGATTTTATTTCACAAAATTTTCTCTCATTTCTAGTTATCTGATTTAGTATGTCTTACATGTAATTGCACAGTTACAGGGGTTGTTTGTTTTGGTTTGGTTTTCTGCAGTTGCTTTTACTGACAGGTAAGAAAAAAATGTATCAGCCTCACTGTCAGTTTGGGAAAGGAGTAGAGCTACATTTTCTAATGGTCATAGTGATGAGAGTTTGGTGATATACTGTTGATGAACAGTTTAACTCGATAGCAATGAGGTCGATGTCATTGTATTGCCCACCCAGCACAAAATTATCTGGGTTGTTCTTTTTACCAAATACCTTTTCTTACTTTTCAACAAATAAAATAATATTTCTGGGCATATAACACCGCCTTTACTGGCAGATACTGCCTTATTTTCTGAGAAAGTTTCAAAACAAGGTCAGTATCTTCACATGCTTGCAACAGTCAGATTTCTTCCCTGTCCTTTTCCCTGGGGAGTGGCAATTCCTGCAAACCATTCTGGCCAACAGCAGTCTGGACTATCAAAGTGAAGCCTTCCATGATAAAGCATAAAAGTCTTTGTGCTACAGCATGAAGCTAGTCAAAGTCTAGTAGTAGATATTGTTCTAAAAAGAAAGTTATCAAAGGCTTATGAAACGTGCAGAGCTCCTGGTTTAATATTTTCTACTTATGTTCTTTGTTATTTCAACAGCTTTTTCTTACCAACAGGAAACTATTAATTATGAAACACAGGGAAAAAAGATATTTTGCTTGAAAATTAGTTTGCATGGGAGTGCACAAATCTAGTAGATAAATGATGGGAATAGTTTCTGTAACTGAGAAGTTGTGCTTTACAAACGAAAAATCTTTACCTATAAGCTCGATGGTACGTTCCTGCAGCCGTACAATGGTCTAGAATAGAGAAAATGGGATTTAGTCTAATACATTAAGTTGTTATTTTTAATGTAGACTAGAGAGAGAAATAGAGACTAGAGTAAGAAATCCTCTCTAGATACTAAAAGACAAGGGCACGTTGTGCATTGTGAGGACTTATTTTCCACTTACAGAATATCACTTTTACTGGGATTGTTTCTGACTCTCATATTAGTGCTTTTAGTTGGATTAGTAAACAAATGTTCTGATCCCATCTGCAGTTTTTATCTCTATTTTCTGTGTTCCACTGACAGATAAAACATCCCTCTGAGAGAAATGTGCCAAATTATATGTAAGCTTCTGAATGTGGCTGCTAGCCAAAAATCTGCTTATAAATCTCATTAGTAGTTGAAACACCTTGATGATACCTTTTCTTGTTCTGCTTTATTTCAAATACAATTCAGCCCAATGTGTCTTTGAAGAAAGGTCATGGCTTTCCTTTTTGGAAAAGTCCTCCTTTAGGGAACACCGAGTTCCTAAATCTTTAGCCCTTAAGCTCAGCAAATATCTCTCACTTTTGTATAGTTAAGTGTATATGAGGAACTTCCCAGAGTTTTAAAAATAAAGTTAGCAGAATGTGGATTTTCACAGGGCTAATTAATCCTTACATTTCCTTACATTGAAGAGCTATTTCTGATAAATAGTAGAATAAAGATACAATCTTATATAAATATTATTACATGTAACATATGGAATAATCTTGATGACTGTAATAAGTAAATATACTTTTCTGATCATTTGTTGTTTTGTTGTTGCTGTGCTGGTTGATTTCATAGTAAACTTAAAGTTCATGATTTGCTGGTGACTGAAATTCTGTAGTAAGCCACTGGTTCATTGCTCTGGTAGTATCCTTTCTTGGCCAGCTGCCAGGGAGAGATGTTTTACAAAAGCTGTAGCACTCTAGCAATTGGAAATCTTAGTCTAAGCTGCATAATGGGAAGTCCCTTTTACACGATAGAATTGGAAGAGCCTAGCGTTCTAAGACGTACAGCTTGAAAAGATTTAAAACTGTGCAACATGACCTGCTCCATCTGTGCAAGTAGACCAGGAATAATCATGTAAAGGTTACAGGAAGGTGTTTTCTTGGAAGCGCAGTGTTGGTGCGAATGTACCTTATGAAGCTCTCTCCCTTTTCTTTCTCTCAAAACATCTTGGGGTAGGGCAGGACCTCCATGTTCTGAAATGTGAAGGTAAGCCCAGATTTTCCAGTTACATAACCATTCAGTTACTTTATTCTCACCTCTCCTAGAACTGGACCCACAAAACCTTTGCTTCAGTGTTTTTTTGCATCGTGTCTGTACTGTATGTTGTCTTTTGGCCAAAGAATAAAAATGCTCTTAGGCCACAAACACCATGTTTCTATCAAAGCATCTTTCAATATAAGAAAGATGTATACACTTTTCTTCTTATACATCCTTCTTTATTGCAGCAGAGTTATTAGACTACTTGTCTGTACTTTCTTTTTACTTATCACAGACAATTTGAAAGGTTATTTTCTTCCAAAGTCACATTTTTATTTTAGTAGAGAATAATAAAGCCAACTTGTATTACTTCTTCAAACAGTCGATCATCAACTTTCTATTTTTTAACTGGATCTTATCTGTCATTCAGTTCACCTAAAGAGCTTCTTTCCTTTTAAAAACCTCTGCAATGTTTAGGTACTTATGGATTGTGATGAAGCTGCACGTTAACCTTAGCTTTGATCGAAGTGCATTTTGCTTCTTAAACTTCTTTCTATGAAACTGTAAGGCAAGACAGAGCTTTGCAGAGATACCCAAGATAGTCCACCTTCTTAAGTCTTATTAAGTGATTTTCTATTCTTTAGTAAAGTTTTTTAATTGTACTGTTTCATATTGTTTCACATGCAGGCTGTCTGCTCAATTTATATGAAGGAGAATGAGGAATTTTTTTTGCTGTTTTATGAAGCATATATTGTCATGTATTAATTGAATCCTATGATGGTATATAGTCTTCTGTATGGCAGACAGGCTTGCAAACAAATATTAAGTGTCATCTTCAGGGTTTATATCATGTCCAAAGTTAGGCATGTCTTTGATTTAGAGGTTAAAAAATCATGGTAATATTATGCTGTTTTTAAAATTCCAATCCCACAACCTAAGTACTGCAGTTTGCAGTTGAGTACTTAACAACAACATTAAAAGTTTTCCTGTAGCAGAACTCTGCAAGTCTGTCACACAACTTCTCTGGTATATTTTTTCAATGTTCAAATTTATGGTATAAATAGTTGGTTTTAAGGGAAAGGTCAGCAATAATTAAGCAATTCTAAAATGTAATATTAAATAGAGAACAAATGAATAGTGAATGTACCCTTTAGATTAAAATTTCTTTTGGGTGTATTATTAGTTAACAACTGGTAACCTCTGCAATATGAAGCACAACTCTTATGTTTCCCCTTAAGAATAATTAGCTTTGTAGCATATTAATCAAACAGGTTGGGGAGCAAAATCAGAATGCATATTCCTGTGTGGTTCTCAGACATCTCATTTGTTTAATGGAGCTATTTGGATAATTAAGATCAGCACAGCTATTTTCGCTTCTTCAAGTGCAATCTACAGGAAAGATTATCTAGCAATCTACTTGTGTTTATATCAGTTTTTTGTCTTGATTTTTTCCCTAGGTATTTATCTACATAGCTCAGTAGTTTAAAAAGCTCCTCTTCTGTAGCACAGGAAATAGCCCTTTCTATCAATAAAACTATGGTAGATTGTTTGCATTCAAGAAAGCCCCCCCACCAAACAAGTAGTTAAGAGGAGGTCCTATTCAACACATCTGAAAGACTTTCTTGTTTAACTTCCCTGTCATCCAAACAAGAATTCTTGTCAGTGCTGGACTGTACGTAGGTGAGATCCTACCCCCTTTTATACTTTTTTTTTCCCCTATGAGAGATTTCAGACAAACAAGTTATTACACTGCTGCTATTATTAAGAAGTATGGAAGAAAGTGGTGTTAACCAACTATTTGGGGGCTGCACCCACACATGTAGCAAGGAAGGGATGCAGATGAAATTTCAGGCACCCAGCTGGAACATGACAGGCAGTGCAACCCTTCATATATGGCTTAGCTCTAATGGGCTTCAGCACAATTGTTCTTTGATTTGTTACACACACACACACACACACATATATATATATATATTTCTGTTGGTTAAATTTTAATTGCATGTTACCTGAAATGTCCAACACAAATGCTCAGTCTGGCTAGCATTCACAGATTTTACCTATCATGAATGGAGAGATATAAGCTCCTTTAGGGGTAGCTCATATGTCAAGCCGTATTCAAGAACCTGAACTGCTCTCCAGAAAAACATTGGTTTTCTACCTAGATGGAAAATAGGCTCATCTGCCATTCTATTTACATATTATAGTCCGTGGTATGACTATCTTTGCATCTTATGCCTTCATTTCTAAGGAGAAGCCATCTACAGTAAGATTTTATCCATAGATTTCAGCAGCATTGGTCATAGGTTAAAATACAGCAGTGAGTTCAGTTAGGTGAAATTACTTTCATTTCTTGTAGAAATGTAATTACATACAACTCGCTATTTCTAACCAGAAGACTATGTCTCACTATTATTAGTAGCTTTGAAAACCATGTGAAAGTGTTTTACGTTAATTGGACATTAAGTTTAAATTGAAATGCTTGATTTGACTGCTTGCCAAAATACAAAAGCATCAATAGTCTAATAATTAATATCTTAGAAATGTTTGTATTAAGCATCTTTGACACTTAAATGAGGTGATTAAAAAAAGCTTCTCCTTTTTGAAATATGGCACATTAATAAATCAGAGGAGAGATTAAAAAGCATTGCTGTTTATATAATGCAATGTTCAGGCACACTCGGATATTACATTGCTAGCTTAATCTTTCACAATTAGCAAACACACCTTGCAAGGTACAAACTTGTGGCAGTACATGCAAATCTGTTATTCCACTTAAAAATTCAGCACCTACTCAAGCTAATGGATCCATAAAAGCTATTAGTTTAAGGCCTGCAGCTGCAATTCTGACAATTTGCACAGAAATATTTTTAGTGGTCTCTTATTAAATATATTGCACACAGCTGTTTGTTTGCCTTTCCAAAGTGTAGAAGTTTACACTGTTGCAAAGAAGAAAACTGCTTGCACAGTAATTGCAGGCAAATTATCTTGTATCTGAAGCTAATATTCCTAGATATTGTACCTGTTAAATATCTGCTTGTGTGATCTTTACCCCAATACTGGTTAATATTTAGTGATTCAGTGCTACAAGTAATGGTAGTGCATCTACTCTGGAGAGATTTCTGTGGGACTATTATTCGTGGTAGTCAGTACTTACACACATAGCAATAAGTACTGGCAAGATTAGCTCTTTATATTTTAAGTTTAATCGGAGTCGGACGGGATACTGGTAACTCTTAGTGTTTCCAGAGTGCTGTTCATTTGATGTTTCTGGGAGAGGAGAGCTCAGTTGCCTAGAGCTCATATATCAAGCGCTGCAAGCATGAGGCAATAACAGAAAATCCAACTAGTGGCTAGGGATGTACATTTGGGCTGCTAAATGAGGAAGAAAAACATCAAGCTTCGTGCTGAGGGTGTACATTTGGGCTGCAAAGCATCAGTCACTATAGAAGTAATAAAGATATAAATGACAGCAGTTCTGTCTCTCCCTGTGTGCATGTATGTTTAAACCTGGTCAATGGCACAAGTGGGCTGTTATTACAGCTGTGACATTCATGCTGCTGTAGTAAAACTGTCACTACTTCCATTTAAAACCACTATATTCACAAGTTTTTAACTCAGCAAGATAAAACAGCTAGGAGCTTTTGAGTAATTTTTTTCCTCTTTAATAAAACTGAACCAAGGTTTTATATGATAGGCAGAGTTTATTTCCCTCATCCCCAACTTCACTGTCCTTCAGTGTGTATTGACTTGGATGCCTTGAGATTTACAAAATTCAAGATTTAAAACATTTTATTTGGGTATCGTATGCTTTTAAGGCATCTTGATGATGTTCTTTAAGCAAAAATAAGAATGGAAACAGGAATAATAATAGTACATTAGGAGTCAAGATATTGTTTCATTTGATTTTATATTATCCATCTAAAAATGTGATGTCCCACATTGAAGCTACCTGTTTAATGGAGTTGTAAACTCTTTTTAATAACCTCTCACTATTGCAGTATTAACTGCCTTGCAGTGATACTACATGATCCAGGACTTAAGCATACGTTGAACAAAGCGCAGTGTGATTTCCTATGCTAACAACTGTGACTGTCAAATTTGATTTGTTATTTATCTGTACTCACATATTGAATCTGTTGCAGAGCTCAAACGATACTGAGGGGCAACCAAGCAAGACATTTTATCAAGAAAAAAAAAAAAAAATAACAACACTATTCTGTACATAAAAACATGTCCTGGAATTTCTCCAAGAGCAGTCCTTGGTCTCAGATTACTCTTGCATCTCAAATGATTACATTAAGCCAAAGTACATGTGGATTTAGTGCCAAGGAGACTTTCAAGGTGAGAGGGTTAATTAGAAGGGATGGACTTTTGTGACAGAGGCAGGTGTCCCTAGGCTTCCTATTTGAACTGTGGAGGAAGCCTTGACTCACTTGAGAGAAAATTCAGAGCAGAAGTTGAAGTATCGGGGTGCTGAATTGCCTGAGGGTAGGAAGAGGGATTGGGGGTCTCTTTTGACTGTATAAGAAAAGGACTCTGTAAGCTTTCTGACTACTTGTAAGCATCCTGGAGTATTTCAGTGGCCCTTACTGCTGTTAATACACCTGAATGTCTTTGAGAATGATTGAATCTTGTGGACCATACTGATACCTCTCAGATAAGAGGGAAATTGCAACTATAGTAATTCCGCTTTTAACAGTATGGAAAATCTGATTTATTTGTTAACCAAAGAGAAGGTTTCTTTTCAGATTTCATAAGGATGAAAGTCAATATCCTTTCCCAGTGCTTAACCCATTTCACATTGGAAGTGTTATACTAGGTTAGTTTTGCACAAATCACATTGTGGTTTTGGTAGAAAAGAATTCATGTGGTTACTATGAGAAAAATAAATGCAAATAAGAGTCTGTGTTTTGCTGATGGTTATAAATTCCTCTGCCTTTTAGTGGCATAGTTGAAGAATTGTGTTAAGCTTCTGGGCATGAGCACAGTAGGTTTCTGTATTTATTCTATATAATCTATTTTTTATTTTCTTTTTAATCTTTGTTTACTTGCCAGGCTTTCCTTTGAGGCCTCCTTCCTACTACTGCATGCTGGGTTCTGCTTTTCTTGTTATTTACTGAAGCTTAGACATGAAAGGACAACAAAATGGACATTTTAATCAATTAACTGTAGTTTGATCAAAGTTTCATTCTTCCTTATTGTTGTTATTCTTGTTTAAAGTGTTTTTATTTTCAACAGCATCCAGTTGGGCTTTTGATTCATGCGGTGTGACAAAGTCACTCTCTTACATAGAATAGAAAGCTGAGAGTCTAAAAATTGCATTTGATAAAGGCCTTGTTTTAATCATGGATGGTGTCAGAGTTCTGAGCAATAGCTCAGCTTTCCTTGTGGACTAAGGCTGAAGGTAGAGTGTGCTGGCATAGCAAAACACACACTAAGCAGAGAACACAAAGAAAGAGGTTGAACGTCTACACACTGACCCTTTATTCAATTCCTTTTGCCATCAGAGGCTACCTGCTTGCCTTTTTCCTCTTAAAAAAGAATAACAAACACCTCCAGACTCTACTCTTGTTAAGGGTTTATTTATAATTTCTGATTCATGGGAGGTAACTATCGGTTCAATTTATGTATTAAAAAAGGATATTTTTCGCATGACATCATTATGACCTGTTTCTTGTTGCTTAGGACTTTTGGCAGTTTATAGTGCTGGGGTATATTTGGTTTATTTTCCTTTTAAGGGTGCTATTTGCCTCAGGTAACTTTTCTGCCTTTGTGTATTACAACAAAGTAAATAAAAAAGTGCATCCTGTAGCTCATCCAAACAATTCTGTTGACAAATTTTGCTGGCTTTTTAAAAATTTCTGTGTATTTGTGATTTGCAGAAGGGACATGTGTTCTCAGCATAAAGATGTCTTTGGATTAGGTACATCCCTGTAAAAGTCCTGCAGGACTTTGCACTTGGCCTTGTTGAACTTCATGAGGTTGGCATGGGCCGGCCCAACCCTCCAGCCTGTGTAGGTCCCTCTGGACAGCATCCCTTCCCTCCAGTGTGTCAACTATGACACAGCTTTGAGTCATCTGCAAACTTGCTGAGGGTTCACTCAATAACCCCACTTGAAACATCAATAGAGACTATACCTTTCTATCATGAGGTCCATTGCATATAGAGACAATAAATCTGTAGGGATAACTGGACAGGGTATTTACACCATGCAGGTTGAAGGACCTAAATAAGCTGGTTAGGTTAACACATTTCTCTAGGTTCCCTCTTTCACAGATGGAAAGAGAGATATCCAGAAAATGATTGAGACCACCTAAGGCACTCTGCTCATGAAGCAAGACTAGTGAAAGCAGTTGCAGCTCCACTAACTTAACTTTCTAGGCATGTGACACAACTACTAATCCAACTCTATTTTTTGGGCCTTGTATTACTGCTTCTGAGAGAAGTCAGTCACATAGAGCCTGATCCAAATCCTCTGCAGAGAATCTTCTTTCTGCAGCCCCCCATATGCATCATATTCTCCAACAGAGAATAAGGTTATATAAGAGATGCAGTAGAATCCAAGTCTTGACACCACACTGAGATGAGGTGCCTTATATAGCTGCTGCAGCAGTGCTCTATTTGATTTGAATTGATTTGAAGGTACAGTACAGCAAGTGACTGGACCAAAAGAAAATATCATTTCCATGTCTAGTCAAGTCCTTAAATTTAGTCCTTTTTATAGTTTATGAGAGTTCATAAAGCACTATGTTAAATGTGTTTTGTTCAGCGGGAACTGCATTAAATCTGAAGGGCTTCATTTATATTGGAAAAGATGGTTGTTTATTGGCCACTTAACTTACAGTCATAGTTAAAGTAGGACTAGTTTGATTCTTACAAGTTTCTGTCTGTCATTCTTGTGGAGACTGGAGGTAAACTATGCAAAGATAGTATCTGTTTTGCTGACATTACTTTCTGATTTTGTGTATTCCAAATTATTTTTTACCTCTGCAGAGAAAATTCTGGCATCTTCTGAGTCATCTAGCATACTGAGATATTCAGTAGAAGATACGTCTGTTTTTAGCTAAACAATGTCACGGAGAATCACAGAGATCATAATACAGTATTCTTAAAATGTAGTCAGTTTAGATTCACTTTTCCATCCCTGCTGACTTGCTTCTGTTGTTTGTGGTTAAAATTTTGACTGTTCCATGCAAGACAGGTAAGCATTTGTACCAATGGTTACTTGTTAATTTTTCTAGATCACTACCTGATTTTCATATAGGATTACTTTTGTATTAAAGAAGTTAAATTAGATGTGTAATGCACACTTTGCACTTTCAATTGAACATTTAGGTAAAAAATGAGACTATAAACTCCCTGGTACATTTAAATAAACTTGTTCTCTGTCCAATCTTGTCAAAAGAGAGAACACTTCCACAGGAAAAAAAAAAAAAAAAAAAAGGTAACTATATCACTTAGTGGAATTTCCCAAGCTTCTGCAAATCCAAGACATCCAATTTGTTAGCTAAGCACTCCTTTTCTCTTAAAGATTTACAGTGATTTATTTTCAGTGTCAGTAACAGCATCATCATTACTGGGAGATCCAACTGTACTGAATGTTACGTTAATAAATCATCAGCCCTGAAAATCAATACTCCAATGAATTGAATCAAATGAAACTGTTTCTGTTGCACAGTTTCACCCACAAAGTCAAAACCTCTGCTGTCCAAGTTCATAAAATTTCCATCAGCTGGTTAGGCCAGACCCATCAAACACAGCTCCCCAGACTCAATGTCAGACAAACCTTATCAGTTGATGGATTTATTTTGTTAATGTCAACCCATCAATGTGTCTGTGATGTTATATTATGATATTTGCTTCCTCTGAAGTGACATGAACTGCTACTTTATTTCATATCCTGAAAAGTTACCAAAGGTAAGATCTGACCTGCCTTTTTCTCCTTGTAGAGTCTCTCCTGAACCACCTGTTTCCTTCTTTACCTACTTTTAAATATACTCTTGCATTAAAAAAAAATGGCTCTATTTGTTTTCCCAAGTTTGCTTGTTGGTCAAGTACATAGCACAATGAAATTTGTATACCTGTAAAAATATGCTTGTCATCTGTGCCAGGATGTTTATATTCTCATGTTTGAATCATTGGTAGAATATTTTTCTGTTCACTACATTTACCCGTTTATTGCTGCTGTCCAGGAGTCTGGTGAAGTGGTGGTACTTCCTTTTCAAGGCAGCATAACTCTTGCTAGTGATGAGAAAAAAATCTCTTGTGACGGAGAATTTTACGCTGTTCATAGGCACACCTTCTTTCACAAATATCAATAAAGATAGACAGAAAGTTAGTTATTTATGAAACTTAATGATGGCTAATACAAGTCTGGCACTAAGACTGAATGTGAATAAACCTCCAATGCAAGAATGAAAGCGGATTCCTTCTCTAGCATTATAAGGGAGTTTGCTTTCCTGCTTTCTGTCATTATTGAAACCAATCTGAGTCTTATGGCATATTTGTAAATGTTACCCAGAAAGCTCCTGCAACAGTAGTAACTAGAAGCTCTTGATGTTGTAAAACAAAGCCAGTGATTTTATCCACTTTGTATTGTGCATATACTGTATATCTTCATGGATTTTTGGCATAAGTGCAGTGATGCCATGATTTTAGTGATCAAGGTGTTTCTACCTTGTGAAGAAAATCCAGTCAGCATTTCTTCTATAAACTCCATGCTTTCTCCTTTCTCATCTTTAAATGTTCTATTTTTATCTACTATTTCTTTTAACGAGCATTAATCCAAAGCTGATGTTGAAGCCATAGGCATAAAACCTATTTTTTCTGTTCTCATGTGATCGATTTTGCAGCTTTGGTTTTAATTTGATAGGAAATAAATAAAACAAAAGTTTGGGGAGTGGTTTGCACTAATTCAGCTGTAATCAGAAATACTGATTTTTGGCTGACGTTGATGCTTGCATGCTTGTTTGTGGTCCCCTCTATGCCCAGAACAACTAGAAATGCTCAAGTAGCTGAAAGGAGGCTGAATTTGTCAGGTAATGATGACTTTATTTTAGCATCTTTTGTTTCCTTATAGTTGGCTATCATCTCTTGTAACATCCTTAAAGCATAAACTCTTGAAAGCTCTGGTGTTCTGTGGGTGAGTTTACTGTGAGAGGCAGGAGAAATCTTTCACTCTCTGTACTGTGATGGTGTTAATAATCATACATGGCATTTTGGGTTTTTCTCCTCCTCTGTGTGTTTTGCCTCATGAGGTCTGTGTGTCAGACTAACTGCAATAGCTTCAATTTTTAAGTTCATATCCATTTTCCTAATTGTTGTGACATTTTGAATTGAACTACATCCTTTCATGTTATAGTTGCTATCCTGGTTATAGTGAGAAGAGCGAGTAAACTCTTCCTGTCTTGCAGATAGGTAGCATGACGCACGCAAAATTATGTCCAAATAAGAACCAGATAGGCTGTTTTGTATATGTGTCACAGACTATATCTCTGCTCACCAGGACAGGGATACCTAGAGCATCCACAAGCTCCACAGGGGCAGGTGCGCTCACTCTTTGCTGACTGTTCTGATCTCCAGTGCCGAGCCTTTCCGTTCTGGTGCAGTGAAGTCTTCCTCTGCCCATCACACCACCTGCTCCTACTTGCCTTTTTGCCTTCTGGCCATACTGTGATGGAAAGGACTGCCTTAAGGCTATATGAACTTTAAAGAGGTACCATGAGGTGCTGGAGCCTTGCAGATTTATGGAGTTGTTGTTGGACATCAGAAGTCTGTGAACTTGATAGAGTTTGCCTCAGGGCTGTGTGGGTTTAAGAGCTCTGAAGGATTTTAGGATATAAAAATGCTTTTAATAACTAGGTAACTCACCTTCAGATCTTACAAAAAAGCCCTATTAAAAATCTGCATGCTGACCAACTACAAGACATTAAAACAAAATTAGGTATGTTTTACCAAAGCCTTATTTGAAATATATCACTCTGCACCATGTTTCCTAGCAAGATGTAGATTTATTGAATGTAATGCATGGGGCAGAGGCAGAAATACAGTTGAGAGGATGAAACCAGGTGTATCTATAACAGGCCAGCAATGTTCTATATTAAAAATTATTTTGAGGCAAAAATCCTGAGATCCTTACAACTTAAAAAAATTTACATCAGATAATTCTGCATTTATTTCTTTTAACCAATATCTGGGGCACTTATTTTGGCTCTGATATTCCCCAGGATGACCATTGATCACAGCTACCATCCAGTGACCATTCAAAGAAACCACTGAACGTTAATTGGTTGTTAATTGAATTTACAGGTTAGTTCAACCCAAGCGAAGGAGATGGAGAACATAAATTGCTCACGTGTCTGAGGACTGGAGTACTCTTGCAAATCAATGTTTGACAGACATGTTATGTTAGAGTAAGGCACTGGCTCAGTGTGACCTACTGTGGCCACTGAATCACAGTAGCACATCTATACATCACAGGTTTTTAGCACTTCTTGATCTGTGCTCACACTACTGAAATTTTCTGATGAGGAAAGGTTTGATTTAGAGAGTCAATATTCCAAAATGCTGAAAAGTTCGGGGCATGAAGGAAAAGAGGTCATTTAGATATCATTAGTTACATGTTATTTAGATGGAGACTGTCTTGTGCTCATTACAAATTGAATAAAATAATTCTGCCACTTTCTTCTAGGTGTATTGGGCAAGGGAATCAAATATAATCAAAGAAAATCAGCTGTCAGTTATTAATTATAAGAATTCACTTAAGTCTGCATTGATGAGCATGGTGTCTGGAAACTTAGAAAAAGCAGTGAGCTTTGTCACCTTGAACAAATAAATACAGGAATTGAGTTTCAGTTTTTGTGTCAATAACACTTTAATAGGTTCCAAGGTAAAAGGGATCCTCTTTCAAAGCCATACAAGAAAAAAATTGGTAATATGGATTTTTAATATCAACCTGAGGAGGTTTTATTTGTTACCTCAGAAATTCCATAGAAAAAAAATAAAAAATCAAACAGTACATAAAATGATGTAAAAAACCCACCCTAAAAATTCAAAAACCCACACACATACTCTTACCTCAAAGAAACACTTCTTTGTGCTCTTTTTCACACATCGAAAAGGAAACTCTGTAGTCAATGATGATCAAAAGGATCTCAGATCTTCTCTGGCTCTCTCCAATGAGGAGCTGATTTCATTTACCTACTTCTCTTCCAGCATAGGCTGTACTAATAAATAATGACAAAGCTACTCTTGAGGGATTGTCTCACAAATAGCCTTCAGTTTCTTTTTTCTTGAGCAGTCATTAAAGTATAAAAAGGCTTTCCTTATTATCCCAGGGCAGGCTGTTTTCTACAAGAGCCTCTGATAGGGAATTTGTCAAAAAAATTGCTGAAATCCAAATACACTTTTACATATTATGTTTGGGTTTCAGTGGTTTTATAAAAATGAAACAGTTGCAATACAAACTCTCCTTTAATTATATATATTAATTTAAAATTCAGGTTGTCTTTGTGGGGAGAGAAGCATGGACGACGGCAGGAGGAAGGGTGACCTTAAAGGAGGTGTTTGACAAGCTAGGTGCACTACAGCTTCTTTCAAAATCTTAGAAGTACATGTTAAAGATGTGGGGCTTTGTAGGAGACAGGGAGTTAATTGCTCTCTGAAAAAGTGCTGCTAGGGAGTGTCTGCTTTCAACCAATAGCTCTTGACTGAAAACTCTTGAAACTTTTCACACAATTAGAAGTCAAATATATCATAAAGCAAAGAAATCATGAATATTCAAATATTTCTAATGTCACATCAGATAAATGATATAGGGTATTACAGTAAAATTAGCATTTTTACCACTCTGTTCCTCAATCTGCAAATGAAACCTGTAGATAAGCACAGACTTATGGGAAATGAGAAAGCCATCTTGCACTGTCAAAGTGCAGTGCTGATAGGAAAAAAATACAAATCTTTGTGAATGAAGGAACCAGCTTTTTCTGCTCCCATTCCTCAGTTTTAGAGGCATTCCTCTCTCAGGGCTTTGATTTTATCTCCTCTGGCTTCCTTCAGACAGCCAAAGTGGTAAGAAGATAAAAAACCTAAAAGTCCTCATACAGCACCAAAAACTGTTCCACCAGCATGGCCCTGCTTCTGCAGCTACTGTCATCACTAGGACTTGCTGCCTAGTGGTGAAAGGGTGTTTGTCAAAGCATTCTCAAAAATTTGCTCTACATCTTTCCAGTGTTGCTACTATTTAAATTTTGGTTTTAATTTAAATTTTAATCCAAGACAATTTCAGGGATAGATTCCTAAAGACAAAATCAAATTATAATCTAGCAAATAGAGAAATACAGCAAATTAGAATTGAAGCTAAATTCTTAATATGCATCGATTTCCCTCACAAGACAATTTCTTTCATGGCATCTTTTAAGCAACTAAAATAGCTTCTCTTGTTAAGAATACTCATATTTAACCATTTGTGAATTCTTTGTATTAACCAGGGCCAAAACAATAGTACTCAACTTCTCTGAAGAGTCACTCTGCAATTTCAAACACTTGTTTTGGAAAGCTGTGTCTCTGAGTAGCTGAAGTAACTACTGTTTGCATGTTTTCTTCCTCTGCTGTCTGCGTTCCTCACTTTTTTTCACCTTTCTTATCAAGGAGTCATAGCTATTCAAAAGTTACATTCAAATAAGTTACAGAAGTTCTGTTCACAAAATTAGCTTTCATGAAACTTTATTGAAGCTACAAAGAAGGAATAGATTTTTATCTTCGTTTCGCAATAGATGCACAGTCAAGAAAGCAAGAGGTAGTAGGTGGCTTCTAAATCACTACTGCACAAGCTCTCATTCTCTGTGGAAAACTGTGAGAGCATATCTTAAAATACTAATCCACATGGAAGCTTTATCTGCTTTCATTGGAAAAATGTGTGAGTTCAGGGTCTTTCAATTCTGAAGAAACTAAAGACAATTGGGTCTCAGGCCTTACACAAGCTATTCCAGACTTTTACTAAAGAGATTTTACTGTGCCTCAACTTTTCCACTACCAAGACTGTATGCAACAACCATCACAAGGTGCTTAGTATTTCCCTCTTTCCAGGTACTCTGTTGAGGACCATTCTCTCCATGTTGACAAATGTATTGATTTTGCTACTGGAACAAAAAGACCCAAACAAACAAAAAACCCTGTAGATTGAGGATAAATTATAGCTTATTCTTGAGCTTTCCGGAGGTCCACAAATAATTCTTACCCTATGAAATCAGTATTTCATCTGATTACAAGAGAAATGCAATACAGCAAGCAGCATTACAGTATTCAACATACAGTATTCCTCTTTTGGCAAGCAGAGAGAATCACACAAGTTTTTCTTCAGTACTAACGTGTAACAGGCTTGAACTAGAGAGCGTATGTTATGGAAGCATGCTCAGACAATTCCTTTTTATAACCCTTGTAGTTGGGAGGCAACTTAATTTATGAGTTTTGCTATACAGATTTCAACTCTTCAAAGTGTAATATTTTTACGGTGACATTTATTCACAAAGCTGTATTTTATAGACCAAGCAGTTATGACTAACTTGGAAAACTTTTATCTGCACTTTAAATGTATGAGTTCATCCACTATCAGCACCTGTCAAACTCTGGGTTTACTTATCAAGTAATGAAGTCTCAGGAATAAATTTTGCAACCAACTGGCTTTATTAGAAAATCAGGCTGATGACAGTGAACAGGGAAAAAATTATTGGTACAGAAATCTTCAGGGAGGTGGTGGCTGATTTGACACTGCAGGGGACCACAAAAAGGCTTTCTCCTTTTCAGTTTCTATGTATGGATAAATACAGCCTCAGTCCTTACCGTTCCTGAGTGACAGGATTAGGAACAATCTCATGCATGCTGATTCTGAGTGGAGGAGGTTTTAGACACCTCTTCACTTTCTTCTGTGTTTCCATATTGCCACAGAATGTGAGAAATGTAATACATGTATGCACACATCCTATTCACAGTGAGGAGCAAAAGTGTACTATCACTTTTCTAGAGAGGTAGAGATACTGTGACTTGTCAGGACCTTCTATGTATAATTTCATGGTGAAAGAAGAGTATCACTTCATCAAATCTGCCTCTCCCCATTTCTGCTGTCCACAGTGTCTCTGGGAGGTTCTTGAAGTTTCACACCCGCTATATATCATTTTGATTTACTTGCTCATATGCAGAAACAGCAATTTAGAACAGAACTGAATCTGTTGCGTGGGGTTTAGTTCTTTGCAATATTGATATTCCTAATTTATAGATGGCTGAGCTCTGAATCAAATCATTTGTCTGTAGGAAAGGAGATTTTACAAATAGGAAGAAATTTAGTTAGCTGTGGTAAAATTTTATGATAATTTGAAGAAGAATGGGTTGGGGTCTTGATTGCAGTTCATACATATGTTAATTTACAACAGTTGAAAAGACACTACTCTTCAACTGGTAGCAGCTCACTTTTTACTTTTTGATGGCACAGATCTGCACAGAAAATGCAAAAATTAGCAAGTCAGGCATATCAGGTCTCAGAAAAGCACTAAGAGAGCCATAGTATGCATATAGCTAATGCAATTCTATTTTAATAATGCTTTAATTACATGTTAATTATTTATTCATTAAATTGTTTGTCTTCGTATTTCATCAAAAGTCTCAGGTGTCCCTGCCTAGAAGCTGCAGTTCTTTCAGTGGCTGACAAATCTTCTGACAGTGTAGTGCTGCGGTGTGTGATTACATTAAAGCCAAAGTTGGTAAGATGACACTTTTAGCTAGAGAAGGAGGTCTTTGAAATTTCACAGCATCCAAATTTGTGAATATTCAAGCTTCCCTGACACCATAACTGTAAAGCCAGTATATTATTGAGGAGCAAGCACTGAAGTGTGAACATAGCACTTCAGTTGGCTTGATGACATCATATTTAGTTTGAAGTACTCAAATAATGTCTCGCAGAGATGTCTTCTGCTCAGGCACAGAAGGGTCCTCCTATTGAAGGAGATGGCAGTCTTTTAAGAGCTTTATTCCTTAATGTGCACAGAGTAAGCTCATCCTCAAAAGTCCTCTTGAGTATTAATAACAAGCTATGCTGTGCCTCAGCATTGCATAATGAAATGTGTCTTGTTCTGAGACATGGTGAATCACAAGATGTCATGATTTAAGCCTTACAAACTGTGTGCTGAACACTTGTCTGCAACCTGTAAATAGAGAGTTTTATATCATTGATCAAGTCAAGTTCCTTCAGCTGGGCGTTTTTTTTTGTTCTTTCCTGCAGGGCTTTTTCTTTTAAAAGTATTATTTGCAAAAGATATCGGGGCAGTATCACAACAGATCGCTATTTTTTTTCTCTGCAGTCAGCATCTAAACCAGTGTATTTTGTAATATGCCCAATTAACTCCCATATTTTCAGTTTAATAACGTATAATGGTTTTACCTCTTTTATGGTTAGCATACAGTCTCCAGGCTACCTTCTCTCTATGCAGTTTATTAAAAAAGAGACAAAGCAGTATCTTGGAAACTGAGCTTTATTCAAAAAACTGCCATTCTCACATTTCCTCCATTATTGCCTATATTTATTCTCTGACACATCACATTTGTACCAAACAGAAGTGTCACAGAATCTTATACTGTGTAAAATAATAATAGTGTACTTTAGATTATAATCAGCGATTGAAATGGAGCCGGCGAGGCAGCGGCGGCAAGGCCAAGGCCTGAGTGAGCGCGAGGTGAGGGCCCGTTGCCGAGCCCCAGCGGGACCCGGGGCGAACAGCAGCCAGGACAGGGACAATAGGAAGGTCGCAGGGCGTAGGGCAGCAGTTGACATGGCATTTCGCACAGGCTGGGCGTGTGGGGTAGACACAGTCCCCTCTTTCTCCACAGCTTGCTTAACTCATTGCTCTCCCAGGTGACCTCGCTATTTCCTTCTCCTTCGGGAAGAGGCCCGGGAGTGATTGTTTTCATGGTATAAACAGACTGGTATTTAAGACAGAGAGACATAGAGATGGGTGCCAGTGAGATTCAGTCCGTGTACATGTGACATCTGCTCTGACCCACAGTGGTGTTACAGGGACAATTCTGAGTCCCAGGTAGCCTGTGCCATCAATTCTTCCTTCCTTCCCAATATTTGTTTGCAAGCATTCTCCTCATCTCTGTTATGTGATAGACAGATGGATGCTTATGGAAGGTGTCAGATCTGCACTGTTTCTTCTACCTTCAGTTTTATGAAGGTCTGCAGATTTTTAATTGCATGACAAGCAGGATGTTGTAAACAACCCATATTTTATGCATATATGAAATGTAATAATGAGTTTTATAATGTTATTTATTGATGGCCTTGAAAAGTTGAGCAGGGAGGGTTAGAAGATTTGCGACTTGGCAAGAATGGATGGCTTCTTTGTGATATTTGGTATCTTTGCAGTATGCTTTATGTCTCAGAAGTCACTCTTAAAAATAAATCAAGTCTGTGGCTACTCCTCAACAACCCCTAAGTTGACAGTGAGCATGTCACCAGCCTTAGCTTTTAAAGGTGGGTCTCCTACGGGAGGTATCAAATGGTGCAAGATTTCAGACCCCTTCGTCACATTTTATTGTATTATTATAATTTTCTTTGGTTTTCTTCAAAAGGCTACATAGCTGCCGAATTTTGTCTGACTGCTACAGGCATGATGTGTCTAAGGAAGTCCAGAACTCTAAATGCTTTGTTCTTACCCTAGAGGATGGTAAAGGTTCAGTCCCAAAAAGCACTAAGCATATGGAAATTCTTTTGCAGAGACCTGCACTGTTTATAAATCACAGATGGAAGTTCATTTATTTTTATAGATAATTCACAGGCTCTGTGTCTGAAAAGCTGATCATTGAGGCAATAACTTTATGGTTACTCAGAATGAGACCTGGCTGGAAATACCCAAAAATTCCATTTATTTTTTCTTTTAAAAGCAAGATTAAAAAAAAAAATTACAGAGTGTTTCTACATTAAGATCAATTTTGGCAAGTATAGATGGAGGAAGGAGTAAATAGGATATTTTCATCTGCTGTTGAGAAAAACACGTAGACAGCTCCCTGCTCCGTGTCTCTCTTTAATTTCCAAAGAGAGACATACTTGTTCTTGCTGAAAACTGAGAACCAACTCCATCTAAAGTCCACCAGGTTCCCTGCTTACTATGAAAATGTCTTAAATTCCCAAGTGGGCTTTCTGAGGTTGTGTCACCAGATACACTGAAATGCAAGCAGTGTGATGGAATCATGTTGCAAACATCTCAGCCTTTTCTGATGTCTGGGGGGAAAAAAGAGTGCTGTTTAGGGGAAGGTGGGGGGGAATGGGTGTGTATGTTTTGTTTGTTGTTTGTTGGGTTTTTTTTAAAATCAGTCCTGTGTTAGAACCATTTAATTTTCAATATAGGTTGTTTCCTGAGATCAGTCTATTTTTTTGAGCTTTAATGAGAGTGCCTACAGACATTGTGGTTATGCGTCTCTCATGTAAATAGTGTCCTATTGCTCAAGTGACACTTCATACATGTATTAATGTATTTCAATAGAGAGGGAAGCAATGCTCTGAATTCACTCACCTCAGAGGAGATGTATTTAGGATGGCAGAGTGGGTACAACTAATACAGCAGTTGGATGTCAGCATCACGTTCTCCTCTCAACTGAAGTATAAGAAAACTGACGTTTATTTCCTGAATTACTTTCTTATATTTCTTCAATATGACAACCCAGCAATCATTCTTTTTCAGACATTCTAATTTTGCAGTGCAGACCATTTTTAGAGAGCTCTTGCAGGGGAAAGAGGAAAAAAAAAAGAAGGTTCCAGCTGGCCTACAAGTATAATTACCTCCTTGAAAACCACTTGTATTCTGTGGCAAAGGCTGTTGTTTTGTCAGAGGACTTCACTAACTTCTAAGATATCTGAATTGCAGGTGGTTTTTTTTTTTCTTTTTGTTTGCTATTGTTTAGTAGTATTGTCTTTGCAAAGGAGGTTTAGTCACCATTAAGTTGCTTTAGTCTTCTTTTCTTTTAGTGCAATTGAAAATAGATAGGAGTACAAGTGTACCTTCAAGATTAGATGAACAAAACCCATTCTCAGTATTCGACTGAAAAACTGTCTTTAGCCGAGTAGCTATCCGGCAACTTTGGGATGTAAATAATAGCAGATTAAAAACATTGGGTCCTAGTGCCCTTTTCATTCCATTAAGAGCTAATGTGTATAATTATAAAAGCAAATGTGCAGAAGGCAATCATGTAAATACCAATAAAGGTTTCTTAGTAGCAAAGCTGATTTCATGTAAATAACTCATCTTAATCTGTTTTAATTAAAAAAGTCTAATTACAGAGAGCAGCTTACGTTGATCAGCATGTTCAGAAGAATGTGGGTATATGTCAGCCAGAAATAAATAAATAAATTAGAGGGAAATAATCTATATTAAGAAATCTGAAAACAGTGTCAGATAACAAGAGTTGATTTTGAATACTAGCACTGAATATATCTTGCTGGTTTCATCCCAGCCAGTTAGAAAGTGAAGGACAGATGAAGATACTTCCAATTTAAAAAAAAAAAAAAAAAAAAAAAAAGGGGGCAGGAAAAAAAAAAATTGACATACAGTAGCATATAAGAAAAACTGAATGACTGATTGGTTTTATTTCTCAATACTCTACTCTGATTTGATTGGTAATACATTAAATTAATTTCCTCCAGTCGAGTCTGTTTTGCCTGTGACGAGAATTGGTGAGTATTCTCTCCCTGTCCTTATCTCAACCCACAAGCCTTTTGTTATACTTTTTCCTCCCCTGTCCAGCTGAGGAGGGGAGTGATAGAGTGGCTTGGCTGAGCACCTGGGGTCCAGCCAGGGTCAACCCACCACACTCTAGAAGGCCATAGCTGATGCTGTGTTATTCAAATTATTATAAGTTAGACTGGATGTCCTGGTTTCCCAGGCACAGACCCATGTGCCAGCCATACAGGCAGGCCATGAGTAGCCCCGAGTCAGCTGAGAGTTCCAGTCAAGGCAGCTGACTCAGGTGGATCCCATACTACTTCATCGTGCTCATAAAAGGAGGGAGTTCACTGGGGGTGGAATTTCTCCTATCCCTGGGCCTCCTCCCTTGTGGTCATCTTCTGTTCCTGCTGTCAACATCAAGGACTGGGCTGAGTAGAACCTTCTGTATGTTGATTGTTGTTTCAGTTTTGTTATTTTATTAAATCTGTTTCTACTTCAACTCATGGGCCTTCTGCTTTTTTTCCTGATTCTCCCTCTCAACTAGGGAAGGAGCATCAGGTGGTCGACTAACTGCTAAGGTTTAGCCCTGAGCACTGGCTAAATGTAGACACTGGAGGAAAAAAAAAAAAAGCTTTCAATCATGGCCACTCCTCCAGTAAGAGAAGATGAACCAGTTTACAGTTTTATATCTTTTCACCAGATACTATCTTCAGCCATACATCATTCTGCTATTTTTCCACAAGAAAAACAATTGATTTAAACATGACTTGGGAGGTAGAAGGATGTTCAGCAGAGTAATTGCTCTGATAGGATTGTAGCTTGTGCTGAGGAGTTGTGGGAAAACATACAACTTGTTAAATATATTAGAGATTTGCTCTCTTATGTAGATATGTCACTACTAGTGGCAACAAGAAGCTGGGGCTTCTTGTTTCAGACACTATTTCCCTTAAAGGTGTAGCCCCTCTTCTCATACCCAACTAGGCTCTGGTGCGTTGAGATCTGTATTTGTGGTCAAGTGCATTGTGCCCACAATGCATTTGCTAGCCTCCATCCACACAAAGCAAAAGGGAAGCTTTCTTGTAGTACTTGTGAATCTGAGAGCCAGTTCTGTGGGAGAGATTGAGTTACTCTTCACTGTGTAGTATGTTCAATAGTTTTTCTCTTTGAAAATGAAGTCATAGTAAAGCACAGCTCTGTAGTTCTTCTGTGCTCCGTATTTTTGCTTTATTTTGAGCAGAATCCTATTTATAGTAAGCAATGGATTGAAAAGAGTTATCTAGCTGAGATCAGCACCTTCAGTGCTTACTAGCAGACTGGCTTCCTCGCTGATGGATAGAGTACAAGTTTTCCTTAAAGGTTCAATAAGGAGGACTAAAATTGATGTCTTCACCTCTGTGGTACCTGATGGTATGTTCACCTGAAAGAAATAAAATATGGCTCCTATTCTAGAAGGCATAAAAGTATCTACAGCTGCTCCAGACTTTAGCAGCAGCATTTTTTAAATGCAGCTACAAAGCATACTCACGTCTTTAAAGGTATCATCTGGAAGAACAAACACGTATATTTAGAAAACATTTGGAATTTTCTGAGGAGTTAGACCGAAAAGAGTTGGGAGCATTGCTACCCTAAAATTCTGGGCTTAACAGGTTTTCAATTCTGGGGAGAGGTATTTCTCAAGGAGAGAGAGGGTGGTATTTTGCTGGCAGTTTTCACATCTACCTTGCCCTGAATTCTTTGCGAGAAATGTCTTTCTAAAAGTCTTCAGTTAGCAAGGCAGTGTGCTGTAAGCAGAAATGTATTGTGAGTCTCAGTGAGATGAGTCTTTTGACTATGAGTATCAGCTCTTACTTAAAATAGCTTCATTGTCATTCCCTAGGAGGGGAAAAATAACAGCTGACTCTCAAGGAAAAAAAAAAAGCCATCAGCATGTTCTGCAAATATAGATGAGAAATGTCCAATATAATAACCATGAACATCCTGTGCGAATACAGGGTTGCAATACTAGCAAAACAGTGTAAATGCTAAAACCCTAGTACAGATGAAAAAAATCAATCTCAGTTTTTCCCCATGGGTATATTACTATACTGAGTGTTGTCTCTAGGTACCTATCACCTTTCAGAGCTAGCTCGCATAGGGAAAAGAGGATGAGGCACATACTTTGCCAGTAAGCAACACATTATAAGCATTTAAAAACATCAAAGATGAGATTTAGCTCATTCATCTGAGATAGCTGTCAGTAAAAAGGCAGTTCTGGTTTTATGTTTTACAAATCAGGCATTTTAAGAGCTGATAATCACCTTCCTGAAAAACCTTATGGCATTCAGTTTATTCTCAAGAGTACACAAAGAGCCAACAGTGAAGAAAATGCAGAGGAAAGTGTATTTAAGAGGGATGCCAGCATGAAGCCCGAGGACACTCCCAAAAAAACATCACTGTGCTTCAGTCACTAGCAGTTTGCTGTACCATATACACCTGTAAATACATGAAACACGTTTAATGATGCAGTACTTCATTGCTTGTGCAGTATTTCAGCAACTGGCAGACACAAACCGAGAAAAAAAATATAAATCAATATACCTTCAACATAAACATTTTACCCAAAGGGTTTTTTTATCCATGCCAGGCATTAGAATATGGCCAGGCAGTAAGAGGTTGGGTGTCCAGTACTAGCCCCTCTACTTTTGCATATACTGAGTAGGTTTTCAATAAAATTGGATTTAGCCACCTGCTCTCTGTGCTTGTCTCTCAGCTTGGAAGATCTATGAACAACTCTTTGCAGCTGATCACTGATGCAGTGAAAATGTCTCTTTGCTACAGCCTATCTGCAGGACCACTAGATAAACTGATCTTTACCTGAAATCCTGGTCCTCTTTATTTTCTCCTGCTGGATAACTTTTATATCTATGTCTTAGGATACTCCAGGTGTATCTTTTAGGCACCCTGCAATTGTGGGAAGCCTGTAGTACCACCAGACATGAAAATACACATGCTGTTCATTTTACCAGCACAGAGCAGCAGTGCTTTCATGTATTTAGAACAATGAATTCAGCTGAAGCCCTAAAGACTCTTTAGACAGTCAGAATGAAACAAATAATTGTGTCATCAGGATGTTCCATGGATGACTTCCAAATATACTGGGTGCTCTAACAACCAAAAGTACGTGTTTTCCTTGATTGCCTGTGAAGGCAGACACTTCCAAAAACACACTCTTATGAAGATGGAAGTTTTCTTGGTTTTACATTCAAACCAGAAAATGCCACTTACTGAATCACCCATGCTGCATCCTACAACTCATTATTCCTTATTATGTTTGATAGTGTTCATTCTTCATTTTAACTCCTTGACTTACAGTTTTGTAACTGCTGTGTGTGAACTTGTATGGCTGCAATTAGGATCGTTCTAATGATATTCCACAATGTAGGAACAAAAAAAAAGAAAACATTTTTCATAAAATATTATCGTAAAACATCATGAACCCTTGGGGGAAAAAGCCTTCCTTTTTCTTGTGATTGGAGATACAGGGTGACTACCATTTTGGGTTGTTCTTTGTTTTCTTCACGAGATAAAAACAAACTAACTATAAGCCCATGTTCTAAGTACTGGTGCTGAAAATTAGAGAAAACAGTAGTGTTTAGAGAGTAATATTGCCTTTAAATAATGTATGTAATACAATCGTTTTAAAATGAGGTATGGCAAATGTAAGGAAAAAATCACTTTTTTATTAAACTACTGAAGGTGAGTCCAGCTACAGTGCATGTGTATACATATCTATAAATATAAATATGAGCTTTTCCCCCTGGGCTTCTTCTGCAATGAATGGACAGAAACAAGCACTTTTGGAAAGTGATTCTTCTATCTGTTTTCTACTTCAAGATGAGGTGAATCATGCATTATAAATGCTGATTTGTCCCCACTAAGAAGAGATATATATAGTCTCCATATAACAAAAATAAGGATGACGTATTTAAATGGAGATGTCTTCATTTGGACCATGTAGAGTTAAATAGACTCCTATTCCCACATGCTGCAAAACCTGCAAAAAATATATTCCCATAGCCGTGGCTGCGTATTTATATTATCCACAAGTGCTGCCAAGTTTGCAAATCTTTTAGCACAAATATGAACTCAATTTGAATGTCAAGTCACTTATTTTATAGTCTGAATAGGAATGACACTCTTCTGAAAATCTGACCCTATCTGGGGATGCTGAGCCCATCAGAAAACAATTGAAATGATATGTCTGACCCTACAGAGCTTGAGAAAAGCACCAAATACAAACCTGTGAGAAGTACTAAATAAAAGCTCATTCGATCAATTACTATTGATTGTTGAAGAAATATCTGAACAATTATCTTCTCTTAAACAAAAAACTGATCAATACTTGCAAATAAATTAAACAAGGATAACTCCAGGATAACTTCGAAGATTATTTTAAAAAAAAATAAAATAAATAGACATGCCTGGAGGAAATGTGATTCTTCCACAATACAAAGAACAACTTTAAGAGAAAAAGACGTGTTTGTGAAGTGCTGTGTTTGCTGTTGATTATAAAGGGACCGATGATGTAAGAATGAATGTTTTGGGTGAGTTCAATAATAAAAGATCCTTGCACTAACTTGGATGGACAAGTTCTGGCAAGGTTCACTTGGTTAATTTTCAAAACTCTTTTTGAGCCATGTTCTCAATTGATCATTGCGATGCTATTGAAATCAATGACTTGTCACCAGTTGCTCTCCAGTGATATATTACTTTTTCTCCATCTCAGTAAAATAGTTTGATTTCCTCTTGTTCAAAATCACTTCAGAAAGGCTATATAATTTATCTGGTGTTATTACTTAAGAGTTTTTCCTCTTTTATTTGAAAAAGCCATACTGGAAAAAAATTCTTTCATCTCAAAGTGATCCTACACATCCATCTATAAATATGTTCCAGTCTTAGGAAGTGTTTTATATGGAGGCCTTTTTTAACTGGAGCATATATCACACTAGAATAAAAATCAAATAGCATAGGGGAAAGCAGTGAATAAGACCATAAAGGACTTGTACTCAAACTAACACAGAGATGTGGGAATATCAAGACGGTGGCAGTCTGGATCTGAAAGTCAATGACTGCTTGAGATTGCTCATTCTTAACCTTTAACAGTTATGTCTATTTTTCTTCTCGTTCTTGAAAAACTTCTGCAGCATAACATATCAAAAAGGTATTTTACATTACCTGTGTTATAAATTTAGTCTAGATCTTTCTCTTTCCTCAGGATGCCTGCACTTCATAAAGTGAAACAAATGAAGCATACCCCAACACTCATCAAATTCTCTTTTGATCTCCAGGCACAGGCTCAATTATTATTAAAATGGGTTTGGTTATTAGAAAACAGCACATTGTGTTTAAACTTTTTTTTTTCCACTCTTACACACTTCTCCAATTTATATTGAAGACTAAGGATATGCAAATATCAAAATGTCCAACAGAAATACATTCCATGTAATTTATTTACATTGCACTGATGAACTAATACTGGAAGTCATTTGAACATTCATTAATATTGTATTATGGGTGGTTTTATTAACTCATTAAAGGAAGTGTGGTCCAGATTTGTAATTCTACAGATAATAGTATTTTATCTAGATACATTCACATTACCAGCTATAGTACTCCATTTCTCCAGGACAACAGCTCAGCTCTAAGATTTGTTTATCTGACCAGTCATTTTTTCTCTTATCTCACCCCGAATTTCCCTCAGTTAGAATAGTTGTTTTACAATAGCCAATAGTTCATGTGAATCTGAATAAATGCCTCTTAGCCACTCTGCCTAGGTCAGTCTGCCAATGGGGTTTTTTGAGATGTTATAGCTATTAAACTCGGTAATATCAGGCACTGTTTTCTCTCTGAGTTACTGTGTTTCTCCCAAGCAATCTTTGTTTCACTGCCTCAATTCTTGCTACCTTTTGATAGTAGCCAAAAGGTTGTTCTACAACCCTAAAGAAAACATGTCCAAGAACGAAACCTGTAATTTTATTCCAGTTTATAGTAATTAAATACTGAAAATGCTTACTCTTCATAAAGAGTATCAGAATGTGCTAATAAGACTCCAAGAGACCAGAGTCCTCTGGTGACTTAAGTGTGGAAATCCTTCCTGTGAATGGTCCCTTCTGCTCTCATTTCATTTCTTCTTTGGACATTTTTCAGTTTATTGGAATTGGAAATATTTAAATCAAGTAGAAATAGGGGAAAAAAACCCACATGTGTTTACTGTAGCAACCAGAAATATTTTTCCCAATAGATATTTATACTAAATTAATAAAACATTTTGCAGCTCTCTGTAAAAGGTAAGGAACTTTTCCTTTCATTTAATAGTTCAATGAACAGCTGCAGAATAAAAATGTAGGTTAAATATCTATGATCATCCTTTTGGTTTATTTAAAGATGCTACCTGTTATGTGAACAAAATAATTGCAAGTCTCTCCTTGGACTTTACTGGGAGTAAATCAGCCAGGGCAGATGTCTGATTTCAAGACGGACTTGCAGAATGCCCCAGTGAGGGCGATGTGCACATTCCCAACAACTCTTTGCTCTATTCAAAAGCCTCAAGAGGGCTGACTGGAGCACTGTGTGATTTGTTACGCTTTTCAATAAGATGAAATACAGCATTGTCCTGGTTTTCCAGGGCCAGCCAGGCAGGCCATGAGTAGCCTCGAGTCAGCTGGGAGAACCAATCAAGGCAGCTGACTCACAGATGTATCCCATACCACCTCATCATGCTCATTATAAATGGAAGGAGTTCACTGAGGCTGGAGTTCTTCTTCCTGGGGATCCTCTCTCTTGGCCTTCTGCTCCTGCTGCTGACCCTAAGGATGAGGCTGAGTATAACCTTGTACACTTTATGTTGGTGATTTTATTAGGTTTTGTTATTTCATTAAATCTGTTTCTTCTTCAGCCTTGGGGCTTCTCCCCCCCCTTTTTTTTTCTTTTTTTTTTTTTTTTTTTTCCCCTGATTCCCCTCCTCAGCTGGAGAGGAGCCATTAGGTGGTAGAATAACTGCTACAGTTTAGCCCTGGATACAGGCTAAATATAGACAAGCATATACTTTGTCAAAATTATTTGAACTTCTAATAGCTTGAAACAGTAATATACTCAACATTTGCAACAGTTTCTTTTCCCCATTCCAAGAGAAAGTTAGGAGTAGATTCCTTCTGCTCTTACCTGCTTTCATAAAAATGAAGGATATAAAAGATCTGTTATAGAGAGCTGCTACTACCTTAATCTGTACTTGGCTAATCAAGGATACCCTAAAACTTGTCAGAGCGTTAGTCACAACCTAGTCGAATATAAATGTTTAAAATCATGGGCCTGCATTAGGAGCTTTGTGAGATTTCTTAAGATATTCCACTGGGCTAAGCCACACTTTTGCTAAATATTCCCCCTGAGTTCAGTGCAAACAAGGATGCTTTGGTATTGAGTTGGTGACTGTGTTGCCGTTCACAGCTTAGGTGTTTGCTCCTTCCGGTAACTTTTGTCCATTTCTGATATATTCTTACTTGTTTTAACATTGTGAAGTGGTCAGGACTGGTTTTGCTGTCAGAAGATTCAATTTGTGCATGAGTTCTTTACTTTCATTTCATAAGTCTGATTTATGACTTGCCTTTGAACCTATTCATTTTATCTTGTACTGACTGTGAATTTGGGATAGAGCTGTACTAATTTGTCATCTTTTGCTATATAAAGTTTTCTCCTCTGTGCTTCCCTTTCATTCACTGTGAAATACACAGCCCACAGACAAACTGTCCACTCTGCCAACTAATGACACTTACAAATAGATCTAATGTATGTATGTGCAAATAAGATTCTTCATTATAATTCACATACTAGATTAAAACTTACTGGGGATTTCTAAATTGGAAGAAATACAAAGATACTTTTAATAAGCCATGGGCTTGCTGAGGGCACAATTTGCCAATTTTTGCTTGTCTGGGAAAAAAAAAACATTTCTTAGAAAGACGATGAGAACAAATTCACCATAAATTCTGTGAATAACTGTTTTCCTTTTAATATCTTTAGTGTCAAAATGTATTCCAGCTGTTTGAAAGAGTTAGAAATTTCATTATCCTAAAGCCTTTTCCTACATAATTTGGAAAATCAATTACTAAAATATAGTAAATATAAAAATCAGCTGTTTTTTATAGGCCTACTTATCATATTGGAATATAAATGTAGTCAAAAGGAGATAGGTGATTAGTTCCATTAAAAAGAAACCTGAATCTCTAGGCCATGTTTTAAAATACTGTTTACAACCTTATGATAGGTAACTCTGTCTCTACAACCATTCTAAACTCAAATTGTTTCAAGAGTATGTTCCATTGAGTTAACTTCTGTCTTCAGCAGTCCTAAGCAAGTTTATTGCATGATTTATTTTTTGATTATTTATTTGGGTAGCCTTATTATGAGGCATGTTACTTAGATACTAAGATACTAAGTTTAGTCATAGCTATATGTAAGAGATGGACTGTAAGACATACCAGCCCAGAACTAGCTAAGTTCATATTAGCTTCAATTAATTTCATTCAGCAAGGTTTCGGAGAAATGGTTTTGGGAGCAATGTAGTTTTCAGCATTAATTAAATTTAAAGGAAAAAAAAAAGAAAAAGTGCATTCAGATGCACTTACCTTGTCCTAGGAAAGATCTTTACTGAGGCGTTGTCTTAGAAAGTTGTATTACAGTTCAGCTTGTGGAATTAAGTAATCATCAGTTATATGCTGGGGGGTGGAGGTAGTAAAGGATTGCCAAGAAAAAGATGGAAAATTAAAAGTAAAAAAAACAAACCAAAAACCCAAACAAACAAACAAACAAAACAAACAAACAAAAAAAAACCCACCAAAAAAACAGTGAGAGAAGTATATGAAGGGAAGTAGAAAGTGAGAAAATTTCCAGGGCAGCTGCAAGAGGAAAAAGATTAAAAGAAAATAAATGAAATTATCTTTTCTATCTTTTAAAGATTTTGTGGAAGAAAAAAGCCAGTGTAATTGAAAGATATTCAAATTGAAAGCTCTTTCTTATTAGGATGTTCATAAGCAATTCTATAACCTTGGAAACCAGTCTTTCTGAATGGACTCTGAACACCTTGCCACAGTTCTATTTAGGGTAAAAATCCTCATTAGTAGCAAGTAGAAGACCACAACAGGGTCTGAAAACAGGATGCAGGCAAGCAGTTGGTTGTTCATGCTCCCTCCCTGTCCCAGCCTTCAATGTTTCAAAATCTTCTACACCTGTTAAAGAATTGATGGAATTGACTAAAAGTTTTTCAGTTATTAAAGTTATACAATAATCTGCAAAAGCAAGGCAAAACAAAGAACAGAACAGCCTTATTGTTTCATTCATCCAAAAATCAGATATAATTATCAATATTTTATAGCTTTATACTGTGCTATGAAATATTTTATAGAAACAAAAGCCCTTGAGAAAGCTTTGCGTGGTAAGCAGCTATGCAATTAGGGGAAAACAGTTTGTTATCATAACAGCTTCTTATTGACCCTTTTATTGAACATAAGAATCTCAGAAGTACTGTATATTTTAATGTACAGAGTTATAAAGTGGACAAAGGAAGTGATACATAAAACTGCTTTCATATTTAGTTGGAAATACTACACATTCAGTTTCTGAAAAGCAGTTTTCATTTTTGTAAAGTCGTCTTTGCCCATTTTGAAAGCCAGCAAACATAAAAAAGTAAAAAGTTATTTATTTACAACTTTCTGGCTCTGTTCCAGATTCCTCCTTCACTGCAGGCAGACAGTAAGCAGACTTTCCTGCTACTGATCAAAAAATGTATCATGGAGGTCACAGGCTTCTTCATGAATTCTTATTGTGTCCTAATGGGGCTGAAGGGGAGACTTAATCCAGTTACAGCTGTGGCTGAAAGAGGTAGCAGAGTGTAAAAACAGACTCAAAGCAGAGCTGGAAAACTCACAGCAGCTTGTCTTTAAAACCACACTGAGGCCATTCTTAAACAGTCTTGCCAGCACAATGTTGTGTATGTCTTTCAATGTGCAGCCCTCGTAGTCATGTTGATGCAAAACTCTGTGCTTGAAAAGCATGCAACTCTCTGGTTCTGCGTTCAATAACTATGCACTCTTGTCCAACCACTGCGGAAGAACAAATATTTAAGTAAAAAGTCATCAAATAGTCTTTCAATGACTAACTAAAGAGTTCAGCACATCATGGCAGCCTTCTCTGAAGTCAGCAAAGTGTGTGGTTTTGGTTCCAGGTATTGCCCATTAGAAAAGCATTATGAACAGGGACTTTTAAACTGTGTTAGGTTTTGTCTGGGTCTAACACAGACATGCTTACCAGGTGTTTAGCTGAAATAATCGTATTAGGTTTTTCAGTTGCACCAGCGAAGCCTTGGGGGAGCAAAAAGGCTTGAGCATGTTTGGACAGAATTTTCCACGAGGTAAGGGAACAAAGCTGATGGGATCTGACAGCGCCTTGTGGGGATGGAGTAAATTCATGGACAAAAGTAGAATTTGAAGTTTAGTCACAGCATAAACAAAGACTCTGTCTTAAATCATCTATCCTTGACTGCAACAGGTCCCCAGAGGTGCTTCCCTTCACCTTTGTTAATCACATGCAAAGGATCAGAGTTAGACAAGCGGATAACTGATCTTTGTTGGCCGCAAACTAATGCCTTCAAGGTTTGTGCTGCAGTTGCTTCTCCAGCAAATCTGTTAAGCTTGTTCTCAGATTCCCGTTATTGGCATTTAGTTCATTGCTACTCTCTGTTGGATTATCCATTATTTTTTTTCCAATTAAAGCAATCGTTAACAATCTGTGTTGGGTTTTAAGGGCATTAGGATATTTTTGCAGCCTGCACGTTTTAGATGTCTGGACAACACTAACTGCAAACAGCCTGGGTGCAGATGGGGATTCCATTTTCCTGTTTTAGATTTATCCTTTTTTAATTAGGGTCATGTATCTTACATGTCTTGTAAATATTATAGGAAGGCTTCCTGTCTGTGCCAGTACAGCTGGATCACAACCGCAGTAAAGGAGGGTTTAATGGCAAGGAGCATCTAACCTGCCTACCAGCAACAAGGAGAAGAGATTCTGACCCTTCTTTGAGTGTTGGCTAGTCTCTCCCTGGGTCTGGCAGCCAGCCTGCCCAGTGGAGATTGCAGAGTTGTCTGAGTAAGGACATCAGGAACTAGTCCTGTTACATCATTGCCTAAGCTTTTAATTTCATTGCTGATTATGAATAAGAGGAGATAGATAGAATAAGATCTAATTTGGGAGAGAGGAAAGGCTGCAACAAAAGCAGTATGGGAAAAATGCAAGACTTCTAACTGAAATCCTCCATCTTGTGAAGTGTGATATTTGCCTGCTTAGTGCCTATACATAATACTTGAATCTACTCTGCTGAGGAGTTGAGTATCTCAGGTCTGGTTTACCCTTCATAAACACATTTTGAACACATGACCCACGCATGCTATAAGAGTATTAAGTCAGTCTATGAAAGAATCTGAATTGTCTAACAACACAGAATACAAACTTTGTGCGAGATCCTTAAGATTTTTTTTTCTATTGGACCAATTCCCTTTTCTTTTGCTCTCCTTTCTTGACAGCAATATTGTAAGATATGTTGAGCTTCTGCTTCCTTTAACTCACTAAGAGGTGACAAATAGGGTATATCCTTGGGAGACCTAATTTAAAGACCACATTAATACAGTCTTCAGCTCAGTGTAATAGTATAATAAACTTCTTATCTCTGCTCAGAATACTGCCAGCCTTTTTAGGGTTTTTTTCCCCTCACAAAGTGCAGCATTGTAGTTGGTAAGGTACACATAAGGCTTGTCTCTGGAGCTCCCAGGTGAGCTGTCTGCGTAGCACAGGAGCTGTAACGAGGTTTGCGTGAACACCAGCCTGGGCATCTCTGCTGGTGCATGATGATATGGCAGAGAGACAAGTCTGCTTCTAGCAGGTGTGATCAGTCAGCAGGAGGGAGGCAGCAAGGCTGTGCTGCTAAAACAGTGGGAAGGGGGATGTAGATGGATAGCTGTGCTCGGTGTGCAGGCCTGGGCAGGTCTGCCTGAGCTTGCGGTTATTCTGGCTTGGGCTTAGCAGATGCATGGATTTTGGTGTTCTGTCACTGCGGATAAAGCTGCTATCCTTGCTGACAAACCTTCTTTAGTCATAATAGCAATAATAGCAGTTCTCTCTCTTTGACTCTTGCATCAGAAGATGATTTAAGAAAGCATTTAAGAGCCTTAATGAGGACAAGAAATGATTCCAATGACACACATATGCAAATCTTTTTTTTTTTTTTTTTTTTTTTTAGTACCTTGTTGAATCAGGTTCTCAAATTTTATTTCTCACCACAGTGGTAGAACCACACTTTTCCTACTGCTAACTACTTCCCCCCACCAAAGAGATTTCATTTGCGAACAACTAACGCTTTCCCAGTAACCTACAGTGTATTCCAGTTGAACATATCTGTGCCTAGTAAATATGCCAGTCAGTTGCTAAGAAGAGTAATGAATTCTTAAGTGTACATAAGAATGATTTATGGCATAATGTGAATTTACAGCCCATTACGGGAAATAATTGCATTCCACTAATTACAAAATTTAATAGTCACTCCAGCCTAGGAAACAGCAGTATGAGCAAGCAGATTTGCAGCCATGCACTCAGAAGTGTGAACTATACCAGAAGCAGTTAGCTGAAAATCTGTTTGATGTTTAACCCCAGCTCAATTCAGAGACCTACTTCATGACAAAGTTGTTATTGAACTAGTTTTTTTCCCATGGTTGTCTTTTCTAAAAACTTGGAGGAAATGGGATCATTGAAGAGACTGACTAGAAGTATATTAAGAAACTTGCTTCATCGGTCTTCAAATTCACCATGTTTCTGACAGAGTTCTTCAGGAGCAAAAAGGCAGCTTTTGCCCATAGCGTGGGTGGTTTTGTAACAGATATACAGTAGTATACTTCATCCTATGGGGTGCAAAACCAATCCTTTGTCACACACTGTTGCTCACACTGGGAGAGCAGTGTAGGACTGGGTTCTTTCCTTTGAACTGTATAAATGATTAGCAACTGTCAGAATCAGTTTTGTAAATGGAGAATAAAGTCAACACGTCTGCTCGGAGATTTTTCAGCTGAAAAGTAGACAGCCTTTATTTTACTCTTTGATACCTGATTCACCTGTCAGGCTCTTGACAAGGCTGCACAGTGGTGTGGTCTGCAGTCTCTACAGTTGAAAGATAGAACCTAGGAGACAAATTTTATACTAGGATATGTTTAATAAAACACAAAACATGACAAGGACAATTTTGGTTTGATAGAATAGCATCTAATAGGAAGTGGAGCATGTTATTTGAAGTAAAGAATTTAATTCAGCTTCCATTATATTTAGGGAACTGAATGTGATGCAAAAAGGAAAGCCACCCATTATGTGGATTGTTCTGTTTAACCTTCATAGTGACTCGTGGTTTTTAAGAATAGCTGCTTGACAGATTATTTGTTTTGTGTTGGACTTGGGAAGGTAAAACCATCTTTCACTGAATAAAAAAAGTTCAAGCTTAACAAGATTCAGATGGCAAGAGCAGATTGTAAACAAATTGTCAGTCAATGGGCATATAATGGAAGTGTATGGCATAAAACAGTTATTTTGGGTATATGCATGTTCCAGAAGACCAGATATTAAATGATAATACTGTCCAGAGCTGATGAATTTTCTTGGAGAATAGGATACTTCAAGAGCACAATCAGTTAAACAAGGGCTCGTTTAAAAACAACTGCAGCTTTTGTTTCCATGACTTTACAAATCACATCAATGTGAAACTGGAAAAGCAACATTTGAGCTAGTAGTGGATACTAGATACTCTTCTCACACTCACTGGGTTGATAATGATGCTCTTGATCTCATCAAGACATAGCAGAAAACAAGTATAGTCTTTTTCATAACTATAGAACACCAAACAACTTTTTCTGTATTTGAAGTCAAAAGCATTGTCTCAAAACATAAGCTCCTCAACTAGTTTCTTTGGTTTTGAAAATATTTTTTCTTTTTCTTTTTAAATATACTGAAAATGTAAGATTTCATCAGATTTTTTTTCCAGCTTAAACTGGAAAAGTAAAAAAAAGCTTATTCCAGAATGAAAACACATGTGCTTAAATGTCACTGGGCCTCACTGTTATAACTCTAGACAAGCTGGTAGATCTCAGTGTCTTTTATGGAGGCTCCTAGACTACTATCTCAGAGGCTGATGGGCTGACCTCATCAAAATACATACTGGCTTTTGGAAGAAAAATTATTATGTATCTGTCACGGCATTATATTGGGTTTTGAATCTGAATCTAACATCCTCTGTCTGCTTTGCTCCACCTCCATTTACAATTGTACAATAAAGCAAGCTGAAGAAAGCTAGAGGTAGAATCACCTTGATTCACTAAGGAAACAGTCAATAGCAATTTGAGGGGTGTTTTGATTTTTTTCTTTTTTTTTTTTTTTTTTTTGATGCTGCTTCCTTGAACCATACAATGTGAGCAACATTAATTTTTTCTGTATCGGAAGGAAATATGCTGCCTTGGTATTTGAGAAAAAAGAATACCTATCGAAGAAGTAAACAAAGTTGTATTTTGTTCATGTTTACAAACAGCCTGGATCTAATGTCAGAGGAATTGTGAAAGAGTGAAAGCAGCATCAAGTCCACAGTATATACATGTGCTAACTTCCCTCCACAGCCCACTTGTCTCCTGGAAGTCAGCATATTCTTTGATCTTGATCCAGCTCTCTGTCTCTCTCATCTGCTGCTTGCCTAACTTGCTTGACATAAAACTATCAGTTAAGCAGGAATGCCAAAAATTATCTACCTTTAATTCTCTGTTAGTTAATCTGATTCCATCAGGTACTGTGATTTGCAGATCCTGTATGAAAAATGCATTCATTTTTGTTTTCTACCTGCTAATTGACATGCCAGTTGAGGAAGCTGCACTCTTCCTTCTGTGCAGTTCTGGGTTGGCTGTTTATTTAAAGGAGCCTTTCAAAAAATGGTAAAGTAAAAAATGATGCATAGAAGCCAGGAAAGTATTAAGTTATATGGTACTTCAACTTCTGTTTTGGAAGTTGAAGTCTAAGGTTATCTTTTTTAGTATGTACACTTTCCAGGGATTACAAACAAGGCTAAAGTTGTTTGATTTTTACCTCTGTTTATGAACTGCCTGCAGCAAATTGCAATATGCTTGAATAAATATGTTCATTGTTATTAATTTAAATGAATACTTGCAAAACAAGGAGGTCAGATCCTGGGTTTTTTTAAGTAGCTTGAGTGCAAATGAGTCTTAGTTTATACCATTTGGCCTAAGATCAGTAGTTCACAACTACTCAACTATTGATATTCAGACTGCTTGTAATGTCAAGCAGTTTAAGTGTTGTTTCTGTGTCCTTAAGGGTGACCATCCCTTAGATCAAGGTTTTAGTAGCTAACTATGACTAATGAGCTACTAAGCTAGACATTAATATGCTTAACATCACCTAATAAAATGCCTGATGGGGTTTTACCAGCCAAGTGGTTGTCAATCAAATGGTGATGGGTCAGTCTCCTTTGATTCTTAGAATGGGCTGATCCTCTTGTGTTGCTGAATTAATGTCTTCTGAGTCTCTGCGTTTTTTTCTTATAGTTCTATACATTTTCATGTAAATATTTTTCCTCTTGAATTCTTGAGCTGTTCATGGTTCTTGTCTCCAAAAATTTCTTTGTGTTTTTACACCTTTTACCTTTCATAGCCTTACCATATTCTCTTTCTTACACCTTAATTATTGTTTTCTTAGTGCAACAGAGCCAAGATCATGAAGCACCCTTGCATGGCAGTAGTCCTTCAATCACAGACCCTGAACCACTGAAACTTACAGAGGTGAGAGTACAAAGTACATTGGGATACTGTTGAAGAACAGCACATGTCAAAGGAAGCTAAACATGGTGCAGTCTTATCCCTACAATGGGAATATTCCCTAGTATGTGCTGCTTCTCAAACCTGACCAGTGTGCTGACTGGCACCGCTGAACCTCTGCCGAGGAACATGATAGCAGTTCAGCAGCATGGATGATAGGCTGCTGCAGCGCTGGAGATGGTACTTGGCAGCATTTTCCTTAGAGGTACAGAAAAAGCTGCCAAGGCAGAGCTTGCTTTGAATAGGCCAACTAGAGACTTCTTGATCTAGTCTTCTGACTTCTTGAGACCTTCTATGCATTATTTTTTTTTTTGGTCAGCATATGCTTTGATTTCCTTCCACTACAGGAGGAAATCTGATGGAAAGTACCTGCAGGTCAGTGAATTGCAGACATTTAAAATCATTCTGGTTTGGAGAAGGCAGCTATTTCCCTTGTAAATGAAAGTATTTATTCTCCAAGATGCAGTATTGAATTGCAATTCCATGCTGCAACATCTATCCTTTAGTCTGTTAAAAAGAAAAGCCTTTATTTTACACTGAGACTGAGTGATACTTATATTTGGGAAATGTTAACTTGCGTGCTGTTAAAACTGTAACATTTTCAAATTATTCTTCTTGTCAGCTGAATCATTCATGTGCCAGACCATTTTGTTTAGCTATCCTTTCCCATTTCTCAGATACCTTACACTTGTGATCTGAAATGTGTGTATCCAAGCTATCGATTGTCTCAAAAATCCATTATTACTAGGTAGAACTCAACAGCATTACAGCTGAAGTTGACAAGCAGATGATGGATTGTTCTCATTAAACACTGATCTTTTAAACAGTGTCTCAAAGTTTCAGAGATTAAAATTAGGATTCAAAGATGGAGGAACGGAATACTGAAAAGATAAAAGCTTTTCATGGCCCAGAATGACTGTCCAGGTAATGACTCATGAATTCTTCACTAATGTTTATGAAGGTTTGGGGATTCCTTTGCTTTCACCTGCCCTGGTAAGGGAAAGCCACACTTCACTTTACTGTTCTAAACTGTGTTTTTCACATATAGCAGCATGGAAGAAACTTCTAGTCAGGTTAAAACTTGCAAAGGCAAATTAACCAAGTTCCCTACTGCTGTGTATTAATTGATCTAAATTCTCTTACTAGTTAGGTATTTTTGTTACATTGGAGTTTTAGTGTGAATATATTTTAAATTATTAACATTTTTAGACTTAATTAACATAACTTAGACTTAAATCATTGTTTTATAGAAAAGAAAAAAAATGGTTCTAACCTTGAATGCAGTTTTGAGGAATTAATTGTTATTTTCCAAAATGTTTTTCACAATGGAGAGTGAGTTACAGGTTTTATCCTCATGAATCTGCCCACATAGGCATAATGCCTTGACACACTGGCAGCTCATGGGAGATGAAATCCAACTGGAGATCCCAGCTCCCTGGGGAGAGCTTGTGCATGAGGCACTTAAATTATAACTCTGATGTATGGCAGTGCCAGGAATTGGATCATGCTAAAGTCAAGTACCCCAGTTTTGACTGAAAAATGTCAGCATTACATCTGGCATCAGATTTTTCTTTTTTTTACAGCTGATAACCTGAGGGCTTTGAAAGGGCTTAATAATTTTAAATTTTGTTTTATTCTGCCACTGTGATCTGATACCACTTCCTGGCATAGTGTTGCTGAACTATTCTTGGGACATTTTTCTAAACCACTGTAGCTGGACGACAGACAGAGTAAGCTTTAATGAAAGTTCATTTTAAAGACAATGCCAAAAGAGGAAAGGAAAAAATTCAATTTTCTCTTAGTCTTTTAAAGGAAATCCACTCACTGGAACTTTTTTCCTTCCTGATTTACTGCTAAGTTTAGATCTCTATAAATCATTACAGGCCAGTTCTGTTTCAAAAAACAGACACTCACTGCCACTTGCTAGCTGAAGGGCAAGTAAGGCTACTGATGTGCAACAAGAGTCTGTGTGCTCTGTGTGGTATGACCTAAACATTTGCAGTGACACATGCCACAGTCTGGGGTAGAAAAAGACTCTGTAAATGATCTGGTGCTGCTAAGGCATGTGACATTGCAGTGAAGGGATGACCATCTGCACACAGTTGACTTTCTGTGCTGGGAGAACACCTGGGTCAAGATGAAGTGTTATCAAGCCACACTCAGTAGCTTAAATTGTTCAAGGATTTTCAGATGCAGTCACTGGCTGAAGGTTTCCCTGGTGTGAGTATAAACACATCCTGATATTCTGGTTAATGGAGGGATTGACAGCTCTGTGGTTAGAACCCAGTAAAATCTCTCTCTTTATCCTCCTGAATACACCTTGTGAAAGATTCTTCATCTGTGCACCATTACCTGCCAGACTAGATACTGTGATGTTCCCTCCTTTTCCCTTGAGACATGTTTTCCTGTTAAAAGGACATGGAGGAAGGGGGTTTCAGAGCTGTGCTTAAAATGCCACACTTCATAAAGGCATTATGCTTTGATAATCTTTTTTTCCCAGCACTTTTTTTTTTAACAGAATGGTGCATCAGGATCCTGTCAGAAAGCCCCTCTTCATCACGAGGCATGCTGTCCCTCAGCAGGCAGCCCAGCCATGACATGGAGGAAATAACAGCTTGCTACCTATTCAGAGGTAGAGTCACCTTGGAGGATCTGTGCTACCTTTATTTTCCTCCCTTGAAAATACTGTCTGGTGTATGTAAGCCTATTATATACTTTCTTCTTCTTTTTTTTTTTTTTTTTTTTCCCTGAATGACTAGCAAGCTACAATTGGGTTTTGTTACATTGCTGTCAAAAGTGGAAGTACTTTGGATGCAAATCTTAACCTTAAGCTGACTTTAAAAAAGATGAAACAGTACAAAACAGCATCAGCAAATGAACAGTAAAGTGGTATATTTTTTCTTAAAAGGTGACTGTCCAAAAGCTGTATGTGATAAAGTATATATGTATTTATTCGGAGTAGCTATGTATTAGTATATGCTAACTGGCATTTATTTGGTGGATTATTCCTTTCTACTTGTGATTTGTATCAAACTTCATATGAAACTTTGACTTTATTTGGGAAAGCTTAAAAATAGCTTGAATTGCAAATGTAAAATTCTTACAATTTAACAAGAGTCTGACTTTTTTGTAGGTATCATATTGCTGGGGAAAAAAAAAAAATATTCTAAAAAGAGGGAAGTACTCTCTTTTAATTAGTGAGTTATCTTTTCAGAACTGAAATACCTTAATGAACTGACATGTAAAAAATATTACCTTTCAAGTAAGTCTGTTTTGAAAAGAGATTATGGCTGTGAAAAGCTGATTTTAACTTTTTAAACTACCTACTCATATTAGAAACCACTCTTTCTAGTACTTCATTGGTTCAAAAATCTTTAAAGGGCAAAAGATACTACTTGAATTATTTTATTTTAATTTTAGAAAATGTAATGTGTAATAGGTGAGGTAGCAAAGGATTGATTACTTTTTAAATTATGTTGACACATTTATCTACAGCAAAAGACATCATTTTAAATGAAAATCAATCAAAATATTAAATAGTTTTATATTAAAACTAAATGTTTCCTTAAAGTTTTCTTCAGAAATAAGTCACATATTGCAGGTTGCATATCAGTATTACACCTTTATGTGTGCACTGTCTTCCAGAAACTTCATTATTTTCAGCTCAGAGGCATTCATTTTTGAAGAACTCAGAAAAACGTCTTCCTTGTGAGAAGAAATGAGTTTATTTAGAAAAAAACAATGAAACAAAACAAAAAGAAACCCACAAACAAACCCCAAAGCAACCAGAAGCCTGCTACTGTGTTTAAATTTAGTCTACATGGAGATCAAGATACACAAACACCATCTGAGAGGTGCTGAGGCTTTTATTCTAAATGCAAATGAACATTAGCACAGCAGTAATAATAATAAGGGTTTAGCATTGTATAATGAAGTAGTAGCATTTTGCAGTGCAACAGTATCATAGCCTCTATAGAGAATTATTGCTGTGGTTACTCAGAATGGTATGCACCGTATGCACACTGAAGAGGTTATGACAATAAAGCAAGAAGTCACAGGAATTAGTGAACTCTTCATTATTATCATTGTAATGGCTCCCCAGTGGGCAATGTGCACTAGGAAAAAACTCAAACATTCTGAAAAGTAGTTAGTATGAACACACTGCTACCTTTCCCCCAAGGTTAATAATTCATCTATATATGTATGAAGTACCAGAAGGTCCTAATCTGTGCTAAACTAAGCAATTTCACTTTATATCTTTTCTTTCTAGAAAAGCCTCTTGATAAAAACAGACTAGATATACTGCAGGCTACATGCTTTTCTCACTTGAGTTACTGTGGTGAGACAGGCAAGAATTGAAAATCCTGGAGGACCTCCTTCAAGGAGAAGAATATTTAAAGTGAAAATGACAGAGAAGCAAAATTTACGAAAAAAACCCCACCCCAACTTTCTTTGCCGTCACTGTCCGTACAACTTTTATGGTTCACAAGAGCAGTGTGGCATCTTTCTGAGCTCTTCTGCAGCCTTAGTGTTGCAGTTCCTTTTGTAACTAAGGTGAAGTCAAAAGAGGTCACAGATGTGCTAAGAAAACTCACTTGCATAAATTCTGCAGTGTTCATCTACTGACATCCTTTTTGGCATTTTAATGTCATCGTCCCCCAGACCTGCAGGACACAGGACCATGAGTAAATTCAAAATAGATGGAATAGTTCAATATCCTCAACCTTAAATATTCAAAGATCATGACTTGTCTCCCTCCCACTATGCTCTCTGCATACAGCAAATTAATTTATTTTTTTTTCATGTAGTGATATTTTTTTCCTAGCAAAATGTATGGATCCCTGTATTTGCTTTCACAGCAATGTGGTTCCAAAATCTTCTTGGTTCATTGATCTGGAAACATTTTTTTATTAAATAGTGCCAGCAGAGATCCTCAGGTGCGTATAAGATGCAGTAAATTTCAGGAGACGGAGTAATCTAACTATAAGACTTTGCCCCATCATTCCTGGAGTGACTTCTATGTATCCCCTACTATATCCTGAAACTCCAAAGGATTCACCTTGCTTTCATTTTCCCTTTTAAGTTGTCAAATGATTCTTATGCTAAATTATGTTTGCCTTTTCCCTTTTATGGTGCATATGTGTGTTCATGAGGTGCAATCGAAGCAGGAGCAGCCATGCCTTGAGACAGCAGGATGTCAGGGTGCAGTCCCTTGGCTATGACTGTTCAGACTTAGGAAGGACTTTGTGAGAAAGAGGCTACTTTTACCAAGAAGTTTTAAAGCAGAAGGAAGATTTAGCCAGCTAAGCTCAAAAGGACATGGTAACAACAGAGCAGCTGGTGGTTATTAAAGGATTTACAACATGGTTAAGTAGCAGTACTGAAGGTGTTTAGCACAAATTCCTGTTTTTCCCTCATTCTCTAGGTTTCCCTAGCCCCAGAGCTAACAGGCAGTAGGTAGAGAATTATATCCTTGCAAAAAAAATCCCCCAAACCAGGAAAAACATTTAGGATGAACCAGGAAAATAACAATTTTTATCTATCTAAAAAATTACTCCTATAATGAATATTGTATACATTTTTATCAGGCTCTTGTTATATTTTGTTAGTAGTGATTTCCAGTATATCATAAATGGATCACTTCTTATTTTTTTAATAAATTGTGAGTTTTAAAACAACAGAAATTTTGATTTAAAGGAATCCAAATGGAACAATTCATTTTCTAAGCTGAAGAAGGTTGGACAGTATACTCAGGCAGAATCCATGTTTCTTAGACCTAGAGCATAGTAAATCACCTAGTAAAACACATAGAAGAAGGTAGTATGTTGCTTTGAATCAAAGGATGTGGTTTGGAGTCTCCTATATATCATCAGAATAGATGCTTTAACTTTGTTAGTGCTGAAGTTATGAATAGGATTGTCAGTGTTAGGTTGATGGTTGGACTCGATGATCTTCAAGGTCTTTTCCAACCTAGATGATTCTGTGGTTTGGTGACACAGTCAAACAAGATGTCTTTCTCAGAAATTAATGCCTGAGTTACATTAACCAAATTATAAAAATCCTGAGATCAGAAATAAGCCATAGAAACAGAAACAGTGTAAATGTCTCTTAAACTGTTTTGCTTCAAAAATCGGACTTTCCTTCTCAGATGTATACTGCAGTTTATAAAGGTAACAAATTCAGGCTAAGGGATTGACTTAATTCTGCAATGTCCTTTCTTTTTCTGTTACTAAAACCTAAAATGCAGTAACTTCTCCTTTTCTGGTTAGGTGTTGTCATTTTCTTATTCCATATGACTCATCATAGCCACGCAAATTCTGCAGTACAATTTGAAATGCACACAATTTTTCTGCCTAAGGTGGAAATCAGGGTCAGACACCTGTGTTCAGGTTCTGTTCCATCTTCAAAACTGAAGAGAAGTTAGTCTGCTGGGCAAAACTTGACAGAGCTGCAGCTGAGCACTGCATCACCTTCTTTCATCTCTCAAGAAGTTTTATGGCTTGAAGACTCCTGCTCCTTCCTTGCTGCAGGTCTTTTCTGAAGAAGAGGGATTTCTCTGTTGCTAGTAGTTCCTGTTCAAATATTTGTGCTTTCCACAAGCTCCTCTCCCCATCCTTAATTTTTGATCAAGCATTAGTAAAGGCATAGGGTTGTGGTTCTTCTATTTGTAGGTTTTCTAGCAATGAGATACTGGTTGATATGTCCTAAAAAGTATCAAATGCAATGCTCCATTGCAATGCTTCCTAAGAGATTGGAAGTACAAGGAGAAGAGGCAGCCATACAACCTCCTGATGAAACTCTGTGGAGGTCTGTTCAGTTTCTGTTAAAACGTGGCTGTAGTAGCTGGGCTAATTACCTCTTCTATACAAAACTCAGATTTCAGTTTGGAAAAGCCTTCTGTGGAGGCCTACCAAAACAAAACTGCTGCTTGACTCTGTGGGATACGTGTGGTAACACAAGGTTGTCTGCTAATATTTCAAGCTCAGTGATAAAGAGGAGGGCTTTCTTCAAACAGAACAAGTTGTAAATAGAAAAATGACATGCATTTAAAGAAGTATAATATTGCTGAATGCAGGAAAAGATCCGTGACAATGAGATTTATTATGCTGCGGAGCAGTCTCCTGGGGCAAGATGTGAAAGCCCTATTTTAGCACAATTTGAAGCATAGTGAGCAAAAGAAGATATATTGCATGGAAAAGTCTTGCTCTACAGGAAGATAAAACAGATGGACTGATAGATCTTTACGACTGCAAATCTATGATTCTCTGACTTGGAGGTCCCTGTTGCTTAATTAGTTTCATTAGTTTCAGCTGAACTGTTATGATGTGGTATTTATCGTGCAAAGTAAAATCAATTGACGTGTTCTGTACCGTGCTGTAGGTGACACTGCGTGCAGCATAAGATGGAGGAGGAATTCACTAGTGATGTGTAATTGTCACATTTAAAAAAAAAAACAAAGGGAAAATTGGTAAAATTTTAAAAGTAGTAAAATGCCTCCTGCACAGTAGGTTTATACTGGCAAGCTTAAAACCTTGCAGTTATGCCTTCAGTATCACTAAGTTCTAGTATCGCTCCTTGGAGAGAAATTACTGTTACAATAGCAGATATCGTAAATAGGACACCAATTGCTGGCCACCAGTTTCCAGGGACGAAAATGAGGCAAGTGTATAAACAACTGTGATTTTTAATACAGAAAGAATTACTATATAGTGTTTCTAATATATATAAATTACTGTATAGTGTTTGAGCAAGTGACTTAGACAAATAATGCAGAAAGTAACATGAAAAACAAGAAACTAAGGTCTCCTCAAATTACTAGTTTTACTGCTCTTTCTCTTAGAAAACACTTATTTCATCTGCTCATTTTTAAGTCAGCATAATGATTGTAATGTGGTTTCAATTTTTAAAAAGTATTTAAAAATTTGGATTTTCAGCCTTGCATTCCTATCACGTTTAACTTGCAATGAGAATTCAAAATACTAAAGAATACAAATCTTTAATGAATGTAAGTTATTTTTTCTGATAACTTAATTGCCCAGATCATTTTGATGCTTCACGGCAATGTTTGAGTAGCTGTGAAAAAAATTTACATGTCCACAGAGTGCAGTATTGTACATAGTACAGGCATCTGCAGGGAAAGCCAGGCTGGCTGAGTGTACTTACAGCTCTGCTCAATTAAATAAAGTGTATATCTATTCTGTGAAAACGTGCAGTTCCACAAATAACTTCTACAGCTTTCCAAGATGGATGAGTATATAAAGAGATGACCTGCTTGCGTATCTTTAGGCTTTGTGCCAAAGAGATTTTGATATTACAAACCATCTAATATCCTTTACAATGCTTGGAAGGTTAGAATGGCATTCAATTTGAGCAGTTGTTTGGAGAAAGATCCCAAATTTTGTCTTCATGACATAAAATACCTTAGCATGAAGAAAGAACAATAATAAAACTGTAGGAGAAAGAGATAAACTAGGACCTATATCAGTAGAAAAAAAAATAGCACCTCTTTCTATTTACTGCAGGTGCTGTGTTTGACAACTCTGGAAGATTCACTTTTTAAGGCAATCTTTTCCTAACCTTAATTAGGTAAGTGACATATCCTGTTCTGGATACACATATTTGATTTCATTAGTATGTCAAACAGAGCCCAGATGCCTTCAATAGGAGAAAGCAGAGAAATATAAAATGAACCACAGCTTTAGGTTCTAACAGGCTGTCCTACAAAATGAAGGTGTCTTAGATTGAGCTGCTGAACAATTTTAGGAATCAGTACAGGTTTTTTGCCCAGTTTCATTTAGCTGGGGTCATGGACATGCATCCTACTCCAGCCACAGACATGTTTGACAAAGCAGCCATCAGTCCTCTTCAGTGAGGAGCTTAGTCCCATTTCTCTGCTTGTGGCTACCATCACAGCAAATCTAACCGATCATGTGAGCACTCTCTAGTGTATTTCAATGAATAGCAGCTGCATTAGTTTAAATAGTTGAATGAGACACTTGTGCTAATATTGGCTAATTTTCATTCATTGGCTTAGAGGGGAGGGGAAGAAAGGGAGGGAGGAAATTTCCCCTTTTTCCAGGACTTTACATCCACAGTAGGCTGTGTTGAGCTCCAGCAAGCCACACTCCTAGAGCCCCATTGTAAATGGCAATATTCTCGTGTATTCTATATGACAAGACAAAAGCACTCCTTGCATGCAGTGGTCCTCACTAGGTTTTCCTGTACTCTTCCCTGCGGTACTGGTGCTCATAGTAATGGCTGCAGAGCTTTTGAGGATGGCAAAAAACAATTCTGGAGCCAAATGAATTTGGGTAACAAAGCTCCGCTATTGCATATCAGCTAAGTTCCACTGACAGACCAGAAATCATCTGAAATGGTGGTTCAGCAGTCTGGATAAACTTAGTCATCGGTACAAAATGCTTTTGGCTCAGAGTAAAGTCAATGAGGAAGAACTTCCACACTGAGATGTTTGTTTTTATTTGTAGCAAGTGGTGTGTGGTAGTGAAAATTGTAAAACTAATTAAATACTCATTCTGGAAAAGTTTCGTTACATTTTATGTGCCTCTAACTGAGCTGAATCCATTCTAAGTGTTTCTCCCCTTCCCTTTACTTTCAGGCAAAAGATTGACCTGAAATGAAGTCATCCATTTAGGTAAGATCCCTCTACCCACCACTTTTTTTTCTCTCCACATTCTTGTCTCTGACACTGCCAAAATCTGTCCTAGCAGACGTACTGGGAGAGCAAGTACTAAGCACGCCTTGCTGTTCTCCTTGCTCTTTTGAGGTTTTACCTGTTCCCTATCTGTCACCTTCATCACTACAAATGATGATATAATTCGTAATTGTCCTCACACACTGTCATTTCACTCCCGTATCTTTCTCAGTTAACATTTAGGCCTATATATGTCTTTGCAAATAAGTTCACTATGGTTATTAGATTTACTGTGCATCAAGTTAACTGTGTAGAGTGTTTTAAGAATTCAGTATGTATTAATTCATCTGTATTAGGCAATATTACTTATCACTTTTTTATCTCATGTTCTGCAAAGAGATTCTGATCAGGACAGAGGATCCATTGCTCAAATACTTTAAAAAGTTGCACATGACCTGAAAAAAACTAACTATAAATTTTTGGGAAAATTCCCTGACAAAAGAAAATAATTATTTGAGACAAAAACCTTGTAGTAGTTATCCTACCTCTATGTTGCCTTTCCCCGTACATTCATTCAAAGTGTTTCTTACAACTTGCTTTGTTTTAATACTAGGGTTTGCTTTCTTTTATTTTTTTTCCTTCAAATAGTTCACTGGGCACACATTGTGCACTTCTCAGTCCAGAAGTTTGAAGCGCAATACTTTCATGCTTCATAAGAATTTCCAGTTTTATTTTGAACCTTGTTATTTTGATAGTTCTGTCAGCAGTGACTGGAATAGGATGGCACTCAGGGGAAAGGGACGTACGTACCACTACAAAGTCAGTATATTTTCTGAGATCCCTTGTGCTGAGGGTATGACTGTCTCTAAATAGACTTGTCTAACCTCACATTCTGTCAATCATTTAAAAGAAAAGATCTACATTCAGTCTTCATTCGGTCCCTGGGAGAAACCAGACAAGACATCCTAACAAAATAAATGTAGGAAATGGCACTCTAGTCTACGACTTAAGCCTGAAAAGGATGGAAAATCTATAGCTTTCAGTTTTCCTTTCTGTGCAGAGCTGGGCCTTCTGTATACAATAAGATAGATGCTTCCACTTTTCTAAAACCTCTATTGGTGAAATTTGTCCCTGGTGCAAGCCCACCAATGAACAGAGGCAAACCTGGGATTAATGTGTTTCACTATTCCTGAAAAAAGGTAGAAGCATCCCATAGTGAGATCATATTGTTTCTGCACCATGTCTGAGGCAGCACCAAACAATATGAACTATCACAGCTGAGACACCTACTTTGGAACAGCAAGTTGAAGAAAATCACCACAATTTACCTCAGTATGTAAACTAAATTGGGGAAAAATCCATTGTCTGGTGACTTTCACCCATTTAATTCTATAAACACAGGGTTAAGAGGCTAAACCTTTAAAATTCAGAAGATGTTAAATATTTTCTGCCAGGACTGATGCATGTTTTCATGTAATATCCTTTTTTTTTTTTCAGCTTACATATTGGCAAGCCTCAGACACAAAACAAAGATATATTTTATATTTGTCCACATTTAACAAACACTTGTTTCAGCCCCTAGTTGGCTCTGTGCATGATCCCCATTCCACACAATCCCACTTTTCTTAGCTACTCCCTCCTCCAGAACTTCAGGCTTGCTTTAACAGTGCTGCTAATCACTGCCTTCTGTAAAGACAGTATTTCCCAGAGGAATTTGAATTACTGGAAGAAGCAAATACTGCTACTTGGAAAACTGTGCAGGAAAGTGGAGTGATTTTTAAAATGATTACTGGTGATATCAAGTGTTGAGTAATTGCACTGTTTATCATCTAAATTACTTTTATCTTGTACTCTAGGTCATTCACAAAATCTAAATCTAATACTGCTTTGTCTTTTATGTCTCAAACATGTGTAACTTAAAACATGTGGTACTTCAATTTTATTGGTCTAGTCTGTTCTGCCTTGTGAAAAAAGTGGCTTTATCACGGGAAGGGAGCTTCTTAAAAAGCAAACCAATATTTTGATTTATTTTTTGAACTGTCTAAACTCTGTAATTCTCAAAATTTCAAGTCCTGAGACATGACCTTCATCAAGTTAAATGTGAACTGAACACAGTTTGTCTCTGTGTAATACTCATATCAAATATGTACAAGTCTTCTTGATACAGATATGCTACCCTGCACACCTTTCTGTTCCAGTGAAGAACACTGATTTTCACACCTGTAAGTTTGATTCCCTCTTTGGCTGCAAGCAGCATGGCTTGGATATCCTGGGTTTAGTGATGGTTTGAAATTTTACATTTTTAACTCCACCTGAAACTTTACCCACTATAGGGCTTTGTTGGCTCTAGGGCCCTAAAGAATGGGAATCCATTCAACTTTTCCTGTAGCTCCTGATTTACCGACATGTTACACCTACTTCACTGCTTCTGTGCAGCCTCTACCATTTTGGCTTTCTGCTTCTCCTACCACTGCAGAACTGGGTGCATGGTTCTGTTTTGATAAAATGCAGAAACCAAATTAGTGGGAAGTATGTGAATATCTATTAAAAAGGAGATCTAAAGCAAGAAATATACTGAATACACATAGAAGAAAAACAAATCTGCTACTCTGAGTGTTATATGTAGATTGAAAGACAGAGAGGGAAGGTTTGACTTCATGATGTGTACTGATGTGGGAAATTAAATTGGTCAGGGTAGCTCAAGGAAGCAAACAATATTTTTCCTTAAGGGTATATAAAATGTCATATTTTCTTCCAGAAATGCCAATACATTGCTTCTATGCTAGCATTTTGTAATTAGTATTAACCTGAAATCCATTGCGGGGGGGGGGGGGGAGGATTATTTATTTATTTATTTTACGGGGGCAGGGGGAGTATACTGCACTCTAACATGTCCAGAAAATTGAGACCTGTGTCTATATCTGAATAAGTACAGGACTGAACCTCCTTATCAACTGAACTACTCCAAATAATCTGCAGTTCTCAGGTCTTACACTCACTTCCTTGTTCTAACGGCAGCAGGTAACAAGGGTTACAACCACACAGTAGGGCTACACTTGCTGTGGGTGTGCATATGTGTGTGGTGCATGGTTTCAAGAGGGGACAAATGTAGTAACACACCAGGAAGGATTTTTTTTAACCCACTGACATACAGCTTGTAGTCGCAGGGTGCAGGTATTACCGTACCCTGATGTGTTTGTGCTGTGTTCACCCATACAAGATTAAAACAACTACCAGATTTGAGATTGGCAGGGAATTTCAACTCCTTAGCAGTTTGATAAGCAAACATTGACCTTCCTCTGTAATGGATGACTTGGCCTGCTTCCTAGGGACGTCCAGGGTAGTTTCATTAACATGCTTTCCCAGGAACACAGAGTGTATCATCCTTACTCTTTTCCTGAGGCACATGACAGTTGAGACTTTGGTCTTTTACTATGCATTGAATGAGTATTTGAAAGTGTTCTGTGACTTACAGCATACCACAGTGTGTGAAGTTGCTTCTGAATTAGATAAATATAGCCTGGTTGTCCATGACTGCAGGGGACATGACTCAATGATCCAAGTAATTGTTTCCAGTCCTACGTTCTCCAGCATGCGGAAGTACCAAGTAGCTGGTAGATGAAGGATGGAATTTATCTGGCCAAAAGCAGTCATGCACACTGTAGGTGAGTGCCCACATTTTAGATGATCAGCCTATGATCTCTCTATGATGAACCAATACAAACACACTTCTGAGGTGCAGTTCAACTCACCTAAAGGAGATGGGTAAAATACTCATCTGAGTCACACTCTAAAATCAGGACATTCACTTTAAAGAAAATTAAGGACACTCAGGTCAGGTGTAGACAGTTACAGAATAAAGTTAGATGAAATTATTTCAGCCAGTGATACTTGGTTGGAATATGAATAAGACATGCAAAATAACTCCTCTGCTGTTCACTGGCAAGATATCAACAGGAAGACTGCATCCAGTTTTTTGATATTACACTTCGAGAAAGGTGTGGACTGATTGGAGAGAGTCTATAGATTAGAGATAAAGTTTGAAGTCTTGAAAACCAAGAACTACACAGAAAGACTGAATAAAGGCTAAATACAGATTAAAGGAAAAGAGGCCAGGGAAAGGGAAATGGGAGAAAATAGACATTAACACTCCTCAAGTGTATGAAAAATTGTTAAAGAGACTGTATTTTATGTCCCTGGTGGATACAACAAGAAACATGGCTGTACCTTGCTGCAAGAAAGATGAATACTTGACCATGTCTTTGTCAGCACTCTGCAGTAATAGGAAGCAACCTCACAAGATCAGTCTTCCCCAGGGCTCATCTCTGCTGTTGGAGGTGAAGAGCTCAACTGTGCCAAATCTCTGTTTGGTTCAGTATCTGCTGGTGAATGAGAGGGAGTAGCTAAAAGTGTGCCCGTCCTCACCTTCTTCTCTCACTTCTTCAAGTCCCATTTCTTGCCCTATCCTCTCTCCATGTTGTTGAGCCATGTCTTTGTTCCCTTCTGCTGCAGTAACAGGCAAAAGTTTGGCTCACAAATGCGAACAGGAAACATGCTCAGGACTCTGCTGAGAGACTAGTCAAAGCTATATCACTCCAGGGAAGCAGAAGGATGTATGGCACTAGAAGTGTTGTGCACTCTAGCTAAATCCAAGGTTTTTGATATTTTGCATACTTCTAATAGCAATCTCAAGAAATGATGAAACAGTTGACTCCTGTTGCTGTTTCTCAGGCTTTTCAGGAATGTCTACTATAGCTCTTCCTCCTTGCTTTAAGATTAAACAGGAGACTCACACTTCTTAAATTCACATAGAACAATGAATGAGAAAAGCATTTTGTCATTCATGTTAAAGAAGATTGAGATGGCTATACCACACAATTACTAAATTTAATGAAGTAATTACTTTTCAAATCGATTTCTAATTTCCTACAAAAACATTCCCATTGTTAGTAATAGAATGGGAATAATTAACAGTATCTACAAATTAAAACTACCCATGCTATATTGCATACTTTGAGATGTTGTATAAATTTATTGTGTTCTTTGCATGAAAACTGATTCTGTGTTGAAAAAAAACTCAAACCACTCGTTCCTTTCTGTTGATGCTATCAGCTTACAATAGTAGTTTATGCTGTCTTCTCCCCTACACTTCAGCATTCTAGCTGCTGCCACTCTGGAAAAAGACCTCTGGGTCACTATGGGCCACACAACGAAACATCTGTTGACATGCAGAGTAATGAGAAAAGCAAGCAAAATAAGGCCAGAAAAGATTGCTGAAAATATTGGAGGATAACTAATCATTTCAGTGATGTATTGTCAAAAACTGTCTTTAATTCTCTGTGTCAACACACAGCCATCACATTGATGATATTTTGTTGGTGAGATGTCACATACCTCAGGACTAAGGCCTAACTTTACCTGTAAGTTTGCACCTAAAGTTTGCAGTTTGGGGGAATAGTAGTGTCTGCACTTAAAACGACCGATAGAATTGGGACAGTTAACAAGTTTGTAAGCACACCAGTCTCCTGCAGTGGTGTGGTAAAAAAAGCTATAGTTCTATGGAAGAGGCCATTGTACAAAGATCTTTCCCTTTCATGTTTGCACTTAAAGATAAATAACAGAATAACTAGTGAGTACATCTTAGACAACTTCCCTGGTTTTGTTGGAAATCATTTTCAGAGTAGGAGAGTACAGGTGCATTCCAAAAGGCTGAAAAACAACAAGCCTTATTTAACACCGCAATGCATTCCCCAGTTTTAGTTACCATCAACACTGCAGACAACTGAAATTACAAATGAAATAGTGTTTATACAGCTAAAAGGCACCTATGTTTACATTGGCATGGTGAAAAGAAAGGAATACGGCAAGGAAAATGTTTAGCATGTTAACCCATTCCTACCCTTATTGAGGATAGAGTTTTTGTTGATGCTGTTCCTTAAATTGCTTGTAGTCAAAATCTTTGTGCCTTCCTCTGGTGTGTCTGATACTGCTGACTAAATCAGGGGGAACTGATGTGTGACAGAGAATCCTATGAACTCTATTTCACTCTTATGTTTTCATTGAGTAAGTGTACTTGCAGTCAGTTGAGAAGATGCCAGCCTGCACTATGGGAGCTACATTTCCATCAGGGTGGTTTCTTCTGTTCAGATCTGTGTGTACCATCAACCACGAATCCTTTTGCCCTTTTCAGTTCTAGTACACTGCAGGAAAGTGGTTCAGCAGCAGTGTCAGACAACTATTTGTCTGATTATGTTACTGTGGAATAATGTCTGCTCTACTCTGAAAATACTTTTATTTGACTTAGAGTCTGAAGCCCAGAAGTAAAGTAGTGTTTTTCTCTCTCAGCAGAATCCTATGACAATGATAAGTCAGGTGCCACACAGAATACAGCCATTACTGTCTCTCAGGACTCACCAGGCTTTGTTTCAGCATCTTTCCTTTTCTTGCAGTTCTTCACAGCTTTGTGTTATGTGTCTGGTTTCTCTCTTCTGTCTGGGTGAAGATCTGACTTTTCCCACTAGCTGACCTTGTCTCAGTGTCACTTCATGCTAGCTGAATTACATGTTTGAGCCTTCTTTTCAAACCATAATATCAAACAGGCATAGGATCCCCAGAAACCGTAGTCCTCTTCTGAAGGGAAGACATCTTCCTCAATGATATAAGAATCTTCCTAATACCTAGAAGGACATGCTAAAATGACAATCTCAGCTTTTATTTGAAGATTGACTTTTCCTTTATTCTTCATTGTCAAAACTCAAATCTAAACCTAAAGGTATCCTAAAGGCTTAGGTATTTAAAAATAACCCAATAGAATTATTATTTTTAAATGTCAAGAAGTTTTAAGATTAAGAAATTGATATGTAAATGTGTAGGTTTGACAGTACTGCAAAAAAACGTGGTCTATTTCTGCACAGCTTGAATAGAAAGAAACACTTTTGTAGCCAAAATCTCCTTTCCATATTTTTTTTCTGATAAAAAGAGTTACTGGGCCATTAGCTTCAGAAGCTGGCATATCTTATAATAACAAATCAATGTGCTAAACACATTCTAATTAATCACTTCAGGGTTACTTGATGGACCATACAATCTATCCCTTGAATAAATCAATACAGGGTTAGAAAGTATTTCGAGTTAAGCTTTTTGGGGACTAAGGGCTAGAATTCAGAAGAAAAGAAAGCCACTAAAAACCACTGCACTGGAAAGACCAACTGCATTGCTCTTTGTGAGAAAATTACATGCTTGATATTGCAAACACTTGCTGCCTCTTGACTTTACACAACTTCTCTAGGAGAAAGCACTTGGTCTGCAGTAATTAATATTATTGTCAGTTACGATATTTTCACCACAGTACCTCATTAACTGTAATCTATGCAACTGAAAATAGGAAATCTTTCCTAAACTGGCAGAGAACCAAGTTCTGCTGCAGTCTTGATAGCTTTGTGTGTGCAACAAGATCACGAGAGCTCACCCTGAAATCCTGCCAGCCCAGACACAGCCTCAGCTTTGTCGGCTCGTGAGATTGTGACCCCAGCTCTTCAGCTAGGGTCTAGCCAATGCACTGAATTGATCATGCTTCCTTTGCTCACCGTGATAACCTGAACCACAGACTTAGCTCTGACATCAACCATATGGAAGGATCCTGGTGTGGGGCAGAAGCTCAACCACATTATGACACTAATTTATAGGGAAGCTTGGGACTGTATTAAAGAAAGGAACCACAGTGCTGAAGTCTTGCTCAGCTTCTTTTATCTCCTGCTCTGAGATAGACTACTGTGAACCAGTGCAGAGACTAGCTCTACTGTGGAAAGGAAAAAAAGGTTATTTTTCATCATGGTGCCTTCGAGCTTCCAATCAAGGAGGAAAAGCAGCATGTAATGGAGGGGTATTTGCCCTCCTTTCAGCTTCACAGCAGCTTCTGAGACAAAGAAAAGTGACTAAAGTGGCAGCGTTAAAGCATGTCACTATTTAAAGATGTTATTATGCAAGTAACCTTTCCGAAATCAGCTGGTACTTGAACAATGCTAAAATCAGCCAGTATGGCTTTGGTGGTTCCCTGGATGACTCTGAAGGGGTGCTGACATGCCCAAAGCTGTGTGGCACCATGTTTCTGACACTTGACAACAGTTTATATTTCACGTGTGTGGGAAGAGATGCTGATGGCCAAAGCTGGTCATTTACGTCCCAGGGAAAGGTGGGCCACACTCAAGGGACTGAAGCACCCATCATACAGGGCGAGCCTGAAAGAGCTGGGACTGTCCAGCTTGGAAAAGAGAAGGCTTAAGGGGATCTTACCTGTGCCTGGTGGGGCCATCAAACTACTAGAGTGTGTCCAGAGGAGAGGCACCAAGATGGTGAAATGCCTAGAGGGCAAGACTTAAGAGAGGCAGTGATAGGACATGAGGAAATGGAATGAAGCTGCATCAGGGGAAGTTCAGGTTGGACATTGAGAAAAGGCTCTTTACTGAGAGGGTGATCAGTGACTGGAACAAGTTTGCCAGGGAAGTGGTCACAGAACCAGGCCTGTCAGAATTCAAGGAGTGCCTGGATGATGCTCTTAGTCATGTGGTTTAGTTTAAGGTAATCCTACGAAGAGCAGGGAGTTGGACTCAGTGATCTTTATGGATCCCTTCCAACTTGAGATGTTCAATGATTCTGATGTCCATCTCACTCTCACTTTCTGTGTCATTAAGCTCATTCATCTGATGTGAACACATTTTGCTAATTCAAGAAAATAAAAACAGTGGAGTTTTACAGTTAAATTTTCCCTGCTTGTGGACTTTCCAAGGCATGGAAACATCATGACATATATTATTGGTATTACAGATTAAACTAGCTGTAAGGGAGCTATACTATTTTCTTCTGTACAAATGTATGCCTGCAGAGCTGTCCAAGAAAGCATAAAAGGTTTGACAATGATCAGTCTCTCGGGTAAGAAGATAAACAGTCATTTTCCCTTCCTAATTACACTTAGCTTCTCTTTTTATTTATTCAAGAATGGCTCTGGGAGCTTGTTCTAGCCCCTTTGATAAACAAATAGGGTTCTGTTTCCTTTTTTAGAAACTAATTATGCATTTTGGAAAACTAGGAAAACTCATCTTAGAAGTAATCATGCATAAAAGAGCAAAAAGAGCTCCATGGAAAGTATGTACCTAAGAATATTAATGTTTGTTTTGCAGATTTGTGAAAGCTATGAAAAATAAAGGCTGACCAAACCATTTGGCATGTCTGCCTTTGCCTGTGTTAGATTCTGGGTTGCAGGTCCCTCTTTGGGCTTCCTGTCCTTCAAAGCACAGAATGAGACTCCTCCTTTCAATTTACTGTAGTCAGATGAGAGTTCCTGTGTTATTCCTTTACTGCCCAGGTACTGAAAACTGCAGAGGAGCCTCAGCCAAGCACACACACCATTCACACCCACAGCATTCTCGGTATCTTGGTCATTTCCCCAGTATGGATTTCATCTGTTCTCTTCAGAAACAGAAGTACTCTGCGAGAATGTTTTTTGGGGAAAAAAACAACAATACTCCCCACACCCCCCAAAAAAACAACAAACAAACAAACAAAAACCACACACAAAAAAAAACCCACCCCGAACCAGCAGAAGAGCACAGATTTAGTAAGAAAGAGAGAGACAAATGTCTGAAAAGAATTCAATACTGGTCCTCATGAACAGGAGTTCATCTTCAAGCACTCTCAAAAGTCCATGTGATCATAAGTGACTCGGTGTTAATTAACCTGAACTCCATTCGTTTCCACTCCTTCTGCCCACTTAGGGCCAAGGTGGAAGACAAGTATCTAAATGTTCCTACAGAAGAGGCCCCATGGAGAGTGTGCTTCCAAGGTAGTAGAAGTGGAGGGCCAAAGGAGAAGTGTACAATTTTCATGTGGAAGTGCTATAATAGTTGCTGAAACCATGTGGGGTTTTTTCGGTCACATTTCAAAGTTAGATACAGAATGATTTAAAACATGACCAGAATTGAAATAAATGCCTAGTTAGCATGAAATTTCAACATATCAAAAAGCTTGAGACCCTATGGTTAGGTCTGAACTACTAGTTTGGGGTGTATGTGTATGCTTATTACATCTTAGTGTGGGTGTGTATATATATACATATGAACAGCTGGAAGGCAATCAGAAGAAAGTAGAATAAACATCTGACGCTGAAGCTGTGGGACAGCAGCAACTGCAATGGCAGCAATCCCACAGCAGCATTTGCAGGGTACCATCACAGGCTGAGTTCTACCACCTGTGTGGCGTGACCATGTGGGAGCAGAGAGACAAGCTGGGTGTCCAGGCTCTCCAGTAGCTTCCACTGATGAAGCCTTTCCATTTGCCTTAGTCTTTCTAGAAAACATACAATTTTCAAACTCAGCCAAGAAGATACCCGAGACAAAGTGAGGTCCTTGGCAGGTGTAAATTATATCCATTGACTTTACACTTTTCTCAGTGAATTTTGCACTGGTTGAAGACAAAACCTTCTGCTTATCTACCATACAAATTAAGTACCATACAAATTAAGTAGTTTTACAAAACGACATGTAGAAAACAATTTTGTGAGTGTGCCTATGTGCCTGTATTGTGGGTAATATCTGCAGTCCTTGGGGAACTGTCTGAATCAGAGTAATTCAGCTATTTCAGGCATCCTTATAGTTCTGTATAAAGATTTTTCTGCAGCTGCAAGACATTGGATAGGCAGATATCCCTGTGCCTCAGTAAGAGGGGAAAACGTTGGCTAAAAATCATTGAATTTGTCAAGTTATATGCACATCACAGAAATGGTATTTCTAAGAGAAGCTTAAAATAAGGGCTCTTCAGTGATTTTTAGTGCAGATTGTTAGACTGGATTTCTAATAACTGTAATTTGAAGCCATCTGTCTGACATAGTTCATCCTATCATTAAATTATTTCTAAAAATTGTTATGTTCTTCAAAATTGAGATAAAGTGATAAGGTGATGGGATGGGATGAAAGGAATGTATAATGAAATCTGTCCTTCAAATATACTCAGTCCTAGGGCTGACTGGGTTATGTGTATACAGTACTCAAGCTAACCAAACTCTGTAGTCAAATCAGCAAGCCATGTGCACAGCACTTCATGGCACAGCACTTCATGAATCACTGGTGCAGCCATCGTTTGGGAAAGGAGGAAGATAACAGTCTTCAAAACAGCAAAAGTCTGAACAGTGGATAAGAAAAAAAACAATGGAAATGAGAAAACTGTGTTAACTTGTTTGGCAAATAGGATACTTAGCAGTTAAGGTGAAATAAAGGATGCAGAATTCTTAGTATTGCCAATGGTTGGAAATATTGCCACCTAGTAAGATATTGCAGCAGAGATACTACTAATGGATGTTATAAGGAACCAAGAGAGTGACTTCTTTTCTTGCATCTAGAAGGGGGTATCTGACAGCATTCATTAATGCTGAGACACTACTGCAGTAATATTGCAGAATGAAAATTGTCAATAGGACAAGCAATAGTGTAAGTAAAAACATAGGAATTTATACAGACAGACATACACATGTATATACACTCTGACACGTACAAAGAACTGCTATGGTCTTCCGAAGTATTTTACCTACAATTAGAAAGATCTCAAACATGTAAGTCAGAGTACAGATACAATTCTGCACATGAAATCATATGCTTTATACAACTGGAATCATAAATTGAAGGAAATTTGTTCACTAAAAATCATTTTCCTACTATGTTTGATGTGTATCACAAATGAGAGCAGTCAGAACTGATAAACTGAACACAGAACAACAGAAGCTTATGTCATAAAGTCTCTAAAAGGAAGAGATGGCAGGTTCCATCCATTCCCTAGCAAAATACTAAGTCCTTGAGAAATCAGTTTATTTTCTGGTGGTGTGGGTAGATGTCCTGGTTCCCCAGGCACAGCCCCATGGGCCAGCCATGCCAGCAAGCCATGAGTAGCCCCGAGTCAGCTGGGAGATCCAATCAAGGCAGCTGGCTCACAGGTGTATACCATACCACCTCATCATGCTCATTATAAAAGGAGGGAGCTCAGTGAGGGTGGAGTTCTTCCTGGTGCTCCTTCCTCCTGGTCTTCTGCTCCTACTGCTGACCTCAAGGACCAGGCTGAGTAGAACTTTGTATAGTCTGTGTTGGTTGTTGTATCAGTTTTGTTATTTCACTAACTCTGTTTCTACTTCAACCCAGAGGGCTTCTTCCTTTTTTCCTCTGCTTTTCCTTCTCAGCTGGGGAGGAAGCACTGGGCAGTGGAACAACTGCTACAGTTTAGCCTTGCATACTGGTTAAACGTAGACAGTTGATCTCTTGCAAAGCTTGTGATACAAGTCTGCCAATAAGTACAGAAACAAAGCATAACATAGAAATCTTACTTTATCAAATGTCTCATTTACTGAAAGTTTAAAACATCAACAAGGTTACTGACCCTTTTAAAAACAGAATTTTAAATGTGCAAAAGCCTTTTCCTTACAGAAGGGAGAAGTCGAGGACATCAAAAATATGTACTACCCATTAAGTATAAAATATCTAATATAGCTAATGAATTTACAGGGCAATAGTGGCTGTTTTGAAAACAGTGGAACTGTGTATTTTGGTTTTATATCTGGACTATAAACATAGATTGCCTCTGAATGCAACCTCAAACACTGGCTGCAATAATCTATCATTCACAAAAAAAGAAAGAAATGTATGCCTCTGAAACCTCTCAGAGTTGGGTCTCATGCCCTTCCTGTCTTGGGACATGTTCAAGTCAGGTGCCTTGAATGCAAGAGTCTTGGAAGCCCATCAATAGTAGTCTTTGAAATTATTTGTCCAGTGGGAGTTATAAAATCCAGAGGGCAATTTGGACTGGATTTAGGGATGACTCAGAAATCAAAACAAAATTTAACAATTCAGATGTAAGCTGAATGGCATTTCTGTCCTAATTGAAGTGAAGATCAAAATAATAAAAATTACTCTAATGCCTGAACCTTGGCAATTGTCTAAATTGAAGAATTAAGGCGTTTTGTTTTCTCTGTAGGCTATTTTTCCCCATCTGAAACAGCTCTCTAAATCTTTTAGACCAGAACTCAAACATGCATTTTAAGCATGTCCCAGGGAGTTGAAAAACATTGATTTCAGGCTTTTTTTTCAAGAGTTTTCATTCCAGACTGTTACTTTCAAAGCAATGTGAGTAGGAGTCTAGCCTAGGCTAGCTGCACTCAGAGCTGCATTTTGTATACAAGAGCCTTTAGTTCCATTTTATTTATGCTATTGTCTCCTGCTAAAAGTCTGTTCCACAATGGCAGAGACTAATATTAATGTTTGTATTTATGAAAGATGTGCAGTGGTGTTTTCTGATTTGTTTATATGTCTAAGAAGCTGTGCTTTTCACACTGTTAATGTGAAAGTCACCCCTATTATGGCCTCCCACACTAAAAATAGCACTTAAAGCCATGGTCATATTAATAATACATGTGTGATCATTAGCTCCTTTCTGGGAATGACCCCATGCAGGAGCAGGATTTTCACACCGAATAGATAACATAATCCTAAGCATACTGTGGCATTTGAGGCTTCCAGTTTTTTTCCTGTCTCATCTGATATGTTTTGAAGTGGGAAAGAGTAAAAAGACCAGGGAGTTACATGCCCAGTCCTCCTCCCAGCTGCACTCGAGGTTTGTAGCAGCCAGCTCACACAGTCACCAGAGACTTCACACTAGGCGGGGGAAAAAAGCCAAGTAAAAAATACAGTCATAATTTTAAAAGCAGCAATCCAAACACTCAGTGAAAGAGCAGGGTAAAATTACGAGTTGGACATAGCTTGATGAAGCTATGCCAGGTGGGGATTTGGGCTACAGACCTGCATGGTGGCTTTGAGACCAAGCGAAGTTGTGACACTCTGCTAGAGCAAGATCTGCATCGTCTTCAAGATGTGTGTGGAAATGTCACTGTTCCTGGCGCTTCAAAAAATTCTGTCCTGAGTCACCGCTGTGGTGCTGCTGCCAGCACAGGCTGCTGCGCATTTCGCTGGCCCATTTTTTCATTCTTAATTGGTAAACTCACTTGGGTTTAAAGTTTGTAAAAGCTTTTCTGTTTGTAAGCCTATGTAAAAAATGCTTCAATAATTATTCTCTCCCATATAATATAAAAGCAGAACTGGAGATATTACTGAGTCTTATTTTCCATTGCACTGCACATGGTGAATATGCCAAATATTGTTGCATGGGCATTTTTCCTGCCTTCCTCCTGCTGCTTCTTGGGGTCTCTCACTTTCTTTTTAAAGCTTTCCCACTAAGAGACTGCCTGATAAGTATTAAAATATTTCAGACAGCTGACAATTTGGACCACTGTGAACACAGGCTTCTTGCCAGCTTGGAGCACAGTCGGCTGTTCTATTCCTCTTTGCTTTGCATTGCATATTCAAAATGGAACCTCAGAACAGGCTCTAGTTTTCCTTGTTGCCCATATGCAAGGAACAACACAAAAGTATACTAAGCTCTTGTGACAGTGTGTGAGGTTGTCTCCTGCCAGAGGAATAATAAGAGTTTCTTTGCTTCACTGATTTGTAGTAGACTCACACATAGTAGGCAGAGCATCCACAAGGTCATAAAGGAGATATTAGAGGATGTAGGAATAGGTAGTTGAAGCACTGAAAATAGAGTGGCAAAGTTATTTTTAGCTTTTTGGGATTTTTTTCTTTTTATCAGGGAAAATGAATAGGGAATTAGATCTGGCACTGCTAGGTTAACTGAGCATTACTATTTTCCCATATTTATTGTATTTTGCTTGGGATTTCCCCCCCAAACAGTAATTTATACAACCTAAGGCTACATGCTGCCTCTGGACTGATTATTTTATTTTTTTTTTAAATTTATTTTAATTTTTTTCCTTTTATATTTGGGATTTTATTAGGGTACCCTCCCACCAATTACCGTTGTCTCCCTTTTGGAAAGTGTTATAAGTGATGCTTCAGAGGCCTAGTTCTCATTTAAATTAAGGTCAGTTTGACACTTTCACCCCACTTTGGTAATGAACATGATTTTTACCTTCATGTTTTTCTTTCTAGTAGCAAATTATGGGCAAGGTTACAAAGATGACATGGGCAGTATCTAATTTATGGAGTTCCATTTACAGGGTCCTTGAGCCATGCTGTTAATACTTATGTAAATACATATAACTTCCAATGTCATTGTCATCCCATTATGTTCATATTGCCTCATTGTAAGTATTTTAACCCAAAAAGATGATTTGATAAGGTTAGGCACTTAGATGTGCTTAATGGTGCATACATGATCTCAGCATTTGCTTAGATGCATATTTAAGTATGAGCATAAAATATTTGCAGGATTAGCACTGAAAGCATGTGCAACCTCTATGTAAATATGTATTCTCATGAATGACATTCATATGACTCGCATATAAATACATAGGAATTTTCAGCATTATTGATTTTTCTGGACTTAGAAATTATCTCATAATTTATATTTAAAATAATATTGATATTAGTGTTAAGGTAGTCCTCAATAATTAGTATATGTATGACATGTATGTTCCTTACCTATAGAAGGCTGCTATAACTTGGGCCGAACTTCATTTCTTCCATAAATTTTTGTTCCAACTATTTTATGCCAAAAATACTTATGGGAACAAAAGCCTTAAAAAGTTTCAAAGTTTTCAGGATCCTGATAGCTGGGAATATGCAAGAGAAAAAGTGTTAGTAGAAAGAGGATGTTTTAAAAAAAATCAGATTATTGACATAGTTGGAAAAGGACTTTGGGGTCCATCATATTTTTGAAGGTCTTTATGGCTGCTATTGAATCACTTAATAGATATATATGACAGAGTTAACTGTAAGTGCCAATGAGACGTTTGTACTCAGAATGCCAAACACTAATTTATGTAATTTATTTAACTTTATTCATACTATTTTGGTATTTCAGAGTTTGAGTATGCTGTCTCTGTTTATTCATTTCCAAGATATCCTTTCTACATTGCCTGAGCAATGTGAAATGACTCACTTCCACATTAAGAACAAAAAGTATCAGCACTGGCTTGGCATATGCATAAAAGTTAAATTATTCAAGCTTTGGTGGAAACTGTCATAAAACATCCACCTTTGTCATTTCTGAAAAGTCTTTCAAATGCAGTCTCTCAGACTCTGCACTACATCATTAGCAAACAAGACAAAAATGCAGAATGTCTAAGTAGCTGACAAGTACAAACTCACACTGATCTTCACAGGTATTTGTCAAACCACATTGCTGGAGTTATTGTAGCTACTTTAATTATGGTTGATGGTAGACATTGGGGGTTTTTCCATAGTATTTTTGTTACAATTGTCAGAGACATCTGCCTACTTAAGTTTTCAAAGTTTGAATAACTTTATTTTCCTGTTAGAACCTTGATATATGGGATATATGGGACGGTTCCATTCTTCTCCAGTGCCCATATCACTAACATCTCACTGAAAGCCCACTTAAATATGTGCATTTCTAATATTAGCAAGCTTTGCCCTGCATAATTACAGACAAACTGTGACGGGTTTTCAACGTTTGAGTAATGATTTGAATTTCTGTTCTTTTGGGGTGATACTTACGTACAGGAGAAGGGCCAACATTAAACGTATGAAACAGCACTTTTAGTCCCGCTCAGGATCTCTGGTAGCATATAAGACACACTCATTGTAACCAGTCCTACACATTAAGTGATGCTTGAACTGTGGAGAACATAGGTTTTTTGTTATGCTACTCCCAAATATACTCACCTGGTTATGCTGAAGCCTGTGATGAAGCTTTGAACTGACTGCAACATCTAATGCCATCTCTATAAATTACCCTTCAAATCATACTGGAAAGTATTGTATTTGCAACAGAAAGTCTCTTGAAAGAAACTCTTCTGGCACTTTACAGAATAGATTAGACTACTTATCTCTAAAAGCATTCCATTTAGTGTGAAATCCAAATAAAACTTAAAAAAAACCCCAACAATAAGAATGTGATTCAAGAGCAAGTAAGTGGTGAAGGATTAGGAAGACACATAAAGGTACTTCAACAAGTCCTACTAAGAAAACTTGTTCATGCATTAGGAACTTGATGTATTAACATTTTATTTCTAAAATTCAAAATGTGACAATTCAGGATGTTCCCTAAGGACATACAATTTTATGATAAGTTTTTAAAACTGATTATTTCTACCCACTCTGGCAAATAATTCAACTTTTTTTTTGTATTGCCAATAATAACTCTAACTTCTCTAAAATCTATCTCAACCAAGATCATTTTGTCCTATGAGCTATGAAAAGTTGATATGGGAAGAAAGAGAGATAGGAAAAGGTTTTTTTTTTTTTTATATTGGTTTGGGGTTTTTTTAATAAAAAGCTTCACTTCTTTCCCAGTATATCAAAGATGAAAATGCATTCACAGAAAGAAGAGATGGCTCTATAAGTAGAAATTTTTACTTTAGGTTTCAATACTGCTATTTCATTTTAATCTAAAACTTTCCTTACATTAGGCAAGGAGCAGGAAAGAGGTCTATTTTTTATCTTGACAAAGCTTTTGCCACATGCTGTAGATTAATATATGGAAATGGTAAAATTTCACAGCACCAGTAACAAGATATATCGTTCACTATGTGTTTCCATGTTTTTAGTACAGAGGATATCAGTATTGTATGTAAAATAAATCATTTTAATAGCCTTTCTGCAATTTAAATTAGTTTAAATTTTAAATGTCTTAAATATACAGAAAGATTAACTTTTTATAACTATATACTTTTCTACAGCTTCTTGATACTATGGTATGCTAACCATCACATGCCAAAAATATTCTATGGATCTGGGTTTTTTTAGATGACTACAATCTATGCACTCAGTTAAAACATCTAAGCTTTCAGGCTATCTGGTTTGGTTTTTTTTTTTCCTGCATCCATGTTGCATGTTGGGATATCAAAAATTCCAGATTGCATCTACTCTGCACATAAGGTGGCATGTCTTACCTCTCGAGGTTGGGCAAAGCCTCCTGGAAAAGCTCTATTAGTATTCACCTGGGCCACGTTAAATTTCCATGAGGCAGACCTATGGAATGGGACCATCTGGCCCAACAAGCTTATAGGCCATGTAAAGTGATACAAGTTAATAACAGTCTGAAGACACCCTGAAGACAAGGTGATTCCAAAGTCTTAATCCTGCCATAACAACTGGGGCATCTTTTGAGCAGTCCAAAGGTTTTCCAAAGGCTGAATAATTCAGAAGGATTGGGGTTTGGGGTGCTGACAGGTATCACTGCAACAGGCTACATCAGACACAGGCAGCATCAGCAAGAGCAGTGAAACTGCTCTACTGCCAGATCTCCCTCAGAGTAATTCTACATTTTTATTTCTGAATGTCTAATACGCAACGGAGAGAGGAAAGAAATGCAGTCATGTTCAAATGTCAGCATAGCAATATGTTGGTGACCAAGCACAGTGCATGACTAAATTTCATGCTTCCCTGAATTGCAAATAATTTACAGAGCTATTAGGCCAGTGGTTCAATTCTCTTACTAAATTGGCAGTTGTTTGACCCAGGAATTTGCTATTTAGCCTGTGGAAAAAAATCCCTTAATTACAGGATTTCTTTTTTTATTATTATTTATCCCAAACAATAAAGTGAAGCAAAAAGTTATAACTTTTAAATTGAGAGCTTTATTGTACTCATTATATCTGAAATTTTTTCATTGCAGGACTCGTACTTGACGGTCCATTATACACAGATAAAAATAGCTTTCCAGTTATCTGCTTGGGAGGTTTAAAGAAGCTAGTTTCCCTGTTTCCCTTAAAAAAAACCCCAAAACAATACCAAACAGAACAAAATCAAACATAGAATAGTTTATGAAGAAAACCACCATCTTACCATTCTTACAAGTTCAAGAGTCTAAGTTGGTTGACCAACACTGAGATAATTGTACAGAATTTAACTTCTATAAAAGTTTTTAGCTTATGTTTTGTTAGCATATACATAATCACAGAGCTATGTTTAGCACCTAAATCAGATGCATAACATTCCAGGGAGTTATGAACATCTTCCCAAACCTTCCCTTCTGCATGGCAAGATCAACAAAATTTAAGTCATCCTTGAGATACCTGATACTCTTTTGTTCTTAAATATTGCTAAGGATGGAGACTCCCCAACCTCCCTAGGCAACATATTCTGCTTTTCCCCTATTCTTACCATTGCAAAGCATTTTATTTCCCCCTTCTGAATGCCTGAATACCCCTTGCCATCATTTTCTTTTGTCTCAAAAGTCTCAAACAGAGTTGCCTCTGCATTTATTTAATTACATGTGGTATAACACATAGTAAAACTTAGGAGGCAGAGGGAAGGATGCTTGTCTGCAACAATTACATGTAGAATAAAAAGGGATTAATACTCCTCAATTTTCACATCAAAAACATCGTATAAATTCATGGAAAACTACCACAGCAAATAGTTATTACTGTTACTACTGTGCAACATTAAACAGTGGTCAATGAAAAGAAGATTTTGACAGCCTACATAATACAGGACTTCACTGACAGGATTATACTCAGCTGCTTGTTTTTCACTATAGAAAGTAGAATGATATAATGAAATATAACAGAATTGTCTATTATTTGTTCGTAGGCACATAAGTACCAAAGAAAAAATATTTAAATTAATATCAGAGCAAGTCAAATAATGCATCCTTTTCTTAGTGTCTCTCATGGTTTGTCATGCTGAACTGATGGTTGATTGTGTTCTCCTCACATTGTAGATTAATGTGTTTGAAGGAGACAGAGGAATACTGAATTAACTCCTAATTTGTGGGTTGCAATTTACCTGCTAAGTCTTCACCCATGGATGAAAGACTGGTGATCACACCACACTTCCCAGGCCAAGACTGCGACGAGGGTACTCCAACAGAGCTAAGATGAATTCATTGCAGGAAGTACAGAAGTTGCATGGAAGCACTGATCATCACTAAAATACAGGTAAATCTGCCAAAAAGCAGAGGTCTGATTCCGGAGCTGCCATGTTTACAGTCAAAGCAAAGTTCTTGCTACCAGAGTATAGATACTCCATCGATGCTACTATTTTCTGGAAATAATAACCTCACTTAACACAATATAATTGCACATTATAAAATCACAGCTAGGCATCTAGTAGAGTTATCTGAGAACAATTTACTAGTAACATGAGAATAACTCCTCCAGCTATATCTTGTGTTAATGGCTGTAGGTCACAGTGCTATGGGTACTCAGCTATGGCTCCTCTCTTTCACAGGCCAGCATTGTCCAACAGCAGCATCTGGTTCTTCAGAGCTTTGCAGAACAATAGTTGTAAAATGAGTCTCTTTTACACCAGTTTCCCATCTTTGATCCTTCTTGCCTGTTATACGATATCTACAAGTGCTTTGAAGAGAAAAAGGAGCATGCAATTGCTATCTCTTAATGGTTTTTGACATTTCAGTTTTTCATTTGTTCATTTCTCTGTTACACGGACACATTTGTCAGATGGTACTGGAGGGTTTGTTAATTGGAGCTCCAACAGGCAGACCACATTGCTCTGAAAATAATATAGGCATTTTGTGATCACTTAAGCTTTAGCTCTTTGAGAGAAAAAAAAAAAAAAGGGGGCTGATCAAAGAATACGTGATTTCCAGTTATCAAGATGCTGAGGTCAGTTTGAAGGGTTCCAAGTTTTAACCATGTCTTCTCCAAATCACTATTAAGTCATGAGGTAGAAACTGTTTGCTTGTAACAGAAGCAGGATTAGATTTCAACTCACTTTTTCAGCATTGTGCACTCCTAGATCCTCACTGCATTCTGCAGGTTAGAAGTCAGGTTTTCCACAAAATGACTACATAGTATAATATTCTTTTTTATATCTAGCAATTTTTTTCCACGCTGTTGCTGTTGTTAAATGCAGATAGTTTAGTCTGCAACACCTACAGCAATAAAACAATAAGCCCTCAAAGAGCAAAGCTCTGGTAAGCCTCTGGTAAGTGCTATATGGTTGTAAGAACACAAATTTTATTTTAGCCCCTCAGGATGCCTTTTCCCTAAGATGCACATATATGTATGTACATACTTGCATAAGAATGGCTTTTAGAATGCTACAGCTTTCTGGTCAAGCAAGATTGAAATCCACAAGGAAGAAGTATCTAAAGTGTATGCAACAAATCTGTCTGCTTGGGGCAGTGTTGCCTTGCACCAAGATGGCTAAATCTAGTGTTCTTCTTACAGTGCAGTCTCATTTCTCTTTTTTTGCTCCTAAGAGCTACTGTATCCATGAGAGTAGTGGATCAGCTCCAGGAAGGATGCTTTGGTTTGCACTTAAATGGTGGAATTGATAAAAAGCATAGTCTTCTGTATTTTTCTGATGTAGGATTTAAACAAACAATTCCAATAATTCCTAGACTAGCAGTACTTTTCTTCAGGCTCCTTCCTTAAATCCCCTTTGTTTTGCCATGTAGTATGAACAGCAGGTCTCATAACTTTAGGATGCTGCTTGGAAACCATTTAGACTTAACCTATAAATCAGTGATGATGTTCTCAATACCTGTTTGTTCTCAAGAACACAGGAACATAAGCTGGCTTTGGCATGACATGGCCACAAAATAGGTAGTTTCTACAAAAGATTTTTTCCAAACCTTCTCAGAATTTGTGTTTTTCTCTAGAAACAAATTAAATTCAAAGAAATATATCAAATGACATAATAAAGTGTAAGAATGACAGCATTTGTATCTGATATGGACTGAAACAAATTTGAGGTTAACAGATAAAAGAAATAATGGAAATGGAATATGACTACATTGGTTTCTTCTATGTGTTTTATTTCCTTAGGGTTGAATTTGCATTCAAACTATGTTAGATATCTCCCTGAAAAGATTATGCCGTGGAGGACAAATAACTAATTTAATACAAATGAATCGCACTATGAGGTATGTCTTTCAAGATCTCACTCTGACAAATAAATCTGCTACAATCAATTCTCTACTTAATTCTTAATATAAAGTAGGAAATCCATATGGAATCAAGTATTTGACTCAAATTTACTGCTGTTAGAAAACATATAATGCACCTTCCTGCAGACTATTCTGAAATAAAAATCAACAGTAGAAGGAAAGAAAGCTTACTGTATTTTGAAACAAACTGAAGAAATGGCACATGTTTCTTCTTGGGAAAGATGGATGTAAACAAGTGAGCAATGTTGCTTGTACTGGTAGCTCATGCCTCATATGCCTGCTTTTTACTAAATCATGTATGCCCAGAGAGGTACATGCAAAAGCTGGGGCTTGGTTTTAATGGAGAGGAAGTCCAAATCAATGTTAATTCTGACTCGGATACAGTTTTGTGTTTCTCTCCATTGGTTTGGTGTATGCACTTAAGAAATAGACAAACATAATTTTTACAGTAAGAAAATTAATTGAAAATGCAGACAATTATATAAATCCAACAATGAAATACATACAGAAATGTTGTTCAGGATTGGACATACAAGATGCTGCCTCAAGATTAATACAAGAGGACATGTGAGGAGTGTATATATCACTGTAACACTTCCCAGATAAGTGGGATCCTTTCAGTTATATGGTGCACCTTGACCAGATGTGTAAATACCAGAATTCACAAACCCCCATTTTTCTTGAGGTAAGTCCTCTGACTGTGGTTCACAGAGTGGTCTCCAGAAGTACTGTGCTGGCCCAGCCAAGGGTGTCACATGCTGTGTTAGGGGACCAACAGTAGGTTGGTTTGGGCAGGAGTGCTCCAGACTTCTCTGCCACCAAGCGCTCCATACCCTGAGGCTGTGAGTGCAGGAGGCTGTGCTCATTCACTGCAACTGATTTGTCTCACAGTACTTAGCTGAGTCAGCAAAAGGAGTAGCATCAGCTCTTCTCACCTTTTAGTTTGCTGTCATTAGTTTCCCTGTACCACTGCAACCTTGTCTTTACCAATTCAAAGGAGCACAAATACATTTCCTTTTGAAGACTGCTCAGTGTGTCAATTTTCACCAGTACCCATGAACCAGGAGCAGACAGGGTGGATCAGCATCTCTCAGTCACGGTGCAGCAAAGTGGGATTACTTGCACAATGCTCTAAACATGGTAGACAGTTCAAAATTATTTTTTTTTCTTGAGCTTTGAAATATTGGCATCTGTCACTTCTAAAGACACCACCAACTTTTATTACCGCTCAGTATAGAGCAAGAGGGCTTTATTTCCTGCAAAGGCAGCACTCCTTAATATCTAAGTATGTATGTACTGCATGAAAATCCTCCCTCCCTTGAACATATGACACTTGTGGTTGTCCAGAAATAGGGTATTTGAAAGTGCCAGGAATCCAGAAATCTAATTACAAACCAGAAATAATTAAATATCCTGCAGCACATTACGGAAGTATTTCTTCAGAAACATGATATCCCAGAAAAATCTCAAGAAGAAATTTGTTTCTAAAGATTTTGACTGGCAGGAAAAGGCAAGCTTAGAAACCTTAGATGAAGCTCACCATGTGGGACAAGTGGATCATACAGAGTGCAATGCATCTGTGGGCAAATTGGCCTTCATAATGCCAATGCACTCTTCTGAAAGCATAATTGGAACTTGAGAGATGCAACAAGCCTTGCACTGCTGCTGTACACAGGGACCAATTTCACTCATTGTGCACAGTTTGATCGCAGGAGCATGGGGAAGAACTATTTTGTGGTTTAATATGAATCTTCTAGTAAATCTGATACAGAAAAATACTTTTTTAAATGGAAGGCAGCTCAAAGAAACGGCTTAGAAAACAGACAAACCAGCCTGCTTGGGAAAAGGCATTCATTGTCCTTGCTGCAGCGAGAGATCACAGGCAGGCAAAACTGCAGTGACTTTCTGCACCCTCTCACTGATCTCTAAAATGCAGTAGAGACACTGAGGCTTAAAATTAATTCCCCCAGAAAGGAGTTTTGCTCTGTTTTTTCACCTTAGAAGTCACAGCTAAACTAAAGGCTCTGGAATACATCTCAGTGTGCTAACTGAATTTAAATGTACTCACAGAAGGGTACAGGATCACGTAGAAATCTTCACTCCAGGGCTTTCATAGGTGGATTTTTTTAATTAATTTTTTTTTTCCCACATTCCAGTACTCAGCATGTTATCAAGTCTTCCTCTCTTTTTGTGGGATATGGTGAATATAAATTATGTATATAATCATATAAATGACCTTAGTAAGAAGGCTATTTGGCCATTCCCTCTCTCCATATTTAGCTCACTCACAAAATGATGGTAGGGGGAAAATGGAAAAAAAGAAACCCTTCCTGACTCTGCTAGAGTCTAGAAGCTAGTTTTCTGACATTTTTAGCAAATAAGGAAATTTGGGTCGGGGAAGGGGGGAAAACTACTGTAAAGAAAAATAAATGCCTTGTACATGCAAGCAAAAGTTACCGAAGCCCAGAACATCCCACTGAAATATACGATTGTTACAGGGAAAATCTCCTCAGTTCAGGTGCTTTAAATCAAATCAAGATCAAATAGTTTATTGATTTATTGACAGCATATAAACGACTGGCAATCTGTGACCTATACACTCAAGATCAATACCGGCAGTAGAGGAGATTCATCACAACACTAGACACTTGCAAAATGTTAATAAGCACTTGCAGGCACCTTGCACCTTCCAATGGCACCTCCAGGATGTGGCACCCATGAACTCACAAGCCCTCACACCCCAGCTGTGAGGGCTGCAGGCAGCCCCCACCTGCAGGCACTTGGTGGCTTTATCACTCCTTTTCAAGCTGGCTCCTCCTTTTTCCAAAGTCTCTTTATAATTCCCAGTTACAGTTTACCCCAGCTGATGGTCGTCTCCCTCAGTTAGTCCACCAGTTTTGGGTGAACACCCTCTTAGGCAGCTTTTGGGTGTTTCAGTGAGCAGGTTTATGCTCACTTTTCCAGATTTGCAGCTGTTGTTCTCCAAGCCAAGTGATCAAAAGGAGGGGTAGTGCAGATCCCTGACATTCACCCTTTGGACCTCTCTCCTTGAAAACTCTCTGTATGACTGAGCATCCTACCAGCTGCTGATATCCAGGACATCTGACCAAGAGGAGGGACTGGGTGGGCACCCCTATATGAATGGTTTGAAACGATAAATGATCATATGATGGGGTTTTGCCTTGAAACAGGTTACATTTTTGGAAAGCCAACTGCTTTCACATGAAATGCTTTTAAATGCCCATGAAACCATGGCACAGTTGAAGAGAATGTTGTGAGGAGGGTGGTTTGTGCATGGGATTAGGAAAGAGGGAAACTACAGTTGGAATAAGGTGGACTTTAGAAAGAATTCAATACTACTATGTCTTGTATACAGAGGTGTTCAGCCCTCTGCACATACAGGCATAAGATCCATAGAATTCATTTACTTGGTGTGGTGTCTGATGTCAGGCTGCTCTTGTAACGCCCATGGGAACTCTTTGATACTGCTTAGCTGTTTCTAAGGATGAGGTGCCTGTATCTGCAAAGAATTTGCACAGAACCCACTGCAAGGAGTTGCATGTCAAGGGCCTCTCATGTGGAGGAGGCACCACGCCAAACCTTTAAATTAAGCCTCACGGGAACTGCTCTCCCCCTTCCTCAGCCCAGCAGGACGGTTTCATCTTTGTGTGCTGGGGGTGAGATAGCATCGTGTGTAACTAAAGCTAGACAAGCTAGGGAAATAAAAGCAGGGAGCCAGACTGCCTGGGGAGGCCAGATGGGAACCAAGGACCTCCCATGCGGCTGTGGGGTGGGCACTGCAGCTCTCCCTCCGCTTGCATGAGACTGTGTGTTTCAGAAAGAGGAAATGACAAATTTTAGGGAGAAGCATGTCACCACTTAGCACCTGGAAAATAGTTTCAACGTTACAGTCTAGCTTAGCTCAGCAGAAGCACCTCAGCTTTCCATTTGTGTCTATCAAAGGCTCTCTGAAATAGGCAAACCTTTTACAATTAGACTCATGCAACTATCTCAAAAGTCAGAGCATCCAACTTTGTGTAATTTGTTCCAGAATGCATTTTCTGTGCATCAGAATGAGTAGTAATCCTGATAGTGACAATTTATGCTTTAAATATACAACCTGATATAAAGGCAGCTACAAACTTGTTTATCATTTACATTGTGGTAACAAAAATATGAGCTAAATTGCATTTGTAATAAAAATAAATGAGTGCATGACACAATTACATTTACAATTACATTTTGAATTTTCTGTTATGCACTATCACTTAAAGATAGTGCATTTTTAAAATTACTTTGGCAGGGAAGGAAATGTATGCAGTTAATTTATTAAAAGTTTTTTAACATTAGTCATTCCATATTGTCAGAGTCAAAACATCTCATCTAGCTGCATTTCTCTCTGAGTATTGTATTTTGGTTAAAACATTTTGACTGTGCTGAAATTTATTATAAAAACACTCACAATATTAATTGTTTGTTTCTCAAAATAACAGTTGTATTTCTAGTGGTTCCCAAAGTCAAGTTCATTGAGCCAGGTTGTAGGTGGGTGTTTTTTTAAGATTTAGTTGATTTTATCATTTTTATAAATTTCAGATTTCATTTTAAGAAAAATGAAGTATCTTCCTATAAATTTTAGTGTAACCAAATGGCAGCTGCCACCAAATTCACATTATAAATAGAGATGCTGTGGTTTTTGATCCTAATTCTCTTAAAGTTCCATGGTCAGTTTCAATTGGACATTTACCATAACTACTTAAGCAGAAACCCTGAGATTGGGCACTTTTTTCTCACCTTGTTTATGACACACTATCGATCACTCAACAAAGCCAATGTAGTTGCTTTTTTTCCCACCTGGAAATGGTTACAGCATTATGACCTATTTTCAAAAGCTCCAGTAATTTCGTTTACTGATACTTCATTCTGACTCTTTTCAAAGTGTAATGCACTGATACACTTTTTTTTTATAAAACCAAAAAAACAAAGTGTTTGCCAGTAGCTGCCTCTGCTTCATCAATACCCAGATGCATCCCAGATCAAACATTTGAAGGCCTGTTGTGATTAACAGTGGTGATGACTAAAGCAATCTTTGTGCAAATGCACAGTTTCTAAAATATCAGATGTAATAATAGTGCTTCAGCATATGTTGGCATTAAAAGTAGTTGAAAAGATAAAACAACGCTTTCTCAGCAAAACCTTTAACTAGGGCTATAACAGTTTCATGACTCGGATCCTAGACTGCTCACCGCTCTTTCTTACTTAGATCACTCCAGATAGAGCAATATGTATCTGTATCTTTATAAAAGGCACTGGGTTAACATCAAATCATCTTGGGGTAGAGTGACTCATGTGGCCATATCTCAGCAAGCAAACCCATCCTTGTGTCAATTATATTTTTGTTATGGACAGAAGCTAAAGAGCAATATACATTGTATTGTTCTAGTATAGATGTTTTTGACTAGATGCTGAACAGAGTTTTACCTTCTCTGTGGTCACTGTCCTGAGTGCGACTGGCAGGAGCAAGCCCACAGGCCGGATTAAGTGATCAATGTTCAGACATTGCCGTACGCCGTCCATGTGGGCGCAGTCGTGGAGGATATCCAGGTGGAGGATACTCACAGCAGACATGCCAGAAAACTGATGTATGAGAAAGGGAGAAGGGTTCTGGGTAAAACTGCAACTTTTTTCTTTTTTAATTAATGATTCCTTTACCTTTGCCATTTCTTTTGGCAAATTCAAATCAGATAGAAAATACCTGATAGGTAGTTATTGGAGAACCAGAGCACTTCTTCACTGTATTTATCTTTGCTCTCACTAATCTTTATTAAAGGATTAATTTTCTCCTATAAAATAGCCAGAGAGACTGAGTCATCTTTGGAATTCAGACTTGTACCTTTAGTAAAAGGAAAAAAAGAGCTACACATAGGACCTTGCTTCTGCTCACATTAACATTTTTATACACACTTAATTCTCCTCACCTGAGTGCAATTAAGGACTTGCATACTCATTTGCAGAACTGGGGCCAAAATAATTATAGTTTACACAAGACCGTGATGGGGAAGTATTTCATTGCCACAATTAATCCTTTACAGCATTACAAAATAGCCAATTTATCAGAATAAAACAGAGTATTTGTTGCTAATCAAAGGTAAGGTTTATGTAATAGGAGTAGATGATTTTTAATAGCATAGGAATATATAATATTTAATGGCTCCATAATCCATGGTTATTTGTATTTCACTAATGTTTATTGCAATGGAAGAGAGAGAATGAGAAAGCCTTCCCTTATACTATCAGAGACACTTGGGTTACATTTTTACATTAGGTGGCACTAATTCTCTATTAACTGGTATTAATATAATATGCAAGAACACTTCAATTTCATAGAGCTAATGTATAACTTTAGTGCTGTTACACTTCACAAAGCATATAGCATGGTGCTAAATGCAGGCTTGTCTGTACCTTATACAAGTTATAATAACCTTCAGATGTTCTTTAGCACCAACCAAGTCAGATCACGTTTGGAGATGATGGACATTTTCAGAATCCTGGACCAGTCTCAGATATCCAGTACATGTCCCTGTCAACTGCCATCATAAGGAATTGGTGTTAAATCGGGTAATTAACCATTCTTCAATGGGATAGATAGTAGAAAACTATTGCCAAGGGTATTGAGAATTTGCATTCGATTACCAAGTAACTTTTTATTACACACCAAAAGAGTTTCCTATCCATTAAAAGATATGAAACAATGTGATCTGTGTAGAGAGTGATGTGGCCCACACAAATGGCAGTTCAAATGTAAATTCTCTGTATGCTTTGTTACCAAGTTCACTTATTTAGGGTCTGGTTCCCTTCTTCAGTGCAGCCTGCCCTGCCAAGCCCAAGTACAGGGCTTGGTGAGCCACAGTAACCCAGCTTTCAGAGAAGTTGCACTGGGGTGGGAGGGAGGTGGAAGCATGAGCTGATTGTTCTAAAGATGCAATAAGAGGTGGCTGTACTTGCACAGTGGTGCAACTCAGGCAGACGTTGCACTGGGGGGTTGAACCCTTGTAGGGCCAGCTCCTGCAGGGTGAGTACATAAAGCAGTGTGTCAGTGTTGCCTGCCTTGTGCCTGGAGCAGCTCAGGCACATCATATCCCAGGCAAGCTCAAAGAGAAAAGCACAGGCTGGGCACAGTGGTGAGGACTCTATAAAACCAGTGAGCCTGCTTATGTGAAATAGAGCACTGGGTTCCAAGCAGAATGGATTTGAGCAGAAATGTCATTCTATACATGTAAAGATTTCTGTAAAATAACTGATTTATTGTGTGGGTGTGATTTTGATTTAAAAGGCTCCTATTTCTACTCACCGATCCACACATTTTAAAGAAACTTAGTCATGTAGAGTGATGTTACAGCTTGCTTGCCATTCCCTGTTTAAATATATACACACACCTATCCATACACAGGCATTACTGCTTTCCACGGTGCCCAGAACACAGGAAGGTGGGAGACTGAGCTTTCTAAACCCATTACTTAAGCATGTTGTCTGGGAAGGGTTCAGCGAAGTCCGATGGACTAACCATTGTACAATTACATTTTCCATTAGCTGCATTGTACAATGCATCGCCTTATGGCTCCCAACGCTGCGGCGTTTTGTTACAGTGCTCAGTGTTTGCTATTGATAACTGCCAGGTTAATTGCTCAGGAGAGTCACAAGTTCTACTTGCCAGCACCAGCACTGGGAAATAATTGACACAGCAGTGGGGGCAACTTTTCAAATGAAAGCCTTTCAGTGGGTTCATGAATCACGAGTAAAGAAATCTCAAGAAGGAGCAGTAAATGAACAGTTGATACAAATCAGAGGAAATGGCTTTTCTAGAATGTGAAAATGCACCTCAGAGAATGTGCAAAATTAATTAGAAGTTAGAATGAGAATTATTAAGGAAAGAATATGTGGAATTTTCTTTTTAGTAAAGTCCATGTCAACTGAGTCCGAAAGAAAAATACCCAAAAAATCAAGATCAATTTATTTCATTTTGACATTTACAAATATTTGTGATTAATTTACTCTCAGGCTGACCAGAAGATAATTTAGTTGCTCATTTTTACAGAGCAAAGAGCATTCCCCAGCCAAGACTAGCTCCCTGCTTGAGGCAGCAGTCAGACAAGGATGTGTTTCCACAAACCACACCCCCCAGGATGTTACTGTCCACCATTATGGGTGGCTGAGGCTCATGTGTTCAACTATCAAACCTTCACTTCTGCTGTCTGCTACCAGCATGCCTGAGGAGAGGAGTGGCAGAGAGTCAGTAGGCAGCAGGGCAGAGATACATGTGGGGCTTTCAAAAATCAAAATCAGCATTTCTCTGCAGTGGTTTTTTTGGTGGTTAACATTTTTTAGGGTTTGACCCTATTGTTTTCCACAGGATCTTAGAATGTTAATAATTTTATCATCAGTTAACTATGCTGTTTCAAAGGGTGCTTATTTTGCTGACAGGTAGGCATTTGATCAGAGATTATTATAGTATATTACAAACTGTTCTGGAGACAACCACATTTACAGAGTTATAAGATTTGGTTTATATTTACAGTGATTTCCATCTCAAATATCTCTCAGTCAGAGAGAGAGAATTACGTAGCATTGTTTCCAGAGGAATGGGGCAGTTCCCATATTGGATCCTTCCCCTGTTACAACTACTCCAGTGTTTGGATCTTCAGGTAACTTCAAAAAACCCAAGTATTTAGATTGCTTTCCAAGAATTGTTTGGGTCATCTACCATAGTTTTCTGGCACTTGATGTAAAATTAGTTGTAATAAACTATTTAACTGCAATAGTATTAGGAGGGTCTCCTCCTAAAGCCAAACTGACATAGGTTTAAACCAGGTTAACCTACAAAGTTAAGAGAGTGGAACCAATTTAGTGTGGCTGATCTAAGGAAAGGATAACTCGGAGAAGGTTGAAAGGAGGCTGGGCCAAGACATTATATTCACAGCTTTGTGCAAATTAGAGTTAAACCTAAGTCAAAAGCCTAGACCTGAATTTTAGGATCTTTTTAAATTCCAGAGCTTTGAAGACTATCTACAGATTCCTACATAAACCATCCTAAACGCTCCTCAGGGCCTTCCAGAACTTGATTTGAATTTTTGCAGCTGAAAATTGCCTTTGCTATGAGCACTTTGAGACCTGACTTTAACTGGCACTGAAGTGTTTTCCTCAAAACCATCACAGGCCCACACACATACATGTCTCACCCTTCTCTCTACTGCAGCTGCAGAAACCACCTGAATTTTTAAAGTGAAGTTTCTCACTGCTCAGTATTTATTAAAAACTATAAGTGAATTTAGCAACCCACCACAGAATCAAGGAGATGAGTTTCTGTCCTTATTTTAAATAGGTGAAAGTGACTTTTGATGCCTTCAACAAAACAAAGCGGGAGGGCAGCTCTGCCTCACCTGTCGATGTTTGTAGAATGATGCATGTGAGGGGAGCAGCAGGTAAGGTCAAATGAGAAGCTTTGCACTGGGAGTGATTTGTAGTTTTGGAACATTCTAGACTGAAGAAGAACTGAAAGAATTGGTCCTATTTATCTTACTAGGAAATGTGGTGGGCATGTTTCTGGGAGGAGGCAAGGGGGGTTGGATCTTGAGAAGTAATTTTACTGATGTATGTATGAAAGAAATCATTGATTATTAAGAGGTCAGTAACTGAGAATTGTCAAGAAATAACAAATGGTTTGAAGTGTAGACAGATTGTACACTAATAATCATAGAAATACAGAATCATTTAGGTTTAGATGGGTGTATGCTTTGCTGGGTATAAAACTAGCTGGCTGGTCAGGCCCAAATTGTTGTGGTGAATGGAGTTAAATCCAGTTGGCAGCCAGTCACGAGTGGTGTTCCCCAGGGCTCAGTACTGGGGCAGTTTCTGTTTAATGTCTTTCTCAATGATGTGGACGAGGGGATTGAGTGCACCCCCAGTAAGTTTGCAGATGACATTAAGTTGGGTGGGAGTGTTGATCTGCTTGAGGGTAAGAAGGCTCTGAAGAAGGACCTAGAAAGGCTGGAGCCATGGGCCAAGGCCAATTTTATGATACTCAGTTCCCTGCTCCTGTACATTTTTCTCACCATTTCAGCAGCAGGAAAGGTCATAGAAGTGGATGATAATTTACTAGCAGAGTGACATTAAGGAAAATTAGATTTTGTATAGTGGGAAAAGCAAGAATGAAAAGTGGCTATGAGAGCACTTGCAGTGACCAACCATTTTGCAGTCATGGCTGGGGTGATAGCTGCAGTGTGTTCTCTGAGTGGGAAAAAACCCCATGTGCAGAAACATTCAGCATTTCTGTGTCCACCCTTCATATTTACCATCCACAGGAATGAGCATCATAGCATGGCTTGTACATTACACATTTATGCCCTAAACCACAAATCCTGAGGTTCCTGTGTCCTAACACTTGCACTGCCAAGCCTTCAGTGTGTCTGGAAGAGCTGTCTTCAACACATGGATATTGGCTATGATGAAGTGACACTGAGAAATGTGAGAGGTAGCAAGAGAGAGAGACTATGACTGCAGTCCCACAGTCAGTCATGGACAGCAGTCATTAACCATGGATATTAAGAAAATTAATTCTTTGTATATAATATCCCCAAGGGTAAGTGACTGCTAACAGTAAGTAACTGCAAGGCAGCAGGAAAATCAGACTCCTATTTCTGAACAGCTCCCCCACTCAAGGACAGAGCTTTATTTGAATCTGAACAGCAACAAGGCCAATGGCATTGTCCTGTTTTCTAGCCCATCTCATGGTCTCCATAAACATTATTCTGACAGCAAGCTATTGTCATGAGCAGGGCTAGATCAATGGAGATGTAAAGAGGATATTGATATTCCCATTCAGACAAATTCTTTTCCTTCTTACATCTGCCAGAAGAGGGGAGGATGAAGCAGAGGAAAAAAGTCAGCATTACATACACCAAGTACTTGAATCACTTCGTCTGACCTAAATATACACAAGGAATCACATTGGATTCAAATTTTGTGTTGCATCTCTACTAAAAACAGGTTTGGATGTGAATGCTGTTTCAAATATGAAAATGCATTTTATTGGACAAGTTCTAACATACTAATATTTTTAACTATGAAAAATGGTTAGTTTTATATATTGCTCTACAAGGCAGCAAAAGCTGTTTAAGTTCCCAAGACAAACAGTATTTATTCTTATTCTGATGTCTGTTCTCTTTCCCTCCCCATCCATATGTCATCTCTCCCTTTTACTTTCTTTGGGATGGCTCACCCTTCCATTCACCAAGTGATGGAAGTTAATGAGATAAGGGAAGGTCTCTGCCTCTCCTTACTGCTGCAGACCTGCCCCAGCTGCCCTCCCATGCTGGCAGCTCTGCTGCTTTGTGAGGAGATGTTGTGCTAAAAAGGTCTCTCACACTGCTGTTACATTAAAATTCAGTGTCCACACTCCCTTTAGATTCCCAGTGGTGGTAGTCTCACAGCAGTGCCTGAACTATCCTTACAAGCAAAACCTGACTGCATCAGAGTCCAAGAGCCCTCTCACAACACCTGGGTAAAAAGAACAGAGGCAACACATTCCCACAGCATATGTGTTTAAATCTACGTGGGCAGAGCAATTCATTCCTCAATTTCTCCAGCTGTGGGATTTTTCAGTAGGAAACAGCAGCCTTGAATATTGATTCAGTGTTTGTGTTTGGAGTGGAACATCATTGAGAAGTACAACTTCACCTTATTACTGCTGCAGTAAATGCAAGGATCCCTGCCTTTCCTCTGGGTTAGCAGTGCCAAATCAATATTCCCGAGGTACAGATCTCAGCAACAGGCTTAGTTACAACATTTTTTTTATTATTTCTTCCTTTTAACCTTTCTGAGGGATGGAAATTATATCAGTGCATCAACCTGGATCAGTATGCCTGGAATCAAATCTTTCTACTCTGTATTCTCATTTCATGTGCAAAGTTTTATTTGACTCTTTGGAATTTATTTCGATGTTTCTGGATAGTTCTGGTGACCTAAGCTACAGGTTCAGCATATTTTTTTTTAGTAATACCAAAGACCCAGCTAAGAGCTGTGGCAGCTAAAAGATGTGTTGTGTCCCAGAACAAACAAAACAGCCTTCACCCTCTCTTATCAGAGAGACAGTTTCCTGCCCTCCATACACCAATTTAAGTGGTGACATGGAAAAACTCTGAACTGAAGGCTGTTCTTCCAGTCTTTGGGTCTTCTCTGCTGAGGGCAATGCCCCTGTAAAGGATGTGGCTCTTATGCATTTCCAAGTGCATTAAAAAAATTGTAGGCATATTTATTTTAAAGCATGGGGAAGGATGATGTATCATGAATTGCTGTTGTATCACCAAGGAAACAGATATATTCATTAGTTCCTAGAGTGTCTGCAAGGGCTATATAAATGTCGTGCAAGACAGAATTACCATGGTTCAAACACAGATGTAGCTGGAGTGAACATGTATGTGAGCAAGGAAATACTGCACATAATTTCAGGAAGTCATGTGTATTAACCAAAAAAGAAAGGGAAAAAAGCTGTCAAGTAATTGAAACTACAAAGGTAATGTAGGCAGGGAAAATTTAATTACCCTGTTTGGAACCTGAGCAGGGTACCTCTGATTAATAGGCCTCTTTGGTGAAACCTGCTGCATGAAACTTAATCAATGTTAAGGACTAGGATCTTATTGCTGTGTCACCCTCTGGCAGCCCAAAACACTCAAGTTGAATAGTGGGGGTAAGGTATAGAACTGATTTGGGCTGTGGAGGGGAAGAGAACAGCAGCACCATAAATACCACTTCCTTCAGGTATGATAGGTTTCCCTTATCAGCTGTGCTATAAAGCTACTAACAAGGTAAAGGCTGACTTAGCTTGGAAATCATGATGAGATCATAACTTAAGGAGATGTGACAACAGGCATCATTTTATGTTATTTTCATACAGTTTTGGCCCCTTAGTCTGTGCCCATCATTGTGTCTACGTTTAGTCTGCATCTGTACAGTTGCTCTGTCAACTGGTGTCCCCTCCTCAGATGAGAATTGTAATCAGGGAAAAAGGGAAAAGCCTCATGGACTGAAATAGAAACAGATTTAGTGAAATAACAAAACTAATATAAATACCAACAAAAAGTGTATGACAAGCTTATACTCAGCCTAGTCCCTGGGAGCAGCAGAAAGAGCAGGAGACCAAAAGGGAGGAGCCCCAAGAAGAGGAACTCCCTCAGTAAACTCCCTCCTTTTATAATGAGGTTGATGTCAGTGGCATGGGACACCTGTGAGTCAGCCTGGGGCAGCTGCCCTGACTCAAATTGTCAGCTGGCTCAGGGCTACTCATGGCCTGCCTGCCATGGCTGGGCTGGGGGCTGTTCCTGGGAAAGCAGGACACATTGCCAACACAACTACATTTGTTGCTGAAAGAATGAAATAGTATCTTTTTGTAAGGTTGGGTATATTTTCATTATACTGTTGTATCAGCTCCTGAGCTTTGGATGTTACTTCTTACTCAGAAGCATAAAACCTCCTTAAACCACATCCCCAATTAAAAAAATATCATGAAATAAGTCCCCCCAGGTCAACTTTCCCTAATGAAACTGATAAGCTTAATTTGCTATTTCTTCTACCCCCTGCTGAGAAAGTAGAAACTGATGTCCTACCCTAGTACTAACACTGTACAGTGAATTTCTCACTTTTGAAGTGAGGGAGAACAGCTGGACTTGTCCCCTCCAAATAAGCAGGTGAAAAATGGCAGTTCAAATGAAATGGAAACCTGTTGGCTCTTTGTAATGCAGATGGCTCTGCTGAGATGCTGTGCTCTCTTCCAAGGCTGAGTATCCACTGGCAGGAAGAGCAGGGATAAAACCTGTTTTTCCTTTAGGGCATGAGCATTGGAATCAGGGCCATGGATGGGTAATAGCTGCTACAATTCCTATGGCTGAGGTTCTCAAAAAGGGGCTGCTTTGAAAGAAAAAGGAATGTCCCCATGGCTGGATCTGAAATAGTAGTACTATATTTTCCTGGTGCAGTAGCACAGTATCATGCAGCAAGAGCACCTAAAAAAAGCCATAAAGCCCAAAACACTCACACAAAACCTCAGTTCATTTTCCGTGAAGGACATGGGAACCTTCCTATTGATATCATGACAGCAAAATGATTAAAAGTGGGGATAAATTGAGACTCTGGTAAGGAGGTGTGGGCTGGCAAGTGGAAGAAAAAAAAATGGAATAAAATAGGCTTTGTGACCATGGACCTGAGTATTTCCAGTCCTGATGGGGTGAGAGCTCACCCCTCATCCATCACTGAAGGGCAGCAGCTTTGGGGCCGTCTGCAGGCAGCAGAGAGGCCAGCAGAACCCTCAGTCTCTGAACACAACCTGCCTTCCCAAAGGGACGTGCTCTCCCAGGTGTTGCCAGGAAAAATCTCTCTCTGATGTGCACCCAAGGTAGTTTTGTATGGTAAGCACTAACTTTTCCGATTTTTTTCCCCAGAATAAGTTGAATGTATGTTTTACATGCAGATTTTCTGTCAGTCCAGGAGGTCAGCATGCCAGATGCTAACTGCCAGCATAAAATTATCACCGTAACTGTGCTGCTGACTTTGCAAATATATATTGTAAACAGACCGCATTTTTCACTTTTATACAAAAGTTTATCTTAATTTCCCTGTACAATTAATCCTTGTAAATAAAAAAAAAAAACCAACAAAGAAATAAACTCAGAAGTATAGCCCTTTCAAATTCTGTAATTAAAACATAAATGACGTGTTCCAGCAGGCTTGGAGTTGAAGTTAGTAGTCTTTTATTCAGTGCACACAGTAATATCAACATCATGATAAACACCCTTTTTTTTTTTTTTTTTTTTCCCCCCCTCTCCCTATGTTATAGTTCACATACATCTACAATCCACTGACAAATTATAGCCGGAGGAAATGGAGTGAGAAATGCCCTCTCAGTGTCTTTGACATTATAAAGCACATACAGAAGGGAGTCTAGCACACCAAAATAATTCACACACACAACAAAAATCCCAACAAAAGACCACCTGCATCATTTTTTTCCAAAATAATTGTTTGTTAAAAAAAAAATCTGTCAGCAAGAAAGTATATGCTAATGAAATATTTAATTAATTGCTTATTCTCGTATGAAGGCTTGGTATACCAAAATAAATGCTAATCTGAAGTTTGTTTCATGAGCATTTCACAGCCTTAGGCAAATTATTTGTGACATTCATTCGTGAACATAATCTAATAAACTATCAGCATATTAGCAAAATAAAAATGAAAACATTCTTTAATGGTTTTTCTTGTCATTTTAAGCTACTAAAACCCAGAATCACAAGTTGGCTTGCCTAAGAGAAGAGACTATGAAAAAAGATTGTAAATTTTTGTGTACGTGCCCATTCATTATATGCTGGTGTTCAAAATTAGAGTGTGCTGATAATGGAAGAGAATTTTGCACTTAAGCAGAGCTGGGCGCTGAAAACCCAGGGTAAAATGGAAAAGTTTTTTAAATCTGTTTTTTTTTTTAAAAAAAAATCTAAATTTTCTACTCTTGGGAATGTGCCTTTCAGTCATCCAACGCCACTCCTTTTATCTGCAATAAACTGTAATACTTTAATTAAAGTGTGGCAGTGTTTGCTGGTTTAGATCAAGAGATTTTAGGCAACCTTTAAGCAACCTTTACTTCAGCCTCCTCCCCAGCCCTGCGACACTGCCATGTCTGCATTGTGGCATTACCTAAGCCCCAGCTCTCACACAAACTCTGTTCTTTTTGGGTAGAACTAACTCAGAAGACACATGCCAGCAGCACACATAACACACCCCAATTGCAAACAGGTGTTCAGCACATGCAAGGCAGTCTGAACAAATAATCACAGAAAAAATCTGAAATGTGGCATCCTTACCATCATTTCACTCTACAGTGCATTCCTTTCAGTCCGTGCTACTAGATAATGCAGCCATTGTCCCTGTTTTGGGTTATTCACCACACACTGTGAGATTCAGTGACTGCAGGAAGGAAAATTCCTGTTGAATTATTACAGCAAAACCACTGAAACTTGCAAGTTTTGCAGCTAACCAATGCCAGTGTTGCAACTGCTTCTTGACCATAGGACAAAAGCTATTTCTGAAAGACAGAAGCAAGTACAATAGTCAGGGATGTGTTAAATTGCATCTACATGTACTTGGAGGAATGCAGAGCAAGGAGTCAGTATGAGTGTTACCTTCAAACCAGTTAACTTCGATGGCCATGCCAGCATGGATGAACCATCACAGATTTCATCACAAACTGTCTCTACCTGCCAGAGCTCTTAGGGATGCAGTGTAGCCAGACTGACATCTGTGCTCCTGCCTCTTCACTTCTTACTTTCTTTCAAGTTAGTAAAAGCACATTGCATTTTTACCTTTGAAACACCATGTTGGTACCCCCAGATCTGAGAGGAAAGCAGAGACAGTTTAAAAATTTAAAAAAAAAAGGCATGAGGACAATATTACCAGCCAAGTAAGGGATAAGGGGAATGATAGAGTTGCCTTCTCTGTGTTTTAATCTTTGTAATAAGAACATGTCCATTAGACAAATTTGGATATAAAGAATGCATTCAGTTTCACTTGCAAAATCACCTTATTTTTATCTTTTAATTGGCAGCCTGTGGAACAGCCTTGGGACCAATACTAACCTTGCTTGCCAATGAGCTTTTATACTCACAAGGAGCGGAAAGGACTGCTTAAACCTGCAGCTGTTGTGATGCAGCTTCAAAAAAACCACATGAACACTTGCTTTGCCCAGTGTGTCTGCCACTTTGAAAGAATTCCCTGCATCACATACGCTAATAAGGAAGCACTGAGTTTTACACCAGTGGGCTGGAAAATATTTGCTGTGAAAAGTGTCCCCTTTTTCCCTCGCCTTGTGGTTGAAGCGTTACCTCTTTACACATCCATTCAGGGCACAGCTACAAAGAACATTTTCCTAGTGCAGCTCGCTCTCTCTGGCAGAGATTTCCTCTTTGCCTTGAATGAAAGTTTAGGAGCGGGTAGGATCTGTTGCCCTTCCACTCATGGGTGTAATCCAAGTGTACAGTCCAAAAAACATTCCCATATAAAAGTCAGCTGCTGTTTGAAAAACAAAGCAAAATGAAGTGCTGAAGACTAAACAAACAGGAAAGTAGTTAACTACATTATACATTCTCATGAGCAGATCTGCCCCACATCTCCCACCCTGTGAGCCTCCTCCTGGCTGCCCTCTGAATGAGCACAACGGAAATTAAAGCTTTGGTCCTAGGAATTATCCCTTTGGGAGATGGCTACAACATCCCTCCAAGCAGTAACATGTGGTTCTGCATGTTTTAAAAGCTTTCCCATCACTACAGCATCTGAGCTCCATCACTGAGGCACCAAGTTGCCTCCCTTTGCACAGCCCTGCCACCATAGGCAGCCTCAGAGCCTGGGGAGAAAAGGGTTCAGAAAGGTCATTGCAGGGAAGGTAACTACGCTGGAGCTGAAACTGCAGCTGCAATGACAGTAATGGACAGTCATGTTCCAACTGGCAAGAAATTCCAGTTGTACTTTTAATATAGTTTCCACGAAGAAAAACGTCTCTCAACCAACCTGCTGTTTCTCCACTACCTTGATCTTTGACAGCAGAAAAAGTTATCATGCAAAGCCACTTCCCTGGGATGAGATCTCTTACACAATTAGAGCCAACACCATTGTGAATTTAAAGAACAAATCACAGAGTGACTTGAATTTTTAATGGACATGAAAAGCAGTAAAAACAGTAGTGGCAGGCTGGGCAAATTCCATGTTAATCAGCGGGCAGACATTGGCATCCTTTGAAGTCAGTGGAGTTTTGCATACCTTAACTTGTCCCTGAGAAGTTGTGATTTCTTTACCTCTGAAAGAAATTTCTTATTCATACAGTTTAATAAAAATGTTTCATTCCAAAAGCAATCTTAGTTGGTACCATATTGAACTGTAATTAAAGATTTATGATCCTATTAAAAGGTAATGTTGTAGTTAATCCTTAATAATAACACACTTCATAAAAGTTCAGTGTTACACACAAACCTGAGAGCAGTTGACATGTTCTGCAAAATATTTACTGTATTTTTCAAGTGTCAGTAGACTGCACTGCTACAGCTCTCCTTCAAATAATAATCTATACAAATGTGGAAGTAATCTACCAAACTCTACACATTGCTTATCTTTTATGACCTATACATCTATACTGATGTCTAAGGGACACAATTTTCCATTTTGATTTTATGGGATTAGCATGCAGATAATCCCACTTTATTTCCAACAGCTCCATTTGGATGATAGTGGCAGAATCGGGGCTGGATTCAGCCTGGAGCATAGTATCAGTATTACCTTTGTACACTGCCCCATGGTGAATCCTTTATTTGCAGAATGAGTTACTATTCAAAATATGCATGAGATAGATAATCCCCATTCTAATATGATACATGAACTAGGAAAAAAGTATTATCCTGCAAAAATAATGTAGTGTAACTTTGATAAGTTTAAATGAGAGAATTAAATCTATCAAAGACCTTAACACAGAACAATATGGCATTGGTTGCTTTTCTCTTATCGTATTTCACACAGAATTGACATTGTGAGAAATTCTCTGATTCCAGACAAATTATATATGTGATTGGAATTTTTTTTAATTATCTTTTTACAGAAACTTTTAAAGAAAAAGCAAAATAGCTATACGGATCATATAGGAATCCAAAGTATCTTTTTTTATTTTTTTGTTCATGTAAAGCTTTTCCATAGCTTCAGTTGATGTAACGTTGGTTCAAATCAGCTTTAAAATCTTGTCCTGAAATTCAGCCAAAAATACCTGCAAACCAGGTAGGAGCCAAAAATGTTCCATGTAAGTAGTTGATACAAGTATTGCAAATGAGTTTTGACTGTAACTGATTATGCAAAACTGTTCTGACCATTATTCTACAAACAATAAACATTGCCCTGTTATGCCCTTAGGATACACAAGGGAAGTAGCTGTTGCATTTTGTTCAGCTCCAGAAAAAGTGGTAATGAAAACCAATGCCAAATTGTCGTAGAATTACTGGCAACAAAACTGTTGAATTTACTTATAAGTAATAGCTTTGTTAACTTTTACTGTGCTTTAAGACACATCATACACATCAAATAATGCATAAAGTACTTCTGAGTCTTTGCAGGTTTGCTGTAAAAGCAGTGTTCAGTGTGACTTTTCTGTCTGCACTATGTACCACTGCTGGTTTTAAGGAGGTGGGGAGGGTTTCTGTTGTGCCACCGACTGCAGCCAAAGCAGTCACACAAGCATAATGAGCTTTTGCACTGTGTTTCTCCCCCACTCCTTGCAGAGCTGAAAAGTTAAAGCCAGTCCCTTCATCTCTCCCTTGAGGACTTTCTGCTGCCTGTTTTAGGGTAAGACAGTGGAAGAAGCACTGCTCTACAATTGGCACTTCCCTGTGCTGGGAAGTGATGTTAGAAAGGATATGAGGAGGCTTTTCCAGGAATACTCATGGGGGCTTGTTTTACACCGTTTGGATTGTGCCCTCAGCTTCCATCGTATTTTATGCACAGACACAGCGAAATGTGCTGCTTGGTTCTTTTCCCCTGGAGTATCCATCTGCAACCCCACCACCCATTTTGCCCTAAAGTAAGGGACAGGAACTGCTCCCTCACTGCATTTCATCTTGCACAGTGGGACACTGTGTCTGTGTCAGTTAAAAACAAATCGGTGCTGTATCTGACCAAGGTGTTCCTGTCACGACAGAGCTCCCCGCATTGCCCTCCAGTGGCAAACAAAACTCATGAAGTAGATGGCACCCGCAGTGAAAGTGGGCTTTGATGCAGAGGAATGAACATCTAATTCAGCGTTGCAATGAATATACAATTCATATACATATATACAATATATATATATATATATATACATATACATATATATACAATATAAGGAAGAATTTGCAAATATTTTTGAATCTTTTTTTCAGCAGCTGGATTTGTTTCCTTACCTGCAGCCATCTTTCAGATATTTTAGGTTCTCTTCCTCCTTAGCTGTGGAAAGTGGTATGTTTCTTCAGAGTTGTTTGAGCATTACTTTGATGATACTCCCAAGCATGATTTGGAGAGCCAAACCAGTCCTAATTAGCATTTTAGCTTAAGATAACTTGTTCAGAGCAAAGGCCTGGCATAATATTTATCTGTTTAAAGATTGTTAGGTCTCCCAAAGCTTCTTAAAAACAGACCTCCCCAGAAACTGATTTACCAGTTGGGTCAGAATTGTCTCAGTACTCAGGTGGATACTCAAATGGATGAAATAGCATCTAAAATATGACATCTTCTTGCTTATGACAATGTTCATAAGATTGATATTTATACTTTAATCTCTAATGAATAAGGATCTTTTCATAAAGCTATGTAAGAACAGATGTAGTGATTGACCAAATCTAGAACCATGTGATGGCTAAGTATGTCAAATATGACAACTACATGATGGCTTGAAATATGTCTGCAAGGGGAGATACAAGAAACCTTATTTCAAACATATATTTTTTTTCATTTGGGGAAATTCTATCCTCATTCCTACAGTACAAAAATGCTTACCTATTTCACTTGTGAAGTGTTAAAAAACTGAATCCACAGAGGCTGTTTTATACTCTCAACTTCAATCACAGGCTCTGACAAGGATTTTTACAAGCTAATTGTATGTTATGTAAAGAATAATTCCTTTTGCTAACTTTAAATTAACCACTGTCAATTTAACTATGTATGCTTTCCTAGTATTATTACAAAACACAAGTAAAAAGCATTTACTGTCAGCAATTCCATTGCTCTTTTTTCCCCTTTTGATTGGTGGCTTGATCATATGTTTTTTAATGGAAAACAAATATCAATATTTTGTATAGAAGTCTACTTGTCCCTGTAATCTAAAACCCCTATATCCATTCTAAAGGGACATGACCAGAACTGCTGCACTTTGTAGCACAAGATCTTCCGTACCCTTAGAATATGATGTAGATACCCCACACATTGGGTATTATTTTAACAAACCACCTGGTTTTGTGGGAGTTTTCAAAAATCCTACTCAGTCTTCCCTTTTATGTGATTTTCAAGTGTTGCCAACCTAATATTTGGCCCACATCCCACAAATATTATGACAGTGCTGGGTGTCACTTCCTAAATGGAAAATATTTGTAACAATGTGATGTTGAAAAATGATTCCTATTTAGATACCTTTTTATTACCACTTTTCGATGGTAAAAATCTCTTTAAGCTTGAGATGAAAAGAATGTCTCAGAACTCCAGTCTTCATGCCTCTGCAATGAGGAAACCATCAGGCCACTCCCTTGCTACTAAAAAAAACCCAAAATACTGTGTATACATACATCTATTTTAGCTGCAGATGAAATTTTTTTTTCTGATGTATCTGTAGCAAGCAAGAAAGGAAAATATAATCCACAATTGAGCCTGTATCCAGGGCTGAACTGTAGCAGTTGCTCTGTCACCCAATGTCCCCATCCCAGCTGACAAGGGAAATCAGGGAAGCAAGGGAGAAGTCCCATGAGCTGAAATTGAAATGAATTAATGATATACCAAAACTAATACAAAAACCAATATGAAGTGTACAAGCTTATACTCAGCCCGGTCCTTAAGAGCAGCAGAAGGAGCAAGAGACCAAGACAGAAAAACTCCAGGAAGAAGAAGCCCTTCACACTCTAAAAACTTCCTCCCTTTATAATGAGGCTGATGTCAGTGGCATGGGACACACCTGTGAGTCAGCTTGGGGCAGCTGCCCTGACTGAAACTCCCAGCTGACTGGGGGCTGCTCATGGCCTGCCTGCATGGCTGGGCTGGGGGGCTGCTCCTGGGAAACCAGCCAAAAGTTTAAATGTTTATCCCAGAAACTGGGTTCATTTTTCTGAAAAAGCCTCTTTCTTTAAGGAGTTTCAATTTCTGCTTTTCCTTCATTTTTTTTCTTGGTGTGTGTTTTGTTGTTTTTTTGGGTTTTTTTTTTTTAATTCATTATCTCTCTAATTTCAGGTAGCACCTAAAACACTTTGAGGCAAAATAAAAGGAGGAAAGAAATCAGCCATTTCAACAGAGGATGAACTGTAAATAGCTTTGATGGCTACACTTGAATCAAAATTTCTTATATCCCTAATTACATTAGCAATAATATTAGTAAAATCATAATAAATAGTAAAAAAGAAAGCAAGCTACACTAAATCGGTGGACTGTTTAATTATAGGATCATCAATAGCAGAGATAGCATTAGCTTGTGGTCCTAGATCTCTCCTGATAGCAAACATTACTTAATTTGTGTTTCAGGACTGTTAATAGACTGGGATTATGCAGAAGTGTATAAAAGAAGGGCGACGTCTGCCCTAAAGAAAAAGCAGTGTACAGAGAGGTAGAGGGACAAGCAGCAGGTACAGATGAGAGAAGAAAAGGTAACACGGCAGGATCCAGCAACACAAGGGACAGTAGTCAATAGCCTGCCAGCTTTCCAATGAACACAAGCTGATAAGAGTTTGCTTTCCATGTTTGTTTGGGAAAGGAGGGAAAGCCTTGTTTAACTCCAGCTATGTTAACAGCTGGCCTACTGGCAGGAGTACTTTAGCTCTGCCATTTTCTAACATTACCTGTATGCTGCATTATAAATCAGTTACAATTTCCACAAAATGCAAACTTAGGCCCTTAATTTCCCAACATATACTTACTTGAGTAGTTCTGTGCACATGAATAGTTACAGACACCAGGGTTACTCCGCTGAGTAAAAAACCATATACACATATATATGTATACGTGTGCATGTGTGTATCTGCAGCTGAGCATCTTAGGTTGGATTGGAACCAATTAACCTGAAAGAAAACGATCCATCCTCTCTTCCATCAGTAATTACAGTCTTTTAGTTCACCAAATTTCCTTCTTGAATGCTTATAAATTCTGACCTCTTCTTGTCCTTTAGCACCTTCTGAACTGTGTTAGATGAATTAAAAACAGATATATTTTGCATAGGCAGGATTCATTTGAATGAAAGTCAGTGAAGTCTTCTAAATATTTCTGAAACAGATGGTTAATTTATTAATGCACAGTATTGGAAACCTATGTCCAGATCTAAAAGGCATGTCTGTCTGGGTATGTATGCAATAGGAAAAATTCTCATCTTCTAAGTGTTGCCTGACATTTTTTTAAAAAACAACTCCAAGTGGCAGAAGGGAGAATCGTGTTTATTTTTGAACAAAAAGCATTTTCTCTGCATGGTCATAATACAACATCCCATTCTCAAGTTAAGAGTACAAAGCTTCCATTTGAATCCAGCCTTTTTAAATTACAGGGGGAAATACTGAAATGTATTAGTCCAAGAAGATGGAGGGTGTTGTTTACTAGTTTTGAATTTGTGAAGCGGAGGGAGGTCTAAGGCAAACCTGATATAGTATACTGCATACATTAACAAACTTCACAGACTTGGTCAGAGGTATCAACCTCACCCAAAGGATGAAGATTCTCAATCCCTCAGGCAGATTAAAAAAAAATTTATTATCGATCATTTTTAGGAACAAGAAGGCAAGAATAAATCTGCCCCACCTTTTATCTAAAATGAATAATCACTTTACAACTAGACCCGAAACAAGAGATTCAGAATGACATGTTATCATGTTTAATGTCCTTCCTCATTCTATTGATAAGGTGACAATATCCTTGACTGCACACATACATCACTGCTCAAGAGTTTTATGAGTACGGACTGTTTTCTGCTAGAAAACAGCACCAAGAAGGAAAGTCAGCATGAAATGTTTATTTTATCATTGAGCCAGGAAAGACATTCACTTTCTTCTTGCCTAACAAGCAAATCAATGATTGGAGGCCAGAAAACACCCCAAATCTCACCCTGAAAATCTTGAGACACAGCAGTGACCCTCTCACTGTTTGAGTTGTGAGGGTAGCCTCAGTAAATAGGATCTTCTAGTAACACTGCCAGAGTGCCAAAGTCCTACAGTAAAACAGGGTTTTGAATGCTCAGCTCGATATGCCACAGAGATTCCTGATTTTCAGAGACTGCCAGGCAGAGGCTGCCTGTGACATGAATGCCTGATGCTCACACCCTAGCACAGAGGCCTCAGAAAAAAAAAACCAGAAAGGGGGACCCATCTCCAAAGCCAAAATACATTTGTTGTGTTGTAAGCAGCTGATCTTTCCATCTCACAGATGCAGGTTCCTGCAAGAACACCCCTCCTGGAGGTATGAGATGGAGAGTGTAGCCTTTAATCTATTTTGATGCTTCCACACAGCTCCACAAAATGTCTTCTACCTCCACAGGATAAGAGTGGCAGGACAATCGGTGTGCTGTCAGCCTGGGCCAGATATTCAGTGAGAGAGATGCATTGCCATTCTCACACCTCCATCATCGCACAGAAACATTGTCAAGAACCACTGCAGCACTCTTTTGTTTCTAAATTACAGGATAAATTAGAAGATGGTTATTCATATTTAATTAAAAGTAACTGGGCATCCAAAAAAGAGACAACAGAATGAGACAGGATGCAAGGTAGAATTAATAATGCATTGGAAATAAGAATTAAAATTAATTGCCTATAAGGAAATAGAAGTTTAAAAATCAGGTCTGTAATTCTTGTTCAATAATGTTAATGAAAATTATTATAGTTGATGAAAATGACCATCGTGTCAAGCACTTATTCCTAGATAATTATTTTTTTTCTCCAGCAACCCTCCTTCCCATTTTCTCTCTAAGCTTCCAAACCTCCTGGCAGGACTGTGTCATGCAGCTCAATCTCTGTCCAGTTTATGGACTCCACAGAGGTGCCACCACGCTGACGGGGTTACGTCACTTCTTTTGGAGGACAGTGAGGCTTGGCTTCCTCTTGCAGTTTTACTTCAAAATGGGTCAAGCTGGAGATGAAGGAAGTCTTTATGGGTTTTGAGCTGTAAACTAGACACGGGGCATAACACTGACTAGTGTTGAAAACTGTGTTTCCGAGGGCAATAACCCAGCTTTTTTGTAACACAGGAAGGTGGAAGAAGTGTGTTGACCTGCATAGGCAAGCTTTGGAGAGGAAGAGGAAAACTCAGCATTAACTCCTGCCATGCCTGGGATCAGCAGGGCCAGCACAGCTCTTTGGTGTCTGTGCTGTATGCATGCCTGTGAGCCTGTCTCCCCAATACAATAATATCTCTGAATAATAAATGAGCATCCTAGCTCCTGTGCTAAGCATGTCTCTTGCTCCAGTGCCTTTAAGCCCTAAATTCATTCCCCATAGACTACTTCAGCATTGTATGTAACAGCTAGCTACACATAAAATAATAATGAATAAAAAGCCCTAAATATCTCAACATCCTTAAATTGTGTTTGCTAATAAATATATTATGAATTTAAACCTTTCTAAATTTCTTTATTTATAATGCAATTCTGCACATTTTCATCAGACTTTATAATAGAATGCAATTTTCAGAAAAGAAAACAGATATTTTGCCAACACTGAGGGTGATACACACATGCATAATAGTAATAAACCCCACTGTTTGCTGGAGCTTGAAACTATTGGACTGAGCTGAGATAATCAGATTTACCTTCGCTTAAAACACACCATGTTAGGAGACAAACTGTGTCTTACTACAGAGCTGTTGTGTTGGGCAAAATTAAAGGGTGAGGAAATGCAATTGCCAGGGAAAGGCAACTCCTTTCAGCATCCCCCATGTGCCTGGGGTCCCCAGAGCCCTCAAGGCTGTGACACTTTCTTGGCTTCAGTGCACTGCATGGGTGGCTTTCCAGTTACACAAACCCAATTCTGGTATAGCCATTTAGTTTTCAATAAAATCAGTCTTGCATGTCTAGTAGTGCATACAAAGCTCACAGGTAAGTGCATGACCACCCACAGGTTGCTAGAGGAAATAAAGGCCACATGTCAGGCTAATAACAAGCATAAGTCAAGTACGTGCCACAATTCATTAAAGACCCAATACTTCAAAAGTATTAAAAAAAAAAAAAGTAAAATGAACAGTAAAAGATCATGTGTCAGAAAATATTTTTGGAGTACACTCTAAGTATAGCAACTACAGAAGATGCTTATATGGAAATACTGGGGTAATGATGCATTTTCAAACTTCTTTGTTGAATTTGGGCAGCAGCAGAGCAGGAGATGAATGTCAAATGCTGCAGAAAACAGCCCTTTCTGAGTGTGGTTTGTTAAAATGGCTATGAAGGAATCACTTGGTATGGATCAGATGTGCTGACTGATTAACACAAGCCATGCTAGTGTACTTTATAGCCTTTTGTGGGCAGTTTGATCTGCAGAACAGACTCGTGTGCTCAGGAAGGTGAAATAACTAAACTCTGAAATGCAAGTTAAGTTATAGATTCCAGTCCATGCAGCTGTTGCACTCAGCAGGCTTCGTAGCAAGGGCTGCACATGAAGATCTGGCCCTGACTGTCACTGCATATGCACATGGGAAGGTCGCAAATAATGATGGTACTAAATGTTACCATCTGCCTTTATTCATGCTAAAGGAATAAAAGCAAAAGGTATTGTGTTACTGGTGCTGCTTGCAGTACAACTCACACTGAACATACAGAAACAGAAGAAAAAAAAAACCAAACCCTTTCTTGGTTGTACTACAAGCCTAGGAATTTTGCATCCTTCCTTGTTGCCCCCTGGTGAGAAGACTGTGACAAGAATGAAAAAGAATAACCCCAGTGCTTGGCCAAAAAGGCTATGTTGCCTTAACATCATTTTTTTCTGACATGTACTTGATGTTTCAAACTTATCACACACTACAGCACCTTATGAGCTTTGCAGGCAGGTTTATCCTGCCCTACCATGCCTGACGAGTATTTGTAGCTAGATTATTTTTGTTACTGGGATAAAAGCATCTCAAAGGGCCATTATGGTGAAGTCTGCAAACATATGGAATGCTTAATAATTTCAAATATTATTTCACTTGTGTGGTATATTTCACTGTGAAAACACTTCATATGTTTTGGGGACATATTTTCAAAGCAGTTTTCTGTGTGTTTCATCTCTGTATTTTGGGCAGATGTTTTGCAGCTGGAATCCTACTTATGGCTTCGAATACTGTCTCTTTTCACATGTGCACAAATACTCCTGCTGGGTTAGGCTATAACATCTTACAGCTGCCCCAAAATTAAATCCCCCTGGGCTGCCCTAGGAAGAGCATTGTCAGCAGATCAGAGAAGGTGATTCTTACTCTTTGCTCAGCTCTGCGTGCTGTGTCCAGCGCTGGGCTACCTGTACAGGAGAGACATGGGCACACTGGAGTGAGTCCAGGCCCACCAAGATGATAAAGAGTCGAGAGCATCTGTCGTATAAGGAGAGTCTGAGAGAGCTGGGACTGTCCAGCCTGGAGAAGAGAAGGCTCAGAGGGATCTTAGCAGTATGCATAAACACCTGAAGGAAGGGAATGAGGAAGAGGAAGCCAGGCTCTCCTCAGTGGTGTCCAGTGAACAGACAAGCTCTTCAGACCAGCAGAGGAGCTCCCAAACCAAATCTGGCTGCATGTTAAGAGGCCAGGACAGAGATTCAGTAAAGTCCAAAAAACACTTGTTGTCTTGTGTATGAACTGCCTGTGAATAAAGTTATTTTGTAAACTTGAAGGTGGTGATTATCACAAAAGGAAGGATGTTCACTTTGCCAGCTGGTTATGTGAAGCAAAACTCCCTAACTGTCTTGGAAAATGGTGTCTGCTGAGCTAATGAAGGGAATCTGAAAAATCACTTGGCACTGTACCACGGGGCTGGGTTTCACAAGCCCAAGAGATGCTTTGGAGCCCTCTGTTTCTGTCACACATGTAAACGTAGAAAGGAATATATAGCAAAGTTGTAGAGCCACATGATGATTTGATAATCTCTTTTTAATGGTTTGTCTTCTGCATGAGATCAAATCTTCAAGAGGCTTCAAGCACTCTCTCATTTTCATGTAAATCAGTCTGCCACAGAAATAGTAGCATTTCTCTTTAAATCTGTATGTTTTTTATCTCTTTGTCCAACATATTCCTGCCCCAAGGCCAGTAAGAAGTGTGATAGGAAGAGCAAGAAATCGCTTGTGCCTGAAAACTTCTATTGCTTGAGAAAGGTATTTGCTTTTTGTCTTAAATTTCTCAGAATATTGTAATTTTAAAGTTTTCTCTGTACTGATAATGAATATAAAGCCAGATATCAGAATGGGAAATACAGTCCTGAATCCAACACTAAGGGGCTACTATGGACTCTTTTTGCAAAATGGGTCCTTGTCTTGGAAGGTGCAGACATATGGAACTTTATACACGTGTCCCTTTCACATGTGGATATAATGTTTTAAGCTGCAAACATAAGCTTTTACAGTTCCTTCTGAGAGCTGAACACTGGTAACTATTTCCTTGTCTTTCAAAAGGGAAAGTTCTAAAAAATGGCTTGAAATGCTCAAGTGTTCCTCATTGGGTTGTTTAGTTTCATTTGTCTTTAGAGCAAAGCAGCATATGCAAAATTTACAATGTTGCAGATATAATACATATATATTATTAATATAAAAACAGAATACATAATAATGTTATATATAATATTATGCAATTATTTATGAATTATCATATATACTATTAATATTATATAATAATATTCAATCTATAACCACTTACTTGCAATGACCTGCATCACTTACTCTTGACTTTAATGCCCCTGAGTATTGCATCCGCTCTATACTCACTGTACAAAAATTTTTGCACCAACCTACAAACTGTATGTTTAGTCACCTCAGGGGGAAGAATGCAGCAGCTGTGTCATGCTGCATGTAATGAAACTGCACATGCAGATTACAACAGTGATTCTGATTTCAATAGAAAGAGACATCACTTTGCCTCTTTAGCACCTCTTGATGAGCTACAAGAACAAGAGAAGACCTCTTCTCCTTTCCCCTGGCTGACTGCCCAACAGATTTTGCTCTCTCACAGCCCTGAAGACAGCTCTTGATTGTGTTTTGATGTTTCTGCTGACCTATTACTGTATTGACTGTATGGCAGCCAAAACATACATTTGTGTTCTCATTTTTACCCTGCACTCCTTCCACTCAATCAAACAGGCACACAAACTTCCACTGAACAGGAGAAAGCTTTTAAGCCATGGTGGTGCTCCTGGGAGTGGTGTCATAAGAAATCCCTTTTCTCTTTAAAGAAACACACTTAGCTGACTGCTGAGACTTGCCATTTTTGCCTTTCTGTCCTTTTGGTTTGGTTTGGTTTGTTTCTTCCCACCATCAGAACAGAACACCTATGTTCACCCCGGCATGGAAATGACTATTGTAAAAAAACATTTCCTCTGTTGCAGCTCCTTTCATCCTATGAAATATTTAGTGGAAGTGGTGTCTTCTGTGATGCAAAGTACTAGATTTTTAATTTGGAGTAGATTGCTGGGGATGATTTTTTTATAAGGTGCAACTGTCCATTTGAATTATTATTGGGTGACAATACTTGCTGCAGACATGAAAGACCCAAATATGTCTCCAAAGCATTTCTCATCCTGTGGGGCACATACAAAATTAGATTGAAGTTTACCCTAGTTCCCTTACATTGCATTACAATCCCACATTGCCTTACATTTTTAGCTCCACAAGGTTTCAATTACAAAACTTGAGTTTCTGAGAGCTGCTGCATATCAGCAGTTATTTACACTCTATAAAGACAGCTTCATCGTTTTGCCCTTGAATTACCTCGTTTTCCTCTCTGTATTTAGAATAATTTGCAGTATACCTCTAACTGTATCAAAAGGGCTCTCAGTGCCTGACATTTCTTCTCATGACCATACAAGATAATCAGAAAGTATCTTCGGTGACATCTCCTCCTGGATGAAGGGACTGGTCTGTTCTGGAGATGGTCCAGAGCTAAGGCATCTGTGCCAAACACTGGGCATCTCAGTTCAAGTTTCAGCTCTGCTACTGGTTTCCAGGGTGACCTTGACCAAGACAACTTAGCCTTTTGGTTGGACAACACAGATTAATCCTGATGTTTCTGTTTCTCTATTTTAATATCAATGTTTTGAGGTGGGTAGAAAAATCAGTCCCGGATGCCAGGGTCTTGATTACTTGGGTATTGCCAACTTTCTTTGCAAATTCAGATTTTTACTCTGACTTACATCAATATTGGAAGCAGAACTGGAAGCATTCAGTCTATCTCAAACCATTACAATTCTGCAGTCTGTTCATCAGCAGGCATTTATCCATGGTCCATTACTAGAAAGACAGACACATCTGCATACGTAATGCTTCTAATAGGCATTTACTCAATGTTTCCTAATGGCTCCTCACTGAAATAGGTAGATCTGATTGTACACTTTCATATGTTAGACACAGATGGAGGCATGGAGCATTGAAGCAGGGACTGTTAAACAGTTCAGCACTGACACCTAATACCACAGCACAAGCTGGTTGTCTGTACACTGGGATATATTGTAACATCAACGTTTTAAGACATTCCCCTAGAAAATCAAGGCTGGTGAAGCTGCTAGAGATGTACTGATATCACAGTGTGAACTATAAATTTATCTACCTTGAGATGGTTTCTAATAGATGCTCATCATTTAAAGATGATGGAGAATATGAGGACTCTCACTTTCTTTGCAAACAAAACATTAAAAAATCAAGGAGACTAGGAACTAGTGTGGGGAACATGGGGAACATTCATTTTGTCCTAAACCTCAGACCAGATCCAGCTTTGGGTTTTGCAGGATTTCCTTTTATGGATCGCTCAGGCCCAGACTGAGCATGCTTCAGCATTTGTGTAGACCTCTCTTTGTAGGTGGAAGACTCTGCCAAGAAAAACATTGCATAGGTGATTAATGTTGTATTTTCTAACTGAATCCCCTCAGCAAAAGCACTCAGTGATAAAATAAGCACATCCTTGTTCCCACTGCATCTGCCAACTCAGTATAGAATTCATTCAGCTCCTGAAGGTTTCCTGAGAAATTCAGATTCCCATGGTTTATTCTCTCTTCTGAAAGTGGGAATACAGTTACTTTCTCCTGACCATTTTGTTAGTCCTTGCTACACAGGTTGCCAGTACTGTGGGATGAGGTCTTGGTACAGTATCTCGTATAACGAAGTCTCTACACAAGGTAGATACTCTTTGGAGTTCTTGCAGTGCAAACACTAGTATCACTAACCAGCACAGAATTAAGCTTCTTAGTTTTTCATTGACAAACATATTTTCATCAGCAGGATGAACTCCTTTTTCTTATACTTTGTTATCAACTAGTCAAAATGGGAAGAAATGCCTGTACATGCCTCTGAGAGATGACTTTAGTTCATGATCACATTTATTCAATTAAAAATAATAAAATCATTTTTTTTTTTTTATATTTACTTTATTAGTTTGGAGAAAAAATGACCAGGTGAGAAAGATATATGAACTTTTTTGCTGCTGAGCAACTGCTAAGTGCCTGAAGGTTAATGCAATAAATGCTTTGAAGGAGTTTGTCTACTCTATTTATCCAGGAAGGTAACTAATCTGTTATTAGTTTTATAAGATACCATGGATGTAGTAGATTTTTTCTCCTAACCTTTGAATTACATAAAACCTGAGACATGACCCATGCCATGTCTAGTAAAAACCTTGTTAGAGCTGCTGAAATTGTCTTAAATCGTACAGCTGCAATTAAATTTGGGGGTTGGTATCTTTCCAGGTTTAAGCCCCAAGTAACGAAGCTAAAATTAACATTATGTTATAAAAAACACAGAAAGCTATTGTTAAAAATACAAGGCTTTGGAAAATGGGATGTGTCAGACTTAAGTTTGCCTATGAATCTCTGACTGCTTGCATTATGGTGCAAATACTGAATGATGTAGTATCATTTCCCTATAGACATTTTCACAACGGGCAGCTGGACGTTTATCCCTACCGAGGTGGTGGTGCCTGGGTAGAGCCCAGAAGCACACAAATCCGGGGATGAAATATGCTAAATAAAGCCAAGCCTCCAGGTAATTCAGGTTCCAGACCTGCAAACTGCTGCTGAGCATGCTTCTCAGGGACATTCATCACAGTCAAATTTGCATGGCAAGGCAATAGGTGGCCTCCCAGTGATGAAGGTGTCTAAATAAAAACTAAAGCACGAGATCTCTTCAACAAAGTAGAGGTTCTTATTTTTTTGTTTGCTTGATTTTCTCATTTTAAAAGACACTAATGTATATATGGCAGATCTTATTTAGAGGATATTTTTGGACTTGGGGTTTTATATATATATTTATATATATATGCCCTCATATTATGTAGCTTCATTGAATGCAATTTATTTGGACATCACTCAAACAATTCCACCTTGAGCAGAGACTCTGTGCAGCAGATTTCATGCCCAAACACTAAGATGTGGGAAAATCAAAAGCAACTAAAACTGTAGTTTGTGATAACCATCAGCTAGTAAGTTAAACAATCTATGCTACTTTTATGTAAGACCAAGAACGGTAACTTGGTGAAAAGCTAAAGTAGCTGCAGTCAGCTGCAGCCATTTGACTAAAGGCAGAAACATGGTACCTTGTATTTATATAGCCTGGTATTACCACACATATAAATAAGGAATTTAAGTCCTGCTGATTAATAAATTTCTATCAGCCCGATTTTCCCTATAATTCAATAAGATTAAAACATGACAATTGTCTACGTATTATTAGAAATTATATTTTAAGTTGCTTATGCATAGCTCTTTGTTTTTCAATCCAATATACTGTACTAGTAGAAATCACAATTTTTAAGGAACAATTGTATTCATAAAGCCAAGATGGAGGAACTTAAGTGTGAGCTGTTGAGCTTCATACTAAACAACAGCTGCTTTCTGAGCTTTTGAGTTATGGAATGAAAGAACCCCAAATAAAGCAAATAATAAAATACTTTGTCCCTATTTCAACCTTTTTGACACTAATATTAGGAAGTCAATTTATACTTGGTGACAGTTAAGATACTTTAGCTCAGGCTGATAGACTGATTTGACAGAAAGCTCTATAGCCACAGAGAGAAATGCTTCTTCAAATATTTAAGATTTGTGGCTCTGATTCTGAGCTGTGCTTCCAGGCACACACAAAGCATGGGCTGATGTCCCCTTCAGGTCTCTGGAGCCTGAGCCTGAAGTCACAGCACCAGGGCCAAGGTGCATCTGGCACACACAAGTCACCCAGCACAGTCAGGTCCAAGGCCAGTGCCGTTTACAAAGTGATCACAATGCCTGGCACACCATAAAAAAAGGGCTCCAGGAAAATCTACGTGCTCTATTGAGGCCCCCACGCTTAAGCAGATTGGTTTGAAATACTGTAAATGTAAATACAGGCCTAATATTATTGCCTGAGAAATAGGCTCCTTGGCATGCATGAGGCTGAAGAAATCTCAGAAAATATTAGCACATAATTATGTCACTGACAACCTTTTATTTTAATTTGGATTTGCCTCACACAGCTACAAAATTCTCCCTGTTACAGCACAACCACGAAAACTGGCATTATTACTTTGCAATACCCAGGTGACAAATAAAAAGGAAGCCTAATAATTTTCATGCAATTAGAAGAGACTACAAAATTCAGGATAGGGAAATTATGTGTTTACAGCAAAAAATAGTACAGCTACAATTCTTTCCTGTGTCCCAAAGCTTACAAGAAACAATCCTGAGACACACGGATCTAAAATGCTGTTTCAACTGAAAACCAGAAAGAACCACCTAACTTTAATAATGCTTTCTATTTCAGTTAAAAATATTTCACAATAAAATAGCTTAAATTTTTAAAAATAGAAATAAACAATTTTTGATTTCTAAATTACAGATTGCCATACTTCAGTACTGCTAACTACATCAATTATCACCAACTAGTTTAAAATACACTAAAAATAAAGTGGTGATGGTAAGATAAAGATTTATGAAACCTCAGTATGACTTCTGTGATAGACTTTGAATCTATTTTCCAAGGAAATTTTTCTAGGCAATGTTCTTTGTGATAGTATAGATAAATAGATTTAGCGTGAGATAATGAGGTTCAAGATACTCAGAATAATTTGTAGCAGCCATTATGGTTTGGAGTAGTTCTTAATTGTGAACCCACTATAGAAATTGTAAAGACAGAAGGCATTTGATCAGCAGCCAACGATAAAGTAGGGTCTCCTCCAAATAAGATATAGCACATAGAAGAATATGTTTTAATGCCAAACAATATTTTATTCTAAGAAAATGTACTTGTGGAATATGTATTTTCTGGAATAAATCCAAACGTAAGGTTTTCCTCTGCAGGCCTGTGGGAAGAATGTGAGATGATACCAGCAATGCATGTCAATCCATAAGTCAGCCTTGCTTTGTCCTCCCTTTTGAAGAAACTGTCAAAGCTTAAACCTTTCTTTCTGTTTTCAGAACAGCAGACTCTGTTCTGCTATATCCAGTCTGAAGCCTCTCATACTCTCAGAAACATGCTGAGAGCTGAAAAAGAACTACAACTAGTAGCTCCCTCCCATTTTCTTTCAGAAGAGCAGGTCCTAATTGATCCTTAGAGCCATGTAACAACTCACCTCTTGTTTGCCTGCTCCCTCCTTAGGCAGACCTTTGGACTGCTTCAGCTACTGCTCATCATTGCTCCGGTTATGGGTGACATACCACATCACAGTCAGATGCTGGACGGAGTCAGCCACCCTACAGAGAAACTCTCTGCACTTTATCATCGATAGTGCAAACATTTTAGAGAGAGGACTATCATGCTGTAGCAGTGCAGTCGCAGTAACACAAATTTGCTTAGTAACTGCAATGAGGCTGCATGGTGCTCCTCAGGCACACAGCTACATCAGTGGTGGTTCTGCCACTGAACTGGCCTTACAGAGAGGCTTTACAATTTGCCTTACCTTTTGTACTCCTCTTGAGTTCCCATTTTCAGTAACATTAGGATTAAATTACTTGGCGTTCATTAGTTTTCCTTATGGCATCTCACTCATTTAAAGTGACTCGTGCTTAAGCACCATGTTATACAAGTAGCTTAATCTCTGTTTTCCTTCTTACGTGTAAGAGGGAGGCAATCTTCCAACATTAACAGAGCCCCATATGTTTGATATCTCCTGCTGGAAACACATCCCAGTAAAAGAATTCTTAAGAAGATAATGCTTATGAAAAAACTCTTTGCTATTCTAAAGATTTGGGATAGTTTACCAACATTCATGAACATTTTTTTCTGTGCACAGTCCTTAAATCTTTCCCAGAAATGGAGTGGCATTGTAGCAAAGCTAGAAAAAAAATTCCTTTCCTTTGGAAAGAGACTCCTCCATTTTGCCATCTGTCTTCATCAGACTTCTCGCCAGAAGCATTTAAAACAATTTATCTAAGAAAGCCCCTTGAGGATGCCCTATCTTGGCATGTGTTTGGCTTTGAAGCCAGTTTATTGGTGCCATATAGGGAGCCAAATTAGCAGACGACACCCGGAGGGAAACTCTGCTTGTTCCCTCAAAGGTCAGTTCAGTAAAGATGGAAACATCTTCGTTTGGGCACGTGACATGGGTACTCAAAGGCACTGCAGTGACAACTTCACTGTTGCCATATGCTCTAACCATCTGGATTGATCATGTGTGATGGATGTAGTAGAGAACTTTTTTTCATTTAGGATTGCTAACTAGAACCATGCATCTTTTTTTGTAAAGAAATCTTCATTACCAGAAAAGCATACTTAAAATAACAACATAAACCCAACTACATTTACAGTAAAAAGAGATATGAAAGACTTTGTAGTCGTTCACTGGGCATTCAGCTACTTGGGCATAGTAGTATTGCTAAATGCCCAGAGCACAAGGTAGGAATGCATCCCTTAAAAGTTCAGCCTCTTATAGGATGTGATTCTAATTGACTTTATTAGTTCATAATAAGCTTTGTTAGCTGATGTAGGGATTTAAAATGTTGCTGTGAAACAAATACAAAATTAAAAGCTCAACCTCTCTGAACTCCAGTAATGTGGACATGGATACAAATAGTCCAGACCAGATCAGCAAACTCTGGCTTACAGACTTTTGGGGCATGCTGTTACAACCACCTATACTTCAGCAGGCTATTACACAGGAAAGAAAGAATGCAATAAAGTTTGGAGCTAGAGACAAGGGATAATGTTAACTGATTTGTTATATAAATTTGTTTAACTGTGTTGTATAGCTATAAAAACAACTTTTTTCTTTCTTTTTTTTTTTTTTTTTCCCAAGGAGTATTTTTAAATGGCTATAATATCCACAGTTTTTAAGAGCATCTGCTTCATACAAATGACAGCTGGAGTTATGAGAGACTTCAGGTTTAATAAAATAATTGAGAAGTTCTTCTAAATATAACTTTGTTATACCTAATTTAAGCTGTTTTTTAAAACAAGCATTTGCATGTTTGACAGGTTATTGGTCTATGGTTCCAATCCTGATACTACATATGTTGGATTCTATGGATCTCTCATGAGCATTTTTCACTCTGGTTGGATTGAATAGGAAACAAGATGCTGCCCAAAGAATAAACGTATGCGATATATACAAATCTGATGACCTGACCACAAACACTGATGGAACTGTGAGATTTGTAAGATTCAATTTCTCTCTCACCATCACTTATGCAACCATTTCTTGGTGAAATTTTAGAATATTTTCTTGTGGGCTGGTTTTAATACTTTGAATTTCAAAATGACATCTTCACATCTCACTAACTTTCCCCTCTTCCCCTGTTTTCTTCCATTATTTTCAGAGATTTACTCATCTGATTTTCTCTGTATGTTACGAGAGTGTTTCAGTAATCTAACATGAAAAGGTTAGAAAAAATGGATGAACAGTAAAGCCAGGAGTCAGATCTTGGCATCATTAATTTATCACCAATAAAGCATGCATATATCAAAGACAAAATGGAGTGTGGTGATCTGGGTGAATCATGTTCACCAAAGAAAACATTGTGAACATTATCAATTAATCTAATTTGTATTTGAAAATATTTAATAATACATGCAAATCAATTATTTTCAGAGTATCTTCAGGTGATATTTATAGGTTTATAGTAAGTCACCCAAACTGAAGAATTACTGTTGCTTTGAAAGAGTTCATGATCAACCTCAATCAGAACTATCAAACAAATTTGATGACTCACAAACCATCAGCTCTCATGACGGCTCTTGATTCCTTAGAAGAGAAATGCCGTGCAGCGTATCCCAGAATTTAAGTAGCTGATCTGTGGAGTAAAGCAGAATTCAAAGTATCAGGATGATGAGCTTCTGACTGCACAAAACCAAAAGCAGAGAGAGAACAGGTTGTGCTGAAAAGGGGGCAGCGTGTTCAAGGCATTGGAAAGAAAATAAAAACAGAATTTCAGGAGGAAAAAGGAACTACCTGTTTATTCAAAATTAGTTAATAAGCTGCCTTATGTAAATACTGATAAAATTAAATTATATTTTAAATGCTTGGTTACACACTCCTAGGAAATGATCTCCATACATGCATTTAGCACTTCTGTTTTTGAATACTTGAAACAAAGCTTAAAGGCAAATTCTTCTCCTTGGCAGAAATCATGTTCAGCCTACACAAGAAAAGTCTTTAGTCTGATGCCCCATCATTTTGCTTATCTTTGGATTTCACTTCAAATATGACTATATCAATCAAATACGATTGGGAGCATTTGGGAGCCTAAGGGAAGCATCTCATAATGTTGCATGGCTCACCTCACCACTATGTTGCTTTCTTCTTTAGTCTGATTTGCTGGAGTCATAAAAATTTTCATTGACTAAAATAGCCAGTTTATGTAGATTGAGTAGCACCAGGGGAGAGAAAAGCCTATTTCATGAAAAATAAATCAGATATGAACATAATGTCATCTCAATGGGTTTTATAAAGATTCATTTTAACCAGATGATTTAACAGAGTGTGTTGGACACAGGTGGAGGAAGGAGAAAGAGAAGGGAAATAAAGTACTAAGCTGAATAAATGGTAACATGAAAGAAATACAAGAAGCTTTGGAAGGAGGATAGGGGCACATGGGCTTATCGAACCCAGGAAACCATCAGGCATATCTTCCTTCAAAGAAGCCTTAAACCTCTCTGGTGAAACAAACTCACAGGCAATCATGCTCTTCAGGAACCACTCCTGATGACATATTGCTCATTGCTTGCTACACTTTTAACATTCTTCAACTTCGTAATCTGTGCTCAGCTGCCAGTATTAGATGCTTCATGCAGCTACCTCGATAGATTTCCTTTTGTCCCCTCATTTGAAATGAAACAATATGATTGCTTAATTGTAAAAATTCATAATTGACTGTGATGTAAGGAAAACAAGTAAAAGATACAATGAAAACAAGTAAAAGATACAAGGAAAACAATTAAAACCAAAGTGTTCCTTTTGGCCTGAAAAGTATTCCTAGAATCTGTATCTTTATGGACTCTGACATAAGTGTCACGGCTTCACGGCACCTGCTGGCCTCTAGGCCCTAATATCTGCTTCACACTAAACCAAACATTTTCCTATTACATTTCCTATTCTGAACAAATCGCTTTTCCTGTCACCCAAAAGTAAAGATTGTCAGTAAGCCTCATCTGTGTTTAATTCCTGAAGTCCATCAGCAGAAACAAGCATCATCAGAACAGCTCCCTCCCTTCCCCTCCACTGCTGGTTTGTTCAAAAGGAAACACCTGAACTCTGAAACCCAGATGTGGTGCTTTTGATAACGAGATAGATGAATGGTAAGCCCACTTTGAACATATTAACTTTCTGTTTGAAGGATTGTTAGTTAATAGAAATAGGACAATCCCATTTTACTTCTTCAAACAGAAGAATGTATATATTGAGTTTTAACAAAACTAGCTCACTTTTAATTTAGAGAAATCTTTGCAAGTTGCTTCACTAATTTATTATGGACTTTAAAGAAAAAGAATGAATTCCTAATCCTGCAAATTCTGATACAGGTGCCAAACCTTATCCCTATAACTAGTCCCATCAGGATACACACATACACCACATAATGTATTTGAAAAAAACCCCACATTTTGCAAGATTGACAGCTGAGAGAAATACAGATCTTCATATCTGGTTCTGAATTTGATGCATATAAGATGAAGGTGACTACAGATCAAGAGAAGAGCAGAGCTGATATTGAACACCTTTTTTATTTATGTTTCTAACTCAAGTCTTAAACTTAGAATAGTTTTCCTCTTCCTCTTTCTTCCCTTCCCTGCCTCTTTCCCATCCCCTTCCCCCTGTATTTAACCTCTAAATGACTTTGCTTTCATCATATATACATTTTTTGATGTGAAACAAAAACACACGCACTTCACTTAAAATTGGAGATTTTAATAGCGGAGGACAGCAATGCCTTTGGCATCAAAACAAATGAAAGATCAGACAGGAAAGGCATCCATACTGATCTAGTCTGCAAGACTTTTATAATCCTGATGAAGAATGAAAGGAGACTAATGTGGTTTAAGCAAGCACCTAAGCAGACAGTAGAATTCTAAGTCATACTTACCTTTTTTTAGCAGTTACATCTTTTAATATAATGTTGTTTGATGTCAAACAAATAACCCTGCCTCTCACCCTTGAGAAAGCAGCAGCAGGTGGGGGGATTATTGATTCACTGCAGAAGAAAGCTAGCTGAAGAAAGAGGAAGGCCGAAGGCAGTAGAGCATTAATGTAGCTGACTCATGAGGCTGAACCATTCAAATGATCATCCAAATGGTCATTCTGAAGTTTCCCAATTAACTATGTTACATGTACAGGTTTTGCCTTTTTCTCTGCTTGTTTCCTTGATTCTATTGCCACATTTGCAAGAATAAAACTTCACATGTTTTTATGTTTTTGATTAGGTGTGGGTTTGTGTACGTGTGGGGAACTGTATACAAGTATTTTTTGTAAATTATACATATGACATGAATGCTGAGGATGACTGTAAATAAAACCAGATTCCCTCTGTGATCTTTGAAGCAGGGCAAGAATTATTAATGTGAGTAAGACTGTATAATTTAACAAAAAGTTACAATAGAGGAGAAGTAAAACATATCATGCTTTCTTTTATCAGAAGTCCAAAATCACAGATAAATTTGTATCATGTTGTCAAAGTCATGGATTTTGAAGTTCTAAAAAAAAAAAATATCCTGATTTATTTGAACTCTATTCTCATTGAGGGAAAAATGTCATTATCCCTATTTTAAGCAAATCTAACAAAAAATCAAGGGAGCTTAAGTGACTCATGCAAGACCACAGAGGAAGTATATGTCAGAATGAACTAATATCTAGATGGTGCCAAAACACTATTTAAGAAAATACTGTTAGCTTAAAAATTCCCTCTTCCGGAGAATGGCAAGATACACTATCCATTATGAAATGCATCCAGCTCACAGACTTTCATTTAATGCTATTTTAAAGCATTAGCTGCAGTATTATGATAGCTATTATAAAAACACTGCTGTGCAGAAGGAATCCCAGATATGACGTTTGATCAAAGCTGAATGTCATAATGAAGATCTGTTCATTTTTGCACAGCAGAAAGGCATTTGAAACAAGATTTTTTGATGGCCACCTAGAGGTTTAACCAAATGATTTCTTTTGAGTCTTCTGTCATGATTTTCACCCTCAGTATCCCAAATTACTTGGGGCGGAGGAAATATGTAAAATAGATCAGTAGAATGCCAGAGGATAAATGAAAACAAAAGGTTATTTGTGAAACTTAGGTGCTCTAGTCTGCAAGAAAAGTCTGGTGCTAAAAAAAATAAATGTACAAATATAACTCTCTGTACAGATACTCACAAAATAGGTGCATCGGACAATGACTGATGTTATCTTTTTAAAGGAAATCACGCATTATAGCAAGGGAATAAATGCACAGAGTGTTTAAATATTTGCCATATCTGCTGTAATTAACCCTACTCCTTAAACTACCACCAGCAACATAATTAAAATATTGCATATGGATACTTCCTGCTCATTCAGAATAGCCTAAAGCTATCAGAACATGTTTTACCAGAGTTATTCCTCACAATTTTCACGACTCCTCCCTCAGAAATATTCCATTAAGCTAAACCTGAGCTAGCAACACACCTGTAGATAACCCAGTGACATGCATTCAAGAATGGAAGAAAAACTTTTCATCTTCTATCTACTTCCCAGAATTACAAGATGCAGAAGGGAGAAGGGTGGTTTAATGTATTATTCTGCATGTTTTGATTAGCAAAGAAAACTGTATAGTCACTTTCTCACCATATGCATATATTAGTATTTGCACGTAAAAAAAAATGTCAGTAGTGAGAGTATGTTGTTTTCCAACAGGTTCAGAGAGTCACTGGTCTTCCTTCTCTGGGGTTTGTCACAGTCAATGTTACTCTGCACAGTTTGTACTGACTTCATAAGCTGTGAAAAAAAGCTCCAGTGGAACAAGAATGTTAGTCAACACCATGAGTCCAAGATGTTTTGAATCTGTTTTGGCTGATTACCAATCCAGACATATAATTTATACACTGGACATTGTCAACAGTAGTGAGAGCGTGTACCACGTTGTATGTAGGACACAAAGATGACTTTGTGAATTATCATGAATTATCACAGTCCACCATGGAGTGTTCTTAGTATCGCATAGAAATTAAGTGCTCTAGATAGAAATCAGTGACAGGCAAGTGATCCAAGTGCCTTACAGATAACATTCACATTAACCGTCTCCAGGACTCATTAGACCTCTTCACTGTCAATGCAGCAGTAGAAAACATACAACAAAGGCCTTTGAAGCAGGCTGTGCATCAGCACAAAATCTAAATAAGCACTTAGGATAACCAGAGGACATACATGAAATCAGGACCTCATTATGTAGCAACATAAAATACATTTTCACACAGCAACATTTATGTCTTCTATATAAATATTTAATGATGCCAGCTGTCTGATTCATCTTTCCCCAGACAACAAGACCTAAAAGGAGAATGGTTAATTTTCTCTTTTCCACAGTCTGAAAGAGCAGCCCAAAAGTCATTCTGCATCCCATGACCTGAAAGGGACAAAGTTTTGCAGGCTTTCAAAAGACCATTTTAGCCTCGGGCTGTTGAGCGAGGTTTGGAAAAGGAAGAACCTCAGTCTGACAGTAATAAGTGAAAAGGACATGCTCTAGTTCTCTTGAGGCAGCATGGGGCATGCCAGTTTCTTGGGTTTTACTTTTTTAAAAGCTACAGTAAGAGGCAAACACTGTAAAAAACTGTTCTATAAAAGGACAACTTCTTTTCCCACATCAAAGTGTAAATTAAACTTTGTTCTGTGGTGGCACCTTTTAGAAAGGTGTAAGGGATGTCCAACCAAGTAGGCAATGGACTGAACATTACCAAGGGCTTTAAATGTTTCACAAGTCCCATATGGTGAGAAAAGCTCCCCTGACAACACATGTAAGAGCCAGATGCTGAAAGAAATGAGTACAGATAGGATGTCTGATCCTGCAGTTTTCACATGGGGAAAACTCCCTTTGAAGTCCATAGGAATGTGAGCAAGGATTCCTGCTTCTATCAGTTTTCTGTCATCCTCTATCATGCAACTAATTTAAAAAAACAATTTCTATTTGAGAGGCTAATTCTCATCTTTCTTCTTCTCCTTATACCGTTTCCTCCTTTAGTAGCTATTTTTAGCCTAATTCAGCTGCCTATGTCATGTAACCAGATCATTCGGCACCTGCCATCCAATTATAAAAGGGAAATTTATGCAGAGAGATGATGCAATTTAAAGATAGCATTTATACTTCAAAAGTTAAAAGACCCAGACTGACACTCATCTGAGGAACTGCTCTTGAAATCCTACCAGCCCACACTGCAAAAGATATGGTAGCAAACTGAATGCAGCTATCATCACTGAATGCAATCTTATCCTAGGTGCAGATGAGTTGAGCTCGGTTGGTGGGTCAGCCTAAGGGGATCTCAACGTGTTGCAGATACCAGCAGAGGACTTGAACCAGGAGACCAGATTTTTGTGCAAAGACTATTCCAGTGGGCAGTTCTGAGGATCCCTGTCTGATCAGCTCCTCTGGTAAAACAGGAACAGGGATGGAACATTTATGGATCTTGATGGATTCAGAGATTAACTCAGTATTGACTTTCCCAGACTCACCAGGATGTGTGGGAACATGGAGTTTCTTTTCTGACTCTACTCTTACCTTAGCTGGTCAGAAGTGGGTCTTCTAGCACCTTGGAAACCGAAACATTAAAACCTGAAGACTCTAGTGCAGAGTTCGGGGGTAGGTGGTAGCAAAGCAAGAATTTTGAACATTATGACTTGAAATTTAGGCAACCAATTCCTTCTGTGGATCTACTCTCTCATAAACTAAAGGCCCTCAGGAAACATATTCAGGCTACTCTAATTAGCTTATGGAATGAAGGGCAAGGTTGTCAATCTTGATTACCTGTACATATCAAGGTAAAATTCATGGGATACTTTTAACCCAAATGCTGACACTGTGCTGACTACATTTAATCAAAGAACAAATAAAAGCACACTCCTCATTGAATAAAATAACGGAGATTAAATATTTATGCTTATTTCAAAAACCATTCCTTTTCTACTGTCAATATTAAAGGCAACACTGGAAACAGAATCTATCCTCCTTAAGGTTAAAATTTGAAAGAACATCCCCTTCTACTACAAATCTGGAGTGCAGAGTTGTGGAGTGATGCTTTGCTTTTAAAATTATTATCATTATTATTACTCTTACTATGACTATCAGCAGATTTCTACTGTAAAAAAAAAGTTATAGGACCTAACTAACTAAAACTTCATAATTGTGTGTCAGATATTTTTTGAATTATTTAGTCTGAAAATAAGAGACTGAGTATGTGAACTCATGTGTGGGTATGTATATATACACACACACATACATAAATATATGTGTACGTACATGTCTATATATAGACAAATATATCTATATATATCTATAAACAGGGGTAGTAAATTTAATACTATCATTCTGGCAGTGAGCTTAGTTAAGTCAGGGGATGTATGTGCACTTTGAAAAAACAAAACAAAACTGATTTTACATAGCAAGGGGAAGCTAAGTCTACCTGTAATGTCAGTGTTCATAAAATAGTTAAAACTCAAAGAAGAAAATAACGTGAATTAGAAGAGAACTACAGAACAGATATATTTTTCATCTGTTCACTAAGTATAAAACAATAACTCATGGAGAAAATAAGTAGTAATAATAATAATAATAAAGATAATAAATTAAATGCATTGTGCATCAGTTGGCTGCTCATTTTGAAAGTAAGGAATAAAACCAAGTCAGTACAGTTCACAAAATACAACTGTAATGATCAGCCATGCTTTTCAACTGTTTTGAGCGCAGCTGGTTCATTTACTCTGCTTAAGTAACCTAATTTCTGAAGAAGCCTGCAGTTATTTAGGGTTAATAGACTTTCCTCATTTCATTATGCTTTTGTGAACCGTAAAAGTTTTCAAACTGAGTAGCCGAAGAATTATTCAGAGATGTTCTAAGCTGAAGATTACTTCCTCATCTTTTTCCTTGCCACTTTTCTGCAGTGTATTGGCAGTTTTCAACACTTTTCTGATCTCCTTACTGTCAAAGCAAAGGTTGTCTGCACAAGCTTATGGTCTCCCCTTTGGGATTCACCGCCTGATGAAAAATGGGGTTCCCATTAAAGAAAATTTTATTTTCTTTAAAGAAAGTACTCTGAAGAAACTAGCTGCATAAAAATCCCATTCTCTACTCCATCTCCTCAAAAGAAAGCAGAAGAGATCTTCCTCTGGACTGAATCTCCCTTTTATTTAACCTCTATTTTCGCATGTCTAGAAAAAAATTTGGACAAATGATGCTAGGATTTTAATCAAAATTAAAAAAGATCCAGTAGTTTATTCAACACTTTCTGTGGGATTGGCATTGTGGGAATTATGTATTGATAGGTAGGATTTTCTAGAAGTTTACAGTTATATGAAGGTTTCTTCAGAAACTTTCAAACCTTTTCAATACAGTACTTTCATTGACGAACTGGATTACTCATGGAAGTGAGAAGTCAACAAATGTAGTAACTATGTCTTGTTCCTTTCTTATTTAGAATTACAGCAAGTGCTTTTTATGATTTTTTTTTTAAATTTTTTTTATTGTAGGTTGGGAACTTTTCAGTGTAAATGCAGTGCTCACATATCCATAATTTAGATGCATAAGCAGAAAAATACTATCATAAAATAATGAAAAGTTTAATTGTGCTCTTTCTAGTTCACAAAATCATAGTGCATATTAGCCAATTTGCTTGACCTAAGATTTCCTGTCAATTTAATACACGGAATAGCATAAATTAATTTTCAATATTCACAGTGAAAATTGGCATAAACTGTAAAGTCTGTGATAATATTTTTATCTGATTTTATTTGCTATTACTATGGATTGCCAGTAGTTAATTCATCAGTTTGAAAATTTAAGTGGATTTTTAAACCTATTTGAAATGTTCTGTCAATGCTACTTTACTTCTTTCTTTCCCTGCAACATGGAAAAACAAAACAATTTTGCATATTAGAAACTAAAAAAGTAAATAGAATTAAGTGGGGAGAATCAAATAAGATTTATAAATGAGGTGGCTTCAATTTTTTCTTAGTTTGTACCCACATCATGCCTCTACCTGGGGGCTGTCTGAGCATCAGGGCATTGAGCGGGGCAGCCTGTAATGGCACTTCCCGATTTCTTTCTGTCGGTACTCGTTCACTTTGCACAGAACACTTAAATATGCATCAGAGCAAAGGCTGAAGCTCAGGTGTTTCATCAGGACAAGAAGTGCCCCAAGTATTAGGTTACAAAACCATTCTGGCTTTCAATCTCTGTTGTTTAAGGACGCTCTAAAACATTGTGCTCAGAATGGGAAAACATCAACAGGAGGAACTCCATGATATGGAGTGTTTTCCCTAGCAAATGGCAGCCCTAAAGCAGTTTAGAAGCTGTGCAGCAAACTAAGTTTGGTTTTCCATAAATTTACAGCAGTACATTTGCCAAAGCTATTGACTGATGTAAAAATAACAGCCGAGTTTTAGAAGTCTCGTCTAATTATCTTCTCTTTCTGACCAAAAAAAATAATTTGGTAGAGTTTTGACTAACTGGAAAAAAAGCACTGTATATTTTAGCAAAATAGACTATTACACAATTATTTTTAAATCATTCTTTTTTGTTCTGGGCAAGTGTTACAGTTCCTCTGAGTAAACATTGTGTAAATGTTAACTAATTGTTTTTACCACTAGCAGTGTATTTCTAATCACACTTGATAACAACACTTGATCTTGTAAACAATTTTGTTAATATTCTAGGGAAGGAAAAGCAGACTACTCCTTCTCCTGGCATTTAAATAATACTGCCATCACAAACTCGTGTTTGCAATATGGTGAACTTTTTTCCACTGAGTCAAACTTTTTCAAAGCTCAGAGAACCCTTTTGCCATATGCTTATATCAGAATCTCAGCTTTTCTTTAAAAAGCAAATTTCTAGCCTCAGGATAGAGACAAGACTAAGAACTTAAACCTCAAGATCTTAAAAGATAAATAAAATGCCACTCAAAATTATTACTTTTATCTTCTCCCATAGGCCTGACTCATATTTGAAGACTGGTACTACTGAGATGATTTGAAGGACAAAAGAAATGAAGGCAATATCTACTCTAGCTTTTGCAATGAAAGAGCTGTACAATTTCACTCAGTAACTCGTGTGTTCCCTTCCAGTTCCAAAAGTGTGGAATTCCTGCATTCTACCTAGAAAGAAAAACTACATTTTTTTTAATGTGAATAAGAAAAAAAACAAGCAAATCCTACCTCTCTGTGGCAACACAGGCAGGGGGGCAAGGCACGACACAAACTCATCTGCAATACCTGCGATTCGAAATGCAAGTGAATGAAATTAGAAAGCATGTTTTAGTTTTCCACACATTTGGTCTGCTGAGTTCAAATTACAGGTACGTGGTGTCCTTTTGGAATCTCTAACCTGACAGCACAAAGGGAGCACACTGCACAGAGACAGGGCTGTCGTGTGTTGAAGAGAGCTGGCTTACGCGTACCTCCTGAGAAGCCTCTCTGCACGAGTAGGAGTCATATTTGATGAGTATAATTGGAAAAACAGAAGTCTGAAGCTGAACATCAGCATACAGGCTAGGGTGAGCTAGGTATGGACAGATACACATGAAGAGTTGACATGGGTCTGCAGAAATACTCATTATAAACCTTGTATGAGAAAAGCCTTATTAAAGATTCTTTGGTTACAGCTCATTGACCCTGAAGCAATTAGCATTAAAAATCACTTAGGGAAATTGCTAATCTATGGTATCTGACACAGTGAAAGAATAAAAGAGGAACTTGCTCCGGCTCATGCAGCTTTGAACTTTCCTTTCTAAATACCACACAGCTTTCCAATCTAATAGCAAGTAACCCATGAAGTGAACTCTAGCCTGTAGGATAATGGAGTGAAGAACTGAGCTTCTGCCTTAACAAACACGGCTACAGAAAACTGTCACTTTGCATAATTATTTCTCTCATTCTGGTCTGGCTGAATGGCACTGCTCTCCTACCTGGCATCCTTGGCAAGTCATTGCTTCTGACAACTCAAAGCCCAAGACCTATGATACCAACTAGCAGGTAGGGTGACAAAGGACACTGAGGAAGCAGCCAGAGGAGGCTGACAGAAACACGCACTATCTCCATCATGGGATGTATTAAGGGATTGACACCTCACACCAAGTGATTTTGTGACACATTATGTTGACTCTAGGACAAAATGGATATCTGCATCTCACCCATAAGAGTCAGGACCTCAGATGTGACAAACAGGCATCAAAAAGAAAGCTTGCAACTTTATATTTGTAAAAGTTATATAGAAAAGAGTTGTATTTTGGCTGTAGAGAAAGAAGACTGACTCTGAACAAGCTAACAACTGTTTATAGGCCATAGAGATTAGTACCTGAGCAATTTTTCCCCAGTAGTTTTTTTTGGCTTCATGGTAATAGCTCTCCTGCAGTACCAAGCTTCCAAATGACAACTTCCTGAGGTAAGCTGCTGCCTATGTATCTGAGATGCTAAAAACTCACTGTGGCTTCTGTGTAAGCACAGACATACTTCTGGCTGGTGACACTTTTGTCAATATTGCATCACCCAGGAAATTCTATTTTATCTTAGAATCACTGAAGTTAACATCTACTAGAGTGCAATTCCTACTTATTATCAAAACCAGGTTTCAACAGAGACTCCTTTACAGTGTGCCTTAGCTACAAAATAAAACAAAACCAACTTTTTTTTTTTTGAGCCAGAGGGTCCAACAAAAAAAGCACCTGGTCTATAAAACAGACAATAATGGGAAAATAGGCAGTTATTTAAAACATTACAAAATTGAGTCAGAAAAGGCTCACATGAACTAAAACTCCTTTGTGTGACTTAAAGTGGTTTTGGCAGCTTGCCTTTTTTTTCTTTTTTTTTTTTTTTTTTTTTTTTTTTTTTTTAAACACTTTCTTTTCAATCCAGTTCTGCATTCCCAGGCTCCGTACAGGGCTGCTCCTGTCTTGTTACTTTAGCTGTTACTCTCAAGTAAATGAATCTGTGTTATGCAACCCTACCTCTCCCTATTGCCATCTACATATAGTGAGAGATGTTTTCCTTGCATCCTGGCTGGAATCTGTTCCTAATACAGCAACCAACATTGACTATACAAAGTTCTACTCAGCCTGGTCCTTGATGTCAACAGCAGGAACAGAAGGCCAGGAGGGAAGAGTTCCAGGACGAGGAAGAACTCTGCCTTCAGTGAGCTCCCTCCTTTTATAATGAGCATGATGAGGTGGTATGGGATCCACCTGTGAGCCAGCTGCCTTGACAGGATCTCCAAGCTGACTCGGGGCTACTCATGGCCTGCCTGCATGGCTGGCCCATGGGGCTGTGCCTGGGGAACCAGGACAAAGGGATAAGAAGAAACTGAAAAGTAAAATCACTGAAAGGAAAAAATTGGTTCTGCTTTGGCCAAACCAGGACAGCCCTAGAACATAGAATCGCTACGTTTAAGACTGATGACCACCTCTACCAAGTTTTTGTTCATGTTTCTGTTTTGATTTTTTTTTCAGTGATCACAATATATACATTTCACACATATACATATTTCCATCTTCCTGTCACTACTTCAAAGTGTCTGTGATCACAGCTGTAAATGAAATAATAGAAAATAACTCTCTCATAGTTTTGATCCATACTTATAACTGTCTGGTATTACTGACCATCACCAACGTAGGATTTCCTAGCAGGGTTAAGCAAGCCCTTGTTGCCATTCTACTGTGGGCACCATCCTGGAACACCTGCTGCAACCCACACCGTGCTATGTGCGGGAAGATGTGCAGTTGTGGTAGCACCCATGGCTACCCTTTCTTTCATCCCATGCAATAAATTCCTTGCGTAGATGTTTACTCTTGCTAAAGTTACACAGGTAACTTTGGCCTGCTTGCCAAACCATTCCTTGCTGCAAGCAAGAAAGCAGGGAAATGATGCAGGAAGGAGCTTGAACTAGACAAGAAGAGAACTTACACTTGTCCTGTGCTTCTCAGTTACAGTAGCTAACCAGCAGATAAATAGGAATGGGGAGAGATAACAGGCTGCCTGAGTACTTCCATCCATCCCATCCTCATTGGTCCTTCTGGGACACCATGAACTAGGAAGGAACGGTTCTATGTCAAACCTCGGTTTTTTGGTCTGCTTTTACAACTACCTATTTTATTGCAAAGACAGCAGATGATGCAGTGCCAATGTATCCATACCACATTTCCATAGGGCCAGAGGTTACCACTTCTTCATGTCTTCAATAGTTCTTTGTAAAATACAGCATGTCTCCATTTTCCCTCTCAGTCTGCTCTGCTTTGAAATGTCATTCCACCACCACTTTGTGCAACATCCAGTTTTTAGCCTGAAAGGTTTTAAGAAATGGAAAGAACTGGGTTATCAGAAGTGCTTTAGACAAACCTTCCAGTACTGTTTGTTTCCTTTCTTAATATTTCTCATATGCTTCTGCATAAAAACTTCAGGCTTAACTTTGTGTTTGAAATAGTACAATTTTATATAAATAAATTAACAAAAAGTGATTTTTCCCCCCTAGCTGCCAAATCATTACAGCACACCTAGAATCTGAACATGTACCTGTAATTACAAAAATTACAGACTACACAGTATTGTAAAATAAATTGCTACTGATTCTGACCCAATATGTAACCTAGACTTGTCTTCATTCTTGATATGTTTCATGTGGGCGTGATTACTCACTATTTCACTTGCAGCCTTCCATTTAATATAACAGTAACATCCAGGAATAATCCCTAGTATGTATCTTACTGTGGATTGTAGGTAATCTCCTGCAACTTTATTAGAAGGTACAGTATATTAATTTTTCTTGAAAACAATGTCTTGTTGCCAGAATGTGGCTGAAAATTATTTTCTAATCCATCTTCTCTCCAGCAGTATGTCAGAGCTGGCTGGGATTTAAAACTTAACTCTTTTATTATTGTTTTAATATTTTTTCCCTTTTATTACAGCTTTCGAGTGGGATTTGGGTGATGCCAAAGCATTATAAAACTTCTCTAGGAAAGCTGTAACTGAAAGAAAGCATTTTGAAACAAACCTGATGGAGTATATTTTGCTGGTTTGTTTTGCACTTCCTAACAAGAAAAACAACTGCACTCCTGCTATAGGTGGATAAGAGACAGCCTCTGCTGCCTCATCACTTTCCAACAACAAGCAGAACCCGGGGGATGCAGAGCTTAAGTAGGAATCATAACTGGTTTAAGTGCTTGTGAGACCATTAGTATAGCTGTTTTAGCTGTACTGCTTATTTTGCTTTCAAAGTTGAGAACTCTGTGATGGCTGGGGTCTGAAACGTGAAAAGGCTAGGTAGATTAATTAGCTAATTTCTGATTTTCAGCTAAACGTAGGACCTGTCTTTGTTAGCAAACAGACACTAACTACCACGTGGCTACTATCACTAAAGAAATTGTCCAGATAATTGACAATTTTCCAGTTTCTTGAGGATTTCTTGAGGATGAGGATTCTGAGTATTGAGTCTGTCTGATACAAATATTAACTTGACAAAACAGTTATATTGTGTCAAAGGCTCAAAGATTATTTTTTTTTTTTTTCCCTCTTCTCTTCCTCTCATTTTTAGCTGTTTCTGATCTTGGGAGGCCCCTTGTTTGCTTCAACACTTCTTTGCTCTGGGCTTGCCTCTGTATGAGCTGCCCATTGTGGGCCTCTGTGCCAGACGTTGGCAAGTGAAGGTTCTGCCACTCTCTCTTCTCCAACTTGGCCATTCTGCAACAAAAACAACTGGAATCTAGGCAGAAGATGTTCCCAGGACTCCTCATCTCTATTATACAGCTTGGCCCTTAAAGATGCCTCCCAAGGATTTCCTTAATGTCAATAATGTAAACAACCAAAAATTTAAGCACAGCTAACTTTATAATCCAGATTTATTTACTCTGACTACTGTCTTAATCTAGGAAAACCTACTTTCTCCTACTGGGTTCTGTCTTGTTTTTACAACGTTTCTTTACAGTTTCTTTTGGAAACCCCTCTTTGCAGCATTATTCAATGAGACTACACCATCTTTTTGCACCAAGCATTTCCAGTTTTCTGAAATATTTGTTCATGTTACTTAAAACCTTGTAAAGTTATTTCATCAGTCTTTCCCTGCTCCATATGTTTCTATCAGATCATTCATCTACTTAACAGATTTCACAGGGTTGCCTTGAAAATATTAACTTCAACTTTATTTTCTGCCTATCCATCTGTTTTTTTCTACAACATAACTCCAGTCATTTATTATTAGAAAGCCATTACTTAGTATTTAGAACTAAAGAGTTTGTTAACTTTTTACTATTCAAAAATGTGAAAAGTTACTTTTTTGATTATAGACCTAAAACAACTGATTTAGTTGTTAATTTGTTCCCTGTCTTCTAAGACAATTCATTACTATTAGTAATATACTAAGGATGGATTTTTAACTCCTTATGACAAAGTTACAGTGAAATGTTTAATCAAGCCCTGCTTCATAGCAGTGTTGTTTTCTACCGATGCAGATCTGTTACCTTCATTAACTCGGCAGAATTTGTTGCAATTAACTTCTCCTCCGTTGTCTTGTGCACATCTTCAGCTCGGTAGAGAAGGAAAACATCAGTAATAAATTTAAAACAGTTCATGGAACTACAAGTTTTTCACTATGGAAATGAAGAATTTGTGGCTTGGAAAGCTGTATGCTCTTAAGAAAATCCACTCTGATGAACAGTGGTGGAAAAATGTCTTTCTGTAAGTTTGCTTTGAGTGAACCGTGGCCTATATAAAGCACACTGACTATGAATTATTAATGTAATAAACCAGAAGACTTAAGAAGAAAAGCCCTGCACTCCTCCTCTAGGACAAGGAAAAAGGTAGCAATGGAAGGCTTCATTTACATAAATTATTATTCAGCACCAGAGCATTTTTTTCACTCAAGAGTTTTGCTGCAGTAAGTCTGTGTTCTGAGCCTAGAAGTACTGTGCCTGTGAGTGTGCAGATGGGAGAAATTATTGGGGAAGACAGCCTAGGGAAAGTGGTTGCCCTGAGCAAACTCTTAGGTAGAGAAATCAAAGCCAATAAGCAGATCAACTGATGGGCTCCTTGCAGGGGTCCTGTTTTGCTCAGAGATGCTAAAAGCTCCACAAAGCAGACACTGCAGGACCAGATCAGCAGTGGCAGCTTTGAATAGAATCTGGTAGCAGAGATTTGACTGAACCTGAGCAGGGAGAAAGAGCAAACCCAGCCCTGAGACAATCTTGACTATTTGAATTTCTGAAAGGACATTTAAGAAAGTAAGGGTGAGAATCTCATGAATGAGATGCTGTATTTCAGAAAGCCAAAATATTGTAATTGGAGTAATGTAGCACCAGCTGTATCTCTGCCAAATTCTTTGAATTATCATTATCTTAATTCAAATAAAAACAAGACTTTTTTTTCAGTAATGTAAAATTAGTCATGGCTACGCATTCCCAAGAATTACTGAGAAATTGAATGTCGTGAGGGAGAGGCTTCTAAGGGCAAGAAGAGGAATCAAACCCCAGATTTCAAAAAATGTATTAACTTTCCAACTTGAATATGAAACTGTAGCTGCATCTTTATCTCAGACTATGCCTTCCTAGCTCTGTTTTTGAATGCAACTCAATATACTGTCATCAACATCTGGCAGTAGAAAAGATCTATGTTAACCTGCATTTATTCAATAGATCTAGACATGCTACAGTGAGAAGACGGTACTACAGTTCATTTTGCCAGGTGCTAGCTAAATACACTTCTTGCCTACAACAAAACTCACAGCTAGAAAATAAGAGTACTATCTTTCAAGGAAAAGTTGTGGTTTGTAAAATAGTCTTAGAGATAACATAATCTAGAATCTTCTCTTTTTCTTATGGAAAGGAATGCAGATTTGGATTCTGCTCAGGGAGGGTAGCTGCAGGGTGACACTGGGTGGTGGACACTCACCCTTCATGCCAGGAGTTGTGGCAGCACTGCTCCCTTTTGCAGCAAAGAGCACGACTGGACAGCCAGTGAAGGTTGGCTTTGTTTAGGCCGCAACCATGGAGTGACTTGAATCAAAATTATTAATCCTTTTTTTCACTTGTTTTCAATGTCCTGGAGTTTTTGGTGGCTTCTGGCTGTCAACGATTTCTTCTTTGCTAAGCCATCCTGGATGCTCCCAAAATTGTGCTTTGTGCTGATTGCATATTCTGTCAGACTCAGAAATGACAGACATTCATTCCATGTGTAAATCTCAGTCTTTCCTAGTGCTTAAATACAAGCAAGGCATTGTCAGCTCAGTGGCAAAGATTACAGTTTTTTAGGATTTTTTTAGAAGGCCAAATTACTTTTCATGAAATACAGCAGATGCATTTTAAAACTTTCCAGTTGTTTCCAACAGTTGTTTCTGATTCCAGTATGTAAATCTGAGTATTTGCAGAATTCATTATACTTCCCTACAGGTTTCACAAATGTTGAAGTAGCATTATTCAATTATGTAAAAGCAGCAGGAAAGCTTTTCTTCTCTGTGTCTTGATATACATAATAGCATAAGTCAATATTCATGCTAATATTAATTGAAAAATTAATACCATTTCATTATTGTTGTCAGAAATAATAAACATAAACCTCTGAGTAAGTGGATAGGCAACACTCCAGTTTCCCCACTTCATAAGATTATTTTCAGTATTTTTTTATACTGCAGCCAGTCATAAATCAAAATCAACTGTGCTAGGCAATCTGTATTTAAAGGTTGGGCTAAAAGCTTACCTTTGGTCTCCTCTCATGCCAGGAGGAAAGTACAACAGGCTCCTCTTCATATGCAGAGCTCTTCCCCAAGAGCTGCCTCAGTTTGTCTTAGGATAGGTCACCTTACTGCCATTAAAATATATAGACTGTATCAAAGATACTTCCTAGAGGCTTGAGTTTTGTCCTTTCTGATAATTATCATTCAAATGAACACACTCATATCATTCAGAGTCTCGCCCAATCCAGATTTAGTTGAAGTGAATATAAATACATGCATAAACCTGGGAACACCAAGTGAACATCACAGATAAAATTGTCTCTTGAAGTCTAAGCTAACTAAGCTCTAACTCATTAAAATTAGTTTTAGCTATGTAAGTTTAGAGAAGTAGTAAATAATTAATAGACATACCCACATCTCTCTCCATACTGATATCAAACACAAGTGTGTTGTATTTAATCCTCAAATTCTAAAATGAAAGCTAGGCATTGGTGACTTCACTAGGGAGCTGAGGGCTTGCTTTGCCATTACCCTGACAGAATTTCACTGACCTGTGTGATGCTCATAATTTTCATTATTAAAAGCAGACTCAAGGCCAAGGAATAAGGTGAAAGTTATACCTTGGAAGAGACCATTAAATGGTAACATCTTGCTTTTTAATATAGATCTTAATCTTTACCCTTCCATCTTTTTCATAACAGAATTAATAAGGGTTATAAAAAAACATGAATTACATAAAAGCAGGTTTATTTCATATTGCTGCAATCTTGTGGTTACAACAAAGGCTTATTCAGAAGGCAGCTCCTGCAAAAGGAAAAAACACTACGTACATCAGTATGCATATGCATGCTCTTTTTTCCCCTCAATTTTTGCTGCACGTTTATAATGCTAATTTTGCTTAGTATCTTGGTAATTTCAAACTGCAGCATGACAGATACACCTTTAATACTTTTCATAATAATAGCTAAAAACATGAGTGTTAATATTTTACAGAAAATGCATTTGGACATTGTAAAAATTTTTGTGCTAAATAAAAGAACATAGTAGCTCACTAAGTAACAGCTGCTCATGACAGGTCATACAGACTGAATAACAAAAGGAATTATATACTCAGTGGGGATGGTGAGATTTGAGAGATTTTCCTTCTCTTAAGATCCAGCACTGAGGTGCTGTATGTTCATTTCAGTAGTGGTCTCTTTGCTTTGTTTCCCACCTTCTGATTATCCTTTCTGTATATCACATACTATTCTATTGGACCAGCCCTCTGCATGCAATTGTAGAGCACTTGGTACCCGTGTCTGATCTCTAACAATGAGCAAGTATTACTTTTGTGCCATGGTTTTGGTTGTTTGTTGTTGTTTTGGTTTTTTGTTTTGTTTTGCTTTTCTCCCATAGTTATTGCACTGAAAATGACAAAAATCCTCCAGGGCACTAGCAATTGGTGTTGATGATTGCTAAGTGGTATTCCTTGACCTCTGAAGGTCACCCACAGGATAAGCAGGAGGTTGCAAGACACAGCATGGTTAAGGAAGATGCCTTTCAGAAAAGATTGAAATCCCAAGTTCCTAAAGACATTAAATTTACAGTTATTGTTGGACAAAGGAGTACCATCCAGAGACTGCAGCTGAGTAATTCCCCCTGTCTGAATCTCTTCTCCATCATTGTCTAGATAAGCAGGTAACAGTTTCTGCAGTAAAAGTGTTACATGGTGTCATGAGTCCTTAATCTGCTTGTGACTGCTGTGGAGTTGCCTCTCAGAATTATATACTATTGCTAAAGTAGGTCTGTGATACTAGCACACAGGAGCAACGCTAAGAGACAAAACAACACATCTGTACAAGAGAGAGAAGGGAGACTTTCTCCTCTTCATCCCATTCACATAACTCCACTCAGACCTCCCTGCACACCCAGGTGGCCTGTACACCACATGTGACCCCACTTTCCATGCTCTGCAGCCCATGGAAACATCACATACAGCAGGCACTTCATGCTCTGGGGCCCTCCATACACGCAGTGCCACAGGGTGGCGTGCAGGCACTCTGCAGATGACCCAGGGCTTGGATAGTTCACAGGCAACCCAGCCAAGCCTTCTCCCTGTTTGCCTAAATGATAACTCTGCCCCTCATTAGGTGTGAGCAGAAGGCCCCTGGCAGAAGAAATCCATTGTTTTTCCTGTCTTTGTCATGGGACAAGACTAAAGAGAAGGTAAATGTCCAGAGCTTGCAAAGATCTGTAATAACAAACTTCTGTATTACTGTGAAGCTCTATGCTAAATAAACTAAGCATTATTCAGGACTCATCTTTGGATGCACTTGCCTAACTCCAGTTAAATTCTAAAAGCTGAAAATCACACAGGCCCTTTTAATCAGGAAGCAAAGCTTACAATACATTTTAGTCCAAGGCAGCCAAGATTTAAATGCTTCGCTACTGAGGCTGCAGAAACTCCAGGAAGATGTTAATTCGTTAATGGGTATAAGGAAACTCACCCTGTGTAATTAGCATTCCTCAGTGAAAACTGTATTCTTCATCACCATGGACTGTGAGAGAACACTGCACAAAAGCAAATGTCAGCTCTTTATGACTCAGGACTCATTAATATTTCCACAGCCTTTCATATAACAGGAATTTTGTCTTTTTTGATAGCACCTTAAGAGGAAGGAAACTAAATAAAAAATCCACATTGCTTTATTAATTGGTTAGTGAAAGAGTTAAAATTTCTTTCAGTGCATCCTTTAGCTGCATCACAAAATGGCAGGACTTAAATCAGGGATTTGCCTCTTTTTTATTTACTTCTCTCATTAGAAATTAGAGAAATAGAAATAGAAAAATTAGAAAAACAGTCTCGCACAGGTTTCCTTAGTCTCATTTTGTGTACTCATTCTTTATGATGACTAAATTCCAATTCTGTCACAAATTTATTTTATAATATGACTAATCCAGCCCCAAATAATAGCAATGCTTAGCAACTACCTTTGACTTCGAGTCAGATACTTGAACATAGCAGGTTCACTTCAACCATCTCCTGAACTTGAATAAAACAGTGCATTTGCACTGTCAAACAATTTAGCTCCTTGGTTCACTTCTGTATCCTGACCCCTGTGTATAGGTTCACTCCTAGCTTCTCTTTTGGTGCCAAACAGACAAGTCCCTCTAAAACAAAATCCAGGAATGTCTTCTGGGAATAGTTTAGAGGCTGGACGAGCAGCATAGTTTTTAATGGGAAAGCTAAAGAAAACACAATTCTAGACAGTCTTCTGATGCCAGCAGCAACCCCACACATGGCCTCCTGCCATGTTGCCAGGCATGCAATGCCTCTCCCTACCAGGCTTTTAAGAAAAAGTATTGCTTTGCAAGAGTCTGATACAAACTTCATGTTATTTCAGTTGTTTCACATTGAAAATTTGCTAAACAAAGTATTTTAGGACAAAAGGGCCTTGCAGAAGTCCCAGAAAAGCTTGGGTCAGGCATCCTGCAGGAGGAACTCAGTTACAGTTCACTGGGAAGGAGCAGCTGTGAGCAATGTGAACACAATCCACTGTATTACCTCACCTGGAGATAGGAAGAAAGTGGGGAGGCATCAGAAATATTTTTAATAGCATTTATATTATATTATTGTTTATATTGATTTTATATATTGATTTTATACTTTCTTTATTTATAAATATCTGTATTTATTGTTTATATAAACTTACTCATTTGTTCCAATGAACAAACTCGTGGAGGAAGGTAAGCTCACTTTTTGATTGATTGCTGCTTTTCACATGTCCCAGAATAACAGGATGTTGCCCTACAATACTCACTTCTAAATCAGGGAAAACTTTCTGGGGTATAACAATGCACTAAAAGAACAAAAAAAGCCTAAATATAGGATGTTTCCAAGGGAAAGACTAATCTCTCACACACTTTCTTATTCAAGGGTAGAATGAATATTTGACTGAAGCTTACAAGAAAGTTTATTGGACTGTAGTTTCCAGAAGGGATTAAAGAGTGCTACGGAAGCATATTCTGATATGGAAAAGGAATCTTATCTTCATAGGAAAAACAATGTCATATGTATTTCAAAAAGATGTTTTGAGCTTGGTGTCTGAACTTCCAGAAGTGGAAAGAAAATCAAAACACGTCAAAAGACAGAAAAAGGTGAAAGAACATACCTATTGTGAAGACTGAGCAGGTAATCACCTCCCATAAGAGCTGGATAAACTTAGAAGTCAATACAGATAAGCAATAAATTCTTCTGGGAACCAAAGATGAGGTAATTTACAAAATGCACACTTTAAACTGAATTAGGGACCAAAATAGTCTCCCTCTAGACTTTATCTAGAGTCAATCACTTACTGGTATGTGAGCCAAACCCCTACATATCAGCTCGAAATTTGATTAACTGAGAGTAAGCCCTCTTAACGCTTATGCCAAGGGAATTACTAAAATAGGAATAAAGCTACAGAAGCCTCTGTAAAAGTCTACTACAATGCATCAATTAAATAGGTCAAACCTCACTCTGACCTTCCTTAACTTATGGTACTTCTCATCCACTAAGTTAATATTTGTTTGCATTCCTTTTCTATGCCATACCTGAACATACTGGTCGGTGAGGGAGCCTGAGCCTGTGCAGATCGATCACAACGCTTCTCACATTGGCCTCAGGATCACCAGGGACACTGAGAGACCTGTCAAGGTAAACAGAGCCCTTCCACATCAGAGGACCAGCAAAGTTACTTCTGAAGAAGACAGGTCATCTCAGTGGCTGGCAAGTTTCAAGTCTAAGGATTTCTCCTGCCTCATGCTTTTTCAACAAGTTAACATGAGTTCAAGGAGGAACCTTGGTTTATTGAAGGGTCTAATTGCAAGAGCAGAGGGAACAATTAGAGCCAGAAGTGTTTTAGCTGAACAGGACAGAGGACGATCAAGAGACTTGTGGAAGATTAAGCCTTGAGTGACATGGTGATGAACACATCAGGAAAGTTTGCATATTTTTATTAGGAGGAAAATGATGGACTAAGGAAAAAGCTGAACATAGACATGTGGCGACTAATTCTAGATTCAAAAGGAAGGAGAAACCAGTAGTTTATTCATAGGTGTGTTTCCAAAAGTTGGAAAAACTTGAACAACACTAATAAGTAAAACAGTATGAGATACTTGACAGTAAGTTATCAGAAACTTTGATAAGTTAGTCATTTTTTCCTAGTTTTATCTAATGGCAGGCCTACATACAAAGTAGGAACTGACACAGCACAGCTCAGAAAATGAGTGAGACAGCACACCAAAGTGGGGTGGAAGAGGCATGGTTTTAGACCTAGGAAGTCTAGTTTCAGTTCTCCTCTCTACTACGCTTTCTATGTAAAATCCAGAAACCTTTATGTCGGGTTTTATAACATAGTACTTCTCTATTTCTGTGATCCTTTCTGTTGTCAGAGCATTCAGCCACTCAGACAGGTGGTCTATTGGTTAAACCAACACCATGTTGCTCAGGAAGAATTCAGAACAGGTTTTCCAGCCACAAATTCAGCTCAAAAACATCACCTGTGGGTGCAGCTCATCCTGGAAGATCAGACTGCTGGTACTGCTGAGAGAAGGGAGATGTGGAGGCCACTACAGGGAATGGGAATGGGACAGCCTTTTCCAGGAAAAATCCTCCAGCCTTCAAGTCCATACACCAGCAAAAAACAGCCTTCAGGTGGCACCACCTTTTCCCTGGACAATCCAAAGCCCCAGCTTGACCTGCTCCTTCTGTTTAATGTAAAAGCAGGGACATACTAAAGCTAATTTTTCCAGTGATTGGTCCTGTCACCATGAACGGGATATTTGTGTGGACAGGGATGTCTGCTTGGAGAGTGGAGAAGAAGGAAGATGAACTCATGGGAAGGTTATAAAACCTGGATCCAGGTACCGAATATGGGCTGCTCTGTTAGATAAACCTGGTTTCATGTAACATTTTCAAGAGGCTTCCTCTACTTTCTCTGGGTGGCATGGATGAATTGTGAATTATCACCTCATCTTCTGTAATTAACCATATCAACCTTCTGCACTTTTCAATATTCATCCATTATTGCTTCCACTATGACACTTTGTAATGGACATACTAAATGGCAGGAAGCTGTTTCTGATTTCAGTGCACAGAACAATTTGTTCCCACTTCCACACACAGACAAGAAAATTAACAATCGGAAATGAGACGACTTATAATATGTATTTCTCATGAATCACTGACAAAATATTTCATCACCTCCTGTGAGATAAGAGGCGAGACAAAGAGGATATTAGTAGATTTGTTAAAAAGGAGAATAGTTTTAGCAGAATATAATTCTTTTCTGTTTCAGAAGTACCTATGGAGGAAAAGTTTCCCTAGAAAAGAGATGGTGCAATTCACGGTCGATTCTTATCCGCTGTAATGTCATTAATACACTCATTTAAGGCTTCTTACTTTTCAGAATGGTACTTCAGTATCAGATCAGAGCATTTTATTTCACTATGAAGATAAATGATTTTGACTTTCTCTAAATTATTTCCTTTTGTTTATGTATCTAGCTTCCCAGAATAACACTTATGCTTTATAGTAACAGTAAACAGAATAGCAAACAGAAATAAAACTGTTGCTTTTGTGTTGGAAACATGATTTACCAAAGACTGGGGTGCGGAGGAGGGAAAATGGGTGGTGATGGAGGGTGTTAGTCACCACAACACTTTGGGTGTCTATGTAGATAAGTTTGCTTCCTCCCAAAATATGGTGTCAGCATTATCCACCAGGAAATTCATTGGTCTGTACTATCCTTAGACCTAGTTTTGGGGATTGTTTGAGAAACTGCAGAATTATGCCAGGTAAGGGTCAATAATTAAATAAAATGGGTAACCACAGGGCACTACTCAGTCAAATGACCTGATTCTCTCCATTTATTAGTAGCGACGTAGTTAACATGCCCAAAGCTGCACGAGGCGTAAGCTTACAAAATCTTCAAGAACAGGTCCCACATGAAATCTTAGAGGTCCTGTAATAACCCGCAAGGTACTCAAATATTTACTTAATTTCTATCTTCCAGAAAAATCTAGCCTCATTCATTCCCAAGTTGTGTTATGCACTAACCATGGCAAAAAACAGATTCGAATTACAAGCAGAGAGTTCACAGTGTAGTTTGGCAATGTCTTCCTCTACAACCTGCTAGCAAATGGCCTGCTCTGTCCCTGTCTCAGTGGTCAATGGAATCTCTCTGCCTGATGAACCTACCTTCTCTAAAAATCTTTTGCCTGTTATCCATAGCAACAACCCCTCTTTTGTGCTGGCTTGAGAGAACAGGTAAATAACACCCTCTGGAAAGACAGGAAAGGAGGTCTGAAGGAAGGGGTGCTTCTTGTGAGGGATGACTGGACTAATGCCAGTCCCTGAGGTGAGAGCTGGGCTGCTGGGGGAAGGAGTTCCAAGAAGATAAGATGTCATCATCCATAACTCCGCAAAATAACCTGTAATCTCCAAAAATTCACTGAATTTAATCTTTCACATCAGCAAAAGTCTGATGCAGCTGTCATTGCTCTCTGGCATCCTAATTTTCCCCCTTGCCCTTATACCCACTATGACACCATCAAAACAAACTCTCATCTATTCTACTTAACAGTCTTTGCTCAACCCTGTCTTGAGCTGCCCTGTGACAGCTCCACCACAACGCAGGAAGAAACCCAACACAAACATTACACAAAGCAGTACTGACACCTGACGTGCCACCAATGCCTGGCTAACATGGTTTCTGCCAGAAGGAAAACCATCTGTGACTCACCCCTTCTGCCAGGCTGCAAGTTTCATGGATAATATTAGCTGCATTCCACCTAGGGTTGAGAGCACTTTCCCCTCACAGGTCTGGCTCTGGCTGCTTCCTGGCTCCATCCTGGATGATGAGTGATGATGACTCAAGAAGGAAACCTGGGCATGTGGCACCATGAAGAACACCGTGATGTGATACAGTCAGGCCCTGGTGAGCATCTCAAGGACAGCCATAGTGTATTCCTGCTCCTCAGTCAGCTAGCACACTAGCCCAGCTTGTGAAAACAAACCTGCCCCTGCTTTCTACTGAGGAATATTTAATGAGGCTGTATACAATCCTAATAATACATTATTTTTTGATCTCTGCTGAGCTGCACTCTATTGCTAATCAGCTGCTGAGGTGGCCTCAGCCCAACTGCTACTATAAGTGTTGAGTCCCTAATTACCTGCTACCCTGTAAGTATCCAGTAAGAGAAAACCAAAAGAATTGTGTTGGCAATTTTATTATAGACAGCCTATAGAGAGAGAGATAGGCACAAAGAAATAGGCAAAGAGTTCTGACTGCAGGTGGGTGACTTTCCCTGGGGCTGAACTGAGTATCTCAAATGGCTCTTCCCAATGCCGAGAGATCTCCCCCACACTGATAACTCCACAGTTGCCACCAGATCATAAGATCACCTCTGATGTTCCACCAAACAGCTAATGACGGTGGTTTCACTCCATTTTGTTATCACACCTATGACTATGGCAAATGCAAAAGGTAGTATGGCTCCACTGCTTTAGGACAACAAAATAAAGAAAGCGCAAAACCACAGCAAAACCATAGATATTTTTAAGCACAGAATCTCTTAAGCGATCAAAACAAAAATGTTGCTAAATACAAGTTTCAATATATGAGCTGAAATTTACCTCCCCTTGCTGCCCTCTGGTAAATAGTCCAGTGCTCAACCGGGCAAGGACAATTTAGCAGTGTTATTACCTTCTTCTTTTGTTCAAACGTGATGCCAACATTCATTTTCAGTTGTGCTGTTCACTTTTTCAGCTGAACTCATGCTGGAGGGTGGAAACTTCCTTATAATCATTTATGAAAGTCATGAATGATGCAATTATTGGGACGTTTGCCCTGTGCATTTTTGGTTTGCAGTGTTATGAGACAAAACCAGGCACAAAGCAAAAGATAGCTGAAATTTAACAAGCCGTGTTCCCATTAAGGAATAATACTTGAACTTTAGCTCTGAATGTTTTATTTCCTGAAGAAACAACAGACCAAATTTTGTCCATAAAAAAATAATGTCCAGGAATGCAACAGAAAAAGGGTAATTAAAATATGACCATGTTTTTAAAAGTGATTGTTTAGGGGGAGCCAGACTATGAATCAGGCATCTACAGAGGATGTCGATGATCTCAGGCTTGCTTGATTTACCATCCAGGATCAGCAGACTTTGTTTACATTAGTCTTAAGATTTTTCAACCATATACTTTGTTCCTGCTGTTAAAATGAACACAACTTTAGTTTAAGGAGGGAGGCTGTCTAAACCCATGGTTATGGCTCTCAAAGGGAGGACCTGAAGATGCACTGGCTCAGTCACTTAAGTGCAGTTAGTACCTAACACACTGCAGGTCGTAAGGTATGTCTATTCCACAACCAAAATTACAACTGAAGATCATGTACCTGGGCTAATTTTAAATTAGTCAGTGCAGTGCAAAGCTCAGTGCAGCTGAGATCCTTGCACACTCACACAGCTCATCAGAAGCAGACTGAACAGCCTCCACTGAGCACTGCACGTTTGTAATGACAGCAGTATCGGTAATTTAGCTGTCTTGTTTAAGGCTAGCTCAGTTAGATCTAAGCAGGCTGTATTCAAAGGACAGAACAGACATTCTCTTGGAGAATAACACCTAAACGAAGTCTGGGTAAAGGAAAAAGCAAAACACCATCCACACAGAGATACAGAGAAAAAAAGTGGAAGGTGTGGTCAGCCCTGTAGCTGTGTCAGACCCTTTCTGGCAGACACATATATGGGTAAGGCTCTGTTTACCGAGTGAGTTCCCAGCCTTGCATACATAAATACTATGGACAAGAGCAGTATGAATCTTCCTTCTTTGATATCAGGAGATCAAAGCGTTTCCACAGTCACATTGCTTTGTCATACTGATATTATGGGACAGATAGCTTGCATAGGAAGTTTTGTGCATAATGAGACTTAATAAGCTTAAAGAGCTACCCCTGCATTTCTCTATTTGACCATATCTGCTTATTCAATTTTCCTGATGGTAGAAAGCTACAGCTATCAGAACAGGCGGTAGGTTTGGATATCTTGGCACTCTAATCCTTTCATCATATCATTACAATGGCATTGGGTGAAACAAGGGTCACACAGGAAAAGTATTGACAAAAGATTCACTGTCTGATTTCCTTCTTGCTATATTATTGAGTCATCATCCTTTAAGCTGCTCACTATTTATGATGTGCACAAAATACATAATTAATTGTCCAATTCAACACCACTAGGACTGTGGCCTCTGACAGACTTTCATTTATCTAAATGTATTTTCTTTCTCTGGATTTATGATGTTGCTTAAGGAAATTAATTTGGTCAAATTCCCCCAGAGGTTCAAGGGGGCAAACCACTCTTTCATTTCCACTGCAGTTATTGTTATTGGATTTGAAATTTTCTTTTTAACAAAGAATTAATTTGCATACATTAGAAGCTAGCCAGTTCTAAAATCTAGAAGCTGGAAAAAAACAACTGATAAATATTCCAATGCATTTCTACATTTCTCTGCATTTCAAATGAGGTCCAGATACCCATTGCCTAAACTTTGATGCAATTACTCTCCCCTTTCCTGCAGTGGAGATGTAGAAAAACATTATGATCCAGAGAGGCTGGATGCTATTGCTTTACTGGAAGTAGTATCTGCCCACACAATGGAAGGAAGGCTGTCTTACAGTTTGGGCTGTGACGTTAGAAAGAATTGTCTTTCATACACAGCACATAAGAGAACAGGATTCCCAGAGGCAGAGCATATTACAACTATGCAGAATGTACAGCTAATATATGTGCATGTGTGTATATATATCTGTTGAAAGTATATGTAACACTTTGATAGCATAAATGCTGTTATCGGTTTAGGAAATCTGCCTGAAATGACCTAAATTACTTGCTATTTCTGTAAAAAACCCTGGTTCTGACTGACTGCTGTAAGGGTAAAAATGCTGCAAACAAATCGTTCTTAATATCTATTTGTTGAAGGTGGGGAAAGGCCCTTGCAGATGGAACTGTGGTTTCGCACACAGTGGGGAGTTACACGTTCAGGACTCTGACATAAAGAAACATCAGTTTTGTACTTATGGAGACAAGGCAGATATATTTTGTTTCAGAGATAATTTCAAAATAACAGCAGACAGTGTAGAGAGGGGCACCACAAATAATAAATAGATATAGTCAGTTACTAATCACAGCTGCAATATTATCTTAACTTCTGTATATTTCCTTTATTTAAATAAATTAATAATTTCAGGTGTTTTCCTAACACTATAATGTACCTTTTTCCTTGAATAATTCATTGATATGCACAAATATGCATCAAACTTTTAATTTAACAATTTCACACTTTTGTTGTTCTCACCAATCCTCTACAGTCTATAAAGTATTCAAATGATCATCTGCAAATACTAGATACTTAAAAACATGGAAAAATCTATAAACCACTGGCTACAATTACCAAATAAAATAGAGATTAATCTCAATAATTTGCTTTTGATGATTTTTCTATCAAAGACTGAAATGTAAGCAGTTCCTAAAACCTGGAACTCTGCAAAAAATCCAGTTTGAAGGCCCTTTCTCAGCACAGTAACATAAAAAGTAGAAAAATGGGATGTGTGCATCTAGGTACAATAATATGATTAAATCTAGCTGATCAAAACCGTAGAGAAGTCAAAATTAGTTGCTAGCTGATACCATTGTATAAGGTTGTGTGGGTGGCAAAGAGGAGTTGCAACTAAGAATGATTTGTTTGCATTTTTCACATCCTCTGTTCTGTACATGGTCTTCGGAAACTGCGTGACTAGCTGAGCATTACGTAGTGATGTGCTCTGCCTGTGAGCTTGCAGTAGGATTACTGCTATCTGCTAAACCTATTCATTTGTCTTTGCAAAGTTCTACAGCTATGGCATAGCCACAGCAAACTGGAAATAGTCAATATTAACCTTACACTAAACAAAGCTAAGTCCTGTCTTGCTAAATGTTGATCGAGTCTGCTGTTAAAAAAGAAAAAAAATATTGTCTGTATAAGTAGCAAAAAAACATTAGCCAAAATAGAATCTTAATGGTTTAGATAAACTTCTCCTGGAATAATGACAGCCAGAACTAAGTCCTGCTCTTGATGAAGTTAATGACAAAATCAAGTGAATTAAATGGGAACATTGAAACATATCCCTCAGTTTGTTGAGTGCTACTTATACCATCTGCTTATTAATTCATACCCTCAGGACTTATTCTCAGGTTACAGCTTGCCAGCAGCTTCAAACAAGTGTCATCTTACACCAAAAATCCAACCTAGTAGAGGATATGATTTTTGTTATTCCCTCCAAAATTTGAGCCCAAGATTCTCTCGAATTCTTCACAAGTTAGAGCCCTTTTCTGTGAAACGGAAAAATGAAATACACCATGTTTATAAGTACCACTTTCTGTGTTGTGTTATTCCAGCTTGATTCAACTTTGCTCAAGATGTAGTCAAAGTCCATCTGTAAAATGACAGTACCAGTGACGTGTAGTTACAACACAGTGTCATTCAGATTCATTTGGTTTTCTTTTGTAGCAAGAAAGTATGGTGTCCAGAAACCAAGCTCTGAAGATGGTTTTCTCAGTGTTTTCAATACATTGGCACTGCCAGGAAAAAACAGTAGAAGGGCACCTATATGGAGACTCAAGGTCCTCACAAGGTTTTATTTGCATTAGGACACTATAATAATGATGAATTTAAGATGGCTACAATCCATTTATCATAGCCACTGTCAGAGGACTGGAGAAATGAGATAGGACTCAACTACTGTCCATATAAAACATTACTCTGAAACATAGGGCACTTTGTTCCCATAATGATAGTGCTTGTCAGATAACATTGATAAAGCTTTAACATTATTGTGCCCTGAAGTACATTTCATTGTAGCTACAGAATTTAAGCTGAACAAAGGTCTTGCCTTGTTTTTTAAAGAAGCACGTTCAGAACTGCTTGAAACACCAAACCTTTAGCAAATGTTTACTATACCAAAGTCAGACTATGACATCTAGTAAGACTAGTCATCACACAGAATCACAGATTGGTCAGGATTGGAAGGGACCCCTGGAAATCACCTAATCCCAATCCCCCTGACAAAGCAGATTCACTGAGAGCAGGTCACATAGGAACATGTCCAGGCAGGTTTTGAATGTCTTCAGAGAAGCAGACTCCACCACCTCTCTGGGCAGCTGATATTTATAAGCATTGATGAGATCCCCTCTCAGTCTTCTCCAGGCTGAACAGACCCAGGTCTCTCAGCCTTTTCTCGTAAGAGAGATGCTCCAGAAGGGGTGTGGTTAGTAGGTCAAGAGAGGTTCTCCTTCCCCTCTACTCTGCCCTGGTGAGGCCACACCTGGAGTATTGTGTCCAGTTCTGGGCCCCCCAGTTCAAGAAGGGCAGGGAACTGCTTGAGAGAGTCCAGCACAGAGCCACAAAGATGATGAAGGGAGTGGAACATCTCCCTTATGAGGAAAGGCTGAGGGAGCTGGGTCTCTTTAGCTTGGAGAAGAGGAGTCTGAGGGGTGACCTCATTAATGTTTATAAATATATAAAGGGTGAGTGTCATGAGGATGGAGCCAGGCTCTTCTCAGTGACATCCAGTGATAGGACAAGGGGCAATGGGTGCAAGCTGGAACATAGGAGGTTCCACATGTGAGGAAGAACTTCTTCACAGTGAGGGTAACAGAGCACTGGAACAGGCTGCCCAGAGAGGTGGTGGAGTCTCCTTCTCTGGAGACATTCAAAGCCCACCTGGACATGTTCCTGTGTGACCTGATTTAGGTATTCCTGCTCTGGCAGGGGGACTGGACTAGATGATCTTTTGAGGTCCCTTCCGATCCCTAACATTCTGTGATTCTGTGATCCCGAACCTATTCAGGTTAACAGTAATTTGAAGACTGGTAGCAGGTAGATGACAGGAAAGCAATGTCTTGATCTTTGCAAGGTGCCAAAAGCCCCAAGCAATGGCCTCCCATGTATCCACCTCGCTTTCTCACAGGCATCAGTTAAAACTCACAGAAATGCCAATGAAAGCTTGGCAGTAGCAAGAATTTGTCCACATCAAGGTGTTCTAATATCTCATAAAGCAGCAGATACAAAGATGATGGACACAAATAAAAAAAAATCCCCCCCTAAACTCAGTATGTTTTGGGTCAGACTCTAGGGAGGAAAAGATTTTTCTTCACAACATTTAAACTGAGGCAGAACATGCAAGCCCTGAACTTCCACTACATTTAGGATCCTGAAGGAACTAATTTTTTAATCACAGAATCATATCTTCAATACAGAAGTAACTGCCTGAGAATAATTGCCCATCTCCTTGTTGGTGCAAATGTAAATAATGAGGGCTGACTCTCATGTCCAGCTGCTAAGGAAATAGTAAAATTTTCAGTTTTAAGCCTTATTTGCATTATTCAGAGGTTCCTCAATATATTCACACATCCACATTTGAATGGACAACAGCTATTTCTTAAAATGATCAAATAAATATTTGTTTAAAAATTCAGTCTTGTTCTTCATTTATTGGATTCATTAAATGCTGTCTACCTGACAGGGACAGCAGCAAAATCAACAGACATCGGTATTATTTTTACTTGTGTGTGTGTTTGTGTGCACGTGTGTGTTGAATCTGACCACTGCCAATTTATCTGAAGGTGAACAAGCTAATTCATACTAATATATGTTCTTATTTGTGCTTTGGATTTTGTCTATCTGCCTAGATAGAAGTGGATTTGATATTAATTCATCATATTCTTCCTCAAGTATAAAATAAAATCTCACAAGACTGCTCAAACTGCTTCACATAAAATAGAAGAGTAAAAATTTCTTTGACTTATTTAACCTTGACTTGACTGTATTCAACTGACTATACATGCATGCTCTAAAACACATTGGGGCCTCTTCCAGGTAGAATTGGTTCTTAAATTAAAAAATACTAAAGAAACTTACTGACATATGTAGGTTACCCTACCTTTTATAGTAACCTATATTCAATATTCTTAACCACTGAGGTTGTTTGTTATTCCTATCCAAGTCTTACAGTTAAAGAAGAATTGATTATAGCATAGTAGGTTTAAATACTGATAACAAATCAGAGACTTTCTGTCCCCAGAAAACAGAAGTTTCGAAATCAAACTTAAGGTGAGTAATGAGAAATGTGTTTTCACAAGTAACTGAAATCGTACTGGTCTTGCACTGTCTTAAATGAGTGACAGATGATTAATAAAACTAAACCAAATGTGATGACTTCTTTCCTCAATACTTTTCACTTACACATCTACAGCTGGGTATGTTTCCATTTTTGGAAAACAAAAATATGGGCACAATTCAGGTCTTTGCCATGAATTTTTGATCGCTATTTTTAGATACAAAACTTAGCTGTAAAACAAATACACATCTAGACAGAAAACTTAAATCCTTCTGTTTTCCATGTGAACAGTCATTCACTGAAGCCAAGGTACAGGCATCTGCTTTTGGTAGATTCTAGTCCATTTGACGTCTACTAATTGATCCCAGACTGTATTCCTGTTTCTTTCCTTTGCATGATAAATTGACTTTCCTTTTTCCTGAAGGCACCTGGGTTTTGCTGTTGCTAACATACATGCTGCTTGTGTTTTATATGGCCATATCCTCAACAAAAACAGAAACTCCTAGGATTGCCTTTATTATTTTCTGTGGCACCTGACCAGATTTCATAAGGAATGATCCTGAAGGAAGTTGGAGCCGCAGAACTTGGGAGACTCCACAAATTGGCTGCGTGTATTAGTGAATTGCAGAGGAGATCTTAGCACTAGCAAAAATGCTGAACGAAGATCTTTGATACTGAAGAGAGTAGGCTTCAAGCTTAGAAAGTCTGCACCCAGTCAAAATACAATGCTATCTAAACTAAATACCTTATGTGGAGGAAAGAAACCTAAATAGTAGGATACTATGGAAAAAAAAGACCAAGTGAAAAGGAAAATCGTATCTGAAGGCAGATTTATTTTTCAACCTTGAGCTGATTCTTGTCTTTACAGGAAAGAAAAATCCATTAAGCTTAACACAGAAATGCTCTATGCAGGACTAAGTATAAATAAGACACAATGCTTCTTTGGAGTTTATTTTATACAGCAGCTATGTGCCTTTTGCTTCTGAAGAAATTCAGTTAAAGCTTATTGGCATCCTTAATCAGATCAATGCTCATTTCGATCTCTTCATATAGTAACTCTAAAAAAAGTTTACAGAAAAAATTGCTCCTTGATAATGAAATAAAAAACAAATAAAAACACTTGGGATTTAAAAGAGTAAAAGTCTGTCCCTAATTGATTGTAAACTGATGACAAAGTGAACACTGGAAGAATTTCTTGAACCAGATGTTTGTTCTAGAGCTGTTCAACCATCAAAAAAAGAATGTCTCCTGAATATTTACCAAATGAGGATTGATGAAAGAGTATTAAAGCTGCACTAAACCTTTTACCTCCTCCTTTTTGTAGTGAGGGGCCCAAAACTGAACAAAGTACTCAAGGTGTGGCCTCACCAGTGCTGAGTACAGGGCTAAGATCACTTCCCTGCCCCTGCTGGCCACGCTATTTTTGATACAGGCCAGGATGCCATTGGCCTTCTTCGCCATCAGGGCACACTGCTGGCTCATGTTCAGCTGGCTGTCAATCAACACCACCCCCCCCCCACCCCCCCCCCAATATAAATATTTTAATTACATGGATTTTTTTTTTCCCCCATTAAACTGCATATTTCATTTTGGTGTTTATATACAGGAGTGGGAAGGATGGGTCAAGTGGCTTAGTGGGCCAAGAGAAGGACACAATCTCACTTCTGTTTCTCATATTAAATATTTCCAGACTTGTAGTCTGCTTTCTGACTCTACCAAAGCTCTGATGTATAAAAAAAAGCTGTACAATTGAAGTTAAGGGCTTGCATAATCCTTTTTCTAAAGATGTAAGATATAGCTATGAACATGCTGCTTACTTGTAATACCTGCTGTGATCTGCAGTCGAGCTGCAGCAAGTCAACAGGATGAACACAAGACAGAGTTGTGTATCTATTTGCATATGACAGCTGTGAAAAGGAGATTATAAAAGGCCACTTGGCCACATGCCTTATGAAATGGAAGCTTTAAATGATAAAGGAAAGATAACACAGAAAATATATTTTTGTCACAAGTAAACAATCTGCACCAACATCATACCTTTGTCTAATTTCTTATAAGTATGTATATTAACCTCAAAACTTTCCAGAGGCTTGACATTTTTATGATTTCAGGTTCATTGCCCAGATTAATCCTAATCTCTCTCCATTATACATTTAAAGTGGGTTTTGTGGCTTTGGCTGCATGACTCCTCTTGAAATTAATGAGAGTCAGTAGGCCAAATCCTCACATGCTATTTTGACAGTTTTCTCCCTGTGTGTTTAAGTCGTCTAAATAAATGAGCCTGAGCCTAATAAATAGTTAAATAAACAAAATCCACCTTGCTGTTATAGCTAATAAATTAGGCTTCCATAAACACCTGATAAGATTTACCATATTGCTGAAGCAAAGCCAGTCAAAAAAAACCTAACCTAATTTTATGACTGTAGAACTGTGATGGCTCTTGAGGAATAATAAAGGATTTCCCCTGACCTACAGGCTCATTGCAGCTGGTTTGGAAGTATGAAAGTCAGAGCTTATGAGGAACATTTTGAGGGGTTTGTGGGTTTGTTATTTTGGGGGTTTTTTTGTTTGTTTGTTGGGGTTTTTTTGGCTAAGAAATAGCCGTTTTTTTTAAACTTGCATCTTTCTTTTCTAAGCATACTTTAATTCGGACAAAAATACCATTAAATATTCAGAATGCAGTTTCTACAGGAATAGGATGAAATTTGAAAACCTCCATTTCCTCCAGAATATACAGCAGAAAATTACTTGATGATTAGGTGAGGGACAAGAGATGTAGTAGTCTTCTGGAATTGTTTTGATTGAAAAACCTTGTTAATTCTCAAATTTAGAGATTGGGAGAACAAATAATTTTCACCGATATCTCACTAATGATAATACAAAAACAGAGTGAAGGATTCAGCAAATAACTCTGAGAGCAACAAATCACTGCATATCATGTGTATCAACTTGACTTAATCCTTGGTCAAAATGCAGTGACTCTGTTGAGCCTTTCGGATAACATGTCATTGGAAGCTGAGTAGCTTTCCTTCCTGGTTGTGCAAATAAATCACATCTCTGCAGGTGTTACTCCAGTTTAGTGACTAGAATAGCATTCACCAAAGTGGGGAGGAAGGGACAGAGGGGAGCAATGCATTCTCTCCCACTGTGACATGGCATTCAGGATCCTCAACAGAAAAAGGTTTTATTCTGTGGCAGAAATAATTAACTAAAATATTAACTGTCATAGATTCTCAAAATCATACCTCTCAGTGGCACATCAGAAATCAAACAGTAGCATCACAGAATCACAAAATCACAGAATCACAGAATGTCAGGGATTGGAAGGGACCTCAAAAAATCATCTAGTCCAATCCCCCTGCCAGAGCAGGAACACCTAGGTCAGGTCACACAGGAACATGTCCAGGCAGGTTTGGAATGTCTCCAGAGAAGGAGACTCCACAACCTCTCTGGGCAGCCTGTTCCAGTGCAAAGGCATGGAAACAGCCCACTAAGAGATGGTCTGGACATTATCTGTAGGATTACAGAAAATCTTGCAACATCTTATAACAAGCCTAAATGAGTTTGCTATGGAAATCAGGACTCTTTAATGAAGGTGGGTCTAAGGGATGGACTTGTTTATTCTGCCACTTGGTAATGGAGAACAAGCTGGCATATTCTGCAGATCTGGAGTTGTATACCATCAAAAGTAAATGCTTGTATTGGGAGAGCAATGGTAGATACAATGGTCTACCAAAGGCAAATTGCACACAACAGCTCTCTAGTGTTCTGACATTTATCTCTGAGTGAGGAGTGGAGGAACAGCTCACTGGAGTATGTGAAAATGACTGTCTTGGTTAACAGATTCAGTTTCGTCCACATTATGATAGTTTATTATAATTTTATGTATGTTATGTATTTTCCATTCTTATTCTCAACATGATGCCCAGGCCATTATGAATGATTTGTGTTGATTTGGTACTAATGTATGTGAACACCCCACTGCCTCTGGGAATAAAGGTGTAAAGTGCTGCTTAACATTCTTTCAAACATTTTTCATTGCTTCTTTACTGTGCACAATGTCTACTGACCCCCCACTTATTTCATTTTAGAGTCTGCCAGAAGGGAATAGCTAGAGGTGTGAAATAACTGGAGGAGGATAATATGACACCTTATTATGAAGCAGTAGTTTGAAAGTTGTCAGCTTGGTCCTTGGTTTAAAAAAATACAGCTCCATACAATAGCTGTAGTTTGAACAGATGGACCTAGTCATACAGCGTGAAACTGAGAGGCAAGCCCAGACATATGATCCCTCTCCAGATCTATGCATATTATAATTGTTACCATTGCCATTTTCATTCTATTACTGTGGGAGATAATTCCTCTGTTCCAAGTTCTACCCCTGCCTTTTTTTTTTTTTTTAATTATTATTTCCCCCCTCCCTCTCCACCCCCGATTCTGTTTGTCTGTGTAGTATATAAGCATTTCTTAAGACATTTCCCTTCTGAGCACAATCTAGAGGTCCAGCCTTGTGTATGATCCACTTGAGGATCACATAAAAAGTGACTCTTCCTTCTGAACCAGTTCATCAGTCTCATAATTTTCCAATCCTAACCCCTAACACTGAAAGAACTCTCTTTCACAACACAGTAGCTCAGAAATTTTATTTTGCCTATCTTTACATTAACTTCAATAGTTACAACAGGAACAAGATTAGCAAGAGACTAGCAACGAGATAAGTTTTTGGGATACACCACTTACACTTCACTCAGAGCATCATTCTGAGATTTTCTTACATCAGCTCTGAAAAGTTACAATAGAATTATAACCCCTAACCCCTGTAGGTGAGCCCAGCCCTCATGCTTTACCCCACTTTCTGGAGCAGGGATACAGATTGCCAATGGCTGTGCTCATTGCTGCTGCATCCTGGTACATAAGAAAATTTGTATTTCTTTTTCAGAGAAATAACTTTTGTCAAAACCTGAAAGTTAAAGAATAAAATCCTTAACTAGAAAAGATCCCTGGAGTCTTGTGGGAAGAAAAAAAAAACAAACCACGTAATACAAGTACAAATATGGAATAGTAAAAAGGCAATCCAGAGAGAGACTGATATATCTGATTAAGACATCGTAAAAACCAATACAGACAGTGAGCTGAATAATAAAGTATTCAGAAGGAAAATGCTTAAGCAAATTATTTCTGTTTATGGAAACCAGGATGTGTTATGAGATAGAAAGTCAGAAAAATCCTGGTATACATAGGATGAAACAATTAAATGGTGACAGATTTATTCTTGCCATTATAAACACAATGGCTAAATTACTTCTAAACTGAAGTAATCTGTGTAACCTCTACTCTTTTCTGAATGGTAGATTATACATAAATCATGTTTTAAGGTACCCATCACTGTAGTATATGACTTAAATTGTAACAAATACCTCTTACCACTGAGGAAGAAAAATTGAAGAATCAATGAAAATTAACTAAGCTTCTACAGCTGTAGTGTGTGGTTGGTGCAAAATAGATGTCTATTGACTTCACTAGAGCTGCACCAGAAGATGTGACCCCTTCATGTCCAGAGCTTTAGATTAAGTGGCTTACAAAGAAATTGCCATTTCACATGACCTAAGTTTGAGCATCCTCTCCGATACACTAAAGTTAAGAGCAGTAGAAAAGCACAGTGTTCCTTCATCTGCCCCAGTTTGCATCAGCTTTCTTTAGACATATCATTGTTCTTTGAAAAAAAACCCCAAAATTTCTCATTACTTGAATTATAAAATATTTCTTTCAAACATTGGGACAAAAGGACTATTTGAAACCACTGATACACGCACAGTTCTAAAACTCAACCTGTTGAGTGGAAAAAGCCATTCGCGTTGAATTCAAAGAACATTTATAGAACTGCAGCTGAGCAGAAATACTACTTTTTCTTAAAACCTCCTACTATTTCAAAAATTAAATTTGTGTGTGCGAAGTCACTTTTCAGATGTGCCCATGATAGATTCATACTAGTAATTAACCATGATAATAAGGCAATGCTGAGCTAGCCACATACTTCTGCTACTTGAAAACCTATGACTGGGAGACTGTCCAGAATCCCAGGTACTGAACCAGGAAAGCCAAAGCATGCAAGCAGTGCAGGTAGTTTTTGATGGCTTGTACTGGTTCCAGGATCAACTTGGCTCACTCTTGTCACCATTCAGCTAGGTATCAGGAGGTGTGCACCACTTCCCCAGAAGATAATAGAAAAACTTAACACTGCCAAATCACAGCTAACTTAAGGTGGGCTGAGCAAGTACAACAGTGCTGTCTTTCAAAACAAACAACAGAAGTACTTCTGTTTTTACAAAAATAAAGTCTCTAGTGTGGAGAGATTAAAAAAAAAAATAAAAAAAAATAAAAAAATTAAATGGAACTTTCTAGTTAAAGAATAAAATCCTTTAACTATTGTAGGGGCACTGGAATGATTTATTCTTGTTCCTTGGACTGCAGAGTCTGCAGATGCTGCCCAAGGACTACCTTTGTTCTTCCCTGTGCTCCTGTGTCTCACAGAGGGCAAGTCTGGGTGTCAGACTCACTGGAAATTTCAGCGATATGACAGCATCATAAATAAGAGGTTAAAAACCTAGTGTGCAGTTCTGTATCTGGCATTAACCTGTGTTGGGGTAAAAAAGGGTCTTTTCTGCATGTCTTTTCAATCAAACTGGGACAGGTGAATGTCCTTTTACCCATTGTTCACCTGTCTCATTTATGTAGACTGCAAGAGCCTTGGAGTCATGATTTTATTTTAATTAGCACAGTAGGCTCTGATCTAGGGAGTATTACTACTGGAATATCAATTAGCTTTTAATGCTCCCATTCAGAAAGGCCTCTGTGCTGCAAATCTGGGAGCTCTGGGGTAATTCTTCTTAGAGCCCTGAGTGCATCAGTAACCCTTACCTGCCCAGGCCAGTCTCATCCAAGGGCTCCACTCACATACCCTCAGCATGGTAGCTATGCTTCAGCACAGGTCCTTGCCCAAGCTGGGCAGCTGGTAAACCTGTCCTGAGCCTTGACCCTCTGCTGTCACTGATGACTGCCCAGCTTGACCTCAGATGTGCCTTGGCAGAAGGGACTTTCCTGGCCATTATAGGGCAGCTGTTGCCTGACCCTGGCTGTTGTCAGCAGACCTGCTCCACTCTTCCACCTTGTGGGTCTTGTGTGGGCACAGGCACAAACTGTCTTCTACCCTTAGCTCCTCTTCCTTTGCAAAGCTCCCTACCCTTTCTGCTCCCCCACACCCAGCCCAGGTAAGGACCCCAGCACAGATGGAGCCCCCAGGTGCAAGGTGCATGGCTGGGGTCCCAGCTGGGGCTAGTGCTTGTGGATAGATGCCCTCAATTTTTAACACTGATTTGTCTCCTCCTCCTGCCTTCCTCCTGTTACCACACTGCTAGCATTTTAGTCCTGGAGCAGGGAGGGCATTTCACTTAAGACCTCTACAGAAACGATATGTGCAAACTGTTCTTATAATTTAGTACATCCATCATCTGGGTACAATTCAGCTCTTTAACTTAAACACAACCTAAACTCCATACAGCATTCAGAAAGGTGAAGATAGGAGGTCATGCAAAACAGTCTTCTATGCTGCTTTAAGTACTACCAATTCCAAATGTTTTCAAAAAAGCAAACCCTCCAGAATCATTAATTGGCTGAAAACCGAGAGGGATTTTTTTTTGTTGTTTTTTAAAGCAGTAGCTTTGTATTTTATTTCGGTTTCTTCACTTTCAACTCTGTTGGGAAAGAAAGGAGCTTGATCCATTTGGAGGTTTATGCAAAATACTAAACTATGTACAATAGCAGAGATGATCCTTTTAAAGCTAATGAGTTGATATCAGGAAAATAAGTAATATTAGAGAAAGATTCAAACTCATACAAATACAGAAAATCAACATTTATATGTTGTACTATTAAAGAATGAATTATTTTTAAAGCTGGAATGAGGTACTGCTTAAATGCTACATTGAAATCACCCCCAAAATCCATAACACTAATTTTTCTTCCTCACCTAAATAAGTAAGCAGCCTAAAACAAGGCTTTCTGTTTTTCTTTACTTTCTTCTAATTTTCTATCTGATTTTATTAATGACTGGTTCAAAATAATTTTTTAAGTTGTGCTCACATTTTTCTTTCAAATTAAATAGCTTTTCTTCCTGCTTTTTTGGTGTATCTGTAGAGAGAATGCTTTCATCCCTTCATTATGCCATGCTAAACAAACCAGATTCAGGTACTTCTCCTTTCCTCAAATCTCTTGTTACTAGTAAAACAGGAAGATAACACTCATTACATGCAGTTTACCATAATGTACGTGGAGTTGAAGCAAGTTCATACATGCTATTAATGAGCATCAATAAAATTAATTCTGATTTCTGTCTGTCACCTACCTTATTTCTATTAATTTTGGTGAACCGTCAGGCAAAAATCTTCTAGGGCTCTATTTTTTATGACTTGTACTAGTCCTCATTTATTTCCAAAACACTGAAAAACTATTTTGGTACTACCAGCACAATTTCTTTACTGGGAATACCAAACACATTTCTGTGACTTGAGCTTGGTTAATGCTATTACTTCAACAGCAGGAGGCAAGCAGGTTCTACTATCCCCAAAAGGATGATCCAATATCATGGATGTCTCCAAGAGAGCCATTCAGCATTTTATTTTTTTTTGTCTTTTTTATCAAAAAAACTGCTTTTCTGCCATCTTGTGCCATTTTTAATTACATGATAACCATTTGGAGAGACACTATCTTCCGCCAGTAGGGAGTATTGTAATATGAAATTATTAAGGAGCACATAAAAGTACAATAATGCCAAAAGGTCCAGTTGGACATTAAATTTTGTCAGCAGGAAAAGATTTTACTAGCTATGATAGCAGCATGTACAGGTATAAACCCTCTGTGACAATTCTCCTAGCTCAGAATCTTTATTTTATTTTTTTAAAGTAAAACCACATACGTATTTTTTTAAAAAATTTTGAAAGGGCTTTTACTGACGTAACTGTATTGATCCAATATAATATTAAAGTTATTAAAAAAATTTTCACTGTAGAACCGTCTTTACAAATTTGAAATCCAGTCATGGAAAATTAGTGGAAAGATGCAAGTAAGGCATTGAAATAATGTCTCTTTCTGCTATCTCTCTGTAATAGTTACTCTTTTTACTTACTACTTATATTTCTAAACTCTGACGTTTCCCATGCCTAGATATTGATATGCTCTCATGAATCATGAGACAAGTTCCCTTCAAGCAGTTATGTTTCCTTCTTCTGAGGCTTTTTCAACTATTGCTACCTTTATCAGCAATCTTGCTAATGATTTCTCAGGCATCAAAAAATTAATAACATTAAGTTATTAGAAGAACTGACACTGTAGTTAAGAACAAGATGGAAAACATCTAACCAGGAAGACTCATCCTGAAGATGAAGTGGTACTTGGCACAGCTGAGAAAAGAAATACACTTAAAGTAGTGATGTATTAGAAAGACAAATACACTGTGCTGCTTCCCTCTATCAGGTGCTATGTCTTATGTGCTAACCATGCTGCAAATACTTTTGTCTTAATCTACACATAAAATGTGAGTGGCTTACTGTGTTTTTCCTCAAAGCTTTTATGCTCTTTATTTCAGCTTAAAGAAAAACAAAAAAACCCAATGCAATCAAACACAAGCCTATTGTTTATATTATTTATTCATCAAAATTTCATTTTGAGACATCTTAGGGGCAGGAAGGTTCACTTGATCATCCAATTTGTTCTTTCAAAATTATTTTTATTCCCAATGCTGAACTTAAGCAACATAACTGTAGGAAGTTATTTTTCTCAGCCAGACTCATAAACTAATCAACGAATAAAGTTATGTTTATCTCACAATAACCATTTACACAAAGCTATGTTGTCTATGTTTAGCCTGTACCCGGGGCTAAACTGTAGCAGTTGTTCTACCACCCAATGACCCCTCCCCAGCTGAGAAGGGGAATCGGGGAAAAAAGGGAGAAGTCCCATGGGTTGAAGTAGAAACAGATTTAATGAAATAACAAAGCTAATACAACAAACAACATGAAGTATACAAGGTTCTACTCAGCTTGGTTCTTGAGGTCAACAGCAAGAGCAGAAGGCCAAGAGGAAGGAGCCCCAGGAAAAGGAACTCCCCACCCTCAGTAAACTCCCAACTTTTATAATAAAGTCGATGTCAGTGGCATGGGATACACCTGTGAGTCAGCTTGGGGCAGCTGCCCTGACTGAAACTCCCAGTTGACTCAGGGCTACTCATGGCCTGCCTGCCATGGCTGTTTCTAGGAACCAGAACACATGTGAACTATCATGTAAACATGCTAACAGGGAATATTATCATTCACTGGCAATCTAATGGAAGCTGCAGGTAGAGAAGCACTACAGTTTGGTCTCCCTTACTTGATCAAGCTGATGACAAATTAGAGTGTATATCTAGAGGACAACTAGCTGTATGGTCAGAATACTTACTGACGTATGAGCGGGGCTGCATGGATTTAAAGTGAGCTACAGACCTGGTTATTTTGAGAAGCACGTTGGAAGACTAGAGAAAGAACTACATCAACTCATTCAATAGTGACTGCCTACACACAGAAATTCACATTAAAATGGATCAATGTACAAGTGACTGTCACTGCACGTGGTATTCACATCTGAAGTCAGAATGTGAACATGTTAAAAATTGACAGTGCATAATGGTGGGGATTAATTAAACGCATAACTCAACGTGTATCCCCTGACATATTAGAAGCTTTGTTGCAGATATTAAAAGAATAATAATTTGTGTGAGGATTCTCACAGAGACTTTATAGAATAGGTTTTACAGGGTCTTTGACACAATGGTTTGGTGAAGTAGACCGCACAGAGAATTAGCATAATCTTTTTTCATTTGCACAAAATCCCATTCTCAGTGGAGAGCTATATTTTTCTGTGATTTTTGACAAAGAAGCATATTTATCAGGCTATTACATTACATTAACAATTACTTCTTCAACAGTTTTGAAGGAGATGGTACACTGAAGACACAACAATGAAAGCTTTTGAAGAAATTCTATCTAGGATCACTTGTTCTTCTTCGAGTTACTAAATCTCTATGCAATTTTCTTCAGCAGAGTTAGACAGTCAACGTACTGCGAAGTGTGGTGCTGCCTATGTAGTTTCCTGGTGTGAAACCAGTGGTTTCCATGGTCTTTTGTGTGTAAACTATAAATTAAAATCCCTTATGTTACCACCTGCCACAGCCATTCCTAACTTGGATGCCAGATTCTCACATGGTCTATGCTAAACATTTAAACTCTATTTGGTGACCTCACAATTGCTTGAGTATTATAAGAAGAGAAGATAGGGTCAGCAGGAGAAACAGCAAATCAGTTTTGTTACGAATAGCATATATTTAAAATTTCCTATCATTCAGAAATGGAACAAACCATGTAACTTTTGAAAAATAGCTTCAGTCTCTATCCAGCCTTTATGGATAATCTTGGAGGGGGTGCGGAGGAAGGAGCTGGAAGACACTGAGAAATTAGAATGGTAAGAAGTCACCAGTCTGGAAGTCTGCACTTGGCAGCAACCCACCAGGCACACTGCCAAGGAGCTGGAAGTGTAATGTGATGAAAATCTACTCCTAAGGCAAATTCCTCAGCTTCACTTGAAGAATCTGGTGATTGTCATCAAATTCTACATCATCCCACGAAATGTTCAGATTTTGATGGACTGGTAAATTTCAAGCCAAAAAATACTTATTTGCATACATTTATTTATTATTTAGGTACCTCTATAAGCTGGTATTTAGAAGTACTTTTTCTGTGCACTTTTTGAATACTGGGCATCAAACAGTAATGTAAAAGCAAATAAGTGCTATGAATTTGCATTGAGTTTAAGGTGTAAAGATTACATGCTAAAAATATTCACATATACACCTTTAGAATTTAAACTTCAGTATTCTACCATTAACTGCTTTAGCAGACGTTAAATAAGCAAAGTATGAAAATATACTTTAAAAAGTTTTCCCTCTGAAAGATCCATTTGTAAGCTATCTTCAGTGAAGAATAACTTTAAACAACTCTGAAAGCTACTAACGGTTGTCATGTCTTGAGGATGATTGTCACATTTATTAATACTCTGTAAGCTGCTTTTCATGCTTGGTTATATCTGTTATATTCTTTCATCACATCCTGGACATAATTTTCATGAGAGACTTTACTTGTTGGCTTCCATTGAATCGTAGACCGAGAAGTACCTACACTACATACATATGTAATGAGATAATGAAGACTGCAATCATTTATTGTTAATATGAATCCAGTTCAAATTTAGCAGCTACATTAACAGTATTATACTAAAATTATCAGAATGGAATTATATCCTAGTGTATTGCAAATGAGTTTGTCTCTCCTCCTTATTTCCTTTGTGGTTCAATTTATTGTATCTCAGTCTTTAATGGGGAAAATTATTTATGCGATTTATAGAATCTAACAACCTTTTAAATCTTGTTAACAGATACAAATAAAGATGTGTTGCAGATAGAAAATAATATCTCTTAGTATTACTAGCTTACACTAGTATGGGGTTCAACTTTTACATTACACAAGTATGCATATATAAGTACATAAAATTTTAGTCCTGATTTAGGGCTGACTTAAGTGCTGATTTAGGGTAATTACAGTGTAATGTGTTCCTAATCTAACCTGGTTGAAATGAAGTACAACACTGATTTCAGTGATGCTTCTGAGAATGAGATAAACAAAGCATGAACTGAGAAAGGGCTGGGGAGGGGGGCTGGGAGAAGGCAAAAAATGAATTTAGCAGATTTGCAGTGTCAGCAATTGTTCAACTCTATACCACAACGGTAGATAATTTTTTAGCATTTACTATATAAAATACATATTCTACTCATATGAGTATTGAATTAACTATTTATTATCTACCAGATACAGAGCCTGAATTAAAACTCAACTTCTCCTGTAGCAGTGGAAAATGGACTCTAAAGATGGCCAACAATCTGGCTGTCAGACCCTCACCCCTGCACACGTTTGTGAGTACACTTTTCCACCTTGTACCAACAAAGGGAATTTGTCTGGCATTGCAAGGACAATTGGGCTTTACTTCCATTTGGAAGAAATGATGTGGCAATCGTGAACTGTGAAAGAGGATACTTCTTTTAAATTGTTTATGAGTCATATACTTCCACAAGATTAAAAAAAAATAAAATTATGTGATCCTAGCAGTTATGCTCAAATTGGAAGGCAGGATGGAAGAAAAATCTCAAGGTGTGAAAGCAGTGGGGTAAAGAGGAAAAGGCCTGAAATGTAAAGCAGATATAAACACTGCTCTAATTGATCAGTACTGTCTCATCCCTTTGTTGAGCTCCAGAATTTCATTAGAGACAGAGCATTTCAGCACACCCATATCTAAAGACTTGAAAAGGACAGTGGGAAATAGAACTACCATATATTCTTGCATCACTAGAAATATATAATATTTTACTTTAATTTTACTGATTAAGGCGAAGTTTGAAATTAAAGGACACCAAAACCTGAGAACTGACTATAGTTACTGGCTGGTAGCAGCCATGGAGGTGCACAGCATGAACGGATTAGCCCAGCCCAGCCCAGCCCAGTGTAGCCCAGCCCAGCCTAGCCTAGCCTCGCCTAGCCTAGCCTACAAAAGACTGGAATAATCATGGCTAGTGAGACAAGCATCAGTCAGGAGGGGAAAGGCTGATCTATAATACTCACAGGGAAAAATCTTTAACACTGCTAAGTTGCCATCTCCCACCATATCCACACTGCCAACCGCACTGACACCCTAGGGTTTTTTTCCGACAAGATTTTACACCTCTCCAGGTTATTTTTTTCCTTCCTGAATCCCTGAATCCCTCAGCAATCTTTCCTTTGTTTGACTGAAGCCTCAGGGGAGCAGGGTAAGATTACAGAGAACATTATAGACAGCTGTCCCTGGGATTTGTTAGACCGTTTTGAGGTTTGATTTAACTCACTGACATGTCAAAAGGGATGCGGGGCTTTTTTTTTTTCTTTCTTTCTTCTTTTCCCCCCTCTCCCTGGGTTTGCTTTCTGGCCAAGTAATGAGTGAAGGCAGTTTACAGGACATCTCAGACACACACTCCTGGCGCAAGGTTAGTAGAGGAGAAAGGGGAACAGATACTGGGAACTCCACATTTTGGTGGCAGTAAACTATAGAGTCAGGTCACTGTATGTTGTAATGCCAGATCTGCATTAAAGTGTGTTCAAACAGACTCTGAACTGCCTTTACATTTAGAGAACTGTGTGAAGGAAATTAAAGACATATCAGTTATCTTGATAACCTAGTGCTCAACTTTGAAGCCAGTAAGTATGTTTTAATGTGCCAATTAATTCAGACTCTTAATCTAGAAAAGAAAAAGAAAACCAAACAAACAACACTCATAATGCCCTGCACATTTTAAAGCCAAGTGCAATAATGCACTTTGGAACATTAACCAAATTTACCTAGTGGATTTCCTGTTACCTAAAGTGTCTAAGTTAAGATCAGTTTAAATTGAAAACCTGTGTCTGTAGCTTTAAATGCAAGCTGTGGTCTTGCAGCATAAATTAATTGGATGAGATACTTAATGTAGCTAATGCAGGAAGTCAGACTTAATAATCAGCATGCTCCTGCCTGTCCTTAAAAATCTTTGAAATGCCAAATAAATACTTTAACGGGAGATCTACTACAGATGACATTCCCAGGAGAAAAATCTGGCCTTTGATTTTATGTATCTATCAATACTTTAAAGAGGTAAGTCATCAATATACTGTTGCAGTCAGACTAAAGTAAATCTCAGACATACAGAACATAAAGGTCAAATGACACTTAATAAAAATTCCAACACTGTGAAGTTGGACACCCCAGCAAGATAAACTCATTAAAGACACAGAATGGTACGTGTTCTGCAATGAAAAGGAATTTCGTTTCCAACGCACCAAACACAACAATCCTGGAATAAGTTTTTTTAAGATTGAGCACAATTAACCATACTGTAGCATTTGATCTAGGAAGATGTGATTTGTAATGTGTCTTTCAAGTGTGAAGATACCAGAATAATATCAACTGTGTGCTTTGTGCCTCACAAACAGGTGACCTCCCAAACTCTCTTGTTAATACAGCACTCTGTATTTCTGATGTTAAATAGCACAGGACTGTGAGACAACTTCTCTTATCTAAAGACAATAGCAGTGCAGTTTTCATTTACATGGAAAAGGTGAAAATGAGCAAATAAAGAGTCTCCCATGAGCAAAGAGACTGTATGCACCTCTCCCTCGCGTGCAGTCTTCCAAGAGCCGAGATGAGACAGCTGTCAGCAAGCCTCTCTCAGTTAGCTGCTGTGGCCAAGGCATGAGGAGCAGCATGATGCAGGGCTAGCAGAGCAAAGGTCGAACATGAAGAGGCTGAAAGAGCTAGCATGTGGTGGAACAATGTCTAGTAGAGTAAGCACCCCTGCAAGGTGTGCCCAGCAGAGACAGAAGCAGGTAACGGGAGCAGTCAGTGAAGTGAGGTTAACAGAAAAAAGCCATACCAAGAGATCAGGTCAGCTTAAGTCAGATCTTGGGACTCAGCAAGTCTTAAAAACTCTAAGCAAGTTATTGCAGAAGTCCAACAAAAAATAGCTGGTCTCACAAAAGGAAACACCATTAAATTATTTTAATTAATCTACAGAAATATTAATTGTTACTGCTTACTTGCCTTGCACAATTTTCTTTCCTCCCTTTATAAAAATATGGTTTTTTAGTCATTTGACTCATGATTCCAGCTAGAGAAAATTAAACCCCAAGCACCAGAAAAGTTTAGTATAATTTTTCCTGGTTTCCTACTGGTAACACTGAATCCGTGTTTTGGGTATTAAACTCTTTAAACCTTATCCAAGCCCAGATAGAAGGGTCAGAGCAGCAACATGAACAAGATGGAGTAGAGACCCCTGTATGTCATTCTCCTCTCTGAATGCAGTAAATCTCTACTGTGTAGGCAGGCAGTAGGCAGAATTTGCTTACCCGCAAGACTGGCCATGAGAAAGAAAATGGAGCTTACAGGAATTTTCAGCTTTCTTTTCCATCAACTCATGCAAGTTTCGAGGCAAGAGGTATTCAGCACTGCAGCATACTCAGAGTGAAGAGGTTTAGAGGCAAAAAAACCCCCTCTTTCCTTATTGAATGAAGTGTGGTTATGAATAATTGAATAAACCTATCCCTTTTTTCATCATGGTAATAAGGCCATCCCCCCTTTAGGAAGGTTTCAGAAGAGGGCAGTTAAACTGCCTGCGATATAACAGATTAGGAATTAATTACCCTTCTCATGGCTTTAGCCAATAAAGAAGCAGAAGAGAGTAAATGATAGCTTTTCTCTGCTGCCAGCACCAGAACAGGACAACCATGATATCTTCTTAAAAATGCCAGCCCCAGCTTTCTCTCTGCCACCGACAACATTAAATGCAGGCTCATGTCATGCTTGGTGGACTGTTGCTTGAGGAACAGCAATACCCTATAATTTGTGCTGATACATTACACATATACCTTAAAAAATAAATCACATAATGTATTTAATGTTTAAAATAGTGTAAATATGATTCTTAGAGTATCATTGCAGGTAATAACATTTTGTAAATGTTTTGTTAGACTGCATGCATGGATAAATTACTCAGATGTTTCCGGAAAATCTTAAAAGAGGAAAAGGAAGGAAAATAATTACTTTTTGAGGACAAATCCAAAGAGTAAAAGATGGGAGACAGGAGCCAATTAGAGCTACTGTAGATCTAGAAAACTCATTTTGTGATTAGGAACATCACCTTCAAGATAAAAAAATCCCCAACAACTATAAATGTGTGATCAGATGGAAGATAATGTTTCTGAACTGAATTTTAACGTGACAACGTACTTCATCTTTTCGCATTCCCACATCTTTTTCTAAATTTAGGAGGTGGTTGCATCTCTGCAGGAACAGTCAGGAGGACACTGACTCTGTGCAGTTCAGACAGGGTTCTACTGTTGGAGTACTTGTACTCAGTTTAGGTAAAGTTGCTGAACAGATGGTACAAACTCTAAATGACTCCTGGCCACTCTTTTCTTCCAAAACAAAGTTTCTACCTTTTTGCCTGTTAGCAATGATACTAAAAACAAAGTCAAAGATCGTAGACATAACCCCAAATTCAGCAAATGTTTAAGAATCCAATTACCTTCCTAGCAGCCAGAAAAGTGCCTGAGCACATTTGTAAAGTCCAATCTGGAGGCAGTTCTGGTACAGTTAGAGCAGCTAAATGTAGTTTCAAGTAATTCCTATGCCTAAAGCAAACATTATGCCATACCAATCCCAGAGGAAAACTACTTCCCCTATCTCATACAGGTCTATAACTCTCAGTATTTTTTTCCCTCTGCTTTGTCCTGAGGCAGTGGGAGAAGCAAACAAAAACCCATCTGCCTTCACTTTTGAAGAGACTGGTCAATTCTGTATAATTTATACCTATTTCTGACTACATAAGCAAAAGGACACAGTTAAAGTCAGTGACCTATTCCTTTCTACCATCACTCCTAAAATAAGCAGCTAACAATATACATGATTCAGACAGTTTGCTATAATTTATGAAACAAAAAGAAGCAGTTTGTTTTCAAATGTGACATCAAGCATGAAGTGCTGATTATTGGAAAGAAGGGGTTTTGACATGAATTTGATATGGAATCAGGGACAGCAAATAACCAGTGAACAGAAAGATGTTACTTTTCAGCATGACTTGACCAAAGTTTTGCAAGACTGATCTTCCTTTCATCATATCAAGATTGAATCAGGTAAGACATACTAGTCCTTTCACCGTATAGAACAGACCAGACTGAAGGTAGTAGCATGCTGTATACCTTCATCTAAGGATTGTCAAAAAAGAAATGGATTTCACTGTGTGAAGCAGTGTCTTTCAAGCTAGACAAAGGCTATCCCGCTTAGTTTTAAGTGCAGACACTTCTTTTGTGTGTTCTGACAAGATCATCACCAATAATATGCCTCTATCAGGTTCTTGCTCACAGGCTTAGAAACTATTGCAATAAATATGAGGCCACTATTATCTTTAAGTAATTAGAGGAAGGATTTATTTATTATACAGCAAAACACTGCCAAACTTTCATGATCACTGATGTAACAATTTTACACAATCACCTTTTCCCTGGAAAATATATGTTAAGCTACATACGTGACCTGAATAGTACTGCACCTGCACAACTTCAAATATACTTTACACCTTGGAAAAGAAGTTGTAAGATATGCAGCATGTTCTTTGATTATTCACAAAGATTATTTCATGTTCTTTCTGATGTAGTAATAAAGGGTTCTTTTTCACTTTATATGGCCTTTGTGAACTTCAAAAAGTGGTACCTTTGAATACATGGAAAGAGCTCCCTTTCTATTCCTCTACGCAGAGGAGGCCAACCTGTGGCTCTTGAGCAGTGTGGGTGCCACCACAACACCTATATTTGCTGCTTTTTTGGCCCAGCCCAGCTCCACATTAGAGCTCAGGGATCCCCGAGAAGCGTGACAAGTTTTCCAGGAATTCTTTTATCTCTGTTATCTGCTGTCTGCATACCATAAAGAGCTCATAGCCATGTGAAGAATGCTATGTGGCTTGTAAGATCAGGAATATTTTCCCACCTTGCCTTATTACCTATTGGCATTGCGAAACAAAGCTGCGGCAATCCAAACCAAAAAGCAAGCATGCAATCAGAAGCAATTAAAACCTCAGGAGGTTGTCTCTTTCCCATAGGAACCCCACTAGCTCCCCCTGGCAGGCAGCACAATTAATATAGGCTATACTTAACTGACAAAATCAATGGTGAAATCCATTTTCTTATGCCAGTGTGACAAATAATGAGTTCATGGGGACATGCATCTCTCATTGCCTTTGGTGCATAATATGGGTTTAATCGTGGAATTGATTAACTGGGGATGAAATGACAAAAATTGGCACCATTATAATTTCAAGGCAAGATATATATTCTTTCTGATTCTTCCTCAACCTTCATTATGAATAACAGATTATTTCTCAGATTCCATTTAAAGCCATTATTAAAATGCAGTTATTTGTACAATGCATGTCATTCAAGCTCAGATATTTTCTCCCAAAAAATACTGACTGAAACAAGACTGACCTGAATCTAGAGATCAAAATAGAGCGGGTCATTATTTTTTCTTATGTTTTGCTGATAAGAATATTCAAGCTGATGAAAGAAGTCTTTGAGCAAGCTAGCTAAAATTTCCTTCTCAGATGTTTGAAAAAAATGCAATTTCCTTTTACAGTGCTAATCTATTTAGTCCTTGATTAATCCAACTTCACTGAGAAATTCATTGTGGCAAATCATCGTTTCATATTTCCGAAGCAATATATAAAGCAACTGAATTCAGGCGTGCAAACAAGGAGAGCATGATTCTCAAGAACTGCTGACACCAGCAAACTCTGAAGGGAGCCACTAACTCTCTGCAGCTCTATGAGGCTGAGTTTGTGTTTGTTTAGGAACTTAAATATGGATTTAGTTATTTAACTATAGGTGCCTAAACTGGAAACGTTTGGCATACACAGCAATAGATAATTTTAAAATGCTGAACTTTGATGTGAAACACCAGGCAATGAGTTACACGAAGGTGCATGTATTTTGAGGACAATCTCTTAAGATCCTGAACAACTAAGGATAAAATCAACACTCTTTATGTTCACATTTAACTGCCATAGGAAGTTAGATTTTGTTTCAAATCAATTTTACATGTGTCAAATTCTATTTGCATTGTACATCACTGTGATGAAATCCAGGAAAATGGTCAAACTGTACAGGCATCTGTAGTTCTAATAAGCAATTTTTTTTTGCAGAAGTTTAGCAGTATTTAACAGATATGTAAATAAAGCAGCATATAACCATTTAATAACTGCTTTAGGATATTAGTATGGCATGCATAAATACTGCACAGGCTTAGACAGGACAATAAATATCTTATTTTTAGTCATTAAACATTCGTACTAGCGTACATTTCATAGAGAAAAAAGTATGCTATGGACTTTATTAGCAGCATTGCTATCTAGCCACATCTGGCATTTCATAATCAGATAAGCAGAAAGTCCCACTTCAGGAAGCTAGATATTAAGAGCAATGAAAGAGTAATGAAAAGCTCATTCATTATGAGTAATGAAAAGCTCAACATGAGCTGGCAATGTGCACTTGCTGCCCAGAAGGCCAACCATTTCCTGGGCTGCATCAAAAGAAGCGTGGCCAGCAGATTGAGGGACGTGGTTCTCCAGCTCTACTCTGCTCTTGTGAGACCCCACCCACAGTACCGTGTTCAGTTCTGGGGCCCCCAACATAAGAAGGACACAGAGCTGTTGGAGTGCGTCCAGAGGAGGGCCACAAAGATGATCAGAGGGCTGGAGCACCTCTCCCATGAGGACAGGCTGAGAGAGTTGGGGTTGTTAGCCTGGAGAAGGCTCTGGGGAGACCTTACAGCAGCCTTCCAGTATCTGAAGGGGCCATCAAGAAAGCTGGAGAGGGACTTTTTACAAGGGTGTGTAGTGACTGGACGAGGGAAAATGGCTTTAAACTGGAAGCAGATAGATTTAGATTAGATATTAGGAAGAAATTCTTGACTTTGAGGGTGGTGAGACACTGGCACAGGTTGCCCAGGGAAGCTGTGGCTGCCCCCTCCCTGAAAGTGTTCAAGGCCAGGCTGGATGGGGCTGTGAACAACCTGGTCTAGTGTGAGGTGCCCCTGCCCATGGTAGGGGGCTGGAACGAGATGATCTTTAAGGTCCCTTCCAACCCATGTCATTCTATGATTCTATGATTCCATGAGTAATAAATATGTAAAATATAACCAATATTAAGAATACAATAAATTATGGAACACAACTTCAATTTAACTTGTGTCCAGTCATCTTTATTCCTGTGTTTTATGGCTTACTTGTTGTCTAGAAAATAAAAGCTCAACAAGCCATGAAATGCCCATAATCTGTCTCTACCCACTGTTTCCAGGTCATTACCTGCTTCTGAACGTGACTCCCACTTCCCACTGCATGGCTTCTGCCCACCGACACAAAGAGCTGCACCAGCTGTGGCTACCTACTGCACGTATCTGTATATGTGTGTGTATACCCTCACAGCACACTAGGAGAAAAACCTTCTGGTTTCCTTCAGGGCTATGCAGGTGGATGCTGGATTTCCTCTTCTCACACTTGCAGAAAGTGCTACCCACATAGCTTCTGGGGTAGTACATGTACTTGCTGTACTTCACACAGGATGAACCTGTTGCTGATGGCTGAGCTGTGTGCCACTGAGAGAGAACCTGGTTATCTCTGATTCTTCCCTTTTGTGGCTGCATAAGAGCCACAGGAAAAGCCAGTGCAGTGTTAAGAGTCATTCCATGCACTGACCCTATAAAAGGGTTCAATAAGTGATAAAATAGTACAGCACAAGCCAATGCATACTGATACCACGATTGCATTTCAAAGAGAGATTTCCACAGGCCTCGGAGTACATCCCATAGTGACTTCAGAAGTCAAGCTCTCCTTAATTTTGCACACAACAGATCTCCTTCTACAATCTAGGAAAGGACTAGGCTGGAAAAATCCAGAGAGAAGGGAAAAAAAGCAACATATGTAGAAGGCAGAGTCAAGTTCTTTATCAGCGAAAATATCAAGACCTATTTTAAAAGGCAATTTTCTTCTTTCCCTGTATCTTCTCTTGCCCCTTTGCTTATCTGGCTACAGAAGCATCTCAGGAACGAAGGCTTGGAGGGCTGCATACCAATCTTTCAACATCTTCTTAAGCAAGACTACATGGAGCCCAGCTTTACAGAGCTATGAGTAGATGCACAGCCAGGGCAGCAACATAGCTCTACAAAAGCTGAGGGATGTGTTAAGTTACGGAGAATCCAGAGAAGACTAGAGGGACAGACACAGGAGCACAAGAAGTGACTGTGCCATGCATCTAGCATGAGGTAGGCTATGTCAAAAGTCACCAAGAAAAAACAGAGAGGTAAACATACCAAAGTCATGCTGAACAAAACGTAAGAAATTTTTTATGTACATGAGTGTCCCACTGCATACAATTACACTCTATCTTACCAGAATTTTAAAAAACAATTCCCATTGGAAGTGGATGGTTAGAGAAAGATAACTGCATATGGACTTAATTACATAGCATACATTAGAGATAAATGACATTCTTGTTTTCCAAAGAAAATAATCATAATTACTATACAGCCTTCAGAATCTTTCACTGCCTTTGAGTAATTATCCATTTCTCCTTACACTATGTTCAACTTAATTTGTGAAACAATTAACAGAAATAAAATGCAAAAGTAAAAATAGTCAGGTTTTCTCTTTAATTATTTCTTTAAGATTGGGAAGATAAATCATCCCAGACTTTAAAAGCTGTTTTCCTCATTCTAGTTATTAATTGCCTGATATTTATTTGTATTTATTGTTGTTAGTACAGGACAACCTTGTGAGTTAACATATTAAGACAGACAGCTATAACCATTTTAATGGGTTTATAAATTAGTAAGGCAATAAACACAAAATAAAGGTATTCTACATCAGTGTGTTGTTCATTTTTATGCTGCTGACACCAGTTTAGTTCTTAATTATGATACTAATTTGTGATGCACTGGCACCATCACTGGAAAAAGTAATAATGAAGTCTTCATAACAGGAGATTTTGCCACAGTGCTGCACTACTAAACGTTCTCTGTGAAACAAGACAGAAACTGCCACTTGCGTGTGAGAGTGAGGAAGTATATGTTTTAATGCAGTCTAGATTAGCTACATTTTGGTATGGATTTTTTGTTTTTAAAAAAGAGATGGATATGTTCAGTGGAGTACATTTCACAAAATCAGCTTTAGCTTTGTGTCCTTTCCTTCCTCCATAAACTAAGCCTATTATAGATTTGGTTTTGTGGAAAGTCGATTTTCTAAACATATTTTTCTGTTGTCATCAAGTGGAAATTGTATTCAGCAGCAGGGACAGAAACCAATAAAAGTGCATTTCTCTCCATCCTTTCAAGTGTATATTACAAAGACTTTTAAATAGAATTCCCACCCCCACCCCCCTTTTTTTTTTTTTTTCAGTTCTGGGCATTCCAATAAAGATTGAAAAAAAATCCTCTATGTAGTGATAGGTACTTAAAAATCAGGCAGCTGCTGGATGTGCATCTCGCAGCAAAGCCCACACAGGACTGTGACATTCTTGCTCACAAGTGCAGAGCAGAAGGCGGTTGCAACAGCAAGCTGCCCCCACCCCTGGACCACTAACAGCTGCTCTGAGAGGATGGAAGAAGTCTTTCTGTATATGCTGACATTCTTAACGAGCATCAGCATCAGTCGTGCAGTAACACTCTTTATGTATCAGTAAAGATACAACCATAATCTCTTTCAAATTCAGCTCTTCCAGTAGTTTTGCATGTTTTTCCTATATATTTGATGATCCTTTAAGAAGGCAGAGTATTACAATTACCACAAAGTTCCTATGCACTGTCTTCAACTGGGTAAACTATTTGCATTTGGTCAGAATTTGGTGAAACACTGGGTTAGTGTTTCTTCTAGCATGGGCTATGCTTATTTCAGCTAATCTGAATTCAGTTTACAATGACTGGACAAAATTGTATATATTCTGAGCATAATTTAACAAGACATAACACAGGTCTATTCTGAAACAGTCTGAAAAAGCAAGGATGGTAGGGAAAAACCCCCTCGAGTGATTATGTGATCTGAAGCTGACAGCACCTGGGTCATTTCAATGCTAAAGGAAGTAGCATCAGTCTTGCAAGTGTGCTAAGATGTCTCAAAATAGGTCATGAATAAAACGTAGAAATAAGGTATGGAACAATAAGAATGTATGTAGTTAAACGTAATACAACACAATTGAATCTCAGGCACCTCAGAAGGTACATTCATACATATCAGCAAACGTTCAGTTTTAAAGCTGCATGTTTCAAAATTGAACTGAATAGGTTCCCTTGAATTCACTACAGAGCTAATTCAAATGCCCTAATTCCTAAATTTCATTTTATGAGAGAACTTTATTTATCCTATAAGGTCTGTTAGTATCAGCTTATCATGTTCCTTTTGAACAGCCTAAGCATCTGGAAAGAAAATTCCTCACGGTGGTTGGAGTTTCATCCTGTTCTGTTAAAGCATCCAATACTTATAAGATCTACTAGCATCACTTACAGTGGTAAATGGCAGAGAGATCACAAAATATGGAACTAAAACAGGTTTCTTATCCTCTTTCTAAGAGATGGAGTATCTGAAAATATTTCTAATGTTTAAACCATTCTACCTCTGTCCTTGAGATGTCGGTACACTGAAACTCCTGTAAGACACCTTTTTTTTTTTTCCCCTTGTCACAGATTTGCTGCTAATAGTATACAAAAAGGAAGAAAGGATAAAGTCAGAGAGGAAGTGGAAGACTGCAGATGTTACTAATTACACAGTCCTGTTGTACACTTTTCCCAGTTTTCTATACTTATCAGCATTGGTTAGATGGAGCAATCCTATTATGAACTGAAACTAGCACTTACAGTTTTGTCTCTTGAAAGCCTCTATCATCTGCTATCAAATTTTTCTTCCTGCACTCCACAAAAAACCCACCCACAAAACCCAAAAAGGCACCACAGCAAATGGTATTTTAATTATCTCTGCAAAGAGCCCTATGTACGGAACATGGCCTCAGAACAAAAAAAAAGTCAAGTAAGGTCCTCTTTCTATGGAGGAAAGAATTAACCTTTCCTCCCTCATATGTGAAATTGTACTTGATACATTATTCAGCAAATTCAAGCAACATTTCTAGGTATTAATGACAACCCAGTGAAATGCTGAACTTCTTAATTAATATAAAGTAAGAGATATTAAAGACATCTTAATGATCCTTACTGTTAAAATTATCATCTAAGAAAGGTCACACATGGCACTTCTGCCACATCTCACACTAAGGAGGGTCACGGCAGCTGCTGCTGGGAGGACTGGCGACAGCAGGTGAGGCACCTGCAAGTTGCGAGGTGGCAATGCCTGCAGTCTGATGTGCTGTGCCACGGCCAGATCCCTTCAGGCTTGTCCCTTAGACACCAGGAGAGTCTCTCAGGGAGAAAAGTGAGGCCTTAAAAAATTGCAAATAAAGCAGCACATCTTCCCCAGAAGAAAACTTGTGGTTCAGGGAACCTGTATTTCATATTAACCATCCTTAGCTGGTGATAAAGTCATAGAATCATAGATCAGCCTTGGTTGGAAGAGACCTCCGAGATCATCAAGTCCAAGCGATAACCTAACACTGCCAAGTCACCACTACAGCATTTCCCTCAGCACCTCATCTACACATTTCTTAAATCCCTCCAGGGATGGGGACTCCACCACTGCCCTGGGCAGACTGCCAGTGCTTGACAACCCTTTCAGTGAAAAAAGTTTTACTAATATCTAATCTAACCCTCCCCTGGCACAACTTGAGGCCATTACCCCTCATCCTATCCCTAGTTACCCAGGAGAAGAGACCGATCCCCAAAGCCTGAAATTACAGGAGCAATTAACTTTTCATATGCATGCATTCAGTGCCTGCAACATGATATTCTTGTCTCTGCCATATCTTCTAGATACTTAGGTAATAAAAAATAGTGTCTTCAAGTGCCTACAAAAGTAGGCAAGCTGGATTTTGATGCAGTGTTAACTTGCATCTGACATGCTAAAGCAAAAGGTCATAACCAAGTGTAGAAAAACTGTGTAGCATTTCTTAGTCTGATGTGCAAGGTAAGGTAGAAGAAAAGATCTATCTCCCCTTGATTATTTAGTAATATCACATCATAGAGCTGTAAAATGAATATAGGCAGCACAGAGATCAATGAGCAGAAATTGTCAGAAACCCTTTTAGAAAGTGGCATGAATAAAAATGAAAGTCAAGGAACTGAATTCTGAATTTTTATCTATCTTATCAAGAAAGAAGTCATAGATGGCTTGTTGAGGAATCAATTATGGATGTAAGGTCCATGATCCAAAAGCTTTGTGCCAGTGTGATGAATCTTAAAGGTATGATAAATGATGATAATATTAGGAGGGAAATATGTAGCACAGGAGAAACAATAAAGTGAAAATGGCCTGTAGGATGGAGCCTCACTCATTTGTCACAGCTGCTACAGAAGACACAAAAATTGCCTGCTTATCCCCCTCCCTACCCCACCTCCCAGCCCCAGTCAGGTCCAGCTGCTTCTGTATTCTGGAAACTCTGCCTCAAGTAGATGTAATTTTAATATGCTGTTGGCTAACAGGCACCATCAGTTTTGGTAGCCTATACTTCCCAGGGAAATTTGGTCAGGTCCAGGCGTGGAAGTGAAGAAATGCACCAGATACATGCTGGAGGGACAACTGTAGTCCATCCCTGGACTTGAGATCTTTTCTTGTAAAACTGGTGGGTTCCTGTAATACAGACCATTATTCAAATATTGTCAGAGAATTATAGCAACTTATATAGCAGAAAAACCTGTATAACAGAAAAGCTATGGGGTTTTTTTATAGGCAGCCTACAAAAACTGTTAAAACAACTCGAAAGCACTATTAGGAAAATACTTTTGGAAACAAGAAGAATTGACAAGGATGAAACATTTTAACTGTCTTCTCCAAAATGGAGAAAAGTGGCTGTTGAGAAGGCTGTTCTATTCTGATTCATCCTGTTTCCTTTGTGCATTCATAAACTTCTACCTACAGATAGGTAAAAATTAATTTTTAAATCAATTACACCTCTGTTTCTTCATAAATCATGTATTTCCACACACTACAACAATGTTAGCTTTGTAAGTTGCATTTTATTAAAAGGCATAGTCCTCATTATAAATCTTTATTGCACTTGCCTACAAGCTTGCATTTTTTACTTTTGAACAGTATGATAGATAACAGAGGGTTGACTTTTATGACTAGAATGTGTCTGGGAACAGTAACATTGCCTTTGACTTAACGGAATATGCTGTTTTTTTCTCTGTTCACTAGTATCAGTTACCCGTTAACTATTCTCTTACTTCAGTGAAAACATTTTGGAGTATTTTGGTACAAAACAAAACCCCATCAATTTCTCAAGTAATGAGGACATAGGCCAAGAATATACAGAAGATTTTCATTCAAAGCCTTTACAAGGCTATCACAAGGTTATAGTGGCTCAATACCTACATACACTATGTAGAAAGGAAAAGTATCATTAGCTAAGAATGAGGGCAACCTTTAAGAGTTCTAACATTAATGGAGAGTAAAAAATTAAAGGTCAGAACACTCCCACACATAGTAGTTTTTGTTTCTTTGGTCATTAATTTATATGAACCTGAAGTAAGTTTTCTGAAATGCTGGTAACATTTGTTATGGAAGACTGCAGTTAATTTCAGCATTTGCTAAATTGGTGAGGCACTGTTTACACTCTAAAACGCTTCATTTTCATTCCACCTGAAATTTGAAACTTCTAAGTAAATTTCGCCTGATCTGATTATCAATTCTGGCAATTCTGAAATAGCCTTGTTCAATCAATAAATTATTTGCTGATTTGTACTTTATTTTGGGGGCCCAGTTCTGGGCATGAAGCTTTACCAGTGGTGACTGTGAATGGGGAATATTGTGGGAGCAGACAGGACTGGAAAATAACAGAAAATAGAACCTTTTTGTAGGAAACACATTTTCTTATACAATGAAATCTGAGTTGGATTTTCTTCTGGCAAAATTGCCTGAATACCATATTGCTTGTTTTTATCCTCTCTGTCAAAGGTAAGCATGGTTCTTTACAGCTTATGAATAGCAATAGACCAACAGAAAATATTTCAAAGTCTGAGCAACTAATTTCATTTCAACTAAGAACCTGATGTAATGTAAAGCCCCAACATCTGCTGCCATTCAACATGGGGGCAACAACAGATTATATTTGCTGCTGCTCAGCAAGGATAAAAATATGTAATTTCTGCAGTTTTGCAACTGCTACTGCTTTCATAGTCTCATTTCTTCTACCACAGAAATCCTACCTGTTGTGCAACTGGAAATTCTCCTGTATTTAGAATAGAGAATGTATAGACAGCACTGAACAGAAACACTCTCTCCTAAATTGTCTCTCTCAGCTCTGCCAGTCTTTTCTGCGTCTGATCTTACTGGTGTCTCAGTCAGTGACACTGCCTGAGCATCAGTACCCAAAGAGTAACAGTGATTAAATCCACAAGTGATTCACCACACTTCTTCAAAATTTCATTCAATTTTATTTGAAAAAATTATAAACTTGAAAACTAAATGTTCCATTTCTCAATGAAAACTGTTTTATGGGACCTATAAATATATCAGCTTTTGAATTTGACAAAAATAAATGGGCAACAATAATCTTGGATTTACTGGTGTATGATTTAAATTGTTTTACATTCACTATTAATGAAAAAAGTTATTTGCATATTTCTATAAGCTTTACAGCCCCTCTGAACACTTTCAGTCCTGAAAGATGAACTTGTGCTACTCTGGTCTTTTCTTTATGACTTTCTGTACTGCCAACCAAACTGCTTGAGGAGTTCCATTTCCAGTAGCAGAAGTACTGATCTCAATATATAACCACTTGAAATAAACAACTTCTTACTGTCTCTCCAAAAGACCATTTAATCCCTTTAAGATCATATTTGTAGTTGTTTCATGCTGCTAAAGAGAAGAGTCCAAGGATGCTACATTTCCTACCCATTATCTGTTGCATGGGTTGTCAGCATTTACATGTAGAACTCTGATCCTCACTAGGCAGAAAGGATTTGCACTCATGTGCTTGAAAGGAAAATATATCAGTCTCAGCTGTACAGTGTTAAGTTAGCAACATGCTAGTGAGATAACTTAGTGATTCTGTTAGAGATTGAAATAAAGCCCCCTGAAGTATATATGGTAAAGAGTGTTTATTACAATGAATTTGGAAGGAACTCTTAGGAATAATAACAAGATTTTTCAGAGAATAATCTTTGTTAAATTATGAGTCCTCCCCTTGTCTAAAAATCTGCCTTAACTCAAAAAATACCAATTTTTTTTCCATCCCAGGATATTAAGATTTTATAGGCAGCTGAACCACGATACTTTCAAATCAGGAAGATTATGTGGCACTCATGGCTGAGCTGGGAGCTGAAATTCCTCCAGTCATTCCCTTGTTCAGCCTGTTTCTGAAGTCTTGTGAAAGTTGGGCACTTGTTTTCCCATCTATTGCTTACCAGCTGGAATGAAGCCAAACTATAAGCATTAATTTATTTCTGACTTCTTAAGAGCAACTATGTCTTAGGTATAGTACAAGTCCCAAGGCCACCCAGGCACACATGACCAACAAAGTAAATGCACCCCTACTATAAGAGAATAAAGAAATCCAAACAAATGTTAGAGTTACATTAAGCCTAGAAATATTCCCAGGTTTAATGCCAATTTGTTTCAGTAAGTTTACATTTATGGGTTTTTTGTGGCATTACTTCCATTTCAAAGCCTGCTGCAGGCCATTTTTTCCTGTTTTGGTAGTCCTGTTTCTATATTCTGTAGATTAATTTAAGCTTTATCCTTTCTTCTGCTATTTAGGAAGGCTGTTCCCTTTTAGCCCATTATTAACATAATACATTTGAGGGACTCTGGTGTGGCTGTCTTTGCATACTAATTATTCTACAAGGAGGAACAAGGGAGATAAAATATACATGTCAATAATGAATGAGAAATTTAATTATATGTACAATGTTTCTGGAAATCTAAGTTGGGGGCAGGTATTTTCACATTCATCTTCAAAGCTTTTCTGAAAACACACTCCAGTAAAATTCACTCCTGAATGAAGATTATGAGAATGCTTAGACCTCCAAAAAAGGAAGGCATTAGAACCTTAATTTTTGGAAGTTGCCACTGACACTGAGGTGTTACTTGATGCTAATACCAAGGCAAGTCTTCAGATTCTGAGTTTTAAGATTATGTCTTAATTCTGACTGAAAACTGTCATAGCTTTGCTTAGAAACCTCTGATTGAATAAAGCTTGCCTTTATGGCCTGTTAATCTACCTTTAGAACACACCTTGCTTATTCTTGTGCCACTTCACTTGCTGAAAGGCTAGCAGGGTTCTCAACTACATTCCCAAGAGTGCATTTTTATATAGAAAATCTTACTGTGCCCTGATGAAGATTTAGATGTGCATTTTTTAACAGCAGGAATCTCAGATAATGGATTATTTCATTCACAAACAGGCAGAAGCCAGTGGTCTTCTTTCTTGAACGCTTATTTCCCTATAGATTGTTTTCCAGCATTTGATTACAATGATATGGCACTGTTAGCAACTAAATTATGATAATTTCAACAGAAAGTGGACAACTGAATTTCTCAGTAACTGAAGTCTTATGGCACCCAAGGGCAGTCAGGTGTGGAGTGGAGCACTATTAAACAGTGAGTGAAATTTCTCTCTTTTGTGGTTAAAGTTTATCTTTTACACAAAACTTCAACCTTTGGAAATAACAGAGCAGTAATCTTACTTTGAACCTTAATGTATGTTGTGGTTTTTTTAATTCTATTTCACTTGCATTTGGAGCAGTGGCTCAGTGGCATTTGTTAGCCACACTTCTCATTGCAATCCCAAAAGGACAAGCAGGAGCATTCTAAACTTTGTTTGCCTGCACTCTAATATGTCCTGAGCAGCTTACTGAAGATCTAATAATTATTTATACATTGCATGTAGGTCTCAGATATTTTGTATTCCAAATTAACATACACAAGAATATGCTCAAATTCAAAGTTAAGAAAAAATAAATAAGATCATGATAGCAACCTGTAGATCATCCCCAGTTTTCCACAAAGTTTTCTCCCTTTCCTTACCTCTTTTTTTGGACAGGCAGTACGTAACTAACCGGTTTTCTGCAAGTGTATCAGCTGCAGTCAGTATAAACGCATAATGCGAAATGCAGCACAAAGACTAAAATCCCATTGCAAGTGCTACCAGGGATTTTGTAAACACTTATAGATTAAACCAGAACTGCAACAGAATTCTGCAGGGATTACCATATCTGCAGAACTGGGCTGTAACCAAATATAAAGGATCATTACTTTCCACTTCTCCTTTACGAGCTTTAGACTACTTTGTAAATATGTGCTCAGAAGCACTGCCCTGAGCAAATACTGCATCTGTATCTACCACCTGAAGCATATGAATCTTGATCACCTTCAACCCTTCCTCCAATCTCCACATATCTTGTTTTCTTTGGGTTTATTAAATTAAAAAAAAAATATTTGATTATATTTACTTTCAGGCTATCCATTTTCTATCTCCTTCTGAATTTCCTAGTATCCCATTGTTCATAATTACAAATATCTATATGGATATAACTTTTTAATCTCCTGAGATGCAATTTAGTACTAAACTATGAGTTTAACATTCCATTTTTTATTACTCTTGTCAATTTTATGCACGTAACTTAGAATATCTGTTAAACTTGCAATTAATTTGAATCAGCTGCAGGCTATCAGTGTTTAAGAACTAGTGTCATTTACAGCTCCTCTTCACACCTGTGTAAAAACAAGTCTAAGTTGACCAATTTAAAGAAGGTTATTATTGAAATGCTTTACTTGATATGGTGATCTAATTCTATAGGAACTGTAAAGCTGAAGCAGAGGGTAAATGTGCTTGAAGACAGTAGTTTTATTCCCTCAGTAGGAAAAAAGGAGGACAGTGATGTGTTAATGGCGATGGTGCTCTAACATACTGAAAAAAATTTAGAGAATCACTGTGTTTAAGAGTTTTCTGATTTTACCATTGACTCTAAAATACAAAGGAAAAATATAAAACCTTTCCAATGTAGCATAAAGTTAATCTCTGTAAGGAGGTAATGAAGCTGCTAATGTTTGGCTAAGTATCATCCTTAGCTAACACATTGCTATGCAGGTAGAGAAGAAAAAAATGACTTACCACTGTGTCTCACACAAGTGAACATTTATTACAGCAGGGCAGCGAAGGCCAGTAAGAATATCAGTGAAATTACTCTGATGAGGGTTGCCATTACACAAGACACACTCAGGTAGTGAGGTGGATTATGAACTGGCTGAAGGGAAGAAGCCAGAGAGTTGTGGTTAATGGGACGGAGTCTAGTTGGAGGCCTGTGACTAGTGGAGTCCCTCAGGGGTCGGTACTGGGACCGGTGTTGTTTAATATCTTCATCAACGACTTGGATGAGGGTACAGAATGTATCCTCAACAAGTTTGCTGATGATACCAAACTAGGAGGAATGGCTGACACACCAGAGGGTTGTGCTGCCATTCAACGAGACCTTGATAGGCTGGAGAGTTGGGCGGGGAGAAACTTAATGAATTTCAACAAGGGCAAGTGTAGAGTTTTGCATCTGGGGAAGAACAACCCCATGTACCAGTACAGGTTGGGGGCTGACCTGCTGGAGAGCAGTGTAGGGGAAAGGGACCTGGGGGTCCTGGTGGACAGCAGGATGACCATGAGCCAGCAATGTGCCCTTGTGGCCAAGAAGGCCAATGGCATCCTGGGGTGTATTAGAAAGGGAGTGGTTAGTAGGTCGAGAGAGGTTCTCCTTCCCCTCTATTCTGCCTTGGTGAGGCCACATCTGGAGTATTGTGTCCAGTTCTGGGCCCCCCAGTTCAAGAAGGACAGGGAACTGCTCGAGAGAGTCCAGCGTAGAGCCACAAAGATGATTAAGGGAGTGGAACATCTCCCTTATGAGGAAAGGCTGAGGGAGCTGGGTCTCTTTAGCTTGGAGAAGAGGAGACTGAGGGGTGACCTCATTAATGTTTATAAATATGTCAAGGGTGAATGTCATGAGGATGGAGCCAGGCTCTTCTCAGTGACATCCAATGATAGGACAAGGGGCAATGGGTGTAAGCTGGAACATAGGAGGTTCCACATAAATGTGAGGAAGAATTTCTTCACAGTGAGGGTGACAGAACACTGGAACAGGCTGCCCAGAGAGGTTGTGGAGTCTCCTTCTCTGGAGACATTCAAAACCCGCCTGGACATGTTCCTGTGTGACCTGATCTAGGTATTCCTGCTCTGGCAGGGGGGTTGGACTAGATGATCTTTTAAGGTCCCTTCCAATCCCTAACATTCTGTGATTCTGTGTGATTCTAATTAAAAGCAGAGGAGACCCCTACATTTATGACAAAATCCCTAGAAGAGTTATTCTGCCTGCTTGACCTTCTTAACTCTCCTCTTAGCCAAGTGATTTTCCTTATTCAGGTTTGATTATTATCATTTTATGCCTAGCCTTGGCAGTTGAATCAATAAACGTACATGTGCTTCTAATAAGTTCCCTTACAAAACAAAAACAAGCTAGACATCTCAAAGCAAAAATACTCACATCGATTCTCTTTTGATTGCTATTAACTGTTACTGCACATTTTGTAGTGGTTACCTTACGTATCTTGCAGTTCTACAAGACAGCAGGGGGCCACATAATGTAAGACATCAGGAAAATGTCTGAACTCAAATGGGTTATAAAAGGTGGTCACAAGAAGAGAAGAGAGCAATAACATTTTTAAGGAAAAAATGTGAAAAATCATAGTGGCAAGTAAGCTAAGATTTAAAGATTTAAACTACCATAATATGAAGTGCCAATAAAAGCAAGTAACTTGAAAACCTTTAAGGTCTGCCAGTCACATAAAATTAAATACTACAGAAATAAGTGACACCATTGTGGAAATGTGATTAGATTATGTGTGGTAAGAAAAAGTCTTTTAACTGAGTTGCTGCATTCAAGCTTTTTTGCAAGTTAGCTATTTCCTTTAGTAAATAAATATTTGTTCAAGTCACATGTCCAAAATGACCACCATTGATAACTGACCATCATAAATGAGAAATAGCAACTATTTACAAACCTGGCAATTTTCTTAAGCTACTAAGTAAACTCTGAAGTTGGATAGACTGTAATCAATAAATACACTCCTGCAATTACTACTGTGAAATCAGTCAATGTAGAATATTATTACCATGGTTTCCAAGAAGTTATGTGTTAGAAACTCCTTCTAAGAGAGACCTACTCTGGCATATTAAAAGGCCCTACGAAACCTGTGCACCTCTCAAGTGTGATTTGTTAGTATACATGAGGACTCTTAACAAAAAAATACATCCTCTCATTTTCAATCCTTCATCCTGTCTCACTCATTTAACAACAGTCTTTACAAGCAATGCAAGACCTGAAAAGAATTGCTATACATTTCTTTGCCATGCTCAAATCTTCCACAAGGTGATGCAGGCTCTATTTGTTATTTGTGATGAAATTGGCATTGCTTCAAGAGATTTACCTACTTTTCAGAAACTGGTTCAATGCAGTGATTTTCTTAGATAGAGTCAGCAAAATACATATTTAACACATGGGTATATGGTATCTGTTTACTTATTTTAGAAAAATAAGTATGGATATGTTAAAAAAAAAAAAAGAAAAAGTGATTCAACATAAACACTGGCTAAAAATAGGGGAAAAAAAAAAAGTCAAACCAAATGACAAAAACTCTATGCAAAGCTCTGATTTATATTGTACTTTCCTGGAATCTGGAGAACATGCAGAATATACTAAAAAAAAATCTGAGCACTTACTGTATGCTAAGGTGGATAAGTCTTCATGACGAATTGAACAGAGCTACAGGGAAAAACAATTGCTGCCTTATGTTGGAGCAACAGAAAACCTGCATCTTCTAAGAGATATGAGATGTTGTAAGCAGTTGTTCTGGTTTGACTAAACCCAGACACAAACCTTGACAGAAGTAATGAATAACTTATGTCTTTGAGGAAGAAGTATGATATAACCAGAGACAAAAATATTCTAAAAATTCTGTTGGTAACAGGTTTCTGAACAAAGAATTGTATAATCTTTGGAAAAACCAGGTATCAAAAGACTTAGAGCCAAACAGAACACTACTGTTGGTATTTTGATGTGATCCTCATAAAAATTGAAGAGATTTAGTGCTCTATTTCTACTCAAAATGGAGATAACAACACTAAGTTATGAGAAAAAGTGAACTGCAATCATGTTCTGTATGATGTGGCCTCATAGTCCAGGTGCTATTTCTGCTTGTAACTTCCACAACTGGTGAGTATCTGTACAGGATTTATTTGAAAGTTGAAAAAAAAATAATTGGCTAGCTACTCCATTCTACTGCAATTGCAAAAGCAGCACTTTTTGACATTGAAAGAGAAAGCATTTGGTCTGAAAACATAATGGATTCCAAACATTATTTTTTTTTCATAAATATCTTATTAATTTTTGGCCTTATTCTAAAATTTAAAATAGAATGATGACCATTTTATTTATTTTCTTGCAGTTGTAAAAAGTGGGCACAGGTAACTATTTAAACAGTACTTAATCATATTTACCTAAAATGTTTTAAAAATATTTCCATATGATGTGCTGTGTTTTTACTAGGCAAGTACTAAGTATACAGTATACCAAATTAAATGTATTTCTTCCATGCATTATATTTGTTCACATTTACATAAAGCTTCATAAAGTCATGTCATTTGTTTAACTATAAAAATAGCATGTAACTTTAGCATGAATAACCAAAATACATTAATTTTAGCAATGAATTATCATTATAAATGAATGTTTAATTCTAACAATTCTATCTCTTCTGCTACCATTCTGTGTTATTGTTTCTGCTCTCAGAATATACCAGGATAATACTCTTTGTCCAAGTATGTCCTATAAGGGTTAAAATACTGTCTCTCCTATATAGATGGAGACTCCAAGATGGAAACAGTGCTCAACAAGTCAAATTTACAAATATAAACCAGATGTAAATCCAAGTACCTTTCCAATTTCCAACCTATACTATCCTTCCAATGGGAAACATTTTCAGACAAAGCTCATCTCATACTTACGTCTGTGGTTGAAAATAAACCAATTCTGTGGTGATTTATCATCACAAAGCACAAGCAAGTCCTTTGTTACATAATGTTTTCAGCTTCTCAGTTTCAATAAAAAAGTGCAACCGAGCTTCAAATTAAAAAAAGTCTTCACAGACTTCAGTAAGAAATGCAACGAAAAAGTGAAACATTTAACACAGAGAATTATATGACAGTAAAATGTTAATAGTGGAAAATAAGGACAGGAAATATCTTTCTTAGAAGTTAAAACAGCCTTCCAGTGTTAGAAAGCAAAAATGTTGCTAAGGAAATGTGGTAGGCTGGGAAATTGTTAAGCAAAACTTGAAAAATCCCTGATAAAACTGAAGCGTAAAACCACTTGTGTTTTAAAAGGTCAAGAATTGGTACTGTTTTGATCAGTGAAGAGGAACTAATACTATTTTAAATTTCCACTAGATTGTATGTTTTATATATATTTAATCTGATGAATGAAAGAAAGCAAGTGTCAGAGGAATCTGATTTGATGGCACTGCATTGGAGTCTGTAATTATATTGTCATGTCTGATGACTTTCCCAGTTCTCTGATATGGAAAAAGTGACTCTGGTTATTTCATTCCTTGGAGGAGTTGGCATGACTCAATGAACCTGTTGAACTTCTGCAAACTAGGGAAAAAAGAACCCAAGTGTTAATATATTTCACAAAGGATCTTCTTTTTTATTTTTTTTTTTCTGAGAAGTATCAAGCATCGTGTATACCACATCAACATTCAAAAAAGCTTGATGGCTGTGATAATATTTTCACAGCTGAGAGCACAGTGTTTCAATACCAACAATTCACATCAACCCAGAGTGGGTACTTATTTTTCCTAGTGCACTCAATGTCACGTAGTAATTCTGCAGGAGTAAAAGAGACAGAACTGGACAGATGGACAAATAAAAATGTTCACGCTGCCACAACTACAAAATCAATCAGTACAGGTCAGTTTGACTGATTCAGTGAGACAGTTGATAGAGAAAGAACTGTAAAGTTGTTAGGTATAATTCTATGAAGAATAAAATTAATAAAATAGCAAAAAAACACATAAACATTACTCGTGGTGCAGCAAATCCTTTGCCAAACTTACATATGACTGATTCAATGTACTGCAATCAGATGAGAAATACCATCTGGTCTATATTTTGATACAGGCATTGTTTTTTCTATGAGTGAAGACACACCTACAGGCTTGTAGGGTATTAAAGAGCTCAGATTATCAGTCAAAAGTAGCTATGAGGTCACAGTAGTGTATTTCTTCCCACTCTTGTCTTAGAATTTGAAATCACTGTCACGGGACAGGAATAACATAGAAGTCATTTTTAACTAAAATTGTCTCACTTCCCCAAGAAGCAAGACAATCTTTATTGAAACTGAACAGACAGGGTCTGACATTCACATTGCAAGACCCATGGCCGTATACACAAGTTCCAACACAGGGAAGTCCAATGACATAAGGAAAAAAAAATCACCATGAGGACAGACAAACACCAGAACAGATTGTCCAAAGAGGTTATCGAATCTCCTTCTGTGGCAATTTTCAAATTTTAACTTGCCAAACAATCTGATTTAACCTCTGAGTTGTCCAGGCTCTGAGTGGGGATTCTGATCAGATGACCTTCAGAGTTTTTTTTCCAGCCTAAATTACTATACAATTCTATGAAACTATCAAATGAAAGAAGTGGGAAGTGATGGTTTAGTGAGACAATAAAAAAGCTGACAGTTATTCTGATTTCAAATGCCAACTTGCTGAGAATTCTCTGCTTCCTCTCCATGAGTTTTACTGAAGAAGTGGTCAATAATGCCAAGGAAGGAAGATATTCACAAAAAATTATTTTTTACATCACTCCTATTGCAAACATGGTATGTGAAGCCTACAGCCTTGGTTTAGATTAAATACTCAGTAGGGAACTAGTGAATCAAACAGGGCAGTATCGCAGAGCACCACCATTTCCTTGCCAGCTGTGAAAGAAAGATGTTTTCTGAAGACTATTTGAGTATGGAGCAAAGGCAAAGAATTCAGGTAAGCCATGAATCCTTCTGGGGTTTTAGTGTACGTTGTTGCACAACAACCTGTCACAGCAGTAGCTAAATTCTCTGAGGAATGGGAAAAGTAATGTCCTCTGAGGCAGAAAAGCAAAAAGTCATCCCCAGTCTCAAACAGACTGTCCAGAATGTATTGAGTGTACTAGTCCTTCCATGACTCCAGGCAGGATGATTTTCCTGTCAGGCACAAGTATTAAAAATCAGTGCCAGCTTCCAAAACTGCCTCTTTAATGTCTGAAAACCAAAATTATTTCTCTAAAAGAACAAGCTCCTGGCACCTTATCAAATACCCAGACTTTATCAAGAAGAAACAAAATATTATCAAAGTTGAGCATATGTAGAAAAAAAAAATAAAAATAGTTTGGAGCATTTACATATTATGGCTGCAAATAAGTTAAATACATAAGAGAATACTGCATAAATAAGATTATGAAACTAGAATTGATTTTAAACCTAAGTATTGCAGGACACAGCCATTTTGTCATGGCCCTTCAGGCTCACATATATGCAGTGTTTCCAAAATTTAGTATTTTCCCCAAAGTTCAATGAATACATTTAAAAAATCATTTGTAAATTTGCCTAAAACAAAAAGGAACTGGTGCTAGTGGTTGTAACTCTGTTTTATAATGAATATTTGAAAGCGTGTACACTGCTGCTAGTATTCATGAAGCACTTGAAAATCCAACCACCTCTTCAGGAGTTAGCACAACATGTGCACTTTTTAATTACTGAAAATGTTTACAGCATCTATGCGGACATCAGAAGCAACAACACAAAGGTGAGGTACTTAAACATACAAGGCTGTGGTCATCTGATCCTGGCTGGACATCAACTCTATCACTCCCCTCAGCTGGAGAGAAAATATAACAAAAGGTATAAGCCCTGTCGAGGTAAGGACAGAGAGAGATCACTCACCAGTTACCATCACGGCAAAACAGACTCGACTGGGGGAAATTAATTCAATGTATTACCAATCAAATCAGTGTGGGCTAATGAGATGTAAAACCAAATCTTAAAACACCTTCCACCCATCCCTCCCTTCTTCCCAGGCTCAACTTCACTCTGGATTTCTCTACGCCCTCCCCTCGAGTAGCACAGGGGGATGGGGAATGGGGGTTGTGGTCAGTACATGACACGCTGTCTCTGCCGCTCCTTCCTCCTCAGGTGGGTGTGTCTTGGAGCTGGCTGGCGTTGGCTCTATCAAACATGGGGGAAGCTTCTAGCAGCTTCTCACAGAAGACATCCCTGCAGCTCCCTTACTATCAAAACCCTTGCCATGCAAACTTGATACAAAGGTGCATAACACAGCACATGATGTAAAACTTCTGTCATGAACCAGCAGCCTAAATAATTTTAATCCAAATTATAAAATTCTAAATAAAATCACAGAAGTATCCAGAAAGCATTTCTTATTCAAAAGTGAGGCTAAATTTACAGAGCTATTATCTTTTGTAAATGGTTCTGTCTTAGCCATCACCCTCATTTCAAGTGCTTACTGCTTGGCTATTTTTTTTTTCAACAAGTAAACATAGTCTGAAAATCTACCCCACTTATTTGTTGAGAATATGTATGATTTGAAAAAAAATCATAAAAGGAAAGAAATCAAGAAGGCCAAAGACAACTGATTGGTACTTCCTTTCTGCTTGTCTTCATTGAGCAAAATTTCTTAGGAGAGCGGATGAGGAATATAGGGCGTTCAGTGCCTTTGAATATCTGTGCTTCAGGGCCTCCATTTATTTAGTAACAATTCCAGTTTGGGATCCTAATCTTAACTTCAGGTGTAAAGTATGGTTGACTGAATGAACTGGAAGGGCTAAAATATATGTCAGTGTTAGGGAGACAGGTGAGCTTTAAGGGCCTGTCATCTTCAGTAAATTCTTATTTCCCCTCAGGACTGAAATGACCAAAGAATTCCCCTCAATCCTCAGGAAGCTGCCCAGAATCTCACTCTTCTTCTCTCAGGCCACATGTAAACAGGCCACTTTAGACCTTCACCTTAGACGTGATTAAATAGTAAATGCTATTTTCCCTCTTATTGCCACTTCTAAAATATGCAAGTGCTATACGAACGCCATGACAATACTGACAGCTTATTTCAAGGTAATAGAAGTATTGTCACTGCCTCCTTAATTCCAATTATGGACACTAGCACTAGCTTCCACTCCTGTTATGCCACATGAATAATTATTCTGTCTCTGCACTGCTTCTATTCTGCCCATTTCTGCAACTTGGCTGAGCTGCATTATCTGGCAAACAATGACCGTTGCCTTCCAAGTTTGGAACGAAGACTAATGTGTTCCAAGTGTCAGGATTTCATTTGTTAGTATTGCATCTCTAACTCAAAGGATTTATCCACAGATATGTTGAAACTTTTCATCAAAGCAAGCAGTGCTTCTTAGTATCAATCTTGGATTGTAGAATCCATCTATACATATGATTTCGGTAGCAAAATCTGATCTGCTTCTTCAATCTTGCATTTGCTAATAGAATTCTAAAATGCAGCAAATAAAAACAAAATAAGTCAATCAAAGTGACACTGCAGCTCCACACTGTAATTCACATGCAATTGCCCTGTCATGCATTCTAAGGATTTGTCATAACATCTTGATATTGTATCATGCCTTGATACTAACTCCCAATAACAAAGCATATTTGAATGCTGCTTCTTTCATATCACCATGTCATTTAAAGTAAAATAAAGCCTGTATTCTTCCTGGTTCATCTGTTTGTTTTCCTGAATTAGCAATAAAACTACCACAAGTGGTAAATAACTTAGAATGAAATTTAAGGCACGTTAATTTTTAATGATTTTCCCACAGTTCATTTTAATTTGGCTGTATGCATCATTTGCCTTCTTAATTTTTCAGTTTAGTGAATTTATAACCAAACAATTCTATAATGTTTCTTTTATAGGGGAAGATATCGAGTTAGTCCTTTCTTGCATGGAAATCATTGATAATTTTTTACAAGTTAAGTCATAGGTAGTGCAAGAAGATTAACACAGAATGCACCCTGTTACATTTAAATACATGATTATTTTTGTCTTCTACAACCTCTCTTCTTGTTGAAGGTAATTACTTTTGGGTCTACTATATTAACCATAATTAGCAACAAATGTGTGGGAACATGCATTTAATTTGTAATTAAATGGTATTTATCAAGTCAAGCCTATTAAGTCGTCAGCAGTTAAAGGAAAAGTTCTTCTGTTAAATCTGTGATTTTAAGTTTTCAGTATTAATCTAATATTGCACTGGTTTTCTAAACTCTTTCTGTTCACAAATTTATACTAGAGTAAGTAGGCACACGAGTGGCAGAATAAAAATCTTTGAGGAAAAAAACCCTCATACAATAATGATGAAAATTTCTTGAATGTCCTTTTTGCTCTCTAGTGCAAAATAAATAGAAATCAAGATATCAAGAGCATTTATCTAGTTGTACAAGCATGACTTACAAGAAGACTTCACTCCATTTGAGCCTATTCTTACGAAATTGCATCTGGCACTCGGCTGCAAGAACTTCTATTTTGACAGCTTGAAAGTACATAATATTGCATTGTTCGGGGTGAAAGTGTTTTCTAATCAGTAAATTTCCCTGTTACATATTCCTGTCTGCACTTGTCAGCTTCTTCCGATCCATACAGCCCTTTTACTCCTCAGGCAGCTGTAGAATAGTATTAAATGCATTAAAGAGAATCAAATCTAAAGGTCTCCAAGAAACAGTAATGTTGGTTCGCCTGCACAGCAGATGATACCCGAATGCTTCCTTGAGAGTCTTTTTGTCAGCATTATTTTTATTTAAAAGTTCCAACCCTCAAAACAAACCCAAGATCCTTCATTGTTATGTTTGCTGTTCCTCTTCAGAAATTATAAAGTGTAACAGATAGTGAAAACAGAAAGATGTCCAAAGTGGTAGTTTGAGCTTGTAGCTGATAGATATTAGGAAGAAATTCTTGACTGTGAGGGTGGTGAGACACTGGCACAGGTTTCCCAGGGACATTGTGGCTGCCCCCTCCCTGGAAGTGTTCAAGGCCAGGCTGGATGGGGCTTTGAGCAACCTGGTCTAGTGGGAGGTGTCCCTGCCCATGGCAGGGGCGCTGGAATGAGATGTTCCATATATATACTGGAGATATACTATGATGATATATCTCCAGTAAGCTACATCCCTAGGTAGGTATCCTATTTTCTGTTCCTGATATTTTACCAAACTTTGATCTTTCAAAGTGTAACTGGAAAATTACAAAGATATTTAGGAAATGCAAAAAGGGAACAGAGAATAGTAAAAATGTGACACTTCTGAGAACTAAAAAGAAAACAAAATTCTGTTTCTAATAGGAAAACAGATAACTCTAAATTGTTTTTATTTTATTACACATTCATTTGAATTTCAAAATGAAATTCTGAGCAAAAATTAAGTCTGCTATAGTGAGACAAGACCAGTTTCCATACTTTCTCATATTTTTTCCTACTTCAACATTTGTCAAAGTTGACCCTTTTCTTGAGAAAGGATTTGACTTTGATGGACTGTTTTTGGTTTGTTTGGGGTTGTGTCTGTTTTTTTTTTCCCAACAGACAAGTATCTTATAACAAAAATCTGAACCAGCTTAAAAATAAAAGGTATCATAGACAGCATCTCTCCTGTATGAGTATAGTGCAGTTCTGTAACCAGGCATGGAATGGTAGAACACGTTCCTCACCAGGAGTCCTGCATGGAGGTTCAGCTCCAGTGAACGCTTTGGGATTATTTCTAATCTGCAGATTGATTTGTCATGTTCTGCAGCAGCACCTTTGAGCTCTGAAGACTGAAAGGAAGGATAAAATGTAGTATTCTCATAAATCTTGACAGTTACTTCCCATCTTAAAATTTTTCCACTGTGTACTCAAAATTCCCTGAGTCAAAACACTGAGGAACATAACACTGAACTTTACAGATCCAATCTGCTCTGCATGAATAGTCACACAACATTCATTAAAGCAAATTCTCTAAATTTTTCTTCAAGCATACAATTTGTGGCTTGGTTATACAACAAAGAATTAGGCTAAGCTTGACTTTCTGATGCTTATCCAAATACAAACTCTAAAAACCTTTAAAGATTTCTTATCAATCACTAGTTTAAACTCTAAAAAATCCAGCCTAAGTTATTTTCAAAACCAGGTCTGCTGTAAAATTTGGCAGAGCCATTGTCAATGTCATTAAACAATGTCAGTTAGCAATATTTCTAAACGAGATTTTTAAGCCAACATAAATAATTGACTTCCCAACAACCAAATGACGTAACAAAGACCAAAGTCTTATGACCCTTGAAGAAACAGATAATGATACATCACTGAACCTTTTTTACAAGTCATATTAAGTACTGCACGCTTTAGAATTAAGCGTATTTAAAACAACATTTATTAAAATACATAAGTTTCAGAAAGATCAGCAGTTATTTATGTATTTTTGAGGGATTTTGTACATATACGAATACATTTCACCCACAGCTGCATGTGTTTACATGTGCGTACATATGTACATATGCACATACACATGCATTTATAAGCACATGTGTACATGTGACAGATTGTCCTGCAGGATCTAAACAACTTCTCATTCTTTCTGCTTCCACCTCCTTATCCTCCAAGCAACACCTATTAGTACCGTGTCACACTGCCTAGTGATGCTGACGCTCTTAGAGCCCTGAAAGAAAAGTATCTCTGGACAGCATATTTCTAATGGGTTTTGTCTGCTCCAGAACTGCACAGGCTTCATGATGTAAGTGGAGAGCAAAGGTAAAATGTATTATTTCCAGAGCCATCATGTTCACAGCAGAAGGTGTTCCTAACGTAGAGTGAATGGTTTGGTTATTAATGTTTGAAAATTGGATCGGTATAGGAAAACCATTTTTTGTAACACATTTAAAACTGAAATTCATATAGAATCATACACTGAAAGACATAACAATTTATAAATGGCTACAAAGTAGCTATTATAAAGTCTTCCATCATTGAGTCCCTTATTAATCTCTCAATAGTACAACACAAAATGTGTCAATGAGCTATTAAAGAAAAAAAATTCCAACATTCCATTCTACCAACAAACTCGTGGAGTATTTAAGCAGCTTCGTAGTGTAACAGTGTAGGATGTCAAAGCAGCATGTTGAAAGTTACTGAAATGTATCAGAAAGGGGCAGGATTATTACAGTCTGATGTACTTTAGGGGTTTTCTATGATGGATTCAGCTCTGCAGGCACTCACTCATGACTTCACTTAATGATCTCTGTACTGCTACTGAAATCAAAGATGTGAACAATAGGAAGGCATCTACGGGATCACTATTCGAGCATCCAGCTTTCCAGGACAGGCTGGTATGCAACATGTAATTAAGCACCTGCATGAATTTTTCTTCAGCTTCAATGCTTAAATTTGGCTCCTACATCTATACAAGCGACCTAATTTTTAACTATGCTGAGCACCTGCAATTCCCAACAATTTATGCAATCAATCATCATTAAATTGTATGAAAATACTGATGAAACCTAAGTTGCCTGCAGGCATTTATTTCTGCTCATTGTTATGATTAAAGCAATAGCATTTACTCTCAGAAACACTAAGGAACAAAAATACATTTTTAAAATGCTGAAAAGTTGCATACCAGTGTTAACTTTGTTTCAGGAGAGAGGAAATATTCTTATGTTACTTGACTATATTGTATCACTGAACAATGAAAGGGATCATATTTTCAAAATTTAAAATGGCACAAATACATAAGAGCATTAGTAGAATCTTGAAATAAGGTATTTTTGGACTGCCATACTTGGACTGAGAGAGACATGCTTGGAACAACAGGACAGACTATGGCTCAGCTTTCTTAAGAACTGCCATCACCTTCTCTCCTCAGCATTTCAGCGCACTGAATTGCTCTTTTCCCTTTGGTGAAAGCAACCAGAGAACAGACAGAAATGTGGACCACGAAAATGTCTCAGGTATTCAGCTTATGGAGGGGCACTGTTTTCTATTAACTGGACTGTAATGTATTCCTTAGAATAGGGTCATACCCTGAAACATGAAACATTCAAACAAGAGGTTTTGACCTGAAAATGCATCTGTAACGGGTGAAGGATATAGATATGTATTCCTACATCAAACAGTGCTGTTTCTACATTTTCTAATTCTCATGCATGTATGTTTCAACTGATAAAACAGAAAATTGAAAATGGACTTTTCCAGGTCCCTGGGAAAGCAGTTTTTCAAAGCATGAAATGCATACGTGCGACACGTGCAGTTTTAGTAGTAAGACCCTATGCATCCCCATATAGACCTGATAAGAACCCATTTCCTTGGTGATGTGAGAGGCTGACTTCTCTGAGACAGCCTGAGAAGTTAAGTGAACAAGGAGGGTTAATGAGTGGTTCAAACGCTCTTCATTCAGGTGTCTGAATACCAGCACATCTTGGTCCTTGTGGATATATTCTGAATACGAAAACAAAGTTAATGACATTTATTTACACCTATGCTGACATTTTTCTGTATGCAGAGGAAAATCATCAACATATTTTCCTAAAGGTCAAAAGCCTTTGCATAATATATTTCACTGCATGGAATGGATACCCTCTGATATAATTCAATTGCTGTGTTTACCATGTTTTACCCCTAAAAGACCAAGTCTTTAACCTTTTTAATATACTGGTTTATTTTCTTTCTTTTATTTCCCATTTTTTAGACCCAACAGAGGAATCATATTTTTTATCAACTCCAGGATGTAGCAAATATTTACTGTTCAGCTTGAGTGGACATATTTTAGTTTTCATGGTTCCCCATCCAGTTTCTCCAAATAATTTAATCTATTGTTATGAATATTAGAATTAATGGATATTCATGCCTTGTATGCCTTCAAACCAGCAATATTCTTCTTGCTTCTCTGCAAATTTCCTTATACTTTCATTTTTTTAGATATTAAAGCCACCACCAGTTTTTCCCCTCATGTAGATGGAGGCAGCACTAAGGATTTTTTAATTCACACAACATTTTTCTTTAGGGATATCACTTCCATGCCGTTGTTTCTGAAAAAGCAGACTGCAGCAAAATGTTCTGTAATAAGTAAAATATCAGGGGAAAAGATTTGACGGGGTATGAGTACAGGGATGGCACTAGATATTTTTATTTTAATCAGTTATATTGTGCAGGATGATATTTCTAAGTCTGCTGTGATATCTGCTGTTCAATCACAAAGTCTGTCATAATCAACTCTTGCATATAAAACAAGGACAATCTTATTTTGGATAGCTCAGAGACAGAATTTAGCTGAGATCAGAATTTAACAGAGAGAAAAAAAAAATGTAGTAGAAATAACACCTTTTACAATACTTGTTACCCTCACCAATTTTAATTTAAATACAGAGGATTAGTTTACAACAGCTTTAAACTCCATGTTTATTCTTTTGTATTATTAGACTTTGTCCTTTACTTATTTTATTTCATTTAATGTTTCTTATTTTAGGATTTTTTAAACATTTTTATAAGATATATAATGTAGTATTATTTTCTAAGGAGTACACATTTAACAAAGCTCTTTGAAGTCATTTTCTCAAAGTGCACAGAGAAGCTTGTCACATACACTGCCCTTCTCTATTAAAACCTAAGTACAATGAAGCTACATTTGCACATTTTCGTGAAAACAAAGCAACAGTTAGTTCATTCAGCCCAAGACACATTCTGGAGAGACCATACTGTTCTGGGAACACTGAATGCAATAATTAACTAGTGGCTGAAGAACTTATCAGGGCCTAGACATTAGGTACAACTCTCAGGCTGGACTGGTCCTCCACAAATGCCCAAAATGTCTGTGCCAAACACTGGTGACTTCTCCCTCTGCCAGTCCACAGGTTTTTGTTGCAAAGATAATTTCTGTGATCGTTTTCAGTGACAAAGTTAAAGGCACCTGACTTTAAACAAAGCTTGCTCTTTCCACTAATTCTTCCCTTCTGCAGGGTACGTGTGGCAGTTACTATGGTAATTGCTTTGGGTTTACGTAAGAGTGAAAGTACATGCATTAAACTGATACTATTTATAAGTGGCTAAGTTACCTGGGCCCTGACTGCGCTTAAACAAGTGGTTACACTGGGACAATATTTACAGACTCTTGAATGAATGAATGTATATTAAGTGATTTCTCATCTGACTTCTCATCTAAAGCTGTTCCTTGACAAGGAATCACCTAAGAATCACCCCTTCACCAGAGGGGGAGAGAAAAGATTTAAGGGCATAATAAGATAGTTTCACTCTGTCTTAGAATTTAGAATCATATAAACACAGTGTAATCTCCACCAAGCCTGAATAAGCAGAAAAATAAGTACATATTTGAGTTCCCACATGACAAAGCAGAATTAATCTTACAGAATAACAGAGGGAATTTCTTCAGAGGACATGCATCTTCCCACTGACAGACAGTAGTGACACTGGGCACGCTTCTAGAACTGGGAGGATAATGAGTTAGAGTTACAAGGAGACATGTGAAAGCAGTTAAAGCTTTTTCTCTTTCAGATAGAAACAAAAGGGTATGTAGGCTTGAACCATCCTTCAGGTTTCTGAACAGTGGTTTGGATCAACAGAGATTTTTATATAAAAATAAGGATCATAGGGAGGTGTTACACTCAAAAGCTTGCTGTGGGCTAAAAACATATCTTATATGTAAAGCCAAGAATTTACTGGTATTATGCCTGAAATGTTAATAGTTTTGTCAATGAACTGTTATTACAGGAACAAAAAAGGAGAGAATACTATAACAGAAAAAAGTCTTAGTAATAGAGGTAAAATTGTTATATACACATGTCTAATATCTACGGGTTATTTCTGGTGTCGTTCATTGCCCCTCTGAATACTAAAATCAATCACTTTGATGTGATGGGCAACAGGTATACAGTGACTTCTCAGCATGCCTGAGTCTCCTTCTTTAGGAGGAGTATGATGTCAATGCTTTCTTCTTCCTCCTCACTCTAGGATGTGCCTGGGGTCATTTTTGGATATTTGTTAACACATTTTTACACCTTGATCTTTTGTCATTGGTATTCAAGGTGGCACTACATCCAAAGGTACTATATAAGGCATGCTTTACATATGTTACATGGTGGCCTTTTGTCTTCTTCATTGTCTTAAAACCGATTGTACTCAGTTCCATATCTGTATTTCTATAACTGACCATTGCTAACTACAGTGTTAGTCTGTTCCCCTTTTCCTACCATTCCATGCTGTACTCCTCTACACTGCATCCCATATCCCCATTGTAAAAATCATGGCTATACCACACTAAGATAAGAAAAAGGAAATGCAACATCCTGCATCTTGGAAGGAAAAACCCCAGGCATCAGTACATGCTGTGGGCTGACCAGCTAGAGAGCAGCTCTGCAGAGAAGGACCTGGGGGTCCTGGTGGACACCAAGCTGACCACAAGCCATCAATGCACCCTTGCAGCAAAGAAGGGCAACAGCCTCCTGGGCCGCACTATAAAGAGGATTGCCAGGAGGCTGAGGAAGGTGAATCTTCCTCTCTGCTCAGCACTGGAGAGCTCATGTTTTATGTGCTGGGTCCCACTCTCAGCTCCTCACTACAAGAAATATATGGACATATTGGAGAGAGTGCAGGGTGCAGGCTCAAAAAGATGATGAAGAAACTGAAGCATCTGTAATACAAGGAGAGGTTGAGAGAGATGGGACTGTCCAGCCTGGAGAAGAGAAGGCTCAGACTGGAACCTTATCAATGTGCATAAATGTCTACTGAGAGGTGTAAAGAGTCACAGCCAGACTCTTCTGAGAAGTATCCAGTGAAGAGACAAGAAGCAATAGGAACAAAATTAAATACAGAAAATTCCATCTTAATGTAAGACAACATTTCTTTTTACTGTAAGGGTGATCAAACATTGGAGCAAGCTGCCTGGAGAGGCTATGGAGATTCCACCCTTGGAGATATTAAAAAATTGACTGGACATGGCCCTATGGTCCTAAGCAACCTACTGTAGCTGACCCTGCTTGAGCAGGGGGTTGGACTAGATGGCTTCCAGAGATCATTTCCAACCTTCATGAGTCTGTGATTCTGTGAGAAGCAAAACAAATTAGGCATAGCCACCTGATTGCTAGGAAAATTGCTATGACACCTAAACAAGCCAAAACAAATTTCCAGATAGTTCAAGACAGATTCAGACAAAGTAAGCTTATCAAACCCCAGTTTGGAGGGTCTGCAAATCATACAAAGCTTATGATCTGTTCCTAATGTAGGCAATACTCCATTTACTGGGCCACTGAGGTTTTCTTTTGCTTTCATAAAAACCCAAAATTGCAGGTGTAGATAAATAATATATGAGCCTCACCTCAAAAATTTAATTTCCTGTGTATTTATCTTCACGGTACCTGTAGGATGCTATACAAAATGACCTTTGCTTCTTTTTAATCAGTTTTATTTAGTGGCACATGTTTATCCGTTGATCAGGAATTATCTGTTTGCATTGAATAAACCCTCCTTGGATCAGCAAGAGGAGTATAAAACATTTAGTTATTAACATATCAGTATTTTTGTATTTATAGTTGCTATTTAGTATTCAGGCATTGCCCTCTTCCAGGTTTTTTTACCCATTTACTCCAAATCAAACAAAATTAGGCTTATGAAAAAGGAAGAACTGATGGGCTGACCGTCCTGTTGTGCTTTAGGGCAGCGTCTTTGCATCTGTTTAACAAAAGGGACCTAACCATGAGATACGACAAAGGCAGAAAAAAACACCTGTACTAAAAAAGAACTGGAAGCAGAATTCTGACCACAAGCACAAAAAACCCTGTTTTCTCCCCAGTTACCCTTTCCATAACTTGTACACTACTACTGCAAAACTGAAAGGCTGATTTGTTGTGACAGCTATGTATGGGGCAGACACTTGCTTATGACCATAGTAATGATCTTCAAAATGACCTTGACAGGTTTTGTCCAGCTGTGTGAGGCCTTGGGTATTGCTTTAAATAACCTTTTTCCTTGCACTGCAGAAGGGCAGAGATTTACAAGGGATAGGTAACCAAAACAACAGTGTTAATGCAATCACATGTAATCATCTGACCACACCATTAGAAAGTTCTCCAGTATGCATATCATAATCCTCTGAGCATTACATCTTGCCTTCTGCCAGATTAGTTTTTTCATGCTGTTTTATAGTAGAAAAAAAAATGAATTTTCTTGATTTAAGATTAATAAAATATTGACTCTACCATGCTGAGTTTCACAATCCTTAAGAATTTCACTGTGGTTTGCATTTTATTTAATTCTCGAAAGTTAGCATTTGTTGCAATGAATTTAAGCTCTGTTCCAGTATATGTAAAAGCTTAATCCTACAATGTGTTTTTAACGTCTACCTTCTAAATAGGAAATGGTCTAATTAAATCCTTACTTCCAAGTACTCACACAAGATAACTTTTTGAAATCTTCACATATGTCTAAGCAACTTTAAGTAAATAATCCTGAAATGTAGTAAGTTAACTACAATTTCCTCTGTGGTTAGAGGCAAACCAATGAAGAGATGTAATGATATTTACCAATTTGCTTCTTTTCCCCATCTGATCGAGATACGGTGATTTGAACTTGCAGACCATGAAAACATCCCTTGCAATTTGTCATCATTAACAGAACCAACATTCTAAACACATACTATTAAAATTTGTTATTCCAGCACCAACCTTAATTTCCCTTCTTATTAGTTTTTCATTTTTCAGTTTAACCTACACATCCTCATTAGCTGATGTACATACTGTCTGTCTAAAATATGCTTTTTTCTCTTTTTCCTCCACAGTATTTAATTTACATATGTGATAAAAAATGTATAAACTGATAGACATGCACCTACCAAATCCATTTGGAAAAATATCCTGACAGCTCTCATGACAATGACAACATAAAATTTGTGTTTGCTTGGGTTGTGGGGGTTTTTTTTATGAATACTGTATGCACCTGATAAGCAGTGTATCACAGAAGCTCATGCCTTTTACTAAAATAGGATGGCATCGTGAGTGTAACAGACTTCATGAAGTGCGTATTTCTGACTTAGGTACAGCAGTTGCTAGAGGTCATTAAATATTTTTAAATGCAAACTTGTATATTCTACAAGAGAATGCAGCATATCTAATATATAAGCCAGTCACTTTATAATTCACAGTCACTTTCTAATTATTTTCAGGATCTTTTCTGGCATGACAGATCATGCTAACAGCTTCATTAACTCTGCTATGCAGTACCACTCTATGGATAGTATGCACAAGCCTAATCTATTCAAGAAAAACTATGCAACTTCCTAACTTCAACAGAATAACTATTAGTCTCTTTCAGTAGGTTAATGAGATTGGAAAACTGTTTCACATGGAGCCAACAGAACACTAATACAAATTGTACTGGTTCTCTCTATGGTTATTATTTTAGCGGTGATATTTGTGCACAGTACTGCTGTTTAATTAAAGAAGACAGATAATTATGCCCTTGATAAGATTCCTTCCTTTACAGATTACACAGTGACAGAGGTTGGTGGTCACTGCTGGTATCCATAAAAATTCCATTCAATTCAATTCATGTTAGCTGTGAAATACCTGATTTTTAACGTAAAATTTTACCTCAACATTCACTGAAAGATGTAATAGACAGCATAGAGATAAGCATATTACATTCTTCCAGGAGCATCTCAAATTTCAAGCAAGCTTATTCGTGTAGTGACACCTTGCCAAAGCTGAAGGGTATGGATTATCGCACTAGGAATAGTCATTGGAAGGAGGCATCATTAATCTTAAGTCTAAAAAAGCCTTATCAAATACTGGTTGAAGGTAATGGAAAGACTCCCTTTGATGAAGAACAATGGGTCTTGGACCACAGTCAAATTGAAGAGTTTGTAACAGGCCTGCCAACAGCAATATAGAGCAGCAATCCTCAACTCCAAATGCTCCCTGCTCCTCTGAAGTCACAGGGGATTCTCAGTTTCCTCCAGACTGCCAGATAAATTTGTACAGCAAATAAACACTAAGGATCTTCATCAAAATCTTCAAAATACATTTCCATTCTCTCTGTGCATTAAAAAATATCCAAATTACACATGGCCTAGGAAAAAAAGGGGAAAAGCACAAATCCTTAGAAAATGAGAGATGAGCATGGGAGACTCTCTGAGGGCACTCAGGTATCATCTGTTGAAATTCCACAGTCACAAGATATAAAGGTTTGGGTCAACATGTTTACTGCTACAGAGGATCAGTTCCTTCACTCAGTCTTCCTAAATCATTACCCCTGCTAGTGACTTTGTACTGGATTCAAGATGTGTATTTCATAGCTGCTTTTATTTTTACCCCTCTTTGAATATGAGAAAAAGTCACCATAAAAGACTGCACTCAACATGCCCCTATTTATTAGAAAGTAGAATTAGATGCATAATTCTGCTCTAAGTGCTAAACACAGAAACTGTGCCTTTTGTATTTATAAACAAAATTCACCATAGAAAAGCATTCCTGAACTGCCAGTATTTCTTACTTGTTCCTATCCAAGTCAGATTTGAGAATATGATTCCAAGTTTGAAGAGTTTCTTTCTTTTCTAATTTTTCAACAGAGATACTTGTACCTGCATTTGAGTGTCTGTTCATGCAGATCCTCCCCGTGGGAATGGGCCAGGGGTTAGTTTGGCATCTGTCAGTCTCCCCAGTACTACTTTTATGTGAGGAGGTGGAGGGAGAAGGAGGAGATCTGCATTCAAAGAGTGACAGTAATAACATAAAAGCCTCTTGATCCTTTAAGCTGAACTGAAGAACTGACAGAGTTTTGTTGAGGAGGAGAAATTTTTAAGTGTAGGCCAAAGTGAGCATCATCAGATGCTTATGTAAATTAACTCCTCAGCTATGCTATCTTATGACAAAATAAGTGTTTCACCTTCTTATGTATCAGCATTGCCTATGGGTCATTGCTCTTCCATTTAGACTGGCCAGAAGTCTAACCCATATGCCTGCTGTTTATGGCTGCAAAATGTTGGAAATGTAAGATAGCTGGTCAAAAATTGCAAACATCTTTTACAATAATAGGATGAAAAAACGTCAGTTTTTCTGAACACACCAGTGCCAGCCTACTTGGCTTGTACAACAGACTGTCTGTCCTTCCCTTACCTCCACTTTTCCCTTCACTATATGACTAGCTTGCCTGGAATTTTATCTGTAAAATGTTAATATAGAGTATCCCTAAATAGCAGCAATATGTGTTTCATGCTTTAGTATCATCAGTTGGTGCTCATCTGTACTGAAGTGTTTTAACCCAAGTGATGAGTTGTTAAATGTCTGATATATTTAGCAAGTTAATAAGATTTTTTTTTTTAAAAAAATGAATATAAAAGCCAGATGTTTGTCTTGATAAAACTACTTAAAAATCTATAATACTATGAAACAAGCAACACAAGGAAAAGCTACCTTTTCCATGAAAAAACACACGACTCATCTAAAATATTTCAGGTATTCAGTTTATATTCACACACCTTGTAAGGGTAAAGTTGATATCTGAGCTGATCTCTTCTCCAAGGCAGTTGTTTTTGCCAGCTGCTGGCAAAGTGCTATGCCAGACTTAATTATCCAGTAAAGTTTACAAAACCTTGGCTTGACTCAGTTAATTTTGTGTGCAGTCCATGTATTGATGCATTGCATAATCAAACTGGGACCTTTGTGGCAATGTCAAAGGGGAATCACCTTCTAGCCAAGCCTGGAAGAACTCTGTTCAGTTGTCTCCCTCTGAAGTCACAGAGCCAAATTCAGCTCAGGCAGAAACGGGCACAGCTCCGCTAAATCAATAAGATAATCAAAGCTTTATAATTAGATCAGTGCAAAGAATAGCAGTGAGCCCTGGCAAAATCTGCACTGGACCTAGGTCCAGATATATCCAGGGCAGTTTGTCTTCACAGAATCACAGAATGTTAGGGATTGGAAGGGACCTCAGAAGATCATCTAGTCCAATCCCCCTGCCAGAGCAGGAATACCTAGATCAGGTCACACAGGAACACATCCAGGCGGATACGTCTTAGGAATTTTTTGTAACTCTGAACAGTTCCACTGAAGCAGAAATACCGAGCAGCTATGGATCCTGCTGTTCCCATCCAAAGAATGTCAAGACAGGCAGGCATACATATAAAGGAACATATTTTATCATTACCTGATATTTCAGCCTTCTCTGTCTAATGAGGAGAAGCACAGCAATGATGCAACCCATTTCAAGCCTAAGGAACTCACTGGGTATAGGATGTAATATATAAATTATATAAAGAACTGTACATTCTGCACAGTATGCTTGTGTTCTCTTTCTCTGTCAGGAAATATTCTTTGAATCTCAAAGACACCTTCTCCAGAATCAGAGTCCCATCATGCTGGGACCTGCTTATTGATGGAAAATTGCACTTTCCTAGATGTGCAGAACTATGTACAAGAAGATTAGCTACCACGGTTATGAAACATTTCCATGGCCTGTGCATAGATCTAGGATGCTTTCACCTGCTATAACCAAATATAAGCTCCATATGGCACAATCTTATCTGTGCCACAGCAGAGCAAGTGCCTTGGGAGCCTTGCAGAAGACTCCATATTCGAGGAGTGAGTGATCTCCAACAGACATCTGCCCACAAGTTGTGAATATATTCTGTAACTTACAGTATCTTTGGGAAAGGTAAACTGCGAGTGAATCAAGAGGTGGAATGTGTTGATCTTGACTGGGAGAGTGTTGCACACTGAGGAGTTAAGTGTTACAGAAGAGCTTTAACCTGAGCACACCCAGGCCCGTGCTGTGCTGTGCTGCACAAGCAGGTGCAGGATAACCCCAGCCAGCTCACTGCCACAGAGAAGCCTGCAGGCAGCTCCCCCTTGGTACTGGTGGCCATGCCACCCACACGGCCTTGCTTTTGTCTAAAAGTGCAGCAAGAAGTTCTCATGCAAACATCCTCTACAAAGAGAGTTGTTTTCTTGTAAGAAAATTACTTAACAGCTTGAATTACCAAAAAAAGGAGAACCTTCTCTCCACAGACAGGATCTGCACAGCATGCCATAGGGAGAGGTCAATCTAGGGTCTGTCCAAGTGCTGTGTGAAAGTGGGCTGTCCAATGTCTGAAGGGACATAAGATTTACTTGCTCTCTATACTTCTCTTCTTATTCTTATTAAAACACCTGTTTAAGAAGTTGGGTTTTTTCAGGTCTTTCTTACTGAGACCCAGAAAGAAACACTGCACCACCTCCCTCTCTCCCTTTCTCTGTCTCATATCCCTGAAGCCCCCAGTGCAGAACACTAAGTTCTCCTGTAATATGTCTATACTGCCTAGTTCTCTGTACATATATGTACTTATCTAAGTTCTAGAAATGATTATAAAAATAGTAAGAATAAGTACTTAAATCATATTTCTAGAATTTGCTTGAATCAATTTTCCTGGATGGATTAGAACATCCTCTGCCATCTATGTTGGCAGCAAAATGCCAAAATGGAGACCTTCATCAGCAAAGCTTCCATGGGCTCAAAACAACTCAACATAATGGATATAACAGCAAAACCTCATTGGAAGTAAAGTATTTCACACTAGAATATTACTTAAGTATTATTTCTGCTATAAAAATAATACTTATTGATAAGAAAAAAAACTGCAGCAAGTTGTACTGTGTTGACCATCTCATCTGAAAGTTGTAAGCATGCTGATTATTCAGCTCATACTTCCTCAAAATCAAAAAAGAACAGTGTTAGAGGTTTCACTGCATGCTGTATTCCTAATCAGTGAAAAATGCTATACTAATATAGTTAAAAGTCATTTAGGCTGCATTAGAGAATCATGCTCATAGCACATAGACTTTGCAAATCATGCTACAAAGTATTCATACCACAACATGTTATTGTACTTAAAAGCAAAAAAGAAAGCTTTTTTTTTTTTTTCTGTTTCCCAGGTGTGAAAATATAAATTCTACTAATGTACTTTTGCTCTAATATCAGGAAGAGACATGACAGAAAATTAGTCATCTTGTGTGGAAACCTGAATAAGCCCAAGGTATGTGATTTTGCTGGGGTACAGCAGAATTTGCAGCTTTCAAGGTTTGGCTTAAGAACTGTTGCTCGAAGGAAATTGAGACAAATGGGCTGCTCTGCCAATACCATTAAGATAAAAGGACGCTTGTATTAAACAAGAGTGTTCCACTTAAATCAGGAGTCCAGTTGAAGTGGGTCTTCTTAACCTACCTATCTAGCAAAAAGGCCACCCTGATCATTTCCTCAGAAGTCTGGCTGATTTGAGCTGTAGCAATTTCTGTACTACAAATGTTCTGAGTCGATTTGGGCCAGCTGCGGTGTAAAAGAGGCCAAGAGGCATTAACTACTTCACTGCTGCCTCACTGACTTCTTACACAGTGCACAATTCATCTCAAGTATGCCACTTCTTGCAACAAGATACAGTGGATCTGAAGTGCCAATGTTCCAGTGGAAAATTGGCCTGATCAGCTATTACACAGAAGCATCTGTGAAAGCCATCACAAGTATAGGCTAACAAGCAGAAGGAATAAAGCAACTACATGCATTATTTTTCCCTTTGAAGAGAAAAAAATGTTTACTGCTTTTTCAAAGTGCCAAGTTACATACTGAGACATATCAAAAGCCAAGCCTTTTATAAGCCTTTTAATTTAGGACACATAAGTGACAATACACTGAGTCACAGTGTGTGGTAGCAATTCAGTTCAGTGGGGCTTCTCATATGATTAAGAACTAATCAGTGGGCTCAGCTCAGATCCCTGTTTCATGTTCCAACCAAAGGAATCAAGAGAGCAAGACATCACTCTGGCACAATGTACTTGAACAGCTAGATACTGTTCAGAGATCAGCATGGCAGGTCACCTGCGGTGAGGATTATACTTCCCCATGTAAGTGGGCAATAGCAGCGAGGCAGGGATAGGAGAAAGTGAGAAAGTTTCTCCGGTGAACCAGCCAGCTATGGAGGACAGAATGAGAAACAAGGTTGCCCATTTAGTTGGATAACTCATCATTAAAGTGATACAGAGTTTCAAGATTTTAAGAAGGTCTGTATGCATCCAATCAATATACATCTTCAGTGTGAAGGTGTCAGCTCATGCCTTCCCATGATCCCACCCCACCAAGCCCTCTTTCTGCTGTCATCCTACAAAGGAAAAAGCTCCCCTAGGTATCATAACATGTCCCCAAAAAATCTGGAATATGAAGAGACTCAAATATACACACTTTGGAGTACACTGAATTCCAAATATTTTTGCCATCTGAAAAGACCTAAGTTTCTTTCTAAGTGTTATCAGTGGAAAAGGAAACAGGTCATGTGAAGATTGCCTGAGGAATCTGAAACTTGTAAGAAGCTGGCAAAGGTCTCAACCAGGGGATTACCATGGATTAACCTCACAAGATTTCATTGCTCTCAGGTATGTGTGTGTTCATAGTTAGGTATCACAGACTGTCTATTAGTACATGTACAGTAAAGCCACAGAATATGGTAGGAGATTTTCCAAGATATATGGTTATCCTTTGGCACTATCTGAGAGGATAATCAATTCCCTTTTTGTATTAACCTTCCTGTCCTGGGAAGCTAAGCTTCCCTTTAGCTCTTCTCTCTACATTGTTAAAAAACATGGAAGGAACACCCAGCAAGAAGTCTTTTAGCATACCTATACGTGCACACACAAACACACACGCACCCACACCCTTCATACTGGATTTCTACAGCATACATTAAATTCTTGTGCTATAACTGAGATGATACACTGCTACAGCAACCACTGACTATATAAATTCATGCATCTTTAATTATTATCCTGGGCTTCTAGGAGATTGTCCAGCAGAGTACATCAGCAGAATAATGATCTAAGTATACCCAAAGTAACAGAATGTTATCAATTTTGAAATTTCTGTATGAACCAAACCTTTTATTTTTTTTTTAATTAGCAGAAATCATTTGCTCAGTTATTTCTACAAATGAACCTTGGCTACACTTGCAGGTCACGTATAATTAGTGTGTTTTACACATTCAGCATTCAAAATTAAACCTGCTTTGACAAGACACAACATAGAGGTTTCTGGAGACATTAAATCCTCCCCAGAACCTGCAGGTTGTCAGTATTTCCATTGAACGTGGTGACCCTGACACACATTTTAACTCATAACCTCAAGTGTTCACATTCAAATATTTTGCTGAGTAATGACAGAAGAGGAATGCCTTTACTGAAGAAATTGTTTATGAAACATGTTCACCAAATTTGCAAAACACTGCTTTGTATTAACCAATCCCATGAATGTTCTTGCCAATAAACTGATTCAGTAGACTACTAACTGATAAAAGTGGCAAAAACTCAAGATAAATAAATGTAATTAGATTTTGGAGCAACAGTTTATTATATTACCTTCAATCACTTTATAATGCACACCCAGCTCTTGTTAATAAGCCCATGAAAAACAATCATGGTGAAGAGAAATGAAAACACCATTTTAAAGGATTGCAATTTTATCTCTTAGAATTAAAACTCACATAAACATGAGGTCAGCCGTGACTGCAGAATGAGAAAACTGAAAAATGCTTCTTGGCCTATGTAAGAAACTGCAGAGGTATATGCAATGAGCCCTGTAAGAGCAGAAGGTGCACTGCCATTTGTCCATAGGGTTTGTTCTCATGATTTCACCTCCCTTGTAAGGGCACCTCTGCTTTCAGCAAGTGCTCAAACACACATTGCAACTAGGTCTGAGTGCAGCTGTTGAAGTCAGGTTCCCGTGCTATATACAGACCTTGTCAGACAAAGTAACACCTGCCTTCTCCCATACACATTGCCATTTGTTATATGGCATCTACAGCAGTCTCTTGTATTCTTATCAGCAGAATGCAACTTTTTCAGTTTGCAGATACCCTTGTTAAATTTTACTAGCCAGCAGAATTGAAACCTAAGCCTTTTCTAACAACTGGCACAACATATAGACGCGTTTCTTTTAGGACACATATTGCATGTATTTAAGAGGAAAGTAGAAAAGATAAAAATATCCTGCTCCCCGCCCCCCCCGAGCAGATTGGTTGTTAAAAGAATTTAAAGTCTTGTTAAGAGGAATTTATGCATGCAAAAAATACTCCTGTTACGTACAGTTTAATTAATCACCTACATAAAGCTCAAGGCCATCTGTTCTATATACAGGGAGGAAAAGAAGATGAGATGAGAGGAGAGGAGAGGAGATAGCAGAAGACAATTACTGTGATAGTACTTCAGTATACTTAGTGTGGCCATTGCAATACAAAGATACTTGGTTAATACTACTTTGCAGAACATTTAGGAGAATATCCTCATAATTTTAAGGAAGTCTCACAGAGGATACGAACATTTTTAGGGGAGCAAATTCCTAAAGCAATAGTAAGCTCTGTTGTAGCTGCAATAAAATTCTATTTCTACTTGAAAAGTTGTCAAACCTTTTCAGTCCTAAATTCAGCTCTGACAGTGATCACCTAACCCCTGAAACTGAGCCTCTATTCTGGGATGTGGAATGAGTGGGTTTCACCAGAAACTCTCTCTTGAAACCTGCATTTTCTTTCAGTTTGAAAAATTCTTTGCAGATAAGTAAAAAAGCACAAAAATCAATCCAGGATGATAGAAAGTACAAAATGTTACCAGGTGGGAGCCCTCAGTCCCACAAGAAGTACTATATTACACTCATTTCACAGAGAGGTAACGTCTGGATTCTATAGTTGCACCCATTTCTGAAGGCTACTGTTCTCAGAAGCAAGCACAGACATATTATTTTAGGGATTTTTATTTGTTTGGTTGTTTGAGGAACAGAGCTACAGAAAACATAAGGAAACTGAGAATTCAGTCTTATCTTACCTTCTTCCAAAATGGTTAAATCATAACATGAATAAAATTTGTCATAATAAATTAATTCATCCACCACTATTATATTTACAGATGTGTTACCCAATACACAGTTTCTCAAAAATAACTGTATAAGGCCAAACTGCTATTCCCATTACGTAATAAGCTATTTCAAAGCACATATTATTATCTTTTTTTTAATCTTCCACAAAAAAAACAAACCCAAAAACAAGTGCTCTACTGCACTTTGCTGACAAAGTTAGTCAGTGTACACATTAATGTAATTGACATGCTGAACTGATACTTGAAACAGCTCACAGCTTATAGCTTGCCTAATGATTTTATTATTGTTATTTTGCATATCATATGATGCCTTCTCAGAAAGAATATTTTCTTTGTATGTGTATTTTTGTTGCTGAAAAATTAATGACTAGTAGGTTTTTTAAGTTTTCCATGATGAATAATGACACTGATTTACATATCTACAGTACATTACACAGTTACATGTCAGGTTGCAATGCTGCTGCGTGCTTAAAAGCTGTGATTTGCCCATCATTAGTATTGGATTTGCACATAACAGATCCCTGCAGTAAAAGTTTTTACCCAGCTCAGTGGTGGCAGGCAACATGACAGACTTTCTGCCAAAACATCCTCTGCACATGACAGAAAATCAGCCAACTTACTGCTCGTAGTTGGAAGTCAGGCATCACCTGATGCATTTTTAGAACAAAACCAGAGTGACAGAGGGTGCTCACTGCGGATCAATGCTTTCATGCTGTGTGGTTGCAGTACCTGTCACTTGGTACCAGGAATCTGAAGGCCACAGTCCCTGTATTGTTGAGCAACAGTCTGACTTCAGCTGACAAAGCATTCCAACACAGTAAATCTCCCCTAACATAATGCCACAAATGAGCTGTTTACTTTAATCCCTTCCCATTTTACTGTTATGGTTTTTTGTTTGTTTGTTTCAAGTCCTTCTTTACATCTGAATCTTTATTCCTTTCTCTTTTCTAAACAAATGGAATAAACTTGGGACTTACCAGGCCAGCTTGACAGACTTTTTTTCCTTATGACAGTTCTTTTCCATCTTGCAGAAAATTCATCCCAATTTGGAGCAGTCCTAACTCTTTATTCAGTTTTCTTCTGTAAGATTTTAATACCTTTTACCTGAAAATAAAATAGGGAAAAAATATGAAAATAGGGCAGTCATCTTCAAGCTTGTATTTTAGAAATAGTAATTAGAACTTGTGGGATTTTTGTGACCTCTCTCTCCTCAGTAATGTCAGATTTCTCTTTTGCTTAAGAGGCAGCTTGGGAAGAACAGAGTGCTACTGGGTAAAGCACTCCTGAAGTCTTGCAGTTCTTCCACACACCTACTTCTTTTATGAATGCATTTTTTCATCTGTACTATTAACATTATTTTATTTATTTTGCAAATGATACTGTGAAATAATCACTTTTTAAAAAGGAAAATTATTTTCAAAGAAATTTGAGGAAAATCTTTGAGGAAACACATTTTAAATATTGCATTTCAAGCAAGACTTTTTTGAAAAGGTATTTTGCCATCTCACAAATAAAACAGTATCTCTAAAAGCATATAAACTAAGTCTGGTGGGTGAGTCACAAAAAGCTTACAAAAGTATGTTTTTACAGGTTTATCTTTGAGACCAAATTAAACTCGACAGTTTGCTTTAAATTAAATTACTAAGTTATAGAACATATTATAATTAGTACTTGATAAAAAAACAGCTTTCTTGTCCCCTAGAAATGTTCAAAATTAGGGAAAAGATATCTCATTCTGCAGGTGAATGAAAGATCTAGCAACATATTTTCCCTACCTCTCTTGCTCCAATGTTATGTGAAGCAGAGCACTTGACTGGGTTACTGCATGCCATGCTCATGGCCAACAAACTCTAAACGTGTAGCTAAAAATTGGCATTATTACTAAAACAGGTGAGAAAGTACAAGCTGATACAATATGAAAATACAGCTATATATTCATTTGTTTGCTGCTTTCTAGGGAGATAAAGGACTTTGTGCATGGGGCCAGACACTAGCCACCATGAAGATGTTTGTGAGCTACTTGCACAAAGTAGCCTTCTAGACGCTTGGGGCACATATGAAGGGATCTGAGTGCACAGGAGCAGGTGCCCCAAATACAGATGGATTATCTCTTACCCCATGGTCAGACACCTCCATGGGCTGACAAAAGTCAGCCAAAGCCTTGTTTCTGGTCTGCCCAAGCGGTTCTTTGGTGTGCAGTAGGGCTGCCATGAAACATCAGCCTTTGGGCTGAGCACGTCATGATGCAACGAGCCATGGGGGGCATTGCTCTGCACAGAGCCCTCCTGCCTATCTGGCTTTTCCTTGACTTTCTCTCATGCTATGCAGGCCAGTTCTAAGGCTCTCTCCCTGCCACATGTGCATTTTTTGTAATAACATGCAAAGGAAAAAGACATACTTGGGAAGAAAAGGGGAGCAAAACCACCATACTAAATCGACACTATTTTACAACCAAGGACGAGGCAAATTATTGACACAGAATCATATAGTAGGATTTCTCACAATCTCTTCCTAAGTAAACACCTGCACAAACTCCTTGCTTAAAGCAAAATCAATTGAGTTGTGCTTATCTCTCAACATAATTATCAATTAATGAGTTCTATGCATTTATAAGCTTCATTATTAGTATGATATTCTTCATTGTATTAACTTCTTTCCTAATAATTAAATGTTTGTGTATGTCCCCAAGGCTATTGAAAAGGTATCCACAAAAGTAATTATAAGGACATTCACAGTCCCTTTTACCTGGGAAGAGATAAAAGATTTTCATGAAAGTGCCTCTAAGTTCACCATTTCAGTGCTCATAGATTTTCAATTTTTAAAAAAGACAATTATTACCACTAAATAGGCAGTCCAGTTCTAGAAGCTTTGAGATCTTAAAAAATGTAAAATGGGAGAGAGTAAGTTTCTTAAGATGATGTGAAATACTGAAAGAGAGAACAGGAGATACTTTTTAAACCTGTACATCATGATTACAGGAAAGCTAAAATCAATGTTAAAAAAATGGTAATGGGACAGAGAGGACTTCTTGACCTCAGCCCTGGGTTGTGAACAAGAAATGAGTCACTCTTACAGAGAGCTCCTGTAAGCTGGGTCTGTATTGCTTCCTGACGCAGATAGATAACATTGATGATGTACTAGAAAGTCTGCCTATCAAAATTTCAAGATGCTCAATTTCAGCTTTGTGATATAAATAGGAGCTTCAATTCTTTTGGTTTTGGTGTAACATTATCCAGCAGGCATAGCATTTGCTGTCAGCCCCTTAATAGTTGTTTTCAAGACACTACAGGAAGGGAGGATGCAGTAAGGGAGACTGCTCAGAGGTATAGTTGCAGTTGGGCTGGGGTTTTTCTTGTCCCTTTTTGTACGTTTAATGCATTCCTGGCTCTTTGTTAGCTCCAGGAGAGAGGCTGGTTGCTATTAGCTGATATTAGCAGTTTTGCCATTGGTATGGCAGGCAGAGCTGCAGAGCATGGGAGAAGAGGTCCCCTCTCCCAGTGCTTGTCTGTACTTACAAGAACCCTGGGAGAGGTCAATTGCTTACTCCACTCACTGATCAGACCTTTTGCTATTTAGTTACACCAAAGTCAGTGCAAATGTCCTGGCAGTCCAGTGACGATACAGTAGCTGAAAAGCTGAAGATATCTTTTGGGAATGGGATTTGGACTTGCTCCTCCATAAAGACTGATTGGTAAGGGAAATAATGGAGGAAACAAATCCATTTTAAACAATTCTCCCAGTTCTAAATCACCTGTCTGAAACCTTGAAACTGTGATGTGTAATTTTGGCACTGGAATACTCCTTTTATTATAAATTCAGTGGAAGGTGGACAGCTCTACAAGTGTGATGACTTAACTGATCCTTGCTATTAGAAACCCCCAAGGGCTCTGTGATACTGGAATTCGACTGGCTTTCTTTAGAGACAAACCTTTTTCAACTTAGAAAATATTCATGCAGTACATCAGCAAGGGGACTGTTCCCAAAATGCAGTGATGAATGAGTGGTCCCAGTCAGTTGTCCCTTGATGCTGGTCATTTGGAGGTATATTCTGTTCTCTGTTTCCCAGTTAAGCCATGGACTATCTTCTTGAAATTAGCATTAAAATGGACCCCTCAAAATATGTATTGATTTTAAAAATATATCACTCTTAATTTCATCCCCTAAATCAATTTAGTCAACATATATTTACATGTTCTTATATTCTGATGTCTTTTCCATAACGACTTGAGTTATTTAGTACTTGTGGTACAGTATATGATGTGTTGTATGAAATAGAATTTCACATCAAAATAGTGAAGTAGATACAAGTCTTTCCTTAACAATCTAACCATCAGAATGTTCCATCAAAAATAACTATACAAGTGACAGCATGAAAATTACGTAAGCCTACATAAGGAAGAGCAATAATGCCTATTAGACAAATAAGAGACTAACATACTGCAGTACAACAGTGCTAAAGGAACATCTCTATTAGTGAAATATTTCTATGTTTATATAGAAATGGTATAAGATATATATAGATATATTTATATAGACATAGTATAAGAGGATACTGTTGTTATTGACTATTGACCTTTCAGTCCCTGTAATGTGGGGAGATGTCACCAGGTCATAAAATCAGATGCCTTAAATAAGTGGTCTTCTCTGTATTAACTGATACCTAGGAAACAAAACCCAGCATTTATATTCGAGAATTTCTCTATTTGTGCAAGTATTACTAGGTAGGAAGACAAGAAGACACACAGCAGGGAAAAAAAAAAAAAAAAAGCCATTATCAGAACTAATTATATTTCTTACTGTAAATCAATTAGTGAATCATTTATCCAGAGAATAGATAAAGAACCAAGCTGAAATGCTGTGATTGTAATCACAGGGCCTGACTGAAGCATGCGTGCACGGCAGGCATACACAAGAGAGGGTGATCCATTCTCCTTGTCCATATTCTGTATACCTGAAGGTCAAACTTACAACATGGAACAACCCTGTGGGATCTTCTCCTTCACCTTCTTACTGCTTCCTGCCAAACAATCTTATCAAAATACTTCTCTGAATAGTTATTCTCTGATAATTTCTGCTTTCATCTACTTAGAAATAATCCTACAAATAACATACAAAACTTCCTTTTTCCCCTTTAAAAAATTATGAACCAACAAATGCATGTTATTCCTAAGTATATATATTCCCTGATGAAAAGTAGAGCAACTCCATCTGCTCCATCTATGTGTAGTTACAGCATTCAGATATATGTGAGAAATCTGTCAACACTCAGAAAGAGTGGGAGGCATATGGTATTATCACAGTTTCACTAAATTTCATAACTAGGCATACACAACTGAGCCTAATGCCGATAGTGAAGACAACATTACACTTCTATTGGGTAGTCTTTTACAGCATAGAAGCACCTACAACAGGAAGCACAGCTGAACAACAGGAAATAAATTAGGATGAGTAATTTTTAAAGATGACATCTCTCACCTGAAATATCAGATACCCCACAGAACCAGAATATCAGACTTGAGTAATGCTGTATGCACTTCTCATTAAGCTACTTCTGCAGCCAGCATCTTTGAACTGTGCAGACCAGAGTCTGTTCTCCTATTCCAGCAATTCTATGTTAAAAACCGTGTCCTTATAAACCCAGGAAGGAAGACACACATCTATTCTGTTTTGTCTATTCTACATTATACATACAAGACTTCTATTGAAAATATATGAGGGAAACAAAGGAGTGGGATGCAACAGAAATCACTGCTTGGGATATGACAACAGATATGCATAATTCTTGAGTGCATGATGTAAAATTCTCTCCTGGTTGAATGGTTCCATGAATCCTGGTCTTGCCAACATGGCAAGAGGTTAAAGTAATAATTTTTTTGCCTTTTTTTTTTTTGGTACAAAATGCAGATGGAAACTTTTCATAGATAGCCACTACTGTGAAAAGTAATTTTACCTTGATATTAAAAATTACACTGTTGACATTTTATTTTCCAATAAACTCTTTTTTATGGCTCATTGTGCAATTATCCATGTCACAAAGATGTCTTTTACAATTCTATCTTATTTTGCCGAATGGGCATCAAATGTGTTAAAATATAGAAATTTTGTCATCAAAGATTTTCCACACAAGCAGGCAAATTTAACTACAATACTAACTTCTGACTACTGAAAAAGATTTCTCCCTCGGCCTTAAGCATGCATTAGTTTTTTTAAAATACAATTATTTCTATTACAAAAGTTGCCTTTAAAAAGTGAGCCCGAAGTCCTGAACAAAGCATACAAGTATTTTAAGGCCCTGGAGAGCGACAGCTGATCTGTGGGCAAACTGTTAGCAGAAACTGTGATTCAGCTAGGGATCTTGATTTCTATCTAAAGCACTTCCTGAGGCAGTCAGACCTGAGGGGGTTAAAACAGGAATAAAGCTCTTCTGGATGAAGCTGCGGAGCAACTAACAGCAGAAATACGTTTTCAGCCCAATAAATCCCTTTCCCACACCTCTTTCCCTCCCTAAGGAAAATTGGAAGAAAGTCTCTTGGATCAAAGGTGAATGGAGGACAGGAAAGGCAAAAATTAATGGCATCTTAATAATGTATTTTGATTCTCTCCTTTTGTGATACCGTTTCTAGGGACAGTCTATCAAAGTATCTGTTGTCTTTCTCACTGGAAAATAAAATCACAGGTCTTTTTGTGACTTCAAGAGGTACTAGTGCCACCTCATTTTAATGACAATTTCCTAGGCAGCTTTTGAGAAGAAAGTTTCTTCATATGAACCATTATGTTACTCGCAGCACTGAATCTCTCTGAAGGTAGAGGGTGAAAACTATCTCTACTCTCACCACGTGAGAGAGGCAAGTCCTAGGATACTGCAGCCACGTAACACTGCTTTTGTAGGATTTGCTGTAGAGTCAGTTATTTGAGGTTAAGCCTTCAGAGGACTCTGTATGGGCCTCGAGCACATCCTCCCTGTTGGGGGTTTGGCTGCGGGGGCTCGGGGCGAGCCCAGAGCCAGTGCAGCCCCAGGGAGCCACTGGCCCCAATAGCAGCCTGGCACACTTTTTATGTGCTTGTATAGCATGCAGATATGGCCAAAACCTGTCATCACTTTCATACACAAAACAATATTTCCATGGGGTCTTCACATTTAAGGCAGTTGCAGAGGAACTCAGAAAATTCAAAGGATATTATGCTCTCTCAGCCTGATCAGTGTTGAGCTATCAGTTCACAACTCTCAAATCAGTTATTACCAGCAGACAATATTACAAAAGACAAGAGAATGAATAACTTACTGATTGCATTATTTTACATCATTTTCACTCACACACCCATTTGTTTTCACCTGTTTTTTTAAAAGACATCTAAATTCTTTCCTCTTCTCTTCAAAAGTAATTTCAGTAAAGCACTGGTTGTCCATTCTCCACTTCTGCATTGCCACTTCTCCCTTGTGTGGCTGAATGATCAGTGACCTTCTGATCACAGTCATCATCTTGTCAACTGAAGCTCTGAGAGGAACATTTTTTCTAGCAGAACATGAGTAGTGCCTATCAGGTAGCTGTGAAGTTTCTTTGTAAATGTCTATAATGAGTCTGCTGCACATCTCTTGTATTTGAATGCCACAATTGCAATGACATTTTGGATAGAAAATGCCCATGTTGGCAGACTCAGTAAGGCTCTGATCTGGATAACACATGCAATGTCAACTTACTCAGAACTATTGGCTGTGAGCCTCTGGTTTCCCTAATGTGCAAATGTGGAGACTTCTGCCCCTCTGAGAAAACATCTGTGTCTCACAAATGAACAGCACACCCTGAACCAGCTTGTGAAGCTGAAGTGAGAAGATACACCGGGCACCCACTCTCCACAGAAATCCATCCCAGCTCTGAATGTTAGTATAAAGCCAAAGGCGGATATCAAAATTATTTTTTTTTAAAGAGTTAGTATTAGTCCGATTTCCAAACTGCTACCCAGTTGCAAAAATTAGGGAACATTGTATACAGAAGGGTGCCATCACACAAGTGATAATACACCATGCAAAATTCATTGAAACAAAATGTATGGATATCTACCAGATGTACCTCATAGCAAAAGCACTTTCATACTAATAATCTTCTCAGTTTAAAGATGAGGAAAAAGACAGTGAAAAAAGCCCATATTCAGCAAAACATGCTAGTGTGTACACACTAGCAAGCAAGCAGAAATAGCGATTCTAAACTAAAGAACACAATTTGGCAGCCTTTGACATTGAGGCTTACAGACTTGCCCTGGGCAAATCACAGTATGCTTTCATAGTATGACTTCACAGGACATTTTAAATCCAATACTAATAGAAATCCTATCTCAAAGTCTGTTGGTTGCTGGGATTATGTGTAATGCTTCCACAGCCTCTTCCCACTTTAGCCCAAAGAAACCAGTGCAAGAGCACAGGCAAGGGAATATACCCACATTTTCTTGTGCAGTATTAAACAGCATACTAGTCACAAGAAAAAAGCTGATTTTATTAAGCGGCTCATGACAATTATAACAACAAAAAAATCTTAGGAATAGTTTAAATCAAGTTTAAATCAATAAATTGTCCCTGTGAACATTAATACGGAATGTCCCACCCAGAAGGGCCGCACTGAAGAAAGCACAAAATTTACTTTAGCAGAAACTAAGATAAGCAGGACAATAAAGCACATATTTCTAAAGCATGTAGAAACAGGTCAGGAAGAAACTATTCTAACCTGGCTGAGCATTACATAGGATCATTTTCTTGGAGAAAACAAAGTTGTAACAACAGCACATTTTGTGCATGAGGAATTCTGTAATCCTTTTAGTAGGTGAATAATAGTTATTTCGACTTACTTAGAACCCAAGGACTGAAAAAGACATCAGATTATTGACTATATTAAACAGATACTACAAACTGCACTTCCTGCCCTTGACACTATGAAATAGGAAAGAAGTAGAAAAGAAATAGGAGAGAGGTCCCCTGGCAGAATGGACCAAATTAGAGGACACATCGCTCATCCCAAATAACGAATGATATGGTCTCACTCTGCAAGGCATGTGTGATACTGTATCCATTTGTTTCAAGAAATTCATCATAGCCAGTTCCTTGCAAGTGAAAGGAGGGCATAAAACATAGGAAGCTCTTAAAAAATGAGAAACAAATTCAAGAAAATTGAAGTGATCTTTCACACATCTGCCCTCTCACCCCTTTACCCCCTCCCAAAAAAAAAAAAGACAGACACAATTAGAAGGCAGTGGCAATGGGATAAAGTATCAGATATTGTCAGAAATTCCTTCCACACTATTTTTCCTTCTTCTCCCACAAAACCTTGATACATCCTTTTTCCTCATTTCTCTCCTCTGGCATAAAACATATGATTGTGATCAGCTGCCCCCAGATTTGGGAGGGAGGCTGAGGAAAAATAAAATGACAAAGTCTCACTTCAGCATTTATATAGAGAGCCACAGAGCTGTTTTTAGAAGTGAAGTTTTGCATGTGGAATTGGGGAGCAAAAGCTTAACTGAGACACCAAAGGAAATCAAACATTTTGTACATTTTAATTCTAACCAGAGCAAAAATATCCCCCCAAAAGGCAAAAAGAAACTTGCAATGGGATATCAGACAATAAAAACTAACATAAATAGGGCTAAAAATATATAACAGTAGAAGACAAAAACTGGTTATCTTTAGAACCATTCAAGGTTTTACCCAGTGTCTTCTGGGTAAAGACAACTCAAATTACAAGTGTTACATTATTATTAAATCCAAAAGGTCTCTCTCTCCCTGTATCCAGCTCATTAGATATTTTCCCAATACACATTTCCAGAGGGATTCTGTCTTCCTCCTTACTCTGTGGCTCAGGTTGCATTTGTCGGGAAGAACCCATTCCCGAGGGGAGCACTTAAGCTTTTATAACTCAGCTGCTTCTGGGAGTAATGTAGATAGAATTAATTTATCCCTAATTCTTTCCCTGCAAAAGTGGTTTGCATCTAGGCCTATATATATGTAGGCATAAAAGATATAGGCCTAGAACAACTTTAAAGTACCATGGAAACGAAAACATCAAGTTGCTATTTTCTATACATAATTTGACAATTAACAATTCCTTGTCTGAATAACAGGTAAAACTCCTTTGTCACCCACCTTAAGACTCTGGTGGGCCAGTCTGACACATGGAGGTTATAATCCTAGTTAACCACCTTGCTGCTACTCCTTGCTTCTTCACTCATCCTATCCCTACCTCAACCCTCTTAACCCTTGTTTCTGGTTCTGATACTCATACAATCTTCTGCTGATCTGATTCAAATCAATAACTGGCAGATAACTATTCCAGGAAAAAAGAAAGTCACTGAATTTGTTTTTCTGTCACAGTACAAAACCAAATTTCTTCAGGGAATGATCCAAACATCTCAACAGAATGAATGTGTACAGCTCTTTCCTCATTCAAGACTGAAACTTGACATGAGGTAATAAATCACTTCTGAGGGACAATATGTTCAAATAGCTGATCCTCATATATATAGGCTTTTAAATTTGTTTTTCTTCTCTCTTTTTCTTAGTTTATTTGCTTGCTCTTTCCTAGGGATACCATTAGAGCCATCAAAACCAACTCTGGAGCTCTTTTGTAAAAAAAGGCAGTCCAGTCTGCAGGCAGTCTTCAGAGCCCTTCATAGCCTGGACAACTCAAAGCTTCTCACATCTTGTGCTGGACAGTAGCCTTAGGAAATCTATTACACAGTCTCCAGTCAATACAGCTTATTTTATTTTTTTCATATCTAATTCCTTTAAAACAAGAACAGCCATGTAAAGCTTCCTTATGGGAGAGCTCTAAAGTTGATTGAGCCAGATGGCTTCAAAGACTCTTTCTGCAAACTTATTTTATTTGTTAAGAAATGGAGAAGGAAAAAATCCGACATTAATTCTCCAAACCTATTAAGGAAAGAAAGCCAACCTTCTTAAATACCCAATGGCAATGATACTGACTCTCAAAACATCTTCAGTGGAGCAGTTTCATTTCCTGAATCTAGCTATTATCATCTCACATAATTTCACTCCAGCTTTAAGAAAACTATTTTTTCCTTTTGTAATTAACAGTATTATTATAAATTAGAACCCATGTTGGGTCAGAGGTTAAAAAAGTTATGGTTACATACTCATTTTGAAGCGGCAAACAAGATAATTATTTTCAGCAAGTTAATTAAAAAGTAAACAGTAAGAACCCTTCAGCTTTTTCTTTTTACCCTTTGTTTTATTAATACATATTAAGCTTTTGAGGGTAGAAACCATCTCTTATTAATTCTCCATTTAGAGCTTTATAGTGTGGGCATTCCATCCACTGCACTGTACACAATACCCCATTATTCCCTCAATACCAACACAATAGAGTAGCAATAGGAAAAATCTCCTAAAAAGTTTCCTGCAGGAGAGAACCAGGGAAATTCAGAAAAGTAAAAAAGGAGGATCCTTTAAAAGTACACCTTTAAGTTCACTTATCACTGATACATATGAAAGTAGCCTATTTTAAGAAAAAAATTACAGTAAATACAAAGGTTAGTGGTTTGCTTACTGTTTATAACAGTTTAATATATAATTTGTGAACAGTCCCTCTTTGTTAAAAGGTTATCAAACACAGGGTTTTGACTTCAGATGCAAGGTAAGCAAGGAAGCTACATTCTGGTTGATGGGTCCAGCCAGGACAATTTAACAGGCAAAAGCACTGATCTTGGCTAGGACAAAGTGCAGGTGGGCCTGGAAGTGGGAGATGTTTATTTGGAAATAGTATGTAAAGAGTATGCAAAATGATGTGATGTGTCTGTTAGAGTAATGAACTGTGACTCCGAAAAGTATAAACAATTCTGGAAGGCACTTACTTAGAGATCGGAGTCTGGCTCAGTGACACACTACTTGGCTAAAGAATCAAAATATAATAAAAGGGCTACACAGAAGAAGAAAAAAACACTATTCAGAAGTGCAATACTTTCTTTCCCCACTGACAGCTACACACATATTTATGCATCATCCTTTCATTTAGGCGGAAGACTATCCCTTTTTCCTTCGTGTCGACATGGGACTTTGTAAGCATTAGGCTGCTGTTTAAGAATTTCAAACTGTCAAGAAGTGAAATGATGATGAATGTTGTCAGGACATGAAAGAGGAATATCTATGATGCCAAAGAAACTAGAAAAATAATAGAGAGATAATAGAACCTATTATATGAAACACTGTGTTAGGACATATGTTCATGAACACGCGGGATATAGATTAGAAACAGAAACCAACCTAAATATTATCTTACCATGTCCTGTTATCATCAGCTACAATAAACCCATGCAGTAAATTTTGAAATTAATCTTACAAACATTACTGCAAAAATTATTTGTAAAGAACTTCTCTCAAGACTTTTTAACAACTGGCATTTAGAAGGAAATCCTATCAGTTCTCTAACTAGAGCTATCTTCACAGTTCTTGACTTGAGGCCAAAATAACCTCTTCTGTCTTGCAGATAGTCCTCTTAAAAAAAAAAAAAAAAAAAGTACAGCAACATTAAATTGCTAGACTGACTTGAACTCAATACAGTACTAGCAGCTTCCCCTTAAGAGGAAAAAAACTATTTGCTAGGAGGCTTGTAAAAATATTTATATTCACTAACTACGTGATGTTGACACTGAATTCTCACCTCTGCAGTTTGTTGTTTTGCAGTAAAATTATAGAAGATTCTTCTAAGCGTACTTTATCAGATAGTTGAATGGCAAAAATTTTGGCTTAAAAAGATGGCAGACAAGGTTTGTATTAACTGGACATGTTTGGCGCAGTTCAGTTCATTAGAAATAAGATTCATATCAGTAACCCCATCTGACATCTAGAACCCTGAACAAAATGTAGCATAGCCATTTGGATTGTAAGAAAAAGAAATTTAAGAAAATAATCAGAAAATCTAAGTATTATTAGTAACAATGTTCCGTTTCTTACTAAGAACAACACAGCCATACAAAATTCTCATAAAGAAAAATCCTAACCTTATATGTGGCCTCTTCCCCACCATTTAAGAACAGTGGGGCACAATAAAAATTATTTCCGAAGAGACATAATTTCAAAAGGCCAGGGAGAACTCACAAAGGAGCCAATCGCTACTTCATTTCTCTCATCTGTAGGTACGAGAGAACCACTCCTCAAGGGGACTGAGAACATCTTTCTACATTACAGGCTTCTCTCAGGCGTAATTATCAGTGGTGGCTCTTCTCAGTGGGGTCATTATTCTTTTAGAACTGAAACAAAGCATATCTGCTGTTCCCATTGCATCAGGGAGACAACAGCCCCAGCCTGCTGTCACTTTTCATTCTTGTTGGCTGCTTCTGTTTAAAAATGTCTTCTCCCCACCATCAACAGACCAGCATAGCTTCAACTCTAATGAACAGTAGAGGAAAGAAAATTAAATATTTGTCTAACATGTGCAAGAACTCAGCCATCTTCAGAATGGTAAAAACAGGTTAAAAAAAGCATATTCACCAGTACCACAACAGGGACAAAAACTGCAATACACCATCACCACCACCTTGCTAGAAATAAATACCTGCCAGATAATTTTGGATTTCTACTAAGCAAACAAATTTTTATGAAATAGTATTTGCTTTGACTATTCTCCAAGTCTGGCAGTAAAAATGTTCCAAAATAACAAAGAATTCAAAGAAACAAAACCAAGCTAGAATAGTTCTACCACAGAAATGCTCCTTGAATCTATTCCATTATTTCTACTTTAAGACAAACATATTTCCCTTTCAGAATAATTACATATCATATTAAATCCACCTATAATTTTAGTCACAGGTGTAATAAGGAAAAATAACCCCATCACCTTAAACAAAGGCAGGTTATTTCTACAATCTAAAGCTAATCTGAAAGCAGACAGATGGCTCTAAGAAATGTTGCTTTTATCACACAACAGACAGAAGTTTCTGAATTGTTTTTTGGTAATTGTCAGATAACCTCATGTGTCGTGTACACCTGTATGTGAGCTCTCTTAGCTTCTAGCTTTAACTACTGCCATTTATTTCTCAAAAAAAAAAAATGAAGCTGACAGCTTAAAGATGGTAATGTCTTTGCACTGTGGAAGCTTCACTGCAGCCGTGGGAAGGAAAAGCAGCTACAAGAAAGAGAATGTGTAGCTGTCTGAAGTCAAAGAGACAGTGCTGGAGCTGAAGAAACTGGCTGGTTTCAGGTAACACAAAGTAGCTCAGGAATTGTCCCAGTTCTTAAGTCTGCAAGAGTTCACTGGAAATACATCCCTAAATAAACTCCAAACTTTTTTTTACTGCTTGTAAGGGAGTCAGAAATACAAATGCCATAGTACCAGTCCCAACTTGAGATTTTAAGTATAAATAGAAGATTAAAATTACAAAGCTAAAAATAAAGTTAGATGCAGCAGATTCTTAGGAAAACAGACACGTATGTGTGTCTCACAGAAACGTGTGAAAACTGTCAGTACACATTCAGATGCCACAGATCTTTAAGAATGGTAAAAAAATTAATGGTAGGAGGAAGAAGCGTAGTGCACTGGCTCGAGGACTGAAATGTAACAATTTACTTCTAAAGATCACGCAGGCTGTGAAAATTATACTGATGGGAAAAAACCTGGAAAGAAAAACTGAGATGATGGTTTATTTATAAAAATGCTTAGAGATTCCATGAACTATTAAATCACAGGAGAGAATACAAACTTACTTTTCAGATGAAGACTTGGAAAGAGTTCACTTGAGTCTAGTCACATACAAGCTCTGGAAACAATCAATACTACTAATGCATTATTTATTATTCATCATAATGTGTTTTTAAATATTTGCTTATCACACCTCCTGTAGTAGTCTTTATTCTCTGCATATTTTCACTATAATACTGTAAAATTATTTAATTTACTGGACATAATATATATTTAGCAGTTATTTTTCATAAAGCTGTGAATTTTGATATTACAGTTGCTGTTAAAGACTCACCATTTAATAACCATGAAAACTAATGTATCTGGGAGATTTCAGTCATTTTGCTATTCAATGAAATCATACTGCCATTATGAGTGCTGGTAAATATTAAACCTAATATGTATATCTTAGATTGACTCAGTCAGATACATTTGTGGTAAAACTCTGACTTAAATAGAAATCCATATACTCTTACAGAAGTATAAAATCAAACACAGTTTTCCCCTGATGAGAAAACAGGTACACTTGGGTATTTTTCAGTATTTGAGGGAGTTCTCTGACAACGTAAACTGACAGAAATTCAATCTAGAGACATATTCTGAATTATACCAACTGAGATTCCAGTCTGCTGACAACTATCACAGACTTCATTTACAGTGATGCTTCTATTTCTTCCTCATGACAGCTCCAAATTAAAGAGGATTCTGAACAACAATTAGACACCCCTGCCCCATTATAGGCATTTTTTCCTTATTTAAAAAGATGAAGTCACAGATGCTTAATGAAAACAGCAAAAAGTTTTAAGCTGAGATTTACCTTACCTCGCTAAAGAAAAGTACACATACATATACACACTTACATGTATTCTTTCCTTCGAACATATTTTCTCAAGACCTTAAAGGTTTTAAATCCAACCCCATATCAGCATTATCTCTGAAATCCCAAGATCTACTTATATTTACAATTGTAGCATGTATTGAACAAAGACACAATTTGAGACCACTTTTTTTTCTTTTATCTAGCGTCCATTTCAAGTTTTAAATACGGTTAGAGGAAAATGGCTGGTACCACCAAAGGGTTCTGGATAACATAAAAATTGGTCAGACTTATCAGGAAAAGTACTCAGCCACTGATGTGATGATTTTGCATAGGCACGTGAATAGCAGAAGGAAGACTGAAGGGCCTCTGTGAGCAACAGCTGTGCTTCGTAACGTGATGTACGTGGGAGGATGTACAAAGGAAAAGTGTCAGAGGGATCCTTCTGGGTCTAGTGCTATTCAATATTCTCAGCAGTGTCCCATATGACAGAGTAAAAATTTTATTAAACTTACAAATGACATCAAGCTGGGAACGTTTCTTGAGATGCCTGTCAGTGTAATAACAGTACTTGAGTGCCTGCACATTCTCGTTCAGTAACTGTTACATGCTACTGATGAACCCACAGTGCCTCAAGCTCAATTCTTGCCACATGCCATGAAGGAGTCTGATTTTCTATTTCCAAGTAGCCACCAACAACCAGTCCGGATTTTTTTCCTTTTAGTGAACTCTTTTCCCTAACATGCATATGCACATTTCAAAAACCACCTGCCCTTCTGATTATGAACAACTCTATAATCAACACAAAGCATACCACTTGACCATATCAGACACAGCAACTTCCACATCAGGGATAACTCCTGACATGTTTTCAGTTTGATCGTATTTTCCTCTTTAATACAGAGTCATGTATTGTTTTGAACCTCTTGGATTCTCTTGAAATGAATGTTAGTAGTGCAAGACAGTGAAGTAGTTCTGGTTTCAGAAGAGGTTTTGCAGTCCATATCATAATTAAGAGCTCCTGGCACTAGCATACTGCCCTAGGAATTTCTTTCTTTTTATCCACTCAGTTCAAGGGAGATATTTATAACAAAGACTGTAGATATTTGATCAGGTCCATAATCCACTTGGTGCACAGCCAGGAACGTACGGAGTCAAGTGCAGTGCCATGCAAATACATATCATCCCCCTGTCTCACACCACCCTCTGCCTAACAGCTCCTGCTGTGAATCACAGGAGAGTGTGAGGCAGACACACTGCTCATCTGGACCCAAGAGGAGACAAAAGTTGAGGGACAGTTAAAATTCTACTGGCAGGTAATATTTATAATCACCTTAAATCTTCTAGATTCACTCTCTTTTCTAGGTTTCTCCACTATCCAGGGAGTCCTGTCTTCATAAGCAATGTAACAGAAAGCAGGTATGTATGAAATATGTACTTTTCATAGACTTCTCACTACAATTGTAATTCGCAATTCTTAGAATTGAGATTATTAGTACAATTAAGCATTCAATTGATTTGAATTGCATTGAGTCAATGAAAACCAAGCCCTTAATGTTGGAAATTCTCCCTCAGACAAGTACATCTTTATTTGCACAAAGAAGTGTAATGTAGGATCCAGGCCAACAACAACCTAAACCAAAATAATTGCACATATCCTATTTCTTTAATATAACATAAGGATATGAAATTACGTATATTTAGGTTAAGGCAGAGTGACAGGACAGAATGCAGAATAATAATATAAATAACAAGGGCAGATAAAAGTTTTAAAAGTAAGGTCTTTTTCCTCATAAGGATATTTACCCTTTAATTTTTTTTCTGAGATTATACCAGTCTCTACATCATTGTCCTTCTTAATCAAATACAGAAATTGAATCAGAGGCACTGATGAGGAGAACATGCATTTAAGCTTATTACATAATAGTTTCTGATTAGAGCCCCAGTTACACTTCACAGATTGAGATACATGATTATATTTTCAATTTGGTATGATTGAAATGTTTTATTTTCATTTCAACAAATGAATTTCCTATTTAAAAATCAGAGACGAACTGCAGTCTTACAGAAAACTGTACAGGTACAGTGTTAAAACTTCATGTCTGTGCATTTCCTATTCAAATATGCAAGTTGTTTTTCCTTGAAAAGGTCTGAATAGGCTTTGAGAACTCATGGAGAGCGGAAAAATATGCAGATTATTCAGATAGTGGATGATAGATTTTTGGAACAAAGAGCATCTTTGGAAATGACAGGATTCACTTTTTTTGTTCCACTCGTTATAAATAGAAGTCTCATTTTAAAGCACAAAATAATATAGTACAGTGATTTACCTTAGATTGCATTTGATATCTTTCTGTAGTTCTATTTGCATCTTATTTTTGAACATCCAAAGAGATCTTACCTAGGAAGGTAAGGAAAAAACCTCCTGTATTTGAAATATTTATATTTAACTTTTCCAGAGACTGTCAATCATACAACAGACTTCTTTGTTTTGAAAATACAGTATCTTTATGAGATACTGTTCTACCTTTAGGGGAAAAAAGGTGGAATTCTGAGTTGTCTGTGTGAAATATATGCAGAAATAAATACATTTCTGGTATGAAGTATGGCTTATAAATCCATAGTATTGTGACTGCCTTATTAATTGTTTATTCTAAGGAAGTAGTATTCCTCAGTGTATCATGAAGTAACTTCATCACACTATGGATACCGAGAAAAAAATCCTTTATGAAAATTAAGTTTGGGATGTTAATTAGTTAATAGGTTTAATTAAACTTTTTAGTTAACCAGTAGTTAAGTTTCCCTATGTTTTGCCACAAGATTGATACCTTACAAGAGCCTTTACCATACTTTTTGAGCATTTGTCCTCTAGTGAAACTGTGAGTACTTTAGCCCCATTGTAAGTAAAACTACAGCTTTTGAACTGAAAAATGTTTACCTTTTAACTTGGCACCTGAAAAGAAAATATTCTAGGCAAAACAGATGCTAGATATAACAGATCCTCTACACTGGTGCAATCTATACTGATACTAGAAGAAAATCTAGCCTACTGCTTTTACGCTGTATGAAACTTTTAGAGACATGACACACTTGCACAACCACCTTACTATCCCCACTAAGACAAAGATGGTAAGATGTGGAAACTTCACTCTGCTAAATACCCTTCCAGCATTCTTATGAACACAGTGTGCAAAGAGCCAGCGTACTGAGTGGACCTGCCTGCTTCCCCAGAGTGTAGCAGATTTATCCTGCGCAGAGGATAGGGAAGTTCAGATGCCAGGTAACGAGCTCCAAGTACAGCCATCTGTTTGCTGTTGCATTTGGCCTGTATTTGTTCCTTTTCTGGTTTCTAGTCCAGGACTTGCCTGATGAAAATGTTTTCTGACCCTGCCTTCCTCTGGAAAACCTGGCATCAGACCTGGAGAAGGAACACATAGGAATGCATGCAACAGCCTAATCATGGCTTCATTTTCGGTTCCAGCATGCAGCTGCTGGCTGGATGATACTTTATGGGCCACACTTCAGGCAAACAGCATGAAGGCAGTCCACAAGTGTAGAATTAAAATGATCTCTTTGTAGGAGGACTACCAACTAACTTCAGCTACCACTGCAGTCAGGTACTCGCAGACTGACTTCAGTACTCCCTAGCAACGCTTCCTTCCTACCACTTCCACACCTTTCCACAACTCGCATGCCCAGTGCCATAACTGGCACTTCCTCACCTCTTTCTTTGCCCAAGACTTTTCTTTCAAAGCCAAATCAGTGGGTGCTTATGAACATGACAGCTGGTCCACATGTCTGTTGTCACACTGAGCCAAAACCGCCTTTTCCACAAATCTTTCCAAGCAAACAAATGAGAGCAACAGTAAATCCATTGGCATTGCTATCCACTTGCATACAACTATGGTGAAAATGATACAATGCATATCCCAAACGCAAGAGACATTATCTTTACCTGTGCATCGGATTGCTTCACAGGGTGCAGCATTCAGCACAGTACCAGAATTCCTTCCTTTCTTCCAGGTAAGAATTCCTATATAAAACAGAACACTAAGTATTCTATTTATGTTAGACTTGTAATCTAGAAAAATATATCCCTGTGTGGCTGTTCCTCTAACTACTTCAAATACAGCTCCCTAGACCAAATTCCAGAGTACATCCTCATAAAGAAGCAATAATGGAACTGGAAGAAATTGCCTGCAGTGAGGCTGTGATGAAATCGGGCCTCAGTTGTGACCCTGCAAAGAATAACACGTGTGTGCCATTAAACATTACAACTCAATTCCAGACTATGGCACCATTCAAAGACTGAAACCTTTGCAAGTCTAGGAATCAAACTGTACAGATAAATTTGGGACCTATTTGCTGCCACCTCAGCAGAAGTTAAAAGAAAAAAAAAAAAAAAAAAAAAAAGTCACGTAAAAATCATTGCATGAGAAGGTGAGACTGTCCAATACATTAAGTATGAAATTGGGCTTGAAGTGTTTTGAATGGTGAATCAAATACTACACGGAGGTCTGATTGTTACATTCTTTTTCATCAAAGTGGCTGACCTCCAAAGGTGACCCTTAACAATGACAAGGAAGTCAATCACTTCCAAAGTGAGAAGCGCTGAAGGACTATACATGGAGCCAAGGAAAGCTGCAAGGTGACTGCTGCCCTTCAACACTCAGCTGCTTATATAAATGTCTACACATGCAAAAAAGTCAAAATTGCTTTTGCACCCACTTTGTAGGCAGAGGGAAACAGCTTGGCTAGAAGATGAAACTCCTAACAAAAGACCTGCCATGAAATTCATAGGTGTCAGATTGTAAGTGTAAAATGTGTGACACACACAATTATGATCTTCTGAAACTGTCTGGTGGAGATTGCAAGGAAAGGCAGAAACGCTCACACACACGCTCCCACCAGCAGAGTTGTCACCTGAGATGATCTGGGGGTGGTGGTGCTCCAAAGGACCTCCTGAGGCAAGACACAGTGCTCACAGGCAGCCTTCCCACGCCATGCTGCTGCAGCTTCTGCACCATAAGCACACGTAGAATTTTGAAAGCTGCCTTGGTATCATCCTACATGGGCCCTCAAAGGCTTTAGATCTGGGCAGTAGGCAGCTGTAACTAGGAAGGATGCACTGTCCCTTCTCCTCGTTCTTGCTCTGAGAAGGTGGGATGCAATCCAAAAGAATGGAGACCTCCAAGGCAGAGCTTAACTATATCATCTATGTACTCTACAGAACAAGTGTTTTGAATTATTTCTGTGCTTTGCCAGATCATTAAGCTCTTCAAATGACAGAGCAGGAAGAGTCAGAGCCTGAAGAGCAAGAGCACCTCAGAGAACTGGAGCCAGAGGAAACTGGAGCTGCACCTGAGCAGAAACAGGCAGCCGAATGACTGGGGCTCCTGGAGAGGCCAGAAATGCAGCAGTTACTATGTGCATAATATTCCCTGGGCTACGTAAGGCAAAAGAGTCACAGGATCTTGCTGCAATTATTCCTGCTTATCTCTGGGCCTGTAGAAAAGTAGAAGGTAAGACACACTTTCAAGTAGAGGGGACACAAAGTGTCTTCTAAATTCTCTATCAAATGGGGATATATGTAACACTGCACACAGAACTATAGGGTACAGTACTCACACTGTTTGCAGATCCATGCTTTCAGACATATCTAATGGCAACAATTCCAACTGAGGAGATAACACAGATAAGAATACACTTCTCATTTTCTTGCGAGCTTTTCCAAACTATACACTTCCCTCTCATTATGCTATAGATATTATTTTATTTGAGCCACATTGTATACTCTTGTCACCAGACTGCCATAGTTTAGAACTCTAGCTCACGCCTCGAATACCATTTGTGTCGGTAACTAAAGTTTTATGAGGGTGTCTCTAAAGAACAGCATGGCATTATTGGTCTGAATAACAAAAAGTGGTTTACATTCTTTCTGCCCATTGAAGCTGTCTGTCACATGTCATACAGAGACTGCCAATACAATGGTTAACTGCAATGACTAAAAGACAGCTAAGGATGTTTTCTGATGCTTGGATAGTATTTATTGCCTTCCTAATGCTTCCTGAAAGAAGCATCATAAATGACAAAGTCTTCTGATTACAATCAAAGAAAAAAACATCCCTATATTAGTACAGGTATAATTTGGAAACCATTCTTTATTTTCCCATGGTTCAGCGATAATACCATTTTGCACATCCTGCATTTTAAATCCTTTCCAAATATGCTCACCTATTTTCTGCCTCGGGCATTAGAATACATGGTTCAATAAAAACAAGAAAACAAACAGAGCCCAGGGAGATAATCTTTAAAAAGCATGCACTATACTATTATTAGAAGTGGATCCAGATTTCGGATTGAAATTTATTACACTGAAGTTTAGATCAAGACATTGAAATAAGGTATAAAGTAAAAAACAGCCTTAATACTTGATTTACAAAATATCCTCTGACCCATGGGAAGACAAGATTTTGATTGCATCTGAATTCTTCCTATAAGTTTCAGAAAAAGAAACAACTCGCACCAAACTATTTATGGCTATAGAAAAGATCAATAGCAAGAAGAGATTATAGTTACTGTAGGAGCATCAGAGCCAAGTTTAAGTCTAAGCTGGAAAAGATGTTTGAAAAATACTGTAAAGAATAGTTTTATAGTAGGGTAGTCACTACTTAGTAAACGAAGATAAAACTGTAATTCAGTTTTTGATGTTCTGCAATATAAGATAACACAAAAAAGAAAATAAAGTCTACTTTGCGGACAGTATCAGGAACTAGGAGGCCAACTCCATCCTAGAGTGACAAATAAGAAATGAGAGTAAATGGAGGAGCCCTACATACTTGGGGGTTTGTGGAAGGGGTGGGATAGCCCATGAAATAACATAGGCCTGGAAACACGACTCAGAAAAGCATTTGCTCAGCTTCTCTAAGTCCTCACTAAACAGATGCTTTGGGTTACAGTATGCCCATTAAGACAAAGAAGTCCAATCCAGACGATGCAGCCATTCACTATCTACCCTAAAATTTCTGTGCTGAGTCTCTTGGTTCCTTTAACCTGTTCAGTTCTCATTAGAGTTTCATCTTCTTAAATTTTAAAATTAAATCAGCGCAGGATTATCTGTGCAACAGTAAGGACAAGGGGAAGCCTAGAAAGGAGGAGTGGTGTGGTGGAAAGCCATAGAGATCTGCAGGTTCTGCTGAAAACAGCAGGGCAGTAAGAAAGGCCATCAGGATTGAGGTGGACACAGAACCAGAAAAAGGTAATACTTTTGCTGAAGTTTTGATAATCTTCATTCTAAAAGACCACAAGACTTTTTTTTTTTTTTTTTTTTTTTTTTTTTTTTTTAATTTAATGGAAACCTCAGTTTTCTTCAAGGAAAATCTATTAATGAGTCAACTACCAGCTAAAGTGGAGACTGACTCTGTGACCTACCCCATCAAATATGCCAGTGGCACACTCTGATGCTGGCATTTCTTAACTTGATTCTTGACTTAAATGCCCTTTTAACATGCTCATTAGTGAAATTTTCTAATTAAAAAATGCAACAGCCAAAAAGACGCCCTCTCCTACACAAGTCACATGGAACCAACCTGGACACCTACACAGTTCATTAGCTGAATCGGTAATTTCAGATCCCAGAGCAGTTCTTTACCACTTCTGCTAATTGAATAACTTGGAGCAGAAGTGGGCTGTTATCTTTTTTATACACCTGTCACAAAAGGCCGAACATAATTTATTCTATGGAAATAAAGTCTTTGCTGCCTAGAATACCTCAGGAATCCAGGGGCTTAGAATAATTTAGTCATTTTTAAGAACCATGGAGGAAAGTGTTGTCATAAGATTATAATATGTCTTGTCCCTTACAGGCACCTTCTACCTCCTCCATCTTTCACCCTTTAATGTCACCATATGCTGTGGTCCCCTGCACAGTTAGTGTGTCATTTGGTTTCATACCTTCTTCTGTCTCACTTTTATTGTGTCATGTTCTCACTCTTCATAGTTTAAATCACCCTCTTTCTCATCTCTGTTCTTTCCTTTCTGTTCAGCAAAGTCAGGATCCTACAGACACTAACACCAATCCCACGTGCAACTTATTGCATGTGATCCACAAGTGATCTGCATTTAATTACAATCCCCTCTCTATTTGCTTCACACATTATTTCTACAATATGCCCAGGTACTCTTTTGCACTTTTCTACATTATTTTAATCTGTGGCAGTTTCTAAGTCATCACCACATTTTTTTCCTAAATGAGCTATTTCCAAAATGAACCACAATATCTGTAGGAAAAGCTGAATATCATGATAGTCCTTTCTACCTTTTCCATGTATTTCTCTACATTAGCAACACCAGATTCCTTCTCCAGACTTCTCCTAGCTGCAAAGAGTTGAGTATCTACATGATGAATAATCATACATGTACACTCTCATCTACAGCAAAAGAGTATCTTCAGACGGCTGCAAGACAGCTTCGCATAGCAAGGCAGCAGCAAGCCATTCACTCTTTCAAGATAATAATATAATAATTTGAAGAACTGAGAAAAAAAATGGTAAGTGGGTGAATAAATTCTAGTCACTATTTGCATTCACCACCTACTTGAGCTTACGCTGTGACAATCTTTCAGTGCTTGTCATCAGACATCAAGTTTTCCCTCCTAATAGCTCCAGGAAAATAAAATATTTCTTGCATATCAGTCTTAGAAACCTCTTCAGGAACCAGTCACATCACATCTGGTGACTTTCTCCCAAGTGGCTCAGCAATACCTTTAAGATTCAAACCTCACATTTTACTCCATTTGAGCATTACAGTACAGAAAACAAGAACCATGAGGTAAGCCATAGAGTTCGGCAGTGCACACAGGTGCAGTGAACAGGAAAGAAGATCCGGAATGATGCACGAGGATTTTCACAGAAGTAACTTTAAAGGATATCTATCCCAGCTACTTTTAGGGAGGTTTGAAATATACATAACTGTATGACACCCACTAGGACTTGTCAAAGACCCCTGCAGAGTAGCACATAGCTTCAGATTCCTTGTTGAGCTTAAGTAGGATTTAGGTGCCGAGTTGATCAGATGGAAGCAATTACAGACATAAAAATGTGTAAATGTAGCTGTTTTGAAAACTCTCACATCAAACAGAACGGCTAATCAACAGAGACTGCCTTGAGAGTTCATTGACAACTGATTGGAAGCTTTCAGGATTTGAAGCTTCAATTTAGAAGCTTCCATTTTGCCAACTTGCACAAGGTCTTAAGTAAAATCCACATAGAGAAACCCAGCAGTAGAGTCGCTTATTCCCTGATGGCCACCTAACTCCTCAAAGTGTTAAAGCCATGAACAATTATGAGTACATGATTGCCAGTGTATCCTCACAAGGCTTCTATATCTTTAAGTGACATATGCTCAGAAAGCTGTTAATAATTCTCACACTTCTCTTTGTCCTGCTGCAGTGAAATACACATCCTCTACACCAACGACACTGCATCTTTTTAGGTGGATGTGTTCTGTATGTTGGAGACATTCTCCAGTGAATTAGAAGACATACTGTAAACACAACAGCAGAATAAGGCTTAGGTTATACAGCAGTAACTCTTTAGATTATAGTGAGGCTTAAAAGGTTTATTTGAGGTGCAATAGGTTATTCTTCAAAGCCCACTGGAAAAAAAAAATGAGGTTCTTCTAAGGATTTGAAGTACTTTGGCCTCAGCTGCATTTTTGTTCCATTCCTCACACATACTTTGACTTAAAAGCAAGATGGCTAGCAAAACAAAGGGAAGCCAGAGTCAGTCACATAGGACCCTCTACTATCATTTCACCTCAAATCTGTTGAAAATATGTACTGCTTAGCTCATCAGAAATGTGACATTGTTCTTGGATATGATAAAAAAAAATGAGCATCTGTTCAACTTTATAGCTAATAGAACTACCAGTGTAAAAAAAAAAAAGAAAATTCTATTATTTAACAGAATTTTGCTAAGATTAAAATATTAACATTAAAAAAAAATAATCACTTATTATCAAAATACCCTAGAGACTTCATGAATTAAGATGACACTGAGTGCAACAGTGAAAGAGTCTAAAAACAACCATGCTCTTCGCCACAGTCACCACAAAACATGAATTACCTGGAAAACAAACTTTGCTTTTAACCTACCTTCCTACACTTCATTCAGCGGTATTCTGAAAATAAATTCTATCCCCTGATGTGAATTTTCCCTTGCTTATCCAACATTTCAAATATACATAACTTAATCTATACACTAATGGATTCCTAATTTTCTGGGGTAGTCAACCACACAAAACACTAACGCAGGTCATTAAAAGAAGTGGAAAATCTAAACAAAGACATAACAATTAATTCTGCCCAGGCAATAGCTCTACCACAAACCTATGAAAAAATATTTATAGCATTGTTTTTCCAAGCAGGGTGTAATTTAAATAGCTAATTCTTGCATGTTTGTTTTATGTCTGTCACATCTTTAATGTTTTAAAGAAACAGTCTCTAAATCTGTCTGTCCAACTTTCAGGGTTTTTAGGTTCTCTTTCTTTCACCCAGAATTTAGGCAGATTATTCAGTTAGTCATTCAGCCTTTCCTCATTCCTGCTTAGTGTCTCTGGAGGTAATTCCCAGTGGTGCTTTGCTTATACTCTGAGAAAGAATTTCATTACAATATCCCATGATGCTAAGGGGTTTGGATAGGGAGATTTCATCTAGGCAAGTACCAAACTTTACAAGAAAAATGAAGTATTGCATTATGGCATTCCAGTTCACTCTTTGCTCAAAGTCTATACTAAAGAGCAAATTTAGCAATGATTTCGCACTCTCTGTGCTTAGTTTTACAGTGCGACCTATCTGCTCAGCTATTTTATATATATATATGTATATATATAAAGCTATTTTAAATGGCACTAGTCATTAGTTAGATTATGAAAAGAAATGCATTCCACAAGTACACACATTTCAAGCTAAGCTTTCTATTTTAAATAGTGCAACTTATTAATTCCTGTAAAGAATTAGTTTCATAGTAAAATGAAACACATTTAATTATCACTGATTTCTCTGTACAGCCTCAGAAACTCAGAAGACAGCGTTTTAGTTTCTCAACTGTTTATTCAGGGGAACCTGTCTGGTAACCTGAGCACAGGGTGCCATGTGTGCTGATGGAGCAATCACCAAAGAGACTACAAGTCATGTGATCTATTGTCACGATCTAAAACTGATCTATTGAAGAGCTGTGGATGAACAAAATTCTGCTGGAATTCCTTTTTTTCCCTCCAAAATTCAACAATCGCTTCCCAGCAAAGACTTCTACATTCCACGTTATAAATTCACTTCACTGTAAACACAATACATACGTTGGAGTACAGGGGCCAGAGTCAAGAGAAACACGGCCACAGCCTAGGATTGTGGGTTCAGCAGTTAGTGCAGAGTGAGGGTGCTTCTGCCCAGCACATGCACTTGAAGAGCCTTATCAGACACACATTTATAAAGTCCTATCTGACCATAAAACTGGGAAACCTTGAACCTGGACTGCTTCCAAACTTTCTATAAAGGCTAATGATTTAATTACAGAGCTGTCAATTTTATCCCTAGTGAGAGAATTAGTTCCCTGACACGATACATATGTAGCATGCCATAGTCAGAAGAACAAAGAGACTTTTTGGAAGCACCAATAGAAAAAATAATGCAAATGGCATTCAGCTCTTAACACTACCATGTTCTGTAGCATAGGTTTTTTCACCGGAAGGAAAACAAAAGCACTGCCACATCAGTGACACTGAGAGAGGTTTCGCTGATGCACGAGCTATCGTGTCAGTCAGAAATAGCAGAAGAATAGGAGAGTTGTCTTTGAGATCACCTGTATGACACAAATGGCATCAGTAAGACTTTTCTAATGGGAGGACATGAGGGAACACAGTTCCAACGTTATGTGAATAAGATCACTGTCATATCTAAGGCTCAATGGAAAGAGGGCTGCTTAAAGGCACTGTTAAATCATATCAAAGAATGAGCCATAAGAGTAGCAATACATATAAAATGTAATTTCACTTGGAATGGAAAATGTGGTTTTGATTAATTTTAACACTGTAGAATATGCAGTACAAAAATGTCAGGAGTTTTCCGTTTACCAGCAAAAATCCCAGGACCCGAAGCACTTCCACTTTTTTTTTTTTAAATAGTTTTTTTTACACAAATGTGTTGATTCATCATCCCTGGCTGCTCTGTAACATTCACACTGGCTGAAAAATACCGCATTATCTACCTCTGATAATCAAAGTTCATTCTTTTTGATAAGCAATTCTAGATAACTCGTGAAATGTTAACCCCAGCAAGAGAATGAAATTATTTTCTTCTTTATTGCATTGCTTTAAGGCTGTCATGGTCTAGAAAGCACCACTAAGGCATGCATATGACTTAGCACCAAATAATCTGAATTGCTTTGTTTTCACTCCCCTGAGCTCAATGTATGTCCTAGATATTTACAGAGCTAGAGAACATTCTTCATGAAGCACAACATCAATTTCATCAATACAGGACTTCCAATACAAGCAAATTGCTCTACTGAATTTTAAATTTGTAAGACAAAGCAGGTTTTCTCAAAAAAATTTACAGAGTCCTTTTTTTCCTTAGGGCACATTTTCTTTAATCATTCAAATAAATACATGTGTGGTACCTTCTAACTATTTTGCACAGCATTCCTATTTCTTATCTATGTTTTAAAAAATTTCTTAAATAATTACTAATATTGTCAACACACATGAATTTAAAAGAATAACTATCAAAAACAGGGGATAAAAATCCCTAAATATAAACAAAATATTGTATTTTAAAATAAACCATGCTGGTACAAAATTGTGATGCTAATGGAACTAATACCTTTTTCTAGTTTGTTCAGATAGTCCAAGACTCTCCTGTAAATACACTAAGTTCCTTATGCACAGTATACTTTTAATTATAATAATTCTTGCTGCAGGCAAAGTGTATGAAATGAATAAACTAGTGAAAATAAACATTGTTTATAGATGATCCATCTTGGAGAAAACAGTATACACAAGATGTTGACCTTGAAGATATTTGTCTACGTGTTAAAGTATAAATAATGCATGTTTGCAATTATTTCAATATCCAAGGTGAGGGAAATCTACCTTGAATACAAAACACTCTCAAAATTGTGCTCTAGATCCATACACTGAAAAATTAAGTCTGTATATTTAGTAATTGTTCCAAACTCACTGATGATGTCACCACACTTTGAAATTTAGGCAAGAAATCGATTAGGTCTTTGAGGCACTGTTTTGGTATGGGGTAAAAATGCTTCAGACTTCACAGGTACATGCATATCTTTTTCCACAAAAAAATAAAACTTACTTATAAAAATGCATAATTGAGTTACACAGTTACACACTAAGGTCTTAAGTCTATATTAAGTCAAAGATTTTGTCTTAATAATGTATTCTTGCAGGATTTCACCAAAAATACCTTTTCCAAACAGTACTGGGAAAAAGAAAGAATGTGCTGAAATGTAAAATAAAAGTGTGTCTTGTTCCCTTCAGAGTCCTTTCACTCATCTCCTTTGTTGAAGTTCTTTCAGTGCCTGTTAATTAATTGCTGTGATTGAGGTCAAGTTTGAAGATGATATGAGGTTAATTTTAGACTCTCTCGAGTGCAGACTAAGAAACTCATTACTGTTACTGACGCTTGAGTGTCAAGTTAGGTAGATCTATAATATCTCAGCCTCTCAATGATACTGACCTTTCTGTAAAGAAGTAGTTACTGCCTTGGCCTGCGCCATAGAGGTCTGCTCCTAGTACTTTTTTAATTTCTTTGTTTCCATTGCCAGATTATAAATTACAAGTGAGATCCCGGGTCTGCTAATTAGTCTGATGTTCTCCAAGGAGGCTAGTGACTATAATGTAGCAACACGTGTAACTAACCAGCACCCAAAGTGCTTTTAGCAGAAAACCAATTAAAAAGAATATTAAAAGAGAAAAATTGCTCTGTGCTTACTCCGTGCTCATTATCAACTGGGTTACCAGAAATTACGTGATTAGTCTGATTGTAAGATAAATTTATACTTGGTCAATTTATTATAAAGTAAGTTCATACTTAACTGATAATCTGTGTTTGTATTATAAACATTTCACCACAAGCCTGAAATGATTACACACTACCCTACAACCACTGCTTACAAAGTGAAAAACATAAGAGCAAACACTTCTGACATCTTCTGTACCAGAGTTAGAAAGCAAAGAGAAACTATGCAGGGCAATATCAATATAAAATGGAATGATAAGGGGGAAGGGAAGGGAAGGGAAGGGAAGGGAAGGGAAGGGAAGGGAAGGGAAGGGAAGGGAAGGGAAGGGAAGGGAAGGGAAGGGAAGGGAAGGGAAGGGAAGGGAAGGGAAGGGAAGGGAAGGGAAGGGAAGGGAAGGGAAGGGAAGGGAAGGGAAGGGAAGGGAAGGGAAGGGAAGGGAAGGGAAGGGAAGGGAAGGGAAGGGAAGGGAAGGGAAGGGAAGGGAAAGGCTATCCTATATTAGAGCTTCAGCATCACTAGGAATTTTATTTTGATACATGAATTCATTGCATGAATGGGATCCCAGATGCCTGTGATATTTCCTGGAGAAAAAGATTCTTGAAACAGCCCTCCTCATGTAATGGATGAATTTGCTTGTTGTGCAGAACAGAAGCAGCTTGTGTTGTGTTTGGTTTGGGGTTTTTTTTCAAAGACTGCCTTAAACTGGCTTCAAACATATGTCTTTGTATTTAAACCAATACATTTGTCTGCCCCAATAAGGATGCACATTAGAGGGAACCCAAATTGAACTCCCTTAGCAAAAGGCAAATTGACTGGGTACCTCAGGGTACTAATTTAGCTACATCTACAATACACTTGTAGTAAAAAGATATTCTAATACTACTGATATTAAAAGAAGTAAACTTAAATTAAACTTGATTCTGGCAGTCAGACTCACATCAGCAACACATACACAGGATAATAAGGCTCCTTTTTTAAAAAACTGATTCTTAGGTAATCAGATACAGAGAAATCATTTATGAATAATACAGTAGTGGTTATCCACTCTATTAAAGTTCAGTTATTTAATTTGTTGATACAGTAGCTACACACACTTCAGTAGAGACAGCAAGAGGTATTTGCCACTAGAAAATCAAAATATGGAAAGAAGATCCAATATTTATAATCTAAAATGACCTAAAGTCCCCCTGTCCCAACATACACTATCTACCTCCCCAGGAAGTGAGTTTGAAGCAAGCTGTCAATCTGGGATGTAACAGAACAAGGCGAACATATTCTCTAACATCACCTCAACTGAATTTACAGACAAACTGCCACTTCAGTGCATCATCATTCCTCAACCTGCCCATTTATTAATGCCACACAGGGGACAGGGCCTTCACCATTGCAGGCGTGACAAAGAGCTTAATAGCTTTACTTCTATTGTGCAGCAGACAGTACTTCTTTCAGAGTTAATCCACTAGGACTTTCCTACTCCCAGCACTGCTTTTCTTCTCTGCCCACCCAAGACCTACTCTGCTGGCTGGTTTTGCATTTGTAAAATGGTTAGGAGCAGCTGTGTGGGTTTCACGTAAATTCCTTGATCGCTCTTTCTAACCACACATTGCTTCAGTTCACCGGACAGTTTTGGCGTGTGCTAACTGATAAGCACCAAATGTACACTGGCTCCAGAAGGGGATGTAAGGCTCTGAACAAACTTCTCATCTTCTGTACAGCTAAGACAGCTCTAGACAAAACTTACTCTAAACTCCCTGAATTGCACATGGAAGAGTTTTAGGGGTCTCAGCATAAAACACCTTAATCTGCTGCCCTTCCCCTATAGCATTCAATTTAGTTCTTAACATGGACGCAGCCACTACAGCACTGAATTCCTAACAGAAACCTATTAAAGGAATCATAAAAGTTTACTTTCTCTTGATATACTCACCAGAGTTACAGGGATACATTTTATATCACACAGAAATAGCAGAAGTATCACTTGGTTTTACTGCCCTGCAACACTAACGTACACATGTAGACAAGGTCTTGTGTTAATGCATGTTCAGGGCCTCATTACACAACCTCGATTCCTAAAAGCAATCCTTGTCCCCGTGAGTATTGGGGAGGTCACACAGACGATTCGCCTGAACGGGGATTACTTACCTGAGTTAAATGACTTGAGTCTACTAGCATTCATGAAGATTAGATTTTTATTTAATTACTTTCTAAAATGTTAATTAGCTCCAGTATACAAAGTCACCAGAGAATGAAAAGTTCTCCTACAAGCAGTTTTACAGTCAGAAGAACCAATTTGGATCCCATTGGTTTCCATTTCAAAAGTGATTATTCTGCAGTTTTACTGCAAATTGCTACTTTGCAAAAACAAAGCTGAACATTTGCACTTCTTCTGAAGTGCAGTTGTGAAAACAGAACTGGAGAGAGACTGTTCACAGCTGCTCAGTTCTTTTTGCTCACCATTTGGAGGGGCAGCTGACAGAAAGGAGACTGACTGGATGTTGTAAAGCGCTGAGGGATGGGAATGATGGAATAGGAAGCTCGATTCTGCCGGACACAATTTGTCAAAACCCTGAGCTGTACACAATACTGTATGGCAGCTATGTCACGCTTGAAAGGCAGGACAGCAATGCCAGTTCTGCTTCTGGTTAGTAGCTTGGCCTTCAGCCCTGCCACCACCCTGCCACATGGCTTAGTGTCCAGCTAGGGCTGCATCAATAAGTAAATTTCCACCATGAAACAGAGACACCCCAGCCATCACAAGGAAACCTTAGAGTGTCCTGCTTAACACATCAGTACTTCCTATGATAGTGTTATAGGTTGCATCTTTGTAGGCACGCTTTCCAGGTATCCCTTAGCTCCAGCCAAGCCTCCACTATACCAACAGGAGAGCACTCAAACTCTTCCATGTGAGCCTGCTTCCAATCTCTAATAACTAGACAGAGCAAGGCAGTCCTCATCTATTCACTGACTCTTTCCTGACTCCTGCCCTTCCTGAGAAAGATTTATACACCTCTTCCCGACAACAAAAAGTTGCATTCAGTGGACATATTTGTATATTGAATTTAAACACATACCTAAAACTGCCCCTTCAGGAGTCAGATCTTGCACTGATAAAAAAACCAGCAGTTGACAGAATATGAAGTTGGATCCTGTACACTGACCAATTCACTATTATGAATTGTTTGCAAGAGAAATTGTATGCATTCAGACTCTAATCCTGCAGCTAATTCACAGCAGCTACACAGCACTCCTTTGGCTTCAGCATCACCTGCCATCCCAGAGATATTCCCATGCTGAACGAGCAGTAAGATGACAGTCCAAAGTATGGTTTTGACCTTTTCTTCATTTTTAGCTTCAATACCACAATCTCCAATAGTACCATGAACCATCTTACTTATTTTTCACTGGAAAAAGTCAGAAAGCTGACTGTGAGCACAATTAATTTTTCTCGTAACAGGAGCTCATTCCCAGTCAATATCCTTAACTCTGATACCTTCCCTGTACTGACAGCTGCTGAAATTGAACTGATGGTGCCACCAAAATGATTCATCTAGACCTCAGCCTGCTCTCTGGCATAGGGGTTGTTGAAGAAAGCTGCAAACCCGAAGCAGCATCCTGTCATGGATCCCACAAGATGGACGTCTCTGCCTGAGAACAACTACTGCCCTGAAGAAATTCGAAATGTGGAATTGGGAAGATCTGAATCTTACAAGGCATGACAAGAAATATGTCTCTTTTGTAACACATGAAAATGGTCCTATAACCTGCTTCTCAGCACTTCATACATAAACGATTTGTGAACTATTTTGTAAATCGCCTTAAATACATTATGATTGGTAATGCACCTACACAATCTTTTTTTTTTAGAGAAGACAACATTAAACCAAAGAAATCCCCTCAAACAGAAAAGTCTATATCTCAACTGTGAAAGCCTATAAAACTATTTTTATATATCTGTAATTTGGTAGAAACTCCAAAGGGTTCTGCTCCGACATAATTAAAGTCTAACCAGGGATGCGAGGCACTGAGAATTGCAACAAAAATAGCAGAGGTTTAAGGATAAGAATAGCATAAGAATATATGCTGGCTCCAATCCAATCATGCCTCAATTATGGACTCAAGTTGCGTCAGGGGAAGTTTAGATTGGATATTAGGAAGAAGTTCTTTACTGAGAGGGTGGTTAGGCACTGGAACAGGCTGCCCAGGGAGGTGATGTAGTCACTGTCCCTGGGGGTGTTCAAAACACAGGTTGATGAGGCACTTGAGGCCCTGGTCTAATGGTCTAGTAGTTAGGAATATGATGGGATAAAGGTTGGACTTGATGATCCTGGAGGTCCCTTCCAACCATAATTATTCTATGCAGAAGTACAGCATAAGGGCAATCCTGCCATACAAGACTTTCTTCCAACAATGATCAGGGTCTAAGAAGAATATATCTGCTTGGCACTGGTTGGCCAGAGAGGCTGTAGAGTCTCCATCCTTGGAGATGTTCACCAAAGCTTTCTGGACACGGTCCTTGCCAACCAGCTCTAGGTGACCCTGCTTGAGCTGGAGGGTAGGACCAGATGACCTGCAGGTGTCTTCAAACCTCAGTCACTCTGTGAAATATGTAGAAGGTGAAGGCCTTAGTTTTGACCTATAAAAATATGCAGATTACATACTATTACTTGGTTACAAACTACATCCACTGACGTTACTATTTCCAGTCCTCTTGGTAAACTTTACTTTTGTAGTTTATTGAACTTTTAAAACACATATTCAAGACCAGAAAAACACCTTAGCAACAGGAACTAACAGCACATCCTGTGTTGGGAATTAAAAATGTGTAGAGGATGGTGGTCAAAAAATGCATATAGAAGAAAAACATAATTTAAGTACATTCAATGATAATAGCTGCCCAACTGTAATAGTTTGTCTTCAGTAGAGGACAATCATTCTGTTATCTATTATCACAGATAATAGTCTATGATAATAGCTACCCAACTATGGTAATGGTTTGCTGTCAGTTGAGAAGCAAGGCGACAGAAAACAGGTGTTCTCAGTGCATGAAAAAAAATTAAATGAGAAAGAATTAACCCCAGGTGTACTAGAAAATACAGGTAATTTGGAGCATTATTTTCTATCAGTACAGCACAGTCTCTTACTCTGATTTTCGGATCCTGCAGTAAAACTAACTGCACCAATTTCAGAGTACTGCAGAATGGCTACCATGGTATGATTTTCTACTTAGCTACTGATAAAGCTTTCCAAAAGGAAAGGGCTCATAATCAAAACTGTGAGAAAAGCATTTTCCTAAAACTGTGATATTTGAGGAGATGTAGGGAATGTGATCATTAATTAGCAGTATTTCTAATGAAGGTGTAGATTCTTTCAAATTGTTTTACTATGTTGCTTTTATAAGTAAGTTTACAAGTCCAGAAACATCCTCCTCGATGTTGGTGTAAACCAGAGGGTAGAAAAATACGTTTTTAATGCTGCTATATTAAATGCTCTTGTGCTGTACATTTCTCCTTGGGATCGTTAAGTTTTGGTCACCTTCTCTCCATTACATTCCTTCTAGCGTACAAAAGGTTCACTGATGGAAGACAAAAATGATTAGAGGCATGAGAAAACTTCCCCCATATGAAATGAGAATGGTAAGATTGAAATGTTTATAGACGAGACAAGTAAGAGAGGACACACTAGAACTTTACAGAGTAATGAATGTTACAAAAAAGACAAATGGAGTGGAGATGCTCCTATTTGTCATGTCTCATAATAGGGGAAGAATGGTTACCTCAATGGCACAGAAAGGCAACAAATTGAACAGATAAAGGATTACTTTTTGCCTTCCTTAAACAACAGGTAAAAGTAAGGAGAAGATTAAATTTTATTCCATTAAGGAATTTGAAATGTCAAATTTGAAGTTGAAAATTAAAAACATGAACATTCTGAAGTAATAGCTGCTGAGAAAAAATGAAACATTCTTCAGAAAAACTGAAAATCTGCCTTCCATTTCCACTTAGCAAAACCATAATTTAAAAACTTAGCTTGTTTCTGAGCAAAAATTTAAATGTTTCACTCAGAAGAAATTAAAGCATTTTCATGAAAGAACTTTTTATTTGGATTTTTCTGCTAAATAAAACAAACTGTTACATCTTCAAATAGGTAAAGTTTGATGCAACTGTGTTTTGGGAAAATAGTTACAAACTCTTTTTTCTTCTAGTGCAAAAAAGCTATTTCCACTATGTACTGTTACAGTCAAAAGAAGAAACATAAATAAGAATGAGGTCGTTTTTGGACTAGTTATAAAAACAGTGGTTCTAGATAAGAAAAAAATGAAGCTTCTTAAATCTTTTAGCTGTGTCTGGTAAGCAGATTAATTAGCATACCTAACTAATACTGCTAGCTGTTATTTTAGTTTATGCACACCTAAATTCACAGCTCCTATGTGTTGTGCTATTGTTATTTTTATCCCCAGAGAATTAGAATTCATTTTATAGTAAGGAAAAAGATGCAGGAAACAGTGCAAACTAATACCTGCTGAGAAAAAAGGTAAGATATCTTAAGAGTTATTAAAATTCAAGTTATACAACTCATTCACTAAACCTATTTTTCCAGGCTTACATCAAGTTTCCTGGTAAAATAAGAAAAGAACCTTAGAGACAGAAAATGCAAAATGATCTAGGGCATTGTGAAGCTTCACGGTTTTTGACTTCCTGAAAATTTTCTCTGTGAAAAACGTAGAATAAAAAAAAATAATAAAATCTACACATTCGCATTTTCTTTAGAGGAAAAACTAAACTTACTTAAGTGTCCAGGTGAATTGCCTTGCCTTTTCAGCCTGAGCAATTTACTAAGTTTTCACTAAAGATTATTTTTAAATGGTCAAAATAAATAAAACAGAATTTTTATTTTGTGTATAAGGGAAAACATTCCCTTGACCAATAAATAATACTTACCAACTGTTTCAACTGACAACCAAACACAGAAACAAACACTATGTACCCAAGACTACAATCTTCTTCCACAACAAATTTCTAATGCTCTCTAGCTCCTATTTAATGGTGTCATTAATGCATGTTATGGCTTTAACTAAGTGTGCTTCCACTTTGTTTTGACTATCCTGTCATTATTAATTCATTTGGAATCTGCTGTAGTAATACTAATCATAATGAATTCAATTTGTATTAATGTGCATGTCATATTCATTATCATGGGGATTTCCACTATAATTTTGCCTGAATGAAAACAAAACTAATTGCAAAAACAATTTGTTTGGTGTGATAATATATTAGAAAGGAATAACTCGCCTCCGCTTTCTACATCATGAAGTCGCACAGGTAGTGTGTCCCTCCACAGATTCCTTCAAAGGTGTTTTTAACTAATCACATTTGCGATACCTTGGTAATCTACACATTAGAGCTTGCTTAGAGACCTAGTACAAACACCCAGACCCTTATGTAGCCCTCTTGACTTCAGTGAGGCAACTCTCACGCATAAAATTCCAGTACGCAGTTTCTTTCATCACCTAGCCCAGATGGATTTTTTTCTACATAGAGGATCGTGGGCTGCTAGTGACTGCTGGCACACGAAGAGTGTGGTCTTGCCTATAGCTTTTCCTTGTGCTTCCTAATTTTACATCAGTGACATCAATGAAAGAGGAAACAAACGTTAGTGAAATCATGGTATGTATTATGGAGAAGTTAACTTTGTACCTTGCAAACACACGCTGCCACAACTAAGCAGGGGACACATACCTACCTGATGATTCCTGTTGCATTTGTACCCTCTCTCCCTGAAGTGCTGGGGTCTGAACCCCGAGCCCTGAATTAAGGTTGACATATGGGTGGTTCCCACAGCCCTTCAAAAGGAGGGGATGAGTTTGCCTTTTGGCTTTCCTCCAAGGTGTGGCCGACCTTGTAGGGAAAGCCCTTGGGTAAACGAACCCCAGGCGTCCTGCTTTGGGGATAAAAGCTGGGATCACTTGCAGGAAGGGTGGAGTGTCTGTCTCTGAGGTGGAAGCACTTTGCAGAGATCCCTTGTTGAGCAAGGACCTCCTGACTCTCCCTGCAACTGGGCCCTGGTCAGGTTTGGTACTCAGCCCAATAACCTGCTCAGAGCAGGGCTAACTTCAAAGCCAGATCACATTGCTCGGCATCTTGCAAAGTTACGTTCTGAACTTCTCTGAGTATGGAGAATCCATATCCTCTCTGGGTAACTGCTCCAGGGGCTTAACTATTTGCAGTCTTCTGTCAAATAAGTCCTAGTCTTACAAACAGGATGGGCACTAGGCTTTCAGCTACTTTCATTCAATATCAAAATTCAGCACAAAAATGCAAAAAGGCCCATCTCACTTCATGCTTCATCTAGCCATTTGACTTTTCTTTTGCAAAAAGATAAACTCAGCAGAAAGTTTTCCTACAGTTCAACTGTCAGGCCACTGCCTAACCCCATCGGTATGGAGCTCCACATCTATGCTAAAAACCTCTTTTAACTAGTAATGGGTGAGCTTGATATGGTCCAGATTTTCCACTCAGATAAAAATACTTAAAAGTAGGTGTGCTTATCCTGACCTTGACTGATCTGTGGAGGTGAGCTCAAAAACTTGCAAGAACAGCATTTTGTATAAAGCTTTTCTGCAAAGGGGAAGGAGAGGTCTCCCACTGATCCAACCTTGTAAATATACAATGAAGAAGTGAGAGAAAATAAATGCTATAAAAATGAAGCTTTTTTCCCCCATTGCTTTATTATTTTAATTCCAAAACCAGTTTGATTTTTAGCAAAGCACAAGATGTTTATCTATGTTGCTGAGCATTTCCCACTTAGACTGAATCAAACACACCATTAGTACACAACTGAAATGCTGTTAAACTAAAAGTGTGGTGTAACTAGTGCTCACATCAATACATAACTCTCTGAAAAACAAGCTAAAACCAAACCAAAAGCCACTTAGTGAACTACTAACCATAATTTATTTTTAAAAACTAAAATGCATTTCTGCAGCTGCCTAGCAATGTGTGGATGTTAAGACTGCACATATCTCTGTGATCTTGTCATGTTAAACCACCTAAGGCCAGTCCTTCACTTAAAGCCAGTTTTTTCCAATCAGCCCTTAACTCATATTGGCATGAACAGAGCTGCTTATATCTGTCTTTATCAATAATCTGTATTTTGAGCTGCAAGAGTCAAGTGGTTTGAGCCTTGAAATGATCTTGATTTTCATTGTTTTATGTTTCTCTGCACACATGGCCTGTTTAGCTCAAGCTGTCATAGTTTCAGCTTTTGGTGTATCCCTCTTGAATGGTGGCCCACCATTAGATAACAGATGATGCACTTGTAGTGTTAAAAAGACTTTTCCAAAAACTGGGGTTCCTTCAGATGGCCAGTGCCTCCTTCAGCTACTTCCTGTAATGGGTTTCTCTGCAGTAACTAACCACATTGTGAACATGTTTATGGTCCCAGTAATACAAAGTTATCTGCTTTTTAACTGAAATAATCCTACTGAAGCCATAGGTGGTGGCCCTGTAAAACACACCTGAGGACTCCACATGACCTCTGCTTGGGAATGCACAAGATCAACACATTTTCCACTGAGAAGATAACAACTTGAGTCCTCCTGAAAATTTTGGATCGTAGTTAAGTTCATGAAAACGGACAATTTTAAACAACAGAGACAAAGAAGTGCTTAGACTTGTAAAAGCCCCACTTTATTTAAAATGACTGCATTTTAGCACCAGCTGTCCTTAGTAACAAATTATTTTTGTGCCAGCTATTTTTGCCACCATTTACAGATGATTTGGATTGCTGCAGTTATTGATCCCCCACAGAGCTTCCATTAGGATGTGACCCCTACTACATGGAGTTGTTACAACACAAGCACTGGGAGGATGAATATACGGATAAACAGATGTCGTTAGCATTGAAAATTTTCCTTCAAGATAAAAAGCTCATGCATCGCAGTGTAAATTTTAACCATTAACCAGCACTTTTTACAATCAAATCCATCTCTGAATTCACTGTAGAAGTTTCCCACCACAAGTAATGTAAAAATGACAGCAGTGGTGGCCTAATGCCTACGAAAAACTAGGTCCTGTTGTCCTGGACTTACACAAGTAGAGGAGTACACTATCTTTGAATCCAAGTTTTGAAGATCAATCAACCTTAATTTACACCAAAAATAAACCACCTGGAAATCAGAATTGTACTTTAGCAGGGAAAAGACAGGTGCATTTATAATTGAAATGTAAAATAAAAAAAAATCAAGGGCTTTATGATACAGAACTTAACTGTATCTTTGCTTTATACTCTATGTTAGTTTGGGCATATTTTAGGTAGGAATTTCACCCAGAATGAAAAACACATCTGCCTCTTACTACAAGCTAATACTTTTATCTAAGACTGATTCTTATTTAACCTCTTGCTAACAAGCCTATTTACTATCAATGTAATCTCAAAAAATAAAATTAAACTAATCGAGGAGATGAACAAGTCAGCACCCACTCTCAGCCATATCAAATGATTCATTTCACACACAGCCTAATGTATCCTTAACATGCTCTCAGCCTCCTTGGTTCTACAGCAAAGTCATTTTTAATCCCAACATAAACCAGCCCATACTGCATACAAGCAATTACTCGCATTCAAGGGCTTGACCTCTACTCTGTCAGGGCATGCATCTTTGACTGCAGTTTTCTTAACTGGTTTTGAGGAAGCTTAGTATTCAGAAAGCACAAACTAGGATTGTGTGGAGAAAGATAATTCCAATTTACGGAAGATTTTGGGAGGGATTTTTTATGTAGAAAGCTGGGCTCAAGCCTGGGCATGGGGCTGCTCCCACCCAACCTCCTTGTTCACAGCAGACTGTATGGATACTCATGCCAACTCAAGGAAAAGCAAAATATTATAAATATTTTTAAAAACTGACATTCAATGTATCTTAATCCTTCTACAGGACAGATTGTAGCCACCCTGGGTTTGGGCTAATCCTTGATCTCTGGGTTTGGATTCGCTTGGGCTATTCTCCTTGATCTCTGGTGTTACTCAGAATCCTTCAGCTGAGACTCTGTGAATTGATTTGTTTCCCAGTACAAGTCAAGAGCAGTCCTACAACGAGTTACAGTGATGAGTCTGTTTCTTCAGCAGAGCTCCTTGATATTCTCTGATAATTTAATTATTCCCTCCCAGCTTTCAGCTTCTCCATAGCATAGAGATACACCATTCAACATCCACATCAGAAAGGGCAGCTTGTGCTCACTCTAGAAGGCTGGTGTCCCCCAGCCTTGGCCTGTCAGCAGATTTCAAAAGAAGCCAAGAGCATGGATAGCTATGAGTCTATAAACCTGGGTTCTGGGTTTGACACTCACCTGAATACTTAATACTTCAAAACAATAAACTATGGCAATGAAAATATTTACTATTCCAAAATAAGGTTTCCTTCAATTCCAGAAAAAGATCTGGATATTTCAGAACACCAGAAAAGATTCCCAGTTTCAGGTGGCCCACACAGCGTGCTCCTCCAGAACACTCTGCAGCACTGCAGTCCTTCACTGACACATGTACCTTGCGCAGCTGAGGACTTACAAAGGAGACTAGAGGGAAATCAGTCGAGTTTATGACGAGGGCTTACGCTGCCATCATGTTTCTTCCAGGTCCATCTGTAGGCTGTCCAGATTGTGATAAACCAAGAGCCTTTGGAGAATGACATTTCAGCGTATAGACAAATTCAGGTTGAACAACTGTCTCTTCATACTTTCCCTAGCAAGTACTAAAGACAGCTCTTGTGCATTAGAATGAGAAGAGACCCCCCCAAGGTAAGACTCTAAAAGTGTACAGCTAACTTCAGAAAGCTTCACAATAGGGTTTGATGCAACTTCCATAAATATTATGCATAATTAAGTCATCACACCAGTTTATCAAAGGAAGTAGTATGTTAAACAGTACCTGGATACTTTTCAGTTTCGTTTTTCAAAACAATGAATGGATGTGTCCCTAAAGGATAACTTGAAGTTTTACCACAAGTAACCAGGTCCAATAGAAAGGATGATCCCTCAATTCACAGAGTGAAATTAGATGACTTACATTATGCAGAAGGTCAGACCAAATCTTCAAAGAGGTTTCTTTTTCCCTACGAAAATCAATAATTCTATTGTCCTCTGAGGCAAACAATAAAAGTGCATCAGAAAGGCAAAATACCTCTTTAACTTTTGAATGATTTATTTAAAAATTATTCTATCTTCAGGCGAACATCTTTGTGAAGCTTTTAATGTGCAATTTCTGAAAATGTATATTAGAAGGGGGAAAAGAACCAAGAGGAAGTTGGGGAAAACAGTAATTTTGAGATCTTTGACAAGAAAATCCCTAAATAATTTTAAAAAACACCTGTGAAAGTGCTTGTACATTACTTTTCAAGGAACCAAGAAACTCTCAGTCCTCTAAACAACTGTCGAATTTTAATTTAACCCTCAGAGCTGGTGTCATACAATGCTGCAATACCAGCACAGAAGTCTGTGCCATAATACCTACAAGCATAGGTCAAAGTAGGATATGCTGGGTTAAGTATCAAAATAACAGAGGGCTATTTCTATTGCACGTTTAAGGTATTTTTGTTTATATAGGATACTAAAGGTCTTCCTTTTTCCCTGACATAAAGGATTACACAATTTTCTTCAGTGCTACAGAACTTCCAATTCAATTTAGATCCAACTGGTTAAGGAAGGCATAGAGGCATAATTACACTGCACTATTAACTATTGCTTTTTTTCTTGTAAGTGATGTTTCCTGGATAAATGCATGTCATACAACCTGTAGCAAACTCAATTAACATTTAAAAGACAGAACAAGAATGTTTAGTCATCAAATACATTCAAAAACAGTCCAGCGCACTCACTGTGTACTTCTAATGTTAAAATTCCTTTGTTGCCTTCTCTTGTTCTCCTATTACTGCTTGTACCAAGTCCGTAATGAAAATGTGACAGTCTGATAATTTCTAAACCGTAAAATATTAAAAACTACTTTCTTCACCTGTATTATATTTCTCAAGTCTTACATGGCAAAGAATGAACACGGCCCCACAGGAATCCTTTCTGGCCACTGAGGCTGCAGAGGTGAACACACAGCATGTCTCATACTCAGCCATTCTTTCAGCAATGGTAAGTGATACAACTGTGATCTGTTTTCTTGTGATGTTTTGAAGCCACGGTCCTAAAGAAAGCTTGTCATGGATAGCGCTTACAAACTCTAGCAGAATCCCAGGCTGATCTCAGCCTCACCTCACTTTCATATCAAGACCTCAAATTCTAAACTGCCAGTCCTTCACAAATGCCCTAGGGCTTCCCTCAAAAGAAAGAATTCAGTGGAATTGATTTAAAATGTTAGGATTGAATTCATTTGTTAATGAGTTCAAGATTTATTAAGAATGCCAATTCCAGCTTGGTAAAAATGTCTTTTACATTTACAGAACAATTGTATTTGTTTGCTTTTCTACACGTGCACAGTAATGTAATATATGTGAAATTGAACCTTACTCCAGTTAGAGACCTGCATTTTGACTTTTAATTTCTTCAGCAAATCCATTTTTCTATCTGCGGGCAGCCTTCCCTTAATTCCATGTCTTCCGTGGTGATTTATGATGCCTGCTAACGAGATCAGGAAGATAAACACTGGGGAGCTTAAATCCAGATGGTATCTCAGCTCAACCTCATAATGTTCTGCTGTCTTCAGGATACTACTCTAGTGCTCTTTAATTTTTGTTGTTATGACTGCATGGTCTGATTCATGCTCTCTGTTTGGCTGTGCTCTTTGTTTCCTCATATTGACCAAAGGAAAAAAGAGGGAAAAACAAAACAAGGGCTCCATCCCATTAAAAACCACACTGGTGGACTTCTCTAATGAATACAAGCAGTGAACTCTCATCACTAGGTTATGAAATTCCTCCATTCAGCAGTACAAAACTGCAAGAGGAGCTTAGTAATACGTGCTGATACCATTAGGTATTGCACAAACCAGTTTGTAAAAGCAACTGGAAGCTGATTAACATTAGTGGTGCTGCATGGCCAAAAAAATAATCTGATTCCCTCTGTCAGTGCTGCATAATATTTTCCTAAACAAGAATTTCAATATAAGTTATTCACTTGAAACTAGAAAAAAAACCTAAAATAATTCAAAACAGGTTACAGGTGATTTCTACAATGCAGCCAGAATAAAAACTTCTTGTATTTGGTCCAAACTCCAGATCAATCAATATAATCATTATTCACTAATGCTGGCCTAATCACTGTGGCCTCTGATGAAGTAAATTCCATGCTGAATCATCTTGATCATTCAAATGGACAGGCACAGCTCAGCAAGGCAATGCAAATCCATTTCCACAGATCAAAAATGGGCTTCAGAACAAAAGCAGAAATAGACGTATAACAGGGATAAGAAACAGCTGAACAGAAACAGAGAGGTGAAGGTAAAAGGTCAAATATCACAAAACAGAGGTCATCAGAACTGCCTCATATCCAATGGGATAGCTGAAATGTTCAGCAGAGGAAGTCCTTTCACCTGAACAGTGAATGCCCATACAGGTCTGAAGTTCTTGGTAGTGCAATATCCATCGTCAACAAGACACTAGTAGTAGAATCCTCCTTTCTGGAAATTAAACAACACAAAGAATTTTCTGTCTCTCAGAGACTGATTTTTTGTTCTACAGATTGCCAGAGACTCCCTCTGACAGCCAACTTAAGAAAGCTGGGGTGAAACTTAGTACCTTCTGGACTATTTTATTTCAGACCATTTCTTGTTTGTTATGCATCACAGCTAGACTACATCAAATGCATGGACCCCTGTCCTTCTAACACAGGCTTTTCCTCTTCTTTTCAGTTAAATGAACTGTTGCTCCATTTTCCCCAAAAAATCTCATCATGAGTGTGCTGTAGTGTGAACTGCCCCTTTCCTACCACATTTGAGGATGACAAGGGAAGGGTCAAGGGAAGATAATGGTCTTAACTCAGCCTCAGCAGAAAACACCATATCCTTTTATGCCATTCATGGTTCCTGTTTGGGAAAGGGCTACTGCTTTTTCTACCCTCTGACTGCAGCTCCCACTACAACATGAGCTAGGCCAAAAAGAAAGAATATCAGCAAATTGCAACTTGAATTACAGACAGTCTTGACCCCCCGCCAAGAGCAAATTTCACTGGAGCAGTGAGGCTGTGAGACTTATTTTGTGGCTCAGACAGATGGTACTACAGGGACTGGAGTCAAGATTGTAACTTCAAGTTCTGTTTCCAGTGAAGGGAACTCTGATTTTTATTTTCAGGGCTAGAAAAAATTGCATTTTTATTTGACTGTATGGATCAGAGATGTATGGCCCTATATGTGTGCACAATGAACTCCTGTTTTAAATCCAGCCCTGGGAGTTCAACTGAATCCAGCTGCCTCAAAGCCAAGCCTCGAGAACTGGGATGAGCTTGTATAGTAGTAGCATACATCTCCTCAAAATCTTCAGTAAGTAGCTTCTCCTTTTAGGATTTTAAGTTCATACAGTTTGTCTTCTGGGTGGACTTTGAGTGAGAATCATCATGTATTTTTTCCTATTTCAGCCTCTTATTTCCTGTAATGGAAAATTTGTCCTAAAACTATTATCCAGTGACAAAGGAACTGAAGTCACATACAAACAAAGTGAAACCCTTTGCAATTTGCTCCCTTGACAAATAGTTTTTCACTGTCTTCCATTTCAGTCCACAAACAATTGGTTTGTTCTTTCACTTTGTACTACAGTTTGACTTTTTTGTGGCTGAAGAACACGGTTAACAGGAAAGTAAATTCAAAGGGAGCATCTTTTATACATTGCTGACTGAGATATTCTAATATGATTATGTGAATCCAGCTAAAAATAATAAGATTAGGCTCAAGTGACTGACTAGGTCAAATAGTACACTTCAGTTTCTATTTCTGCCATAACAATGGAACAGGCTGAGGAAACCTTAAAGAAAAAAAAAAAACGCACCATGTTAATCACCAAAGCCTTACAGTAATCCCCAGGGTTGATTAGCTTTCAGTCACTTTCCAAATCATTTGACTTCTTCTAATAAGATTAAGCCAGGCCTTTTTTCTTCTCATCATCATTCAAAAGGTCATATTGAGTATTCACCTCTCTAACACAGTAATTCACAGTGACTTTAAATGAGTCGTGGAACCAACTATAGATAAATCTCATCAACAACATCTGAGCCACGCACAGGCAGTGAACTATTGCAAACTATGTGAGTGGTCATAGTAGTGTCACTTGTTAGGAACCAATTCTAATCTTTTACCCACATGAAATCACTGCTTGTCTAACTCTTAACTCAATACAGTTATCCTTACTGATGAGACCTGGTATTCTAAATATGCAAAAATCAGAGATTACTGTTTCCTTTCCTTAACTCCATCATACCAAAATTACCATTGGTTATTTCCAACCAACTCAAATACAGAACCTTAGATGTTAGTGACTAAAACTGAGATAGTTTGCCCAGCCAAAAGCCATTCAAGCTCAGTGGCTCTTTGTCCCTATGATGAAGCTAACTGCTGAACATGAGCTTCCACATCTCAGTGACTGGCATTTCTATAAATATCCCTCTAAATATTCTTGGGACAGTCACTTAATTGATGTTCATGTCCTTTTTGTTGTGTGACTTTTTGGGTACAGCTGATTCACTGAATAACACTTCCAAATGAGGTTGTACCATGACCTGAGCAAAGGTAAACCCAGAATGGACCAATGGCATTTTGTCAAGGTCTCTAACATGGCAAACATTACAGTCTTCAGCTACTAAGGGAAACGAAAGTGCACATAAATCCCACCTGTGGCCTAATTAAATCAACTGAAAAGCTGTGTTTTTTTCAGTAGCCATTGGCCATTGAGGAAAGGGCATCCACTGCCCAAGCCACTGTGTCAGTGGGACTGCTCTTGTTCACTAGATACTCATGCACCAACATCTTTATAGGATGAAGCCCACCTCTTCTGTAAATTACAAAACTGAGCTTAAACAATTACTTGCAGAAACGCTTGAAAGGTACAAGAGAGAATCCCAAACATATACATTGTAAACCATCCCCTGTGTAAAGCAAAAAGAGACTACGGCTGCACTGTAGAATTTTACCAAGAAGTATGCACTACTGATTTTAATCATTATACTGTATTGACAATTGACCTTTTCCATGTTAGTTTAATTGCCTTTATAAAAAAAAACCAACAACAACAACAAAGAAATTGTATATTCTTTTAGGGCTTTGATTACAATCAAAACTTTTACCAACGTGTTTGCGTAAAACAATGACAGCAGTTAACATCCTCAGCAAAAACACCCAAACAACCCAACAAAGCCAAACCAGAGCCTCTACAGGATAACAGACTCATTAATCGTTGAAACATAACTAAAGCTTTCAGGACAGATGATGAACAGCTATATCAAACAAACAATTGGACCCCTGTATATCAGCTAAGAAGAATTTCATGTCTTCTCTTAATCTTGCCAAGCTACTGCTAGATAAGCACAGGGTGTTAGATTCACCTGTTACTATTTCTGTAATTCATGATGTTATCAAAAGGGTTTTCTCCTAGGAAAGTACCTGCATGAGACAGTTGGATATCCCATTTCTGCAGGCTTTTTATTGTTTTATTTTATTTTTTGTCTTGAACATCTGCTTACGATAGTCATTCACTCTCACAAAATAGGTAACTCTTCTATTATTGCTTGGTGTTTTAACACCATTCTTAAGAACAGAAAAGGCAATTTATACTCTCGTTATATCTGATATTAATATTCTTACTATATCATACTGCATGCAAAAGAGAAAGGAGCACATTTAGTTTATCACAAATCCATCCTTGAGGCAATAGCTTTGACCTAATGATGGCTGTTTCCATTTGAAAAACTGAAAAAGGAAAAGTAACATTGAATACATACACAGGTAGCACTACCACGACCACCTACTTTGTTGTGGTGGGCATCAACTGCTATCTATTTTGACAGCACAAACAACCAATCCCCATCACCACAAAAAAAAAAAACAAAACCCCCACAATCAAATATGTTACTACAATGTGCAAAATGTGTCTGAAGTTTCACTATAGTGAGATTATAACAAGTCAACAGGTCATATAGTTTAGCTTAATTCCCAGGTTTGTTAGTGTCTGCAGGTGTAATACACATACTGGAGATCAGATGGCAGCAGTGACTCCTGTGTAAACTCACTCATGGCTTGTTTCTACTACTGACAGCTTTCCCCTGAAAGATGCTCCTTAATTCTATGTAAAGTGGTTTGGTCCTGTTACAGAAGTTTAAAGAAAAAGAATCTGCTTTTCTTCCTTTAATCTGCCTACCTTTTTTTGGTGACTTTCTGTCTCAACCTGTCCAATGACCAGGACATTTCTGCCCTAGTTTACTAACAATGCACTCGGTGGAGTTAAGACACTGATGGCAACTAGATCCCTTGGGTTAAATCTTCAACAATGAAGATATTTAGTTCTGAACAACTGTAATAAATATAACTTCATTTATTCAATTACAGATCTGAGCTACTGCTTGTTTGAAAAAGGGTATCATGGTACCAGGACTATTTTTTAAAAATATATCAAAGTTTTAAAACCTATAATCACAGAATGGTTTGGGTTGGAAGGGACCTCAAGGATCATTTAGTTCCAACCCCTCTGCCATGGGCAGGGACACCTTCTACTACACTAGGTTGTTCAAAACCCCATCTAACCTGGCCTTGAACACTTCCAGGGAGGGGAGGGGGCAGCCACAGCTTCTAACCTGTTCCAGTGTCTCACCACCCTCACAGTGAAGACTTTCTTCCTAATATCTAATCTAAATCCACCCTCTTTGTGAACCTGATATATATTTTAGTGCCATGTTAAGAAAGGTTGTATTCAATAAGGCATTTTAAAAAACATTTAAGAATGCTAACAAATGCAAAGCAATCTCAGCCTTTACTTCTTTTCCATTCCTGGAAGAGGTGATCTAGAGCTGCACACCCTGACGGACAGCATGCCATCCAGACGGTGACTTTCCCTCAGGCACAGTACATCAAACAATTAAAAACTGATCAACTTCTAACCATACATGCTGCTTGTTTGTACACACACAGCATATGAACAGCTCTGTCTGTGTAAGTGTTCGGCCATACACATCCCCCCCGCTGCCAGATCACATGGAGCTCTGCCAGCTTCACAGATTTACGCAGAAATGACCCTGAAGCAGGAAGGACAAATAGCTCCCAGCTCTGGTAGCAACGTCCTACATGAGCAACTGCAGGATACCTCTGTCTGCAGGCAATCAGCATGCCATCAGTGGGTAAGGCAGCATCACACCTAGCATGACACAGAACAACAGCTTCACCTGATGATTTTGTTAGAAGAGTAACAAATACTTTTAATAGAAAGCCATGGAGACACTAGTATCCACAGCAGATAATATATATGTTTTTTCACATGTAGGTAACACCACCCCAGATCCCTGTGGTTACTCTTTGGATGAGAATCTAATCACAGGTTTTCTATTTTAAGCTAGCAGCAGAAAATCCACAGCTAACCTGTAGACAGCATTCTTTTGCTTCACTTTACACAACATAAAAATCATCTTTCTTATTTCATATTCTAATACTGTTCTGCAGTAGTTATACCCCCAGCCCCAATGGGGATGTATTCAGCAATTATACCATGTATTTGAAAGTGCTTCCATTTGTGTGCTGAAGAGTATCGCTGCACTATTGTTAACCACAGCTGTGTAAAAATCTACAGCCTTTTTTTCTTAGTCAAAAGCATTTACTTTATGGTGTGTTGGGAATTATACTGGGTGGCTTGTTCATTGTTCTTTTTTCACTATTTCTATGAGTGAAATTTCTTAAATCCATAAACCTTATATCCTGTACGGAAAAAATAGTACGATAGCAAGCATAGCAAGCATGGCAAACCATCGACTACTTAAAAATAAAAAAACATATTTAACAAAAGCATGGCAGCTTCTTCCTTTACCAGTTCCCCCTCCTTTCTCTCCCCTCCCTCCTAACCAAGCAGTAGTTCAGCTGCCAGCTTACACCAGTCCTCCATGACCACAGTAAGATGAAGCATGGAAGATATTTATGCCGAGCCTTGTAGAAGGATGTTGACAAAAATAGTGATTACTCCTACTGATGGCAGTACCACCCAAGGATCACTTAGTTCTGGGGTGACCACTCCTGATGCTGACACTGTGACAAGCTACTAGCAGTTTGGCACACATTAGTTGCCGTGGGGGTGCCTGACACACAAAGATGTAAATTAATGATTTAACATTATTACTGGCTGGGGAGCGTACGTAAGTAGAACCCATCAACTGGAAATGCGGCGTGATTGCTGCAGTGTTTACTTTCATGGATACCACACGGTGTTCCCTGTGCTTTACAGGAAAATGTAATATGCAACCGCAATAAAATGCTGCTGCAATAGCAAAGCTTTCCAAATAAGGTCAAGCACAAATGCTTTATACCCAAAACAGTTGGTTTTAATTATTAATCCACATTCTGTGTTAAATATTTTAAAAACTATACAGCCTTGAAAAGTGTTATCTTACCGGTCTGGGTTCTGTTTTATTTTTATTTTTCAATATCAGAAAGGTAGTACTGCTTTAAAGTAGCAAAAAATGCTAACTTGTTACTGCTTCTGGCAGAAGATTGTATTATTGCCTTTGAGAAAAAGGTGTTGAAGTTTACAAAATTATGGTGTTTTAGCTGCATTTTCTGCAATTCCTTCTTGTTCCAGTGATAGTTTCCCATCTTGAGCCCTCAGCAGAGTGCTCAGTAGCACTCCTACCCAGGGGAAGGCTTGTCATGCACGGGCTTAAGAAAAACTATGTATTTCTCTTCAGATAAAAATACTGCATCCATCACCTCAAATGTGTATTGCAAAATAAAGGTGTGATCAGTGTCCTGCCAAACAGCCAAGGGTGTGTTCAGCTGCATCTCAAGATGCAGTTACATAAGTGGCTGTTATCTTTGACCAAAGGTTTTTTGTAAGGCACACTCCTGCAACACTGGGCTCTGCTGAAAGCTCACCACATCTAACCAAGGCTACATGGAAAGCAGCACATACATAGTTCTTCCCTTGAGACCAAAAACAAAAGAACCCATTTCTGCTTTCAGCTACATTGTATAATGCATCTCATATTTATGGCATTGTCAATGGGGGTGGAGTTTTGGAGCACAGCCTTAGATGCAAAGCTTTTCTTACCCAGGAGGTGTCACACCTAAGGAACACAGTTTAATACACCTGCGTGTCCCAAGGCATTACAGTCTCTTGCTATTTATAGAATGGAAATGTTAATAATAACCTACCCTGCTCTACTTTGGTGTAATAGTTACAGAGACTCACAATTTTTTTTCCTCTCTCCCTCATCTCCTCAGCCTTCAAAGTGGAGAGAGAGAGAGTGACTTTTTTCTGGAAGGCTGAGGATTGTCCCTGTATCTGCTGTGCCCTCCTTTCATCAGGATGAAGTAAAAATGATGGGCACAGCCTTGTTCTAAGCATGTGCTACATTATTAGGGGAATATGAATGTCTATTTTAACTTGTAAACGAGAGAACATATAATTCTGCAAAATTAATCTGAGAAGATGAAGAGGACAGAGAAGTCACTATGAAACTCAGTGTTACACACAAAAATACAGACAGATGAAGAATAGCACAAGTGGAAACAATTACAATTATTTTACTATCGGTAGTGATAATTTTTTGTGGTAAAGACAGATCTCAAAGCTGTGTGCCCTCTCTGCTAAGGGTTTTTAAATGCAGAACCTTTACAGGGAACAGAACAAATGTCGGGAGGAAGAGGAATGATAAACATTTCTTTTTAGTGAGACTCCATTTAAAACAGAATCTTTATTACTCAAAAAACCTCGGGACTCATTAGTTACGTTCTGCCAACTTCGATGAAAATATTGTCTAATCATTTCTTTAGGAAATGAGCAGTAATCCACCAGGCATCACCTCATCTCAGAGCGAAAGCTGGAGAGCAGCAGGAAGAAAACAGTTCCTAAAAACCACAACTCCAGGTGGAAGAGTTATCTCAAAGCCTAAATCTTGTCAGCAGCTAAGGAGATGCTGTAATTACCTCAAAGCAAACAAAGAGAACTTTTAAGCCATAAAAGTTAACATGGATATCAAAGTCAATATATTTACAAAAGGGAGAAGCAGCGAGAGATATAAAAGGAAAGCCAAAGGGAGTATCTAACAAATTACACTTCCATTTTTATCCTGATGGTAATCAGTTACAATAACGCTGGGGTTATTTAAACCCCTAAATACTGCTGTCATTTCAAATTGCCCTGACACATTCAGATTATATTCAATAAAAAATTGTCTATGTCTGAATATTTCAGTTTAAGCATGCTGCAACCGTTGCAAGGTTAGAACAAGCAGCTCTTTGTATGCTGTATTTCACTACAGATTTCTACTATAGTTCTGTATAACACTTTCCCAAATACACTGGCATTAAGGACAGAACTAACATGAGAAATTCTTTGTTTCGACTGCATTGGGGAAAAAAAAAAAAAAGAATTGATGAAAGACTTGTTTATCTAACCCAAAAGAATCCAACATAAGTAATCCACTAGAAATTAGGAAAAAAAATAGGTTGGATACGAACCAGCTACACTTTTTAAGAGTATCTTTGAAAGCATTCGGATGTCTGAAAAGTTATGAATATACTTAGGTTTAAATGCCAGTTTTAATTTTAGTTAAGTAGTAAAGTATCAGAAGCTATTCATTTTGAACAGACTAAAATACAATAAATTTTGATTCATTTCTTAAGCAGCTTTGGAACTTAGTTGCTCAGCTGACCTGGCAGTCTGATGGGAAAAGGACACTGCTCGAGACATGGAAAGATGCCCTGAGTGGCAGACCAGCATGACTTTCAAAATTATCAAATATGACAATTACAGGAAAGAGAGTGTGCTTATCAGGTCTTTCTGTGGTGTTTTTTTTTCTGCAGTTCACTTCTCTACAATTTGATTTTTGATGTTATGTTAACAATAACAGCTAGACATTTCCTGGACAATGAAGTCACACAGAATCACAGAATGGTACGGGCTGGAAAGGACCTCCAAAGATCATCTAGTCCAACCACCCTGCTAGAGCAGGATCCTAGAGGAGACCACACAGGAACGCATCCAGGCGGGTTTCAAATGTCTCCAGAGACGGAAACTCCACCACCTCTCTGGGCAGCCTGTGCCAGTGCTCTGTCACCCTCACAGTAACTCTCTCCCTCTCTTTTCCTCGTACTCTCCGTGATACCAAAGATATTTGGTATACATTTCTAGAACTATTAAAAAAAATACCTGAAAGTAAGTTTTAAATGTGCTGATAAATTCCAGAACATGAAGAAGGCTCAGTGCAATTACCAGACACAATTTCATTTTCCTATTGTCAGGACATTTTCCTACTTCAGCTTTATTAATAATATTTGTGTTTATTTTATGCATTATCTGATTAATTTTTAAAAATCATGTTTGCGGATGACTTTTTTACTATTAATTGTGAGAGTAAAACAAAAGCTCCTGTTCATATTGGTTTAATTTCATACTCATTTGGTTGCATGGGAAACTTAGCATATTGCCTGGGTGTGTAGAAAAACAACAGATTCTTTTTCTCTGTATTTGCTCATGCTTCTTTTGCTGCCTTTCCCCTGACTCATAGGTTGACGTTCTCCTTTTCTTTTCTTTGGGGGGTATGTGTGTGTGGCTTAATAAAAGTCTTGTTGATACCAACGATGCCCATAGTCTTCAGCATGTTTTGATCCAGCCAAATACAAAACTAAGCTTTGTGACTATTTTGCTATGTTTTGTAAATGTCTTAGTGTAGAAGTTTGAAATACCTCTTCTACTAATAATCTATTTTCAACAGATGTGTACTAACCAGCTGATTGCAGATGTTGATGTCCTGCTGAAAAGAAAACAACTCCGCAACATCCCAATGCCAGGAAAAGCTGAAGCGTGTCCCTTCTCATCAGATACCAAGGTATCCTTGGGAGAGTGAGACACAGCAGATCCCAGCTGCAGAAATTCCTTAGGCAGCACTGAAACACCACAGTCCATTCACTGTGATCCAGGACACAGTATGATTTCCCTTATTCCACTATATGCAAAAATCACTACTCTGTCATTTCCGTTGGTTATCTTTAAATATCCACATATATTAAAAAAATATATATAAAATAGTATTGCTTACATGAATTTTGCATATATACTTTTCAGAGACACTCTTCTTTCTCATTAAGCTCAGAAGATGCTTATAGAAAACTGGCTGCCATAAGATTCTTTACATTTGTGATAAGACATAGGTGACTTAAGGTATACTTCTGATTATTTTTCAAAAGAATAAGTGAGGAACTCCAGATATCCACTGTAGGGAAATCTGAGAATGCTGTTTTGCTAGTTTTTCTAATAAAGCCATACACAGGAACAGCTCCAAATTATGTATTTGATCACACTAACTGAAAGTTTACAACCTATAGGTGATACATACACATACATTTAGGTTAGACTAGTTGACTTTACTAGGATTGTTTTGTTTAGAAATACAGAAAACCATTTTAATCTTTTTGTACCTTCTAGCAGAGAAATTATGCTATCTTAAAAATGTTGCTAGAGACTACAGCCTCTTGGCAGTAAACTGTCTGCACGACTTAAATAGTTTAGACAGGTGTTCCTCTGATAATTCTGATTCTAAACCTTTGCTTTGCACTACAGTGTTTTATCCATTTGGCTGGAGCAGTAGATTCAAGGCAGCCTGATCCCATACAGAAAAGGCATTTACTTGGGAGTACAGTCCAAAAGGTTAATTACCTGAGAACTGAAGTTTGTAAGAATACAGACACCTACACCATAAATATTTTCAGAAGTAGGACTATATGACTCTGTCATAGTGAACACTGCATGTGCTAATGTGTTGCTTTAGGGACTCTAATTAAGCAAGCTTCAGTGTATATCGATCTCTATATTTCCAAATTAGCTTCCCACCTATTTTACAGCTGTAGAATAAAAATACCATTCCAGCTTAGTGCAAGTGACAGCATCTGCTTTTAAAATAAAGATTTCATGCTAAATGAGGAGTTATGCAAATTACAATCCACATTTTAGATTATTTTTTTGTTTTAATCTAGTTTGTCCCTTAACCATACCAACTTCTTCCCTGCAGATTTTAATTGATGGTTCTATCTTCTAATTATCTTACTTCAATAGAGTCCAGGCTGGACTTGCAATATCATTTCAGTATTTGTTTATAATTAGGACAATTATTGGCAATTGACCTCCACTTAACAGCTTTTAAATTAAATATAGTTGTTTTCATTGTCGGGCTCATTAGGCAAGAAGCAGCGAGCCTTTTTTGTGCTTCCCTTCACCCTCATCCCTCACACCCACACAGGGCAGCTGCCCCTGCACTTGCTTGAGCCTCCCCACGGAGCTGCAGCCATGAGCTTCCCAGGAAAGGGCTTTAGCCCTTCTTAGGGGGATCTGTTCCCTGTGAAACTATCCCTCACAGCCAATCGATTTGTCAGATCAGAAGCCCTTCTTTTGTGACAGCCCCTCTGAACTGTTGCTGACAGGGTTTGGCTGGGGTCAGCTGCCTTATAAATCAAAGGCAAAGACAACTTAAAGGAGAGGGCGAAGGATTAGCGTAGGCGGCATTATCCACTAGTCCAAGGCGAACTGAAACGTGTTTGATACCATCTTCTTCCAAGGTTTTCTACACCAACCCCACCCCCAACTACTCTCCCCATGACATTTAGAATAATTAGAGAAGTTTAAAAAAAAAAAAAAAAAAGGACAAAAAATGGGTTTATCAACCATTTATATCTAGAGGGCTGTTAGACTGGCAAGTGAAATCACAGTAGTCTTCAACTGACTAAAGCTTAGGAAAGATTAAAGGCTATCAATCTCTGCTGTAAGATATCAACACTGACAGACCTAAAATTTTATTAAGGACAGAAAGACAACCTGAACTGTATTGACACATGGTTCGTACAGCTCATTTGCAACAAGCCAAATAACTCACACATGGATAGTAAGACACAATTTAGGGAACACTAAACTATTCTACAATTGTAAAGCCAAGTCTTATTGTGCCCTGTACTCTAGACACGTGAAATTTCAAACTCACCTTTACCAAAAACCTAAAAAGATTTAGTGTATTTGTTCATATTACCAGCATTCTTTGAAAGTAGTTGCTAATGAGAACCTATCAATTCAACAGACGTACAAAAAAAAAAAAACAACTTTGACTAAAAGCACAGGACCACAAGGCGTAAATGAAGGCTTGACCTGAGGCTTATCCATATCGATAAAGTCACTCTTAAATTTGTTGGATTCTGATGAAAGTCACATAAGAGCACAGAAATCAGAGTGCTCCATTTTCCTGCAGGCAGCTGACGTGGTGCCCTATTAGTTTACAAGAGCTATACTAGCCCTAGCAACCTGTCTCTGGAAGACAAGAAAATGCACTGGTATTTTCCCCAAAAACTTCCCTTTAAAGGAAGTTTTCTACAGCAAGGCAAGGTCTGGAAACATTTGACCCACGGTGCTGTATTTCTGCGAGTCCTGTCACACCATTCACAGGGCCCAGGCTCACACATCTGCAATAAGCCTTCCATGAAAAAACAGGCTTCGCTGTTTCCCCAGTCTCACATTGTATGCTATTTTCTAATACAGGAAAAGGCTTGCAAAAAGGCCAGCTCGGGTTCAGCAGAGGAAAGCAAACGTCAGGTCATGGAGAAGCAGGGGACTGCAAGAAGCTGTTGGCCGACTGGCTTGCATGGTTTCAGAAGCATGAAAAGGCAACGTCTTTAAGAACTGTTCACAGCTAAGGTTTACACAAAAGCAACTGAACAGACATTTCCATATGGTTCACCATCTACTGCCACTGAATATAATTTGTTCTGCTGAGCCGAGTCTCTTCTCGTGGTCAGCTGGCATTTTCCTGCAGCTAACTGGGAAACCCAGCCCACTGGCCTGGAACTAAAAATCAGTTAAAAGCAGCATGACAGGCTATATCCGTTGCAGGAAAAGCAACTTTTCATAATCCATTCAGTGACAGAAAGCAAAGGCAGCAGTAATCCAAGGACAGTAAAGGAAGGGACATCTTAACTTCTCAGGATGCAACATAAAATAGCTCAGTCATCAAATTAGGTTGCTTGTTTATAACACAGACACCCCAGCACCCTTGAGACTCCACTGTGCTGTAAACTGCAAAATGCAGAAAAAAGAAATCTCCACATATATGGAGTTTTTATAATTAAAGCAAATTTAAAAAGACAAAACACATAGGAAAAATCTCTGACTGCAAAATTCTGTTATTCTATCTATAATATGCGTAATAACACACACATAAAAATAAATTGGGCATATTTTTAGCTAGCTAGCTACCTACATAAATAGACTTAGTAATTCTGGTAGAGAAAATCTACTAAAACTTTTCTAAAGAGGGATTGGAGACTGTTTTAAATATTTGATGTTCTGAGAAGCAGTGGCATGATATACCATCACTAGTGGTACAGTATGCAACTTCATTCTGATCATTGAATATTTCTGCATAAACAGAAGTACCTGGAAGGCCATCATGCTCAGTTTCTTCGTCATCAGTGGTAAGAACATTGAGTGCATGCTTCTGCAACAATGTGCATTTGCAGAGAGGTCACAAAGAGGAAAGAGGAAGATAAATTCTACAATTTCATTACCTACTATTAATTTCCTGCAAATAATTAAAAAATAATAATTAAAAAAATTATCTCCTACATTGAGGAATTGCTTTGACTGAGTTTTTATGCAAGGGAAAAAAAGGGAGAGGTTAGCTGTTTCTTAAAATCACAAGAGTGCCTTTTTGCCCAGTTTCAATGACTAATTGAAGAGAATCTTTATAGCCTTTATGCAGACTAATACATTGAAAAAGCTCATCCTCTATTGCTCCTTCATGCCTCACAATTGAAAAGATTTTACTAAACATATACACCCAAAACATACTACCTTACATCCAACCCATGCAACAGCATGTAGGTGTACTTCAGTCTATAGCAGATGTAGCTAACCAAACCAGGACAATACTGCAAGGTACTGTTTTAACTACAGAAATGCATCACTTGAGAGGAAAAGCAGTGAAAGTGACTGCTGTTATTTAGAATTGAATTAAAATACATCATTAAAATGTTTTATAAGTAGATACTTTTGCATGTGTGGATGCTGTATTTTCACAAGGCTTCTTCTGCTCAAGCTTAAGCAGAAAAATGATGTATTTCCTCAGCAAGGATAGACTAGGAAAAAAGATAATCAGAAAACTGAATGGAGGGGAATGTTGGTTTTTGTCCTTTTTGTAAAGGAAGTTGTTATTGGTTATTTTATCTGCTTCTGCTTAAAAAGGAGTTCCCAACCAGGCCTGATACTGGCTTACTTTTGTAGCATTCTAACTAACAAAGAAGAAAAATACTGGCCAGGAACTATAAATGACGTGGTTTAAAAATCACAGGACTCAAAGAAAAAACTAACACACCAAACAAAAGACTCTACACAGCAACATTCTCATTGGCAAAATACTGAATATGCCTATTCAAACAGAATCATTAAAGCATGTATTTACAAGCAAGCATAGGATTAGTTTGTTTCTTTTTAACTCAAATGTCATGAAAATAGAATTATTAAACGCTTAAAATCTACTCCACCACCTCTTCGTCCCTGCCCATCGCTTCTAAAGGGTTTACAGCCATTCATTGCAGCACTCCACATGCCTTTGAAAAATGTTTCCTCCAGATAATTTACCAAACAGTACTAAATCAATTCTGAAATTGGAAATAAATGGCAACAATTATTTCTCAAACCTTTAATAATACATTTGATCAATGATAATATAGCCATCTCTACAGACATCATACAATATACAAACAGTCACTCAACATCATTATATTCAGGTCTGAATTCCAAAAATATTTTTATGCTTGTTTTTAAAAGCTGGTTCCTTTCCAGTGCACAGTCCAGATGAAATGTCAGGGCAAACTAAAGACCTCAAAGACCTTGTGAACATACAAACAGTTGCACCACCAGGCATAATTGTTTTCTGATGCATAGCTGGCTGCCATTTAGCACATGCCCTGGTGGAAAAGGTCACTATTAAAAAAATATAATAAAAAAATTCCTCACATCTTCTTTTAAAACAAGCAGCTTGTATGCTAGTTATAACAGCAGAGCAACATAGCACAGTATTAATGAGTTACTTTCTGAAGCAAGTTGCCTTCATTTTCACCATGCGTAATTCTTAAAATGTGAAGAGATTAATTAACCAGATCGTGTGTGACAAGAAAACCAATACCAGAATGAACAGTTATAAGTTATTCCTGACCATTAATCAACCACGTCCATACTCAATTTCAATAATAGCTGATCTAGTAAAAATGTCAATTTACAAATCTTAACCCATCACTTAACTTTGCCTCATTTTAAAGCACAGAAGAATAGGTAAGAACCTATTTCACCAGATAACCTTGAAAACTGGCGAGTTTAAATTGAGTGCAGTTTAGTAATACAAAGTGACACAATAAATTCCTCACAAGTTTGGGAACAGTTTACAGGTTGCCTATAAAGGAAAAGGTGGGCATCACCTCAAGTCTGTTGCCACCCAACTGTCTTGGACAATTTGAGACACAGCAATAAGCTACACACAACTACAGTGTTTAGACACTCTTATCACAAAGGCTTTTAAAGTAGAGACTGATATAAAATGTAAGGTCCACAGGAAAAAAGAAATCTTTATTGAGGGAAGGGAGGAAGGTTTTGACCTCAGTGAAGCAAGAAGTTAATTACTAACTAGTTAAGGGGAAGACATGACTCCTAGTAAAATAAACAAACATTCACACATTTACAGAAGGGAAACAATCTGTACTCTAGAACAGAGAAAGTCACACCATCTTGTCTGTAAGGAGAGAATGTGAAGGACTCAGAAATGAAAAATTAAATCTTGTTTGTGTCTGAGTCTGCTTGTAATTTTGTCAAGTACTTTTTGTCATCTCAGTTAAGTTCTGCCCACTGTTCATTTGAAAAAACGGGATGCTGGAGCCATCATTTAACAGAAGGGGGTTACTGTGTCTTTGCTGTTGGCAGTGAAAGGATGCTCAAGCCACATGCACATACCCCTGTCCCAAAACTGTCTTCCTGATCTTCCAGTAACCCTCCTGCTGGTGCCAAGGCAACACAACTTAGGATGACATCTACTGTACATATAGAGAAAATAAAGTGTCTGACACACTTAGAAGTAGAGGAGACAATTTATGATACAAAGTGGAAAAAGGGACAACATGACTGGGACTAAAAACTGATGAGAACTGGAAAAAGGGAAACTGGGAGTGTTGTGGCCAGCAGAAGACAGTAATTATGTGGGCAAAGTGACCAGGACTGGGAACTGGCAAGATATGGAGAATGTGGTAGGACAGATGAAAATTCAGTACTAGAAGACACCACTGAAACCATCTTGCCAAAAAAGCCTGGGTTGAGAAGCTGAGTCAAGACGGGAAATAAGTGTTAGATGTAAAAAGAAAGCATGAACAACCAGAAAAACAAGGGTAAAAGATATAAAGCTGGGACAGAAAAGATAACGAAGAAGGCAAGGACAGGAGACTGAATTTTTTGCTTCAGAAATATAACAACCTACTTATTTATTTTCTGTGACCTTTTCTGAAGCCTTCCTAAATTCATTCTCATTCCATACTTCTGACACCACACGATTTCTTCAGTTTCCTTAATGACCAAACAGAGATGAGAAGAATAGCAATGTGCTTAATGTTCAGGAGGAATTTATAACTACAACATCAAGTCAGTCATGACCTTACAAATTTCCATTAGTAGCTCTCCAGGGCTAGCTCCAAAGTGTAATAGCAAAAGGATTCATATTCAAATACGTTGTCTATTAAGTCATCTCCTTCAAGTATTATTGCTATACTTTCTTGGTTATTCTAATTTACTGTTATTTAATAGTAAGTAGAAGACTATGAAGTTCAATAGTGACTCAAAATGCATTAGACAAAGTAGTAAAATTGCCATTTTGTGTGGATAGAATTTAGTAACACCACAACCTCAAATACTACATCACATTTGTATGTTTTGGATATGGCATTTCTATACAACAGACTCTCAGTTACTTCACTCCAGTCAAAGCTGAAGAGACGTGAAGAGGACAAAGGCCTTCGCCCTCTTTTAAGCTGGAGCAGAAAACCCTAGGACAATGCAGAGCCATCCTAGGCCCAGCAGAATCAGAGGACAGCCAAAGAGTAGCTCAGTTCATCCACAGTCACGGGACAGGGGTCCTCCGCATCTCTCTTCCCATTTCACCCAGACAGTTGCTCTAAATCAAAGACTCAGAAGTCACTTCCCATACAGCAGCAATGCATTCATGGGTCTCATTCACACTACTCTAAACATCAGCCACCGTACATATGATGCCTGACAGTTTCACTAGATTTGTGAATTAAATCTAGCTACAAAAAAGGAACGCTGATTTGTGGATAGATAAATGTATTCTCAATAGCCTATTGCTGTAACGAAAAAATGAGCGACTCATTCTGCTTTACAAATGGCAAAGGGACATCATGTAACAGCCCTGAGCGACAGGGCAGTTGTGTAGGTCTTGGGTGTTTCTACCCCTACACCTTGCTCTTGTATTTTTCAAGTGTTTTACGGTGCCTGCTCCCGAAGAAATCCTGCAGTGAGTGATCTGCAATTAGGCATGGGTAGTTAAACAAAGCTCATTTCATATCAGAGCAACTCCCCTGAGTCTGTCCTGGCAGACTAGAGATTATGAAATTAAAGACAGGCTCTGACAACGGTAGGCACACGCCCTCGTTTAAAGGCAGTGCACAACATACAGTCACTGTGATGAAAATACGTCAACAAGGCGACTGCCAGGCTCTCTACAGGAGTATCCCTGACCTGCCAGAGGAGCCCACCATCTGTAAGTACCATGTCGTTCAGACAAGAGCTCCCAGGGAAGCTGCTGCAGACCAGCCCTGGCTCCCACTCACAGAGTATGCAGTTCAGCATTCGATTTTATCCGTGCTCAGTTCAGATGTCACTTTTCCCTAGAACAGACAGGACATGGAGGAAGGAGACTGTTCCTTTCCTCAAGGGCAGCAAACCCCACTTGGGGGAGGAAAAGCCACTTTATGGCAGGATACAGTGGGATACTATTATTCAACTGCAACTTTAACTGAAATATCTGTTCCTGGTATTCTGCACTAACACTAGGTGCTACAGCCTGCCTACTGCAGGTAACTTCTATCAGGATTTTGTTAAGAATACACAGAAGAAAAAGTTGATTCCCTATTATTAAGCAAAAGCACACCAATCTTCCCTGCTTGCTGTGTTCTTTGGGTGCACTGTTTGTCATGATAATGTACTCCTGCCTTGTGCATTTTTTCCCTCCTGTTCCAAATCATCCTGACACAACATAGAATTTACAAATCCCTTCTATTATACATTGATTATACATTCATTTCAGTACCATGACAGAAAATGAAAACAACAAAACTTTTTTCTTACCAATCTGTAGAGTCTAAAATGCTGCAATATAAAAAAAAGACAAATTTCAAGAAGGGCTGTCTTTGCTGGGTGATATTACCCTCATTTACTGCTGGGGACCTTCTTTGGGGCATCCCATCAACTTTCTGTCACTATACCATTATTTTACTATAATAGAACACCCTCATTCATAGACCCTGGCCTTAAGAGATAAAATGCACTATACCGGGCATAAGGTTCACCTGGCAAAAAATTTACTATGAACACAAACATTCCTTCTCAAAATCAGACTCTTCTGAATCTATGAATTCAGTATGGAAGCACAAAGGCAATTCTAACAAATGTCCTTTTTCATGACAGACAATTTAGAATTATTATCAATATTAAGAGGTTTGATATTTAATTGGTCTTTAATTACAGTTTTTAAAGCACAGTATCATTATATAAAAACATTTTATGGAACTAGTCAGGTAACAAACATGTCAAACCTTCCATTATTATTTCATCTTTACAGAAAAGTAGTTTGAAGATTTTAGCAAATGGGTTTTGTTGGGAAAACTCTTTTGCCCATAAAGCTGTTACTAAAGAAAACCCAGGCAGAAAAATTTATTTCTACATTCCATGGAACAAGAAAGAAGCTTTCTAGAGCAACTGTCCTATTGCTGTTCTAGGTTGTCCTCTTTCAGACATTTCTTTTAAGCATGTTTCGACAATTTAAATATGGAGTTTGCTACTCGAACTGCGTGACTTCCACTGAGGATTCACGAGAAGAGATGAGAGATCACAGAAGAAAGAGCAGCCACACAAGACATAGGAGACAGGTAGCAGTTTTCTTATCAGTAAGGTAGTGCATGGATTATTTTGCTTAACAGTACAGCTCTCTAGTCATAAAGCAGCACTGAATAAACCAAAAAGGCCACACTACTTCAAATGTTTCCTAGCAATGCAGGTGCAGTGCAATTTCACCATAACAGCAGAGCAGGTGTAAGTTGTGAGGTGGCTTAGTGGGGTGCAGGGGGAATGCTGAAGTAAAAAGGACGGGAGTGATGTTGAGAACATGGGTTTCCTCATTCCCTCATTATCCAAGCTCTTTGTTACTCCCATGGACCATGGCAGCCTCCTCAGTCCAAAGTACCCCCTCCGGGATCCAGTGCAGCTATCTCTACCTGCTCCTCACCTTCCAAATTCCCCTCATGTGGTTTTATAAAGATATAGAGATAATCCTGGGAAAAGTGATCAGCTAATCAAGTTTTGACACTTTGGATGATGCTGACTTAATAGAATCACAGAATGGTTTGGGTTGGAAGGGACCTTAAAGATGATATAGTTCCAACTCCCCTGCCATGGGTTGCTCAAAGCCCCATCCAACCTGGCCTTGAACACTGCCAGGAAGGATAGTATCAGAGATGTCCAGCTAGACAATCTTAGCCAAGAACCTGAAAGCAGAAAATTTTCTAGGATATTTTAACATGAAATGACTCTATTCTGAGTTTGGTGTTTAGCCAAAGTCCAAAAATTACAAAGAGGTACCTGGAACCATGGCTTTAAATTTTTCCAGATTTTTTTTCTGAGTGATCAGGTTTACATTAAGCCACTGCTTTTCTCCTGTAGTGTCCCAAAACACTAATCTTTGATCTTATTCAACCTCAACCAATGTGTAGAGTCATTGGTGAAAAGATAATAGGATGGCAGATTGCAATTAGAAAAACCTATGTCATTTTGGTCCTTCTTGTGGTTCTGCCCAATTATTAGTGAATATTCACCGATTCAAGCCCTGAAAGCACCTTTTTTAAACACTTGGGACTTTTAAAGTTCCACTGTCTCACCTTAAAACATAGCTTTCTCACCAGGTTTTGTTGTATTTCTCATGCTACTAGCAGTTTCCATCAATGAAGATCATATACCTTGTAAATTTTAATTTAGCTTCAATACACCTTTGAGTGGAGTAAGCTTTATTATTCTCACAGTGCAGGAAAGAAAACTGAAACACAACCAACAACTTGGCTGTTTCCTCCACAGTACTCATGTTCTCGGGCTGTGCCAAGCAGAATGACACAGTGACAGCCAGAGGCGTAGCTGGATTCACTACCTACTGGCACTGGAACTGTGTATCATTTTCAGAAAGAACATAAAAAGCATGTTTCCACTCCTGTCCTTCTTCTGAAAGTTTTTCTATCTCTTCCAAAGCAGATGACAGAACTGCATTTAGGTATGAAACTCCTGAAGGGGAAGGGGGAAAAAAAGTCCCAGAAGCTGCATATTAATTTTTGTGGTTAAAGAAATTTGACTTAAGGCAAGCATGACTGAAGCAGCCATGTAGATGTCACATTATCACCTAACTTCTTCCACAAAGTCTGTTTTTACGGTTGTTTTTCATACCACTGAGCTGCAGAGTTTTACAGTGTACTTGACTTTGTAGCACTGTAAACAAATTGAGTTTCAGCACCTTGAAAGTGAAGTGATGTTGATCCAATGATGTATTACTCAAAATGTGTAGCCTGCTGAGGGAATCAACAGGGAACCTGTACTTTTTAAATTAGAAATTTTTTTCAGCTTATATAGATTGACAGTAGCAAAGTTCATCAGCCTTATCACTGGTGGTATGCTCAGTGTACTTTACTAACAAATTGAATGTTATTTTCAGAGTCAGTGTTACAGTGGCAGGCTGAGCCTGAGGCATCCAGTCACCTTCTCCTATGCCCTACATTCATTCCCTCCTTTAATTAACTCCGGAGATATGGTAACTCTAATAGATTTGGGGTTTGTTTTATGCATTTCCATCAATGATACACATTTATGAAATGATCTCTTAGGAAATAGAAAGGAACTGACAAACAAACAAATAAAAAAACCCAAATACACTAAAATAGTCTCAAGTTTGTGTAAATAACAAAGCGCCCAGGCCATTTCATTCAGTTGCTTCATAATTCTGAATGATATTTTTTTTTTAAGTAAGTACTGAACCATTTCAAGCCAGTGCATCAAGAGCATGTTTCCAGCCAGCACACTTCTAAATCACTGAATTCTCTACTGCAGCGTGCTGTGGAAATTGAAAGCTTAAATGGAGTCAGAAAGATCTGCATCACCTCACGTATGCTGTGTCCACAGATGCCAATTCGTGTGACCATCTGGAGGCAACTGTCAGCTCCAGTTGATTGCTGACTTACAGGACAAGCACTACTATTTGTATGCCAAGTCCTTATTCTCCCATCCCACACACAAACCCTGGACCTCAGACCTAGACAAGTATGGAGCCTGAAATCTTCCTGTGGTAATACTAACGCAAATACTCAGAGTATTAAGCATTTGAAGCTGTCACACATGACAATCTTATCTCTAAATTGGAGAGACATGGCCGTGATGGATGGACCACTTGACAGATAAGGAACTGGCTGGATGGTTGCACTCAAAAAGTTGTGATCAATGCCCAAGTGGAGATCAATGATGAGTGATGTTCCTCAAGGGTTGTTATTCAGACCAGTGCTGTTTAACATCTTTGTCGGTGACATGGACAGTGGGATCCAGCGCACCCTCAGCAAGTTTGCTGATGACATCAAGCTGTGTAGTGCAGTTGACATGCTAAAGAGAAGGGATGCCATCCAGAGGAAACTTGACAGGTTTGAAAGGTAGGCTTGTTCAAATTGCAGGAAGTTCAAGAAGGCCAAGTGCAAGGTCCTGCACATGGGTCAGGGCAATCTCAAGAACAAATACAGGCTGGGAAGAGAATGGATTGAGAGCAGCTCTGAGAAGGACTTGGAGGTGTTGGTTGATGAGCTGGCAATGTGTGCTTGCAGCCCAGAAAGCCAACCGTATCTTGGGCTGCATCAAGAGAAGCACAGCCAGTAGATCAAGAGAGGTGATTCTCCCCCTCTACTCTGCTCTTGCAAAACCCCACCTGCAGTACTGTCTTCAGTCCTGGGGCCTCCAACATAAGACGTACATGGACTTGTTGGAGCGCATCCAGAGGAGGGCCACAAAGATGATCAGAGGGCTGGAGCACCTCTGCTATGAAAACAGGCTGAGGGAGTTGGAGTTGTTCAGCCTGGAGAAGACAAAGCTCCAAGGAAACCTTCTAGAAGCCTCTCGGTACCTGAAGGGGCCTACAAGAAAGTTGGAAAGGGACTTTTTACAAAGGCTTGGAGTGATAGGATGAAAGAGGGCAGATTTAGATTAGATATTAGGAAGAAACTCTTTCCTGTGAGGGTGGTGAGACACTGGCACAGGCTGCCCAGAGAAGTTGGAAGTTGTGGCTGCCCCCTCCCTGGAAGTGTTTCAGGCCAGGTTGGATGGGGCTTTGAGTAACCTGGTCTGGTGGGAGGTGTCCCTGCCCATGGCAGGGGCGTTGAAACTAGATGATCTTTAAGGTCCCTTCCAACCCAAACCATTATAGGATTCTGTGATTTTAAAAACATATGCTTAACTATGATGCTGGAAGAAACACTAACTTGGACATAAGGGTAAAGAGAAAGGTGGACTGGGTAGTCATAGCTATTTCTTTTGCCTTCAAAACTTGTTCTTCACTTGTTCAGCCCCATCTCTCTGAGACCAGTAGCTGTGTATTAAAAGAATATTTATGACCAAAAAATGCTTCAGAGTATATTCCGGTTGTTACAATGGGAATTTAGCTTTAATTCTTCTTTGACCTTTTTTTCATGCCCTGCCTTTCCCCACTTTCTATCTTCCATGATAGTCCATGGGCTAGAACAGGGTAAGGGTATGAGGGCAATGCATGAAAGATATATTTTTTTTTGGACACAGATGGTTTAAGCAGCTCTCATTCATAGACCAAATGGGTCATCACATTAGAAGATCATATCAGAATTTATTTCCAGACTAAAATGGGTATAGGTGGGGTGGTTTTCTGGTTTGGTTTTGTTTCCCTGCTTTCCTCGGGAACCCAAGGCACAGCTAGCCTACAAGGTTTACCTGGGTTTTTCTAACTCGTTATGCCCCTAGTGGCAAATCGGTAGGTCTGCCTTTTTACTTTGGACACCCAAGAGATTAATCTTCCAACGTCCAAGATACGTTGTTTGGATTTGCACAGTGTGTTTATTACAAGTTTAATAATCTACTGTTTGAAAGAAATAAGATTAAAAGTTCTAATGTATTTTGGGACCTCAAATATAATAGAAATTTTCTGAAATGCCTCTCCTATCCCTTTCACAAGCAAACCAGAGTTTTGTCCAGCCTTCTGCTGTGAGACATTCCTTGGCGAAATATAGTCTCCTTCTGCTGAAATAAAGCTGCTCTTTTTTAAAAGAAGTTGCAACGCCATTGTGGATGAAAAAAAAAAAAATCCAAGATGGATCTTAATTTAAGTGTAAACAATGGAAGTACATATGTATATGTACACCTTTGTAAAGCAAGAATGAAACCCTGTTTCTAAAACCCAAATCCAGCTTGTGAGGTCAAGACGGAGCAGTTCTCTCAACCACTCTGTCTCCCAGACAGAATCATGGGGTGGTGGGAAGAAACATTTCTCACACCGTGACTACAGAACTAATGAATTATCTGTTCCAAGTCCTTGTTTTTTACATTATTTATACTCAATACACTATATCTGTAAGGATGATTAGTGGACTATTTGCCTGGGCCACAAACAGGCCTAGAGGAGACAACCTCCTGATTAAAATTTCATTTCTTTTAAGCAGAGTGTAAGAAACCACTATTCTTTCTGGACATGCAGACCTCCAGTCTCCTAATTAATCTACATCAGTCATTAGATATAGATAGCCTGGCCAGACCTAAAGTTATTTAAATGCATCACTAAGCTAAAATATAATACAGCCATGCCACAAACACTCAGTTCTGTATCCTCCACAACACCGTACTGAAAATACAGTCTCTCGTTAGGGCAGAATGTCAGAACTAATCATGAGCTCTGAAGCAAGTTTCTAATTTTTATCATCACAAGACAATGACTAATACTGGAATTCATTCGAATAAATGTGGATGTCTGCATCATAGTTAGCCACTCCAGCTTCTGCAGTTCGGCAGAATAGAGAGCTCACTTCAACAGAGAGGCAACAGCATCTAAGGTGCTACTTGTCAAATCTTAACATTTAAAAAGGATACAAATGAGCTGCAGCCTAAAAAGGACTGTTTTTTTTTTTTTTTTTTTTTCCAGAGAATACAAAGGAACCAAGAGTGATCACCTAGAAATAACACACACACACACACTTTTGACACCTAAGTTAGATAAAACGAATTTCACAATCCTGGCTTGTATTACAGTTCCAAAGGGCTGAGGTTACAGGGAATCTGTCATTTCTATTAAATCTATAATGAACAACATTACTAAAAAACATCCAAGTCCAGCAAACGTAATTTAATTCATAGTTTTCTATCATAATTACTAACCATGTGTCCTTGCATTCTCTACTCTGTATCTTAATTTTTGCACTGCTCCAACATTTACAAATAATTTGGTTTTCTCCTTCCCTTAACCACACACTGTTGTCCCCTTTCTGACATTTATGAATGCTTTATGTGATGAGTGCCATTTAATTCAGTTGGGCCCACTGCCACCATTTAGCCAAGCAGTACAACCACTACCCAGTTGTTTTAATCTGCTTTCACAAATCAGTCCCTGCCGGTCTCTTCTCAGAATTTCTTCCAACCTGTCAATGTTCTCACCACTACAGCAGTGCAGAGATGTCTGCAGCATCCAAACTCAGCTTGCACCAGGTGGTCTTTATAGCTCTCTCAAGAAATCATTGGCTGTATACAACTTCCCCCCCCCGCTCCTCATATGAAAAGTGGCTGATGCGTGCAAGACTGAGCTGACTATTTGCTGCTTTTACAATAATGGAGTGTGCCGTAGCAATTACACCTACACTTATGTGCCATCTGGACAAGTGCTGTCAGTGAAAAATAAATTTCAGATGAGATGGCATTACTTTTTAAATAACTATTTTCAGTTTAAGGGCAAGAGTCTTACTAAACTTCAAATTCACACTCAGTCCTATAGCTGTTAAACAAACTGATATTTAAATGAAAAAATACCAAGATGTAAAGTTGAAGAGCATCAGAAAAACACTTGCGACATCATTCCAGAGTTTACTCAACCTGGACCTCATAGCTATTCCTTCCATTCTTCATACACTTGAATTAAAATCACCATGCCAAAGGCATGTGTCTACCCCAAAATCAGAATACGCAACAGCACTGAAAACACACACACACACACACACAATCATCACCATCTTTACTTTTGCAGTACAAATAAAGGCCAATCTTTGTGAACAACTCACATGTGAAAGTATGGGTTTGGTGATCAGGTAGTGAGGTGGATTGTGAACTGAATTTTTTTTTCTGAATTTTAGCTGCGTATCTTTTAGCATCAGAAATATGGTGTCAATTTTTTTAGAAATACCAGCTTCCTTCTAATTCTGAAATTTAGTGTGAGAAACAGCTACCCAGATGTTTATCAGTCTGACCTGGTCAGACTGGCTTAAGATAGTGTAAGTCAAAGATTTTACTGCTACTTGCTGAAAGCACATAGTACATTATCACTGTGCCTACCTTAGTTATACCAAGCTATATTCAGTTCCTCTTTTTTCTGTCACTGCCCATACCTCATTAGTCACCCAGGCAACAAGTTCTTCAGTAATGCACAGAGTACAGACACATAACACATCGAGTTGAAAACTGAGTAGAATCACAGCTACATTCATCATTACAGAGCTCTAGAGAGTAGCAGCCTACAGTAATTGCACAGTTGACAAAAGAATGAATTTTTGTGGATATTACCAAATTTTTGTCTATGAGGGACACTTTTCTAAGAATCTTCAGATTACTTTCACCTAGAGGTCAATAGTCATGGAAGAGTTAGTCATATTTCCTAAGTTCAGCTACACAGATTCAAATCCTCTGGTTGCCTCTGGATATTACTAAATTTCAAGCACTCAAAACATGAAGAGGATTTCATATCAAATATACTAACTGTACTGGGGCCTGACTTCTTTTAACTGCTATTAATATTTTCCTCACCTCTTATTATTCCTATCAGCTGTAGTGCCTACTTATTGTTTGTTAAAGTTTCATTCCAGCAGAGATCTAGATGTCCTGACCTAACAAGGGAAAATATATGTATTTCTTCCCACAGTGAACCTTGTTCTTCTCTTAGAGATTATTTTGCTACGATAAAAATACCATCTGGCACTGTGTTTTCATTATAGTTTACTGCCACTCACTCATTAAGTTCTCATTAAAAAAATTTTAAGCATTAATATTTTCTAAAAATTTTGTAGTACTCTTTAGAAAAAAATACATCATTGACATTATTGCCAATAATAACAGCTTTTAATGCTGGCACTCAGGAGAATGTCTGAAACCATCAGGTTAAATTACACAACATACCATTTATAAAACAATAACATAAAAGCCTTCATTTTCTTCCTCCCCCTTTCAAGTATTAGGACATACAGCTCTGGTTAACATGCACACAGGCACTCAGAAACCAAGGTAATGCAGGAGGAAGTGGGAGCATGAATAAAGAAAGGGAAAATGCCTGTTTGGTGGGGGAAGAATGAAATTCTATTTCATTCTGCTGATTTCATTTTTAAATCAATACAATAACCACTCTGATGAAAAAACATACTTTGAATTTACAGTAGAACAAAACATAAAATGGCTTGAAGTGTTGTGTTGATTTTCTTTTTCTCTCCTGGAAATTCAGTGTTTTATTATTTCCAAAGCTGTGTAGCAGAATAGCTATGTGGAGCACAGGGTATCACTACGGCTGCTTAGTACATTATTAACTACAGAAAAAACTGCCCATGCAATTGTGCCTCACCTGCAATAATGATTTAAAAAGAAATTGTGATTACATCAACTGAAATATTCAGGGCATTAAGTATCTTTCAGGTAGACTTGCAGGCACATTTGGTGAAGATTTGTGGTCTAATATAGACAGAAACCTGTGTCACCATTCAGATTATGTTTTATTTAATTGCTGACCTGCTGTAAAACCTTTGACTTGTCAATTGATGTCCATGTCTGTTCTCTTTCCATCCTTTGCTAGTTAAGAACATAAAGGAAGAAATGTTTCCTACAGAGGAAGGACCTAAAACAATGAGATAGACCCCTATCTTAATTGAAATCTGTATGCTCCATTATAATAAAAATCAGCAATATAGTTATCATTATCATTGGATAGTTATCATTAGAGCTAATTGGAGAAACTGTAATAGAACTAGTCTAAAAGAAAAACAAAGTCTATTTCCACCTCTACTCTGTTTTGCCCGGATGCAGTCCTGAGTGATGTGCTCTAGGGGATCCTGCTTTTAAGCAGGGGAGTTGGACTAGATGATCTCTGGAGGTCCCTTCCAACTCTGAATATTCCATGACTCCATGAAAACTGGAAACTGTACTCAGTGTCAAGTTCCCAAGTCTGATGTTTCAGAACAAACACTTTTTTCTTATTTATAAATTTCCTTTTATAAAAGGGAAATACTGTAAAAATAATTCTGATCAATCCTCAAAAAAATTATTCTGGAATTTCCCTTTATAAAGAATATTTTTCAACTTTTAATTTCTTAGTTGAAAGAAGTCAGGTTCTCAAAATCTTGAAAAATTGGTTTAATACAAGCATTGTCCCAATACTTTTTTAAAAAAAAAAACCAAACAAAAACCCAAAACACAACAGTTTTCAAACACAGCATTAGAAATATTGATGACAGAGGTTATAAAGTAAAAGTAGTATGCAGAAAATAATTTTTTAGCTAAAAATTCTATCACCCTTTGTGAATATAAGCTATTGCTAAATGCAGCAAACAGGTGATGCTTTAATTAGGTTATGGGACACACAAATCTGGAAAGAAAATTAAAAACCCTCTATACACTTCAGTTACTCAGAGAAGTCGAAGGGAGGAGGGAGAAGAAAACTGCACTGAAACAATTCCCCCCCAACCTCCCTTAACAAGAGAAATTTGTTCAACTGGTTTAATCAAAATGTCCTATCATTTCCCTGAAGACTTCTCTCTTGCTATTTCAGCAGAATTTCCATTCTCCCTTTGCCCTTCAATGTGATGCCGTCTCACAAGAGACCATGGCCACTTCTATACTTTATCACCATCAAAATCCTTGGAAGGTCTGTTTCTCGGACATTTGAAGGTTCTCCTGTCTGCTAAATTAGAAAATGATTCAGCGCTACATTTCTCAAATATATTTTAAGCCCCCTGAAAGTACAGATCCCAAATGAGTAGCTCCTTCTCCAGAGAGTAAGGCTCTATTGAATTAAATAAAGCATAACAGGTAAGAAAGAATTTGCAGGATTGAGCCCTTAATCTTTTCAAGAAACTTCTGGAGTTTAAACATATAGGTAAGTACTAACAAAATAGATGCTAGCCTACTACAAAAAATCACCTCAGTATAACCAACAAGAGAACATACAAAGGCAGCAAATAGTTTCCATTGGAGTGGAACTACTCAGTAAAGGGTAACATGACAAAAGTTTACGTAAGCTGTGAATGAGTGCTCTAAGATTTGTATTCAACATTGCTACATATTAATGAATATTTGCCATAAATACCACATTTGTAACTTATTTGTCCTATTATCCATGTGAAATCTTGTATAGACTTGCAGTACAACTAATAGTTTACCTATTTTATCTAAGTAACACTTGGAGAACCCAGATTTAACTCAGGTATTACAGGGTATATTAAAAAAAATTCAAAAATAATTAAGTTATATATCTGCAAAGGAATAAAAGTTCCAACAGGAGACAGCTTTGAACATTGGAGAGGTAAAGATGACTGAAGGGGATAAGAAACATTTAACAGCCAACACAGATGTGTTTCCCTACCTACTCATCATTTCAGAGCCTCATAGAAAAAGGAAATACAACTGTCTACTCTCCAAGAGCCCACATTCGTACTTGCCCCTCTCCTCCACCACCCAAATTAATCCACACAGAGAACCCTGCAAAGGAGCCAGAGAGTGAAAAGCAGACTTCAGTGAGCTCCCTGCAAGCTACCATTCACTGAGTAAGTATCCTGTGCTAATAAACACGATCCAGTCACACTTCACAAGCCAGTTCGGAGAACTATCCTATGTAAATGTTCCTTGCCTTTTCATTTTTCCTTCGCTTTCCATCTAACCAAGCCAGCTACTGCAGTATCACCAGCTCACACCTGAGAACCACAGTATGAATCTGGGTTTGGTTCCTGGTTCTTTAGTTAAAAAGATGACAAAGCTCACAACTGTACTTAAGTTTAGGAAGAAGGTTAGATATGCATATCAAAGCCCAGTTTAACTAGATTTCCTTCTGAATAAATATTGCCCTTTGATGAACAGAAGTGGAACCATTCACATTATTGCTTCGACAAAAACACATGCTCATCCTCTGTGCAGACCAGGAGTGGCTCTGCCCTAAGAAAGTTATGCTGGCAGGTTAAAGGTTGATTTCATTTTAGTAATATTCAACCGCGCACCCATTTCAAATGGTTTGTATTCTTAGCTGTATCATTATTGGAGACTGTATTTTATGTAAGTATCTTAGTTTTAAATTTACAAGTATATTACAACTGCAGACAGCCCCTGAAAGGAGGCTACATGAAAATTCAGAAACAAAAGAATGCAGATTAAAGATAACAGAACTTTTAAAACTCATTTCCTGGGCCTTGGTGGTTTTAGCAATAGTAAAACATACATATATTTTCAAGGGAATAGGTATCAAAAGATAAGTTTTATGCCTAATTTAAAACTGTGTTTCGGGCTTCTCTCTAATGCTGTTAAAGGTATGGCCAGCTTCTAAAGCAAGGCATTTCTTTCTCCACACAGAATCAGATGTGGTAGTCAAAGATGCACATACAGGGAATACTGGTGTTCTCAGTGCATCTGTATTCCAAGTTGTAATGGACAGCCAGGTGGATTTCTGACAGCCATAAAAGTTTACACAAATTTCAACAATAATTTGAAATAAATGTTTTCATCCAGAAAGTTAAGACTTCAGAAAAAATGATGAGGTTGAATACATTTCATTGCAAAGTTCCAAAGTACATATTTCAAGAGAAAAACATAGCAAGTGTTAACATCTTTTATTAGAAACTTGAATCTCACTTTCACTGTTCTTTCTGGACTTTTGTTTAATTCCCAGTGAATAGCAATAAAGAAAAAAATACTTGCATCAGCTATGGATCACAGACTTCTTTTTTTTCAGATGGGGAAGCACTGGAAATGCCAAAGCTCTCTGGATGAGTTCAGTTAAAACAAATTACAAGAGTTCACCTATTCCCATCAAGAACATCACTTTGGAAGGGATGCCTTTATATACTGCCTGCTCCCAAAGAACCTCACCAGGGCTACGAGAGGGCAAACAGACAGGTTCTGGTTGAAGAACAACAGTCCCACTGAAAGTTCAACCTCTTTTCTTCACACTGAATCTTCTGAAAGGTTTTGGGTTTTCTCCCCCCCCTTCTAAGTCAAACTTTTTACGCTCTTCAACTCCTACCACTAACAAATCAAAACCACTGGCTTTTTAAATGAAACCTACTGATCACATATTACAAAGATACAGTTCATGAAAAGAAATGACAATGTTTTTCCTACTACTATATTTTTGTCAAAAATTGCAGGGAGGAATATTCCAATGATTATAACACTTTTAATAGCATCTCTGAGAATACCAATTTTTCATATTGTTAATGTTCTAAAATACAGCAGGTACTTGAGGCTGCAGATGTTCCTCTCTAAAATGCAAAAGACCCATAAAATCTGTTTGTAAATAGCAAGAAATGAACCATTAAGAAATGTATCAGTGTGAAAGGACTGCAGCACTGTGCAGAGCCCCTCACTCTGGCAAGTCATCCCCTTTCCCTTCCAGTTCCCTTTTCCCCGGCCATCTTGGGGTTCCCAGCACCACCAGAACCTGCCATCCAAGCTCCACTGGCCACATGGATCAGAAATCATCAGGAGCGGGCTTATGTCAGAAGCCCCTCCTGACAGAGACAAACACCCTCATGGAGGCTGTGGAGGAAAGATTAGCAAGATCCTGACCCCTTGAATCCTTATGTACCACTGGCTGCTGATCTGATCATAGTGCCTCTTCTCTTACTATCAAACAGAATTAACACTGATTCTTAATACAGATTTTTTTAAGTGTAGGTAGTCTGGTCCATAATTACTGTACCTTTTGGACATGGCTCTTACTTAATTCAGAGTGTAAACCTATTATTCCATATTCCTCACGCTAAAATGTTTTGCCCTGAATTTATGTGAGATAAAGAACTCATTGTAAGTCATTTTATCTGTATGAATTTCATTAAGCAGAAAGTACAATGGAAAAACTCCAGTGTAATATAGTTTCATATCAGTATCAGACAGTTCTACATTAAAGAATATTGCAGTGTTTCCATGTTCAGTCTTCCCTTGCAGCTATTCAGTAAAAGGTAACGGTAGGCACGCCAATTGTATCATTTTTACTGCAGTATTAATATTTACTGCCCTAGCTGTAGGATCTCACATGAATATATTGTGTGAGAGTAAAGAAAAAAATACTATTTGTAACAGGATATTAGACCAGGATGTAAGGTCTTTTGTTCTCCCCTCCCTCTGCAGCCTATAAGATCACTGTGGCACTATAGCAATGAAAGAAGGCTCTTAGTAGTAGGTTTGCTCATTTAAATATCAGGCAAGTTCCACAGGATTAATATACAACTCATGTAGAATTACATACCTTGGATTCTTCACAGAAATTGTAAATTTGTGTATATTAAAAGTAATTCCGAACTTTAATTCCTTATTATTTTAGTTCCTTAGTTTAAGATATTCCAACATCCAATAAAACTCTGAAAGTAGTGTGATTATATCCCTTCTGCAGCTATATCTAGATCTGGAAAAGAAACACTCAAGAGGATGACAAATATAACGTAACGATGCAGAGTTAATCACAGAAGAGCCCTACATTTTCCAATGTCCAAGTAAAAATTAAACATTAACAGGCCATTAATTAGCAATAGAAGCTGCACACCTGGACAATTAACCACAAAAAAAGAGTGGGGAAGAAACTTAAAGTGACTTTAAATTTTACAAATGTTACATTATATTGTTATGTAATTATGTATTATTTCTAAGCAAATTAAATTTTATATCCCTTTCAGTCAAAAATTAAGGCTCCTGCTAGGGACTGGATTGGTTTTAGCACCACATCAACCAGCAAATATAATCTACCTCAGTAAAACAGAGTGCGTCTTTATGTTGTTATTGACAGCAGTGCAAGTAAACATGTTCTCCTGCATTTCAAGCTTTTTTTGTTTTGACAGGGATCATCTGCCTCTGACCACTGGGCCTGCTGCAACATGACTGACCCACAACAAATCAACCTGCACTGGTTCTGCTGCCCACCGGCCCTCCTAAATTATTTGAGAAACAGGAACCAAAACTTCATCTTACACTTGTAAGATCAAGCATGCACATATTTTTCAGAGCATCAGAGGACAAAAAGACCCTCTTCTCACCATTTACCACAGGCAACAAGATAAAAGCTTGGGTGCCCAGCTGCCCCTCAAGCCAGATGCAGCCAAGGGCAACCACAGATAGCTGTGCCGAGGCAGCGAATTCATTCCCCCTGTAAAACAGAATATTTTTGTTGGAAAATATTTTTTGGATTTTTTTGTTTTTAGAAACACTGCTTGGGTTGATAACTCTGCTGCCACCTTTGACTCTTCCCTCTGTTTTGGCCTTCCCATCCAGTATTCCTCAAATCTTGATGATTTTTTGCACTATCTCAAAGGGTACATTTCCATTGCAACTATGAATGTCATTTGTATGTGCAATAAAGCCCATCTAGCTTTAAATTAGCCAGGACTGACTCCAATATCCTTAATATCTTCTTCATGTAAGTAAAAATGCATACAGAGAACCTGCCCTCGTACTATAACTACTCCAACAGGCATTCACACCAGGACACTACACATTCAAAATTTCTCACTGGTCATACCATGCTATCTTTGGAAAGAACTATCTAAGACACGTAAAAGTGCAGGTTGTGGTAAATTTCTATACTCTTTTTGCTAACTGTCTGCAGGTCCCAGGAAGGCAGGTGACAATGCAAAATATGTAATAGGGTTTTTTTGTTCTTTTCTTTCCAAATGTGAATAGGCAGTGAGGGAATTACAGTTTTATTGTATTTAACCTTGCCAAAAGTAAGTAAATGTTATCTAATGCAGATGGAAAAGCATCTTCTTCTGTGTAAAGTGCTAGGTTACTATTCTCCTCAGACAACATCAGAGTGCATGGAAAGGGGGAGGCATATTCCCAGAACTCAAGGAGTCTTCACCATTTTAGTTCCAGTCTCCAGCAGTGTTAATTAGTGAGTAACCCGATCTCAAATCTGTGACATAAATGACAAAATCTCAGAAGCTCAATAGACCATGTGCCAAACAGATATGGAAATAGATTCCCACTCTGTATTTTACTCAATGCATCTTTCCTTGTCCTTTCCTCTGCTTGATGTCCCTGGACGTATTTCAAAACAAACCCCCTTGTCTTTCAGCAAATGAGATTGCTTACATAAACATGTGTCAAACAAGAACTACTGACTATAATACGCCAAGTTTTCTCCTTTTGTCTTATAAATAGCTGCAAACAGAGGGAAATAAATTCTCTCTCTTTCTTCCAAGAGCCTTTTTTCGTCTGTGTACAACAGATGTTGTTTCCACAAATTAGTTTATAATTTCTTTCATAACTCAGGCAGAACAACCCTTCAATTCATAGTCAGGGAATAGATTTAGTGCAGCACATAATTCTTGTAATTATGTAAGAAAACTGCACTTTGCTAGGTGAAAACCTTGGTTATCAATCATTTTGTTTAGTGTATGGGCAACTTAATCTTCTGTTACACCAGCTGTGCATGGCCCAGCTATACACTCTAAGGATTTGTTAGATTTCCACAGTATGAAGTGTAAATGATTCCTGTGGTAGGTAACAGGCAGGCAGACAGCGAGTCGGCCAGCTCCAGGGTGTTGAACTGCAATATATGAAGTAATTAGGAATGCTATGCACAGAAACTCCTCTTCCCCATACCAATTTGCAAACGGAGCAGTATTTAAATGTTTTCTAGTCATCAAAGCACAGTTAGCAACAATAAAGCAAATGAAGTTCCTCCCCTAAAAAAAGAAGAAATCCAAAACTTTTCTGGTCCAAAATAGAAGATTAAATAATAAAACTGATTGCACAACTCAAGTGAGCAGCTCAGAGTCCTGGTGAATCCTAAGCTTTCAAGTTCAGCACAAAAACTGTAAATGTTTCATGATAAAATAAAAATTGGCAGTGTACAGGCAATATGGCCAATTACACTGTTCAAGACACTGTTCGTGCAGTTGTAGCACCAGGAACAAATTTATTTTAAATAGTTGGGCTGTTTTGGTTTTTTTAAGAATATGATTTACTTGTTAATGAAAATCACTTTTCACTTTATTTAAAAGGGGTTACATTGTCAGCCACTAAACCAAAGTTGCTGATGTATTGCCAGGCACAGAGCACACAATACATTGAAGTTTCTCCAGAAGGTTGCATACAGATGCCCAAAGGCAAGTGAAACTCCAGGGGTTACTGAATGGGTTTTAAAGAAACTGATTAGCCAGCCCTGCTTCCCCCATGAAACAGGCTTACTGCATGCCTTTAATAATCCGTCTGGCATCATTATGCAGTCTCAGGATACACTTAATGTATCTTTCATACAGAAATGCTGCTGGGATAAATGGATTAGAAATTCTGAGAGAACAGGTATTTCAGAGGAAGTAGAACAATAAAGTCAGTCATAAAAAGTTAGGGTCCTCCCTGTCTTCCCAGTTGTCTTTTTTGTTTGTTTGTTTTTTAAATGGGGAATGGGGTCACAAAGTGGTTTGTCCAAGTTCTGAAAGAGCTGGATTCTCATACACATCTGAGTGTGTGATTGTTGGGCTTTTTTTTTTTTTTTAAATACACTTCCCCACATTCTTTCTCTCTCTTTACTCCAGGCAGAGGAAGGTGATCCTTCCCCTCTACCCAGTACTGGTGAGACACACAGGGAGTACTGTGTCCAGTCCTGGGCTGCAAAGCATGAGCTAGATGGGCACACTGGAGCAAGCTCAGTGCAGGGCCACAGAGATGATGCAGAGTCTAGAGCATCTGTCATATGAGAAGAGGCCAAGCACTGAGACTGCCCAGCCTGGAGAAGAGCAGGCTCAGGGGACCTTATCCACATGTACAAACAGTAGAGAGCGAATGAAAGAGGAGGCAGACTCCCCTCAGTGATGAGCAGTGACAGGAGAAGAAGCAACAGGCACAGAATAAAACCCAGGAAATTCCATCTGAACGCAAGAAAACACATTTTTACTGTGAAAGTGGCCAAACACTAAAACAATATACCCAGATGGGTTGCAGAGTCTCCATCCTTAGAGACTGGACACAGTCCTGGGCAATCTGCTTGAGCACGGGGGAGTGGACTAGACAATCCCATGGATCTTTTTTTCACTTTGAGAAAAAAACAAGGAAATATGATGTTCCACACCCACAAGTTATATCCTACATTGTTCTTTGGCTCATCTCCAGTCTCAAATTGATACTGAAATAACAGAACTGAATAAAGCTCTTCTCTTCAAACTCCCACTTGATACAACAGGAGGCAAGAAATTCAGGAAAAAGCTGTGTATTTTTGGTAACATCAAAACCCACACATGACCCAATCCTACAGTGCATCTAGACTATCTGGATATAACTTCCTCTTAGTTATTCAACAAACTGGTGAGCACCGAAACAAAATCTCCAAGTAGAATCCAAATAATGAAACCTTATTAATTAACAGCAGACAAACAGACACATGAGTTAAGCTTGGTAATTTAAATGACAGAAAGCGCAATTGCTTGGTGAACATCCTCATATTTTCAGTTTTGCAAGAAACAGGTTACAGTTATCTTGGACTGAGACTAAGCTTGTAGAAGCAGGTTCTGATCCACACCCTTGACCTTCCCCATGTTATAAAATTTATGTTTGAGTATTGTCAACTTTTACTCAGCAGAACACAACATTTCTAACAATTCTTACATAGTCTGTACGTTAAAAGACTATTATTTTGTGCTTTTGGCTTTTTCTTTCTATTGGTAAACCACCTTCTCTTTTTACAACTCTGTCCATTACACATACAAAAATTATCAGAAAAGCAAATTACATGAAACCTTTCACGTTATTGCCCTGAAGTCATAAAGGGTGAACTGGCTGTGATTTTAATAAGAATGCTGTCTGTATTTTTCCTGTCATAATGATTCATTAAATATTACGCTAATATCATGTCAAAGACCCCTCAAGATTAAAAGGAAAAAAGTTCTGCCTACTGTCATCCTGTAGTTATTCCACACACCCAACATGTATGACTCATTCTTTATGCACCAGTATACTTCACAGCAAAAAAAAAAAGAGGTAAAGAAATTATTCCCACAGTAGTATGTATTGATATGAACAGTTTCCATACAATCTCTCAATTCCTGTCACCTGTGTAGAAGGAAGATTTTTTCAAGTGGGAAGAGATAAAATAAGATCTATGAGAACTGCAAGAACACAAACCCACTTCACAAGTCCACACAAGAATAATACCTGCTTTCAAAACAAATATATTGTATTTATATATCAAGGATAAATGAACTAAAATGAATTAAACACCACTGGGGACAGTGAAAGGGATTCCTGGATACAGGGATGTGTATAAATTAACACTGGATATTTAAGCTGGCAATTAGATGACTGTTTCTAATTGTTATCACACTGAATTACTGAGCAACAAAACTAGCAAGATTCATTTTAAGCTAGAATGTAGCAATGATTCCGTGATATAACAAAAAGTGTTATAAAGCAAAAGAGTGCCTATGGTATACATTGAAGTATGCAACACATTTCTTCCCCTTCCCACCCCCCAGTTTTCTTATTTTCCCTCATTTTGCACTGCATGTGTTCCAGCTTAACATGTATCTCCCCAGCCTTGGTCAAAACTAATGATCCAAGCAACTGATACTAAAGTATGACTTGAACTGAGAGACTCCTAAATACCAGAGAACATATGATATAAAACTGTTCTGTCAATGTTTCAGTTGCCCACCTCTGAAGTAAATGCCTTAGGGAAAGTCTCCATAAAAACATTACTTCTGTTTGCCTCATCAGAGTGACTTTTCTCGTACAAATTACAATCACATCTCATCCAGCCCTAATTTACTTTTCGTGCCAGTGCTTCAGAGCAGCAGGATTTGATATCAGAACTTGCCACTTGATACAGACAGGTGATTGAAACTGATGAAAGGCATCCCCAGCCTCATAAATAGGGTAGGAATGAACAGTCATTGCTTGACGATCAGCCTTGTAATCATACGTCAGATAATATTAATTTACTGACAAACACCGCGAGCTACACTGATACAGGGTTTGTGTCAATCATTAGATTCTGAAAGAGCACACTACTAAAGAAATAAAACACACCCACAGCCCAGAGGGATACCCCAGCAGATGCTATACGGTTCTTTGCAGCATCACCAAGTCTTCATTGAAAGAAGGCTACTGTCTTCTTCAGACTGACAGGAAAGCCCAGGTGCTTTGCATCACAGAAGTGCCAGCTGACTGAACCCATGAGCTCGAGCTCTCACTATGCTCATGAATACCTGACCAGTTTAAGTGCAACTGGTTATTGCATGATAGAAGATAAGTAAGCCATGGGACAACATGTAAAGTGTGAGTTGCTATCATACAAAACTGCAGAACTCGAGAGCTAGAGTCCTCAGCATGATGTTTAGTTGCCAGTACACTACATCAAGCTGAGTACATGACACACTGCATGAAAGTGGCATCTATGATCACATGGTGACAGGTATAGTAGTCTCTGGGAAAGTCCACACTAAAATTAGCCAATGCACAAACAACGAAACCTCACAGGGAAGCAGGGTCCTTCTCTCAGGAAACAAGTTTAAAAGAGAGGTGGTCACAGAGGACCTCGTGTGCCCCTTTCTACTTTTATCAGTAGCAGCAAAAGCTACAAACATTGCTGAAGTTGCAAACCTTCATTCTGACATAGAAGGGTTTGATAATACTGGTGCACCCATCAGAGCTGCCACGTTTACATAAAACCACATAGAATAGCACTTCCTTTTAACAAGTCACAAATCAGTTCCCTTCAAACAGCAAGCCATCTACTCACTGTGTGTTGGAAAGATAAAGATGCTTGGTTTGCCTTCCCCTTCACAGTAATACTATTTACCCATCACAGTTTTCAAAACAGCAGTAATCTGTAGCACTGTATGACAGATAAAGTGGGCTGCAGTACCTGACTGAACTAACATGGATATGTGAAGCAGAACAGATTATTACCCTTGCTTCTCAGTAATGAGATGTGAGATAGCATTTTATGATTTTTATTTTTTTAAAAAAGTCATCTCTGTGCCAGTATATGTCTGATACTAGTTCAGGGATAGGGTCACCAAAGCATAACAGATAAGAAGCATAACCGTTTCTGTTAATAGCAACTTACAAATTACGTTCCATCACAGTTCTTGTGCACCTCCACTTCGCCTTCTGAAAAATGTTCAAAAAAATTTCCCCACTAGAAAAAACATACTTTATTTTTCAAACAACATATCTGGTTATTACTGAACCTCACTAAAAGTTTTGGCTACTATTCCTCCCAGCCACATCTTGGAATCTGCTTTTTTGCACCACAGGAGAAATCTAGTGTTCAACGTGCAACCTGACCAGGTACATCACTCATGTCAGTGGAAAGGGGGTGGTGGGAAAGGACGGAGAAGCAAGCATATCTACAAATAGGGACTCAGGCCTGAGGCAGTAGCTACAATTCCCATTAGGAACCAACCTAGTAACTGTGTCCAAATATTTAAATTTTCCCCAAAAAGTTTTTCAGGTTTTTTGTTTTTTTCCCCCATGGCAAAACACAATGAAAAATACCTTTCTAAAAGACTTAGACAAACATTTACTGTAGGCAAAATGTACACTCAGGTTTTATTTATTTTCAATATAAATTACTTTATTGAACAAATATTTTGACTGAAATAGCAGCAGTGGTGTGCTGGTCATGGCTGAAATCAGTTAGAACTAGAAATCAGCACAACTACTCAACTCACTGTAGTAGCCATCAGTCTTGGATATTTGTATGTTGTTTCATATTCTTTTGCATTGTTTACCCCCATAGCTTTTGCACACATCTTTGAGATCCCATACTCTCCTCTCCTCAAAAAAAAAAAAGATACCCACCCACAAGAAAAAAAAGATTAAACTGTTTTACTGTTCCCTCTTTTGTCTGTGGTAATCTTATCATGGAAATATCATAACTTTCAGCATATAAAAAATTAAATCACATTTTCAAGAGGGCAACACAACTCTTCCTATTTTCTGAAACGCAGGATAAGTATCTCATCTGAAAGTCAGATGAACATCTCAAGCCGGGCACTGTGAATATCCCCTGAGAGCTGAAGCATTTCAGCCCATTACCTATAAGCTCATGGACTCTAAATTTTATGAGTAACCTGAATAGAAAGTCCAGTTCTTCAGTCACTTACAGAAAAAAGGATGTGTATATGATGGTGAAAATTTTAATTAATAGTTTACAATGTGGGAAATTATTTTAACTTAGAAAACCATTATGCCATCTTCTACAACAGCTAGTTAAAACCAACCCACACAAAAACCAATTTTCTTCCAAATTTTATTTAATCTGCCACAAATACTACAAGGTATGTAGATAACTAAGCATTCTGCTGAGTCAGGCAGAGAGATTTGTCGACAAGAGTTAATTTTGCCCAGATCAAAAATGAAACCCTTCATTCAATGTAGCTTTATGAGAATTATATGAAATTTTACATTCAGCCTATTTTTATTTAACACTTTGAACAATATTAAAAGATTACCACAGAGACAAGGTCTTATCTCCCTCCTCAGATTACACTGTACTTACACCGAACCATACAGCATTCATGATTAGCCCTAAAAGGTCTCTTTGGTGGTTTTCACTTTTAATGAACTGGTTGGAATTCATTATACAATAATTGTAAGGAGGTTCCACGGACAAGCCTCTGTCTTTAGGGGACATGGTACTGGCAGACAGCAATTTTTTTTTTTTTAAAAGAAAGAAAATCCACACACCCTCCTTGCTAAATTAGCCATAGAAATTAATCCAAAACCTTCCATGAAAAAGGAAAGAAACACAGAAGAAAAACTACAGGACAAATGGGGTAATGGGCTTCATTCAGCTGCCAATTTACATCAGTTTTGTGTAGGTGAAACTCCATTGATTTTTAGCACTGACCAAAATTAACCAAAATTTATACTCACTACAGAAGATGATGAGAGGACCACACTCTAAGCCAATCATGGACAAAATTAGTCAAACTGTTTGTTTGATCTTTGCCCTGTTGCATGACTGAGACAAGTCACTAAGTAAAATGTTTACTATTTTTGGACAATAATTCACCACTGTCTCCCTCATGCCCTGAAATTTTCTGTTAAGAAGGCTGAGCTCCCTTATACCTTTGATGTATGTCTGAGCTCCAAAGGTTTATGACTTTGAAAAATCATCCTTCTCTGAAAAAGAGCTGGAAACAGGGGCATGAAGGTTGAACAGAAGTCACAAGGTTCAACATGGGGAGCCAAATACACTCTTGACTCCCTCCAGCAACAGGCTTGTTTAACCAAAGGGATGTGTACCAGAGGAAAGGCCACTGCCCCCAGTGCTGGTTGGGGGCACTGCGGCTAGGGACTCCCTGGGCATGATATCAGGGCTATCTGCTTTCTGCTCCTGCCTTCCTTTCCTTAGTCATAATGGAAGGATACATCTGGTGAAAAAATGGCTCTCACATAGCACGTTACATACATTCTACTCCAGCATTTCTGAAGTAAATATTATGATTAACAAACCACCACCAAAAAAATATTTTTAAAGAAAATATCAAAGTAAATATAAAAGTAGCTTCTAGATGCTGCTCTTGGTTTTGGCATATGTAAATTAGTCCATTCAACCTCATTTAAGGGAAAATGGAACTTGATACGCTTGATGTGAAACATACAGAAAACAATTTGGCAGATTTCATTTGCAAAGTCTTTCATTTAATTTTTCCCCATCAAAGGGGAAATTTAATTAACTAGTAGAAGGCTTGAACATCAACAACAAAAAACCATACAAAAACCCCTTGCAATTGTCAGACTATCTACTTCACAAAAGAATGATTAGGTATTAGTACTTTTTTGGTTTTGGTTACTATATATACAGTTCAACTGATATTTTTCCTGTCAAAGTCAAATACACAAACACTATGCATTACAGTACCATGTCCAGAAAGGGGGGAAATCCTACTATTTCTTTAATTCTACTATTCATACAGAAATACAGGCAGGGGGAAAAAAAAATTAAAAAATCTAAAATAATGAAATATTTTAATCACAGGCAGAACAAAAGGCAAACTGGAGACTGAAAGAGAAATCAAGTTTTAAGATATCATAAAAGCTAATTTTAAAAGAAATTTGCAGGAGAATTTATAAGGGGAAAAAAAGGAACTCTTTAGTTAGTCCAAAGTATTGCACGGAAGTTACTGTAGCTGCTCCGTAATGCTGGCAGCAATAGTCACATTATCTCTGCAGTAGGGGTAACTGTACTGCAAATTACTAGAGCAATATTTTAAACTGGACTATATATAGTAAACTATAGATATAAGCTATATATAGTTTTATATACACACAAGTGTAGTAAAAATGAAAGATCACCTAAAAGAGTAAATTTCTGTGAGCAAAATGGACACAGCTTAAAAGATACTCTGTTAAAGGTTTAGAGTAAGCACTATCCAAACGCCACCAAAGGTAAACAGTGGCACAAACAGCCATATAAAGAAGGCACTTAACAGGGCAAGTTTTCATATGAGGAAAATAGAAAGGAAAACCAAACAAAAACCCCTCAGATTAAATTAAAAAATAAAATGTTTAAGTCATAATAAAGTAGATGAGAAAAGCTGTTCAGGTACATCGAAATCAAGAAGCTTATCAGACTCAGTGGGACACACATCACCAAAAATAAGTTGAACTTGTTGCTGAAAGCCTAACCAAATTCTTTTCATTTATACTCACTACAGAAGATGATGAGAGGACCGCACTCTAAGCCAATCATGGACAAAATTAGTCAAACTGAAGCTCAACAGAAGTAATTTTAAACAAACAAAAAAATACCAAACTGCAACAGTCTTTCTGAAGCAGATGATAATTCAATCAGGAATTGTAACAGAACTACAACATCAAGGTGCTCATAATTTGTAACAGTTACATGTATTACCACTTGCATCATGCAAAAAAGGAACAAAATAAAACTAGCACAATCTTAATCTTTATAAAGGTTAATACACAAGGTGATTCACAGAATTACAGAGAAGTCTGGCTTGTTCTGGGAAAACAAAGAGCAATTACAGTAAGAGAATTATTAAATATATTTAGAAACAAATGCATGCCTTTTGTTTAAACTAGCTGCTCCGCCAATTTATTTGAATGCTTTGAAAAAGTACAAAAGTTTAGATGAACAGGTGTTCATTTAATGTAGCAGCATATTTGTACTTTCAAAAATAAACAAATAAAAACCCCAAACAAACAGAAAACAGATGTATTCAGTAGTGTCTGTTGAAGGACATCAAGTCCTTGCTGGAAGGGTCAGTCCCTCTCTTCGTGCAGCACAGATTAAGACACCAAAGGCTGGGTTATCATATCATATCATGTCTAAAACAGAGTATGGCTGTCAGTGGGATGCATTAGTATCTTAAACAGAGATTTGTGGCCTGGAATCTGTGTATTATACCAAGTATTTTGGAATAGTTAGATCTATAGCTGACTACAAAGTATGTAAGCATCTCACACTACTGAATGAGCAATTAAACATCAAATGAAATTCAAAGTTAATAAATGAAAATGGAAAAAAATAACTGACAAAACATGTAATGATGGATTTGAAATTTCCTATTAGCATTCAGGAGAGAGGTTCAGGAGCTATGGCAGGGGGTCAGCGTGGGAGGGGTTTTTTGTTTGATTTTTGAGGGTTTTTAAAATGTCAACTCAAAGCTTACCATTGCAAAGTAAAAGAAATAAGAAAAAGCACTGTTAGAAACTGCTAGATGTTTTGCCTGCAAGCTTCCGTGTTTTTTCCAGTAAAAGTGAACTTCCTTTTCCATAAAAATCGACACTTTTCTGACATCCATAAATGGAAAAACAAAACGTTGAATAGCAATCCACAGTTATTAGTTCACAGTATTTTTCTCAAAAGAGCAGAATTTCTAGAAAACAAGAGCAGGGTCCCATCAGTCCCATTCCTATGACCTCAATTTCTACCTGCACATTTTGGCACAAGCCAGGGTTAGAAATGAAGGCGTATGGCTGTGGCCATAGTGATGCATACCTTAGCCGAGTGAAACAATAGCTTCACAATTAAAGCTCATTACCTTGGAGTAAGGACAGAGTTATTTCATCCCTGTCAACATCTTTGCAAAGACTAAATACTTCTAAACATGGCAGGATTAGATTTCTTTAATGGTACATACTGCCTAACACAGAAAAGTAATTCGGGATGGGGGGTGTCATTATTTTCATAATTTATTTTATATTATGTTTATTTTATCAACGTATGTAATTTTTAGACTATCAGTCTGCATTTGGATTTTTTTGCTACAGCTCTAAAAGGCCCATTATACATGTACATACAGTGACCAGTGTAGGTTAACATACAACAGACTTGTACAACGGAAGAATTATTCCTTTTGCATTAGCTTTTAAACTGCAAGAAACTAACACTACTGTATCAGGACTCCTGTTTAAATAATACATTGAATACATTCAGTACATTCAGTACAAAAGCCACCTCCAGGAGATGCAATATGCCCTAGAATAATCAAGTTAGATGAAGTTAAACCAGAGAGGAAAACAGTGATGTGTGATCTGATAAGACATGAGCAGACATTTACACCACACAGTAATTATTAAAGACGGGAGTCAGACCTACCCAGACAATTACTGATTTCAACTTAGAGACTCTTCTGTAAGGACCCAACCCTGCTCTCAAGTCACAGAGAAAAATATTTTCTCTATGCTTTCGAGTACATGAAGATTTGTTTTGTGGAAGCTGAAATATACATACTTTTCTGGTAAGTGCAAGGGTAATTAGTGTTCAAGTTGTTTTTTAGACTGAAGATTTAACATCTTCATTAAGAAATTCTAATAAAATAAGGTTTATTCATCTATTCAAAAAGGTCCTCAAACCCCCTGCAGGTTCTCCACATGCTAGTAATGTGGAAAAATTTTCACTTGTCACACATCTTTAAAATTTTAATCAAAGCATGTCAATGCTCATATAACGAGAGATTTTTTCCCCCCGTGGTGAAATTGTCATAATGAAGGTTGTGGAATTACCATATATTTTCAGATGAATTGAAAACTGCCTCTGTCTCTTAGCTGTTTCATATTACAGCATTCTTACCCTTGAGCCTAGGTACTTGACTAACTGCCTTCTAAAATATGCATATCAGTAACTTTCATCCTTGATAACTTTCATCACAGGCTACAGAATGCTGATCTATAACTATTGTTTTCAAATTTTCAGTCTTTGATCCCAACTCCCAATTTGCCAAGCCAGACATGGAAGTCTGAACACACAGAACTGGAACCAAATCCCAGATGTGAGTAAATCCAGAGGCTTGGGCCTCCAGCTCATCTCCACCTCATGACAAGTTTCAGTCTTGTCTGAAGGGTGACCATCAGTATGGGGAGCTGTGACATGCCTACGATTCTCTAAGTGCCATCAATGTGAGATTTATCACAAATGAGCTATTCATAGAGGCTACATAAACATATGCTTCATCCTTCAAAGTAGCAACCTATTCCTAAAAAACATTTTTTTTTTTGTATTTACATTCTGAATTACTCTTTAGAAGAATGACACCTCACAGATTTGGAGAAGGTACCTACAGAAAGACAACACGGAAAGTGACAACATATTTATGATGAAACATTTTGTACTATAAACACCCAGATGGAAAGCTGTATTCACATCATGACATGCAGATATCACAGACTACCCCTACTGATGGATAATTATACAAAGGAAGAGTCCCAAAGGACAAGAAACCCATCCTTGCTTTCCAAAATCATGCATCAAACTGCCCAGTTATTTGAGTTGTATGGTGAAAAATGATGAAAATACTCCGCTGGGTGAAAGATAATATCATTTCATCCTTTTTGCATTCTCTTTTCACTGGCTTTTCTTACAGGTGTCTCTTTGTTTCTATATCTAGAGAAGTTTTTTTAGTATGTGCCACATCTGTGACTTAAGAACTATCTCCTAACTGAGAAAAATCTGAGACTTTCAAATCAAACCTTTCAGAAGTCCCAATCAAATCACTGAATAACTTCAGAAGAAAGATTACTTCAAACAAATCTAATATATTGGAATAGCTATTTATTCTCAACTATTCCCTGTGCAGAAAGAGCAGTTAAACTGATTGTTATGCATTTGTTTCTACTGAAAATACCTTTTTTGACCTAGCGTTCACGTACATGAAATAATATTTACTTTCTAATCAAGAAACCAAAATGACTTTATGCACCACAATGTGCTGCAGGAACAAAAAAGGAAATTACTCTGTGGAGGGGAGTTGAGACATATATATCTACATGCACAAGACCACAGAAACAAAGCAAGACAAGAAGAAGCATATAAAAGGTTTCTAAGCAGACTAATACCAGAGAGAGGGTCATCTATTGCACAAAGATGAGCATAAAATTTGTGCACCTTACTTGTACCCTCCATCCCCAATAAAACATGTCTTTGGACACATTAATGAAAAACACAAATGCACTGAGCAGAAGTGAAAGCCTAGTTTCAAAATTAGCACATTTCCTGCAGTTGCAACAAACCTATTTAGGAATATTACACCATGCTCTACTTTATCCTACTGCTTTTAAGCAATCAGTAAGTTTTTAAAAAGGTTTATGGGAAACCAACATCACATTCCACAGACAGATGGTTTATAGTTTAAGTGCTTGCGTAAAACCCTGTCTTATCGTTCTTTGTACACATTTGAAAGCCACTTAGCCAAAATAAATCTGTGCAAAACAACAGCAAATGACCAGTAAAAAGCTTAGTTATTCTTCTTTATATCTATGGTATGAAAGGAGTATGGTAAAAAAAAAAAAACAAAACCAAAAAAAACCAACAAACAAACCACAACTCCTTTTAAAGCTTGGTTTTAAACTAAGTGATGAGAGGGGGGTTGAGGCAGAAGACATGATAACTGGGCATAATTCCATGGTTTAAACAGTACTTCAGGCTTTATGTCCTTTCATGCACATCAGTTTATCAACAAGTCAAGCATTCTGAACCAAATTGTCCATGTATTTTTGTACACCATTAATGACATAGCTGTAGATGAGAAACACAACATCCTTTTATTATGCAAGACGATCTCATATCTACACTCTAAGAGGCGGGTCTGAACCACTGCCACACACATCCTAGAGGCACTGAGCACAATGCCAGCAACCTACCTCAGGCTTTACTGACCACCCCCCAGAACACCAGGCACACTCCTGCTGCCTTGGGCTCCCTTGATTTCACCCTGCAAGTGTAGTATTATGTAAAGAAAGGCATGGTGCGAATTTACAGCTTACTACTGTACTCATCACTCGTCACCTACTACAAGTACCTCTGTATGAATTAAGGACCTATCACTTGCTAGGTCAATTAATTAGGAATAAGGGGCAGGAATCGGGATTCAGAAGCTTTTTACTTCTGAAACAGAAGCAGCATTTCCCAATTGAGAACAGCTGCCACAAGTTTGACTATAGTAAATAGTCAAAACTATCAGACAGAAAAACCTGGTGGTATAAACAGCAGGAACAATACTGGTAACAAAGGGAGAGGGGAATAAGCAGTTTACTGCATTTTTATTCTAAGGTGAACTTTCTCACGATAAGCCTAAAAGCTGGTCATATGGACATAGACATCTGGTTTAGTGTTTGAATCTTTGACATTGAAAACTCTGAAAAAAATCATACACATGCAATATGCAAAAGAAACACAGGTGCTGATTTTGCCTGTTTAAATTCATTATCCAACACTTCATGTTGTATCTGGTGTTGCCTGAATTTTGTGATAAGGTTGCTATAGATAAGGTGCAGTCCAATATTTAACACATTTACAAATAAGATTAATAGATTAGCAACCAGACAGCTAAACAAGATTAGTACACGTCCCCAAGGACAATAAGGATTATAAGAGAAGAAGCCTAAATTAACGTCTTTGGACCTGCCTGAACTGCAGGAAGAAGGAGCCTGCAAGAAAGGAACGGGGCAACCCACGTCACCCAAAAACCAGTCCGTGTTGCTCAAGGGCAGTCCATGGCACCCGATGCCCAGGTGTCATGCATTTCCCCTTAAACAAGCCTCTGATTTCATACAACAGAGGTGCTCAAGCTCTCCTAAAGCTGAAAAGGTTGTACCTGTTACCTTGGATAATACTACCCTTACTCTGCTCTGAAAAAAACTCCAAAACCCAAAACACACATATGGGACAAAGTCGTAGATGTGGTACAAATTTATCCTCTACCTTCATTTGCAGAAATGCTCCTGTACTGGCAAAGCTCAGCTTTCCAGTAATGTCATTTATTTGGTGTTCAGAATATTTAAAAATGGAGACCAACTAGTCAAATAAGTACAAGGTATTAGCAAGTGCTGCAGTTTAAAATATTAAAATATACCAAATAGCAACAACAACCACATAATAACCCATAGGTACAGCAAGAGGTTAATTAAGAAGACCAAAACAAACAGAAAACACACCATGCACACGCAAACAGGTTTATACTGTGGACTCCTTTTTCCCAGTGATAAAACACTTCGGGAGACATTTTCTTTCAACAGCAGGTACCTGAATTAGACACTGGCAGTATCTGATCCTTTTTATGTACCCATCCATAAACAGAACTTTGTTACAGCCACTATCAATCCTGTCTGATATCTCTTATGCAATTTACTATGTGTATTTATTATAACAAAACCTCATTGTAACAAATTGAAACTATACAGCACGTCCCTGGAAGTATTCCCTACAGAATGTCATATAATCCTAGCTCTGCCTTTTCCCTCCCGACTCATTCTCACAATAAACATGGGCTACACGTACGAAGTTTCACATTCAGGAATACAATTTATAAGAAATGTCATCTGTCAGTTTGCCTTCAGCAGCCAACATCTCACATACTCAGTGTTAAATTATGTTCGGTCACGTTAGACAAGGGAACACATCTAACTCAAATACTTACACTTAACGCATAATTGAGAACTGATCCACTAAATGAGCACTTCTAATTACACAGTTGCTAGGTGGAGGAGGGAGAGTTTCTTATCTCCACAGCTCTAATTTCCTGTACACCACACACTGTCCTTCATGAATGGAACTGATGAATATACATAATTATAAAATTCTTTTCTGCAAATTAATATAGTTAGGGCTGAAAATCTAGTAATCAGGCCATAATAATATCTGGCAATCTGGCATTACAAGAGCATTTAAAGAAGCTAAAGAAATAAAAAAAGATACTAATGCGAGTTTGCAACAGTGTGTAGGTTTTTTTAAAAAACATAATCAGTGCTATTCTCCCATTCCAAGGGGCCCAGAATGCCACCTAAAAATTTACCAGCATCGGTAGTACTGTTTTATTCTTTTGAACTACCAGGCTGGAAGAAAACATCTGAAATTAAACCTTTTCACATCACAGCTGCAACATCCAAAAAGGACAATAAAGGTAAACCAACTACCACCATAAGAGAGAACAGGCAGTACCTTAGGGTCAGGAGCAGCAGGGGCTGGTTGCTCTGTAGAGCTCGGGGACCTGGGAGCCCAGTGTGACAGCAGAGCAGGGCCAGCAATGGCAGCCAAGGCTGGCCAGCAGCCCAGGGATCACCAGGAAAGTCCTTCATGATGAGACAGGCCCTAGCCAGCAGGTCAAGGCAGCAAGTCCAGCTCAGGCAGATAGCTGGCCCCAGCACAGCTGGTGAGGGGAGAGAAGGTCCCCCCACATGGACGCTCCTCCCACCTCACTCTTCCCCCACCTGGGTCTGACCCACAGCCACACACCTGCACAGCATCAGGACTGCCCTCCAGCACTGGCAGCTGTGACACTGCCTTCCCTTACGGAAAGGGAATGAGGAGGGCTTAGTTCACTCTTCCACCTGTGAATGTGCAAAATTAAAAGACAATAAAATCCAGACATCACGAATTGTGCACAGTGGTTTTGGCAAAGCAACCCTGAGCTGATACAAGAAGTGACACCAAGAGAACCAGGAGAAGCAGCAGGGTCTGCCTTTATTTTTGCTACTTTTTTTGTTTTTCCTGGAAGTTAGTGCAAATCTCTCTCCCACATTTACGAGACACTAAATTGGAAACACGGAAGTTTTATTTTGCATTAGTGTGACATCAAATGTTTTTAAATTACTTGCTTTCCTCCTTTTTTTCAGATATTTTGAAAAGTCACATCAGATTGATTGTCAGAGTGCAGAGATCATGCATATCAAAAAAGTGGGAACCAGGATACACTAAACACAAAAGTGAATTTGAACAATATCAGTAACTTTGTTGGTATTCCATTTTAAAGGGGAGAAAACTTTTCCCAGCGCAGGTACCTGATGTTCATCCAAAATTCTGCTCTTTACTCAAAAGGAGGCAAGTCACTGCCTCCTTTCCTATGGCATTATCTGACTTAGAGAACTAATCCTCTTATTTGTCACACAATCACATTTTTAATCTAAAACCACCTTATCTAGACCCCCAAGATTTTGTTTCGCATATATTTTTCAGGGGAAGCTGCTTTATTTCATTGAGATAGCGCATCACTGAATTATAAGCTCTATGCAGCTGTCACTCTGCCAAACATTCAGAAACATAAATGAACTCTGACAAGTCATTTATCTGGTAATTCAGTGTCAAAGCATAATACCACCACTGGGCTCTGCGCATTATCAGTGTTAAGGCAGAACTGGAGTTAAAATGCAAATTGAAAGCACCTTTTGTATATCAGAATAAAAATTACTATAGTTGGTGCCCATCCTGTTAATCCTTTAGGTTCCCAATTACATAAGAAGAAAAATGTGTGAATAAACCCAAATGTTACATTCATTAAACCAGGAATTAAATGTCTAGCAAATTTAGTGACACCGATAGTTACTACACCAGCTTTAGGTCTCTAAAAAGCAATATCTGAAGTTTGCCATACTGACACAAATCCCCCGTGAGCATACATTCCCATCACAAGAGCAGAGAGTACAACAGAAGAAAGTACAGAATGCAGCAGAATGGAAATTCCAAGCACATCTACTAAATTTTCTAATTTTACCAAGTTAAGGCCACCCTGCAAGAACTGGCACAATCCTTGCCTTGCTTGGACGCTTGGTCACAAAACACACTGGCAGATGTGGGAAAGCAATGGCTTCTCTTCTGAATGTCCATTCAACCAAAGAGTTTGCTTCTTAATTTAGCTCTTGCTGTTATTGGTTGCTTTGTTTTTTCTTCCTGGACATAAAGTGGATTGCAAGCATTTCCCTTCTCTCCCAAAGGGGTTATAAATGTGAAGAAAACAGCTGACTCTTCCTCATGTTCCTCTCCTGGCTGGTGTGCTACTAGTTGATTCACCTCAGTTTGGTCCAAAAAGACCAAGTGGAAGCTTGTCTTGATCACTGTGACATAGTTTAATACAATGGGGTAGTACCATTGCAACAGGTCATCTAGCAACCTTCCCTTCCAAGCTAAGTAAATTTCTCCTTTGCAAAATATCTCTATTGTTTTGTCCAGTCTCACTCTTGATCAGTTCAACCTTCTAGTTTTACAATGCAAGGTGAGAGTTTTCTAAGCTGTTGCTTGTTTTGCTGTAGATGTTTAAGATAGGATGGAGACAAGCTTCAACTAAAACTTAGATAGCTAGAGAAGGGCCAGTACTGATTTTACTGGGGCTAAACCAGACAGGATAAATCTTACACAAGAGAAAAAACCAGGACAGTAATATAAAGTATTTTTTCTGTTATGAAGTTTTTCTGTTAAGTACAAAGTTGAATGAGAAGTCATATAACAGAGCAAGTGTCTTACACGAAGAACGAGACAGAAAGGATTAAAAAAACCAAGCTTTAAGCTATTAGATTCATATACTACAGATAAGTCATCTAGTCTGCAGACAAAGCAAAGTCTCCCCTTGACCCATTCCAATGCCTTTATTATGTATTTGACTTAGACATTCAAATAATCAAGGTTTATGTTTGTGGTTTTTTTTAACCCAGAGTCCAGTAAGGATGCACAGATATTTTGCTTTGTAATCACATAAAGAACTTATGCTTGTTAAATCTGGCAATTGCTGCTAAGGCCAACAGCTGATAGACAGATAATCTTGATAAGCTGGAGAGAATCTCATAAAAAGAAAGCATGAAACAAATTCAAATGATTTATTCTAGACGAGAGAGTTACCAGAAGGGAATAGCACATGAAATCACATGTAGAGGATGTAAATCAAAGGACTCTTTTTCCTCTGCCTATCTTGACACCAAAAACATCTGGCCTGCCTCATGATGATACTCCAAAACTGAAACAGCAAGAAGCCCAAGACAAAAATGAAAGGCAGTGCCAGAGAGCAACAAGGACAGGCTGGTGTGACAGTAACCAGAGTCAGCCAACAGCCCAGGGACAAGGCAGGTCCAAAATCAGTTGAGGAGCCAGATGTGTAGATCAGAGTCCAGAACAACAGGGTGCCCAGCCAGGCACCAGCATGGCTGCACTGTAGCTCAGGCAGACACCAAAAGCAAAGAGCCCAACCTTGAAATGACCTCCTCAGCAAGGGAGGCCATCATAAGGACCTCTCAAGGTGATGTAGCTGTACCATAGCAAAGCGAGCCCTGCCAAACCTCCACAAGGTGGGAGGGGATATGTGCCATGCCCTGACAGGGCAGCATTTCTGAAGGACATTTTCATGTAGGAGTATCTGACATGGGAATATTTAACTGGATGGGTTCACCAGGGCTCCTTAGGCACTGCTCCTCTGAGAGGATCTTGGCCACTTGCATAAGCTAAGGAACAGCTCTAAACGCACCAGGTACTGTAATGTGGAACAGCTCACGAGACTTTTAACACAGACTCACAGCACCAGTCCCTTGGGTGCATCCCTCTGACCCTCAGGAGTATGGCTCCCTGGGCTCTGGGCCAGCGTTGGTAGGAACACACCTGAAAAAAGCCGCTGTGAAGAAGCCCTCGCAAGGGCTACCCATCCTATTGGAGCCACTTTTCAACTGAGGCTCTCACCTGGGACCCCAGCTGTACCACACTGCAGCAGTATCACAGCCAAGCCCCTCTCTGGCCAGGGGCCTTGCTGTATCAGACCCTATGCTCCAGACTGACATCCCAGCCTCTCCTCAGCCCTGACCTGTCACTACCAACCGACTTAGCAGCCACTGGGTTGTGTCTGACCCTGGCAGTGACCCTAACTTCCCAGCCTGGCCTCAGATCTGCCTCATCACCACAGATATGCCTGGCAATGGAGACTCTCAGATGAACCTGGCTGCCCTCCCCAGGGCTGGCCCTGGCTCATGGTGCAGGCATTTAACCAGCCAGTAGTAGTAAATTACATTTTGAAATGTCAATGAAAACATTCTTCCATTTCCCCAACTTCCTAGCAGTCCTGCTTTCAAGTTACTCCAATCTGACCTCATGCTCAGGCGTAACCAGTCCTGCATAGGGTAAACCCAAGGGAACATCCACCAGTGCTCCTCACCCTGGCCATGACACCTGCTCCCTTCCCTGCACAAAAGCAGCTTGTCCAACACCTGCTAGGACAGTATCTATCACATCACATCAAGTCAGCAGCTCAGTTACGTGTAAACTAATATTCCCAAGCTTTTCACTTCCATTGCTTCCAGCTGAGGAATTTCCAGAGTACTAATTGCCTGACCTTTAATATCGTGCTGTGCAATTACATGCCATTTTTACTACTTTAGCCTTACTGTCAAGTTCTTCCTGTATTTTATTTCCACCTCTTCCCACTTCAGAAATACCTTCTAGCCACGTATGTCATCACACACCTATTTTTATGCCAAAGTCTTAAATGGAAAGATTAAACAGAATTTCCCTCTGATCTTACTTTTTTTTTTTTCCACATAACCCATTGACAATTTTCCTTTAGCCTGTTCTTTACCATCTCCAATCAATATCAATCTGCAATTTCTTCAGCTCAGCTAATTACCATCTATGCTGTACTTAGCTCCTGACAGTTTAAGATCCCTGAGATTTCCCACATCTCAAAGAAAGAGGGTTTATCAAAGCCACTTTTCAGGTTCATCTACAAAGATTTATGTTTAATAAACTCAGGCAGCTTTTTATCCCTTTTCCAGCCTCTTTTTAAAAAAAGACTCTTAAGTCTTTCTTGCTATAGTTGACTAACAGCTAGAAACACCCAAGGCAACTTCCCAGATCCTGTTTTTAAAAAAAATAAATCATAGCCTCTACATTTTCTGTTCTTCAGTAAAGAAAAAAAGTCTAAACAACAAGACTTGCAGAATAGACTTGCCAGAGAGGGAGGACATGCAAAAGATATCCCAGGCTGAGGCCACTGCACATAGCAGTCTGGAGACACAATGGCACCTAAAAGGTAGATAGAAACAAACCTCCATACATTATTCTGGAAAGCATTTATTCAATCAGTTTGTATAATTAATGTAACTTTAAAATTATGGAAAGGAGAAGAGGGCATTCTGACCCTGTAGATGCAGGGCTAAAGACATGACCTGTCTTCAAGTATATCTACATTTTGCTGTAAAGGTATGTTTAAAGCTTTAGCAAATACACTAGGTATGTCTTTAACCAGCTAACAAGCTCATAACTGTGCAGAGCGCTGAAGAATCAGAGACTCAGCACAGCCTACAAGACATTCAAGAAACTACTTGACGTAAGGTCCATGCTACTGTGGCTACACTGATATTGGTCTCTGAGGTAACTAGTTTAAAAAACGAAATACCAAGAAACCTTATTCACCATTTGCAACTTCCATGTTTGTTCACAATGCAAACACCTCTCAAAGCTTTAGTTCAAACCCACAAGTAAATTTTGCAAATTCTCTCTCTTTCCTGATTAAATGGACACTGCCACAATTAATTGCTGAATTTAAATTACCACTTTTTAAAAGCTGCCACAACAGTATAGGAAAAAGGATTAAAATATTAAGTTTGAATTAAAACAAGCATTTACTGATCTAATTTCTCCAAGGAGTCTGGAATACATATAGATCTTGCCCCCTGAATCGCCCTGGATCTTGACTGTAACTTCTTCCTCCTTCCTGCCATTACTAGCCGTTTATCCTAGAAAAATATTTTTACACAGGTTTGTGGTTTTCATTAATAAAGCAAAGTAAAAAAGATGCCATACCATTTTTTCCATCAAACACCCCCAATCTCTCTCAGACTTATTGTCTGGATACAGTGAATTACTAAGTTTCCCGATCATATATACACAATAACCTGAAATACAATTTCACAAGACAGCTCAATAAAGGTTCAAATGACTGAATTTTGGAAATGAACTCATAAATTTCAGAACATTAACAAGAGATTTTTTGCTTTAAATATTAACTGCAAAGTAATATATTAACACAATGTGTCACAAAACATAGTACTGCAAGTACTGCACAGTACAGCAGTACAACATATGCCTAGACAAATACTTGCAAGAAATATGGCACAAATTGTAGCTCAAATTTGGCAAAGTGAACCCTATTTTGATGAATGATGAGCCTGAGAGGATGCAGGTAATATCTAGCAATGTAAACATGTAACAGACTTTGTTATTAAAAAAAGAATTGTTAATGATTAGCACCTAAAGGGTTGCATGTGCTCAGGCTGTAAGTCTGTACTGCCACAGTTCAGGTACATCAGGCTGGAATTCATGTTCTCCATTTCACTTCTGAGAAATGCAAGAAAGTCATTAACCTCCTGTTTGAAACTAGACAGATGAAAAGGTAAACTCCCTATCCCCTGCATGCAGCACTGATATGCATGACAGGCCCAAACAGAAAGGAGAGAGAAGGCAGACAGCAAAGAGCTTCTCTCTGTACTTGTTTGGTGGAACTGCATATGTACCTGCATCAAAGATAAGCAAAGAGATTAAAAGCAAAATCCAAGGAGGCAGCCAGAACAAGGACTGAGAAAAGTCTCTACCTCTCTCCCTCTTCCCATGACTTCCCTGAGGGAGAGCTTTGAACAAAAATACTGACAAGAAAAGAGTTTGAAGCTCCTGTTTGATGGTGGTGGTGCTCAGGGATACTGCTTGAATTCTCTGCACATTCTCCACTGGTAAGGCTTCGCACTTCGTGGATTCATTACAGAAAATGTCATGACTGCAACATTATCTTCTTCTAGTAAACAATTATTTCTGGCTGGTATTTCAAAACACATGCATGTATAATGCTGCAAAAGTTCTTCACCATTGGTCAAAATAAAAAAGCCACTTCCATATAGCAAGGCATTTAAAAGCTGTGGTCACCAAAATGGCACGCCAGAGTGTGTTTTCTTCTTTCAACATATTTAATTCCTATTAATAGTAATAGGAGCTAAGCATGCATCAAAGGATAATATGCCTTCAAGATTTAATATATATTTTCCATTATGGATAAAGATACCCAGAAGTACTATACAAAATAACTGTGAGTTCCTAGATTTGTTCCAGAGTGTAAGTCTTTTCTATTAGTATGGGTAAGGCATAGCTAAATGTGACTGCTTAGACAGAAAAGAATAAGCCTTATCAGAGAGACTGCGACAGTTTCTCATAAAATGCAAGGGACACCCTTTGTTTTGATTTTGCCTTCTCAGACTCAAGATTTTTCTAAAGCAGGGAAGATACAGCTCTATTGTAGACATGATATGCAACCAATATCTTGCTTTCTTTTCATTGATTTAAGTAATAGGCTTTGTTTTTATCTTCGTAGTACTTCCAAAAATACTAACAGTCAATACAGGAAAACCAAACAATTTTATCTTCTATTTTTGTTACACAGAAAGAGAGTATGAAGATATCCTCTCATGCACAAAATCAGGTAAGGGAATATTAATATGTTTTCAAAATTATTTTCAAAATATCATAGGGATTCTGAAACCTTCAGTGACCCAACAGCAGTAGAACAAACCAGTAACCAGATTCTATTGTACACAAAAGGGTCAGTACATGGGTGATCACTGGTGGTACAAACAAGTCAATGAGGTTACACAACAGACATCAACCTCAATGGCCCCAAGAACAATACAACATGGCCGACAACAGGTGGAACAAACAAAGCAATAAAGTCTCCCATAGAAGAGATGGGAGACAATCAAGCCAATAGGCTGATAACACAGGGCAGAGGCAGCCACATACTGTTCCCATGAAGCCCGCGTTTGCAAGTGCCAAACCTGACCAGGGCCCAGTTACAGGGAGGTGTCAGGAGGTCCTTCCCCAACAGGGAAACGCTGCAAAGTGCATCCACCTCAGATAGACATCCCACCCTTCCTGCAAGTGGTCCCAGCTTTTATGCCCAAAGCAGGACACCTGGCACTTGTTTATCCTCAAAAGCAGGACACCTGGGACTCATTTACCTGACAGCTTTCCCTACAAGGTCAGCCACACCTTGGAGGAAAGCCAAAAGGTAAACTCATCCCCTCCTTTTGAAGGACTGTGGGAACCACCCATATGTCAATCTTAATTCAGGGCTCAGAGTTCAGACCCCAGCACTTCAAACAGTCACTTGTTGATTATAATTAGTCTATTGCCTTACAATTAATCTATTAAAAACATCCAGTAAAACACATGAAAAATAGACAAAACTTCTTTTAAAAAATAGAAAAAAGTTACCATCTTGAGCATATTAATCTCTGCCCCCAAAAAATCTCCAGAACAACAGAAGCTACAGTTATTAACATGATGTCTTTTCACTTGTGTCATGTTATCTCAGGGAACATGTTTGCACTGTGCTTCAGGTCAGCACGATATAAAATTGCTGTAAAACATACCTAGGCTGTATAATGAAAACAGCAATTAACCTTGCTTTTGAACACGCATTTGGGAATTACATTTTAGCCAAGAGGCACACAACAGATCTTTGCTTCCAGTATCTTTTCTTCACATCAAGGAGATCATGCAATAGTTCTTGAAATTTTTGATAACCTGGTTCTATCAGTTTGGAAGTATCTGCCTACCTGCTACAATCCTACAGCTTCACCGTGAGAATAAAATGAAGTTGATCTGGGCACTAAACATAGCAGGAATACTGGTAAATGTTTTAAGGCTGATCAATTTTGCAAAAAGTCCCAGTCACACAGATCTGCGTCACAGAAATCTGAGTATTTGCTTCTGCTCGACACATACCATTTGTGAGAATATTCAGCAGATCATGAAGAGTAACACATACAGGGTCTACACTCCTTATTCATGGTGCCTGGCTAAACAGTGTCAGTCAGTCAGTGACAGAGTAGATCCATATCTTGAGATTTAACCAAATGCTTAGAAATACCAGACCACACGCTTTGAATGAAAGAAGAAAACACTACTATGGGGTTCATTGTCAAACCAACCCATGAGCTTTATAATGAATAAATAAAAAAAAAAAGAAAGAACAAGAAAATGAACAAGAAAACTAAAAAGAGACCTGGTCTCAAAACATTTTCTGAACAAATGAAGTGACAAGACCACAATAGCTTTACTAGGTGGGGAGCAACTTTGGATTCCTAGTCATACAGTGAATCATTACAAACTTGAAATGTTATACAATAAAATTAGGAGTTTGCATTGAAGTTTTGATTTTATTCCAAACTGAAATAAAATCTCTAACATATATGGTGAGGATCTGTGTTGGGGGGATAGGACTTACCTATTAATATTAATGAGGTCAACTTATCTATGTGAAAGCTGTTATGCCATGTTTCGAAGGTTTTCCCCTGTCAACTGAACTCTAAAATGTCCTTATTTTTCTATGCCATCTAACAATTGTAGCAATTGTAGCCTGGAAACCACCTCCAAATCAGGACTGGTGGCCAGTAAAGGCTCAAGGGAAGGGAAAGACAATGAACCAGGCATATCCAGTTTGAACAACTTTCAGTCATCATCCTGTTTACAGAGTTGGACCCACAACAGAGCTAATGGAGACAGTGAGCAGATGACATGTACCCAAACCACTTTTACTATTTTTTAATCAGCCTTCTATTTCACTGGCATTTTCAGACAGAACCATGGAGTCCTTTCACGTCACTATCCATGAAAAAGTTTATTTTCCACTTAATCAAAAAAAGATTACTAACTTGGGCACCTTAAAACATGTACTAATAAAAATAATAAACCTCCAAACAGCCTCTAGTCACTTGCAGGCTTAAATTCTACTCCACAAATCCTCTGATTTACCTGCAGCATCGTGGCAGAGTTAAATGGTCTGAGATTTACAAGGTGCATAGTGTGCCAGCAACCAAAGTTAAGAGCTGATGTAGAAGAAAGCTTGTTCCAGACAACTCCTAAGAGTCTGAAAAGTCAAAGTGCAGCCTAAGGCTATCACAGAGGAACAGTGTGTTGCAAGGACTAGCAGCTATAAATAACACAAAGAAAATATAAATATATAAATAACACAAAGAAAACTGCTTTACATTTGTTTTGTTTGGAGCACACATACAACAGATACATTAGAGCTTTTTCTTGGGCAACACATGAGAATAATTCAACCACCTCTTCACCAAAGAATGTTCCCATGGGACTACATGTTCCTTTTCTTCCAGGACTCCAATTTTCCTTGACTATTTAACAAAAGTTGAATTTTCAAGATCACACCTTTTACTTCTGACCTCTTGGTAGGGCTCTAGCTGTTCCCTGCAGCATTGTTCTCTCTCTCTAAATCAAACCTAACCTCTCTAACTCCTTCCTCCCTCCCTTACCTGTAGGGCTTCACTCCACAAGCCACCACCTTTGGAGCCTGACACACAACAGATTCTATTCCTTTTACCTTTCTATGCCCTTTCATTCTCATTTTCAGCAGCCCTCTCCCCATGCTGTCCTTCATGGCAATCTTAAATCATCAACTGAATTTTAGCTTCATAGCATCAGTTTCAAGAGCAAAAGGAACACAACTCCCATGGTAAAGTGAGACACTTAAAAGCAGCCCATTTAGAATGCAGCTCTGGCTGACAGGTAAAGAAATGGGGACCATACCAGTGTCGTTTTTCAGGGAGAAGAGCAGCAGCCTGCCTACTGACTGTGCTGGACCTACCTCAGCCTCCACTTCTGCAAAGGGTCTGACCCATCAGAAACCCAGAACACTGAAGTCCTGCAGTTTGCTCTCAGGACAACTCCATCCTTACAGAAGCCAGCTACGTACTCCGATCTACACAAACACCGTTTGAAACAAGTAATATGCAAGAAACTAATAGCATGCAGGGAGGAAAAAAGTTTAACACTTTAATAGTCTCTGGCCTGTAAGATCAGAATCTAATTGTATTTAACCACTTCCCTGATAACCAGTACCTGTCTTATGGGAACATACCATTTTTATTATGTATCTGGTGCTCTCATGCTGGTAAATAAGAGCACATTCATGAGAAAAACTTCACAGAGAAAATGAATATATGTATGAGTAAAATCAAATCGCAGTGATGCAGAATCCTGGCAGCAAAAACCAGCAATTTCACAAGAAAAGACAGCAACTTTCTATTATATTTACTTTTCTCTCTGATTTCTAGGAGTCTGAAAGACTGAAGAAAATAAGTTATCTTCCTTCCTTTTTTAAAAAATAGTCCCATATTCATTACCATGAGACTTTAAACTGGTAGATTGTGCTAGAAACAGAAATATTTTTTTATTCGAATTACCAATAATTTCCCTGTAACTGTTATTACAATTATTCATTGTATTTTGAAATATCATCAGTGAAATACAACAAATAGGAAAAAATAATGAATTCAGAAGCGCTCTCATCTTGTTCATCCCACCTGTTCAGAGAGTGAGCAAGTTACTCTCTTCAAAGTTATCAAGACAGCATGAAAATATATAAACACAAATACTTCAACTCTTGGGGTGGGTCAGTCTTTACGATTTTCTAAGAATTTCATAACAAAGCCCAATGATAAGGTTTTCTTCTTTAAAAAACAATTTTTCCTCCACATACTACGAGAAACTTCAAGAATCAGAATCATTTTCGCAAAGCTGCAAACAAATCAGTTCTTTACCATTTCCGTACAGTAATGGCAACATTTTTTAACCTACATCACTGCCAAAATTGAAAAAACCAAAGGGTACTCAAGATGTTTTCTATGGTGCAGCAAATGACAAGTGTAATTGCCAGACCATGAAGAAAATGATCACCGTAGTATCACTGTAACATTCAATTGAATTTAGGATTACATTCGAATATACAGTCTGCATACTGTTGGATATAGTAGCTATATTCCAAATTTGTGCATAAGGCAAATTTTTAGGGTTGTTAGAAACTTGTGTTAAAAACACTGCCAGACTAAGTTCAAAACCATTTTAAAAAAATACCTAAAATTTGTCCATGTTTTTACAACAACAACTATTACGTTTGGAAATGTTAAACTATTATATGTTCCATCTCACAAACAAACAGCCCTGTGAGTGCATGTCTTCTGTTAAAGGAAAAAACCTGACATTTCCATATGCATATATGTTATCTGGATATCTAGTTATCTCGACTGTTGATAAGAGAGGCAGGAACCCTGACTGACTGCTCACCAGCACGTGCAGGTATTAGACACTCCTGATCAGAAATCTGCCGAGGTGCCAGCATTTGCAATAGCCAAGGGGCCTGTGTGATCTGGCCATATGCGCTCTCTTAACACAACAGATTGATACCAAAGTAAATGTTTTCAGTGCTCATTCATCACGGCTGGCAATCTGCAAACAATTTGAAATCACTTTACATCGCCATACACTGGAAGTGCAGGTTTTAGCTTGAAGCATAAGATTCCCGTTCAGAGGTGAAGTGCCTCCACAGACCTGGAAGTCTTCCACGCTTTGAGAAAATCTGGATTTGAATCTGGGTTTTAATTTTTCAGCAACATTTCAGGATTAAAGATAAAAAAACTACAAATAACATGGTTGTCTAGGAAAAAAAAAAAAGTAAAACTGTTGATTAGTCATTATTTAGGGAAGATGTTCAATAAATATGTCTGGAATGATGGCAGGAAAGGATTGGACACATTGTTCTGAAGACTGAAAAAAAGATACTGGTAACTGGGTTTTTTAAAAACCTAGTACAGTATGACCTCTTAAAAATCCAATTGTTAGTGTAAAGGTTGCAATCAAATGCCAGGCACTTTAAAAAACAAACAAAACCAAAACAAACAAACAAACAAACCCCACAAACAAAAAAAACCCTAAAGCTATTTATGAGTATTAAAACTTGTAGCAGAAATGTACGTGAGACCCAACTGCAGTTAAGTGAAAAAATTGTACTTGGAGAAGAAAAAGATCTCATCAACAAAGACTTCAAACTATGAACAAAGGGTTGTCAGCTGACCCATTCATTTTGAACAGCATCAACTTAAAGGTCAGTGATGATACCTCCGATGTCACAAAAACAGGTACAAAGAAAGTGTATTATATGCCTTCTGCAAAGAGCTGCCTATTTCCATAATTCTGGAACATCTCAAACACACCAAAATTGGAGTCATTACATCCAGAAATTTAGGATTACAGCTATCAGTTAAGAAGCTGCATGTGTGAAGTATTTCAACAGCTGCTAATTACTAAACATAAAAACAAAGAAAAGCCACAAACTGCTTGCGGACAGCAATAAAGCACTAGTAAACTAATTAGTTTTTCACACACACAAAACTGTTTTAGTATTTAATGTTTCCATGCTATTAAGAGGCCAGAACACTATGCAGAATAAGTGAATTCAGTCATTCTCTTCTAGCTAGAGGCAAAACCAGATAACTACCAAATAATAAATTAAATGAGGTCTAAAATGGGATATATAATTAATGACTTCTCTGCTGACCATTTAAACGACACTATTATTTTAAAGGCTACTTTCACAGAACATCAGCCTCTAAAATAAGATACATTAAGTATGAAGTTAATTGCATGAGTGTATAAATCAACAGGCATTTCTTGTGCCCAGAAAGGAAGCACTGCCCAGACACAAACTACTGAAATGTGGTCAATATATTGTCAACATTGTTCTTTCCCATGAGAGAAAGTAACAGTTCCCTGAAAAATTAAGTGGATATATGACTTCACCATTTTCAGAGAACTTTGCCTATTGATGTCAGTTAAAACACTTGCCCAGAAGTTTTGAATTGCAGAGAAGCTAACAAGAAAGAAAGGGGGGGAAAAAAGGAAATGCACTGGCAAAATCAGAACAATGAAAGACACAATCAAAATCAATACAATTACTTACAAATAAATGAGGCACATTGTTTTCTATCAAAATTCACTATTCTGAAATCATTTTGTTCCTATTCTGAAAGCACGCAAAGCCATTACAATTTCTTTTTACTGCATTGTAAAAAAAACAACACCTCTATAATTGTAGCAATTTAATTTTTTTTGTTCTGTTTTAGATTGCATATTGTAAACCAACTTTCAGAGTAAGAGATCAATGCCACTTGTATTTGAAACTTATTAGAACATCATTTCAGGAACAATGAAACTGAAAAAGACTTCTAAAAACAGAATCTCTCATCAGAGTCCTAAGACACTACTTTGGATATTTTGCAAAAGACAGTCCTTACCTCAACAGATTCAGGTTATAAACAACAATATGCAGTCATTGCTCTTACCTTGCCTACACTTCCTGTTATCACTCTTGTGCTAAAAATGAGATATACACATCTTGCACCACCTTTATGATACTTTCTTCTATGCATTTCTGCATCTGTCCTAACCAATTAAATTGACAGTGTCTCCTCTTCATATTTGCAGTTTCCTTCTTATTCTTCAGTTTTCTCCAGCTTTTGGAACATCAGAGCATTACTCCCAGCTAAGAAACCCCTCTGAATTCCTATGGTAGAAGTTGCCCAGGGTTGTTCCTAGCTGTCAGACAAACAGATAATTCCTACTCAGCCAGGAGGGATACAATGGTCTGCTATTCATGCTGAACTGCTGGTTTGTACCAAATACTCCTGAAATTAAAGTGTATACCATGATCACTTCTACTAAATGCAGCTTGCATTGTGGAAATAAAATAAACATATCTTATGTGAACCATGACAATTAAGTATGTGTTCTCAAACATCATTTACTGTATGACGTAAAATTAGTGTGTCACATAGGCATGAGTACAGTATTTAATAACAAATAATTCTATATTAGTAAAAAAAAAATAGTATTTAACAGGGGGTGGAAGGAAAAAGAAACAACAACTTTGGTAAGGGTAACTTTTACTAATCAGAGATCTCGTAAAATTCACCTCACTGGTATTTTGATAAGAAATTTCTGTAGAACAATTTGACACATTTAAATTAATCCCTTTTCAGGCAGAACACCTCATTACTTTCTCCCTGTAGTGCATAAGTAAAAGATTTCAAATTTCATCTGCCTTTTCAGTTCACTGATCATATACCATCTCATCCTAATTTAGAAAAGCAAGCAAGTATGAACATAAGACCTGTGAGCCCAAAGCGTGACACACTGGTGCTTTACTAGACCAAAGTAAACTTAAATTTGTGAATCAGAGCTTTAGACAGAAAGTTCATGCAGCTCTTGGATAACAGTGACATCAGCGTGAACACAGCCCTTATGAATAACAAGTTCAAGGAAACTCAGCAACTGCCAGCAGCATGATTTCCTGTGCTGACTCAGTGCTTTGGCCATTTTTAGACCTTCTTCAAGCAGTGACCACCTAAATCTAACCACGTGTTGCTCAGGCACACAGATTCATCCACCACTTTTCTGCTCCACCTCCTTCCTACATCCAGTGAAGTCCTCAGGGAGGAAAAGGGAAGGCAGCAGGGCTACAGAATAACTAAATAATAATAATAATAATAATATAAAAAAAATCAGTCAAAGGTATTAAGTGGAGAATCTCATCCAAGTTTTTCAGAAAAATACCACACAGACAGTCTGAAGATACTGACAATTTAAATAAAACTGATTCAAAGAACACCGGCAAAAAAAGTCCTCTGAGAGATGAGTCAGCCTGGAGGGAAGCACTGACCCCCATAAAACTCACTCAGTTTCTCTCTGTAGAGTAAGGCTGGGCATGAAATGTAACAGATGGAAGAGTTTGGGATACCAGGTTAGCAGTGGAGTTGAACTTTTACCTAAAAATAAGCATCAAAATGTATCCATCTGTTTGAAACAGTCATGGGAATCCTACAGGGATCTGAACTTACCCATTGGCCCTGCAGCATGCCAGGAGTCTCCTAGAAAAAGGCAGCTGCAGGAAAACACTTTACCTACATCTGCTACCACTTCCTGCAGTGCCTATGAATTCCCTTTACTGCTTAGGTACCCTAAAGCTAGCCACTGACCAAACATTACATACCTGGTAAGAGCCTACCACCCTGAAGAACAGAATGTCTTGCTGCTTACCAAAATTGCCTTTATTGCTAGACAAAATTTCCTAACAGAGGTGTAGGGTCAACCTATTTTTTAAGGAATAATAGAGGAAAATGTTCAAGTAGTGAAAACAACAAAATGATTTAATAGTAACATATTCAGCCATAAGAGTCCATTTTTCCTAAACTAGAAACATTTAAAAATTATAAAATATTTACAGTTTCCACATAAATGAAAACTGGAAGCTCAGGTTGTCTGATTTCCTCAAACACACACACTTCTATGGTTTTTTTTTCTTTTTGAGTTCTAGTCCTATCCCTCCCATGAAAGTTTCTTTCTTTGGGGCTCTGACTGCATAGGCAAGCATGAGAAGTGAGCGCTGGTAGAAAATTGTTTCATTGTTTGCACAGCAGCTCAAGCTATGCTACAAACTTACGTTTTTAAAATTTGCCTTAACCCTCACTTCCACATGTGCATCTGAAAGCTTGCACACATACCAGTGACGTGCAAAACCAGAGAATCCCTCTACAAAGGCCCACATAAAATGCTAAAGAAAGCACATACACACTTACATGGAGCATCTGAAGTTGTTGGTATGTCCAATGAAATACCCTGTACGTGCAAAGCACAGTAACGGGTACTGATGCAACCAGAGTGAACAGGGGAAAAGGAAGATGGAAGCAGAGAAACTGCAACACCGTAAAGTATCCTGCATCTGAGTCCATGCATGGGATGGTGCTGACGTCATCTTACTCCTCCACATAACATCCAAAGTTCAGCTTTATGCAAAATAGACATCTTAAAGTATATGAACATCTGTTCTAATTGACAAATATTTTTCTCTTTACAGTTACTTTAGTGGACCCCATGACAACCAGAGAGGAAGGCAGGAGGGAAAGATGCAAAACACTGCTCCTGGAAATGTCTCTTCATAGCAATTTCTGCAAGAGTAGGGAGGGCTATTTTTAAATTTAAGTCAGATTTCAATCTCTTATTCTCTGCAGTGTGACTGCTCAATACATTTCCATTTATTATTTAATTTGGCATGCATTAGCAACAAAGGATTTCTACTGATGTGAATAGTATTTTGTACATCACTGTAGTAAAAAATAGTTTTTCTTGTAATCTGACTTCATTCTTTCCATGTCACAAATTTAAAAAAGAAAAGCTGTAAGGCTAGATGATAGTTGGCATGTTACTTTCCAAAATCATTTACATTTTTCCCCTTACATACATCTTTAATAGCCAATTTCCTTTTTTCTATACATATTTTAGTGTGAAAACATTTGCCATCAATATTAAAATATGAATTATCTGCATACTCATGTACATAGCTTACAGAATTACCTCAAATCCCATCCATTACACTCATATTTAATAGCCAATATCCCTTTTCCTTTCATATTTTAATATTAAGCTGCTTGCTTAGCTGTGCAGAGAAAGAAATCTTTCTCAGTGCTTTTTTATAGATATCCTCCCAAAACAGAAATGAAAACAAGTTCTAGTAAGTTTTGAGACATTTAAGTATTTATAAATTAAAACTCAAAACCAAAGTCTGTGACACAAATGTAATATGGCTAAAGTAACTTGTTTTCCAAATTCAAATGCCTTGTAAGATATTTCAGAAATTCCCCTTAACTCTGTAACCAAATGGTACTGAGCCACACTTGGAAGTGGCAACCAAACAGTTTAAATTCACTATAGACACATTTACAACTTCTCCTCCTAACACCAGAAAACCCATACAAAAGAAGATGTGTTGATCTAAGTTACAGTTATTGGTTGTGATTCTACATTCTCATGGCTGAAACTGAGATGACACAGAACTAACACAGGGGAAAAATTCAAGTTTGTCCTGATGAGCAAGCTGTCTGTGGAACACGCTCCCTTGACAAATGAATAAATGACATCTCCCTTACTAACCTATCAATCCACGCACCAAAAAGCATTCTTACCTTCTCATTTTTTCTTACAATGAAATTATACTAAATTTTACATGTCGGTGACTAACAACACTTCATTCGTGTCTTCCCACATGCAGCCCAAGGTAAGAGTCATCACCCACGTCCAGGAACACATGTCCCTGGTTCGTAAGCATACGGTACTCCCAGCAATATAACTGTTCATGCACAGACCCAGATGTCGCAAAGAAATTAAAAAGACAGAACATTGCTTCAGTATCTGACTTTTTAAGCCAAAAGCATTGTACAGTAGGGTTGTACCTAATTCACAGATAAAGCAGTGTGCCTAAAATGGAACTCATGGAAGGACACTATACTTGGCAGATGGTTGCAGCTCACTGGTTAGACTCAGGAAGTTCATCCACTTCATAACCCAATGCAAATCCAGGCCACTGACTACAACTGGTGTTGCATCCCATGAAAGTTCTGAAGCTTTCTGTGCACAATCTTATCCAAGATATAGTGTAGATACATTTAACATATTATACCTTCTTATACAGAATGGCTGTTAAGAACATGGGTATTTAAACTATTCTGTGGTACTCTAAGAACACAAATGCGCAAGAAGATGATTTATCACAGAGATATGAACATACATGGCAAAAGCAGGCCGTACCACATGCACATCATGCTATTTACTGCTTGTAATACAAAAATACTTTCAGCTATTTTGTATCAACTGTTTTATAGTCTAACACACATGGAGCAACACTGTTCAAAAAGCAATTTGCCAATTTTAAGTCTAAAGCTATAAGTGTTCTCTAGGCCTTAAGTAGCACAGCTGACACTTGGAAAGATATTGTTACAAAGTGCTAGAAAATAGGCAAATGAAACAAGAAAGGAGGCTAAATATTCACACAGAACAGACCACGAGAGATTTTGAGAGAATAATATTTATGATGAAATAATAGTAACGACAACAAAACTGTTGTCCTCTATTGAATGAAAGGAAAATGTCATGATGCAGCAGCCACAGCACTGATAATGGGACATACAGCAAGCCCAGGTAGTAAATTTAGGAACCCATAAATCTGATAAAACTAAAGAATCTACTGAAATACATGGGAAGACAGTAATGCTTAGTGGAAGTGGAATAAAATTAGTAAATGCAAACATTCCTTACTCAGCATTAATATATATTAATATATACACATATTTACATATGCTCATGCCACTAAAAAAAGCACAAATTATTTTAGCTTTGAGAAATACACCAGAATTTTTAGAGAAGAAAAAAAAAAAAAAAGAAAAAAATCACACAAGGACAACCTCCTCTTCTTTCCTTAAACAATACCAACACAAGGTTGACAGCTATGATGTGCAATTTAGAAGGGAAGAACATAGCAGATTTATAACCCATTCAAGTCTGGCTGTTCAGACAAACACCAAAGTAACATTAGCATTTATTGGAACAAATGGACTATAAATATATTAACAAATGCTATCCTTAAGAAGAAATATCTGCAATTAATGTAATAGAACACAGGGTGTTCACTAATTTACAGCTGGAAAAGATATTTGATATCCACAACATATGGCAGCAATTTCTTTACAACATTTGAACAGCAGTTTTTCATCAGGATACCTGCATGGAACTACTCGAACGTTATCATTCACATTTTACACCATTCCAGGAAGTTGCCGTCATATTTCCACAGTTGAAAAACTTCAACGTGATGAAAGAAATGGGAAGTTAATGCAAATATTTTGCCATTGTCAGCTCCATTTTGTCAAGACAAACAACGGGTTGGAAAAGTGTGGTAGGCAGAGAAGTAGCATGTTAAAAGACTGCTCTGAAATTATCAATATTGTAAAATATTTTTGTTATGTTTAAAGACTGCCTTTAATATAAAATTTCCATTAGATTTTTTGTTTATGTTTGCAGAAAAAGAACACAGTATTGCCTATAAATAAACCTTGTGTTTCCTATCTTACTTACACAGATGACTGTAAAAGCTCGTGCTCTAGATGCAACACAATACAAAAACTAAAACCAGTTGCTCATCCAAGAACTCAACCCATTCTCTTCCTGCTGTCCTCTCAAAAAAAAAAAAACAGAGTTCAAGAAAATTCTGCTATAATAGCGTAATACAATCTGTCTACACTATTTTATTGACTATGTAAAGGAACTCAGAAGTTCAGTGAAATTTACTGCTTTGTGGATGCCTCTAACTTTGAAGTGTTCAGCTTCTATTTTCACACAGAAACAACTGGGCAAATATTTAAAACACTCAGCACACTGTGCAGAAACCAAAGCAGAGCTCTGAAACTCAGTGACAAGAATTATTCCCAGATAAATGTGAGTTGTTAGCATCTCTGGGAACTTGCCAGTTAAGAAGATAAGCTCACCACCAACAAGGCAAGGGCTTCTTACTGTAGTCAGACTCAAAAATGTATTTAGTGGTGAGGAAATTGACAACGCCCAGATCTGTCATAAATCCATTTACCAAGAATATAGAGTAATATACTCTTCTTGTCTGAGAGGAAGATGAGGAAATATTAGATTGCTGGTCATTTAAGATCAGATGGGGCACTGCATATCTTGTGTGTCTTCAATTAATTCTTTTCATGGGGACAATTTCTGCCAACAATCTATCATACCTCATTCATTTGCAGAGCTGTTCTGGCAGGAACAGAGTGTTTAAGGCAAGGGAGGAACTGTATCATCACAGGATCCAATTATACAAACAATTCAACACAACTGATGCAGCATTTAAGGTGATGATACCCTTCTGTTTCCGTAACTACATTTAGTTACCTGTGCATGACTACATGCCGCAGACAGTAAGTGTTCAGCAGCCTAGAAGAAGCCTTCATTCAGAGCTCTCAGAACAGACACATTTTGAATTCACAGTACATTTACCAACAGGGAGACAAAGTGATGTATTTTAATACACAGCCACAAAATACTTCACTACAATTAAAATTAACTTCACTGTTGAGAAGCTTTCTGAAATAAGGGAACCTTTCTCATAGCTAATTCTCTAACCACCCTCTACTCCAAGCTCTATATTCCTTAGCACATAAATGTGGTTTCGAAAGCTTGCTTTATGTCAGCTTTAACCAAAATCAGTACATGTGGGGGGCGGGAGGGGATGGGGGAGGTGGGGTAGGGTGTGTGTGGAAAAAGACAGTATTTCCAAAATATCCGAAATAAGGAGTTCCAAAATTTTTCATTTTCAAGTTCAAAAATTTCTCAAAGGAAAGGTAGCTTTGCATATATACGTGTGCATATCTAGTTTTACTCTAAGGCAATGAAGCACAAGGAATTGGGCTGTATATTACCTCCAGACCTTTAACCTGTTGATTAAGTAAACCTCAAAGATATTCTAGTTCTATGAATTTAATGTAAATTGGGTGGGAAGAAGTGCCCCCTTAAAGTACCCATCCTAAACATGAGTCAGGTGTCAAGCACCAGCTTACAATCACAGAATCCCAGTCACCTAGGTTGAAAAAGACCTTTAAGATCATTAAGTCCAACCATTGACCTAACACTGACAGTCATGGACTATACCATATCCCTGAGCACTCACAAAGAGCTCATGCTCTGTCCATCCAGGCAGCTGGCACATGCACTGACTAGCCAAGCTGCTCGCCCACTCCATACAGCAGGCTGTGGTGATGCACTTACTGACTCCTGCCCTCCAGCAGTTACAAGAAGGAGAAGGTGGCATGGGAGAGGAAGCAAGAAATTTGGGAGAGTGGAGAAAGTGCCAGAGCTACTGCAATGGGGACAGTACACACAAATTCCTGCAAACTAGGCTTCTGTAGGTCAGCTGCTTACTGTCAAGGGACCATGAAAAAGCTTTACTTATGTAGTATATCCTGTTAAGACAGAGGTATACAGCTGCTATACTTCAAAAAAGAGTAACTTTAAATAAATTCCTTTTGATTCAGGAAGACTTAAAGACATATCTCGTGGAAAAGGAAAAGATGGCACTGAACAATTTGATAAATGTCTATGCTATACGGACAGAAGGGTTTTTAATGCTTATTCTAATAGTCATATTCCTAAAAACCATGACATGAAGGAAGAAGTTCCTACAAAACACGACTACCATGGCTACAGTAGTAATCATATAGTTTGTGATGCTCCAACAATTTCAAAGAAAAATAGTTCTAGCAAGAAATCCGTGCCACGGAGTTGACATTGTGATGTTTAATTTATATAAAAGTGTTTCCAAAATACTCATATTACAAATCCCTGTAAGAGAGTGGTAAAACTGAATTTATTTGTATTTTAAATCTGCATCTTGCATGTGCACTCACGCCAACACATCATATATATAGTGATACAATCCAGGCACAACTTACTTCACATGATAAACGTTTACACATTAGTTTTCTTAACACATTTCCTGTGGATCTAGGCCATACCTACCAACACCATTAAAAACCAACACTTGTGCAAAATTGTTCCTTCAGAGAGTTCTGTTCTATTCCTGTCATAGTGCATTTAGACACCAATTCATGTCCACAAGGGCACGGTAGTTTGAGTACTATTACCCCTTTTTTTCTTCTCATACACAGAAGTGAGGTAGAGAGACATGAAGAATAAAACTACTAAGATTAGACACAAACATCAGGTATAGAAAAAACTCAAGTCACAAGAATTTAGCACTCTGCATGCTAATGCTCAGCTACCAAAGATTATTTCAATCAGGGCCCTTGGCATTTAGGTGCTACGCAAATATAGCCACAAGTGTCTAATGCTGTACAGCACGTTCTGCGACCAGATGGAAACATCTTGCTTTAATATATACTTTAGTGGCAAAAGCAATACAGAGCTCAATTCTTTAAAACTGCATTCCATTTTTTTTCAAGGCAGAAATAATCTCATTTTTTAATTCAAATCTGCACTCCGACACACTATTCAGTATTTGCAAAATGCGAGTAGCTGCAGAAATGCCGTAAGCCATTGCTTTCAGAAGACAGAGTTCTGCTCCAGCCTGAGAGTAGGCTCAGTCTCATTCATTGATAGGGATGTAATAATTTTGTCATGATGAAATTGTAACATTTTCACCTGATTTCTCCTTCTGAAATTCCCTAACTTTATCTCTAAATGTATAATATGAACACTTCCTTTTTATAATGTCCTCTAACATGTACAAATCTGTCTGCATACAGAGCCAAACTTACCTCACCTTCAGCAAGTATTCAGGTCTGCCATTTCAACTAATGGAGTAACTGTTATGAAATAATTACTGTGCAGTGTTATTGTGCAGCAAGAAAAAAAATGTGAAGGCTCAGGTTTAATTCTCAGTTTACTAGGAAAGCAAGATCAACCCTTCTGTCACATTCCTCTCCCACTGTCTGTAGCCTACTCAATCTCCAGTCAGCCCCTCATCCTCACCCAAGTGAGGGCAAACAGTATGCTCAATTCAGACACTATCTTATTTGGTCAGTACAGCTTAACCTGACTATGAACCCCGAGATCAATAGTTTTAGAAGCACACAGCAGGGCAACACCTTGTTTTCCATTCCCTCCCTTCATTCAACAAAGAATAAAACAGGAGAAAAAGGTCTGATATTATAAGCAATTTGAAACAGAATTATTACACTATTAAGTACTAAAAAAACCTTGAAGGCAGGAAATATAATAATTTTGTTCTTCATATATGTATATATCATACGATACACCTACCATATATGCTTAAATGCACTTTGAACTTGAAGTCCTACAAGCTCATATATGCTTGATGGTTATAAAGCCATCAGATTAGTGACAGCAGTGAAAGGCAAAGCAAGAAATTTACAAGCATGTACTGGAACAAATGTAAGGTTACACGTGCAGTACCCATTTTGTTCCTTCAGGCATGCTTCCCATTATATGATTACATACTTTATTCTTTGGAGAATGCATTCAGTTTGCCACTTGAAATGTCAGGTAGCAGAAAAAATACAGGTAATTATCATTTTAATCATCAGTCTTCGAGTGATTAACTTTTCGTTAATGAAGGTATTCCTGTAACTCTCTTCCAGACTCCTATTTCGTTCACTACACATGGTCTGCTGTGCCCAGTAAGGGTTCAAATGATCTCTCCATTATACAGGCATCCTTTTGGGCTAACTCCACATTTTTAACACAGTACTTAATTTCAGCCAAAACTAAGGCATCTCCCTGCCTTCAGAAACCTTCAGGTGATTGTCTTTATCCCAACTTCATTCATATGTCAAAAACACTGCTCTAAAATAAATTATTGATAATACTACAGAATGTATTTGAAAGATCAATTTAGAGAATGGATCCATCTGTATTAGAGCAAAGCACCATCAGATAACAGTGCTCTGAATTTTCTTTGGGATCCCATACACTGATAGGGACTCCATTTGCTTCTGTCAAGAATTTTGCTCAAGCCCCAGAGTGGAGAAACAAGCCTGAAGCAGAAGAGGACCTAAAGATGTTTTCTCCTGACTTAAATCTCATGGTCTGCCAATGGCTGTTTTATGTACTTCTCCAAAGTCAAAATATGTAATCTGTAACAACTGCTACTTCTGGTTTTACCTTGTTTTGGTATAGCTACCGTTTTACTTTTCAGAAAAGATTCATAAATGTAGCCATCCAAATAAGATGAGCAACTTGTGCTCTTTTTCCACCATGTGGAGAATTACCACATAGATATCTTAATATGGGAAAGATAACAAATAAGAAGTCTTCAGTCCAAATTAAGCTAAGTCAAATTAATGCTTCAATAACTAATGCTCTCCCATCAGATTACAACAGGACAACAACTACTCTAAGTTCAAAGTAATTTATTATATTGACCTGACAATTTCTTGTGTAGGGATGGAAAAATGCAATAGTGTTTTCTGTTGGCCCTTAAACAGTATTTCACAATGAAATTTAGCTATATATTAGCATGGTTTGACAGATTTATTGTTTTGACTGATGCCAATGCTAGAATATTCACACTTCATCTAGCATATATGAACATGTTCCACAGTCCAAAAATATTAATTCATAAAACCTGACTAAAAATGCTTTCAAAGAAACAGTATGATGAAAGGCATGTGTAGTTAGCATTATCATCTCTCTAAAAGCATGAAGATAATGAGAAAGGATTTCATCCCTCTGGGCAACAGACAACTACATGTCACATTTTTCTTTTAATTCAAAACACTTCACTGACCAGAAGTGACAAAGCCTGTCAAGTATTTCTGTACCTTTGTTTGCTAAACAAATCATCTTTTTCCTTTCCAGACCCTCGGTAGGCTGACCTCAGGGCTGCAGTGCCAGGTGAAGGTGCTGCACTTGCTGCAGGGCTCAGGGCAGGGGTTCAGGCACTCTCCCATCCACACAGCAATGACAGACCTTCTGCACATCAGCTGATATGGGCAGCTTTGTACTTAAAAACCAGAATTTAAAGTTGACAAGGCAGCTAGCTCTCACCATGGTGAGCTTGCATCCAGGCTGGGAAAGGCGCTCACAGCTCACCTCTCAGCCATCCTCCTGCAGGCAGCCATCCAACCATCTCCCCACTGCAAATACTTCAACACTAAAAAACTAACTTGAGCTTAGGATCATTTTTCTTCTCCATGATTAATCCTCTAGTACAACATGATTCAGTGGAACTGTTAGCTGGCCCCACCACTGATTCAATCATTCAGTTGAAATTCATTTAAAAATACTAAAGCAGTTTATAACAATTTTCAAAGAGCTGTGAAATTACCTAGTCTCTTCTACAGCCTCAAACTGAGATGTTAAATGATACTCAGTGATGCTGTAAATATCAGCGGTGTTTAGAAGGGATCTTTGCACTGGTGTATACTACTGCTATCGAAGTACCTGACAAAGCAGTATATAGTACCGATTAAATGCTGTCTTCAGCTATGGAAGTGAAAAATCAATTGGACATTTGTGTAACTGTTTCAGAATCACAAATAGTTGATACTATGATTTTTCTTGTTCTTTGCACTAACTGCACTTAAAATACCAAACTAAATTTATCTACAGAATAGTATATTTAACTATCTTGATTTCAATTGCTATCAGACTTTTACTCTGATTACTTATCTCAAACTTACCCAAATCCAAGGTTTTTCAGTCATGCTTTAAATTAACTGATTCAGATAAGTATCTAATTATATTGTAATTAATTTCTTATCAGTTAAATACTAATTGAAGGTCTTACTTGAAACCAAGTGCTACTGATTTTTCTAATGAAAAGGCAAACAAAAGACAAAGAAAAATCAAGCGCTTTTTTTTTAAAGCAGCTACTTTAACATTGCTCTGATCTTCCTGCTAAAAAAGAATATTTTACAGTATTTTCTCATAGAAGACATCCACTCAAAGAGGACTGTGGATTTAAAATAATGGGTACCTTAAAGTTACAAAAACTACCTTTAAAGAAAGTACTTGCCCTGAATAACTTCATGGAAATTAAACAGTATTATGACTATTAATTGCAAGAAGAAATAAGTGCAGTAAAGTTCTTCCAATAAACAACTACATAGCATGTAATTTTCTCAGTGTAGCCTATTTTCTTAACCAAACAGATGTAAAAAAATATACAATATTTTAATGGTATTGCACATGCTACCAACACAAGGATCAAAAATTAATCTTTTCATTTACCTCAGTTTTGCATTTCTACAAACTCAATTTTTTTAAAGACTTATTCACAAAATGGACTAGCATATGAGCAAGCAGAGTCTGAGTTTAGAATGTTTAATAATTTAGAAGTGTATCATTATGCCTTTCCTTGAAAATTTTGAGGTTTTGTATGGCCATAAACCACTTCAAAACTAAGAGACACAGTTCTGTCTTCTAAAAACTATTCCCTTAATTATCACGTATTATAGCGCGTCCTTTATTTTCTCAATAGCACTGTAACTGAACAACAAGTTTCTCACATCTTTAAAATGAGAGCAGGAGGAAAAGAGACAGTATTGCCACTTACAATATCTATGCCTTCCTTTCACAGAAAACAAAAAAGAGTCACAGATCTGAAAGGCAAAATACATCATTATATCAAAGAGTTAAGATGATTTCCTTTGGAATCACTCATGAAGGTATTCAAATGAATTACATTACGCACTAAGTATGCCTCTGACAGCATTTGTCTTTTTCATCAATCACAAAAAATATAAACTGTGTATGTCACACACTTTGGCTTTGTATGTCGACATAACAATAAAGAAATATTATAAATAATAACAAAATAAAAGACTTCTACTTTAATAGTACTTTTCCTGAAGAGATAACAATATATTTTTGAAAATACCCAAAAGATAGTGTTACCATTTGAAAGACAAAAAACAAGCCAATGGGAAGTGAAACAACTTAAATGTTACTCAGCAGACCAAGGATGTATTCATACAGATCTGAAGTATTCCGAGAATTAATTTAGCACACTATTCACAAATTTACATAATCACATTTGGGTGAAAGGACACTCTGGATTTACTGGTATATTGCAGCCCAGAATCCAGCTATTTTTACACTCAAAAGACCTTGTTATTTCTCTAACGCTTATTTTTAAATTGAAAGCTCTTATTCACATTAAGCTTACAGAATAGACCTGTATCACAGCAGAATCTCATCTGGTTCAAAGTAATAAAGTACACTGCACCTCTACAGAGTTAAGCATCTCCTACATCTGGTATTTCTGATCTAATATAAACGCAAAAACGATTCCAAGACCAGTGTGCCTAATAACCAGTTTTTCCATCTCAGCAGTCTCAGTCAGCTTTGACTTTGTGCACATTATTAAAGGAGAGACTTACTCCAGCAGAAGGCAACTAGATTTGCTTTTTGGATTTCATAAATGGGGACCTTTTCTTTTGAACAACTTTCTGACCTGACATAAATCCAACAGAATTGGGTGCACACGTGCATAAATGGAGTAAGAATCTGGATGAGAAGGCATCAGTGGCTTGCTGGAAGCTCCCAGCTGCATACCTGTCCACACCAACACTGTGCAGTAGGATGTCAGGGTTTCCAAAAGCACAGCTTAATCATCAAACAGAAAAAGGACAGGAAGCCTGCACCATGCCAACATCAAGGGCCTTCTCCTATCAAGGCAACACTAAATTTTCCACTGAATATCAAACTTACTGCAGCAAACAGAGAGGGCTTTGCAGGAAGCAGTGCTGAGCAATATTCAGTACAGGTTTTGAAAGGAGTCAGAAAAAGCTCAGGTACGCTAGACTATCCAAAGGGGTGAGAAGCTGCACACTAGCACGGTGGAGAACTTCAGAGGCTGTAAGTTTTTACTTACCTCTTCCCCCCTTTCCAGACACCTTCTGTTACTAGACTGCAATGAAATTCTAAAGCCTTATTCTATTTCCCTACTCATAAAAGATGTAGACATTCCATTTGTTTCAAAAAAATATCATTCTTGTTCCATGTCAGCAATTTTCAAATATTAAAAAAAAAGATTCTGACTGTAAGGAAGTGAATTTTCTTCCAAATATGTTCAATATCAAATGACTAAAAGTTATATTAGCACATTCTTGTAGCTTATTTCCTAGCATAGAAAGTCAAGAGACAAAAAGCCTAATGGAGCAAACATAATGCAAAATTCTTCACAGCACATTGCTTTCCAAGAAGTCGTATTTAAAAGTTTTTAAAAACAAAGAATAATGAAATTGCCTTTCATGCTCTTCCTCCCACAAAGCACTCCAGAAATAACCCAAAACAGAGACACCTGAAATAGCATAAATCCAAAAGGATAGAAAACAAAGCAAAAGCCAAAAAAACCCCCACAAAACACATAAGTCTTCCTATTCTCAGAATCGCAGTTGTTGGGCGTCACCTGGATACACCTCCAGCACCATTCAAAAACCAATTACTTGACTCCTCCCATGCTCCTAACAAATGAACAAGGCCTTGCCCACAGGACACTTTTGTTCCAGATCACTACATCTAGACACACAGAGAGAAGCCCAGGCTGACTGAAAAATTTCATCAGGAAATCCTGGGGTCAGTCTCTGGTTTTACTCTGTCCTTGCTCAATCAAGCCTTCGACAGCCTCCAAGAAAGAAAGTTCAGGTCTTCAGGATCTGGTTCTGCTTGGCACCTGACTTTAAATCCTGAAGTCACCAGGACCACAGTTATCTCAGTAAACAGAAAAATTCTGCTTTCTTGTTCTTTTGTCCCTGCAACTGGGGTTAGGGATCGCTGTAAAGGGCTCAAAGAACACTCTACTCTTTTTTTTTTTTTAAAAAAAAAAATCCTCTTAATAGGTAACAGAACTAAGAAAAATAATCATAACTTTCCTTTAAGTTGCCCTTTTCCCTGGGAAATTGGAGGAAAATACTGGTTGTGCTACGTCAAAATGCTTTGTCCTTTGTTCTATCAAACCCCTTAGAGAATTTATGTGAATGTCTGCTTTCAGAATGATGGAGGGATGAGAACCAAAGCAGCTAACAGTATCATAGGGAGTTCAAAACTGTGCCAAGTGCTGCCAGCAACGTACAAAATTGCTTTTAAAAATTCAGTTAATTAATTATTAGAATAATAGACCTTTTATATTCATGTAACTCAATAACATTTTCATTTAAAATACTTATTAAGCATCTTTTGTGTTCATATGCATTCAAAGATTTCAAATAAAATGACAACGGTAATGTTTTCTCTAAATGATGCTCATCTGTTACGACTTATTGTAGCTTCTCTTTTACACATATGCTTACAATAAGGCCAATTTCTGGGAAGGTAATAAAAAGAAATGGTAAGAGACTTACTCTCATTCTCTTATGATATTTCTTCTCCGCAGACTATAACACAAAGACTTCAGAAAAATGCAGCACACTGTTCATTTTTATGTGGTGACTACTATTATCATAGTCATTTTAAAGCAATCACATTATTTACCATCTGTTCTTTATTTAGCCAAAATAGATTTTCTACATAGTTCATTTGGACACTTGAGACAAATAAGCTATTTATTCTCGTCAGTTTAATGTTTCAGCCACCAGATTTTTAAAAAGAAAATCTTTTCCACAAGAAAATGTGCTCTCAGATATTCTCTAATGTAACATATTTCTGAATAACGGTACATTGTTTTATTGCCACTTTTTAAAAAAGAAATTATTTATGTTCTTTGCTCTTTTTCAATGTCTCAGATCATAATACAAGAGCTTTAAAGATGCTTAGTATTGCATTTCAAAATTAATTCTGACAAATAACTTTCTCAAGTTTACAAGTTTCTTGGATTCCCTTATTTGAGAAGAGACACTGTCCTTACAGCTGAGTATTAATCACATTAAAGGAGAGTCAGGGCCCACAATAAACTACCCAAGAAGCTGCTATAGACAGGCTTTATGCAGCATATTTGATATGTAGATGACATAAGGGAAGCATTATAAATAAGGAGAACCTAATTTGACATATTCCAATTAAAAAAAAAAAAAAGATAACGTAATTGAGGCAGCAATGTGCTACACAGCAAGAAATGAGATAGAAAGAACTCAGTTCTCAGGCTTGACAGGAGCATGGCCAGGAGTGTACATGGACAACAGGGTAGCCAACAATTACATCTGCTTTCTAAATGAAACATCAGGACAACCTTCTTTTAAAGTTGCAGCTAGAAGAGCAACTATTGTATTTCAAATGATAATTACAAATGAAAATAGCAGAAATTGAAAGGATTGACCACAACCAAAATATTTTTGCTAGATTTATCTTAAGATATTTCTGTCTCTGGACACTAGATAAGTTACAACTTATGTTAAAAGGGTAATGTTATATTCCATCACCATCTTATTATTTAACAGAACTGTGCTAGAGGAGGTTTAGATTGGATATGATGAAAAATTTCTTCACTGGAAGGGCTGTCAAGCACTGGCACAGGCTGCCCAGGGCAGTGGTGGAGTCCCCATCCCTGGAGGGATTTCTAAAAGTATGCCTAAAGGTATCAAGGGTTTCGTACTGAAGTTATGCATAAGAGTTATGGCCTTTCCCTTTATGCCAAATGATGTCACAGTGGTATAGCCCAGCAAAAGTATGAGATTCTTTGCATAAAACCTTGGTTTTCTTTTGTCAAATAAAAAGAGAATCACAAAACATTCTATAAGAGGCAGAAAAAAGCTACGCCCAAAAAGTGGGTGTTTTTTTTTAAAAAAAAAAAAAAAAAGAATTGCAGAAAGGAAAAGGAACTTATTTCCAGGAACAAAATCCATTCTGAAAAATGTACTACTGATATATTTTTAACCTTGACACTTTCATTAGTCTGTGACACATATTAACTAACGATTAACAGCAGAACATGACATGATTAAATACTAGCAGTGCAGTATTAAACTCATTAGGTTATACTGTTAATACCACCCTCTGTAAGAACAAACTTGACTGGAATTTACATGTTCTTATGGACTTCTGAATTCATCAGACCTGAGCCTTAACCCACATCTTCAATATCAACGGAGTGACATCACTTAACATTAGTTAAGGGTATCAACGTAAGGCAATGTAGATCTGCACTGTAAAAATCAAGATACATTCATCAAAAAGCCACATGCAAATGTTAATCTGAATTCTCTAGTACAAAGATTAGACTTTCCCATATTGAATGCATAAAAGGAATACTAATGGATTAGGGAAAGACTTGGCAGACAGGCATTACTACCAGGAAACAGCAGTACTATGTCCTATGCTCCTAAAATTTTCAAACTCTGCTTCTTCCATGGCTTTCTGTTGCACTAGGAAAGCTATTTGTCTGCTATAGCATCAAATCAACCATAGCACACCTCAGTCCCTTCCCTCTTTTATCCACAGCCAAAAGGAAAAGTAGGTAGATAAAGCAGCAGCTCCTCCCCATTTACTTGATCAACTGTGATACAAATCTCCTTCTGTGTGCACCATCTATAGGTACCATCAACCATTTCTTAATGAAGTTATTTGGAGAAGAATCATATTGCTTTCCATTACATCAAACAGGGCTACAGTGGAACAGCCTGGTAGCAGCAAGATACCTCTTTTACAGCCAAAACAAAGCTGAAGGAATGAAGATTACAAAACATAATGATTTAAAGGAACATTTAGCAATTTCTATTGTCTCTTTGTTAGTCAGCCACTATTCTACTTCATTTCACTTTTATGCCTACTATACTTCTTGTGGCCCTTGGTATGACTAGCATCCACAAAAGAGCTGGCTTTAAAAAAGTGTGAAGAAAAATGTCGAGATTTTCTTTACTTTGCTGCTTCAAAAGCACCCCTCTGATGGTTTCTCCAAGGAGATCACACATCTCCATTGTTCTCTTAAAATCCACAGTCATCCTGTCACACATTACATCTGCTAATTCACAGTTAAACTTGACATTTGACATCAGTAAAGTCATACTACTAGGTTGTCTCGGTCACAGCAATAAAAACTAAGTTTTGTTCCCTTTTTAAGAGGTGTGATAGAAGGGAAGAAGAGGGAAGAAAAGATTTAGAGATATTTAAAATAATTAAATCGTTCTTATTCAATAAATCTATAAATTAACTACAGAAGAAAAGAAATTTACAATAACTGCATGTTTTGATTCTTACTATATTATTTCTTGTTCCTGCATGTTTTGTCTTTCTAAAGGATGCAAATAAAATTTCATTCATTCTTCACCATAATACACTTGCTTTATGTATGCCAGCTTCCTAATGAGCTGGCACATTAGTCAAACGCAATCAAGGTAATAACCTAATTTAGATTTAAAATATTGTCGAGATGTTTTACCAATTGGATCAGTATTTAACTGTTCAACTTACATTTATAAAGTACCTTTCATGATGAGAATCGTAAGGCACTGTATGAAGCAAGGCAGGGGCGGGGGAACCAACAATCCAGCAACAAAAGAGGAGACTTCACAGTTCTGCCAAGCTGTCTGGAACACCTCAAATACTGGTTGTGCACTCATCTAGTTTTTCAACACAGCCACAGAACTGCTGACCCAGTACTCTGGGCAGAGAATTTCAAGCCCTAGAGAACAGATGACAAGGGCTCCAGCACCTGACATCTTTAATTTGCGTTTGGAGATGATTAATAAATCACAGTCTATTAAATACATGGCCAGGATGACATGTGGAGGAAATGAAAGTTTAGCTCAGCAGGACTAAGGTCATGAAAGATCTTAAAGATTAAAAGTAAAATGCGAAGTGAAAACTTTAGCAGAAGGCAGTGTATTTATGGAGTGACTGAAACATTCTCCTCAACTGGGAATTAACCAGGAACACTAATGTGTTTAGTCCTCGAACTATTAAAAAACTTGCTGACTGCTAAGAGAAATCATTTATCCTTTTGTGTATACTTATTAAATCCCTTTAACCTAGGTAACAGCAGTTACCTGTCTGTGAAATCTATTGCTGTTCCCCTTCAGAACTACAGGGGGAAGTGCATGAAGTGCAGAAAAGCTGTACTGTTACGATCATCAGCTGCCACTCTTGTTAACAACTGAAAGTGTATGAAGAAAAAACTCCTATTTCAGCATCAGAAATGGCCCATCAGGTTCAGTTTTAGACACATTCAAAGCAACATATTTCAGAATCTGAGTTTTAGTCTGGAAATTAACATTTCTTGTAACACCAGATCAGTTGTGCAAATCCAGCCATTCTGATTGGGCTGCCTCTGAGACTTCATTTCAAACAATGCTGTAGGGAGTGAATGAAGATGAATATCACCTGTATATGACACCACATGATGCTGAAAGGGACCCAAGTTTTCACTGTGACACTAGGGTTGAGTAAATGCTAGTATTATCCTCTGCAGCATTTTCACTAGTATGTTCTCTTTATTTCAGAGGTGTAATTTTCCATTTTAATTCTAACTGCAGTAGGTGATAGAAATCGGACTGAAAAATCTATTACCATTCTGTGTTGAATTACTTACCACATACTAAGAGAATTGTGACACATTTGGTCTGGATACTAATGCTGCGCCACCTCTTGTTAATCTTTAAGACCCTAAACACCTAGTTTAGAAACAAGATGTTTAAGGTAAGCAAGCAACTTCAGAACTCCTGAAGACTGAATTTTATATTTCTTAGGTATTTTACTGATCAGAAAACCAAATGTTGCAGCATGCTGAAACAAATAATGTATCTGTACATATCATTGGTATTAAGAGAAATAGTTATCCATTGCAATCATTGCAATGTCAAATCTCACAAATACCTTTCTTTCCTCAATATTGTTCAAGATTTTTATCATCTTTAACGAAGCTACAGAAAATGGATTTATCTTATGAGAGCAAAACGTTGCTTCTACATATTTTGTTTTCCAGTCATTTATTTTTCACTCTGTTTCTTGTTTCATATAAAATTATTTCATGCACTGAGATTCACAAGCAAGATCAACATGAATATTTCCAATTTAATATTTAACAATATATATGACTCTCATAAAACAGCAATAAGTTATCCAGGGATTGGGTCAATACCCAATGAAACCAATCAAACACTGCCATTGATTCTGACCAGCTTTGGACCAGATCTTAGAGAATTTTACAACTTTTAAAATTCCTGGCTTCATTGTAATGCTTCTCACACAGCGTATTTCGTATTAACATTGCCTCTGGGGAACTGCTCTTTGCAATGCCTTCCAAATTATGAAGCGCTTTGAAGCTCAGATAAAAATTATGGTTTTATAACAAAATAATTACTCACTAGAACATGTAGAGCATTGGAAAAACAGGAAATCAAACATTAAAAGTTAATTTTAAAGCCTTATCTGCAAAACTAAAACTAAAATTGAGTTTAATAGAACAAATAATCCTCCTACCTGGGCAGGGAAAATGGCTACCACAGATTTTACGGGACTTTCCATAATAATGCTTTGACCAACTTCCTTTCTTTTTGCTTTGTTTTGTTACCAGCAAATATTAGATATATGAAGAGCCAGTAGCTGTAAGAAAGTAACAGCTGAGCAAACAAGGTGTCATTCACAAACCTAGGTACAATACGTTACCTTGCACCTTTACAAAGACAAGAGTTTGGGTCATCCAGTCTAAAACTGTACTTGAACTTTTCTTCCCAAAATAAAGATTTTCTTTCCTTTGGACAACCAGGCATCAATAACTTAATTATAACATATGCAACTAATATCTGCAGTGTTCTGACACATGCTCAGCTAGTCAAAAGTGCAGAATATATCTGGTTAGTAAAAATCAAATAGTATATTGACTTGTTTTGTTTCACTTCCATATCAGTAACTATAGTGCTAAAAGGAAAAGCTTAAGAAAAAATAGGTTCATACTTTTGGAGGACTATAAGTTCTGAATCATGCCCTTGTTAATTTTCAGATGTGTCTGCTATTTGATCTGGTTCCCTTTCCCAGAACTGGTTTGTTATTTTTTTTTTTCAAATACAGATCTAGTATAGAGGAAAAAAAATTATGCATGAAATTTTTTAAATTGAGGGGGGTGGCACGCAGGGAGAATATAAAAAGAAAGTTGTAAAGATCTTAACCTATACCTTGAGAGTACATTAAGACATTCACAGGAATGTTATCTGTGGAGAGTTTATTGACTTTCAAGATCCTTTACTAAATCTAGGCTGTAGGAGGTCAACACTGAGTTGAAGCTTTGGGAAAACACAATGCATTTCTGTAAGAACACAGAAATATATTTGATAAAATTTAGAATCATCATAGCTTACAAAGCTATGAAAGGCTAAATTTATCCACAGAAACAATTATAAATGTAATTAAATTTAACAGCCCAAGATTCCTACATGTGCCTAAATACTAGAAATGTGTCTCAAAAATACTAATTGGGAGAAATCCATTCCTTAAGAAAATCTTGCATTCTTTTACTCTTCCTTTTAATTATGTACTGCAGCTGCATACTCCTTGAAGACATTGGATGAGTGTTGCTGAGGCCCTTAAAATAAAGTTTAAGTCACACAAGGCCTTTGCACCGACCTTCTTCTAACAGTCACTAACAGTCAGGTACTAGTTTAACAGTCCACTATTAGCTGCAGTATTCCAGTTCAGCATGTGTTTAATCAAGAAAACAGTTTATTTTTAATAAACAGAATGACTGAGCTTGTCAGTGTAACAGAAACGTCTATAAAATAACCTGCTTTAAATATTTAGTCATTTTCCAAAAAGAGGAGCATTATCTGACTTTTCAATTTGGATAAAGAATGAACTGTGCAGTTCTCTGTCTCCCATAATCATGTCACATAGCTAAAGACATCATAAGCACCAAGTAACATGACATTTGTTAGGTGTGCTGTAAAAACACTTATTTTGTAAATAACAGTACTGCATACCTAGTAAGAAACTAGAAAACTAGTCTAAATTATCAGCTTGCAAGTGCTGTTTTTCTGGTTGCAGTTCTTATATGAATAATGCATACCTTCAGCACATAAATCCATGTGACTGTCTCTGTCATTGCAGTACCTGTTCCTTTTTTTGGAGCCAGGGCTCCAGCTATATGTAAATAAAAAGCAAGCACCTACACACATAAAAATCCATAGAGATTCATATTCAGGAATATAATGCAACACTGGTTTTAATTCCTTTTCACTTTTTGTTGGTACTTACCTAACCCATGATATAATATTTAAGTCAGAGCTGTAAAGCATTCTTATTTCTGCACTGTAAAAATGTATTTTTATAAGCACGTTTTACTCAAAATATTTTTTTCCCCACATTTCCCTCAGCATCTGCCAAAAAGAAAATCTTTCTTTTTTTTTGTTATATGGCATCTTCCCCTCCATCTGCCTACGTGCCCCAACGCAATCCTTACTCCAACAAACTGTGCTTGCACCAACTTTTGTGAAGTGAAACCTAAGCTTTGTCCTCTTTTTAAAATACTGATTAATCTCGTGATCCATCACTAGCCACTTGCTGATTACTTCTATTGTTAATACCTTTGCTTCCAACAACTTACAGTATGGGCAAAGACTGTCCACAAGGGGGAGAATCTTTCCTTCACCTTTCTCTTTGACAGAAGGTATATGTCAGTTCTAGTGCCAAGAACCCAGCTTGGACACACCGATATGAATCTTTGCTCCATTCTGCTTATTTAGGTTGTTTCATTCATTGAGTAGCCTGTGTCATAGCTCCAGCTGTGTAAAACCTACACCTGTTTTCGAGAATTAGTCACCCCTAACATGACTAGGGACAAAACCACAGCTCCCAAAGAGTTGAAAGCTGAAATTCATCACTGTCTAAAACTCACTGACCCTAAAGTAACATTATAGTATTTTCTGCACACCCAAACACAACAGGGCTGAGCCCAAGACAAATGTGTGCCCAAGTCTAACTCACTGACAGAGCAACTCAAGGAAAGAGTGTTAGAAAGTCTCCAATATTCATGAATTCTGACAGCCATCACAGCCCCAGCTTAGGTGGAAGACATTTTACAAATTCCAGAAGTCTTATTCTCATTCATAAGAAAGCATCTCTTAACAGACCTTAACCTCTTTCCAACAAATACAATATTCTCAACTGAGAGCAACATATCAGGGCTCTGCTATTGTACAGTACAACACACAGTGAATTTTCTTCTAACAAGGTTGAAGAACCTTGATCTGAAAACAGCAGATGAACAAGTGAAATCCAACAAAGTAGGATTTAAAAAAAAAAAAAAAAAGGAAAAAAAAAAGGAAAAGAAAAGAAGAAAAAAAAAAAAAAAGAAATAGTGAAAATTCTGTTATTTTCCAGCTGTGAATAAAGAAAAATAATGAAAAATGCATTTATTGTCATGAGTTTTTTCCTCCTAATGAATGCTAAAGTAGAATTGCACTTTTGTGTTATTAGGTCAATGTTTAAACTGCAGCTATGGCTGCATTTCAATAACAAGCAAAGTTTTCTCAAGATTAAGGAAAATCTGTAAAAAATTCAAGTATGTCTAAAATGCAGGTGACAAATAAGTGAGCAAAGAAGTTGAGTCTGTACGTGCTTCCTTTTCCCATTGTTATTAAAAATGGAGGTGCAGAATTAGGTCTAAAGAAATACAAGACAGACATCAATAAACTGAAGCAAGTTCAGTTGAGGGCCACCAAGATGGTAAGGAAGTTGAAGCACTTGACCAAGGATGAGAAACTAAGGGAACTGGGCTTGTTTAGCCTGTAAAAGAGAGGCCTGAGGAGTGACCTGATAGCAGCCTTCCCACTCCAAGTGGACAGTAAGGCATTGGAGCAGTTGCCCCTAGCAGTTGTGTAGTCTCCATCCCTTGGATAGTTTCAAGACCCAATTGAATCAAGCTGTAAGCAGCCTTGTCTGATCATATGGCTGAGCAGGAGGCTGGACTAGAAATCTCACAACATAACCTCCTTCCACCTGAATTATCCTATGAGGCTATCATTCAAGAAGTTCCCGGAAGCTGAAGGATATCTCACACCTTTGAGGCTTCAGGTCCATTCAAGGTCATAATTCCAGTGTATGAAACAGAACTTCAGCACAATGGTTTCTCACAAAATTAAATGTTAAAATCAAATCAAACTTGAGGGCCAAAAGTCATGATCTTAACTTTTCCCCCTTTTTACACACATACTGCAAAGGCTAACATCATTTTTTTAAAGTTGCAAAGCATCTGCAAATCCAGCAATAGATGCAGTTTGGGTTCCATATCCAAATTGCTACAACATCTGAACTCAAATGAATTTTAAGAATAAATGGCAATTTCACAACATTATAAGTCATTCCCCACAAAAATAAAAAGGCACACCACCACCAAAACACAGAAAAAATAAAACCTGAAAGAGTACACCAAGACTAGGCTGCAATGACAGCTTTATAAACACTTGTCATGAGGCAGATTCAGAGTGTAGAATTGATTGCTAAGGCCAAATTTGCTCATTATAAAACATCGTTATCTCTCATTCCGACTATAAAAATATAAGAGGCAGAACTGCAGCAGTGTGTTACAAGTAGCATTATCTTAGAAAACATTTGTCAAGGAAAAGAAAAAGTGTTTGCTGATATAATACCAGAAAGGAAAGAAAGACTAAAACAAACTTCTAGGTTTATAACGAAAGCCTTCATTGATTCCTTTTTGTGTTAGAATTAATAGATTAAAAATTCAGTATCTGAAAGACTAAGCCTCTGTCAGATCTTTCCGAGTTCAAAGGATTTCTTTATATTAATTTTGTTTTGGCAAAATTCATCAAAAGGAGCTAGAAAATATGCAGCTATTTGATAATGCAAAGAAAATTGAAAGAAGAATAATATGTTATGACTTTCTAGAGCATATAAACATTTTTATTTTTTCAGTACTTTTTAGTATTAATTTGTAAGTTATAATGTACGTATGAAAACATGTTTTTATCTTTCATCAGCAAGCCTTTTCAATTCTTATTCTGCCAAGACAAAGACTGCTATTAGGGAAAAATAAGCTCTATAGTAAACTGGAAGCATCTCCTGCCCAGGTCTCCAGCATGTGTCTACTGCCAGCTGTGTCACCATCCAGCCCCAAGGAACACACCTTCGAAAGACATAGGGTATCATTTGTCTACCCCACAATAGTTTTAATAAATACTTTTTTTAAAAATACTTTGAAGTTTCAGGTTTCACATACTCATCCTTGCTTTTTTGATGCAAACAGGCTATTGCTTCAGAAATCAGACTCTCTTGATTCAATTAAATAAAAGTAAACAAAATAACCAAAGTCCTCCTCCTTGTAGACGCATGCCCTCTCCATTGAAGAAGATTTTCCGTATGTCGACTTTCTGATAAATAGCCTGTTACTCTCATTTAACACATCCCTCCTCCTTCCATTTCTCTGCCATTCTCAACACAACCACAACTGCTTCAAACACCATCCCTGACTGTTTCCACCAGCTCCACAACCACCTAGCAACACAGTTTTCTTTGATGGGCTGCAGCGATGCATTATAAACCAGCAGCGTGAGGAATGAAATACCATACCCAAACCAGGAGTAATAAAAAAATGCAGACCACTACTTTGAGATAGCCTTACTGCAATTAGAAATACTGATGTTTGACTCCTCTTCAATGAAATACCCAAGAACTACAGTGGTCATGACAGCCATAACATATTCCTTTATAAACTTCTTAGAGTCTACACATCACTCCTTGCTGTTGCCAAACTGCAAGTGCATTATCTTCACATCTCTCTGCCATCTAAAAATAATTTTATTTTTTCTTGAGTTTAGTTGAGCTCAAGATTCCTATTGCTCAAATAGCAACGCAGTCACAAGGCAACCATCCACTCCAATCCACGAATAATATGCTCTTCCTCAGTATTTTCATTAGCATTTTACAGAACTTCTCCATTAACTCCAGTCATAAATCAACTGCTTGATTTACCCTCACTTCTTTCTGTACAAAAAAGGAATGCAAAATGAAATACAAACAGCAATGCTAATAATTCATTATCTTGCATTCAGACACAAACACAAGAATCTTTGTCCATTCAACAACTCATCCAACGTAACAGGAAAGGCATCCAACATGCCTATGAATTATTAAGTACCAATAAGTGTTTAATTAGGGTGCAATTAAAACACTCACAGAGATCCTTTGCCCAGAAAGGACATTTCAGAACACTTTCTTCATGATGCTTCAAATATATTTACCAATTTGTTGGTAATATTCAGTTTGTGCTAATCAGAGTACACTGTGCCACTTACCTCTTCAAGTGGGGGAAAAAAAGCAGTACCACAAGGTTTGTGCCTGTGGTAAGAGTGAATTTCAAATTTAAAAACACCCACCATGAATATTCACAGTTTTCAAAATACAGAAAGAGTTACTAGGCAAGAGTACTGCATTAACATTCTTGCATTTGGTTTGTTGCCAAGTCTGATAGAGATAAAACAAAATTGAGTATTAATTAAATCTTGACAGTCTCTGTCCATGTAATGGCTGTGCTTTCAATCTGTAAATGTGTTATTAATTTGCATATAAAATACATTAGAAAATCTCAAATAGTGTTTGCAACTGCCTAATTTTCCCATTCATCAAAAGGTGTCATCTCATCCTCAGCATTTATTGGTTTTGAGGGATTTAAACATTTTATTGACATGTGTATTTTAAAATAAAAGAATACTGTTATTTTCTAATTTACACTAATTTTAACTACCATTTTAATGATTGTGATCTGCCTGAAGCAAACGGGATAGCAACATAGAAGTTTCGACTTGTCTATCATGGAAATATGTGGAGTGGTTTATTTCAAAATGAAATACCAAGTAAGTTTGCAAATCAGAGTATAAAACCTGCCACAAATGACCTTAACATAAGTGCAAGTAAAACTGAAGTACATAAAATAAATCAAGCACTGGAGAAAAAAAAAAGTGTTTTTCCCTTGTATAACTATGGCCCAGTCTTTACATTCTTAATAGCACTGTACAAAAATGAATCACAATCCATTTCTTCTCTTTCATGTTTTCAAAAGAAATTCATTTTGGCTGATAACCAAACTAAAGACAACTTACAAACAAATTAACGTTTGCCTGACTGACCTTTTAGAAGAGTAAAAGGAGTCTTCCACATGAACTGTAACACACTTGAATTCAGTCCAAGCTACTACTAATAGTTATTACCATGTGCTAGCAGTTTGGGACCCAAGTAAACTAATTCAGTGATCTCCATTAAAATCCTTTTTTGACATGTGACAAAACCAAAACAAACAACAGCAAAAAAATATCCAAAACCTCATCACAACTCCACTTTTGCCTGCAACTTCAGAAAGTCTGGACAAGGGCCAGGGGGAAAAAAAAAAAAGAAAGAAAAAAAAATGTGACCTGAATTGTCCTGTAGAAGAATGTATTTCTGCTGCAGTCACTTAAATTCACCTATAGAGATCAATCTTCCAAGCCAGCTGCCTGAAACTGGCTACCATGTAGAACCCCTTGACGACTACATGATCAACTTCACTAGTTGATTTTTCTGAACTACACTTGAACATCAATTACTTTCTGCCTTCTCTTTTCCAATCCCTTCCAGTCTGCCCAACTTGACCGTGAATTCCCAAAGCTAATGAAAGGGGGATGAAGAGGTAATCAGAAAGAAGTTAACTTTTATACCTGCTTTTTTGCAGTATCAACGTTGCTCAGATTCAAGCATGCTAATTCAGAAAAAATGCAATGAAGCCAGATGATACACACATAAAATCAGAATCATATTTTTGAAACAATTTATAACAGTTTTTAATTTATTAGCTTGCTTTCTAGAGATACTATCATAAGTACTTGGATTCTGACACTTTGTTTCCCATATTGTATGTGTCAGGTTTTTATCTTATTAACTTACCTACTTGCTAAACAAAGACAGCTTTCTCATCTCAAACTTGGGAAACTCAATTCAGTAACTTTTAAACAACATCATTTTGGTGCCTTAGGCTTCAATCTATAACTTATAATTATCTGCCTATTCAGATAGCATTAACTAACAGTTTTAACTAGTTATCCAAAAAGCTAGAAAGTTTCATTTTTGTGGTAATAGTCAAACAAACAAAAAAAAGGAAACCAAGATAGTGGAGGTTCTTAAGATTCTACCTGCAATGGAAAGATCATTACAACCACAAAGCTAATGAAAAGCCGACTTAGCCAATGTAACACACTTGAGTTACTACAAAAAGCTTAAAGTGATTTGCTTCACTGTAAATAATGAGAATTTTCATGCGACATCAAGCAACATGGCTTAAGTTATTTGTTTCTCAGTATACAGTAGAAATAAAACTTTGAAACCTTTCTAATTTTCATTCCTATGCAGGATTGTTTGTAACGCTTAGTATAGCTAAGGATATTAGCACTAAAAAAACACCAATTAAGATAAAAATTAATGAACCTTGCTTAGCATAAAATACATGTCACTGAGATTTGGCAGCACATTGCTTGGATGCAGAGTGCCTGCTTCATCTAAACCTCCAAAGTAGTGCTAATAACAGCTAAAAGAATTCAGCAACAATGAGTACATGATATTGAGTCATGTGTAATTTTGCCAACAGGGTGGCCTGAAACATAACTGGTAGCAAATAATTTTACAAGGAGGAAAAATGTAACAGTGAGTGTACATAGACAAGAGATGAAGATGCATTTTTTAATCATGTTATAAACAACAGCAGAAGAACAATCCAGTAAGTGGATTCTATTTCGCGTAAAGGGGTCAGTATATGGAGGATCGCTGGGGGTACAAACAAGTCAGATAAATCACAAATAATAGATATCAACCCCAGCGACCCCAGAAATGACACAGCACGACCCGCAATAGATGGAACAAATAGAGACACAAGGTAACACATGGAGAAAATGGGAGACAACCAGGACAATAAGGTGGTTACATATGACAGAAGTAACCCCATGTTGCCTCCCCACAAAGCCAGCGTTTGCAGGTGCCAGACCTGACTGCGATCCAGGTGCATGAAGATCCAGGAGGTCCTTCCCCAACAGGAAACTCTGTGAAGTGCATCCACCTCACAGACAGACTCTCCAACTCTTCCTGCAAGTGGTCCCAGCTTTTATCCCCAAAACAGGACACCTGGCACTCATTATCAAAATGCAGGGCACCTGGGGCTTGCTTACCCAGGGGCTTTCCTTACAAGGCCAGCGGCACCTTGGAGGAAAGCCAAAAGGCAAACTCATCCCCTCCTCTTAAAGGGCCATGGGGACCACCCATATGTCAACCTTAATTCAGGGCTTGGGGTTCAGACTCCAGCACTTCAGCATCATGCTGGAATCTGTACTTTTACTCCTTCGGGATGAGCACTCTGGTCACTGGGATACAGAAAACACAAGTTTGTAAAGATATCTAATTTCCACCCCGCCCCCTGCAAACCAATTTGTCCAAAAAGAACTGCAGGAAAAAGAGACTCACACTATGGTCAATTCCTTTCTTAGTCCTTAATTAAATGCTTCTACTAGTACAAAAGAGATCAGATGCAGATGAGAAAAATACTGTAGATGAGAGATGAAACAGATATGGTATTATATGACCAAAATGACCATTCACACAGTCACATAAATGGAAAACAGCTGAAGATAACTATTTGTGAAGACATGTTTGCACCAAGTGTTTGCCATGCTATTTTGAATAATGAACAAATACATAAAAGTTAAGCTGTAACAACAGATAATGTGCAATCAGGGAGAGAACAAAGTATGCTGAATAAATAGTTCATAGTGTCTCACAGAAGCTGAAGGAAATACCGAAGTCATTCACACAGCAAGAAGTAAGATCCCAGAAGTTACTAAAGATTTTCAAATACCCTCCATTGGAACGGCCTGGGCCAGTGAAGATCAAAGTGGATTTAAACTGGAAGAGGGCAGATTTAGATTAGATATTAGGAAGAAATTCTTTCCTGTGAGGGTGGTGAGACACTGGAACAGGTTGCCCAGGGAAGCTGTGGCTCCCCCCTCCCTGGAAGTGCTCCAGGCCAGGTTGGATGGGGCTTTGAGCAGCCTGGTCTAGTGGGAGGTGTCCCTGCCCATGGCAGGGGAGTTGGAGCTAGATGATCTTTGAGGTCTCTTCCAACCCAAACAGTTCTATGATTCTATGAAAGTGAAGAAGCACACCATCCTCTTCTCACACAACAATGATTCTCATAGCTACTTCCGAATGCCACATTTTTTCCCTCATCCACACAATCTGCTATGAAGAGGCACAGAGATGTCAAGAAGTCAGAAATCTGTTCTGCCTTTCTATGTACACACCTACAGCACCCCATGCACACAGCATTCCTGAAGAAACAAGTTGTGGATGAGATAGGCAAGCCAAGGACTCAGGATGATGGGAAGAGAAGGGACATAGCAATCAACAGAGCAGAGCTTCAGTTCAATTCTTTCGAGTGTAGGCAGGTAAAGAAGGACATGCCCACAGAACAGCCTTATGAGGAAGGCATTCAAACTTATATTAGGGAACCAGCATGCTTCGGTGCTTCTCTGACATATCTCTATGCTAATGCACACATCACAGGGAACAAACGCAAAGGGCTAGAAGTCTGTGCGCAGTTACAGAGCTACAGCCTCATCAGGATCACAGAGACCTGGTGGGACACACGATGGATGTGCTGTGATGGGTGAGTACAGGCTTTTTAGGAAGGACAGACTGGGAAGGTGAGGAGGGGCAATTGCCCTTTACAAGAGGAAGCAGGTGGAATGCAAAGAGCTCTGCCTTGGCACTCATGGGGAGTCAGTGAACAGCTTATGGGTCAAGGAAGGCAGATGAACATGGGGGCTGCTGTAGTAGGTACCTGCTATAGACTTTCTGATCAGGAAGAAATAAATGAGTCCCCTTCAAACAACTGGAAAAAGCCTCACATTCACAGCCTTGGTTCTCATGGGAGACTTCAGCCTCTCTGATAATTGCTAGATGGACAACACAGCAGGGCCCAAGCAAACTAGGGCACATCTAGAGTACATTGACAAGAAGTTTCTCTCACAGGTGACCAAGGAGACAAGAAGGAAAGGTGTTCTGCTAGACCCAATACTTAGAAATAAGGAAGAACTGGTCAGGGATGTGACAGTCAACAGTAGCCTTCACTGCAGCAACCATGAGATGGTGAAGTTCAGGATCCTAAGGCGACCAAGGAAGGATACAGAGTTGCTGTTTAATGTTGCAGAGAGAGGATTAGGAAAGCCACGGCCAGCCTGGAGTTGAATCTGGCAAAAGATTAGTAGGGCAACGAGAAACTTCTCTACAAGTACATAAACAGCAAAAGGAAGGCTAAATGTTTCCAGCATGACTGCAATATTACAGTTTCAAATCACACTAATTACAACTGCATTCCAACATGAAAATTATCTATATACCTGTGACACTCAACTGTTCTTCCTTTCCAGATATGTGTATCATTTAATCCGTTCTCTGGGTTGTTCACTGTGCTTCACTGCTGTGACCTGCAGTTCCTCAGTCTGCATGATATTTTCTGTTGCATCTGTTTAGAACATGTCTTCAGCTGAAGAAGGGAAAGGGACTCCCAGCACAAAGTTGTTAGGAAAAGTAACAATCTTCTCAACAAAAACAATGACACTGTCAGGTTCTTGCAAGACAGAAGAATGCCAAGCAGAGAAACAAATCAGGCAAGAGACAGCTGTCATGCAGAAGGGCTTTCCATTTGAAATACAGTAGGACTTATGCTTTTACTGATAGTGAAAACATTGATGGCAATGGGAGTCTATGAGCCTGCTCCACAGAATACGTAATTTATCCATCACATTCAGGTTTTAAAGATGATTAATCCATATGATACCAGCATGTCTCCATACCTTTCCAAATAGAGCTACACCTTTGGGGGAAAGTACACATTCTGCTCAAACACACTGGTTCAACTTAATTGAGAAACATAAGCTAATGCGTTCAGAGCTACTTATTATGAACTAGGTAGTTTTTCTGAGTACAAGACCAGTTTGCAGTATGCTTGTTTGCATCTTACTGCTTTCATTCCTCAAAAGCAAATACTAAGTGTTCATCATGATTAAAAGTCTACTCAAACTAAACATAGTACTCAGTAAGGGATGGATGTTTAGAGAAACGCTATTTTCAGCTTTGTACCAGTCCTAGTAAGTCTTTACCCTGATCAGTCTTGAGGGCAGTAAATCCCAGCTTTATGCAGTACACCACTAGAGTCAGAAGGCATACAAAAGAGCAACAAGATGTGATCCAGTTGTAAACACTATTTTGCTACTGTTCTTTTATGTTTGAGAAGTGTGTCAAAGGCTATAACTAAAGTCACCTCTCTGGGTTTGACAACATCGTAACAGAGGGAAAAAACAAACAAGTGGGAAATTCTATGGCAGCTTTATATTGCTTTTCATTGTACCTATGCAATCTACCTGAATGAAAAGGTATTGTGTTAAAATTGCAACAGCAAAAACAAAGCAGAAAAAACAAAGAATAAATCAGACAAAATTTGCAAAGAGGGATACAGTACATTGTCATGGTCTAGACAGTTTTAATCAAGCCAAGGCTGCTGAGTGATAATCCCTAAGAGGCACTTGATTAATATTCAAGACAAATAAGCAGGGTGACTAGAGATTAAAAAAATAAATAAATAAGTAAAAAAAGAAGCTTGAAAATGAAAAGGTCTCCCTGGGGACAACTGCTAGATTTCATACATCTCTGAAATCTATAAAAGGTAAAGCATGAAAGAAATCTTCCCTAAACTTCTCATATCTAAGATGATACCTGTAGTTCATTTGGTTTTCTTTAATTAAAATGTCAATTAGTTTTTTCAGTACTATCAGCCTTCTGAAATACTTTAATCATAGTACAAGCCCTGCTGTGATCCAAGTTGTTGTGTTCTATAAGATACATATTCTTTGGGTTTTGCTTTTCTGTATTTACTTTTTTGTAATATTCTGGCATTAATTCTGCCCACATATTAGTTCTCAGTGTGCTCTAATCTCAGAAAGAAGTGACCTTTGTGTACTGTCAGAGAACTGTCCTTTAAAGCTGATCAGTTTGCTCTATCACTCACAGGACTGTCATCTGGAAACTCCATGAACTGAAGGTGGCACGGTCATGCCCCGGTCACTATGCTTGTTCATCAGAAACAAAGATGACCTGATATGCCAGGGGACTGGAGATTGGTAAGAACAGAAGTCTCAGGTAGGTAACAACAAAACAAGAATATACTTGAGTTTGATATAAGAGAAGTTATATTTCAAATTGAGAGACATTGACAGCTTTTTCAGGCAGGTTTGATACACTTTTCATTTGCAATATATACTTCAGAGAAAAAAAAAATTAAAAATCCTATATTTTCAGAAAACATAGTAAGAGACAATTAGTAGGAAACGTAGACTTGTCAGTGAGGAATTCTTACATTTCATCCTCACTTCTGACACTATTGCACAATTTACCAGGCATTAATCTTCAGCTTACTGTCATCTTTCCATCCTTACTGGGTTAATTTTGGCCTACTTGCTATCAGAAAACTTTCTGGTAAGAGATCTGCTAACATGCTAAAAAGTATCACGACTGATGAGTCACTCACAACAAATATGGCCGAGCCAGGCTTCACATATAACAACTTACAGAACACCTTCATGAAATTGTGTTGCAGGAGCCCACACAGTGTATACCCTACACCAGTTTGGCCAGTCTGCAACAAGTACTTGCAACATGAATCACTTACCTAGTGTGGTATCTTCCTGCAGTCCAGCTCCTACAGTGGACTGTCCTACTGAGGACAGTGGACTGAGGTCCTCAGTATCAGGACAGTGGACTGTTCTGCAGATAATATTACTATACTTGTAGTTGTTCAGATTCTACATATTTTAACAGCCTCCTCTGTCAGTTTTCTAAACTGCTAACAGAAAGGAGGAAAACAAACATAAAATATCCAACAAAAAACACAACCTCACAGTCTAATCCAACAGTGAGAAGGAAAATATAATTTTCAAAATATAACTGGTGTCTTCCCTCAGAAGCCCAGCTCTACTCCAACTCAAGGTGCTAAAAAGATACATTATTCCCTTGTACCAAGTGTCACCCTGCTTAGGTAGAAAAAATTGTAAGTGCATCACTGTCAAAAAACCTCAACAATAAACTACTGCCCCCTTGCATAACACAGCATTAAGTGCAATACTCAGATCTAGGTAGTCACCATGGCTGACTCTACAAGCATAACGTAGGGAAGATGCGGAAAAAACTCAGAAAGAGCACCCTCTTCAACCCACAGTAAATCTGCTGAGAAAACACGATGAGGACAACCAAGCTGTTCACACAGGGGGCTGTACTTTATTCCTCAGCAAGCTAGTTACCTAAAAATCTCAATTAGCAGCTTTTCTTTTTTTGTCTTGTTTGTACTTTTTACTTTCACCTGCATGAAGAAATGTTATAGAACCTTACATAAATAGCAGGGTATATCTGTCTGCATCGTGTGTTCTGCAAATATGCATATTTTTCCATAATTTTCAGATATCGTTTTACATCACCCAGACATCCCTACAAATGGTTTAATAGTACTCCTGGAAGTTATGAATTGCAGTAGAGGTAGGAGGTTCCCAAGAGTCCTCACCAGCATACCTGAGCTTTACATATCATAATCAAATGAAAGCTAAAATGAAAGACCTTGGAACATTTTTTCACGCAATAAATCTTTTACTGTATGGTGGGAGATACATATGTGGAGATGGTGACATGGGTACAAGTTCAAGTCTATAGACTTTTTCAAGGTATTTTAATCCTTTTTTACTAAGCTTTGTAAATTATCAGTGGAGAATACATTTTTGTTCAGAAGATCTGTACAACTACATTAGGTAAAAGTCTTTAATGAACCACATTCCTCTCTCCTCTTTATACACTTCTCTCCATTACAGCTGAAGTTTTCAACAAATAGAAGTTGTGGTCATTATCCAAATTTAATTTGAATATTCTTTGCAGCTCTGTACATAATAAAAATGCAACAGAATCTGTTCAAGTGAGTATCTGATAAAGAATGGGTTTGCTAAAAGATGCAGCCCAAGTATCTCATTCTCTGAGAATTCTCAGCAAAAGTGCACTACTAGACAACCTGGTATTTATTCTGAATTCATTACAAGGGTCAGTATTAACTGTAGGCTATGATGGTAACTCCAAAAGGCACTTAATTTTTCCAGGAGCAGCACCTGCCATGTAAGTAAAGAAGGTGCAGTAAGCTTAAGGATAAATATATTCATTACTTTATCCCCCAAGTTTTCCCTCCATGTAATTTCTACCACACTAATGCCACACCACTGCAACCCAACTACTCCTTTCATTTTAGCAGGGACCTCAAGGGTAAAGGAATGGAAGGACAGACCTATATAAAGATGCACCTTCTGAGATACTTGTTGGAAGTGTGTAGCAAGCTGTGCTGCTCCGTGCCACTCTAACCAGAAGGCTACAGCTTCCATACTTGTAAGACTTTGCCTTTTATTTTTCTTTGTCACATGAACCAGCCTTAGCAAACTGGGCCAAGGCTACTGCAGATTTCTCAGCTTGCTTATTTGAGTACTGCTGTGCAAAACATACTCAAATATTTTATTAAAACAAACAAACAAGCAAAACCCCAACAAAGCAAAACAAACAAAAAAAAAAACCCACAAAAAACACCACGTTAAACTGCAGTTTACAATGCAATATACAATTAAATTGTCCTCTTAGCAGCTTTCCATACTGGGAATCCAGGCCTGGGGATGTATCTGCTAAGCCTCTCACAGAGAAGGAACTGTAAGTATGCAAAGATAGATGTTCTTCATTTTGCTTCCATATTCAATTTTCAGAAGTCTCCATTTTCAGTTTGGGAATCTTGCAATGCACTAAATGAACCATTAATGCCTCATACCATTATTAATCTCTTCTATATTTTCAGTGTACCTTGATCAGACAAACAGAATGTCTCAAGTTTCTTCTTGCCCACATAAAACAGGCCACACACTGAGCCCTGTGATACGGGCTGCATGTGGAATCTCATGTGGTGACAAGGGAGAAGCTGTGCTAGGCAACACCTGTGAAAGTTTATTTAGTAGAATCACTTAATACACTCTCAGGTTTGACACAGTAGCAGGACCACCTTTTTACCCCACAGAACAGTAAGTGAGCAAATGGGAAAAAGTGCACTTTTGTTTCATCTCACATACGGCAAAACAGGATGGATGCAGTCTGAGGTGAACCTCATGCTCTGCATTTCACTCTAATACTGGGCTCCTGTTCTTTTTTGTGTGTCATGAAAGAGCTGGTCCACTATTCTCCCTCCTGGATCTACAGAGTCCTCCTGGGGAAAGAGGAGTGAAACAGGAGAACTGTTTAGTGCCTGACAGGGATATTTCCAGCACTGGAATGAAAAGACAAATATTGAGGATTCATGTGGGCCAAAGGAAAATGCAAATGTCAGAGCCACAGCTGCTTTGCCCCTCCTATCTGTAAATTATACTTCAGTTCCACTCCTTGCTCGCTTCTCTTCCCCGGACAATGCCAAGAATTACTCAAGAGTATCTTAATCTTCCCAGGTTTCTCTTCAGAGCTAGGTACATGACTAGAAGAAAAAACGCACTGGACAATGTGAATGGGGATCTTGGTCTTATTCTGCATGTAAAATCATGCTGCTTTTCCTGGGACAGGTGAGAAGAAAGAACAGGGATTTCAGAAAGAGCTGAAAGTCTAATCCACATGTAACACTTCAAACTTCTCTGTTCGCAAAATAAACCCAAATCAGCTATCAAATTGGTGCTAATAAAAATGGTGAGAAGTAGTTCGAAGACAGTATGGTGTGCATGAGTGAAGAGCAAATGTGAGGCATCCCAAAATACAGTATGGAACTACAAGGTATTCTCTCACTGCTTCTTTTCCTGTATAGAGAGAAGATTACATTGCAGGAAATCCAACCTGTAAATAATAATGAGTTATTTCCTAAGATTTGTGCCAAACAACATGAAGATAGAAGCAGAGCATAAATCTTCAGGTCACTTGCATGAACACAGGCACTTTATGGATACAGTTATATGAACATGTTACTCAGCAGAAGACCGGGGATTAGTCTGGCTATGCAGTCTCCTTTTCTCCAAGTCACATAATTCAGAATTAAATCAGGTTTTTTACATGATCATGCCCTTTAAGATTATGTATTTGAACTCCAGGTTCACAAAAGAACAGTAACTTTCCATTCCAATCCCTACAGAGCTTAACTGGTTCTACACCCGTCTACTTGAGCTGTCCTCCTCACCTTTCTTTCTTCACAGACTTCCCTGAGACAACCTCCATACCACAACTTGGCAAAAGAAAGTGACATGCTGAGAATTCCTCCTCCTCTCCAGCTCTTTCACCAGACGGGAGAGAACAATTCTTTCACCTCTTTTTCTCAATTTCAAGTGCAGCAGAGCCCGGGGGTGGTATTTTGGCAAGGGAGAAGAAGAAAGGCAGAGAACAGACATTTGCAATTCCAACCCTACTGCCACTAGAAACACTTTCTTACCACATGCTTGAGAATCAGCTGACTTAGCTCAACCACAGCTAAATACTGGAAGGTGACTAAAAGCAGCATCGTAAAAACATCTTCAGATGGTACAACAGAGGTAAGCAGATGTGTCCTGTCAAACTCGCACCTCAAGCTAGCAGGCACTAGAGGCTGGGAGAAGAAGTTTTATAACCTGGAGAGAAGATAAATTAAGAATCAAATCCATCTTCCAAACTGCATGCATGCACAATGTAAACGCCATCTCTGTAGCACTGTTTACCTCAGAGACAGAATTACATAAAATATGGGTTTGTACTTCACAAATGCTAAATGTCTAAGTGACATTTCACTACACCTAATGCTCTCATAGGAAGCCTGAAATGCTGACTTTGAACAACAACCAGGGGAAGAATAATCCTATCTGAAGTATTTAAATGGTGCTGAGTCCTTATATTGAAATACATACACTTTAGTGAAAACTTTGTATCAAGATTTCCTCCATATTTACCATCAGATAACAGATACTTTGCTAATATTCCATATGTTTTACCATATACTCTGCTACATATTTTCTGCATATCAAATATTTATTCCACTATGAAAATAAGTGGTGTTTTTCTTTAAATAAATTCATGGACAGTCATTAACACTTACTTTGCCAGTAGTCTCATATGGAAAAGCTATCAAAGTTTAACCCTACAGTTGAGAAATAACCAAAAGCAAAATGGTGGTCTTTGCTTTAGCAAACTATATGATGAAATAAGCTGTATTAAAAACCGACCACTTCTAAAAGTTAAAAAGCTCCTACTCTTACCCCCCTTTCCACCATCTCTCTGACACCAACTACTTGCCATCCTTTTGCTTTCCCCTCCCCTGCTCCAAGGCATGTGATTATTTTTTGTCCTCTTCTGTCACACTTTTTGCCTTCAGGCCAGCTCTGGTGCTTTTCTTACAAAGTAAACAGAACTTGCTACCCTGGCAGGATAATTTTCTCACATTATCATGAGCTGTATTAGCTTACTATGGCAATCAAAATACTGTTAGAGATGCTTCAGTTAAAAGTGAAACACACAACTGTGAGCAGGAATAAGGGAATGTGGAAGAGAATGTTCATTTGGTTCAAGCAATCTTATTGAATCTTATTTACAGATTTTTAGCTAAGATGCAGGAGGAAGAGAAGTATCATTGCTTCATGACTCCCACCTTCCCATTAAGAACTACCCCTTTATCTCATATTTTTTCCCCTCACTGACTGTTCCATAATATTTGATTTATTTTCAGGATCATTAATTTATCACTGTCAAAAAAAATACATGGGGAAAAGGGAAAATTCCCAATAGCTTGAAGCTGCTAATTCAGGGTGAAAAAAAAACACTAGGAACTTCAGTGTTCCATTTTATCAGCTGTTCAAGCTTCCACCCTTCCAACACATCACTTTATTAACATTTTCAGTAATATTAACTATCTACACCTTTTCAATGCACCTTTTCCCTTAAAAGTTCCCTAAGCCTAGAATGTAAGACCAATGATTTCTCTTGGAGTATTCTTGAAAATGCTGATGTCTTTAGCATGTCAGGTATGCCTCTCTTTTAAGATGAATGTGACCTGCATTTTCATTCCCTCAAAAGAAGTTCCTTTTTTTACTGAAGAAGATCCAAGCACTGCAGGGGCTTTAGCAGTAACCCAGGGCTTAAAGGACTCTGTCTCTCTCTGACCTACTTTTCACTTCACATGTAGTTTTCTGAGTCAGGAACACTAAAAAGACTTATCCAAGTGGAAAGGAAAAGCCAGGTTAAGATAGGTGGACTCATGCTATGGACAAAATCAGGCACAAAACCTATGCATCAGTTAAGAAGTGTGCACAAGGAAAACGAACAAACATACACAGCACTAGTATAATTATTCCCAGAAATTATTATTAATGCTGGCTCTTCGTTATCTGTATTAATGCAGGAACGCTGAGTGCAGTTTAACATTTGTAGAGTTTACTTGGACTTTGAAGTTTTATTGTTCTAATATGAAGAGATATCTTTGCACGTATCCTATGCAAATAACTGAATTTCCAGCAGCAGCAAGTTTAGAAAACATTACCAAAAAGACCTTTTAGACAATTTCAATAGGCAAAAGTTATTGTAGTGCCATGATGAATTATAATGGCATGCATTAAGGGTATTTATGTTGTCACTTGAAGGTGGGGGGTGTGACTGCCATAACAGTACTATTGATAACCTTAAATTTCCAATTGACATTTCGCAAAGATATATTGGCAGATCATTTAGAAATGTAGGGTCTTTAGAGAACCCTTAGGAAGAGAAACTGACAGACAATTAACAGGAGAAATGAGACCCCTTAAGAACAAACAACAAAATTTAGATTTGTCATCAAGCAGAATGCTTGGCTTGGCAATGTCACAGGCAGGCACATAGATCACATGAGCTGGGCTGCAAGGCTGGCCAGGGGTATTTCTACTGAAGAATTTGATCATCTGCAGTAAAACATAGATGATGAGCAACCCAATATTCATCCCTGCGAAGGGCTGTACAGAGAAGCAGACCAGAACAGGGTTAAACGCTACTAGTCAGTTGCAAAGCTCAAGACCAGAAGCTTGATCAGTGTATTTCCCCTAATCCTGTAAAGACTTTTTTCATTTGTGTGAAATGGTATGTGAGCTGTTATTCACGTTTGAAACGTGGGATTTTAACAAAATAGTAGTTCTTTTCATGTTCATCATTCTACAAAAGACAGAAAAATAATGCCTGCAACAACTAAACTGCTTTATTTCCTTTGGATCAGAGTCTGCACATGTGGCTAAATTAGATAGCATTTGCCCACTCAGTACTTAACATCTATGGCAAGGAGCATTTCATACGCAGCACAATACTGTGGAAATACAGTGATAATTAAGGCTGTGTAGGAAACTCTTTTACAAAAGCATCCACAGAACCAAATTGAAGCTGCAAGCAAAAGAATAATCTTATTGTGTATGACTCAACACAGCCAGCCTACCCTGGGAAGTCTCCACTGACACAGAACTAGAACCATAATGAGCAGTCATCATTACAAGAATCATCTAGAGCTTTGACTGACTTTGGTATTAAAGAATACCATGTTAACTCCAGTATTCACATTTATTTCAGATTTTTTGAGACAATTTTGCAACAGAAGGCAAGAACATATGCATTGACTCCTCTGATTGTATTTTTCCTCTTATCAGCAAGATATCAAGTCAAAGCATATTTACATGTCAGCTTTTGGGGACACCATGTTTCACCACTGTTGTAAAATGAAAATGTAAGTGTATGTGACTCTTCAGAGAGTCCATTCTATTAATGGAGGCTTTGGATTTCATCCAGAAAAAAAATAAAGATTGCTTTATATCTGTAAGTAGAATGCATTTCTGGACTGAAGATTTATCTTGTCTGCCACAGTACTGTGAAAGGCAAGGCAAAGAATGCATGGATACGGACAAAGAAGGTATGAAGCAAAGCTATCAAGACAAATACAGCAGCCACACAAAGTTAGGTCAGAAATCCCTAGTATCTACAGCAGTAGCAAACTCCCACAGAAAAGAACAGGTGGCAGCTGCTTGAACTGTCCCAGCAGCACTAATCAGAGAGCATATATCGCAGTCCATTCACACACCAAATCATGGAAGGAAAAAAGCTTTGAGTCCCACTTTCACCAGGCCTGCTCACTTTCTTAATACAATTGTGCATGATTTGCTGAAAAGGATGTTTTGCATTCTAATCTAACAACCCCCAAAGTTAATGCAAAATCTCCACCTTCAGCAGACTTTGTACCAGGCCTAAGCCAGATTCACCAAAGAGCTAACAATGGGAGCTGTACCTACCAAGAACTTCCCGCAATCCAAGATCCCTAGGTGCTTGCATGCACTGCTGCCACCCTGATTCTGATTCAATCAATCCATCGATTGCTCCCACTGGTGAAATTCTGCTAAAATCAGATGAGCTACACAAGCAAGAACCTGACAGATGGCTGAGTAAACCAGATCTCCAGGGCTGATGTAGATGGTGGGTCACTAAGTATAGCTATTACAGCTATCAAGCATCCTCTGATTTTTGATGGGGTTTTCTGAATGTACATAGGAATCTTGCGTTCAAAAATGTAATTACTCATAGCAAAAGTCTTATAAGACTTGAAAATGAGACAAAGCAGAAAGATTTCTATAAAGTGTTGTTCAAGCATTTAGATTTTCAGATGCATATATTTTTGTATACGCGTTCTTTTTTGCAATTCCATAGACTGAAATGGAAATTATATAGTGATCATCAGTTGCTAAAAAAACTCAAAATATAAATAACTTTTACAGTTCCTTAATTCTAAGTATTTGTGTAGATGGGAAAAATTTAGCAGTTGCACCATAGACTGCAATACTGAAATCTGCCTGAATGTATGAAGCGTATGTTTGTGTGAACTCTCAACAAACAGAGAATTTATGTTTTTATTACAGGACTGTTTATTTTGTTGTCATAGGTTCATCTGATTTATTCCTGTCTTTGCTAGTCATTCCACTTACATCGTTTCCAACTCCGTGACATTAGTTCAGGACTTTCTGGAGGCAGCAACTTCTCTTTTCTCCGAAAGCAAGAGTTTAATTTACATTTTTATTCCATCAGTACTGAGTTGCAATTTAACAGCCCTGTGTTGGTTTAGTAAATTATACAGAATTTTTATGCCAAGGTCAAATTCTATGACACAGGGGAGAATGGTGACATCTGAAAGTGTTTAGATGAAATTGACGGGTACAGGTAGAACTGTATTAAGACCCAATTTTCCACAGTGGCTAAAGATCATAACTTACCCAATACAGAACAGGATTGGTTGCTTGCCCTTTAGACCCTTTCCCAGAAACAATATAGATTTCTTGGGTTTTCACTCACACCAGTGTTGTGAACTGATCTTATGGCTCCTTCCTCTAGTAGAACCCCATTATTGATGCTTCTAGGAAAACATCTCTTGTAGGAGTATTTCTTTAGCATTTTCCAGTAGGTGCCCCTGAGCACACATGGCATGAAGTTCTCATCATCCCCTTTAAAATTTGGGGCCTAGAGTTACTTCATTCTGTAACTAAGTTTTTTCCCTATTTGCCACATCTCAATTTGTCTTTCTGTAGAAAAGCTGTACAGCTCTCCTCCAGATACCTTTGGTCATGCACCGCAGCATAACTTCTGTTTTAGCAATTGACAGAGCTGAAGACCAGGACCACATTATTTAACTTATTGCATGTTTTGTACCTCTAATGAAGCAGACAACTGTCTTCGGTACAAATTGCCTGGAAAGTGTGCTAAGATTCCGGCAAATATCTTTGCATCAAACAAGAACAGTCCTGCTGTGTACTTCCTCCTGAACAAGCTACAAAGTACATGAATGACAGAGTATCAACAAACACTATAGCTGGCAGTGGGGGACTAAGTGTCTGGACACTCCTAAAAGTTAAACTGTTGCTGCTGCCAACATTTTGCTTCATCCTCCTTCCTAGCAGAATTTTCTGAAGGTTTTTTTCCCCCCTCAGATATGCATCAGGTGGTGTGTACTGCAACACAGGAAGTAAGAACTCACTGCTGAAAAATTAATGCAATGAACTGTTAAGTTGAAGACTGATTAAAGCTTTGCTTCAAGCAAATAATTTCATTTTCAGGAACCGAGTCTTAATGAGATGAAGGTGGATGACCACTGGATCCCTCAATCTGCATTTTCCACACAATTATACTACATTTTCCAAGGTATCTAAAAGTGACATCTTTGACACTCTAGAAGAATAATTTTATTGTTTAAAATACTAAGGTCTGCACTTATGAAAAGGTGACCCATCTGAGTGCAGACACAGCTATGATGATAGCATGGCAGATGCTGAAATATTAGAGCCATTTTCACATTCAGGAACACTTGCAGTACCACTTCTTCCAGTTTTGCCCCTGAGTGCTACTTAATGGTACATTTAGAATGATTGAAAGAGGACCCTGCACAGACAGAGATTTCACAGAAGCTAAAAATGCATTTTGTTTTCCTCCCAGAGATATTTGCATTTACTCCTTTCACTGGAGAGTGTTTGCAATGGTTCATTACCAGGTACTTATTGATAAACTGTGCTGTCAAAAACAAATTGCAAACAGAAAAAACATTAATAGCATACCCCATATGTTTTCAACAGTACCAACACAATCCAGTAACGTGCTGCCACCTAAAATATCACTGATGAAAGGAAAACCCAACTATGAAATCTAGTGACATTATTATAAAACATCCATTTTTCATCAGTTTTGATTTTAGATACATATCTAATCCGAAGATCCAAGGACTCTGAGTGTCCCTCATTTCTGTTTTCAAAGTAATGTATAACTGGCATAATATCAATGAGTTTTAAGACACAGAAATAGCATAATATTTCACACTGTATATAAAGCCACACCGAAACATTTACCAGATACAACATGCATCTTACATAGATCCTGCAGAAGAGCAACAAAGATCAACTCAGATTTCAATTTTGAAAATCCACTGTAACACTGTAATAGCATAGGAATACTTTATTTAGGGAATCTAAGTTGCTATTCGGGTTTCTAATCTGCATGTCTACAAACCCTGCAGAGGTAATGCTAATCTCATTTTAACAGACAGCAAAGATTATGAAAGGTAAAAGTGTTCTGTGATCACTCAATTCCAGAGCAGTACTGATTCTCAGCAGTGTCACTCATAGCCACCCATTTCGAACCCTTTTGCAGAAGGCAAGGTCAGACTGGTATGGAATTTCATGAGGAAAAAGTAAATTTCCTGGTTTAAAAGGCTCTGCCACTGGGTTCTAACAGATAAGAATAACGGTAATAAAAAACAGGGAAGTAGAGATGTATTTATAACTAAGAAAAGTATTAGTATCAAGTGTTAACCAGCATATTCAGTAACACTGAAGTCTAACATCTTTAGTGGAAGTGCCCTTATTTTTATCCTTTGACATGCAAATATGCCAGCAATTCTAATTTCAACACCTCAGTCTTTACAGACTTCTTGTTCACCCTGATAAACTCTACTAGTTTAAACTGCAAAACAACACAACTCAAAAATAATCTGAGAGTTTCAAAAAATAATTTATCAACTGAAGATAGACTTTCAAGGAAATTGGGTGAGCTAACTGAAGCCCAAGAGCCTCCACTTACTTTTAAACTAAAAACCACATCTATATGTATTACAGACCTCAGAAATGTGTTTTGAAAACTCCAGTCCCATCTCCAATACTGCTTTTGTGGAACAACTCTTCACAAAGTTTTTTGGGGAGGAACTTGTCTGCAGTTACATTCACATATGCTCATAGCCCAATACCAACTGCCAGCAAGAGCATCTACTAATGGGAGGGTACAAGTGATATCCTCTCCTTACTGATGGCCACTGATCTACATGTCAAATATTTTCCAGCCTAAGAATGTCACAATATCAGACAACTATTAAAAGTTTCATAAACAGATTCATATTTACATATTTAGATTTAAGATGTAATCTATATTTATATTACCATTCTCCTAGCTCTACCATTTTCTGCAGGATTGAATGATGGTCATAACCACTGTAGACAGGCAGGCCTCATCAGGCAGGCTCTGAAAGTGATCAGCTTTAAAGCATAATTATAATTAGCTGTGAAACATTCTAAGAGGAGGGAATTAAAATCCGCCTACTGAGGAACAGCTGGGCTATCTGTCATATGTGGTTCAGCAATAACTTCATTCTACAGCTTTCTCTACTTGAAGCAGAAGATTTCACTAGAAAAGTCTATTTGTGCCAATAGTTATTGCTTATTAGAAAGGATCAGTACTGCTATTAAAAGAAATCATACATGTTTATGACACATATACAATATACTTCCTTACAGAGATGTGAAATACAGTGAAGAATATCTCACATCCTTCATTTTAGGTCTCCCCAGGCAGGTATCTTAGGTTATCACCCCATGTTCTTACAATATAGGCAACGTAGAGCAAAACAGAGAGCAGGTGGCAGTTCAGAGGATTTAAGTCAGATATCCCATATTCACCAGAGACTCCCTATACCAGACGTTTGTGGATGCTCACTGCTCCTGGATTTAACAAGGCCACAAGAAATTTATCCAGCTATGAGCACTGCACTTCAGGAGGCACGACAGTTTGAGAGAAGAGAACAATGGAAAATTTGGGATATGCTGTAAGTATCAGGTTTTTTCTTCAAGACAACTGATAAAAACAGCTTTCCAGTATTCAAGGATAATTGTAAAGAAAGAGATAGTCAGTTTCTCTGACACCCACTCCACATCCCCAAATTCATAAACAGGGGAAGGATCTAACTGTACAGATACTTCACACATTGACACTGGAGAGCTCTGGAGGATATGGGATCTCCTTCATGGATTTTCATGAAACAGAATCGATTCACAGGTTGTTTACCAGTAATGGCTTACTAAACTTAAGCTTGCCCTAATGCAATACAAGTCATCTAACTTGTGGTCCATGACCACTGCTGATCTTCAAAGAACTAAAAATACAAAAAAAAAGAAAAACATCCACCCACAGGCCTAATCTCCCACTAACAGGGAGATTTGGGAAAATACACCTCACAAATAGGAAAGAGACCTCAAAGACAACAGCAGCTGAGTTCCAGAAATCAGCTGAGACTGGCTGGCTCCGCAGCTCTCAGTGATGTTACACTTGTGTCCCACAGTGACTGTCCCATACGAGATTCAGCTGCAGAATATAAACTCTTCCCTAAATACATTAAGTAGCAAATACTGTGCTGCCAAAGGACTCTTAAGTTATATTGCAATCAGGGATGAATGATGGCACTCCATTTCCAGCCAGCACTGCAAAGTTCTCGTAAGAGCTATATATCACCAACTGTAATTACAAAAAGGGTAACAAATTTCACAGCTTTTTCTTTCTGTGTTTCCTTTCTAGTATTTCTTTAATGACTGCTTTCTATTTTATGCTGCTAGTTGGAATAGAAATAAATAGATGGTTTTGTATTTTGCAGAAGGATGAATACAGAGCATTCAGACAGTCTTAAATGATTCAAAAATTAAAAGAAATAAATTCATCTTCACTTCTCACATGTTAAAAACATATATAATCCCTGTTAAGAACATACATAATCCCAGGTCAGCAAGGTACTGAGTCACCAAAGTATGGCCTTATATAATTTTCCCCCCTAATTTATGTAATTTTCATAGTTTTGAGGGGTTTTTTATTCCCTAGCCCCATGTCCCATTCAACTAGAATCTTGACATCTGAGAAAACTACACTTATTTATTATTATGCAAAACACTGAATTGTACAAAAACCCCACAAAACCCACAATGTGAAGCATTGTTAAAAAAGCTACACAAAGAAATGAGTTTGAAACAACTATTAAAAATAAACAGCATTATCGACTGGTGAGGTTTCCAGCTGTTTGGTTATTTTAGCATAACTATACTGATCAGTAGTCATTACCAAGGTGCTATGAAAATAAATTCTAAAAACAATAAACCATGCCAGAAATGCAGCTATAAACATTCTTGTGTACTTGAAAGCATCTTAGCCTTGGCTTACAAAAAAATGCGGTAGTATTTAAACACGATGCAATTAAAATTCAGCATGTGCCAAGATAAAAGGACTTCGTGAATATGGACACTTAACTGATCATGGCTTTTACCTTAGAGGTGGGCAGAGGCAATATAAACACTTCTTTTATTACTGAATGTACATATTGAATGTAGAAGACATATTTTACTATGATTGTAGCTTTACTTATCAGAACTATTAGAGAGCTAAAATCTAAAAAACAAAACAATACACCAGGGAGGTACTCTCAGCTCAGATAAAAGTTAATGGCACTAAGAAATATTAGATAAACTAATAATCTGCCACGCTGGAAGTGTTTAGAGATAAGTACTATGATAGATCAGGTCAGGCATCTCTGTTCTTTGCAAGAAATGAGTTAACAGCCATTAAAGGAAGTGAATTTTACCATACTTAAAGTTTGGTAGGTCTTCTTGATCCCCAAAGCACTTACCTGTTAGAGGTTATGCCCTACAAATTAGGGTAAATAGAAATAAAAAATTATAGCATACAAATTCACCTCAGTCTTGTCACAGTGTAAAAACCTGACACCAAGGGAACAGCAAAACCATAGGCAATCGTTTTCAGCTTCGCTGTGGTTTCTCAATTTCAAATCAAGACAAGACAGTATCTTTGTATACATTTACCACTCACTCCCAGAGACCTACAAGTGTGTTTAAAAGTATGGACTCCTTCTTTGAGATTATCTCAGATAACTTACCCTGAATTTGATGCTATGACAGGAAATCGCATAGCCCCCAAGAGAAGAAAGATTACAGCATTTTTTACAGGGAGATTATCTGGAGTTGGTTCACAGAAGTTGATGGAAAAGCTATTTAGCCATCAGAGAGGCAGATGCCCTTCGATTGCTTTGACAAGCTGAATGCATCATCTCAGCAATACTCTGCAGGCCTGAAAGATGAATCGGGTTTATAAACACTTTGCTAGATGAAATCATCTTTGTTACCTGCTTGAAACAGACCCTTACAGTCTGCAAGGCAGTCTTCACGAGAGAATAAAGTAACCAGTTCTGAGTAAATCCCTTTTGCTTCTAAACAATAAAGTAACACAGGAGCTGGAGAAAACAAAACCAGTGTTTTAGGAAACAGACTGGTGAGAGGCCTCCTTGTATTGCTAAACAGAATACTTTGTAGCCAAAAGTGGTACTTCAAATTGCTACAAAGTTATTAATTGCAACTTACTGAAAGATGACCCCAAAGTTCCCCTAAGTTTTAGCTACTCTGTTTTATACTGGGGGTTGATTTTTTCTGACCATCACACACTTGCTATAAAGTCCACACATGGAATTTTCCTCCATTTTTTACTCTTTTTTAAAAAAACTAAATTCTTCATTTAACATACATATGCTTTACAAACTGGGATCCCTCTTAGCCAGCAGCTGAATGAACTTAAATTATGTAAACTGCAGCAAGACCTTATGGTGCATTGGCTAATGTGCTGTAACTCTGCATTCGAGAATCTTTTTACATAACAGCAAATGCACAAAACCAAGACACTTTACACAATTCTTGGCCAAACTACAGCTGTTCTACACTGGCTCTGTTCTTTTACAAACAGGGGCATTTATGCTGGGACATGCTCATTTCTGTCAGCAAGGGTGACACGGATCCTGCAGAGGGGAAGGTTTATTTCTGAATTTGTTTGCCTGCTTTTTTTCCCCCACTTACTGAATAATCAGCACATTGCTCTAGAACAAAGCCTTAATGCTACATAGCAAACAAAGGGTGGAAAGAAAAAAAAAGAGCCCTCTGCTAACATAACAAGATGAGTGACAAATAAGCTTTTCAATTCTCATAGAAGAGGGGGGGGGGGGAAATTAGGGAATTTGTTTTGTTTGTTTCATGGCTGGCAGCTTCCATTTATTATACAGACTGCTCTGAAGAAATGCTACCCACTGGCAACAAATGTTTTCTTTAGAGGTAAAAGGTATTAAGATGTCTATCGTTACAGATTTATAATTAGTTGTGAGAATATTGAATAATGATTTAGTCATCATTCTAGTCAAAATTTACTCATGTTTACTAACTCCTCAACTCAAGAGGCAACGATCTTTAGATGTCAACTGTATCACATATTCCTCCATGTAATTCTCACTATATTTATCAATGGAATTTCCTCTTTATTGTTTCCTTGTAAGACAGTATTTTCAGTCACTTGCATTGTTGTCACACAAATTACTTGGGCTAACCTCTTGCTAGGTGAAAATAGGACTGGATTTTTCTTCCTGAAAAGCTTGAGCTTTTTTCAAAGCTTGAGTATTTTCATTCTTGGGAATGAAGATTAAAGAAGGAGACAGGAGTATTCAAGACTAAAACGAACAAATTAATAAACCCAGGTCACTTTTTGTTTCTGATGCTCTAAGAGTCCTCATTGTTCCAGAGCAAAAATCCATCACAGAAGCAGTATTCATCACATCACAAGTCTTTCCTGATCTTGCTGCTTCTCTGACAACCTGCCTAACATCCACTGAGGTACTGGCATCTCAAACAAGCATGGCTTGCATATGCACAAATTCAGAAACTTCAGATTATACCTGTCCAGCATGCAGAAGGAAGAGTTCTTCAAAAGCATTAAACCCCATTCAAGTCTGAATTCACGCACAAAAATGAATAAAGGGATGGGACTACTATAATGGTGAAAGTAAAATAACTTCTTAACTGACTTTCTATGCAATGTAAGAGGCAGCAATGAAAAGTCAAGAGCATATTAGACCTGCCAAAAAAAAAAAAGGTACTTTGGCTGCCACAGTTATAAAAGCTTTTTCTAATTATAAAGATACAGGTCAAATTCAATGTACACTGAGTGTTCTCAGTTCTCTCAAGGAAGAGTGTGTCTTTTTTCTTACTATTAGCATAGTATCAATTAATACAAATGTTAAGTATTTCATATTTATCTCAGACAGTAAATGGCACATAATGTTTCCATTCTTGTCAAAGCCTAGGACAAGATCCTCAAAGGAACAAAATACCTATTCATTAAAGACCAAGTAGTACAATAAGAAGAATTCTTCTGACCTTTTCCTGTATTCAAGAAAAAATAAATCTAGCACTGTAATGCTAATTCACTTAGCTGTATGTATTACAAATATTTAAAAGACTGTGTTTGCATTTTATACTAACAATATAAGGGCACAGCACTGGCACCATTCATCTGCCATTTTCAAAACAGTTTGGGTTTTTTTATACAAACAACAGGTATTAACTGTCTTTTTTGTTTGAAATCCTCCAGATCTACAGAATTCAGCAAACTTACCTAGAGCTGTGAGTACTGAGGTCCCCAAGAGTCATCATCTTTAAAACTAATAAACCAAAGTAAGTGGGAAAAGTTTAGGCTGCTGATGTGTGAACTAATAAGAAACGTCTCTTCTCAACCTAAGTATCATTTATCTTTCTTAAATATTGTGGCAGTGTCTCAGACTTAAAGCCTCAGTTCTGTGCTTTGCTAAATCAAAGGCATGATGACTCCATAAAGGTTATTGTTTTTGGCAATAACTGTTTAATAGCAGAATTACTCTTTTTTGCTCCTTGCAGCTTGCCTGAAGTAAAATATTTCCATCTTGATTTAGCTCACCTCAAATCACAACTTGTTTCATCCCTATAGTATGATTTCTGCCAAGATAATAAATTGTAACAGCTTTTCATATCAAAAGAATGAATGAAATGCAAAAGAACAGTCAGAATGATACAGTTCTATTTATACCTAGCACAATTTAAACTTTTCGCAGCTATATGAATCTCGAAGTGTTATACTTCATTTAAAACAAACCCAACAACCCCCACATTATACAGATTAAAAAAATCAATCTAATCTCTGAAAAATTATTTCTCTGACTGCAAGTTACTAAACATATGCATAGCACTGGCTAAGTGCTGTGACTACTTAAAATAATCCACATCATTTTATACTCCTATTTCAAACTTGTTAGTTCGTGGGGTTTTATTCTGTGAGTGAAGGAAAGTATTGGGAAAAGGAAAATAAGGGAAACAAACATCTTTGTTTCTGTTGTCATCGTTAGTTATTATATAAGTGTATGTATCCTTGGCAAGAAAGATTTCATTAAGTGTTCAGTTAAAAAGGCATTCCCCTCACTACTTTTAATGAAAGCAGACTTCCTCCTACAGAGTCACAGCACCACGACAACAACCATCAAAAAAAAAAAAATTCAAGCTGCTCCTGACTGCAATTATGTTCCCAATGGTGGCTGTGATTAGAAATCAGAATTCAAAAATTCAAAGTCAAAATTGATTTTCAACTGAATTCAATTGCACTGCTATTTTTTTATTATTATTTTTAAGATACTGAGAAATGCAAATGCATAAAAATACAAATGAGGACATTCATGATTCTGCATGGTGGCTTTTAGAATGTAACTTAAGTTTAATGCAATGCTGCATTAGCAAGCTTTGTAAGTATCATACACGTAGTGTACTACGGAAGTTAAAGATATTAAGGCAGAATGACCTAAAAAGTATTACATTCTTTGACTTCATCTTCCCCTTCTCTCCTTGTTATTCACATATTCTACAATTCATAACTACAAAGAGAGGGACAGAGGTATTTTCACAGACTAAAACTTGGATGTTCCTGTATACAAGGTACAGGACAGGATTTTCAGATAATTTTTGTTTTTTAATGAATGCCCCGGTAACAGCTACTGCACCTACTAGCAAATGGCTCTAATAGTCAATTTCTGCTTCACAGTTTTTTCAAAACTGAGCAAATTTGGAAAAAGTACCAAAATTCCAGAAGAAGAAAGGAGGAAAGAGACAGATAACAGAAAAACTACCCAAATTTGTTTAATTTATTGCCTTACTAAAACTGAAGAAATTTGAGTAGAAAATAAGAAATAGTAAAAGATGAATGTTCAGTTAATACTTCCACTAAATTTTCCAGCTTTGCAAGGTGGGGCAGAGGGTGGGGGGGAAGAACCAGAAGGGCTACAGAGATATCTCAGAATAGGATTCTTCACCTACATTAAAAAAAGTCTCACAGAGTAAGGAACATAAATCGTTGTTCTCTTCTAAGCTAGCTCAAAACTTGGGTTTTACTACGAATCCAAAATCAACCACAGCATACACAGTTTTCATGGAATTTATCTTTTAACTCTAGGAAAAGAGTTCATAGTTTCACAAAACTGTAGGGGAAAGAAAAGTTCATTTTTCAGAATTTTAACAAAAAGCCAAGTTACGTTCACTAAGTTTTTCATATTAGGCTTAAAGGTTCACTTAGGGACAAAAATGAAAGATGAGGTGCGTTTAAACAAAGTCATATACCTTACAAGAGCTAATGAATTCCAGATCATTTGTCTATGTCTTCCTTTGCTTCCAAGACCACACGCCATTGGCTGATTTGAAAGTTTTTGTTTCCTTTTTATCCCTTCACTCATTGTGTCATCCATCATTCTGCTACTGGACAACACTAAGCCTTACACTTTTTAACAAACTTAATAGATTTAAACTCACCCCTCATTGCTTGCTTACCTGTGCTCCTAGAACACCTCTGTAAAACTGCCAGGATGGGGAAAAGAAGCAGGAGGCAGAATCAGTCTTTACCTCCTCTCTGAAGGTGTTTCTGGAGCACTGCTGTGCTCCCATCTTGCATTTGAACCAGTCCAGCTTCAAATCAAACAGTTATCTGTTTCTGCTGAACCCGTTCTTTGCTTTTATCTATTTGCCTTTTTTTTGTTGTTTGTTTGGGTTTAGGTTTTTTTGTTAGCAAATGTTGCAAAATGAAGGATGCTACACCTTCCCATTCTTTATCATTTTGGTTTTTTCCAATGCCACCACCTCTTCTCTTGCTACCATTTTAGAGAATTTCTGATTGAGTGTACATTGAAAGCAAAAGGACTACTAATCTCAATACCTCTTTGCTCACCTGTTGATATTTTTGCAGCCACAACTTTGCAATTCACTGCTCACTCCATCTACTGTGATTCAGCCTGTAGTCAAAGAAACTACTTCATTTTTCTGCCTCCCAGCTTGTCTTTGAGAGATATTCCAGAAGAATGCACTCAGCTGCACAGAGCCTGACAATAAAACTTATGACCTCTCAATGTCAAATGCTATTTTTAGCACTGTACATTCTACCTTTGCTTAATATAATACCTCTTATTCCAAGAAAGAATCACATAAATTTGTAACATTATTACAAAACTATTTAATTGTATGCATGTATATTTTTTGCTACTGACCAAACTTGAAAGAACTTTAATGGCATAGGGCCACAAAAACATAAAATAAAGTGTAAGTTATCATCTACATGAAAATGTATCTTCCCTTTAAATCCTTTTCATAAGAACACTGCAAGTGCCATTAATCTTGATTTTTATATGTCATTTAATAGCAAAGACACTTTAGCAGGAGGTTGGAGATTGAAGCACCTTGCACTCCACACCAGCCATTCACCCAGCTTCCACCACCTTCTCTCATTAGTACCTGAACCGCGCTTTGAATCAGTGTGCATGAAAAATAAAAAAGAAAAAAAAAGAGAAAAGAGCACTGAAAACAGAAAGGCAAGTAGGTAAGTGACTTGGAAAACCAAAAAGGCCAAGGGCATTGAAAAGAGAAGCTGACAACTAAACAGTCACAGGAAGTAATGTGTCAGAGGGAAGAACAGTCCAGTGAACTGGAAACAGGTAAAAGTCTACACTAAAGCTGTGTGATCAAGCAGGAGCTCCACTGAATGCCATTTCACTTTACAGGTTTTGTTTGCCTTACAAATCTTAAATGAAAGAAGAAGAACCAGGACTCTGATATGAGCAGAACACCTGACTACTGCAAATATCAGCCTACACTGTCTATCTCTTTATACGCAGAAGGAGCTGATTAACCTGTGCAAATGATAAGCCTGCTTTGCAGGCTTGGGGGAATAAGGAAATAACCAGAAACTGCTTTAGTAACAGTATTGGCCTTTCAGGTAAAGCAAAGAACAGACAGGCAGGTGTTTGTACTATTTCTTTGCCAACTGTAATTCTTCATATTCAATCAAATGGCCACCTCCAAGCTCAATGAACATAACACTCCTTGCTCATACTTTTTAAGGTCTGTTCCCTTAGCAACTTACATGGCCAATCTAAAATCGGTACCTTGACTGCCTCATTATCAATGGATATTCCCTCTACCTCTCCAAAAAGCAGTTTATCCCAGCCTCCCTGAAGAACTCCATGGACATGCTTCTGTTTAGGTCTCTAGACAAGTAGCATGGACAAGGCAGTTACATTTTAGTATGTTAATGTGGTGCAGAATAATCCCATACTTTGCTTTCACCTATGAAGGGGAATTGGAAAAAAAAACAAATCCAGACCCCAAACCCCAGACACCTGTAGAACAGAAACTACTGGAACAAAAAACAAACAAAAAACACCATTTAACTTTGCTCTGTCCTCAGCAGCTTCTTGCTCTGCTCTCTGGCTTAACTGACCACACTTAGTGATTTGTTCAGTATGTCCAACACAGGCAGCCCCATTCACACAGCGCCTGGGAACAGGTCATCTCCACACACACACACAAGCACTTTGGAGCTGTCAGATGATAATTCTGTTCTTAGATGTATGCTATGCTTTACAATGTCTTGAAAGGATAAGTAAGCATGCTGATGCTTCATGGCTACCACAAATACATTTGTGGTTCTCAGATGACCAACTAACACTCTAGTTGTACTTATACTGCGGGTGGGAGCTTTCCAGCCAACATCAGCATCAATGCAGACAGAAGATGAGTTACAAACACAACCAAAAGTTGTTCATGAAGAAGTTAATCTTTACGACAACAGACTTGTATTTTTCTTTCAACTTAACTGAGACATCTTAATGCCCTGATAAAAGGATAGGCAATCTTTACAAATACATTCATTCAGGAGCCTTAATTATGCTAAGTAAATGGATAAAGCAGCAAATGAATTATACTGTTGGATAAATGAATTATATTGAGTAAATGGCTTATAATGAATAAGTTTTTTGAAGTGGTTAAATGAATTACAGCTAGGAACTACAGAGAGTGATTAAATGAATTGTTTCTATTTCTACCAGTACCAGTATTTTGCTTTCCATCATGTACTGAAGGTTTGATTTAAAATAAATATTTCTAATACCTCTTGCATTTAATCTATATTACGTAGTCCATGAACATAGTTATACAGTCACATTGTTCTTTCAATCAGTTCTGTGTATCCCTAAGGGAACAGAAAAACTGTGGGACTTGAATAGACACCAGGCTCAGATAATAGCAAGACAATATTTTGTAGCAGATTCTGAAATTAAAAACGCGAAATGCTTTCTTAGTTGCATATCATTATAACAAGTTTAACCGTGCCTGTGTATCTTGAGTTCTCAAATATATTTTGATATTTGCCACATGATTCAGATGCCCCACAGCTACTCATTTAAATTAATATGCAATATGAAATGTTTCATATAGGTCTCAAATGTTTTCACTTCACCTAACAAACTGAATGTCAGATAGCTAGGAAAAAAGTGACAAAAACGTACCATTACAGAAACTCCAAATGCCATATCCATCCATTTTGATACCTGTTATCAAAAATGTCTAGAGAAAGCAACAGTCACTGTGTTAAAGTGTCCAGTGTACCACATCTAAGGAAAACTTCCATGCATTAAACCTGCTTAAGCAGTGGCTAGAGAGGAATGACTTTGCTTCTGCAGTTCTGCCCTTTGTTATAGCACAAGTTAAATTTTGAAATGTCTACTATAAACGTATAAGGTAAATTCAGAGGAGAGTTTGTAGTGTCAAACACTATATTAATACAGTTTAAAAAAAAATAAATCTCAATCCCAGTCAAATACTGACCAGCTGTAACTCCTACATCCTTTTACTTAAGGAAATGAAATTCATGACTCCACTTGTAATCCTTACTAGGAACTCACTTACCATAACTCAAACTGTGGGGCCAAACTAAAACCACATGACAACAAAAATAAAAACATTTAAGTTGCACTAGTGCTGTTTGTTCCAACTCCCATATTCTTCCAGTTTTTCTGTCTCTAACAAGGTATGAAATATACCAATTAAGATTTCATTTTGGCTGCATATTACACAAGCTAAGAAATAGCTAAGAATGCTGGACTACAAAAGTTTATGAAAGTAAGTAACAGCAGACCATATTGAATTATACAGGCAGAGGCAGATACTGGGCAGACAAACAGCACTGATGTGACTGTCACTTAAGTGCAATACGTTTGCTGAAAATGCAAGGTGGTAGACAGTGTATCTTTTTCCATATGAATGCTATTTCTAGACCATACTCATTTTCCAGTTTGCATTGATGTTCTTTTAAAAAGTCACCTTTAAAAGGCTGGTCAAGAGACCAGTCCACAGGAAACATGGTTTTATTCTGAGTTCTACTTTTCTGCATGTCTTACTTGAGTACTTTATCAGATTGAAATAAGCTAAAAAGTAATCAAAAATTACATGTCTGTAAACCGTGAGATCACACGATAAAACAAACCTTCAAGCTCCGAACACGCTTTAGCTAATTCACTAAACCACAGTACCAACTTCTCTTGGAAAATAAGGATTTAAAACGTTCATACATATAAAAGCACAGATCTGCCTGGTTACAAAGTAGCTAATTTTAAAGCAATTCAGCTACTGCTGCTGTCAGTGTATACATGCCTGCTACTGTCTCTTTTTTTTTTTTTCCTGGAACAGAAGGAGAGGGCACATTTTATGGCACTGAGAACACCCCCTAGCCCTCCACATTCCATCCTTCAGCCAGTGCTCACACAGCACTGCTATTCTATCTCTGTGATGTGGATACAGCAGAACTATAGGTGATTCAAAAATAGTCTATAAAAGGATGCTTAAAAGGCATAGTGCAACTTCCCTGTGAAAGATTAGCTTTGTTCACTTTCCAGGAGAGGCCAATACACATCAGCTTAGTAAAAGCATACAAAATAGCAAACAACATAGTTAACAGAACAGACGATCTATGTTCACCTTTCCTTACAATAAAAGGACACAAAGATATTCAGTTAAACAAAAATAAAGGAAGATTTTAATCACACGTGCACATTACTGGCATTTGAATACTATTGTATGTATGTTCATAAATCATGATCTCAAGGGTAATGCACAACAGCCCTGCTAGAGTCCAATTCTTTGGGTTCAACATTTTACCACTTTGTGCAGACTGGTTTTGATCCCCAGAGTAATTTCTCCCCAGAAGTAAATTAATTGTGTCTCTGGCAGTCTTAGGTGTGAGTAGTTTCTGGATGAACTTTATTGATCTTTCTAACATATATACACTTTTACAACCTCCATCAGAAAAGCTCAAGAAGTTGAGGCTTGGCACCCCAGCACAGACATAAGCACATTTATTGTACTAATGAAATAAATCAGAGCAGAGACATCTAGTTCAAGGTGGTTGATTACCTAGCACAAACTGACATACCTCTCTCAAAACCATGGTACTACATTGATTCTCAAAGGGCAAGCCTGCAGATCTCTTTCTCAAGTCAGAGTATACTACCTTTTTCATTCTCTTCAGAACAAACACACTATCCACATATAGATAGGCAAATATCTATCTACAAAGCTTTTGGCTTCATGACAGAAGTTGAGTGAATAAGGCAGTATACTCAGTTTAAAAATAATATAATAGAAAAGCAGTAAGTGCACACAATTTTGTTGCATATTCCAAAGTTTCCAAGGAAAACTTGAACATATTTCAAATATTGTATTTTGAAGAAACTAAACTGTAAAACTAAAGGCTTGAGTAAGAAAAATACCATAATCAACTCCATGCAAAAGCAGCCCTAAAAAATGCAAATTCTGCCTAGGGAAAAGCAAAAGCAATGACTAACTACTGTGACTCTCATACCTGTGCCATGCACACCTTCAAACTGAACATGTGCCATTCAAATACAAGGTGAAAATCACCAGTGTTACCTGGTACTATATGCATGCCTGAGTCAAGAACCTCACATCTGAAGGTAGATAATAAATGGCACTTTTGATTACCAAAAGTAATCAAAAGCTTCATTTTGGATACTTTTCCTGGAGGCACTTTCACATTAACCACACACAAAAGCACCGGCATAGCAGCAGGAAGAAGCAAGCAGAGAAATCTCTAGAGGAACCCAGCTCTTTTCAAACTTCCAACACCACTTTTTTGAGCAATCTATATATTGAGATTTCCATGAGGCTTTTTACTGCAACAAGAATACCAGATGAATTACATGAACTCCCACTGAGAGCAAGTGGGGATTCCCTAGCAACACTGGCACCCTTACTTTGTGAATGCAGTCAAATCCTCTGTATTTTGTAGTGAAGAAGTCAGTGACTGCACTTCACAAACTTTCTCATTCAGTTGATTAAGTTATCAAACACACACAGTTACTCTCACAAAACAGACAACATGAAAGAATTTTCCTTCTCCCTCTTACAAGTATTTTCCCCAAACCTGTATCCCTCCAGGCATTACATATATTAAAACACTGTCTCACTTTCAAATCTGTGATCTCCACTTGTAGCCCCTGACATTTACATGGTTACTACCACTGAAAACAAGATACAAATTCTTTTCATTTCGGACAATGAGGAGGTATTCATCTACCATGTGCCAATCCTCTTTTACAAAGAAGCTGGCAGAGAAAAGAATGGCTAAAAGTGATTAATACCTACCTGTCAGCAATGTGCTCTGCCTACACCGGCTGTAATTCTGAGTTCCTAAATATACCATACAAACCCACATTTGAACCACTTAGCTATTATGCTATCACTGCATCAACCACACAGATGGCAAAAAGGGTTTTTAAGTTGACTGCCAACAGACTGCTTAAAGTGCATGAACAGTGGTGGAAAAATCCTAATGACTCTACACAGATTGGCATGAGAAATGCACCAGACTGACAACTTTGCAGACTTAGTCCACAAAACAGTGAGAGCAACAGCTGTGCCATCTTCTCCACACTGCCCCAGCACTGTATTTCACTGCCGACCTGGAGAGACCACCACTAGAAGCAAAGAAACATTTCAGTTATTTTGGCATCTCTGATGAGGCTGCTAGCAAGGGTGCCAATTAGTGCCAGGTTTCATCATATTTGTAAAGTGGAAATGTGTTTACTCAGAACTGGGCTGAGACTACCAAATTAATTTTACACAGAGTGCTTAGCCACCAGGTGGTAACAACTTGCAGCTACTAACGATTTGGCTGGACTTGAATCCTAGAGGTAGAAAGCGAAAGGCTGTCTGTCCCACTGCTGGTCCCTTGACATATTCTGACCTCTACTAAAATTTTAAAATGAGGAAGGAAAGCTGTACAGCTTTTAGGCACACCAGGACACAAGGAAGATACCAGCTCTAATGTTACTTATCTTTTCAAGCCAACTTAGGACTGCACACAATACCACATTTAAGAGGACTTCTGTAAACACTTTACCATCTTAGAGCCGACATAAAATCACTTATTTGTGTAGATCACAAAGACCATCTTCTGCCAGTCACCAATGATATTTATTGCTGTAAGACACAGCATGCATTATACACTTTGCACTGTTTCAGTATTAGGAAAAACTGCCAGACTAATGCTTCCTACCCAAGGCCATGAGAGGTCCATTAGGTTTTATTACACAATAAAAATATTTCCAAATGTCTCACATCACAAATGTGCAAATAGCACAGAGGCATACTTAAAAGAATATTTATTCATCTTACAGTTGAGAGTTCTGCCCAAAATTTAAGGGAACAACTACCACTACAACTATTCTTATATTTGTAGTACAAGCATTAGTAATTTGAAAAAATGAGGCATAATAACATCTGTGGATTAAAACCAAGTCAAAATTCTTATTAACCTTTGCAGTTGAGGGATTCTCCTTTACTGCAAGAAAACAATCTAACTTCTCGTAAATAACTCCAGCAATGCTGTATCTTGTAACACCCTGAAACATCAGGCCACCAGAAATATGTATTAGGCACTACAAAACTTCATGATACTTTATTTAACAAGGCATCCTTTCTGGTCAGGCTCTTCTTCACAGTAAGCCTTTTTGTGTGCTATTCAAGTTTTTTTTCTGACAAGGATTTTCAAATCACTTTCAATACAACTAGGAACCAAGGTAAAGTACTTCAGCTCACATTAGAAGAGGGATTAGTATAACAATTTGTTCAGCTGAAGTGTAATGAACTACATTTTGGCATCTGAAACTTGTAGACCTACTCTTCCTTAAAATATGCCTTGTGAAGCTCTACAGGCAGATACCATCTTCCAATTTTCATAAGGTTAAAAAAAAAAAATAAATGGTCCTGTGCTACGTTTCAGCTAACTACCCAGCAACATTGCAAACATGCTTAAATCTTAGCTCAGCTGCCTCACCTAGGGCCAGGCCAGATAAAGATAGCAGTCTTTCTGTGGTTTTTAACTTGTGGTAGCGTATTTCACACTTAAAAAAAAAAAAAAAAACAAGATAGCCACAATGTCCTCTATCTTCTAAAACTAATTTCAGAATCAGTTTGAGTTTGGAGAGGAGTTCAGGGTTTTTACTCTCTCCCCTCAGTCTTCTAAGTGGGTCACTACAGGAGGGTTTTCTGGAGGCTAACAATGTCCAGAGACCAAGTCAAACTCTTGTCTCTCCTAGGAGGGACATTCACAACAGCTTTAACTTCATGCAGATCCTCTGGTGTCAAGCAAGTCTTGGGCTCACCCTGCAGCTCTTCCATCAGCTGTCAGTGAGAAGAGAAGAGGTACTTCTGTGTACTTCTATGTGCAAGAATGTCTCTCACTGTTATTGCCCTCTTATTCATTACCACATCAGATAAAAGCTTATCTAAGTGCAAATTATGCCTACCAAATTACACCTAATTGTTGGTATTTGGTACACAAGGCAATTCAAAATAACTATGGTTCTTAAAATTGTTGATTCTTCAGTTGTATGAATGATAAAGCTTTCTGTCCTACCATCACACCTTCTTTTCCTTGGTACTGAGATCAAGACTCTGACCTTCTCTGTACTGCTGTATTTGTAAGTACTATAATCCTTTTTCCCTTTTATTTTTTTTTTCAGTGGTGTAACCAGATGTGAACACACTCCTCCAAATGGGCTGTGGCTGGCATAAGTCTGTAATCTCAGCATGACTCCCTGCAATTTGCACTCATCAACTTCTACTTTTCATTTGACATCTGAGCATTGTGCTCACTTTCTATTCATTACATTTGTTTGTTTTGAATTTGACACTTCTCAACAGTAACTCCACACTCATCTAAAGCAAAACAAAAACTTGAGAGCAGCATTGAAATTATGTTCTTTTACCCTCTGCAGTATTAATTTTTCATAGGAGCTTAAAAACTATGCCCTTAAGTGTAAAACTTGAAGCAGCATGTGAGTCAAGTCATCTAGATTCCAAAAACTACCTTAGTCTTTGCAAAACATACAAAACAGGAAACATACTTCCTGACTAAATACTATTTGCTTATCTCTTCTGTTTTGTACTATCATTAAGAAAGTTGTATGGTAAAATGATCTTTACATCATCTCCTAGAGAGATCAGTATGATCCAGATGTGCTATAGCAAGTCCACAGAACAGCCAGTTTGGAACAAAGGCCCCCTCTCCAGAGAGTCCTGACTGTTACTGTCAGGAGTGGCCGACATGATTTGTGTATCACAACAGCTCAGCTGGCTCCCTCAGGGCTGCAGGATGCCTCATGTCAATGCACCATCACTCCCAACTTCCTTCCACAGACTAAACTGCCTACGTGACAGTGGTGGTGAATCCAGTGAAGTGAACATGGCTGGTGTTCAACCTTCTACATGAACAAAAATGGGGGGTTGAGATACGTTCCCATGCAACAACTAAAGTATTTTTTCTAGATTGATCATAGATGCATTTATTATTCTTTTCACTCACAAAATATTTCAGGTCAAGCAACTTACTAAAAAGTAGATTTTTAACCTGTTCACTCATCTTTGCCACAATTTTACCCATTTTCAACATTATCATATTTGCGGATACACAAAGATTCACTCCCCTTCTAATCTGTTTTCAGCATTGAAGCACTGTTACTGTATCACTGCTAAGCTTCCTTCTTACTTCGTTTATGCTTATGATACTTTCCCAGTAAGCCTCCTAAATACAGCAAAGCCTACATCTTTTCTTCTAATAAACCATCTCTCCTGCTATAAAGTCCACATGCCTCTCAGTGGTTCTATATGTTCATAGAAGTCCCCATCCCTGGAGGGATTTCAGAGCCGTGTAGATGAGGTGCTGAGGGACACAGTGTAGTGGTGACTTGGCAGTGCTGGGTTAATAGCTGGACTTGATGATCTCTTAAAGATTTTTCCAACCAAAGCTATTCTAGAATTCTAAGTAATTGCACACTGGTGCAAGACAGAACATCACTATGTATTATTCTGTTCTATTTCTTATTAATCATTCCCAAAACAAGTACTTGAGCTATGCATTAGTGTTAGAAAAGTTACAGCACTGAATAACCAGAAAAAAATCATTCTCTTCCTGTGAGGAAATTGCAGACAGTATTACACGAACAGCTCTGCCCCATATCCTGGTTATTAAAGGCTAGCACTTCTAAAAAGCTGCATTATGGATACCAAAAGACCTACTTTTTATTAAAAACTTGACAAAATAAGCTTGCTAACAATATGCCTTCATTAGAGGTTAAAATAAAACATACTATTTTCACTTTTTAATATGCTTTACAAGGTTTTATCTATGACCAAGAGATGAAGAGGTTTTTTTCAAATGACAGTAGCAATTCTTACACCCTTGACTACAGAAGCTGGAGCCCAGTGAAAAACTATAATATGATGTGATTAAATCCTCAAAAGCCACAGCACTATTACTACAATATTCTGAGCCTGAAAAGCCTGATCTATTCCTAACAGAAGTCCTCCTCTTCCTATTACTGGAAGACTATAACAGGAAGATGACTCCTAAATCAAGCCTTGCTAGAGGATCTAAAGATGCACTTAGGCTTTGTTGTTTCTGCCACAGACTAGAACTAATTCTCAGGTAAAACAGTTTGTCTTCCTTAACTCTGACTGACTTTATGACATTAAAATCAACTTTGTATGGGTTTCACAGCAGAGCTAACAGGAAGCCAGGCAGAATAAAATTCTCATGTCCTTTTTTTAAGAAGTAGCCAAAGTATGTGGGTTGTGTACTAGGAGGCTGGTGTTCTTAAAAAGGCACTGGCTTCCTTTCAGGTTAAACTTTTGTCCCTTATTTTAGGGAATGAGAGGGATGCCCAGAAAGTGTAAAACATATGTATGGCTTTTCATATTTTTACCTAGGCACAGTAAACAATACAGTCCCTCAGACCTCCAAGACCTCCAGAGGTTTTGATACAAAATACACGAAGCTATTTTCTGAACCTCTCAATGCTTTAGCGGTGCGGGGTTCAAAAGACCCACTTGTGCCAATAGCTCTCTCTCACTGGCTTTGAAGTCCTTCAAAGCTATGTTGATGTCCAAGTATTAACTAGTGTAAGTAACAATTAGATCATGCACACAATTGCTGAATTACCCACTTGCTAATGAGCTTTGCTAAAGCCCAGCACCTGAATGTCATGATCCTGCAGTTACCTTTGCAGTACAGCAGCATATAATACAGAATGAGAAAAATGCTCTAACCATTATTCCATGACATAATTTCAAATGTATCCCTTCTGCTTTGAGAAAAAAAATCCACAGTCCTCCAAGAACATGATCCTTCTTAACAACTTCCAGTCATTTCATGTAACTGGAGTTGCCTGACAAACTCTAAATGTCTAAAACAATGTTAAGACTCTCCTACATTCCAGGGTATGCTGTGCACACATCAGGATATTTCTACTGCCAAGTAACTTCAAGATACAGTATTATTCCAAAATTCTAGTATCTTAATTGTTTATAATGCATTAAATAGAAGGAGACAAAGTTTCCATACAAATAAACTGTTCCGAAAACAGTTTCTTTTCCCCATGTAAGAGCCTCCTGATTGTTGGGGTTTTTCTTTTTTTTCTGCCTCCTACTTTTTTGGAGAGGAATCCCTCACTTTTTGTTGGGAGGCATCTATGCTCACTGGATAGAAAATACTACGGACTAGTACTTTTCTTTATTAACTGTCTCATTCTTTTCAATATCAGTGTTTAGAGAATACAATGCTATATAACATCAGCAAGAGAGTGGTTGTTTGGTGAATTGGACAGAATGTACATTTTTGTTCATCCTGAAAATCAGAAACTGTGCATCTGGACTACTGAGAGCATACATCACTACTTAAAATGAGTAATAGGCTCTCCCTTCAGAAGACAGGATAAAATACTGACCAAGGGAACTGGAGAATAATACTTAGATCTGAGTGTAGTACTGAGGATTAATATATCTCTGGCGTTACAGAGGATGAAGCACACAACCAATTGAGCACACTGGGCTGCCTCTAACTCCTGCTTAATAGTGCATCTCTACCTTATTCTGAAACAGAGAATGCCCTGTGCCATGGAGTTTCAAAACATATGCATGCATACTCCCAACAGCTCCACAGCACTTAACTCCTCCCTGGCTTGAGAAAAGATGGAAACCAAACACAGCATTACATCAGAGTCTGCAAGTGCCAATACTATACAGGAAGAGTAAGGGATTAGGGCTAATGGGGAATGGACTTTTGTTTTAATTTTTTTATTTTTTTAAACCATCAGCTAACAAGTTGCCACAGTGCTAATTTTGTGATTCACAGAGACATATGAAATTCATGACAGGTAAACTGAAAGGCTCTTTTCTGCCTATGGGTTGAGACTCAGTAGGCATATACTATAAATCACAGGTTGCTTGTGGAATTTGAATAAATTTCCAATAGTAGGCTGGTGTTAGACATTTCAGAACTGACTACAAACACAGAAATACATTCTGATATTTACTTAGGGCCTTCTAAACATAGCAATAATACAGCTGAGAGAAAAATTGAGCCACAATTCCTACATATTCTATGATACCTATGTAAGAATACACAATACAGAAAATCTTCTCATACAAGATTTCCACTGGTCTAACTCCATGCCATGGCATGACTTCTCTTCCATATTCTCTCTGGCTGCCTCCTGCTGGCTAGAACTTGCACCCTGAGAATGTAAACCTGCATTTACTAAAATATCAGGAAACAAATGATACCCTTTGACAACAGAAGAGGCTGGAAAGCTTTCCTCACCTAAAAAACTAATCAACAGCCAATACTCCACAAAATAGTAAAGAGCATCAACCTCCTTCTGAAGCAAAGTACAGACTGTCATAACATTTGTAAATCAAGCCACATATAAGCTTTTTAAAAATTTATCTAGAATAGCATAGTGAAGTAAGGTATGTTCAAGTATGATTCTCTAGAGATCAAAGGTTAAGTTCTTTAGCAGAATTTGTTGAATAATTGAAAATGGAAAGGTAAACTACTAACTTGAGTGAGATTCCAAACCTCCGTGAAGTATTTTGCATCTCTCAAATGATTCTCAGACTCTTTTTTTTTTTTTTTTTAGAGAAATAACTAAAACAAAGACCTAAATATTTAGGATAACTTCTTCCTGAAATATGAGTCTGCCAGCTTCCAAATTTTTTTACTGTCCTTCAAAATTCTTCAGACCTATCTACTGACATACAGAACAGCAGAGCAAGTTTACTGATGTAGAACCTCAGCTCCTTTTTCAATGAGTTTTTTGCTGGTTGGCTGAGATTAGCCCATCAATACCCTTATCTGTGATGCACAGTACGTTTCAAGGATGAAATAAATAGTTGGCTATAAACTCAATATTGTGTAAATTCTAATGTGTTTTTGAAAATTACGATTCCGGCTTTTTAGAATAGCACATGCAGTCAAGACAATATGTTAACGCTAATGCAATGTTTGTTTATACCAAACCTACGGTTAAACCACTGTTGCGTTTGTATGATGGTGCCATGGTGATACTACACAAAAATGAAGGCTCTGAGGTATCATTTTGACCTAGTCAGAAACCCCAGACCCAGACAGGAACAAACTAGGCATGTCTCTGTTTCACTTGCATCCTTCATTTATTACTCTAGTTTCATTCTAGTTTCAGTAGTTCCATTCTGCTTGCTGATACATCAGTGCTTAGAAGACACTAACTTACTAAGCAGAATAACTAGGTTTACAGACTTAGAGAGACTGGGCAAGTAACTTCCTGTACACAAAAAGACTTCAAGAAGAAATTAATGGATATCTCAATTCTAGTTAATAAGGTAGGTGAACTGTAGCTTATATATTCATATAAAACTTTTGTAGTCTAAATTCTTGGGCCAGTTTCTCTCTCTTTCATCATGACCTTAAGGTGTTTTCTATTCTAGCAGAGTGTCTAATGTTCTACAAATGGAAATCACACTCTGACACTTGCGCAGGATTCAAGGCTTTCTCTTTTTCCTCCACTCTGTCCCTTCCAGTGAGCAGGCCAGTGGTGGGTCAGAAAGACACAACCGAGACAGCTAAACCAGATCAACCAAAGGAATATTTCATGCCATATAATGTAATACTCAACAATAAAAACTAAGGGGAAGACAGTGTTGGGGAGATCGCCATTGCTCAGAGACTGGCTGGGCATCAGTCTGCTTGTAGGAGGTGGTGATTGCCTTTGCATCACTTTCAGGAATTTTTTCATTTGGTTGGTGCTCTTCTTTTTTCCTTCACTTGTTAAGCTATCTTTATCTTGACCCCACATTTTCTCAATTTTGCCCAATTCTCTCCCTCATGCTGTAGGGGTGACTGAGCAAGCGACTGGGTGACAGCTTAGCTGCTGACTGGGGTCAACCAAGCACAACCAACTATTCCCTAAGTCCTATTCCAGCTATTTTACTCCAATGAGTATGGTAAAGGAAGAAATAAGGAGGTTAATGTAGCACCAATAGCCCTGAATTTAGAGTCCAATTTTAATAAAATGCATTATTCAAATTAATGAGATTTAAGACAGTCATTTAAATTAAAGAACAGAAATGTAATAGCAGATGTTAACTGAGCTCTATTGCTGAAATGAATTTGTGTGAAAGAGATGAGATGTACAAGAGTAAAAGTGGGAACAGTAATTCATGGCACAGAAGTAACCTCTGACCTATTCAATACAGCTGCAGTAAGAAAGCAGACATTTTGCACATGCATAGACATGAGTGAAAAATATAAACACACCTGAAATTTTAATGAAGAGGAACATGTAAGAAAACATCTTTCTATAAAAGGTCACAAACCTAACAAGTTTCTCAAAGGGACTGGATATTTACAGGGATGGTAAAAACAGCAGGAGCTACTGTACTTGGTAAATATGCTTTTTGGGAGAGCACATCTAAAGGTGATAGTAGTTTCACACTGCCAGTGGTAGTCACATAATCACTGCTCTTGCAGAATACAGTCTAGATTGGAGGTAGGTAGCAGAAGCCATCCATGCTGCATTGATGACATTACTATTAAAGGCTAAAAAAAAAAAAAATAAATCATGCAAAGCCTGTTGGAGGTTTCTATTTTTAACTGAGTATGCTTATACTACATTATTATCAAGCCTTCTGGTCCCATGTGCCTCTAATAAAACCCTAGAAGTGAAGGTGGTCCTAATTGTCACTGTATTTCAGCCCAATCAACAACATGAAGTCAAATGCTACTAAAGCAAAAACTTACATAGCAACCAGGTCTTTCACTTGTGCGACTTCCTTGTTTTCAGTAGGATTTTCATTCAAATTATTAAGACTTTTTTAATAAGAAAAAAACAAATATGTGGGGGTGCTCGGACAGATCATCCCACAACTACTGATGAGTAGCAAGAAAGTACAGGTGTGTTGGGAGGGTAAACACGGAAACTCCACTGCTTCTTAACATTGATTTTGCCTCCTGTTGTAGTCACACAATAAAGAGTATACCATACCATTTAGGGAAAAAAAAATAAAAAAATTAAAGCTGACACTGTAAGGGGAAAGGACAGCTTTTCTGCCTTTCCTCTTGCACCACCAATCCACTCAACAGTGCAGCAGGTAGAACACAATCTACCTTGCCACAGTTCTTACCTAGAAAAGAGGAGCTTCTTGTTTTACATCTTTTTTCAAGTCTTTTAATGAAAACAGAGCAAACCCAGAAAAGCCACCATATGATCTCAGGGGAGGGAAGCATTACCTAAAAACAGAATTGCAAAAGCATGAAGAGGTGTTGGAGAGACAAAGTTACTGAATCGTCAATGAGAAGATGCTCCAAAAACCAAACTGACTGGGAAACTTTCCAGTTCATTAAGACACTAAGTTAAAAGCTACTAGGTAAAAGGGAAGGATGAAAAAAACCAAAAAGAATTGAATACATTTGGCAGGGAGAATAAGTGTTTTGCAAATAAGCAGAATTTCACGCAGTCCCAACAAGGTCAATATCACCTCTCAGAACGCTGCAAAGAGAAACAGCTCATGATGCAGACGTACCAGCCAAGCTTTCCAGAGAGCAGGAACAGCTACTCAACTCTCCTACATTGTTTTCCCTGTGGTATACAGAGGAAGCAGAGAAGAGAGCAGTGCCTTTACAAAGTTTGCTACCAACAAAATTTACAGATAGAATTAATTGGTCTCTTTCAATATTCAGCCAACTTGTACCACTGTAATTACACATGTTTAAATAAACAATAATCGGGCTTGAAAAACACAGAAGGAAAGTCTCAATTTTGTTTCACATATGTCATTTCAAATGATAACAAGGAACAGCAACTGCAGAATGTCAATTACTTATGGAAAGAAACTGAAAGACTGAGTTGTAGTACAGGCAATCACTCTCTTCCTTTTTCTTTCCTAACTCATGTTCCTCCTCCTGCCAACCGTATGGTTTTTTTAATCAATAACTGAATTGAAACTTCTGTAATAATATTACCATATTTGTTGCTAATTTTGCAAGGCCACAACTATATCCAGAGCTGTGTGTACAGTTATCATTGCTATCATTTGAGTTTATCCAGCCTGTAGCATTAATAATGCAGATAAACCTAAGATCCATAATTCCTTCATCCACTGCAATAAAGCAAATAGTGCATTTACAGTTTGTCTGAGGCATTAATAAAGTAAAAACGTCAAGAGCAGAGTTTTCTTCCAGTTAAACACACAGAGGAAAGCCTTCTATTTTTAATTACTCTTTTATATCTCTGATTGAAAAACAGAGCTGGAAATCAGGTCTGCAAACAGTATCAGCCTAATGGAAAAAAAAAACAAACAACCAAAACCACCCTTAACAGCCATTGTCTTCATTCAGTCTCATATCCAAACTGGACTCTCTACCATTTTTCACTTCTACTTTGAACAGCAAAACAGACCACTGATGAAAGAGGATTTATCCAATTATTATGAGCAAAGTAGCTTTAACTTCCTTTAGATATCCACTAACAAGATATAAAATGACACTTCCCGGACACATCACCAGCACAATAGGGCCTTTATTGATTTTCATATCATGTTCTTCAGTCTGAGATGACTCTCTTGAGGATTCTGCTTCCCAGCAGGAAAAAAAAATGCCTTTTCTATGTTTGAATTCAGATCTATTAATGCATCCCTTTCTGGAGACAGTGTCATTTTAGTTCTTTCCTTCTCTAGTTGATATGTCTACACCTTGCTGGCTCAGTGTCCTAATAGATCCCAGGGTTAGAGGTCAAAGTACAAAAACAAAAAACAAAATTGCTCAGCTTGGGAATCAATAAGAAAAAGACTCTTAACAATCTTTCCAAGGGTAAAATGTGCAACCAATGAAGTGTGATAAGTGTGCACAACCTTGAGCCAAAGCCATAAATAGAGTATCAAATCCAAAAGAAGTTACACACCAAAAATAAAAAGATTTGTTATTGTTCACCTTGCATCACTGCCATCAGGAAATTCACAGTTGAAGAAATACATATTACTCCTTTCATTTGTCATGATGAAGTTTTCTGGGGTGCAATGCTGACATCATCTCTTCACTATACAATTTAAAAGGCTAAAAGACAATCTCAACAGCCAAATTACTTGTGAGAGGTAAGTTGCACAGATCAGGATCAGTTAACTTTGGTCATACGTCTGCATTTACCCATGATTAGAAATTCGATCTAGGGAAAAAGAAACTGTGACATGAACTCTTGGAATTGGCAGGAAGAAGCCATGGGGTTCCCACAGTCTTTACTTGAATTTGAAAAGTACAGCAGAGTAGCTATGCACATGCAGTCTCTGGCTTGCAGAAAAGTATTAGTTTGAAGAAACATTTAAACTTTGTAATATAGAAATAGCTATATAAAAATACAACACCTGATGCTTTCTACTGCCAAGATTTATTAAATATAGCACTTAACAGCCAACATTTACAGAGTTTAGATCACCAGAAGATGGAAAAGGGAAAGTGAAAAGGTCCCAAATAATTGCATGGCTCAATTTTTACCAGTCTATCAAGTAGAATATATAAAATGTAATTGCATGACAGTTCTGACACGAGCTAGCTCCAGTTACAAAATGAGGAAATCACTTGACAGCAAAAGAAATACATTTTAATAACAAACACTACACATTCTGAAAACAAAGCTCTCAAACCTGATCTCTACTACATTCACCCTTAGTAAATTCACTCCCCTGTACAAGACTATAGGAGAGCACTAACATCTGGCCCAATAGGTTTAACTACCCTTTGTTCCCCATTAAGAACAGCTGTCCTGTGTTTTAAAGGAATGGTGTGCACACAATATACATTAGAGTCTTACTTGATCTTGGTCCCCAATTCTTCTGACACATTACAGCCCCAGGCCACATAAGCGTTCTTCCTTGTCAACCAGAAGAACTGCTACAGTATCCATAATCTAATACAGCAGAGTATCAGAAGCTTCATTTTGGGGGGTTAAAGGGAAGATCACATCCACATAGACACCCAGTGACATTTTACATGTATTCACAGAAATGACTGACAGCTCTTTTTCAGTTATCTCAACATTGAATGACAGCAAAATTCAGGCAACCAATAAGCAGCTGTGTGTCTTGTTCTTTTCCACAGTACATTTAAAATAGTGTACAACTAAGAAAGTGACAAAAACACCAATTCTCATCTCCAGGAGCTGCATCTTTACTCTGCATTTTTAGGAAGGAGAGGCTGGGAGGAGTCAGTCTTAGGAGACAATAAGGAGTGGAATGTTCTGTGCACTTGCCTGCCTCCCTGGCAAAGTTAACAAAGGAGATAATATAGAAACTGTCCAGGGAGGGAAACCAACCCTTCCCTCATCTGCCTCTCTTTCCTGAAGTAAGGCAGTCACCAATATCAGCACCATAAGAAATCAGGCTTGGGACCTTATCGTGAAGGCATCCACTTTGTATCCTAACATACATGCACCTCTACACTTCTATTCCTCAACCCCCATCTACTCAAAAATCAAGCACAGCAGGTCATTACAAAGGAAGTCCATAGTAAACCAAGATAATGTGACATGCAACAGTGTAGCCATCTAGAAATAAATACAAACACAATACCAGATACAAATATAAATACTATCATTTAAATGCCCATTTAGCTCACACAAATGCCATGCCACACATCCAATCAAACTATAACACAACACTGACAACCTAGAAGAGTCAATCACAGTGCAAAAAAAAAAAAAAAAAGATGTTTACAGCCAAAATTAAGGCAGCTGTCTGCTTTACTTCCATCCATAGTGCTATGAGACTGAGCAGGGCTTTTTTTGTACTTGTCTGATTAGCTACACTGCACATTTCTGTGATTCATTTTGCATTTTCTTGGTGGACCACAAGCAGATTTTGTTGTGGAACTCTTAGTTTCTTAAAACAAGAGATCTTATCTCAACATTGCACTGCCTTCCTTATAAACATGTGCACACGGTGCACTGGTCTCTTTACATATAATTCAGAGCCAGCGATTTGTGGGGACTTGAGTCTCCTCAACCCTCCAGCTATCATTAGAAATCCTTTATCACCTGCAAACACTTTCTTCCACAACACAACAGGGTGTCTCTCTCTGGCCCTGGTCTGATTCTCCATAAGCCAGGAAACACTGGCAATCTTTGTAGCACGGTCTCTGAGTTTAATTTCTGACAGAATTCCTTGGACCGAAAGAAAAGCTTTGTATTAATTCACATGTGCTTTACAGGGCAGACTCTCATACTGAACCACCCTCTATGTAACTTATACAGAAGCATAAAGTCAGCCTTACAAATCCCCATTTTTAGCAATGCAGTTGAAGGTCTATTGTATTATTAGCACCAAAAGATTAATTAACCATATCCATACATTATATGTCATCGACATTCACTAGGACATCTACAGCTTGCTTGAGGGGATATTTGCCATTCAGTTCTGCTGGCAAAATGCCTGCTGAGTGAAGACAATCCCAGTTTTGGCCGGTGTACATAACATGCACACAGTAGGAACTCAGCAACAATGACCTGGCCAATTGATTAAATCTGAGCACTGACCAGCAGGTGTCTTTTTAGTGTGCTTTGAATGGCTTTCCATAAAGCCTTGTGCTTCACAGTAGCTGGATGCACATCAGTTTGGTCGTACATCAGCGTGTCAGGATTTCTTGCTGCAAGATGAAAGCGTCACCCATTGGCAGATCTCAGAGGTAATAGCTCCCCATGGCTCAAATTTTAGATATTTCCTCAGGAGATCTTTCAAAAATGAACAAGTTATGAAATAAAATACAATTGGAATCTACTCATTTGAGCCCACTTTGATGAGGCAAATGAAAGCCAGTGTGATTTGGGGCTTTTCCTCCCTTTTCCTTCCTGTTTTACAAGTGAAGGACCAGAGGAGTGCTGGTATACCAGTGAACTCTTCTTTGAAAACTGTGGTTGGGCATCCGAAAACCAGCCATACATTTCTCTGTTACACCAAGAGCTTTCAGAAAACTGAATTACTTATGTATACTTCTCTCATGCTCCTCTGACATACAGTTTGTCAAGTTTTCTAAAAGATTAAGGCAAAACCTCACTGTGAAGAGGACTCATGGCATGTCAGTTCATCCCTAAAGTTTACTGAGGTTTTTCTAGATCCCCATGACATGGACTTCATATTCAAGCCCATGAAAAACCTTTCAATAGTCTATAACATGCAAAAGCACAAAAAAAAATTAATTCTTCTTCAGTGAATGTTCAGGAAATTCGACAGTTCAGGCATTCACTGTTTGTAGCAGTGCATTAACAAGAACTAACTTGTTACGCAGAATGATTTTAAAAATACCAACAATATAACTCCCATCTAAATCAGAATTTGGAGTATCTGACTGAAATTATTACAGATAGAGAGGCATTATTTCGAATAGGTATTAAAAAAATAATTTAAAAATTACATAGTTGTAAAAATCTTAACCTCGACAGGCTCATCAAGGGCTTGTAATCTTCCAAGTAATCACTTCTGTTTCTGTCTCAGACACTAAGTACAACAAGCACTGAACCACAGAGTCCGAACCATACAAGTCTAAGGAAGCTGAGGGCTTTTGACCCCTGTCTTCCTCCTGTAATTGTCACCTGTGAGTCTCGCTCTAACTCCAACTTCCAGTTTAAGATTTGGGCAGTCTCACTCCTCATTCAAAATCTGTCTCTAGCTTGACACAAGTTACTGTCCAAAAAACACTGGAACGTACTATCTGGAATATCATTATAAATGCAGCCAGAACTATTTCCACCAACACAAAAGGCTGAAAATACCCTTGAGGTTACAGTTTCCGTAACTAACTGAATCACATCAGCAGTCTTATTTATAAGCTGGGAAAGGATTTAGAAATGCTTGACCTTCAGGAGTCAAAGAAAGATGCAGCTGTCCTCGTTACCATTTGAAACTTCACTGCCACTTGCTGAGGCAGATTTAATGCATCCTCCCAGCTTATCAGCAGAAATGGTAAATAGTCCACATTAATCAGAACATACCCATCTCGTCTCAGTCTTTTGGGGATGAAGGTCCATTAGGGAATCAAAAAACAGATAAAGCAGAACTTCAATTACTTGAAGCTTCTACTCCGATTCTGCCTGAATTATCCTTGTATTCCTCATAGAAACAGGGTGGATGAAGTGATTTATTTTCTAAGGTTCCCATTTTTAAAAAAGCGGAGCACAATTGTCGCGGAGGCACCCACACAGTCTGCAGAGCAGCCCCTCCAACGCACTAACAACCCAACCCAACCCCGAGCCCGGGTGCCAGGCGGGGGCGCTCACACACAGGGCGGTTACTCAAAATTAAAGTTTTATTTTTGAGTAGAACTACTTAACACTCCCACAGACCAAAAGTAAAACACAAGTTCAGATGTCAGTGGGGAATATACTGCTACCCAGATGGATTAATTTACATCAGAAAGATGACTCAAAAAGGTGCACACTCACTCTAAAGGGGGGTAAATCTCCCACCCAAGGGTACCCAAAACATAATCACTCACCCACAGGGGCGAGGGCTCACTCAAAGATATCTAGAAGAAATATTCACTCACCAAGGGGAGGGGTGGATAGTTAGGGCTCTCAGCCCCGGGGAGTTTCCTTGGACGGGTGTCCCGATCCAAGGGGAGTGTCCCCGACTGCAGACCTGCTGCTCCGAGGAGGACCAATTCAAAATGGTTCTCCAGCAGGGCTCTGTTTATACCCATGTCGAGTCTGGTCCGTGGGCAGTTCTAATTAGCCAGGTGACCTCCCTGCAGGGGATCGTTAGAATCTCACTAACCTTGCACTGAAGATCAGCACAAACACTCAAAATGCAAACACGTTAAGGTGGGATTTTTTTCCCGATTATAAGACCTCAGGCATAAATAAGTTTTCATCAAAGCACATTTACGAAGAAACTGTAACCATGTTATTTCATAAAAGTCAGTGCATGCATACTATATTTTTTTAGGCAGCCACAAAAAGGCTGGAAAACCATGAACTTAAGTTCCTTGCATCTGATACGTTTTCACTTGCAACAGTGCAGCACAATAAGGACTACGGAACACTCCTTTTCACATTTAAAAAAAACTTTAATAAAAACAGTTTGGCTTCTCTCCCTGTACCTGATAACATTCTGCAATTCCTCCTCAAATCCCTGCAATCTTACTCAGCAAAAGTCCAGCTAAGCTTAGCTGAAACTCTCCAGTATAACATACTTTTATGGCCCATTATGAAGCAACAAAACAGGGAAGAAAAAGCATGGAAATAAAAAGACTAGTTGTGTGATATTGTCTGTAGAATGATACTCTTAATTTAACCACCACTCACTGCTTCCCAGGTACTAAGCAAATGGCATGGAATCAAATTCTACAGAAAGTCGTACTGAGTCCGTGCAGCCACTCTGCATTCAGAGTACTGACACGTTGATTTCTTTCATGTCATGAAATACAGTGAATGCTTTCAGTATCAGGGTTTGGTTTTATTACATCCAAAACAGTAAAGTTCATTTCCACAGAAACTCATTACAACACATATCACAATCGTTGCAATATTTCTTGATAGGAACAAAAAGAATTTGTGTCCCTTCCCAGAGGGGAAGAATCCCTGAAAAAGGTCACAATGTAAGAAATTTTCCAAAAAGCCTAACAGCATGTCAGGCTGCTTACCCAGCAGTTCACATGCTCCCTCAAAAGTATAACTTCTTCAAAAGGATACAATATGCAACTTTCAAAAACCTTTTCTTTTTTTTTTTTGATTGATATTTCTGAACAGCAAGGAGAACAGAGGCCTACCTCTAAAAAAATAATTTTGAAAAAACCACTAGTTCTCTGAGATTCAATCTTGTTTGAAGCGCCTGACACCATGCAAATCCATCCAGAAAGAGACATAGTAAAGCCACATCAAGTAACACTGAGATCTTCTGATAAAATTATGCATGAGTACACATATTAAACATTGTAAGGTGTGAGCGTGATTATAAAGAAATAATTTTTCTCAAAGTATTCTGCTTCTCACAGAAAGTATTTAGGGAAAAGACAAATGCACATATTGCATTGTGAGTTCTGTCACTCAAAAATCAGTTATTCCTAGGAAAAAAAATGCTATCTGAATCTCCAGCTTGTTATGTGCAATTTAAATTTCCGTAGCTAGACTCTGTGAAATGATAAACCTCAGGACCGATCACACCTGAGGAAGGACATATCCAATATCAACAGCATTTCACGCTACCACTATGGATCCAGACACTGAGAGGAAAAACTCAAGAATGTTAAGCCTGGGGCGAGTACCGTTCATGGTGCTGCATGCAAAAGCAGACTGCACACTGGAAGGCAGCACTTGGGAGCATAACAAATTTAGCTGTGTACATCCAGAAAGTAAATCTGTCATTCCTGGAAGAAAGCTAACTTGTTTTCAGAGCTTGCTTTGTGTATTTGCAGGGCTATCCTTCAGGTTTGCTTGCTTATAGTTTGATGTTCTTTTTTAGGCTGTGACAGTTTTACTTGCAAAGGGTTAATCATGTGTCCCCAGCCTATACTGAAACAGTTATGGCCACTATTACCAGTTGTAGATGTTTCTGCTTATTACTTATCTGGCCATCACAGGTGAAACAAGGCACACAGACTATAAAATTGTTTTGGTTTTAATCCTCCGTATTTAACACAGACACAGCCTCAATACCCAAAAGTCTATGGATACTCAGATGGAATGGGATGGAAGCAACTGCAGTTTTCATTCCTTCTTTAGAGCAGAGCTGTACAGCAGAAGCTGCACTCCATCTGCCTTGTGACGAATTCTGCCCCTCTATGGAGACTGCCTCTGGAAGCATCCCTACACATAGTGCTTCTGTACTCCTTATGAAGTAAAGTACTCCTGTAGAGTAAAGACCTAAGTCTCCCAACAGATGACGAGAGCCAGGAAAAAGTTATTTATTGAAAGCAATTTATCTGACAAATATTGACTTTTGCCTCAAATTCCTTTCAGCAGTTCATTATTCGACCAGCTCCACAGACTGTCCAAATTCAGCAAATAGCTCTTTCGCCACATTCTTTTCACAACTCCCAAACTTCTGTTTAGGAATAATTTTTATTATTTGACAAGCACACCTGTCAAATGAGTATTTTGTCCCCACCTTTGGTGTAGCTGTACGACAAAAGCAGAGGAAAGATGACACACGACTGCAGCAATACAGGATGTCTCCCTTCCTTTCGTATTCAGGAAGGGCATAAACCTTGTAAGGCTGTAAGCAAGCACCAGAAATACTGATGCAGAAGTGTTCTAGTTATAATGAAGACCACAGGGTAAGTCTGATGTAGGATCCACTAGCCAAAACCAACCCGTACCATCACTCACATAGAACAAAGGAACACAGTCACTATTCTCCACTCAAAGATGATGCACTTGTCTTGCAAACTTACAGCCTGCTTCCAACCTGGAAATTGATTTCATCACACACATCAACCTGCAGGACTATTCAGGTTGTACAGACCTAGAGTGCAAAAATAATGCAAATTTAATCTTTACCTCTACTGGGAGATACATAGTGAATCTGATTCTACAGTCTTACCCCTTGTGTCACCACTTACCACAGTACCAAGTGTGAGCAACATGCAAGGAACAAAATAGGACAGCTTTTTAAAACAGACATATAAGATCAAGCAATTGCAAAAGCAGGAGGTGAGCAGAGCACTCGCACAACTATTTTTAACAGGGAGTTTTTCTAATGTCACAAGGAGATACTATTGGGGTAAACAAGAGGCACACTTTTCACTACAGATATCCAAGACTGACTACCATATACTGTAGAGAAGAAATTAAAAGGCTAAATATGAAAAATAAAGCAAACTTACTGTTTTGTATTGCTCTGCTCTTTCGTCACTCCACTACTACAAATCTAATGTAAAGAATAACTGGCAAGGCAGAGACACACATTTTTCTGGGTTGTTACTTCCTCCGCCCCTCCTTGTAACAAGTCAGCAAAACTAAACCAGTGTAGCAGCGTACAAACTAAAGCACTCTTTTCTTGTACTTTCAAGTTCAACTCTTTTTGCCTGAGGAATTCTCTTGGCTCACGGGTTTGATGTCAGCCCTTGATTGTGTTTTGATGTTTCTGCAGATCTACGATTGAGTTCAATTCTCAGCAGCCAAAACAGACATTTGTCATCCTGTATGCATCAAATTTCCCGTGGCACGCTGCCCACTTAATCATACAGGCAAGGGGAGCTTTGACAAAGCAAGGGGCTGTCTGCAAGCTACTGTGACCTAGCATGTGTGGAGTCACATGTAATTACCATTACTTATAAGGATCACTCAAGGCTTCCTGGTGTTGCTGCACACCAGTTTAACCACACTAGAGTGTTTGAGTAAATATTTGCACGCAACAAGGACCTGCTGAGAGAGTTTTGTCTACAGCCACAGCCCTCAGTACATGAAATATTCAGCACATGAAATGTCTCCACTGATGCAGAGTGGTGGGTTTTCACTCTGATTTGATTAGCAGTGATGATTCTTTCATGAGGTGTGACTGTCCTTCTAGATTAGCATCAGCCCAGATTCCATGCAGCAGTCACGGAAAAAATGAGATGGGAAAAGAATAGTCTGACATGTTACAAGGGTTACTTTGCAGAGTCTCTATCAACTCTGAGATCTTGTTTAAAAGAAAATGCTGGAGCATAAATCTTATTTTTAAATAAAAGCATTACTATGTAGAACTCTAAATTTAAACACAAATGGGAAACTCAAATCTCAATACTACTAAGAGTTAACAACAGAAAAAAACCAAACACACAGGTTTAACTCAAGGAATGTCTTAACATGCCACAAAAGAGACATCAATTCTTTACCCATAAAAAGCTAGAAACTTTACACAGGAAGATGTGCTTCCATATTAAGTATAATGTTCATTTCCTAATGAACACTGTAGAACTTCTTATTTATACTGAATCAGTGTTTAGTTGCATCACTTCTAAAACTTTTTCACCTGAGTAGTTCTCATCACTATGCAAGCAATTGGCAATTTTCAATAATGATAATATGACTTTGATATTGTACTTTTAATACCAGCAACTTAAACTACTCCCCCATGGTAACATTTCCATATTATTTCTATATTGTAGCAGTGGAGTTCAGAACCTGAATCTAATGGAAGCAAGAAAATTCTGCAGGAAAAGACAGTTTCTTGCACCGAGTGTTGTAGCTGGAACAGATGAAAGCTATTTTTGTTTGCCAACGTGATCAGTTGCCTTGACAAATCTTGGTTTAGACATATCTCTTGGACAAATCAGCTTTTGGAAAGATTTGAAACCCTACAGCAAGCATTCTGCCTTAACATGAAAAGCTGAATATGTACCCACTTTAAAAAAAAAAAAAAGACAAAAAAATCCCCAAACAAACACACCACTAACCTCCCAAGTTAAATCGTAGTATGTATGCCATTACTGGTTGTACTAGATCAAAATATAAAGTCTCTACACAAATTCACAGGCACAGAAAAGAGAAATTCTGAGGGCTATTGGACACTGAATTTTCACAGTATATCAACAGCAGTTATTTAGCAGAAAATGGGAAAACTCACAGTGTTCAATAAGCTGCTGTTTTCTGCTTCCTCTATGTGGGCTTGTGTTAAAAAACTGAAAAAGAAGGATATCAGTTTCTGAAGATCAGTACCTTTCAGCTGAAACAGGTACAGAAACTGGATGTCTCAGAATCTACTTAAAACCATTTAACATGTTTTAAAATAATCAAAAGCTGTTTTTTAATTTGGAAGACTTCCCTTTCCATGGGCTATTTCATCAAAATGGTGCTACAAAAGCAGAAACCAGGACAGTAAGGAGCAGGGCAGAAAGGACCCCATCATGCTACCAAATGGAACTTCTTTTCACTGCACTGCAGGCCCTGAATATGATTCGAGTTTTACACTTATCTCCCATTTAAACCAAGGTGACAGGATGCTGAAGTTACTCCCATGAAAGATACTGCACCTGCCTAGTATTCCAACTAGCAGTTTTATTTTCCTAATTAGACCAGCAATGTCAGTGTGGAAAACTGAATGACACAGGGCTAAACCTAAGAGATCAATGACGGTAGACACCAGGTACGATGCATAAAAGCATTTTAAAACACTGTTATTATCACTAGTGCCGAATGATGCATAGTGAATTCCAAGTTAAATAAACAGTAATATTTCTTGTACTTTCCTAACTTCCATTATTATGGTTTATACTTACTGCTATGCATACAGTAAGGTTACTTACATACAGACAACTGATGAGATTCCTATTGTGTTCTGTGGCCCAAGACCACAGAAAGAAAGAATAAAGCTACATGCATTGGCACTCAAACACACTCAGAATTTACTATAGTCCATATATAAAGTGTCATTTACTATATTTCCAGACAGTTTTTTCAGGAGAGATAAAGCATCAGGAGCCATTGTTCACCCTTTCCTCAACCTTCAAAACAATGGAAATTGGTACCTCAAACCTGTGGCAGTCTTCAGAGCACTGGGTTCAGCCATTCCCCGTGTTCTTCCTCAGTATTGCTGGTGCAGGGACAGCAGTATGTCTGTGAACAGATGATATCCATAGTTACTCCATACAAACTAACAGAAAAGTGAGCGCTAGATGTATCCACTATACACACAAGAAGCTTCTCAAACCACAAAATAGCATACACTTTGCTTTGTAGAAACAGCTATAGGAATGCCACCAGCAACATCAGAAATTACTTATGATGATGAATGCCAGGCCTGGAAATTCTATGAGATGCCAGTTTTTCAAAAACCTTCTGAATCTCCACTCTCTGATAGGTATGGCCTCTTAAACTGCCTCCAAAAAGCAACATGCAGAGGTGAAAACACTTAAAATTGCTGAAGAAAAGTAGGGAACAGTATAAATGGGTCTTGGGTCACTGGAGTCACTGGATTCATTGGAGAATCTTGGGTCACTGGAGTAGAAAGAGACAAATACTGTCTGGCAGAATTGAAATGAAAGTAAACTGAGTGAATCACGCAGGACAAATTTCCCAAAGATGTCATGCTCTGAAACATACAATACTTAAAAATACTGTGAACATGATTGATGGTTTGATAAAATTTGTGCCAATATTTTGTAAACTTTTGTAAACAACAATTTCTATCAAACTTGTACAGTTTTGCAGCTTGGTTAGGAAGGATAAAGTACCTGCAGAAACTTCTCATACCCTTCTCATTGCTATACCTGTATTTAACTTACGTTGCTCTGAAAATTAATTTCTAACTGATAGGCCTCTATTGGGACAAGTATCTTACCTTGAACAGTTGTTTAATCAAAATGCAACACTCTAATGATAAAATACTGCTAAATAGATTATCTGCCTTTCTACTTTACCTAAACTTCAGTGCAGGTTTATGTTTTATACAGTCCGAATGGGTTGAGCATATGGATCACAGAAAGGTAAGACTCAATAAACCAACAAGTTATTTCCAGCTTTTTCTCACCTCATTCTCATAAGCAGAGGTATACATGAATTCCAACAGCATTAAAAGTCACAACAGATAAAGGAGCATTTTCTGGAAAGTAATATCCAGATACTGAAGTATTTGGGGGAAAAAAAAAAACAAAAAACACCCCCCCCCCCAAAAAAAAACACCAAAAAACCCCAAACAACAACAAAAACAAGCCACAGCTGGAAAAGATTGAATGCCTTCCTGATTTTGACCAAGTTGCTTTTGCTGTTACTGTTTGGTTTATGTCGAGTCAAAGATCCAAACCAAATCAAGCAAACTGTCTTATAATCAAATTAAGAGGCACACAGAATACATCCCTTGTCTATTACAAATAGGAGTCATTCAGAAAATATGAATTGGAAAATTTGTTTCAAAGTGCAAAGACAAACAAGTTCATCTCTACGCTCACCCTCCCTGCCAAGTTTAAAAACCAGATAATCTCTTTGCCTCCCTGTGAGATTTCTAATCTAAATATTTAAAAATAAATCGATTTTAATTTATTATCTTGGTATCATATACAAACTTTAGGATGGTGTCACTAACAGATTTTAAAAACTCATTTTTAAAAATCCTTTTAAATATTTGAAACTAAGTATTTTAAAACAGTATCACTAGCTCTATAATATAAATGCGTTAAGGGTTCCCACTGGCATAAGCCCAAGATGAAAGATCCAAGACAGCAAAGATTGTTTTGCCTGTGCTCTATTCAAAGCAAAGTTTTTTTTCCATAGTGTGTTTACAAATACTCTGTCTAGTTCCTCTGCTTGTAATAACAAACAACATAGTTAATCCTCCATCAGGAAAATTATTCTGCAGATTACACACACATTAAAATAACCTCTAGGAAAAAATGTATGGACCCTTTAGCAAATGAGTATTTAGAAAGAGAAGGATAATTTAATGATTAAAAAGAAGAAGGGAAAAATACATCTACTCTGACCATATTAGCAGCTGGGAGCTTCTTTAAGATTCTGTGTATTACCCAACTAGGATCTTAACTCAGGCACAAACCTATAAATTATTGGCTAGCCAAGGCTGGCAACTATTGAGTCGGAAAAAGTGCATGGGGACTTTCGAAAAGAGGAAGAGTGTGTACTGAACAACTGCAGGTAACAGCAGGCAAACTGATGCAGTCACTTAATCTGACCTGTCAGACTTCAAGATTTAGCTTGATCTCATGAATTAATTTCTTAACAACAGGGGTTTTTGACAGCAGAGGTGAATCACAATCATCCTTTCTTATGTTGAAATACCTCAATCATTGTAAACTCAGAAGTTCATCTTCCAATTTCACTCTATTTCAACTAAAAAACACAAAAGAAAAAGTGAAAGCTAAGAAGCTGAGTAGAAATGCCAGCACAAGAGTTGAAAGACTTCAAAGTCAAAAATGAAAATCAAAAAACAGAGAGGAACAAAATGAAACATAACATCAAATCAACCAACCAGAACTGTACTACTGCCATACAGTAGGAACCTCTCTGTTGGGCCAGTCTAACTTCTGAGGATTTCTAAACCTTCATAATAAATGCAGGCCTAAGAGAGCTAATGTAATTTTACTTTATTTTGCACTGAGAGACTTTGTAAATGGAGAAGTATGAAAGCAGTTAAAAAAAAAAAAAAAAAGAAAAAAAAAAGAAAAAGAAAAAGAAAAGCATTTGGGTTTAAATCTTGTGAAAAATAAAGGCTTAAAACTCATAATTCTTGAAAAGCTCTGAACATTAAAGGTTTGATGTTTGCAAGATGCCAGACACCACAGGGCTAACCTATTTCTCCAGTAATTTAGAGCAAATTTAACCTTATCAGTATTCAGAACCAACTCTACTATGGAGAAGATAAACAATATCATAGAAACATAAGGAGGAGAGATAAAAGGAGAGCAGTGAGGAGGAAAAGCATACCATGTCTTCACTGAACTGAGGATAACATAGGGAAGGATGATATGGCCTACAGCTATGGGAAAACACTTATGATCTAGCGTGCACACTGAGCAAGGATGGAGACTCCCCAATACATGTCACTTTTGGAAGAAGTCACTGAAGAACAGGTTCAGCAGCATGCAAAGTACAGCAGCTGCTGTATGCGTGTCATAGTTGAATGAATAATTTGCCATGAATAACATGTTTGACAAACTTAGCCTCTCTCTTTTCATCTTGTTCTTAGAATACTGTGACTGGAATTGCATTATTCAAATGTATCTGAATCTCTTTGCAGCATTTCCCTATGTAGGGCTCAGCTGCCAATATTCACAGGGTTGCTGAGCTGTGTTCAAAAAAAAAAGATAATCTGGTATTTCTCCATTTCCTGAGTGGAAGAACAAACATAACCTACTTCTGAGAACAGACACGCACGAGTATTTAAAAATTGATTTCCATGAGTAACTGGCTAGGAGACATAGTCAGTGAGGAAAAAACAGGGGATATGATAAACACGAGTAGGACTCCCTTGCACACCAATAGTTGACTGACAAAAAGTTTATACACAAACTTAACTACACCAAAACCAACACACATTACCATATGCTAAAGGCAGATCTTTCTAGTAAAATTCCCATTTCCTGGCTGTTCATTAAATTAAAAAATGAACAAAAGTTTAAGCAATTTAATTTAAATATTTCACTCAACAGTTAAGGTTGCTTACATTCATTTCATTATATAGTACTAATCCAGATTCCACTAGCATTTCTGGGATTAAGTATTAAATTGTATTATCTTTTTTGGTATAACACTTAGTTATTTATACCTACCTAGGAAAAAAAAAAAAAAAGCTTCCCTTTCAGTGTTCTCAGGATCTGTTTCTTATATAGTACAGCAGTCACTGAGAGCACAATTATTGAAATGAAGATGTTGGCAGCCATCCAGATGTCAGTAAGCATACAACGGGTATTACTCACAAGTTTCTCCTGTGCTGTTCTGGGCTGTAACCTGTGCATTCTAAAAACAATGAGCTCCCAGCAGTGCTTGTTCCCTCCTTTTGATGCCAGACTGTTTTGTAAAACACTGTCATCTTAGATTAGCAGGAACATTATTTGTTTTTTAATTCCCTGTTGGTATTTATTTTTCCTATTCTCTAACGTGTTCCTTTGAGACAGCTGTCCTACCACCAGAGCCTATGGTATGGCATGTGCCTGAAATGAGTAACTAGAATCGCTGCCACCTTGAATTTACCTGAATGAAAACAAGGCCTAAGAGCCAATCTTTGCCATTTCTTGACCTGCCAGTAACATGGCAGCCTTTTAAAACCAAGTCTGAGTAATCAGAATTTCAGAAAAATGTTCTAGGCATTAGCAAGAACGCTATCACTTTTGATGTTAATGTGATAGTAAATATCAGTTTTGCACTCCCCAAGCAAAGAGCAGTGAGGCAAAAATGCAGAGGTTTTTGTTTTGAGAAGCTGCCAGACACCAGCCAAAGGTAAGTCAACCAGAGAAAGGAAAATGGAATAAGCATTCTGGTTTTAATTTTATTTGCATGTTTACACAAAGGAAACTCAATTCAGTTCCTGAACACGAGGCCATCCCTAGCAAGAGCATTTCTATGCCTTTGTAGCCTCTCTTATATATGGACACGTCTGGTCACCTGCCTTCACCATTCTGAATTCCTAAGTCAATTTGGAACTGGAAGCTTCCAATACAGGAACAACAACAGCCACAGGGAGCAAAATCTGCATTTGACAAATGCTTAGGGGACCATGCATCTAACTAATGTCTATATGCATATGAGCCTTATTGCTACTGCTAATTTTCAGTCACCTGTATTTCTCGTTACACTACCCCCTGACTGGTGAGAATATGATTAAGTTACATAAGCAAATGCAGATTTTGTCCATTTTTTTGTGATCTCAGGAAAAGCTATGCTGGCAAAACTAGGCCATTTTTAGAGTACTGAATATTCTCTTTCCTAGGGCACTGAAATAATTTATTACTTGAAATGTTAAATTTGGAAAAAAGGGGGTCATATGAAAAACAGACTTTTCTGCATGCACAGTTTCATCTGCTAGGACTGTGCTAGGTCACTCTCTGGTTTATTAAATTATTGAGCCCTCAAAGCTGGCAATACTGCAGCTTTGGACGCTGCAATAACACCTCTGTACTTTCATTAACAGTAATTTTCCATATATCTGTACACAGGCATATATTCAGAAACTGACTCTTTAAAAAGCCTTTATTTTGCAATAATGAGATGTATATTTTAAATATTATTCGCTACCTTTCCCTTGACTATATATGGAATACAGTGAGAGAGTGACTACAGTTTGCTTGGCCTGTTCACTTCAATAGCAAGGAGTGCTCCCTGGAAGCCAGAAATGTGACACTGAAATGTGTCACTGTGCTCCAGACACAGAAGTGTTGTTTGGAGACCCACCTTCATCCCCTAGTGCCTTCATCAGGTTCCGGATAGTGATTGCAGTTGTGAACGAAGTGTTATGTGACAAGGGTCACTCCCCTGTGACACCCACAGCTGCTTCTATTTTTGCTTCCCACTTAAAATTTATACAAAATCAAGTTTGAGGCACCAGATCCTCCCCCACCCATATACACACCGGTACACGTTTCTCTTCAACTCCATGAATGCGTAAATCAGAATACAATAAACTAAAATTCAGCCCTAAATTCTGCAGCATAAACATAGATAATTTCTTAACTTTCCACATTATACAGTGACTTTCAAAATATCACAAACATTAAGGAAAACAGTTTTTAATAATACAACATCTAAAAAATTACAACTGACACTAGATACTAGAAGGGTTACAATTTTTAATACACTAGCAGTGAAGTGTCTTAAGTTGCGGTAATTCCTTTTCCTCTGATTTACTCTGGTGTTTTGCATGTTTTCACTAGATATTTTTCAGACAAAAATATAAACGAGGTTTTGCTACAGCTGTAAGAGCCTCAGGCTAAGGACAGCTCAGTACAAACTCTTAAGAGTTCTGGCAGGATATATTCTTCATCTGCTTTGGACTGAAAATCTATTTCCTCGTGCTTTTTTAGTTTTGTCAATTACATTTGTCAATAGCATACAAGTGTTGATCACAATAGTGGAAGACGACGAGATCAAGCATCTCAGAGAACACTTGTTAGCTTTGCCTGGGAGCCCGATCCACCCGGGGCCTAGCACAGCTCCTCAGCAAAACTCACCTCGCTCTGCTCGTTTCCAAGTTAGAAATCGGACTACTAAAAATTAACTTCAATGCATTACAAGCATAAACCGTTGCCAGCACAAAAAACAAGGTTACTGCTACACATCCTAAAACATTAAGAAGCGCTCAGAACCACACCCACCCCCGCAGACACCATCACCCTGGGCCAGGACCTTGCCTCACTCCAGGGCCCCCCTGCCTGCCTCCCAGCTCGGTACCCCCCCCACGCCCCACACCTCACCTGCCATGGACACCCAATGTAAACGCTCAAAAAACAGAATTCAGCCTCACAAAAGCTTGAGGAAGAGCTGTGGATGCTACTTGCAAGCATGGAGTCGTCAAAGGACACCTGCGGCACCTCACACACCCCGCACAAAAGCGCCCACAGCAAAGCTCCCGCTGCCTCAGCACGGTGCCCGCGCCACAAAAGGCAGCTCCCGCCGCCTCCCTGCCCTCCATCGAGAAGCTTCTCCTTCCCCTGCTGCCAGGGCCACAGCAGGTGGCAGGGCGCTGAGGCCGCCATTGCTCTCAGCTCATCGTCCGTGCCAAGGCAGGCAGTGTTAGGCAGCAGTGCGTGCCCTCAGGGCCATGAGGGAGGGCCGGGTGAGCCCTGCACTGGGTATTTTTTGAAGTCTGTGAGAGCGTCTCACGTCCTCCTGAGCAGGAAGAAAAAGCAATGGCTTTTGCTGTGTTGGAGGGACGTCGCTGGCAGCTCTGCACCATGGCTCTGGGGATGTGGGCTGTTGCCTCTCTCTGGAAAACGTTCCCCTGCCACACCTGAGGAGGTGCTGAGTGCGTACAGGGTGCCATGCCCAGGGGTGGTCCCCAAGCCCTGGGACAGGCAGCCCAAGCCCTGCCCTGGGGGTGCCTGTGCCTGCATTTGGGCAGGGGTCTGGCACAAGGCCTGGTGTCCAGCCCCGTGCAGCGCCTGTGGTGGTGCAGTGCACTGAAAAAAGGGGTCATTCACACCGAGAAATTGAGCTGGATGGTGGGCAGCTTTTCTGGCATGTCTCCATTATAAAAAAATCATCTCCTGCATCATTAATATGCACCCCACAATCTTCAGCTGGGGAAATAGAGTGCACCTTACTGTAGTATTTTAATGGTTCTGGATCATAATCCAAGGAAACAAGCTGGCATTGCCGTAATACAGCACAGCCTTCCACAGACTGATGTGAGCTCTTGCTAGTAAAATCCCAGCGGTTATGATAGAAATTGTAACCATAACCCTAGCATGGACTGAAAATGGTTCACTAAGACATAATTCCCAACCAAATTTACTGTGTGTAAGCATACAATTGCTTATTGTGTGGTAATGTTGCTTATTGTATGGCAGTTGTACAGCTTACTGTGTTTCAAATACTGATTGCGTACGAGTCTGAACTCTTTTCCTTTGGAGGATGTTAACAGATAGACACTAAGACTTGCAGTTCTCACATGGCTAAGCAAACATCACCTTTTTCATCCTTAGAGATGCTAATCAGACTGCATAAGGTTACCACATTTTACACTCAACTGCTACAGCAAGCAGATGGTTTCTGCTCATTAAGAGACAGTGGGACGTGGGCATTTGTGACTTGCCTTCCGCATACGAATTGATCCATTTATGGTCCTTTGGACAAAAATTTTGAATTTTTTATCTAACAGGCAAGGACCTGTGCACTTCAAATTTCACTGTTCACACAGATGGCTTCCAAGATAACATATATTTTAGCCCATAGATCCCAATTTTGATGAATGAAAACGTTGTGGTCCTTTTTTTCTTTCCTGGTTTTCTCTTTTTAAGACTGTCAATCTTCCTGGGGTTCCAGAGATGCACTGAAATTATGGAATGAAAGTAATATCTAACTGAAAGCCATATTGTCTTCCAGAGATGGATTATCACGCAAGATAGACTTTGCAAGATTAAGACACACTGCTTGAAAGGGTGTTCTGCTTCAGTCCTGCAAGGAAAGAGTGTGATCCAGATTTCTGGGTTATATACTGAGTTAGTTTCTTTCCTTTGGCCTCAGTAGGCTTAAAAAGACCACTTATGGAAAGACATTGGCCATCTACAGGGATGTGGGTTTCAATGTAAATTTTCTCAAGTGATGAGGTGTCTTTTTGAAGGAGGGAGTGGTGGTGTTACTGAAGATAAGATGGTTTGGTGTACAATTTTTTTAGAAGACAATCTTTGGAAGACCAGAAAGCATGCTGTGCTGGCAATAAGATAAGTTCAAACAGCATTTAGTGTAGTCCAGTGGCAAATTCAGTGTCTTAAATAGTAGCCATAGTTTAGAGAGCCATTTTTCAGTTTTCCCAGCTCATCCGGGTAGCCATCTAGAGATCTAGGGATCTCAGTAAAGTAACAGTAAGTACACCAAACTGGAGTCACTTGCCAGATGCAAACTTGCCTGTCTATAGCTCATAAAAATGACAAACACCTCTACTGTCAGTGTATCATTCCTTGTTTGTTATGGTTTTCTGCCACTGTCAAGTAAGAAGTGCATTTTTTTTTTTTAATTTCACTCTACTAACACTTGGATAGATCAGCCTCCAGACAGTTTCTGCGGCCATACCTTCTGGCATATTGGAAATGCTTTACTGTGAGAGATCAAATGCATGTCTAAATTCACTAACCAGTTAATTCTAGATTAAAAAATAAAATCTGACAATAGAAATTGGAAGAGTACTGAGCAAATAATGTTTCATGAATGTAGGGGATAAATTTGCGTACATTATTTAACACATGGAGAATTCGGATCTTTGGAAATGCCCAAGAAGAAGAACCTGGCAACACCCCTTTTCTTTTGCATAAACTCAACGGTTGCTTTCTCTTTAGGTTGACACTGCTTGCAGAGGTTTTGGAAAGTATTTTGAACTTTGTTGCCATGTGTAGGCAATTGATATTGATTACTTACACAAAATACATTAAACAGAGTTGTACATTTTAAAATAAGGTAAGTGATTCTTGCTTAATCCTCTATTTTAAACCATGAATTCACTCAAAGTAGTTCTAATTTTTCTGATTCTGGCAGAGACCACAATGCACATGAGATGGTCTCCTTTCTGAGAAGGCAATTCTACCCTTAGTTAGTCAGTGCTTGAGTATTAATTTTTAGATATCATTTAAGTAGAAGGTTGTCTGGAATGTCAGCAAGATTTTCTCATTTCAGTGACATCTGCTGTCTCTCTTACTTCTACTTGTGTAATCTGTGGTGTTTTTTCACCTGTTTCTTCCCACTAATGTAGTCTTTAGCTATGCTGCTTTAGGCAGAACACTTAAAAATGTGGAGGATGTGCCAGTACATTGGTAGAATCAGGTATTTGCACAGTGTTGTTTTTATGTTAATCTGAAGTTTGACAAATATTCTATTTATATTCAGTAGTTCCTTTGTGTAATAAAATGTGACCGTACGTATGTGCATATTTTTGCCTAAATGGAGTATAGAACAAAGGTATGATTTATGCATGGTGCCAGATTTTTTTAATGCAATGTGCAATATTCTATAGTTAACAAATATAAACAGTTCCATTATAATGCATTAGCCATTGAATACTCTACAAGGGGGAGAGGCAGGTACATATATGAGTATTATATTATAGATATGTCTCCTTATCTCTTCTATTTCAAGCTCAAAATAAAAATAAGTCCCCAAATAACATGCAGGCACACGGCACTAGCTTCACCGAGTCAAAGCAATCACATGACTTATGCAATGTAGGTGGGTTCAGATGCTGGAGAGGCAGGTGTTAGCTTTCCATACAGGACAGATTGCCTGGTAACATAATATTGAGGATTGGGAAAGAGCATACTTTAATTAGTTTATAGTCTGAAATAACTCTCCTGTAAACTAAATAGCAAAAGTCCTTCTGTGCCTGTGATAATATTCATTGTTCATCCTTGGACCTATATCTTATTTCTAATACAGTTTCTTTAAGAAGGATAAATGAAGTGAATAGAATATTTGATGAGACTACCATTAATACGATACAATTTTACAGTGGTTTTATTATCATTATTATCGAATCTGTTCTTCAGTGGTTACCAGGCAGATGAAAGTGCCTTGGGATGTTGCACCCTGCAATCTGGACAGGAGTGACTGTCTGGAAGCTGTGTGAGGGGGAACAGTAAGTAGAAGGAATGCAGAGGGAAGGTAGTTCTTAAGCTGAAGAAACACTGAAAACCCCTGCAAACAAGCTTAATTTCTGATTAAAGTTTTCATGAAACTAAATTATTCATCTGCCTAATCATGCTGCTCTGATGATGTCAGAACGTTTCCTGATTTTTTAATTAACATCAGATAGAGGCACGTTACCATGGATGAGGTGAGGGAGAGAAAGGGAAAGCATCTTGGAGGAGATGGGTGTGACCAGAATTTCTGCTTTTTTGGAAAGTCTGTTCCTTAAAGCTTTTGGGGACAAAAAGAGCAGTCTCAGGCAAATTATGGCCTTTTCTCCCTTTTCTGTCTCACAAGGCTCTGTGCCCTCTCACTGGTGGTCAGGGTGTTTCTTTCTGCATGAACAACAAAAATAATTCTCTGCATGATGCATTTTTAAACTTGAATGCAAGTGTTAAAGACACCTCAGCTTTAAATATACATCTGTGTAGTGGGTTTTATTGGCTTTTTTTAAACAAAACCCCCCAGTTCTTGCCAACATACAGACAAAGGTATCCTGGCCTCTCTCATTACATCTTATAGCTCTTCAAAAAGGTAATTAGGAGAGGAAAGGAAGGAAAGATGAAAAGAGGTTTGAGTGTGCAGTGAGAAGTTAAGTACAGCAACTAAAGTACGGTAAGGTGTAGGAAAGGAAGGCTCTAGCAAAGAGCCAGGTCATTGTCACAGGGAAGAGAAGTTCTAGTCTAAAAAAGCCCAAAGTTTCCTTCTGTGGGAAGGGATGCACACTAAAAGTAACTACTACTGTCCAACTTCAATTCCTAGTTGATTTTTCTTGACCCCTGGTAAAGACATTAGGAAGCAGCATGTCGCTCCAACTATGCCAAACCAGAGCCTCTTGAACAGATCTGCCCTGATTCCGGTACTGCTCCTGTACCTCATAAACTGGCAGTCATACATCTGGGTCCTTCTAGTTCTGATCCAGAGACAGCACACTCCTTAAATTAGACTTCCATTTATCTTAGTTATCTTGATTTATGCAGCGTTCTGTGGAACATTCATCATACAGCTAATCTTGACTAACCTTGAGTAATATTTTAATCTTACTGCCCCTAATTTTACCCTTTCTTTTCTCAGCCTTAGCCTTGAACACTTCTTTTCCTGCCCTTGAAATAAAATACCTGTAGAAGCTTAGCAAATATCTCATACTTTCCTCCTAAATTTTTCTTCCAAACTCTTTCCTTCTCCTCAGCAGGTCTATTTTCCCACCATGGTTAAAACTGTTGGAAGGTTTGAGGTGTTTAAAGGGGCACACCACTGGTGTGATAGTGACTACCTACAAAATCTTTGGGCTAATTTCACAGCACAAAGTAGTAGACTACTGGTTCTTGCCAGTTCTCAATATATGCTTGAATTTGGGTTTACAGAGTTATTTTTATTATGAGTTTTATTGTGGTTTTCTAGAAACTTCAAAATGTTTAAAGCTTTGTTAAATTGTTTCACAAACACTTCTTGTGTGCCTCTAGACCAAATTGCTAACCAAGGCATCAAACAATACCTCCCAGCCATTCTATTTCAGATTATTTTCTTCAGGGACTAGGTCTTATTTATTTAAATTTTAATACATTTTTAACCTCAGTCATGACTTCTGTTATCATTCTCCCACACTCCCACAGTCTGTGAGCTTCTGAGGGCACGTCTTTAGCCAGGCTTCTTCCTAGCCAGATCCCCTCTAGGCTGCATTCTGCAGACCATCCTTCACTTCAGAGCCAAATAAGATAAACTAGGATCTTCCCACATCCAGGCTGTCTGGCAGCAGCTCTGCAGTAATCCCTGGCAGCAGAACTAGTAGCCTTTTCTCAATGTGATCTCAAAGCTCTCTTCTGGTCGAGGGCCACATAAGCCTGAAATCAAGGCTGCCTCCCTCAGAAATGGGGCACTCCTCTCAACCTCACTGATTTACATTGATTTACCAGAACTGTACTCTCAAATCTATCAACAGTTTTGCACTCAGTCCTGTATTTCCTTTCTCCTCCTTGTACATGCTTATTTTTCTTTAGAAAAAAAAAATGGAACAATGAAAGGAATCACTCCGTATTTAGTTAGCTAGTTTGTGCAAACTGAAGCATAAAAAATTCAGAGGCCATGCTAAAAATTTATTCTGTAGTTCAACATAACATGTAAGGATCTGAAAAGTCTCCAAACAGCAAGTGATTTCACAAACCATACTCTAAGCACAGTGGGGCAGAGTGTACTAAGGACAGAACTGCAGCCTTAAAGAGTTTTGTGCCTTGATTTCTGCATAGTTTAGTGCTTTAATCTGAAAGATAGTCACAGACAGCCAAATTTTGTAGTTCTTACCATCTCTATGAAGCCATTTGATGAGAGATGAGAATGGGACTCGGTGCCTTTGCTTTCCCTTGAGCTCACTTCTGAGCACTTAAAAAATCCAACTTGAACACAGCAAAGATGCAGCTTTGTTGCCTCCATTCTGATGAGTTCCTCCTCTGGGTTTCTGCTGAAAACAAAAGAGGTAGGAAAGTTTTTATTGGGAGTTTTCCCATAGGAGTATTTTATACAGGCTGGGATGTTTGCCAGCAGTGCAATATACAGCCAATACCGCTCCTTGGTTAAAGGTCTGAATATGTTACTGATGACTGTTTCTAACATGTAAGGTGTGCTCACGGATTTGTATGAAGCAAAAAAGGGTGCTTTTGTATCAGTTTCCCAGGAACTATATCTTTACTTCCCTTCATGGTCCAAATTTTAGTAAAATTTTTTTACAGAAGAATTTCTATTTTAGAAAAGGTATATATTTAAGAAACAAACAGGATTGGTCAAATAGTGTTTTTACCAACAATGTTGTGTCATCTTTTTGGAAAAGATTCTCCTTTTTTGTCAGGTAACTCAAAAATAGTATTAAATATTAAGAGAAGTTAAATCATAGAATCACTGAATCACAGAATGGTTTGGGTTGAAAGGGACCTTAAAGATCATCTCGTTCCACCCCTCCTGCCATGGGCAGGGACACCTCTCACCAGACCAGGTTGCTCAAAGCCCCATCCAACCTGGCCTTGAACACTTCCAAGGAGGGGGCAGCCACAGCTTCCCTGGGCAACCTGTTCCAGTGTCTCACCACTCTGAGACTGTTGTCTAACTAAACTAAATGCCTGTTTAGCAAAAACAAACCTTGAGCAGAAAACATTACCAACCTTATAAATTGGATCAATTTAAATACGAAAAAGTAGATTTATATTCTTTGCAGAAGGGATGAAAGACATTTAAGCTGTTCATCAATAATTGAAGTAGTACTGAATATTGTAGTACTTCACCGTCTCACTGTGTGGTTGATGTTGGATAAATCCACCTTATTTTCATTGCCTTTTATCCAACAAGGGTTCTACTCCTTATGTCAAATAATCTGCAGCCTGACCAGAAAGAAAAACTATGCTGGAGTCACATAACTCCAATGAATAGTTTTATGACTTTCATATTTTCTGAATGTGCCAGAGGGTTGGAATAGTAGCTAAAAGTGAGTAGTGCCATGCCCTGCTCTATCAAATAGGAGGGGAAAAAGCAAAAATCTACTACGCAGCTAAGCAAGAAAATACTGCCACTTCCAGTGATCTCTGAATTATCAGTGAACTATTTATTTCATTGCTAAAAAGCTGATGAACCTGGTCTTGGAGCAAAGTGCTCTAACAGAATGGATCTGGAAGTTGGTCCCTTGTTACAATCGAATCCAACAAGTCCCAAACCATTTGTGCTGAAGTCAAATGGAACAGTTAATCCCATGCTCCAAAAGAAATACAAAAGAAGACCTATTTCAGATGTTACCAAAGAATCACCCGGTGTCTGTTTTGCTACTTTCACATTACAATTAAGCTTTCCTCTGTAATGTGTTTCATACATGGATTTTTCTGCCAGTGCAAATTCTTGCTAAGAAAAAAACCAACCTGACATTCTCAATTACACATGAAATGAAGGCAATGTGAAACTAATAATTTTGATATAATAAGAGGAAATTAAAATGACAACTGAGCATTTCTTCCTCATAAAGTTTCAGCTGCAGTGGCTTTTCTGCAGAATGTTATATTATGTATCCACTGCAGTGTTTAGAAAACCTTTCTTAACCTCATTATTTTCAAATAACCAGAAAAAAGTGGTTATCAAGCCAGAAATAAAGCAGCCCTGTTTCATGCTAAGCAAAAATAAATTTTCTTTATCCAAATGAAATGAAAACAAGTTTAACAGAAGTGCAGAGAGTAACTTTTGGCAAAAAGGAATAAAAAAGCATAGATTAAAATATCTATCAGACTGTACTAATCATGAAGGAAAGGAGGTATTTGGAGGGACGCCGCTACAGCTCTTCTATCGACAGTATTTTGCTATGTGAGAATGAGCAAGGAGTCAACACTGAATTAATAATACTTGGATAAAAATTTCCCCCCTGTAGTGAGTAGGACTGGTGGTTAGGACACTCACCTGTCTTCAGGCCATACTCCAGTGAATGCTGAAGTCTGACAGCATTAACAGAAAGACCTGAAAGCTCCTTCTCAGAATAACCTCACCGTGGGTGCATTTCACAGGAGGGAAGAGGTGCAGATTTGAAGCCACTCAAAGAGCAGAGTGACAGAATTAAGGATTCCCTGCACCCCAGGGAACATCCCCACCCCTTAGCTATTGAGCAAAAGGCTGAGACCAATAATACCATCTCCTAACCTCTGCATTCAATTAGTTCTTACCACCCAATAAATTTGAGTAATCTTTCTGATCAGTTTAGGGACAGCTGAACCCACATAGTTTGGCTAACTATCATAGGCCAAAAATATAAACACATTTCACAAGTCTAATTGGCATAAATTGCTCTTGCTGGCTGTGTGTGGGATTGGATGTGTGCCAGTTCATCTTGAAGGTTGTTTACTGATTTGATGTGCTAGAACCTTTTATCAGATCAATTATTTATGCCATCAGCTGGAGGAAAAAATAATTGTAAGTAAATGCTTACCAACTCTTGAGCCAGTTTAAAAAAAAACCTCAACAAGCTTGGATTCAAACAAAAAAACAGTCTACCTTCAAATTCATCTACAGATTTATTAGTATGCTCAGGAAATGATTTTGTAGAAACTGCTGTTGAGCTTCTTTAATTAAATAAAAATACACGTGTCTAAGAACTTGCATACTCCCTGCTCCTCAATTCTGCTAACAGAGAAAAAAGGAACAACAAATCTATCTGGAATCCTTTTCTCATCACTAATAATAAAGCAGATGTTTGTTAGCTAGCTTAAATAATGAAATAAAAAGAAGACCTTGCACAGAAACGGAGCCAGTGTAAATTCCTGCCTGTAGGCAGTTCATCCATGGGAATGTACTGGTTTGGAAACACACACCCCCCACCACCTGTTATACGTTAATTAATTGGTGATAAGGCAGTATCTTTAACAAAAAGGGAAAACCCCTACTAAATGGTAAGAAAATTATAACTTCACAGGCTTTTATGATTTAAATTAATGACTAAGAACAGAATTTGCAAACCTGCTGATTGATTTTGAGGAGATTTTTCATGTTTCTCATTCCCATTAAATGATTTTTGAGGTGTTCTTCATTTCTGAAAAGAAAGATGCATTAATTTGAGATGCCTAAATGCAAACTCATCTGTCCAGAAACAGAAATGTAAGTTGAAAGAGCACGTAATTCTTCAGTGTTTTGACAGACAACTTACAGTGTTTTGGGTAAAAATTAATAGTACAAGTAACTTTCTGGTGGAGTGTTGGGAAAATAGGGAGAAAATGGCTTTCCAATGAAACATAACAAAACCCATCACTCCATGAAAAGTGCCATTGGAAATATAGATACTGCTTGTCATTATATGTAAATGCAAACCTGAACAGGAATGTCTAAACAAGACAAGTACTCAATTCTATCTTCTGCCCTACAGTACACATTCCAGTAAAATATTTTGGACCATATTTTTGTCCTCCTTCATTTTTTAGATTTTTGTAAAGTAAAACAGATTTCAGAGTACGTGCCACATGAGGTGTCCTGGCCAGTCCTCTGTTAACAACTGTGTCTAGCAGCTTAATGGTGCAGTAGTGAAAATCAAACCTGTATGTTTCGTAAACCAGTTTTAAAATTCCCTCTGTCCAAAACCTCATGTAAACCATCAGTAGCAATTCCTATATTACAGACTTCAACTTCAAAGCTACAAAAGCTTACAGTCCTGTAGATCTCCATTTGCATTTTGTTCCCATTTACTTTGAAATGGATCAGAGACCAATCTACATCCTAAACTAAGAGACAGAAGAAATAATATCAATTTTATCATTTGAGACTGAGACATGCCCTTCATTTCTGTGTAAGCTACCTTTTAATCAGATTTTTATTTAGCTTTTGAAAAGTTGTAATATTCATAAATTGTGTGAACTTTTCAGTACATGACCTTGTGGGTAAGTCCTGTTCTGCCGCACTCTCAGCTCCACTGAAATTAGGGCACTTCTGAGAGCTCAAATACATAGGCTTTGAACTTGACCATTAAAAGATTTCAAACATAGCATTGCTATTCCCAGAGGGAGCTGGCATTTTTTTGGCAGTGTGGTAGAACACCATACAAATCAGGCCCTGCAAAAAAAATAAAAATAAAAATAAAAATAAAAAAAGTAATATATTAAGTGCCAAATAAATGTCCCCAAGCCAGAAGCCAAGGAGCTCTGAAAAAGAGCATGGACTAAAATAGTGACAGACAACGGTTAATTTGAAAATTATATTGCTGTGTTCAAAAGGCAAAAATGTTTTTCCTCACAGAGCACATGGATACAAATTTCAGTTTGGCACAGCACATGAGAATAATGTATAAGAGAGGTGCAGTGATATTAATCTTCCAGTTGAGAGGAGTGTTATTGCATGTCCAACTGTGACAGTTTCTTTTGCAGAAACCAGCAAAAATCTTTTGCTAAAGGACATCAGCTGTTTTTCCCCCTCAGCTGAGAGTGGTTTAGATGATGAGACAACTCAATTTGTTTCTTCAAATAAGTTTTTGACTTCATATGATCTAAGTAGTAATTCTAATTCAGATCCTTCCCTATGTATGAAACATTTTCTCCTATCTATAAATGAATAATAGCCTCAGAAGAATCAACTAACCAAATCAAAATCACTCCCATCTCAACTCTCCACACCAAAATTATGTAATAAAAAGAAATGTGGAAAACACAATGAGGACGAAGATACCAAATTGTAATCAGAAGGGGAAAAAAAAAAATAAAAAACTTGGAATAGTTTACATGAGCACACGAAAGTTTGGTCCATACTGACACTTTGCTGCTGCACTGCATTCTCATTTGGTGTGAAGGATGAAAAGTGAGCCAAAGCGATGGGTTGTGCTAGGAAGGAGCCTTTGGAGCTGCTGTGTCACCATGGCTTCTGTGGGAGTCAGCCACCAAGAGCACAGAAATTCGGCTTTACAGCCAGTCTTCCAAACAAACAAACTGGGGAATTAATTTTCACTTGACAGGAAACACATGCTGCAGACTACAGATTAAAAACCAATGTTTCGAGGATCTTAAAAACTGTAATATCCAAGTTTAGTGTAGCAGTTATTGTATGAGAAAAGGCTGACTTATTCTAAATTCAATGCTTTTACAAAATCATTTAAATTACATTATTAAGTCTAAAGCCCCCTATTTCTAGTGGATCCATACCTTTTCATCTCTGAGTCTATTGCAACAATTAAGTGTGGCTCTGTACTGACATCAATTAGTTATGCTATTGCACATTAATGCTGCAGAAAAATGAAGCTGTTGACAATCAAATGCTGAAGCTGTTGACAACTTAAAAACTGCTGTGTTAATTTCAGATTAATTCAAATGAAATCCTGTTTATCAAATGGAAACTTAGGACTTTTAAACAAAATAATATGGGCTTGAGGTTTTGGAGTTTTATTCGCTGGGTGTTTTTTTGCCCAAAGAACAAACAGTGGTAGTCTGAGTAAGAGATGTTCTAAATAATACCTAAATAAATATTCAGACTGAAAACTATCCTCAGCACTGGAGTAAAAAACTATATCGAACAAAGTGACCCAAAGGGATCTGGAGTTAAATTGTGGACATTTCTCCTCTTTTCTGTTTCCATTTGCCCTATTTCTCCTCAAATTTTTGGGGTAGGTTTAAACTTCAGTCAACAAAAAGGCAATCTAAACAAATACTATACTTTTTAACACTGTTAAAAAACTAGCTTGTGGAGTGGTGCTAAATGCAGTATCTTAACATCTCGTTTAGAATTGTGGCCTTCCAACAAATACACCATTGTGGTTTACCAATTTTCCTTTGTTTTCATAATGCTATTTTCTGAAAAAAAATGCACAAACTATTGGCATTGGCTGCCCCTAAATGACTGGTCAGAATGAACCCTTGAGGAGATGGCACTGTGTACAATCTCATACTTACTCTCTGGTTGCCTTTTCTGTTGGTGGGAATGACCTTATTTCACGAGAGCACTAAGTAATTTGATTTCTTCCGAAGGATTTGACTTCACCAGGGAACAAGCCTGGATTTCCTTCCAAGCTCCTCAGTTACAGAATTGGGAACTATGCACCAGGCCATGCCATTTGGGTTATTCAGGGTGCTCTGTATTTTTTCTGGACTGTTGGCCTGGCAGCAGCATTAGACTGACAGGCAGTCTGCAGGGAGTTTCTCTGGCTGGGGTATCTCCAGAGTGGCTTAAATGACAAGGTGTAGTCTGGCAGTCACTGCTGTGGTGCCCTTTGTGATAGGCTATAGCTACACCAGTGGCTCTTAAGAATTAACCAGTTCCTATTAAGCAGTTTCACCTTGCTTTTCTGAAACCTGGCCCTTGGTCAAGGCAAGGACGGCTTTAACCAACTTCTTCACTCAACTGAAAAATTTCCATGACCCTCACACAATGCAGCCAGGCTGCAGCAGGTACGGGATGGCAAATGTGTTCAGCCCTAAGGGCACATTAAAAACCACTGAGAAAGACCAAATTCTGTGAGGTTCATAGTGCTACCCTTGGATTATCACAGCTTGGAGTACCTGGTGCTCAGGATTTTATGAAGAGATTTTATTCAATGCAAACCTAGGCTAGGTTTTCCTCTACAAAGGTCCTTTGGGAACAGCTATGGCAAAGAGATTAGTCCTCCTGCCAGATATGAAAGTTTATCAAAGTGTTTCAATCGCCTTTGGGAGGCTGGTTCAGTCACAAGCACACTGAGAAAGCTTCTCCCTGTCTCTGCAGATCTGCATTTGTACCCTCAGAAAGAGGGCCAGTCAGGATGGCTCTCAGGTGATGTATAGTTCACAGTGCCCAAGAGCAACGCTTGGCTGAAGCCAGAAAACTGACTCTCCAGATATGGAGAGAGTTATTTCCACAACTTGTTGATTAATATGTTCTTCCTAATGAACTCTTAACATATTGGTATTCCCTAGACTTAGGCTTGCTGCCATTTTTTTTGTGTGTCTATCAAGAAACCGTGCTCCCAGCTTCTATTCAAAAATTATATGTATTTTAGGCAGCCTATTGCTGACCCTGATCTAAGGCTGGCTCTTTATTCTCAACGTATGACCGGGCAGCTATAATTATTGCCTTATGTGCCTGATATATTTCATCCGAGATAAATCAGTCTGTATTTCAGCTGGAGGCTGATTTGACAAAGGGAACCCAGAAAAACAGATTTGTTTACACTGTCGGGCTGGCAGCCTGTGGACTGCTTGACTTCTGTTAAAAAAATTTAAAAAAAGAGTCACTCCGTGAAGTGGTTCACAAAACTACTGATATCAAGATTTAGGAAGTTAGTCTTTTTTTACCATTAATGTGGCTTTTATAGCTTTCTTGCTGAATTTTTATTTTTTTTTCTAGTGTAAGAGTAGCTCTCAGCACATTCTGTAAAAGTAGAACTTGAAACACCCATTAAAAATAATTGAAGCTGGGAAAAAACCCTGAACAGATAAAATGACTAGTTTTTTGCTTCTGTAGAAAAAGGCCAGCAAGGACAATGCACGACAATAGCCAAAGGAAAGTTTTTAAACATAAAACTTCAGGAGAGTTTGAGATGAGTGTCCCACAGTTCAGCTAGATAACCAAATCACATGCACAAACACTTTTATTTTGGAGCAGCGATAGGTGCTGTGTTCCGAGTCAGTTTTCCTAGGGATTTTTATTACTGATCTATACACTTAACTGATGTATAGTGTTCAATCATCATATTGAGTCTTTGACTTCAGATTATTTTACTTATTTTATTGCTGTGTCTGTAAATCCAATTACCCAAAATATCCTTTTATAAATAAATTCTTCTCAAACACTTCTTTGTCCAGTGTATACAGCATTGTAGTCCCATGGGTCATGTACAATCTTTCTTGTTTCATACACACAATGTTGCGCTGCCTTTTAATGTCCAGTGTTGTATTTCTGTCAAGTTACTGCCTAGGAGCATGGCTGCGACACGCTGTGTAGGACAAGTAGTGGGGTTAAACTGCAGCAGATTCAGATGAGGAAAAGCTTCATAAAGATAAGGCCAGCAAATCCCTGGAAGAGACTCTCCAAGGAGGCTTTGGAGACTCAGTTGGAGATTTTCAGGGGCAGAGCAACAAGCTTCTGTGAGGATCCCCTCAGGGACCTCCTGGCACTTGTTCTGCTCTTCTTGTTCAGTGATTTCCTATGGCAAAACTATCTTGGGTTTGCGCTGATGAAGTAGAGTGCAGAGGTAACAGTTGCCTCAAGACTGAGGTTTAAGACAGACACAAGTGTGACATCTTCACATTGCTGTTGTTACTCTTGTCCCAAGGGACAACAGCGTCCCATGACCAGTCTCCAGATAATCCTTTGAGCTCCAAATACCGACTTGTCCCCATTCCTGCCTCTCCAGATCAGTGCAGGCAGGCAGTGCACAGGCATCTTCACGTTGCTGTTTTTCAGGAAACATTCTTTGTCTTCCATCCTTCTGCTTTTCATGGCAATGTGAACTTTCAAGGGACTGCAGAGGAGGAAAAGAAGGCAGCAGGACGGGGAAAAAACAACATCCCCCAGTTGGTAGTGGTTGGTTTTTTTCAGTTTTCCTGTGAATAGAGCATTCCTCCTGCAAGTCCAGGTTGTCTTTTTATTTCCACTGGCCATTTCTCTGAAAGCTCTGGCTTGAAGGTGATTAATTTTTAATTATTCATGGGATTTTATTTCCTAATACTTTGCATTTTTATAGCCAGCTCTGTGAAAGGATCTTAAAGCACTTTCCAAATGATAAATTAAAGGTCTGGAAAACTGCATGAGGTTGAAAACAAAATAATGAGGAAAGGGAGACCAATTCACTTACCTCTAGCTGAACAGTTAGTCCTCAAAATACCCAGGAGGAGGATGCCAGATTTCACTGCTTACTCTTGTACTTTAATGTTGCTTAAACTAGTCATTGTGAAACTGCAGTCAAATATTCTTCTCCAATAATTATATTTAATTGTGGGGTGATGCTCATTGTACTATCCTTGAGAAGGCTTCATGCATCCACAGGACCAGTCTACAGACCAAATATCCTCTTGTAGTATTTTCTCCATGATTTCTTTCAAAACAAAAACCTGTAAAAGTATGTCACTTTCATGAAATGTATGTTTGTGTAAATATATATGTATGCTATATATATAAAATAAAAACTATGTTTTCTACTACTTCAGAGAGAATACAATGTAAAAAATCAACTTTTCTAAAACAGTGTTCTGTAGAAAAAATGAACGGGCCTATATCTTACCTTACATTAAACTGTGTTAGGGAAGATAAGATTCAAATCCCAATTTTGCGGCTTGGGAGCCTCTTTTTAGGCTAAGAGCAAACATTCATGATGATCAGTTCTGCTCTAACAGGCTAAAGTGCAGGACATTTGCTGTTCTTGTCTCTGGGGCACCTGAACCACTGGTCTTCCCCTTTCCCAGCCAGGGCAGAGCTACCATTGCATACAAGCTAATTGCTGTCATAAAGAGGACACTTACATCTAACTGTTAATTAGAGCTGGGATAGAGAAAAACTTGCTGTATATAAATGAAATGGAAACTCCAACAATTAAGTAATGAACAAAGTTTGAGTGGTGTCTACTGTAAACAACATTAACCCAAGTGAAGTCAGCAGGAGGTGTTGTAGCCACAAACAAATATGAAATGTCAGTTCAGTTGTTTGTTAGATGTTTTAGGCAACAAATGTAGTCAAGAATCAGGTGTACTCCCAAGTATTTGGTTTTGCCTTCCCTTTCGCAGTTCATCGCTTTCACAAATGAAGAATTTCCTTTTAATGTATTTGAGGGGCTTAGGAAAGCTTGGAAGTAAAGGAGGCAGATAATTAAACGTACAATTGATCTTTTGGAAGAAAGGCAAATCAGCCACACCTTTCTGCAGGAAAGAAATAAAAAAATATCAGCCAGAGAAGATAAAATTAGAAGAGTACATCAGGGTGGATTCAGTCATGTTCATCTGCTGCAAGTCAGAAAGGTCCTTTGGGCATCACATAGCTGCTGCTCAGCTTCTAGTGACAGCTCTTCCAACACCACTCTTGCTAGCTGTGCCCTGATGCCAACTCAGACAGGCTTGATCAGTCTTTTGAAGGATGAAAAACTGCCCCAGCACCAAGGTAGTACAGAAGGAAGTTTACCAGAGAGACGAGTCAGGAAAAAACATAGTCCTTAGTCTGTGGCTGCCCACTCCCTGATGAAAATCCTCTGCAAAGGAAGGCTCCAAGCAGTGCCACAGCCTCCTTGCTATTAGACTCACATCATCGAAGCAGTTACTGCCCTGTACAGCTTACTAGACTGAACTGGTGTTTTTAATCTTCTGACAGATTGCACCAAAGTAGATGGCTTGCAAACTGCAGCCCAAGCAGGACTGGGCAGTCATAGCACAGCGTAGCACAGCATGCAAGTTTTATGAGCCACAGCACAATGATGCCTAATGTTGGAGGAAGCTGAAGTTCAGTACCACAGTCATCAGCAGGGTACAGGGCTCCTTCCTGCTAGTGGAGTCATCTGAAATGTTCTTTAGCCAGTTTCTCTGCACTGAGAAACTTCTTTTACCTAGCTGCCATTTCAGAGTCCACATGTATAAGGTGATTCTTTTTTAAAGCAGAAAACCCCATTCAACTGTCTTCCTCAGAACGTTAGTGCTGACTTTTAAAATACATATTGCATATGCATATGCGAAGCAGGAATATTGTATATTTGGAGGAACAAATTGCCACGCCACTGCTAGTACGCACAGTTCCCTTGAGAGTTTTGCTCCTAGTAAAGCTTTTGGTCAAAATGCAGCAGCTTGTACACAAATCACTGCAGCTGAAGCAGTAAGCACACCACCAACACTGGCGGGACCTGTTGCAAGTTTAGAAGCATAATCTGAAGCTGTCACAAATGTGACCTCATCACAATTCCTTCTGCTGTTAACAAGATTTATTCAATACTCTGTAAATGCACTCCTCCATGGTAATAAAATATACTGCTTCATTATCTCACATAAACCAGCATAAAATATATTAATATTTTATCATGTTTATTATTAACATTGTGTTACAATGAAATCTGTGTTTGGCTAAGGGAGTGCAGTGCAAACACAAGGAAAAGCTGCAGGACACAAATAGATCTAACTGATAGAAATCTATCAGCAATGGTAAATGACAGTTACTTATGAGAAACACTACGCACGAGATGTTGAATGTCTGATCACAAGAACTGTGCACATTAAGAGTATGTTTTTCCTTTTGTAAGAATCTTTTCTGTTGTGTCATAATTAGGTAAGGGTCTGTCTCTCAGAGATACCCATTAACCATAAAGCAGAATAGAGTCTCCGTGTGTGTGAATTGCTGCAAACCACCAGGGCTGTCGTCTCTGTACATCACCTGTGATTAGCACTTAACAGGAGATTATTAACAGGGCAATTTTATTTTGATACTGCAACAGCCATTGCTAAAGTCTGTGCCAGAAACATAACTCCTTATCTATAATTGTCCATTTTCTTTTCTTTTTATAATAGAACTACTGGAGTGGTTTTTTTCAAAAGCAGGTGGATGATTTGGTCCATGCATGAGTTATGATTGGACTAAAAAGGAAAGTGCTTGCTAGTTACTGGCAATATAAGTCATATTTAAAATCTGGTGCCAATCTGACCTTCCTGGTATGGTATATTCTATAAGAAATAGAAGCAGAAGCAGCACAGATTGGAATGAAATTGAATGCAATCAGTCAAGCAAAAAAGGCAGATGCTGCTTATGTTCCTGTCTTCTAGAGTAATGTATGCAAGTGCCATAGATGTACTGAAATTATTATTTCTACAGGCCAGAAAGGATCAGTATGAGTTAAGAAATAATGCATATATAATATAGCCTAAAACGAAGCACTGCCTCCAAATACTGAGAGGTCTGTTTTGAAATATTCTGCTAAAATAGTGTTTTCTCCCTAAAAAGAACTGACAACAGACTGGGCCTCAGCAAGCAGTTTGGGGCACTCAGATGATGGATGAGGAGGCAGGAGCTCCCAGCTCTGCCACTGCAGTGTGGCCTTGAGCAAGTTGATTCTCTTTGTCTGACTTTTGTTCCCTTGGGCGTTTACACTATCAGTCCTTGGGGACAGGGACTGTCTTTTACTATGTAATACAAAGATAGGTTTACCAAAACAATCCCCTTCTCTCCCCGCCCTCTCCCCCTCCAGTGATCCCACCAGTCTTTAGCTATTCTTTGTATCTATATTTCTGTTTCCAAGTTTCTTTTCAGGCTCCTCTTAGGTTATTCCTGTGCCTATTCCTTAGCTCTTCTGAAGGGAACGAAAATTCAGATGTAAATTATTGAAAAAAGCAGCTAGGCAAGGATCATTACTGAGATGTATTTGTGTGGATTTGCACTGGCAGAAGGATGCATCTGGAAGTGTAGAGTGCTAATGGGAATTTGGCTCACAGGATAGAAACCCTGAGGAGGTTTGCTGTACCAGTGAGTTCACCCTGCTGGAAGTATGCAGTCTGTATGAGGGTGTACACATATATATTTATCTCTCTTTTTTATGCATTCACATAAAGGTAGCTTTCTAGCAGCTGTTTCAAATTAAAAAAAAAAAAAAAAATAAAGTCTCTGGAGCTGATATGTTGGTAAAGAGCATTTGTAAAGAAAAGATCTTACTGCACTGGTGATCTGTGTCCTACCAAGAATGCCTGCCTCAGTTACAGCAGTTCTAGATTGCAACATAGTGAAAATAACGTATTAAAAATGTATTTTTTTAAAATGATCTCTTTTATCAAAGAGATGAGCCAAATGATTTAGAACAAAATAAAAGAATGCTGAAAACTGAAGTCTTCAACTGGAAACTCTTGATCTTGAGAGCGGAACAGTTTGGGGTTTAGTCTTCAGATGTGAACTTAGGTTTGCATGTTGTGTTGTCAGAACTGTATTTTTAGCTCAGAGGCAAGCCCAAACCAATGAAATAACTTCAATGACATTTCTTAAAATTAATTTCTAAGCCTTCTTGAACCTCAAATTTAGTCAAATTTGATTTGCTTTGAGCCACAAACTGTAGAACTTCTTACTGTGTTTTAGTGGGCAGGCAACAGTTTGTATTTGACAAAGTCTTTTGTTCTATGTGCATTTTCTGAGCTTCTGGCATTCTCTGGGTGTCTTTTTCCTCTCTTCTGGATGATTTGAAAGATGTGCAGACTCCTGTCCTACTGCTTGGAGTTCTAACAACACTCAGGCTCCTCCTTGCATACACAGACCAGAACTGGTGGAAGAGGACAGAAAACACCTCATTCTGCAGTGAAGCTGTTAACAGTTTTTCTGAGCTGAAAACTTCTGCAGTCTCTGGACTTTCAATTCATTAATCACATGATGACTTGGTAAAATTATGCTTGTTTGAATATCTATTTTTCAAAGGCTATAGCAGTGAATATTTTACAAACCAAGCTGATTTTTTGCTCGTAGCCTACTTTAAAAAGGGGGCTGGGGGGAGGCAATACCTGTCCATGCTACTGCATGTGATGTGGCTGCAATCACATTGAACAGAGAGACATTTTCTCTAGTATCAGAAAATGTGAAATATAAGATATACACTATTGCAACACTGCAAATTATTTCAGCAGAGTTACTCTAGATTTACACCGCTTTAACTAGAAGCAGAAATGGGAACAGAAGTTGACTTTCAATTATTGTCAGGGAAAATTCATGGTGACGACTGAAATATGCAGAAATTTCCCGCGTGTGATGAGACGAAATCCTGCCAACTTGTGCTGCATCTAAAAGTGTAAATATGTCATGGGAGAGGCAAAACTACTTTGATTAGCACAGGTCACCGCCTGTTTCTTCCAAATAATTTCATTTTTCAGAATCCTGTGGTGCACATTCAACACGCTTTTGCTACTGCTGTGGGAACAGACAGATCCTACACATCTGCAAGAAGTTATTTCTTTTTCAAAACTCCAGGTGTGGGTCTAGGTGATGTTTTCAAGTTTGACAGTGTGTTGTTCTGAAAAAGGATGAATGATAAAGTGGGCTCTTACTCCAGTGGCATGTTTTCAGATGTAATGCATGTGAGGAATGAGGGAGTGACTAAATATATTGGAGTGTAGGGAGAAAGAGAATGGGGAGAAAACATTTAATTATCCAGGCGATTGGAAAATATGTTTGTCATGATTTTTAAAGGCCTATCATACACAACAGATGTGGATTTATTGCATAGGCATGCCCTTCATTGCCTGGTAGAGTGCTGGGCATGTGGCTATTTTGCTCTGCACACTCCCAAAGTATGAGAGTTATGCTAATTTCTGCACAAGAGCTTGGATGGCTTAGAAAGCAGAAAATAAAAAAGAAATAAGTGCCTACTGAATATAACTCATAATTTACCCAAAGATTTAAAAAAAAAGATCTGTGAGAGAGAGACAGAGAGAGAAACATCATGGCTTTGGGGTTACAAGCTATACAAGCTAAGATCTGTTTTCATTTTTCTCTGAGATACAGATGTGTTCAACTAAATCCTCATTCATTTTTGTCAAGTAGTACAAATGTTGTTGCAAGCAGCAATGTTTGAGTCCACGAGACATGAATATTTCACTAAAGACTAGTAAAAGCTGAGAAAGGTGTAATCATTGTCTTGAAAAAAGACAGTGACAGAGCTTCCTTTTGACCCAGCAAGAGATGATTCCAGCTCACTGTCTTCTGAGCAGTGAAAATCTAGTAAAATCCAAACAATCTTCCCCCAGAGAACTCCTGTTGATTTCAACAGCTTGTGGGTCAGGCACTTCTGTTCTCAGATAGGCAGAGAGGTGAGCAGGGAGAAATCTCTATCCAAAGTTTGCTGTTAAGGACTAAACCTTTGAATAACATCACTGAAAATGACAAAGAAAAAAATATTTTTTTAAAAAGTTGCTAGCTTTGCTGAAAATGATGAGTTACAAAAGTGTGGAAAATAAATAATGGTATGAATAGGTGTAGGCTTCTTTTCTTAGAATTTGTTCCATGATACCTTCCGTGTTACAATGAATTTCTGCATAAAAATAAGACTTATGATTTTGTTCTCTTGGGAGTGAAATTATTTTTGAGGTAAGGTTCTTTCTGTTCTCTCACTGCTGCCTAATGATAAAATAAGTTTTATGATTTGTAATGAATACTGCAGGTTAAAGAGAATGCAATGAAATACAAAAAAAAAAAAAAAAAAAAAAAAAAGGAAAAGAAACTGACTGCATCAGCTACTGCTGTGAAGTGAAGCACTCTTGGTGCTTTATCTCCAGAGGCTGGCTAGCTTTCATTGTGGATTTAGTTGATAGAGTGACGTTACAGGTGATCTTCCTAAACCCTAGGATTGGTTGAAAGAGAGCAAGTTGACAGACAGTTCACAAATGCATATTTGTACCCATCTATAAATATGTTTGATATTTGCAGTGGTCACTGACTTCAAAGCAAAGTTGCTTTATTAACACATGAAGTTTAAAATAAGAATCCCTTTTGAGCCACAGTAAAGGGCATATTATCATTCCTTTCAGAAATACATGCAGTGGCTGATTGTACAATCATTTTCATTAACATAAGACCTTTAATAAACCTCTCTTAATAACAAGAAAACATGCACAGAATGTGGAAGGCTTTTCTCTGGGTCTCAAACATCTTCCCTCCTTTTGTCTCATTTTCCCAGAGGTGGCAGCAGCATTGTGAGAAGGAAGGGTTACGTCTGCTTCAGAACAAGCTGCCTGAAGGCAGATCTCAGTAATGCTCTTTTCTCTGAAATATATGGCAATTCCAGCTAAAAACTGGCAGGAGAGTTGATAAAACTAGCAAATTAAATCTAAAGTAACATCATCTACTAACTTTCTAACGGTACAGTAAGCAGCAGTTGCTGCCTGCACCCTTGTGCTGGCTTCCACGTAAGGACCAGCCCCACCTGACAGGGGTTTCCTGGTCAGGTTCACAGTTACTAGTTGTGCAAAATGGTTCCTTTCTGTGAAACAACCAGAAGGATATTTTATCCATTTTCCTTCCATTTAACAACAATAAAGAAAACAAGCTAACTGAAAAACATTCAGACTCTTCTTTTCAGAAGCTCCTACGCTAATTCTGTCTGGACAAATCAAAAACCCAACAATTATGTAATAAAAACAGGTAACTCAGATAACAAGGAGAAAGGTAACAACAATCTGTCTAAGTCTAGTTTTGCTCACTGGAGCATTTAGGCAGAACCTTGTACCCCTTTGAATGCTGCTGCTCCAGATCAGCAGAAATCTCTGGGTTTAGTTTTACCTTGGTATCTACCATCAGTTTCTTTTTTCACTTCAGAAGCAAAACTGCTTCTCTCTTACTATTTATTTGTCACAGATCCTATAATATCTGACTTCAGTTATAGCATGTAGATCTTTTAGATTAAGCAGAATCTAGTGAAAGGATGTGAAATACATGACAAAATAATGTGAAAGGAGATGAAAAAGGAAAAAGTTTAATGGAGGGCTATTTAAAATGCAGGATGAGAGCGATTCACTGCCAATAAACCTTAATGAAGATAGTTAGTGTCTGAATTCCAGTTCTTCCAATTCTGGGAGCTTCCGAGGGATACGAGCAGCTTACAGAAGATGGAAGACCAAAATAAAATCAAACTTTCAGAAGAGGAACCTCAACTGTATCCTCAAAATAGATTTATTTTCCTCAGAACAGATGCTGAATACTGTTCCAGCCTTTCCCAGCAGTTTCCATAAAATATCAGTATTTCCCTACAGGCTTCTGAATTTATTTCCAGCTATATCATTTAGATCTTCAGGGATAAAAAGGGAGACTACCAAAATTGCTTCCAGGCTGTGTTTTCCACTGAAGTACTTTGCCTGGCTCTATTCATCACCTTTCAGGTGCTTAACTACAACACCCACTCTCAGCATTACAATTTCTGCTTCCCACTGTTAAAACCCTGCCCCGACCACCTTCTTTCCTGCACTTTTCCCAGTCCTTTTTTTTTTTTTCAGTCTTTGTACATCTAGCTTCATGACTCCTTCCTCAACACCTCTCATGTTTGCCAGATCCAGGGAAGTGTCAGTTCATGCCCCCAGACTCATCAGGAGTGTTTTGTTTCAGCTCATGATATAATTGTGTTGTCTAAATTAGACAGTGAAGAAAACAACTTTAAACATCTTCTCCAGAAAGAGAAATCATAACAATTGGAGAACATATGATGTTCTTTTACTGTCACTAATTTCCAGGATGTTTCTAAAAATGAGAAAAACTACCTGTCTGAAAACAGAAAATTATCAGTCAAATCCAGACTGAAGTTTGCTGTTTTGGGTAAAATAGAATTACTCACTGAACTAAAAATAATATTTGCTAAAGTTGAATTGCTTAGCAAGGCCAGTTTCTTGAAGCTGGTAAAGAATAATGAAGAAAACTGAGAGGTGGAAATAAGAAGAGCTACTTTAAAAATACACTATTCAATGCCAGACAGCACAGCCAGGCAATTACATGGAGAGTGTCTTCAGTCACTAAATACTCACAAATATGAAAAATGAAACTGCTTACCAAAGAAAGCACAAAACTTTGCTCTAAAGTATTCATTACCATTAATATTTTTGCCTTCCCTAACCTTGAATAATCTCCAAAACACACAGGGACTGCTGAAACAAACTTCTCTCTGTTATGCTGCATAGAAGAAATCCCCTGGCAATCAAAACAGTCAGTGGCTGCGGGTGCCCTGTGTGCCTCCATGCAAAAGGGATCTTCACCATTCACCATGAGCCTGCTACCACCTTTATGAAACTTGGAGACCCTTCAGTGGACCACAGCTCAAGTCCTGGGTAAGTTCAATCTTAACTATGCAACAGAAATGTGACGCTCTCTCAGGTCTTGGCTGGCGGTTTGCTCTACTCTGCTGGGCCTTGCCAGCTGATGTCTTATTGGCAGTTCTTCCCTGCTTTTCCCCTGCTACTGCTCTAGTCCATTGGGTCACCCCTCTCAATGATATTTTACTGTGCTAACTCCATTCTTGGGAAACATATGGCGCCAGGCACAGATTAGTCACGCTCCTTCATCTGTACGGTATACCTTTCCTTCTTTTTCAGATTCTGCACTGTCCAGAACTTCTTCACAGCAACTTTACAAGTTAAATAATTAGCAAGTAACTCTTGTCACTCAGCCACACTGGATATAACTACACCTAAACCTTTCTTTTTATAGCATTTTAATATAAAAAAAGCACCACTCCTTCAAGTTTAGAGCATAGACCTTTTTAACAGACATGCCATAAGATTTGCTAAGTGAAAAGATAATTTAATAGATCCAGACCTGCTCCATGGACTTTCCTGCTCAACTTCCTACAAAGAGATCATAAAACACTCCTATCATCCTGACTGTTATTTTGCTGGTGCTGAATGTGGCCAAAGTCAGCGGCTACCACACTACCAAGCCAAATACCATCCAGACTGAGATGAAGAATGACAATAATATTTGTGGCTTACTAATAATCTGTAGAAGGAAGGGCAGAAGAGACTTTGGCTGAATAACATAACTTAAATTCCCACTTGGACAAAAGGTATTGCAGCTAAAAATAAGTAGGTGCAATGCATAAAATATACTGTGTTTTCAGGGTATCATTAAAGGCATGGAAGTTGATTTGTCTTTTGAGAAATGCTGAAGGCCTTGGATTGGTCATTCCTGGTTTTAAGCATGTAGGCTCTGATGTTAAAGACTTCAGTAAACAGCAACGCATTCAGGATATGATTTTCAGCGTCTGTATTCCGTGGGGACTGGATACTGCAGGTCTCATGGCAGGTCTATTATCTCATCCCCAAGATAATTTTTCATTAGTCTTTTTATTAATTTAAATCATGGATGTGCTACAGAGGAAGCTCTTTTAATCCCCCTGCTCTCATAAAGCTGGTTATATTACTATATAAAGAGAGTACTCAGTTTACAGCCTTGTTAACATGCTAACAAGCAAGATTTTACATTCTAGAAGCTCCTTATTAAAGTGGTAAATTAATTAGCTTGCCCAGACAATAAAGGTCCAAGACCATCAGCTAATATGAATTTACTTTTTCTTGTGTTTCAAACATCACTCATTCCCACGACAAAGCCTTCAAGGTCAGGTTAATGGGTGCCAGGTTTCTGCTTGGCCTCTCTGCAGAAAAGTAGAATTGTCCTGCCTCCCTTTGTCTGTCTGCTCAGTGGGAAGAACAGTTTTTGGAAGAATTGATAAAATACAGGCTAGTTCAGCAGTGAGTTATTTCTGCTACTGTGGTTAACAAATCATGAGTAGTATTTGTTCTTTTCTTATTACATACCATTTTTGTTTATGATTTTTCAGTCTGTGTTCATCACTGTGGTTGGCATTGCTATTTACAGTTGTTGTTTACAAGTAAATGACCATCGCAACCAGAAATCCCAGCCACCACTCCCACTGGAGTAATTCTTATCTGCTGTAAAACCAGTAGTAACTAATAGTTTTCTTCTGTAGAATAGAAGGCTCCTTTAAGTATTTGGCTCTCAGTACTCAGTGACTTTATTAATCTTTTATCTGCTTCCACTCTTTTTATGCCATTGGAGGGAAAGTTGTCCACTTGTAATAAGTGAAATACAGGACTGATCTACATCTCCTATTCCTACACTGGAATTTCAAAAGTTTATCTTTGCTTATGCTCTGCCTCTATCTATTAATAGAGAATTTCTCCTGCATCCTCTGAAGCACAATATTGCTTGCTCCACTGTTCTGACATATACTCTCCCATCTCTTTTTCCATCCTTCCTCTCCCATTTGTATTTTTTATCTCTGCATTTTTTTCAAAATGTGTTAAGAACACAAACTCAGAGCTCAGCCTGAACCTTGCATTTGCAAACCAAGTCTCTTCATTAGCTTCATGGAAACACATATTATTTCACATATTGCAGGGAAACCAAGCAGCCGTGCAGCCCAAGGTTGGAATGAGACACGACTGGATTATTGGCAACTGTCAGACAAAGAAGCAAAGGATTAGAGAAATGCAATCTATTCTGTGTGAAATAGAGGCATGAAATATTATAACCTCTTAGCGTTAGCATCTGAAACATCCATAAAGCTGAGAAAACCTGTTGGAATCCTCTTCATTAAAAATTCAATGGTGTTTTCCTGTATTGCAGATATTGTATAGATAGATTGGAGTTAAATACATTATAGGATTCTAAACTGTGGACGTTAGTGGAAACAGACACTAAAATCCAGAAGAGGGTATCATTTCCTAAAAGAGGATAAGAGCTAATCAATCCATGTCTTTCTAAAATCTAATTATAAAGTCTAAGTACTTTATGGATAAGAGGTTCAGATAATGCCCAATCTGCTTAGCAATTGGAAACATACCTCAGGTGATAGCTTTGCTAATGGGTTTTCAGCTGTACACAGTCCAATTGTGGCTACAAAGTTCTAGAACAACTCAGTGTTTGTTTATTCAAGGACAGAAGTACTTGGAGGTGTTTTTTCTAGAGGTCTTAAGATGTTTATGGTAACACATGAAAATTTTCTTCTTCTTCTAAAAGACAGGCAAATAAATAAGACTTTCCCACCCTAACCATTTATCATTTACAAATATACTGGGGCAGGAAAACATTGCTTGCTGACAAATCCAGTTCTCTAAGCAGCTAAGCCAGGCTTGATACAAAAAACTTGTGGAAGCCAAGTCTAGAAAAATCCTGCATGGCCAGCCCAGGAAATCACATGCATGCACTTCAAAAGATGTAAGCAGGGGCCTCAGAATCACCAATGGGCTTTGCAGCCTCTTCCCTGATCACTGGCCCACGGCTGATCCAGGTTGCTCTCACTCAGCCTGCTCTGCCCTCCTCGTTTGGGTGCTGCAGGCCATCACCGCCACCCCCTGCTCACCTTCTCCTGCAGAGCAGCCAGCTCTTGCTGCTCTCTGACAATGTGGTTTGCAATCACCTTTCCCTCGGGTTTGCTACATGATAGATCTGTAATATCAATTAATTCATAACTTCTCTACAAATTCCTTGAACGCTCACAGCAGACAGTTCAGGATTTGGCGTTCCGTATTTCTTCAAACACCTTTGAGTCTAAAGCCTGGAGAAGTTGGACAGCACAAAACAATGTAGATTTTTCAAGACTGTGATCCTCAGGGGAAATAACAAATTTGCCTCTAGGGATGCCAGTCTCTTCTTTTCAAACATCTTAATGTAAGAAATGGATTTCTGTGGCTGCCCACTATTGAGATATAACACACACAAGTTTTGAAGAGAATCACATGGGCTACCTCAAATATCTTTGCAAAGATTTCCATGTATGTCTTAATAAGTGTCTGCCTAGAGGGATCTGCAGTGGGCATCATTCCTTTAGGTGACACAGAAATGCCACAGATCTCCACACTGTCAGAAGCAGGTCAAGAGTCTCAAAAGTTAAGAGGAACAGAAGTCGCTGAAGGCAGAATTTTAAGCTTCTTGTAGCCCATTACTTTTAAATACTTTCCTCAAGCTAATTAAATAACCAGTGAAGACATAAGAACTAGGATTAAAAGCAAAATACAATTAAATGGTGAGATAACTGCCATGTTCCATTTGAATTAGAAAGAATTTATGTTGAGTGTTCTATTTGTCAGACAAGATTCAAAAATAGATTTTCACTATATTAAAAGGAGAAAATTGTAGACTAAGTGGGCAGTAGATGGACGTGCTTGGACAAGTCTGTCTTGTGTAAGGAAATAAATACATTTGAACTTTGACTAATGAGAATGAAGGGGGCAAGAGCACATGACTGAAAGGTAGCACTTTAGCAATATTATACAGGTAGTCTACAAAAGGTTGGGAACATATATCAATATAATTGCAACTGTAACACCAGGAAAAGAGAGGGTTACATTTAGAATAGTTTTTTTCTTTAATCTAGAGAAGAAAAATCCTGCTTTTAAATGAAGAATTAGTCATGAAACACTGTAAAAATGAGACATGAGAAACCAAGGTCATGTCAGATTCTTACAATCAATTCATGTTAACAAAGAAAGCCATTCTTACACATTTTTCAAATATATCTGGTTTTTTTTTTTCCCATTCAATGTCAAAATAAGTGCTTGTAGTGAGAATTACAAGAACTAAAATCCGATTATGTCAACTGAGAGCATTTCAGTTTGGGTGCACTTGGCTCCATGTTCAGGTTCTTTGCTTTCAGAAAGATCTTTGGTCTTTTATGATGCTCTGTACACATCTTGACACCACTTTGGCTATATATACCCTCTAAGGTTAAGAAGGCAGTTTCAATCCTGCATGCAGTTTATATTCAGCCTGTGCTTTTCAGAAGAGCTGGACTTTTGTATTTTATTAGTGTGGGTATCTGTCCACCAGGAATTGGTGTAGGCACTGATCTGACATTGTAGGTCACCTAAGAGAGTGTTGTGGGCCAAAAGGGCAGAAAAGAACAGTGGCTATCAGAGTAGAATTTATATATGATCCGAAGGTATCTTTTCTTATTTCATCTGAGATCCCCCTTTTAATCAAAGGTACAGAAGGTGGGAATTTTAAAGTTTTTGGCTTGTTGGTAATCTTGGGGGATAGCAATATTTTTCAATGCATAAACAATGTAAATTAAATTAAATTAACTTTTTTTCTTCAAAATTTTCAGTAAGCTGTAAATTCTCACACTTGGGATGTTTCATCAAAACTCTATTAGGGTTGTCAGGGATGAAGCATCCTCTTCCCCTGAAGAAGTGCCAGGCTCTCCACTGCCCTTGCCTCAGGTCATTATGGTACTGCCAGGGGCCTCCAGTGAGGATAGACCCCTGGGCAAAAGTTCAGACCTTGGCTCTGAATTTGGGGAACATTTGTCAAACCTGAGTCATTCCAAATCAAATGTTCTGGTGGTAGAGAGCTGATGGTTTTCCATTGGCAGAACTGCACTAGGGTACTAAATGTGCATAAAACACAGGCCACAAGGAACTGCAAGTACTTCAGAAGAAAGGTTGAATGCTAGCCTTGTCTCAACATACTAGAGGGGTGGTCTGAAAAATCATATCATGATATTCCAGAGGATCAGTGTATTTTACTGAAGAAGAAATAACTGCCAACACAAATGCAATTGTCTAAGTACTAGTTCTATAGAAATGGTTCATGAACTGCACTATAATTAATAATGTCATGCTGTTGACAAAAGGAAAAAAAAAAAATCCTGGGAAATATAACCAGGCTAAATAAGACACAGACCAATCTTCAATTCTGCTCAGCCTTAGCAAGACCTTGGCTAGAGTAATGCCTCTGTGTAATTTGGGATATTTGAACAAAGACATCGTGTTCACAGAAAAACAAAAGGAATGATCCAAGCCCTAGAAAACATGATCTGTGAAGCAAGATCAATCCAACTTGCCTTGTTCAATCAAAAGAAGAGACAGAAGTAGACTGGGTCATCTCTTAAAGGGTATAAAACTTTACTGCATAGAGGTAGGGGGTAGTCTGTTCTTCAAAAAGATGGATGGAAAACAGTCAGTTTACGTTTTAGCTACATAGTGGGAAGAATAGCACAGTAGCAGGATAGACTGCAGATGTTATAGACTTTTCACTGCAGGAACTATTTAAAAAAAAAAAAAAAGGCTAGGCAAAAATCCCTTAGGGATGAATGGCAGTGGTATTATTCACCATACATTGGAGCTGGGAGTGCATTAGACAGTTCCTGCCATCTAGTCCCTTGTCTCTCCTGGCCTCTCATTCCCAGTCAGCTCTCTGTGCAAGGTAAATAAATTCATTCAAGGCTTCTACAGAAAATATTCTTGCCCTTATTCAAAAGAGCCAGATAAGCTATCATCAGTGCTGCAAAGAGCAGCCTGGGAGAAAGAGAAAGGAAGAAGAGGCAGGTAAGCTCCATGCAGCCTGGCTGGCAGGGGTGACAGAGAAGCAGAGCATGAGTCTGCTTCTCCTTACTCCTCCCAGTTATGATGAGTAACTGGCAGGTGCTTAGCTGCCTTCCTCTCTTCCCCCTTCCCTTGTCTAACAAGCAGTCTAGACATTAAGCCGCTGGGTAACAATAAGATTTCGATTTTCTGGAAAATAGTTGTTCCTTTTTATCTGTGTATGGTAAGGTAAGAAGATTTTATGTACAAAAAAAAAAGTAATTGATGTTTTATCTGGGGATAATTATCTGTCTTTCATGTTGCTTTTTCCTACGTAGAAGCTCAGCTGAAAAAGCTGTTTTACTTTTCAATTATATTTGTTCTGGAAGACCTTTCGCTTGTTAAAGCTTTTGAAAATGTGGAACAGAATCTACATAGTAGGTCTAATAAAAAGGGGCTCTATTAATCATAATCAGAAATTGCAATCAACTCCACTACAGGTATAATCTCTCTCAAACTATGACAAAAGATAGGATCAATCATCTAATAAGTTAGTCATTGCAGTATTTTTCTTCTTAGGCACATTCTCTTAACTGGATATGCTGAGCATCACAAAATCCTCCGCCCCCCTATTTATTTTAAAGATAAAAATTAAGAATATAATATTTACTTGATGGAAATGACTGAAAATAAACCTGACTTAGTTTTGTTTCCCTTCTTAACTGTTATCACATTTTAGCCTTATGCTAGAGAAGTAACAAGCCCCAAATCTCCCTTTTGAAGTTCCCAGCTTACTGATGTTGAGATCTTAGAAGAGGAGCCTTACCAAAAGTACTTGTCTACTATGTATGAACATACTATTTATTTATACCCAGGAAATTTATTTTGCTGTCTATTTTTACCCACTGACATTTTGGGATCACACGCTGGAATGAAATCAGAAGCCATAAATGGATGCATAGGTAGTAGTGTTCATGTGCTCCATTTCTGGGGAGTGCAGTGGTGTCTCTGCAGACACTCTCCCCCAGTAGAGAAGATAAAGAGGACACCACACATGCATTCCTAGTGTTACAGTGTGAGGGCAAGAAGTGATATCCTATGGGAGGAAACTGGGTTTTAATCCAGTCTTGTCCCTGGTAGAGCTGTACTCAACTCCCAATTCAGATGACCAGGAAGTGACTGAAGACAAATCATTCTACTTGACAACTATTCCAACACTAGGTAAAAATATTAAATATGCTGCAATATTCTGATCTACATGTAGACTACTGCAACCAAAACATTATTGAAGGCATTATTTCCAATGCTGACGTTAAGATTGTACCTTACATGTATTCTAAATGCACTGCACAGCCTGCTTCCCTATATACTGTCCTAGACACTGGCTTTGTAAAGAATTTGTTTTCTGCTGTGATTATTTTTTTATATATCAAGTATAATTTCTTCCTCTTTTCTTTGCAGTTTTTCTATGATATCCAAGGGCAAAATTAACAATAAAATGTGTTTATATATTACAGTACACTGTATGTGTTAACAAACAAAAATTCTATATGGCAATGTCCTGTTTCAGTGACCAACTGATGCACATTGCTACTGTCAAAAAGTCAACCTTAATATGCCAAAACTGAATTTAAAATTATATATTTGATAACACTACAAAATTGCATTTTGTCAGGTTCAGAACTCAAAACTATCATACTGCAGGATATTTTCATGAAAATCCCATCACCCACAGGATGCACAGCTATCACAGTCAGCCAGTGCCATAGCAGTGCTATAGGCATGTCATATTGCCTCTTGGCCCTAGCAGATGATTGATTTATGGAGACCAAATTATAAAGTCTTTAGCCCAAATTCATCTCACCAGATTTTAGACACTCAACTGAAGCACCTACAATTTAGCTCACAGGTATATTTCTACATTAATGCCCAGGAGTATTTATGGGGATCTTGCTTTCTGAGCCAGTGGTTTAGATAACACAGTCTTTCCTGAGACATTTTTAGGGTGTTACAGACTCCAGCTTCCTAGAGGGTTTTCCTGGCTCGGAGTATGCCTCATTCTCCTTTTCACCCAACGTCCTTACAGGTTCTTGTGTTTCCCCACAGCATCTTTGATTAAAGTGCAAATGCAATTGCAGTCAGTAGAAGTGAAGACTGGGAATAAATATTCATGCAGAGTTAGAGAATCTATACCTGGTGAGCTAGAAAGAGGCACAAAGATACCTTAATCGATAAAGAGATTGTTGCATCACTTGATTTCTATGGAAATTGCTAGTTTACAACATTACAACAGCTTGAAAAAAAACATTAAAAATCAAATATACCTAGAAGCCCTCACTGCTGTAGGATCAGAGTGACTCAGAGTCATGCATCCCTCTCCTCCTATCCTCTGTGGGACGTGAAAATGCATTTCTGTCTATTTTTACAAATAGCAATTTGAGTTCTAGAGCGATGAAAAGGATTTCCCTGTTACAATACAGAGAAACTGGTGGCCAAAAAAAACAAAACAAAACAAAGACCTTGAGACTTTATCATCAAATTGCCCTTCCTTGCTTGTTGATGAACTACAGAGGATGGAGACAGATATTCAGTTAAATTAACTCAAACTTCCACTGAAAAATCATGTGAAAGACGCAATTGATTTGGTATCCCTACAGAAAAAAGAAACTAGATTACTTTAGATTAAGGCTATCCTATAAAACAAAGAATTTAGATCTACACTTGGAGCAAAGTCAACCAGCACATTATGGTTATTTAGATCCATACACTGAATATAACTGAGTGCTGAATTTGAATACATACACAGATCTAACAATTCTTTAATCCAGTATGTTAGCCTTGATCAGATTTTTCTGCAAAATGCTTATAATAAATGGTTTAACATTTTTAAATAGAGCAAATAATTAAATCAAGTTTAGAACTTCCATTTGCTTTGCTTACAATTACTGAGGTACTTCACACCAAAAATTTATCATACAAATATTAACAAATGTTTAAATCTACAGTCTCCGTGTCCTGAAAAAACTCTCATTCCTATTTATGCAGATAGTCAGAATTTTTATCTTCCTTAGCTAAAACCAATGCTAAATATAGGTTAGTTTTGTTCTGTATTGTTTTTACAAATAACTTAGTTATCTAAGGTGTCAGATAAAATCTTGGAGATGCTGAGAAAAACTTGCAAAGTATTCTCTTTGCAAAGTAAATGAATTTCACAGAGCTGATAATTGAAAAGGTTGGACAAATATGCAGTATTATTTTCTTCAGTTAATCAAAGAGAATACTTGATGGCAGCTTCACAGGATTAAAATTAAAAAAAAAAAAAAAAGAATCTATTGTTGAACTAGCTTCTTGGATAAGGTGGATACTATGGAATTTTCTTTCTCACCTCTTGTAAAATGTCCAATCACAGTGAGAAGATGTGCATTGAAATTAAACATGCAAGAAAAGTAGTTAATAGACACTTATGACCTCTGTTCAGGATTTTTTTCTCTTTAGTATGTAGAAAACACTACATTTGTAAAATGGGGTATAAAGGGTGAAAGTTATGCCTTTCTTACATATCCCTCCTGGAACGGCTCACTGACAAATGCCTTACTGTCACTGTTAAAGCTGATTTTTATATTTCTTTTCAGGCATGATGATGAATATTAAGGCCTTGTAAAAAGAATGGATATGTAGGTAAAATGCACTGCTGATTGCATTAATTGCCTGAAAGCCTTGATTAAAAATTTAGAATTTTTAGAGAATGGTTGTTGCTCTAAATTGGAAGGAGAGAGAGAAACATTCTAGGCATTGATTCATAATACTTGATACAGCCATGTAATTAGATCTATACATGCTTTAAGCTTTACAATATGTTATTTTGCAACTGGCACATCATTATCTAAATTTAAGGATAAGTATAGTTTCTACGTTTCAGCACAAACATTTACAAAGAAAATGATGAGGAAGTGGCTGCAATTGCCTTCCTGCTTTGAATTCTATGGTTTGTTTGGGGTGTGGGTTTTGTTAGGTTTTTTTTTCTCTCTGTGCTACTTAAGCAAACAGTTATGGAATATCCAAACAAATTACAAAACAGGCTCCACATCAAATTTAACCTCACTGCGTAAGAAATCTAACTATATCTTTGAACACCAGAAAGTAAGTCAAGCACAGGTAGACTTCCAAAAGACCTCAGTCCAGCTCTTGCGGGGTTAGTGGCTAACATGAGTCCTCAGGCATTGACTGTATCAGTAAAGGAGATGGGTATGAAAGAAAAACACCGTTCTTCCTCAGGCAATGTTATTTTTTTTATACTACAACCTCAGCCAAAGATATCAGATGACATCTTTACACATGGAATGATATATTTTCTTTCTTTCTTAAAGGCTCTGCAATTGAAATGGGCAAAATAGATTATTATCTCTAGTTTACACCTGGATACCATTGTGGAGAGAAGGATTTGACCAAGAAGCCTGTGGTAGAACCAAGATGTGAATGTGCAGCAGAGTCCATTCTCCTCTGGTACAATACCCTTCTGCTCCAATAAGCTTATCAACATGACAACATTGCTGTTTTTAAAAATACATACTTCTTAAACTGCCACTGTTTCTGTTTACTCAAGCATGTCCAAGAAATCTGTTCTTACCTATCACAGTTAACATTGGGGGTTATAAAGAACCTATCAAATTGCATCCAAGAAGCAATATTAGTGAGAACCTTCAGAGTATCCTCCTCTCTTCCAAGGGGAGACAGATACCCAGACCTGTCAAATTAAAGTGTCTCAGTATAAACTTTCTAACACAAGGCAGTCAGCTGAGACACACACTTTTTCCTAGTTAGAAAACTAGTACCTCTGACTTCAAAATTGGCACTACCTGTCCATTGATTCCTGGGTGGAGTGCAGCTACAACATTCCTTATGAAATCAATACTACTTATAGCATCACCCACTGTGGTTTGTGCAAACTACGGCTTACAAGTTCCTTCACCTATAGCCCTACTCGGCAATTTATCTTCTGAATGACAAATGCATGGGTAACTTTGACATATTTCTTCTATTTTGACAGTTTTTGCTCATGTTCCCATGTGCTTGTAAATATAAGTACAGGGAATTCCTCCCAAATCAATAGAACCTGTCAAGACAGGGGTAAAAAAACTACTTTAGTTCATCCATTTTCCTGGATATACAGAAATAGTCCAGGAAGATAATGAGATCATCAGGTCAGGAACCTTAAATTGAGAAGGCATGAAAAAAATCTGTCAATCAGGAACAAAACCATAATACATGATTTTTTTCTTATCCTGTACTTAAACCATTCTTAATTGCATCCAGGTGGATTCTCAGTCTGTGAGCTCTCATCTGCTGCAAGAAGGCAGTAAGTGTCTCTCCATGAGTGACTTCAGTAAAATTTAACTAAATATAAAGAATTATACTCAACAGAGAAGCTAGAATATGTTATCCTATATATGTGTGGTTATAACTATACACATAGGATTTTGTCATGGCTAGTGAAAATGAGAAATAAAGATGAATGTTGGCACCCCAAAGACATTTTATTTCATGCATATGTGAGTTCTTATAAAGTCTCAGTATGTCTTTATCCAGACAAAGGTACAATGAATTATTCTTTCATGCTGTTGGGCTTAGGCTTTTTAGTCACCTTCTTCTTGCCCCCAGCCTCCTCTCTCTGTATGTGGAAGTCATGACAAGTCTGCAAAGTCAAATACTATAAAAATGTAGCAAATATTAAATATATAACAAGTATTAAATATTTACTCAACATCTGTCCTCAATGCCAGAAGCAGGTTTCCTGGCTGCGCACTCTCTATAGGTAATCTGCAGTCAAACTGATTTGAGTAACTGAATCTTTCTGAAGCTTTCCAAGATCTTGCTCACCAGTTCCCCAACTTTGTCAGCACCTTCTCCGAGGGCAGAGAAATACGCTTGTTTAAAGATCCCACAGCCATGTGTTCAAGTTAACCTGCATGGCTTTACCCTGGCAGCTCTACCAGTCTATAAACAAGCCTAGTCTGAGAAGCACGGGCATGAGGTGGCAGGTACCTTGTGAACTGTACCTGCCCCATTTGCATGTTTACAGCATGTCTCAGGCTTGAGTGCACACACTCATTCAGCACTTTCTATCTTGTCATTCAGGGACTCCCAAACCTTGTGCTAGCAGGTGGCCTGTGACAGGGGCGGACGAAGCATTCACTGACACTGCAGACAGATATAACCTTCCTTCCCCCTTTACAGGTCACGATATTGTTTATATGACCACAAGGGCTTCATCACTCAAGACTGTAGCAGAGTGAGCAGGGAGTGACAGGTAATTATTTTGTCCCCAAACAAGCTCTTTCAAACAGAAGCTTTGTTGAGGAAGGAAGCTATTCGGTTGCAAACTGGAGGTGCCAGCAGCCAGTCTGCTCCCTGTGCACAAGGGAACTGACACAGCAATAGTGAATTCCTGGAGCTTTTTCTGCCTGATGGCTTCAGTCCAGATTTATTTAGATTAATTTAAGAATTTGGATTAAGAGGAATGAAATAACACTACTCAAGAACAAACCTATCCATTCTTATGAGTAACTCCAGCTGCCCTGACAAAACTACAGGGTTATTCTATGAAATTAGCACTTTCTTACTCATAGCCACATCAGTTAGCAATCTCCTCCTAACATGGTCCTTATTCAAAAGCAATGGACTGAGATCCAGAAAATCTGAGGCTTTCAGAAACCTCAGCGGCTGTTCTGCTGCAGTCTTCCTAAAAGCACACACTGTTTATAAACTGCAGTTGCAGTTCTAATTCATGGGATCTGTCTGTATAGAAATTGAATTACTATAGCTAGCTATTAATATTTTTTAGAAACATATTTCCTGCCTGGTTTTCTTTAGAACATCCTAGTTTTCAACTCTGTGATGTTAGAGAAGGATCTCTCTACAGAGAGACTGACAGGATACTTTGGAGACTGTGAAATATGATGGGCAACACAATGATGGACCTTATGAACGCCTTGGGAACATAAGCAACATAAGATTTTCTCTTTAATAAAATATATATTTTGCAAAAAAGTCTTAAAATAGTTTTAACGCATTCTTGTACTGGAAATACTAGGGTTGAAGTTTCATAAAAACTCAGAGGAAGGTTAAGTGGTTTTAGAAGTTAATGGAAACAGTGTTATTAAGTCCCATTTCCTACTTCTAGTTAGTAAGAGATATTTCATATGTGGGCTCACTGTTCTCTCAGATATTTCAGGGGGACTTCCAACTTCACATTGATCCTGTTCCTGAATTACACTTAACAGCCATTCGCATTCTTGTGTTTCATTTTTCTCGCATTCATAACACTGGAAGTGGAAGTTGGATCTTAAAGAAAACTTACTGAAGTTTCCTTGCAGAGGCAAGATTTCAGGGATTGTATCTCTGTGAAGTTATCAACATCCACTTGCTTGTGATGATTTGGAGGGAAGAAACAGAGCCACAGCCTTATTGCACACAAGTCTTTTGTGCTCAAAAAAGCGGGGAGCACATGCTTACCATAGGAAATTATATTCAGCCCAGCTCTCCTGGTAGTCCTGCAAAGTTTGAATGATATTCACCTCTTACATTTGCCTTTGAAAGCATCCTAATACTGGTCTGCAGACCTCTACAGGGTATACTCCTAAAATCAAACATATGCCGGTCAGGGCATTAGTGATGACTTTGTGATTTATTCAGAGGGCAAATAGTTGGACTAAAGGAAATTCAACAAGTATGCATTCAAAAAGTCACTATGCAACTTAATACCTTGTTGAATATGCAGGCAGACAGGTTTCATGAACATCATGGAAGGCAGTGGCAATGAAAATATCACTGAGTTGAGTGACAAGTGGATAAGTTATTTTATAATGGTTGGAGAGAATCAGACATCAATATCTTTATACCCTAGTTGCAAATTACTGACTGTCAGCTATTTATTTTATGATTGTGATGTTTCAGTTGCTGTTGACAACTGCTCATTGCTCAAAATTGCATAGAAGTCTTTATATAAAATACAATATAAAATTTTTTTAAAATAGTTCCTTCTTTCTCTGGTAATAACGTTTATTCAAAGTTGTATAGTGATCTCTGTGGTGTTGTTAACAATATAAGAAGTCCATTTTAGCACTGACCTATTTTCCCCTTTTACATGGGTTATTCTCTTTTAGGAGGAGTTTAAGATTAGCAGAATACTCCAGGATTATAATATTTGACTATAAAATATTTCCCCTTTTGGTTTTCCTGTCTCATACTTCCTGTGGAAACGATATCTTCTGAAAAAACTGAATGAATAATTAGATGGTAGTGAATGCAACATGACAACACAATACCTGATCAGCAGGGTCTATTTTTAAATTTACTTTTGTCTTTACTCATTTGTCCTATTAGTTGCACAGTGTGGGGTCTGAAGAACGCCTCCTCCTCTCCCATTTAACCAGGAGGCAGCAGGTGCAGAGCTCCCATGCCCTGACAGATGAGAAAATTTGGCAGCAGGTATAACAAGCAGCACCTCAAAATCAAACAGTGGTTATCAAGAAAAACAGGTGCTTTGTTTGGAACAACCGCTTCATCACCACTACTCCTCCACCCTGCTGCTGAGCCCTGCCTTCCCCGCGGTCGCTGTAGGTGATCAAGCTGCAGACTAGTAAACAGTGGAGCTGCTTTTATCATGTTGCAATATCTGAGATATCTATTAACATCAATAAGTACACTAGCACAAAAATAATACAAGAATTGAAAGTGTTAGCCTGCTTACTACATAATGCAGCAACTGGTGTAAATCTGATGTAACATGTTCATGTCTGTCTCGCCCCTAGGTAACTTACAATAGCCTCAAGCTCCAATATAAAAAGCACATAGCTGCAGGGAGACATGTCAACTTCCCTTACATTGCCTGTCATTCCCTTGAAACATAATAATTAAGATGTCTGGTGTAACTGCTTCTGCCAGAAATATTTTTAGATTTCTGCCCATTTCAAGAAACTCAGAATTTAAAGGGAAAATTATTAAATGCTGCATGGCAAACTAAGGAAAGTATTCCAACTGTCAGGAGAAACACATGAACAGATACTCGCCCAAAACTCCTTGCCAATAATGTGAAAAATATCTTGTCCAGAAAATATATAAATAATACCAAAATAAAAATAAGAGCAACTGAAACAGAATTGAAATCATTCTTACTGATAGGAGGAATCCCCCCCTGCTTAGAAATTTTCATGGGTCTGGAGGTGCTGGTGCCATCCATCAGCTGCCTCTCCAATGACATATGTATTGGCCAAAGTATATTGGTTGCTGGAGCTGATGGGTAGCATGTGGTCTCACAGCTGAGGAGTCAGAGGCTCTTACCTGACTGAGAAGGGGCCACAAGAGATGAAACAAATGCAGTGAGACAGCTGCATGGTACTTAGTGTACTGCTAGGCTGTCAGAAATAGTTAATTCCCATTTAGCATTAATCAGTGAAATAAGACTCAATTAAACAAGTTGTAACTAGGATTAACAAGTGACATTAATTTGCAAGTTAGGAAAAGAATATTTTTCTGCCCAGTTAGACATTCATTGTGTAGGTTTCCATCTGTGGAGCTATTTAGAGAGAGATAAGTCTGCTTGTGTTGTGTTCCTAGGATTCTCTCTGTAAATATCTCCACTGAAAGGCTCCTAAATTATATAGACCTATATAATAACATACATTAAAAGACAGAGAAGAAATCTGACAGTTCATATGGAGGAAAGATCCCTTAGCTGCATGTGCATAAGCATCTCCTGCTTGTGAAGCTGACCAGATGAAGCACTGAGCAAGGGTCCTGCAGGAATCGCCCAATTTTTCAGTCAACGAGACTGCAGTGTATGAATTGCTATGGGCTGTTACTCTTGGGGTTTGGTGGTTAGGATCTGGGGCAGCTGAAGAAACAAGTGTGCCTGTTATTCAGTTACAGAATGGGGGAAAAAATAAAAATTAGAGAACAAAAGGTTAAGAAAGGAGAACGGAGAGGAAAACTGGTTTCAAATTGAACAACCTGATTTTCAAAAACTGGTTTTCAAATTGAACCACCCCAACTCCACATCTTTCCAGGAAGGCAGACACTGAACACTAACTGAAGCTAAGTCTTTAGCCCTAAGTGGAGCAAAATAATTACTTTGCATACCTTGCATAGGCAGTTCCATTTATGTACAGCTTTATAATGTTTGTTCTTCTTGCCAGAGCATGATATTGTTAACTCACATTCACCTGATAATTGTTTTTTTCTGAAAAATTGACTTCCAGCCATTCTCCAGCCTATATTGTTGCAGTTTTCCACCTCCACACTGTCTTTATTGTACTGTGCACTGCTTGGTCCCTTTTCCTACTTAGCAAAGTAATTCTGAATCTGAATAGTGCTCTCTGTTGTGTTTGAAGGATCTCTAGTTATGCCATCTGCAAATTTGATAGGTATATTCCATATTCTGCTACCTGAGTTGCTAATGAGAAGTTTGAGCCATATTGAGATCTGTTGAACCTCACTCTGCATGCCTCCATTTTGGCAGCAAACCTCAATTCTGGAGTTTCAAATACTTTTGCTTAGAGCTTACAATTTGATTGTATTTCCCCATTTTGCATGTAAGAATGTCACCTGAGACAATGCCGAAAGCCTTAGCAGATTTCTGACATCTATTTCTTCTCCCCTTTCTCATGAGTTATGATTCTGTCTTTGAAGGCAATTAAGTAGGTTTAAAGTGACTTTTTTCTTGATAAATGAATATAGGTTCTTATCTTCTTCTTGTCTTCTGGATGCTAGCAAATATTTTGTTGAATCATGAATTTCAGTATATTTCCAGGAAAGATAGGTCAATCAGTTTAACCTTTATACCTTAACTCATTATTCTTCTCCCTTATGAAAAATAGCTATGTTTTTCCATTTTTTGTCTTCCACCTTTTTTTAAATGGAAGAATTGCCTGTGCAATCTGTTCTTATTTTTGAAATAATTATTTCAAGTTTTAAGTGGTTACCTTAAAGTTACCGGTACTTTACTTGCATTCAGTACACTAAAGGATTTTTCTATGAAGAAATCTTCGTTATAAAAGAAATATTATAGGTCAGGGTGATTACAGAAGTAGCATGAAACTACCTAAATTAGTTTTAAAAACTTAGTATTAAAGGGATTATTTTTATTTTTGCAAGCATGGCGAATCACTGATTTGTAAAATGTCAGGTTGTGGGTTTTTTTCTTTTAATGAATTTTTCTCTGTTGAAGATTCACAAGTGAGGTAACAGGATACAATTGCCAGGAATATAAGTGCTTTCTTTCCTTTGATTAAAGTTTCATGGCATGTAGAAATGAGCTCATGATCCCACCTCAGTTTTTCACTTTGGTATAACCACGTCATAACTGCATCAACACAATTCACGCGTTTTACAGCTCTCAGGAAGGCCAAAAGGAGAACAGTCATAAGAAGGATAGCTGTTGTTCATTGTTTAAGGAGCTACACTTTGAGGAAGGCTAAAACAAAATCGATGTAGGTAGATGCTGCTGCTGTCCACACTGTGCTGTTTCTGTCTTTCTTGTAAATGTGGCTTGGTGACATGGCAAATAAATAGCGAAAACCCAGGGAAGAAAAGATTCCACCTTAGAGTGGACCACAATCATGTCAAAATGTAGAATAACTGTGACAGGCTCTTACGAGTTAATCCTCACTAAAACCAGAGAACTGTGGGAATACGCTTAAGGTAATTGGCACCAGTCACAGGCCAGTATAAAGAAATGCTTAGGAAAGGCAATACTTGGTAAGTTCTGTGTTTTCTACTAGTTGATCCGGAAAATATTAATCCTAGGACATTCAGAGATCTGTCTGAAGCAATCTCAAGTTTGTGGAAAACAGGATCTTTTGTATCTCAAATGTCTGTGTCACGAGACATATCTGTAGATAATGCAGAAAATGAATTTTCTATACGAAGGATCCAAATATTTTATCCTACCATCAGAAGGAAACCTTGCAGAAGAGGGAATTTGCATGCTCAGACTACTGAAAAGTGTCCTAGATTTTAAATTCTTGATCCTGAAGTCTGAATCAGTCGCTGCAGGGTTGTGGAGAGCTATGGAATTGCATCTGGACACAAAGATGTACCCAGACAAATTCTTATTATAAGCAACCTGAAATGCTTCTAAGGACTGGAGACCTTTGGATGAGATGAAACTTTCTCCTACAGTGTGGGATTCAAATAACTGTCTGTCTTGCAAGACATAAGAAAGATTCATTAAGGAGACACCAAATTTTATTTGATTAATATAATGTTATGTGCCTTCTCCAGTCATGGATCTCCATAATTAAAACATCCCTTTCAAAGGGATGTTTCAGTTTATTTTTGTCCTCAATCTTTCCATCCACAGAATGTTTTTTGATTTAACCTTCTGTACTCCCGTCTGCCTTTATATGATTATTCCAAACGAAAAATTCAATTCTCTGAGCTGTCCATTAATAAATATTTTGTTGGCTGTATTTTGTAGCTGCCACAAGCTACTGAGCAACAGAGACTAATCTTGTAGCTGTAATAATTTCATCCTCAACTATCTTGCAATTAGTTTGTTCATTTTTAACTACTGGAAGGAATTCCCCAAAACTTTTCAATTTAAAGCTAAATAGGCACTAAATTATATTTATTTAAAGTTTTATTTCAACTACATATTCTGCCACACTCTTTTCTTACAGTTCTTGATCTTGCTTAGTTTGTTGGTGATCTGACCTTGCCACTTCAAGTTCATGTCCAAAAATGTAGTAATTCCCACAGTATCCTGTCTTTTTCCCCTATGAATCCTCCTAGATACATCAGAGATTCCTACTCCTGTGAATAATGAATTAATAATTTAAGACTCAATTTCTTAATCTGTTGCATTCATTCATTTTACAATGACTTTGATGAAAAATGAAGGTACTAACCATCTTGCAGGAATGAACATATCAGCTATGATTTTTTTAAAAGACATTCTCAGAAAAAAAAAAAAAAAAACAACAAAAAACCTCCTAGATAGAATTCAAAGTAATAATTGAAAGTGAAAGCCATGGGCATACAGATATTAATTAAACCCCCTTTCTTCCTAACCCCAGTAGATTCAACCTGTAGTTGCAGTTTAACACAAAACCCAGTGAGTTTCACTTAGTGCTAAATTTCATTTATACCACCTCAACAGTAAAACACAAAGGCATGCAAGCACAGCATCTGCCATGTAAACAATTTTCCACTAATTAACAATCCTTGAGGAAATAAATATATTGCAAAATATATTTTTAAAATCTCCTACATACATCTTTGAATTCTCTCACTTTATTCAAAACAATCACCTGTATAATATCTTCCAATACAGAGGCACTTCTTTGTTCTGCTCTCTTGATCATTAAAGTAAAATTTAATAGAAAGCATGGGATTTTTTAATATATCATTAAAAATTAATATTGCAAGGATAAAATATCTTAGAAGTTCTTGTTTTAATTCTGTTCTTTGGAATTTCACAGAAAATCTAAAAGAGGTCAATTTACAGCAGTTAATATGCTTAAGTGCTGGAGATGACTTACTGGAATCTAACAATTTTGAGTTTGTACTTTAAACAGTGTCAGTATATTAACAACAAATTAATTTTATTTCCAGCCTTTGTCTCTACAGGCCTGAATTTAGCTAAGAAAAGTTAGAGAAGGCGAAAGAATTGTGATAAAAGAAAACAACACAAATTTGAAACATAAAGGAGTGTCCGATTATATCCCAAAAGATACAGAAATAGCAGCTTCAGTTTCCCATAGCTTATAAATGTCAATTTATTTCTAAAAAGTAATATGGTGTATGAAGTGGTGAATTGGCAGTGTTAAGTTAATGGTTGGACTTGTTGATCTTAGAAGTCTCCCAGCCAAGGCTATTGTGTGAAATCCCCTCATATACACAAAAATAATGGATATGTAATATTCAATATATGTATTACACAATCTCTTAATGTATTTGAAAGGTGAAAAAGAATGAGGATCAGTAGTTACTTATTTAAAAACCTCACCAACAGCAGATATTTGAAGAAGCCACCAGTAAGACAAAAATAAGCAGCCATGGTTCTATGAAAGCAACCTATTGCTTTCCCATGTGACAGTACTTAATCGCACTAGCAAGAAGCAGGAGAACCAAAGAGCAACTGGCCCTGCAGAGAGAGGGGAGAGGTTTCCACTTCCAACCCTACTGGGAAAAGAAAAAACCAAAACATTTCCATTGTAAGTGTTAAGGGCTGGAAGGACTGGTGCATAATTTTGACTGTTACAGGACCTCTGTCTCTGCTGGGAGACAACTCAAGGAAAAACAGCATTTAGGGTACCCCAAATAATTCTCTGCAACAGATTTCATGTTTGGTGTTGATTTTGTTATTGTCTCCCATTCCTTTGCCCAGATCTCAAATGTTCCTTGCTTTAACACACAAACTATAATCAGCAATGATTGTAGAGACTGAATTAAGTGCTTTGTGTACTTACACAACAGACCTTGTTGCATTTATTAGCTACAGGAGGCTTTCTTGCCTAGAGTACTAACTTTCAGGAAAAGGAAGACAACAAGCATGAAGTGAGCATATAGTTGAAGACAGTTATTGACAATAAAACTTCACACTGGCACAGAAAATTAGAGCACTGAGACCACCCCCTTCACACAGTGCAGTGGGGACAACAACTCGGTACGATGTCACTGATGGATAATGGAGTGGCTGTCTTTAGCTCTCCTGAACCTGACTTAGATTTAGAAAATATGTGCAGTATATTAATCTGTTTAATGAGACTGTGGCATCTGTCTCCAGTCATATTCTGGGTATATTGTGCTTCCAACTATCCAAAAGTCTTCATCACATTTATCTTTACTTTCCTCAAAATATCCATTTTGCTACAGGTAAACTTTATCCAAAGGTAGTAGCACTAAACAGGAAACTGTTCTGATGAGTAAGAAGAGAGCATTTAGCAACTGATACTAGAATTAAGTAGAATCACTTAAGCAAGAAAAATGTAGTGATTATGCCCTCCTTGTCCACAGGAGTAAAGAATTGTCCATACATAGCTGAAAAGTCACATAGACTTTTCCATTATCTGCATCCTTCCAAGTCTTTTCTATGAGCAAAGACTAGGCAAGCACTGTGAACTTTATCTAAGTCACATGTGAAGCAGATTTTTATCTGCTAGAGCAGTCATTTGCAGTCTCTTAGGCCAGGACTTTTGGATAGACATGAAGAACTATGCAGTCTGCTGAAGATAACTAAGAAAACAGGGCTCACTGTCAGATTTAAATTCCTTCTATAAGGCTCCTTACAGGTACTGCAAAAAAATTTGGAACCTCTAAACTTAAAAAAAGGTTGAATGCTGCTGATCTGAGATGTTCTTCTCTTCCTCCAAGCAGCAGATCTTGAGCTTTGTCAAAGCTCTGAGTGGTTTTCTTGTCACAGTGATTTAACTCACTATTTAGGGAGCAAACATTCATTGTTACACAAGTTTCATCTAAATAACCTATCACACATGTCATTTTCTGAACTAGCCTTCCAAAACATGAAAAGGCTTCCAACTCAGACTTGGCATTTGTGTCCAAATAAGGTCCATCCCCTTGATGACCTTTCCTTAAAATATAAGGAAGACATTCTTCCATACCACAAGTCCAGAGACTTAGTTCCTTCCTGCACATAAAAAAAAAGATGCTGCTTTGTATGTATTTGTACACCTGATAACCCAGAGTTCTCCATAACTCTTTTGAAACATCACCTTAGGGGTGAAAAGAAAATTATTTATGAACACACAATCCTTATTTACTCATTGGACTTAACTAGTACCTTTGTAACTGCAATAGTCACACTAGAATTTTTTTGATTGACCATTGCTAAAAATGCCTTCAATTTTAAGTGACATAATTAATGTTTCTAGCAGATGTCTGAGACTACAAAGAGTTTGAGTGTGACATCTAGTTTCCAGAACTCAGTGTGGCTTTTTCAGCTTTTAGATGTTCAGAAAAGACATTTCTTGTTAAGAGAAAAAAACATATTTGATTCTTTTACAATAAATTCCTCCTGAATTTTGCCCACTCTATGAAGGAAAACATCAGCTACATCCACAAAGAACATAAACAACAAAGGCTTTGCAAAATTGAAAACAACATGACTTATAACTTCTGCTTGGGTGTTAAACATCAAAACCAGATTCAAATAAAAAAAGATATTTCTTCCAGGTTCATCATCATTTCCTTGAAAATTCCCAGATCTGTCCTTCCTGTTCCATTCCTACAAACCAAAACCTGTTTCTTGACATTTTGACAAATATAATATTTTCTTTTCTAGCACTGTTGCAAATTTGTACTCAAAATACCCATTGCATAAAATTACTTTGACATTTGTCATGTCTTACTAAAACCCGTCACCTCTCACACACCATACACCCATCATCTCTTTCTGTTCCTCTGTTGCCAATTCCTCAACAAGCCTATCGCTAACTTGGAATATGACATCCTGAGACAATACATGTCTCATTCTTTTTCATGTGGCTAATCTCTATGCTACATTATTTTTAAAAAGAAAACAGAAAATGTTCAACTAAAAAAAAAAAAAGAACATTTATGTGATGCAATATTACTTTGTACTGCTCAGAGAAATATCAATGTCAGAAGTTCATCCTGTGAAGGTGCAGGCTGTTTTTTGGTTACACAGAAATAGTGTTTTGACTTTGGTAAGGCTATGCCTGATATGCCTACCAAAAATAAAGTATTTGAAAGCGATAGCACACCATGTTTCAAAAAGCTTAACCCAAACTTTGAAGCTGTTTGGCAGAAGAAATTCTTGAAAGGTTATTTCTATCATCCATTTTTTCCACTTTCTTCTCAGTATTAACTACTTGGACAGTGAAAGAAATGAGGCACTGCCAGTAATGGACATGTTATATACAACAAAATGAATGCAAAATCTGTATTTGTATTTAATCCTAACACATATTCTCAAAGCAGAAAACACACCAACTTTTGCAGTGGCAGAGTGACTTCACTGTACCTCTTTTAGTGCCCATTTCTCTTGAACAATTGGTAGGTAGTATAGATTTAAGACCAAAGAATTGTCTTACATTCATTACTTCCAGAAAAAAAATAAAATATTGAACTTGTCTTAACCCTTATCTAAGGTGTTTCCTCATACATTTAAGCATAACAATATACTCACATATTTTTATTGACTTAGCTTCATATTTTTCAGTTGCTAGAATGAAAAATAACAGCACTTTCAAAGATTTAGCCAAAATGATACATTTAATTATATGTAAAGTATGCATTACATTCACTCCTGCCGAAATTTGCAGGGATGCATTGTTAAAAATGGCCTACTGATATTTTGAGTAAGCTAACTCATCTCTCTTTGAGCACAAAGCACTGTAATGTTAGTGCTTTGTCTAGTTCAATTTAAGATGTCCCAAGTAATAAAACTTTCCTGATTTCTCCTTGAGAGTTTACTCTAACAAGTCTTGCTGCTGCAACATCGTGCTTTGCAATCAAGCTATACTCTAACTTTCTAAATTATGCAAATTTGTATTTGCTCAGCTAATGTGTGGTTACAGAAGGTACAGACACTTATTTGCATTTCAGAGCTAATAAAGAATCATGAAGTTCCAATTTAAATTAATTTAACTTAGTTCCCATGGTAATCTCAAAGGAAATAAAAGGGGAACAGAGTGGTTTGTCCCTATTAAAAATAGATGATAGATAGGTAGATAGATATAGATACATAGACGACATGTCACTCAAGAAAATCAGAAGCCACTACTGTAGTGACTATACCATTAAAGTCAATAGTTTCAAATGTGAGATAAACTGCTCTTAGAAAAGCAGATGCAGCATCAATATATCTTCAAAAGCCTTTTTAGCAGTTTTTCCATCACTGTTTCACACTGTCCTACTTGGATCGATTTTCTCCACCTGCTGAACTCTCTCCCTGATAGATTTCATTACTTAAATTCAACAAAGAGTTAACAATGTGTCTATTTTGAGGAGATGGATTTATCAGCATGTATATTTGCATCCTGACATTAAACAAACATTGAAAAAGCAGGTGTTAGGCACATCATGTTTTTACATAGTGAATTCTTGCTTTATTTTTCTGGATGTTTTGGATACTTCAGAAAATGAATATAATTATTCTCAAGTCCAACTAAAGAGCTGGAATAAACCTGCCTACTCAGAACTAATTGATATTCAAGTTTATAATTACTGGCTTTGTCAAGTAGATCTATTCTGATTATTTTGCTTTATTGGTTCTGTCACTCCCTTTAAATTTTAACACCGTGTTTAAATCAACCTGTCTTTAGTAATTTAGGTTAAGTTACACAATTACACAGGTAGCCATTAGAATAGCTTCGGCATCAAATGCAGCTCTTGATAGAACTGGGGATCTCTACATTCAGTTTATTAGGTGATTATCATTGTTAGTGTGACATATTATTTAAAGGATTTCTTTTCTCTATTATGATTGCTGCTTTAAAAAAGGGTATTTTAAATAAGAGCAATAGCCATTTATGTCTTCTTTAATAACAGAAATACCTGTATGGAAAAAATAGCTCAGTTAAGTCACTTATAAGTCTGTCAAACTTTCTGATCCTCATATGAATTATTTAGACAATATATATTCAGTTGTGTACATAGTACATATATTTTCCTCCATTACAGCGTTATGTGGGATTGTATTTTTTCAGTGTGAAATCTAGCTGACTGCCTAAAAGTATACATATAGGCAAGAACTTTCTAGTTCTTGTTTTCTGTAAATATTTCTGGAACCTCTGGTGCAGCATACGTTAGCATATAGCAGACGTATGTGACCGGGAAAGCAAACATATTCAGCATGTTTCAAGACAGCAAAAGCCAAGACCTCCTCCTCCCTTGATTCAGACACACAGCATGAGATTCAGCTCATCTGATTTTACGTGTCAGTAGTTGAATACATTCACATATGAGTTGGTTACCATTAATTCCTTTTATAGTTGATATGCAGTTTCTTCCAGAGTGACATGCATATGACTTACTTCTGTTAGTTTATATATCAAAGGTGTTTGCTGTATGTTTTGATGAATCCCACAAGTGCTCACGGTAGAAGAGCACAGGCTGATATGCAGGATTCCCAAGGCCAAACACATCTGTACTTCCTTGGTACTCACCAAGGATGAATAATAAAGTGAAAGTGCTATAAAAGAAAGAGACAGACATCACTGCATTTTATGCCCTTAAAGGAGATCAAGGACAAGAAATGTCTCCCTGATATAGCAAGAAGGGTTTAGATGGGAACTAGATGCCAAACTGTTCAGCCCTATGAACATTAAAGTGCTTTCATGTAGGCCCAGGAGATGAAGAACCCCATAGAACTAGACCAGTGATTGTCTTTTTCTGTATCCTACTTTTAGCCAGCACACAAGTTACTTTTCATTTAGCAAGTGAAATAAGCGATGGCAGAAGCGTGTTACAGCAGCAAAGATCCTGCTAACAGTTGACCACTTGAGGTATTTATCTGCAGCCCGTGGTGGGTTTTGCAGTCCTGAGTGAACTGTAGCTGGCTCAGCAATGCTAGGTGTTCCTGCTCTGGCAGGGGAACTGGACTAGATGATCTTCTGAGGTCCCTTCCAATCCCTAACATTCTGTGATTCTGTGTGATTCTGTGATTCTTAGTTTTTCTGTAATCCATATTGAATGGGATTTCAAACTCATTGCCTTGTTTATAAATATTTTGCATAAGAATAACAAGATGTTGATCTGTAAAATATTTTGGCTTTTATACATAAAATGGTGATTTTCATTCTGCTTGAGTGTAGAATGTATGGGTGTATACATTTTTTAAATTGCTACATTTGTATTAATGCTTAGATTTGTAATTGTTTAATTTTTTAGGTACTGGCCATTTCACAGGGGGTATAATCTTCCAAGCTGCCATCAATAACAATTAAAAAATGAAAAAAAGAAAATCCGTCACAACAAAGAAAACCATGTATTAAACATCATCTAAAAGAGAAACACCTCTTCAGCTCAGCGATGAAACAGACTGTGCCAGATTCACCATTGGCGCCAATCCAGCAGAGACAGAAATATCCTATGTAAGGCAACAGAATTAAATAATGTAAAGGATTAAATAATGAGAAGGATGTATTCAGGACAGGGGAACAAAAAGGGTTTTTTTTGTTCTTTTTCCTTTTAAGTTAAAAGCATACATCCAGAATACTAGCCAGAGTACTGTGAATTTAATTCATAGGAGGTCAAAAAAAAATAAAAATCAACAACATGATTTATATTGTCGAAATGCACCACTTAAAATTTACAAACATATGGAAAAATGTCCTCCTACAAATTAAACCACTCAGTTCACACTACAGCTGATGCCACCATATAGCCCATAGGTTCCAGAGTATCAAACCAACATGTTTTGCTGGCAGTGTGCAAGAACAAGGCATCAACGTGCCTTGCACGTGAATCAGTATGTTTCATAAATCGGCTAGTGGCTTTACGATTTTGCTCTCCACCACACTCCTATCATCAAGAGAAATTGGAATACTATGGGTACAGGGCCACAAAAGCATTTCAGTTCAGGAATTTGTTTCTGCAAACAAAGTACAAGCATGCATCTCTATTTTCCTTGAATTTGTGCTATGTAGTTATTACTAAATCTGTCTGCAGTTACATCCTCAGCCACTGAAGTCTGCATATTTGTGCAAAGGTAAAACTGAGTACTATTTGCAATGTGCTCATTCTGGGATATATTGTTTACTTGTAAACATGCATTATTAAGTATTGCTTAGTCTCCCAACCATACTTACTTTCTTGTAGACCATTTCACAGAATCACAGAATCGTCTAGGTTGGAAAAGACCTTGAAGATCATCAAATCCAACCATCAACCTAACCCTGACAACTCTCAACTACACCATATCCCTGAGCGCTATGTCAACCCGACTCTTAAACACCTCCAGGGATGAGGACTCCACCACTGTCCTGGGCAGCCCATCCCAATGTCTGACAACCCATTCTGTAAAAAAATACTTCCCAATATCCAGTCTAAACCTCCCCTGTTACAACTTGAGGCCATTACCCCTTGTCCTATCGTTTGTTACTTGGTTGAAGAGACTCATCCCCACCTCTGCACAACCTCCTTTCAGGCAGTTGTAGAGGGTGATAAGGTGTCCCCTCAGCCTCCTCTTCTCTAGACTAAACAACCCCAGTTCCCTCAGCCACTCCTCACAGGACTTGTGGTCAAGACCCTCCCCCAGCTTTGTTGCCCTTCTTTGGACATGCTCAAGTATTTCAGTGTTCTTTTTGTAGTAAGGGGCCCAAAACTGAACAAAGTACTCAAGGTGTGGCCTCACCAGTGCTGAGTACAAACAGAAGATCACTTCCCTGCCCCTGCTGGCTCTGCTATTTCTGATACAAGCCAGGATTCGATTGGCATTCTTAGCACACTGCTGTCTCATGTTCAACTGGCTATCAATCACCCCCAGGTCCCTCTCTGACTAGCAGCTTTCCAAGCACTCTTCCCCAAGCCTGTAGCACTGCTGGGGGTTGTTGTGGCCAAAGTGCAGAACACAACATGCCATAAAATACACTACCAATGTTTTTAAGCACACAAAAAAAAGCACTGAAATCCATCTGAGATGAAGATCTTCACTGCCCTTACCCACAGTCACTACCATACGAGTATAAAAATGCATGCTCATAAAAGGCTCAAAAAAATTCAGATTATTCCAGCATTGGTATCATAGCTGCATCATCTCAGCATTCAGAAGAAGCTTTTAAAAAGAAAGAAATAAAAGAGTTCACTTTTCTCTGATTTTCAGAATCCCTGGTTATATCTAAATGCCTACAACAGGCAGTAGTGCAGCACAATGACAGCCAATCTGTAGAGACAAGCACAGTGCCCTACAGCTGTACCAAGGAGCTTATGTCCACACAATGTGCATTCTGACCTGAACTAAATGCCAATTTATGTTTACAAATACATATATATGTACCTGAGCAACACTTCAAAACCCAACAAATCTCAACATCTGAATCCATGGTACTCTAGGATAGCTCTTGGGATACAAGTTTGGAAATTTATGGAACGTCATGTTAGAGGTGTCAGTGAAAAAAAAGAATCTTTTAAGACCTCTCTGGAGAAGAAAGGCAGATTCTTCTATGAGCAGCAGGGTTTATTTTTCCTGCTCTGCAGCTCACCCAACAACTTAAATCTTACGGTGGTATCAGCAAGAGTCAGCATGAATGCTTTGTACAATCGCATTGGCAGCTGCTCAGCTTGATTCAGGAGGCAGCACACTGAATCTGTAACTTTAGTAGATCAGAAAGATAATACAGAAGTAGCCATACATTAATGTAGTTTAGTTACTATCAAGTCCTTTATTCACATAAGCACCTGACTAAAATTTCTAATCAAAAAGAGAGTAAAGTAACAAATTTCCTTGGCATCTGTTCTGATGGAGATGGAGTAATGGTTCACAGGCAGGAGCCAGAGTTCTCAATCAGCTTGGTACAGTTATTGGAATAATCACTATGGACAGGAGTGTTTCAGGGAAAACCGAGTTCCAGATTAACAAATTGTCTGTGAATCATTAAGGGATAGGGCATGAAATGATATTAAGCCATGGCAACAAAGGGCTTACAATTATTTATGAAAAAAGTCAACCGAGACAAACTGCTGTGGCATTCATTAAACTAATGAGGGGAAGCACCTTGAATTGCAGTTTGAGGATAATACCTTGAGGTCAGAATGCAATTTGATACAGCTCTGGTTTGATCTTTCTGCTGAGAACTATGACACTGTTTAAATATTAAATTTTATAAAAATCTGAAGTAGTAGATGCGAATGCCCTTCCTTCAGAGTACAAAACGGCTAGCTGCAAATGGCCTGTTTCTGGATAAATATTGCCAGCTGCTTCCAGCCAGAAGCTAAAGTAATTCAGCAACATTTGTGTGGCACTGCAGCAGATGAGATAAACCCTGGCAGAAATTACCTAGGTTTGCATCTATCCCACAGCACAAGCACAACAATACCCCTGGCCTCTTCAGCCTGAAAACATCCTTGTGCCCTCAAGGGGCCAGACTGAATTTCCTTGCAGGCTTGATGTTCCCACCTTTGAAGAAGTCAAGATGTTCCTGTCTTGTTTGAGATTGCTAGAAAAACACCTCCAAGATCTACCCAGAACATAGGGTGTGTTCTTTTCAGTATGCAGTTGTTGCTGTACATTCAGCATGCTCCAAGACTGAGGATCTTTCAGATTCCTGATCCCATCCCTTCTCCCTGCAGCCATTCTTCACCATCCCCACCACTGAAGAGTGGGTATCTCTCAGATCCACCAGCTGATCCCCATGGTACTCTCTCCATCCTGCTGGGGGGCATCAGATTCAAATTAAATGATTTTGGTAATAAGATCTTTGCTAACCTGACTAATTAAGTAGTGACTGTCTAATGGTGCTAGCATACCCAAGGAGGCAATAACTTCTAGAAAGCGGGCAGAGATGAGCTATTAGCCAAGCTGAAGAGAGGTATCCTCCCCATCTTCTACAACTGACAGGAGCCTGGAAACATTCATCTGCTCAAGAGCCTTACATGATATCCTGGATAAAATCCAGACATGGGCAGAAGGACTTCTAAAGTCAAAACAGTGGTTACATTCTGCACAATTCTTTGTCCTATTGCCAGTTTTGAAGAATAAATTATCAAGTCAGAACCATAAAATATGTATTGGGTTTGTGTAAATTGTGGCATAGAGTATTCAAAAGTTGGGGAGTAGGGTCTTAATACCATATGCCCTGTATGAGCAATTACAAGCCTGGAAGGCCTTCTTTACATATTATATTTTATCTGAGAGATAAGCAAGTAGGGAACTTTCCCACAGCCTGCAAATATTTACTCAGGAAGAAGTTTTCTAATACCAGAAACTACTCATGAGTGGCACAAAAAGATTCAACAACAAGGTCAGAATTTGGTCTAGACAAAATTAGGCAAAGACTTACGAAGAATTTTACCCAGTGCTAAGACTAGCATTGGAATTAAAATAGCAGAAGAGAAACAGATTTAGAAAAGAAGAGATGAATTTTCCATGGATTACTGTCTTTCTGACAAGCAAACAAAAATAAGATTGAAGAAAACATGCTCAAGTTCCAACCGAAATTATGTTCTTGTTATTGAAATCAGCAGCTTCTATTTTATAGCTTATGCCATCTGGGAGATCAGACCAGGAAATCTTAGCAGTCCATTCTGGATTTCAAAATCTTTGCACCCAAGAACAAGAAAATTGTAACACCTGGGCAACCCTAGAGCAGGAGTTTGCTGAAACATCATATATGTCAGCCCTGAAATCAGTCAGTCTGCTGTCTAACAATCAGCTGTAGCACTGGGATTCCAGGCAAGAGGGTTTTTTCATTGAGCCCCATGTCACAATTGCTTCTGATTTTGTAAAAGTAACAAAGCTGTTATTATTTCAGACAAGAGAGAAAGAGAGAAGATAATAAATTTTTACAACTACTGCAAAAGCAAAGCAACCCTCCTGGATTCAGCCGAGTGTCTAAAAAAAATTTATTCTAGCACTAAGCCATTGCATCTCTCAAACTTCTGTTGAGCCACTTTAACATAAGTTTGAAATAGATATATGTGCTTTATCTGTGATATATAATATACATAACTACTTAAAATTTTAACATTAAACCAGTACACCCATTGTAAATATTATTTATTATACACTCGAGCACTACATAAGGAATATTTTTGCAAAGAAAATACCATCACAAATGATTAAAGGCTTCTGAAGTTGTAAGGAGCTATAAATTGCTGGAAATACAGAATAAAGAAAGAGGTGGGTTTTCCATGATGGGTCATGCAATTTATCAGTCAAGTCTGGCATCCTGCCTCTGTCCTGTATTACATACCTCACAAGATGAAAGTCCTTCAATACACTTGCTTGTTGTAGATTAATTTTTTTTGTAGCTTTAGAAAGAACCATTCCCCTCAGATGGTTAAAATAACAAACCAGCATTGACAAATGAGATTTGATTACTTCTGCTTCAACCTGAATAACAATAAAACATTATCACAAGATTATCAAAGCTCACTGTCAATTCAGGGGTGATATTTGGACCAATTTCACTACTGATGTATGTTTATTATCACCACATGTTATGGTAGTTTTAGAGCAGAATTGAGTTTGTCCCTTAAACCTTTAATTTTCTCCTTCATGAACTCACAATAATAATCTGGCCATGCTTTAAATTATTCAGTTATAATTTGCAAGTAAGTAGCATTTTCTGTGCATCTGCTTGTATCAGTGGAAGATAAAAATAAAATGTGTTGTGCTGCAGCTGAAATATACTACAGTGTGCTTAGATGGAGTTGCTTGAAAGAGCACAAAATAGTATTAAAAATGAATATAACTGCTAGCTATTGATTGACAGGATCAGTATTGCAGAAAAACAGCATACTAAATTGGATTGTGCTCCAAAAAGAAATGAAGGGAAGAAATCAACACTTCCCGAACTAAAGAACAAACTGCGAACAAAAGAAAATATGTTCATGTTTTCCAGAAAACATGACTTTTTTTTGCAAACACTGAAAAGTAAAGCAAAACAAAACCCACTGCAAAATTATTTGACCATATCCCTTTAAGTGCCCAAGGTACTGCTACAACTTGGATTATGATCTCAAATATTCGTGCCAGAGCGGCTGTCCTTCACATTCTGTGTTTGCAGTCCTCAATCATTTGTTGGAGGGGAGAGCTGCTAGAAATGCAGGGAGAGGATTGAAAGTCTGGGGGCTGGATACATTTTTTATTTCTTTGCATTTTCAGTAGTCAAAAAAGAAAACCCCTCATCCATCACTTTGATAGAAGTCCACAGGGCATCCATTTATTCTATTCAGAACAGGATCCAATGAGTTCAGATCCTTATTTATGTTCTTTCAATGCTCAGATGTTACATTTTCATGGCTGTTATCAGAGCATTACTATTTATTATTAGTCTGCAAGGGAGATCCTATTGTAATGAACTGTGATACACGGACATATTTCATGTTTGCTGGTAATATTAGATTTATTGCAATTACTCTTGAAAGGGATACTGTAATTTACTGAAATCTCATTGTGGGAAAGGGAACTCCTGCAGGAGGCTCTCACTGAATTTTCTATGAGGCTGTGCTAAGATCTTCTGTTCCAAGAGCTTGAATGATTGCCAGTCAGCCTAAGACTCATGCTTTACATAACAGAAAATTTTAATTAAAAAAATGAGCAATAAATTCATGATAGATTTGTTTCATATCAATAGAAGAAGCATGCAGTTCTAGGGTTTTTTTTAAGATAAGCCATGTGTTAAAATGAAATTCCAAGAAAGAAAATGAGAAAAAGGCTTTAAAATAAACCTTTCTTATGAAATAAGGTTGTCTATTGAGATGCCTGGGGTTTGGCTAGTTATTGGATAACTTGGGGGGAACTTCTGACATGATTTCCTATCCCAGGTCTACATTAGGTCCGTTGAGCCCATCCTAAATCGGTGTATTAGGTCTGCCGGGGACCGCAGGAGACTTAAGGCTAAGATCCAGTCTGAAAGCTCAAACAAGGGAAATGTGTAGAGCAACACCAGGAGGCAGAAGGCTTCAAGTACTTGCAGCCAGCTGGCTCAAGAACCGTCAGTACATATCTCCCTGAAGGCCTGGTGCAGGCTCAAGAGTTGCCCTGTGATCATGCACCCAGCACAGTTTCCAGGCAGGGTCTGCAAACATTTAGCCTGTGGATGAAGTTTATGATGGAGTTTGTTCCTAAAAGGCAGTATGGAAGAGGCCAGCCTGTTTTACTGGCCACAGTTTAGTCCTGTGAACACAAGCCATGAATGGTACTTGTCCCTAGTGCCAGAGGGAGCTCTTTCCCTTTCAGTTGCCTGGTGGAGGCTGTAGCCTGCAAGAGGTACTACAGCCCCTTTCCTAGCTCACCCATGTCTCCCAGTTACTCGAGCCTCACCCTGCAAACTGCATGAAACTCCCACACTGGAGAAGCTTGCATGTGGGGGGAGTTTGCAGATCTTGGCCATGTCTTGTTCTTTGACCCTTAACAATATACATCCCTGAACTGGGCCCTAACCCTGCCAAGGCAGCACCTTACTGAGGTCAGCAAGGCTGTATGTTGTATGAATATGCCGACAATGACTAGCCTTTTTCCCAGGCTGAGCTTCTGGATAAATATTGCAAGATTTAATGCCATTTAAAAAGGTGTTTGGTAAATTAAAAAATGCTTTAAATCAAAACAATCATACAGACACATTGCAGTGATCAAGGCAGTTTTCATCAGCAATATTCATTACTGTTACGTTATTGATTTTGTTGATGTTGCACCTGGGATGAATTTGGCTGCTTCTTCCTAAAAATACCATTTGACATCTTATTGATAGTAATCAAGTGAGCATCTCATTATATTATGCCCTAGTTTCTTAACAATAGGAGGGAATAACCACCAGGGAAGGAGGAAAAGGCTAATCCATAAATTTCTCATCAGCCGAAAGAGAGAGAAACATTCACGTGAATAATTGAATATGTTTAGCATCACAGTCTGCAGTTAATCATGTTTACTTACCCTTACTTTTCCAGTATTCACAGAATGATACTGCATGGGTTTTAACACAGCATTAACAGCTATCAGTATGCAAACTGACTGTTCAAAAGTACATCTAAAGATGCACACTTTTAAAGGACTGAGAGAATACCTGTATTCGGAGTGATAATAAAAACAATTAACTTTGCATATAGCACCATTATTCTAACTAAGGATCAATAATAAGCAAAACTTGGAAATTAAGCTAAGTGAATGATTCACAGCAAATAATGTACCCAATTAATTTGCTCTAATTTTCTGCTTGGGAGTTTATTATTTTTTTGAATTCACTCAATGATTTGAGAATTTTTTTGTTTACATAGACTATTAAATTTACCAAAATGCAAAATCTCTTCTTCATTTCTACTGTTTCATGAACTATTTAGAATACAAAAGAAACCATTTGATAAGACAAATCCAACACACCATTGCAAATCATTTGTGACATGAGAACAGCTTGGAAACAGAAGAGTCAGGAGTGATTCTACCATCATAAAATTTTAGAAATCTTTTCTTAAGATCTCACCTTAGTCTTCCTTTCTGCAAGTTAGTGAAAAGGAGAAAAGCAGATGGTCCTATGTGTAGTGAGGCCAGGTTGTTCTCTTGATCTTCATGGAAGAACTTATTTCAAGACTGAATTTCTTTTTTCAGTCATGAAGCTGACTCAAGCTTTCCTTCCAGCCTTTGTTTTTCTAGGTTTTCTGGTTTTGTAAACTTTGTCATTGCTCTTTTATTGACTAATGCATTTCCCACTCTAACTTCCATGTTCTATGCTGGGAGGAACATACAATGATCCTGCTTTCTATATCTGTTTTGCCAATTACTAAGCCCAGTACAAGAGACACAGCCAGCAGCAGAACAACAATCCAGTGAGTAAGTTCTATTTCGCGTAAAGGAGTCAGAATATAGGGGATCGCCGGGGGTACAAACAAGTTAAATAGATCACAAATAATAGATATCAACCCCAGAGACCCCAGGAATGACATAGTATGACTCATAAAAGATGGAACAAGCAAAGACACAAGGCAACCCACAGAGAAAATGGGAGACAACCAAGACAGTAAGGTGATTACATATGATAGAAGTAACCCCATGTTGCCTCCCCACAAAGACCACATTTGTACGTGCCAGACCTGACTGCGATCCAGTTGCATGAGGAGTCAGGAGGTCCTTCCCCAACAGGAAACTCTGTGAAGTGCATCCACTCCACAGACAGACTCTCCAACCCTTTCTGCAAGTGGTCCCAGCTTTTATCCCCAAAGCAGGACACCTGGCACTCGTTGTCAAAATGCAGGGCACTTGGGGCTAGTTTACCCAATGGCTTTCCTTGCAAGGCCGGCTGCACCTTGGAGGGGAACCAAAAGGCAAACTCATCCCCTCCTTTTGAAGGACTGTGGGAACCACCCATATGTCAACCTTAATTCAGGGCTTGGGGTTCAGACCCCAGCACTTCAATATCCCACTCTGTCATTTGGTTTCCTTGCCACATAAGTACAGTGCTGATTTGCATTCATTTCATGATAGAGAATGGAGAACTGGTAGCAAGTCTGTTTCTCAACCTGTGTTTGTGTATTAGTTCCTGTCCCTAAATGAAACCTACTTTTTAAAGTCCATATCTCCCATATGTCAAAGATCACCTGAAATTCTAATCCTATCTGCCAGCTTTCTTACTCTCATCCACCTGATCACATAAGCAAATTTTAGTAATCAACTTTTCACCTAAAATTAACAAAACATATTGAATAGTCCTAGATCCAAGAGAAACATGCATGAAGCTGCATTCAATACATTCTTTCAATTTCACATGTGCATGAATGAGAAGTCATTCTCACTCTTAATACTTTTTTTTTCCCTCCCCCTCAGTTCCTATTTTATCTCATACTGGATGCTATCCCATCATTAAGTATCCTTTGCGAGAACTGGAGCTATGTTAACACAATGAAAAGGTTAATGTAAATTCTGCGATTAGATTTGTTCTTCTTGTACTGTTTTTGGCAACTTCTCAGCAGAAAAATAAAAGTAAAACTTAAATTACTTACTGTTGAAATACCATTTGCAAACTTAGAATTTCTTAGGCATTTTCATTTGGTAAACAGCTTTATATTTCTCTCTAAATACTCTGATTTCCATTAGACAAGAGAACCACTTTTCTAGGGCACAACTCATACTGCAAGTGAGATAACTTGGCAAAAACATCCTTATCAGAGTTCTGAGCGAGCACAGTATATGGCCATCAATGCCACTTAACCCCTTCACCAAACAGTGCCTCAGATACCAAGGTAATTCAAATTGCTTCATCCTTCCCTGTAAATTCTCACTAAAGCACTGTTTTTTAAAATTGTCTTAAAATTCCAACTCCATGCCTAGCAGCAGGAGGATCATAAGTAGTAAGTACTACAGATATACTGATAATGAGTATACTTATAATACTCTATACCATAGACAGATGTGAGCAGGCTTTGCACAATCTCTGGGCCAAAACACCAAGTACGTGCTCACAACAGCACAGAGTTAAGACCAAGCCAGTCAGAACAGTGCTGGCAATATGATCCATCTTCCCAGAACTGAAACAAGCTAGTTGCTGGCCAAGACCAAGACGCTGAACGAAAATATACACAGCAAGCATGAACACGCCAAACAACACATGATCCTCTGGGTCTTTGGAAGCAGGTTTCGCACTCCATCACTTTGATGTACTAAAAAGGTTATTGCTTAATTTAAATGTAATAAACTGGTAATGTGTTAACAACTGGTGGCCCTTACAATACGTTAGGTGGTTGTGTTAATGCATTAATATATTTTGATAGGTTTGTACCAAAGTTGTGTCATTGGCATGATCTAAGTAGCTGCTGATCTTGCATGAAACCCATTGTATCAGTCTTTCATGGAAACATGACTACACAGCATCACAGCTGGTGACATGCTGTTTTACAGAAAAACCAAGACCTTCAGGTCCTTTGAACACTGTGTGTGACACACAGAGAGTATCTACAGATGTTCAATGTGGATGTTTTCAGCTAATTTGGTGAGTACCATACATTATTGATACTGGTAACTACATGGTGGGTATGCTAGAAACCGTGTATTTAGTTTGACCTATTTTTCATACACAGTTAGTGAAAACAACATTCATTTTCATTGCCATGCAGACCACAGTTAGTTCTGCCTATGTTTTGTATTCTAACCAGAAATCCTCATCACCCATTCTGTGCCTTCAGAGCTGCATTTCAAAATAGAAAAAACTTCCAGTGGTATAAATTAAAACTGAGCAAAACCAAGATTATGGTACTGGCAACTAATTGCTGTATTGTCCAGGCTGAATTGAAGTATACATTCTTAAAGATTTTTTTTTTTCCTTTTTAACTTTCTCTCTAGCCTTTGCACCCAAAACAAGTATATGCCAAATTTCCACTTTTTTTAATATATGTTATTGAAACAGGCTTTTGCAGGGCAAGGAAAGGAAAAATAAAAACCAACTGACTAGAAATGTATTACCTTAAATATTTTTTTTAAATAGTCCTTCAATATTTTTCCTAAATGGTCAATTTATATGCTGAAGACAATCTGTTCACAAGAACAGAGACCTGGAATGTGCCTCCTGCATCAGCAGGCTCTCTGCTCTGCTATTTTAGTGGTTTTACTCTTTTCACGTAATCCCACTTACCAAGTTATCAAACACTATCCTAGGAAGTGTCAGCTTTCTTACCTCCTCCAATATGCTCACATCCACCCAGTTCTATTGGAAAGTTGTTGCAAAGATTATCCCTTCATTCTTGTCAGGGCTGAGCAGATCAAGCTTTTTACATCTCTTTGGGTAAGAGAACCTCACTGCTTCACTGATCAGTTCACTGCCTCTTCTCTGAATACAGGCCAGTTTGAAAGCTGGTCTTGAGCAAAGTTGACCAGACTCCACATGATATCTTAGCAGTGTCTTGAAGAAAGGTCTCTCCCGATTACATGTGCTTCTTGCTTGGCCTCCTTAGATATTCTGAAAGAGAAAATGAAGGGTTTTTTCAGAGGTTGCTTCTATGTGGTAAGATGGCCCAGAAAATGCTGGTCTACCTGAAAATCTTGGCTTATCTTGCTGCATGAGGAAGAATAGCTACTTTAGTTGGCCACACATGCAGATGGAAACCTCCAGAATAGCTGGGAAATTCATGTACATGTGCTAAATCATTGGCCTACATTTCTGCAGTGTAGTAGGTCACCAGACACTGATCACAAGTTTCACAAGTACATGAAGTACTTTGCATAGGATGCGTTTGTCTGTCACACTGAATCAATTTCATGATATCTATGTTCCAGATTGTTTTCCAAAGCTGGTCTAGCAGTGTTGGAGACCTAAACAAGGTAGCAGGCACCAATAAAACAGCATTTATTTAGAATTACAGAATAATTGCTTTCAGGCCCCTCAGTGCTGGTTAGTTTACATTTCAGTGGTTTTTCAGAAGTTCACTGTTTTGAATCCTGAAGTTGGAAAAGTTCCATAGTTATTTTCCGTAAATACAGAAACAGATTGTCCTAGAGACTGTAATTTTCTTACAGTCTGGCTTTCCACTGTAGCCTGAGCCACAGAATAATATCCCTGAAAAGAAAGCAAGCCTTTAGAGATCACAAACAACCAATTTCACAGTACAAGCAGTTGTAAATAGAGCTAAATTCCCTTTAGTAATAAACTATTCATCTTTGTGCTTCATTGAGTTCAAAGAAAAGCATTTTTCAGTGTTTAAGCAATTAAGTTTACATTTTATTTTCTCCTCTAGAAAGGAAGATATCACAAAAGCATGGGATTAAGAAGCCACTGTGCTACTGGAGGTATTCTCTGCGTATGAAATTTCAATTTAGCAAAGCATGTAAAACCCTAAAAGCAGTTAAGGCCCAATATGCTAAAACCATTTTGTTTTCACAGTGTATTTATTTTGTATCATCACTGACCCAGATGATTAGCTGCTGAATTAGGATGGCTGAGCATTAGATTCAGCTCACAAAGTTTATTCTACCAAACCAAACTGACAATTAACTAGGCAAATTAGCCAAAGTACATTTTGAAACAATATATAAGTAGTATCCTGAAAGGTGAAGAGGCCGTGTTCACGCTAAAATGCATTGCCTTTAAAAGAGTGCAGGGGATGGGACCTGGCAGTGCTCAATGGACCCCAGGGACACACGTTCCCACACAGATGCAGCAAGTGCTCCTGGCTGCTCATCGCTGTCTTCCCTCCCTCCCACCTGTCTGACCTGCAGCCCAAGCTGGCTGTGAGATCACCCCAATGTTGTTCCAGCCAGCACATGCCAGAGTACTTAAACAGCTCAAAAAGTCTGTTTTTGCTAAATGAGGCTCACATTGAACAAACCAATTAAGCAGCATTTGCACCAGCAGGTCTGAGAGAATTACAATGTCCTGCAGAGAAAGCAGTAGGTAACCTCTGAACTGGTACACCTCCTTATGTGCTTAGTGCAGATGCAGCCCTGTCAGCAAGGCTGAATTCTGCATCAATGTACAAGCCTCAAGCTCACTCTTTCTTTCAGATGAAAACAAACTATAAGGACAAGAGTCCAGTTTCAACTGGCAAAAATGTCCCTTTACTTTGCTTTTTATTAGCACAGCTATGTGAGTCAAGATTGACACTCTGCCTGCACAGTCTAATTCCCAGGGAGCACAAATACCACTCCTCCTGTGTCCCAGCATCAGGAGCTAAACAGAGCAGACAGACAGGACTCTATGCAGTGCGTGTCCCATTGCTGTTGTGTCAGTGGGGATGTAACGATGTCTCCCTCTGGAAGAAACATGAGATGTAAAACCAAGATCCCAGCCACTTCTGGGTATTGTTAGAGATCCCATTGGTCTCTTCAGAGGTGCAAGATTGTTCAGCTCCGTGTCTTGGCCAGATTCAACCTCAGGTAATTATAGTTTGTCAACCTAAACTTCCTATGCAGCTCAGACTGCAGCTAAGCAGCCCTTTTGTTCACAGCTTTTCAGTCGTGCATTAAATGATGCCTGCACACAATTTGAATACCTTTAAAGTTGGCCTTCAATATAAAAGGAACTGCTTGGAGGTAAAACTATCATTACTACCATCATATAGTTTCACGCTAGATTTAGTGACTTTCCTTTTTTACTGGTTCCAGAGCATTAGGACTGTATTGGCAGTCTATCCCACAGAAAATGTCTTTGCTTGTGTTGAAAAACGAGTTTTAAATCATGTCTTGCAGAGGCCAGTTAAAATCCCTTCAGAGATCTTTAGTCATTTAATGGCATTAGGTTTCTTTTACACTATAATAGATGAAATGCAGCTGAACAAGTGGTTTTGCATAGAGTTATTCATCTAATTTTGCCCTCCTTTCAGATATGTGAAACAGCTGTGGCACAACCATGATTGTTTATTTGTTCTTGTTATTTGCACATTGCTCTTGCAATAAATTGAACTAGTAGATTTGGGAAAATTTCTCTGTTGTAATTAGATTTCACCATTCAGGCTGTGTAGGTGGTCATCACACACCCAAATTGATGACTACCCAAACTAGAAGAAACACCAGTTCATAAGCAGGAGCAATGACTGGAGAAATTACTGGGGGAAGTGAGAAATCTCCCCAGGAAAAGATAAATGAAGACAAAGTACTGGTATGTGATATAGATGTAGCTCACTGAAAAAAAACCAAACCCCTTAATTTTAAAACGAGCCAGAATTTTGAAAACACGTAAGGAAGGAACTGGTGAAGCATGTGATGCTGGTGTTAGAAAACCAGTCACGGGAACTTAGCAGCAATTGAAAGGCAGATTCTGTTCGTCAAGAATAAGCCTGCAGAGAAGCAAAGATCCTGATGGGCTTGTTCCATGAGGAAACATGAAATCTAGAAATTCTGATCCTAGAATCCAGGCAAGAAATGAGCGAGCAGCTGAACTGGATCAAAAATAAAGACCTAAGTGTCAGCCATGGAAAGGAAAGAGGCAAGAGAAATGCGGAAGTCCAAAAAAGGCTGGGACAAAGCTGTTAGCAGGGAGAATGACGGGCTGAAGGTTCCATTTATTTATGAAGACACATGAACTTACTGATGGGACCCTGAGACGTAGGGAACTTCACTTGGGTCAAGAGCTATGAAATCCTGAAATGGCTGTGAGACTTAGAAAGCAGCTGTAGTACTGCATTTGGTACAAGACCATATGGGAAACGGGAAACTGAAGTAGAGGTGCACCTGGGGGTTTGGAAAGATGACTTTCTTTGTGGCAGCACTTTAGGAAGACAGGTGTCCTGTATCATTTTCAATCTGTTCTTGCTGTGTCTTACAAGGAAAGAAATTATATTTGATTTCATACACATATGCTAGATTTAAAATTAGCCCTGTTCTCCAAATGAGGAAGCCACATTTATCTTTGCTTGGTGAATACCTTTCAGTTCTTTTTTGTCACATCTGTATCAAGTAGTTACTCAGTGAAAACTCCTGAGCCCACAGTCCCCCTTTCTCCCTGGTAAAGGGCTTGCCAGCTGCTCATTTTGACATGCAACCAAAGGTCTTACCTCCCTTCAATGACCTGTCCTTACTGCTCCAGCAATGCTTCCGTGGTGTTTGAGGGTGAGATGTGGGTATGGGCCACACGTGCACTGCTCTAGAGCTGCCATTGCCCAATGCAAGCAAGCATGCTGGTGGACAGATGTCCTGCTTCAGGGTTACCAACACAGTATCGAAAGTTTATCTCCTAATAAAGGGCACATCTGCTTAGCCACGTGTACTCCCTGGTGCCTAGATACCTCCTTAAGAGTGCTGGCAGCAAGCACTCACTCATTTGTATTTTGTCGGCTTGTTTAGAAATTACAAGATGTCAGACTTCACGTGGCAAACAATCACAAAAAAGGCATTTTCTAATCAACCTCCACTACTTCCAAATATGCTATTTTAGGACTACCAACACATCTTTAGCTTAAATTTAAAGCTATTTTTAACTTAAAGCTATTTTCTAAGTGCATTTATCTACACCAGTGTACAGTCCCATGGGGATATTCTTATAGTGGTTCAATATTTGCCTTATTCCAAATAAGCAACATGTACGAGGAATTAGCTACACAATGAATAGAGAGCAAGCTGTGGTAGGTATTTCATGGAGTTGCATGGGTCTTCACAAAACATGAGAGGAGCAACCCTCACGTACGTCACTGTTTGACTCAACCTTTGCAGTTCAAATGACTGCTGAAAGCTGATTAAATAGATCCTCAACAATCACGTGGAAAAAAAACCCAAACAACCAAAACCCAACAACTTCAAAAAAAAAATTCTTCACTATAGAGGGTGATAAGTTTGGGGTTTTTTTAATCTTTTATCGTATTTTAGGAATAAGTAGGAGAGGATGCAGTAACAGATCTTTGGTGGCTGCTAATGTATGAAATTACAACAGCCTTTTCTGCCTGGATCACCTCTTAAACTAAATAAATCCACTGAAAGCTTGCATATTCTGACATAAGTCAGAACATTATTACTCAGATTTTCTGGTAAAGGAGGTTTGCATTGCTGCATGACCTATAACAGACACATACATATCCGCACATCTTCCCAATTAAATAATTTGCTTCCTATTTTAACAAAAAAAACCCAAACAAGTAATTTAATAAGACACTAAGGATTAGGTTGAATCATGGGTTCATTTTGCTCTACATCCTTTCACTATGAGAGTGTATGGATATATTTACAAACACAAATGGGGCTCATTTCTTATTGCTCTGCTTCTAGGTGGTGTTTTGTTAAATCCAACACAAACTAGACCATGTACTTGTCCTGTGTTCCTTTAACTGGCACTGGGGTATTCTGACTTATTGCATTGGCTTGTCTGCTAAAATACTTTTCTTAAATCAAAGTAACCTCTCTACCTCCAAATCAATGTTAAATTTAGTACAGTAGTTCTGCCACCTCCTTAAAGACAGGACCAACTCATTCCACTAAAGCGAGATCAGTTTGCTGAAGGATTTTGACAGGGTTGACATAAAATACATAATTAAAATTGTATAAAGTTTAAAAATTCTGACGTTATTCTCTGGAGACTAACCAGATTAATTTTTTAAGACAGCTTCTTGCCAGAGCCTTTAGTGAATACTAGAAATTTATACGAGTTCAAAGGACTAGTGGACAAATTCACAGAAGACAAATCCACCATAAAGGCTTATACACTCCTGGCCCGGTCTGCCCATGATCCACAGAGTGTTGGAGGTCGCCCTGGGAAAGAGTCCTCTGATTTAACTTGAAACTTCTGAAGCAAAAGCCTCTTTAAAACAGAGCGTGTATCAGACTACTCAACAAGAATCTAAATCAGATTGGCTGATCAGAGTAAGACATCTTTAGAGATGTATAGCATGTATTTGAATATGGGCTGTCAGGAGATCTTACAGACCATGCACAGGAAAGGCAGGCTGAGGCACACAAGCCAAGCTTCAAGACCATGATGTAAGCTGCATAGTCCTGCAAGGAATTGATTCAGCTTGAGGTCTTTTATCCACCTTAGTCTTCTGCCTGTCATCACATTTTGATCAAGATTTCTAAACAACTTAGAGATCTTAAATTTTGCCGTTTTACTTTGAGTTTTGGGGGGGTTTTGCTTGTTTTTAAAATAATCAAACTTCCATAGCATCATCTCCTCCTTCAAACCTTTGGGTAGAAATCATTCTCAAAGTTACACCTGGTTTAAGACCAGAGGAGATATAATTCAGTCTTGAGTCAGGTAACAGCTTTCCCCCCTTCCATAAAAGTGTCACAGTTAAGAGTTTTGTTTTTTTTCTAGCTCAGTAGAGCTGGAAACAGGATCCATAGACCACTACAGAAAGGGAAGATTCCCAGACTTCCTGGAAGGCATAATGCATGTTTTTGCTCCCAGAAGCTACTTAGACACTGGGCTTAAAATCTATCAGTGCTTTAGATTTTGTATTTAAACTATTTGAAATCACCTCTAGCATTCTAAGGGCTCAGAAATAGTAAGTATATTTAGCTCACTATGGCTCTTTCCATCAGAAAATTTCAAAGCACTTTTCTTCAAAAATTAAATATAATCATTTCCATTTTTCAGAGAGGAAAAGACCCAAGTCAGTTTGTCCAGAGCCACCAAATTGCTGTGGTCTTTGGATCATTGCTGTGACCCAAACATCCGGATTTATGGAAACTGAAAATCAGAGAGTTTATGGGCAGAATGACACAAAATTCATTCTGAGTGGGTTCTAAAATAGAGTTCCACTAATCTTTACCTCTTTTTCTCTCCACATATACTATGGTGTAGCAAAGCAGAAAGATCAAAGGCAGGTTTTTAGTTGTAATTAATTTTTTAAGTAATAATTAGTACAGTTATGTCAAACATGCCAGTAAAATCTTTACACTACAACTTCAAGTATCACATAGTTCTACAGTTAATTAAAGGTCTTACAGCTTTACTTATACACATATGCACACCAAAATCTGAATGTTGCATTCACAAACATTGAAATCCATGCTAATGGATAAACACTATCTGTACCTAAATATATCCACCATGTTGATACAGCCTTTTGCTTAGATACACATGCCACTATCAAAGTGCTCACATTGAGACAAGACATTCCTAGAGTAGATAGCATTTCCCTCCCAACTCAGATCAGTATGCTTCTGAAGTAGTTATGCAGCAAACTTTACTGGATTTTTTACTAAGATGAGCCTGAAGGACCTGTGACATTAACTTTTTTGTTTGTTTGATACTCTGAGATAGCTAGCAGGGGTAATCTTAGGGATTCTGGTCATCCTTAATGCACTTTCAATTTCACTGTTTACCCGTCTCATCTGCTAGGGAGGAAGGGGTAATATGACAACACAAATTTGTCTTTATTGTGGAAAGCCATTACCAGGGAAAGAAAAAAAGTGTTATTTTATGCTATATAGCACAATAGATAGACAAAAGCCTTAGGGCTTTCTCCAGGCTAGAATCACCAAATATCTGACTACCTTCCAAACCAAAATAAAGTCATATTTTTTTTCTGCAGGCTAGATTGTGCCTTCAGATGCGTTTGTTCAAATCCCATGGGACTTGCATGTGCATATCTGAGTGTAGCCTTAGTGACAAATGCTTTCACATTCCAACACATTGTGTTGTCTGTTATCTATATCTTCCTGTTTCTTTTTCTATCACACCTGAATCTCAGGGGACTCTATAAAAAGAAGTGTAGCATGTTCTATTTGTTGACATTTTCATTTGTAAAAGAAGATTCAATAATGCTGTATCTGTGCTGGTCATCAGTAAGTGTAAATGGGGTCTTGCTGTCAGTGGTATACCTCAGCTGCATTTCTTTTCTCCTCTTATTGTGCCTAAAGATAAAAGTTGAAAACACAGAAAGATAAAAATAGGAGCAGGGGAATACAAACTACCCCTACCAAGTTCATGAAAATGCAGTGATCTACCAGAATGCTAAATAAAGCAAAAAAAAAATTCCAAAAGACAAGATATTGCACAATAAGACCATATCTTGTTGGACACGCGCTGATATAATAAACCCTAGGGTCCAGCTCTCCTCCTCCCACTCCATCATTCTGACTTACTGTAGTTCCTCTAGAATTATTAAAATAATAAATAAAACCCCTGATATTAAATCAGTGAGCAGATTTAATTCCCCACCCCACCCCTGCCACAGCCTAAAAGCTATCTATATCTTAGGGATTTTCAAAGGAAAGGAAAAACTATTCAGGTAGAGACAATGTGCTATAGCATCAGTGCCCTTTATTGTTTTCCCCCTCATCCATTACATTACCAGATACATACTAATATTTTCCCACGGACCACAGAAGTGTACTTTTAAGTTACTGAGATCGAGCAAGGCAAATCTGCATCCAAACCTTAAATTTTGTTGCAACTTAAGACCATTCAGACAGGACATGGTAGTCTAATGTTCTTTTCACAACATCCAGATTCAAATTGCTTTTAAGTGTTCTTGATGATCATTTTTAAAAAGAAAGTTAGAAATCTCATAGTTTAAGTCATTTAAATTTTAGCAGTTCTGGAAAACTCAGTAATAAAACTGTTGTCCTTTGCAGACAAAGCTATGCTTTATAGTCCCAGAATCCAGTTTCTGGAAAATGAACAATGATTGTTTTTTGTTTTCCATAAGAAGAGAACAGTATTTAATAAGTCAGTTGCTCTGCAATGATCTAAATCTTGGCTTTATTAGGCAATGGTTTCAAAGTGGTATGTATAATGCTTTTTTAAAAATTTATACTGACTATCATTAAATCCTAACTGGCTTCCTGCAATGGCTTCAAGCAATGGCTTCATACATAGGAAACCGGGACTCTTCCTACTTTATGGATTCTCTGGATATTTACTAATGGTTTAACAAATCCCTGCTAGAGACGACCATCCCTAAGAACCCAACAGTGTCCTCCAAAGGTGTCTTGCCCTGAAAAGAAGTTCTTCCTTTAATACCTTGAATAGAGGGCTCCTAAAAACCTGACAGCATTGCTAAGAATTTTTAAGAAGCTCAAACTGTCTAACCGAACACTCCTGTAGGAAATAAAATCCCTGTGTAAAGTCAGTAGTACCAATAACAATTGAGAAGAACAAAAAAAACATATTGCCACACAAAGGCATTTTACCTGTAATATTTGCCTCAGATTCAACTGAATTAAACTAATCTAAACTTTTATCTCCTGGTGACACACTTACAGTCCAAAAATCAGAGAGACTGGACATATCTGCAATAAAAAAGGAGCCTGTTTCAGAGTAGGAATTTACCGGACTCCTTTATATGAATGTGCAATATGCTTGGTTTGGGTTGTCTTTTTTTCCACCATTGTTGCCTTTCTAGAAAAAGGAAGATACAATCCTTTTAGAAAGTTATTTAGCTGTAGTAAAGCATCCATGACCTGATCACAACCACCACCACAGTCTAAGCTTTTAATTTAAATGGATTACCATCGTTTTTTCTATAGTTTTCTTTCTTGAATCACATATCAAATCCTCCCAATCCAAGCTTTTCATTTGCAGACCATTTAAAACCATTACAGCTTTGAAATCACCATACTATCATTAGTGGTCTAGCTGCCAATCACATTTGTTGTACCATCCTGTTTGAATGGCATAAGATTTATATTTAGCTTTCTGAAAGCACAACTTTTTGTTTGAAGTAAGTTTTCAGAAAATTGTGTGTAGTTGCAGTATAAAAATGAATGTAAAAAATGCTGGAAATAAATTGCTGTAGAAATACTGCCAGTGAACATGGGCTTTTGAAAAGAATAAAAGAAGTCAGGATATGGTAGTTACTGTCAGCATTATACTTCCTATAGCAGAGGAATTGAAAAGCAGACACTTACACAGTTCCACCATTTAGTAGCAGAAGCTGTAAGAAAGGAATGTTTTTTACTGTATGAAAAACAGCAGAGAATAGGAGCTTGGCTCTTGCATTTCCCAGAGGGCCTCAAAGCCTCGAAGCATTAAATCACAGATCTGCTAAATGAGCAGGTCTAATTTTGCAGTAAGTACAAACAAGAATACAAAACCTCTTTGAATTGGTTTGAAATAGCTTGATGATGCACTGAGAAACCTACACCCGTGGTAGCTGCAAACACCTTGCTTAAAACAGACCTATGCCTGCCTCGGTTTTCTATGTTCTGCTTAGCAGGAAAGCCAACCTTAGGTAGGAAGTAAATAAAGGAGAGTCTCTGACGTGTAGAAAAAGGCAATCTACCTTTTAATTTTACCTACTTTAACTTGATAAAATACATTTACTCTCACAGCATGAGAACAGGGAAATGATAGAACCAAGCCATAGGAAATTTAAACCTCTCCTCCCACCCAGTCCAAAAAAGAAACAAACAAAAAAAAAAACTGTACTTTTGTTTGTGGGTTTTTTTTTCTCAAACAAATAATTTGCAAAACTTATTGTCAGATCTAGTCCTTGAAGAGCACAATTTCAGGCAGAAATACCTAGATCCTTGAGTAGAGACAGAAATATTGAGAATCTTCAGTATTACATTGGAGTAAGGGCTAAAACTATTAGTGTTAATTCCTGAGGATTAGGTAAACTTTCTCTGTGAACAGATTGCTCAGTACTGCCCACAACAAGGCTTTTACCCTCTTTTCTGGAGTGTTTTGTAATGTTTCTTTATTGACTGTTTTCTTTGACAGCAGTGCCAAAGTATTTTTATATAGATGCAATCGTTGTTAGATCAAACAAGTCAAGAATGGAAAACAACATTTTAACCATACAGTGCGATAGATATGAGGCACATCAGAAAGTCAATCACACAACTTGCTACTACAAATAAAGTGTACTACAACTATACTACAATATATATACAGAAATTGCTACTAAAAAAAAAAAAAAAAGAGTCTTATTTACTCCTAGTCATTCAAAAAATATCAAAATCTTTACAGTCCACAGACTGGGTCTCCACACTGGACAGGAAAAGTCACACATCATTCAAGGTCCCATTATAGCAGCCCACTGAAAGAAAAAATCCAAACATGTCAGCAATCTAGCACAGAATTATGCTTGAGAAATTGGGGAACAGTGTCTGAGTAGATCCTCTGGACTGAAAGAAAATGACCCAATTGACAAAAAGAAGTCACCACCCTAGAAGAACTAGAAAAAGGCAAAAATACCCTGATGACTGAAGAGAGGAGGGGAAAAATCTCAGTGCCTTCCTGAGTTAGTCTTGAAGAGCTCAGCTGTTTCTAAAGATGGGCTCAGGGTGACTCAGGGTAGATGTTTCCTCCACTTCTACTGCTCTCTGCCTCAGGCACTCCTGTTACTGGTACACAGAGAGCAGCTGGGATACCCACCCCTGCCTGCTGCCTGATGTTTTCCCCACAGCACTGGTGACCTGAGGTGGAGCAGCCTTTCTTGCAACAATGCTCTCCTCAGCAGCTACACAAGCAGCCTCTCCATCACTATGTCCAGCACTGCTGCATGCCACCGCTGCTGCTCTCCATGCAACCCTTCCCACTGGAACAGAGGGTGTATGAAATATGTTGTAGGACTCAACTGAGGACACATTGCTACAACACTAAATAGACTGTAGAAGCCACCACTGGAATAAATAACTCTACAGAGAAGCTTGGGGAATAGGAAGGACAGCAGGTGAGCTGCCAAGTGTGACCAGTAGCTGCACACACAAAATGCTTTATTCTGCAGTTCTGCAGGCACGGTAAGTCATGACATCTGGTTAAAATGGAGACACCTGATGGAGCTAAAATTTTCAGGAAGGCTTTGTAGGCCAATGTTTACTAAATCACACCCACGAGTAAGCAGTGCTTTGTTTCAAGAGGGCCACGGGGTTTTGAGAAAACCAAAGGTAACTGAAGAACAGCAAGAGCAGCATCACTGAAGCTGGCTGCAAAAAGACATGATGATGACTACTTTTTAATTAGCAAAGGATAAAGTGATGTCTTGAGATACTTCACTGACACATATACTGAGGATTTGACTGCTGTACAGCATGAGGTAGGAAGTATGTAAGTCTGGATTAGAGCTGCCAAAATGTTTCATGACTAAATAGAGGCCTTGTGCCTTTCAAAGATTTGTTCAGTATTTAGTTCTATGTGATACAGTTTCTGAAGTGGGAAGAAACAATTAAGTTACTCTGAAGTAAAAAGTCGGTATTTTCATAGGCTATAAAACAATAAATCTGCTTATATTTAAATATGGAAAAATACCTCATCTCAGGAATATTTATTTGCCCAGTTACTAAAGAAAGACTACAGCAAACAATTAGAAAATTACATGTTTTCAAATTGAAGGCCAAACGGAACTTGAGCTTTTTTATTTTTCCCATCCCCATGGAAAAGTATTTTAACTAGACTTAAAAAAAGGAAGATAAAGTCCATATTAAAAATCAGCTTCATTGTATTCATTAATAACACATAGTATCCAAAACTTACATACAAAGACAAATTTTATGGTATTGTAAATGAACCGCTGGTCTTCGCAAGTTATATTGTTTCCAAAATTTCACAAGAGTGACCTTGGAACAGTAAAACAAGTGCTACTTGAAATGCTTTTTTTTCCTATACCAAATTGAGTCAGTGAATGGAATTAAATGAAAAAAGCATAATAAGATCTATGCCAGCTGCTATCAGCATTATTCGCTGAATTCTGCCTTCTTTAGATACAAATTATGGCTCTATGGTAGGGATGATAGCCAGAACCTAAATAAAGATCCAAGAAATACTTACTTCTAATAATCAGTGCCCAACAAAAATAGACTTCAGCCATAGATTACTCTCTTCTTATTAAGATCATTAGTAAACACTCAAAGTGTGAGAAATATGCATTGTCACATGCCCTTCACTTGAGAGTTGTCCAAGTTTTAATGCAATACAGTGTAAAGAAATACTGATTTAGACACATCCTTCCCTGATACAAATCATCTGGCAGATGTGTTTGCCGGTACTTCAAAAGCTGCAACAAAAATGTTAATCACCCATATTTGTCTTTTGCTTTGATCACCTAACACAGTTTTTTAACGCAGAGTACTTACCAATAGTGTTAGAACAGACAAGACTGAGCTATTTTGGACATACTATTTTAAAAAAAAAAGAGAATGTAAGAAGAGATTTGTTAGCAGTAAAGATATATATTCTTTTTAAGATAGTACATGTTAAAAATTACTGTGCAACAAGAGGGAGAATAAATGTTTTTTAGTATTCCACTCCTCATTGTAAACAGCAAACACCAGGGAGGCACAGATATCTGTTATTACTCATTAAAAAGCTCACTGTATATTACCAGTACTTCTTTGGACTTGTTATGGAATCCTGAGATCTGCATGAGACCTCTGTGAATAAATCTCAACTTACCTAAAAATGCTTGGAAATAGGGGAGGGTACTCCTAAGGACTGAGAATATTTATCAAATTTTGAGGACAGATCAGGACTCGAAAGATATATTTGTGATCTGTTAAGCTTCACTTGGTACAGATCGTTTTACATGAATGAGTGAATAACAATTTTTAGTTAGATGTGTTAGCCAATACAAATCTATTTTAAGATGGTTTATAAAAATAAAACAGCTACATGTTTCCATATTCTCATCTTGACATGGAGGAAAGCAATAATTTTGAATCCCTAACATTTGTCCCCAGGGGCTGCTTTTACAGAAAGGAAAATAAAAATAAAATCTTAAGCATGCAGGGTTACTGCTGGTATTCAGCTGTGCATCTCAAAAGCAGTCCATTACAGTTTAAACGATTTGACTAAGCTTTTTAAAATAAATATTCTCTGATCAGCTCAAAACCCAGTAATAAGTGATTACAGCTCCACACCCAACTCATGGAAGAAAAGTTGAAGGTGACAGTAAGTAGGTTTGATGCCTTGAACAGCTCCTTCCCTAAGCAGAGTCTGAACAAACCTCTTCACCAAAGACTAGATTTTGCTTCAGTTCTCTTTAATGTCCCAAGGCATAGTGTCTCTTTAGTCCCCCTGGAGCAACAGCTGTCTTTTAGGTTTGAAGATTCTGACTTACATGCAGAAACAAATTAAAATCTGACATTTACAGAAGTTACTGAACACACATCTCGGTGCATTCAACCTTCTCCCCACAGACACTGCCTCCACCACAGCAGCTGCAGCTTCTGTAAGGTGATGTCTGGCACTTCTGGAAGAAGGGACAGGAAACTCAGGAACAAAGGAGAGGAAAAAATAAACAGGGGAATGACTTTTAATGTGCTAACATTTGTAAACCGGAATTCCAGTTTATCTTAAGGCAAAATACAAACAAGACCTTTAAGATGAACTTTGTATATTTTAGCATATGGCATTTTATGTGCAGAAAACTGTAAGCCTACTATGCTGATACATATGTAATTTAATGAGAAGTTAGATGCTATTAGGCTGAATATTAAGTTCTGTACAAACCAATGATGCTAAGGAATCAAGACACTTCATTCCTTCTCAATTTAATGGGGCATTGGCATTTGGATCCCTTAGGCATCTTCAAAAGTTTCTGTCTAAATGTTCATGTCTAGCATGCTTCAGAAATGCATTTCAGCCTCTGAACTTGCTTTGGAATAAAACTAAGCACAATAATAAAAATCTATGAATCTATTTCTAGGCATCCTCTATAAAACTTAGTGAGTCACAGGGGGAAAAAATAAAAATAAAATCTGCAGAACAGATATTGGCACAATCTAATCTGAAAGGGTTTTATAGCACAGTGGTAGATTCAGCAGATAAAGGAAGATAGCATGAATATAATTCATCTGGCTATCTGGATTCTAACACAATCTTTATCACAGTACCACAGAGAAATCTCAGAGAAACTGGCAAAGACATAGCACACTACAATAAGGGGTAAATGGCGATGGAAAGCAACACCAGTTACTACCAATGATGTCACACAAGAAGATGGAAAGGTATCATACGGAACTACATTTTCCTTGCTACCAAGGTCAGTGTTATTCAATATGCCAATAAAGGACCTGGAGGAAAATTTCATCTCAGTACCATTTTCAAAGCAGCAGCAGAGGTAGCTATAAAGTTGTGCATTGATTTATTTCCTAATCTTATGTTTTTACTGAAAATTTTGTGAAATTTTTGTCTATTCAAGATGGGAAAAAAAATGAAGTAAGGTATCAGATCAGAGCAGTGAGAGGCATTTAAGGATTACCACTATATTTCACTTTCTTTAACTATATGACTACTAGTATACTTTCAAATAAAGAAAATACCATATTTAATGGACAGCACCTTGCAATATTGGAGACAGTTCTGTTGGTTGTTCATGATAAACAAACACAAGGTGAATATACAGTACAAATACTAACTCAACAAGCAGCTTATTACTCTAAGGTGATGTATTGAATAACTTTTTGCTGACATACACAGACCATTTAGAGTTTGCAGGCATATTAGTTTTGTAGCTAACAATCTTACCCCCTGAACTGCACTTCAGGAGAACAGTATGGTACATGCATACGCAGACAGATTAACTTCATGGTTAACAACTTTACCCCCAGACTCAAGATTAAAAAAATAGTATTACCAGTAGAACTAAAAAGCCATCTTTAATGCATAACAAAAAGTAAATCTATCAAAATATATGCTGCAGAAAAATTGTATATATCAAATGAGGTCTGAACATACACACAGATTCACTTTAATAATGAAAATAATGTATATCAAGTGTGGAAGAAGATGCCAAAAAAAATATCCAGATACTGCCCCCCCCAAATTAATGAAATTACACTATTTTTTTCCCCATGTCTGTGTATTGTCGTGGTACTGTGGTCTTCAATACCACAGAGGTATTGGTAAGCTTGTAAATACAGTGCCCAGTAAGTGTCCAGCCATAAGGTTGTTAATGTACAACTATTTGGAAAGTGCTTCATTTTAAAAACATTTTTCAGTTGAGGAAACAGTTTTCCAAACATTTGTCATCCAGTGCTTGCCAGGAAAATAAAGTTAATGCAGATGAAGGCAGAGAGCAAATTTAAATCTTAGGCAGCCACTCTCCATTAATTTCCTGTATACAATTTCCCATTCTCCAAGAAGTGATACTCACTGCAAATTAAGTTAATCCATTTTTATTAAACATGTTTTAAATAAGTCAACAACAACAAAAAAGAAAAACAGACTTTGCATGCTTCTCCCTCTGATCTTTTTTCCTTTGCATATTGCTGCCTCATACTATATCATATACATACTATATAAGGGAATTTTTTGTTTGGTTACTGTGTAATACGGTGTGTTTGAGGAGCACATATACATTCTTTTTTCAGCATGTGGCATAACGGTGCCTCAATAAACGTGACAATATTGTCTTTTGCCCTAGAAGCACTTTTTAATACATGCCTGCTTTGAAAGAAGGTTCATTTGAAGGCCTTAGTGGTTTAACGTGTTCAAGGGTATAAAAATCCAAGAAAAAAAAGTTAATTACACATGGCAGCAACTTTTACTACAATCATTTTTCAGAGTTTGAAAACTGGAAAAATATCTTAACCATTAGGAACATGATTTTGCCAATGAGGTTTATTAATTCACAGCTCCTGCAGAATTATAGTCAAGACTTCATCTAAAGGTAGAGAGGAAAGAAAAAGATAATGGTGGATAATAAGAAGCATATGCATATCATAATGCATATAATCATATCAATTTACATATTTCCAGCAGAGCTTTATGTTGAGACTTTCCTAAGCCTTATGAGTAGGTGGTTTAACCCTGGGTTTAACCCTAGCTGACAACTGAGCACTACATAGGCACTTACTCACTTCCCCACAGCTCTGTGATGGGATGGGGACTAGGATCGAGAGAATAAAAAAAAGTAAAACTCATGGGTTGAGATAAAGGCAGTTTAACAGGACAACAAAGGAAGATATAATAAAAATAATAATAATAGAATATACAAAATAAGTGATACATAGTGCAATTTCTTATGACCAGCTGACTGATGCCCAGCCCGGCCCCAAGTAACAATTGCACTCCTCTGGCCAACTCCCCCCAGTTTGCGTGCTAAGCATGGCATCCTATGGTTTGGAACACCCCTTTGGCCAGTTGAGCTCAGGTGTCCTGGCTGTGCCCTCTCCCAGCTTCTTGTGCACCTCCAGCCTTCTTTCTGGCAAGGCATGAGAAACTGAAGATTGCTTGACACAGTGCTTACCAACAACTAAAACATCAGTTTGTCATCAACATTATTCTCGTCCTAAATCCAAAATGCAGTACTACACCAGATACTAGGAAGAAAACTAACTCTATCTAGAATAGGTTAAAAAAAAAAATAAATTCAAGACATTTCTTTTCAGAAAGATATTTAAGGTGATTTAATTTCACCTTCCATCCTGATTTTAAATATTACATTGCATATAGCAAATTTAGAATACATGATTGAATTCAGTTACAAATGCGTGTTTCACATTTAAGGGAAGGTGGAGTCTGAACTGTAAGCTTACTTCAGTTTACATCAGACTCATTGCACTAAAATGAAGAGCTATAGGATCTTGAAATGTCAGATTGAAGCCAGCGAGTTGTCTAATACGGCACCAACCACAGAAAGATTTTTTTTCTTTAATACTCTACAAAAAACTCCTGGAGACATTATAAAAAAAGATGAATCAAAATGGATACAAAGGAACACATCAAAAAAAAAAAGCATGTAAAAGCATAACATTTCAAAGGCATGTGGAAAACTTTATTTAAGGATGCTATTTAAATGTAAAAAGAAATGAGTCAGTGTTTGTTTACCCTGACAAGTTCTGAAAAGTCTGCTGGCCACTGATATCCATCTCACAGGGCCATGATTTGATAGCCATAAGGAAACACTATGATTATCTAATCTGATGATTTTCCCCCATGAGCTAATTTAAAATATTAAAAATAGGTTATGCTTATTAATAATTTTTATTATTGTTGTTGATACTTTAAACACTCCAGTGGAGATCTTATTCTTATAGCCTAGGCACACAATAAGTGCTTTTGAACTTAATTAACCTCAGCTGTAGGATACTTCATTTTAATTTCAAGGTTTAATAATATAAACTCCACCATTAGCCACTGAGCTTTTTAATAATTCTTTCTGAAATCTCCAAATCTAACAACATTTTTGCATTTCTTTTCAAGATGGGATGTTCTACAGTAAATTGAACATAACAGATAGCTGGAAATGGAAAATAGAAAGCTCATACCCTAGCTCCTTAAATATAATGTTAGATTAGTGACTTGCCTTTTTATACTGGCCAGTATTTTCCCCTCGTTCATTTTATTTTATTTTTTTTTTCCCTTCAGGAACTAGGTAGAGTAGTCTCAGCTCAGATTTTGTCAATAGTGCTCACACTTCTTTCTCACTTCTTTTTTGGAAGTTCATCAGTGATGATGCTTAAATCTTTCTGATTCAGCCATCCCATGTGTATAGCCCACATTCTATGTTCTGAGATGTGTAATGTTACACAGGACAGTATTAAAACATGCTGAATTATGGCCCATTAATCCAAGGATTAGATAATGCTGTAATAGTCATCTGACCTGCCAGTTTTTGTTGATAATGTTACCATTGGCTCAGAATTTTTTCTGGAGGAGCCTCAAACATCTGGCTGTTGACATCACACAATTCACAACTATTCTTGACATTTGTCAGTGGTGCAGCTTTCAATCCAGCTAGTGCATAGTTTGCTTATTCTATATTACAAAAACTTTTTTTAAAAAAATGCATTTATAGAAATTCAGCTTTAATGTATCAGCTCTTCTATATCAATAGAGAATCTTTTATCAGCCACATCTCTGGTTTTGATCAAAACTAGATGTGTGACAAGTCTACAATTCCTGATACCAAAACCAAGCATAGCAAAGTTACCGTCTCTCTCAGAATAAGAGTTTCTTCTTTTCACAGGTTATAGCTGCTTTTAACCACAAATAGTGAAACACTTTTCTGGTCTCATCAGAGGAAGTAAGGTGGAAGACTAACATGTTCAAGAGAAAGCACAACAGCTTACTAGTGTTATGACAACCCAACTGTTATTTTGCAAACTCTAAACATTCTTGGTTGGTTTTGTTTGTTTGTTCGGGTTTGTGTTTAGTTTTGGCTTTTTTACCCCCTTACTTCAGTGGGATCTCTGAGAAAAGATTACTTACAAGGAAGTCTTTCCAGTGATGACCTGTCCACACTATAATAGGAAAAAACGTAGACAGTACAGAAAAAAGCCATCCAAAGGAGAGGCTGGGGTGTTTTTTCCCTCTCCCCCATTGACTTCATATGGAAAATAGCTGATTATTTCAGAGAAATTATACAAGACAGGAATTCAACACTTATTTTCATTCTGCTCCAGGCTAACCCTGTCAAAATTGTAAGTGATTATACAGTACGCCCAGAACTGAAAAGTTCTGCTTTCAGATTACAAATTAGGCCTCTTTTCAGCATATGCAGCAGTTTTTTTAAGAACCAGCAATAGTCTCATAACTGCTTCTGTACTCTCCAGCATACTATTAGTGAAATGACAAAATGAAGACTTTCAATTAATATTGGTATATTTATATGAACTGCTCTTGTTGACTTTCCCCAAAATGTCCCTCAGCACATAGCATAAAAAAACAGAATGAGAGAGAGAAATACCCTTAGTTTTCATTTTATCTTCAAAAATTCTTTCCGTGCAGGAATATATTTTTAAAGCTTCAAGAGCAAGTATGCTCACAGCTTGCTCACTCTCTTTTCACTTTTAACATGTCGTTCCACATGCATAGTTTTGAAACTCACCCCCTAATTCTAAGGTCATTTACTTCCTCCTAATAGTAACACAGAAAAAGCATTGTAAGTACATTAAAAGTATTTAGGAGAGACATTCAGTTATATTGATGTAATTCCCATAACAAAAGTCTTAGAGAAGCCCAAAGACAGAGATATTCAACAAAACTAATTTTCTATTCTGAATTTTTCTTTCTAGACTATTCATTGACTTAAATTGAATAAGATTCAATTTTAAAACTGATTTTAAAACATTTTTTTCTGATCTTGAGTTTGTTTTTAAAGCATTTTACTCAAATCCAAGGCACAAGTCTCTGGTTCCCCATTGTTATGCAGGAAGGCAGACTGCAATCTGACCTGAAGTTAATGGCATTCTGCAAAGGCAAAGAAATATGTACCTATGTAGGTTTGGGGTGCCGGAGTACAACCTGTATACATCATCTGTAAGCAGTAGAGATATATCTCAGTAAAGACTTGTATTTCGCTTGTAGTGATCAGATCATGCCACAAAGAAAGCACGTAGTTTCTCCATTCCACATATGGGAAGATGGAGATAAGATATAAAATAATTTGACCAAAACTACCAGATAAATTGCAAATATCCAGTCCAGTGCTCCTCCCATTAAGAAATCCACCCTTCATAAAGAATGGCATGAGTTCAGAAAGGGCTGACTCCCCTCGTGCTCCATAGTCCTAGCCTGCAATGTATTGGAGAGTAATATACCTGCAAGGCATCTTCTTAGTTCTCTCTTGATGCATTACCACTGAGCTCCACAAGTCCCCCACAGCCCACAGGGCTTCCCAGAACAACACTGCTTATCAGAACTTGACCCCACAATCGCATCTTACCACTTCTTCAGCCAGAACTAAATAACAACCACAGCATACAAGCAAGATTAGCCCTTTGTTTACTCTCTGCTCAGAATTCCAGCTAATTAGGGGAGTTTTCAATAGCCCTGACTGTTAAAAGTGAGCTCAAAAGGTGGAGGCTGTTGCAGGAAGCATTCTAGGGCCATCTTCTATTTTTATACTTTTAGAACTTTGCCTTAAGCACCCGGAGTGACCTCAGTGCATGCAATACAGCAAAAATAAGGTCACGAGGAGATGACTGGAACCAGTCTTTACTTTGGGAGAATAAATACATAGAGGGAAGAATTTATATAGTATATAATACAAGCCGAACAGTTGTTAAGTCTCAGGCTCCAAAACCACACTGTAACACTTCTAACAGGAGTGCCATACCTTACAACTTCACTAAGCATCATATGTTAATGTTCACTATTAAAGCTTCACCACTCGGAGACAAGAGATTTAAAAAGAAAATAAAAGTCAGAATAGTATTTTCCTTCATGTTTTCCTTCAAAAAATTAAAGGGCTGAAATAATAGAAGACAATTATGTATTAAAAAAATAGTCATACCCATAGTCATTGGTACAGATCCCAATTTTACAGTCTAATTACATTTAAGCTCAACATTTAGGATTAGCAGTACGGGAACAGATACAAAATGAGTTTGAAATGGATTTATGTAAAAAATTATTCACGTTTGCTTCTGATTGAGGTGGCAGGAAGTTCTATTCAAATGGAACTGACAGAAACAGTGTTAAACTTATCTTCCAAACAGCCAGATATTCCTGCAATTAACTAACAAGGATGGGTGGATTACTGGGTGATCTACATAACAATGTTAATGAGCCGCATTGCCAGCAGATACATGAGCCTAGGGAGGTGCCAGGGATATAAAACTGCATAGAAGGGAGTGCGAAGCGGATAGCATCTGTGCAGAAGTGAAATTTTTTGCATTCTAGAAGTCAGCAATATTTTGCCTGACATTTAAACTGGCTGAAACAAGTCATGTTTTACTCTGTATTGATGTGCCTAGAGCAAGCCTTGCTTTATCCTGAAATGATCCCAGCTCAGAGCAGCATTGTCACTTACATCAAGCTACAGACAGATGAAACCTGCTTATGGACCCAATCCTGCTCACAGGCAACTAAAGGGTCTTCCCCCCACTGTTACAGTAGTCAATAAAATTCTGAGGACCCATGATTTGCAAGTCTTGATTTACAAATAAGCCACAGTAAAGGAAGTTGGAAATAGTAGCTTCAGAAAGCTATGTGTACAAACCTTACCAGCTATTTTCTATTCTTTATCCTTCATACATGCATATCAATGAAAATACATGTTTTCAGAAGAAAACTAAGTTCTTTTCTCTGCTTTCCTGTACAACCGGTAGAGTGCCTTACTACCACTTTGATAACATTTTTCATTCAAGCTTCTCAAAATATTCTCTGGAATGGCAGACTGTTAGTGCCTCCTCACCAATGGAGAGATTGAGCTTTCAAGTGTTGGAGACCTGAGGACTCCAACATGTAATAACACAAGTACAATTTAGGACGGGATCAGACAGAAGCTTTAGTAGCTTTGATCATAGTAAGAGAACATTTGGACAGCATTTTCCCCGTCTGCTGCTCTCTGCCAAGTGATTACAGAAACCCAAACCTATATACTATTTTGGGGGGAGGAAAAAAAAAAAAAAAAAAAGGACTCTTTAAGGAGCTTGCTAACTGCCACACTTCTATAGAGTCAAACAGTAAGGTGACAATATGGAGAACTGGCTGTCAGTGGAGCCTATAGGAGTAGCACACCCAGTATTATCTCTATCTTTTAGTTAGGGTGAAGTTCTTAGCCAGACCTCTTGCATCTTTAATACTAGTAATTTTACCACCACACAAGGCAATCAGAATAAACCAGTAAGAGTGAAAAATGACATCTCACCCAAGTCTCCTAAGCACCCTCTTGCTCGTCATAATAGCTCTCCCATGAAACAAATTGTGGTGAGAGAGAGACAGTGGCAGCAAGTTTTCAACAAGTGGAATGAAAACCTTGAAGTAAGAATTTTAAAGGGTGAGTGGATGGGAAGGAAATGCTGTTTGCTTATTTGAAGTACTAAAACTTGCTAAAGATTATTTGGAAAGCCTCAGAAACTTAACATAAGGTTTTGTCATCTTACTTTTTATTTCAAGAAGCTTGCTAAGCTGTGTGAGAACATTCAGTTTATTCACATGGTGATTTTCAGAATGTCCAGAGGAAAACATTGGTACCTGAGTGGTACCAATGTTTGGTACCAGTTGATACCTGACTCCAATCATTTTTAGTGGAAATTGGGCCCTTAAGCAAGGGCATTTATAACATTTGGGACAGTTGGATGGGAAGAAAATCAATGTTGAAATGTAAGAGCTGAGGCTGAGAAACCACATTCTGCAAATATTTAACACACTGACAGTATTTGCTAAGGGTTTGCCTCTGCTCAGGTTTTCAGTCTGAAGTATTATAGAGGAAAATCCAACTAATAACACTATCTCAAAAAACAGATATTGGTCAGGTTAAACTTCTCTTACCTGGCATTCATCCCTGGGTCTAGCCAGAATGCTTAGAAAATCTAAAACAAAAGTTTAGATCACTACAGTGCTCTAAACCATCACTACAGTTCCAGTTTCACTGCTAAGTCGCAGGTGAATAGCCTGTTCAAACTTACATGAAGTGTTTGTGGAGAGAGCTGCCTACAGCAGGGGCAGTCATGGGGAAGGCAGTGATGAAGAGAGACAGGATTTTGAGAGTTCCTGTGATGAGTGCCACTGCTCTAAAAATGGAACCACACAGATCTCTCTCATGCCTGTCTGTTGTAGGAAAATAGGTTTAAGCGAGGGCAATGCAAGCAGCAGCTGACCAAAGCCTCCACAGAGCAGAGCAAGGATCTGTTGGTACATCAGTAGTCAAACAGCATTCCCTTATGAGGGAGAAGTTTCCCTCCAACTTGCCAGCTTCAAGTGCACCTTCCCACTCCAAGCAGTTACGTTGAGCAGCAGACCATACAGCTCTCTTATGACAAGCTCATGTTCCAAAGTTCTTAGAAAAAGCTAATGGAAATAAATGCATCTTCCAGGTTCAGCTTAATTTTGTCACCTACATAACACCACCAGTAAGTAAATAATTTCAAATGGGAAATCTCAGATGGATTAGTGTAAGCTTATTGATTGTCAAGGTAATAATTCTGAGGCACAGAAATCTGAGACCTCTTGACCAGAAAGGGAATAGAAAATACCTCTTACAGAAGCAGGCATTTATGAAAAGATAATTTAGAGGCTTCAGGGCAATAAAGACAAGTTTTGAGAGTAGTTACAATCCATTTTTAGATTATATTACCTCTTAGTCCTTTTTCCTGAAATAACTTGCTTCTCCGCCTCCCTCTACTGCAATCTTCCTTCTTTCCTTGTCTTTCTTCAGAGCAGCAAGAGAATGAACATTATGAATTATTGATGTGAGCAATACAGAAATCTCATTAGGAGTTTATTTTTTTTTTCCCCAGCAAAAGCTCAGGAGAAAGGTTGGACAGGAGCAGAAAGCCTACTCAGCGCAGGAAGACATATGCATAACCATCTGTAGCAGCTTTATACTTCCCACTGCCTTTCAGAAATTACTGAGACAAGTAGCATGAACAGTAATCTGGAATAGACAAATTCCAGTAGAAAAAAAAAAAAACAAACCAAAAAACCACACAAAAACCCAACCCCAAATCCCCTACCAAACCCCAAACAAAACCCAACCCATACCCAGAATATTCCTCATAGGCATTCAAGTGACTGTTACACTGATCTAGACTCTTTAGGGACTAGTCAGACCCAGTCAAGAGTGTCAATAAAATCGCATATATTCTTTCAAGTCACATACCAATACCAGAGATACTCTTAGTAGTCTTTCTTTGGGGTTCTACATTAGCAAAGGAATCTGCTCCTTGTATTCTTACAAAAGAGTTTTTGTTCACCTTTTTTCCTTCAGTGACCCAGCCTGCATCAAACATCCAAGGCTTAGTGCCTCAAGGCTTTAGCATTTCATTTCTGTCTTACAAAATGACAGTTACAAATGGCCATGTATATGAGTTGAGGCCATGTCTGTATCCAAGAGGACCTCTAGAAGGACAGGATACTCAAGGGCTTAGGGGGGTCCTAGCTAATAACACTAGTACATATGCCTACCAAATACCTATAAACTTTTACAGACATCGTGGTCAGCAACGTTACTACAGTCCCATATCTTTGATTGAGGTTTTTATGTCAGGTTTAGTCGCCTTATCTTCAAGTACAAGAGTTGTTTCATCTTAAATTCTACTTTTATACAGCTATGGCTTTCTACCCATAGTTTAATCTGGAGGATCTGTTAATTATTTCATCTTTATTTTACATATTCTGCCCTTGATGATTGCTCCTTCTCCCTAACTGTTCTCTCACCTCAAAAAAAAAAAAATTTTTTTTTTTCATTTTCCTCACCATTTCCTGTTCTCTTTTACTATATTGTAAAACTATACCTCTATTTTTACTTAAGTTTCAGATCAATTTCAGGATAACTCCTACTTTATATTTGTGAAGTGCCATGTAACTTTACAGCCATATCAGTTATTTTTAGTGCTAAGAACAATGATTAGGATGCTCCATTTTACAAGGCTATAAGCTGCTTTCCACTTAAAATGGAAATGAGTAAAATCTTCAAATATATCAATAGAACTTGTTTGTAAAGTTTCATGCTCTAGTAACTTTCATCTTTATTAAGGCTGAAGTCAGTCCCATGTGTCACATTTAGAGAAACATTGGCAGAAATGGCCCTGAAGACATAATAACCCACTAGCCCAAATAATTTGCACTTTAAATGTAAATGTCTATCTTTCAAACCCCTGAAGCTTCATCTCTGGAAAGCACCTCTAGAGATTTATCATCTGTATTCAAACACAGATAAATACTTTCCATAACTTTGGAGGGGTGGGGGGGAAGAGAAAAAAACAGATAAGTAAAGGAGAGGAAGGATAGCAAGCCTGACAAACTGATTAATCTGCCATGGCTAACCTAATTGTGGACTAACCGAACAACTAAAACAGTTGAAATAACCATTGGTAAACTCTAGAAAAGAGCATACGAAGAGTCCACAGACAACTGCACGTCTTACACAGCTTCTGCTTTGGTTCTAGTGACATATTTTCATTGTTTTAATGAAAAGGTAACTTTTACTAACTGATTACTTCAGACTTTTCAGCTGTATAGAGTTACAGTAGGAGCTGAGGTGAAGTTATTTTTATAAATTCTGTATATTCTACATTTAAAATAGAGTATTCTATACAGTCTGTAAAATTCTACATATTAGAAATGCAAAACAGAGTATTGCATATGCAGCTTAGAGTCAGCAAGAGGAGCAGAAAGATCACTGGGAAACACACATTTAAGCAAATTCCTGAAAACTGGTATGTTTTGACAGTGAAGTATGTGTTCTTAAAACAAAGCTTACAAAGATTTCATCATTTAGGAGTTATGAAAGAAGGGTTCATTTTAAATAAGCAAAGGATATGGAACTTAATATACTTAAAAGAAAATAATTTTTAACAGCGAAATGAGCAAAACAGACTGTGCACAGCTTACAAATACAGTCTCAATTGAAAAATCCATGCTTCCCTCTAATTCAGAGGAGATTTGCACTGACACATGAAGAGAAACACATCAAGACACCTCAAGAGAAGTGTTGATTTACCACATTCCCACTTCACATTCAGTCAGAAGCATGATTTAATCATACTTCTCATCTGTTGTTCAAGACAAGAACAGTTGATTTTTGGATCAAAACCTACTTTTAATTAATAAAAGATGTACAGTTGTAATATACTCTATACAAAGCACAGAATGAACTCACATAGCTAAAAATCTACCAATTGCTACTGGGATGCAATAATCAAAAAGTACCCTCTTTAAAAAAGGTGGTTAAAAGTGTTGTCTCCTGTGGGATCAGATAAAGCCTGGAATTGTTTCTTGGACACTGTATTGCTAATAAACAACTATAAGTCACTTTGAGGAGTAATTCTTTTGCCTGTGCCTCTAGTGCAGATATCTAAATTATTCTAGCCTTCTTCATGAGGCTGCTACTCAAGTCCTTGACTGAAGAAGGAAATCTAAATCCGATATTGAAGCCTGTGGTGCTGTAACTGTAAAACAGAGAAACTTTTCCCACTGTAAGTAGACCTATTCCATCAGGAAAAACACAAGTCAGATGCTAAGAAAGTAAGTTATGGAAGACAGGGTATCACTGCACTTTTGAATGTTCAAAATTTAGACTGCTTTGGCTTTTTCACTCTAGAGCCATGAGTTATTTTCTGCAAGACTACCTGAATTCACAAGCTGCTCCAGACTTCAGAGCAGTACCAAGCAAAGTGGAGGGTGCTGTCCTCTACCTCACATACTCATTAAGGCCTACATTCAGTGAAGAACAGGTATTAATCTCCTAACTATTCTCACATAGTGCTTCTACCTTCCTAGCCATGGCATCTGCCCACATTCTTCTCTTTCTTTCAGGGAAGTGCATAAAAGATTTTGAAAAAACAAATTGCATGAGGAAAGGTTGAAAATATAAGTGAGCTGAGAAGCTACAGTCTTGTACAGCTTTGAATGCTTAAAAAAATAAAAGGAACAGAAAAAACACATATGATTATATATCTATATGTATATAAACATACATATGTATATGCATGAAAATATATATATAGTTTTTAAGTGAAAAACCTTTGCTCAATTACATTATGAAGTTCTTCTACATACCTTTTATTAAGGTTAACAGAAAATTAATGAAATTTTCAATAAAAGATGAACTGGTACAAAGACATTAGGAGTTTGATTTAGAATGTGAAGCTTCCTATTCTCATATCTGCACAATTTTCCCACTTATTTTACATAACAAATGAATTCCACTCACAGATTAAAATATTTCAGGCTCTCTGTTCTTAGTGTATTTGATAATGAATTACCTGGCACACTGACATTTTGGAGAAAAATCAGATTTTGTACTTTTCATAGGCTATTTCTTTTCATAGTGTTTTAAAACAAGAGATATTAACAAAATAACTGTATATGTTCACAATGACTCATGGGACACATGAAAAAAGGAGAAAGCTAACTATACACTTCTGTTTGCATAACATCTATAGTTTTATGTAACTTAAAATATGAAGGCGGGTGCTATTCCCACAGAGTTGAGGTCTCGATGTGTAAAACGCACAAAAGGACCATAGCTAAGTATACAAGAAGCTCCACTGATACCCAGAGTAGCACCTGTCTGTTCCAGATTATGCTTGAGTATGCAAAAGAATCAAATTCAAAGCACAGTCCAAACTCAGATTTAGACCACACATGGACTGCGTAAGGAGAGGTTAATTTAGTGCAGCTATCCTTGCAAGCAGAGTATATCACAAATAAAGGAATAGTCTGCAAAATACCGATGAGCAAGTAAGAGTAAGCAAGGCAGGCATAGCTCAACCCCTCCTTTGCCTTCATTGTTCAGAATCTTGGGGAAAAGTGTCATTATGTCTAGTCATTTCATATTTATAACAAAAAGGTGCATGTGAGGAAAGAATGATAAAATAGTCCCAAAGCTGTCATGCATCTATAGAAAAAAATCAATCATGAGACTTTTTGTCATGTTTCTGTGCCATCTTCCTGTCATGACAGGCATCCAAAAGGAGGGAAGTCCAAAAGGACAGGCATCCAAAAGGAGGGGGAAGTCGAAACTCTGACACAAAACAAAAAAGTTCTTTCAAGGGCCAAGTTTGACACAATCCTGTTTATGTTATGCAGCAAGACAGAGGGAAGGCAGCCAACAGAGAAGAAAACACCTATTATCATCACGATTCGGGGAAAAGAGTAAAGATTTGGTCAGGTAGAATGATACATGGCTCCAACAATATTAGGTATTCAGTCAAGCCTTCCTTGAAATAAAAACATAGCTTGAACATGATGCTGTAAAAGACCAACTCTTGGCATTATGCAGCATGGCTGGGATTCCTGCTTTGGGGATTCGGTTTTGTCTTGGTATACAGCATGGAGTTCTTTGTTTTGTCTTTAAAGAAGACTTCCAGAAGGACCTGTTTCTGCCAGACAACAGATACATAAAAGATTTGAAGCTATAGAAAAATTGAAAGAACTGGCTTCAAAAAGAAAGAAAGAAAGAAAGTCTCACTCTACTTAAACAAAGCAAGTGGTGGGAAGGAAACACAATGTACCATTGGCTAAGCTGATTTTCTGGTACACAGTAGCAAGATAAAAATGTAATAACACCTTTCTAGAATTAGAGCAAGTATGACAGCAACAGTTAGATTTCTAAAGCAAGATGAACTAATAACTATAGTCCTAGCCTCCCTGCTAAAACTGAAAAAAAAAAAAAAAGCTCTGCTTCGGACAGAGTTTGTAAGACTGGATTATTCCTCTGCTCTGCTAAATGCTTGGTCATTTTGTTTGCTGTAAGTGAACAAAACAAGCACACAGACAAGCAGACGATATGGATCTGTCTGATGGAAGCATTTGTCCCATATACCAGGTGAATCACTCGTTTCTCATAATCAGTATAAAGTGCCTTCCAGGCATGAACGTATTGAAGAGAAGTGACCAGTGCTTCATGGTACAATGATACAGTGAAAGTAGAATTTATTGTTCTAGAAACAAGGAAGACTTGTAATCAGAAGCAGCAGCAAGTCAATGCAAGCCTGTGGAGAAAAGCTTATCAGAATGAATAATCTTTCTTGTAGGATCACTCTAAACTAAGCACAGTCTCAAACAAACTTGCAAGTCTCATCACTTGGGATTATTTCACATTATTCTACAAGAGAATTTTAACACATGACTTATTCAGGCCTCTCTGTATTTTTTTTCTGTCAACCACAGCCTGATCATGAGCCTTGAAGAGGTTTTGTGAGCCATCAGTAGCTCTCTACCGCAAGAACACAGCCCTCCCATCATTGCCTGGAGTTGTCAGTTACATTAAATATTAAGCACCTTTATCAGGCTTGCAGTTTCAACGAGAAAAAAGCACCCTCATCTTCAGAAAAATAATTTATTAAAACACTTTCTCACAGCATGGAATCAAACAAAAGCACTAAAGAAAGCTCTGAACGAGTTATATTGGGACATAAATTTCCATAGAAAGAAAAAAAGAAAAAAAAAAAAAAAAGAAAAAAGAAAAAAGAAAAAACCTCTACAGCCTTAAAAATTAAAAAGAAAAAATTAAGACTGCCAGTATAAACGATTCCACAGCAGGAAAACAGTAAGGGAGTGCTTAGGCATAAAAAGTAGGAAACAAGTCATTAACTAAAAAAGTAGCTGCTTAAAAAGCATTAAGTCAGAAATACACAAATGCGAAGTTTCTGTTGCGTTTGTTTGTGCCCCTCTTTTGAAGACCCTACTATTACCATGAGTGCTCTAACTGAATGGGCAAATTTACAGAGGCATCTGTAAATACAGAAGGCTGCAATAACAAGCTCATCCTCTTCTGAGGAGCTTAACTGATATTTAACATAATACATAGATCTTATCTGAAGAGGATATTCATTTAACACTGCCACACAAACAGGGTGAGAAAAAGTATGTATTCTCTGCTATAGCACTGACACATCAAAACCAGTTTGTAAATCAGATGAGAGCTATAAAGATGAGAAACCTGGGAAGGTGTCCAAGAATGCCACTATGATCTTTCCATTAGTGAGATCCCATACAGTCCATGGACTCTTACATTGTCCAGTATGGCTGGACAACATGGCATGGACAGTCTCACCCCTCATTCCCATCAGACCCGCACCAGCTTCACAGCAGTGTCGTAACAGAGCCTTTGGCCAAATGTCTTACGAAACACAGTTTCTGCTGCACAGTTATCTAGACCTGACCAGGGTCCTCAGGTTCCAAGGGGCTATAAAGAAAATCCTAGCCTGAAAGACTCCTTTATTTATCCCAATGAGTATCTGCTGGCCAAAGCACCTGAAGGTCAGTCAGAAAACAGCTATTAAGGCAGTTTTCATTCACAGACATCACAAACATCAGGAAGTATACAAAAAAACCTCTCCAGCTTTGCATGCATTACCAAAACCAGGCTGAAAAAGGCAGCACGAGTCATTTGGACATCTTCAGCCAGTTTTCTCAGTACGTTATTGCACAAAAATTGTTCAGCAGTTACATATATGTGCAAGAAATTTGGAACCTTGGTCGTACTTCAGCTGAAGTAGAAAAGTTACCCTAGGCCTCTGTTACATTTCACAGAAGACATCCTGTCTGCTCACACTGAGAAAAAGTGAAAGCAAGTTTTAAATTTGAAGTTATCGTGAGGCTCACTGCAATACATAATCCAGCTTGAGCGAGTCTTCTGTCAAAGCCAACTGTGGTCAACAGAAAACAAGAAAAGGTTTAAGTGGCTAACAGTTTTCTTTCTCTTTACATTATCTGTATTGCATTTCCCTGTAAAGATCCAGATTCCATGTTCTGATCTTTCATTTTGAAAGGCAAGAGCTGACAGTCCCATTGAGATCTCAGGGGTGAGCTGGTGGCAGAATAATGCATTCTATTCCTGCTGCAAGGAAGCAGACAAAAAGTTCTGGTATATTTATGAAAGGTATTAAGAACAATGCAGGAGGAGGGGGGGGGAGTGGCAGGAAGAGGGGGAGTACATCAAGTTTAATGCTTAGTACTTCACTTGTACCTATTTCCAGTAGAAGACAGAATTTGCAAGTGTCTACCCAACAGATTTATATTCTAATACCACACCAAAATTTAAGCCTGTGATTCAAGCAGTCAAAAGGTAGAAAGAAAAATGCAGTCAAACATTTGTAGTGTAAATTAAATGGCCACATAGAGAGTGCTCCAGAACCTGTACAAGTGTATCAAGCCTGTCAGGTATCAGCCATGTAAGGTCTGCCTGTATTAAGGCTCTTATTTGCAATGGAAATAATTTTATGCATAGCAAGGCATATGCACATTACATAATGGGGCTGCAACCAGAATGTCGGGGGAAAAAAGCACCCAATTTCCACTAAAAATCAGTAACATCCTAACAGAGTTTAGCAACGAAATCAGCTGTATGCCATTCAAGAATTCCTTTCCAAAATAGCTATCTGAAAATAACAGTCATGTTAAGTTGAAATGTGTTTTTCCACACTCCCAGTTCAGGGAAACAATCATCAATGAATCACCACAGTGACATTTTATAATGCACACAATGACTGATCATGCCTTTCCACAATTTTGAAGTTCTGTTGCACAAGAATTATATTTGAGAGGAGGGGGAATTATGGCATGGAACTATTTAATTTATAATAATTTGTAGCATGAATATACTGGTAGGTGTCTTCAGTCAAGTAATTAAGCTGCATTATCTGCTTATGAGTTCAGGATAATGACTGAGGAAAATAATGGAAATCTCTAAAGGCCACCCTGAAACCATCAGTAGATGTAGGGTTTCCCATAATCTATCTCCTTCTATTCAGTGAAACACTCTGGTAATTTTAGCTTTTTGGCATATTATTGCACAAAGTCAGAACAAGACAGCAAATGCTTTAAGATCATTTTACAAGGGGGGGAAAAAAAAAAAAAGAAAAAACCCAAAACCAAACCACACTTAAATCAGAGCTGAAACTTAAAAAAAAAAATAATAAAAATCTCTCTCTAACAGCCTTTGGATGGTAAGACTGTTTAGTTTAAGAAGTTTCCGCATGTGATCCTCCTAGTTAAATAGTTTTAAATCAAGAACATGACATTTAAAATAGGAGGTATACTGATATTCTCTAATTTACGTCAAACCTTTAATGTGTTTTGCATGAAAATGCTACTATAAAATTACTTGGCTCAGTGCCCAAGGTAATTACACTCCTTATACTGCTGTCTTGACTTGCTGCCAAAGCTGGCAAAGTAGGCATTTCCTTCAGACAACGCTGTTAATGAAAACTGTCAAAGTCCTTTCAACACTCCTGATTTTGTTATACTTAAGTTGTCATCTCACTTTGGTGGCTTGCTAGACTTTTGTTCTCCACAATGTATTTCTTAGCAACATGCTCATGCCTTAACAATAACACACTGAATAGTTTCCTCTTCCTTGAAATCAGCACTCTGACTAAAAGAGCCTTTATCTTTGGTTTTGAGGGAAAAAAAATAATACAAAATTAACAACAACAAATCCAAAACAAACCCTCACCAGCACGACAATTAATAAAAAACAATTCCCAGCAGAGCTTTAACCTGAGCCTTGGAAGCTGGAGGCAGATGAAACATCATCTCTCCCCCACCAAGCAAAGTTCAGGTCAGGAAGGCTGTGGGAAGGGAGTTTTGACACTTCTGATATCAGGAGGCTGGTCTTAACACTGCATAGCCAGTCTTCTGCTACTGGATCGTGTGCTGGTTGGAGATAAAAACATCCCCTTTCTCTTCCTTACCTGAAATGGAGAAGCACAGGTGTCTACAAAGTCAGCTAGAGGGAACATTAAAAAAAAAAAAAAAAAAAAAAAAATTAAGCTCACCAGCACACAGATGTGTTTTCCTGAGGTACTGATATAAAAATTGGTAACGTGTTGATGAGGAAACACATCTTCCTACAGCCATGCAGAATCACAGTGGCATGGGGATCTCTTATTAATCCTGCCTGTGGAAGTCAAACTTAACAGAACAGCTCTCCCTTTCCAGGGAAGAGGTACATTTTTCAGACTTTCTGGCTATGAATTTCTGCATGTTTTCTCTTGCCAGTGTGAGTTGCAACACGAGGCTCTAGCATGGAACCCCCAGAAATGAACCTGCGAAATGAAGAGAGAGATGGTCAGCAAACAGAAGGGATGATTACTTAGATGATCCAAAAGAGCTTTTACTTGACTGCCTATAGATTCTTCAGTTCTGCCTCATTTAAAAGCTTGAGCTCTTGCATTCCTCTCTGTCCTGCTGCACAGCTGTGTGGCTGAAATCATATTCCCTCAGGTGGGAGCATTCCCTATGATGTCCACAAAGTGAGTGCTGTAAAGTTCTTTGAATAAGGGCAGCTATCTACAGCTTTTCCATGACAAGGAAGCATTTGGCCTTCGCCTGATTGCAAACACTTCTGAATCAGCTAAAAGAAATATCAGATGGCATCTGTAGCCTCTAGTTCCCTGGAGGAATGGATATGGTACAATGCAGGTGCACTGTGAGGAAGGCATTGCTTCTCCTGACATCTGGATAAAAAGACAACTCTGTTTACTTGAGCAACCAAGTGCGCCATTCACACAAAGAATGTTTGTCAGACTGTCTCAAGGAGAAAAAGCATTGCTGTGTTCATATTCAATCAAATTGCAGGCATGAAAGCCACAGGAGTATGGTGGCTAGAGGCTGAGCATCTGTCTCACACATAACCTGAGCACTAGGAAAAAAGAAAAAGGGGGGCAGGGGGAGGAATAAAAACAACCTACTGACTTAAAAACTGTATCAGAAACAAGGAGTACTACAATCATTTCCTCCCAATCCATCGAGTCACAAGCACACATTATCATTCTCCCTTTTCCCATATCTTCAGTACCCAAGTTGTCGTACAAACTCACATCTGCTAATGTACAGTAACAAGAGAGGCAAGCATAAAGCCAGGACACAATACACAGGGGCCTCCCTTCAACTTGCCAGCATTTCCTATTCTCTTCCAGTCTTCCAGACAGGAACTCTGACAAATTTAAACAATCCAACTGATTTCAGAGCTACCTACTACATGAGAGAGGCTATGGCTGCTGACCATAATTTCAAAAAATTAAAATGTGTTTGGAAGAGATCTTTGAAAAGAATAGGACAACTCCTGGACATCTTCAGACCATTATTTGATTAGGTCCTGGTCTACATTTCATGTAAGACACCATAGGAATTCACGCTTATGTCTCTGACATATTAATATAAAAATTAAGAGCACCGATGAATGAACATTCCTTCCTGTGGCCACACAGAATTTCACTGGCATGTGAACAGAGAACATTTTATATGCTTAAACTGTAGAAAAAGGCAAAGAGTGAATTGAGATATTAGGAAATGCACAGTTTGAATTTATATATTTTATATATTTTTGTTATTCCATTAAAAAAATCAATACAGAGCAGCAATAGATAACGTTAAGTCCAGCAAATTTCAGAAAGATGCTACATACACAACTAAATTACATTAAGTTAATTGATACTGACTACCAAGTGAAATGTAAATGGTCCTCCAACCCTTAAAGTATATGAAGGGTATGTTCTCAGGGGGAAAAAAAATTAACTCCTTTCTCTATATAAAATTAAGTTAGCATTGGAAGAAATCTTATGTTGTGACAAGTGACAGGAAGAAAGCAAGATGATGTAACCAAGGCAATCATTTGCATATTACAGTACTGCAGGTGCTATCACCGCCTCAACCTACTCACCACATTTCATCACTTCACTTCCAAATCCAGGGTCTTGAAAGGCAGAAAGAAGTAACATCACTATTTCTGTTTTAACAGTAGCGAACAAACCTCAAAATATGAATCAATTTCCCATTACGTTTCTTAGGGGTGTCTATGTTCACTCAGTTTTCCGATCTATTTCTGCTTCTCTCTTCAGATGTACCCTAAGAGTTTTGGGTGCAAATTGTCAATCTAAAAATGGTATTTGCACAGCCTGATCCCGATAAAAGTCTTAGATCCCACAGATCAGTTAGTAGAAAGTAAAAGCTCTCTGAGCATCCCAGAACTTAAAGAGAGAAGTTTTGAAGCGAGCCATTTCCTGCTCCTGTGATCCTTTCAAAAACCGAGGGAAAGTACAAGAAACAGAAGATGCAACTTCCTGTCTCTGTTTTTCATTTTCTCTGTTCCCTTATTTGTCACCCTCTGCCTCAAGAAACAAGACAACAGAACTGTAATCTGAGAAGTTAAACAAACAGAAGCACTAATATGTCTATACAAAGGACATTCAAAAAGATATAATCCAATAAGTGTGATTTCCCTCCTTCCTTTAAAAAATATTCTGCATGAAGAAAGATGCAAGTTCGTCAAACTTAGTACCCAACTAGGTCGAAAACGTTACTTAAGCAGCGCATGCAACTTGATAGTTTACTGATATCAACAGTTGCATAGCTTTTTGCTAAGAAAAGTGCTAGCATAGCATACTATAAAAAGTTTAAGGAACTTAGCCTTAGACAGTCAACTTTAGAAACTGCTTTTAGCACCTCACATAACTTTTATTGAAAAAAAACCAAAACACAAAGTAATTTGCTCACACATTTAGGCCTATTTCTACTCTTTATTAAGATCTTATTCAAACTGCCTTCTCTGTGTTATGCTGACAAGACGTCTGAACATTCAGAGAATATAGTTCTACTCTTGTTGCCAAGCTGGTTATCAGCATTCAGTCCGTGTCTAGCCTAGTCCTACATAACCAGTAGCAGTTAATACAATTTCTTAAGCATGACTTAAATTATTTGCAGTATGCACGTTTATACTCCAAAGTTTTAGCCTGTTTAGTTTTCCAGAAGGCAGAGGTGACACATACAAACAGATATCTGGGAATCTCTTTCCATCATTGCTACTATTACTCTGAAACAATAAGGTCAAATCACGTCTTCCTTTATTGCTGATGCTCTCAACACTCTGTAAATAACCCTACATTACATAGTTCATATTTAGAAGATATTATTTTCAATTCTGTAAGCTAAACAATGAACTTGCATTTGAGAAAACCATTAAAAAATCCCCAGTTACTTAATACTCACTGTGCCACACAAAAATTTGTTTCTCTTTATATGCCTTTGACTTCTCTCCTAACTTCCTTTTTTTGGGTACTTATGTTTTCTGAAAGTTCTTCATTTTAAACAATTGCTTATAGACACCTTCACAACCAAACTTAGAATTCTTTCTGCAGCTTGCTTGGAGGCAAGTTTTGTTTCATCACAGAGATCAAATCCCCCGGAGAAGTCAAAAACTTGAGACAGCAGTCACCTGAGGTGGTTTCTTTTTTGGCAGTATGATTCCGTGTGTCAGCAATCTCAGTTAATTATCTTGTTTGAGCAGTTATCTTGATTGCCCCATATCTATCTCAGGCTAAAATGTCTGGAGGGAGGTGTGAAGAACATTGATTGTGATCTGCAATTGCATGAACCCTTTCTCCAGATAAGGGGAGTGAATTCCTATTGCAAGCGAGTTTCCCTCTCTAATTGTTGCTACTATGTAGTGATGTCTAGTGATGTTGTTTTTTCTGGGAAAGGTTGGGGTTTTTTGAGTATCCATATTGGTGAGGTAGTTCTTTCATATAAAGTTTGGGATTTTTTTCCTCCCAAACTCCTCCTTACATTTCCTCCCAAATTGAGGTAATATAAGAAATGTTTGAAATATAGAGCCGAACTCATCTAACTTTCTGAGGGTCTCAGATCTCAAAAGATTTTGTGATTTAGACACCTGAGTGCTGAAGTAATTTTTGAAAAATGAGTCTGGGTTAATGAAAAATAATAAATTAAAAATCTGTCACAGAATTATTTAAAAAATATTATTCTATTTGAATTGCATCACCTCATGCACTGTTATGTCAAGAAACAGTACACAGCTTCCAGAAGCTTTTTTGTCTCTATTTTTTATAAGCTTTTTGACTATTAACTGCCACTTCAAGCTTATGCATCAACTTATTCTTGAACATCCCTGTATAAGAATAGGATACAGTTTCCACTTTTCAGGACGACTGCAGAAAATAGAGGAAGCTGATCTATTACATCTAATGACTTGTTAAATGGCAGTATGGTTATTTGGAAAAAAAGGAAGCTTTTATTTTACTCTTAATGTAAGAGATGATTACTACCAGAATAGACATGAGATTTGTTTCTTTTGATACTTCAGTAAAATTTAATTATTAATAATTCAGAAATGTAAGATGAATTGTTTAGGATAATTAACTCCTGGGTTTTTTTAAGCAATGACTCCAGAAAACTTGCACTGCGGCTTGCAATGTAGAAATTTTTTTGTTGGTGTGTCTTCAGAAAAGAATAGGAAGTATTTCTAATAACACGTAGCAACTTGAAGTGAAAAGAATAACACTTTTGCTTTTAAGAGTGTCACTGAAAAATCATACCGAAGACTTAGTGGCATGTAAAGAAGGGCCATTTAATAATTAGTACATATTAGTATCACAGTTATCTCCAATTTCTTACAGTGCAACCTTTTAACATAACATGGGTTTTGTTATAAAATACTTGATGAATACAAACTTCTTAAATAGCCTTTTCTAAATCTGTATTCAAAACTGCTGTGTGCTTAATGAGAGGGGGAGAAAAAATACAGTTTTGGTCTCCACAAGTATTCCCTAGCTGATGTTATATGCAACTTAAATTGATTTCTAAAAGCATCATTAAGTTGGGCTATGGACTTAAGCTGTTTCACAGATGATTGTGTACTCACTCTGTACTCCAAACCAGCTGGAAGCTGTGTGGATTCTGCTAGTTTTGACTGAGGCCAAGTTAATAAGCTCCATTTCAGAATATATTATATATTTCGTAGTAGAATATATCAGATAGATAGGTTATGGCACCACAGTAATGAGGCCAAGTGCCCCTGGGCAGCACAGGACATGGGCAGAGGCAGGCAGTGTCTATTAGAGTATAGGCAGGGCAGGCTTGAATCTGCCCACTAAATATCATGGTGATATGAAAGCTGAATGGTAAACCAGCAGAGTGTCTATGAGGCAGAGAACAGCTCTATTTCTTTACATCCAATTCTGGGGGAGAAAGGACATCAGGAGTTTAATCTCATGTTTTAGCGGATCATGTTGGATGGTGCCAGGGGTTCTCTGCTTGTTGTTCATCACTTGGTTAGATCTTGCTTGCCTGATGGCAATTAGTGTGGTGCTTCAGAACATGGTTTAGTGGTGAATGTGGCAGTGTTAGGTTAATGGTTGGACTCAATCATAAAGGTCCCTTCCAACCTAAATGATTCTGTGAATGCATTCTTGCTTATGGAACCAATTGGGGTGGAATTATGGTAAAAGGTTTAAACTGATCTGCACAGGAGAAACCCAAAACGCTACCTCTGTGCTTTTTCCAGCAGTGAAGGGAAACTTAGTCTCCTGTATTGGAATGGAGGCTTCGTTGTTGTTACTCATCTGTACTCCTGACAGCATAAGGTACGCCTATTGTCTTGCATGGACATACTGATTTATTTTATTTTCCTCCACACTCTGGGCTGAAATTATGAGAGAAATAGATATCCTTAGAAGAGAGTGTGCATGTTTGTGTGAAGGATATCTCATAAGGAAGAGGAAAGCACTCCAGCCTCTTTTCCTTAGTCAAATGACATGGCTGAGCAATAACCAAGCCACTTCCAAGTCAAACTCAGTGCAATTAGGGCAAGTGCCTAACATAGTGACAGCATAGGTAGTGGAGAAAGGCAGGAGGATAGCCTTGTGCCTGTCAGATTTCTGGAGGTGCAGAAATGGCAAAAGTAGTAATCAGACAGGCAGTCCAACTAACAGAGGTGGGTAGCTGCCCAATCTAGTGACTGTTCCCTAAATATCTCCATCTCAGAATGCTGGTAGCTGGAAGTGTGGAAGTTGAAGAGGCATAGGGATTTCCCTGAGCATCAAAAAGTATTGCTAAGATTCTCATTTCTACAGTAATTTCATTATGCTTACTGGTACACTGGTCCCAAATAGGTTTTCTTTTTTGGAAAGTGCATACATAGTCGCTAGAACATGCATTTCATAGGCTTCAGAAAGATACGGAACTGGATCATTTTGAAGTACCAGAGCTGACCCCCAGCACAAGCAGTACTTGTTTTTTAAACAGCTATAATAAAACAAAATCAGAGTTAGATTTCCCTTTAATCCCTGAAAAAATATAAACAGATCAGCAAACTTCTAGTGATGATCAAGCCCCGGACCCTGAAGACCGAAAAGCAAAATATCTATCCTAAGGCTCTACGATGTCAGAAACTTTTTCTGGTTTATTCTTTCTCTAGTACATTACAATGATAAAATAATAAGAAAGTATACAAAATGGGGAACTAGGTTGTTTTTCTAAATATAATCTAGAAGTATTTAAATTTAAATTTAAAAGCACAGCAATTATTTCTGTGTAACAGATGCATGTTTTATTCAATTCAACAGCTTCAAGAAGTTGCGTACGTTTGAAGGATTTCTTGACTTTAAATTCTATATAACATTGTCCACCAGCAAGGTAGGTGGTTGTCTATCAGCTCCTTACCCTTCAGGATCTCATTTCTCGTATCCCCTAAATCCTTAGGATTCTAGGAGTTTTAAGGCTGAAGGACTGGTTAGGATTGGGCCCTGAGGTCTTTTTGACATTCTGTCCAGTGAAACACTGCTGAAACTTCTATGTATTTCAGGGATTTTGAATGATAGTGTTTTATATGTGCTGATGTTATAATTTCCTAGTTGGCAATAATGCCTCTTAGGAGGTGATATATCGTTTCTTTCTTTTTTCCATCAAAGAATACATTACTTGGGGAAGCAGGAGCTGTCTGGTATTATATCTGCACAGTATATTCTTGGTAGACAAGCCTCAGATTTGATAAATTCTGTCGTATAAGCCATATGGATAGGTTTTATTAGTTCTGGATTGATCCTGTGGATCCCGTTAGATTCCATGAGCAAGGATCTCTGTGAAGAAGCAGTCCTTGCTCCTAAGCAAGTTAAAGGAGCTACAGCTCTTGTATTAACGGTGATAGATCTAAACTAGGAAAGTTCAGAGATGGTAAGCAGCAGAAAAAAAAAAATCAGGAGTTAACTTGGAAGTATAAAGTCATTGGGTCTCCTTGTACAGCACAGTGATTATTCAGTGTTTGGCAGGGTGGAGGGGGAAACACACTAGTTAGTTGTGTTGGTTTTATGACACTCATAATCTCAAATTTGCTGTTTAGTATGTGAGATTGAAAATAATAGCCTTCTAAATGCAAACCAAGTGAATTCAAGGGTCTCTACAGGGAGTTTAGAGCAGAAGTAGGAAAGGAGGAAATGACTTGACCTCATTGTTTGAGCTTAACAATAGCAACATCCTTGACTATCATGGCACAGCAAAGCATACAAATCATACACCTAAACAGCTTCTGTTTTTAATGTTAACTTCACATTGATTTTGGGAACAGCTCGTATCATGTATTCTTCAGCATCCATCCCTGCAAAATGAGTTATGGTGTATTCTCACAGGCAGCACCAATGTCCCATTCTTTCATAGTAAGTTATATTAGTCAGCACACATGACCCCTGTGTTTTGAGATTAATTCCTTCCAACTAAAGACTGCAATCTGCACTATTAAGTAATGAAAGCAGTAGTTTAAACTGCAGTATTTCGATGCCTTATCTCATTCAGAGGCAATATATTCAGAAGAATGAATCACCAACACTTGACTGTTCCTTTCTTTTGCACTTTTAAAAAGTAACAACCTGGTAAAACACTTGTACAAAGGCCAGCAAACTCAACTTCTAGCATAAGGCCACAGTTCATAAGATTCACAGTAAAGGATTTTCATTTGCAAATGACATTTTTAGGTTCTAAAAATTATGGCAAAGAGTACTCAGATATATGTATTTATTTTGGCCTTACCTGACAGTAACATACTCTTTTTAACAGAAAATACATTGAAATTATAGTAAAACTAATAGCCAGAAAAAATCCCAGCCTCTCTTAAAGACCAGATAAAAGAATAATCTGCCATCTCCCCTACTTAATTTATTTACGAGTCCTGAAAAATGCAGAGGCCAAAAATGCTAAACAATGCAAATTCCCTAAAATACATACTAGTATTAAGAAACATATAATGAAAAATGAGATAGTATAAGCCACTTTATAACTGCAAACAAGGAACTGTTAGTTTAAGAATATCAGCCAGTAGGAGGAGGATGGTGGTTGTTTTGGGGGAGACTTTTATACTAGAACAATTAAGACTAGAAATTTATACAAATCTTTTTTAGCTATATTCGTGTTTATCCACTATAAAGTTGAATTCTAGAGTATCAAAACTTTAGACATGAAAGCTCTTAGCCCACTAGCAGTCATCTCAATATTTTAAATTACTCAATATGACAGCCATTTAGAACTCTGGCATGGAAAAAAACCTTAAAAAATTGGTTTAGTAATTGAATACTGGTTCATCAGACTGATCTCAGACTCTTCAAACACAAAGAAGAAAAAAGAGGTCCTTGGTATTGCAAACACTTTTTATCTATCTGTACCACCATCCTTTAAAATCGATGCACAAAGTCAATAGTTGAAACAGCACATACAAGTTGTAGGGTATGAAACTGTATTTACATAACTAACTATAAATTTAATAAAACGTTACTTTTGCTCTATTTTGTTACATCCATTCAATACACCTATTCCTTCTTTCCACATCTTAGACTGTTCCAGTAGCAGATTGTATCTTTCTTGCTTTTCACTGACTGGTTAAACTGTTTAAAGGGAGATTTAGAGAGAAATATCATACAGCACCTTCTGTAGGATACTCCACCAAAGTAAATAAATTTTGCAGAAGACAGAAGCAAGGAATCTGTTTTGACTTTCTCAGCTCTTAACCACAGATCTGCCTCAAAGTGCTGTCTTACAATGCTGCTTTCAAAATGATTAAAACTGCACATATGACAATTGCAAATATGACAAGTTAAATGAGTCATAAGACACAAGATGACAAATTCTCCTTCTTTATTTCCCAACTCAACCAACTATTTTAACAAAGTATATTCAAACTTCAGCATTTCAAACCCCATCCTGAACAGAAAAGTACCACTGAATGATTAACAGAAATACAAACAATAAAGTGATCCTTGGCTTTAGAGTACTTTAGTCCAGTAGAACTGTAAAGGCTTTTAACTTATTGAACTTGAACTTTTCAGAGGTCATCCGAAGACAATGGTTCAGTCTCAGCAAAAAGGTTTAAGCCGCTCATAAAAACCAGAGTTAATGTAATACTGTTTGTAGATTCCTTCTTTTGATTCTTTCCTTCATGGAAGGATATTTTGGCAAAATTTCTCAATCTATATTTTAATGAGAGAGCTAAAACCTTATTTCCAAAACACGAAAGGTTAATAGGGTAAGCATTCAGAAACAAGTAGCAGCAGGTAGGGCAAACCTCCTATGTGAAGGTTATCTACCAGTATCTCTTTAGCTGGAAAAATCAGCTGTAGCTGTGAACAAGTATTTTGGAACAGTCTTATTTTCATTTTCAAATCAAGCTCACATGAACTGTAAACCCCCCCCATTTTTTAAAAAAATCCACAACTTGTTTTATCTACCATCTAAAAAGTGGCAGAAGTTTTCCATAGTATGTTTCTGAGTGCAATGATGCACCTTAATGGTATGGCTGTAGTGCCAGGCTACTCAGATAAAAGCAGCATATAAGATGAACCTCTTATGTATGCATGCTTAGGTAGTGTTCCAGTTCAACATATACAGTAAGTATTCTTTCTCACTAGAATGAACATTTTGTGCTTTGAGAACTCTAGGCTTATCCTGGAAGAGTACACGCCAGCTATTCTTGCACATTTGTCTTTCAATGCATCAACCAGAAAGAAAAATGCTGAACAGATCAAGTACTTGGTACATGACACTAATAAATAGGTAGAAGACAAAAGGACTCAAATCTGGGCTGTCAGCCCCATGTCAATTGTTTCCACAAACATCTTCAAGGACTCTTCAGAATGTCATGAAAATAGAGCAATCCCAGGGAGGTGCCATTTGGTACTTCAGAGAGTTCTCCTTTTCTTTGCAAAGAAATATCACAGGAACAGCCTGTTCTCATAGTGGGATGGGAACTAAACCTCTCCATAACATTTTCAGTGCCAAGCAGCCCGTACCCCATCTGTCTGCCAGCAGGAAAGAGAAAAAACAAATGAAAAATGAAAAGAAGTGACTAGAATTTGGGCATAGGAAACAAACATCTGCTGAAGGGACAAAAAAGAGGTGAAGAGAATTGGACAAAGAATCACAAAGCAGGTAACGGAACAAAACCATGGTAGAAAAGTTCCCAAAAAAGAGGGGGAGAACATAAAAGAAATTTTCAGGAGGAAAGGAAGGGAAATGTAATGCCAGATGTATTGTAGATATTTACCTGTATTAACAACGAGAGATTTGATGAACAGAATGACTGAATAACCGTGTGTTTTGATTGTTCTAATATATGAGGTTTTTCGTTTGTTTTGATCTTAGTTTCTCAGCTTTTGAAATTCATGCCATAAAAAACCAAATTGAAGATTGTTTTATGAAAGTTATTGTTCTACATTTTGTGGGGGGGGAAAAGAATCAGCCACTTAAATGCAAACTTCCTGAGTTTTCCAACTATCCCAACACAAACAGATGAGCATTCCTGCGTACCTGGATGAGAGGCATGGGTAAAATATGAAAGCAAGCAATAAAATGGAATGAAGTACAAGGTCTTCAATCTTATTGTAGAAACATGCAAGTAGCTGCCACAGACGAGATGACCCTGCAAGATGGTTTAATGATAATATTGATATGATGGACTGTCACTCCTGAACACTTCAGATTTATGAACTGGGCTTTTTAGAATTAGGAAATTGCCTTTAAAATAATCAGACATTAAAAATGTAAAGAACTTTTTTTTTTTTTTTTTTTTGAGATAGCTACACTTTGAGCTTCTAAATGTATTTTTTTTGAGTATTTTTTCTAAATTTTAACCTTTTTTTTTAATGTAACGAACACAAGGCTTTGTTTCTATACACAAAGTCAATAGATAGCACTTCCCTGAAAACTCTATCTGTAGTAAGGTACACAGTACAGTTCTAGGAGATGGCACACATGGTAAGGTCTACAATACACAAAACTGGGAAACACCAGAAAAACAAGGAAGTTATTGAAGCTGTTGTACCTCTAAAATCTTGTGTTGTCTTACCTCAGAACACTTCAATTGTGACTGAAACCAGAAGGATGACCTTTCACAAGCAGTTTGGTATTGTAGGTTACAGAAACATGTGCTATGCTATTCCTTGCCTAGGGATTCAGAGGCAAGAAAAAGTAGTTGTAGCATTACCAGTTACTATCCCAACCCTCATGATATTTTCTCTGTCATCAAAAAGACAAGGCAATTCCCATGTGCACTAGGTGTCTGAAAATATAAACCATTACTCAGCACTGAGAAAAATTACCAGAACAACTGTCTGGACACACATGATTCAAGTGCAAATTCATGTTGGAATTAGCTTTTTTCCATGTCACAGAATCACAGAATGGGTGGGATTGGAAAGGACCTCTGGAGATCATCTAGTCCAATCCCCCTGCCAGAGCAGGAACACCTAGGTCAGGTCACACAGGAACATGTCCAGGTGGGTTTTAAATATCTCCAGAGAAGGAGACTCCACAACCTCTCTGGGCAGCCTGTTCCAGTGCTCTGTAACCCTCACAGTAAATAAGTCTCTCCTCTTGTACAGATGGAACTTCCTGTGTTCCAGTTTGTGCCCATTGCCCCTTGTCCTGTCACTGGGCACCACTGAAAAGAGTCTGGCTCCATCCTCTTGAAACCTGTCCTTTAGATATTTATAAGATCTCCTCTCAGTCTTCTCTTCTCCAGGCTGAACAGACCCAGGTATCTCAGCCTTTCCTCCTAAGAGAGGTGCTCCAGTCCACTCATCATCTTCATAGCCCTCCACTGGATTCTCTCCAGAAGTTCCTTGTCTGTCTTGAACTGGGGAGCCCAGAACTGAACACAGTACTCCAGATGTGGCCTCACCAGGGCAGAGTGGAGGGGGAGGAGAACCTCCCTTGACCTGCTGGCCACACTCCTCTTAATGCACCCCAGGACACCATTGGCCTTCTTGGCCACAAGGGCACATTGCTGGCTCATGGGTAATTTCTTGTCCACCAGGACTCCCAGGTCCTTCTCTGCAGAGCTGCTTTCCAGCAGGTCAGCCCCTAACCTGTACTGGTGCCTGGGGTTGTTCCTCCCCAGGTGCAGGACCTTGCATTTGCCTTTGTTGAACTTCTTCCTCTCTGCCCAGCTCCCCAGGCTGTCCAGGTCTCACTGAATGGCAGCACAGCCTGCTGGTATGTCAGCCACTCCTCCCAGTTTTGTATCATCAGCAAACTTGCTGAGGACACACTCTGTCCCTTCATCCAGGTCACTGATGAATACGTTGAACAAGACTGGACCCAGTACTGGCCCCTGCAAAACACCGCTAGCTACAGGCCTCCAACTAGACTGTGCCATTGATCACAACCCTCTGAGCATTGTCATTCAGCCAGCTCTCAGTCCACCTCACTGTCCTCTCATCTAACCACTATCATGTCACTGTCTTGTCTTCTGTTGTTCTTCAGGGATGGTGTATATGCAGCCGATCAACTATGCCATCAAAGAAGATAGGTTTTCTACCTTCAAGTTCTGACAGCTTTACTGGCAGTTAAAGCATGTCTTTTTGACTTTGTCTTAATTTTACTCCAAATAAAACAAGATAGCATAATAATTCATGGTTACTTTATGTATGCTGTCATGAGGATGATTAACCTAACATTTTCCTAAGGCATTGCAAAGGAAAAGCATCATTCAGCTGCTGTAGGCTTTCTGTTAAAGTGTACTTGCAATGGATATGGCTAAAATGGCAGTATTTGTGTTGAAAAAAATTTAGAAAAAAACAGCCCACCTCATCTCAAATCTTAGCCAGCTTATTTATCACACTCAAGGTGCCAAGAATTGTTGTGCAAAATCTGTCAGTTTTTAAGTGCTAGCTACTGCTAGCATATTCAAAGCCTCTTCAAAGAATTTCTTCTTGGGTTACATCACGCACAACCACCCACACTCCCCCAGATTCTGCCTACACATTCAAATAATTCAGATAGCATGGTGACAGAGCAACATTAACCTATCACATCTGAAGGGTTATTTAGGCTTTTATTTTCAGTGTAGTTTTTTTGAGACAAAATGAGAACACAAAACTTGCCTTTTTTGAACTTAACTTTCCAAACATCTATGTTCTCTCATGGAGACTACTTCCACTAATAACAAATCCTGGCTGCTAGGGGCCCTGTATGTAATATTTCTGCTGGAAGTCTTGTTAATCAAAAACTTCACCGAAATAGCTTACAATCTCACCCACCAAAACTCCATGTTGTGAACGTTTGTAAAGGATCTCATTCTGCCACTCCATAGAGCAGTACTTTGCTCAAGATGAGCAGCTCTCTTTAGTTGAATGGATTAGTTCAGGCAGGAAAGGATTATTCACCCTGAGTGAGAATGGCAGAATTCTGCCAGAGAAGCCAGGACGGCCTTTGCAATGTCAAGCCAACACATTATTTTAAAACAGCCAGGAAATGGGTATTTCCAGAAACAGCAAGGGCTGTAAAGAAGGAATAAATGTTGTCTTAATTTAAGCAGAGATGCTGTTTTTAATTCATCTAGTTGTGTTAAACTGCAAATAGGCTAATTTGAAGAGCCCAGCACATTCAAGAGGCTCGTATTTAATTAACAAAAATCACACTTCACACAATGCTAGACAAGAGGTCAATACTTGAATGAGTAGCTCCCTAGAGGAGAAAAAGCATGATTAATGCTGCAGAAATTTCTCATTCATTCTTCTGCGGCTAAATATCACTGATTGGGAAGGACACCATTGTTCCTTAGTTACTTCATTCGGAATAGCTTCCCCTCTTTTTGTGTGCCAGCTTGTTTCTTTATCTGATCCCTGCATCCTCCCTCCGATAGATTTTGACCTGTATCTGGCTTTATGCATTTGCAATTATATTTATAAACTCAAATAGGGATGGACTCTGACAGTGTTATTCATGTAGTCTTCTGCCTTTGTGACAGTAGTTTCACTGATGCCAATTTAGTATCCCTCTAGAAGTTCCAAATCTATGTCAGGAAAATGGCTGCATCTGGCTTTGAAGGAATTTACATGCCACTAACAATGCTGGGCAAACTTCTTCAAAGGATTCATATAAATGCTTCAAAGTACAGCTACTATCCCAATCAACCAGAATGTCGAAGCTTTAGGATGAGACCTTGTAAAAGCTGATTACCTCAGTTCAATTTTATTTCAAGGGATTGCTGAGAATAAATAAAGGTACTGGAATGTAGCCTCCATTTGGACACCATGCACGCACAAAACTTAAGCAGTGAGGAGCTATGGGGAATATTGATAAACATGGAGAAGTGACTGTTTGAACAACAGGCATTTTAACAAGCAAAGAGACTACTTGGTGAATATATTCAAGAGTCCTGGCAAGCATGATTTCATAGGCAGCATTCAGAATAATTTTCAGTCAGGCAAGTTTCTTCCTTGCTCCTTAAATCAGGGATACTTAAATATAAATTCACTACTGCTCAGCTGAGGCAACTTCCAAGAGAGTATCTATAAATAGCAGTGCGGATCTTTAAAGGTAGTTTTTGTCAGTGGCAAGATGCTTTCACTCCTTGCAATTATAGAACTACACCTGGGGCTATATTAACCACAATAGCCTGTTGTCAACAGTCAAGACTTCTCAATCAGCACTAAGAGGTGCTTTTGGCTCAAAACTTTCCATAGCTAATACTATGCTTGCTATCCTCAAGTATTTTAAGGTTACTGACCTTCTGTTATTTACCACATGACAGTTATTTGGTGTTGACAAAGGCCTCAAAGAGCAAGTTTGTTCATATGTATGCAAACATGTACACATAAACTTTAATATTAATATTAATATTTACATTTATATTGCATGCAAAAACTGCAACCTTCCCTTTCTGGCATTTCTCATTCTTGCAGACTTTATTCTATGCACAATGTTCAAGAATTATAAGTGTAACACCTTTCTATTTTAAAGAAAATGGCACATTTCTGCAACATATGTAGAATATATGATTCCTCTGTGATTCAATTCATACACAATACCTGTGCAAAATATCAAGTCTATGAGACTTTAGAGGTTATAGTAGATTTAGTTAAATCAGAGGTTTAACGTTTTCCGTTTTCACTAATTCACAAAAATATACTATTAAAATGGATACTTTATCACAAATTGGGATTTTTGTGTCATAAGAATATTTTCTCCATAGTTAGGAATAACTCTCCTCATGTACTCATAGCAGCCCTGGTATACTACCACTATGAAGGCTATCAGAAAGGAGAAAAAAAAAAAAAGAAAAAAAAGTGGAATTTCGCAGGAACCAATGTTTTCATAATTCTTGATGGTGAGTGAAATTTGAGACTGGAGTAATAAACAGGATAGCTTAATTCACCCTGAGATTAATGCAGTCAGCATCCCTGCACTACCTCATTACAGTAGGTATTAATAGCTGTCATCTCAAAGGCATAATCTGTTCCAATTCTGTAAATTCTGTGCAACATTATAAAATTTAAGTAAATTTCATGATGCATACCACAGAATTGGGTTTTGACATCTGAGTTTTGATATGCTTTGGGTTTCTTTCATCTGTTGAACAGCTCCAGAGACATAAAAGAACCAGATTTTTGCTTTAAATATATGTAATATATACTTAGTTTCCTAAAAGTCGTGGTGCAAAACGTTATAACTTGCTGTTTCACATGATACTTGAATTTTATTTGCTTTCATTTTTTCCTTTCTTTAGATGTTAGAACTAAGGAAAAAAAGATAATAAAGTTAAATGCATATATGTCCAAACACAAGTACACATTTTCATATGTTGTGATTTAATTCAAAGGTTCATTAAATACTGAGAAATTTAACTGAATCTCAGCAGGGAAGTACACTTCAGACTATTACAAAAGTAATAAAATAACTTTGAACTCTGCAGCTGTTCTTCACTAATATAAATTCTCATATGTTAACTGAGTGGCCCATAGTAATTCATGCCAATAGACTCAGACTTGTGCCTCCAGTTTTCTTGCACTACTACCTCTTCTAGTTTCTATTTTTGCTGACAATATTTAAATATTCTTGTTTACATAGCAGCCTATCAGCATTCTCTCAGTATGTTCTATTATTCTGCTAAACCTGGAAGACCCTAAAAGTTTCCAAGAAATCATAATTTAGGAAAGATGGCTGTCCAAAGCTAAAAAAAAAAAAAAAAAATGGTGTTCCTCAGAAAGTTAAATCTGCCAATGCTTGGAATAAAAAAGGATCAGGAAGAAAGCCTATAGTCATGTGCAAGGCCAAAGGCAGTAGTCTAACACAAACTCTATTTGTCTGCAGCCTTAACTCTTCAGAATAGTTCCTGTCCCGTATTTTAATCCCATAATGACCAATATTTGTCTTAGGATATAGTGTTGTAAATAGAATTGGCACAATAGGGGAAATGGGAGGGAAGGAAAGGATCTCATTTGTAAATAAGCCTGTAATTGTTTTTATTCTGGCCTTTGGAACATACACTTTTTCACCAAGAAATGGCATCTTTATTTCCCCCCTGTTGAAGCAGTTGTGAAAATTTATTTCCTCTTTTAATCTTGGGTATTTGGGGACTAACTAAAGATCTAATGCTAAGCAGTATACAGAAAGAGATAAAGTAGTAGCAGCATCTCACAGAAACCTCCCAACTCCAGGTTTTATTTCTAAATAGGCCAATCAAGACACTCAAGCCAGGAGTACAATTACTAAGGCTTTTTTTTCTGATAGAGGCATGTCATTATGTAAGCAGGTATGAAATTTTCATATTGCTGTAGCAAGACAATTGGGATGCACCAAAGTTGTGAAAAATTTCCAAGTGTGAATTCAAATTAATTGTCTCTTTCTTTGAGGGCAAGAGGTAAAAGAAGATTTCTCATATGTATATCTATTTCCTGAAAAACATTGGGTATAATAACACGAATATGTGGGGGGGGAATCAACTTACTGTCTTTAATTCTCTTTATTCAAGACAGAAAGGAGATTGAGCAAGCTGGATGCAGCCAAAAAGGTCTAGAGACCAGAACTGTGTGTTAGCAAAGCACTAGCAGATGTGTGGGTACACATTCAGGCAGTAGTATTCCACAGAAAATAGTGTCACCCAGAGAAAATAAAATGTCTTAATGAACCACCTAGCCAGTGGCAGTCACACTTTTTTCTTTTTTACTCTTTTTGGAGAACTCTTTCATCTTACCGTTTTCTCCAAAACATACTGTTATTCATAGCTATTCAAGCAACAGAGAGGTCAGTGTTCTTGAACAGACAACTGCAAGGCACTGACTGTTTCTCTACATTCATCATGAACTGTATCACATATCATTTTTCTAGTCCTGAAGGGGAGGAGAGTTTGGGATTAACAATTCAGAACTTTTAAGTCCTTTCATGACAGAGTGGCAAGAAAGAAAACAGCTTCAAAATTTCTTGATGAACAGTGGGATTCCACAAGGCTTGTGCTATAGTGATATCATTGGAATACATTTAATTACTGACAGCTAACATGTTTTCACACTGCAAAAGGTGAATTTCACCAGCAAAATCATATACAAACCATACTAGCCACATAGAAAGGAAAATTCATAAAATATACAATTAGGTGCTGACTCAGTTTTCCAGCTCTGGTTAAAATAAATATTGGCAAGTACTATAGTATGACAATGAATTAGAACTCTGTTTTAACATGGAAAACAGCTTCACCACTTATGTTCTGGAAAGAACAAGAAAAAAAACAGTGAAAGACTTTTTCCTCATGATCTGATTTACAAATTAGTAGTAACTTGCAAATCCTGCACTAGGCAGGGGCACCGGGAAAAAGGCCAACATTGTTTCTGGCAGCAAATGCAATTGTAAGGAGCACATCAGTTTAGCACCCATGAGATGACTGTGATTGCTTCTGATGAGTCCTGGAAGACTCGCAAGCAGAGTGAAAACACGTTCTTTGAAAGTGCTTTACTGTTGTGTTCCTTCCTGGGAAACTCTCCAGAGAATCCCCAAATCACCTCTTCTCTCTTTACAGATTTTGTACTTGGAATCTACATTTGATGGTTTCCATGAAAAAAACATCCTAAATCCCTCCCTCAAGTTTTGTGAGTTTCTTCTCCTCCATATCCTGGAATGTTTTAGCCCTTCTGCAAGTTTCTAAACTATCTATCCTAACCTAAACTATCTCACTTTAGCAAAACCAAACATCTTCCATTATCACAAATTGCACTATCACACAGGTATCGCATAGAAAGCATACAATTACATCTATGCACACTTTGTACACTGCAGGACCAAAGTCAAAATGCACAAGCAAGTAGTTGTCAATAGAGAAGTATAAACATTTCTCTAAATAATAATTTTATCCTCACACCATGTTCCCTCTCTTTTGAAGTAATACACACAAGAGGACCCAATATTATGCCAAAATCTTTTTCCTTGTTATTGCAGTGGGTTCTTGGAATTGTTATTTGAAAGTCAGCTGCTGAAATCTGGTACTGAGAGCTGTCAACTGCTGCCTGCCTACAAGCTGCCAATAGATTTTCATTTCTATTGCCATGGAAACACAGGTTAGTATAACTCAGAGAAAAAGTGTTTTAAACAGACAGAGTTTTCAAACCTTGACCCAAGATGGAATTTGCCTTTATTATCCATAACAGTCACACAGAGTGTCAGGCAGGAATTGTGCATGGCATTGCCCCTTGTTCTGATTTCCCAGCTGTCAAACCTGTGAACCTGGCCAGGTTATCTCATGGATACCTTCCAGCTGAGGTAGCTGCCTTCCCAAGGAAATCAGGCACATGGGATTAGAATTAATACCTGAGCATTGTCTCACCTGGAGGCAGGACAGAGCTGGAGAACACACCACGCGTGGGAACCTCGAAAGGGCTTGGGAAGCACTACAGTTTAATGACCACCCCAGGCCCTGCCTAAAGTCTCACATACTGTATCAAGCAAATGTATTAAACCGTGTGAGCTGCTTTTCCCATTGCAAGCATAAGGCATTTCTGAATTATGGAAAAAAATAAACTCTTTCAATGTCCTTTACATATCCTTATATAATACTTCCATTAAGGTATTGCAATAGAATAATACAAGAATAGAAGTCAAAACTTTAAGGTGGAACATGCACTATACCACCACCCCCACCACTCCTTCAATTTAGTAACCATTTCCTAAATCTGTCAGGTACTGAAATATTCATGTAGTAGCTTTTATTATGCCTGACAGATGTACGAGAAATGTAGTTTCTATAAAATTTTGCTAGCTTTCTACCATCCAGTTTTTCTGTCTGATAATTTGAAAATGCATCCATCCATTTAGAAAACTGAAAAAACTGGTTTCTTACCAAGAAACATAACATGACTCACAAGGAAGGGACAAATGGCAGTGTCACTCCTTTACCAGCTCACAGAACTTGGGGAAGCAATTAATATCTGATGACCTCTGGATATTTACCCCATCTTTACAGTTCATTTCAAAGTAAGCCTAAAAAAAGTCCTTGGATGAAACAGCTTTATTCTGCTTTGACAGTCCTCCTGAGTACCTCCTAGAACCAGGAGAATCTCAAGGGGACTGCAGGCACTCTGAGAAGGGAAGAAAATTAAGTGATGGAGGTCAGGGATGACAAAGGTGGAGAGAGCAAACAGAGGCAAAGACAGAAGTGACATTTGAAATGGGAGACGAAAGAAAGTGTTCAGGGTAAGCAGAGGTGAAGACAGACATAGTATTTTTGTCCTGTGGAAGCAATTGTGTTTCAAAAAATGTCAAGATGCTGCTAAAGAGAGGGAACAAGGACACAAAGAGAAAGTTTAAAGAAAAGAGTAGATTAATGAAACTGCTACACAAACATTCTTCATAAAGTATAGGCTAAAAATTTGTCTTTGATGAACTACTGCAGTGATTGAGATGCATAACCATCAGCACTTGAACTTTCACTAGATTATTTCCTTGCAATGCATTGTCAGGGCATCCTAAAACATGACTCCTTTCCCAAATTTAGCAAGCCATGTTTAGTGCTATTTATTTCAAACATTAGAATCTCAGACTTTGCCCTTACTACTGTCTCCCAAAATACTAAGCATTAGCCACGTGCAGTTTTCAGTTTCTCAAGTGGCTTCTTTTTACACCTGAATGACTAAAGCATCTCAGAAAGTTTAGGTCTTTTACCACAAAAGGAAGGTTTTTGCCTCTTTTTTACGTAGTTAGGTCAAGAATCAAGACACAAATTTGTGTTACAGTTATATGGAAAAAAAAAAAAAAAAAAAAGGCTTTCTTGTAGGTAAATGGATTTTGAGATGGACGGAATAGAGCAGCAGAGAGAAGCATCCTTACAGGCATCATGAATGACAGCCCATCAGACAAGACATGCAGAGCAGGCATGGTGTGAACCATCATTTGATGCTCCTGACTGACTTGTTTGTCAAGACCAAGGGTTCCAAACACAGAAACCTACTGAACAAAAACTATAGGGGTATATTGAAGCCTCTGCAGACATACCTAGGAAAGGCATTATTCCTGAGCATTTCTGAATGCTTTTCTGAATCTCTGGACTCCAGTTCTGGAGACTTCTGCCCGGACTTAAGAGTCTCTAGCTGAAGAGAACACAGAAACCACCGTGAAAAAATGATGTGGACCCAGTGCAAAGAGGGGAATTTTCCTGTCCTCTCCAAATACAGTAATTGTAGACAAAGCTTTGCGGTCTAGTGAGATTTTTTTCAGTTGTTTCAAAACTTTTCTGTTATTTCAGACCTACTGGCAAACTTGTTGCTTCTCAAAGGCCTAGAAAATCCAGCAGTATAAATTAACTTCCTCTGAGTTAGCCACTCCAAAATAATACTACCATCATTCTGCCAGTCTCCTTTCCTCTAAGCTTTAAGAACCAGTTATATGAAGCACCAATTAGAGAGAAGTCATCTTTGGCAAGGGTTTCTAGAGTCACTTTGCCATGACAACTCTGGCTTTGTCTTTCTTTCGCAAATCACCTCTCAGGACAAGCACAATGCATTTGTAACAATTCAAGCAAAACTGTTCTGCACCATGCAGTAACTTGTTTTATTATTGTTTGAAACATCATTGTCCATAGCCTTCAGAAAGACCTCAAAAATGCAGTACATTACAATAATCTTATTCACAATGTGTCTATTCTTCTTTTTCATTTACATTTGAAAGTACTGCTCCTAGACTTCACTACAGCACACTATTCACAAGATTAAGTACTTCTGCCATTGAAAGGATACTTTTGAAAACTTCAGTTCTAATTGAAGAGAACTTAATTTCTTCAACATGCCCTGTTATCTACCATTATAAACTCTGCTCCAACAGCCCTGATTAGTTACCTTTATTATCTAGTTTTCCTTTACTGAGTGATCGTAAGACATGCCACTCAGTACTAGAGAGTACATCAGGTAGGAAAAAAAAAAAAAACATTTAGGCTTGGGAATCAGTCTGGCTGTACAACAACTGGGGAGTTAAAGAATGAAAAAAAACATTATGTTTAGAGACAAAAGAATGATGTATGAAACTAGACTAAATCAATAACTAATTGTAAAGTATGCATCCAATCCTGGAGTTGATCCAATAATTTAAATCTGCTGCTGGTCACCTGAGTCCTATTTAGCACAGTCAGCTCATAATTCAGGTGACTTCTGTATTCCTCATTGATTTTGGTTAGCAGCAGATTTGTGGGTCAGATAAGACCATTCATTTCTCAGCACTAATTCAGACTCAATGAGAGCAATTACACTTGATTAAATACTTTTCTATTTAATCTTTAAAAGCTTGTGAATAAAATTTTTTTGACTGTATATTAATAACTAACAAGTCTTTGTGCATATAAAAACTGTTAATTTTCTTTTCTTCTTTAAGCTCACAAAATTATTTTAAATTGTATTACAGTAGCATGTTTATGAATTAATATTCAAATACATGCAACTATTTCCATGTAATCCCCATATTTTTCAGGGAATATTGTAATTATCAGACCCGTGGACACTTGGAGCAGTAGGAGATGCAAGTGAAAACATATCTTTAAAAATCAAAGTAGTTGTTTCAATTACAGGAGAAAAAAATACTAACTTCCTTTTTTCATCATGAAAACGATACAGTATTCCTGTAAAGTAGAGCAGAAAACTTTTCCACACCAGTTATGAATCTTCCAAAGAATCCAATTACAGTGATGAAGATAATGTCAAAAAACAGTATATGTATTAGTTCTTGATTCTCGATTTCATTAATAAAAACATACTGTGTTTTCAAAAACCTGAAATCAACCCCTCAAATCAGGATCATCTTTATATGTCCATCTCTACCCTAACCTGTATCACCTAATTTAAACCCATTTGCTACTTACTTCCATGGAGATTTGCCTCATTTATTCTCTAAACCTGTTTCTAGCAAAGAGAAAGAATAACTAGAATTATTCTTCAGTCTTGAACATAACAAGCCTAATTTCTCAGCTATCATGCTGAATCCAGGAGTACAGATGTGCATGGGGCACAATTTGACAGAGAAGCTGCTCCAGGTGGGTCAGAACAGCTTCAGAAATTCTCTAGTTTATTCTTTTTTCCAATGTAATGCAAATCTTGTTTTACAAGACCATGTTCACAAAGCATTCTTTGCAAATTAAACAATTTTTTTCTTTATGCTCTGACGCTTAATTTTTACTGGGTTCTCCCCATAAGTCAAGACCATCTCCATTAAATCTTTTTTTTCCAATATTCCTTCATTTCTGAGACAAGAAATAATAGACTTAAAAGACTGCATCTTTATCAATTTAGCTGGTATTAGACATCTGTAAGATGTAAAATACAGACAATTTCTTCACCATCTTTTTTTTTTTTTGGCAAGTTTGCTACCAGCCCCCTCCATCCTAAGTACCTTGGGCCCTACTGCTATTTTCTTGTCTAGTTCCAATACAGACGAGGGGGGATACTTTCCAATTTTTTAGTGGTAGAAATTTAGATAATTTATGCAAAAGCCTTCCTCTAAATCCATTTTGAACCCAGCTGGTCCTTTTTGTGAGTGAATCTGGAATAAAAACATCATTTGATGCACTCCAATAATTCGAAATTAACTTGCTTATTCAGTTGAGTGGGTTCATTGTCAAGAACTCTAAGAACTGCATCTCCTGGAGCTCTGTCTTGTCTGAAGAACTCCAGTAATAAAAGGAAAATCTATTCCTAGCCCTAAAGAAAAGCAGCTTCCTAGATTAATATAGATAGCAGATTATGAAACCTAGCCTTGTGTCCTGACTAGAAGCTGTTGAACAAGAAAAAAACAGATATTTCATTCTCATGTGAGCAGAACAAAACATTCCTACTTCTGGTGCATATAAGTAAGCAGTTCTCACACACTATTTGCACTGTCTGGGAGGTGTCTTTTGACTCCTGCCTAACAGAATACAGAACTTCTATTGGCAAAATTGCACTCTGACAGGTAAATTGCAGAGAACCATTCAGAATCATGCTGATATAAAAAAGACACAAACAAAAGATCAGCAAGCTTTAGCATACTGCAGACCTGCTGCCAAACCTCTAAGATCTGCAAATAGAGGGGCCTGAGGCATTAGTGTAGAAAGTACAAATGCTCCACACTCTCCAAATAATTTGCAAGAAGTGCTGTATCTATGAAATCAAAACTTATTTTTAGATATGCCATTTTCTATGAATACAAGATCTTTATTAAACTACACTGTGAGCTAAATAAACTGAGTTATTACCCTAGAATTGCTTGCTTCAGGACTTTTAGGTCAAATTCTGTCACACTAATTGATGCTAATAATAAATGACATTACAGCTGTGTCTGCACAAACAACTTTACTTACTCTAAACCCCCAAAAGATACTTCAGAATGGATTGTGCCCATGAATGAAGTCTTAGTTCACTTAAAACTTAATTCCAGTGCTTAGAAATTAACACCCTCTTGGCTATCATACAATGCAGCTGTGAAAATATCCAGATCTCAAATCTTGAGTTAGAAAGTCTTTAAACCATGCTTTTCCACTTGGAAAAAAAAAAAAATCAATCCTGTAACTTATGCAGTAACCTTTCATTTCTTCAAAACAGTTATTTTAAATGCTTGCAATCATCACTTTCCCCAGTCTGTACCTGAGGCATAGTGGTAGCGCTTTCACAGAGTATGATTTCACATAATGTGAATAGCTGTTTTGAGTAGTGCTTCAGACTAATTTTTTTCCTAAGGAGTGTTATTTGTACATATATGGCCCCTTCTACTTTTAAAAGCTTTCAAAGAGACCAGTAGAGAGACTTATCAGCAATTTACTCTGGAGATAGAAGGGACAGAGGAAGATGATTGTTAATCTAGACAATCCCCTGCAATCTGTGCTTGTTTGATGAAACAGAAGCTGCAAGGCTTGGATTCAAATCTGTAGCACTTGGTTTCATGCTAAGGCCAAAGCTTGAACTCAGCTGCTTAAAGTTAAATCTGTGCAAATGTAATGCCATATCTTTAAAACAAATGGGATGCTTCAGCAAGAGATACTCTGTACTTGAAGTAAAATGCAAACTTCTGTTTTCGTGTTGTGTTTAAGAAAACCCATGCAATTGCCCAATTTCTACACTAGACAAGCTTCATTACTGTCCACACAGACTGAGTAACATAACCAAACAAAACCCCCTCAGCTACCTACCACATCTGAACAAACACGGCCTAAACTTCATGACAAGTTTCAAGATTAGTCTTTGAACACCGGCTAATACCCTGGATATATTTGCAGTTTTTCAAAGTATTGTACAGAATTATTAACATTTACACATTTTTAAGACCAACATTCTCAGCTGAAATACTTTTTTTTAACTGTCAGGCCTTCACACTCAGCCTGCACTCTGAATCTATGGTATCTCTATCACCAAATTACACCCTCAGTTACATCTAGGAGACTTCATGTTTGAAACTACTGTATAGGAAACATGTTGCTACATCCATACTGTTCTCTTAATGAACACATGGAAAAAGAATCAATCAGCCATAGTTTTTTATTTCAGCTTTTCTTTTTAAGCATAAAAGTCCTAAAAAACAGACCAGGGAAGAAAACCATATTTGCTTCTAACAACAGATCTCATATGATCAGTGTGACAAATGAGAGACAAAATGCCATCTACAGAATTACTTTTAAGAATGCAAGATGTTTTCATGTTGCTTCACACTATTACGATTCAGGCTCTTGAAAGTACTACACAGCATTTTGACACTTTTCATTGCAAATCCTAAAGATCCTATACGGAAGATTTAACTAATGTTTTCAAGTAGTAAACCTGCGTATAGACTGCTTCCATTCTGAATTACCTGTAAGAGCCCATAGAATATATCAAATGACTAATTCTCCATTAACTGTTTTCTATAGCTCAACGGAATTACTTTTAAAAAGTTAGTTTTCAGGCTACATTCCACTTTCCTTGATCTATGATGAAGATCCAGGCTGTTTTCTCTTATCTTTCATTCCAAAAAGTACAAATGCTAAAACTCAAAAGAGAAAAATTGTGCACACCTCCCACAACATTTAAGGCAATTTAGATGGTCAAATTAGGAAAGTATTGTAATTACAGATACTGTGAATCTCTGAATAATGAATTGAAACTGCATCAGTTTGCTACTTGGACCCATTCTTCTAACAACTTTGATATGCTTCCTTTACAGTCCTGTTTATGTTGCTGGTGGATTTGGCAAAATGTGAAATAAATCAAAACCAAGTGATAGTTAAATTGTATTGCAAACATCTATAATTTTCACCACATGCTCTTCATTAGAAAGGCAGTAGTCTTGGAAATACAGGTTAATCTAAAAGCTCTTCTAAATTTCCCATGACCTTTGAATCTTATCCTGCCTTGCAGTCTAATATCTCAGCCTCAAAATTGTTCCCAAAAACACAGTCTTACAGCTGTCACTGACTAGTGAGAAGTACCCTTCATACTGCAGTGAGAAAACAAAATAATCAAATATTAAAGGAAAAAAGGAGATTTTATACAAATTAAAAAGCTATTTGATTCAGGTGCTAGCTAAGAATAAAAGATAATGATGTGTTTAGATATCATTGTGTTAATATTCATAGTTAAATGAAAATTTTACATACCTTGAGAAGTGATGAAAATGAGATGGCATGTGACTTAAAATTCACTTCAAATGCTTCATTTAACAGTTTTAATCATCTGCTATGCAAGTCTTATCTGCAGAATAAAACATGAAGATTTAAAACAGTTTCTTAAAATTAAGATGGGAAAGCATTACTGCAGCATTCAACAGAAATCTTTAAAATATAAAAGTAGTGTAGGTATAAAGCCTAACTTCATACATATAGTCATATAATTAAAAATTACATATTTTCTACGCTTAGCCAGTACTCCGGGCTAAACCATAGCAGCTGGTATATCACTCAGGGCTCCCTCCCCAGCAGTGAAGGGAAATCAGGTAAAAAACAGGAAAAATCCCATGAGTTGAAGTATGAACAAATTTAATAGACTAACAAAATTGAGGCAATAACCAACATAAAGGGCTCTACTCAGCCTGGCTCTCAATGCTGACAGCAGAAACAGAGCACCACCACCAAAGGGCAAAGAGCACCAACAACAACAAGCACCAGGTAGAGAAGGAGGAACCCCACCCTCACTGAGCTCCCTCCTTTTGTAATAAGCATGATGAGGTGGTATGGGATACACCTGTGAGCCAGCTGCCTTGATTGGAACCCTCAGCTGACTTGGGGCTACTCATGGCCTGCCTGCATGGCTGGCCAATGAGTCTGTGCCTGGGGAACCAGGACACATACATAATAAATTACAAATACAACAAAATTACATATATTCAGATAATCTTCTGATGGCAACACTTTATCTCACTGGCGAAACAATTAACAATTATTATCAGTAATGCAGCATAACACAGTTTTACTTTGATTGATACCTTAAGGTTACAAGAAAGAATCAGCTTGGCTCATCTTTTGAAAACTCATTGTAGAATTTGCAACAACAATCAGAAGTCATGCTGTCAGGCTAATGGAATGTGTTAAATGTAAATCTGTGACTCTTTTTTAAAGATGGAGCACAAGGCCAAACATGGTGTTGTTTGGTACCTGTGAAGCAGAAGCTTTTGAGAAGAATTAAATACATCGTACATCACTGCAAAGTTGTTTGCTTGTTCTAAACAAAATATATTCCTCTATTTATGTATGTCAGCTTATTGCGGACCCACAGCTTCTTTCATTTCAACTGTGTTTGGCATTTAGCCTTGAGTTTGCTTTAGATCTACATCATTTGTCTTTACAATGGAGTAATCCTTTCCTTGGCAAAAGATGTGACACTTATTGTGAGATACTAAGTAGCCAAGCAGTCATTTCCTTAATGACAGTGGGAAAATATGTTTTGAATAAAGAAGCTTTTAAAGAAAATAGAGTAAGTGTCAGGGGCTTAAAATGTATATTCCAGTTCACAGAGGGGCATTACTGATATTGCACCATTTGTTTTCTATGAATATGAAGCAGCCCACAAAGTTGTTTATTTTCCCACAGTACAATAATGAAAGCTTGTAAGGATTTAATCTAGTAGACAATCCAGAGGCTGATAAGGACACTAAACAAAAAGAAGAGGGAGGAAAAAGTCTTGAAATAAAATGAAGCTTTGAAAATAAAGGCCAGTGGAATAGCTCAACTGGGACTGTCATAGATGTTTATCAATTACTGGTCCTTTGAATCCAAGGCTGACTGCCATTTCTGAGAACATTCTCTTCCTGAACGAGAGGTCTTGCTGCATGGAAAACCCATGAGTCTTGCTCATAGGTAGCGGGGTGAAATTCTACAGCTCTAGTGACAAACAGAGTTTTCGTCAGTGATGAAAACTGTAGTGATAGAATGAGGGGTAATGGTTTCAAACTGAAAGACGGTAGATTTAGATTAGATATTAGGAAGAAAATCTTTACTGCGAGGGTGATGAGACACTGGAACAGGTTGCCCAGAGAAGTTGTGGTTGCCCCCTCCCAGGAAGTGTTCAATGCCAGGTTGGATGACGCTTTGAGTAACCTGGTCTAGTGAAAGGTGTCCCTTTCCACGGCAGGGGGGTGGAACTAGATGATCTTTAAGGTCACTTCCAACTAAAAACATTCTATGATTCTACAATCAAAGGAAAACTGATCAGAAATTGTGTATACTTTAATAAACATATTGCAAGGGAATTCTATACGGGTGTCTAGAGCATGTAGAGTGATATCTTAACACAATCTCCAATGTTGCCTAAAGGATGCTATGCTAGCACAATTTTTTTAGATATATTCTTTGCTCTGAACTACTAGAAGTCTGAGGTTTTTACAGCTGAGGAATGATTCCAGGTCTACTTGGTGCACTCATGAACTAATATGGTATTTTAATTCACCCAAAATAGCCTTTTTGCCCATATCTACATCTACCAACAGGCATTTAAAAAGCAAGGTATTCCATGAATTGTGTTTATGTATGTCACAGACAAACCTTAAGACTGCTGTAAACAATGAAAGCAACAAACAAAACAGTAATAGAATAGTATAGAATTATTAGAGGTAATAACTTTAAATGTAATCCCAGATATGTCTTTTGCTTGAACTGATTTTATTCTTTGCTGTTAAACACATTTTTGATAGGGTTCTGGCCTAGGTCTGTGCATAAGTCAGATGGCTGCCAGTGAATAAATCATAGATGTCAGACCAAGTTCCAGCAAATAAGCCTACCACTCCCATCAACCACAGAAAATGGAAGGATCGCAGAGAAATTTCTGGTAGAAGTGATAGGGGGAAGATGATCTTGAAGTATTTTATATAGACTTTGTGGACTGAGGTCTGTAAGTTGCTTTATCACTGAATATCCCAATGTTTAGTAAGGCAGGCATACAGCATATTCAGTCATAACCACAATGGGGATAATTAATCTTCGATATGGATCCTCTAAAACAAGCATCTTTTGGGAGACTGATGATGTAGAAAAAAACCCATTTCTTCCTAATGCTTTGCATGAGACTGGGGTTTGGAGGCAGGAATAGACATATGAACACAGAAATGACAGACTAAACCTCCGATTTTGAAAGCTACGGATCCTGTGTAACTCTGGACAAATCATTACAAGAAAAGCTAGGCAGTCATTTTTTTAAAAAAAGACAGCATAATGTGTTGCCTACACTCAAACAAGGCTGCTTACTTCCAAAACCTACCAAAGGATGCTCCAGTGCGACATAAGGAGGAGGCTGTTTGCTGAAGGAAAGATCTTGGACTTGTCTGTGGCTTTCACCTAAGAGTGATGAGAGAAACAATGGTAATTACTTCTTCAATAGTCATCTATAATTTATAATTTATGGTGATAAGAACAACTAGCAATAATTTAATAAATAAGTTTTAAACTGTTATGCCACTACTAATAACAAAATACCTTGACATATGTAAGTATTTATTTACCCTTCCTCTTTCTTGCTCCTTCCCTGTGGTAGCCAGACGTACCTCCAGGCCTGCACTGCAGCAGGGTGGGTGGCAGGCACCTGAGGGCAGCCCAGGGCCCAGGACCTCACATCACCCCCCAGGGCAGTCAGCCCCTGCCCCAGTGGTGCCACAGCAGGGCCGGTGTCCAGCTCTCACAGCCCTGCCCAGCCATGGGCCCCGCAGAGCTGGGCCCACCCGCAGGCCTATGGCCCAGCCTGCCCTCGGCCTGTCCCCAGGGAGGTGCCTGATGCCTGGGGCTGGTGCTGCCCTGGTGCCCCCAGCTGCCCTGATCCCTGCCAGGGGCCTTTGCTGCCAGGTCCTGCCTGATCACTCCCTGGGAGCCCCCGGGCCCTGTGGCTCCCCAAGGCAGGGGGTGACCCCCATCTTGGCTTGCTGATCATGTCCTGCCTCGCTGCTGGCACCAGAGAGATGTGGCAGTTGCCAGCTCCTCGTGTGAAGGTAAGCTTGAAATGCGCAGAGGCGGAGCAGAAGGAAATTGGAGCCAGGGCTATGGGATTGAGGCCATTTAGTCTCTGGGCTTTATTCTACAACAGCCCTTCTCTCACTAGTGCTGGAAATTTTAGTCAAAATTTCAAAGTTGCCTCTGGTGCACGGGCTGCCTCAGAACACACTCCCAGCCACTGAATGCTTGTGTCTTGAAAAACAATGTTTTCTTCTCAGAGCTAATGTTAAACAGACCTAATGCCTTGATGATTTCAGTATAATTGTTGCTTGTATACATGTTATGCACAGGAGAGGTGATTCACTTTGCTTTCAATTTCCCTGTGCAATCAGCACATGCAGGGGCAAGACAGGCATTTTCAGTGGCTTTGCGGAGAGCCAGAGACTTGTCAAGCTCCTGTCTTCCTGTCTCCCCTCAGCTGACTCCTGACACACAGGCACTGAACGAGCGCCTGACACATGGGGCCATCTAGCATGGTGTGTAGCTCCTGGATGAAGAAGCATAACCGTGATTGCCACACATATACACACCCCCAGCAAGTAATGTGCACTCATACACTAAGTGCTGAGATTGGAAAAATAGCACTTTAAATCATATCATGGCCACAGTAAGGAGAATGAAACTACAGCTTAGTGTTCTCTTCAACACTGATTAGGCACCGTGAATATATTCAAGCAATTGTGCTTCAGTGTGGAGGGTAAATGACTTTTTTTCTTGTGGGAGCCATACAGCTATGGAACAACTTTATAATACGAGATAAATTTCTGAAACGCCAGTCATAGAAGGGGTTTTGATATTTAAGCACTTCCCTGACTTCTGGGTATCATGGTAAATAGAATACATTGTCTGTGGTGAAATAGGGATGTAAGACAGAAATATGTTGCATGCTGCATAAACAGGAAGGATAAAGTTTTTCATGTTTTACTGCCTTGTAAAAAGGGAGAGATGTGTCTGCCCAGACTCCTGTAGCACAGGTTGGGAGAAGACATTCAGGCACTTTATCCTTTTTTCTGTTACTGGTTCACTCCTATCAGGACATGACATATAACAAATCCAATATTTTAAAATCTTTTTCTTAAAGTAGTTATAGTGGTTCCTTTTCTGCGCAGTCCATGCAGACGAGCAGCATCCAGAACTACAGAACTACAACAAAATTGATACTAGTTAACATTTACCAACATTTCCCTTTCGTTTGGATACAGATCACTCTGTTGTTAGCAGACATCTATGACACTGTCTCATAAGCATTACATGTTTGGGTGAACTATTTGCTTCCTGTCTGGCATCATGTTGTGAAGGCACACACCTGGCAGAGTGCAAATTCCTGTTTCATGTATTGGGAGACTTTTCATCCTTCCTTAAACTGAGTTGTCACTTGGGCCTGATCACCAAAATGAACAATCTTTCAAGGTAGTAAAAGTATACTGTACAGCACAAACTATTTTTTTCCTGTGGTCTTTCAGGGGAACAAGTAGTCAATGTAAATAAATCCTCTCTATTGACTGCTTGCAACAAGACTGCCTCAGAGTTCATTTCAATGCTTGGATTTTCCTTCAAGAAACAGAGTTATGGAAAATGGATTCTCTATACAATAGCCTTCAAGAAGACAGACACAAAGGATAATTGGATAATAAAGGCCATAATTAAGTCTGTAAGGATGGTGCTACTAAAAAGAAGTACAGGACAAGCTTCACACAAGTTTCTGGACATTTGTATTCTGTTGTTAGGGAGAGACATATTAAGATGCCAGTTTAGTTCTTTTGAACTTCAAAATAGTGGAAGTCTCAACAAAGGTCTTCAAACTCCTGTCTGCTTTTAATCTGATTACTTAACACTTATCCCTTTACATTGGTTAATCATAGGCATACACTGAGTGCAAATATATCAGTGTCAAAAATAACAGTCCCAGTGAATTCAACATAGTGTACTAGTTGGGATAAACAGTGTTGAAACCATCATAAGAATTAACAGGAGTGAATAAACAAAGCCTTGTTGCAGCTAGTTTCTAATTGCGTTTAATCTTTCTTAACATTATTTACCAAAGGATACAGTACATTCTTGAGATATGGCAAGTTTATATATCCATCACTATCATTATTTGCTCTTGTCAGTAGATATTAACCATATTAATCTCACAGGACCTTTTTCCAGGCTCTCTATTTCCACCCAGACATGCAGAGTTGTCAGCTTCATCTTTGAAAATAAGTGCTTTTTTATTTCCTCCGCTCTGCTGATTAGTTTCTCAAGTGGTGTTCTCTGGATGACTTCTCTCCTGTGGTCCTACTAGGCCTTTTATCTTCTGTTTCTCAGTCCTCTTTCAGTAGTCCTAACTTGTTGACTAGTTTAACTCTTCTCTTGCTATAAAGAGCTTTAAATCTAGCAATAGGATGTGCTAGTAGTATTTGAAATGGTAAACTCTAGCCTGGCAAACATTGCATATCAACTCCAACAGCAGTTAATTGGTGAAAACAAGTCTTTAATATAAATCCTAATCATAAACTCTTTCAGCATGGTTGCAATAGAAGTGAAGGGGAATCAAAAGCTTGGAGATGGTGTGTGGGTTTAATACCTGCAGGCATGTGTCAAGCCTTCTTTGGTTTCACAGATCTCGGAGAGTGTGTCAGTTTGAGAGCATTTTGAATGACTTACTCAGTGTAGGTAGGTGTTATCAGACAACACCTTTTCCTTTCACCTTTTTGCAGTTTTACCAGAATAGGCTATCTTGGCTGTCATGAAAAGCTAGAATACTTTGCCTGGCAAAAATATAAACTGGCAGCACACAGATGCAAAAAAATGTCAGTTTGTGAGAGTAACTAAATAGCAAAAGTTTTACATTCCAGCTCCTACTCAATTTAAGCAGAACAATATTTATTCAAATGGAGTTATTAAAACAGAGTATTGGTGTAACCAAATGCTGAAATGAGCTAGTTTTGTGACCTTCATTAAAAAAAAAAAAAAAAAGAATTCTCCCAGCTGAAACTCCAGTGAATCGAGTTCAACACTTATTGTAGTAAAAACGTTAAACTATTGCCGTCACTAACAATAGCCACTGTAGAAATGACCTGATCTTTCTGCTGCTGTCTTTTAGATAGACCTCTTGTAGAGAGCAACTCATGTTCTTGTAGAGTGTCTGAGTTTCAGATTTGCCATTCAGGGAAGCTTGGCATCTTAGATCAGGGATGAATTTGGAATTGTTGTGGACTTTGTCAAGCCTTTACTTTTTTCCAGCTTCACCTCTTGAGTCACTAGTTTTGGCATGGTTTACTGTGCAACTGTGCAAGATGCAGCCATGCTTAATGTTATGAAAAAGACCTTTGAGGATGCTCAATATTTTCAAAAGCACATGAGGTATCTGTGGTGGTGTAGTTCATTTTTTCTGGGTCCAGATTCTGCTCCTGGGTGGATAAGGATGTTCCATTTCAGTCCCTCAGAAACTTTCAAGGAGAACAACTGCTAGCTTATTGACATACTGACTTAATATCCAGTCTGTGGCTCCTGAAGTCCTTGAAGCAATTCCAGCAAACAGCTTTCCTGACTTCCAAATTAGCCCAAATTTCATTTTGATTGAGTGTTTATGCTTAATGGTGGAGGCAAAAATGAACATATATCAAAACAACTTCGGTATAGCCACATTGACCATAATTTGTTTATTTTTAAAAAACTGGAAGGTAGATAGGCTGTGGAATAGAGAGACATGTATTAAATGGGTTTTAAATGAGGAATAGAAAAGAATTACTTAGCACCAGTTAAAACTCTTAAACAATAATTATATGTCTGCTACTAAAGGTTCTGCTGGATTGCAAAAGAAATGAGTGTTGTTATTTTTGTAACCAAAAAAAAATCTTTGCTCATAGAAGCAAAACAGTAAACGACCTTCATTATGCAACACTTTTTATTGTAAGGCAGAGCATTTTCGAGATTTTTTTCCACTGCTTTTGCCAGTAATTGCCCTTCCTGTATGGCGCAGATGAAGAGTCATAGCTCTCTAGAAGCCATTTTGTATAATAAATGTTACCTGGTTCATTTTTCTCTATTCCACTTAATTAATGTTAATTCGGTTTTTCTCCTCTTTTCTGTCGGTTTAATGCCTGTTAATGCCTTTCTGCAAAAAAATTATTTAAACACCAAAATTCCAAATATAAGTGAAGTTCCATGATGATATATCTACATCTCTAGGAAGCAGACAGAAGGAAGTTGCTTCTTTAAAATTGATTTGTAGGAGCTGAAAATGTCCATCCAGCTGGAACTGAGATTCTCTAAAGGTTTGTCTTTTCAAATAGAATAAAGTCTTATGGCTTTTCTAGTCAATCCTTTCAGAGGGATATATTATTCTATGGAGTAGCACAACTCGAATTTGTAGAAGAAAAGATAAAATAGGCAATAAATTCTGCCATAAACTCAAAAGGTGATAATTTTTTTTAAAGTTCTGTATAACTAAAACTTATTCTATCAGTTTGATGGTAAAAGTTTCAGACACGTATGTTTTGCTTCATATACTGTCTGAATGAAAATTAAACAATTTCTTAAGCCACGTTTCAAGGACTAGACACATTTCTCCTGAGACTTTTAAATCTGAGCACATGTGTGTCCATCTCCATCTTACTGCAGCTGAACATTAATTATTCATTGAGGTTCATTTACATGAAATTTAAGAAGATTAACAAGTCCTACAGTTGACTGAATTATACAACATAGCTGTTGTAAGGTAAAATATGCCTACTTCAGAACAGGAGTATGGTTTGAGTTTGAACCTGTAATGAATTTTGTTCCACCAATCACTGAAACTGAAAAACTTCCTTGCTGCCTGACACAGGGCAGGTACAAATTTGTTATACCTTTTTGGGGCTTGAGACTTCACTAGGTCTCTTTTGTAAGAATACTTTGATGCTTCTTTAAGAAAAAACACTTTCTACTTTTCTTATGGCAGAGGTAGAAAGCAAAATGAACTATATAAGGCAGTATGTCTGCCATAACCACAAGCTCACCTTGAAAGGTACACTATAGAAATGAAATTAACAGCTTTCTAGTGAAGCATTCTCTTCTTTGTTATGCAAACAGATAAATGTGTTGCAAAACTTAATGCTCTGTTCTGTTATTAATCCACTTTTAAAAATTTCTTTCCTGTATTTGGTTGAAATTTCCTTGAATTACAGAAACTTTGTTTGTTTTAACTTTTTTACACATTTCCATCTTTGACTTTTGAAGCTGGAAGCCTAAAATGTAAAATAGAATGAAAGTTTTACTGCCCTTGGAACATGAGTGTATATCTTTGTGACCAGGGACATTGCTTCGGCCTGATCAGTGTCGTAACATAAAAAAAAAAAAAAAGATATAGTCAGTTCTACAGGCTACAGAGACAGGGTGATTCTATTACAGCATCTCTATAGACAGGTGCTCTGAAGAGGAACAGATCGAGCGGTGTGCACTAAGCCATAGTCTTGGTGGAAAGTTAGTTCATCTAAGTTTCATATCCTCCTATCCTACCCTGAAGGTGAAAAGATTTATTAAAGTGAAGCTACACGGTTCTGTAGAAATTTTTGGCATTTCAAAGGACTGTGGACAGGACGAGTGATGTCATTTATGGGGTGAATAGTCTAGATATAATATCAAAACAGAAGACTGAGAAGCTAGGGTTAGTTCCTCTAAGGCATTAAACGTTCCCAGTTGCATAAAGAAACTCAATAATCAATAACTTTCAGTGTGTAATTTGTAATGTCCAACATTAGCGGAGATTGGAGACTGTTGAAAATGTCACCAATCATCTATATAAAGGCTAAATCCTTCAGGGATTAAATAAAAAAACAAGTAAGTTTACAACAGTGCATGGTCTTTATGAATTCTGATCGTATTTTGCTATAACACCACCGATACATGAGTAGACTTAAAAATTATGTAGCTCAAGGAATAAAAGCAGAATATAGAAGAATAATTAAAATATATCCCTTCAACTGAAGTTTATAAGTTGAATAATAGTAGAATGGTCCATATAAAGCAAAAATGTTTATGCTTTTACTATGCTTGCCCTTTCAGTCTAATCTAAAGGATCACAATATGGGATTGAATCATTTTGTGCCTGTGTCATATTCTGAACTCAAAAATGAATTACTCCCTGTATCTACTGAGTATTAGATGGGGCAGGTGTCAGTCTCGAACAAAGCCTGAAATATGCAGAGCTCATTGTAAGACAAGGTCTCAATTCTTACAGTGCAGAGATGTAATGAATTGTAATCCGTACTTTATACAGAGGGGAAAATGTCTCACAGTTGAGAGAATTGTTGAAGGTCATATAAAAAATTGTATATTGAAACCAGGTGCAAAAGTCAAATCTGGTTCCAGCCAGTTTTTAAGTCATTTACTCTTTCCTGGTCTTAATCTTAAGAACAGCTTGTCTAGCTAACAAGGCTGAAGAAATTGCTTTATACATTTTAATAGCATCATTTAGAAAAATGCTGCTTGAAAAAAATGCCTTTCTAGTAAACCTGCACTGTAGCATAAGAGAAATGTGTAGATCAGGTAACATGAGAAATGTGTTCAACCGTAAGGGGTAAATTCAATACATTGTTTTGTTTGATAGAATAGCAATCTAATCCATACCCTGAGATACTGCAATAGGTGCATACTCCCTCAAATGTAATAGTCTTCTCTTGGTTTAGGCTTACATGGCATGCTAAAAATAGCCAGTTCCTTCAGACTTTGGTCATTTTTCCAGTAGGCCTACTGCCACAAGTAATAATTTTATTTATTACAACATGGTCTCATGTTGACTTATCTAATTATCTTATTTTCTAAAGGCAAGGGGAAAAAAAAAAAAAAAGAGAGAATATCTTCCTTTTGATTTGATATTCCAGTATTAAGATGAAGATTTCATATAGCAACCCCTGTGAATAAGCAGCATCAGGGCCTGGCCAAAATATTTCTTTTTAGTGGTGCAGTTCTTTGTAGTGTAACATAAGCTAACGGTGGAAAGGAGTGGAAACACAAAAGGAGAAATGTCAAGAAAAATTTTCAACATAGGTGAGGTGAGAGAAGGCGAGAGACATATGAGAGAAAACAAGCAGCCCTTGTTTCATAAGGACTGGGGAATTTAAATAGGCCTTGAGGTTTGAGAGAAGGGATTTAGCCTTTGTTATGAAAACTGTAACTGAAAATCTCTTGTCATGAAAAGAGTTGAGGGTGACTTGAGCTTTTTTGCCTGGGAAGTTAAGGAAGTACTGGTTGTATGTGAGTATCTACAATAAGAAACAGTGTTAACTAATGGTATACACATTTCTATACCTATATACTTTTCCATACTTCTGTTTTAAAAGGTTTCACTGAAATTACGTAGCTTCCCATGGTTCGCTTTTGAAGACTCCAAATGGAGACACTGTAAACCAGAAAAACTAAATTGTTAATAGGGTTTGGGCTACTACTGGTTGTCTCTTTCTCCATCCAGACCTAAATTATAGAAAAAAAGTGGTAGATCAAGACCACCAGAAGAAGTACAAAACTCCAGTCTTCCCTGTGAAGTGGAAATGAATTCTAATCTTTCACTTCCTCTTTCTTTTTGTGATATGTTCTGAGTTTTATGTATCCATGATATAGGTGCATTCCATCTTTAAGGGATGGAAAATCCTCTACTGCAATTATCTTCTCAATGATTTTACAAGCTAGAATTAGATTTTTTTTCCGGTTTTGCTGTGTAACTCAAGTCCTGAGTTTGCATGTTTTCACTCACATTAAAGAGTAGTAGTAAACACAGCCCATCATTTGAAAGCAAATGTACATTTGTTCTTGTGTACTGTGACTGAAAATTACCAGGGGAAACGGTAACACACACAGTAACACAGAACTAGGGAATTGAGAGCTGGGTTTGGTTTCCATCTTTTCATTGTCTGTATTGAATACAGACATGTATAACATACAGAGGCCTCCAGATCGACCTCTTGTGCATTCCTTCCCCCTATCACCAAAACTCCCAGATTAAAAATCTATGGCTCATTAAACAGGAAGGGAGGAGTACATTGCCTTAGAAATATTACAGTCGGTCAGGATTGCCTTGTCCCAGAGCAGAGACTTATCTGTAAAACCTGCACACAATTACTTTTTAATGATTTTATCCTGGCTCATTAGGAGAGCAGCTACCACGGAGACTTAAGAGTAATCACGTAACTGTACCAGTGATACAGCTACTGTGCATCTTGGAGAGGCACATCTGCATTTACTGAACTGGCTTTAAAATGTAGAAATTGTAGATGATTTAGAAAAGAGATAATACAAAGCTTGCAAAGTCTGTCCATGATATTGTATGTTATAACAGCAAGGATTTCCCTGCTGGCATTTCATTGTCATTCTCTTCGCATAATTTATTGAATAAATTTGTTGTGCACTGTTTAGAACAATATACTTCTTGAATTTTGGATTTGAAGTGTTTTGTAAGCCTGTGCCTACTTTAAAAAGAATCATAATGAGTTATACCTTTTCTGAATGTATCTGGAGCTCCTTCTTGCTTCTATTTTAACCTGTTTGTAACATAAATTAAGTTATATTTTTCCAGTCAGCTATGAGAATTTGGTTTAGTCATTTGGCCTGACTGAAAAGCAGAAATTTGGAATTTCTGGTGAAATACTGCAATTGCATGCACATAACTTGCAGCTAGCAATTTAAATTAATTCTCTTTCTGGTGTATAGGGACAGGAAGATTTTTTCTATTAACTGGTCTCTAGCTAACAGGTATTTTAATCTTACTCGATTCTTGCAGGGTCTTGCAGAACCCATAATCTTGCTCACTATTTGAATAGCTGTTGCATTTTGAGGTACTCTGTCTCATCTCTAACTGCAACTGAAGAAAAGTTGTTAGAAATTTCTCCTTCATAGAGAAACTGAATTCATTACATGAACTGTGTTTAACAGTTAACATCAGTACATGCTTGTGTATGAATACGTGCACAAACTCACATATCCAAAAAACTCTGACAGCAATTTCACAAATATGGAGAAATGGAATAGAGGGTATTACCCTATATCTCAAAAAATCAAAGACCAAACCCTTGGAAAGAAATTAAAAGTTCAAAGTGATGGCTTCTTCTTTCATGATACTGCATTTTGAGCCTTTAGTTTTCAGATTTTGTTTGGCACTGAGAGAAGCAGAAGCATCATTAAAAAGACTTAATAAAGTATTTTTGGGAAAAAAAACTAAGTTCTGATAAGCACAAGCGGAAAAATGCAAGAATTAGAGGTTATGAATTAGTTTGAACAAACTATCTTGTTACTTTCTTTTTACTTAAAAAGAGAACAGTGTAATAATTTTGTCTTTAAGTGATTCAAACTGTAAATCAAAATGCTATGAGCAAACCAATGTAATTATACTTGTAACTTTTACTAGACACACAATTAATCTGGCTGTTCATGTAGAATATATTAACTATACACTGAAGGATGGTGTAGTTTGAGACTGCTTTGTACACTAGAGAGTAAACAGTTGTAATGAATATTACTCTTTACACATTACTTAATGTACAAAACTATCTGCAATTTCACCAAAGTTGCTGCAGATTTAAAGGGGCTGATAGCTAAAACCCTTTTTTTTTAAAACCCTTTTTTTTAAAAAACCCTTTTTTTTTAAAAAAAAAAAAAAAAAAAAAGAGCAAAAATGATAATTTGTTTCTTCCTGTAATGAGATAACCAGACTAAAGGATGGGGAAGAAATATAGCTTTCCCTATAAACAGTTGACATCTTTTACTAACACAGGAAGGAATAGACCTAACGATACTCTGAAAGCAGTTGAGAGTGGTGAACAGAATTTCTGTTTAAAAATATCAGAGCAGAGCTGTGCAGATTTTCCCTCCTCCATTTCACCCTGCCTTCTAACAAGTGGAACAATGAAATTCTTATTTTTGTAGAAAACTCATGTCATGCATATAAGTTCTTACTTGCTAAGGATTTCATATATTTTTTTAGCGCAAAGAACTTGAGTGACTAGTGAAAACTTCTTGCCTCATTCATCCATCTTCAAATTACACTCCAAATAACTTTGCATCTTTTGATCCTGTCCTGGTGAACTGATAGGGCAAAGTCAGCAAAGAGCAGCAGCCGAGTGATACTGAACACTCTGGTCTTCCACTGAGATAATGCTTTTACCTTATTTTAGCAAACTATGCCAGAAGGAGGGTTTTCTGACACAGACAACTATCACAATTGATACCTAGCACTACTGATTGTTGTTGCTCAATCTGCTAGTTCAAGTCCTTAATTTATTTCCTAAGATGCATATAGCTGAATGGTCATGACTCCTCTGCTCACCAACCAGTGCAGGGCAAGTGTTGCTATTGGACAGGGTTTAGCTGAAGTCTGTCTCCTGCCTTCACTGGAAGGTGCCAGTGACTTCAGTTGCCTCAGGGAGCCAGCATCAGCACTAACGTTCAGCATTTAATTTGGTTGTTCTATCGCTCTCAATATTTAATGCTATGTACCTACTAAAGAAAGTCAGGGGACACTGCTTAGACTCCCTAAATATGAGGAGGTAGCCAGTGGTCAGCAAATACATTCATCTTTCTTGCTTCTCTTTTCAACCAACTGACAATCAATCCTTATGTTTGTTTTATTGGTAGTTTACATGTTTATGTATGTTTATTTATGTTTATATGTGCTATTTTAAAGACCATAATACTATATTATATTGAATGTTACAGAATGCTTCCTCCTTAGCTTGACAATAGTAATGCATTCAATGGAGATAGTTTACTATTTCTCTTCCAAGTCTATATAGAACTCATAACGTTTGAACACAATATAAATAAGGATGTTAGGCCTTTTCTATAATTTGGTCTGCCACTGTTCATTTTTTAAATATATAGCAATAAGATTTACTCAGGAAGTGTTACATTTTGATTTGAAAATCATAAGTACAATAATATTTATTTGAACATTATATTTAGAATTTCTCTTCAATTAAAGAACCACACTTTTGACAGTACCAGCAATTCAGAATCATTCATCTCTTAATTGGTTTCATCCCTGGCACCATACAACTCTGCTGACTTGACAGGGCTACTGATAGTCAGAATATCTGGCTGCAGCTATATACTACTGCACTCATGGCTTGAACACCTCTCCAGAGTAGAATATCAGTTATATAGAAGGGTATCAGGCCTTTTTCCTATCTTATCTACGTTACGGAAGATAATATATTAAGATATGGCAGCAAAGATGTTCTTGTGACCTTTATCTTCCAGTCCTTACAGATACAGCTTTCCTACAGTGCAACCCAATCTGCTTCTGGATTCTTTCTTACTTAAACTCGTGCTTTGTTTTTGTTTCATATATCTGTTTGATGGACTTCCTTGAGGACCACATGATGACTTTGTGGATCTATGCAAATTAAAATGTTCCATTCAAATAATCTGTCCACATTCACTAGATCAAAGAGTAGGGCCCAGACAAAAAGTGGTCCACATTGCTCCCAGGACAGGGATTAAGCTGAGGCAGTAATGGATATGCAAGAGCCACTGCAGCCACAGGACTGAAGTTTGTGAGGGACACTTACCGAGCACTAACTCCAGTTCTTATAGGAAAATCCACAAGCTTCCACAGGTGAAGTATTCCAGAAAATACCCTAACAACACGAGTATTACCAGAAAGTAAACAAGTCATCTTTGTTTTGGGAGGGATTGAGATGTATGTCAAATGCAAAAGAAACTGACATTATGAGCAATTGCAGGTTGATATCAGAAACCACACGGATGCACATACAACTCGCTAAGCATCTCTTTCAAACTGAACTTGAGAAAATGTTTTAAGTAAGTGTTACAAAACTCAGATTTATCCTTAAAAATTTATCAGTCAAATGCTGTGATGCTTTATTCAGTGTGCCATTCCTAATGCTGCCATGAAGATACTTGTTTAGACAAGTACGTTAGTGTACAGATGAATGAATCTTGGAAAAAGACATGAAGGGAATATTTCCTCCTCAGAAACACACTAAAAAAAATCCACTAGCAGAAAAAAACAGAGGAGAATGGTATAAAATAAAGGACTAAATAATATTAAAAAATAATTGGAGACACATAGTATTATCAGAGATGGTGGAGCACCTCTAAGAGACATGATAATAACTCAAGAGATTTTCTCAGCTCAACGATGCTTTAGTTGGCAATGCTAAAGTTTATGTTAGCAATGGGACTTGATAAAAGATAATCAAGAAAAGAGCAATGACAGCTAGGTTCCAAATAGGCCATATAGACAAGACTTCAGAATACTATTGATTTAAAAAATAGTCATTCAGAATTAAGCCTTGTAATATCCAGCCTGTCTAGAAGTAATAAACAGGAAGATCAATTAAACTCTCTGGAGGCTACAAGTAGGCACATTTTTTTTCTGAGAAATAACACACAAAAGTTTAGAATGTATTAAAAATCATGGAGTTAGAATACCAAAGAAAAATGGGATTACATTTCTGGTGGAAAAGTGAGAGTTTATGTATCTTTGGAAGAAGGGGAAATGTGTGCTCCAGAGAAAAAGAAAGGAAAATCCTCAAACAAAAGAAAAATAAGGAGAAGATTCGATACTCCCTTTGATAAAAGTAGCAGTTGACTTTTTTTGATCTGAGAATAAACATTGCCTTTCAAATTTCGGAGGTTTGAAGTAAGTACTTGACATCCTTATTCCAATTTACCTTGGTGCATTTAAGAGTTTAATAACAGAATTGGCACAAAGGTGAAGGCTGCACTCTTAAAGTAAGTGAGTAACTGAGTTAACATAGGTTTATGTCAAATAAGAGTTTATTTTCTCTCCTGTTTACTATGACCACTGACTTAAGAAAATCCTATTATGTAGACATCTTGTGACTTTATTTGTTCCTTGAATGTTGCTCAGCAGTGTTGAAAGGACTGAGGTTCGGATGTACCTGGTGGAATGGCATGTTCAAGACCATGTATGCTTTAAAGGAAAATAACAGCTCTGTGGAGTCAAATACTTTCCCACATGGAAAAAGACACAGAAAAATCTTGCCCTCTAGTGGCTGGAAAACTGGGAAGCAGACATAAATTTTATTTTTACTAATTGGTATCCAGTTCGTATTTGCTTTTATCTGGAATGGTTTAGCTGGTTTGAATAACTGAAGTCTTCCTGAGTTTCAGACCTGCAAGAAGTTTCTTGCAACCAATAAGTCACTTAATATCTGAATTCATTTTTCATTGGAATTAAAGAAAAGTTTTGATACAGTACTTGAAAGTAAATGGAAATGAGTTTTTAGAACAAGCTGAAACTGGTTACACTAGCAGCCATGTGAACAATAGGAATAACTATATCTGGATATCTTGCTGTAATATGTAGAAGTTTTAATTTTCAATTTTTTTTATTCTGAAAAAGCAGAATGCAGACACAATTTCATAGACAGTATAATCCACTTTGCAAGTAGTAAGGAAAATCTGAACCTGTCTGATGTAAATCTATCATCTTCCATTTAAAACTAAATTACTTAATAAATAAAATAACACAGCATTAATGGAAAGCCATTTAAAGAACACTCGTCCCGCATTTGTAGAAGTAATACATCTTCTTGGTATCTGACCTGTGTACATCAGGGCAGGAATTGTGAATATTGATGATCATTTCTGCTCATCACCCTACTGCAATCCCTTGACTTTCGAGATGGTTACTCTGCACTGGTCCAGTTTAAATGGAGAATTAGGGCATGTCAGACATATCTCAAACAGAAGAATTAGATACTGAAATAAACATAAGATTGTGAGGAGCATTCTAAAAAGCATAGAATGAATAACCTTGCCTGTAAATTGTCTACTTATTCATAGTCCGCTACTATATTGACTTCATAGTTGTTAAATTGTGTGTTAAATAGGGTATTTATCTCTTGTGAGAACAAGGTATCCACTTTTTTCATTATGGAATGGGATGTTATGCCAGAACTTTATCCCTGGCTGATACCGAACAGCCCACATGGGTCAGCAGGAATCTGTTTGTTTTATCCATTCTGTTATGGCAGTCTGTTAGTTTATTTTTCCAAAGGATGTATAATTCTTATTTCCTTGACAAAATCTTATTTGCCTTACACAAAAGAATTTATTCCATAAAGTTTATTGGAACTAACCTTGATAAAGTAGTATTTTCTGTGTTTAATTGGAAATCATCCAAGCTTTATATTTGTCATGGTTTCACAAAGACTGAAACAGCAAAGAAAGATTACAGTTACTTTTTCAACATATCTTTTCCTTTACTTGAAAAAGAAATCATTTTGGAATACAATTTTTTTATTAGCTCATGCAAATTGTACACTGATTTTCATAAGAAAGCTAACCACTACAGTCAGTTACTGCTATGTAAATAAAACAGTCAATTAAAAGACAATTGTTCTAAAGTATAATCAAAATCTCTGACACATTATAACAAATTAGATGGCAAATATGCAAAGTTTTGTATTCTTGGAATGCCAATGATTTCATTGTCTCAATAAAAAAAATCTTTGACTAGTTTTCTTCCTGACTTTTTGCTCGCTCTTGTCTTTTTGTTTCTTACACTGTAATAAGGTTTCTATAGTGTTGTCTACCAGGCACTGGGGAAGCTAATGTAACCAATGATATCAACCCTCAATAACTTGGATTATTTTCACTGGATTGCATGAAATTTGAAAGAATATTGCGATTTACAATTTCATAGTAAATAAATTATTCAAAGCATAATCTTCAATTGACTTAAATAATTTACAGTCTGAGAATTATGTAACAGGCAAACTCTAATGTTAAAAAAAATATTGCAGTATATCTTGAATACTTAATTGTGGTGTACTTAGCAAATCAAAGTCCATTATCAAACTGTGCTCATACATGTTAAACTTTCAGCAATTGATTTTGTTTTTTAAAAGATAGTAAAGTCTAATAAACCAAATGACTGCTGTATATCTTGAGCAAGTACTGCTTTTTAGAAATTCAGGAAATATATTGCCCATTACAGAATGAAATTGCAACTTTCTAAGTTATAATTAATTCCTAATTAAGTCATTAAAAGTCTACATAGGAAATATAACACTGAGAATATATGGCTGTGCATTTTCATTACCTTTGAACCTCACTGTAGTTTTTGTGAAACTCTGAAAATATTTATATAAAGTACTATCAGATAGTACTAGAACAACAATAGAATATACACTATGTAAATTTAAAACAAATGCATTTAAAGCAAATGTGTCCGAAAATCTTTTTTTCTTGCCTGTATACATGGCAGATGATAGATATTACCATAAAATGAATTGAATGAAATTTTAAGAAGGAATAATTTTGCCCAATATCATATATAGCACGTGTCTGTGGAAAAGTACATGGCGTTCCATTGTGAGAAGATATAATTAAAGTTATACATTTTCACTGCAGGAGTTAAGCAACGTGTGATCAAGGAAATGAAGTTTAACATGGTCCATTTTTAGGATATGAAAATGTGGATTTTTTTCCCTAAAGACTCTTTAGAGGCTTCTTAGCTACAAGTAGGAGTTCAAGGAGTTTCATATTGTTAATAGTTCTGTACCCTTCAGCCTTTATTATTGCCACACATGAAATATTGTGGTAAACTTAGGAAATTTCAGAAAATCTCAGCATTTGATAGTTCTTGTAGAAGCTGCCTGCAGCTCGAAAGATGTTCTCCAGTGCGCTGTGTATCAGCTGTGATGAACACTTATTTGTTTTCTTACAATTTTGTGTGCAACCTCCAAAGCTTCTAGAAGTTTTAAAAGGATAAAACCTAATGTGAATGTTGGGAAAAGCCAAAAGAAAAAATTTTCTCTTAAATGCCCCACTCCGTCTTAGACCCCATCCATAGGAATCAGTCCATATCATAGTTATCCAGGAACTGAAATTCCTTGCTTTTCATATTTAGATAACCTACAAAAAATGAAATTCCTTGCTGTTCATATTTAGATAATCTAGATAATCATATTTAGATAAAATAGAAATATTCTGTTTAAAATAAACAAACAAAAAAAACCCCAACCAACAAAAACAAACCCAAGAAAAATCTGTATCTTAGTAAAAGTGTTCTTATTACAAAACAAAGCAGCAACGTTAATTATTCAAGGGACAAGCAATTGTAATTATGGATATAGGATCCCGTTCTATCTGTAATGCAAAACACAAACCATAATGCCATGTCTTTCATCCCATCTCACAAACTTGTGGCATCAAACAACTCACTTAAACTCTGAGCTGAAAAAAAAATGCATTTTAGGAGTCCAGAATTTCTGATCATTTCCTACTGCTAGTTCAGACATATCCTGGTGAGTCCATTCTAAAGAGTCTCATTATTGCTGTATGCATATTATTGCCATGGTATTAACAACAACTCATCTCTTTGATCTCGCAGAACAAAGTAAATGAGGACGTGCACAAGACAGTCTCTGGAGGTCAAAGCTGAAACCTTGTTATGCCCAGGAGTTGTGATTACTGTCTGATGCCTCAAAAAGCAACAGTTCAGCAGCATGCCAGGCAAGTGGTCCTCTGTGGCTTGTAAAGCAGGATTTTATGTCACTGTGTATTCTGTGGAGGATTAATGATTTTACTGTGTCTCTGTCAGTCTCTGACTTGATGGAGAATGTCTTGATAAGTGTTGCTATAGATTCTTCAAGTCAGAGGGCATTTGTGTGTGTGTGAGTTTCCAAAACCAAAAAAGTATAACGGAGTTTTCTGTCAAAAATTGCAGTATTGAATAAGTAAGATAGCTTGAACACTGTGTTCATTGCTAGGAGCCCAAAAATGACATTTGTAATGTAGATCAACAGATTTCCCATTGTCTATATAATTGATGCTTGTGACATGAGTCAAAAGAAGACACTGAAAAACACTGGACAGTAGAATACTGGAGTAAGTCTTGGTATCACCTGAAAGCCTTAAAAGAAACTGAAGATAGTACAAATACAACTCCATATAACCTTTTACAGACCACAAAAGGCTTCAGAAAAGAGAATGTTGTTTCTTCATTAGATTGAGTTTTGCTTGTGATCTTTGAGCACTTTTCTCTAACTTGTTAACATGAAAGCTTTGTTACCATATGAAAGCAAGTAATCAACCTCCAAGAGATTTCTCTATGAAAGGAGGAAGAAATGGGGAGAGGGCTAGAGAGAGAGAGAACAAGAGAGTATTTAAATTCTCAGGTGGAGGAAGTGGCTTGTCTTAATATATGCTCTTAAATTCCCAGTGTCAAAAAGATTTTCTGATATTCCATATCCTGTTAAATGTCAATGCTTGTAAAAGTTAGTGCTGATATTACTTTATCAGTTTCATTATCTAAAAGATAGAAGCTAGGTTCAAAGGCTAGTACTTAGCTGAGTCGTAATTTCTGTTTTGTTTCTGTATGTTGTGATCTGTATGTTGGCAGTGCTAGGTTAATTGACTTGGCAGTGCTGGGTTAATGGTTGGACCTGATGATCTTGGAGGTCTTTTTCAGCCAAGGTTGTTCTATGATTCTACTATTCTATGATCTGAATTTTAACCTCTAAAGAGATTTTTAAAATAATGAATGAATGGATGATTGAACTACTTACCTCACATTTTTTCACTTTTCCCACTTTTCACTCGTTTAGTAACAGTCAGTTTTTTAGTGTCAGATTATGTCAAAAAATTACTTAAAAACAAAAAATACATTAATTATAGCTTTCCATCACAACACCTAACTATGCAAGCTCTCTGTTTCTAATTTCAGATATTTGTAACACAACAATATTAAATTTGGATTAATATCTCTGAAATAGATGTTTCAGCAACTCCCTAAAAGCTAAAGATGTCCAGTACTATCTTTTGCTTTTTCTGGATGCCTAATGGGGTAAAATTTACTTTGGATGTTCAGAAATCTTTCTTAGTTCTTTTTTAGTCCTTCCAGGAATTACTTGTTGTGCTAAGTGCAGCTATGCTGAATGGCTAAAGAGCTCTTTAACTGGCTTGAAAAAGATGCAGCTCAGGAGGTCCTGTGTAGCCATTTGCTTTTTATAGAGTGACTTTTCATCTTGGTATAACAGGGAAGAGGGAAAAGGTGTATGTTATGACACCCACTGTGGCAGATGAGATCGGCTTGAAGAGAAAAGCAGTCGGGTCAGCAGAGAAAGAGATCTGTTTGCTGTTTGAATTGCTGTTTCCTGGAAGAAGAGCATGGGTTTATTAAGCATGTGTTTAAATAGTACAGTATTGCATACTTCTGATGCTTGTAGAACTGACCTACAAGCTTTCTCAGAATGGATTTTGAATTTACAGTGCACAGGTGTTGATCACTATGGCCACTTAGCATTATGTGAAATCTGAACGTATTTTTCCCTACACAGGCTACACGTGCACAGTGACTGCACGTGCTGCTGTCTGGAGTGCTTAGCTCTGCAAAGAGTAACATTTCTAGTATCGCCTTTCACAAAAGTATCATTGATGCCTCAAAATAACCAGATGAGCATTTTTGGTATTCCAAAAGATTTTTGGAAAAGATTCCAGCTATGGCATAGCATATATACTCACTGGTGCATGAACTGAGAAATATGTGGCACAAGCCCACGATGCCTTCCTGCAGCCAAATAGTAGTTCCAGAGCAAGTGCTGATATTACTTGCCTAGAACCATCAAAACCTGCCATTTCTGGCCTGACTTCTAGCAACTCAGATACTGGTGAGCTGTAAAAAATAGTGTTATATGGATGAGTAGGTGGTCAAATGCTAGAGGGGTAAATAGTAGTGGATGTTAACCAGTCCTAAGGAGAACAAGGTGTTCTTCTAGTGCTGTGACACTGGCTCTGCTTTCTACTTCCTCCCTTGTTCATTTCCAAACTCACCAGTATTGTTCTCTTAGCCTACACTACTAAAGCAGTATCAGTATGGATGTCAAAGCAATATGGACATTGAAGGATGTTGGGATATGATGTCCATGACTCAGGGAATGGTGCTACTTTGGGCAGGACAAACCTGGCTGAACAGTAGTACAGTGTAGTACTCTTGTGTGCATGAGACGGGTACGCCTTGTTGCACACAAACCAAAACTCCAGGCTGGGCAGCCCTCACTGCTGCAACTCTTAAAAGCAACCTAAAAAAAATGATATAGCTGTCTGAGATGGGTAATCAAAGCATTCTGCTGAATTTTGGAAAACAGTACCTTCCTGGAACATTTTTTAATCCTACATGGTTATATAATCAGGCATGAAAAACAGAAGCTAGAGCATATATGAATGTAAACTCAAGGTTCTAAACCACTGTGGAATTATTCAAACAAATTCTCACTTAAAGGTGTGCAACGAATTTAAAAATTTAAAAAAAAAAAAAAAAAGCTTCTCTTCAATAGGAATAATTTTTAATACATGATTTTTTAAATACTGCCTGGATTTAGTCAAGATCTGAGTTTGCATTGGTAATATGCCAGGTTTTCTTATTTAGTTCTTCCTCACATGGTCACTCTCAAATGATTGATTTCATATCCTTTTTTGATTCTTATATCTAAAACCTGAAACTATACTAGAAGAGGAAATATTACAAGAGGTAAAGGTGAGTGATGACTTTTCATGGACCAAAGGTTAGAAGAAAACACTTGAGTGCTCAGTAGCCAATAAGTACATACTATTGTATTCAGATTAGGGTACAATGATACAGTCATATTCGATTACATTATATGAGGTAAGATTTTTTTTTTGGTTTTTGATTGTGCACCATGACTGCATTCTTCTGTCTTAGAGATTCCCATTTGCAGATGCTCAAGATTTTCCTGTACTTTCATAGGTGAGATAAATTATAAATTAGACACAGTCGCTTCTCTAAGAGTAACTGCCCTGGTAGGGAAATGGTAGCAATTTGTACTCCTGACTTTAAATGTCTGTCTTCTTTACAGTTTGGTTTTATCATCTGTGGGTTCACGTAATCATCCTTATACACCACATATCACTCTAGTACAGAACTTGCCATGTTGTGTGCTTCTTGTATTATTAGCGTGTGTGACTGGAAAATCCGTGTGGGAAAGCTTTACTTATGCTGTTGATTTAATCAAAGTGTTCTAGATTAAGTTTGACAGGATTTTTCCTTTCATTGTTTTTCTTTCCATGGAGTATGGTAAGGTCACTAATCTACTTAATTTAATGCTCTACCACCAAATTTGCAATTCTCCTTATAAAAATTAACAGAAAAAACAAACACACAAAATATTGGATCTGTGATTAGGTATTTCATGAGAAAAAAATAAACTGTTGTAAAAAATACAAAAAAAAAGATAATTAGATAAAAAAACCCTTTTTAATCAAACTAGCAATATTTTTCTGAGGTTTTTCATTCCAAGAACCACACGTTAAAGTTTTCTGCATTCCTCTTTAATTACATTTTGTTGACTAATTCTAATATTTCACTACTGTAATAGTCTACTCTCCCACTAATACAAAAAATGTCTCAAGTTTTTACCATTTGATTCAGTCAGAAAATAAGAATTTGTTCTTTAAAGGCATTAGATAAATGCATTTTTCTGCAATATAACATTACTTTCAAATGTGAGTTGGAAAATACAGAAAGATGATGAAATTTTCTCTTTTGAATTAGATCCAGCCATTTCAGCAGCACAAAGTTATCGTTGTCTTAAATACCTCGACTCATTAATGTCTGGAATTTCAGAACACTAATTTTAAAGTTTTTAAAAGTGCACTCTTATAAGACCTAAAATTGTTGTCAAGTTTTGATTGGCTATATCCCTTCAGTGATCAAAGTAAACAGTCACATGAAATGTTTCTCATGAATTTAAATTATTATCCACTTCATTTTCTATCTGCTAATATAAATTGGGGCATTGTCTGGAATAAATATGAAGCCAACTATCAAAGTATTTTAACCACATTTTTAATTTTAAAGCTGGCAATTAAACAAATATCTTCTTTTTTGTGCTAGTTTGCCTACATACTTTACTGTCAATTTAGTTCTTACTTACAGCAATACAATGTTTCTCTTCTTCCACTAATGTTGCATGTTCTACTACCCAAAACAGATGTGTAGAAAAACTTGAAAGGACAGAAGTATCTTTTTACTGCAATTCAAGTGTTCATTTTATAAATACAAGGCAGGAAATTCCTTATCCCATTTTAGCAGCTTACTCATGTGGTGCAGGTAGATCAGTGCAAAGAATCCTTCTCAAAATTCATTTGAAAATTCTTCAATCCTTTCACCTCATGGAATATTCATTGTCTATGTATATGAGGTTTCTCTGTGAACTATGCATGCTGTTTTACATTGCCTCTCTTGCACAGAAACAAATGAACTGTTCAAATTGTGCAAACTGAATTTTAATCAAGGGGAGTGAGAATAACTATAAAGTTACTTAAACCATATTCAGAAGTCAAAACAATGTCTGGTTTTAGCTGTGTTGTATTTTAGGATGTCAATATTACAAAAAAAAAAAAAAAAAGGATAATGTCAATAGAAGACAGAGATGGAAAGGTAGCATTCTTTTTAGGTGAGATTTAAAAATATAGCTATAACTACTTCTTATTTATATTTTCATTTTTTTTAAATTTATCCTCGATTCTTTCTGAAGCTCATGTAAGTTACTCTTGGCTGTACAAGTCCCTCTAGTGGCATCTTTTATGTAATAGGTGACCACAAAATCAGTTCTGTTTCTCATTCTTTATCTATATACTACCTAAATCTGTCAATTGAACAAGTAGAAGAACATTCAGTTTAAAACTCATTTGATAGTCCCTGGGGCAGTTCAACTTGTATTCATGTTATTCATACTATGCATCCTTAAGATTAATTTCTTTTCCTGAAAAATTAGCATTGTTGATATATCACTAACCTTTCAGTCTTAGAAAGCAGTATTTGGAGTAAGACATGTTAGGTTGGTTGTTAGTTCTGAAATATTAAGATGTTAAGGACTCCATGTTCTCACCCTTTTCTGGATACTGACTATAAAATAAAGTGGTTTGGTATTCTGCATTTTGAAAATATTTTTGCTTGTTCAAACTAGATAGAAGTGATACAGTTTAAAAAGCAGTGACACTATTTTATTTCCTCTTTTTCCTGTCCATGAGAACACCATTTAGCTTAATAGTTCTTAGGGCAAAAAGCATTAACTGCTGCCTACTGTTTACTTTCAATACGGCATCATGTAAACATTTCAGAATTACCAACAACCTACCTTGGAAAGATGTTTTGGAAACTTAAGCTCAGATTATTAAAAGCATCTGTACCAAAACATTTCAAATGCTTGCTTGAGTAGTTGTGATGGACTAATTATCCCATGATCAGCAGTTCAAATAGATTTTCTCTCTTCCAAAACCAATTTTTGCTTAGAAGCAGCTACATTTCTAAATTAAAATGTCTAGTTGTATATTTATTTAACCACTATTTCTTGCATTTTATGTCGAGTGATTATATATCTCTTCCTGATTCTGGAATTAAATAAAGATCACATATCAAAAGATGATATGATTCATACTGTACAATGCTGTAAGGTTTAAGCTACTAATTCGGTTGTTAGGTTCCCAGATATCTCACCTACCCTTTATTATTGTAGTTTTTCCCTATTACATCAGCAGTGGATGACTATAACAAATATATTTAGCTATGTGTACTTACAGAAATATCTTATTCTTCACAAAAATGATGGTGGTATCCTAGGTAAATTCTTTTGAAGTTTTTTTGGAGGACACTATAACTTACATTCATTCTTATGTTATTTAATAATTACTAACAAAGCTGACAAAGTATTTAAGGTGATACAAATGAATAGATTGCAGGAACTGAAGTGGAACTTTTCTGATTTATATGAGGTAATTTTTTTATTTTAAATCATCTTTTAAAGATCAAAAGCATAGTCTTACCGAAAAACTGCCAGTTTCCTCTAATTTCAGTGGACAGGATGGTCCCAACAGGAGTCTTATTGTGTGCTGTAGATTGGAGATAGAATATATGGAATAAAATGCTGACAACACTTGTTTCTCAAAGCCTTTAAAGAAAATTGTTTACCTTCAATCCCTCTAAGCCTGCATGGGATTTTTTTAAATAGCCAAAGCACATAGGTGTTTTTTTATATAACTTACACAGCACCATACTAAATTATACTGTGAATTAAGCCCTGATGAATAGAAGCAACCATGCATCTAGAAAGGAGGTGTTAAAGTCCTGTTCCACATTATTAGAAAACACTGCAAGGATTAGTACGAGGCACCCAGCTGAAGCTGTGGTAGAAAAGGATCTTGGCTAGTAAAGTCAGGCAAAAAATGCTCTTAAGAAATAATGAATCATAGCAAAGATAAAGCAACAGATAGACAATCACTGTAAACAGCAAAGTTTCCAAGTTCAAAGTAAGCCCTTCAAGGGGTTACTGGCACAAAGTTAAGTCATACACACACCTTGGATTTTAATTTTTTTACTATTATTATTACTTGGCCTTTTGCTAAAAGTCATTTAAACCCTTTCCCATAGAGTTTTCACAAGATATGCATTTTCTTGACTATTTCTTCTTAGACCCCAGACTTTTTTTAAAAAGCCCATTTTAGTAATTCTGGGGTTTTTCCCCCCTGTACTGATATATTGTGGGATAAATCTCAGTTCATTTGTGCCAGATTTAACAGCAGTGTAAGAGCTTTTTTCTTTTGTTATTTCTGCTCTAGATTAGCCCAACCTGTCACACCTGCGTGAAAAGACCTAAACAATAATACATTACAAAGGACAGTGATATCTCTTTTTTGTCCAAGGTTTAAGCAAACCTTTTACAAAGACTCCTTTTATATCTGTCCTTTTAATTTGGTGGAAATGGAATGAAGCAAAACTGCAATCTGACATACCACACTGTACCATAGTTGCTAAATGTAGGTCTAGTCAGAAAACGTGTAGCAATTTCTTTCTTGTTAACCAAAGTTTTAGCTAAAATCATAATTGTTTTGGCCTTGCAAAACTTAGGAAGGTCTCTTGTCTCTTACTTTCCATGAGTAACATGTCCCATGTTTCCTTAATGTTGTATTTGAGCAAGCATCAAGAAATATACTCAAAGCCTTTATGCTTGTAGAAGAAAAGTGGGTGGCAGTTAGAACAGAAGCTTACAGGAAGACAGAGGGGGAGAGGGGCATTCAAAGTCGGGACAAACAGATGACACTGTTTTTAAACTTTGTGACCTTTCGTCACTACCTGTTTTATCTGTTACTGACAACTCCAAACTACGTGATCAGTTCAGCTATCTGACAATCAATTAACATTGATTTCAGTGACTTTGGTGTCGTAGAAAAGGGCTCTAGCAAAGGTCAGGACAGAACTGAGTTTGTCTTCTTGGAGGCTACATTCTAACTCGCACAAGTGATGTTTGTAACACCTTACTGCTTCACCTGATCTTACAGTCCTGAACACTACTAATCCTACCACATTGAATGAACCAGGTATCAGACACTAAAACTCATTTTATACTAACAAAGTAAAAAATCTGCAATACTTATTCACAAGAAAAGAATCTCAAATCTTTATTTTTAGCAATTGAGTCCTTGTCATTTCAACTGAAACTACTTTTTTTTAAATACAAATGGAATTTCTGAGGTTTTATAAATAAGGCTTGTTGGCACATAACAACACTCTAACAATTCTCTTAATTCTTTATCATGAACAGCATTTGAACCCTTACCCTGGTACCCTAACTTCATTTCCTAAGAAGTTTAGGCCATTGTAGTCTAGCGAGAAAGTATAGAGTAGAAGATAAATTTCATAGATCTAGTAGGTATTTTCAGGGTGCCACGGCTGCTCACTCAAAGCATTAAGCCATGAACTTGCCTTGTAGTCCAGTCTAGCCCAGTCCCACTTTATGTGCTATCTTTCTAGACAGATACAGGGAACCTTCAGACTAAGTTTGAAGGGGAAATGTCTCTAGGAATACAGCTGTATCCACAGATATTGAAAAGGGTCTGATGATCGCAATGTCACAGCCCAGCACCTAATAATGTAAATACATAATTTATAAAAATGATGAGGCAGCATAAAGCTGGGAAATTCACATATGAAAATTATGGAAGTAGCTAGACTTTGAGAATGTTCCTATAGTAGTTAATACCAGTCTGCAATGTGTTACCAATTTTATCACATCTTTTTTGAAAAAAGCAATCCCTAAATGTTAATTTGTCAAACGCATAGTTAGAATATGCAGGCCACTTGATGTCCTCATAAAATGGATCATTTCTTATGGTCACCAAAACAAGAGCAATCATTTGAACTGCAGCATATTTGCAAACCCTAGCATATGTGCTGAAATACTTATGTGCATACATACTTTTATACACATGTACACATACATACACATATATAAATATTTAACAGCAGCTCTGAAGGCATAATCCCATGCCTTAATACAGTTATGTGAAAAATTCCCTTGGACATTCAAATGCATCCAAATGTCTAACAAATGAGTTGTCATTGCTGGTGGAAAGGAACATGATGTTCAAGCAAAACTGCAATTTTAGGGCTCCTGAAACTAATAAAAGTTAATTGCGTTCAAAAGTGTCAGACATTTTGTGGATATTTTAAGCAAATAAACTTTATGACATATTGCTATTTTGCAAAGTTCAATTAATGGGCTGAGACTGTGTTCCCAGACATCTTTTTTTCTGTTTTAAGGGCAAAATAAGGCTTGCCTAAGAGATCCAAATTTCCTGAAGTCATTATGAATGGCTACTTCCTATATGGCAGTTTGAGTGTTTGCCAAGGACAGACGTTTTCAGACTTGGAATGTTTGATGTTAACACTTTTTCAAAATTAGTGACAGATAAAATATTTTGTGTAGAATTTAAGACTAAGTGATGGCACCAGATTCGTTTGGTGGTGGTATGAAGGACCATAGCATGTAACTGAAAATAACTTGTCTCACCAGTTCTGGAAGTAGTTCAAGTCACATCAGCTATGTTGACATAATTGCCACCCATGTCTCATGTATGATAGAGTAACTATATCCTATTGCTAGTTTTCCATGGAAAAAGTTGCTTCTCTTAGAGGAGATTAGCTCAACTTGATGTGCAGAAATGTATACGTTGCATCATACCAGTTACTACGACAATGCAAGCACGTATAGGAGTTACTGTTCAAACAGAACATTAATCTGTGGTAATGATAAACACGTCTGCTCCAGTGCCTGAAGCAATTTCTGCATTAAGCTGTAGTTGGATAAGGGCAAAAAAGATATGTCTTTATAATAAGTCCTGTTGTTTGCCTTTATTGTTATTTGTACTGAGCCAGCCTCAGTGTTTTCTCATTTTCATGTACAAGGCAGCAGTACCAAAAGGGAAAAACAATCAAGAAGACTCAAATCTTTAAGTAGATACAGTATCAGTTCAAGTAAAATAGTATATAGCCACAGGGTTTAATTTCAGAAGTAATATATATTAAAGCATGTGGAAATTTTTCCATTTTTTGAAAGTATTATAAAACACAAGTAGAGTGTTTAGATACAGGCAGCTCCAATTTGTCCATAGCTAACACCATTCAAAAGCAAAACTCCACTTTTATCACAACCTACAACACAAATTAATCTTTTTGACCTCACTTTTGGTTTCACAACTTTTATGAGTACGGTATGAAATGTAAGTTCTTGCCTCTTCATGAAAAGGTCCAAATTTAAATGTAAGTATCTTTTAAAGCTGTAAACATGTTTTTTAAAGTTTTGGCAGCAATTTTTCAATGGCAATTGGAAACACAGGTCATTAAAACTGGGCATATAATCTCGTTAATGTGACCCAGAATGTTTATAGCACTATCATTAAACTAACTGAGTTTGCTCAGTTATGGTTGTATTTACTATTACTTCTAAAAGCACTAAAGAGATCTCTCACTACCATCATTAATTGGTTCTAAATATTCTTAGAAAAGAACCTAAGAAGCTTTATGTGCTGTAAAGATTGCAATGTAAGTCTTCTGACTTCCAGGAGATAAACAGTTTAGACACAGCTTTGAAGTATGCCCTCACTTCATCGCTCTCTGTTATGTCAAGGGGACTATTTGGGTAGTGTGACTAGAATCTGGTTCACTCTCTAGTAACCACAGTTTTTTCTCTTTTTTTCCCCCAAAGTATTTTGTTCATGAACAAAATTCTTTTATCAGTTTGAGACCCAAATTAATTTCCAATTAATTGATGGAATTATTTAATTGACTGAGATGGATAAAGCCCTTATAGAAAAGCTTACCTATCTTGGACTCCCAAGTTTGATTAGTATGTAATTCTGCTCTCTCTTGCGTTTTAATTCAGATGCTCTACTAAACCACAGTCATACATACCTATATCTCTGACAATACCTCTGCCAACATGATGAGGAAAATTTTGGCCCCTCCATTGTCAGTGAGGTCACAATATTTATTTTTGTAGTTTAGATGTTCCATTCCTCTCCTTCAGCATCTATCGTTTAATTCATTATGCTGCCTTTATCTGGAATCCCTTTGCCCTGCTGCAGCAAGTTTCCACTCACTAAATTTAAATATTGAAAAAAACCACTGCCAACCAATTTGTTATTCTTGAAAGATTTCCAAAACAATTCTATTACTATTACACCTTCCTGCAAAACATAAACTTATTAGACTGTATCTTTTGCTTTGCCTATTAATCCAAATAATTGGATTTATTTGAAGAAACTGCAAGTAAAAAAACATGGTAACTGATTTTCCCATATAACTTCTTTAAAATTTGGATATTTTGTTTATTTTATAGATTAAAATGGAAATGCAAAAGGAAATACTGGAGATGAAGAAAGGGTTGTCATATTGGCTCTTCTGTAACTGTAAACTTTGAAAAATGTGTAACATTTTACAATCTTGTACATCACATAATCTTATAATCATGATTCAGTAGTTTTAATGTAAAAATAATTTGAGGCAATTCAAAGCTTGTGCATGTAACAAGATGGGGATGAAGCTACTATACCGCACATTTTGTCAGTAATTTCCCTAAAACATCGTTCAGTATAATGGGTTCATTGTCACTTAATTAAATTGCACCTTCTTACACAGTGCAGAGCACTAGAATTAGTGTGCTCAGAATAGGTTCGTACTACATACAAGCCAACAGAAAGGAAAAACGTAATCTAGTAACATAACGTACATAATTAACAGGCAAGACTTGGTAAATGACTTCCCTGGATCCTGTATGTGCAGGAATCGTTGCCTATAACAAAATATTCTGCACCACAGTAAATTCATGACTAAAGTGTTGCTGTTAGTTCTGTAATTCAAATAATATTTTTAATGTCAGAATTCAAATACCTGTTCAGCCTAGATTCAGTACTCATCTTTCTAGTGGATTTCTTTGAATACGCAGTGTTTGTCATATCTTTTTCTTTCATTATCTTTTTCTGTATCAACAACAGGGATGGTAATAAGCCTGAGAATTTTTTAATCTTTTTTTTTTTTTCTTTGATGTGTGTAAGGTGTGGGTTTTTGAAAATAGAAAACTGTCAAAATCCATAATTACTTAAAAAATGTCATGTGAATTGCTGCACATACCATAAGCATATCTGGGGACTATGGTAGGAAGAAGGAAAAGTATCAATAGTGATTTAGTGTCAGCCTGTTATTAAATATCCAAAAAATTAAAGATGTTAGTAAACGAAAAGGCCCACTCATTCAAACGAGAACCAATGAGGATAATTCTCCAGAAACAATAATATAATGTATAACAAAAGAGAATTTATTTTCAATTTTATTGGAAAGCGTAATTTATAACCCTGAATAAGAGAGATACTATTAAAAGGTTCATTTCTGGTTAGATTGCCAAATCAGCAGTGTATTCTATTCACTAAAAAAGCTATTGGCTCAGACTTTAAGGGATCAATATTACACTGTACTTTTTCTTAGTATGTTATAGTTTAGGTGAGTATGTGCCAGTGTTACTCTTCTTAAAAAACCTAATGCAGGTGTCTTTGTCCCAGTATTACAGTAATTTTGAAATCAGTGAAACCTATAGAGTGCTGCCTGGAAAATGTGCTTTAAGTTTATTGTAAAGGTGTTCTTTGTCAGTGTCTTAATTAAAATGTTTACTTTGATCACACTAAACCCCATACAGTTGTGAATGATGGTTCAAAGGACTAATACACAACACACCACTGTATTATGGAGAATTTTAGTAAAAAAGGAATGGCTTTTCTTATTTTTTTACAAGAAGTCACAGTTTTATTACAATTAACACAGTCATGCTACATTAAAGATGAATTACGTATAGATAACCACCCATAGAAGAAAGGACAGCTTATTATTACATGTAATTCTATGTCTATGTTGCATTTTATTTCTTCTTTGTTTGTTTGTTGAAAATAACAATAAAAATAGAATAGGCATTTTTCTCTTCCCAGGACAGACCAAATTCTGTTGTGTTGGTTTGGGTTTTTTTTTATAAGAATGGGAATATATGGATTTCCTTATTTCTACAAAAACATACTCTCCAGAAATCTGAGGATGAAGGCACTCAAACTTCAGCTCCTCTTCTTTGTCTTACCTGTGCAATTATCCCTTACGAAATGTATTGCTGCACTGTTTGCAGTACTAAGTGGTTTTACATTTCAGAAAAAAATGAGTATACAAATAGGACTCTATCTTTTTATATTTAATATTTTTCCTTTCCTCTGGTATGCTCAGCATGTTTGCATACATCTGAAAGATTAAAGCACGGTGGTTAAGATTTAATTTTGCACAAGGTTATAAAAATTGAATCTGTGTGTAGGTGAATGAGCAGTGTTTTTTCAAAGTTGTTCCCCCACAAATTCTGTAGCCAGTTAAAAGTTGGCTAAGGGACCCTTTAGAGAAAATGCCACCCCTTTTAGCTCTTTTGTTAGCTAACAGTTTCCTGTGGCTTCTGGAGTTCAAGGTTACCAGGAGGCAAAGCTGTGCTTTGCATGTGAGAGGAAACATAAAAAAGATTTTGTCTCTGCTCCTGTCACATCTTTCACTGCCTCCTTTTTGTATTCAGCTGCAGTCTGACATGACATGAAAAAGCAAAAGAAGTGGTAAGACAGACCTTCTAAACTCCTTGAAGAAGTCTAATCTGGCTTCATTAATGGCAAGCAGGGATGCATAATGTGCAGCCTGCCCACCTGATGTGGATGCAGGTGTACATGGAGATGCATATAACTATATGGAGGGTGCACGTGCCCATATAAACATAGAGACCCAGGAGTTCCTAGGGCTGCCTGAGGAAAGCCTATTATGAAAAGCCCAAATCCGTGTCATGCAGCAGCAGATGTGAGGGAAGGAATCTCAGCTCACTTTTGCTGTGTGAATGGCCCTTTTGCATTAACACATGGAAAGTCTTTTTTAGACGTTGCAGATAAACAGTGATGTTGACTTTGCATGGGGCCCAAATGACTCAGTTTAGGGGATCTTTATATGTCCTGCACTATTTTTTTCTCGCAGTCTGGTTGGGAAGCATCTTACTACTGAATCAAGAATTGGAGCGGAAGAAAACTCTGAATTCTGACCCATTACCCCAAAAAGCTAACCTTGTAATGTCAGTGTCGCTTTCCTTTTGGCTGTGTTCATTCTAAAACAGAACAGTATTGTGCCACATGGAATCACAGAACAGTTTGGGTTGGAAGGGACCTTTAAAAGTCATCTAGTCCAGCCCACAAATTCTAAAAACTGAATTTTCTCCTTTTACGTCCCACATGAAGCTAACGCAAAATGCTAATTACTATTTCACTATTTATAAGTATTTCCTGCAACTTTTCTTGCTAACCTTCTTTTGAAGCAAAGGTTCATTTCCTTATAGGATGTCATTAACACAGCTAAATATGGGAAATACTGCATTATTATAGGCTGTAATCTGAAAAGGTTCATCTAAAAAGACCCAAATATATATTTCAGTGTTGGCTTTGCTCGTTGAACAACTCCTTTGAAAATAATTCCTAAATTAATAATTTAAAAAATATTCTTTATTCTTGCATCAAAAAGAAACTGTTTCCATATATAGATTTTATGAACACCTACTTAGGCACCTCAGCAGGAACTTTGACATTCTCCAGTGCACGAGCTGCTAGCTGCGTTACCCATTGGCTTCAATGGGGTTTATGCTCAGAAGCCTTGGGAATCAGGGTTTTTCCTCCTATACGTGGATTTAGACACCTAATTTTAGGAATTAATATTCAGCGAGATGGATATGAGTATCTTCCCCTGGACACCCGTGCGTGGGGTGCGCAGCGCGGCCGGGCCGGACACACACTGCGCGCCCTGCCCCAGCCGCTTCCCCGCCGCCCCCGCACAACGCCCGGAGCTGAGCACGCACCGGGCCGGGGTGCGGGATGCTCTGACCGTACCCTGTGCCCAACTTTAGGGAGTGGTCAGGGCCCGCCGCGGGCGGATCCCCGCTCTGCCGCCCACGCCGCTACCTGCGGGCGGAGGCCCGCGCCGCGCAGCCTTTAAACGGCGGCAACAGCGAACCGCGCCGCCGCGGCGTTCACCGAGCGGAGCCCGCCGGCCCGGCCGGGTGTTTCTCTCCCTTGCCTTGTCAGCTAACCCCCTCTAGCGCTGAACCGGCAGCATTTGACCTGCGGGCTGCCGCCAGCGCCGAGGCGAGGGGGGCGCTTCTCCTCGCGCGCCTCACGCACGTCCCGCACCGCACCGCATCCCCGCGCTGCCCTCGGCAGGGCGGCTGAGGAGGAGCCGCCGCTCCAGCGGCTCTCCCGCCCTCTCCCTCGTGCCGGGCCACCCGCTGTCTGGCGGGGCGTGTGCCGGAGCGCCCCGGCGCGGAGCCGCCCTGGCCTCCCGGCGGACCCGGCACCCGCCGGGCTGGGCGCTGCGGGGCGGCCGCGCCGGAGGGGGCGATCGCTGGGCGGGCGGCAGGGGAGCGGCGGCACCGAAAAACTGCAGCCGGCTGCGCGGCACGCAAAGCAGGAGGGAGCGGCGAACACCGCACCAGAGCCGCCCGGTTTCTGATTGCTCCGCGGCAGAGGGGGAGAGGCAGAGACTGAGAGGGGCGAGCGGCGGAGCCGGGCGCAGCGGCGGCGGCGGGCGCGGGGAGATGCTGCCCCGCAAGTTTCCGTGATGCCTTCAGCAGCGTGAGGAGGAGCCCGACCCTTCTCCTCCTGCCGCCTCAGGAGCTCGGTGGCGGGGGCGAGACCTTCCACCTCGGGGAACCGAAGCCCCTCGGCGCTGCCCGCGGCCGGGGATGCGGGGGTCCGTGCGGCGCGGCCGGGGGAGGAGGCTGCTCCCGCGGAGGAGGCTGCTGGAGCTGCGGGGGGCGCTTCTGCGGGGCTGAAGGTGCCACCGGAGGGAGCGGGGCGAGGACCCCCCCACCCCGCTACTGCTGCCTCGAAGTTACCGAAGCTCTCCCGGCGCCGCCGCCCATCGCGGCAGGGCGGCAGCAGGCGCTGCCAGCGCACCTGCCCGGGTCCCCGCCGTGCCCCAGGACCCCTCTGGTGGATGCGCCCGCCCCGGCCCGGGCAGCCCCCGGCGGCAGTGCGGGCAGCGCAGCCCGCCGGGCCGCCCCGGACCCCGCTGGCCTGAAGGAGGACGCGGAGGCTCGGCGGGCCGAGGACGCGGAGCGCCCGGCGGGTACCAGCCATGGGGTGTTGTGAGGTGAGGGCACTGCTGTGGAGAGTCGGCCTCTTCCTCCCCCTGCTGACAGCGCGCCCCGCCGCCGCCGGTCACGTCGCCAGCAACCACGGTAAGGGCGGCCGCGGGGCCGGGCGGTGCGGGGCGGGCTCCCGACAACTTTCTGGCGGCCGCGGGGTGCGAGGAGGCTCCGGGGAGGGGTCCGGCCGGGGGAAGCGGGGTGCTGGGGCGCCCAGAGGCAGGGCGCGGTGCTCCCGCCGGCTCCTCGCGGTGGCTTGGGACACCCTGAGTGCGGGGGGGACTGCGGAGCCCGGCGGCCACCCCCTCCTGCCCGCCCGCACCCGCCGCCCCGCACGAGTTGGGTGTTTGGCCATGGGGAAGCGGAGGGGGGGCTCGGTGCCGGGGGCAGGGAATGTCACCGGGGTGCCCGGGGGCTCTGCAGAGCCGGCCGGTGCCGCCGGGGTCTGTGAGCGAGGTGCCGGACAGCAGGTGACTGGAAGTTACCTCCCGGTGAGATGGAGCGGCCGCATCTTTTCACTGGAAACGTGGGTTTAAGGTTTAGTTTCCTCCTGCCGAACTCAAACCGTCTTCAGAATGGGTTTGAGAGGACTCGCTGCGCCTTAAGTGGCATTGCTGCTCGTCAGGGAACTGTTCGGAGGTGCCTGACTGTCCTTTACACCTCATTTTTTCCGGGCTAAGGTCTGATTGTCTGAAAAAAATCCCATTTAGAGCCTGTGTCACAGGTGCGTGCTCGTCAGGTCTTGCCGAAGAGGGCAGTTTAATTCCTTAGGATGTAATGTGTGCGCTCAAGAAAAATGCCTCTAGATTAAGAAGGGAGTCATCCTGTTTAGAAAAATGAAAATAAAAATACGCAGCACATCCAGAGGATGTCAGATTTTGTTAGGAAGAACTGAACAAACCCCCGCACAGCTGATTGTGAAACATCTTATCAAACATCTGGATAGAGCGGAGCATTTCCTTAACTGTTTGTTCAGTGTGCATCTCTCAAGTTGTGGAGGATGTAGGATGCATCCATTCCTAAATTAGGAGAGTCTTCTCTACCTTTAATATTGTATCTGCACGGTTTAGTTTGTGTGTTGTGGGATTTAAATGTGACATGAGTGAAAATATGGGAACTGAAAGGTAGCTCTGAATGTTGCTTCTGACAGAAATTATTTTACCTGCTGTTATTGAAAGGAGTACTGAAAATGGCCATGGTGGAAAGTAATGGTCAGAGAAAACAAACTGCTTTTAGTCGTGGAGTACTATCAAATATATAGTTCATATATTTTCACACTTCTGTTTTACATTTTCAGTGTTTGTTGTATGTGTATGGGTAACAGTAAGAAGAGAGAATAAACTATCTAGACAATGGGAAAGTATGATGATACAGCCACAAATACCCTGAGCAATCATAGTCAGTTATGGCAGGGGCATTCCAAGTTTGCTACCATTCCTTTACCTCTTCTGCACTTCTAAACGTGATGAGTAATTTCAGTTTGTATAACATACAGACATATCAATGCTGTATAAGGTTTTGCCCTTATTCATGTCTTAGAAGACATCAGATTTTCACAGCAGCACAACAGAGTTTTCCTTTTATGTCACTCTCATTAGTGGATGCTAATGCCTGCTACATTACCGTGAGGCATAACGGGACACGTGAATGCGGTTTAAAAAAATCTATTTGCGTGTGTTATAGAGCAACCAAGACACACTATGTGCATCAAAGGTAAAGAATTTTTATTAAGTAATGCAAGTTAGATTAGGTTTCTGAACTAGTATTTGATATTTGTGGGATTAAATTAGTAATACTTAAATAGTGTTTTAAAAAGCAGGTGAAAAACGGGGAAAATAGTTACCTAAACAGTTTAGCCCAGAGAAAAGTCTGTCAAGGGTGAAATGGGTTTTTTTTGGCGTTGACATAACTTTTCCCAACAAGTTCAGGTATTGACGTATTGGCTGAACAGAGGTCTGATGAATTACTTATCTTCTGCATAACTTCACTTTCTGCACCTTGTTTCAAAACTTCCAATGAAGTGAACAACCTCTTATCTTTGGTACTGTCATTGTACCATAGAATTCAAATAATAAGTGTAACTTAACAAAACACATGTCAACTGAAAATTTACTGAATTAATACAGGTGCTTTAAACTGCACACCCCACCCAATTAATAAAATGCTAGTGAAAGAGTCTACTTTTAATGATGACTTTCTCTAAATCCAGGAATTGGATGAAGAAAAATGAGTACAATAAAGAAGTTGCCCATTGTGTAAACACTGAAATATGTAAGTTTCAAATGCCTGATACTAACACTGGGAATCTCAACTGTGAAGAATTTTTTGAAATCTTGTGCAGTTAGCTGAGGGGGCAAAAAAAGAAAATCTCTTAAATTTTCATAACATAGTATTTTGAGAATGTACATCTTGCAACCATGTTTGCAATAACTGCTGTTGGATTTTCACTAATAACTGTAGTACATATAACTTAGCTTGGCTTTACTATCTGATATATTTGGTCTTTTGTATTTACAAACATACTAGCAATACTAAGTTGCAAAGGAATGTTTTGTTTGGGTTTCTTGATTGTTTGGGGGAAAGAGGGAATAAGTTTGTCATCTGACTTGGTAAACAGACAGCCCTTCCACTTCATTCTTCATGGTTTATTTCCTGTTGATAGAGGGATTCTCGGAGAATTTGCATACTTCAGTATTATAAATTATTATTATTATTGCTATGTTGGGATTAATATTTTTGTTTTCCTCAGAAAGAAAGATACATTTTTTTTATATAGATCCAAGACTCTTAGGTTGTCGTTTGTTAACCAGTAAATCAATTTGTGGTGTCTTATAGTATCTGTAGCAAGGCAAACACAAACAATCCTATTGACAGGAAAGTGAACTTATTCATCTTAATGGAGTGGTAAGTTCAAAACCAAATTATGACCATGCCAAGGACTACTTTTTACTGGTAAGAGTACCCCTATAGGTAGGCAAGGCCGTGGAGCTGCATAGGAAGAATGTACCACTGCAGTGTGAAACAGAACTGCTTGAAACATAAAATGGTGCAGGGTGAACACTTACATGTTCATCTAAATTTTCAATAGTTGTTCATGACATCCAGTTATGAACAAGTTGCATTATTATGCAAGGTTTCAGACTGTGTTGTAGGTTTGTTCTTTGGTTGCTAGAACACAATGAATTGGGCAATTACTCTCAAACCTAAAAATACAATAATAGCATCTGAGCTGTGAACTTCTTTGTGTATAACATGGATGAGCTTTTAAGATAAAGATCACATCAAGTAACCATTTGGCAGTATCCTGTGCTAAGCATGCATGCATGTATATTTCCACACATATATAAACCAGGAAGAGTTTTTGTACCCTGGCTTCTTTCAAGCTGTATCTGCCATTATGTGTCACCAGACAATTAATTTCTGAAGTAAACTAAAGAACTTGTGGAGTTTATAATGTGTCATGTCTATCAGTGAACTGTAAAAGGAAGTTGTTGCTTCTTCAGTTCTGAGGTATTGATACATCTTGTCAGGTTGTGCAAGGCTGGTCTTTTTATGCTTCCTTCTAAAAGGCACCTGCATTCATTCTCTTCCTCTTACTACAAAAAAAAAAAAAAAAAAAAGAGGTAAGAAATAATGTAAAATGTCGGTTCCAAAATTCATATACCCTTTATTTTCACAATGATTACACTTGATGTAAATTGGCTAGATCAAAGTAGGCAATAAACCTTTTCAATTCTGGTATTAAAATCTCGGGCAGATTACTAAGAACCTTGAGTAATTCATCAGTTCAAATAAATTGGCTCATTTTTATTCACATATTTATTTTTACACAAATGCAATCCATCATGGGTAAGTACTCTTTCTGAAGAGAGCACTCAAAATTTTCCTGTAGCAATAAGGAGATCAAGGACTAAGTGTCTGAAGAGACTGAACTCTCTCAGTGAGACTGATGTTTTAGTGCTAGGTGGTATCTCTTACTTTGAGGGCTTAAGTTCCTATGAAGAAGGCTGTACTGCTGCCTGTATTGCACTTGTCCTGGTGGATTCTGCTGTCAAGGTGTCCAGCTAGTATTTTTGTGAGCATTTTACATCATTACAGAAAACCACTGCAGTAAAAGTGTGTAATTCCCTTTTATGTGTGTAGATGAAGTCATGAGCAAAATCATATTTTAATTGCAAGCTATTAAGAATTTTAAAAAATATTTTTACCTATGTATTCCACATTCATGGAGACTTGAGTGCTAATGAAGACTTTGGGACCTCTGCAGTTGTAGATATGCATGAAAAGACTTGTTCTCCAAAAGCCTTGATTTGTATGCCATAAGCATGAGATGAACAGGTTCGCAATTACTGCTTCATGAGATATTCCTGGTGGTGGTTTTGGCAGTACTGAGTGCTCTTTGGATATTTTGTTAATTTGTTTTTGACAAATGAGAATGACTGGTGTGGAAATATTAAAAATTTAAAAGTGTATTGCTTAAGCAGATACAGTTTAAAACCAAGTCAGTACAGTAGTTCTCATGTAATTTGAGATGTGAAAACACCACAGGGGAACAAAAATGTTTCTAAAAGTGTAAAACTTGGCCTTGTGGAGAAAGGAGGCAAGTCAAAATTTCATGTTGTAAGGAAGTATGGAAAAACAAACTGAAGAGTTGACAGTCAGTGAGGAGTGGTTTTTCCATCTCATGATTTATTCAGAGATCAGTGTTTTCAGTTTCAGCCAGCATCTTGCCTGCATCAGGAAACAAGCCGGTGTAGTTCCTAGAAACCAGACTGACGCTGGCACAGAGGGAACGACACATTTTATTGTTCTTATATCCCAATATAGCGTAGCTGTGTTAGGTTATATCCTTATTCCAGCTGTGTGTGTGTAAGTTGGAATGTTTCCATTAGGATCACTGGGTTTCTCTAAACTTGACATTGACAGAAAGAAGAGGCTGGCCTTTTGTTTGTAATACCTGTTAACATGCTGAACACTGTGACAGAGAGAGAGAATGGTAAATAATATGGAAATAGATGGGTAGGAAAGAAATTATTTGTCCAAAATCTATCCTGACCTCAGAACTATGTTATCATGCTGGAGAGGTCAACAAAAAACTGTCTGCTTAGAGCAGTACATCTTCAGAAGCTGGTTTAGAATTTGTAAATGCTATGCCTATCTTTATGATAAGGTGTTGCACCTGAGAATTACTGTTGAAAAGAAAATTTCTCTTATATAGTAAAAACATGAAATTGGTAACAGGATTTCTTTCTGTTCTGTACAAAGCAACTTACTCAACTTTATGAGAAAATGATTCCCCAGACCTTTATCTTAGATTACTTTCTAACTGTTGAGTGCCGCTTCCTTATCATTTTTGGTTTGGTGAACTTGTGTAAAATTCAAGATTTTTCTAGTGATGTTTATTTTTTCTTGGAATAGGCTTGTGTGACCTGTTAAAAATCTAAAGATCTATATATTTTAAAAATTATTTGTAGGGCTTTTAAAGTGAATTTGTAAACACTTCTTTCTATTTCTGTACTAATTCTGCAAAGTAGTCATCACTGTGTCTTCTGTTGTAATGATGCCGGAATATTTCCAGACCATATATAAGCCTGTAAAATTTAACCATGGCATTATCTTCAGCTGGTTCATTTCTCTCATAATCCCCTTAATTAGTCTCCCAGTCTACCACATATTCCAGCGATCCTTATACTGGTTCCAATTGATGTGTATTTAAAGAAAGTAGGGGTATTTTGATCTTTAAACTAAGACTAGATTAAAAAAATACTGTAGTTTTCTTGACATTTCTTTCAGTGGTATATTAGAGTAATTTTTTAAAAATTCAAACCCATTTATTTTATGAGAAAACTGTATCTATATTGAAAAGAAAACTTCCTTTCTGTAGAATAATCTGACGGTTTAAAATCTATTTTGTCTCTGGAAAAAGGAGAGGTTGTTTTATGTGTTTTAAGTTGCCTGCATTCCAGACAGTCTTTGAAGGTGTCTACCGTTTGCTGACAGGTTCTCCAAGAAGAGTAATACCAGCTTAATGAGGGCTAGATGTACAGCAGCTCCTCATAGAGCAGTGCAGCTCTGTTGGATAGCATAGGCAGCACTTATGTGAGAAGTACAAACATAAGCATAGCAATCCAGAGTGAATATTTTAATATACAGATGTGTTAATTGCATTTGGAATACAGCATTCCTTCATGCCAGCAGCTTTTTAAAATTACACAGGTTTTAGCTTAGAATAAAATCAGTGCTGTGTCACTTCTATGCAAAAAGAAAGGTGGGCAGTAGGCACCATCTGTCACATACCACTGTGAAGGTACACACACACAACATGAGGACACAGTAAAAGATGTATTTACTGGGAGCTCTACCATCTCAATCCATTTAATGGCTTCTGCACCTAGAACAAAAGGGGAAAAGTCACATCTAGCAAACAGTATCATTGATGCATGTAATGAGTGATTTGTCTTGGCTGGGGACCCTTGGTTAGAGTGCACTTGCTGCTGTAATTTGTATTCTCTGGCTACTGATTGCTTCTTAGCTTCAAATACAGGAAAAAAAGAATGAATTAGAAAGCATTGCATAAAATAATGCACTTGCATTTTAATCTTGGTAAAAGTGATTATCTCTCTGAAATTTCCCAGGCCAGTTTTCCCAGTGGGTTCCAGCTGCTGGTCTAAAATCAAATTCAATAGGAAAAATCCTACTAAAATTTAAAATTAAAATGTTCAAATATATTTTGGACATATTAAAAAAATTATGAAAGGAGACCTAGCCATTTTTTCTGTGGTGCTTCCATTCTTTGTGGCTAGAAATTGATTGCGTGAAAAGCATTTGGGTGAGGGATTCATATTTCAAAATGTGGTTTGAATTCAGCACTTTCTGCTAAACATAGTGGGACCATATAAAATTGCATAGTCCTTCCTACTCTGTTGTGTTTGGCTGCTGAAGATCTTTGAAGGGAAAAGTAAGAAAAATGTAGACCTTTTGTCTCTGTTAGATGGCTTTTGTTTGTATTGCTGGAGTTGGTGAATGCTTACATGCCAGAACGATACAGCAGGAACACCTGCTCAGAGAGTTGTGTTAGATTTCATCATTCAGTTTAGTGGAATTTATTTATTAGAGGAACATGTAATTTAGGTAAAAATGAATACAGTTAGTATTTAGGAAAGAAGAAACATGAGGAGAGGTGTGGCACACGTGAGCTTCTTGGCCAAAGTTGCACTCAGACTGCTATCAGTTGCAATGGAAACCCAAACTGTTGCTGCTGAGACAACAGTAGGAGTGTTTACCTGGTGATTTTGGTATATGATAAAAAACATCATTAAATTACAGATTTCCAAACCAAGAATTTCAGAAATAATTAGCTTAATTTGCTTCTTTAATAAATACAGAGAAACATCTTATGCTGAGGGTAAGAATTTTCTTCTTAAAGATGGTGTGTATTTGAAGTGGTTAAGATGTGTTGTATTCAAAGGAAGAGGAATGATTGTGTACATTGCACAAGGAAAAATGGTCTGCTAGAGAGGTGTTGTATAAAACCTGCTTCTGAAGAAATCTGGGGTTATAAAAGTCAACTAGGAAATCAGATGGTATTCCATGTCATGTTAAAGGTTCCTCTTGATGCAGATGAATATAATGATACCGTACACTCTATTTTTCTATAGGCAATCTAAATGGCTGTATTGGATTTGTGTGGCAAGGTTTTGGTAGTGGGGGACTGCAGGAGTGGCTTCTGTGAGAAGCTGCTAGAAGCTTCCCCCGTGTCCTATAGAGCCAGTGCCAGCTGCAGCAGGAGAGAGGATTGAGAATATGTGAGAGGAACAACTTTGCGGACACCAGGGTCAGTGAAGAAGGATCAGGCACCAGAGGAGAGATTCCCCTGCAGCCCATGGTGAAGACCATGGTGAGGCAGGCTGTCCCCCTGCAGCTCGTGGAGGTCCATGGTGGAGCAGATATCCACCTGCAGCCCATGGAGGACCCCACACCAGAGCAGGTAGATGTGCCTGATGGGGGCTGTGACCCCATGGGAGTCCTGCACTGGAGCAGGCTCCTGGCAGGACCTGTGGACCCATGGAGAGAGGAGCCCATGCTGGAGCAGGCTCTCTGGCAGGACTTGTGACCCTGTGGGGGACTTGGCTGGAGCAGGATCAGACTGTCACAAGGGCATCTCATCTGGTGTAGAGAAATTAATACTAGTGGTTGGAAGGAGTCTGAACATTTCTTGTTCCTGTAGTTTAATACATAGCTCTGTGCAAACGTTAGGCTTATTTTTGCAGTGTTGAATCTCTTCAAAACTATTATTTCTCACAATATTCTTTTGAATATGCTTTCTGTGTCTTTATAGCTACTGAATTGAGGTGAAGAGTTTAAAGCCAACGCTTTTAGCTCAGGTGACCAGTTTGTGACACCCACTGCATATTCTAAGGAATTAGTTTTTCATGTGCTCAGAGGTAGGTGGCAGAGGTAGATAGAACACCTTGGTTTTCAATGTAGTCTTCAGATAAACTTATTGTTATTTTTTTCCTTTCTGTACATAACTAACTTGTTCTCTGCTAGGAACAAGTTGTTCCTATTTTAAAAATCCATGATACATCAAAACTCAGTTTGTCAAAATGTTGACTGCAGATGAAGTGGATTTGTACCACGCAAATTAAAGATCTGAAACTTTCTTGCCATTTCATGCACTTGGTCTCTTAGCAGCCTTCCTGAAGTCAAAGCCTCAATCCTGCAGCAGAAGCCTTGGCCAGCTGGCTCGCAGTGCTGTTCGACTCCCACAGTCTTGGGAATCAGCTGTCTTTGCTGTAGACTGTGATCCATAGTGACTACTTCAGTTCTGGCTTTTCCCAGCTTTTAAGTGTGGGACTTGCTTATTCCATTAGTGTAAAAATGTAGTTAATATGAAATTTCCTACTCTAATTTTTACATTTTAAAAAGTTTGCTTTTCCTCTCCCTCTTCACATATCATTCACATAGGATGATAGTTTATTTAGAGTGACAGTGTAATCCTCTACTAAATTATGTTAATTACTTAAGACAAGAGAGATGCCATCTTCCATGTGAAGTGCTGGCGCCTGAACCCTGAGCCCTGAATTAAGGTTGACACATGGGTGGTTCCCACAGTCCTTCAAAAGGAGGGGATGAGTTTGCCTTTTGGCTTTCCTCCAAGGTGTGGCTGACCTTGCAGGGAAAGCCCTTGGGTAAACAAGCCCCAGGTGCCCTGCATTGGGTAAATGAGTGCCAGGTGTCCTGCTTTGGGGATAAAAGCTGGGACCACTTGCAGGAAGGGTGGAGTGTCTGTCTGTGAGGTGGATGCACTTTGCAGAGTTTCCTGTTGGGGAAGGACCTCCTGACTCTCCCTGTAATTGGGCCCTGGTCAGGTTTGGTGCTTGTGAACGTGGGCTCTGTGAGAACAATATGTGGCTACCTCTAGCCTATATTATCCGCTTATTGGCTTGGCTGTCTCCCATCTCTGCCATGGGAGACTTTGTTGCTTTGTTTGTTCCACCAATTGTTGGCCGTGTTGTATCATTCTTGGGGCTGCTGGGGTTGATGTGTAATCTGGTTGACTTGTTTGTACCCCCAGCGATCACCCATGTACTGACCCTTTTGTGTGCAATAGAATCTGGTTACTGGTTTATTCTACTGCTGGCTGCATCCTTTGTGCTAGGCCTAGTAATTGGCAAAACACCATGGCATAAGAGTTAGAGGGTAATGATGGTGTGCACCTTGCCAATAGATTATGTTAAGCAGCAAAGGAATTTTGAAACTTGCAGGTAAAATAGGCTCTTTTTCAGGTTACACACTGGGCTTGTCTTCTCTAGGTTGCATGAAAGCTCTAATGGTCGTGACCTCCCAACCTGTGGCTCTTTTTGTCACTTCAGTTGTCCTTTCCTTTCTTTCCTCTTTTTACCGTTCTTAAGCTTATTCCTGTGCTAGATGGCTTTTGTCCATCAGTGCCCACAGTTTCCTTGGTTTTGTTTCTCATGGTTCCATTCCTCATTTTGCTGCATTTGATTTGGGATGTTTGTCTTCCTTGTTCTTCCACTCTCTCTGAGCTGTGTGTGAGATGAGAGAGTACAGGTGAAAGCTTTCTGTACTTGTTAACTTGGAAGCCAGAAGATACAGCAAAAGGACCATCCTGTGTGGCCTTGCAGTCTTAGTATGGAGTATACTTAATTGCTCTGTGGTAACAGTGTCAGCACAGTCAGACTGATACATAGTCTAAGGATGGAATGCACTAAACAGAAAAGCTTTGGCAGTGACAGAATGTCAAATTGCTCTAGTGGACATGTTCAGCTTAGGTAAATGTGAACTTACAGGAATGGACATCAGTGAATGTCTAGCAAGATGCTTTAAATCAAGGAAATGCTAGTGTTATCTAAGTAAAGATGCAAACCATATTTTGTCTTGTTTCTCTCTTCCATATGTTTGAACAGTTTTTGTTGTAGAAGTCCACTTCAGACACAGGGTTTGACATGGAATATTCTGAGTTTGTAAAAGGCAAAAAAACTGTTGTAAGATGAGAGAGTTAAGTAGCATGAGCCATAAGCATAGTTAGAATGGAGTCACATTTGTAGCTAGTTTCTCATTTTGTTCCTTTCTCATGGCACACCTGTTTGTTGTCACAGTATATCAAAAATTCTGGTATTGCTTAGCCTGTTCACTTTACTAATAAGAGTTTTCCTTACTAATTATTTTAACAAGTAGTTTTGATTTTAAGTGATGTCCTGAAGCCTTAGCATTAGTGGGTTTTCATCATATTAGAGCAAATTAGGAAATTATTTTTAATAGCTGTAGTCTGAGAGATGTATTTTCTACTTCAGAGATGCCTCAAGAAATAAAAGCTGGCTGAAATTGGTGCCACAGATTGTTTTCAAAATGTCAAAAAAGAAAATCAGTCATAGAGTAGGCTTGATTAGATGTTGACATTTGAAACTGCACATAGATAATGTTTAAATTTACTGACAACAGGCAGTCTTCTTCCTGACTTGCGTTTGTACCTCTGTTCTTGGTTCAGGTGGATCATGGTACATACTTTGTAAAGGTTAATGAACAAATTACCATATCCCTCATCTGATTGTTCAGGCTTTAACCTGGAGGGCTGAATGTTTTATAATCTAGTTTGTTTTATTAGAACCTAATTTGGTTGTTTTTATTTTTTTTTGTTATATGAAAATCTGAATTGCTTGAATGTTTAGATGAGTCCAAAATAATTTATGAGCTGTATTCTGTCCTACCTTCCTTCATACATGTGTTTTACTCTGCTGCAATTTAAGCGTCATTTTGCCTGACTTGCATAGAAAAGAAATTCAGAAAATGGATTGATATGAAATACTTTATGAATAAAATAAATTCTTGTTGGTGAACTTCATGTAGGTAGTATTCTTTGAGCAGAGGTAAACATATTTATGCAGCTGTGGGAATAGAAGTACAATTTTCATTGCAGTGGGGTGATATAATTTATGACTAAAACTCCTAAAATAGCACTGGGCTATCCTTTTTTCAGATAGTAAGATGGAACAGTGCACTTTTTACAAGCGAGAGAAAAGCAAACTAGGAAGAAGGAAGAGAAGGTTAAAAATCAAGTTCTTCTGACTCTTACATGAATGTTCTAATTTTAAAAATATTTGGTTTAGTTTTTTTGGGAGAAAATCATTTGTTCAATAACATGTCATCTCTACATGTAAGCATACATATTTGTAGACTCCAAGCAGGTTCTAATGCTTTTTAAAAGTACATTGTTTTAAAAAATAAATTAATTCCTGTGTAGAATAGAGAAGAAATACCATCAGTTTGAGTCCATTGATTCCATTTTTATTGCTCAAAATTGCTACAGTTCATAAAACTCAGTTTTACAGGCTATTAGTAATGTGGGTTATGTCCTTTGGAGACTTATGTTAAAGATTAATGCAGTAGTTCAGAAAGATCTATATTGTAGTTCTGCGAAGAGGGTTGAAGAATTATTGAAGTACTTGTTACTGTATTTCCAAAGGAACTGGTTTGGAGGGGAGAAGTTACCATTGGCCTCAAAGACAAGAAAGGAAAATGACAATGGAAGAGTCAGTTTATCATTCAGCAAATGGCTTAATTTCCTTTGAGATGCAAAAATATTTTACTGTAACATTACTGGCACTGAAAGTTGTTTTGTTTTTTTTTTTTAATTTTTCTTGACAGAAAAATTATTACTTGCATTAGTGGTATATGCTAAGACTGTTTACACTGTATTGGGTGTCTCTGACTGTAACTGGAACACAGGACTGGGAAGGAGCTCTATTACCACAAGCAAATGCCTCTTATGATGCTGTATAAAATAATTATTAGTTTGCATCTTAAATCTAGTTAAGTGGTGTTTCCTTATTACATCCCATTGGAAGGTTGTTCTGAACTTCAGTGCTATAAAATTAGAATACATTTATAAGCTGCATTTATTAGTGGTTTGTGCTTTTTAATTTATTCTTGTGTTGGCATTGTCCCAAAACTTAAGAACATCTTTCCATTCTCAGTTTTTACCCAGCTACACTATTGAAGGAGGAGTCATATCTCTTCTTTTGGGTTTTGGCATGCTGTTTTCACCTCTCATTCAAGAAATACCCCATCACTGTGACAGTTAGTTGCCTTTGCCTGTTCTTCATGCCACTTTAATTCTTTTTTTATTGAACAAAGGTGGTCAGAACCGTGTGCAGTTTTGCTGGTGAGATTTTGCTGGTACTTTGTGCAATAGCAGTGTTTTTATTAGAAGTACCTGACACTTTCTGTGATGGCATTTGTCTCCTTTAGTTCTATGTCCTTGGTTGACTTGTCATCAGCTAATACCTGCACACCTTGTCTTCTGTTTGTCACTAGGCTCCCACTTCATAAAAGAAATTCTCCTTATCTCCCTTTGGATTGTCTTATGGATTTGTATTTAATTTCTTCTCTCTTATCCCAGATATGAAGAATCATTTATTCTCTCCCCATAGACCCCCACATAGTGTTCCCGCCTTCAGTTGTGTTGACTATGCCTTCCAATTTTCCCAGGAAAAAAAAAATCTCATAAGAACAAACCTACTTTGGCCAAGAATACTACTTAAATATTAAATAAGATCAGTGTCATAACTAACCTTTGAAGAACTGCACTATGAATTGCATAGTTAAATACTGTCTGTCTCAAAAGCATGCCTTTTATGCACTTCCTCACCTCTTCTGCTCTCTATTTAAAGCAGCTAAAAGCTTTTACAACTTGTCTCAGTTTCCTAACCCAGATCTCTAACATTTGCACAAAAAAAAGTACATGATGAGCTAGAATGTTCACTATCAATATGGTGTTGCCACACAAATAGTAATTTAATGATATCTAACTATAAAAACACAAATAATACTTGATAGTTTTTCTAGATTCAAAACAGTTTGTATAATACCGCAATAAGGCTGAAAAGGTGCTGCATTCTCAAAGTCAAATTGAATGAAATTATCCTCAAATTCAGCTGTAATTTTACCTTAATGCAGTATAATTCAGATGTCAGCTTTTTCTTCCATAATTTGATTCTGCTTGGCTATGAGGATTACTCAGTACTTACTCTGTTTTATTGCTCTTAGATGAAATAAATTAAGCTGTATAACAGTATAAAAGATAATATTCATTGTTATAAATTTGGCATTTACACGAATGAAACATCTTAAATTCCCCCTTCATCTGTTTTAAATTAAGTATGAGATTTAAATCACTTGTTCTGATTGAGCGCAAGGACTGGAAATGAAGGGACTGTGGACAATCAAAAAAGCACACTGAGATTCCGATCAAGGCATTCATTATTGTTGGTGGGAAACAACGTTAAACAATAATTGATTGCATTCATGTAGAGAGTAGAGAAACCTGCCATGAGACAGTATTATATTTATAGTCTGAGAAAGATTTTGAACAGGTGGGAAAGTGAGACTAACAAGCACAGTATTTTGAAATGCTCAGGTATGGTGGTAGCTATCTCTTGTAAGAAAAGAGGCTATAGAACAATGTGGGCTTATGGAATATTTAATTAATTTCTATTCAATTTTTGATATCTCAAGTTATTGTTACTTTTTTAACTAGGTATGTAATTGTATATTTGATTTCCATCCTAAAATATTGCCTATTAACACTGATTCTGTCTCATTCCTTTTTTAATTCTCATTGTAATCTCACTAATCATTTTTATAGGTAGAGAAAAAATATATATAAGTAAAAAACCCAAGAAAACCAAACTTGGCCTGAAACTGTTCTTTGATTTTAACAGTCTTAAGTTAATGTATGCTAACTCTATTTAGGACACTTTACTCCAGAATAAATGTCATTACTGAAAATTACACCTTGTTTCTTGCAGACAGGCTTCTATCATACAGTCTGAAATTAAAAGGGAAGGCAGCTTCAGTTGTCTTAGTTTTAATATGTCCTGTAAATTGCCATATTTTGAAAGACTGTGATTTATAATTTTAGACAAATCGATTACTGAAGATATATTTTGAATTCTAGATACAATTCTGGTGACAAGTTGTCTTAATAAAAGCAAATATGTGCAAAACCTGTTAGCTGCCTCCCCTTTCCAAGCTGTACATCATTCCTGATGTGCAAAGAATTGCAAACATGTTTCTTCTTAACGGAGTCAGTGTTCATCATCTTCCTGTACAGCCCAACTATCCATTACCGCTTTTCAATGCCTTTCCTGACTGTGTGACAGTCTCCAATCCATGTTTTCCTATAACCCCAGTTCTGTCCTCTCTTGTGATTTTTTTGCTGTTCAACTTGATACATTTTCTTTCTCTTTCTTTCTTCCTTCCTTTCCGTGAAGTTTTCCCATACAAACATTTGTGTTCAAGCTAGTCATTTCTCCCTCAGATTCCTCAATCGATCTTTGGCCCCTCTGAAGCTCTACCACTACCTCCACAAGACTGTGTTTCCTCTTAGCCCCATTAATTCACATTATGCCCTTTCAAAACTCATTTTCTGACTGCCCTAGTCCACCCACTCAATCCATTCTCTGCTCTGTAGGCATCATCAGTATGTTTGTCCTTAACCACCTTCATCAAACTACTTTTCACACAGCATTCCACTTCAATTGGTTTTTTCCTTAACTGTGAAATCCATTCACTGGATCACAGAATGTTAGGGATTGGAAGGGACCTCAAAAGATCATCTAGTCCAATCCCCCTGCCGGAGCAGGAATACCTAGATCAGGTCACATAGGAATGCATCCAGGTGGGTTTTGAATGTCTCCAGAGAAGGAGACTCTTTGGGTAAAAATATCTATCCTTAACTAACTTTGGTCTTAGAGTTTATTGATCTGGCCCCTGACCTTGCCATAAAACAACTGACTTGCTGCCTCTCCTCAGTGCTTCTTCCTTTGTGCTACTTTGCCGTTTGCGTTGTACAGGTAACACTGTACTCAGTTTCTCCAGCTTTACTTTCAAATCCTTTGTAGTCCCAAATAGACTCTGACTAGAGTCAGCTAGAGATGCCACCCTTTAAAATCAGGAAGGGATAATAGGGAAGACAAAGACATTGAATTGTCTTCTCTGTAAGACTTGCATGACACAGTGCAGTAAATCAGGGGGTGGGCAGGAGGGTCAGACTAGCTGATTCTTCTCCTGTTTCTTTCGTTTGTGACTTTTAGGGCAGCTAGTGCCATAGACATGCTGCAGTAAAACAGCCCATTGACTCAAAAGGTTCCTGCTGTACAAGAGAAGGTGTAGGAGGAAGAAGCTGGTTTAGGGCTCTGTCCTTCTCCATACCAGTAATCAAGCATGTAACCATGCTATAGTGTAATTTTTAAAGGAAACTAGAACAGCAAAACATGCAGTTTTGAAAAGCTTCATTATCAGAACTTAAAAACTTGTGTTTCTTGTAGGTCACTCTGCAATCTAGTTTTTTCTATGATTTAATTACATCTGGTAAAATCTTCAATGAAAGGTGAGAACAAAATATTCTTTGGAACTACATATGTTGGGGCTTTAAAGGAAAGGGTCTGTATGAGCAACAGAATTTCCTAAAGGAGGAGCCTAAAGTGCCTTCTTCATATGCTTTTCAAGGTACTTATGTATGACACATTTTCTTAGGAAGTAGTACAGGGACAGTAGTGATTTTTCAGGCTTGGTCTTTGTTGTGTTGGTAAAAAAATATTTTACTCTAGATCATAGATAGACATAGATACGGAGATAGATGTGAACCTCATGAAATTCAGCAAGGTCAAATGCAGCGTCCTTTACCTGGCTTGGGAAAATCCCAAATATCAGTACAGAGTGGGGGATGAAGGGACTGAGAGCAGCCCTACAGAGAAGAACTTGGGGATATTGGTGAATGAAAAATTGGGCATGAGCCAGCAATGTACACTCGCAGCCTAGAAGGCCAACCGTATCCTAAGCTGCATCAGAAGTGTGGCCAGCAGGTTGAGGGAGGTGATTCTCCCACTCTGCTCTTGTGAGACCCCACCTGGAGCACTGTGCCCAGCTCTGGAGTCCCCAGCACAAGACAGACAGGAACGTGTTGGAGCAGGTCCAGAGGAGAGTCATGAAAATGATCAGAGGGATGGAACACCTCTCCTATGAAGAAAGGCTGAGAGAGTTGGGGTTCTTCAGCCTAGAGAAGAGAAGGCTCCAGGGAGACTGTATTGAGGCCTTTCTATATATTAAGTGAGCTTGTAAGAAGGACAGAGAAAGACAGAAGGGCATGTAGTGACAGGACAAGGGACAATGGTTGAAATTGAAGGAGTGTAGATTTAGACTGGATATAAGGAATAAATTCTTTATGATGAGGGTATTGAGACACTGAAAAATGTTGCCCAGAGAAGTTGTGGGTGTCCCATTGTTGGCAGTGTTCAAGGCCATGTTGGATGGGGCTTTAAGCAACCTGATCTAGTGGAAAATGTCCCTGCCCATGCCAGGGGGTTGGTCTACATGATCTGTAGAGGTCCCTTCCAACCCAAACCATTCTGTAGTTTTATAATTCTGTGATATACTGGATAGCCTTCCCAGGCAAATTGAGCATTTTCACTATATTGTAGTCTTCAGATACGAGCAAAAAATGTTTAAATTATTCCCTATTTTTCCTTTAACAGAGTAATTCATCTTCACAGTCATAGTGCTGTTTGTCCCCTTCTCACATTTTCTGGACTCAAACATTTCATACAGAATGGCAAAAGAGTTAAAAAAAAAAAATAAGTTTTGAAGAAAAATGGTATAAAGCAAATTTTAATTCAAACATTACCTTTGTGATAATCATTCAAATATAAAGGTTCCTATATTCTGCAGTAACAATGTGGATGTAGTATTACATAGTCTATATTTGGCAATGCCTTCAAAGTCCACTGTCAGTGCTCCAGCAATCCTCAGTGACATTCCCCTTGCATCACTGAGCTGTGTAACAGGCACTTAAGTCTCAAGTAGCCCTTCGAAGCGATGCTTTGAACTAAGTCACCAAGTGCTACTGGAATTTCCAGCAGTAGTGATGCAGTGCTGTACCTGCCAAATCATTGTGCCCAAGATGTGTTCATTTCAGGTCAGTGGAAGTCTCACAAATGCTTTCCACCTTTGTGTGTGTTACACGACAGCCCCTTGTTAGCAGGAAGATTATTTTCAGTCATATCAGAAGTGACTGTTTTTATTTTATGCTGGTTTTTAGCTGGAAGTTTTTTTGGTTTAATTATTTTACAAAAAGTGTTATGCTGTTAGTTTGAAAATTTCTTTTTTTTTTCTACTGGCATTTAAATAGCTGTAGACTAGGAAGAGATATATTGAAAAATGTGTCCTGCATCATATCCGAATCACCTCTTGCACTTTAGAAAATTTGAAAAAAATTCTACAATGATATGGTAAAACAGTCTTTTTACTTTATCTTCTTGGTGTGAAATAAAAAAAACCCACAGTCTGTTTCCTCCAATTAGATTAGAATATAGTCACGAAAGAAAAAAAAGTGGGTAACTATGTAGTGTTGAATATGAGACCAGTTATTCAACAGGCCAGGCATAACAGTTTACTACATGAATAATGGCATTCTCAGATCTATTTTATGCTCTTCAGTTATCTTTGAAAGTTTAATCTCCATGTATGTGCATTAAAAGTGTATCAGTCAAAGCTCAAAGCCTGTATATAGTAGAGGTGAGTACTCCATGCTGTCCAATCTTTTAAAGCAATTTGATCTTTGGTTAGATAGTCATAACTTATTTCCTGTCAACTAAATGACAGGATGTTCTATATTTATTTGTTGATAATGTTAAAAGTATTGAAAAGCGGATTATTTTGTAAAAACAATTGAGCCTTCATGCTGATGTTCTCCTGTAGGTAAAAAGACCAAGACTTTCAAAGCTGCTGATTATTAGCATGTACTTTAGCTTGACAGCCCGACCTAGCACCTATAAAATGTTCATGCTTTGAAAGCATGGTGCTTGACACCATAAATTATAAATGAAAAGCTAGTGGAAAAAGTGACAGACTGACTCAGTGAAAGAGAGAATTACAAAGCTGAAAAACATTAAACTGACTATCTGTGTAGATATTTAACCAAAGGAGGTAAGAAACATTTTATCATCATTAATATAAACCTCTAGATATCTCTGGGAATATTTGCCATGAGTGGAGCAACTCTTCTTTCTTTACTGTGGTATATTTTTGAGACTCTGCACTAAAAAAAGAAAACATATAGCCAAATGTTAACCCCATGTTTTCCGAGTTGCCTTTGTATTCCTTCTTGGAAGGTTTTTCTTCGTATGATTTCTGCTGAACTCTTTTTCTGTACATCATGGTCACTTTCAGACTACAGCAGTGAGGCCAACTATATTAAATATTTCACTTCTAAAGTAGGTAACTTATCAAGCAAATGAGATGCCAGTTCAGGAATCAAAGGAGAGAAACTCATCACTTTGCTTGAGAGCATTGATACCTTTGAAAGTCATGACAGCTTCGGCTTTGCTATGCCCACAGCTTGTAGCTCTACTGATGACTTGCCTTAGCTGCTAACAGCTAAAATCATTGCTAACCACATCATCTTTAACAATTAGAAAAAAGAGCAAATGTAGGCTTGAGAGCAATCCCCTACCCTTTATATGTCACTTGCTTTCTTAGGTCATTAGGAAGATCAGGGAGCATGCCCTTTTATTTGAGTATGAAATACTAACTTCATCCTGCTTATATGGCATTGGCATGCATCTGTAATGGATAATAGTAATAATGTCCTGTCACTTCTGGAGGCTCATTTATATGACTTGTGGATAAATTCCGGGTGGTAGTTCAGACTGCAACAATGCAACAGATGGGGATTAAACAGCTGTGTTTTTCCACCCTGTGTACCACTTCATACAGATGTTGTTAGCATTATTTTAGCTTGGGAAAGGAGGGTAGTCGAGATCTGTCATTTATGGGCCCTATGAACTTTGTGCTTTCTGTATTGTAGCTTTTCTGCCTGCAAAATAGAAATGACCCCGTTTCATTTTATGATGTAGAAATATGGACTGAGTGTAGGTAAACTTATCTGCCTAGAGTTAAGAAGTTATGCTGAACTACAGAAGTAGTAGAAGACAGAAAGAATAATAAAGAATCTCTGACTTCAGTGGCTAGGTCTGTGCCACCGCAGAAATGCTTGCCTCCATGTTCCATGCCTGGAACTTCCCCAACTGTAGTTCCCATGTCTGATTTGCCTGTATGTCTGACTTTGACTCCTGATTCTTGCTCTCAGCCTGTTAGAGGCAGCATGCTCTGCAGCTCTGATTGCATCTGTGAGAACACACACCCTCAAGGGCCCTGCCAAAAAGCCTGAAATAGTCCCTTGCCTCAGTTCTTGAGTTAGAGATTTTCAAACAGCTCTTCATGGGGAAGTGCTGCCAGTAAAGCACAAACTCTTTAGTTGCTTCAGCCTTTGTACCTCTCCTAACATCTGTCTGTTCTGTTCCTCAGAGTCACTAAACAGCTAATTTTTCATTATGGTTATTAAGTAACTACTTGAGTAAGCAGTGGCCATCTGTCTTCCCAGTCCCCATTTGTCACTTTATCAGTTCTTCTCTTCAAAACTTATTTCTTTAAAGGGACTGTTGTGGAAAAGTCTATTGATTCTGGTTCTCACTCCATTTGAAAAGAGACAGATGACCAGGTTGAAAGGTGCCTCTGTATCAACCTCCCCAGTTATGCATGGGGCAAAGGCAACAAACCTTTGCAATACCATTTCATACTTTACTAATAGAGAGGCTAGGTCTTTGAATCAGTTCAGTGCAAGAAACAACATGTGCCTAGGGTGGGTTTGATTATTCCTGTGCACTCCTGGGGGAACTTTCTACCTTTTGAAGAGGAAATCCCAAGAAATGCAGAGGATAGGAGCAATAGCTATGGAATTAACTTTGTAGTTAGTCTGACTGACAGTGATGTATAGGTGTTATTATACTTTTCCTAAATCTTTGGCCTGTTTTCTTTCACTTATGAGGGTTTTCAGATAAATTTTATGTTCATTTTATCATCACTCAAAAAAATAATAGTATAGTAAAAGACATAAAAGCAAATGCTTATAAGGCTACAGAATTGAAAAGGTTAACAGCAAAGTAGAGAATATTAAATCTAGCATCACTCCACAAACCAAGTCCCAGTCTAATAGGATTGACTTCAACACACAAGTCATTTGTACTTTACCAGTGCAAGGAAAGATAAATCCATTTGTCTGAATTTGACTTGTTTCTAATTTCCCTAATGAAGATATACTCAGGTTAATAAACAGAGCTGACAAAACTGTCAGGTATTCATGTTCGTTTAGAAAAATCTGCCCAATAATCTACTGTTGACATGAACATGATGGTGAATTGAATATCAATTAGCTTTTTCAAGTCAGAATGAAAATTATTACATAGGGCAGCTGGGCTCCTATCATAGTTTTATGACTCCTATTTTTGTCAAGGTTAGCTCTTGACCTCCTTGTATCTCACACGTGAAACCAAAAGCTTAGGAAAATAGTACAGCTATGTGACATAAACTAGCTCTGGACTTGTTTTTTGGGCCTGTGAACAGCATTAATTTGTTTCACTTTATTTTAACAGAAATCCCTGCTGGAAAGGAATATCTTAGAGATGAAAGCTGAGTCACTGTTCTTAACAGTGATTAAGAACACACTGTTTCCCTGGTACCTAAAACCGCTTTTTTACAGTATTCAACTAAATCACTTTGAAATCACTTTGACACTGCTCTTGGGGAAAAAATCTGCATTATAGGCTAGGAGAGGTAGGACATTACCTATTCATTCTCCATTTCACAGTTACCTAAGGAAAACTTGGGGGGGTTCATCTGTTTCTGAGGTAAACCCATTTCTTTTATATGTGAATATGCTTTCTTTTTAGCTCAGTAATTTTATTTTTTCTTACGCTTGTGAATAAGACTCATGTTGGAGAAGCAAGCATTTATGTTAGGCCTCAAAATACATAATGTTTACAGTTGTCTTGGGGCAAAACAACTTGCAGAGTGGCAGAATACATAGTTAAGATCTAACTGTGTACAATTTGGGATTGTAACTATTATTCCAGAAAGATTTCAATGCCAAAATTGTCATGTATAGAAGAAACATGTAGATGAAAGTACTGAGAAACATGGTGTAGTGGTGAATTGGCAGTGTTAGGTTAATGATTGGACTTGATGATCTTAAGGGTCTCTTCCAACCAAGGGTGTTCTATGATTCTGTGTATTTATGCACTGACAGATACATTTTCTACGTGCTCGGTTCGTTTGGTGCCACTGAATGTATTGGGATGATTCCCAAGGCTCCGGTTTATATTCATGAAATGAAACATGGAACCTGCCGTTTTCCAGAATAGCAGACTTTTATGACCATCCATCAAAATTTACAGTGATAATTTCAACAGTCATTTCTAGATAAATAAAATTTAGACATGAATTAGACCATTTACAAAGTCTTAGAAAGTGCTAGTAGAAGACAAATACCTTAATCCTTTGATGCTGTAGAAGTCCTAAAATTAATTAAGCCTATTTGTAGAATTTTGAGTGTCAAGTATTGCTGGGATTAATTCAGATTTATCTTTTTTTATGGAGACTTTGGAGGTGCTGAAACTCACATTAGTTTATTTGTTTAGAATCTGAGTATTTTTTTTCTTCCTACATGCCGTGTTACATGGAAACAATTGTAAAACTTCATTTTGTTCATGCAAATGTAAGTTGAGTCGATGTTCATATAACTCCCCTTTCCGCAGATATATTCATATATGATGTTCATGACTTGTTCTTCTAAAGTAATGTAATGATAAAATCGGGGATCAATTACATAGCATGAATAACAAATATAAAAATCTGAATGGTTTGTGAAATAAGGGGCTTATTTCTTCCCTCTACCTTCATAAACTCTGAATGCTGAAAAGTATATGGAGTTGAAAAAATAAATATTTGGCAAATGAGATGCGAACAGGAAGGAACACATAAGCTTGCAATAGTGATATGTAATGAGTGTAATAATCAGCTTTAGTCTTCAATATGTCTTATCCACTTAATTGTTCAAATGAAATACCCTATCATTCTGAGGTTACATTAGTTACTACTTCCATTTCACTAGCTTCAGGGGTTTGACAATATATGGAATAATGGTACTGAGGATACAGCTGGAATCAATTGCTTCTGCTTCCATCAGTTCTCTCAGTAGGTACAAGAATTACCCTTTCATTTTAAAAAAATTGTATGCATTAAATCTCTCAGTGTGTTATATTATGATTTTAGGTAGCAAGAACAAAGAAGAGCATTTGGTTTACTTATCTTGCTTATTTACATGGTACAGTCGCATAAAAGTATACATTCCATAATCCAAATTTAATGAAGTCTTCCAGGAAAAAAAAAGCACAAGAAGAGAATAAATCAGAGCTTCATCTCACTTTTTCTATTTAACACTTATTCCAGTGAGGTTACTCTGATGTAACTGAGAGGTCTGCAATGGTTGGCAATGCTAATAATAATGCAACATGAGAGTACAGGGATTCATGTTGATTTTTCAAGTGATAGTGGAAGAAAGGCAATATAAAAAAGGATAATGCAAAACTGAAGCTTTTGGTATGAAAATGTTGGCTTACATTCCGGTGAGAGATGGAGCAGTAAGATTACAGCAGCCTTCCCCTCTCAGGAGAACATGCATGTTTGCATGTGAGGTATGGAAAGGATAATTATATTGGCTCTGAAGTAGCAGGAGCACTATGAAAGTGTAGGAAAGCATAAAATGATATAGCAAAGAGCATAAATTTTAATTTCATTTAAAAAATGGTCTTGTTAAGAAATAGGTAATAAGGTTCTCTAGGAAAAAAGGTTGAATAAAAAAGGTGGATAGTGGCATTTTATGTAAAAGAACCACTGTTTGTTTTAATCTTGTTAGTTCAGAGCCATAGGATTTGAAATTATGTCTATCCAGGTAGTAGTAGGGAACAGTACGTCTGAAATGCATAACTGAATTAAATTAGAAAGTAGGGTAAGTTATTTTTTAAGCATCTGTATGTAATGTATGGAAAGAAAAATGGTGCTGTGGGGGAATTGGTTTTTGAAGATGCTCACTGGAGACCTTGTGTAACTGGGAGTAAAAAACCACCAAGTTAGACAATTCAACCTTAAAAATACTGCACCCAGTCTAATAATGTTCCAGACTTCTTAAGACTGAGAAGGTGCATTTACCGTGAATGAGATGTTGGATTTTGTATATGAAAAATTATTCTGACCAGTTCTCATTTGTTAGAGGAGAATTCTAATTGTGTGTTTATGTGCGTTTGCAAATGTGAAAATGGAAAAGGTGAAAGTGGAAATTCCTTTTTAAAAGTCTTGATTGGGAAGTCATTGAAAATAGAAACTGTGTTAGGTAAAAACCCAAGTCTCGCAACACTCAGTACAATGGGAATTTCTCTGTTGTATTATGAATAAAAGTGTTTGTGTGAATGGTATTGAACTATTTTTAGAAAGCTATAGAAAACAAGGTGTTCAGGTCTGAGAAAATTAGAAATTAGTAATTTATTCACATAATATGAAGAATGTGAAGTACTCCCCATCTGGCATAAACAGTTCTCTTCCAAGAGTCCTGAAAGAATTGGCTGAGGAGATCTCTGGGCTACTGATGGTAAATTTAATGAGTTTGGGGACTCAGGGAATTCAAGAATGCTGGAAGAGCGTAGGTGTTAGAGTACTGGTTTGAAAAGGAACGGGAAGCACCATTAACCAACTAACTAGATTTTTATAAAAATCACAGCATTGGAGAGGATTCTAGAAGTCATTTAGCTCCCCCTCTCTGCCCCAAGGCAACGTGAGATTAGGTAGAAAGCAGGTCTGACAATATTTAAGGTGTCTTAAAAGCCTTCTATAGTGGAGATTCCCCAGCTTCCCAATTAGTCACAACTATCCCTCTTCATTAGAACTGTGGGGGTAGTAAGGATTTTCCTGAAGTCTAACATAAAACTTTAAATCCCATATTCATTTTTGGCCATTAACAGAGAACAGATTCTCTTCTGCCTTAAACAGCCTTGTACACACTAGAAGATTATTAGTGGATAGTTCTAATTTAACCTCCAGGGTAAATGACTCCAGTGCACTCAGACCTTCCAGAGCACAGCCTTTCTAGAGATCTCATCATTCCGTTGCTCTCCTGTGGTGTCTTTGCAAGTGATCCAGGTTTTTTTTGAAGCAAGGCACTGAAAACCAGACACAACACTGCTGCTAAAGACTTACAAATGATGAAGAGAGGGGAAGGATTACTCTATATATTTTGCTGGCTATAATCCTGTTTATCTCAGTCAAACAGCATTGTCAATACTTTTTTACTATATGATTTGCTATGACTCCTATATACTTTCCCAGCAGAATTGCTATCTAGACAGGTGCTGCTTATCCTTTATTACTGCAGTTTGTTAATCTTGCCTAAACCAGATAGCTGTTGCATGCAAAATAATGGCAATGCTGGAAAAGGATTCAATGGATATGTATATAATGAATATCCATTCGTTTTATGGAAAACAGGCCTGGTCAAAAAAAACCCAAGCCTTTAAATAATTTTTCCCAGTTGATTACATGTTAATTGCCAAAGGTAACTTGCAAATTGTGTATCTCCCTCTTCTTCCTGTCTTTTTCAAGTAGACAAGCCACAGAGGGAATATGTTTAGATTTTGTAAAGTATGGCAAAATATCACAAAGTATTCTGACAGTAAAAAGCTTACCAAATTTTTTAGCAAATGGATTTTTAAAAACTGAGGTCTAAGAAACCTTAAAGCAGTTTTCAGTGCCTGTTAAATCTCAGAATTTGAGATATTCCTTATACACTATTCAAAATTCTAACTGCTCAAAATTTGTCACTAGTAACATGAAAATAAATATAAAATCAGTAGATGACAAAAGAGTAGTAAGTGAATAAAGAAGGAGCATGTGCAGACAGGGAACAGTCTTTACCACTTAGTAAAGGTCAGCCCTTAAAAGTAAAAGTTGTTTTAATATAAACAAATGGGTCTTTGTACATTCAAGAACAACAGTGCAACCCAAGCTGAAAATAATGGTGCCAAGGAGTGATTCTGTAAAGGACAATGATCTTGATAGACTAACAACTGCTTATGAGTGCAATGCTGCAGTAAAAAATAGGCTAATGTGACCTTGGGTATATAAACAGGATGCAAAACCAGGCAGAGTTCTTTATCTTAACGTATATTGTTAGAAGGAATGATTTCAGAATACTGCAGGTGATCCTATTTTTAAAAATGAAAAAGACCATAAAACCTAGAAAAAAAGTGCAGACACTTCAGAAGAGAGCAACAGCTCTCTTGGGGGCTGGAAGTGAGAGACTTTAGAAGCTCAGTGTGTTTGTCTTATAAATATAAACTGATTGCTGTCAATAAGTGAGTTCTCAGAGGAAAAAAAAAAGTGCCAGTTTTGCCTGTTTCTGGGTATCATCTACAATGAGTGCCTGCCCTTCTGGAAGGCACTGAAACTTTTTATTTTTTATTAGGCTTCTCTTACCCAGTGTAGTGGAGAGATTCTATGCGCAGGACATCAGTAGCTCCTGAACGCATGCTGTGCATTTGTGGGCAAAGCCCCAGAGTAGATAAATAGGGCAGTTGTGCCACTGGGCTAAGCAGCAAATCATCCCCGCTCCCAACGCAGGCACCTGGAGAGTCTCTGCCACCCCCACAGTTGTCAGTTGGGTGGGATGTGTTGGAGCGAGCTGGTCTGTGTCTTGCCAAGTTGTCGTCTTCTGAGTCTCGGCAATTTTTCTTGGGGTTTTTCTGCAACTCCCTGAGTTACTGGTGTCGTCTTAAGAAATTAATGTCTGTTTGTCATGTCTGTTGTTTTGCAACTCTTTGGCTTACCCACTATAGAGGTAACAGTGAAATGTATCAGTCCACAGTGAGCAGGCGGTTAAGGTGGGTGATCTGGTGGTCTGTTCTGATGTTGGACTGGTTCCATGATGTTCTGATTCAATGAAGTAAGTTGAGTGAAATCTTTTTTTTTAAAACTGTTAGGTCAGACTGTCTGGAGATGTGTAAAGAAAGAAAAATGAGAACAGAAAATGGGGAAATGAATGTTTGGAAGGCTTTTTCCTTGGTTGTACAGAGAAGACTGTGGAGTTCATCTTCAGAACAGTATTTTGGAATTAGAATTAAAATTCCACACTGTCAGTCCCTGGAGCTCTACTCATCATAATTTTAAATAAAACAGTTCCCTCAGGACCAGGCAAAACCTCTGAAAAGATTAATTTCAATTGTAAAGTCTAATAATAGCAGTGTAAGATACGTCCAAAAAAAAAAAAGAAATTGGAGCTCAGTATGGCATAATGAGTTACAATAATGTAATATCTATTTAGCTTTGTTTTCCAATACATACTTTAACACTTTTAAATTCTAAGTATGAGCTGTGCAGTTAACTAAAACAATAGGTTTACAGCTGTATGTATAAGTCTGTATATGATTGTTGGGCAAGTGACACTACCCCTAGCTCGGTTATTTAAGGAAGGACATGCATGTGATAAATCTAAGTTTTTTCTAAGCAAAGAGATTTTTTTAGACCTTTGAGTTCGCTTTGAATTGTGACATGGCTTTGTAATGGCAGACCTACACTCTTTCACTCTTGTTGACTCTGCACTTTTTATACTCTGTCACCTCAAAAAGCTGGCTACTACAAGGGGAGGTTGGATGTCAGAAATGTCAGTAACATTGCTCTCATTGCAACCACTTTATAGCCTATTTTATGCATACTGGCTGCAGTAGTTCCATACACACACTGTTATCCTGGAAGTTAATGGTTTGTCCATAATGGCCACTTGGCATGAAGTCTCATTGAAGAGGAATGGGGCTTTTCATGGCATATAAAGGAGTATAAATCAGTAAACGTAGGGACAAGGGTCACTAAATACAGCGTCCTGGTTCCATTAACTTTTCAGGGAAATTTCTCTTATTTTAAGCATCATATGTGTAGTGTCCACCATCTCTTCTTGGTCCATTTGCATGTGAATTTCCAGCTCTGTAGCAACCTCCACTATTCTGCAGTCAGAGGAGAAGCCTTCATTCCTGTATGTAATTTAGATGTATACATGTGAACATTCCTCTTAGTCTGGATTTTTTTGGCAGTGAATTTTCTGCCAAGGAGCTGTGAGTTGGAGGCTTCTTGGCAGTGCAAATTTGTCTGCCATCAGGTCTGTGCTTCTGAGGCTAGACTGCTTCTTAATTACCTCATTTAAAGATAGCTTGGGTCTCTCTGTCCCGCACTGAAGTCTATCATGTAGATATCTCCAAATCACTGAAGTGTGCAAGGATTTTATTACTTTATCTGTGTCCTTCATCTGTAGAGCTGGCTCTGTTGATTTCGCCACTTTACTGGGGTTTGTATTTCTTTGCTATAAACATAATGTTTACTTGATCTGCCAGTATTTGCACATTTTTGATTGTTCATTATTTTATGTCTTGTAAAACAAATACTGTTGGAAAGACAGTCTTCTAATTTTTATGATTTTCATTTTCAGCTCTGAAGGTAATAGCGATCTAATTTTGATTATTTGTTGTTTGGTTGTTTGAATTTTCCAGTTTGAGGTCCTAACATACTTGATGGATATAAATGAGCATATATGAGCATACAAGATGCTTGATATGTAAAATGTATCAAAAATTGTATTTTAACAAAACTCAGTTATTTGATAGGGATCACTTGGTAAATGTATACAAGAAATATTATTAGTCCATGGTTCAACTAAATTTAAATTTAATATACTTTCAGTGATGAATTCATTCTAGTTCTTAATTTTTTTAATGTATAGCTTTGGGCTTTCAAGCAGTACGTGATTAATTTGGGCAAGGAATTAATTAATTCAGGCTTCACTGAGGAAATGAATTAGTTTTCCTTCCTATATTTTGGGGCTTGTTCCTTGGAAGTATTAGTTTTGAATACCTGGGTGATGTTTATTAAATCATGGCCCTGCTACCACAAAAATTGGAAAAGTGAAATGCCACTTCAAGCCCCAGTGCTGTTTGTAGAAACAGTTATTTCTGTTTGCAGATCCATAGGTTTAGCAGTACTGTGTAATGTTTTTCGTTTGATTATTTATTTAATTATGTATTAAAGAATTAAAATATCATCAGAATAGCATTTGATAAGTAGCAAGATATTACCTCAGCTGCAAACCAAGTGTATTTACAATTAGTTCATGTTTGCTGGGTGGAGAGAGGAGGGGAGGAGTGATGGAGAGAAGAAAACAAATTCCTAAGATAAATGGAAATATTCTCAGAAGTCAGCTGAGCATTTGATCTCCTCCATGAAAAGGAAATGTCTAAACTGAATGGTTTATTCTTTTTGGAGGTGACGGATCCCCAGTACGTACAGCTTTACATAGGAAACTACTGCATCACAGGCCAAATAGGAAGACACTTTTCTGACTCTTCAACAAGTGTGGTAGCCCAATGCAAATTGCAAATACTGTGATAGTTGTAAATCACAGCTTTGTACATAAGCAGAAGGCAGCCGTTATCCCAATTGTGGGATAGTGATTCTACTTTTTTGGAAATAAAATGTAGCTTGTAAAAAAATGTTTAATTTATCTTCAAGTTATTCACAAAGCTTCATAAACTGGTGAAGTGGTGAAGAAGCAGAGAGAAGAATACTGCCCTTTATTGAATATCCTTTTTAAAATGCCATTAATTTCTTCAAATAAATCATTAAATTTTTTATTTGGTTAATGTTGAGCTTGTTAGCTAGCTGTAAATTTGCTGATGGGACTAGTTAAGTTTCAGGTTAAAAGTCAACATACATTTAGCTATAGAGGAACTCTAATTGTCACAAATACAAAAGACAAAGGAAGATGGTCAAGTATCCTCTTAATAAGCTGGCGAGTTCACACAGTTTCCTTGCCAATGTGCCTTGTCCATAAAGCAAAAAAAAGTATGACCTGCCTTCTGCTGCTGTACTGCTTTATAGAAACACTTGACAGATACCTGTACGTGGATTGGACAGATAACAGGTGGGAGATACTGCACAACAACATAAAACCCCAACGTGCATGGAAAGTGGTGTCATGTTCCAAACCAGTACCTTCATTTTTCTCAATCATTTAACCATCCAAAGAACAACTGGAATTTGTGGGCTGTAAGGAGGAACTGAGCATTCAAAACAAACTAACTTGATAATTAAAATAAACCACCTCATACAATGTTGAATTTCATATTTAAATTGTAAAATATATTTTTAAAATTAGAGAGTCAGATTAAACAATTCCATTAGAGGGCAGTAGTACATGTAGGTACAATGTCTCATGTACTAAGTATTTAGTTTACATTCATCTTATTAATCAATATGAGCTGTATTCTGTATGATTTTTGCATTATTAGTGAAAGGAAGAGAAAAATGAAGCTAGTGTAATTTAGCATACTAAAATAATGCAGAAACATTTTGTAATATACAAATACAATAATGCATATCCTGTCATATATTTAAAGAAACCAGGATCAATATGGCAGAAATGATGCAAAATATATGCAGCAGCTTTCAGCAGAGTGATAGTCCAGTTAAAATATCAACTCTAAAATTGTTAGTCTTTCTGCATTCTTTCTGAATTATACAATTTGTAGATTATGTAGCTTTATTTCTGGGAAGTTTATGGGTTTTTTTTAAAACATCTTTTGCAACTCTGTTTTTCTTTATTTTATTAGCTTTAATGCTTAAGTCCATGTGCAGACTTTCTAGATTTCCAGCCAAGGGATTGCAGAAGTGTACCTGCTTATTCAGGCACCTCTTCATGGTTAAGCATTGGTAGTATATCGTGATTTGGCAATGATGTCTGTAAAAGGTTTAGGTTTTGTATGAGTTGTATCTATCTTCTGAAACATTTGATAATGAAATGTAAGCCATGAAAGCCTATATATTTAGATTCTGGTTTTATTCATGCTCCGACATTTTAATTGCTTTAATAGCTTTCAGCAGATGTACCTGGCTAATATGGCTAGTTCACTTTATACCAGTTTAATACTTTACTATGTTTTATATGTCTAATCCAAGCAATACTGCAAACATACCATTTCTTTTTCCATTTTCAGTTGTGTTACTTGATACTACAGCTGCCCTTGGAGAACTAGGATGGAAAACATTTCCTTTAAATGGGGTAAGTCACTCAACATTTTGGTTTTATTGTCTTGATTTTGGCGTTCTGCCACTCTGGAAGTGAATGGCTATTATGCCTGGGTGGATATTCTTGCAATATAGACTTGTCAGAAAGATTTTAGTTGTTCTCAGAACTGGAGCAGCCTGTGTTGTAAGCAGGGATAACAGACGTGAGAATGACATGAGTAAACATTATTATGCCTTTCTCTTTCTTTTCTGAGTGTTAAGAATCTATCTTACTTTATGATGTGCAGCAGTTAAAATCAGATTTAAAGTTCTATATTAAAAATTCCTATGCTGGAGGAACATGTTATGACTACATTTTTTAAAAAAATATTTATTTTTTTTTTGGTAAAATCAATTTTGATTTTATAACTTGAAACCAAGCTTTAATGATTTAAGTGAGGATTAATGTGGACTTTAGCATCTGGTAAAATAGTATCAGGTTAGCTAAATCAGAAAAACATTATAAATATGTTAATGTTATTAAACCAGTTTAAACAATTAGCAAAAATATTTAAATGCATTTGTTGTTTTTTCCCCTACACTGACCCTTCTAGATTAAAGTTTGTTATTCCAGTTTAATGTCTTACATGGGTTCACTGTGCTGTTAGTACAGAGTGCCAGGAGGCACTTGACATTGCATATAGGGCCTCATAGTGTCAGAGGGGTCTGGTATACTTGGAGATGGTGTGGTCAGGTGAGTGCAGAGAAGAGGAGCATTTTTACTCTTTGAAGTTCAACCATCAGAGCTTTGCCAGAGGCTACACTTTCAAAACCCATCTTCTCTTTCAACCAAGATAATGCATGTAACAGAATATCAGAGGCATTTGTAGTATAACTCTTTAATGAAAATACAGTATACTGGAGTATTTAACACCTATTTTAACAGCTTCTAGTTCTGCTGTCACTGTACATATCACTTATTTTTATATTAGCTGGCATTATCTTTTAATTCTTGTGTGTGAGAAATATAATTACTTGCTTCTCTGAAATGAGCTCAGAAAACACTGTTTTTGTGAGTGAAAAATCTTATTTCATTTTTAGCTATCTTTTTTTATGTGATCTGTTCCAGAAGGAAGTAGAAATTTTCTGTCCTCAGCACCTTAATGATCCATTTTTATAAAATGCCTTCTGTGTCTCTGCCCTCAGGGATTTCAAGCAATGTGACATTTCTTAATCTCAGCCTATTTCCAACTTCAGGGATTATTCTATTTCAGAGCTTTCCAGTTCTTTGTGTTTCTAGACATAATTTCAGCCTGTTGCAGATACTTCTCTGTTCTACATTTTGTATGCGGTCTCATGTAATCTGATTTATAATTCTGAAAGTTTTATTTCCTTCGGAAATCCTAGAGAAAGCAAATACTGTCATACATGATGATGAGAAAATACAGTGAGGAATTTTTGCTTTAGCAAAAAGCAAATACTGTCCTATACCATGATAAGAAAATATGGCAAGGAATTTTTTGCTCTAGCTTTGTGAGGAGATGCTCTTTGGAATTTGCAGAACCTTAACCTTCACCTCCCAGACTTTTTATTTATAGTAGATTCATAACATAATGTTTGTAAGCTTTCAGCTGTTTTGGTAACCTCTAGAGGTACCTACCCAAGCAAGTAAAAATACAACATAGTTGTTTTGTATGTGGCATTTTTATGCAATCCCATTTAGGTGCAAAGATGAGTCATGTGCAACTGTTATCTATTACTTGGTAATATAATATGTGATTTTATTTTTTTTCATTTTCTTCCCAATTATTTGTACAGCCTTCCTGAAGCATGAAAATAAAACAGTTTCTCTTACAAATGTGTTTTCTTTGCTTGTCAGATTTTTTTCCTTCTATTTTGAACAGGTAATAAATTAAGTGCTTAGAGCTACAAAAATGTAGTGTAAAACATTAATATCTTCGAGTTCAATAGAACCAGCTTTTGCTGATTGAATTCCAATTTAGCTTCTCAGTGATGAGCTGTCTAAAATTTCTACTTTAATAATGGGCACATCTGATACTTCCTCTGTTCTTTGGGGTATAGTTCAAAATGACCGATTGATTTATGAAAAAGCATGTGCTATGGAATGAAAATAGCTATTTACTCAACAAACTGTCACTTCATAACCTTGAAAATGCCCAATAAGTTTTTTTTGGATTGGTGTAAAAAATGGGAAGGAGCCCTTCACAGGTTTTGAAAGAGGATGTGAATGTGAGGTAGTTTGCAGGCCAGTTGAGTTTTTGTGAACTTTAGTTCATCCAGGGTTCCAGATGAAGTCAGTTTGCTGACCCTGGGGACAGGATTATTTTTCTCAGGTTTTCTCACTACAGCCTATGGTGCTGTGACTGTTAGGACAGCATTTTTTTTTTTTTTTTCCTAGGGGATTAATCATTGTTTAAGTGGTTAATAAGGTTTTGAAAATTAGAAAGGGAAAAAACTGAAAGCCTAACTGAAATACAATGGTCCACAACCTTCACTTACCCATTAGCAGCAATATTAATAAAATAATGTACCCTAGGCAACTCCAGTTGGTTTTTTTTCCTTCTTCAATGTAATTTTTAAAAATATATTATTTGTTTCCCATTACATTAAGCAATGTAACACGATTCTGTGAGCAAAATTTGCTTATGTGCTCTGGTTTGGAGACTATTGTCATAAGGGTCTGTTTATTCCTGATAAAATTCTGCTGTAAGTACTCCTACTTAACTCTAATAATGCTTTATTTTGCATGAGCTGAACCTATTTTGCAACTGTTAATTTGGAATAAAGTGTTCTTATTTGAATAAAAAAATTAGTCATGAAAAAACATTCTGCTTCTAACATTAATCTAAATTTTAACTTGTGTGCAGCCACTTCATAAACTCCAAAAGCATTTTAAAATTAGAGGAACAGAAGGTCAAGGTGACTCATCACTCAAGGCTGTGAGAAATTATTTACATGTGGAAGGGGCTTGTATAAGCTACCTTGACTTGTCATGGTATGCAAAATGTATAGCCTCAGCAGTAAAGAGCCTACCAGAAGTCCTCTAAATTATTTGACAGCTGTGTGAGTGATAAAACTATTTTAATCCCAGGTCATGCAGTTCTTTGAACAGCTTCCTTGTCCATTGGTAATTTTCCTGTTGATTTATCCACAGAAGTAATTGTGATTTAAATATTTTCTTTCTTTGGGGAATCTTTTAAGATTTTTAATAACTACCACTAATATACAGTTATAGGGGTTTTTTTTCTGTTATGAATTTGAGACTGAACTTGTCAAACTACTGTTGGTTTTTTTTTTCTCCCCTACCTTCTTTGTTCAAATAATTGGTTTACAGTATATGCATCAGTCAACAATTCCCTTTTATTCCTTTTTATCCTGATTATTTTTCTGTGTGAAACATCTAATTACAGATTCCACAGAGGATAGCCATTGGCAAAATATACTGTCGTGTTCTTATTTGGATATTGCAAACATATTTGGGCCCGTTTGTGCTTGCCACTGTGCAGTCACAGATCTAAAGTATTCATAGCTTAAACAATGAGATATAATTTGCTGTAAACTAAAAAAAAAAAAACCACCAAAAAAACCCCCACAAAACAAAAAGAACCCACACTTGTAGGAAAGCAGATATAATGAAGGATTATAAACATATTTGAATGGTTCAGTACAGAATAGCTATATACTTAAATAGTAATCTGTAATAGTAAAGCAATAGTAGCCTCTAAACTGCTCAACCAAAAGCAATTAGTTGTATTTTATTTTGTAGTAAGTCTGAACTTCATTATAGTAATTTTGCATATACTTTTTTGCATTATTTTTCCATTCCTGTTTAATTTAGATGGTGGTGTGTACAGATACATTTCTAGTATAGACAGAATTTCCTGCATATAGCTGGAGCTATGGACCATCTGCAGAGCAGAAGCATTTTTTTTTTACTGGTTTTCTAGTAGGATGGCCTCTTACTAGGATATCAAGCTAGGAGCTTGTCATCTCCATTTCATCCTCCATGATTATTCAAATATTTAACATAAAAAATACCAATGGGAATAAAATAGGTGTTGAAGCCACATAGCTGAAATTCAAATGTATCAACTTAATAATGAACTGATATGACCCTTAATGAGATGGATTCTTTCTTGCCCAAGATCAAACTTCCCAGACTCCCTCCTCACACCAAGTATCCTTTCCTTTCTTGCTTGACTGTATGCTTTCATGACCATTAAGGACTCTGGTTTTTTGTTTTTTTAAATTACTTTTTAGTAACATCAGGAACATAATAAGGAAAAAGGAAACAAAGCAGGCAGTCTTGTAATCCTTGATGCAGAGAAGTGCTATTTAAAATACAAACCGTTTTTTCCTTGGAAAAGCTTGTTTATACTTAGGTTAGAACCAGTTCATGTGTTCAATGCCCAGAAACAGCCAAACAACAATTATTTTTACGTTTACTTCACTTTCTTGAAATACTGATTTTTAATGCATCTTGTGTAACACACATCCTTTAATTATAATGCACAAAGAAAATGGATTCTTTTTCAGTGTATGATGTGTACTATATAGCAAAAGAGGGCACAGAGTGGCAGTAGCAGTATTTATATTTTCTGTAATGTTTCTCATTGTAGGTATGAGAAACACTAAGTAGTGGAGCAAAGTAAACATTTAACCTTTTCACTTTCACAGCCCACAGAACGTATGCTAAATCCTGTATAGTATTTTTTCAAAAATATGTTGGTTGGAAGTTAAAGTAAATCTGGGTACCATATATATAGTACCATGGTACTATATACTCAGTGCATGAAAAATATCTTTTAAGTCGTTATAGGTTTCACATTCATATCTTGCATTCAGAAGTTTACAATATCTTGGCTTCCCAAAAAGGGCATTATGAAAAAAGTATAATTTAGTGAAAACTTACACATTCTTGTCTTTTTTTCTGAAGAGAGAAAATCATATTTTGAGAAGGAAATATACTAGATTGAGGGAGGAAGAATGATTCATTTAAATTGCATGGGGTATATTTTCAGCAGCGTTGAATTGCAGTATCTTTATGATTTCAGGCCCACAAGTAAAAACTCTGAAATTCAAAAAACTCACTCATATCCATTCCCAATTAAATATATTGTTCTGTTATAATTCAGCATTCACAGTGCACACACATGGAGCTGTAAAGAACATCAAATTGAATACAGCCTTCATTACAAAGTCATGGAAAAGAAAGGACATAAGGAAAGTAGAAGAAAAGCAATATTTATGGAAATACCAGGTGCATACTGAATATCTCTCTGTCTGAATCATTATGTTTTTAGAGACTAAGAACCACTATACTCAGCTCATGGGAAATACCCCTTGGAATTCCTGTGTGGTTAGGAAATGGTCTCATAAATGCTTAAGTAGTTGATAAATATCTAGGTATTCTGAAAAGCAATCTCTCTGGATTTTTAAAAAGCCATAAAAATATTTTTTTTTCCAAGACAAAAGGGTAAAAGTGGCAGCAGCAAAAGGCTTCACTGATTCAGGACCAGTTGCTGCTTTTTACTCATACGCTGTATTCAGTAATTGAGGGAGACTCTAGGCAAACTGCTGCTTTCTTTTTATCATTTTTAGTGACAGGAATAATTTATTTGCTAAGAGTAGATCTTCTATGTATAATGAAAATTAAAGAATTAATATATTCTTCATGGTTTGCAGTAGCCTGACCTTATATTGGAAGTCTTAGAAGCATTCCCTAGGCCTCTTTTAAATACTTAAGCACACACATAGTCCCCCTTTTCAAATTGCAGTAAATAATTTATGTTCTGATGGTGCTTTAAATTATGAGAAGTAATGTGGGTACCAACAGTTTTAACACTTGTAAGGATGGTAAGATTGTATATGAATTTTTTTTTTTGCTCTGCTGGAATTCTTACCAAGTGGATCTTAGCACAATTAAGAACAGTTTGGGGTACAATTAAATACTGCTCTACTTCCCAGTGTTTTTTCCCTTGTGGTGCTAGGACAGACTTTTCCATTTCTTTTTGAGAAGGTGTGGGATAAGAAGGAATTTATCACTGCAATTTTGACATTTTTTACAAGCTTGATGTTAGTTGTAGTCCTCAGTGGCTTAATAAATTTGGTGTTCTTCCTTGTAGGTAGAGACAGAGTTTTCTCCCTGCTTTTCCTTGCTCTGTTTCTTTTCCTTTGTTTGTATTTCTATCTTCTGTCAAAAGGTCCCTGTTTTACCAGATCAATTAGTGACATGTCCTTCCTTGTCCATGAATTCATGATAGAAACACGAGTAGACATATAGGCTATGACTAAAAAGATGGCCAAGAAGCAGTCATTAGTGGAGTGGTGTTGGATTGTGCACACTCCTTGCCTATTGACCTCCTCTTTGCTGCTCTGAAGTGATCCCACTTGCTGTCTCTAAGACAAGTTTTCAGTGAACTCAGGGTCGAGGTGAGATCCTGGCCCTCTTGTAAACATTGGAGTAGTAAAACTAGGCCCGAGTCTACTGAAAAAATTACTCCAGCTGGACTGAAAGCATAGTGTTAAAGAAATTCTTCTCTGCTTTGCTCTCTCCGCCAGTAAATGTCTGTCTCTAAGCATCTAGTAACAATGCTTGAGCTTGAAAACTCTTATCTGAGAAACAGTTAATGTTTAAAGTGTGCAGCAATTGCTAGTCTGAAATATAGAGTTGAAAGCTTCAGATTTAAGAAGAAACACTTTACACAGTAATTTGTGCACATGATTTAATGTGCATAGCCTGCAAAGGGATCCAAGGACATACAGAGGCCTTTACCACATGGATTATGTACTTATGTTAGCAGTAATAGCAGAATTGGATACTCTTCGTATGATCCTAATAAACTACTTCAAGAAGTGGAAAATAGATAGTTTGTAGATATGTTTATTGACTGCTAATAAGGAAACTGAATTGTTTTTTAATAATCACAGTTCCGTGAAGAGCAAAATAAAGAAAGCCAGTAGAAAATCCAGGAATTTATGAATGATAATTATATTTCAGATTTAAGAGGATAATCCTCCTCTATTATTTAATCAAAAGAGCTCTTCCTTAGAGTTAAAAACATGTGACTTGCAGAAATAAATTGAAAGTTCGCAAGTGCTGTTGAGATGTAGAACAACATTTGAAGAACACGTATGTTCTAGCTGACTTTTTGTTTTGTTAAGACAAAGATAGAACCTTAAAATGAACAGAAATCTGTTTCTTTTCCTTGGCAGAAATCTGCCAAGTCTCACTTGGCAAAATGGTACAGATTTCATTTTGTATTTCTGGAGGCTTCATAATCCTGTGGGGTTTTTTAGAAACAACCAGAAGTTTTCCAGTGAACACACTGAGACAAGATGAAGATGGAGGTGAACCTACCTCTGGGTATCTTAATGTTGGGAATCTTATCAACCACATCTGTTTTAAAAAACAAACCAATAAGAACTCCCAAAAAAGTCTATCTCTAAATGGAACAAACTAGCAACAGTTGTTTTAAGAAGTGTATTAATGTTTCTTTGGAATTGACTAGTAGTGTTAAACAACTGGGCATATTACAGAGTAAGTTAAAAAAAAGTAAGTTTAAGATAGCAAATGCAACAGCTAAATTATGTGATGATATGCTTATTTTTTCTCAACTTTCTATACTATAAGGAATACTCTCAGTTTCTTAATTTTTCTTAAGGAAGAGCTCAAACATTTTGTTTTGCCTCTCAGCTAACTGATACATAGATATTCTTGCATTATGCTCATGTCTACAAGTCATAAATTAATGGGCATTAGACATGTAATTTACACCATAAAATCTGGCTAGTAATGTTCAGCTTACTGTACCATGGATATTACTGCATACTCACATTGGGTCATGTTATGTCAGAAGAATGCTACTAATAATTTTATATCAAAATGGTTTAAAAGGCTGATAGAGCTCATTATTAACACTAGCATAACTAAGGAGATTGCTTAGGTTTCCTGTTTCATGTAGGATAACTAAGGGGATTGACTTTAGCTCCCAGATTCTTGCTGTAATGATTAAGGGGATTTGTTTAAACACCCCATTTCATGTGGTATAGCTACTATAAAGGGATTAGTTTTGGATTCCACTTTCACGTGGGAAAGCTAAGGAGATTAGCCTTAGCTTTTCATTCCATGACACAATAACTAAGGGCAATTGCTTTTGCTGTCCATGTGGTTGCATCAAGATTTTTCTTGCCTTTTCTGTTTGTGGTTGCATCAAGATTTTTCTTGCTTTTTCTGTTCTTGGTTACATTTCTTTTCCTCTGTTTTTACTGCCCAAGTCACTTTACTTCAAGCTTTCTGCCCTGCAATTTAAAGGCCCGTGGTCCATACTGAACTTTTTTATCCATTAAGTGAAATTAATAAAAAGTAATGAAATCCCATGTAGTTTTGTTCTCTGCCTCATTAAAACTCAAATATTAGTATTTCTGTGGATAAAATCAAGGAATTGCCATAACTGATCACACTTCTGATCATCTAATGCAGTATTTGATTTCTGACAGTGATCATGACCATGAGCTTTGGGTGAAAGACTTGAAGGACTATATACATTGCCCATTGGAGCAAAACTGCAAAGACTCTTGAGCAAGTCCAGTGAAGGTATTGCCTGAACCAGAAGTAGTACAACTGATTCAGTTTGGCACCAAATCCAAGCCAAAAGGCACTCCAGAAGGGCAGGATTTGTTAGCTAGGGAGCAAAAGCCTAGACTTGAGTGCTCTCAGAAACTCACCTTGTATTTTTGCACTGTGTTGCTTCTCTGCAGTTCTAGTAGAAAAAGCTTTGAGGCCTTTGTACCAAATTGCATTGTGCAGCTAGCACAAATTAATATTTTCAAACCACTTACAAGCAAATGAGATGTCTATATGTAAATATACATATAGACAAATAAGGAGTATGGATCAGTGCATCAGTGTTCGAAATTACTGCCCTAGCAGAGGGTCTCTACTGTACTAGTAGAGACATAGCCTTAGGGACAGTATTCTTAAGAGAATACTTGCAAAAACATACACTGTTTTCAGTTTTGGCCCTCCACAATGAAATACAGCAGAACTATTTCAGCAGCCAGTTGCTGCTGTTATTAGCTGTCAGCTCAAAAGTTGGTTATTTTTATTATGTGTGTGGCTACTTCAGTCTTACATACAGTCACAATTGTATATAAACATGAGAGATGTGCCAATAGACATACAGTCCTCTAGGACTGTGTATGCTTAGACTGAGTTGTACAATTACCTGTTTTGAGATTACAGCACATTCTGGAGTCTCTTTCACGCTTTGTGCAGCTCAGTAGAGCTCAGTGTTTGGATTTGTCCCTTCAGTGCCCTAACTCAGCTTTAAGTTTCTGAGGCTTTTTTGCTGTGATGTTTTTTCCTTTGCCTCTAAAAAATAAAATGCAACAAAACAATTAGAAAAGAAAGCTGGTTTTGTTTGAAGTTTTGCACATTCTGAAGAGAAAAAAGAAAAATGCAATGGAGAAATTTTTGCAGAAAGACTAACCTGCCAAATACTGTATATCTTGAGCCTCTTGTGGAATAGGTAGTGTTATGTTAAGACAAACATGCAGCAAACCACCTCAGTAAAAAATCAAATTCTCTGTAATGTATTTGAAGTAAGAATGCTTTGAGAAATTCGGCTTTAACTCAAGCCCAGCTAATTTAAGCACAGGATAGGATCAGTGTCTGATGAAGATGAAAACAACTTAGTTTGGTTTTTTTTCCCCGTTTGGGTCAATGCAGGAAATTTCCTGAGGGAAAATGTTTTGTTCTTCATAATTATTTTGATTTATATTCTGAAAACTGTTTTGAAGGGTGAAGGGTTTCCTTCTTTGACTGCTACAGAAGAGCTAGGATAGCAGAGTAAGAGTTACTGCAATGACTTTCATCTGAGTATCCCTTCCTCATGGGAATCATGATGAATCTACAGCTGGTTATCTGAGCTAGAGATCATTTATAATCTATGATTATTCAATTTTGTATTTCTTGACCCCCTTGGGATAATGTAACTCCCTGCATATATTTGAAAGTTATGGATATAGAATAAAATACAGTACTAGGGATAGCAAATGAATCACAAGCAATGGGATAAATTTTGTGTAAGAGTAAAGCTTGAATCTTTATGGAGTATTGAAACAGGTTTTTCACTGTTATCATATTTGTGCCTTTTTGTGTAGTGCAGTTGTATATGGTAGGGCTTTTAAAAATTTTTATCACATATGTTCTGTGCCTGCAGAGTTAGGATTAGTCTGAGAAAAGACAGAATTTCAGTGAAGACAAATTTAGACATAGGAAAATTTAGTAGAATTAATGAATTACAATTTAAAAAAAAAAAAAGTGAAAAATAGAATAGTTGCAACTATAATACATGGTTATAGTCAACTACATTACATTATATAGAGGAAAGAATCCTACGAAGCTTTTATGGCTTTCAGCCCCAGAAAACTGTTCTCTTAAACTGTTTCATTGAAAAGTAGGTTTTTTTCTATTCAATATCCCTATTTTTCTTCTCTTTACAAAGTAAATCCATTAAATATTAGTGATATGTTGCCAGTAAGCAAAAAAACCAACCATGGTCACCATGGTTCACTTACCACCAACTCTTGGAAAGTTTTGCAACAGAAATTTAAACTGAGACTTTTTTTGAGAGCAGTACAAGAATGACTTAATATTTATATGAATTGTAGTCCAAAATTTCCTACCATTTTAATGTTCTGTGAACACTTCAATGAAACTTTAACCTACAGTGTGCAGGTTAAAGTGTGCAATTTTAACCTACATCCTGCTGATTGATGGAATGCATAGAGGTTCAAAATATGTAATTGTATATGCTGGCTAAACTTGATTTTTTAAATTTGTCTTCTTGTAATATTATGAAAAAGTATATTATTAAGATTTTGTTTACAAGTGTTACAAGTCAGGTAGGGGATGCTTTTGGAAAGCTTCTAAATTTAGCTAAATAAATGGTTGCATTTGAAATGGCATTTCTAATTCCTTTTTTAGAGTTGTAATTTTGAATGCAACCATTGTAGATGCTATGTAGAAGAACTGAAATATTGTCAAAGAAAGGTGCAGTGTTAAACTACTTGTTAAGAAGTATACTTTGCTGAAGCCACTGTTTTCTGTGACTGTACTGAAAATAAAACGGATTAGCTACTAAGCTGTGATTTAAGAATAATGTCAAAGATACTGAAGATACCAAAAATGTTTCTAAAGATTAGTGAAAAATTGTTTCTGCGCAATTTTGTGGGTGATTGTATTTTTTGCTTATTTTTTCTATATTATGACTTCTTCAAATTTCACTTAATTACAAATGTTGAATGTTTATTACGCATTTTTGACCTGCTGGCATTTGCACTGATATGTCAAAGCTGGTTTCTTTAATTTGGGGAATGATACATGATTCTTGTAGTTTCTTGGCATAGGACATCTAAATAACATTGAGCAGTGTCACAAAAGAAGTTCTGTATCAACTACATCACCTTGCAAGTGGAATTCCACACTTTTTAGATACTATGTGGTTCATATGGCAAAGGAAATATAACCCTGTAAAGTTCATAGCCTTGTGTGATATAATTTATGATTACTTTTATTACCCTTGGCAATATGACATTAGTAGAATAAAACTTTTATTCAAAACCTTAGTTCATCTAAAATAATGCCACAGCTAACACTGACCGACATGATATTTGAAATAGCAACATTCTTAATCCCAGGATTTTTAAAAATCATTTTAAAGTATATTTCGAGACCTTAAATTGTAGGCAAATGTAAAGTTCTTACCCTTCATGGATTTCCTGCTCTTGTTCACTTATTAAAGAAAACAGAGGACTACATTTTACCATTTGTAGGTGAATATGGATGAAACAGGGAGATTACTTTCAGATGGTAGCTAAGACAGAGTACTTCCATACCTACACCTTGGTGTAGATGCAAATGGCATCTGGCATACCTGATGGAACTCTGTGATCTGAAAATGTGTAAAATATGGGTTGACCAGCTATGTCTTTTGTGCATGTTGAAGTCACAGACATGGATGATATGCCTCAAAAATGCGTGAAATCCTACAGAAACTGCAATAACAAAAAGCTCTGAATCCCTGGTATGTAGAAGTGGCGTACATTAAATGCACCTTACCAAAAGTAAGTTCATCTACCTGAAAAGAGAACAGAGGCAGGACAATGACTACAAAAAAAAATTTTCTTTGTAGACAGATGATAAAATACATTTTCCAGCAGAAAATTCACAATATTTTAGGTAACGATGGCTATTTTCAGATTTGTCACTTTCAGTTTAAATTAATTAAAATACTGTGTTAAGTGCAGAGAGCGTTTGTTTAATTAATTAGTTGCTGACTTGTTAATAGCAGTAATGTTATTATATAAAGACGTGTAGATAGTTCTCTGTGATCATGCATATCTTGTGATGTGCTGCATTTTAGAAATTACTATTATATCCCAGTTGTTGTAAGTCTAGCTTTTTTGTACCCTGCTGTCTCACAAGTTTTCTGGCTGCATTTGTCAGTTCATTTGGCTTCCTTCTACTCCTTTCCAATCTGTCAGCAGGCTTGCAACATTTTCATTTTTGCTAGCTGCATCAGTTAGATTCCCCTCAGTGTTCAATCTGTTCTGCATTCATTTTGCCACGTTCTGTGCTGAATTTTTAATTGTGTCTAGAAATAGTAACTGACAGTTGGTCAGTTCGAAAATGGGACAACTAAGAAATTATGATGACATTAGTTTAATGTACTTACTACGAAAATGAAAAATCATATATAGGATAATTTAATAATAAAGTACTTAATTTATGACAACAGTGTTATGATTCAGTTTTCTGAATCAAGAGTGAAATTTTGCTTTTTTAGAAAATATATTAATATTTTCTAAATATTAATAAATATATTCTAAAAATTACAAGGTATTAACCTTGTAATTCAAATACGTAGTCTCCATGTTTAAACTTTCACCAGTGTCTGTAAAATGTCCCCAACTACAGCTAGCCTTTGAGATGTCATAATCCCAGTTATCAAACACTAAGCAAGGATTTGCTCCAGTCTCCCATGTCCACATCATCTAAATTAGGTTAACTGGGAGGTTTCTTTGTAGCCCAGGTATGTTTATATTGCTCTATCAGTTGATCATGGTTTGGGACTTGCATGTCCGCAGAGCACATCCTGTCATCAGTATGTCATCTTAGTTCAGTATTAGAGTAATATGCAACTTTGAGCACTGGAGTTCTTTTTCTTCATTAAGTTCATATTCATAGGCATAGCCTCTAACTCTTTAACTTGTAAAATATATATCAGTTAATATCTTCAAAGCATTGTACATACTTAAAAAAAAATAATTGTTCTTTCAAAACAATACAAAACTGATCAACACCTTTGAAACATAACCCTTCGGCCTTCCTCTGTGTGAGTACATATTGAAAATAAATATCCTCATTTCCAACTAGCAAACAAACTGGAAACAGAGATATTTGTCAGCAAATGAGTACTGAAATGCTCCCTAGGAATTTTTTGAATAAAAGATGTGCTTGGATTGTTAGTCAGGAAGACCTTTTGCATGAAAGCTATGCTGGAAATGTTCATTACAGTAACCGCTTTAAGAAATGGGAAATAGTAGAGTGCCATCCCTCTTTAGGCCATGTTAACCAGGTAACATTGCATGTGTCACATTCAGGAGTCATTAAGAACAACTGGTTTTGGACAGATATTCAAGGACTGAGATAAAAGAACCAGAGATGCTGACAATTAGAATCACACTAGTTTGGTGAAATCCACACTGAAAGAAAGAGACAATACAGGAATTTTGAAGATGCCATGATCTGCAGAGAAAAGGAAAAAAAAAAAAAAAGGAAAAAAGAGTGGCATAACATCAGAGACTTTTTCATCAGATAATAACATGATCATTTGTTTAAAGTTTGTGAATGAGGTCATCTCATCTTGATACATACTACTGTTACTCTTTTGTGTTATGTATGACTTCATTACCATATATAGACATGCACCAGAATTCTAGTTTTTATTCAGGCTAATGGGTAAAATCAGATAAAACGCATCATGCCAAATGTTTACCAGATGTCTGAAGTGCTTCAGAAGAATTGCATCTATAATATAACTCAATTGCCAGAAAAGCAAGTAAAGATAATCAGTGTAAGTAATCTGAAAGTGCGTGAAAGTGACATAGGACAAGTGGTAAAATTGATGCAATATAGATTAGACATGAGTCTTATCACTATTTCAAAGAATGGTTTTAATCTATGAAATACTGTATTCTGTATTATGACCTAAGTTTACTCTTGTGATTTGCTCATAACCACAGCCGTTCTCCTAAGACAGTCATTAGAAGCCATGAAACTGAAATGACAGTAGCATTTTTCAAAGCAGTCACACTCCACTGGAAACACTAGTGTGCTTGTAAGGAACAAGAGGGTAGGGAACGTCTTTGCAAATTATTCTGTGAGGGGCTGCAAAAAAGTGAATCAAGAAATGAAACAAACACCACCAACTTTTAATATGAAAAAAAAAAATCACAACTATACAATACAGAGCTTAAGATGATAGCAAGCATCCTGTGAATTATGACATATCCATTGCCATTATTGACATACAAATAAGATCAGAGAACTAGAATGTTCAGTTTCAGTTAATCTGAAGTTTTCCAAGGCCAGTGTCAGTAGATTGACAGATTTACTGTTCACTCCCCTTTTCCTGAGATTTTCGATTCTCTTGTGTCTGTGAGACACACCGCCATGTGGATTTCTGAAATAAATCAAAAGGCCAGTACAGTTTAGTTCAGCAAGTAATATGCACTCTCACAGACAGTAAGAGTTTCACTGTTGAAGATTTAGTAAGATTAATTTATTGCAAGAGGTAAGTTCTAAGGCTGTTGTACAAAATACAGAAGCTCTAGATTATGTAAACCAAAACTAAAATGTGGGGTCGCTATGGTTATTATTTCCTTTCTCCTGCCTGAAGTATTTTTTGTACCTGCTGATTGGTTTCCAAATAGAAAGTTAATTGAACCATGATGTTAAATGAAGCTGTGTAAGCTCTTAGAAAACTGTTTGGTTTTGTTTGTTTGTTTGTTTTTTAATAGTAAATACTAAGTTAGTACATTATTTGAATTATAGTACCTGGAGCAAGTTTAAGTTTGGGTAAAACTTTTTGACTTGCTTACTTTCCAAAGTCCCTTCCAACATGGATGATTCCATAACTAATCTCTTAAAAAGAAGAATCCTACCTGCGTTAACTCATTTAGATGTGTTTAAGGAAATTTTTTGGCAATTTTTCTCTATTATTTTGCGTCCAGATTAAAACAGCTGGATACAAGCTAAGCATTTTTTTGTCAGCCTTGGTGTTACCAGTGTAAACTTTGTTAAATTTATGCAGTGCCATGATGTATAGTGTTCAAAGGTTCACAGATACCTGAGTGAACACATATAATGACTGAAACATATTTTGACCCAGTGGCCCAACTGCATTTGGGAACAAATAGCTCTTTTTAACAAATATGATATATAACAATAAAGCACATTGTCACGTATCCTTGTGGCAAATCGCTTATTTTTCACATCTTTGTAAAACATTTTCTAGCTAACATCATTGACCTGTTTGGGCTTTTTTCTTGTCAAGACGACTTGATGTAAAGCCTGTGTTCATTATCGTTCTTAAAGAGGAATTTGAGAAAGATACGAAGTTTAAGTGTCCAAAAAATAAAAATTGACACTAAAGGTTATTTCTGCAGCTGAGCAAATCCACTGTACTGGCTCTGAGAATTAAATCCCTAGTATAAGTTGCTGTCCTGATCAAGTTAAGATGTTTTTTGCAATTATGATTCTAAATAGCATCATAGGAAGCAATTCCTGAGAACATATTTCAGTTGTAGTGAATTTTTCTCTAGCTCTATGCCCCTGCAAGATCTATATATCATGTCTCTTGAATATAATCTCAAGTTTGAGGCTGTGATGCGTATCCTGTGGACTTTGACTGTATATTAGAGCAACAGTTAGGAAGATTTCCTGTGGTATTATTATTAATTTTATTAACCTGGTAAGTTTCTCACAGTCAGTGCTCTGGAGCAGCTTTACAGCAGGAACAGGGGGATCTCAGCATACCTGTACCAGTGGGGCGTGGTGTTTTAGGAGATGTGTTCCCCTCCTGCATTCCATGGATTTCCACTCTGTCACTCCAAAGGATTCAGCATACCTGATATTTCTGTAAGGCAAATGAGTTTCCACCTTTTAGGCTTACTGTGATCAAGATAAAGCTGGTGAAATAATGGCAAATTCTTCCCATGAAAAAGATCAAATCGTAGTTGGGAAATGCAGTAAAAAAGAAGTGGCTTACCTCACTCAAGCTGCCTCGGGGTCAGCCAGTAATGGACCCACATTTGGAATTAAGAAGTTCTTAAAGCTTAAGAAAGCTTTTGCTTTCTCTTCCATTCTCCCATCATTACACTCTGTATAATGATCTGCCTCTCTACAGTAAGTCATTTTTTGCAATTACTGATAGCATACTCAGGATTCTAATTTGACATTTTAAACCCAGTATTTTTTGTAGTGAGAACTTACATGGGCAGCATTTCTTTAAAGAACAGCACTAGATAGTTTTATGGGAAAACTAGTTTTACTGTAAGAGGTTAGAAAATTTAATCAAAACAACTGATCTATCATAATAGAGCCTTTTCTCAGTGTCACTTAATCCTTTTGATCAATGGCACATGAATAGTTCTCTGTTTCGCAGGACTGCAAAAGTGATTTTTTCCCCCTACTTCAATTTAAGCATCCTTTGAAGTACAAAGCTCGACATACTGTTTCAGACAGTTATCAACAACCATTTTGTTTCATCCAAGACTCGGTGATGCCAAGGGAAAACAAAGGAAGATCTGCAAATAGGTGCCAAGAGTGACTGCGGGCATTTTCACGTAGGTTGCAAAGAGCATGTCACTTATAGCTCAGCACTGTAGTTTTCAGATGAAGACTTTTAGAAATATGGTGTCAAGACTGAAACATGCATATCACAAGAGCTCTAAATTAAAACAGCTGCTTTCAGATTTTCTTCAAACAGAATAAACAGCAGCCACACCTATACTGACAAAGAAACAGACATTGCCAATGAAAAATGCTGAATTAATTTGAATTCATTTAGATAAAGGTTTCCCCTCTTCATCTGATACAATACATACTTGCAAGTCCACATGTGTTTAATACAGGAATATCAATAAAATGTATTTGTTTTCCGGTGGGCCTTTTCAAAAACAAATGTTTCACATGAATATTTCTGACAGAGGGAAAATGTGAAAGTAGTTTGGCCCATATAGAGAAATATAGATTTCAACTTGCTTTCCAGAATTGCAATGAAAATGTTAAAATTTGTTAGAAAAGGCATTCCAGCATGGCTACGTAACGCTTTTTTTTTTTACCAATTTGATGCTTTTCTGTGGAACGGATGGATTAGAAATGTAATATGTCTTGTAATATTTTAATATTTTCCTTTTAATTGCGTTTCTTATTTCCAGATTTTCTAAAAAAAAGAGAAATGAGATATACATGTAAATGGAAAAAAGGCTTTAATACACGTTTACTATCCTGTGAAGAACAGCATGTTTAAAACTTCTTTTTTGTAAGTGATGAGCAAGACCTTCTCAAGTTAGGCTGTCTAGCGAGTGGTTGGAATTAAAGTTCAAAAAAGGACAAAGGTCCCTAGGAGGCTGAAGATTAGTAAAGATCTATCATAACTTAAAGTGTGTACCAGAGCTTCTGCACTGCATTTGATGTTGCTGTTTCCCGTCCCATTGAAGCGAGGGATACTGCTGGATTTGTTCACTTATGGAATGAATGTTTCCCATATTGAGAAAAACATTTGCATTAATGTTCAGTAAGCATTGTATTAAAATCTGAATGCCCATACTCAATTGCAGGTAAAATAATGACCTTTTTTTTTTTCACTGGGATTTGACATATCATGTCTTTGACAGTGTAATATTTTTAGTTGAACAGAGAACAAATCTTAAGAATTTGGTCCTAGAAGGTATAATTTGCACAAATGTTGACAAGAGAAGCATAAAAAACTTCACTCTCTCAAAATGCACAGTTCACAGAAAAACTCCCACCTGTAAGGCAGCATGCCATAGGCCTTAGTGGGGCTGTTTCTACTTTCAGATGTCATCTCTAATTATGGAATTTTGCTGTCAGATTTTGAGACTGAGGGTATGGCATGGCTACTGGGAGAGTGATGGAGGTGAAGCAACTGGTAAGAGATGCATTATCACTACATATAAAAGTAGTACTGTTATTAAGGTGATGGCAGTGTGTGGACATAAATTAGACAAAGTTTGTAGACAGAGATAATGTAATTCATTAGACTACTTCAGCACACAATCTTTAATGCACAAAAGCATTTCTTCTGGTCTGCTTTAGATAGAAAATTTATCTGCTTTTGCCATGGTATCAATTAGTCTAGCAAAAGCTACAACCTCCACCTACAAATCTTTTGTTGCATGTGGAATAAAATAGTTCATTTCAACATTTAAAAGTGCAAGCAGCTAAACAATAATCTAAACAGTATGCAAATTTCAAAACTTTAAAATCTCAAAGCATAATTATTGCAAATCCTAAAAATAAATGTTTTAAAAACTACTAAAATATTATTTGTCTAGAAGAATTAGTTAAGCTCTGGATAATTAAGAGTACGCTTGGAATATTGGTTCCAACAGTATTTTTATTCAGAATTTAACAGAATCTTTCAAATTTGCATACTTTTGTGGGACTAAATAAAAATGCAAGTTTCACCATGTATAATGTGATCTAATTTGCATAAAATGTACATTTATAATAAAATTATATAATATAATTATAATAAAAATATTTAGAGCTCTGTGGAAGTAACTAGGACTACATTGTAGATAATAAAATGTTTAGCCTAAGTTAATTTAAATATATGGAGGATTTATAGAAATAACTATACTTAAGAGATTCAAACAAGTTGTAATAAATGCTTAACTGTTTGCAGTATAAAGGCTTAAAAAAGATTAGAGATTTCTAGAAAAACTGAGTTTGACACAGAAGCAAAGACAAGCTCACTAGAGTGTGGCTTAATGTGTAAGCTATGATTAATTGCTCATTCATATTAAACAACTCAAGCTACTTCACAGATCTGCACCTCTGTGAGATGCAACCAGGCACCAGAAGCCCAGATTCTGTATAACTTAGGGCAGTGTGAGATCAGTATCTCCTTCACATTTCCATTCAATTCAGTGAAAATTGAGCCCATGAAATGTGCTGATTGTGGGAATATGAGGACCACATATAAAAAGTTTTTGAACAACTGTCCTGTTAATTTCCTGTTTTATTAAGATAGCTTGGAAGAAAAGGAAAGAGCTGATTAGATAGAATTCAGCAGATATGTATGTGGACCCAATGAAATTAATTATGTAGTCCCTAAACAGACACAGATTAAAAAGAACCAAGGAAGGAGCTGGACAGTTTAAAGCAAGCTATTTTTGAAAAGTATGTGGACAGACTTTAGTAATGAGCAAAGTTTCTTTCAAATCTGTATGCTTCTTACACCAGTATCTCTGTCATGTTTTACTAATACTGCTCATATCTCAATGCAGGGGATGGTTCTTAGACATCTCAATGATAACAAATGAATGTTATGTATCTCTGACATGTAGGCTGAGTGTAGGGCTTCATTCTATATAATAAAGTAATATTAAAATATCTTAAACCATTCTGTAGATTTGCAATACAGTAATTTTATGAAAATTCAGAAACCTTTGGCATCTCCAGCGATATTGTTCCTCTTCACCTGTTTTGTACATAGCAGTTTAGGAACTGTTTACTTACAAACGCAGACTTCTGTGGCTCAGTTTTATAAATGTGAATGTCTCTGACAGTCCTAGCAAAGACTGCAGCAGTCTGATTCTGAGTTGTGATGAAAGTCAGTAGGAAGAGATAAAGAAAAAAATTGCATGCTCTCCTGCAAATCTGTGCCCACTGAGAGTGCTCTCTAAAAAGACCTCAGCACCCAGGTTGGTAGTTACTATGAAGGAAATGTCTGTTCAGAATAGCACAAATGAAAGGATGTATGTGGAAAAAATAGAATTCGTGTTCAGTCTCTGTATTCCTGAAATTCATGTCAATTTATGAAAAATATAAAATAAAAATTGCTACAGTACATAGACAGCTTAGTGCAAAGCATACCTGCCCATAAGTTTGAGAAAAGTTAATCTATATGCAGCCACAGCATTTCTTCAGAAGTCCCTCCCGAAAGGGAATGTGAAATTCCTGACAGCATCCTTCTGTCTAATGCCTAAATCTAGTTGGAGCAGCTTTCCAGGTAAGCGCTTAACAGTGGAACCCCGAAGCTGGGATTGATTTTTCTTCATGCCAGCATTACATCTGTGTTGTGGCATACACTAAATCAGGAGTATGTGGCTTTAACAATATTGTCTTCTTTTCCAAATAAGGGAAAATATCTTACTTATCCTTGGAACACTTGATGGCATAAACAAATTACTTAATGCCATTCCAGTTCACTGATAAAATAAGGCTATGTAATCAAGTATGCTTTGAACAAAAATGACACAGGCTAATGAAAACACATAAGGCATCTCAACAGGCTGTCTTATGACCTGTTTTATTTAGCTGTGATGACGAATATCTTTCATTCCTCACAGTATATTGCTGATCTCCCAAATCAGTACTTCCTATGTAGTAAAGCTTTCCTGGGAGATCTAATCTTGCTCCTATTTAAGTCAGTAAGAAAAATAGAATAGGTTTGAGGCTAATATATGCAGAGAACTATGTAATCTCTGTAAATAAAGAGACATTCTACTTGTAATCAATCATAGGACAAGGAACAGCAAATATTAGGAAATGACATACGGATAATTTGCTTCTGTTACTGTACATTAGGCCTATGATTTTCCTGGTTTAAGACTTCCAGTGCATAATAGTAGATAACACTGAACTAAATGTTGCAAGGACAGAAAAGTGATTTTTGTGTATTGCAATGATGCATGTCCCTGAGGAATAGAATGCAGTTGAAAAACCCCCTAGGGTTTGTGTTTAATCCAATATGCAGTCAGTAGCTACGCATACTATTTATTTCCTTGTCTGATAACTTTGAAACATCTATTCTCTTTTGACTTCTAAAAGGGATAAAATATTTTGAAGACCTTTCTAGTCACTAGCACAGCAGACAGGAAGATAATAGTGAATTCATACTGCTTTGGCTCAAATCCCACTTTTCCATTTCTGATCTTGTCCTGATATTTAGAATATTAAGGCTGGTTTTCAAAGTTTTAATGCATAGAAAATGGTTAATTATGTTGATAAAGTGTCAAAATACTTAGGTGTTTTGCCAATTACTAGGCCTAGAACAAAGGACACAGCCAGCAGTAGAACTAAGCAGTAATTAGTTTCTGTTGTATACAAAAAAGTCAGTACATGGATGATCACTGGGGGTACAAACAAGTCAAACAGATCACACATAATAGACATCATCCCCAGTGACGACAGAGCACAACCAATACTAGGTGGAATAAAGGAAACAGTCTCCCATAGAAGAGATGGGAGACAACCAAGTCAATAGGCTGATCATATAGGAGAGAGGTAGCCACATATTGTTCCCCCACAAAGCCCACGTTCACAAGCACCAAACCTGCCCAGGGCCCAGTTGCAGAGAGAGTCAGGAGGTCCTTCCCCAACAGTGAAACTCTGCAACATGCATCCACCTCACAAACAGACACTCCACCCTTCCTGCAAGTGGTCCCAGCTTTTATGCCCAAAGCAGGACACCTGGCACTCATTTACCCAATGCAGGACACCTGGGGCTCATTTACCCAAGGGCTTTCCTTACAAGGCCGGCTGCACCCTGGAGGAAAGCCAAAAGGCAAACTCATCCCCTCCTTTTGAAGGACTGTGGGAACCACCCATATGTCAACCTTAATTCAGGGCTCAGGGTTCAGACCCCAGCACTTCATTAGGATAAATGGTATCTTAACTGACTGCTTGAGAGTCCAACAAGTTCCTGCTGCATTGCTGCTTTGTAGTTCCGTCTCTGTCATCGCACATGGGCACCCATCCTCCTCCTCCTCCTCACTGCTGATGCTCCAGCTCTCAGTTCAGCCTCTGAGCCATGTTCCAGCGCCTTGCAGTGTGGACTTTAGGCAAGGAGTACGTTGCTTCTAGCCAGGTGGCCATTTTTTTAACCATGGATTCAAGTTCGGGTTTAGATAAAATACCTTGAAAACTATTTATCTTCAATAACCAAGCTGAACAACACAACTACAACCTTTCCTTTTTTTTTTTTTTTAAATAATGGACATAAACAAAAAACTGGAAGAATACTTTCTGTATTTGTAAATACTTGGTGTATTTACACTGGATTAAGCCTGAATAGTGTCCCAGATAAGTACCCTACTAAACTTGCTGTTGATGCTATCCTGAAATACATCTTTATGGGGATTTTATCTTCCTACATCAACTGCATTTCCCAAGAAGTGCTATATCTCAGTATAATATGCAAGCCTTTATAGCTTACATTCTTTCCAGTATCCTTTAGGAGATGTAGTGAGAAGCAGTCCTTCCTCTTAAAACATTTAATTTGAATTTATTCAGAGGATAGCACTCCTGAGTCTTAGCACTACTCTACCTACATTAAGCAGCATTTAATTTCTTTAAAGCTGCAATCATCTCTCTGTAAGACATCACTGGTACTTTATGGTTTATCGAGGAATTCTTCACACAATAATGGCTGATCCCTTCCTACCTCCTTCCCCACTCTGTACTCTTCCATCTTTTAGGATGAAGTGCCTTCATGACTGACCTTTCTATTTTGTATCAGTCTGTGTGTATCAAATACACTTGATGAAAACATCTAATTAGGATAAGTATAGGTCTCTTCACTGAGGTCAGAGATAGTGACAATCAACTACCTAAAGCAGCAATATAGCTGGAGTTAAGACTCCCTGAAATCTGTCTTTTCCAAGGGTTACAATAAAGTGGTTCTAGAAAATTGCTGTTTGAAGGAATATGTGCTTTGGGGAAACGTGTTTTCAGGTAACAAAGCAAGTCCTTTCTTCATATGCTTTCATGGTGAATATGGGCAGAGTCCTATTTACAGAAATTCCAGTGTTCCCTTAGACAAACAGAAACACAGTGATAAAATACACATTTTCCACTCCCTAACCTCTGTTCTTATCCTACCAACATACACAGGAGGTACAAGAAAAGGGAAAATGTGCCTTAAAGTGCGTTACAGTGTTGATTTATAGTAGCAAGTAGTTCTCTTTCTATAAACTGTCATACTGCTTCATGCAAAATGGATGCAAAAATTTTTTTCTCTTCTTTTTCAAATTCTCTGTCTTACATGGAAGCAACTGTATGCATTTTTTTTTCATAAAGTGTCTTTATGATGTCCTGACTGATTCAGTCTACATATTCTGTACTTTTACGTGCTTTCAGCCCCATTCCCTTACAGCTGTCTTTTCTGATATGTTGATGAAGATTTTTTTCTTTACCTATCCACATTTCTTCTCTTTTTAATCCTTGGATATATCTGGTTCACTCTTTTTTATCTTAAAAAATGCTGTTCTTGTCCTAATGCTAGCATGTACAGGAGGACTCCTGTAAGTGTTTTGCCTTTGCTGGGTATAGATCTTCTTTTGCTTATACTCTCTATTTTCTGTTCTTTAACTAGTTCTACTCAATATTTCTGTTCCAACTTGGTTGTCTGCTGCTTTTAGCCTAAGTAATCCATCACACAGGACTTTTAATAAGACTTCTACAAACAATGCATACTGTGTTCTGTATATAGCCATTACATATTTTGATGGTGACCCCTTCAGTAGTAGAAGATAAAATATTCTGATGACTATATCGGTCTGCATGGTCTAGATTTCAAACCAGGGCTGCTGTAGTTTCCATGATGTTTGTCCTTTTTCAACAAAGAAAATTTAGCTTTTAATTCTTTTCAAACCATCTGTACAAATCTTTCCTTTTGGTTTAGTAGCCGGGCTAAAATGTACAGTGTGGCTTAACTTTTTAATGCTTATTAAATTTCTAAAAATGTAACTGCCTTAAATAAAAATTGTTTTCATTTTACAATCTTTCTACTTAAATCAGTAGCTTTGCTTCAGTAACCTTGAACTTAGCTTGAGTAGTTATCACTGCCAATAGGAAATGTTGTACTGCCATTATTAAATGAAAAAGTCATTTATTTAATAGGAAATGGTTCAGTTGAGCTCTATAACTCAGCAGTTTAAAGTTTCTCTGTTTAAAATATGACGGGCCTCTGAGCACCAAAGCTTTGGTCTCCTTTTTCTGCTTCCTGCAATGAGGAATTTTGCCAGTCAAGTCCATGCAGCCCTTCCACTGAAATTAAACATTAAAAGTAAATGTAGATAAATGTACAACTACTATTTTTTTTTTTAAGCAGGCAGTTATATCAGAATATTTTAATTTTACATATCTTGTATATAAGTTTCTAGATTAATTTAATTCACTGAAACCTGGAGTCACCACAGTTATTAACACCTGGACTGGTGTTTGATTTGGTCAGTGTAGAGCTGTAAAATACAGACCAAAGACTCAAACTTGTTCCAGAGAAGATTATGTGGGGATAGTTTATTAAAGAGTCAGAGCAGATTTGCTATCAATAGGCACACTTGACTCCAAAGCTCAAACAATGTCTAAAAGCTGTGTTCCAGGAGGAAATACAGGATCCAGACTTACATTAACAAAAAGCTAGAGGGAAATTAGTGGAATAACAACCCTGTCAATAGGCTGAATTGCAGTAGACTGACATGGCCACAGCTTCATTTATGTTAAGGAACTATCAGGAATGAGTATGTGGTCAAAAGAGCAGCTGGCCAGGGCAGAAACTACTCATTTGGAGTCTGCCTAGGGGAGTTCTCAGCAGGAAAATCTGAGAGTCAAAACAAATTTAATAACTACCTTCCTCCCTTAGATGCTACGTTTTAGTTTGGGTAACTTTGTTCACCTATTATATGCCTTACCTTTCGTGACATTTTCAACAGATGAACTATCTTAGAATATGAGTAGTGGGGAGGATTTAAAGAGTAAAGAACGTGTGGAAGAGCATGTGTTGCCTAAATTCAGATGTGAGAGCAGCTTAGGTGTGTTCACCTAAAAGTAGCTTTTATGTGGTTTGAAGCAACCAGCACTGCCAGATTTGCTGAAATAGAAAGCAAATAGAATGGATTGTGATGTTTCTGAAAAAACACTAGAAAAAAATGGCAAATGTAAGGTCTAAGGAAATAAGGAAACAGCTGTTTCTCTACTCAAAAAGGTTTGATTTTCTGGGCGAGGGGGAAAAAAAAAGTCTGCATTTGAAACCAAGAAGCTACAATTGCTTTTAAATATATTCTTCATTAACTCTGACTTGTTTGATTATGCTTCCCATGTGACTAAGAAAATAAGAAAATTTTTCAATGAAAAGTGAAAGTGAATACATAAAGTGGCTTAACATAAATGATAACAATAGTTGTAATCAAGATAAAAGACCATAGTCTGGCCAGTGCCTTTTCTCAAAGCAACCCAGATAATTAATTAAGTCCAGCTAAGAACTGTCTAAATGAACAAGTGAGCGAATGAATGAATGAAATTAGTATTTAGGTAAATGCAAAATCTGTTTTATTGTCCAGTTCTAAGCAATGCAGATACCTGGGAGTAGGCTTGTCTTCAGTACCTTGTGTTGGAAATTTTTTCTTGGTTCCTTGGAGAAGAGAGCGGCTGTCAGTATGATGGATTTTTTAATGCTCTGTGAAGTAGTTTGTTCTCCTGCTCCTTTCTCTTTGGATTGCCCTTGAATTTAAGGTTGTTAAAATAAATGTCCGTGTTTTGCCAATGTCTTTGGCTGAACAAGTAATGTTTTGTCCATCTTAATAAACAAAGGACACACTGGGTTTGTAAAGAACAGGCAAACTGCCAGTGGCTGGAAGTTACTGATGTTAGTTCGTGTGTTCCCCCTCAGTTGTCCCTTTTTATTATGTTAGCCGATCAGGCTCTGTGAAAAATGTCCTTAGGTGAAATCACTTATTTGTGAAAACGATGTCAAATGGATTGTTTGGGCAGATACATTAGTGATTCGAAAACAAAATGTGGCCATCAGCATAATCTGTTTGGAATACAAGGTGCAGCAAAGATGTCTCTGGTTCCTCCTCCCACGTTTACCTTGTTTGACTTGCTAATTTAATCACTAGCACTGAAGCTAAGGCTTAGATTTTCAGTGGAAGAGGTGAGCATCTCCCACTGAGGTTAGTTAAAATTTATGTCTGATTTGAAAGTAAAACACCTAAGTAAATTATGAAGAAAAAACCCAAGCAAGAACAACAGAAATAGTTGGGGGCTCTTGGTAAAGGCAGTGAGGCAGGGAGGGTGTTATGCCTATCAGGTGTATGAATTTAATGAATTTTACTGCTGCTGCAGAAAAAGCCCCTGTAATAAAGTTCTTGTCTTCACAAACTAAAGAGGGGTTATCACTAGTTCATGTATGGCTTTATAACGTGCACAATTATCTCAAGATAAAAACACATGTCAGTTTTATTACCGTGCCATCCTTCACACTTGGCTTATGGTTGACTGTCTTTGATTTGAATTGCAGTAAAATTGATTTGTCTTGTATTTCCTCCATGTTTACTCTAGGAAAAAAAAAGATTTTGAAGAGTGTAAACAAGGCTTTGGATGACTGTAGGCAACAGACACTGTTGAACAGCACTGCCTAAACTGAGATATCCACATTAAATATTTTCATACTTACTCTGTTGCCAATTTGGAGATGAAAAACATGTATTGCTTGGCTGAAGTTATTTGGTAATAAACATAATAAAGCCATGAAGTTTCAATTCATAACATGGACCTGCATTAATTTTGTTACTCATAAGTGTAGGAAGGAGTATTGAAATCACCAGTATTGATTGACTGGACTTAAGTAAGTGTATTAAAAGCTTACTACTCGAGACAAGCTTTTCCAGAGCTATGGGTTTATGAACTTGTAGAATTATAGTTATTTTCCATTCTTAGATTGCATTATTTTGCCAATCCTGTAGCTCATGGGAAATGTATTATCCAGGGCGGTCTTGCTACAGATTAGTCTTCAAAGCTTGGTTGATGAATAAAATGTACCGATTTTGTCAGGATTTCAGCAAACTCATATGTGTCATAATCTGTCATAAATATTGGTGACTGCCTAATCAGATTCTTGTCATATTTTGCTGAAGGAAAACATTTTACATGCAGCTTGCTTTCTTGAGAAAATTAGTCAGACAGATAACTCAAGGCTCTTTCAAAGGAAACTTTGTCACCAGTTCTGTTGGAAAATGAATCAGAAATGTCATTTACTGCCGCAAGCTGATGGGATTGTAAGAATGCAACCTTCCATTTTTGACTTTCAATATTCATTTCACACAACAGATTTCTAAAAGCACTTATTCATTTCTGCTTTTGGAGAGTAAATCAGAAAGGTAATGCACATTCAATTTACTCTTTTCCTCCTAAACATTTTAGTTTTAATCTTTTATATTTTCAGACATTGTTGCTTAATGTTCTCTTTGTATTTTGATAATTTTTTATTCCTTTCATTGCAAGTGCCCTGACCCCTGCTTTGTCTGTGTACAAGTGAATTCATCAGAGATGGCTACCTTGTTTTTCTTGGCCCTTTTGTCTTTTAGAAGGCAAAGGCAATTCTAGCTCTGCTGTTGCAAAAAGCTAACAAATAGCTTTACTACAAGAAGTGCAAGGAATTGGCCAATATTTTCACCTTTCAACCTTTGGAGGCTGAGGAGATGCATATTCTTCAGTACAACATCATCCAACTGGTAATCCATAGCTTCTTAATACTGAACTGGGGAGAAGAGGTTTCTCTTTTCATTACTTTCTGCTTATTTTAGCTTTATAGCATTATAGAAGTTCTGGAGTTGGAAGGGACCCGTAAGGATGATCCAGTCCAACTCCCTGCTCCTCACAGGACTGCCTAATGCTAAACCAAACATCAGCACAATCCCTGGCACGAAGAAGAAAAAACAAATGCATGTAGAAAGATAACAAGCTAATAGGAAAAGGGTAAACGTTTCAAGGATATGCAATTCCTACATGTCTCCTGAAAACTGAAGGTTACAGAGAGTTGGGAGAGGCAGGTTTTTAGTGGCAGGGGAACAGCTGTGGTGTAACTCCCCAATTAGCAGGGCTGCTTTGCTGCCCCAGCTACAGCTGGGGACTGCACAAACAGGAGTATTGCTAGCAGCTGGCCATACTGGAAGGACAGAAATGAAGGAACAAAGGAGCCTGAGGATGCATAGTAAATTCAGAGAGATGTTTTTTGATGTAGTGAGGGGTGGATTTGGTACATAATTTTGTGAGAAACTAGGCTGTACCTTTATTCCTGGAGAAGAATTTCTTCAGTCTAGGTAAGTTCAATGAGTGTTGTAAAGACAGTGTTGTTTGTAGGTATTTCTCTCATAGGGATGGTTCTTTGCTTTGACTTTTCTGAGTAAGTTGCTTTTTTTTCCCCCCCTCTCTTTTTCAAGATGCTTATATGAATTTGAGTCTCCATCTAGCTATGTGACCTATTTGTGGGTCACTTGGATGTTTTGCTGTTAAGTCTAGTTGAAGGTCAGCTTCCTTCAGGATTTGTGTGTCTCTGTTTTTATGTCCTGTGAAAATATATTAGCACGTGTTGTAAATCATTACTGTTGTTTTTATGAAGGCTGTAGTGATGCCTATACACTGCACTTCAGTAGATAACAGTCTGGATCCATCCTGAATAAACTCCTAGTAAGGTTCAGTACTTGCTTCAGAGAGTTTATAATCTAGTTCTGGCATAATACTAACATCCTCCCTTCACAGAGGAAATTTTTTCTCAGTCACTTAATAACTGGGAGCTAAAGTTTTTCAGTGTGAAAGGCTGCATTCCTGAAGCAATTGCTTTGCCTAGTAGACTGTGGAGTTCAGATAGGAGTAGTTGATCTACCTTGTGTGAATACAAGCAGGCAACACCTCTGCTTCTGAAGTTCCTGAAGCGATGCTAAAATCCCTCTTTAATTGGTACCCTCTGACAATTTTGCCTGTGTGACTTGCTTTTCCTTGCTAAGCTCTTTCCATTAACTATTGTCAAAAGGCTTTTAGCTGGAGTAAAAGCTCTCTTTGTGCTATTTATATTGGCTCTGCTCTCCTTGGCAGCGATAACTATGTTCAGTTCCTGCAGCTCTGTATCCCACCTGATCCTAACTTTTCATTTTGCAAGTGAATTAACTTTTGTTGTTGCTGTTGACCTACTGCACTACCTAGTTCTTCCTGTGGTTTGAAGGGTATGGGTGCAACTTTTCAACCCCTTTCTTGCCCAACAACACTGGTAGATTTTAATATACAAAAGTTTTTTGTAAAAGCACTTATGTGCACCGCTCTCACTCCTCGAAAAGTTTCTTTCAACACTCCATTATTAAAATACTTTATTTAAAGGTTTAGCTGAGGTAAGATGTTTGCCTTTTGGGAGGGAAGGGGTAGAAATACTAAATTTTTGTATGTGGAACACTTGAGATGGAAGCGTGTTGTCAGAGCACTGACAGGTGTTAGATCCCCATGAGGGCTCGTCTGAAGTGTCTGATTGGAGCAGGAGAGGTTCATAACACTGAGAATTTTACTTGAGAAGTTATGCTATGATGCTTAGGCCAGAGAGCAACCGTAGGGTGGTCTTTCTTTTAATGCACTTACGGTAACTGCACCGCAAGTTTTCATGGCTGCGAGACTCTGTTCTGTTACTGTGAAAATGCAACTTGCAGGTATTCATTTATGTATTTCTGTTCTGTAAATGGACCCCACAGGAGGCAATGTAGCCTGGCAGAGATGGAAGAAGACCAGGTCTCTGCCTTCTCCAATCTCTCTGCCTTTACTCTAGGGGTCTCTGTATCTCTATTCTTTCATCCACAACACAAGGCTGAGATGTTTACTGGTAATAGATGGCATACTGCATTCACATACGAGGAGGAAGGCTAAGATAAATCTTTCATACCAGAATGAAAAATAAAATCTCATATTTAAAATTATTTATTTATGAAGCAAAGCATTAATGAAATTGGCTTCATTAGAACACTTCATTTAGGTTCTTTTGTTTTCTCAATTTTAACATGACAGAATAGTAAATATTATGTTGTTTTGTTTTTTTAAAATCTCTTAACGAGCTGTCTTCCCGCCATCCTTAAGAAGCCCACATTGGGAAATCGGGAAAATCAGACCTGTTTTGTGGACAGTTTGTTTCAACAAGCTGATTCTTTGTGGAAAAGTAATGAATTGCTAAAGCAATGGTAACTGCTGAGTGTTTTCCCTCTTTGCAAAGACCTTTGAAATCTACTGATTAAAAAGTTCTGACAGAGGTGATGATATAGTTATTTGTTGTGGTGGCAACTGAAAAGTAATGCATAGGAATTCATGTAGAAATTATTAATGTATTGCTATAACACATGAATAGCTCAAGTGAATAAGTAATAGGAGGATAATTGACAGAAAGTGATGCAAGTAATCTAAATCTCATTCTAGTCTTGAAGTCTGTCAGTAGAGATGTTTAAGAAATAGAATTTATGACCTGTGAGAATTTCAAATAGTTGAGCTATAAAGCGTATTAAAATCCTATAAAGGATGAAATGGCAAAGCAATGAATATTTTCATATAATAAAAAGTTTCCAGAAATATGTAGCTAAAAACTAGGAGCAAAAGCTTTTTACATTTTAAGTGTTTTAAATATTTAAATGATTCTGCATATTACCATAGTTTTCCATATTGGAAACAGCATTTCCAAATTAAAATTATTCTTCATGTTCTTCTGACTTATATTTGCTAGAATCAACCTAAATAAGCAGGTTTGAATTGAATAATGTTTTTGGAAAGTAACTTTTCTGTTTAAGAATTTTTATTGTCCAGTTTCTGTCCTTAATTTAACACATACAGCATCAGTAGTTTCTTCTGGCAATGTCCTGATCATTATACAATATATTTCTGTGTAAAACTTAATGACATTAAAAAAACCCTCACTTTATAAAACTGTAGAGGAGTAAGATGACATCGGAGTTGTCTTTGCCTGTACCTGCAATTTTCTTACAGTTCAAGTAGGGTTCTTTGAAGTCTTGTTTTTTGTGTCCCTGTGGATGGCTTGGAAGACAGATAGAGCTTCAGTTTATAATTTAGTACCTAGTGGTATACATGCACTGTGTGGGACTGTCTGTTTTTACCCTCAGGCTTTCTTTATGAAGACATCAGACTATATTAGGATTGTTCCTTTAAGAGTGTCAATGTAAAAATGATCCATAGTACTTTTTTGTGCTCATGTTCCTCTATTGGAAAGAAGGTGCTAGTTACAGATCAGGTCTCAATGTATTTTATGTGGAACAAATACAAGAAAGATCATGTTTGCTATCCTGGCATTAACAAACTAAGGAGAAGACAAAATGAGGTTTCTGTTGTGTGATCTTATTACCATAGAGTTAGAAATAAGTCAGCAAGATGAGATGTGTTTAAACCAGATACATGAAGTTGTGCATCTAGATCACAGAACAGGAATATATAGAAGCTGGAAATATATCTGAACCCCAATATATTTATTCACGTGGGTGCTCCTAAGCAATGAGGTTGTGTGTAAAACATAGGAAGAGGAGCCTCTCTTGAATGTAATTTTGAGTAGTTATGTTCTTAATTGAATCATAAATTACAAATATTCCCAGAGCATCAAGCATTTCATTCACGTTGGGAGAGCTTGAAGTGGAATAGAATAACATTTCTGTTTTAACAATATCAAATTATATGCAGTACCAGCAGTATATCCTATACCAGTATTTATTTCAAGGTTCACTTTCATTAATCTCTTACACATTTTCTAGGCTATTGGTTCCTCTGATATTTTAGAGAAGAAGACTATATTTTGATAAAGGGCCATTCCATATCCAGTCATGCTGAAATACCTTTCAGTTTGTCTGTCTCTTATTTCTTTCATAAGAAAGAACAAGGTTTAAAAATAAAGTATACTGAAGTTGAGAAGCATATTATTCACTTGAAATGTAATTTTGTACCTTCTGTACATAGAACATTTATCTCAAAGGCTGGGTTTTGTTGGTTTTTTTCTTTAGATTTAAATATGTAACAAATCTCAGACTGAAGTTCCCTACCTTATATTACAGCGACATTTTGTAACTCGTTGAATTAATACTACTTAACGAATTTGTGAAGGTTTTGAGTAACTTTTTCAAGGACTTGCTGGTCTAGAATGTCACATTTGGCCCATTTTAAGCCTGTTTCTATGAAGACTTAATAAGTTCAGTCACATTTTAGGCAATTTTTTTATGCTATTGAAGTTATGACAAAATTTGCATTTGCTTAATTGGAATGAGAATGTGTTATTTCAACTAGAATTTAGAGAACTCCATCTTACTACAGTATCATGATAACATGTATTTCAAATAAACATAAACAGATGGATTTAATATCAGGCTAATAATAAAATAAACTGGTTCCTAGATGTTTCTGACAGTGCAAATTGACTCGGCATTAAGTTGAAAACTGAGTCTTTCCAGTCAGTAGTTTAAATTTTTTTTTGCTGACAAACACATTCTCCATATTGGTACTGTGAACATGTGTTATTGCAGTAGAAAGTGTTCAGTAATTTATTTGGCATTTAGCACATACCAGGAGTTAAACTCCTGTACTCTGTATATCAGTTACCTCATCTTCATATATCAATCACAACTGTTTAAGTAACGTGAAAAAGCAGATGGCTTGGCACAGGAGGACTAAATGGTGATCGTGCCGATGTGGTGCCATGCAGTGTTCCTACTGCCCAGTGCAAAGTTGCTGAGACCACCAAACAAGCCCCATAAGAAAAATATTTGATACAACTTTCCTGTGGTTTTCCAGACCCACTCTCAACACTGCTCAGAAGGGAGGGGGATAAAAAGGCTATGACCTTGAGAAGAATGTCCACATGAGACCCTGCTTCTACTATGGATGTCCATGCTGCTGCTCCAATGGACTCAGCTTGGATACGTTTCCAAGAAGTAGGCAATGTGGTGTTTGTGGGGGGGGGGTTTGTGTGTGTATTCTTCCCCCACGCCAGTTATGCAGTATAGGCTACTTCTCCACACAGTGTTTTGTACTATTTTACTGCAGAATTACATCAGCAGTGTTTCCAAGTATTGTAACTTACTCCATGTTGGGCTTCAATATTGTTTATCAGGAGTTCTGAATACGAAAACTAACTTAGAATTGGATCCCAAAAGGTATTTAGTTTTAAAATTGGCTTGTTGCATTTCTGTGTTTGTATTTGAGTGAACTGCAAGGGCTAAATCTCTTCCATCCAGGAGCTAAATAAAAATCATGCTTGTTTTTCAGCTGCAGCAATTCAAGTGTGGAATGTAAATGTTCCTGATGTGCATTTTAGTGGTCCCTTACTACCTCTTTGAAGAGCTTCTGCGTTGTCTATTTCTCGTATCACTTATATCTGCAGACCTCGCCAGCTACAGCTGCCCTGTCTGATTGTGAGGATTTCACCTCTTCATTAGTTAATGGCTGTGATGAGGATTTCTGTAGCAGCTGGTAGGCATGAGGCACCAACCCTTGTTACGTTTCAGTGAGGCTCGTGTGCTCTGGTGGTTGTGACTTAGTGAAAGTCCAGCCTTTTGCTAAGATTACCAGAGGAGGAGACAAAATTGGCAGCAGCAGCATCTGCTGTCCTTCATTAGGACAACACTACCTGTGAGAATAGATTTGGATGACAGAAGGCATCCTTACTACACGTTGTATTGCTCTCTGAGCTGTTAGTCAAGTTAGTCTTGCTTGATAGGTACTAGTTATACAAGCAGTTCCTTGGAGGGGTAGAGGTATGTTGGATTGCAACACAGCTTATTCAGTGCTCTGGTTAGGTTATTTTCCAATGTCTGAATCTATAGTCAGTGTGGTTTGGGCCCATCTAGGTAACAAAGTAGTAATTGGTGATTGGTTGCTTTCTCAACAGGAAATAATATAATATTTCATCTTTAACCCATATCTTAGTGATTTTAATTCTGCTGGGAGGATTTTGTCCTCTCTGTGTCTGGCAGCTCCATCTTTGGCTTCAAGAGCTCAGTGATAACATACAGTCTCTGGATTGTGTCTGTGCTCTCTGTGGCCTTACCACTCTCTTGGGCTTCAAGCAATGGTTTAAGCTTCAGTTTCAGTTACTGCAGTACATCACGCTGCTGCTAGACCACCATGTCAGTTCTACTAAAGTTTTTTATTGTATTAAATTTAAATGTGGAGAACTTGAGCTACCATTTATGGATAAGCCATTTAGAGCTTATTGAGTTTAAGTAATAAAGGATTCGTAGCTTAATAAATTTCCGTTTGCCTTACACTTTATGATATGACAAAAAGACAGCCTTGGAAGATGTACTGAACTACTCAAATCAATTGGGATTACATGTAACAGAGTGATTCATTGATTCAGAATGTCAGTTTCTCACCACCTGATAGACTTTAATTTGCTTTTCTGTTGTTTTGTCCACAAATGATCAATATTTAGAATATCATTGCAACCGTGCTGCTTTAAAAACACGTATCTTCTTAAGGGATTCAAACCTTTTTGTGTATTTTTTTTGTCATGTTGCTCATTAACTATTTGATTTGGTTCATGTATTTAATGCCTAAAATCAGTGGTTAAATATGCGTAGTGATTTCTAAAAATACCTGAAGAACAGTTAAGCTCCTCTGGGAGACTGCTGTAATGAACTGGGGAAGAGGGGCTCAAAACATCAGTCCCTTGTTTCCAGCAAGCCAATATCAAAGCATCAGCCAGTATAGAGCATCCTTTTTGTTTTAGGCATGTTTACGAAATACTGTGTTAGAGTTTGAGATACTGTCACAAGAAGTTCATTTAGAGTGGCTCATTTAGGACTTTCTGTCCATTAGTCATCTTAGACTACAGCTGAAAGCACAGATGTTGGCTCAGATGTCACAACTGGTAGCTGTGTATTTTGGCAATGGCTGTACCCTTGGTGCTCTGCAAAATGGTCTTGTACATATGAAGACAACATCAGAATCTTGTTTCAAAGGTTGGCAATGGTGCTATTTGTAGACCGCTTAAAAGAGAAATGTTAAAATAGAAAATGATTGAGTATAAAATAGTTGAAAGAACGGATATATTTTTCAAGACAGTTGCATTCGTATATTGCTTTAAACCTATGCAAATTGCTTTATCAAGGATTTCCTGAGGTGGAAAGGAAACTCTGAGGCCAAACACTAGTGTTATCACAAATATTTGTCTTTCTTGTGATAAATGTTTTTCAACTCCCTTGTATATTTATTAAAAGTATCTCTGAATTTTGTCCTTTTAGATACTATGTGGGCATTAGATAGCTTTTCAGTTGTCTTTTAAAATATGAAATTGGCTTTCTGGCTTGTCACATTCTGTTCTGTTTTGTTGCTCCCAAATGAGCGAACACATATTTTGTTTCATGGGGTTTTTTAGTTTTTTGTTTTGTTTTGTTTTGTTTTTAATTAAGGCAAAGTATTATAGCAATTACATCAATTAATGTTCAAAAGAGTTTTTAAAAAAATCTAGTAGTTGGAAAACAGAGGACTATATCATAAAAGGAGAAGGTTGATGTGTGAATGAGCAACTTTGAAGAACTTTTTTTAAACATCAGCAATAGCCTTCCTAATAGGTCTTATTTTACTTTAAACTTTGATTTTAAATATTTTGCTGTAAAATAATTAAAGCCTTATAAGACAGCACTTATTGTTAATTACTACTTAGATGTTTTGATTGTAAATGCGTAAGTATCTTTGTCTACAGGATTGTTTTAATTTTACTGAGTTGGAATTTAATATAAAGAAATAAAATGCTGTATGACCTTGTTTCAGCACTAAGTACACTTTAAATACTTATAAGTACTAGTATAAATGTTTCAGGAAAAATAAAGTTTTAAAATAAAAGTACAGTTTAGTCAATATTCAGCAGCACAATAACTGTAAAGAAACGAAAAATCCTATTTGAATATTTTACTTGTGATTATTTTCTTCCTCTGAAACTTGTGCACTGTAAGGAGAGCATTTCAGTGTTTGATACTGTAACATGAGCATTTTAACTGTAGTTCTATAGTAAAATAATGTTACAAGTTATTTTATATTTAATGTTTCTGTGAAAAATTATAGTCCTGAATAAAGTCTCAGCTAGAGAGTTTATTTTTCCCAAGGAACTGGAAAATTGCTTTATTGCTAATAGAAGCCATAGGTAGGCATTAAGGAGGAAAAAGTGCCATCTAAAAGTTCTCTTGGATATACTTTTAATTGCACTTCATTTGTTTACTGGTATTTGCATTTTTAAGTTTGTCAAGATGAAACTTCTAAAAGAGAAACTATCTTCCAATGTGCCTAACTTGGAAATAGTCTTTAACCGGTGTCATCTGTTGTTTAACTGCATTTTTCTTGTTTATTTACTATAAATGCTATGTATTTGCCACAGCTTTTAGTATAGTCTGATTTCCCCTGTACAATTTACAAAACAGTTACAGAAAGGGAGATTGTAGTAAAAGACAGGATTTTGTTATTACTGCATGAGGTATTGAGGATCAACAGTTGTCTGTGCAGGGGAAATATGTTCCCTGGTGTATATGGCACAGGGCAAATGTGATGCTGAGTGACTTTCAGTATGATTCTTCACTCTTACTTGGTGTAATTTAACTGGGTATAGATATGAGTTGATATGGATGTTATACAATTGATGACAGGAGCATTCTTATTCTTGGTTATCACAAAACATCAGCTATGCATGTGTATGTTTTTTTTAATATTAACTGCAGAAAGATAAGCATAGTCTCTGGTTAAGTCCCTAAGATAAGATAATGGAAGCATAGGAGACATCGGTATCAGTAAATTAAACATGCTTTTGAATGTTCATTGGAATAACTTGCAGCTATTTTGGAGTCTGTTAGCTTCCAGAAGAGGGTCACTGTGCAAACTGCATATTAAAAATGGCCTGTGGAAGCATTTGATTTTTAACTTTGGAAATTATGCCTGGTAGTTATCTGTGGGGTCTGTTTGGACGTGGGCAAAATATGCAAGGGACCATTCCAACAATTTGTTCGTACTGTTTAATAGTACAATATAGCATTGTCTAATGGAAACTAATAGCTCAATTGTGTCCCAGTGCCTGGCTGTTTTCCTGGATGCTTCATTTACCAGTTTAGTAGCTTTCTTGGATGTTGAAACAATTTTTAAGCTTTTTTGAAGAAGCTGGTATTATTGATTGATTGATAAGAGAAATGTTTGCTGCACTGAAAGTCCATGAAACAAGTTTAAGGCAAACTAGAAGTCCAGCTGAAAGGCACCAAGAAAAGGGGCTGAAGCATATGACGTACAAGGAGCAGCTGAGGATGGTGGTTGGATACCCATCCTCAGGGGTGACCTGAGCAAGGCCCCAGGCACCCTCATCTAAATCTGCTGCTTGTTCTGCAGGGTAGAAAAGGTGGGAGGAGAAACTCCAGATATCCCGTCCAATTTATTTTTCTAACTTTAATTTTTTTTTTTTTTCCCTGTGGTTATGCAGACCACCACTGCTTTTCTGCAGCATGGTGAACATAGTAAGAAGTGGGGAAAAATGTTACTGACTATACTTGTAGAGAGGAGGGATAACTGTATTACATGAAAAAGCACAATTCGGCATGATACCTGAACTGCTTGAGACTCACTGAGCTCATGTTTAGTAAGGCTTTGTAAGTGAAGTGGGCACATAGTTTGAATAATCTGTAAAACTGGACAGTGTTATATACTCCGTGCTGGACTGAAGACCCATATATGTGTACAGAGCTGGGTCCTAGTGCTTTAATGTGAAAAATTAAGTGAGGAGCAACACATTGTGCGAACTCTTTGGTTTCGGGTACTGACTCTGGGTTTTGAGTAACAGGATGATACTTCCAGAATCTCAGAATGAGGAAAAGGTGTTTTTAAAGCTGTGACTACAGTGCTTTGTCAGCTGTTCTGCTTGTGGTTGGTGTTATTTTAGTGGAAATGAAGTCATAAGGTAGCACTAATTGCTCCTTTTTTCTACTTTATGACACTTATAAAGTGCATCTTGAAATACCTCCTGTAATTAGTACAGAAAATAAACTTATTAAAGACATTAAGATTTGTATCTTTAGGGGAGTGCCTTTAGTCAAGTATTTGCCCATTTAGTTCTTCAGTGTCAAACAAGCCAAAGGGATTTTATTTTTTTTAACGTGTTTTGAGCAGGTATGCTTTTAAACCATCATATAGCTCTCAGCAGTAACCATATTTCATACAGAGGGGTACACAAGACTCCTTTCCAAAGAGCATGCACTTCTCAGAAGCATTATTTTATTTGCGGGGAGGGCGGTTTTCCAGATACTTTCAGCTGGCATGTGAGACAGCAGATCATTGGATTACAAGTACATCTCACACGTTCATTTCTTTTACCATTTTACAATTTGACTGTCATGGCTAAAGATGCGTGAGTAATGAAAAGCAAAATATAATTTCCATAATCAGAGGAAGATGGTTCCAGAATCTCTGTCAGCACCTGAAGATAATCACTGGTATGTATGGACATGTGGAACGGTTGTGGCTCATCTTGTGTTCTAGACTCTGTTCAGGAAAGTTTATTTTAAATGAGTGCTGCAAACACTTTGCCATCCTGCAGGGCTGTGGTTTATGCCTTGCATTGTTATATAAAATCTACATTAAATGTACTTTGGGAGCGCTCGTGTTTTGCCCGTGGAAAGTACTATTTTAATGAACTAGGAATAAATAGGTAGCTGACACCTTAAAGTGTATTTCTTTTTAAAATGAAGAATATGTACTTTTACTGGAACAAATATACTTACTCCTAACATCAGAGGCTGTTTTACTTGCAGCAGTGCTATGGGAGGGAAGGGACAGGCTCTGATCAGTAAGTGAAGTAAAATGTTTATTTTTGAATAAATCTACTTGTGAAGTGTAAGGCATGGCTGTGAACCGTATCTCTAGAAACGATGAAAAGTAAACGTTTTAAAAGAAAACTTTATTGGTTTTTCTTAAGAGTCATGATCTTAGTTACGACTCTGTATGAGCACTGAAACTGGAATTTGGACATGAGCTGACCATATTTTTTGTTCACAAAACTAATAGAAGAAGTTTTTTATTGAAGGCAGTGATATGTGTGCTGTATGTGATTAAAAAGAGAATTGTGGGACATGTGTTACTTAATGAACACTAGATAACTATCGCTCCATGAAGAAAGTTCCATTTTGTTTTTTGTATTTCCACTTCAGTGGTAGAAAAATCAATGGGCCTTTCTGGTTTTTACATAGCTCATCTGAAAATGGGTTTTCTTTTGTTTTAATTTGGAGCAAAGCTTGCAGAATACTGAAAAGTAGACTTTTGTCTCATTATCAAAGAAGCAAGAGTTTAGTTTGCCTTGGAAACTGAAAGCTCTTGAGCCAATTCCTCTTGAGTTTTGAGTTGAGCTTCACATCCCTTTTGAGAACTTCATTCAGACTCTTCCAGGTACTTCTCTATGAGTATGAATATTAGCCCGTGCTCATATCCGAATCTAATATACCCACGTTATTGTGCATAAAATTGCAAAAATGCATACAAATGCTATTTTGAAAAAAGATATGGCCTCAAAAGTAATGGTTTCTTTAAATCACATGCTGTACATTTTCATGTTAACAGCTGCCACTTCATCTGCTTCTCCTGCTCAGTTCATTTAGTTTGGTAGATGTGTAGAATTTAATTATAAAACTAGACTAGAATGTGAGACAAAACTTTGATAATATTATCAAATTTTAATAATAAAATTAAATTTACAATATTTAACATAAATATTTTATCGTCTGTGTTGCATAACTTGCTGAATTAAGGAAGTCATTAGTGTCAGGTTATGAACACAGATGAAACACCCAATTCTGTGAAGGACTGTATTAATCAGTAGGACACATTCCAAATTAATTGAATTGTTAGATCATAGGATATTGGCCAGCTCTACAAAGCAGCCTTGACCTTGCAGTTGTGAGAAATGCAGAATGTTCTTCAGCAAGACTATTAAAATAGGATCAACAGTTTGAATTGGAAATAAATTAACATAAGGAAAGGATAAATGAATCTTTCTTCAAAAAATAAAGGGAGAACAGACTTTCAGATGTGAGAGGCAAACTGAGATGGTGTTGGCTTTGAGATTGTAGGATCTCTTTATTTTGGGAAGAGACATGCATGCTATTACAGGAAATGTGTGTAGACAGAGCCTGAAGATCTGTAGGTGCAGAAGCACATGCATATCTATAGTGACTAAATGTAAGTACTGAATTCAGAACAATTCTTATCCTCACATTCTCAGATTTTTATTTTTTTTATTTTTGTAATATCTATGCTTAAGAAAAACTAAACTGTTAGATATTTGGTAGTCTGAAATTCCTAAATATTCTAAGATTTCTCTGAAAAGCTCAACTGAATATATCATTGCTTGAATCTTTCTTGCTTTCCTATTACTATTCTACTTGTCCTTTTCTATCTGACTGTGTAAATCTGGAGCCCAAATCATACATCTCAATACTTGCAAACTCATGACCTGAAGCATTCTGGTTTTAGTAAAGGGAAAACCAGGGCACGAAGAGGTTAAACATATCACCCGTTTGTTCCAGAGAAATTTGGCAGCACAAGCAGTACTATCCACATTTCTTAAACAGTATTTGAGCTCTTCAATCCAAAATGATTCTTCCAGGTTTCAACAGATTGCTGTTTTCTTGTCGCCACATCACTTAAATCAAGAATGAGAGGTTATGACGCAGAATCTGTCTTTGGATGTGTTTTTCAATTTCTGTTACTTGAAACCTGCATGTCAGAAGACATCATGGATGCACTACATCTTTCTCTCCCAGTTTTACAGAACTTGAGCAAATAGATTTGTTTTTTTTGAAGTAATGAGAAGGCTTACACTATAAGAACTAACATTCATATGCCTCTTGGATTTCAAACATTTCTTGCAACTACTAATTATAATCTTTATATTGCTGGAGTGAGGGGTATAACATAATTTTGAAGGGGGGGGGGGAAGTGTAGGTGAAAATCCAGGTAAATTCTGGAAACAATGTTTCTCTGCATTCAATTCTGAGAGACATGCCTTGCTGTGGTAAGGGAAGTTGCAGGTATGCACTGACGCTCCCCTGCCCCAGGCAAATCCATGACAAATAAGAGTGGTAAATATTGATTCTTAATAATGAATTTTTTTTTTTCTCAGTATGTTTAACAAATGATTAAACAAGAATTTTCACAAAATGAAAATATTTTAAACTGAAACTCATACATTTTATTTAAAACCTTTTATTTAAAACCTTTTTAACCTTTATTTAAAACTTTTTTCCCAGAATACTGATGCCTCATAGTTCCATTATGCAGAATATCAATTTCAGTTTTCTTACATTGTCAGAATTTAAATTACCAGAGGTCTGCAAGATTAGTCCTGCCTGGTATGCTGAAGTTAAGCATGCTCTATTTGGATGGCCTGCCTTATATTTACATTTTTATAGGCATGCTTCTATTGCAGAGAGTATGTAATGTTAATTTCTAAGAAAAAAGTATAAGTGTAATCTTGTAATAAAATCTGTGATTCGGTTTGTGGAGGTAAGGGTTGAATGATGTGCAGCCACATGGTCTACAAAATAGAGCTGCAATCCTCTCTGAGCTAACCTTCATCTTAACCTTCACAGATGGAGCTCAGTAAGTTAAAAGCTCAAAACTTTATTACCCGTGCCCAGTAGAGTAAAGGTTGTTTTTCTTTCTCTGGCAATATTAATGATTTTCAGCTGACTGCATTTTAATTAAAAACACCAGGTAGCCTCTTGGCTCAACACATGGGAATGCTGATGTTTAGCATCTACAGGCGCTACCTGTGCACACACAGTCTGTGCAGCCAAAGTGAGAATTATTCCTTTGTATAAGGAAGCACTTTGCTCTCTTTACATTTTTGGGGGAAGAAATGTCAGTTATCGCAGGAAGGCTGTCAAGGAGATAAATTGCCAAGCTTTTCAGAACTAAAGACAGAAAATGAGCAAGTATTTATTGCTTAAACAAGTGCTGTGTTATAATCTATGCATGTTGAAAATTCTTGTTCAAATGTTTGTTCACTCATATGCTTGTGCGTACAAATGCATGCTAACTGTTTTCACCCTTGTCAAAAGTGAAATGCCACAGAAAATACCATCTGTCTGTTAATGCAACTATTTTATTGATGTTGTATGTACACAGAAGTCAAGAAACTTAAAAACGATGTTCTTTCTATGAAAAGTTCTCTGCAACACATCATCACAATGTTAAGGCTAAATATGCATGGTACAAAATACTTTACAAAAAGGAAAAGCAACAGGCTAGTCTGAAAGTAATTAGTAGTTCTATGTCCTTTATGTGCTTTTTAAGTGACCTCTACCTAGAAACTTGCATATGAGAATATTTTAAGAAAAATATGATGGAGCATGGTTTCTTTTGCTCAGAAGAATAAACACAGAATAGATCAGACTTTCTTTTACTTCCAAGTATACATGGGAAACAATGCTCCGAAGAGAACATCCATTTTTGGTTGCGTGTGGTATTTTATAAAGATGCTTTCTCTGAAACTATAACATGTGGATACACTGACTGTGATGTTGAAAGAAACATGTGGAAAAGATGTTCTTGGGACAGTCCTGCAGTAATGTTGATCTTTGCTTAGCCAAGTAAGTAAAGGCAGACTTGGAAAACCATGAGATTCAACTCAGTTTTAGATGGTGAAATTACATTCTGAAATCCTCTAAGTATGTTATCAAGAGCCAGACTTCTGGAAAGTTCCTCAAGACCCTCTCTTGGGCTAAATGCTGTGCTAGGAGAGCAGTCACATGCCTTTCCCTGGACTTCCAGTTCTTGCAGAACTTCTTAATTCTACAGGACGGAATTTCTCTTTGTCACTCTCAAAGCTGAATTGTACTGCTTTCTTCCCCCCAGCCCCAGGAACACTCCAACATTTACATGATAGAATACTGGAAGGTCTGTTAAAAGCATAGTTTAAATAATTTAAAAAACCCTATGAAATAGTTGTATTTCATAGCAAAAATTTAGCTTAGTCCATGAAAAAGAAGTTAAAGATTTAGTTTCTTAACTAGACCAAATAGTCATGGAACTATTTTAAATAAATGATAAATGAAGACCTTCAGTGACATAGAAGTTATAAATAAAAATCTAAATCTTGCTAATGTCCTTCATCAAACAAACTCTTTGAAGATATATGCCAAAAAATCTGTTCCTTCTTTTTGCGGCTCAGAATTTGCATACATTAATGGGTTTCATTTTCATGTTAAAAGGATATCCTGCTGGCAGACAGTATATTAAGTAGGGACACTGTGCTAACATGTCAACAATTGTGTTCAGCTACAGTGTAATAACATATTTTTTTCTTAAGGGGAAGTTTGTTGTGACAACTGAAAGTTCTTGAAGAGAAAGAAGTGTTACGTGTAATCTTTCTTTTGGTAAACAATAAAAGAACCTCTGTTGACATTCCATGACCACCCGTAGCTGCAGTGATTTGTTAATCGCTCTGTAGGGGTTTTTCCTTCAGAAATCTGAACAACAGAACTATGGAAAAATATACTTACTGAAGATCTGTATGTGTCTCATCATAGGAAGTGATTTATAGAAATAATGCCTTCTATCTGTTTTCTAATTTGAGTGAACCTAAAGAGATTGCAAAGGTACGTAAGAAGTCAGCCTGGCCTACTCTGTCCAATATGCAGACATGAGCAAAAAACAGTGCTTGACATGTACCCATGTGATTCAGAGTTGTGCATGCAACATGAAGAATAGAGAGGATCCTCTTCGCACAGAGTTTATGAATAGAGCTATATGAAATGTTATATTGTCTACCAAAATAAACCACGATAGAGTAAAATGAAATTTTCTCCTTTACTGTCATTAGCTTTGCCAAAATTTGATTTAGAAATTATCTTTATTATCTAATTAAAAATGAGTAACAGGAGGGAGGAGGCTGAAAGAGCACATGAATAATTCATTATCATAGTTCATATATGTATATATATATATATATTTTTATTCAGACATATCTGAAGAATGCAGCACAATGTAGACAAGAGATGTCTGAGGGGTTGCTCTGATGATACTGTACTCAATTCTGGTGAATAGAGTGTTTTCAATACCAGCTTCTATCTATAGGATAATTAAGAGCTTAATGCTTCCTCCATTTGTGTGCTCAAAAACGGGATGAAAGGAAGGAGCACTGGGGAAGGGTAGCAGGTTGTTTTCTTCTAGTACATTTTAACAAGTGTGATTGAGCCTGGGCTCCCCCAGGAGACACTGCTGCTTTACAAGCTCTCAGTAAATAAGCAATTACGTGGAAAGCATGAACAAACTGATTTGCTGGAAAACATTGTTTATTGTTTTTCTTTTGCTTTCTCTTCATCTTTTGTTTTAATCTGTTCCTGCTTTGGAGTTCAGAGACTGTATGCATAAGGTTGATATGGATAGCATTTTAATTAGAAAAAAAATGTGGCAGACTTCTGATTTTTATGTATTTAGTTCTATACATATTTGGGAGAGTGAGTTAAAGATGTTTCCAACCTGTAATGGAAGTTATTCTGCAGAATTTTTATGCACCGCTCTGATTCAACCTAGAAAATGAGTGAAGTTGTAATGCATGTAGCTAGAATATGCAAATAAACTTAGGAACTTATATGCAAATAAATTGAGCTGCTTCTTATTTTTTTTCAGCTTGCTCCACTTCCATTAATTGGTTCTTCTGTTCACCTTTCATATTTTATTTCTGGAACTTTTGGGGTCGGTCAAATGGCAGGATATGATGCCATTGCTTTTGCTTGAGTGTATCAACATGATCCCATGCAAGCCCATAAATAAAAGGCTTTACCTTTAATGCTGCCCATAGCTTCAATCTTGGTTTTCACCCTTTTGATACTTGGAATGCTCAAAAGGGATAAGTAGCTTGGAAATAAAATGAAGTCATGAATTGTGTTATTGGTACAGGGTGATAACACTTGTTATATTGATGGTGAAAGGCATGAGGTGATTGATGAAAGATGTGAGCCTTTAATTGTTCACCAGGAGTTTGGCAGCAGGCGTTTTAGCCAGGTGTGTGACACAGGAGTGGGTTCCATTTCACCTGGTAGCACAACAGTTGGGGAGGAATGAAAGACAGTTTTGAAGTAGCTTTTTAGTAATGTGCTTAAAGGAATATTGTTGTGCCACAGTAAAGTTTTGAAGTGGCATCACTTCAGTTCATGTGGGTAAGTGTGGTGTCAAATAGAGGCATCCATGCTGATACAGCAAGCTGCTCATTACTATAACTTGCAACGCATGCTGCTAAAAATCAGTGATCTGTCACTTAACCTTCCTCTCATTATCTTTAGTTTTGCTTCTTTAGTTTTATGTTTTAGTTTGAATTAATGTGTTAGTGTTTGTAAAGCACTCCAAAGATGAAAAGCCTTATATTGCTGCTTTTTATAATTATTATTTTTAATTGTTTCTGTTTGGTATAGTTTCAATTAAAAACACTAATTGACTAGTACTAATTCTACAAGAAGCAGAAATGGCAAATTTTTTATTTTTTTTTTTCCTTATTAAACACTAGAAGCTTTAAGAAATGATCAGGGAGACATGGGAAGAAGGAATGGATGGATATTCTTATGGGTTTTACTTCATCTATATTAACCTCGTTGACTGCTTGCTAATTGCAGTAATTTAGGTATGCCTATGCCCACATAAAAACAAACTCTTGAGATCCCCTGCTTTTCAGTGGGCAAACCTGAAGCTTGGAGAGTTGTTTCTGCCATCACTGGTACTGAAACGCTTTTTCTTTGAGCAATTAGTCAGCAAATGAAAATGGGAAACTTGGAGTCCCAGCCTACTTTCTGGGGGTGTGTAGCCAGGACTGTTGTTTTGCCATGGTTCTGTGGTATTCCACAAACCAGTTCCAGTACCACAAGGCTTATGGGCTCAGAGCCTGTGCAGGACTGATGTGGCTGCACAGAGCTGGTCACAAACAGCTGAGTAAGATTAATAGGCAACCTCTGAATTTCTAGAAGTTTCTGAACTAGAAATGCAGAGATTGCTCATGTATTTTCTGTAAAGGTCCCTCCAGTAAATGATTTTCTATGTTTCTAAATATCTCTGGACACACAATTGTTTACTGTAACATTATCTCTGCTACTTTGGTTGGAGACCCAGCAAGTTCCTCCAGACCACGTAAGGCTGATGCAGCCAGCTATTGTGCAGCATTACCAAAGTACCCAGCACAGGGGCTTTACTGAACAGTATTATAACGTTCTTGCTCCGGTTACTCTGATCACACGAGGTGCTGGGAGGGGCAGAGCCAGGATTCCTTGAACTCCCTATACTCAGGAAATAAAGCAACACAGCAGCAAATGAATCTTCTACTATTGAACAGCTAATATCTCTCGGAGTCTGAATGAATCATAGCTACAGTCTGATTTATTGCTTTTTTTAGTTGTGATTTTTTTCTCATGTCTTATTCTAATTATAAGGAAGTATAAGAATGTACACTTAGGTATTTAAAGTCATGATATCTCTTACTTACTAATGGATGACAAAATTTGTTTCTTACATACACACAACAGGTCCATGTATTTCATCACATAAACACAGCTGTTTAGAGCTATTGCATTCTGTGTGTATTCTTAGTTAATCCCACAAATCTCATTCAGCCGAGTGAAGATTGCTAGCCTCTTGTTCTCATTAGCCTGCCAGCATCAGCATTATTCAGTGTTTTTTCTTAGCAGAGGGACTATGAAGCTGCTGGCAGCCTCTGCTAGTTGTAGCACACAACTCTTATGATCAGCTAGATACAGCTCTGTTCTATTAGCAGATACCCGTCAACCACCGTTCTATATATTTTTTTATTAATTATTATTTCTTATGTAAAACAGAGGTCAGCAAGCTATGCTGCAGGTCTCAGAGGTGGTGCACAGGCAGACTTTGAAGGGCACGCAGCAGGGTTGACCGCCAAGTGCCATAGTATCTGGAAAAGGCGTAGACTTTCTGCTCTCACTTTCCATTCAATTCTGAATACATCAGAAGTGTTGCATTACATAGGGATAAGATGCCCCTGGAAGGGTGATCAGCAGTACTTTTCACTACTGAATTGTAGCATCTCTCACCACCTGCTGAGGTTTTACTAGCATGTCTCATTTAAAAAGAAAATTACAGCCTGGCATGCTATCCTTGCAGATCCTTGATGCAAGTCATTGAGTCTTTTATAGTCCATAACGCATTCAGGGAAACAATGGTCTTGTTCCAGAGTACTGAGGAGAATGGCGTTTTATATGTTAGTGGCTGGCTTCAATTATATATCAGTTTGTTACCAACAGCCTTCATGTCTTTGCATACATTTGTGAATTTATTTCTTTTTCTTTCCATTTTTCCATGTATCCTTTTTCTGAACGTGCTTTGCCTTCTGATGATCTAGAATGGAAGGAAAGGTGTGTTGTTATTTTGGCTCCTGTTGTATACTTTTCTGCCATATCCAGACAGAAGAAACATTATTCCATGAGTAACTCTTTCACTGATGCATTATGATACTGCTGTCTAGATGCAGGTCATTCAAATGGATTGATAGGCTCAATTGTTTGAGCCCTATGTTAGATGTTTTGCAATGTAAACATGTTTCTTGGCATCTTGATCTTTTTTGGTATATGCATAAAGATCCATGTTCAGGACCCGTGACTCTTTTTTTCTTCTGGAACAGCCACGATGCTCTCTACAAAGCTAGAGCATGGCTGTCCTGTTCTGTCTTCTGATACCAAAGTCCTACACTGGCTAATCCACAAATGAGAATCAATTATTTCATATATCTGAAGTTGGTCTCACAGGATTCCAGAACTCATTTCCTAGATCTCACCAGATCCTAGTGTTGCATGCCTGAAGAAAACAGTCATGTGAACCAAAACAGTTTCCTGAGCAGAGGAAAGTTGGATCATCTGCAGTAGCTCATCCCCATGGTTGTTCAGTATTCAGCGCTTCACGTGAATAACAGAAAAATGACTTGCTGCTTTAGATTTTAAATCTTGAGTGCATTGACAGCTTTCAGAATTACATGGCTGTTTCAGCCATAAAGCAGCTGTTCCACAGCCCAAGACATGTTAATGCTTGCATTTGGAGAATACAGAAGGCCAAATAATCTGCCACTTTCTTTCCTATATTTCACTAGTTATTCTTTCTCTTTAATTCTGCTTTTGTTCTTCCCTTTTAATTACATTTACTTCTAGGGATTTTATGAGGGGTTTGCCATTGACTGTCATAGTATATGCCTGTGTGCTGCTGCCTACGTGAAAAACAGATGTCACATGTTCCTCTAAACCTGTGTTGCAATTGTAGTTATAGTTCTACAGAGCTAATCTAACACATACTATATATTTATATGCATTCTGTAAGCAACTTTAAATCAGCTTGATTTAAATGTAAGACAGTAAGTAGTTTAATTGCTGTTCTATTTTGCCAGCTACGCAAACTTGCTTGCATTTGCTAGAAAATACATGAATAGCTGTGGAATTTTGTCTGCCTTTTTTTTCTGTTTTTTTTTTGTTGTTGTTGTTTGTTTGGGTTTTTTTAAATAGGGACATTTCATAAGTTCAGTAACATCACTTGTGTCATTGGTCTTTAGAGATCTGAGTATCTATTTTCACTTAGAGTTGTCAATATTAAAGGTGGAGGTAAAGAAAAACAAGTTAGAGGGAATGGGGAAAAATACTAATACTTTTAATTTACAGTAATTCTGTACTACTTTTTAATATTCTTTAATCTTACTGTTTTAAGTGTTATCTTTTAAATGCCAACTGTGTTTTAAAAGGTTCTTGTATCTAAGCATGATAATTTCAGAGAAGTTTGTTGGGGTTTTTTCCCCCTGCAATTCTGTTACCTAGTATATCTGTTTTTTACTGAATGTCACTATAGCAGCCAGATGTTTAAATCTGCATTTGCAGATGGCAGTGAGCAGCTGTACATGCCAAGTGCAGGTCCTTCTCTATTGTTTTCTAGGTTAGACCTTTCTGATCTCATTTCTATGGAGATCATCTCACTGGAGATAGTATAAGGGAATTTAAAAAAACTTTTAAAACTCTCTTTATTTTTGCCATTCAGCTCGTTTCCATGGAAACGGGATCTAAAAGATTGTCAGTAGCTAACAGTTGAAAGTGAGAATTCACTTGTAGATTTCATTAGATGACTCCCAGCTGAGAACTGCAAATACTGGTGTCCAAAATGAGTAATAAACCACTTATAAAAACTACAAAATAGAAGAACCCATTAAAATATTATTAAAAAAATACTCTCTGCTTTCTTTTTGTCCTCATTGGATGTCATAAATGTGGAAATGCATACTTAACTTACTTAACTTTTCTTGGATGCATGAGTTGCATGGACACACTTGTAACTTTCTCCAGACTTAAGAGGCTGATTGTGATTTCAAGTCAAAATTCAGAATTTGTTGAAATAACTAGTGTCTTCAGGGAAGTTATGACTGCTTCCGTCAGGCTGAAATTGGTCCACTTGGTTTACTTTTCTGTAGCATGGTATCACTAAGACTTTTTCCTATCAGACAGTAATGTGTTTAAGAGTAACATAAAAGATGTGAAATGCAATCTCTCTTTTTGTAATGTTCATACAACCTCTGATGATACAACCTACTGAATTGTAATAAATGGATTTTGCTGATTTTGTAGATATGTAGTGTTTGGTTTAAAATAACAAAAAGTAGGGAACACTGAAAACAGATTTCAGTATTATATATAGCTAATACAAGATTTAAATTGGGTAATTTGTTGTTCTCTGTACAGCTGTTAAATATTAGTGAAGTTCTAAAATGAAACAGAAAGGTTGTAAAGTAGCTTGTAGAGATACGAAAACAGCTGAGATCTTATCTAGCCAAAATCTGTGTGGTTTGTAACCTAATCTCATATTTCGTGCTTGAATTTGACAAGTAATATTAAAATCTTCTCTCTACCAATCTTCAAATTCTGTGTTCTTCTATTTTAGTGTAATTTACTCATCCTTTATGCCACATGTGGAAGAACCTCTTATCCATGCTGCTGTTGACTGCAATGTTAAAACAGAATTTTGAAGTCTTTCTTCCAGTGTTTTTGATATTTCTTCTTCATAAGTACTGGAACTCCAGTTGTAAGAATTAGCTCTATGCTGCTCCTGCTTCTGTTAGGACTGTCAGAGGTTTTCCTTGATTGAAAGGAACATAATCAAAAAATTTTGAAAGTAATGTAGTGCATTGGGATGCCAAGAGGCTCAGTCTGAAGGAAGTCTGAACTGTCAGCTTGTCTAAACCAGACAGCTTATGCCAGCTTTTGTGCATGTCAGGTTGGGTATCGGGGGCGGGGGGGAGCTACCACATTCTCGTGCAAACATCACCAATGAGGTGCTTCTGTTCATTTGTTTTTAAGGTTTAAGCTAAGAATTGTTTTGCACAACTAAAAATGTTTATTAATACTCTTAATTAATTAGGAGCTATAATATGAAATACGCTCAAAAGAAAACTAGTGTGTATTTGATAAATTGTTTGGCTTTTTGTTGTCTGCACTGAATTTAACTGCTGCTTAATATTTCCTGGCTGTTTTTATCAGAAGAAAAATGCCACACTTACATAAAATTAAAAGCAGGCTGTGTTTCACCCAGGAAGAATATGTCCTTGTCAGAAACTATCACAGGTTGAGTTCTATCAGAATTTTCAGTAAAAAACATTGACATTTTTGGGTGGTAGAATTTGCCTCATTTGCACTCAGTATCTGGGACTAGTAATCAAAAGCACAAGCCAACAAATTCACAGCTGTGTTTATAAGCATACCTTATACAGTATGGCTTGGTGCAATGGGTAGGTTGAAATGTTAGATGTTAACCTTTTTTAGAAGTATTTTATATGTACGATGATTAGACTACTTCTGTTAAACATTTTTGCAAATGCCTTTTAAATGTTTTTCTTGCTTAATGCATGAATTCTTATAAATTGGGAGTTGTCAGCAGGCTATCTGGGAGCACAGTGGAAAGGCAAAGGCATGAAGCATGCAAGGTCTGCTTTGAACTAACTAAAGCACTGTCTGTTTGATCAATTCATCTTGTTTTATTCTTCTAAAACAGTTATTGAAGTGCTGAGCCTTTACTTTCCTACAGAAGTAATAGATTTATATTATTAACTACACAGTTAGAAGCTAACTTCAGGGCTTTAATTTCTAAGTTCAAATTGAGATATTGATTCAAAGTGAATATATAAATATTTTTGAAGAGAACCTCACAGTAAGGGAATGATAGCTTGGATTTTTTTTTTCTTAATATTTTTAAAAGGCAGTAGTATGTTGAGGCTTTTTTGCTTTAAGCTACTTTACTCCATTTCTGAATACTGCACTGTATTATAAAATCTACATTGTCATTCCACCTACTACTATTTTATTGTGTTTGGTGTGGTGGATTTTTTGTTTGGTTTGGTTCAGTTTGTTTTTGTGGGGGTTTTGGGGGGGATTTTTTTGGGGGGACCTCTCAGGAGCATATAGGACATCCTCCTTTTAGTGTGGTTTGATACATAAATGCAGAAAACATTTTGTGCTTGTTTGTTTTTTGTTTTTTTTTCTAAATCTATGTTGTGGTTATATTTGTGTATAACATGAATTTGTGTGATAATGCTTAAACTTACATTACATGTTCTATATGTGAAGAAAAGGATGGTATGTCCTTGGCTTGCATAGTAGATAAGGCAGGCAAAATGAGAATCGGCGACTGAGATATTTATCTGGGTTTTTTTGTTTTGTTTTTTTTTTTTTAAAGGACCTTTTCTGGTGAAGTCTTAAGTCTTGTAGCAGTGAATTTTAATTTTATTTAAAATTAAAACATAATTGTAATTATTTTCTTTAATCTTTTGTGGCAGTGGAATTTTGAATCAAATCAAGCTGTGTGTGTTCATGGTTGCAAAAGGGAAGAGGCCTGGTCCTTTTTCCTTTCCCAAAGCCAAGATCTGCTGGGGCTATTATAGTGCTTGCGACTCAGAATTGCATATTGTGCATAATTTTAACATGTACTTTGGCATGTTATGTGTGTATACATATATGCAATTAATATAAAATTTTGAAATGATATCCAATGAGTTTAACCAAAATAACTGCAAAGTTTGAGAAAGATGGTAAGAGTGAAAATACTCCATAAACTTGTCAACTTCTGCTTTCTCAATTTTAAGCTTATGCAATTTTTTTGCAGGCAGGTAATTTTAAATATATGTTCCTAATAAATCTATTCCAAGTATGCTAAACCATGAACAATGTATATTTTGATGTTTCTTGGCATTAAAACAATGTAGTCTGGCATCTTGAGTGCTATTTATGAACAGGTTTTTGACTTATTCGATATGTCAATGCCATAAGAGAACAGTACATCTAAAAGCCATGCTAAAACTTCTGGTGGGACACAATATTGTTGGATACAGAACTGTAACTAGTTCTATGTTTTGATGAGAAAATGCTCTATTGACGCTAGCAGTGCTTAGCGGGAAGTTGACTCAATTATATTGAAGCTATTTTGGAGATGTTGGTAATCCTTTAGAGGAGCAGATTATGTTATAAGGCATTTGGTAAGTCTTTTGTACATTGCACATGGATAATTTTTCAAAGGTTCTTGGGTTTTTTGAGAGCCTCTATGTGGGAATTTCTACCAGAATATGAGAACATCTTAGTGAAGTTGATGTAATGTAAAAGCTGAGGGGGAGAGTGAGGGAGAGGAGAAAAAATTCTTTCATCTCCCAACACTAAGAAAGAGAACTATAAAGTTAACAATGATAACAATGGCATCATGCCTGTGACAGTGTTTTGGTTTGTTTCCCCCACAGCCCACCCCCCCAAGCCTCGTCAGCAGAAATAAGTGTAACACAGACCCCGTGGAGCCAGAAATGTATATGACATCTCTGTATGTTCAGTTAAATGTTTCTACAGCAGTTGTGTAAACTAGGACAGCCTACATCACACACCTCAGACCTACCAAACCAGAGGGGCTGCATCCCAGCTGCTGACTGCTGCAGGTGCCTGGCCAGTGCCATGTGCCTGAGCTGTGGGAATTGCTTGGAGTGCCTGAGAGCCAGCCCAACATCATACTGATCAGGACTGTTCTAGCAATTTTTTTCTGGCATAGATGATTGAATTGCATGTGCAGGAATGTTCTTGGACTTACAAAATTTGCTAATTTAAACATGGCTGCTATTTACCTCTTCTGCTCAGCCATGTTGATTTTTAAATGTTTTTATTAATAGGAATTTATCATAGAGTTTCTGAAATAAACTTGTACCATTCTGTAGTTGGTGTCTGTGTCTAACTACTGTCTTTGCACTAAGCTTTAAATAAATACTTTTTCTTAGTTAAGCCCTCGGCGCACATAAATGGGGGGTGTGTTTGTGTGTGTATGTGGGCTCTGTGTATATCCATAACATATTTTTCTTAGTTTTCAAACAATTTTATTTTACTTTTCAGTGGGATGCCATAACTGAAATGGATGAACATAATCGCCCCATTCATACTTACCAGGTCTGTAATGTGATGGAACCAAACCAAAACAACTGGCTTCGAACAAACTGGATCTCCCGTGATGCTGCACAGAAGATTTATGTGGAAATGAAGTTTACCCTGAGGGACTGCAACAGTATTCCATGGGTACTGGGAACCTGCAAGGAAACTTTCAATCTCTACTATATGGAGTCAGACGAGTCTCATGGAGTAAAATTCAAGCCAAACCAGTACAGTAAAATTGATACTATTGCAGCTGATGAGAGCTTTACCCAGATGGACTTGGGTGACCGCATTCTTAAATTGAACACAGAAGTTCGTGAGGTTGGGCCAGTAAACAAGAAAGGATTTTATCTTGCTTTCCAGGACATTGGAGCATGCATTGCTTTGGTCTCAGTCCGTGTTTATTACAAAAAGTGCCCTTTCACAGTCCGTAACTTGGCTATGTTTCCTGATACTATTCCAAGGGTTGATTCTTCCTCTTTGGTGGAAGTACGGGGCTCCTGTGTGAAGAGTGCTGAGGAACGTGATACTCCAAAATTATATTGTGGAGCAGATGGGGATTGGCTTGTGCCTCTAGGACGATGCATCTGCAGTGTAGGATATGAAGAAGTGGATGGCTCCTGCCATGGTAAGAAAACATTGATTATTACACTTTTTTAAAAGAAAGTCTTACGATGTTACATTGTCTATTGGAAATACTGCATTGCATTTTCAAGGAATGCTTCTTGCACAGAAATAAGCAAGTTATTTAAAGTCATTATATTGTGGGTTTCTAAGAAAACATTTAGTTACTTAAGATGACTTTCATTTTGCCTAACTGTAGGTGTCTACAATATACATGTGTATAGATCAGCATGTCACTGTCTCCTTCTGTAGTTAGTGGAGATAAGTGCATGCTTTGGAGCAGGATTCCTCTATCATGTTTTAGGTATCTAATTTTTTTTTTCCCTCTTCATCCATATCCCTAGAAAGGGAATGTAGTCAATTAACTCAGGTATTTTCTGTAGGCACATTATGGCAGAGGAGATTGGCTCACTTGAAGAGATAACATCATTATCCATGCTTTTGTAAAAGAAAGGGTTTTAAATGCCTCCATGAATAACATGCATGTTAATGTAGTAGAAAATCAGTAGGTATCAAGTTCAGTTGGAGAGGTTTGAGTCCCTATTCAGAGTTAATGCAAAAGGTTAAAATCATACATTGTGATGAAACCATTCTGGGCAATTTAAGTAATGCTATGTATCTCGGGCTGGTTTTTTCAGGCTAATGTACAAAGGGTAGTAAGATACATTGTTTATGAAGCACCAGTTCATCAATTAGTTACTGAATGTTTTTTACCACCTTTTTGTATTTTAAGAATTGTTTGTCTGAGGGTAGCTGTACTTGGTGATTTATATTCAAGAGTTTTGCAGAGACCACACTCTGTGCTGGTGTATGCAGAGCAACATAGCACTGCACCTGGTCATTATTACAGGGAATTAAGGATGTTGCAAGTCAAGGTAGCAACTTGGAGATGACTATGAAAGGAAAATGTATTTTCTTCCCTTATCAGCCCCGCACTTTCATACGTAGAACAGTGAACACATCCATGAGCAAAAAGCACCTCTTCTGCAGTGTTGCTGTGGCTCATTAACCCTCTTTCTGCCACTCTCGAAAGAGTGGTTGCATTTATTGAACTCTGTGATAACTAGATATCATGCACAAATGGAATAATTCAGATTACTACAACTTTTGTGCTATTTATAACATGAGTACGTTGTTAAAACTTTGTAAATGCCATTGTTGTATATAGCTCAAGCCTGTAAGCTTTTATGGATTCAGTCTAACATCTACAGAGAATGTGCATGTTGAGGCTTATTTTCCACCTGCCAGGACTGCTGGATAGATACCACTTAATCATAAAAGGCATGTGTCTTTTCATACTGAAGTTTCTTGGTAATTAGTTGTTTTGTCAGGTTCAGAAGCAGTTACTGAAGGATATATGTACTTGTATGTTCTTTTCTACTGTATGTAGTAGTTTTATGTAGTAGTTTCACAATGACTTGACAATAAGGTACCTGAAGGGGCCTACAATACAGCTAGAGAGGGACTTTTTACAAGGGCATGTAGTGATAGGATGAGGGGTAATTGCTGTAAACTGGAAGAGGGCAGATTTAGATTAGATATTAGGAAGAAATCCTTTACTGTGAGTGTGGTGAGACACTGGAACAGGTTGCCCAGGGAAGTTATGGATGCCCCTTCCCTGGAAGTGTTCAAGGCCGGGTTGGGTGGGGCTTTGAGCAACCTGATATAGTAGAAGGTGTCTCCACCCATGGCAGGGGGTTGGAACTAGATGATTTCCAAGATCTCTTCCAATCCAAACCATTCTATGATTTTACTCTTTGCTGTAGTAAAGGATTGTAAAGAAATCTTCAGTAGCCACTAGGATACTAGTCTGCTTGGATTGAGCATTTGTTTTGTAGCAAAAAAAAGAAGAGAAAGAATGTCATTTGTGTAATTTGTGGGTATGGATTGCTGTTGCCCAAATATTTTGCTCAAGGGCTCCTCAGATTTGATGGCATTGGGCAAACTGCACAGCAACCTTGGATAATATAGACCATTAAAAGCACACTATGCTTTGTAATCGAAAAATGAAATTCACTTACTTTGATCTTGCTGACATTATTTATCAAAATATACTCATTGCAAAGATACAATTTTGACACTGTGATTACTGGAAGCATGTATAATTTTCTACATAAGGTCACAAGGTTTCTCTCTTAATGGGATAAGGATTTTCTTCAAGACATTAATGCTGAATGAATTTCTGTCCATTATGTGAGTGAGTCACGCTCTAGAACTGTGTATGAGCAATATAACCAGCAACCAAGGCCCACAAAAAATGTCAGGAAACTTTCCTGCTGTGCATTTACTCCACTCATTTATTCAATTGGCAGTACAGTCTGCTGCTGAACAGGTACCTTGTAAATGAAACAGAACACTTGAAGTATTGAGTATTTTCATGTTATCTATTTGCCCCAAGAGTAATATATTGCTATTTTAGAAAATTCTAATAGTGCTTCCATATGTGTTCTGAAATACCTTTCATAGGTGTCTGATATTGTCCATTTAGTCCTAATATTCAGTGTATTTTAATATTAGTGCTACTTTTTCTGACAGCTTCTTGAGGTATGTTTGTCTTGCATTCCTTCATAAATGTCATCCTATAGGCAAGCCCAAATGTATAAGGTACTTTCAAATCTAAAGAGCAGCTATTTAATTCCACTAATGCCCACTCTACAGCTCTTGTGCTTAGACCATGTCTTACGAGGGTTATTCTCACGGTGGCTGCGTTTCCCTTTGTGCCAAAGCTGCTGGTGGAGATGGGTGCTTGGGCAGCTGGGAATGTGTTTTTACAGCGTGACTGACTGAGCATTGTGAACTGAACCGAGATCACTACTTAGGTTGATGGCAGTCTTTCAGGCAGCCGTTGTTGCTTCTCAGCTGGGATACAAATAAGAAATTCAGAGTTTATTGTCACTTGTTACTACATCCTGAACTAACTCTTTCATACCCATTAAATTGTAAAATACCTGAACATTACTAACTTTCTAAGGAACCATTTGGAAAATTTACGTTTAGCTTGTTTTCATAGAAGCGGGGTGTGGGAAGAGGAGAAACATCTACATCTTGGTCTGCTAAGAAGACCTGAGATGTATTTATAGAGTCTTCATGCCTTCTAGGTCCTTCCCCCAAATCCCAGCCCTTTTGTCCCTCCCATTCCACCACTGGAGTTATAAATCTGAGTCTTGGAAGTATTTGACGCCATTCTGCCAGTGCTTCTTATAGATGTTCTCTGTGACATACTCAAAAGTGATAATTTTATTTATTTATTTTTCTTCTGCATCAAAATAATTTTCAAAATAATATTTTCTGAAAAGTAACTGGGTGGTGGGCAATACTTGCAAATACTTGAATGTTTTTCCTACTTGCAAATGGTGTCAAAACTTTAAATTTTACACTAGCACATGGCTCAGTGGAGTGTAATAAGCTCTTCGTGACAAATATAGCTTATCTGTCATAGAATTTCAGAAGTAAATTGCTGTTTTGATATTTGTGGGAATAATAGCTCTTTATTCAGGAAGTACTAAATGGCGTAAGGAGTTATATTCTTCCTTTGTAGTTGCTCATAGTTTCATAAAACAGCAAGAATGGGAATAATGAAGTCTTTGATCAGTTTTACCACTGCTGTTAAAATCACAGGGAAGCAAGTAAAGTAGATTTTGGCAGTTGAAAGTAACCCAACTGGCAACTTTTCAGTTATTTCTATATGTTGGTTTTATACATATCTCTCTTTGTGAATCTATCAGTATTACCTATTCACTGTTTGCTTTTAGAAGCATCATTTCAGAGTGAAAGTGTCTGAGAAGAATTCACAGCCAGATTAAAATATCCATACTTAGACACACTAGGGTATACATTTACTAGAACAGTTCAGAGACACATTGATAGAGAATTTTTTATTAATTTAGGGACTGTCTTCCTTTTCTGAAGTCAGTGGGGGAAAAAGTCACATTGATTACAAGAGGTTGAGTTACTTCTGTCACATATGTTTCTTAATGGCATAACCTGTAAAAATACCATCTTCTCTGAAGTGATTGTTTACACAGTCTATTTCTCTTTGATTTGAATCTACTTGCAAGATTTTTTTCTCAAAATCCTGAAATAGCAGCAGCATTCGCATATTTTTCTGTTTCTTTTGGCATTAATGAGTTAGTACCAATAATATAGCAATGCTGATCATAAATGGCTCTAATACAAAGTGCTTGCTTTGCTAAATCAGTGGTACCAGCCCCATTTACAAGTCATAGCACAGAAGGAGGAGATGCTGCACAGGATTCTAATAAACATCAATTAAAAGGAGCAAGTTCAGTGTCTTATCTTCTCTGAATGTCAGTCCAAGACAAGACTTGGTGCTAAGTTGAACAAATGTATGACATAGACGGGCTGTATAAGGGTTTCTGGTGTTTGGGGTTTTTTTACACAGAAGGAAACCTTCATGACAAAGAACACTACAAAAAGTTAATTACAACAGTTCCTTTTAGGTGTGATACAGTAATACTTGCGTGACTGTTAACTGAAGTCTGATTCTTTAATGATTTACCAAAAATTATCAGAGTTACTCAAGGATAGCAATTAATTGCAGAGAAAAATTCAATTATGTATAGCAAATACTAATTATTGTAGTCATTTCAGTATTTATTTTAGAGTCTTAACCAGTCAAACACAATGCAGAAGTGTAGTTTAACTGTAAAAACCTGATTGTTGTTGAGGAATATTCTCAGGACCCCTCCACCCCCCAAAGGATGTTGTGTAATATGGTTGGAGACATTTTTAAAATGTAAAACAGTAGACATTGACAGATTCACCTCGTTTATTTTAATTAAAATAAATGCAATAAAAAAATGGGAATGTAAAGTTCAAATTCTTTGAGCTTGAGTTGACTTAACAACTCTTCCTTGTGTTAGTGATACTAATGCCTGAACATGTTGAGCATTTGTTTAATTGAGCAAACACTTCTTTCAGTTATTCATTACTTGAATTTGTGGTAATGTTTCAGTGTTGGATTGCCAAGGCAGAAATCATATCTTCAGCCATTTTATCTGATTCAATTAGAAAATATTTTCATTTTGGAAATATGAACTTACTCTTGGCCTCATACGTACCTATTTCATGTCTTTGTTACTGGGAAGCCAAGAAGTTACTGATGCTGTCATGCTTTAGTTAGCTGTCTGCTGGTAGGCAAATAGGAAAAGGAAGGGTCATCTAGTCCAATCCCCCTGCCAGAGCAGCAAAACACCAAAAACAAAAAACCCAAACCAAGCAACTAAAGAAAACCACCCACAAAAAACCAACCTGAGCTTGATTTTTCTCATGCTGCTGCTGAGCACAAGTGCTTAAATTTATGGTTTGAAGAAATGGAAACATTTTAGAATATTATTATGATAGCGATGATGTCCCTATGAGAATTCATGAACTTGAGCTCCAAAATCTGAAGATAATCACCTGTACTTCCTCTGAGACAGGTTATTAATGAGTAACACATTCACAAAAAAACCCATAAAACACATTCTTTAATGGAACTTTTCCCATAGAGGATACCCATCATTTTATTTAGTCAATTATTAAAGCATTTATGCTGAGAAATGTAATTTCAAAAGCAATCAGTAAAGGGTTTCCTTCTGCATGGTGTAGCCTGGGAATTGCAGGCAGGAGTGAGGTAACTGTGCAAAGACATTTCTGACAGAAAGTTATGTCCTGAATACATAAGAATGTGTTAGGAGTGTTTGAAAACTGGAACTGTATTTGCTTTTTCTAACTCTCAGTAAGAATGCAAGTGAGATAAGATTTGCTTTAGCCAAGTGACACCCTTTTATTCCTAAAACTTCAGGTTGAAAATAATATCAAAAGCAGTTGTTTTACAAAGCAAGATTGACATAGACTATATAAAGTCATTCTGTGTCGTGGATTAACTTAGTTTTCAAGGGCAATAGTATGTAAAAATTGTCAGAAATCTCCCACCGCACGTCCTCAAAATTTGTGTTGTGTTAGAGGTGTCATTTGAGCAAAGTAGTGCAGAGGGTATTTGCAAGATTAACCACGTACCAAATGAAAAAAAATAAAAATAAAGTTGGCTGGCAAATGCAATGCTATTAACTGCAAGATTTATGACCTTTGTATAAGAGAAAAGGGAGAGCAAGGATAACTCCCATGAAAGTTGAGATGCCAGTTAGAGAGGCTTCTCCATCCTCAGTAGTTGAGATCAGGGTCCGCGCCACAGTACTTCTTGAGGGGGCAGAAGTTTGGCTGCAATCACAGCTCCTATTTAAACAAAACCACATCCCTGTCAGCGCTGTGGGCTTCCGCTGCTGCTCGAGTGCAGTGCCTCAGAGCTGCTGCAGGGTCAGAGAGTGAGGGCTGTGTTTTGCTCCCTGGCCTCTGTTGGGTGAGGAAAGCTCAACAGCTTCAGCTTGACAGAGTTGCAAGTGACGGTCAGTTCTCCACTGTGACTTAGAGCGCTGAGCCTGCAGCTTTCAAGAGAAATGATGATGATGTGTGTCTTCTGAACTGCAGTGCTGTTTGAGGACTGTTGCAGGTCTCTTGGCAAGAAGAGAGGATCAGTAACTTAAACTTCGAAAGGCCAGTTGCTATATTACTTCTGGATGCCAGAAAAGGAAACTGATTCTTTTGGGTCTGTAGTGCCATTAGTGCTTTGGTGGTGTTACTGCTTTTGTGTCTTTCATGGGAAGCTGGAAAGGGCACCGGACAAGCAGAATCACATGCTCTCTTGAAGAACCATTTCACGTAGTGGGAATATAGAAAAGGAAATGCAGGTGAACTTCTGACACAGTTTAATGATGCTGATTTACTTATTTAAACATCTGCCCCTGCTCTGGCATATCTGTGGTAATCTTACAAAGGTGCTCTTGCTGGTACTTTACTGCTTTCTGGCATTATCATTATTATTATTCTTAGTGATCTACTTAGAAGAATATTTCTGCTTGCTAGACATCTCACTTCCCATATCTGCGTACTCTGAACAAGTTCTGATGTGATCTTTTGGTCTTAACTGCTTGATCATCATCAGTCTTGCTGGTGTTTATGTAAATATTTTGCTTTGTCTCTCTCAAATCTTCATGTCTATCTCAGCCCTTGTCTCACATAATTTATATTCAAATAATCTCATTTAGATATTCAAAAGTCACACACAAGGCATTTTGTACCATTCTATACAACGTTGCAAACATATAAAAAAACCCAACAAAACACAACACATAAACCAAACCTAAAACATGGCCTGAAACCAGAAAATTCCTAAAACTTATGGTTCATGATTTTATTTTGATGTATAAAAAGTAAGTTGTATCCAAAGAGCTCATTTATTAGGAAATCTTTGGAAGATTCCAGTGATAAGTTTATTTGTATCTCCAAAAGGTCTTACTTTCATTCTCCTTCTAGGTAAGTCACTGGAAGAAAGTTTTCTGTTAAGATTTTCAATGTTTTGTTGATTAAAAGATAAATGGGACAAAAAAAAATAGTCCAAGTGCTGAGCGATGATTAAATTTAAGTGTAGGATTTGAAGAGAGTCAAACTGAATCCGGGGAATATCCTTCATATGTGCAAACTGCATTTTCAGTGTGCCCGTTGAGCAGGATTCTCTGATTGTTTAGACTAAAATTTTCAGAGAGTTGGAGTGCATTTATGTTCTTTCTTCTGTATTAATCTAAGCAGCAGATGTGCCTCTAAGGTGTTTTCCAGCAAAAAAGATTGCATATGAGTGCATTTCTCTGCAGTTTTTCCCATTGTTGTTTGTGTTTCCCTCTTTATGGGATTTTGTTACAACCCTTTTCTCCTATTCATGCCTTGTTTTCCACTCCATTTTATGTAAAACGTTCAATTAAATTAGTCCTTTAATGTTCTGTACTATTAATAGTGTGCTAAGAAGTTGATTTTTATAAAAGGGCAATAATTAATTTCTTGTTTCTTGAAGAGTACGCATATTTCTTTATCCTCTTCCTTATTTGTAAGACAAAAATATTTTCTAAATGTAAAATTTGTTTGACTTGTCAGAATGAGAAGACTAGATTATTATATTGATAGAATTTTAAAAAAAAAATATTGCCAAAGATGATCCACAAATTCTGATGTTTCAACACCCAGATGGTATGTTCCTGTGCTGAACATTGATGTTCAACTGTACAGGATAGTTCTGTAGAGTTTTTTAGAGGGACTTAAGTGTTTAGTAGGTGTTTAGTGCCTAAAGCAAGGCTATGGAAGGAAACATAGCCTCTAGAAACTAAAGTTAATTCTCATTGGTTGCCACATATTACCTTTTCCTACCAATTTATGCAGTTGATAATTTGTTATAATATTGATTTTAAGCAATGCTGTTATAGTAGATGGTTCATAGCAGCAGCTTAACCGCTCTTTGAATGAATGTATCCTGACATCCTTTCAGCCACAGTGCAAAGTGGCAGCTCTTTCTTGTGCTCTGCATTACCTGCAGAGTCAGCCCAGAACTCCACTAGAGCAGCCCCCACAGCCCCTTCTGCAGAAACCCTTCTTTGCTGCTGGTGATCTCCCACGTCTCCCCACTTCCATAGCTCCTCCTCCAGTCACTGCTCGCTGCGTTTCCTCACCAACAGCTCATGGAGAGTCTGCCTGGGACCTGATCTCCAGACTGTTACCTGTCACCCAGACCTCACCTGGCATGTGTCCGTCATGGTTAAGAGTTGTCATAATCACACACACACACAAGAGGTGGCTGACCTGGTGCTAGTGTTCTTTTGAACAGTGATTTCTGTGTATCTTCCTATCCTGCGAAGTAAATACCTCTGCAAAGGAAAGTGATCCTTGGGAATCAACCCACTGCAGTAAGCTTGTGCTGTTCTAGGGATATGTCTGCTAACAGTAGAATAAATTATGCAAAATAGGTCTCATACCTACCAGTGAGACATCTAACAGAGTCAAGGACTGCACTTGAAATGTCTCTCTTTAAAGAAGCAGTTGCTTCAAAGGGATAATGATCAAAGCATGAATAAATTCCCAAAGAACATGGAAATGTATGCATAGAGAGATTATATTCCAAATGCTAAGAATGAATATTTAGTTATTTGGTATCTGGCTATTATGTAATAACAGTTATGTATGTGAAATATCTTAATTTTGCTGTGACAGCTTGATGGTATTCCCAGATGTTAAATATTTCAAAGCGTATCGTACATATATTCATAAACAAGATGAAAGTGTTAATTCTAATTAAAATGATGCACAGTTCAGTAGCAGCCCTAATAAAGTCCCTGTGGAATAGTAAATTTAATAGCCGTATATCTTCTATGCACAATCAGAATTTAGATTTCAGTTTTACTGTAAACCGTTCTTCAAGGAAAAACTCAGTATCAAGATAGAAAAACTGTGAAATTCATATTCAAAATTCATTTGAATATGTACAGTATTTTACATACCAGTATCCATGTGTATTGGCAGTTGAGGCAAGAAATGGGACCCAAAAAACCCAAACGTCTCAGACTTAATGAGTATTCCACTGTCCTCAAGTATTTATTTCACTTGGTGATTATAATCTGAATGGGCATATCCATCATCATATTCACTTGTTGAACTTTGTTTGCAATTATTTTAAAGCAATGTTTGAGAAGCCACAATTTTTTAATGTAATATACCTTAGTAATAAACCTTTGCAGTGCAGAAGTGTTATACATGTGTATGTTCAAGATGCCTTCACAGAGAGAGTGGGAATTTTACTGTTGAATCATTGGCATATCAGAGACTGGAATAATAGTTAAAGATGTAAAAGTAGCAGAGACTGTTAATTATTGTACTGACCCTTTTGCATGACATTACATCTCTGTAGCTTGAAACTACTGTGTTGTAGATGTATTGTGAAAGCTGTAACTTCCTGATCAGCTCTAGTTTAAAATGTGTAAAGTTTTGTTTGTTTGTTTTTTTCTGAAGTAGTATCCAGTAGTATCCAGTAGTATCCAGTAATAATAATTTTTATAATAATAAAATAATAATAAAAATAATATAAATTGTAAGGAGTAACAAACAATGGTGGAATTTACTGGACAGTAATATTTACAGTTAGCAGAAAAGGAATTGTACATAATAATAACAACAACAGAAAGGATTTTCTTTCAAGGGAAACTTGCAAAACTATCTTTGTTTCTGATTTATAGCCTTTTCTACTCTTTAGGAATAAATTAGGTAAACCTGAAAGAAATGAAGGTGCAGTAGCTGTAAAACAACCTATTGATTTTTGACTAAATCTCTGCCTTTGGTAATTTTTACAGTTCCCTGCATCCAAAAAACCCACAGTGTACTTACTAGAAAAGCAATGTAAGTAACTGGCATTTGATCAGCTCTTTATACCTGTACCTTATCCCTCTTTACCTAAATGTTAATAGCATCAGCAGAGCAATTTAATCTGAAATTCAGGGGTAAGAGCAAACAAACTTTTCTGTTACTTCAGAAATGAGTACTAGTAATACTAAAGCTATTAATTTAGTGTTTATTTTTGGCTTTAATTATCAGAACATCAGTACTTTTTCTTTTCCACATATATTCTCCTAGGTCTTTCTGCGCCTGTTTTGGTTTTGATTTCGGAAGGGTGTGGGATTGCGCTTTCTTGGTTTTGAGGGTTTTTTGACTTGGGATTTTTTTGTTTTTCAAAAGGAGTACAGCAGGGATATAAAACACAGGCATTCTGAGGAACAAATGAATGGTTACAATAGCTGTTGTTATTGAGTAAACTCGATGATAAAGCTATTAAAAAGAATAATAGGTAGCTCCTTTTCTCAAAAAGGATTTGTAACTGAGAGAAATGCATGACCTCAATTCTACTGTAAACAATTAGATGTGGCAGGGATTTTGAAAAAGGGAGAACTTGAGAAAATCTTTAAGTATTTTTCTTCTACACTTGACTTCTTTGCTAGAGATGGCTGGAGAAGGTAGTGAATGCTTAAAAAAATAAAATCAGTACGCTGTGCAGTTTATCAAGTATATTAAATGTAAGGGAAGTTAGTGGTATTGTTTTGGGCTTTACTACCTTAGTCAAGTGATCTTGCTTAATAACTTGTCAAAAATATCAGCTAAAAAAATGATATTGTCTCATCCTTACTACATTTCTTGAAGTAATTTTTTATTAGTTCTGAAATGTTACCTTACTGCTGTACTCTGAGCTTCATGGGGCATTCATCTGCGTCCAAACCCTACAGTAGCAGGGTGAAAAAGAGGCAGTCCTGGTTTTCACATGTGGAGAAGAGGTTGAGTGCACTTGAAAACCATTCTGGTTTCACCACAGACTTACAGTGAGCACTTTCATGTTAGCAGCTATTTGTGAGATTATTTGTTAGCGGTTTTTTTCTTTAAGGTCAGAAACTTTGAAGCAGTTTGGATCAGGTTTTAAACTAATGTTAATGTTTATAGTATCGTTGTCAGAAATGCACGGTATTGAAAGGTGTGAGACGCTAGTCTCCTCTGATCTCTGTCCAGCTAATGGAGACAGTTTGGCATCAGCACAGCCGTTCAGAAACAGGGGTTGAACGTAACGTACTGACATCTTTGAATCAACTGATCTCTCTCCATTGCCTGAAAAAAAGATTCTCAGGGCAAACCTTATAAGGCTGAAGTTAGCTCTTGTCTGTGGTGTCCTAGGAGTTTTGCCTATATATTGCCAGTGCATTGAATTTTTTTTTTTTTTTTTAAAAAAAAAGGCACAAGTGAGTGAATGTAATTTATTTATTAGCAGCATCCCTGAGATACTTCACTCTTCTTTTTCACTCTTTGCATTTAAATATTCGGGTACAGTGAATTCCAGTGACCTACACTAAAGGTTGACTATATATTGAATTTAAATATTGTCAAGATGTTACATTTCAAAACATAATACTTCCCTTAGGAAAAGTGTTGTGGCAGAACTTGCCATAGTCGGTATTCATAATGCATCTGCCAAGGAGTGTTTATCTCTCTTCTCCCTCGGGTTGTGATGCTCCCTTTTCTGAGGGGATGTCTGCTGGTCAGTGTATTTCTCATTCTTTCAGAACGAGCATTTGCATATCAAAGGCCTGATATGAGTAAACATACTTTATACTTCCATCTGTCTCTTCCCATTGAGACACAAAATATTTTTGCAGAGGTTTGTAGTATTCTTACGTAAATTAATTAGTTCTTAGAAAGTGATTAGAAAATGTACATTAAAATGTACATTAAAAATACATTAAAATTAAGGCTAAAAGTATAGATTAGTAATTTAATGGAGAAATGCTAAAATACTATTAAAACCATCAAAACTGCTTAGAGAATATTTAAAGTTATGGTAATGCCTAGAAAAATATGAAGGACACTAAAACAAGTTCATATATACAGTGTCTTGTCTTGATCCTCCAAGAGGGAGGAACTACTCCAATAATGTCAGAAAGGTGTTTTTTTTTCCATTTTGTACTTCCTCTTCCACATGAATCCTACAGGAAAGAATCTGTAACAACCAGGGCATTGCGTTTTTAGGACTACAGCATCATCTTGACTCATGAACTTTAAGGAATTGCTGAGGCAACAGCGTGATCATCAGTGTGCTAAAAATATGCACAGTGTAATATATAATGATATGCCAAGGTTTTCATTAGTCCTCATTTACTTATGATAATTTCATTACCCATTTTCAATATGGACATTCTAAGTATGGGTGAAAATAATCTTCATAATTAAGAATATCAATATGTATTTAAATATGTATATGTCTATATATGTCTGTGTGTCTATTTATACATATATTTATCTATATGAACATGCTCTTTAGTGTGTATACTCACACATGCATTGCTTCTGTCGTCTCGGGAAGAAATGTTTAATTCAACCAGAGAGCGATTTGAAAGATTTATGCTTTATGGGATAATCATTATCTCTGTCTTAGGCTTGAAGTATTTTTATTATACTAGAAGCAAAAATTTTGCATCACTGAGGTTTTATCAGATGTATTCCAGAGGTTTTACTAATCTCAAATTTTATGATATGCGCAGCAATTTAATTTTTATTATTATTTTTATTATTATTATTATTATTACTGATTTGATTTTCTTTTGACTGTTAACGTTGCTTGCTTTAAAACAAGGGAAGCATGCTTTTGACAATGTTGCTTATTGTTTACTTCATTTTGTGAACTTTGTCCACTAAAAGACTTGATATTCATACATACATATTCCTTATTAGGTAAGCCTTGTTACCTTTCTGTAGCATTAAGATAATATTACTGTATTTCACAGGACCGATTGGCGTGGGTCTTCCAGGATTATAACAAAATGTCAAAACAAATATTTATCGTCTTCACTTTCTGATATCTCCTGAACACAAACTACTGCTGCATGTTCCAAATCGTTCAATGTTTGTAATCCATCCATGTAAAAATATTCTGCAGTTAAAATGGTGCTTTTGCTTCCTAAGTGAAAAGTTTCATACCTAAAGAGAAGGAATTTTTAGGAAAAAAAACAAAAACAAACAAAACCAACAAATGACAAGACAACCACGCGGGGTGGGGTTGTGGGGGGGGAAGAAAAAAAATTCTAGTTTCATTTTGCTGTTTCACAGTGCTTCTTGCTTAAACTGCAAAATGTGTATCAGCTGATATTTATATCACTTGATTTCCCATTTTGTTATTGAAAAGAGCTGTAGGACAGTGTTTTCATAGGTAAAGCTCAAAATTGTGAGAGAATGCACCAGGAAATACTTCATATTAGTAGAAATCCACATGCCAGCAATTTTTCTTTAGCCAGTGTAGGCTCCTTTCAGGCATATTGTCGTCTTATTCATGTCATTATGAGATCCATCCATCCTCAACAGGAATGTGGCCAGCTGGGGCAGAACCAGGATGAGTAGCAGTGTTTTGTGGAACCTGTGACCCTCCTGCAGAGTCTAGCTGGAGCACTTGCTGCTTACCACCTCAGCAAATCCCACTTCAGAGGTGATAAGGGGGAAATGCATACACCATTCCATCCACAGCATACAAATGCACAAGCAAACAGCTTGAGAGGAAAGGTGGGGGCTGGAAAGGCTCCAGCAAAGCTTCCCTGTTTGACACAGCAGGACCCTCCAGTGTGCTCTGCCCAGGATGGAGGGGGCTGTTTGTTTTGGCTGATGAGAGAGGCAGCCGAGCGTAGGCAGCCTTCTCTGTCTTTTGCTACACAACCACCTGTAGAGTTTGACCAGCCTGCAGCATCCCCAGCCACCTTGTCAGATGAATGTAACATAGTGTTCAAACTCTCTCCCCTTAGCTGTGCACTATCCAAAACAGTCTGGTTGCAATATTCCTCTTCTCCAAACTATGTAGGTATTTTCAACAATGTCTTCTGACTAGTGAAACCAAAATATTTTGCAGTAGCACATATGCTTTTGTCACTGTTTTATATAACTGAAGGCTTATCAGGTTGTGCGTGCTACAATCTTACTCTCCCACAGAATTTACGAAGAACTTCTTCAACATCAGAATGACTTGAATTCCCAATGGTGCTCTGTGTCGTACCAAAAAACAAGAACAGGGAGTTAGCTTACACACTGAACGCCTGACTGCCTGTGGTACTTAACCATCAGCTCATTCTGTGACTTAGCTATGGACCTCAGCAAGCTCTCTCCAAAAATAAATCCTGTGTAGTATAAGCAGCATGATGAAGCGAATAAGAGCCATTAGGCATCAGGGACTGCTTTTATTTAGCAGTACATAGCCAAGGAGACTAGAGAAGTAGACTACTCTCGGTTTAGATGCTTTTTTTGAAGTGTCCAGTTCCACACTCTGTTCCCTGTAGGAGTGAAGGTAAAAGGTAAATTCAGGAAAAATAGCATGTTTTATTTAAAGCAGAAAAGAACCTTCTTATCTTGGTATTAATAACAATTTTGGTTACCAAATTTCAAACCTCTTTCAATAGAAAAAGAAATGGGGTTTGTGTGTTTTTCTTTTCCAAGTGTTAGTGATTATTTACGCAGTGGTAACTGTAAAGTAGGATGTGACAGTGTCTGAGTGAATCACGCTGTGCTTCATAATCCCTGCCTCATCCTTTCTCCGTAAATATAACAGCAAGGGAATAGTAGCTTTGACATTTCTGAAGAGTACAGCTACTAACTGAGCTTGTAAAAGAAATGTGAAGTGGTATTTGATAAGCATAGTCTTTGTCCTGAATTCTTGACAGGTTTCTGAGTTTGAGTGCCTGGAAGCCCTTACAGAAGAGCTGTGTTCTTCTCCTTTCCTGTTTCTCCATCCCTGCAACATACAGTGTCTATTCCCTCAGTCCTTGCCACTATGTCCAGGGAAGTATCAATATGTTATGCCATTAAGTCATCAAGCATTCTGGAGGGTGTTCCTGACTACGTTGATGTTACATGCGGTGAAAGACATAGTCCTTTTCCAGAGGACATGTCTGCTGGAGGCCTGAGCTATCTTGAGTGAGACATTTTGCCAGTGTTCCCTCTTCCTGGGGCACATCTTCCACACCTGCTTCATTGTGAAACTCCTTTTTTCAGTTGCCTCCTGGTAAGGACCTCTCCATGTTCTAGTCTGTGTGGCAATGGTTTGAAAGACATGATGGATTCTGGCACACACGTTAAGCTTACACATGTCACTGGAAATTAACATTTTTCCTTATTCTTTGCTAATTAATTAATCCACAAAGAATAACTGGAGCCAAGCATATTTCTGATGTCTCTTCAAATACTTGAATCATCCCCTATTTGTATCACCAGTCCTGCTCTGAAGCCACTGAAGATGCACCACACTTCACAGCTGTTCAGTGAAGATGAGCAAAACTGATTTTTAAATAGGAAGAGGCTTTCAGCCTCAAGTATTATAGAGGTACTACTTTGCTATCTTCTTACCTCACCGACTTACAAGGTATTACACGTGTAATGCTTTAAGAACAGAACATAGCTTCAAATATTGCAAGGCACTCTGTCACAAGAAAAATTTTCCAAAACCTTAAAACATACAGTGCTCTGAGCTGTGATATTTCTCACACAACTCTTGTCCATGATGAAGTGGGAGGGTGAGACTGAGCTCATGTGGATTTTCAGGTTTGGGGATTTGTTTGGTTGTTTTTTTTTTTCCTTAAGTGCTGGTATGGCATCAGAAACAAGCAGTAATTATACATACTGCCTGCTGTCCAGCTGATGTTAGTCCTTCCAGATGTATCAGTCTGTATGGTTATAATTCTGGTCTCTAAAAAGAAATCCTTAGCACCAGCTATAGAGTGTTTTGTATCTTCCCCAACATTATGGTCTTCTGATTCCTTTTTGTATCCTAGCTCTTAATTGTATTTATTCATCACTGCCATATGTCCCAATAATCAAAGACGTTGAAAGAGGAACTAAGTTAGAGAACTAATAACGTTTCACTGTGAAGTACCACACTAGCCTTGCATAATGCTGAATGTACAAAACAGATCACTGAAAAAATAGCTTGTATTACAATTTTGTAATGAACTGTCAGTCTTGTTAATCATTCATGATTGTGCCCAGAAAGGAAAAGGGTAGTGGTTAGTACTGATACTGCAAATGGCAGAATCCTGATTAAGTATGAATATGCACAGGAATGAATCAGGCAACAGATGTTTTGAGTCTACTGCTACTTTTCTTGTTCATGAAGTGAGAAGAGAATAGCTCAAGGACAGGCGTATTTGAATAAGAGGGGAGAAGTGCATACGATAGATGAATTTTGCAAAATTGCTTATATATAAATGCATTTTCATTCAAAAGTTTGTATGAGATGTTCATAATATAGAGAAAAAATATCTGTGTTGTATAAATACACACAGTTTAGAAAATTTGATTCTGTGATACTAGTGTTTCTCTAACAAGAGAAATTAACTTGAACCACCTGAAATTCATGGTCACTCGATCAAGGATGAAAGAGGCATAAGGTTTTTTGGAGTCTGGGGATTTTTTTGTTGTTTAAAATAACTATATTTAAATATCTGTAGATTTGTGGTTTTTTCAGAACTTTAATTGATACACTGGAATCAAATATATTTTTATTATTTATTTAGTAAGATGGAGCTTATCTTGTTATTAGCATACTTGGCCACTGCTTCTCCTGTAATGAAGCATGCATTTTTATCCTGTTGAAAAGGCCTGTTTGTGTGCATGCAGGTTTCCTTTCCAGTAGGTTGCCTGTGTAAAACAAATTGTCTTCTTTAGCAGTTTTATTTTATTTGGTCTCAAAAACGTTTAAAATGGATGATCACTTACACAGAATGAGTAAAACCTGCTTTACAAGAAGAATCTCTAATTTAATGGAATTTATTGTTGCATCAGTACTGCATTTACAGCTTTTTACTTTGCTTCTGTCTTTTCTAGCTGTTAATTTTATTTAAAATCAGATTTAAGGACAAGTGGTCATGCATTTGATATCTGTAAAAGAAAATCCTTTACCCAGAAATGCAGTCCTTTATCTCTGTTCTGTGATGTTTAGTACATCATCGGTACCATTTGAGGTTTTTCATGCCATGTCAAAAGCTCTACCACATACTATTAATTTTATTTAGCATCCACTAGTAAGCTCTTCAAGGTAGTTGGTCACACGGTCCTGAAAAAATATAAAAAGTGAACCCAGAAAGAAAGGCTTTGTGCCTTTTCTATGCTTGTATGCTTGAAGTACTTCCAACCTTTCTTCATCTTGCAGGTGTCTAGAGTGTCCCATGGTATAGCAGGTAATTTCTAGCAAAATGAGAAACTATTTTTCACTGCTGTGTTTTGGACTCTAACAGGTCACTTCACTGCATGCTGCTGTTTTTGTTAGTGTGCACAGGACTGGGGCCAATGGAAATGTGATTCCCACAGTTAACTTAAACATTCTCTGTCTGTCAGTCACTTATAAACCTATGAATTAGGTGTGGTGAGGAATTAGTATCCAACTGATAAAAAGATAGAAGCATAAAATGAGGCAAAAGATACATGAAAACTCTTTCATAAATGGTCGAATGTTCTTTTTGATCAGTTGCTTGTCATGAGCTGTAGGATAAACTTATTTTCCAGTTCTGTATTGACATCTGCCTATTTACCAATTTTGGCACTAGTGTACAGGGAAAAACTGCCTGGGTATGTTGGTACATATGTGTTTATTTTCTCCCTTCCTTTGGCAGAGAAGACTGGAAAGGCAGTGCTTCTGGCATTGTCCCAGTGCAACAGAAATGATTCGTGTTCCTCCAGCAGCTGACTGGTGAAATGATGTGGCAGAAAGGATGCCGCTTGTCATTTGACATTTATGTTAGACTGTTGGTACTACGATGCAGTACTTTTCAAATGTGGCTTAACCTTGAGAATTGGCTTCTCAAAGGACGTCACTGAGTGCTCCGTGCACACTGCTCCAGTGACTCCTTAACTAAACCCATCGGAGTGCACCCATCCTGTGGGGGCAAACCACACCAAAACAACAGTAAAGACCCTTCAGTCTACTTGCTGTGTGCAGACTTTGCTTTCTTCTGTCAAAAAGTAGCTTGACTGATACAGCCGAAGATCTTTGACAGTGTCTAAGGGCTATAACCTTCTGGGTTGTAAAATTCAAACTTGGAGTAATGCTGCTATAAACATAAAGTGACGCACCACATAGCTAACATGTTCATGCAGAAAGATTCTCTAATATAATGACTGAATATGACCTTGCTTTAGGCAAGCTGCTTCATGAGCAAGTGCTAAAAAATACTGTGTGGTTCTCATGATATATGACTTGCGTTAGAGGAGCATGGCAGCAGCTTGGCAGCAGCTTAACTTGCAAAAATCCAGAGGTTCAGGTTTTGCTTTGTAAGATAACAGCAATTAAAAATGGAGAAAGGAATTTTTAAATGCTTACCAAATGAAACTAGCAAGGGTGATATAGTCTGTTATAAATATAATATAAATATATATAATGTTTATATAATATTTTGTAATACAAACATATAATAATAATGCTAACTCAATAGGATAATATGAACTCGGTGCATGTGTGTGTGGTGCATTATGCTTATTTTGTCTGGTGTGCACTTGCTTTTCTATTAGTTCACAAACATTTGCATGGAACTTTAAAGTGTGAATAGACTCCTAAAGATCATTTGGGTATCTGCTGTATGGCCACGTGTGCATGTTGCTGTGTGCACTCAATGTTTATATGCAGAAAGATGTCAGTTCTGCTTATCTTCTCATCCACTCACAAAGGCACAATTTGAAGAGGACACAGTAATAGATATCTGAGTCAGAAGATGCTGCTGTACTCAAGATAATGTTAATTTCTTTTTACATAAAATAGGTAGTGATAGGGTTGTCTGTCTTGGTTAGTTTAAAGATTGTCCGCTGATCTATCTGTATACATAACTCTATTTAAAAGGATTCGCTTGCCAGACAAAATACAGATGAAACTTTCATTCCTGTCACCTCCTACTTGCCTTGCAGTAGGCACTGTTTTGCAGTGAATGGAAATTTCACATGCCAAGAAGTTCCACGGTTTGTACTTCACAATATACAGTTTATTTTAATGACTCGGGGAACCGTTACCAAAACAACTTTAAGTTTTGAAATCACATTCACAGCCAAGTTTAAGAAAGGCTTTTGAGGTTTTTTTTTGTCCAATGGCTATTAACTGCTGCCTCATTTATTTTTTGTCTAGCTTGCTTAAGAGTTTTGGGTTAGATTTTGCTCCTTTGTAATGAGTAAGTTAATACCATAATACAAATTTGGTATTCTGCCTAAGTTACAGATGGTGATATGCAAGACAATTGTGTATTACTGTAGAATCAGGAAATGATCACGTATTTGCACAACTATAGTAGATTCTTAAACTTTTAACTAGAAAAAGGTTAAGAAATATTAGTCCCAAATACTTAATAACTTCCTTTTTTTCCTTGTTATATTCAGTTAGTTCCCAGATGTTTGGCTAGTATGTACAGATACCTGAATGGTATGACATGGATCTTAATTTGCTGGCCTAAAGTATCTTCGACAGTAAAGAACAAAAGTGTATGAAATGAACACAAAAAATGTTAAAACTTTTTTTTTTCAGTTCAATTACAGAATAATAAAACTTTACTATGAGAGAAAAGTGAAGGTTTGTTCCTATTTTATCAAATCTATTCATTCAGGTTTAATTGTTTCAAGGTTTAAAGACAATTTAAAATCCTTCAGTAAATTTTAGTTTCCCTTAACAACTTTTCCCTTTGCTTAATGTTTTTTCTAGAATAATGCTTTCCCAATAACTGACCTACATTTCCAGTGATGCAGCTTCAGCCCACTTCTGCTTCTGTCGTGAAAAGCCTAGCGCAAATAAGACCTACTCCTCCCTACAGAATGCCCCTTGTATATTTGGAGGTATTTCGTTTGTTGTTCTTTTTTCTTTTTTCTCATCTGACCATATCTCATTCACTTAATCATTCTTCTTACCCAAACCCCATCCATGCAATACATTAAAAAAATCTTTTTTTTTATGTTTATGTCTGTTCAGTTTGCTTTATATTAATGAAGCACCTCATTTTCCTTATTTTTCAGCCTTCATTAGCATTTTTTTCAGTAGAGACTTCTCAAGCAGTATATTCTGAGCTAGGCAAAGCTGCTCTTTATTTTGGTAATTTTTTCTGGGAAAGGATTTCAGGATTCCAATGTAAAACATGAAAGTCTTTGCTTACAGTTTTATCTCTTGTAAAAACTGTATTGGGAAAAATAAAAACTTTGATTTTTTTTATTTATTTATTTTTTTTAATTTACTCTGAGGATATTTTTTGTCCTCACCTACCTCTGTTAAGATAATTGCTCAAAGACAGACAAAGTGAAGTGTATTTAAAGAACACAACTAGTTCTGTGTATATATCTCTTCAAAGACATAGACGTGTGCTTGGCAGTAAGTAGAAAACCACCATAGATTTACAGGACTGCAGATGAGCTCTGGAAGTCATTCAGACCATGTCCCTAACACAAGCAGATTAATAATATCTATAGCATTCCTAATAACTATTTGTATAGATGGATCAGTGATGGACATAGAAAATAAGTTGTCATGCTTCGTTCTCCTTACTGTTAAATGTCCTTCCAACCTGAATGTCTTCCTTGCTCTACTCACTATAGATATGAAGTATAAGTCATCCCATAGTCCTTAAAGTGGCCTTCTGACACAGCTGAAAACTGTTATCATGACCTCAGTCTCCATTTCATGCAGTTAAATAAGTCCAGGATATATAAGCTTTCTTTGAAAACATGTTGCCATATTTTCTAGATGCTGAAAGCCTGTTGGTGGAGGGGTTGTGGTTGCCTTCTGCATTAGCGTGGTATTTTTGAGGTGGCCCAGTATCAGTCCCAGATCACCTGATTGTTTTGTGCCTGCCTGTGGTTTACCAATTCTGTATTTAGGCAATTATTGTTTCTGCATGAATCATAAAATCACAGAATATGTTGAGTTGGAAAAGACCCATAATGATCACGGAGTCCAACTCCCTGCTTCTCACAGGACTACCTACAACTAAATCATATGACTAGGCATCATCCAGAATACTCTTTCTCATACTGAAAAATTACTTATTTTTTTAACTTGCATTTTTGAGTTTTTAAAAAATCCTTTGAAATTTAATATTTTGCTCGGGTATTCATGAAGTCTTTCCCTCTTGCTGTAATTTGGAAATCTAATAAGCACAGTTTATCCTCATCACAGATATTTTGCTTGTGAAGGATTCTTAAACTTGTGTTAGCACTGACTTACCTACTGGCAGGTATCAGAAAACCTTATAGGCTTCTCTCATAGATATATAGTCACCTTAATTCAAGTGTCATATCTAAGTATGCTCATTTGCACTTTCAAGTTGCCAGAGTGGTAATAATATGCAGTTCTTTAGCATGAAATAGCTATCTGAGTAGTGTCTTCTGTGAGCAAGACAATATTTGGAAAGCATGCCTTGATTAAAATTATTTCTAGTTTATTTCTTAGATTATTAACAAAAACAGAGGCTTGCTACTTTGTAAGTTTTAATAGAAAGAGAAACATAGAGTCTTAGGCTATGAAACTTGTGGCTTTTCATTTCAATGTAAGTGATATGATTTCATTTTTATTATTACATGTTAAGCTGAGTGAATAATGTCATGGACTGCCTACAGTAGGTTGAGGGGTTTTTAGATGCTCATATTTATTCTGTACCTTTTAAAAAAGTATAATTAAGAATCAAATAAATTTTTGTTCAGTTATATTAATCTGCACAAATGCTGCAGTTCTATGAGGTGAAACTTCACATGCCTTCCCTTCTCTTTGCAAAGTTGTTTCATAAAGGCTCTTTCTGGCCCCAGCTGTTACCATAACCTTTTCAGTCTCCATTATCTGCAGTATCTGGGTCTTTTGCATCGATTATTTTTTCCCTGATTAAAAAGTGGATATTATAATCACTCCTTGTAACAAATGTATGACAGAACTGTCAATTTCTGAACCAGAAGCTATTACTGATCATACATAAAGAGGGCATGGTAAATATACGCAACTGTGCGTGAAAACCCCGTGCTCACTCAGCAGTACAATCTGATAAATTCCTGATTAACTGTGTGTGTCCTGTAGCTGTCTCAGGCTGGAGGGCTCTGAGTGAAACTTATTTATATTTCTCCACATTTGAAGCACAGCTCCATGAAATATTTATATATTATTCCACAAATATAGCATTAGACAGTACCACTGATGGTATCGTACCATCGCTTAAGTTTTTGTTACTTTTATGCAAGTGTAGGTCACAGAGCTAACACTTCTGTGGCTATTTTTTTCACCTTTCAACTCTCTACGAGAATATTACAGGTAGTGACTGTGACTTAAATTCAGGATTTACCTTTTTCCTGCCCCGCAAGGAAGTACTGTAGCTGGAAGATGAAGTGGGATTAATAGCATATGTTAATGTGTTGCCTGCAGAGATCATAGTGCTCATGGAAATGTGAGGTTAGGAGGGACCCCCAGAGATCATTTAATTCAGCTGCTGGCATTGATACAGGATGTACTGCACTTATACCAACCCTGAAAGAGATTTTGTCTAAGTTTAAAACTTTCACTGAAGGAGACTACAAGCTTTCTGTTTCTGCTTTCCATCATCATAAGAGTGGAACAGCTCTCCCTGTTATTTACATTGATTCTCTTTACTGCTGCTTTGTGCATCATCTATTGGATAGCATCCTCTTTATTGTGACAGAGAAGATTTTTTTTTTTTAATCCCCCTTCTGTCCCTCTTTTTTTGTACCAAACAAAATCCATTCCTTCAATCTCCCCTTATATTTTTTAATATCTTCACACTCTTCTTACCTCCTTTCAGGCTTTTTTTATACTTTGAGGTATAGATTTGTCTATTTTGAACTCTTTGTAATCTAGTTCAGTCACCTTATGTTTTATTCCAGTGATTGCACAGGCAAATGAAGAAGTTAAATTACAAATGTGCAATGAACGTTGCCAACAAAGAGCATTACCCACAATAATGTTCCAGAGATATGTTCTCTCTCTTTTTCTAAAAAAAGATTAACTTTGATTTGAAAGATAATCATGTACATAAGATATTAAAATTAGATTTTATTAGTGGTTTGATTTATTTTGGAGAGAGACATAAAGGTTTTATTTAATGGCATAGTCTAGAAATATATGTTTCACAAATAACTTTAGACAAGGACCACGTAAAAATATGTCTTGGCAAGCTAATGATACCTGATCAACTTCATTGTTTATTTTAAGCATTTCTGTGTTTGGATACCATATATGTGTGTATATGTCTGTATAAAATTTGTGCATCCTCCTTAGAGAAGGTGTTATACAGATAGTATTAAGTTAGGAGACTAAACTTGATAAAAAAAAAAGGTTTTGGTCTATTCTGCAGCCATACACACACACACAGAAAAAAAAAAAAAAAAGTGTAATTCAGGACAACCTTCATGCTTCATGAATTCATGTTGAGTTGATAGTATTGTTCCAAGTGAAAAATAGGAAAAAAGCAAAATTGACTTGTATAAGATTTCATTTCAAAGTGATATGTCATTAGAAACTCTGGTCTAATGAAAAAGTTTGAACAAATTTCACCTGAATTAAGATCTTTGTCATTATATTGAAAAATTAAGATCTATTGAAATCAGCTCAAAATCGAATAATTTCACTTGGCCAGTTAGCCAAAGCAGTATTCCCCCAGCTCACTTTAGGTTACCAAGCACAAGATTACACTTTGCAATCGTAAGACTTGAACAAACACCAGTGATAGTCTCTCTCCCTTGCTCTTCTCTCTCTTCCCACCCTGTTATCCTCCAGGGTCCCAGTTCCCCACAACATTACTCTCTTGACCCATTACCTCTAGCATTTTTCTGAGAGGGAGGGCAGTGACATTATCCCATGTGTGTGCCCTAATTATGCCAATCAACCAGAATTCCCATAAATACCTGTAAAGACTGTGGCAGTAGAGGGCAGAAGTTGAATGTGATACATAGAAGAAATGACAGATAAAAGTTTAATATTCCTAAAAATGCCTTTAAGTGCTGCAACCCCTAAAAGCACAGGTCTATAAGCACTCCATTAGAAATGGAGTACATGCTGTAAATCAGCTTGAGATAGCCATGAGCTTAATGCTGATGTGGTCTTTAAAGGAGATGCAGATTTTGAGCAGCTAATGATTTGGCCTCAGAAGGTCTTTTTGAAATGGAGAACAATGTGAGTGCCAAGTGTGGGAGGAGATATTTTTGTATTACAAGCTTATGAATAACTCAGGTGTTTAGATAATATTTAAATAATGGATTTTCTTAACACAGGTAAACATTAGATTCCTAGTTGCCTCACTAGACTAGCAAGTATTTATTAATTATTAATGAATATGTTTCAAATGACTTGTAGAATTCGTGATAGTAAATGTCTCAGGAACTGTCCAGAAATGTCTTCCAGGGGTAGGTATTAATCATGTTTGTAATTGTGGCACCTCTTGTCAAATCAAGGTGGGAAACTTACTGCACTGGGTGCCACATAAATGCATAGAAGTAAATACTTGGTGCCCTGTGAGACTTGTTGTCTAAATGCAGACAGAGGATGGGAGAAGAGCTGTCTTGTAACTGGCTTAGAAGTGGTGTTCAGGTAATGGAATAGCTAAAAGTACCTTGGTAACAGTAAATAGTGGTCAGCTTGATTCAGAGCTCTTTATTTCTTGATTCCTTTGTGTACAATTTTGTTTCATTTGATGTGTTTGTGTGGGTTTATATTGATAGGCAAATTCTGCAATTTTGTGCAGTCTCTCCTGTGTCTGTTACCCATTTTTACAGAAGATGTACACTGGGTGATAGCAGAGTTACTCTCGTTCTTATTTCTGCATTTCTGTTGACATAGTCATTTTAAGGATGACAGTTGAAGGATTTTTTCCAGATCATTTTTAATTTGTTCATTCCAATCCAGCTGTGACTATCTAAATCAGAAATGGTACATGAATATATTCTTTTTCTTGTGTTATTTTGCCTGTATTCACCAAACCATATCAGTCCTGTGTCACTGTGTGGACCTAGCAGGATTGCTGTCATTTCTAATGACATTATGTCTTATGACTTTCTTATGACTTATGTCATTTGAGAAAGGACTCAATTTGATTTTGGAATATATTATTAATTGAATTTGGAGAACTGGTAGCTGGCAAATAGAGAGTTTGTATTGCCTATTGTCTGCATTTTGGTCTGGTGAGTTGATAGGTAAGGAAAACCAAAGGTTAGTTGTCTTTCTGAGTGAAATCCCTTTCAGTAGCCTAAGATTTTATGTAAGAAAAAAGAGATCTGCTCAAGAAATGTGAGAAGGAGAGGTGTCTTTCCATGAGCAGCTCTGGGGAAACCCATCCATCACTTGAGGTGACTTCACAGCATGCTTCTCCCCAGTGTGTAAGAGTCATCAGTCCCAGCCTTGAGCACTTCAGCCTCCACTCATTTGCTCAGAAGATTATCTGAGCACCTCATGTTCTGTACCAGCTGACAGTGCAGGTTCATAGATCCAGAAAGATAATGTTGTTTTGGTTTGGGTTTTACCAAACAGCAAGATTCTATAATTGCTGAAGTGTGTTTTGCTATTACATAGGTACAGACAGTCCAACTGAATTCTCACAAGATACTGGCAGGCATGCTGAAGTATTTTTAATGCCATAGTCAATCAGTAATAAAGTCTATTCAAAAGTTTGTTTACTCAGTTTGATCCTATCATCCATTTTAATTGTTTTTAAATATCTTTAATGAGGAGAGATCTGTTAAACCATAAAGTCAGATACCAGGCATCTTTTGTTCACGGTCTCATAAGTATACATATTAAAATAAATTACTTGAGTCATTTGGGAGAAAGTCCAAATTGTAATGTTTTGACAATTATGTCACCTCTGGTAGTACTTATTCTACTCAGATGATGATACTGCCCATTAAAGTGAGAGCAAAGCACACATGAAAAGAAAATCCTCTCTACCATTTACTGTTTTGAATGAAGAACAGAGTAATAAAAATTATACTGAAATTTGGTCTGTTTTGTAATTGCTGTGCAGTGCACAGCAATTGATAGCTAAAGTTCTAATTATTTTTAATGTAATTACATTTAATTATCGTAATAGCTACTCATATCTCCTGTCCTAATAGAGAGATGTTAAGGGCCTTATTCACAGAACTGCTATGTTCCCATCATGCAAGAAAAGAATGAACAGGGAATGTACTGTGTTTTTTGAGACAAACTCTTCTAGTGCCTGCATCTTTCAGGGGCTGCAATTTGCAATGGGTGTCCATCACAGCATGAAACTGAGACTCAGCTTTTCAGAACTCTGTCCATGGCTTGTCCTCTTGGCTTCTGTAAGTGGAAATCCAGAAACTGGGAGCAGACACCCAATATTCCTGTTTCTGGTCTGAAATTTTATCCAAAAAAGTACACACCACCACCACCCCCCCAGCACTTCAAAAAATTACACATATTATTGCAATTACAGCAATGACTAAATACAAACCACGCTGATTGATTTGTTACATCAGCAAAGATTTTTGTTAAATCAGTAACACACAGCATGCAGTTAAGATATAGCATCCAGTATTTCTCATGTTAGAGGAGATACTTCATATTTTACCATAAAAGCTATGTGAATGGGAAGTACATCAATTATACTCATATTCCATAGTGCAAATAATGTATAAGGAAACTTGATTTCTTTTTAAAAAGCACTTAACAGCTAAATATTCAGAAGCAGTTGCTGGATTTTTGCTTGCCCTAACTGAGACATACCTGAATGATTTCCTCCCATATAGTTGAAGCTAATACAATTTTTTTGATTTTGAAATTTAGCCCTGAATTGTCACTTGCATTCTTTAGGATGGAACTGCTAGATCTTTGTAACACTTAAATAGTAGGTACAGTATTCTTTAGAGTGGATCAAGATCTATTATGGAAAGACTGTAAACTAAATAAATCAAGTGGTTATTGTTTTGGATAGCCTTGTTTAAAAATATATAATTAAAACTTTAAAATAAATCCAATGGGGGAAAAAAAGTGTGCATGGCTGAATGACAGAAGGAAATATGCTATGCTAGAGCAAGGCACCACACGGATGTCTTTTTTGTCTGGGCAGAAGTGATGTTTGTGCTTCACTGTGCTTCTGATGTATCTGAAACGTAAGAAAGTATCGCATGGCTAGCTGGCTTCTGGTCAGTCAAGAACACCATGACTGATAATGTCTACAAAATGTTTTCTATATATTCAGTAATCTTTTTTTTTTTTAGATTGTAGTAAATACTGTAGCTTCTTGCTTTCAGAAACGTATCTGCTAGCCTGTTCCTGACATCTCTTTTAGATCTCCTTCCTAGTCTGCTTTTCACCAATAATACTGGGAATATCTGATTGGTGGGATTTGGACACTGCATTCAGAATAACTGAATTATGGTTGGGAACTAAAGCTTTTTTTTTTTTTCCTCTTTTTCTCTTCAACACCTGGTTCTGAAGTAGGAAAGCTGGGTGCATGTGTTTCTTTTTTCCAGCACTGTAAGGTACATTGACCGTTAGGAGAGAGCAGAAGAAGGAAAGGGGCAGCAACCCACCAAATCCCACCTGCCTGTTCAATGCATGCCTTAGTCCACATTTGTCAGGATGCTTTCCAAAGTTACTTGAAGTTATGAAGTCATGTTTAAAAAATCCTACGTAGACACTACTGGCAAAAAATTGCTGATATTTGCATTTCTGTTGATCTGTACTTATTGATTTTTCAGATGTACAATAGAGATGTCCCTTATATTAAAAGCTAAAAGCAAAACATTTGTTAAGTGTAGCTATTCTACTTGGTTCTGAATTGGAGAGAAGATGCTAGTTCTTCCCATAGTCACAGGCCAAGCCCTGTCTGAAGTATGACTAGGTGATATTTTTCTATAGATCTTCTTTTCATCCCACTTCGCAGAGTCAACTTTTCTCTTTTGCCACTTAGTTGTTTTTGGGAAAACACTAACAGTTGTATTGAATTATTGAATGTTGTTCTGCAGTAAACTCACTTGCTTGGTTAAAATCACTTTTGTTCCCTTAAAAGGGAATGAAGATGTTTATGTGATGCTTGCAAGTTCATCTTTAGTTCTTAACTTCCATTCAGTGGGAAAAATTGACTGAAAACAATTGAGTCTAGAAACAAAGTCAGTATGTGTATTTCAACTTAATGTTTGAAATTAGGAGTTTGTATAAGGAACAAGACTTTCCACTGAGTTTCATAAAGCAAAACCCAAGAAATTCTATCTTGAAATTCATGGTTTTGGGGTGCATTCCTTAAAGCCATTTCCAGAATCCCAGCACTTCCAAGTTGCTATTCCTAGAAACGGTGCTGTTCAAAAGAAGAGTAACAGTAAATTCAGCCTGACTACATGTGTCATGGTTTTAACCCCATGAGCATTTGATTATTCACATTTACAATTCAACTGGAATAGTTATGGGTATTTCTGAAAAGGTTTACTTTGTACTTGGTCAACTTATATTTACAATAGTGAATGTAATTTTGTTACAGATTTGGTGAAGGAATTTCAACAACCTTCAACAAAACTGCAGTAAGATTTCTGACTTGCCATTGTCCTTCTCTGTATCTAATCATTAATTCACTGCCTGAAATTCTGCTGTTACAGTGATGCCATATTTGCTTATCTTCCCTTGTTCATGATCATATAATTTTATCCTTTTTTCCTTTAGCCTTTGCTTACATGCAAACCGTGTACAGTGCTTGTTATTGTTCTGTAGAGGTTTTTTTATATTGTATCACAATACTGTGTCTTTTGTCTCATTCACTAATTCATATTGCCTCTCTCAAAAGGAAATTAATCTTTTCCAAAGCACTATCAGCCATATCAGTTGCACCATGAAAAGTGTAATGCACTTCAGCATTTTATTTCCTAAAATAGTAGTTACTTCTGTATGGCCAAAACATCAGCTCCTCAGTCTATCCTATATTTTGGTACCCTGAGCATCCGCTATATAAATACATTAATTTATCTTTAACTCTTTCATTAAGTGAACCAACTAATTCCCTATGAAACAAAACTTTGCTGTAATTCTGCTGATGGTTTGCTGTTAGGACTTCATCAGTAGCTGGAATAGGTGAGATTTTTTCCATTTGCTTAGCCCTCACATTAACTAAGCTATTGTTCAAAAAAGAACAATTGTGTTTGAAAACCAGAGCATAAAATGCTGTGTGATGGGAACACGGCCATGACCAGTATGGAAAATATCATTTTGTATTTGTTGCCTTGGAGGTGATAAGCTTAGCAGTGTGAGGCTGGATGTTGCTTTTGGATTTATAAGTGCGTTTACAAAATTTCATTGAACTTTCAAACTGAATTTGTGTGCATTATCAAAATCTAATTTATGTTTGTATGCATCAAATTGTGTATAGCACTCAACAATAACTTATGTTCTTCAATATAGTTACTGTGAGGTCGTGCTTCTTTGTAAAAAAAAATTGCTACATATTGAATACCTGTAGCTATAATTGCTTTCCATTGCTTTGTATTTATCTGTCATTGTTATATGAGTGTAATTCCTGAAGTCTTCAAACCAGGGTATTTTTAGGAGGCTGATTTTATTGTAGTAGGATGCATTTTTTGTTATAAAATGCTTGCAAGCCCACAGTGTATTTCTTGTGTAGTTTTGAGATCATTAAAAGGGAAAGAACTGAGGAAAGGGAGGCGGGGAAAGTGAGAGTGAGAGCAGGGTAAAAGGAAAAAAATGCAAGTTAAAAAGGAATTTGGAGATGCAAAACTCCCAAAAAATAATACAGGATGTGCAGATGTGCTGATGAGGATTTTAATGTCTATTTGTTTAGGTGTTATACCAATATTGTAAAAGTTGATACTTAATTTCTTTTCAGTGTCCTCATAATTAAAAAAAGTGGAAGATAAACAAGCAATCAGTTTGTGAGCATATAGCATTACAGTGAATTCTCTCCTCAGTGAGTTGTATAAACACAGATATCAAATTATTTTTTGCCAAGTGTTTTCATTGGCAAAATATAAAACTGTTTTCAGCACTCTTGTATTATTTTTCCTTCATTTTCTGTAATGCGGCCTTTGGCTGGGCAGAGAAACGATTCAGTCTTGGATTGTGTTCAAATTTTCTGTCACCAAAGAGACTCTTTAGAGTCTCACTCTTGCTAACTTCCAACTGACTGCAAACACATCCCCTGTACTCTTTGCAAGATTTTTGAAGTACCTTTCCTGTTCAGCAGTGTCTCTTCCATCTCAGATTACTTGCAGTTCAGTTAACAATTTTTTTTCTTCCCGATTCTACAAGAAACATGGGAGTTGTTTTTTACCCTTTTAAAACAACTGGTTTTTTTGCCATTCTTCTACCTATCTCTTGCCTGTTTTCTAACCTTTGAGTAAAAGTGTGTGCACATTCACATCCAAGAATCACCTATTCTAGTCTATAATTGTCCTCTGCACTCTGTGTTCTCTTGTCTGGCTGATCTCCCAACATGCATCCAGTGCATCTTCCCACTCCTCCTACCTCCACCATTGGACTTTTAGGTAGGGCAAAATCTGCACTGATATCTAGGAGTTGCAGTCCTCACAAGAAAATAAATTGCTAGGACTTGTATTTCAGTAGTTACAGATGTTTCATCTCAGTAATTGATTCACCTGTATGCAGTATAGGGACAGACTTGTCATATACTGATATGTGTGCAGACTCATGAGACACATTCGCGTATCTGTACAACAAAATAGTAAGTCCTCTTTAGTTTTTGCCTCAAGCTTTACTGTAGTGTGAAGCATACCAACACTAAATGGTATTATACCTGAAATAAGATAACACAGTATGTGTTTTTAGTGTTACTTGTTGAGCTTGTTGCACCATCCTATTTATATTTTACTTTGTTTAAATTAAATTAATTTCTCGCTGAAAGGCGTTTTCCAGCTTCTAATGAGCACTCCCTAATTCACAGGTTTTTTTCAAGTGACACATTTAACATTTGGTCAAAAACACCTTAGTAGATAAAAAGATAAAAGGCGAAGGTTTTCATAGAAGATTAGGCTTTGCTAAGTGTCTGGGAGTAATTAGAGACCTAGTTGACCTATGAATATTTATAAATGTGTTAATTAAAGGTTGTGTGAGTGAATCCACCTTGCCATGTCACATACTCATTAACCCTAGTGGCTCCCAGATGTTCATCGTGTATGTGTTAAGGACAACCCACAATTCAACTGTATTTTACCAGTTTGAAGAAGTCTTCCTAAGGTGGTGTTTAAATCTTGTGCATTATCAAAGTAAGTAGCACAAGCTCAAGAAGCACTCTGTGCCAAAGGGCCATGTCTGTGGCTTCAGTTGCTGTACGGGTGATGTTATGATGCTGACCACTTAAAGAGACAAAGGGCTTTTTAAAATTATGTTTATCAGTTATTTATTGGATTTGATTCAGTAATTTTGTATCTATTTTTTTTTAAATGCCTAATTAGTGATAAATGAGTGTTACTGAGAGGCTTATTGTATGTACTTCTTAATATTAATTCTTCCTAGGTTTTCACCTTTCCAAATGTGGTCCTCAGATCAGGATAGGGAGTAGTAGTAAGACCCATTCACCAAGATCTGCAAGTGCTGCATCAGACTTTTCTTATGCCAGCTTCCCAACAGAAGCACGTCTTAGCTGTGATCCTTATACCATTTGGGGAGTCAGTGTTTTCCATGATGCAGTCTACTCCTTTAGACATGTGTTCCACTTTTCTGCCAAAGGGCACATTGTGGAAAAGTTGCAGAGGTGGGGAGGGGGCAGAAGAAAGGGAGAATGGGAGAAGGAAGAGTTTTCAAAAATTGACACTGGAATTACTTTTCTATAGCAAGGCATAACACCGATTGTTATTTTTTTGGTATTAATGGTAGTTTTAGTCTGATCTAAGAAGAGGCCAGTGACATGTTATCTGAATGCTGACAGCTGTTCTGTATTTTTGAATAAAAGTTAAAGTATGTGTGCGTCCTCCCTATTGCACAGCTGATTCTGAATGAAAGGAAAATATTGGGAGATAGCATTTTTTTTTCTATTTTTTTTTTTAAGTTCATATTACATTCATTTCAAGAAAAGTTTTTAACTGTAGGAGTATGCTCTTAGGACAGCAGTAATCTAGCTTTGGGCTATATGGAAATAATGGAAATCAGAGATGAAAAAAAGCCCTAGTAATTGCATCATCTTCCATATCAGCAGTGGGAACCCTTGTCACTTTCTGTGTATGCAAAATCTGGATTCAGAATACATTAAACAGCACATGGCTAACTTCTGAATTGCCAGCATAAAAAAAAATAACACAGTCGCCTCTCAAGGACTAGGAATTTGGCTTCAATGTAATGACAGCTGTGCTGATAACAAAAAGAGTGGGCTGCCCAGCTGCTGCAGGTCAGGTGAAAGCACCTGCCTCCCTGCCAGATGCTCGACAGGTCCTACAGGGTTGCTGTGGGCTTCTTTCAGAAATACCTGCAGGTACCAGTGGCCTTCATAGACCAGCTGGTCAGGGCTGAAGAAGAAACTGCTTTTATTAAGCAACCTCCTTTCTGTTTTGCCAGCTTTATGGGGTGCCCATGGGGCTAACGGGTGACAGAGAGTGGTGGGAATCCAAAATGGACAAGACATGTGGAGGGTCTTTGTTGCAGTGCTTCCTCTCTCTGTTTTCCCAGTCCATACAAGGAGGAAGACCATGGCCTGTTGTCCACTGTCTTCCTGCAGGAGGAGGAGGTGGAGCAGGAAAGCTGGGTGGTGGCGTGGTCCTTCTGCCACTCTGCCCTTGGTAGCGCAGGGCATGGGGGGAATGTGTGCTGCAGTGTGAGGGCAAGGCAGGAGCCCTCTGAGAGAGGGTAGGTGGCTGTTTGCCTAGAAAGGAGCTTAAACAAGCGGTCAGTAGTTTGTGTCTCTTTACTTGAAAGAACAGAGAACACGACCCTTCCAGTAAAGTATCAAAAATAACTTTTTTCCCCCTGATATTTTTGTTAGCATATTTCTCAATTTCTGACATTTTTACTTTACACTTGGCATTTCATAACTTGTGCCAAAAAACCTGCATATCACACAACTTAAATTGAGGAGTCGTATTTAAATTAAAGTTGCTTTAATAAGCTACCCTTCATTTAGTGTTCACTGACATTGTGTTCCCTACCAGCCATTACAGGAAGATTTAGTTGAAGACAGGCTTGACACAATAAGGACTTGCTTTGTCACAGGGAAAAGTTTTACTAGTACTTAAATTTTATTAGGTTTTATTAAAATTAAGCATAGTTGTATCTGTTTTGGTGAATTATCTACACATTGGCAACCTCCGTAGACTGATGAAAAATACTGAAGTTCATAATCAGCTGTTTTCCTTAACATAAACAATTTAAAAGGGCATAAATAATTTAAATGGATAGAAACGTTTAAATGTCAGGCTAATTATCCCACTGTGGTCATGCTCTCACAGGAGAATGATTTTCTGTAATGCAAAAGACCAGGCTCTTATTGCCATGCTGTTTATTTCCATACGAATATTTATTTCCATAAAACTTATTATGCAATAAGCATTATTGTTAGAGTTAACAGAAATTCTGTTATCAGTATTCCAAAAAATAGAAGTTTCAAGCACATCTTTGGTTGTATCCACCTGGTTATTTCCTTCCCTCATTTAAATTTTAAGCTTTGAAGTGTATTAGGGTTTGATTATATTAAGCTTTTAAGTGTATTAAGGTTTGGTCTTTTTAATTTATATTTTTGTAACAGAATGTGAAAATTTATTTCAGAATAGTTCTTTGGGGTTTTTTTTTAAGATAAAACCGCCTTTGTTTGAAAAAAGATAATTAACGGGAACATTCTTAACTGTTCTAAATGGTATACATAATGGTAGAGCTCTGAGAAATGCTACTTTTATTTTCATATATATTTTCTAGATCATAGTGTACACTGTGCTTTTTACACATCAGAAAACACACTTCAGAGTATAAATACCATGATGCTAAGCTTACTTCCAATGGAAGCAATTGAAATTGGTTTCAGGAAAAGCACATAACACACCCTTTATCTTTTCTCTGATGTTTGGTGGAGAATAAACATCTCAAACTGAGAGAGATTACGAAATGCAAATTAGCAGCTAGTAACACTTAGTGCTGGCCACATAGTTTTCTTGTTTTTTAAATAGGTTGGTTGGTTGTTTTTTTTTGTTCTGTCATTATCATTAGCACTAAACACATTTTAACAAAATAGTCTTTTTGGGGTAAAAGAAGTATTTATGTTTACTTACATTAAATGTACTGTTGGAAGAACAGATGACCAGGATTTTTATGTAGTAATAACATTAGAAAACTGTATAATAAGGTAGAAATATAATGAGCTATCCTACTCTAAGATGTAACTTATTTTTTTAGTTGCTTCAGTAAGTGGGTTTTCAGAGGGATTCAGCAGCACATCGGAGTTGGAGACACCAGGCTGTTTTCTTGGTCCTAGTCCCATAGGATTGTTTTATTTCAGTCCTTAAATTAAGGTAACAAAAGCTCTGCTCTGCCCATTGCTGAAGCCCGTTCATGTAAAAGTGAGAGATTTTCTGGCAATTTGCAGAGAAAATAATCTGAAGGGAAATTGTAAGAGTAAAATTTTATTTCAGTGTCTGTATATCAGCACTTCTAGGTGCACACAGGTGCTTCATTGTCTATGCCCATTTTGAGACAGACAAGCTCCCACTTTTGTCTGAGGGGTTTTACAGGGAGTAGAAGTCTACATATTGAAAAATGGTCTTAGGTTCAGCAGTCTATTTTATATGGGAAATTAAAATTGAGCAAACTCTTGCTTCTCTAGGTGTCTGGAATAGATAAGACCTGGCTGTCTGTCATTGAATGGCTCCTTGTGCCATTTCCTGAACCACCATCCTCTCTTCACCCTTTCCCCATCTTTCCCAAAAAGTTAATTCAAAGAAGGATGCAACAACATTTAAACAATAGCAAAACTCAGTAGAAGTACAATAGAGGGGTTGTGCAAAGCAAAATCATTTTCAAAACTGTGCAGTACTGTGCTCACCTGGTTATGCTGATCGATGACTGCCATTGCTCACCAAGCTCATGGTGATGCTGTTTTAAACTTCGTTTTCACTTGTGCCAGCCGTACACTTTGAACTTGATATATTAAACCTTTTATTTCTTGGTTACTGGAATATTTTATAGTTAACATCATAATAAGAAGATCAAGAGTTTTGCATGAAGATATGGTAGGAAGGGATGGAGGGGGCAACACTTTTCCAGAGGCAGTCAGTGACCTGAGACTGAGATTGCTGATTGCTGACTTGTTGATATGTTAATGTGGAGTAATTATTCCAGTGAATAGAAGCCTAAAGTCAAAATGTATATTCATTAATTCAGAATAAGATTCCTCATTGTTAATCTTGGTTGGAATATCTATTTCCAGGACACCACCATACAGAGCCTTCCCGTATCACTTTGCCAAAATAACAGATATGTTTTTGAGAATGTTTCTTAGAATAAACTTTATTCTACTAACACTACCTTTAGGACTCCCAGCTGATGGCACTTTCCTAAAGTAATAATTTTTTTAAAGCATTTTACACTGGCAGTAAGAACAGTTGCATTAAATTTGTTTCTGTAAAAAATCGCACACTTATTGCAGTCGATGTAATGGACAACCAGAATAGGCTACAATATTTTAAAATTACTCTAAACATACAATATGTTGGTTCTTTTATTAACTGCTTTGCTTTGTAATTCTGTACATAGCAAGAGTTGCACAACTAATGAAATAACATCTTTTCCCTCATCAATGTCCTTTACATTTATTTATGACAAGTTTTTGTTCAGCTTCATTGTTATGAGACATCATTAAGGAAACCAAAATCAAGTCTCTGCCTTTAGCTAAGATGTAATTCAAATGTGCCCATGAGAAACTGGAACAAGTGTGTTTTCTCATTAGGATTAAGCTATTTATGTTAAAAGTGTACAGACTAAATTGTCATTTACACTTACTAATAAAATTGTGTGTTGCCAATGCATTAAATGTTCCCAGGCTGATTAGAAGCTGAAATATTAAAATGATGCCTGAAATTCAGTGTCTGTCTAAAAGGTTGTTCTGATTGTCTCTAATTTAGTGAGGAGGCTGGATGTTATTTCTCTAGATTAAGGCAAGTCTGATGGCCAGAGCTGTTCTATAATTTTTTTTAAAATGTACCATATTTTTATGCACGGGATGGTGAATTTCCTCTAAATTACTCTTTCTAATTCTCTCATGGCTCTTAGATTAGTTGGGGTTTTTTTAATCAGCTGTGGGGATAATCAGTGTCAGGCGGGTAGAATGAGGAAAAGCAACTGCTTTCAACACTTCCCACGGCCTGAGTAATAACAGGGATTTCTCCTCTGGCTGCAAGCTGAGCTGCACCTTGAGTTAATAAATGGAGAAATGAATCCACCACAGTTACTAACATGAACAAAGCCACTTTGGTGACTCAGAGTTAGTGCGTTGCCAGCCTAACGAATCTGGCAATTCATTTCCAGCCTGGTTTACTACTGCCTGCACCCAGCCCTTCCATCCAATTGTCCTGTGACTTTAAAATTTTGTGGGATTTTTTTAGTGTAGATTGCGTCTTTTTTAGTGAAGAACTAAAATTATAATCCATCTAGATAACCAATGTTATCTTAAATACAAAAAACAGACAGAACTTAAGTTGTACGAAACTTTTTTTTTTTGTAACTCAGTATTTTCTTTTTTTTTTTTAATGAAAAAGGCATTTTCAGGAAACATACCTTTTTCTGTTAGCGAGATTTGAAAAAGATTTCTCTCTGTGGCACCTGTATTAGACAAGCTTTTTATTAGGTACTTATTTGATGAAACTCTTAAAATATTAAAACTTTCCTCATGAACATACCTCTTTCCTATTCTAGCTATGTGAGTGAGAAAATTAGTAGTTTAGGAGGAACTAAAAATGTCAGATGACTTTGTTGTGTTCACATGAATAGCCATTTTAAACTTAAAATAAGAGGAAAGACCCTCAGGGACAGAAATCAGCATCTGTCGCTTTACATGTAGATGCATAGTGGATCTTTCCTACCTCTTTGCTGCTCTGAGGCAGATGAATCTTCCAACAATTTCTCAACCTATAGACCATAAGACATTACTCGGTGGTCCACAAAACTGTTGGAAAGAAAGAAAAAAAAAAATAATGAAGTGGCAATTAAAATAAAAATTGAGCTATTGCTTCTTCGGCAAGTAAGGAAACAGTAACAGTGATAAACTGTCAGTTGAGCACACTATCTGATTTCTGCTGTTTCTGGTCTATGTTTTTTCTTAGCTATTATTTTTAACATTTAGGCGATCTGCTTAGATACAAATAGGTTGCAAAATAATATTCTGCTTCACAAGTTGCATAAAGATCCTTACCATTCAGGTCCTACATGGCTTGGAAGCATTTGGTGTAGGCTACATCCATTTTGTTTGATGTGACCTGTATTGTTTCTGGGAACAAGGCAAGTATTGGGGAGAGGGGAGAAAATTTCTGCATCCTGGACTTTCTGGAGAAGAGAGTTTCACCCACTTCTTGCATGTGTCAATCTGCTGGGCTGAAAAGACAGGTGGAGAGGAGAGCATCCTGCACCATATTTGTGCACATTAACCAAAATGCTGTCGTACCTTCTTCCTGTTTCTATTGCCTTTTAAATGGGAACTGAACACCTTGGGAAAACACCTATTGGGAAAGCAGAGATTAGAAAATCTGAAGGTTTCTTTATTCAAGAAGTTGCAATGCAGACCACCTCACGGCTCTGCAAGCCTGTATGCTAACCTGTGCTTATTGCAACAACTGTATCACTACCAGGTATTTTCAGGTACCTCAGTTTTTAAAATAACTATATAGAATAATATACTTTATAATTAAATCCCTCTGCAGATTCCCTTGGAGTTTGTATGATGTTCAATAGGAATGCATGCGTTGGAATGATGGTAACTATAATTTTTCTTATGCTGCTTCTATTCTATAAATGCTTAAGTGCAGCTTTGTTTCTTAAAAGAAAATAACAAGCTGATTGCTATGATGAGCTTAAGTTCAAAATCTGGAAGGCAAGGAACAGTTTGCATATCAAGCAATATTTTCTCTGTCACTGGAAAATAGTAACAGAAGGGTTTTCAGTTGGAGAAAATCATATGAGTAATGTAAGTAGGATCTAAAATTGCCTGCTATTTAAAATGGAAAGAAAATTGCAAATACAGTTGGCAGAGCTCTCACTGGCAGCATTATTTCAGTAAAAAGGCCCAAACAGGCAGATGGATAATGGTATATATTAACTACCAGACTACTTTTGTTTTTTTTTTCCTTTACTCTGTGTCTCTACTTCTAAATTTCAGAAAAACCTTTATCTTTTAAAAACTTGTTCAGTAATATTCAGCAAAGTAGTCAGCTTCACCCATGGAAATAGTTTGTGTATTAACAAAAGATTTAGTTTTGAAGTTCTTGAAATGGCAAATACTGACATAATGTGATTAATAACCTGTCTCATTCTAACTACTCCGTTTTGAAGGACAGCTTCCCTTTTTTTTTTTTTTTTATTTGAGTGACTGATTTAGGTACTATTTTGCTTCTACTTCTACTAAAAACAGTCATAACTTTGCTATACACAATCTATTTCACTAGGAACATGCCTTGAGCTGCTCCAGAAACTTCTCAATACGCAACCCATGATCTAAAAAGTCCATTTTTCATGGCTAATTTTCTGAATTACAGCTGAAAATTTGACACCACTAACATTTGACACATACGAACTGATAAAAATAAATCAAGGCAGGACTCAAACTGGAATAAGGATGTTTCTGTGACTGTTTGCAGAAGTTTGATCTGTTTTTACAAACATCCGAAGTACCGGGTTCTTGCTGCAAATGTACAATCCTGGAACCTGTGGCTGCCATCAATGGCTGGTATAGGATCTCTAGTGTTAATGATCTTTAGAGTAAAAAGCCATACTGACAGCACATATGATTTCTGTTCCTGAAGACAGACTCCCCCACTCAAGAGGAGATACTGCTGCTAGCCACCTCTCACGTCAGTACTCCTGCTGTTACGGTTTGCAGGCTGTTCAGTGCAATATTTTACACATGGAATAAACATGGTGTCAGTTGTTGCGAATCTACCTTGCAGACTTTAAAACAGCTGAAAACTGGAAGAGGCACAGAGTCACCAGTGATCCATATTAGCATGCCTAGCACAATGGAAAGAGTGTGATATGCCAGCTCGAGTCAGTAATTAAAGCAAGAGGGGGTGTTGCTAACCAGTTCCATCAGTTCAGGAATGGACCAGGCAGTGACCCAGCCAGTGCTGACATGGCTGCAGTCTGCCACTCATGCTGCAACCCAAAAACTACCAATGTCCCTGTCACTGTGGGTATCCACATTGCACGTCGCTGTAGAGATGCCAGTTGTGATGTGGCTGTGCAGCATTGTTGTGTCCTTGAGTGATACCATACTCTGCATGAGGGAAGGATCTCCTTGATCCTCTAAATCAATTGATTTAGAGACTCTGAGGACCCTCAGTTTTCAGGGTGCCCAGCTTCTGATTCACAGCAGCTTGGAAAATCAGTACTCAAATACTCTCAGTTCCGATTGATTTAATGGGACTAAGATTCTGACTAAAAATGTCCTCCCTCCAATTTCTGAAGCTAAAAATATTTTCAGTCTCTGTGTGGTATGCCATAGATGTGCAACTGAACCATAAATTATAAGGATAGCTACCAAAAATCAAGGGGATTTTAATCTGATTTAAGCTTTTAGCCTAATAAACAGTACATGTTCTCAAATTATCAAATTTTATGCCAAGTAGATGTTGACAGCAAGGAAGCAACACACCAGGCATGTGATCATCTACTGATAAATTTTAAGGTGGAAAGATGGGCAGGCAGCTTTTGGGCATCTGGGTCACTGTAATTTAAATTAGGCATTTCAAATATTTTGCACAGGAAAAAAAATAGAATTTTTTTCCCTTATGAGACTTTAAATATAAAAGTTATTTCTGTGTAATACTGTAACATTTGCATTATAGGGCTTTATTTTGTCAAAATATCATACTGGCAGAAAGTTGGTATATGTGTTAGAAGGACTGAAGTAAGAGCAACCTCTTACAAAGCTGCAGGCTCTTCTGTCAAAACCCACTATGCCTTAAAATATCTCCCTACTCATTTTGGTTTCTTAGCATAGGACATATAACAGAGGATGTTTTCATGCAGGGACAGAAATTCAGCTCATGTTCCCTTCCTCTTGCTATTTTCCTGTACATTTTATTTGTTCATATTTCTAGTTGTAAGGCGTCTCTTACTACAGTAACCCTTCAGTGCATGAGCTTATGTAGAAGAAATAAAAGTAAATACAGCAAATTTAATAGGAATGTATATTCAGTGAAATGTGATAAAACGCTCTGGAAATTTATTTCTCATCTGGGAATGGATATCGCTTTAAATTCTGTCCTATTTCTTAAATATTACAAAAGATGACTCAGAATGTTACCAATAATATTTTGAAAACTTTACTAAAGAACCCCGAGATGTGGAGGTCTGTAAGCACAAGCATCTCCCACAGCTGCAGACTAAGCTGAAGCCTCTCATGCGTTCAGGTGACAATTGCAGTGAGCTTTCCAGCTCATCAAGAAAAAGTCTGTTTTTACAACCTTGCCAGCTGAAAAAAAAACAACTTCTATTCTTCCTGTCACAGGTGTCTTGTCCCACACTGCAGTTTTAGATCATTGAGATCCTCCTGCACTCACTTGGTTCAGCTGGGCTCTGGCAGCAGTCACATTTCACAGAACACAGGGGTCTAAGCAGCAGCCAAGTGACACTCATCAGGTGGTTGGGAGCAGTCAGCATAGCATGCCTTAGCTTGGCGCTTGAGTGATTTTTTTTCACCCATACTAGGAAAATTCCACCCATCATAAATCAAACTTTGATTTATAGAGAAAACAAGTATACAAAAATAAAACATATAATTGATTCAGTTTTTTCTCTGTTTATGAAGTGGTTTTCTTATGACTGGCTGAGATTTATTTTTTTTTTAATTTTTTACAATGCTCACATTTCCCATTGTCATTAAGAGCAGCTTAAGACTGGCTGTCATCAACTAAACTACGTTTTTCATTGCAGGTAAAGGGCAAATTGTTATTTAGACTTAGCAAAGCCCAAGAGACCTAGCAGGTAGAAACGTTTAAGTAAGTTTCAAACCCTGGGAAGTCACCAGGAATGGGGAGTGGCAGAGAGCTGCTTTTCCAGGGTGAATCGCAAAGTGGAGCACTCAGAAAGGGCAGAGCCTGAAAGCTGTCAGCTGTGTCCTTTTGGTTGCTTCTCAGCATATTCATATGTATAAATACTGTCCTGGTCTTTCACTGTTTCTTCTCTTCAGTGAAGTACACAGAGGTTCCTCCCCTCCTGAGTAAAGCCTGGATCTGCTGTTTCTTGGCAACCCAAGGTAAAACCAAGACAGCTCAAGAGCAGGCAGATGTCTGTGATGGCAGCCCACAGGGAGCTGCAGATCCTTGCTCTGCCTGTGGCTGAGGAGATGGGTCTTTGGCCTCCCCTGCTCCAGAAAGTGCTTCCCTACTGTCCACAGAGAGAAGTCCAGATTACAGAGGAAGCAACTTCTGGCCCAGATGACAGTATCTCTCCATGCATCACTGTTCAGAGCAGAAAGCCCTGTTCTCAGGTGCTTCTCTACCTTGTCCTCCTGTGATCCACACCAGTCCTTGCTACTGGTGCAGCAGGTCCTGTCCCTTACCCATCCCTCTTCATTTTTTGCTCCTCCAAAGAGTCTCAACCTAAGGAGCAGGAGAGGGTGTGGGAGAGAGTCCTGTGAGGACAACAGCAGGGGACCCCTGCCAGGTATGTGGGAGGAAAGAAAGTAGTTACCCCTCTCCTTGCCAACTCCTCAAGCACTTGCATTGCTGTGAAACGTCCATCTCTCAACTAAGAGGGCTGATTGATTTACAGCAGCCATATAGGTAAGACAAGGTGGGAGACCAGTTGTTCCTCAGTTGTGTGACTGGATGGAAAATTGGAAGATGGAAGACAGGAGCTGTAGAAAGGAATTGTAACTGAATGTTGAGGTGGAAATAAATAACACTATGAGCTAACTGTAAAATTTTGTCTTTTAAATATTATGTCAGTGTTTTGTTTAAACATGTATATGAAATTTTAAATATGCACACATAGCCAAAAGCAATACCCTTCAAAATAATAAAGGGAAAAATAAATTGTCTTTTTTTCCTCATATGCTGAATTTCAGCCCTGAGAGGATTTTACTATTGAAATTATAAATCATTGGTGCATTACTGTTATAAAATAAGTGTGAAAGTCATAATTTGAAATGTAACTCCTGAAGGAATTGAATGATCTTGGATTATTAAAGTATTTTTATGTCCACAAGCAGAACAATCTATCACAGTATCGGCCAACTAATTTCTCAGGAATTACCTTTTCCTGTTTGTTTTAGCAGTAGCTATGATGCACACAATTTGGCTTCCATCTCCAGAAGAGTGTGTTGCTTTATGAGTGTGTGTTATTCTCAAATGGGTTTTGAATACCTCTGTTCTCAGGAATAGATTTTCAAAACAGTGGTTATTTGCTGTTGTATACCTTGAGTGGAAGAACTGTCTGTGTGTGAAGCTTTGGTTTAGATTCAGGATCCTATGTTTTCTTCCAAGGACAAAAAGGTAATTGTAACCTTTACTCTTTGTGACTAAAATATGATCAGCGAGTTGACGAATTAGCAAACTCGGTGATTAAAAACATCCTTAAGTGCATGTGGACAGGGAGGTCAAAGCCTGTCGTTGCACTTGGTGCTTTCCAGGAACAAGTGCATAAGGCCGTTAGCAGAGATCTAAGCCTATATTTTACCTACCTCCCAACAGTTGCCTTTGAAAAAGTGCTGGTTGTTATGCACACTTGAAGGCCAAGGTATCAGTTTTAACAATCCTAGAAGCTAAATTGCATTTTAAGGGGATACCCACAACAGCAAAATATGTCAGTGTTGGTAACTCCAAAAGAATGATCCCTAAGCACTGAAAATGGCTAGCAGCTGTTTTTTTCCGAAGACAGAGATGATGAAGAAGCTTTGCAGCCAGACAGGAAACCAAGAGAGACTGTCTGTGCCTCCTGTTGGCAGCCAATGTCCCGTCCTGCTCCCAGAGTCCAGCACAAGCCTCCATGGGCGAGGTCTGTTTAAAAAGACATAATTTATTCTTTCCTTTGTTATTTTGAAGGGTACTGATTTGGCTATGTGTGCATATTTAAAATTTCATATACATGTTTAAACAGGGAGCATGATTTTCAGTTGGAAGGAGGTGATCAGCAATGCGTGCACCACTTAACTGAATTAGCCAATATATTCACACAGAGAAGGTACATTTTCTTCATCGTTCAAAAATATAATAGTCTGAGTGACAGCGCAGATTCTCAGCTGGATGTATTGGTTGTCACTATTACCCAGTGTCAAATCCTCCCATCCTCAGCAGGATCCTAGCAAAGCTGACCAAAGGAGAACTAGTATATCATTGGATCGAAGTCAATTGAAGTCTTAAATGTTAGCTGATATAATGTGAATTCGGGACACTGGACCTCACTGACACTGGACAGATTGCAAAATTTGGTAACAAATGGCCACTGAAATCTGGTGTTCCCCAAAGCAAGAGAGATGCCTTTGCTCCTCTCAAGGAGGCAGTTTACAGAGCCTATTTTTCTATAATGTTGAGGACCAGCCTCCTGTCATCACTGTTACTGGGGACTGTTGGATGTTAAGCACTCTTCAAAATCAACCTAACAGTGCAGAAGCCTGGCTTCAAAGAGCTATTTTTTAAGAGTGGGCTGAATTTTATTTTAAATCTAAATTTGTCTATTTAACTTAGATATAGATAAGATTTAAGATTTATCTAGATATAGATATAGATTTAAACATAGATATAAATTGATATTTATAAAATATTTTCTTCAAGTACATATATTTATAGCAAATTTGAATTAATTCTTCTTTTCCTATGATGTACCAAGCACCCACCTTAGCTGAGTGCAGGCTGTTAACTTTTTTTTATGCTTCATACGTATACTTTCTTACAATACGTGGATACCACACCAAACTTGTAAAACATTTTAAATTTACAGACGGATTGCAACAACAACAACAAAAAAATCTTGTCCGGACTAAACATAAAGAGAATATAGCATTATAAAAATATTTTTCTACAGAATGAGAAAATCCATGTCATATTAAAACCAGCTATTTTTTGCAACTAGAGGCAATTTCCTTTTCATTTAGGATATTATTTGCAAAAGGAACAGGCTGGGATATTCAGGTTCTTATCTTGTGCAGCAAGATGACTTTCTTTATGAGAAGATTTGTAATACATTGTGCCTCGATGTATGAATATATATTTAGTGTTGTTCCAGAATACTCAATCATGTTTCAAGTGTCTGGACAAATTCGTCTTAGGTAGTTTTTGATCCTAGAATATGATTGTGCATGTATATACAGGTAATAGAGAATTGAAACAGGGATCTTTGGTGAGCCACGACACCTTCTGTTGTGTTGATTGTTCTGATTCAGTCAGGCCAGTGAGTGAGAATTCTGACGCAGCAAAGTTAGTGGACTGCTCTGATACACTAGAATACTTCTCAAAAGTGTGAAACTCAACATAACACATTCACAATGCAATCACAAAAATCTGCTCAGGGAGTAAGATACGAGGCTGAACATGTCTACACAAAAACCTGACAACAAAAACCACCTTTGTTCAACGCACTGTAGCTTTCTCTTCTTCCCATTCCCTTTCCCTTTGGACTGTTTTGTGTTTTGGGTTTTTTTAATACAAAGTAGATGCAATTAACGGGCTTTAGAATCACTCCTCAATAATGGATCATACAAGATTATTATCTCAAATGCTGAAAATATGGAAATTTTCCTTAGTGCTAGTAATATATCCTAACTGAAGCATGCAAATGAGCAGAGTGTCAGGGTGTCTCTCTTCTGTAGTTGCAAACGGATACCAAACAACAGCATCAGATAAAAAATGTAAATGTCTCTCTGCAATAGCAGTCTATGGTATTTGCAGGTTGCCCTTTGCTGTCTAATGAAGACAAAAAGTGTATCCTTTTTCCATGCTCAACAGTTAAAAGGTGAACACTGAGGAACAGTGAAATAATTACCAAGGAAAGAATACAAACCATTTCAAGATAATAAGCTTTGTTTAATTAATTAATTTCATTGCTGCTTTTACATACTTACAGTTAGAGAACTGTCAAAAATACGTTTATGCTTCTAGTAAGCTCTGTAGCAGTTGTTGTCAGTGGTGTTAGGAATTAGCCAAGGTGTTGGCGTCTACTGTGCAGACGACTTCCGGCATTCCTAAAGTTTTGGGCAAACTGCCACAGTAGATCAGCAGTTTGAAAAATCCACTCAACCACTTTGTTTATATCTAGAAAAGATATAGTGGTTTTATCTATTATATAAAGAAAGAAATAAGAAATGTATGAGCTCATGTGTGGCAGGATTAAGAGTACACTACAGCAGTGTGTGTCTTATGCCAGTAGGGCTGTCATGAGGATGTTCCAGTCTTATTCTGCTGCCTCCCCCTCCTATGTCCTACCCAGGATGGTTCATTTTAGAACCTTTTAAATTCATGTCAGAAACAAATAGAGGAGTATTTCTTTGGTGGAGAGGTCCCAACTGCATTATAGGTTTGGCCAGACACAGCAGCTAAGGGGAGGGCAGCGATCAGTACTGGTGGCCGGTAAGTGTGGGCTGGGCTGAGCTACAGCAGGATAAATTTAAAAAGGGAGGATGGAAGACCCTTGGGGTGGAAAACTTTTATGAAATGCAGACTTGTGGGTAGGAGAGAAATATTGGGGGACTCAGTGGCAGAAATTGCTGTAGGATTTCAGCTGTGAGGTGAGGGGCTTAGAGGAGTGACTGGGGAGGTAGTGGGGACAGCCTGACCCTGGCATGTCTGACTTGGTTTTGAGGCAAGAACTCAGACAAAAATACTGTCAATACCTCACCCAGGCACCCTTAAAAAAAAAACCCAACAAACGTAGTAACAGACATGTTGTAGCCTTACCTAATGTTGTCCTTATTTTGACACAAGGTTACCATGTTTTTTCCTGGTTTGTGTATCAGTCGTGCTTTTGGGGCATTTTCAACTGTGCGGAGGTCAGAAGGGAAGACTGATTGAATTACACTTTCTATAACGCGTGTGATGGAAATACTGTAGTTGCTGAGGTTAGCGGTATACCAAGCTCTCCTTTCTTGCAGGCTTTATCAACTCTGTTATGACTTTTGACTTTCTTCAGTCTTTACCTGCTCCTCTGTCCTTTCAGATGCAGGTGGAAACTGGGAGTCGCAGTCAAGGTCCAGTGCTGAATGAAAGTGGTACCATTCAGCTGGGTGTACAAGTACTGTATCAAGGAGTGTCTCTGTAAAGAAATTTAATGCACTCATAGAACAAACAAAATTATAGTAAACAGTATCTGAAATGTTGCCACCTTCATAGCAACAAGTCTACCAGCGCTTCTTCCTACATCAGTGTTCAACATTGTTTTGTTTTACTTTTCATAATCGAGAAATTAAAATTTAGTTTGTAGAATCTGCATTATAATATTGTTAGAATAACGTTAACAATTCTGTACTCTTTTGCATGCATTCTTTTCCCCACAGATTTTCTTTCAGTTATATCAATTTGCATCAGCTTAAAATGTGCAGTGTCATTTGAATTTCATCATATCTTTAAATAAAAAGCCTCTCGGTCAAAAATGAAATAAGTGAAAATCCCAAACCTCATTTATAACCTACAGCCTAAGAATAACTTTTTGATTAAAGACAGACAATCTTGTAGTCAGATTGTAAAACATTTTACTGCTTTTTGTAATTTATGTGACTGAAGCATTCCATATTAGTAGCAGCATATTTGTTTTGTGCTGAAGATTTCTGAGTGTTTTTTTAGTGCTCTACTGCTGTTCATGTTAAGCAGATTATATCCATTATATTCATCACCCCTTTTCTAGTTGCGTGGCAAGGATTAAACTTCACTTTTTACGTGCAGGTAATAAATTATCTGACTTCTACGTGTTCAGAGTTCCTTCTACCGAAGTAAATGTGTGATGCCTACTTATCATTTATTTTCTCTTCTTATGGGCTAGCAAATTCAGCTAAAATGCTGCAACAGCCAGACACAATGCAATAAAAATATCCATCTGCATTTTGAAGGATGTTGCTGAATGAAATTGTTACTAAAGAAAAATCAGTTGCAATACTGATTCCTAGCATACTCTTTGAAGCTGTTTTCCATAGTCTATGGAATATAAAGAAAACAGTATATATTGACATGAGGACTGAAGGCAAGAGAGTTTATGTTGTGGAGCAAAAATGTATTTTGATTATTTATGGTCTTGCTTAACTTAATGGACTTCTTGTTCCTTTGGTATATAGAAGTAATTACAGTCGATAATCCTTAAGTGATCACTGTGTTTTGCAAAGAGATTAATGCTCATGAGCACAGAGGTCAGTGGCACATTTCACGTGTGAAGGATCCATTTAGACCCCACAGATATTCAGAACGGATGTAAATTTCTTGCCTTTCCCAAGTCCTCTGACGAGCAGTTCCCCTCCTGATGTTCAACTGACAGCTTTAGGGAGGCTTCCCTTATACCTGAACAGCAACGTTTTCTAAACAGTCTCCTAAAAATCCCATTTTAGTAGTTTTCTGAAGATCTAGAGAGTTGTGTGTCTGCTTGCAGTAAGTTCAGTGCCTATCTATCAGGTAGATAAAAAGGTTTTTAGAAAACCGCCTATCTTTCAAAAACAGTCAGATGGAACAAGAATAGCTTTAATTGTTGAGGGCTTCATCAAAGTAAATGCTGAAGCTGTGAAATGTGAGGAGCACATTATGCTTTCAGCACTGCAGTCTACTTAATAGACTTCAGTAAATTACCCTCATTCAGTCTCCGCAAGCCCCAGCGCCGTTCACGTTCGCTGCTTCAGGCAGCTCATGCCAGCATGCCAAAAGCAAAACACCAACAGGACTCCAGCCTGTCTTTCTGCCTGCCTCTCACCCAAATTTACTGGACATTATATAGCATCATCTGGTTTTGTATGGGGGACATGTTCTTAGTAATGTGTTAGTGAATAACATATTTCCTCCTAGGTTGGAGGAGAGTAGATAAAATGTATGAATCGGTCAAACATGAAGGATTTTATTTATAAAGGAAAAGAATAAGTAAGAGGAGTTGCTTTTCACCTCAAGCCATTCTGCAAGGAACTGGGATAAGGAAACTTTTTTTTTTTTCCCAAATCCGAATGAGTAAAAACCATCTTGAGTCATTTGCAAAATTCAATACTGTGAAGTTTAAGGGATGGGAGGGAAGTTACTTATACTGTAAATGCTACAATTAGTGTTTCTTCAGGCTGCAGGTGAGTAATGGAAAGATGTCATGAACTGGAAAATAACAAATACTTGCAAGGGTCTCTTAAGGAAAAAACAATGAATTTGCAGGAAGAAATCCCAGCCTTAAATTGCTTCCATTTTTTCTGGTGGATGACTTTAAGCTATCACGCAAATATACGACTGACATTTCTTAGCTTTTTTGTGAGAAACTGAAATCTTTATTACACATTCATTGATTTTTAAATTGTGTGTTTTAGTGAAAAACTGTCTTTAGCTATAATAATATTTTACTTATATGATTTTTATATTACAGTGCAAGTCTTTTCTTAGCAGCTGGGTCGCAACATTTCATTCAGTAGGAAAATGGTAGTTTACCATGCTGACTCAGACAACATCCAGCTACTCCAGCTTCCTTTCTTTAATAAAGGCAATATCGAACACTTCAGAAGGAAGTTTAAGATCTCCACAGATGTGGCATCATCAACCACACATTAGCTGTTATCTGCATATCTAATAATTAGGTTGCTCTAAACTTTAAGAGCATGAAATTGTATATCCCAACATTTTTGTTATCTATTATGCTGAAAATTCTTGATACAAAGATATTTTTAATTTGAAATATGTCTAAATTATTTATATCAGATCTTACAGCAGCAAGCATCATCTAAATACCCCATGTTGTTTGGAAACAATGCATCTCAACTTCTATATTCACTTCATATCCGATATCCATTGACTGTGATGGGGTTACAAAATGAGAAGAAATTTAATTTCCAAGATCTCTTGCCCCTTAGTGTTCATCACCTCAATCATTTTTATCATGTCTTTTCTATGGTCTTCTGTTTTTGACACTTTACACTTTTGACATACCTCATTTTATGTTTTGATAAATCCTATTGTTATTTTATATATGCATATGTATATTCTTTAGTGCATAATGGATGTATCACCTTCCATGGCAATGGTTAACTGTGATAAGTTGCATACAGGTTAGTAGGTATTTACATTTTAGAAGGTAATAGTTTTCTTCGAATTAAAGATCCCTTAGTATTTGAAATTTAAATTGTCAAATTAAAATAATTTATGAAAATGTTATTGCTGGTTTTGCAATTGCACAGCACACGTCATCATGAAAAGTTACTGCGTAAAACACGCAGAAAGAAAAATAGCAAATCTGTATTAACTAGGCAGTTGGTATAGGGAGCAGATTATGGAATTTCCAGGGTGTAAAAAGTTTGCATCAGTGTAAAGTTGTCAAAAGCACATCTGCCTAATTTTTAAAAGTTAATTTGATGCATATATGTATCTTACTGAAATTATTCAGTTATTGAGTAAACAGATTTTTAGACGTGCAAATTGATACTTAACACAATTTACAGAAGCACCGGGAGGAGCTGAACTGTCTCTGAAACCCATAGCTTTATGTTTTCGGTACATGCTGCTGGTGGATTTTCCATGCTTGAAATTTTCAACGCTAATTACTACAGTAACCCGTTCTTTCTTCCCATCTGTGTGTCTACCTCTGAGCAGCTGAAAAGATCAGGACTGTGCAGGCACACTCCTGGGTGGATTATTTACAAAAAAACATGTATCTGTTACACCTAGCAAATCCCATTATTGAGATAATTACAAGATGTTTATGAAACACTTTGGAGATGTTGTAGTTGAGATGACAAGGTCATTTGGCTAAAGCTGCCTGCAGAAAGGAGACTCTGAAGCCAGTGGCCCCTGAGCTCAGAGGTAGACATAATGGTCAGAGCAGGTTTTCAAGTATTTTGTAACAAGCTACATGTTTACAGAAACGTTTTATTCCTCATAACATTCTGTAAGAATATATACACACAAATTGAGATTTGACTGTTTAATAACGGGGTGTGAATAAACATGGCATGAACTTGATCATTTTTAATCAACACTTGAATTCAGAGGATAAGAAGCATTCAGAAAGTCTCTTCTTAACACATTTGTAATATAGCCAGGTTTCTCTGGATTTTTGTAAACCTCAGATCATGATGATAAAATTCCCAACTGTACAAAAGAATCAACACAGAGCCTACACTAGCATGAGCTATAAAATAAGTCTCTTAGTTTTAGACCCCTCTCAGCCTTGTGGATTTTAGAATTTAAAAGAAAAAAAAAAAAAAGCCAATTGTAAATATCTTTTCTTACTGCTTGTAAGATAAGACGATATCTTTTCTACAGCATTTACTACATTAACTCCTGCAAACAACTAAATCGATGCAGGGCTTATTATAGCTACAGTATCATCACAAGTAAGCTTTTGAATGAATAAAAGTGAAAAAATTGCTTTAAAAAATAATAAAAAAATATCTGTCTTAAAAATTCTGTTGCATCCTAAACCTACACTAAACCAAAAATCTTGTCTTTAAAGTCTACATCTAACACCTTTTCATGTTCCCAGCCTCTTTTGTCTGGCTAACCTAGCACATGAGTTACCTTAGAGTACTGAGCTCAAGGTAATATAAAATCAGTTTAAGGGCTCCCTTTGACTTCGATAGGCTTTAGGTCAGTCTGAGATGCACTGTGTTATAAACCTGCTGCTTCTAGTCCCAGTGGACTAATTTTGCAAAAGTTTTATAGCTGGAGAGAGGTCGTACATCCACTGCACACACCTGGCTGTGGGCATTCCTGCTGCTCAGTGGGCTGTGCCAGAGATGGCTCTAGGGAACACGCAGAGCTTCCTTACGGAGCAAATATCCCTGTGGTTTACTGGGTTCTTTGAATGTCTGGAGATGTTGCAGGATTTAAATGGTTCAAACATCTGACAAAGGCCTGGTGGTCTTTTCCCGTTACTTTCTGAATGTGTTTGGGTATGTGTTTGTCTGAATGTGTGTATATGCAGGTATGAATGAGTCTGATTTTTCACATTGCATTACCTGATATTCGCAATATTTACAGTTTTGTGGAGAGTCTGTGGGGTACAACATATTTCCCCCATTAAGGCCTACAAAGGAAACTGCACTGTTAGATTTGATTAACTAGAAATGTTATGTGTAAAAAGTGTTCTGGATACTTAGGTTTATTACTCTGGCAGTCAGTTTGCTTGATGATATTTCAGAGAGTATGTAAAATAAATGAGAACGCTTCCATTTATGTTGGTTTTCTTATTGATGAGCATGACTTGTTAAAAATATTTTTTTCTGTCTGGCTGTGGAATTTGATTTCATCTGAGAATGAGAGCAAATTTGACTATATTTTATACAAGAATTTTGGGGGGGGTTTTTCTGCTTACTTGTTTTGTAATCTTGAATTATATGCATTTTCATCATAATGCAGGATCCTATCAATAGATAATACATTAAGTATATCTATTATTCAATTTAAATTTATATCCATATATGGGGGGAAATCTGTCATATTTAAAGATGTCTACTTAATTGAAGTTTAACTTTTAAGCCTTACAGGTATATGGAAGGCACACTTAGAAATGAGTTCTTCGCAGTCTCTGACTGATTTTCTCACCATTAACAGTCAGTTGTTCTTGATGTAATTAGGAATATAAGCAGAATAAATAATTTTCTTTCTTTCTTTTTCCTATTAATTCCCCAGTGAGTTTCACTAGATTATAGTGCTGTTGCCATTTTAAATATAATCCTTATTGATTTCCATATATACCCTGGAGTAGGCTAATTCTAGGTCATAGCAAAATTCAGGAGAGCAAAATGCCAATTTAGCTGTTCGAGTTGCTGGTGTCACCAAGACCTGGTGTTACTTGCTGTCTCAGCTCTTCTCTGACCTCTCTCTCTGAAATAAAAATGAGCAACACAATGATTTCCACCAGTTTGCTGGCACTAAAATAGGAGGCTTTGGATCTGGGTTGCGTCGTTTGTGGACAGGAAGGAGTACATTTCTTATTCCCTCTCCTCCTCCTCTGCTGACTGATCTCTTCAGCATTCTCTGATCTGCCACCATTCTGCTCTTTCAACTGAGAACTTGCTGCAGTGCTCATCTCCCTTCATTCCCAAACCCAGTCTCCATTTATCAGGTCCCAATGTCTACCTCTCATCTCAGATTGCATTGTTTGGGTTCAGATTGATTTTCACACACTGAAGCAGTTCTCTTCTGTCCCCCCTCAGAGTCCCTTTCCTTACACATAGAACTGACGTGCTTTGTTTCTGCATTCCTTTTCCTTTGGCTCACAGCCATAGGCACTTTTTCCCCAAATTGTCATTCAGTTGCATTCTCCTTCACTTCCCTTATTTTTTGTCTTTGACCTTTGAGAGCTAGCTGTTCCCTCTCTCATCCAGCTGCTCATTGGATCTGAGTCCTCTCACCTCCACAAATACCCATGGTAAGATTTTCCTACCCCTTGCTCTTATTTCAAGTATCTCACAAATCTCACCATGTGCAGCCAGTACAAGGAGGATCTAACTTCATCGTTGTACCCCTGGCCTTGATCATGTTGATATGTTCTCTGAGGATGATACCTATGATGACTCAAGCAGAGGAGCTGTGTAGTTCAAAAAAAGGCAAGTTGCAGTTCACGGTGCCTTTATTCCAGTCCAGCTGTGTGTCTGTTGAAAGCCATGGCCTATCTCATCAGCCACATGTTCATGTCCCAGCTTCCCAGTCATCTGTATTAGTAATTTGGCAACCACTCAGTGAGCAAGAGTGACTCTGTCATTTGCTGATGCAAAATGAACCTGTCAAAAAACCCCAGTTTTCTCTTTAGTCTTAAGACCAATACAACTCACTGCATATTATAAAATCAGTTAAACCTTATGCAAGGGAGGAGTCTTCTTGAAGTGGCCAAGTTGAGAGAGGAAAGAAAAGAAACACAGGACTTCCCTTATCGGCAGCAGTCTACCTTGCATGTCTGATCTGCAAGCATTTGCAGTGGCTGAAGTGCTATCAGCCCTGCATATGATTGTGCTAACTCCATGTGCAACATTTTTTTTTCATGCAGAAAATCCAGAATTTTCTAGAACTTTGCTTGTGCCTTTAGGATCACTTAGCAAAAAAAAATCAGCTTGCTTTCTCAAGCTAATTTTCTTCCTTTTTTGATCTCCAGTGTTTTTGGAAGGAATTATTTGGTTTCTCCTCAAACTGAGCAATACTTTCTCTCTCCGTTTCCTGTCCTCTGGGAAGAACCAACTACTTGTTCATGACATCTTACAACACATGCTTAATTCTTTCTGTCTCTTCTCCACTTTAACAATGTTTTTTCTCTTTTCTTCATAATGAAGTAAGTCAGCAACAGGGGTTCTTGCAATTTTTCATTTTATGAACTTTTGGCTTCGTTTATTAGTTCAGTACCTTGGGCATGGAGATTGTACTCAAAAGAAAACAAATTATCTTTTCCATAATTGATTTGCACATGCACACACAAAATGCTGAAGTATCTTAAGGGAAGGATTTTTATCTAGGTAATCATAATCTGAAATTGAAGCCATGACACGGAAAAGCGACAGATAAGTAGGAATGAAATTAGTACTTATTAAGGGTAGCTCATTATTCTGCACACATTCTGATGTTCTAAAATACACTTTCTTGTCTGTTCCTCTTCTGACTTGTGTACAAGGATAAATGGAGCAAGTAGTTCTGCCACCTTTTTCCCATGGAAATGAGAAAAATTATAAACTTTGCAATCCAAACTTACTGATTAATTTAGTAGACTACTCCCAGCAATACAGTTTTCCTGCTATGTAATGGATATCGCTGAGCATCAAAGAACATAAGTAGGTTTGCCAGGATGAGCAAAGAAACAAGTTTGACTGCTGAAAGAGTTTCTGCTAGTACCTGTGATGCAGGAAGAGACAAAAGAATAAGTGAAATTTTAAAATTTTATTTTGGCAGTTGCAAAGTGTCTAACTTCTACACTAGTGTGAGTACTGAGATGCACCAAGGTGGTTACATTTGGATAAGTGCTCGGTGGTCTTTTGCTGCACCACTGGCAGCAGCTGAAGGAGTACAGGGTGGCAGCCCAGGGCACAGTGTGGGAAACAGAGGGCACTGTGGAGCCCTAGCTGTGTATATAACGGAGTCACAAAATACCAAAATGCTACTATTGGGAAAATCAGATACATTGCTTTTTCAGTGTAAGGATCAGAGGCACATGCCGAGACACCAAAGGAAATTATTCTGTCCCTTAAATCATAGGCATGAGCTGATAGTCACTAATTATTTGAATGATGAGTGCTACATATTTCTGATTCTGTAGTAGTTAGTTGTCAGTTATATATTGACTGAGAAGTTGGTCTTTATAATCTAACAGGGTGAGATTCATCATACCAAATTTTAGATGTCTACATCTGAACTAACAGCTGAGGCTTTATTTCTAGTCAGTGGAAAAAAAAAAATAATAGGTGATTTTGTAGCAGGATCAACAGGCTGTATTTTAGATACTTACTTTAAGAGGATATATATTTAGATAAGATGAATCACACTTGAAAGTGCTTTCCCTCCACGCCTAGAAAAGGTGTCTAAAAGTGACTAGTTCAAGTCAGGTACGAAAATATAAACATTTGCTTTTCTTAAGAAAAACACTACCCATAGCATCCACCCTTCCTATAAAACATACGCTTTGTATTTGGAGGGCAGTGGTAAGAAAAATGGATGCATCTTGTGAGTGTTGTTTAGTTCTCTAAGGTAACTTTACTTAAATTACCTGAATGTCTGGAAAAGCCAACATTTATTGACGGAATGGACTACCTAGCTCTGTATGAACTATAAAAAAGATCAAGGTGAAAGAACTGCTGAACATGAGAAGCTTACAAAAGCGAGAAGCAAAAGGCTTGCAGGGAACAAACAGAACTCTACCAAAGATAGCATCACTGATATGTTTCCTAAGGTAATCACATGAATATGGTGAAAGCTTTTATTACTTCTGATGCACATGCTGATACACAACTCTTTATTAACGATGGTGATCATATGAAAATGAGCAGTTTGGTTGGTCTGAATAGGAAAGACATCATGCAAGACAATCTGTACTCCCTCCCCTGGAGTTTGTCTGTAATCCTAAGTGTAACATGAAGGATAACACAACATAAAATCTGCATTTCCCTGTTCAGCGTTGCTGTCTTTGGCTTTTCACTACAGGATTATAACACCCTGTTCTTGAAGTTTGGTGGACCTAACAAGGAATGCTTCCCTCTGTCAGCAGTCGCCGAAACGCAGTTCTAAGGTGCTTCGTGCCAAGTGCTGACAGCAGCCGGCAAAAGCAACCTGTGTCCATCCGGGGCTGCTGCATCCCTGCTGCCAAAGGTCTATTAGAATTCACCTCTCCACTGACAGGAAAAAATGTTGTGCTTTCTCCAGCATTGTCAAGGTGTCTGTTGCTAAATGATTCTTCCCCCGCTAGTTGCATCGCCTCACTTCACATGTAGCCGCTTAGCAAGGTCTGAGCTCTGCTAGTCCACACTTTGACAGTATTTGGATGACCCAAATGGAAAGCACACTCTCTGCTTACACCAGAACAGGTCTGAGAGGAACACGCTTTCAGGCAGGTTGAAGCCATTTTGTATAGTACATTGCTGCTGTTTTCAAACTATGCAGACTACAAATAGAAATGGCCTTTCTTACGAAGCAGCATAAGCAGGCTTCTCCTGTGAGCCACACCTTAGACTTCCCGGCAGAAGCAGTATGTAGACAGAGGAAAAGAAGTGATCTGCTTTCTACACAGAAGTAATGTTTGAAATGTATTATCAGACTTGCAAAGAAGTTTGCTCAAACTTTAAAATCCTTTCTAAGATTTAATGTAGAAGAAAAGTTGTGCTGTTTGTTGTGTGTCTGATAGGGTCTGTTAGCTGTGAAGGCTCTAAAGAGAGGAAATCATCATCATATTATCCAGTAAATGATGCTCTGGGCATCAATTATGTCCTTAGGCACGGAAGTGTCGGATATCACTGATTTTCAAAAATCTCTCTTAGCTTTCCTGTTTTCCATGTTATTTGGCTAGCTTAGCTTAGTTACCAGCAGACATTTTTCTGTAGCTTGCTTTGTTTTTCTGAATCTTTCATAAGGACAAAAGTCATTAGTGTTGTTAGAAAACACAGGAAAAAATGCCAACATCAAAAAGCAAATATTTTGTAAGCATGCATTCCTTCACATAAGCATTTTCAATTTGAAGTAAGTTCTGTCATGTAATGAAATGGCTGCTCCACATTGGCAAGTAGTGCTTCTACATTCTTCTCTCCAAAAAAAAAGCATAACAAAGCTAAATAAAAACTCTGTAAATGTAAATAGCATCGTGAATTTGGCTGGTTTGCTGTATAGTTGTTTCACGCTAGATTTCTGGTCTCTGAGTAATGTCCCTCTAGTGACCCTCACAGCTGTCTCCTCATAGGACTTCTTCTGTATGTGGGCCACTGCCAGCTTTGGCCAGGCCAAACTGTGTTCCTTCATTCACTGAGAACAGAACTTGAGCCTTTTGTGAGTATCCTCATGTGTCAAGACTTAGTGTTGGTAAGCCATTTAGTGAAAGTTCTTCTCAGTTTCTTTAAAAAACAAACAAAAAGATTTAAAAGCAAATATGAAGAAATGAAAGGTTTTCTGTTGCTTTTTTTTTTTCCTTTCTTTTTTCCCCAGTAAGTTTCATCCTTGCTAAGGAATTTAGGTCGGGGGGTTTGCTTTAGTTTTGGAGATGGGATTGGTTTAGGGGTCTTTTGTTTGTGTACTATCTTCCTAATATTGTGAAATTTTTCTTTAAAAAGTTTGGGCTGAGGAAGTGTTTTGTAAGAAAGATTTTGAGAGCTAGAATTTGCTACCTTTTCTTTCTCAAGGCAGACACTACTAACTCGCTTCTTAAAGCAGTCATAGGACTTAGTTGAGAATACTTTCTGTTTGGTGCTCTAGATTCAGTCGTTCCATTAAGATATGATTTAAGAATGGGTTTTTATGCATTCCATAGTGATATTTAACAAGGTTATATGTAGCTAAAAGTAATTTTGTTTTCCTTTTTTTAGAAGACCTATTTGCTTCTTCACCCCCTGCTCAATGTTGTGCACAATGCTGATGAAGATCTTTGAACTTAAGCAGGAATTTGGTAGGACAAGTTTTACTAATTGCAGGGGAAACTATACTATTTCTTGGTAGGGAAAATAAGCCTATAATGACTTCTGTTTTGCATAACTGTTTGTAGTTCCTGAGGTGACTTAGTAAGACTTACCTCTGGTTTTCTCTGCAGTACTGAATCTCATGTACAGACATCTCTGTAAGTTCTTCAGTTCGGTTTGTAGATGGCTGCCAGTATGTTTGAGCTCTAATGACTTGGGACTTGTTTCTGCTGCGTTTCTGTACTGTTCTTTCTATAAGATCATACCAGAGCTGAGGATGCACCATACTTGTATCAGCAATAGCGTGGCTAGCAGGAGTAAGGAAGTAATTGTCCCCCTGTTCTCAGCACTGGTGAGGCCATACCTCAAATACTGACACTGAGCTGCTGGTGTGTGTCCAGAGAAGGGCAATGAAGCTGGTGAAGGGTCTGGAGCACAAGTGTGATGAGGAATGGCTGAGGGAACTGGGGGAGTTTAGGCTGGAGAAGAGGAGGCTGAGGGGAGATCTTGTCATCCTCTGCAGCTCCCTGAAAGGAGTTTGTAGTGAGGCGGGGGTAGGTCTCTTCTTCCAGGTAACAGTGATAGGACGAGGGGTGATGGCCTCAAGTTGTGCCAGGGGAGGTTTAGATTGGATATTAGGAACAATTTCTTCTGAATCCCTCATAGAGAGGAAATCCTTTCTGTCATATGCAATTCATTTTCTTATGATTTAAGATTTCAAGATTGGTATTTGGCAAAGATTTACTGTCTCGAAATAGAGGAGATGAATTTGGTTTGATCTGCGGTGAGATCAGGAATGTGCCTTTGCTGCTGCCCATTTCCTGGTTTTATCAACAAAAAAGAACATACTACTTAAATGTACCTCCTTTGAAGTTTGTAATTGTAAGCTCAGTACCACTTACGGAGTGTTGAATGATGACTGGAAAGAATGCTATAGTGATTAGGCGTGCCTGCAGAAAAAGTGGTCAAGACCACGTAAAATCTATTTGCTTTCTCAGTATCTTGACTTAAACTTGTAGATTTTAATGAACTACAAATGAATTTTATTCCTACTTTCCATTGAAGTGTATGTATGGATTAACACTGCAGACAACAGATCATAGTATTTATTTTCTAAGGACTTATCCAGTGTGAAAATCTTGGAACATCAAGGCGAAAAAAGAACTTGCTGTAATAAAGCTGTGCTGAAATAAACCCCCCTCTTTTGAATTATCTGAAAAATCTACTTGATGCCACCTTGGAAGGCGTGAGTTCCTAATTTCTTGGGACAAAATATAGCCCTTATATTAGCATGTTGCTCTTAACAACTCTATGCAGTAATATACGTTTATAAGCTAGTGAGCAGCCTTTAGGGGCATAAAAACCTGTTTCCCAAGATCAAAGATCCATTTTTTTCCCCCGTGGGAGAGGAAAGCATAAGGTTGTTTCCTCCATTATTAACATTTTGCCTCAGAGCAAGTGGCAACATAATCCCTACCATTTTTACCTCCTGCTGCTCCACTGGGAAAACACAGTCCAGCCGCGTGTGTTTGTGGCTCTTCCTTTCATTCGTGTTTCCTGCTGTGCCTGTGCTATGACAGGGCAGCAGCAGGTAGCATCAATAAAGGAGAAACCTGGCAGAAAACTATAGTCAGCTTCTGAGAGTTTGAATTTGACAGTATTTTGGAGCCCCATCATCTCTGGGAGAAAAGAACGGATTTTTTTGTCTAAACTCCCTGCTTTCAGAGCAGCAAGAATAAAGTCCCCACCCTTTAGCAGGAAGCAAAAATAAAAGCAATGTTTTCACTGCTCCTGAGAACACAGTTTCATGATTAAATGATGTTTGTGAGTGTGCTTTCCACTGCTATTGGGCTTTGAAACTGGTTTAAAATAAACTTCTAACTCACTGTGAGTAAATGGAAAGGGAAGGACTTCTCCATTATCCCTACATATGAAATATTATTCTTCTGCCTGTTACTTGTGGAAAGGCTTTAGTGGTTCCTGCAAAAGCAAAGAATGATCATAGCTTTAGGTCTTTTAGTAGTTGATTGAAATAGATTACCATTAAGGAGGTTTTTCATTCTTTTCCAAAGCAAAATAACTCAAGCTGCCTCTAATACCAAGACCCCCTCAAGGCACTTAGCAAATTTGGAAATGCATGGGCCAGAAGGGCTGACTCTGCCTTGGTCAGGATAGCAACCATTTCCTTGCATTCCAGGCTCCCAGGGTGAGCTTCCTTTTATCATCAGACCAGAGAGCTGATGATCTGCTGTGCCCAACAACCTGATAAAATGTACATTTTCGGTTGCAAAGATTAGTTTGACGTTGATCTTCTTTCTGAATCAGAGCAAAAGCAATTATTGTCTAACTGTCTATCCTATGATAGCTACAAAACACACATTTAATAGAACGATAAAAATACAAGGGTTTCTTTTTTCTTTATGGATACCTATTAAATCTGTGAAATTTCATGACAGGACACTAACAGAAGAGATGTATTATAAACATATGACTTGTAATTTTATGGAATACTTTAAATAATATTAAATTAGTATATCTTACTTTAACTTACTTCATACTTGTGTTTTATACTTAGTTGATTTTCTGAATCAAAAATTTTCCTGTGTTGTAAAATAAGAGTTAGAGACTTTGATACTTTATTTAGAACACCTTCTCACATTTTGTAACAGAATATAAAACAGAAATACAATATTTCAGTACATAGATTAACATTGTATTTAGTCACAGGATTTCAATTTCTTATGGAAAATATGGGTTAAAGTATTTATATTTTTCCTAGAGTTTTCATTGCCAACAGTATTGCTTCAAAAGTTTCTTTTTGTAACAAGTAATAGGAAAAGTTACTGATATAAATTTTAAGTCTTCCCCTGAATTTGATTTGCAGTATTAATAAGAGTAGGTGGGATATCAGTGTTTAATCTGTATTTAATTTCCTGGTAGAATACAGAACTCGTATTCATGAGAGTAAATCTGGTTTTGGGTAGCAACTCATCTGTGCTTTACCAGTGGTAATAATTTCACTGGAAATTTATAGGAATAAGTGCAAAATTTGCTAGCAAAAGTGGAGCCAGTGAAATTAAATCTAAATTTGTGACACAAAAGAAAAAAATATGTTGAGACCACAAATACATCTATGTGTATCCGAAGTGTATTGAGTGCTTCATTTACTTCAGTAAGTTGATAACAAAGACTGTACATATCACTTAGAGGAGGAGAATTGAAATGACAACTGTTACTCTCACAAAATACGACCACAAATAATTAAAGTGAAGAATGAAGCTATTGCAGTCTCTTGAATCAGCATGAAACTGTATGGGCATTAAGAAAATTGGGTAATAAAAAATCCACTGCTTTGCGTCCTACAAAAGATTGCTCACATTCAATGAACAGAGGTCACTGAAATGTAGAGCACAAACAGATTGAGGCTGATGATTTTCAGTATGATTAGACAAAGACACTCAAGCATAAAAAATCATACATTCCCTAACTGAACATACAGAGTGGAAAATTAACAGGTTGAATAAGGGGATTTCTCTGGCCTCTCTTTTGCATAGAGTGAAACATATTATTAAGAAACCTCAGATTCTAGATCTCAGATTCTTGAACTTGGCATGTGTGACATCTTTCAAAGTGCTTATGAAAGCCACGTATCAAGAAGTCTCTTTCTGAGCATGCAAATAGATGAGGAGAGAGGCTGTGAGCTGCTTCTGTTGCCACTGCAGATGGTAGGATGTGGACAAAACTGTCTTGAAAAACACAAGTTTTCAAGAAAACAAACAAGCTGATTCCTAATGTTAGTCTGTGTTTTGCAGTGTTTGGTTAGATAATAAATCTATGCATATAGAATCATATGTCATTAGAAAGTATAAGACACTTCTCTCTCGTGTAGCGTATACTTTTTGGTTTGGGCATAAACAATTTATTAGAAGATTCATTTGAACTCCGAATGTGAAAAACTTTATATGATAGAAAGGACTGACTTATTTTTCCCCTTCAGAGTGAATGGGAAATGGGTGAAAAACATGCAGCAGTGATAAACCGTTTAAGGTAACTGGGGAGTGTTAGTAGAAGTCAGAGGGACATTTGGTAGTCAAATGTGATAGAAAGTTTAAAATATCTTTATTACATAAAGATAAAAACAAATAATGCCAGGGTTTTATTTTACTGATCCTAACTGGCAAGATCTACTCTTAAGCCTCGCAGGTCCCTGAGCATCAGTGGGAATGGAGCATCATCCATAGTATTGAAAAACTGAGCTAGGGAGCACTTAAACTGACTAGATGCAGACTAGCCCAGGTGCCTAGAAGGGTTGAGGAGTCTCTGTGCTTGCAGATATTTAAAACTTGATTGGATGAGTGCCTGGACAACTGATCTACCTGAGACTTCCTTGGTTGGGAGTAGGACAGATTTCTCCACAGATTCCTTTCAGCGTGAATTATTTTGTGATTCTATGAATTAAGAATATTTTCAGATGAGGTTTTTTTTTTCAATTATTGCCAGGTAATAGTGACTAAAAAAAAAATTAAAATATATTATTGAAACTGAATACACTTAGACTCATCATGAAAATGTGAAAGGACAGAGAGTAAGAGAGGCCTTTATGTTCCCTTTGAGTCTTTTGAAATATCAAATGTTATTTCAGATAATGAGTTTCTGGAGAATGTAGAACTAATGAAGTTTTAACAGTATTCAACCCTGCGGTTGTGGTGTCTTAGCTTAAGTTCTTCCTCTCCTCGGTCCATATAACTAATCAATTTTGAGAGCTGGAGCGTGTATGCTCCTTTTCAAAGAATAGCAAAGCAGCCCCTCTTTCATCTGGCCTTATGTTCATACTTTTATTACAGTTGATGTTTATATTGGAAAACTGTAACCTCCAGCAGCTGACTGTGAAAAACAAGGTGGATATAATGAGCAGCACTGCTTCCTGCTATTCAGAAACAGAATTAGGAATGATCCCTGCTTTGGTTTCTGGCACATCATAAGTCATATTGACTTAGTGTTTGGGTTTTTTAATTCTTATTAGGAAGTTTGCAGTTCATGGGAAAAAAAGATATGCTTCGTAGACCTTTTTCAATACCTAATACAAATATATTTTATTATAGGAAACATGCATTGTCTATTTCAGATTTGTTATTAAGAATAATTATGATAATCACATATTCAGAGCATTTAAAAACAGATTCATCAATGATTATGTTGATGTTCCTTCAAGATCTGATTCTCTAATAGCATTTGATCCTGTTGGATATTAGTGATGAGATTCAGGTGCCTAACCATAGCATCTAGTGCCATTTTAAACACCCTAAGGTATTCTCTCTGGTCTCCAGCTACTTCTCCAAAAGGACACAGGTGTCTCACAAGTCCTGTGTTGTATTTGCCAGCCCTGTGCACACCTGCACACAGGAAAATGAATCCACACAGGTGCAGTACTAAGTAGATTTATGTCATCAGATTTATCAGTTAATGTGATTGTACTTCCTGACTTTGTTTAAGGCCATGCAGGCATTTTTCCTGTACTGGTCCTATAAGACAGTGGGGTTTTGTTTCTTCATTGTGGCCTTTCCCAGTTGCTGATGCTGTTCCTCCTGCAAGCCAGGATATGTGGAGAAAACCCCAAGGAAAACCACTGTGTATAGATTCTAAGGTCTTGATTGTCTTTCTCAAAAGTTAATTTTTATTTTTTTCCTGCTGCTGCTTGCTAGTTGTCATTGCTAGAGGCCTGTCAGACCCTTATTTCTTTTCTGAGCCCCAGACATCCAACTGTGCTTGAACTCACCAAGGGGACTGCTTTGCCTCCATGTGCCACATGAGAATTGGCACCTTCCTCACTGCCACCTTCCTTAGTGCTGTTCTGTAGGAGTGGCATCTCTTTTTTCTGTACGTGGTGCTGTATGTTTACATGAGTTTCATTCCTCAGTCCTGGAGAAAATGAATGAGTACCATGTGAGTCTGGGCAAATAAAGCTCTACCTGATTTGTCTCTCAGAACGTTGATTTTTGTATTTATCAGACTTGTGCCTTAGCCTTTCTTTTGCATCTGTGTATTTCCTTATTATGATTTTTTTCATCATAGAAAATTATATAATATTTGGTCTTTGATAAGAAGTTTCTTCTTCTCGTCTGTGTCTCTTAGTCACAATAAACATTTTTCCCCACTACTAGGCACAAAAATATGTTAGGAATTAAAACTGTCAGGTGTAAAACTTTCTTTGCTATCCTTTCATAAAAGGTGTCATTAATGGGATAAGGATTTTCAAATGGTGCCTTATTTTTATTCTAAAACCCTACTATTACATATGCATTAATTATGTAACTTTACATTACAAAGCAATCATATTTTTTATTATTCAAAATGTTTTTGAATCTTCAACATTGTACTAGCTTCTCTGGGAAATGACATTTTCACTCACCCAGCTGGGGTAGAATTCCATGAATCAGTCAGGGTTTCTCCAAGAAGCTGGAGAGCTATAAGAGGAGTTTCTGTATCACAGAAGGACAGATTGTACAAGGTAATTTGTTTCTTTGAAGTACTCCATTACATATCCCTGCACAGAAGAGATTATGGGTGTTTTCCTATGCTCTCCAGGATGGAACTGATCTTTACATACTGTTTGAGGAGAAAACCACATTATCTAGTCTATCTTGTTTTGCATTATACGCTCTTTTAGTCTTCCTTTCAATATCACCTTGAACTTCTTCAACAACATTTCTTCAACCATTAAATATCTCTAAATGGAAAGCCTTAAAAAAATATATATTGTATCATTTTGTGTGAGTCAAATTCTGGGCTAGAGAACAGATGATGATGTGTAGACTCCCTTAGGTGTGTGGCAATTTGCATATTCATATAGAGTGGTTGGACTTAGTTCAGTTATTTTTACATGCTTGATCAGATTTCCTACTTGTGACAGCACTTGAGAGTGTGAAGTATCTGTCTATTTTAAAAATTTAGTCATGCTGAAGTGGATGGAAATCAATTTAAAAGTGTGGGTTGAAAATGAGGAATGTTCATCCAATATTTTCATGATAAGTAGAGAATAATTCAATTCATCACAATCGTACTTGAAATATAAACCCATTTAAAACCTATTATTCTAATTGCATCAACTAATACAACAGAACTAGCCGAATTGATTCTGAAATATCTATATGAAGTTACTAATTTCTATTGGAAGAAAATTTGTTGGCCACTTCTACTGCAAACTGTGTAACAAATTTAAACATCTGAAGTTTTAATTCTTCATTATGTTTCAGGATTAGTTTCTAGACTTTTTTTTTCTCCTGATGCTGAAGAACATAACAGGTACAGGAATCATTCTATCACAATCGTCTGGGATGATACCAGGACTCAGTTTTTACATTGAGATGAAATATTAAAAGATACAACATTATTTGAGTCACCATTCTTTAGGAAGTAAGATAACGTATGTCTTTCAAACACGAAAGGTAGCAGGGCAATCAATGGCCGTTTTGAAAGAATGGGGGAAGTCTTGGTCTATTGTCGTGTCAATAACCTGTCCTAAGTAAGGTTTAATGTTCAAAGTGGCATTGAAGTTTATATTAAGTGTATAGTATCTACTATTTCATTTCACAGTCACAGTGTTTACATTCTTGTTGATGGCTCTGGGATGCATCAGGTTTGAAGACAAATAAATAAAATACAAATTCTGTCTCATAAAATCACATCAGTGAAATTTACTGAATGTTTGAGTGCTAATATAATTCTGAGTTACTGCGGCAGATGTGCAAAAGGCCCAGCCTCGCATCAAGTTTATGTCATTCAAGATCCCTTAAAAATACCTAGAAAGAATGGCCCCTGCACTGCAGAACTTGAAATGTAAACCCTTATGTCATGGAAATATTTTGAATTTGGCATGACTGTCAGTTTTAACCGTCTTCACGTTAAGGTAGATTTCCATGCAAAAGGACAATATATTTTAAATTGAATCAGGACTAGGAAGGGAAATTGACTTTCAGCCCAGTTGAAAGCTGGTTTGATTATGTCACATTTCCCAACTGTAGGTGTTCCAATACAAAATAATGAATGAATGGGGACAGAAAAATAGCAGATAGCTTTTAAATATTTTTAATCAGTTCCGAATAATTCCAGGTATGTTGTCAACCCTCTAATCACTACAGATGCCTATGAATAAGCTACGTACTTTTAAGTTTTTTTCTCCTTATTTTACTTGATTCATACAGATTTATTTGTATATGTATGTGGTGTGTGCACATAGAGAAGAAATACTGTAACAGTAAGAGTTGCACTTTTCTATAGTTCTGTTTGTCAATATCTGAACTGGCTGTCTGTGAAGAATAGACTCATCACCCTCTCTTCCTCGCTGTGCTGATGACCAGTTGCAAAGTGTAACTAAACACATTTATAGTATCATAGAATAAAGGATATTTACATTTTTATTGCACAGGCTGCATACCATTCATAGCTTTGACCTTGGGTTACTTCTATTCAGACTGGAATTTCATGGCCAGTGAAAATTTGTAAGTGTATGGATTTCCTCAAGATTAACATTAATACTTATCTAGATTTCCTGGTCTTTGTCATTTTCCATTATTTCACATGTCATGAACCTCTACAAACATATTAAGTTTTCCTTGAATTTTACTTGTCTAGTGTGCTCTTTACCCATGTTCATGTTTTCAGTAAGAGCATAAACCTGTATGGAATGGAAAATGTGAAAAGTTCAAAGCCTACACTTTCCCTCAAATTTATCAAGGTGCTTTTCTCAATAGTGATGTATGAATTCTTTGTTGCTCTGTCTTTTCATTAAATAGTGTTCTCAACTGCTGACACAGCATGCAGATACCTTATTTCAAACTGTTCACTTGGCCACCCAAGAAACTGCTCTTTGAATTCTGGCACTATTGGCAAGTTGTAACATGAGATTATATTAATCTTACGTATATCTTATACATTTTATGTCAACCCTGCATAGATATTCTACATTATATGGAGAGTATAAACATTAGATATAAATGAATGAGTCCCAAAGTAATAGTTAGACCATAAATAAAGCACACAACTTTCTGTGGATGGAAGTTGCCTAGGGTTTGTTTCCCCTATATTTCAATTTGCACACTTTCTAGTTTAATTTTTGGAGGAGAAAATGTATATTCTTGCCACTATCCCCTTACAACTCTGTGCATCTCCATGCATCCATTCTGTTCTCCTTTTCCTCAGGAAGCCCATGATAAAGCTGGAGTCAGTCATGTGTCCATTTCCTCCATTGTTTTGTCAAGTTTTACTAACACCACTGTACTCCTGGTCTTGAGTGTTGATGCAGCTTACAGTGCTCAGCTATGAGTTGTATGGCAGGCTAAACTGAACGATCCCTAATCTTGTAGCTAATTCTTGTTCAGGAAGATTTTCAAAATGGGAGACTACTTTCCCCTGCAGTCATATTTACTTTTTCCCATATACTTTGCATATTTCAGTTTTATCCTGGGAATACACAACGTCAATCGATTTGATGGAGACAGAAACACTGAAAGTGTTTTAATTCCTTCTTCTGATAGAGTCTAAACAGAAAATTCACCTCTAAGCTGTTAGAAATTGTTATAAGGTACCTCTGTCCTCAGTCAGCCTCTTGGAGCTCGAGTTGTTCACAGCCTGGGATCCCCAGTAGTTCTTCAGGACAGCTGGTAGGAAATCAGGCAGGTTGTTACAGATTTGTTACAACTTCTTTTTTTCCAAAACATCTGTAACTAGCATTTTCCAGGGCAAAACTATTTTGTTTGTAAATTGCTGATCTGCTCTAAACACCACCAGCAGGAGAGGTCATTCTATCAGTTTGGCAGTCTTATTACACAGCCATAGCTACGGCCCTCTGAGTCACAAGCATTCATTTATGTGGATTGAATTCATGAGAAAACAGGTACATCCTAATGGGTATAATGCCTCAAGTAGGGAACAAGACAGCAGAACCTGAGTGCCAGGGATACAGATCAGGTATCTACTAAGAGAAGGGCATGTTTAGACTGCCAAGTCTCTACCTGTTTGTACATACGTGCTTTTGGTTGAGAACAAAAGCTGGGAGCTGCACAGTGAGGACTGTGGTGGTGTGGAGCTATCTCAGGGCAAACACTATCCTTAGAACTTGTGCTAGTTTTCTTTGTGACAAAAAGAAAATAGAAATATGAAAAATTGTTTTGATCACTAGTATTAGTAGATAGAAAACAAAGGGAACAGATCTGTTGTTTTAAGATTATCCTTTTTAATTATAAGAGCTTTTTTTAACAGGTCACATTTCTATCTGGAATTATATTTTAAGTAACCTGCCACACTGAAAAACTTTACTATTTTAAATCATGTGTGATTTTCTCATTTGACAGTGTTACCAGCTTAGTCTGGCAGCAGAGCTTATCAAAATCCTGTCTTCTCAGCACTGTGAATTTGTTCGCATTCTAAAACTTCGGGTTTTATTAAATTAACAAATCAATAGCTAAAAGGATCAATGGATTTGGTAGCAGCTGGTTTAATCTCAGCAGAAATGGACTGCTGCCAAATTCCATGCTGCTGTTTAAATTGATTCAGCCAGACATCTTTTGCTCAAAAAGTCAATTGTGGTGAAAGAAAAGCATTTTGTTTAAAAATTGTATATAAAATTGGTGATCCTTTGTGCATGTATGTGCATGGACACACATACACACACCCCTAGACCTCTTTTTTAAGAGAACCTAGGAAAGATAAATGACTTTACTCAATACATCATCTTTGCACCTTCTTATGGGCCTTTTTTTTCCAAAGCTGGCACTGCTGTTTGTATAGATAAAAAGGGTTATCTTTTTTTTTTTTCCCCTTCTGTTTGTGTGGTGGTTTTTTGCTCTATGTCTCTGAGGATTTGATACTGCTTTCTATTTTCTCAGTCGTTCAGTGTGTACGTGTGATACAGATAATTTTCATTTTTATCACTGAATGCCAAACGAAAGATAGCTAAGTACATAGTAGGCATTTTACAGTCCTTATCACATACCATTAGACACTAATGTGCTATAATAATGATCTTGATAATTGCTCTCTCACCTCACAGCATACCTGCGACTGGGATAATACATGTTCAGATCTCTGTCTTTTATATAGATTAAAACTCCTTATCAGTATTACATAATGAAAATTCTGCTATTAATGTTGAATGGTGAACATGTAAAGTACCATATGTGATTTAGGTGGGCATGAAACATGAGAAATTCCACTATTTAATGAGGCTAGTCTTGGAGAAATTGATAACATAAATGTTCGTTGAATTCTGCACATTTAAGATAGAGGAGTGGATTAGGTCACTTTGACCAAAGCCAAAAGTTTCCTATGTTTTTTGTGGTTTGTTGGGGTTTTTTTTATGTTAGCAAATTGTTTACAGTGGATTTCAAATGTAATAGGTTATAGAACTTCTTTATCCACTGGGAGAATATTTTACAGCTGAGCAGATACTGCTGTCTAAAAATTTTTTCTTATCATCTGGACTACAATTTTTCCTTTGCTTTCCTTTTTCTTCTTTTAACTTTGTACTATTACTTCACTAACCTATCACCCACCTTGTCCTCAGTGATTGCCTCTTCTGTGTGTTCAAATGCTCTTTATATTAGTATACTTTTTCCTGTTGTTCTGAAATTTGCTGCTTAGCCAAGCTCCTCATGTTTAGATATTTTAATCTTTTTTAGTTTCTGCAGCATAGTACGTTCTCCTTATTGCTTTTCTTTTAAATAATTCCAACTGCTTAGCCTCTCTCTGGGAAAGGGGTTCTTAGGAATGCAGATGATATTGCACATAAAGTATCATCAGAACTGTCCTTTAAAGTTCCTTGCTCAAAGTTGCAATTATACATCTAGCGGGTGATCTTGTGAAAACCTTTAGTTATAAACTAAAACTTATTCTGTGATTTCTCACACATTGATTCAGTGTCATTGTTTTTTGCCACTTAGAGCAATCATCTTCTACTCTGATTCTTCTGAGAGTTTAGTTCTTATTGCTCAAAAATCCTTCAACAAATAACAAGATCACAAAAAGATTAGGAAGGAAGTAATTATGTCAGTGCTGGCTATCTTGTCCCTGCAAGAGGGAACTCAGGGAACAGTCCTGTAAATTTACTTTCCTGTCTGTGTAACCATGGGCCTCTTTCTAGAGTTATAGCTGGTCTCAGAGTGCAAGACCTCAGAATTTTTCACCTCTGTGCTTATATAGTTTTCCCCAAATATGCCTAATCACGTGGTAGCAAAGGAGGAGGATTTTCAGGCTCCTTTTCAATCACCTGGCTCTTTTTTTTGGAAATCTGGTCTCTGCTTGCCTGTTCTCTCCATAGCCAAAACAGTCCATCCATCTGTTTCTCCACTGGCCAGGTATTTTGAGCATTTCCTTGATTTCAAATCAAATGTCTGAATCCCCTCAAAAAGGCTTCTTTACTTTGGTGAGCATTTTAAGGTAAACTGGTAGCTTGACCCAACTCAGATAACTGTAGTGAATAAAATACAATTGTTGGGCTAACCCTGGAAATATAACTGGCTATTGCCTAGCACAAAGCTAGTTCCTGAAGGGCTGAAATCCCAAAGGCTATTGGATTTCTCCCTGTCCAGGCCTGAATTTCTTTTGATGTTCTTCTCCATCCTCTCTAATTTAGGCAGTAGCAAGTTAGTAGCAAGCTCAATGCTTGGACTGTGCTGGCGTTGGGCCTCGTGAGATGAGAGGGTAAGACAATATGTCCTTTATTTTTTCTACTGTGGTATATCATCAGTTTCCACAGTTTTACCTGACAGGCATATCTACCTTCTCAAATCCTCTTCTTTTGAAGAGTCAAGAGGCATTAAGAGGACTTCATTTTGATTTTGAGGTTGACAGTTGAACCTCACTTCAGACCACCTTTGCTTGAAAATATGTCTTATAGCAGTGGATAAAATATGTCTTATATTCTCCCAGTGGATAAAGAAGTTCTATAACCTATTACATTTGAAATCCACTGTAAACAATTTGCTAACATAAAAAAACCCCAACAAACCACAAAAAAAATAGGAAACTTTTGGCTTTGGTCAAAGTGACCTAATCCACTCCTCTATCTTAAATGTTCAGAATTCAACGAACATTTATGTTATCATTGAGCAGCATGGGCACAGAAAACCTCTGGTTCACCTCGTGACAAGCCAGCAGATGTCAGAGACCTACTGTAGAGCAAGTCAGGTTGATTGAATTTATGCACACTTTTAAAGAGTATGAAAGCATCCTGAAGCCCCTTGAAGTCTCCCAGGCTTCCCAGGGACAAAAAAGACTACTTTTCCATGACAGTCCTAGGACCTTTTGTAATAGATCTCAGAGGTCTCAGAAACATCACTAAGAGCTCCATTGCTTCGGAACTTTTGACCCACTTCTAACCATCTCCCTTCATGACAGCACACTGAAAAACAAAGATTCTATTCTCTTTTCTGTTTCCCTCTACTCCTTCAGTTTTTTTGGACAAGTTGTCATAGCAACATACTGCCTGAGGCCAGTCTGGATCCTGCCCACTGGTATTAAAGAAAAGCCATGACTCAGTTTACACCTACACTACCTACCTAGCCCAGTCTTCCCTCCCCTTTTCAGTTACCACTTTCCTTTGGCAGAAAAACTCTTCTCTTCTGGGTCTAGATTTTATAAGGAAGTTTCTTTTTTTTTTTCTTTTTTTTTTTTTTTAATCAAATGACAGAAATCTTACTATGATTATTTCAAAATGCTATTGGGAATGCAGGATTGACACTTCAGAAAGCCAAATGCCTATATGTGCAGGTTAATGATGAAGACAGTAATTGCAACACCATCATTTCAGAAGAGGCACAGCTTGCACATGGTCACATTGTGTTTACAGCTTTCTCATAGAAAGAGCTCAAATATGTTTTAGTTTAATAACATTTTCAGAACATATTCCCACCCCTTTGACCAAGACTTTTGTAAACAAAATGTGCTAGATCTCTTCCCATACTTTGACAAGTGACTGCTGGCTGGCTTGCTCCTCTGTGGAAAACACGTAGAGCTCCATTTAAAGCTTTCAGACTAATCTGCTTTCAGTCTTTAATTCTCTCCTGGTAGATTGACCTTATAATACAGACCCGAAAATTGTCCAGAATTTGGGGTTAGGGATGCCCAGATGGTGAATGTGCATATGAACAACACATCTTGAGGTACCTGTAGTGACTAGTGGGTTGTATTCTCTTTCTTGATTCCTTCTTCAATAAGCTAACTTGTGTTCTGGGGAGAGGCAGAGCATGGTGTTTCCTTCACCTTGTTGTTCAAATTGTCATTACTAGCACCTAGCAATTCTCTTCACTCACCCCAATCCATCACAATATTTTGGTGGGATGGAGAGTGGCAGGCAATAAAATGTCTCCTGGAATATAAATCGGCTCCTAATTTGTTTTTCTCCAAGCCATTATTTCTTGTGCAATGGTCTTCTCCCAAGTGTTTTAGGCCTGTCAATCAGTTGTTGCAGACACTTGTTTTCCTTATCCAAGTTGTGGTATCTTTGGACCTGGCAGTAACAAAGTGAAACACCTATCAGCGGTAATGCCATGTTAAACCCAAGCAAAATGCAGAGCTTGTCACAAACAAAATCTGAAACACAAACTACATTACCAGAAGGGCAAAGTGTTTTGCACTTCAGTTCTCTGGATGCTGATGAAAGAGTGCTCTCAGCTTTCTGATCACTGGTGGAAAATTAGTTGCTGTGAGACACTGACTGATAGAATAGGGATGTCTTTGCTTTCCCTGTCACAGTTGAATATTTTGGGACAGTAACAAGAACTTTTGTGCTTCAGTGCTGCCTGTATCTGCATTAAAGATGTTTATATGATAGGTGCACATTCTGTGCTACTTTTGTGTGGAGAGTTTTACTGAGAGCTGGCTGCGTGACAGGGGGCACGCAGACACCATGGTGCTAGTCGACCAGAGGAACAGCAGATAAGCAAGAAGCTATGTAGGCACTAATTATTGCAAAGATAGCATATCCTTGCAGGTGCTGAAGCTAGACGATAATTGGATGTGATAGGTCATCATGACCGAAGTTCAAAGAAGTAGGCCTGAGAACTGTAACCGCAAGCGCGCACAACAAAGGGAGCTAGTGTTGGGAGAAGTAGCCAATAATGAGCTTAGCTTTTGCAATATGTATGAACCTAATTAACAACTGTATAAAGAGGTGCTAACCGCTGTAATAAACGAGACTTGCTGATCATCTTTGGTGGTCGTGTTGCTTGTTCTCCCGCCGACTTCCACAAATGGTGACCCCGACGTGATTGCCACGGTGGAGCGGCGAGTGAGCTCGGGTCCTACAGCAGCCGGGACGGCGAATAAGCACCTAAACCAAAAAATTCCTCGAGGCGGCAATTAGGCACTGAGGAATTCGTGGAGGGGTGCCGCGCCCTGGGTGACCTCATCGGAGAGCCCGGCCGATACGTGCTGCCGAGACCTTGCAAGGCTGCAACAGCGCTGACGAGTAACAAGGAAATGGAAAGGCAAGCAGCATATAATTTATTTACGTGCTTTTTAAAAAAGCGACAGATTAAGGGGATAGATCCCGAAAAGGAGCTCCCTGGGCTCTTAGATTATGGGTATGCTAAGGGTTGCTTTCAAAACCCGCATCCTGTTCATGAGTTAGAGGAATGGAGGAAGCTGGGGGATAAGATCTGGGAGGCTGTGGTAGATGAGGATAAGACGGCAGAGAAGTTGGGAAAGCAGTGGCGCGTAGTGCATAATGAATTGCTACAATATCAAATAGCAAAAAGGGCGGCTCAGCAGGCTAACGAGTCCCAGGAAAAGAATAGGGGGTATGCCGGGTGGTCTGATTGTCCCTTGCCTCCTGCCGTATCTATGGTTGTGTTACCACCGCACGCCGGTGAAGGAGCTAGCGCTCCGCCGCCCGCCCCTGACCCACCTCCAGCGGCTATACCCGTTACCCCCTCAACACCCTGGCCGGAGGCACCCCCACCAACGCCCCCGATAGCCAATGCGCCTGTCCCTGGGGCGCAGAGCGACCTGGCGGGGGCCATTGCTCAAGGAAGGCGAGAGATGTGGGCGGCATTGGCAAAAGATTGCCTGGAGTCTGGGGATGGGGAGGCCATGGAGGCTGCAAAAGAGCTGGCTTGTCCGGTGGTTTTTTCTCCCTTGCAGGGAGGGGGGCTTCAGGCTACCATTACGGCGATAGATTGGAAACTTTTGTCCCAATTGCGATCCACTGTTAGTCAGTTTGGGGTCAAGAGCACAAATTGGAGTATTGAGGAGGCCCTTGAGCGCATGGCTAGTATACCGATCGGGCCACAAGCGATGTTAGTGGAGGCTATTAAGGAACTGGGATTGGGATTAAAAGAACAAGCAAAGGTGAGCCAGAGTCAGGTGTTAGCTGCTCTTGCACCCCTGCAAGTCTCTGCGACAGTCAGCCCTAGAGCTCCATTTACTGGCCGTGTCAAGTGCTGCCGCTGTGGAGGGTTTGGACATTTGCGGCGAGAGTGTACGTTCGGGAAACTTCAATACCAGCGCGCAGAAACACCACAGCAGCCGCGCCCCGACACAAGTAGCTGCTGTCAGTCAACCCTCGGATCAACCAACCTGCACCCCGCCACAGCAGGGAGCCTCAGCCTGGACGTGGCAGCCGCAGTGACAGTAACGCTAATGTCGCCCGCACCCGAGAAAGTTCCCACAGGCATCAGGGGACCAATTATGATCTGGACAGGCTACCGTCAAGGGAAGCTGGAGTGAAAACCCGGGTAAGAAAAATGGAAAAAAGAAGTAACACTGTAACTAGCTATTGTTATGCTTTTTAGAAAAGCGGGGACTGGACATAAGTAAAAAGACTTTGGGCTCCCTATATGCTTGGGGGTGCCAAAGGACACTTTAAAGACCCTAATACGTTGTTTGATGTAACGGAGTGGAGAAAGTGTGGGGACTCTCTGCGGGACAGTGTTGTTAGCGGTGATAAAACGGCAAAAAAGTTGCGGGGACCGTGGCGGGAGGTGAACGGTGCCCCTCCGTTTTTTGTTTTTTTTTTTCTCTTTTCCCCCCCCCCCGAGCGCCGCGGCAGCGGCTGGAGCGGTGGCCGGCGCCGGGGCCGTGCCTAGCGCAGCGGAGCGGCGCGAGCGGCATTCCACCCCCCCTCCTCCCCTGCACCACCCCCCTCACCCCCCTCACCCCCCTCACCCCCCTCACCCCCCTCACCCCCCTCACCCCCCTCACCCCCCTCCTCCCCTCACCCCCCTCCTCCCCTCACCCCCCTCCTCCCCTCACCCCCCTCCTCCCCTCACCCCCCTCCTCCCCTCACCCCCCTCCTCCCCTCACCCCCCTCCTCCCCTCCTCCCCGCGCGCGCTGTGGCAGCAGCCGGAGCGTTCGCGGCTTCAAGGCCCTCGCCACTGGTAAATAAATAAAAAAAATAATAAAAAAAAAAAAAAAAAAAAGGGGGGGGGGAAAAATAGTTGTGCATAAGCTGCCTTTTGTGGGGAGAATTAACAGTAGATGCAAACATAATTTTTCAGACCTTCTGGAATAAACATTTAAGCAAGCAACAATGTTAAGATAAAAACATCACAGTACCTGTAATACTATTTAGCAGCAGAGCAGTTTTTATGAAGCAATCACAGTAAAACAGGGTACTAATGAGCCATATATGCAATTTCCAAATTGGTTGCAAAATGCACTTGATAGGGCACCTTTATCTGATCCTGGGAGAGAAGCATTACTCATGTCTTTAGGTGTTGAAAATTCTAACCCAACCTGCAAGTGTATTTTACAGAGTCTGCCTAAAAACTCCAGTATTGCTGAAATGATGGATGCTTGTTCCGGGGTAGGAACACCTGAAGAGCATGCTGGTTTCATGGCATCAGCTTTTCCTGCGGCTGTCCGACCCTTGGTAACGACATTTGAATAGTTCCCATGGTCCTTTAAAAGGAGGGGATGACTTTGCCTTTTGGCTTTCCTTCAAGGTGCGGCCGGCCTTGTGGGGGGGAGCCCTTGGGTAAACAAGCCCCAGGTGCCCCACATTGGATAAATGAGTGCCAGGTGTCCTGTTTTGGGGACAGGGGCTGGGTCCATTTGTGGAAAGAGTGGAGTGTCTGTCTGTGAGGTGGACGCACTTTGCAGAGTTTTCCTGTTGGGGAAGGACCTCCTGACTCTCCCTGCAACTGGGCCCTGGTCACGTTTGGCATTTGCAAATGGGGCTTCATGGGAAAACAATACAGGACTACTTCCATATGATGAGCCTTGGTTGTCTCCATCTCTTCTGTGGGAGACTTTGTTTCTTTGTTAATTCCACCTATTATTGAATTCCACCTGTTATTGGTTGCTGTTGTATTAATGATTGTACTTTATGTTTTCAAAAAGGTAACAAGCATAATTAAACATACCATGAAGAACGTATGGCTGGCTAAAAGAGAATAACCAAATAGTGAACCAGCCATACGGGATGTTGGCCTAGGCAGGTAGCCACATTCTAAAAGCTGCTTCAAAGAGAGAAAAAATAAGAAAGAGCAATGACTGCTTCACTAGGAAATGCAGGAGTGAGCAGATGGGAGTGACCAATTGGACACTGCGTGAGAAGAACTTAAGAACCAACGGGAACTGAACTGAGCTGCATGTTTACCTTGTACTAGAGACTTTTAACCAATTAAATAATGCGTGACCGCGTGTAGGGAAAGAAAAATTGTAAAAAAGGGACAGACAGAATTAATAGAAGATTTAGATAGCGTTAGGCATGCTGTGTTGCAAAATAGAGCTGCTGTTGATTTTTTGCTTTTAGCACAAGGCCATGGATGTGAAGATTTCGAAGGAATGTGCTGTTTGAACCTTTCGGATCATTCTGTGTCAATTCATGCTCAGTTGTCTAAACTTCAGCAACTTACCAGGCACCTACAGCAAGAGACGGGTTGGGGTTTTGATGGCTGGCTGAAGGGCCTGGGACTAGGCCCGTGGTTGCGAGGAGTTGTACAATATCTTGCAGTTATTATTGGGGTTGTTTTATTAGCTTTGCTTTTATTGCCATGTATTTTAAACTGCCTTCAAAATATGCTTAACCGTTTGCTTAAACAAGCTTTTCAGGCTAATTTAGTTTGGCAAAAAGAAAACGGGGGAAGTGTGGAGAGTTTTACTGAGAGCTGGCTGCGTGACAGGGGGCACGCAGACACCATGGTGCTAGTCGACCAGAGGAACAGCAGATAAGCAAGAAGCTATGTAGGCACTAATTATTGCAAAGATAGCATATCCTTGCAGGTGCTGAAGCTAGACGATAATTGGATGTGATAGGTCATCATGACCGAAGTTCAAAGAAGTAGGCCTGAGAACTGTAACCGCAAGCGCGCACAACAAAGGGAGCTAGTGTTGGGAGAAGTAGCCAATAATGAGCTTAGCTTTTGCAATATGTATGAACCTAATTAACAACTGTATAAAGAGGTGCTAACCGCTGTAATAAACGAGACTTGCTGATCATCTTTGGTGGTCGTGTTGCTTGTTCTCCCGCCGACTTCCACACTTTTGCTGCAAGTTGTATTTACTATTTGCTCATATCCTGGAGGCTGACAAAACAAACTCACTGGCCTATGACTTTCCAGGTGAACAGCTTGTCCGAGAGGGATTGGTTAGTTCTGCTTCATTTGAGAGAAGGTCTCAGAAGAAACTTTCTTACAACATGAAAGTACTTAGCAAGCCACCAATGCTCATGCACTGTATTGAGTCATAGGGAATTTTGTGATACTACTGGCTAACGAATTATCAAATTGAGATGGACAAAACTGGACTGTTGTGCTTAAAAAAAATATTTTATTTTTTTTTTTTAAAAGAGAATACATAATAATAAATAAAGATAAAATAAAAACACTAGTATCCAGCATACTGTGAAGAAAAATAAAATAAATTAGGCTAGTTGCTAATTTACCACAGAAAAATTTAGCTTGGCTGTTTTCTTAGCACATCCCAGTACTATTCTGTGCTAGTGCTTAGATGCAGTGTCCAGGTCTCTGCCTGTACTGACAACCCCAAATTATATCTCTCTCTCTTTCTGCGGTTTCCACTGTTAGTGAAAACAATTGCTAGTCTATGTTAGGAGGTTTCAGAATGGTTGCAAAACTAAAGATCAGGGTTAGCTACGGGTTGGGGTTGGTTTATATATTATTATATATTTTGATATATACTGCATCACCATCTGAGCAGACCTGCTCTGCAGTTCGACAGCTGGCTATATTAATGTACATATAAGTGTTCCCAGGAATTCTCTCATACAAAGGAAATGCTGGCAGTTGCCAGGTATTTTTCTCCAGTTAGAAATACTAACAAATTCTGTTTCTTTTTATTCTGTCCACTCTATTCTGGGTAGAGTGTAGAGTCAGTAAAAGGATGAATTTTTCCTGTAACACCTTTTTGCCTTTGAAGCCCAAGAGAAACCATCAGTCATTTTTTCGGGTCAGTTCTATTTCTGTGTGCTTTGCTTGAACTTAATGCGGCCAAGAAGTAGAGAAAAAAGTGACTCCCTGTCTCTTGAATTATTTTAGTGGACTGACATGAACGAAAGTAAGAAAGAGTGGCACATTGCATCTGAAATAATGTTCAATTTGTTATAGCATATGAAAACCTGTCCACTGCACGACTAACATTGAACCTGATGATACACTTGCCAGATTTGCCCCACCACAAGGAGGATGGTATTATCTGCTAACAGTATCAGCTTCATTGCATGGTTCTGGTCAGTGCATAAAAGGCCTGCCTAGCAGAATGGTAATTCTGCAGTTTATCTAAGATCACTCACTTCGGCAGTGAATTGTTTGGTATTAAGTAATAAAGGGTGTGTTTAATAAAATATAATACTTAATAAAACAAAACTCAGCACTAACTTATCAAAAAGTGAGGCCAAATAATAATTAGGAAGCAACAGCCCACTCGTATGAAGCCAATCGTTAGCTCTCCATCATTGCTTCGAATGTGTAGGCATCATATTTTTTATTTAAACAATGTGCCAACTGCAGGCTGTGCTAAAATGCATAACCATCCATTGCAACAGCTTGTCTGGCTGGCTGTATGTAAATTGCAGTAATTCCAGCTGCTTTCTCACTCCACTGTGTATCAAGCAACTCCCCTTTGCTTCTGTATGTTTTATACAAAAGATGAGAGACAGCTGATACTGTTAGTGGTCACTGAAATATTTTTGTAGACAGATATCTCTGCCTTGGTGATTATCTTGGGGATTTCAGAGTCTTCCCTTATCTATGCAGAGGATAACACAAAAAAAAGTATCTATCTTTTTATGGTTTAGGGGTGGCTTTAGAAATCTGGGCAAACTTGCATACGTAGACTAAAGGAGCCATAAAGGGATTGCTGTTCTTTATGGTATGAAGAGAGTTCCTCCTTTTTTTGAAAGGTCAAGTTACTTTTTGAATTCTAGCATTTTGCTACTGGCTAGGAGAATGGATAATCCAAGAATTGTTGGCTCCTCAAATTTGCCCCAGCAGTGGCATGGTGTCTCCCCAGCCTGCCTCCCAGGCTCCTTGACACTTATCAAAGAGGATGGGAAGGGCATTATTTACATCTTTCACCTCTCTCAGGCATGTTAGCTGACTGTTGCATTGTCCTGAACAGTGCTCTCGTCTTCATGGCTACAGTACTATACTGATGTCAAACGGTACTCTTCGAAATTCTAAGGTCTCCTCTTGCTTGCTAGAGGTGAGTTATGACTGCTACTCATCAAGACCTGGGGACGATATGTCTCTTTCCTCAATGTCTTGATGTGTCAGTGCACTTGATGTGCATCAGCATCAAGGACAGGAAGGTGGTTGCAGTCATAATGCAGAACTGGCACAGGCTGAAGCTCCAGTTTCACTCCACAAACACCACAGGAATTCTTGCCTCTGCCTTGCTGCAACAGTGATAGCTAATAGGGACTCTTTTTTAAAAGCTCTTTTCTTTCTGAACTGAGATTGGAGTTTAAAGTTCCTCCTCAACTGAATTGTAAGTAGTTCTGATTCCTGAGTTCTTGTGGGCTCCTCATGAAAACATGCAATTTGAGTTTTAAACCAAGCCACTGGGAAACCTTTCAAAATATAGCTCCTGCTTCAGCCTGTCAAGGAGCGATGCTGAAAGCAGTGCCAGCAACAGAAGTGAGAGAGTACAAGAGGGAGCACAGATGTTGCTGAGGTGACTTACCTAGTGTGACCAGTATGAACTTTTGGTATTTACATTAATGGTTATGATTAATTTTTTCCTAACCTTTTGCTCAGCCCTTCAGTGGAAAGGCTGACGGTGCAATCTGGAAGCTGCTATTGCTGAGTTCAATTATATATATGTATATATATATGGAAAGGAGATTTTTTTTGTCTTCCCACACCCCCTGCCAATTAAGATTAAGAGTCTCATAGTTGATTCAAATCTCATTATTCCATAAACATTATTAAGATTACATGTATCACAGAATCACAGAATGTTAGGGATTGGAAGGGACCTCAAAAGATCATCTAGTCCAATCCCCCTGTACTTCAGTTTTGCATTAGAAAACAGTCTATAAAGAAGCAGCTCTAATATTACGGGTGAAATTTTAAAGACTTGATTGGGATCATGAAGGAGAAGCATTATGATGCCTAACACTTTATGTACCACTGAACAGAGGTTGTTTCCAGTTTTATATTTCAGCAATATTAAAACTTAGTAACTCACAGATATCCCTTTTCTGTTGGCTTTTTTCCTGTTCTTATACTTCTTGATTGCTGTATTAAGTCCTTTTTCTGTCTGTGTTCAAAGAGGGTCTGAGTTCATTGTTTTCTTCAAAATATTATTGAAAGTGACTGGCGGTAATTGACAGGCCTCTTTGTGTGGTGTTTGTATGCCTTGAAAGCTTAGCTCTGCTATATAAAAGAAGCTGATTAGGATCCATTCTGCAAGTGCAGTATTTATAAGATGTGATGGAAGAAAGAGGGAGGATGACGAAGACATTCATTAATTCCTATTTATTATAAGTATTGTAGATTATAGATTTGTAGCATGAGCTGCAAATATCTCAAGCATAGTATCAGAGATGATGTGTATGTTTTCCCAGACCAACACAAGCTGTAAATGAAATTACCTCTAGCTTCCAGTCTTGTGCCTTTCTTAATCGGACTGCCAGTCAAGTTCCTCTCTGTCAGCTGTGATAGATTTGAAATGTGCACATGCAAATTTATGACTGAGATGAGACTGCTCATATTCATTTCCATTTTTGACCTAAGCTGCTGCTTCCTTTGACCCCTAAAACATTTTTCCTTTTAAGAGTTACAAATCTAATATGAAGTAGTGGCTTGTTATTTCCTATCCTTAGGTAATAGAAGAGAATCTTCCCATTTTAAATGAAGCTTACATTTCATAACCAAAAAAAAGTTATTGATTCACATAAATGGCATTATGCATCATAAAATGGAAAGATCTCCAGTTTGGTTTTTGGTTTCTCTGAGTTTTCAAATGAACTTTATTTCAAATAACTTACCCTAATTGTAAGGAGCAGAAGCAATCCCTGTTTGTAGCATGTGTAGCATGATGAAGATTCCAGTCTCACCCATATGCTGTAAGATACAGATTCAACCTGTGATACAGTTGGATCAAGGTCTGGTCTATTTTATACTTTCCAGGGAGCAAAGAACTTACCCTCTTTTGACTCCAGTGGCACCTGATCAAGATGCATACGTACTTTCACTAAGTGATCATATAAATATATTTTTTTCATTAAAAAAAATACAGAAAACAGCTTTTGTCTTACGGGACCTTTTCAAATTGGGAACTCGGAGACTATTTATCCATGGTCCTAGCCTTAAACAGCACACATAGTAATTCACACTAACATAGAATACAGCTAGAAGAAATTGAAGAGAAAGGCAAAAAAGGCGTAAGGTATTATTTTGAAAAAAAGCAACAGCAAAAACACTTTTTAAATTCCCAAATACAATTAATGGGTTTTTTTGTTGCATTCATTAAAGAATTTCAGTAAAGAATATGTATGTATTATACCCGAATACTCATGAAAACAGAATGAGTAGAGGAGGAAAGCAGATTCTGCAATAGTTACAGAAGGAAAGGCCAGGAAAACCAGCTTGGAAAGTGAGTAAGATCATCATGGTAGATGAGAAAAATTTCAAATTCTTGAAATGAAACCAGTAAGGAAACGAATAGCACACGTGATCCATGGTGTCACTCTAAAATAAATATTTTAATTAGATCTGGAAATTGCTAAGCAAAGATAAAATTTATCTATAATGCAGGAATACAGAGTAGTTGATCATAGTGATAGTTACCAATGGCCACACAGTGCAATTAAAATAGCTAAGTTATAACTAAAATACTATCTAAATACTGTGTGAAAAGAGTGACAAATGCTTACTTATTTTTCTAAAACTAGACTTTGCATGATGCACATATTTGTGATTTTCTATATTAATTGAAAATGTGGATGGCAAGTTACAGTATTGTGGCTGAGTTTAACAGAGCCAGCTGTTTGTCCCTCTTCAGTTTTCTATCCAAAAATGAGTCTATTAAATAAAAACAGTATATCAAATAAATATGTCAAATGGTACAGTCTGTTGTTATTCTTCTGATAAACAGAGATCACTGAATTTTACAGTTCAAAACACTGAAAAGCAGTAGCAGTAGTATCTCATTTACTATTAGAATTGCAGACCCTGACCTTTGTCTCCCAGTCATTCTGTTCACAGTATGATAAGCATGAATGTAAGTGGGAAAAAAAGGTGAAAATTGACCACATGCAAGCAATCTGCCATCCCCAATTGTGAAATAAAAGTAATGTTAGCTGCTGTAAGGCTAAGACACAACCAGGGTCCACAGTTCAGTGGGTGAGTGGTAACTCTTTTGTTTCCTGTTGTGTGTCTACACTGCAGTTTGAGCAGCAGATATTTATGAACTCGAAACCTATCTGTCTTGTAGGCTTCTTAAGGAGGATTTAAAAGCTAAGAGGGTGTTAAACTTCACTAGGATTAAATTCATAATCTGATGAGAAATGGGGATGCAGCATCAGTAGTTGTCAGTGTGGTAGACTATATAATCCTAATTTCACAATTATTTTTCTTTTGGTTTAGGGATTATTCCAGATATATCTGATCATCTCTTAAATATTTGAAATTCTATATATAAAATTTGTTGTCAGTTCTTTTAAAATGTATGATTGCCCTGAAATGTTACCAGTAATACATATGCATGTTACAAAATTCAAACATTTTTTTTTCAGAATTAAAACTGTCATGTGAATTTACATATTCAAAATTGTCAGGATACCATAGCTACGCTGTCCTGCTTGACTGATGTCAGTAATTTAAAAAAGAACCTTTAAGCTAAACAATCTGTAGTTAAAAGGTCAATTTTATACTAAATGTCAGTCTGATTGTATGTATGCAGCTGTGGGGAAGTGTTGAACTGGAAAAAAAAAAAGGAAAAATTAAATTCAGTTGTAAGCCGACCTGTTGATGCTGGTTACTCTTCTGTGGTGTTTGGCTCTCCATTTAACTAGCTACAGCCCTACCTGACGTGTGACTCATGAGAGCTGGGTGACCTTGAGTCTGCTACAAGGTGGCCAGAAGACCTTGAACCAAGTCATGTTGACTTCTTAAGGTTTTGATTGGGATTTTTTGAAGATGGGGTTAATGATTTCTATTTCTTTTGGAAAGCACTTAACACTGTATTTACCTTTGTACTTATGCTCTGATTTCTCTGTCCATACCAGAAGTCTTGTTGGAGGGAACATATTTCACATCAGCCTGGTTGTTTGAGAATTTGTATTAAAATCATGGTTCATCTCTGTGAGATTCCTGTGAAACATCTTAGTATGATCAGTAGAAATACTTGACTCTGATACTAGTCATCAATCATGTGAAATATTCTAGACACAAGGTCTGAAGATATATCCCACATAACTACTTTGGTGAAGCACAATTTGGAAACCCTATTTTGCTTAAGGACACCTTTATGATTTCTGTTAAATTAAAATGGAGTTGTATTTGCATCACCAAAGGGTTTATTTATTCCCATTTTATAGAGCCAATGGAGGAATATTTGAGACGGTATTCAGAGCTCACCCTTGGGTAACCAAGGCATTGGCTATGTATTGAAATTCATATAAATCCAAATGCAGCAGTGGTAATGGGTTTGAAGAAATTGGCAATGTTTGGTCATGAAATTAAAAAATTACAAGAATGTTGATGTTAAGACTACTGGGCAATTTGCTAACTTCTCTCCATTTAATTTTATATATAAATATATAAGCAGGAATAACAAAACAGAAATGCATGCACTCCCTGTACAGACCATTCAAATATGTGACGGAGCTAACAAAGACTTAATGAACAAAAGGTGGTATTTTGTTATTTTTTCCATTGTTACTGGTCATCTGTATACACTATTCTACACTACTGTCTGCCATTGTATATAATGCTAATAATTTGTAAATTTTAGTCTATACTTTATGCAAACATAAAACTTTAAAGCATGTTGGGTTATTTTTTTAAAATTGACTATTTCTAACAAAACAGTTTAGTATTATTTGCTTACCTGTTATTCATTAGTAAGACAAGGTTGCAGTTCTTACATAGATCTGAGGCTTCACTTAAATATTGCTTTACACTATTCTATAGTCAGTATTCCTGCTATAGAGAAAGCAACATGTATATATATTTAGTGGGGATAGTCATAAATCTGTCTGTACATATGTAAATACAATTCAATAATTATTAAAATTTGCAGCTAAGTACTGCAAGTGGTTCTACGTGTATGCTTGGGAGAGGGAAAGGAGAAGGAAAGCCTGAATGGACTAATTACATAATTTTGTGTGTTGCTTCCATGGGGAAATTGGCTGGAACTAAGACACAGGAAAATTAATTGTTATTGAGGTAAGCAATAGACGAATGTAGTTGCTTTTACCCTGATCATTAGCTGTAATTAAGGAACAGTTTTCTGAAAGATTGGCAGTAATATTAGATAACACAAAAATAAAGACCTTTTGTGTTAAAAGGTCTATCACTGCAAGGGCCTGTATTTTATAGGCAGACACCACTTGTGTAGTAAATAAAAAAATTTTTAAAAATCAGAAACAAAACACAGCCTACAGTTCTTTTAGTCTAAAATAACATCTGCTTGTACTAGATATGGATGTAAACTGAACATTTAAATGGATTGAGAAAATTCCACAGCATAATATGGACTGCAAGTTGGTGAGCTTTATTAAAATAATTTTATGTGATACATAAACAGCCAGATTGGTGATCAGTATTTGAATATTCTATATGTTGCTGACATGAAATATGACTTTATTCAGAAGTGCCACATTGTGTTGCTCCATGTCTTCCAGTGATGATAGAATAAACTACATAATATTTAGTACAGTAGTGTAGAAGACACAAAGATGTGTTTGAAATATTTTTTAATAACCAAGAAGATTATTTTCCTGTGAGCTTGGAAACACTCAGAGATAATACAAGAGAAAACAGTATGTGGTTCCCACAGAAGTATATGAGCTTCATATTCAGTGTTACTGAATATGGTAAATCAGAGCTGAAATAATTTAGGAGTCACTAATAGTGTTTGGCGTATTTGAAAATCAAGCTTGTGAGTTTGTCTGCAAACGTGTCAAAAAGGATTCTGTTTTAAAAGCCAAATGTCCAATTTTATAAGAACTTTTCAGCATTTTTTTTTTAATCAGGAGTTGCACACCTATGTAATCCCCTATGTGTTTCTGGACATTTATATATGCCCTAAGATTACAGCAATTTTGCTGGTGTGCACAAACTCCTGACTTGTACATGCAGATAAAGCAGGGGATTAAATAAATTGGGCATACAAATCCATACTTGAATGTGCAATCTTGGTAACTATAATTAAAAATGTAAGCATATTTTAAGCCTCTTCTTTTAAAAATTGGATGTTATAAAGTATTTCTTCAAGTGTGTTCAATTGTATTCTTATTGCTATGATTTCTTGCTAATTATAATTAGCAAAAAGAGACAGTTACACAGAGAAGGAAAAAAAAATGGATTACATAGCTTTAGCTGATCTATTATAAAAGCAGTTGGTCTTGTGAAAGTTGTGAACCCAAAAAAATGTGCATTGAGTTCTTAAATCAGTAAAAACTACAGTCTTGTAATAAGGCCATAACAAGAAATGGTATCCTTGTAAATAGTGACTGCACTATTCTTCAGATTTTTATTGTTAATAACTGCCTGTAAGAATATTATATTCCTTCAAGGTATGCCTTCTCTAGAAAGCTGTTCTACAGTTTTGTAATAAAGTAATAAGTCATGTCAGGGAGAGCTTTAGTAGGCTTTCAGTGTACACCTTGAGTGTGTTCTGAGGCATGAAGCCAAGTGCCATTAATTATTTGAGAAGTGTGCTGATAACTTACTATTCTTACTACAGAAAATCAGTCTGACATAATGCCAGCTAACAAATGCCATTGCAACAACTAGCAGGCTGGAAGTTTTGGTACTTGTAAAAAGTTGAAACCTTACAGCTTCAGAAAAATTGCTTCCAAAAAAGCACCTGCAAAACTAATGAAATAATTGCTATCGTAGGAACTAATTAACCCAGGCTAGCAGATTCATTTGTTATAGACAGAGAAAAGTGCATCTGAAGATTCAAATGGTTTGTTCTTGCACATGGAATAGATAAATCCATGATGAATTACCTAACATACATACAGAGTTGGAAACAGGGCATGTTCCTGTGTGATCTACTCTAGGATCCTGCTCTAGCAGGGGGGTTGGACTAGATGATCTTCAGAGGACCCTTCTAACTCCTACTGTTCTGTGATTCTGTGATTCATACTAGGGGGGGAAAGACACAAGAAAAATTGAGGAGGAGGAGAAGACAAATATCAGCATATAGTATCAGTAGAAGGGTCAGAGAGGAAGAGTCATATGTATATGGTAGCATTTGATAAAGGGTATCATAAGATTGACAAACTGCTCTCTTTATATCGAAAATTTTTGTACACATATCTAGTAAGAAAGCACTTTAAATTTTGTATGTATATCTGGTAGGAAGCACTTTAAATCTTTCTAAGAGTAGGAGATATTTCCATATTGCTTTAGTCTGAGGACTACAGCAGCAACATTTTCTTTCCTTTTACTTTTGGAAGTGGTAAAGAAATCTACAGAAGAATCTGTCCTCTTCAAAAATGCAAGAAGGAATGTGCCACTGCAACATGCATCACATAGGAGTAGACATGCTCTGCTTGCTTTGGCCTTGGCTTGTGCATCTGCAGTGAACTGAACATGTTAAATAGAAGTTATTACAGTTTACATGGAGATACAAGCATTCTTTCCGCTATTCTGACGTGCCAGTGAGCTTTCCTGACTAGTGCTGGCTACTGAAGTCTGCTCCTCCTTTTTGGTCCCTTGTGTTATGAGTTCCCAGATAAGCCAGGGCAGCTGAGTAGAAGAATACTTCTACCCTACAGATACTGGAGTGTTGGCTATTACAGTTGACTATCTAGTATTTCAATTTTCAGGATTTGCATAGGTGCAGAATGCTCCTTGGCATTGCTGTTGTTCCAGGTCACTCAGACACCAGCTTTTTAGTGGGCAGGACTGAATGAATGAAGAAATAATTTTCTTAAAAATAATGCTTTGCAGTAATGGAACAATGATTCCAAAATAATAAAATACATTATTGAGATTATACTTTAAAATGATGATTTTTTTATAGCTGCTGTGGACAGATTTTGGGACTCGATGAGTAACTTCCACCATTTACTCCAGTGCTGCATTGCCCCAAAGGGTTCTTGGGGTTGCGTTTCTCATACTTTTCTAGTTAAAAGTGGTTATTGGAGATGCTAGAGATGGCTGCTTGGAGGTGTGATGGTCTTTTCCTTCCATGCTTTTCCTGCAGACCTTCCTGATCCCAGGAGCTTGCACTAGTATGTTGCAGGAAATTACTTCCCTTCTTTTTAAAGCTATCACATTCCTTGATTACCATTTCTATTGCGTGCTTTAATTAGGCTGACTGATTTCTTTTGTTTACTATCTTCCTAAAACACAGTGATCCTTTAAAAATTATGCAGTGTAGAAAACAGTATTTATACCATCTCTTTTAAAGATTTATGAAGTGTGTCTAATTGTGATTTTTCTTTGGAGTCTATCCATAAAACTTCAACAGAAATAAAGACTAATTTGAGTATGAAGCAGTGGATTTGAGTATGTGTAGTTCCCACCTCAAACAGTTTATTAGATTTCAGGGATCTCCACAACGGAGTCAGCAGCACAAAGCAGTGAAAAATAGTTGTTTGCCTCTTAAGGGAAGTTCATGCAGTGCTCTGGTAATGGGGTACTGCAGTCTCTGTGCAATTAAAAAATATACTACTTTGTTCTTTTCTAGACACTTTAACTAAAATTTAATATTATAGTTCCTTGTTTCTTCACAGTTGTAGAATAGAACAGACCTTAATGAATTGCCCTTTTTATAAAGTGGTCAAATATCATAGAAGTAACAGGACTTTAAAATTGGAATAATTATATATTGACAGAATATAATAAATATGAAAGATGTCAGTCTCATAGTGCATTAATGGGTTTCAGTAAGCAATTTTTAAAAATGTATGAGGTGGAAAAGCATAGCAAATTATGTATTTCAAAAAGATTAAAACACCTCTTCCACAGCTACTGATGGTTGCCATTCATTGTAAATGACAACAGAGTCTTCTCTATTTTAATTTGATTGATGAGTTCTCAGCAAGCTATAAAAATCCCATTTTCATGAGAAATGGCTTCCCAAACACAGACCAACAGTGTCAGACATACCTAAAAGTTGCTTCTAAGTTTTCTTTGGACTATCCTTCCTTCAACTAACTTAGTAACAGTTGATTCAGATGCAGTAAAACTGAAAATAACTGAAATTTGGAATCAACTTCTTTCTTTCACAATGACATGCTTCCACAGAGCAGTGAAAATGACATTTTTTAATTTTTTTTTTTTAATCAGTTAGGTTTATGACTGCTAAGAAGACCACTATATTTGCATTTTCAGGTTTTTGTGTCTATACGTCATACACCCCCCAGGCTGGGTCAAAACTTAAAGACCATAACAGTCTGAAGCAGTAAAGGCTCTTCTGCAAGAAAGCCCAAAACCTCATTTTGTAGTGATCAACTCAAGACGTTGTTTACTGGACTGGGCGATTCAAAAGATCCTTAAAAATACTGTCCCATCCAGCACGAGATGAACCCCTCACTCCTCACTGCCTCAATAATGCCACGAGACCAGGCCCTGCGGCCTGCACACACGTCAGCCTTTGCCTGCCTGCCCCAGGATTAGCAAATGCGCCCGGTTCCCCAGGTGGATCTCAGTGACCTATGGCTTTCTCTGCACTTTCTGTAATATATATCCAGCTATTGGGTTAGGCTGTTGGGTCACCATGGGGCGGGCGGTCATTGCAGGGTCTCCGCAGGGGCAGCCAGGCAGTGTTTGTCCCACCGCCTCGGGCCTTTGGTGGTGGGCTGGGCCAGGATGACGGCCCACAGATGGGCTGAGCTCGGCACGGCGTACGGCCAGGCAGGGCAGGGACGTGCCATGGTGGAGCTGTGGCCCAAGCAGGGACCAAGCCCTCAGCCAAAAGCATCTCCCACTGGCAGGAGCTGGTCTCATGACCACTCTGTGAGGGAGCTTTCCCGCACAACCCCAGCATGATGGGGCTGCCCTCAGCTGCACTGCCTCTGAGCTGGCCCGGGGCCCTCACAGCCAAAGCCCTGGCAGGGAGATGCGCTCGAGGCCCTTAGGAGTTGTAACAGCCATAGGCCGACCGTGCAGCTGTGCAGGGGGAAGGGCAGCTTCACACAGCGTCTTGCACAGCACAGGTACCATCCTGTTTGGAACAGCTAAGATCATATCTCATCTTGGGCAATAAGTGTACAATGTACCTCTGAACTTTGTCCAGTCTGCTTCAATACATCTGTAAGTAAACATCAGCAGTGATGAACTGTTTTGCAGCTGCTTGATAAATGCATTCTCCCACTCTCTGCCCAGGCTAGGAGGCTAGGAAGCCATGAATCCCTTTCTTTAAGAGTTCAACAGAGCTTTTCATTAATTTCTCTTTGCACACATCAATGTATAATACAAACAAAACTAAATGTCATATAATAAACCTTAAATAAGGGAAATGACATTAATTGCAAAGTTTCTATAGTTTAAAAACTTCATAGTCAAATCCTGATAAAGCTGTAGTAAAGCACATTTACAGATCTGTATTCTCTCTTATGAATACTGTGTCCAGTTCTGGGCACCACAGGATAAGAAGGACATTGAGGTGCTGGAGTGAGGCCAGAGAAGGGCAACGAGGCTGGTGAGAGGTCTGGAAAACAGGCCTTATGGAGACCGGCTGAGGGAACTGGGGTTGTTTAGTCTGGAGAAGACTGATAGGAGACCTCATTGCTCTCTACAACTATGTAAAAGGAGGTTGTAGTGAGGCTGGTGTTGGTCTCTTCTCCCAAATTATTAATGATAGGTCGAGAGGAAATGGCCTCAAGTTGCATCAGGGGAAGTTTAGATTGGATATTAGGAAGAAGTTCTTTACTGAGAGGGTGGTTAGGCACTGGAACAGGCTGCCCAGGGAGGTGGTGGAGTCGCCGTCCCTGGAGGTGTTAAAAAAAAGAGTGGATGAAGCACTTTAGGCCATGGTCTAGTTGTTAGGGAGATGATGGGATAAAGGTTGGACTTGATGATCCTGGAGGTCCTTTACAACCATAGTGATTCTATGATTCTATGAAGCAAATTAAATTCAGTGCTTCTCTGTGTGATCTCTGGTATTTCATTGGAGAAAATTTTAGTGTCTTTGAATTATTCATTCAGATACCCTGCTAATTACTTAACTATTTAGACAATATATTATCTTCCCCCAGGCATTACGAAAGTCAGATTTCATAGTTTGTATAATTAGTAACTCACAAAGTCACTTCTCTTAGATAACATTAGGGAAATTAAGATGCTTCCCAGTGATTTGGAAGTTAGAAAACATACTCTGTGGTAACAAAGATAAAAAACAAATTTAGGCTTTTTCAAATAGTCATCATTAGAAACTTTTTCAGATGGGGGCTCTTCATCGTTTAAGTTTTAGTTTACACTAATATATGCACAAATAATTTGTGAAATTGTTAGATGTGATAACTTTTAGCTGAGTGAAGAAAATGTTACGGGAAACACTTTGAAAATACTGATTTATCAACCCATACAAAATGAAACTTTCTGCATACATAAACATCTGGAACAAACTTTTCACTTACTTATAATATAATTACATAAAGCACAATTTTGCATGGGAAATATGGCTTTTTTCCCGTCTCCAAACTACAACCCATTTATAATTAAAAGTTTCTGAGTTTCTGATTTGCCTGTCAGGCAGTTTGTGCACTAAGTAGTTTTGTGTGGCTGAAAATGCCACAGGAGAGTAAGCAACAGAAATAATAGGAAATTAGGCAAAACCTGAGGAACTTGGTTAACATTAAGCATGTAAGTAAGCCTATTGATTAATATCTTTACAGGATCATATCCTAATCCTTATTTTAGATAGCATGTGACTCTAAAGTTGAATACATCTAATGTTTGTGTATGGTTTGATATCACAACCTGCAGTCACACACGGTGATTTATATGCAGTAATGCAATCTGCAGTCTCATAGCAGAAGATTACAAAACCCAGTTTTACAAAATGTTATGCATAAATCAGAAATTACAGTGGAATGCATATACTATTGACTACTTTGTGCAATTTTCCTGTAAATTTTAATTGAAATTGCTGTGAGCTACAGTTGGGTTACAGCGGTATTATACAGTCTTAAGCTCCATGAAAACACCTGAGGCCAAAGGAACAGAGAGATTCTTTCTTTTCTTTAGGTGAAGATATATCTCTGAAATCATAGCGCTTGATGCATTTCCTAAATGAGCTTTTAAAAACTTGGGTAGTAACTCTAGTGCTTGCAATTTTCTGTGGAAAATGGTAAATTTAGTAATTGTTTTTGTTAATTGTGCCACAATATTTGTTAGAAGAGTCTAAGCTTAGATATGTACAGCAGCTGAAGTGCTGTATTTCAGACTCATGCTGTATATTCATTGATTTTGGTAGACCAGCAGTTTATTTTTTTTCACGTTGAATGTTGGCAGTTTAAAATTGGAAATGAATCTTCTCCTTGATTTTTATTTTGGAATAGTGAACTGCTTGAAGTTTAAACAAAGTAATTCTCGTGAAAGAGGGTGCTATGTTTCTTTTGATCCAAAGTGGTTTGTCATTTGGGGGACAGAAGGGAAGAAGGAATGATTTCAGAACTGACAGATATGAATTTTAGAAGTAATACGGATTTTAAAGAGCACTCATTTTGCTTTGATTGAAACTGTAACCTGGAATTGCCAGCTCTTTAATCACAAACTTATTTATATCTCACCATGTGTATGAAAGGTAGATATTAAAAGTAGGAATTTAATGTTCAACCTTAGATAAGCCAGGGCAGGATTTGGGCATGAGAAAAGAAGAAAGAAGCAGGCAACACCCTTCCCTGATTTTACCACCTCTGCTCTTCCTTCCTTCCAGCAGAGCTAAGAGCAGTCGGTGCCTACGGCCTGTATCTACAATGTTACCTTCTTCCATGCACCAAACCTGCTGTCTTTCCAATCAGGAGAAAATTACCACTCACTATAATCACAATTGTATCCGACTGTAGTCTTCTTTCAAAGGGAAAAACCCTGCTGTTCCCACCTCTCTTATCTCTAAAGCCAGAAATACTTATTTTATTTTATTTTTTTTTCCCATCAGTGACAGCAGGGCAGGATTCCTCCCTAATGTCTTATTCAGCAAAGTCTGAAGAACACACTGGGAGGAGACCTGCTGAAATTGTTGGGTGGAAATTAAGCTTTTAAAATTATGTTTGAAAAATTGGCTCTTGGATTCTGATAGGCAATCAGCTGTTATCTTTTTTAGTCCCATCTTCTCACTCCTTTTCCCTCAGCTACTAATGAAACTGCTTGTGTATCAAGCAAATCCTTTGGAATGAGAAGCAAAACTGATCTGTGTAAATGTTATCTGTGAGTTAATACTTTGTAATAACTCAATATGAACTGACAGTGAATCCATACAACGCATAATTTTGCATACTTTTTAAAGAACACCTCATTTTAATATTGTTATTTTGTCTTATTATAAGAGAAGAAAATACTTCCTAGTTTCTCTAGCAATGTAAAGGAAATAGTCTTGAATATGTCACAATGAGAAAAAGCCACATGGATCTTTGCGATGATATTTATAGCAATGGTTTCCATCATACTGCTGGAGGAGTCAGAAAGAATATGACTTTCTACAGCCTATACATGTTTGAGTTGCTCTTTCATTGGTTTCAGTTCTGTTTTCAGATTGGGAAGCCAGAAGACAGTAACTGCAATACATGGTGGCATGTGTAAATGTGGTAGCTGGCAGGAGAAAGAAAGAAATATCTGTTTAAACATATGTGATGAAGTCTGAGGATGGTCTTAAAATAATATTACAGAATGCAAAGCTGGCAGATTTGAGATAAGTTTTATTTTAAGAAATGGTTTCTGCTTTAAATATCAGCAAAAAGGCACGTAAGGTTGTTCTGTGATTAGGAGCAGGAGGGACCCCTGATCCAGGTAACGAGGGGCACGGTGAGCTCTGACCATTGCAATATCCCCCATCCCCAAGGCAGCTGCTGTCCAGGTTGTTTCCTGACACAACTAATAGTAGCCTCAGGCTTGCAGTGGTTTGTGCTAGAGGGTATTGGCATCTCCTTTCTACATCTCCAAAGGTGGTTTATAGCAGCACTTTTCAGCCTCTCATGTCAACAGGGTGCAGAGGACTCAGCTGATGTGGAACTTTTATCAAAGGCTTCTCAGGGGACTGTAGGCAAGTGTCCTGGTTTCGGCTAGAACAAAGTTAATGTTCTTCTTGGTAGCTTGTATAGCACTGTGTTTTGGATTTAGGATGAGAATAATTTTGATAACACACTTATGTTTTAGTTGTTGCTAAGCAATGTTTAAGTGAAGGACTTCTCAGCTTCTCACACTGCCCTGCTAGCAGATGCTGGGAGTGCACAAGAAACTGGGAAGGAACATAGCAAGGACAGCTAATCCAAATGACCCAAAGGGGTATTCCATACCATATGACACCATGCCCATTATATAAACTAGGGGGAGTTGGCTGGAGGACACCACGGCTCGGGGATTGGCTGGGCGTTGGTCAGCAAGTGGTGAGCAATTGTATTGTGCATCACTTTTTTGTATATTCTATTATAATTATTATTTCCCTTCCTTTTCTGTCCTGTTAAACTGTCTTTATCTCAGCCCATGAATTTTAGGGTTTTTTTCCAATTCTCTCCCACATCCCACTGTGGGGGTAGAAGTGAGTAAGTGGCTGTGTGCTTACTTGCTGGCTGAGGTTAAACCACAACAGCAAGTCTGACCCATCTATAAATATAGAGGGATGTCTTCCTTCTCTCATCAAGGCATTGTGAGGGTAAAATATCAAACACTGCAAGTGTCCATTACTTAAATAAGGAAGCCATATAAATAGCTTTGGTGGGTAAGAAGTTATCTCACTCTTTCTTATTAACGGATAGTATCTACATAAAACATAGATAATGTGCTTTTGTTCAGTGATATTACTGAAGTTGTCTAGATAACAATTTGAAGCAACAGTGACAACTGTCTGTAAATTTGGAAGCTGACTTTTTTAAAGATTTCCCATTATATACCAAGAATAGATTTTTTTTTAAGTCCAGATACCAAAATAAAAACTGTGAAGAACTGTATGATCAAAATAGCATATATATGTTTAGGTTGGAAAAGAAAGAAGGTGCATTATAACTGCATGGCACTGATTTTACTTATGACCAAAACTTGCTTCTGTTAATGAAACTAATTTTCTTGTTTTGCAGCTTGCAGACCTGGATTCTATAAAGCATTTGCTGGAAATGTGAAGTGCTCCAAGTGCCCTCCACACAGTTTGACTTATGTAGAAGCAACTTCTGTCTGTCAGTGTGAGAAAGGTTATTTCAGAGCTGAGAAGGACCCACCAACTATGGCATGTACCCGTAAGTCTGATCAGTACCAGTGTCTGCAATTCTCTTCTCCCGTGCCTCATTTATTTATTTTTGTATTTTTAGAAAATGGCACAAGTTTGTACATTTTGTGAAGAATTCCATTCAAGATAACCAAAAGATATTTTTAAAATCAAAATTCAAAAAGCATATTTTTATTTAGTCTAGATAACCCTAAAAATACTGGCATGTTTCTTGGTGATTTTTGTAACTTGTAGTTATGAGAGCTAATACAAGGTATGTAATAATTGTCATATAAATAACAATGTTAAGTTTAAGTACCAGTATGTATCTTTAATACATGAAAATATGCTTATACAAAAACTTTAAAAACCCTGAGGAGTCACATAAAGAAAAAAAAACTGATATGACATACTCTGCTGTCTCCTCAGATTGAAATAAAAGTTATAAGACAAATGTCATCCCAACACAATCAAATAAGAACTAAATTCTCTAAAAAATACAAGACTATCATGAAAAGAAAGGAGGAGATATAATTAAAGCCTCTTCATATCATCTTCTCTCAACAGAGAGTTATTCCCTCTTACACAACTGTGATAATGAAAATTCTTTAGATTTTTTTGGTAATTTTTACAATACAACATTTTGTTGTATTTGTCTAACCTAAATTTTTTCATTAAGACAAAACTGATGCCCAGCAATCTAGGGGCAGAATTCTAACTGAGAACTTCTAACTGAAAAGAGATTTTTATTACTTTGAGCAATGTGCTCATGTCTAAAATCATACAGCATAAATTTTCTTTTCACTTAAAATATTTCTTGTAGATTTTCATATGCAGTTCATTACTCATTGGGATTAATTTATTGATCATAAAGCAACTATAGCTGTTTAATCTCAAAACTGGGAACAAACAGCAGCATTTAAAACTCTGTGAGTGTAATACTATATTTATATATAAAATCCTATTATTTAATAAAGACAAAATCTATTTGCAAAATTTTCTAAGATACCTTTTCTGTGTAGCATTTTGTTAACTCTTCTCATGGAGTTTTTGATTCAAGTACATTTCGTGCCACAGTCCTCTTGTTAAAAGAATTCTGAAAAAAATAACATCTTAAATGGATGAAGTATTTTGGCAAACTTAAGTATATAAACAACTTAAGGTATAAAATGTAAAAACAGAGCACTGTTACAATAACTGTCAGTGTATAGTTATAACTTTGGTATGTTTACACTGCATAAGGCAGTACCATGTAAAAATAACTGAGCTGACACAAGCAGAATTGAGCTGCTTCCTGTGCTCATGCTAGTCTCTCCAAATAGCACTGTACTGGGTAAACTGGGAATATACCACGTAATTTGGAGCTGATTTACAAAGTCATAAGCACTCTGTAATGCTGATGTCATTAGGTAGACCAAAACATTGTCCATCCACTAAATGGGAGTGGTGGTCACCAAAAATGACATTCATCAGACCCAAGGCACTTAGCAGAAAGTTGTCTAATCTAACCATAGGGTTTTCAGAGGGGAAGGGTAAGTCCCAGCCTCCCTCTACTTAAGGGACATAGGGTTCAGAGAGGCACTCCAGTCATTGAATCACAGAATGGTAGGGATTGTAAGGGACCTCTGGAGATCATACTCTCCAAAGCCCTCTGCTGAAGCAGGTTAACGTAGAGCAGGTCACATGGGATTGCATCCAGGTGGGTTTTGAATGTCTCCAGAGATGCAGACTCCAAAACCATAATGGGTAGCCTGTTCTAGTACTCTGTCACCCCCAAAGGAAAGTTTTTCCTCATGTTCAGATGAAACTTTCTGTGTTCCAGTTTGTGCCCATTGCCCCTTGTCCTGTCACTGGGCACCACTGAAAAGAGTCTGGCCCCATCCATCCTCTTGACACCCGTCCTTTAGATATTTGTAAGCATTGATAAGATTACCTCTCAGTCTTCTCTTCTCCAGGCTGAACAGACCCAGGTGTCTCAGCCTTTCCTCATAAGACAGATGCTTCAGTCCCCTCATCATCTTCATAGCCTTCCACTGGGCACTCTCCAGAAGTTCCTTGTCTCCCTTGAACTGGGGAGCTCAGAACTGGACACAGTACTCCAGATGTGGCCTCATTAGGGCAGAGTAGAGGGGGAGGATCACCTCTCTCAACCTGCTGGCCACACTCTTCTCAATGCACCCCAGGATACTGCTGGCCTTCTTGGCCACAATGGCACATTGCTGGCTCATGGTTAACTTGTTGTCCACCAGGGCTCCCAGGTCCTTCTCTGCAGAGCTGCTTTCCAGCAGGTCAGCCCCTAACCTGTACTGATGCCTGGGGTTGTTCCTCCCCAGGTGCAGGACCCTGCACTTGCCTTGTTGAACTTCATCAGGTTCCTCTCCACCCAACTATCCAGCCTGTCCAGGTCAATGCACAGTCTGCTGTCAGCTTACTCTGGAGCAAGACACATAGGCCTATCTCTGCACAAAATAAGTGAGGGAATAAACATTGTTGTTCCAGACTTCCCACAGGAAAATGGTAATTACAAATAATTCCATTCAAATGACTGCCCCAAGCACAGGTCATTAAAACTTACCCACAGAACTAACGTGTATCCCAGGCGCTCTTGACGATTTCATGCTTAGAAAGATGGTTTCACTCATGCATTATGCAGATGTGGTTCCATATTATTTATAAGTCATTGATTTTTCATCTCCAAAAGTCAGTTCTTTGCTGAAAAAATTACTTATACGTGGCATTATGTTTCCATAATTATCTCTCAGGGCACAATTTTAAGCCCTGCTGCCCATTAGTATTAATAAGGTAGGGAGGAACATGAGAGCCCTGTGGCAACCTGGTGCTTTCCCAGCAAAAGCAGGGTGGTAAGAGATGCTTTGGACAAAAACTGTCAGGGAAGATATGCTGCCAGAATTCTCCATTCCTGACGAAGATGCCAGTCAAAGCAATTGAGTGAGTGGAGACACAGAAGAAAACAACCATGGCAGAGTTACCAGTGCCCCATCTCACCCCAACTTGGGAGAAATAAGGGAGACAGTGAACCACATTATAGTTTCTGCCTTGCTCTTGGTTCAGTGCCATCAAACATTGCCTCTCATTCAGCCTAGACTGCAAGGTATCAGTACTTCATTGACTGTAAAGGCAGATGTATTCATGTCATACCTACGATGTCGATTATTTCACTAATTGTCAGCTCTGCAAATGATGCCGAGACTCTTGACAGGCAGACTGTGTTCTTATCTTCTTGCACATCAACAGTAATGAAGAGTCTGCAGGCCAAATTATTCCCTAAGTGATATCTTTAGCCCTTCTGCTTTCAAATTATGCTCTCAGTTATTAAAATTATGTTTCTGTCATAAATACAACCTCACTGCCTTCGGTGGGTCTGCAGATGTGGCTAATTTAAATTTAATAAACAAAGATACAGATATGAGACAGTGTAGAATTTAGATTGTTCCTTCCAAACTGTCATATCTTACTGTAATAAAAGGAGTTGAAAAGTTAGAAAACACATGAGCCAGTTTGACTAAATAGAGAGAAAAAGCTGTGCAGTAAGAAAATGCCTTGTTTACATAAACTTTTTTTGGGCAGATCTGCATTTTTGATGTTTGTTTGCAAATTTGTATTCTGACATGTGAGATGCAACATGAGAGATTTAAAATTTTTCTTGTGACTTTTTAAATGAAAGTTGTTCTTTAATCAAACATAGAATGAATAGTGGATTCCCCTTACAAATTTCTTCATTTTCAAACATTTTGAAGCAACTGTATTCATACCTATTTTATTTGCTTCCCTAAGTCCTGCAAAAAACCCCATACCATTATGTTACTTTATTCTCTCTCTTTTTTCATTCCTGGCTATATGTTTAGACAGTATTCCGCACTCCAGAATTTTTCCACAGTACTGGAAAACTTGCATATGCAGCATTATGGAAAATAAGGCCCTTGATTTAAGAGACTATGAATTTAAAATTTTAGCTTCAGGCATCTACTTTTTTCAATATGAGCTTCAAATCTAATTTCATGAATTCTGTGAAAGTGCATAGTGTACCCTTTTCCAAAATTGTACAGTTCCCCTTTTTACTTCGTGTATCTGTATTTTGTAAAAGACGAGTGTGCATCTTGCAGAAAGACATAATAGAATTCTGATTTTAATAAGAAGAAAATTAAATTAGGATATATTGTTAATTTCTTTCTCCTAGTCTTTTTCCATTTGATTGGCAAATGTTATCAATCTCTTGCTGCTACTCTTTCTCCTTATTGTATTTCTTTGCCATATGCAAGTACTCTGTCAGTGATCTCTCTGCATACACAGTGAGCAACAAATAGCATCATATCTAATCCCCTCTTTGATTACTCTGTACATAAACTCTAACATTTCCCACTATAATGTAATTGGATAAATTGATCCATCTTTTCAAGGTCAAAGGCAGGCAGGCTTATATTGGGTGTCTAAATCTGAATGTGTCTCTTTTCATGTTACACTTAAACAGTTTTGAACCCAACAAACTTATACTCTGTTCAATAACCTCTGCCACAAACTATGTCCTCTGTTTTTAAGAGTCAACACTGTATTCCAGCAGCAAAATCAAGCAAGATGCTTGAAACCTTCAACTCTACTGCCTCTATTGTTATTTTTATATATATACTTGTTTGCAGTTTATCATTATGCTCAGACTTGGAGTATTGTTTTGCAGTCACTGGCTTCTGTTCTTCCTACCTGTCTCACAGAAAAGGAAGTAAGTGATACTGAAAAGGAAAAAATGTAATATAACATTCTACATCAAGTGACACTACTTATTGATGCTACATGTATGTATGTATTTTTTCCCTTCTGCTGTAAAATTCAATAGTCAAATAACACACACTTCTAAAAGTCCAACAGTTGGTAATGGACAGTTCTCACTTAAAACACAACAAAGTTTTTTCCAGACAGTCATCAGTCTGCAGTGGTCAAAATACTGCATTGCACTCACTAGACTTCTGCAGAATTGGGTTTGCTCCCCCTTCCTTCCATAGAGGGCAGAATGCACTTCACCTTCACAGAGGGAGAGGATACGCAAAGCAAGATGTGGTGCAAAGCACTGCATGAGTCATAGCTCAGTTGCTTTTGGAGAGGGCCTGCTTCTCCATAAGACATCAATGACAGTCTGCTCCATAGGGAGTGTAGAAATACTTCTTACGTTATAACTTGTAAATGGAGCAAAAGACATTGCTCACACTCAGCCCGTGTTTCATCTAAGAAGCAGAAGAGCTGCAGCTTTTTTGTTAATGCTCATCCATCTGAACTGTGTTTTACTCTTTTGCATAAAATCCAAAGTCATGAATTTTTCTGTGAGGAAAAGATTCATCATTTTCACCAATATACTTGTTTTCCTTAAAAGTCAGTATGAGGAAATCCCTGAGAGTTTGCACACAGATGTCTGCAGAAGGGTTATTGCTGCCAAGGTTTTCCAATGTGTCAAATAATCTTTGTATAATTTATAAATGATAACAAAGCAATCAGGACACATTCATAAAAGCCCAGTGACACATAATTTAGCTGAATCTGAGGATTAGAATTAATTGTCTCTCTTTGTTCCAAGTTCTAAATCTTAGTAAATGATTCACTGCATGTCATTACAGCTTAATATTTGCATGAAATCACAGTTTAACTGGCATAATTTAACAGCAATTAAAAAGCTATTTAATCGTCATGAAAATTGGCATGAGGGGCCTTGAGTATGAAGTGTGTCTGCAGTTTTTTTCAGTATTGGCAGGCGGACAGTCATATATTTTCAGATACCTCTAACATAATTGATAATATTCTCCCTATTCATTGAAATGTGAATGTACAATAATTCATGTTTTCTCTTACAATCGATGATTAAGTCCCAAATCTTGAATATAACAACCTTCACTCTCTAGTACAAATGAAAAACAAATTTTAAAATGTGTATTCTATCTGCTGTATTGGTTCTTCTACTGATGCCATCTACATATAGTACAGCAAAAATCTGATAGAAAGTTAAAATTGACAAAGCCAGATAAAACTCTCCTGTTGCCCAGGTTCACATTAATTCCTGTTTTGGCCTGCCAAAGTTGATGAAGTAACATAAAAAAACCTGAGCTATGGTGGCCTATTGTTATAATATCTATAGTTTTATGTAAGATTAAATTTAAGCCATTTTTAAAACATTGGCTTCAATCCTTTTAGCAATTACACACATGCTTAGTTTTAAGTGCATGAGTATTACCAATTATTTCAAGGGGATTACTGATCCGCTTAAAGTTATGCACATATGTGAGTGTGATTAAGGCTCATCCTCCATATTCCTAAAACTCCTCACTGGTTTTAACAGTGGGAGTTTGTTAAGACCAGTTATTATTTAATTCTCTCAGCATGTTTTTAGAAGAAACATAATTATTCCTGTCTTCTGCACATAAATAATAAGAACTGAAGCTAAAGTAATCTGTGCTAGTTTTAGTTTATTCTGATCTCAGGACTGTTTTCCAGTGTAGCTAGAACCATCAGCCTCACAGTAATTTTGTGGGAAGTTTAGAGGTTTGTAAATCTAGGATGCTCTATGGTTGTAGGGGCTTTTGGACCTCATCATCTTCAAGGCTGTACTTTGTCTCTGTTTTCCACACCACTGGAAAATGATGTATCAATATAATTAACCTTTGTTAACAAGTTGCATTTATAAATACTTACATATTACCTTATTTCAAATGTTTTAATGTTAGACTTATCACAACGTCACAGTCAAAGACCAGGAAGGAAATACACAATATCTGTGATGAAAAATATTGCAAATTACAAATCTGAATTTCATCTGATAGGTTCCAGAAATATCAATCTTCAGTACAAATGAGCCACATACTGTTGAGCTAAATGATTCCTTAGTACACTGAAAAATAACTGGTCTGTACTGTCAGGGGCTTTTTGGCTGCTAACTATGAATTCTGCACAGATAAATATATGAATAAATACACATTCAAAATATTTTAAACTTTCTTGTCCACCAAAAAAATGCAAAGCAGTGTAACACCTCCAAATATTTTAATTATCGAGTGCTTGGAATCCAACAGCTAACTCATCATTTACTTTAGGGCGAAAATCATTTCAATGAAAACATAGTCGCAGTAATTTTAAGTTACAAATAAATGCCAGAAATAAAAAAGCAACTCAAATATTCAACCACAGTTCAGAGAAAGTCTTAACATTTATTAGTTCATGTTATCCCTCCCACACGATACAAACCTTTTTTTTCCCTTTACAAGCATTCCAGCTTTTATACCCACATTTATGCCACATAAGTAAAAAAATAGCATCACTTTAAAATTACAAATGATGGTGAATAGTGACTTCTTTTCTGCAACTATTGTTGCCTCTTTCCTTCATTAAAGTTAATATCCATCCCTGCTTCTATGTGTAGGTACAACTGTATAGCTGTTTCCTACTGTATGGTTTATTAGTAAAATGTAAGATACAGTATTTTTTTCTGTTATAATCCATTGTAGTATTCAGGGTCATCTTCAAGAATGAACAACTCGAATGGATTTATTTCAGTTGTAGCTGCACATTTCAGAACTATTCATGGTCTTGATTTTCTAAATAGCTAAAAGTTTGAAAAAATAATTAGTATATCACTGCTTCAGTAATTGCAGATCTAAAGGGAAAAAAGAAATAATGGAATTGTATGACTAGGAAGAAAAGGTCGGGGTTTTTTGTTTGGGTTGGGTTTTTTTCTGAGATATGAGATCTTGATTTATGTATGAAATGTTAGAAGGAGCTTTGATATTTTGTTTTCCTTCCTAATGCAAAGTTCTGTCCATTTATCTGACCATCCTTTGAGCACAAGGTCTTACTCTTATGCTACAAGTTATAGAACTGGAATTTCCAGGAGTGTTGATCAGTATTTTTGTTTATTTGTTTGTTTAGTTCTTCTCTCATTGTCCTAAAGTTTTCATGAAGGACATTATAGTATTTTAATTATCTGACTCTCTCAGATTTACTGTGCCACTCAATTTGTTGGGTGAAACACACTCTGTGTAAGAATTGGCTGATGTTTGCAAATGTTTCACATAGTCTTTCAGTCTGCTTAAGAGGCCCCGAAGTAACAAAAAGCTCACTATCAAAACCAAAACTTTATACTTAAGTCTTGCTGGCAGGTTGTGTAAATCATGAAAAGCTGCAAAGCACGCTGAAAGTTTTCAAAGTTCTGCTAATCATTGGCTAAGCAATCTATATGCACTGTGATTTTATGTTGAGAGCTGGGAATAAAATGCTCATTCGACTCATTCAGCTCAAAAAAAACCCCAGAGATCAATTGCCAGTTGAGTTTACCACAGTCATCTTACATATGTCAAAACCTGGAGTATAAAGACTTGCATTTTGTGGAACCTGTGTTTCTTATATAATTTTTATGAGCATATTTTGGGACTATGTGTCTCTAAGTGCTTGGTTAAAATATGTGAAGTGGAAGAAGAATATAATAAGAAATGCAGATAAGATTATTCAGACTTCCTTTAATAATTTCTGCCATTCCTTCACCCCTTCATTAATTCCTATCTGAAAAATCATTAGATGGTAAAGTTCTTCTATCAGACTGTGGAAGCTGATATATAAAGACACAGATGATTTACATGTGAACCTACAGTAAATCATCGTAACAGCTCAAAAGTTGTTGGACATACCTTGACTATTGTGGGATCCATGGGAAATAGATCACTCATGGTTCATTTGACAGTACACAGACAGCTTGCAAGCTGAGAGCTTTCCTAAACTCTACTTGCTGCTACTATCTTTGCATCCCTCCCCACAGTCTTCAAGAATTATTTTTTCTCCTTCTTTGTAGCCATCCTTTTAGACCTTTAACTTGCAAGGTTGATGTCTTCAGTGTTGTACTGATGCTGATGAAGTGCCATGTGGGAAAGAAAAAACTTGTAAACTGTCTCTTGTGCCTAATAGTCTTGGCCTGTTGCCACCTAACTCTGTTAATGAACAGCAGCAAAGAAATCCCTGGGGATAAGCAGTAAAGGATAGAAAGAATATCTGGCACTGCAGATGTAATACAAACAATTTTACCTATTATAGTTATTCCAAAGCTGTTATTTATTTATTATTCAATTATAAAACATCAAAAGTTATAAGTATCAGAAAAGCCTACAATACTAGGCATAAATTAAGGAAATAAATTTTGTGGTTAAAGCTCTACTCCAGTATCCCACAAGATCAAAATATATTTAGTGCAAATTTGTGTTATCAAGTCTTGGTTTGACACTCCCAAGTCATTTTTTTGGTTGCCTTAAATTGCTTCTGAATTAATTCTAATTTATTTAGATTATTCAGCTTTTTATGATCTTACCCATTTATTATTCCTGCTTAATTTTCAAGGATTGTAAGCATTTAGATAATTTTAATTTCTACGTTACATTTGTTATTGAAACATAACTCTTTTAGCTTCTATTTGCAAGTAATTGCCTTAAAACTAATATGTGTTTTCAGGGTGTTTTTTTTCTCCAAGATAGACAATTGTTGCTTAACAGGCTTTCCCCTCCTTTTCTGCAGGGCCACCTTCTGCTCCAAGGAATGTGATTTTTAACATTAATGAAACAGCTCTCATGTTGGAGTGGAGCCCCCCGAGTGATACCGGAGGAAGAAAAGATCTCACTTACAGTGTCATCTGTAAGAAATGTGGGTCAGATGCCAGCCAGTGTGAGATTTGTGGGGGAGGTATCCGTTTCATCCCCAGGCACACAGGTCTCATCAACTCCTCTGTGACAGTGCTTGACTTTGTGTCGCACGTGAACTACACCTTCGAAATAGAAGCCACAAATGGGGTCTCAGAGCTGAGTTTCTCTCCCAAGCAGTTCACAGCTATCACGGTTACCACAGACCAAGATGGTAAGTTCCAGCACTGCTTGTCTCTTACTGTGCCCCTGTCATCTATGCACTTATTAGCGGAATTTTGTTTCTTGGAAGTCTGGATCAGCAAGTTAGGATGTTTTGCAGATTGCTAAATGTTTGTAAGTGCTTTTGGTGAGGACTTCCAGCTTCTGCTGTTGAGGGCATTAAATGCTTTTGGCAATTGGCCCTTGACCCCATTATACAGGTCATGAAACCATGCCTTCCTTTTTAAACTTAAGTGCAGCTCTAACTACCTGAGACTATCTGAATCAGTAGTTTATCAGAACTGGAGTCTGTGTCAAGTGCTTTTTCAAGTCTTTCTTTAGGATTTGTTTTGAAAGATTAAAACACTGAAGGTTATCTGTTACAAATTCACAGTAAAAAAAGGGTGAAAGGAGAATAAACTCACTTCCTTTACTATCCATGTTTCATAATACTAATACAGCATACTTCACTGTAAAATATTTCAACATCTGTATGAGCCATTTCCTTAAATAGGTATCCTAATAGATTTTTTTTGTTCCGTTAATTCTCCACTTTGCATTATTGTTTTTGAACTTTTTCTTCCCCCCCATTTCAGTTCAGATTCATGTCCAAGGTCAACCTTTATGAGAAACATGGGAAACTAAAAGACCTCTATATTTTTCTTTATTTCTGCAACTTTTTCCTTTTCCATCTTTAGAAATACTTGCTATGCCAGGAAACAGCATCATAGGTTACCAACAAAGCGATCTGTATAGCAGGGTTATCTGCTGGCTCGTGTTACTGTAGATGAGAAGGTTATTTCAAAATTATCCCTTGCTGACATTTGTTCCAGAAATGTTTTTCACCTACTGTGCAGTGACATTGCAACTGTAGCTGAAATGTTTAATGTAGAACAGGAACCAAACTGGCAAAAGTACTGTTTTGAGTAGAAGACCTTTGATAATATGAAAGTATTTAGTAAAAGTGCAAAAGTTCAGGAGGATCCCATTATGTTCTACTTGTAAGAAGGCCCTTGGTTCTTTCACTGATCAGCCTAGCAAAAATCTGCTTACCTGTGTATCTGGGACAAGTAGTTTTGTTAATGAGTAAGTAATGACTTGTTTGCCTTCGGGCATACAAAAATTAACAGCTTGCTGTGATGATGATGAAGATAATGACAATGATGGTAATACTAATAATATCCAAGAAAATGGATTAGAAAAAGCACAAAAACTACTCACCGTTCATGTGATGGTGGTAATAAAAGAGCTAATTATATAAGATGCTTAATGTGACACGTTGCGAACCTATATCTCTTCCTTTCTCATTAAAGGTAAAAATATGTGGTGCCAGAAACTACCCCTGTGTATACTTATTTTTAGATATTTTGTTACATGCAAGTCACCAAGCACACACAGTTGGAAGTCACCAGAAATATGGTTTGTTTTGAAACAGGCTAACAGCTGTGTGAACATAACTTGTGATGTGTATTTAAGTGGTGGGCTTTTAAAACATAATATGTCTTTTGCTTTTGTCTGTTCCTGGTTTAAGGATATAGATTTTCACTGCAGTCCAGGGACTGCCATTTGGGTATTAGTGCATGCTTCTTTAGGTTGATGCACTTACCTTTACTTGCTTTGCAGTATTTCCTGAGAACATAATGTCAATAGTCCACTTCTGTTCACCCAGTAGTGGCTTACTGCTGCAATACAAAGTTATTCTGAGTATTTAAGTGGGAAAAGAACTGTTAGAAACATTAAATTCTTTCTGTCAGGCAGCTGGGATTTAACTGGAGCACACTCAGTTATAAAACAGGTTTTCATTGATCTGAGTGATTGAATTCTTAACTGTAGTTTATTTTCCCTTGATTTTGAAATCCATAAGTGCCAGTCATAGCTTTAAGAATGAAAATCATTGGCATGGGAGTTTAAATTAAAAGTGATAAATTGAGACTGCTAGTGACCACTACATCAGCCAAACACAAATGTCATGACTGAAGCTCTAAATGTCACTGTGTGCTTCATTTTAAATTAAGTGTGATGAATTAGGCAGAAAGTTAATTATAAGCTTGGAATAAAAATGATGATGCTGATTGGAAAAGGCATCATAAACCAATTTTTTTACTTTGCAGCAATCCCATCAGACATATCAAAAAATAAAGGAACACTAATAAAAATTAGTCTGATCGAAAAAGTGGGCATTTGCTATTGGTGCATATATCTGTGGCAATGCCTGTGTGTATGTGAAGGTGACTTTCCTTTGAGAACACGTTTGCCAGCTTATAAATGTAAGAGCAAAATGAATGATGCATGAAACATTCTTGTACCAAGGTGGTAGGTTGTTGGGGGTTAGGTACATATATCTCTATCACTACTGACTAGATATTAGAGTTGCTGTTAACTTTTTAGTGGCAGCTAGTGCCAGGATGAACAATTACTCTTTAACAGAGTGTGACCTTAAAGACCACGCGGAGCTGTAAGTCTTGCATCTCCTTAACTAGTCTCTAATTTATTTTACTTTATGTCCACTATGTACAGATATAAAAGCGGACAGAACAATACTCAGAAATTCACTGGACAACAGTTTCCCTTTTCTGAAGTTTGAATGGTAGTTTCAGCATCAGCGGGACTATTTCACAACTAATCATTTTTTTGTTCTTTCTAGCAACACATTAGTTGCTCATAAGTAGTATGAAAAGGCTCTTTCTTATAAAATAAACTGGTGAAATATTTATCTGTTTGCTTCAGGTGAAAAAAAGTATTTTGAAAGAAACTATAAAAGCTGAAGTCAATGCGTATGCGTCTTTACCTCTTAAACCAAAGATACAAGTATTTGAAGATGAGTATTTAAGATTCTCAAGCTTCTACATTACAGCCCATCTAATACAATTTAGTGAGTTGCTATAGAGCTTTTGGTGCAAGGGTGAAAGTATAAATAAGAGCTCTTTTTTTTACTCTTTATTACCAAGGTTGATTTGTCAGTCACCATCACGTTCATTACCTTCTTTTGCCTCTAATTTGCAGTGAACTGCTTCCACCGTACCATCCATGTCAGTAGGTGAGGCTGCATGCATTTTACTCACTGGGGTTTCCTTACAGAATCATAGAATATCTCAAGTTGGAAGGGATCTTTTCCCTGCTTTCCCTGTATTCTGATGTCTTTTAGTACCTGCCAGCATACTGGTAGTACTATCAGAACCCTAATGTCAGGGCTTGAACAAGAGACCATCAGATCTTGAAAAGCAGAGTTTGCAACCTTCATGCAGTTCACTGAATCTCACGTAGCTGTGTATGACTGTACTATAGAAACACGCAAATATAAGTGTACATTTGCAGTCTTGTTCAGCTGTCAACCGTTGAAGATTTTCAGTGTTGAAACTGACGATAGACCAGTTGCTTTGTTAATAGTAGCCTAAAAGATTTGATGCTTTCATCAACCTTTCTATTTAAAAGAAAATTGGATGGATTGTTAGCATGATCTGAAATTCAATAGCCCACCACTTACAGCATTTAAAATCACAATTCTAAAATATATATATTTTAATAGAATTATTAAACTACACTTAGATATAATCTGCTAATTTTTTTAAATTATGTTTCAAACAATTCTACTATAATTATGGTAAAAATATTCCTAATAACTAATTATGTCTTTTGGGAACAGTGGAAATTCTCTGTACCCCTTTGGTGGTAGTATCTATTGGCTATGGACAGGTTCCTGCTTGGAGTTTTACAGTGACTGTGAAAGGGAAAAGATCAATGTCTGAAAGATCATTAAAGCACATTGCTTACATTTTCTAAAAACTCTGTAACACATATGTGGTAATTTTTTCAATGTATCAAATCCAATGTAGTTCAACATTGACAAATTACCTGACAAAGAGTCTAGTCCAGCTAGTCCATGTTGGACAAGTAAAAAGTACTGTGTTCAGCATCAGAAAAGGTTCAGCCGTCTCACTTAGGTGAGCTGAGTAAGTGCAGCCTTTCAGCTCCTTGACAATATGGTGGAGTGGAGGTCCCTGGTTTGATCTGCAGAGTTACTGATGTAGCACATTAACATATGCAGGAGTTTGGCAACGTAAAACCTCCTATCATGCACTTATCTTAGTTGGCAATTAATTTATTTTAATTCTGCAAACGGAGAATGTGAAAAGGGCAGGTTGTCGTTGATATATCTTGCAGTTCAAAGGTAAGGGTTTAATTGTTGTCTAAATGAATTGTTTCAGGCATTTTGCTTACTGCTCTTATTGCTCCTCTTATATGCCTGATTAGATCCAGATAAACCACAATTTGAAAGAACCGTGTTTAAGGATAGATTCTCCTTATACACTCTGAGGCTGTCGTAGATTCTTCTGTGGCTTTCTCTGTGAAGGTCTGTGTGTAACCACCTACCAGCATGCTTTTTAGCAGAGATTTAACTACTCTCCATTCATTTAGAAGTGAGGCATCAGCGAAGGGTCTTGTCTTTTTAAAGACTTGACACTGCTATCAAAATCACAAGATATTCTTTTTTTGCTGATGACTGAACTCTCATCTCTTACAAAAAACATGATGCTGCTTAATAAAATTGACTCTACCTAATTTATCTCTGGAAATTTTAATTGTCCTTGTACTGTTCTCTCAAAAGTACAGGCCTTTATATTGAACTTGGTTAATTTAAAAATTTCTGGGTTTCTTTTGTAATAATTTTTAAAAATTACTCTTTTGCATACCCAGTGATATCACTGACTGGATATAGGAAAGCATTCATTAAAGACCACCTTTTATAAAGTCTTTAAGCAAAGTCAGACCTGCCTAATTTCAGACTTTTACATCTTCTTAATAGATGCTATCCCTATGTTTTTGTAAATATGCCTTTAATTTTTTTTCTTGAAGACAAAATGATTTGTAGTATGAGTAGCAGGATTGATATAACTTTATTTCCTTCAAACCTGTGCTTGGGGCTGTTTCCTGTATTTCCTACTGATTTGGCTGGAATATTGGCAATAATGGCTGTGACTAGTGCACAGTTACGCATTTATTGTTGGGTCTGTCTTTACGCAGATATTGATTCTCATGAAAGTTATAGAAATATATCTTTTGGACTCCTCTAAATTGGGTTGAAATTCACCAGTCAACTCCAAAGTGGTTTGTGAAGAGCTAGCAAAATGAGGGCAGATGATGGGCAGGCAGCATGCTCCCATAAACTGCTTCTGCAGAAGAGAAATTTTGTTTCATTTTAAAAGGCAGTATTTCATCCTACCTAGAACTACTTTTTTGCTTTGCTGAAGACACAGACAATGACAAACCCAGAATGAATTCATTACATTTTTTCACTCTTGTCAGGCCTGAATTTTCTGTTCATAAACACACATATGGACGTACATATAAACACATGTGCATGCATATATGCATATTTATGCAGAGAGAAGGAGAAAGAAAAGATGTTAAAAATAAGTTTGACACATTTGACTCATTCTGCCTGCAATTACAGGTAATGTTTGGCCAGTACCAGCTTTGTTCTCTGAGCTGGGACGTGATGCCATTCCACATTTCTTTTCTGCACCTTGCTATTTTAAAAGACCAGCTTATGAAACAGAGACATTTCTGCTATTCAGAGAATGAGCTCCTTGCTTTATTACATTGCATCTTGTCATGGCAAACTCAGAACAGCAGTATGAGAAAATAAGCAATAACCCTTGTTCTCCCTAAGCCATCCTACAGAGCTACAGCAAGACAGTAAGAGCAGGAGTCCGAGCCTAAAACTGAATGAAGGGGCAAAGCTCCAGCTTCTGTTGCAGCTCTGAGGTGGGATGCCTGGGCAGTGTGCCCGGTGCTGGCTAAGGATGCTCGCTGCCAGCTGATGGCAGTGCCTTTTCTCTGTGTCCTCAGAAGCAAGGCTGATGCCAGCTCTCACTCCTTCCTAGGACAGAACAGCTTCCACAATAGATTTTTGTCTATCATTTGATGGGCACGGAGGAATCATGACAGCTTTTACAAATCGAGTTTTGCTTTTCAATCACTGTTAAGAAAGCTTTTACAAATCGAGTTTTGCTTTTCAATCACTGTTAAATCAGCATTGCAGTGAACCTACCGGATGTCATGCCTCACAGTCATGTAGGTGACAGATCTGTCATGTCATGTCAGACCTCAGGAAAAATGGGAGAGACCCTCCCTCTCACAGCCGCTGTACTGGAGAGGGTTGTGCATTGATCTGGAAGCAAAGATTTCTGAATACTTTCTGAATTTTATCAGTCAAAGACTCACACTTCTGTACTCTGGGCAGCAACTATTATTTTACTCTGAAGTCACCTGAAAAATTGGACAAAGTCATTTCTGGAACATCTGGCATCTTCAGTATGACCTTCATTCTGCCAAAACTAAGTTTCATCTGATACTTATCCATGACTTGATGTGTAAACGAACTTGGTTTGGACTAACTTCAGATAATTAGGAATTGGTTTAAATTCAGTGTAAGTAAGTATTTGGATTCTGAAAAAAAAAAAGCTTCTGCATTGTATTTGCTATCCTTTCATAAAACCTTATTTTAAAGTGATTTGTGTTAAACCAGGGTACATTTTTATCTCAGCAAGAGTCTCAGTTTCTGCTCTCGTACACAAATACTTTCTTATGCTTGTCACCTATTGAAAAACAAGGTGAAATCCCACAACTACATAGGTCCTGAAAACAGTAAGTCCCCAGGGCAGAGCTAATGCTTGAGAACATACTAATGCAAACAGAGAAATCTTTTTGCTATACTGCAGATAAACAGAGAACTTCATGAAGCAGAGCTGGTAAGGCAGTCCTTTTCCTCACTGTCAAATCCATGCCTTTATTAAGTTATGAAGCTTTCTGCATATACAAGTTATGTATGAATATGCAAGTTAAATTATTAGAGCCAAAAGCTGTAGGCTTGGAAATTGTCAGAGCTCATTTTCTGTGCTCTTGAATTACACAGGAGTCACTTGTTGGGCACCTTGGAGCTCTGGAAGCAACACTGTGAAAATGGATGCAGCCAGGGAAAACAGTAAATGACATCTTTGTATTTCTGAACACAGAACAGAAACAGAAATACCCCAAACAGCAAAGAGTGAAAGACATTTTGTTTTTCACATATGCTACGGGGTGAAGGTTGTGACAGTTCTGATAGTCTTGGCATTTTCATGTTGATTTCTAGACCTGTAGGATTCAGGTAAGTTACAAGTAAGTTCTCCAATTTGTGAATCAGTAGCAAACCCCTCAGTAATCAGAATGCAGCACATCAGTTGTTATTTTATTATTTTTATTACTACTACTGCTACTACTAGTACTATTGCTACTACTGTTACTTTAAGTCTCACCAGCCCTCCTATGATCCTTATGAACAGTTAAGTGCTTGAGCGTTAAAGAGAGGAATTATTAGTTGGGTTATATCTTTTCCCACCAGGCTGCGAGAAGCTAACCTTGTTGATGGAATTCTTCAGGTCAGGAATCCAGTTTCTATTTCAAATCAGTGTTTTAAAATAACATTTTTATTGCAGTTGCTAAATCCTAATTTGGGAATGTGTTGTACAGGCATTTATTTAGTTCTTTGGCTGAGCTAATTAATGGTTTCAGCCTTTATTCTTTAGAAGGATTATAGACTAGGTCACTTCAGAAAGAGACCCTTGCTTGCCTGTAAGACGCAGTTTTGGTTGCTAGAACAGATTGTTACAGGTTTCCATCTTCATATGTTCTGCATTAATGCTCACTAGCATTCATTCAGTTTTTATTTAAAATTTTAATTGCCTTGCCAATGAAAGGACGAAAAAAGCAATTGGGGATAAGAAGAATAATCTTGGACAAATTACTACCTTTATGATTCTTCAAAAATACGTTCTTATATTTGCACAACATGCTCACTATCTCCTAAATGTAAAAGACATATTTCTTGCTGCGAGAGTCTTATGAGAAGCAGCATTTCCTATTGGTTTCACTGTCCTGGTTGGTGTATAATGTATATAAATTTACACAGCAGTTTACTAGTCTCTGATGTGCAAACTGAAAATGTATTATTTTCTGAAAATCTACTGTACTTTTTTACAAGTCAATTAACTTGCAGTGGTTCTCTTCTGAAGTACCAGTTATGACTTTCATCTATATCATCAACTTCATTCATTAACTGAGTTATTTTTGGGAGGTGGTTGTGTATACCTTCTAAGTATACCTTCAAAGCTTCTAAATGAAATGAGATACTGAGAGAGTGCTGTGATCTGTTGGTGCTTCTGATGACAGTGCCCATGCAAGGAGATAAAGGTTTGGTCTCTCTTTTCCTCCCCTAGAACTAGTGAGATCCTCCACAGCAATCACCCTCTCACCAGTGTCTCGGTGCTTTCTGGTTTGCGAAGGTGGCAAGAAGTGCTTCCTTCTGGACAGAGCAGCAGCTCACAAGGTCTCCTGTAGACATTGTCCCTTTACTTTTGCCAGTGCGTTTGTAAGTGGGGCAACCAATATTTGAGGGTCATTTTTTAAATTAATATTTTCTAGACCATCAAATGAGCTGTTTAGGGTACCTCATATGCAATAGTATTGTCTTAAGTGCTTCCGTCTGTGACCTGAGCACGCACACAAATATTGCATGCTAGTGCAGCATGAAATTCCCAATAACGAGCTGCCACATAACTGCTCTCCACTGGGACCTCAGCAGAGTGTTTGAGTGATGCTGCAGTGTTAGGAATGGTCATGCTGTAATTTAGCCATAGTCCTTTAGACCTTGTGTTCACGTCTGCAATGAGACATGTCAAGGATTTATTTACTTCCAAACTTCAATAAGTCTAGAGATATTTGAAACTATTTCAGGCATTTGAAACAGTTCTCCTAAAAAATGGCTTTTATGTTTTCAGTAAAATATAATGCCTGGAGTCCAATTATACAACTTTTTGATGAGTGGGTGTTTCTTGTAATTGGAGCACATACAAAATAATGTGAAGATCACACACCTTTATTGTAAATGTAAAGTGGTCAGCTGTCTGGCTTATAAAGCACTATGCCTGTGCAGGTTTCGTCACTTTCACTGGAGCATATTTAATTAAGGTCCTGTGTGCCTGAAGGCAAAAGCATTGAAGTTTGAGGGATGGAATGGAGTGACTGGAGACATGTACTTCTATTGGCATTTGCAATGTAACTAGTCAGAAATGCTCTCTGAAATATGATTGATTCAGACAAATGTGCTGGTGGGGAAATTTTAGGTACAAGCATTCTCTCTTCTATGTATTAGTTCTGTTTTTCCACAAAGAAATGAGGGGTACAATTGATTTTCTTTAAGCTTTGTATGCTTACATACTCTGTCTGAAGTTTAAAACCAGGGCTATAAGAAATCCATGTGCCAAAATGCACACTTTGGAAAAAGCAGGGAGTTATGGGCTGAGAAAGGCAGCAAACTAACAGTTGAAACTCCATAAGATTTTAAAAGTGGGTAATTATATGAAATAGGACATAGAAATAGGAAATTATCCAAGCTTTCACTAGAAAAAAAAAAAAGGAATTAATTTTTGACAGGATATACAAGTTCAGATTATATCGCACAGCCCACGTAAATATGGAAAGCCTTCAAAGTTTCTGCCTGTGTAAACTACAGCATTTTCATGGTTTTCCATGATTTCTCAGCACATCACCACTTAAGTCTCCTGAACAAATCTGTGTGACTAATTGATTTTTCATCTCACTGGCCATAATGAATATTGAAAAAATGATAGTAGTTGAGTATTAAAAATAATTTAAACCCTAGGTTTAATTTAAGCATACAGCTAGAAATCAAAGCTTTATTCTTTCTTCAAATACAATCAGTTTTTGAACTTTCTAAATTCACCACCCTTCATGCTAATTATTTATCTTACTTGCCTGGGAAAACCATTTAGACAAGATAATTAGGTGTTAGAGATGATGGAGAGTCCATTTAAAATTGAAGGTTTTGTAAATGGTGGTTCTGTGAAGCTCTGTATACTATAGCGAGTGATTTCTGTCAAATGCCAATAACAAGGACTCCGATTTCTGTCTGAGAAATAAATTGCTAAATATATTTGCTGTTAAAAAAACTAATATGACATTAGCCACAGCTATACCCTGTCATGGATCTGTTCTTTTTTTACAGACATTTTACATCATTCTCTAATAAAGGGTTCTCATTTGTAGCGATTAGGAAACCTTTTAGTGTCAGTCATTAACTAACCAAAAGGTACAAGATGATTGATTCATACTAGCTTTTTTTTTTTCTTGCTTTTTTTTTTTCCTATTATGGATTGATTCTCAAGGAGTAACTTTGGAAATGTATTTAGAAATATGGGGAAAAAAATGTAACTGACGTGACTGACAGCATACAATGAGACTGTATGGTTCCAGTCACTGCTGAAGTCAGGGAGGTTTTTGCCTTTTGCTTCCCCTGAAGATGGGTCCCAGAATTTCTTTTTTAGAACTTCCTGGGGCATTAGGTCCTGCCTACACTGAGAAATGAAGAAACCTATATTGCCTTCTGGAAATTTCTCCTGATAAGTGTATTGTGTATATACAATTAACAAAAGTAAATTTCTCATGACAGTAAACATGCTGGACAGAGATAATTTTATTTATAAATTTACCTTTCCTCTTCTGAAAGGTCTGAATTTCATGATTGTCTTGACCCGGTTCGGGCCAAGGGAGATTCGTTTTGATCCCAGAGGTGAAATTAAGACACAAACGAGGTCAAATGTTACAGACTCTATGGTTTATTATAAAGTTGTGTGTACTTAAAAATTAAAGAGTGATAGGAAAGAAGTGGATATAAGAATAAGCAGTATTACGAGAGATAGAGCAGAGAGAGGGGGCATAGCACCACGGATCCAGCGAGGTCTCGCAAGTCCGGTTGATGATGGGTGGGGAAGATCTTCAAATTAGTCGTGAGCTGTTGTTGCTAGATATGGTCTCTTTCTCCACCAATTGACTCTGGGTGGGCGTTTCTGCTACACGCTGCTTTGCATACGTCCGGCCTACCACTGCAGGCACCAGGTATCACTCCAGGGGTTGTTCGAGGGTCTTTAGGAATGATCACCATCCCTCATTTGTTTTCCTCTTGGAGGAGGTTTTCCTCCCTTGTTGCTGGAGCATGTGCACTGATGCGTATCCATATACTTTGTAGTATCTGTGTGAATTGTCCTGCTCATCTCCCTTCAGATGCAGGAAGGGGGATGCTGAACCTGGCGGTTTCCCGTAATAGCCCCCCTCCAGCTGCAGGAAGGGGGATGCCGAGCACAGACAATGTTGAGACATATCACTGAGTATTGAGACATCCAGGAAATGCTGAGATATCCTTTTCCATCTTTCTTCCAGACCGTCAGTTTCTCACAATGATTTCAAGGACTTTTCTGACTGACAGTGAAGAGAATTGTATTAATGTATTTTTACTAATGATTATATTTTTTCCTTTTTTCAACTTAATTTGGAAAATGTGCTATACAAAATCAAATCAATTATCCCCTTGAGTATTTTTTTTCTGACAGTTAGCAATATCAGATAATTCAGAGGAAACTTCAAGAACTATTTGCCTGCTACAAGATCATCATTTGAAATGAAATGTTAGATCTTATTCCTTTCAAAATGTTTATTTGCTTTAGAACTACTTCTTGTTTGTATATCAACATCCAGATTGGTTTAGATGTATTTGGTAAACGTTTACCCTCAACTACTGACAATTTATGACAGATTGAATTGAATTGCTATTATTTCACGAGACTACATAAAGCTATGAAAAGTTAAAAAAAAAAAAAGGTCATTTCTTTAACTTGATGGTTACACAAAGGATTTCCACTGTCACAGGGATGAAGTTCTGTAACTTGCTGCAGGAATATTTAGGAAGAAAACATCAACCAGTTTCCAGGTGGCATTTGACAGTTCTATGCCCAGGGCTGTGTGACACGGCTACCCTTGTTGCCCAGGGTGGATCAGGTCCTTCTGTTCCTGCATCTGACTGTCTGCAGTGATTTCAGAGGAGTTTAGATGCCTTTGGATGCTATTTGAGATAGTGTGGAAATGTAACTATTGTTAGGAAACACTGTGAAATCCTCACTGCCAGAGAAATAAAACTTTAGACTTTCCTTTTAGAAAGATAAATATTCCTTTATTCTATACAAGTCTTCTTATTGCCCTCTATTACTTGAAGTACACTTTAAGAAAAAAGTCATAACATTTATGATTCTCAGAGGCTTAGCCAGGAATCTGCTGACTGTCATAAAAATTAGTAGTAAACCTTAGGCCTTTGGAGACTGAAGGTGTGTGTGACTTCCAGAGCTGGAGACATTTCAGTGAGAAGGTTTTGCTCATTGTCTCAAACAGTTCAAACCCAGGAGGTTACAGAAGTGCCTGCACATGTAATTGAAACTACTGCAGGATGATACAGTAAAACAAAATGCTTCATAAGGTTGCAAGACCATTCAGTCCAGCCTTCTGTCTTGGCAGCAGGGCTGCACTTTTTTAATTGGTTTCTTGATAATTAAGCATTTTTTCTTTTACTTTTCTAACTCCTTCATCAGCTCTTTACTTATCATATCCTATTCTTTTTTTTTTTTTTTTTTTTTAATTTTGCACTCTTTAATTGTATGCTATTGGAGCATATCTACGTGATCTGCAGAGGAGGCTTTTTTTTTTTTTAATGGATTGTGTATATGTTTGGCTTCTGATATTACAGTAAAAGGAACCCAGCTGCCTGAGGTGCCAATTCATCACAGTGGGGTAGAAATAGCCCATAGTGGTAGGGTACTTTACATTGACAAGAAAAATAATGGAAAATCTCAAAATTACTTCATCTTACAAGTGATTTATCAAGTTGCAAGACAAGTAGTCTATCATGGTTTGATTTTTGTGTAAATGATTTTCAGAATAAGGAATTTTTCACTTGCATAAAAATAATGCAAAAATTTTTACTTCTATTATTTTAACTATTTCTTAATAATATTCTGTACTTTTTTCTGCATTTTCACCCGACCTGTTTGCATTTACAAATTCTCTGATGACACTGTACTGAAAATGACGAAGATAATTTAAATGTCAACCTGATAAATGTAGCAATAATGCTATCTGATAGATTTGCCAAGACTTTTATACGACATTTGTGAATATCTATTCTTACCGTGTTAGTAACCAGTGACCCAGAATAGGAATAAAAGTTCCCGTAGAGAAGGCACAGCATCAGCAAATGAAGAGAGTCCTTGGTAAATAGGCACATGAAGCCACAATTTAGGGTCTGAAAAATGATAAGCAAATAAATAAGGAATTCAAAAAAGAGGAAAGGGAAAGCAGACAGGTATGACTGCATGAGCTACTAAGATTATCAACCTGCTATTTGCCCTGACTTAATTTTTGAAGTATTTCATTGTAGCAAGTTGGTAGATGGGGTCATTATTTCTTAGCTCAAAGAGATGAACAATCAAACAGAATAGCAGAATAATCAAATTGATAAGAACTGATCATCTAATGAATTTATAACTATTTTATCTTTCCTTTGTCTCTTCTGAATATAAGAACAATAATGAAATAGAGACACCTTTGGGATAAAGAACTTTGAAGTTAATTACACATTGGTTAGTAAATCATACTGTTTGTATAACTGTGCAATTATTAGATCATTACATCAACATATTTGTTGGACAATATTTAGTATTGTACTTTTCTGCCAAAAAGTCTTGTCATGGTAGATATTATAAATATGGAAAGAGCTAGAAGTCATAAAGCAAGATGCAGTTTCTAGGCTGAAATTAAACAAAAGTTCAAATGAAACGCCTTTATCAAATGTAAGATTCAAGATTAATGTCATCTATATGAAACAAAAGGTGCTCGTAAGTAAGGTAAAATTTTCAGGAATTCTGCAGAATAAGCCTGAACTCACACACCAAACCAATTCTCAAACAGCATCAGTGAAACTGGCAGCATTAGCATCTCTTTAGTAAGTTGATCATTGCTAATACCTGGCTTGATATTGCCACCCTGTAAACAAATGACAGGAAAAATGACAGGGAATGCACTGCATCTCAACTTAATGCAAAAATAAACTGTGATTAGAATATAAAGGAATTCAAAAGAACGGAGCCCTGTCTGCCTGTGCATGAGAAGGCTCTGATCCTGCTCAGGCAGTATCCTATGATTGATACCAATCTGAGATAGGATAAACTTTATATTAGAAATTAGACAGAAAATAAATCCAATTTTCAGAGGTACAAGATGTCTTGGACGAGGTATAATTTCCCAGGGCTTCTTGTGCTTCTCTGAGGTAGACTCTGCACTTGTGGGGAGAAGGTGCACTGGTGTGAGGACCACTGTAGTAGATCCTGAGTGTGATTAATCTATGAGCAAGAACAGATGAGTTGGTGACGGTTTTGTTGCTCTTATTTTGAATGCTTGATCCTGTAGTGTTTTCTAAGTAACTATCACCACCTCTGCAGGAATATTATCCCAAATGTGCACAGAAAAGGATATACTGACACATAGAATCATGACACAAATTTTTTTAATACTAATTAGAAAGTAGGTGTTTCGCTCCATGTGTTAGTGTTCTGACATGGAAGTTATCAATCTCCAGTATACACGCATAGCTGGCTTCCCCTAGGCCATTGGAAATTCAGTTATATTTTATTGGCATTTCCTTGCAGGTTTCATATGTACAAAAACATTATCTGGCCTTAATTTTTGCATTTTGTTTGAATGTTAAGACAGCCCATTTTGCTGTCCTTTATTTTTGTTTATAAAGCAAAAATAATAAAGAATCGTCATGATTATCCAATTTGTATGCACATTGAACAGAAGTACGAAGGCAATGGCAGCAGGGAGGCAGATAAAAAGAACTCAAAACAGAAAAACTGGTCTTTGGAAATCGATGTTTTCTGTTCCCACAGGACTCAAAGACTTATGAACTGTAAAATGTTTGTAAGAATATATGTGCTGTCTTATGAAACAATATGCTACAGCATTCCTTTTTTTTTTAATGGCATTTCACTGGCAAATTTCATTACTGACTTTGGATTATTTTAATTTGTTTCTTTTTTATGTATGCTGTGAACATATTTGCTTAGTGAAACTCCAAAACATGTATTTGACAGGTTTAGGTTTCCCTGTGGTGTTGCCTTCAACGTTGCACTTCAGTGAAAATGTCCCCAAGTGGCTTCCTTTGTGCATGTGACCAAACTGTTCTTGCATTCATCACCTTGCCTTAATTCCTCAGTGAGCCTTCCAGGGAGTCTGTGCAGGAAGAGGGCAAATGACATCAGGCCATCTTTTATCATCATCTCTGTGTACATATGTGGTAAATACCAGATCAAACTGAAAATATGGAAAATTTCATCAGCTGCCAAAAGGCCAGAGTAGTTGTTGGGCAGCAGTTGACCATTCTTGATTGTTAATCTTTACCTTAGCATGGCTGACAAGGGGCTTATCCCATGAATATCAGTATTAGCTCTCCTATGCCTGACAGTATTTGAGAGGAAAAGTTTCTATTGACTATCAAACTGACAAGCCCTTATGTATGGCAACTCTCAAGACAAATAACTGTTAACGCTTACATAGGCTACAAAAGACTCTCTGAGGTCTGTCACAGCAATGTCTGACATTCACTTGCAGAATGCACGTAAAAAACCCAAATGTAGTACTTGTTTTTTATTTTGTATCTAATTTTCAAATATTAATTTCAAGCTCATGAACAAGTTTTTAAATATCATAAATATCAATATTTTTCTTCTCCACATAAACTTCTCAATGATTACAAGGAAGAAAGAATCAGATTTGTGTTTTCTCTACAAACAACTGCCTTTTCTATGAATGACTAAATATTATGTTTAAACTGCTGTATTTATGGTGAAAAATAAAATAGTTCTTAAAAGACATAGGGGATCAGCATAAAAAATCAGTAAGTAAAGATAAATGCAGAATCAATGACTGCAGTTCATAGCAGATGTTTTGTGTTGGTTTTTTGTGGGGTTTTTTTTCAAATCCAGAATTAGATAACAGAATAGTAAAGGAAAACAAAAAAATGGGTAAAGGACAAGATATGTTTATCTACGGAAATATTTGAATTGGTTTTAGTGTACTGTCCATCCGAATTAGTGGAGCAGGATTGTTTGGTAGAAAGGATTAACAAAGGAAATCATCAGTTCAGGAGAATGTATTTATTCATGTGCCTTACAGGAAGAAAGTATCAATCCTCGTCTCCTTTGACATTAAAGTTAGAATACTGACATATGTATATGTTAATCATAACATGTAAAAAAAAATCATTTGAACAATATATAGATAATATGATACATGATTGAAATACCAACTTCTAATTCATTTTCTCTCCCAACAAAATTAAATTACTATTATTTTCAAGGTAACATTCAATTTCCTGTTTCTTATAAATATATGCAGCTTTTCTGAGTGCCTGTTTAACTAAGTCTTATATTCCTTTTAAATTTTATATACCCGACTCAAACTCTGTGGTTTCAGTCCTTGTGCATGATTTGGGCTTGCACAGCTAATGAGGCCTATTTCATGCCCTTCCTACACTCCTGCAGGAATTTCTGCAAGAAAATATCCTGCAAGCTGATACAGGAATTGGAGGGAGAGTTTGGCTGTCTTTCATGAATAAGAATCACTTTTGCCAGAAGAACTTCCCTAATAGTATTCTGCACATGGCTTCATACCCACAAGTAAATAAAGAGACAGCTAGTAAGAAGAGCAGCATAGACTTAAAAGAAATGCCTTTGCCTTGCTGGTTTAGGGATGAGTATCAGGGGGTGATAAGAGATCAGAGATCTGTAAGAAAGAGACTATTTGGCTCAGTATAAGAGGGGATTTAAAATGTACTCAGTAATCTATACAGTATTACATGGCAAAATGAAGATAATTTTGTAGTATTGAGAGCTCTGCTAGTGCAGAGCTTCATAATCTGTTTCAGAGAGAGTTGTTTTATATAGTAGTGTGAAAAAGCACCAAACCAGGTAACTATAAGATTTTTATATTAATTTTTTATGCTTTCAGTTACCAAACTACAATGTTCTCAACATATTTACTTTGTTGGTTAACATCCTGCAGATTAAAAGACCTAGAGGAAAATACTGTTTGCTTGCCTTTTTTTTAAGCATTATTCCATGTAAAGTAGAAAATATCATTTGCATTTTCTTTCCATTTATAAGGAAGTCTCTTGGTAACAAATGGAATCTTCGATACAATAAAATTTACATGAAACAAGCTGTCATTTGAGAGCTATGTGGTTGGAATAACGCCAGTCAATAATAGATTGCATACCTCTGGTTAATTTATTAGCCACCTGTTCCAGAATCCATTACACAAGCACATTAAGATGCTATCAGGTTGGGGCAGTATTCTGAGCTTCAGGCATTTGAGGGTGTTTTTCATGTAAAATGATGCTAATAGAAAGCTGAAATGAGCAGTAGTACACACTCCTCTCCACAGAGGAAAAGGGGGGATATTCCATAGGTTGCAGTTTCTGCTTCTATCTTCTTTGAGAAATAATAGTTTTTTTATGAAAACATTTTCTCACTTAATTAAAATGGAAGCTAATAAAGAAAACTTAATAATGCACACAAAGATTGCAAATGTTATTGCGACTGATGGCCTTTACAGACATGTGGGAACGTTACGAAATTATGAGGTATCGTAGGCTAATTTGTTTACTGCCTTTAATGAGAGAGAAGGTGTCATTTTCCACATGCATATTTCTGCAATTCTGAGCTTAATTTTTCATAACCTAGCTCCTCAGAGTGTATCAGTGTCACATACACAGTTACAAAGTAGAATTACAAAATCAAAAGCTAAGAAAGTAGTAAGATGGAGAAGTATGCTGGGAAGATTGCCAGAGGAAAAGAGATTTTAAGAATATGCTCCTTTATTTTAAGGATATGATCCTTTCACTGTGCTCATTCAGTCTGCACCACTGTGTATTGTCCATACACAAATGAGACAATTGGAAAACGCAAGCGGTACTGTCACACTTAACATGGGGATCTCATGAAAAAGATCTCAAAAGAAAGTCAAAGTTATTGCAGCAGGGTCCAGGCAGGAACCATTGTTTTTAGAAGAGGAAGGAGAGAGAAAACAGCAGAAGTGGGAAGAGCATATGTTCTCAAATTAAGTTCATTTTGAATAGTACTAATTGAAAATATTAATGTGAACTGAGTATCCTTCAGTGATCAGAAGCTGGGATATGTATCTCAGTTGAAAGAAATGGCATGTGGTGACTTTAGCATTGACTCAGTACTGATTAGAGAGTAGTAACTATTGAGCAATCAGAAACACATTTCCTCAGTATCTGAATTTGTTATAGAGGTATCTTATCCAGATTCTTACTGGCCTGATCTGACAAGATGATAGCCAAAGGGGTATTGCTATAGGCACGAAGGTAAAGAGAGAAGAGAGAAGATGAAGGTGAGAATCCTAATTAGCATCTCATCAAAAAGATTGTCAGAAAAAAACCCACATCTGTGATTAATGCAGTATTCAACAATTACCAGAACTGATTGATTAATCTTAGATCAGACAGCAAAAGAGTTTTCATGACATGTCAGTGGTAGACAATATTAAGACGTTTTTAACTGCAGATTACTTAATGCTAAAGGAAGAACACAGGTTTAAGACAGCAATGTGTATTCTTGGAATTGCTTTACTGTTACCACTTACTCCTGGAATCATGCTGTTGAAAAAGTCATCTTGGGTAGTTTCATCTCTCTCTAATGTTACTGGAGGATATTCTCAATTGATAGAGAATGATTCAAGTTCTGTACTTATAGCTATGCTTGGTTTCAGCCAGAAGGAAAAGTAGTAATAAAGCACATGGAAATTAGGAAATTTATTACTTTTTGTCTTGTGTAGATGTGTACAGTTTTGCAAAAAGAAAAGAAAATACTGTTATTCTGAGCTGATGTCTTTTAGCTCTCACACTGCATGAATGTAAGTACTTACAGAAGATACATTGCAATAATGAATAAGACTCAATATCTCCTCAAGGAACAGCCCTACTAATATGCCATTCTTTTAAAAAATGTTACAGATACCTGATGCAGGCTCTGCAAAGTCTTACAGATTTCTCTAAGTGATCCATATGATTTTCCTTCAAACAAACCAATGCTGAGAAGTGCAAAGTAAATAGGATTTTTTTGTAAGAGTGATGGTGTGGGGCAGGATTGATACTCAGTGGAACATAGTGTTGTAGTTCAGAGCATTCTCTGCCTGTTTAACCAAAGCAGAATATATGTTTTTAACAAACTCTTATTAATGCCCTGAAAAGCAGTATCTTTGATGACTTAGTTGTAAGGTGTAAACCTGAAATGGCCAACACAGGTGTCATCTATCTGTCAAATGTAAATACAGTAGCACTGATTTCTCTCATTCCATTTCTCCCTTATGTTGTTGCATAGCATAAAGAGAACAACTCCTTTGGGAATCTCCTTTTTATTAAGGAGCCTCCTCCTGGAAGCCCTATGACCACACTGTTCCTTGGCCAACCAGAAATACTGAGCAGACACAGGGTGTTTGAGGCTGTGCTAAGCTTGAACAGCCCCTGTGATTGCTCTTAGCTGCACTGGGGGCCAAGCATCCTACCCAGACTGCCCCAGCCTGTCTTTTTTTTCTGCTGCGTATGCTGTCTTGGGAAGGGGAATGAGTTAATTCAACCAAGTGATTTTAAAAATTGCTGAAGAGTCATTGCATATATTTTCATGTTCTTTGCAATTTTTATGTTATTTTATTCCAAAATTTTAATCCATTACTAAAGTGGTACCTGTCTTGCAAATGATTGTTCATTTTAACATAATCATAAGTACTGAATGGAGAACAAAAGATTAGAAGATTCACTACTGAGTTATTTTTGTGAAAACATCTTATAGTTCCTACTGGATTCAAAATTAAACTAGCTGAATATTAAAACAGTAATGCTATACTGTTCCCTCTGTTGAACAGTCACCAAGATCAGCAGTGGAAAGCCTAGTTCTGAAAAATCATGTTTCTGTCAGTTCAGAAACTTTTTATTTCAGGTTCTGAAAAGAACTAAGTTCTATCTTACTGTTCATTATAAAATGTGCTACAGTAGTCATCCATTAAACAATACATAGGCCATATAAAGTATGGATAAACTCAGGGCTTTTTGGAGAAATTATAGCTGAGCCTTTATTTCTGTGAGCATTGTCTAGAAACTGAACAATTCAATGTTGGCTTATGAGAAAGATGTATTTCATGTCTTTAAAAATGCAGTTTTAAGTAGAAGGCTTTCTTAGCAAGTCCTGTCATCTAAGCTGGATGGACCCTAAGCTGTCAAATTTCTACCATAGCTGTTAGGAAGAGTAACTTTCTCAATGTGAATGGAATAAAATATAATATATGTGTCTTTGCAACAGGGAGATCTGCTATGAGCGGTTATTCAAAACCTAGAGTGAGGCTAGAAAGTGGCTAATACAGTTACTGAGAAACTGCCTTTCTAGTAGTGAGAACCTAGGGGAAGTCTGGCATAGAAAAGGCATCTAGAAGAGACATAAAAATGAAGAAAGAGTTGAATAGCAAAGAAACCCCCAAATCATTGCCAGGAGGCTATTTAGAGGGAGGATGAAGAGCTACATCAGCAGAACATTTTGTTGAAGGCTTCCAATGCACTGGACCAGTCAGACTTTGACAAGAAAGTTAAAGGCCTTTGCAGAACTATAGAGCTGTTTAAAGCACCTGGTGACTTATTCGGATTTAATAAGAATAATTTTGCATATTCCACTTAATTTGCATGGAAATTTACCTGGGAAAAAGTATTCTGAAGGCTTTAGTGAAGTGAGGACAGGCTTCCCTCAGGCACTGTCCTGCCATTCTTGGTCAACAGGACATTTCCTCTGAGGATAGCAGATGTTAGGCCACCCTTATGAATATGTGAGCATTTCAGCTGTATGTCCAAAGAGGTGAGGGGAGGTATGACGTGAAGTGAAACAATCTGAATTCACTCAGTGGATAAAAACCCTACTGATAGAATAAGAAGTGCTAACAGTCACCACTAAGAGTGAAGCCTGAATTCTAGAGACACTGGTCTGTTAAATGTCTTTATGGACGTCACATAAAATGAGTCTTGCATTAAGGCACTGAAAGTACAACAGCAGTATAATAGCATTAACAAAGTATAGTCTAGTGGCTAGAAATAGAAGATATTACAAAAGGCCTGTCTTGACTCTGGGACCACATGGTTCTTCAGAGCTCCTCTGCCTCAGCAGGTAAAGAGCACTGTGGAATCAGTACCAGATTAACATTTCATTGTAGAACAAAATCAGGAAGACTGTAGTATAGGAGTGCTTGGGTAGGTCCCATCTTGTTCCCCTTTTCCTCTCTCTGTAGCTGATGACCGTTGCATCCCTTTGAAAAGGAAACATGGATTTTAAAAGACTTTGAGATCCACAAAAATATTAGTCAGCATAGGATGTAGAGTTAGACCTCCGAAGCCCTTGCCTTGCTATTCAGAACATCACAGGACCCACTCCATTGCCCAGGGGAATATGTGAACATCCAGAATGCTGCTATGCTTCGCAGACTGTGTGCTGGCATATCTGCCAGCAACAGCCTAGAAGAAACCCAATATATATCGTAGGCTGACATTGTCTGTCTCAGAGCAACCTTTAGATAGTAGATTTTCTTCTCTACCTTTTAAATGATTGTAATGTTATAATGATGCAGGAATGAATGCCTGTGTGTCATGAATAGAGCATGACATATTGAAAGTTGTTGGGGAAAAAATGAAAATGATGAGAAGTTATTAAATGCTGGAGAACAGAGAAGAAGATAAGGGAAGATGGTAAGGGACTTACTGTAGGATGAAAGTGATGAGAAAGAAGAGGGAGACATTTTGTTGAGGTTTCATGTGCACTTTGTACTAGCCAGTAGGCTTAGCTGTGTTATTGTAGCCACTGCTGGGAACATGTCTCAAGTTTTGTTTTCCTGTATGATGAAGATGTGTCTGAAAGCTGACAATTTTGCAGAACTGCTGAGGAAAGATGTACAAACTTATCCATATTTATAATTTTAATTTAGTTGTCTCTAGCATGAATGCATTTCTACTTTAAGTACTTTCTACAGTAATCTTTTCATTATATAAGTGCCTCACACAACAGGATGCTAATAATAGGATCTAATCATTAGTCCAGAAATTATAACTATTTAAATATTAAAAATTATATTTTCATTACATTCCATACACATATTCATTTAGACTCACGTCAAGGAATTCTGTGATTCAAACCAGGTGTTGTTTCAATGCTTGCTGTAGCCTTGTGTCTGTGTTACAGATTTCCACAGTTCACTTTACCAAGTAAGTGAAGATGCTCTGCTTGTATAATAGGAAAATAACAGTAATAATCTGTACCTCTATAAGTATTGAAAGCAGCATGTTCTCTCTTGCCATTTAGGCTCAAATTATCCTACATTTCAGGTCTGAGAGTTTATAATCTTTGCAGAGGAGCTAAGGCTGGGAAAATCTACTTCTGTTTGCCAAGACCCCAGCTGGTGTCTCTCTTGTGCTGAAATCCTTTTGATGTATCACCTGGCCAACTAAATAATGAGCGCTGGGCACCAACTCGTTGTTGTTCCCAAATCTGATGAAGTATCAGGGTATGATCAGAGTTAAGGGAATGCATGCTGTTTTCTGAGCTGCCAAAGCAATGAGCAGTGCAGAATATGTGAAAAAATCTGCCAGTTAAAGTGCAGTAAACAAGCTCTTTCCCTGTGAAGCACTGCCACAGATAATGACGTACTTCGGAAAGTTGAGAGAGTTGGCATTACAAGAAACTCTTCAGGTTGACAAATCCTTCTCAGGTAAGGCAACAAATGAGCAGTTCACAGGAAGGGAAGAAAGTGACAGGACAGAAAGTGACTCCCTGCAAGACTTAGGAGGCAACTCCCTTCCTCTCCTTCCTTACAAGACACAAGTTACATAAATATTCAAAATAAACATCTGCCTTGAAGTCTGGGCCCAACCATGACTGTAAACTAAAAACAATTTTTAGAAAAAGAACAGAACTGATAGGGAATAAAGGGCCATCACAGCACAGCTGGCACCTTTTTCTTGAAACTGGGTAAATGTTTGCCTTCTCGAAGTATCCTTTTCCCTTAGCTTTTCTTTCGAGCACTGTGGGAGTAGGATATTACAAAGCTCCTGAAACCAAAGGGTCCAGGGAGATCCATGGCAATTGTTCCATCTCTTGCTATGAGGGTTCTCCAGTTAGGAGATTATTCATATTTCCTCTTGTGAGTGACTCAGGAAGGTTTGGGAGAAAAGTGAGTTATGTCCTTGTCCCCCTAAAGGGAAGAACACATAATAGCTTGTCTACCTTTGGAAATTATCTGATTAGCTATTGTACAATAAATTGTTCCACAGTAGCTGTTCTTATACATACATTATTGTGAAATATTTATTGCATTTTCTGACTAATTATTCGAAGGAAAAAGAATAGTTTTTCTAAGATATAATGACCACACAGGGACTTAAATAGCTCATTCTTTAATAATCATTCTTGTGAAGTGACCTATATAGACAGCTTCTTATCACTGTTCCAAGTGAAGAAAAATGTTTCACTTTTACCACTAGTTGTGCAAAGGATGTACTAAGTTATACTCACCCAGCAAAGTGCAGTATCACTATGCATATTCACATAGTGATCCAACACTGCTTGAGATTTAATTCCCATAACAATTCAAGGATTTAAATATGTTTTGTGATCAGCATTGCTGAGTTAGTCAGAATAAGCCCACTTGTGAACAGTTTGTAGATGTTCAATGAATAGATCATAGGCATCCTATTCAGATATTCTGTTAATTCTGTATTTTCTCTTCTGGCCCAAGTTTCTGGGTGGAAGGAAAGACAGTGGTAATTTACTACAATGATGCACGCCAGTCAGTTTTGTTCTGTTGTACATGGGTGATACTGATGGAGTTAATTGGTCTGCAACATGTAATGGAGATTACAGGGTTTTGCTCACCCTGTGTTTACTTTCCAGTTACCCTGTACTTCTCACTTATTAGTAATTTAGTTCAAAATACATGTCCCTGCTTCTTTTCTATTCATATTAATTAAACATATTTCCTGCAAGCAAGATATTTTCAAATTTAATAGTACTGGTGTTTGGACTTATTTCTCTTTTGTGAGTTAAAATGTGAAGCCTTAAAAACACACGCATTTGGGAAATGAGTGGGGACCACATGAGTCATCAGAACTCATTCTTGCTCTCATTTAGTAGTCTCTTCTCCTCAGGATGCAGTATAATGACGCTTAAATTATTATCTGCATTTGCTAAGTTAAGATAGGCTGTTCTGTAGGATGAAGAATAAACGCAGATCTAAAAACCTGAAGGGAGGGTGCAAAGAAGACAGAGCCAGGCTCTTTTCAGTGGTGCTCAGTGACAGGATGAGAGGCAATGGGCACACACTGAAAGACAGGAGGCTCCCTCTGAACATCAAGAAACATCTTTTTACTGTGAGGATGACCAAGTACTGGCACAGGTTGCCCACGGATGTGGAGTCTCTGTCCTTGGAAATATAGGCAGGTGGTCAAGTCATCTAAGGATGCAGAGGGTTTCACCGGGCACCTAAATTCCCTGCTGACAAAATGTTTAGCTTACAGGAATAAGTCCTAGTATGTGGCAGGTATGAGCTTTATTTATTAGTTTTCGTAAGACAGCAGATTGCTATACAGCCAGAATTCGCTTTTCTCACTAGTGCTGGGTAATTTTCACCCTCTGTAACAGGAGCTGGTTTGCAGTTTACCTTTGAGCATTCAAAGTCAGTCCTGTCATCAGACCCAGATGAAGTCAGGAAATTGTTCAACAGAGGCTCTTTCCCAGGATCCAAGTGAAAAAATGTTAGGTCCACAGTTTATAAGTGCTTGGAAGCTCCTCCAGAATGTATCTGCTGTTTTCATAAGTTCAGGTTATTTGAACAGGCAAAACTGTACTATGTAGATACAAAAATATATTTACAGTAGTTTAAAAAAAAAAAAAGAAAAGATTTTTAGATATTTTTTTTTTAATTTGCCTCCTTACATTATCAGTTTATTATATCTGTCTGCTTTAAGGGTGTAAAAGAGCATAATTTTTAATAGGAGTTAGTCTGGTTTTAGATTCTACCTTTCCTATCTCATTATTACTTCATATGTAATCAGGTTTGTTTCCTGTAGTCTTTTACAAGGAAGTATCCAAGTTGAATTAAGATTAAATTCCAACTAAAAAAAAAGTTGTCCTTTCACAGTAAGAGATGATAACTTTGATGGAGAATCTTCTTTTAGGCAATGAAGCAGTGATATATCTCTCATTAAAAAAAAAAAAAAAAAAAAAAAAAAAAAAAAAGGATGAATTAGCTTTTTATGTTTCTTCAGCATAGTAGCTGAATAACTTGAATAACTGCTGATATCTCTGTTCAGGTTAAAACTGGGTTAGCTACTTACGTCAGAAAAAAAAAGTAATTTAATTCACACTTGACTGTTTGACCCAGCTCAGTGTGCATATATCTGCCATAAAAGATCTCTTCCATAAAAGAAAGCTAGTGATCTTAGGAAATTAGGACACTTTCAGAATACTTCACCAAATAAGTGGCATAGCAGGCAAAGGCCAGGCCAGTCCACAAAAGCAGGATTTGTATGGCATCAATACCAGAGCATGTCTGATACCATTTAAAGTTATTACTTTGTGTGAAGTTATTCATGCTATTTTAAAAGGTGCTGTGGGTTATGGATCAGCCTATGCAAAGATGGAAATTGTCTGCTTTGAAAAAGGTGAAGGCTATTGGGCTGCAGTTTAAGACTGTCACGAGTAGCCGAGCAATTTTATGTTACTTGACCTCAAATAAGAGTTTTTTATAGGCAAGAGACAGCACTGGGGCTGGTGTGTGCTCCTGTTTTTGCAGACTGCACAAAAAATATGTAAATACGCAGGTATCTGTGAGTGCCCAGCAGTTATGAAAAGCAATTTATTTAAAGGACAACATGAGCTCTTAAGAAAAAAAAAAAGTCAGTATGCCACACTTCAAGACATAAACTTCGATTATTTAGTCTGAAAACAGGCAAAGACAATTTCCAAAACTGTGGTTACAATTTAAAAAAAAAAATGAGCTTTTACACTCTTTTTTTCTGCCCAGCCCCTGAGAGAATGCACAGACAGCAAATGCCATATGGCCACCGAGTAGTCTTCATTCACTTCTGTTTTTTTGTATTACAAACTGTCCTCATCTCAGGTTTCAGATAGATAGAAAAGCTAAGGCACAGAGGCATGAGGCAAGTGAGATTTCAAACTTACAGCAAAACCACAAAGAAACCTGTTTGAATTCTCACCCTGTGTTATGCTCCCTTTCCCGTCTAGCAACTAAGACTACTTTAGAGCTTGAATGAAACCTTTTAGCATAGTAGTTAACGTTTTAAAAACCGTTTCTTTCTAAGAGTCTAGTAAATTACATGTTAAGAAGTATACTGAAGTATTTATGTAGTTAACATCTGACAAGTCTGACTAGTTTCTACGATATAGATGCACTCCTAAAACTCTATGCATTAACCTAGAAACAGAATAGAAAATAGCTGAATAATTATATGCAACATAGATTGAAGTGATTCTTTGGTATTGCCTTAAAGAAAGAAAACCTGATAAATAATACTGCATATTTCCTTTTACTTCAATAATAAAATAGGTAAAGAGACCAGATTAGCTGCACGAAGAAATTTTAGACATCTATCATCTGCTAAAGATGAGTCCAAATATTACTGTGGGAGATTCTTACCAAACCCACTATTCCTGCTCGGGATTTTTATCCTGCTGGACAAATTAATTCATGACAAACTCCAATACTAATGTCAGTAGAAAGCCTGACAAGGCAACAGCATTGGTGTACTTTCAAACCCTCATGTGAGAAGACATATGACAGTCATTATAATGTGGCTTGTTGATTTTTTTTCCTGTCACACACAATACAAATAAAGTAAATTGGTTGGATTTTGCCGACAATGAATGGCCTTTACTTTTATAAACATTTCGGTGCTGTTTTAGTAATCAGCAGTAGAGGCAATTTATTGTTTTGTATATTGCTTCGCTGTTAATGCCATTCCCAAGACAATTTCTCAAGTAATTCTGATTAAGTAAAAGTCGAAATACCCTTTGCTACCATGCCTATAGAATAATACTTACTGAACATACAGACCATAAATAATGAGAAAAAATGGCAAGAGCTAAATTGCCTAAGACAGAAGTCTAAACAGATAGATTTTTTTTACGTTATCCTTCAACCACTTAAATGGAATTTCTGGTTCATATCTTAAAATGCTTCAGGAAGTAGATATGGGGATTTTTTGTTGTTTGGGTTTTTTAAGCGCAGAGCTGGTGGTTCAGGAAGATTGTCTTCAGTAACTCCAAGCATTAACTCGACTTTCAGATATTTATTTTGATATACTGTTAGTCAATACTGCAATCATGACATTTTATGCTGGAAGCTGGCATGTCAATAAGCCCCTTATTCTCTACAGGCAGTGCAGTGACATTTGCCAGCATTTTGTATACGTTTTTCATTGAGCTTTTAGTGTGTGAATGTCACTAACTGAAGCAAATTTTAAATGAAAAAAAGAAAGGCAGATTCCCAGTTTTTATTTCCATAATGTATGACTTGGGGGTTCTCTGATTTCTGTAGGCTATTTTGTTGAAGCAGTCTTCTTCAAAAGGTACTCTTAATTAAATGCACACCAAATACCATGCAAAGGTGAGATTCATGTAGGGCCATATCCTCCTTGGCTTGCAAACCATTTTCTTTTGTCTCTGGGACTTGTACTGTCTGTGGAATATGTTTTGTTATCTTGAATTGTACAGTCTTAATCTTTATCTAATACTTGAAGCAAAATAAATGTTTAAGTGCTTTCGTAATCTAGGTCATATTCTGACGTTTCATCAAAATAGTGGGTTTTATCCTTTTCATCCTATAGTTTTAAACTGATAAAAAACTACCATCTTCAGATGCCTTTGAGCCTTTTTCTTTCAAATCAGCTAGCGCACCTACTCCACATCCTCCCCCTCAGTTAGATCTACTGCTGTGTGCTCTCTCTCCTTGTTTTCTGCTAATTTTCTCTTTGTTTGGAGTTTCTCTCCCTTCACTTCCTCTTTTGTCTCAGCATGCAATGTGTCAGCATTTCATGCTTTTTAGCCCAAAAGCACCATCCCATCACACACTCACTGGAGAATATATGTGCCGTGGCTGAATTTCTGTTGGGGCTTCTGTTATTAAATCTGTGCTTCTGAACACTGTATCTGCTTTTGTCTTAACGAAAGGAGTGGGTTATTAAGACATACAAGCCAGTATGTGAAAGCAGGATATTCTGCTGTAATTCCCAATATCACAGAATCACAGAATAGCCTTGGTTTGGAAGAAACCTCTAAGACCATCAAGTCCAACCATTAACCTAACACTGCCAGTTCCCCACTACACCATGTCCCTCAGCACCTCATCCACACATTTCTTAAATCTCTCCAAGGATGGGGACTCCACCACTGCCCTGAGCAGCCTATTCCAATGCCTGATAAACCTTTCAGTGAAAAAAGTTTTCCTAATATGTAATCTAAACCTCCCCTAGCACAATGTTGTTAGGTCAATTCCACCAGATTGATTTAGATATAATCAGGTGTGAATTAAGGCTCTGGTGTTGAACTGGTATTTTGAGAACCTAGGAATAATGTGTGATATGCACTACTGGTTTAGTTCCCAGCATGCTATAAAACTCATGTGTTATGATTTTTTTATCGCTCTATAGTGTAATGGAAACTTGCAATGTCCATTTCGCTATGACAAAGGCAGCATGCATAAATTTCAAGAAACATCAGTTTTAATTCCTTGCCTTTTTTTTTTTTTTCTGTAAAACTTAGAAAATAATACCAGTTGACCTCACAAAGAGAATTTTGACGCTATATTTTGGTACTATATTTACAAAATCCTAGAATAGGAACATGGCTTTGTAGAGCCCCAGCAAATATAATCTGGGACCATGGTGGTTTAAGAGAAGAAAATTTGAATGACTTCCCGTTCAGTGAATATGCTTCATCCTGTTCAGTAACTGAAGTGGTGGAATAATGGATTCATGCATGTAATTAAGAATTGTATCACAGTTGAAATGCATAGCATTTAATTTGGTTGAAGGCCAGCCATAATTCTGAACTCTTCTAAATTTTGAATGCTTTACTCTGCAATCTCTTTTTTCTAAACGTGATTTAATATGTGGATACCAGTGATAACAAGACATACAACATTACCAACTTGTGCAGTTTTATCATAATTCTTAAAGTAATAGTATAATAGAATAATTTAGGTCAGAATCTATGACTTCTATGAATCATCTGATCCAAGCCCCAGTCAAAACAGGTCTTAGTGAGATCAGGGGTCAGGTTGCTCAGGGTCTTGTCCATTTGAGTTTTGTATGTCTCCAAGGGTAAATATACCATAGTCTCTCTGGCCAACCTATTCCAATATTTTAACCACCCAAATGCCAAAAAAATATTTCTGTATCTCTAACCAAAATTTAATGTGCTGCAACCATCAATTTTCATCCTTTCACTGTACACCTCTGAGAAGAGTCTGTCTTCCTCTTCTCTAAACCATGCTGTTAGGTACTTGTAGACAGCAATAATGTCTCCCCTGAGCCATCCCAGTGTTTAGCAGCCCTTTGCCTCCACTGTATCAATCACTCCCATAGATTTGGTATTGACCACAAATTTTCTGGGGGTTTATTCCATCCCATTGTCTAAATTGTTAATGAAGACATTAAGTGAAATTGGCCCCAGTAAGGTGGGCATTTTAGGTGTGTTAGGTGCTTCTTTTTTTTTTCCCCTAAAGCCTCTAAAACTGGTTTTACCCAGCTCCAAAAATTGCCTTCCTTTGAGGATGGTAATTGATGATTGCTGAGTAACTTATAGCCCTAGGGTTTCTGGTATCATCCTGTGACTATACTTTGAAAGTGTCTGCTATCATCCTGTGCCTGTATTCCTTTATGCTGCAGTTAATTCTGTGGTCATAGATAGTATATTCAACATACAATAGCTCCTTGTCAGTACTGCCTATTAGTAACAGAATGTGTATATATATGACATAACAGACCACACCACATAATCATACAGAGCTAAGTAAAAGCTAAAACAAATGACATGAGGACCAGTCACCAGGTCCTGAGATAGCTGCTGTGATTAGCTGCGTTAGTTACAGCTAGCCAAGCTGAAGCAGAGCTTCAGGCAGGCCAGGATAAGTTCAGTGAAGACCTGTGTCATTAGCTTAACCCAAGGTCTAACCTGTCACAATCAATGGCAAACCTGTCACAATCAATGGCAACATCATGTTTACTGAACTGTAAGTCTACACACAGTAGTAGACTTGCAAGATATGCTTGAACCTGAATTCGGACACTATATTTATCTTTTCTCCAAAGTATTCCTTATAGGTGTTCTAATCAGTAGAGATTTTTAATCACACCTAGTTAATGAGCCAGAGGTCTCCTACCATGTAAGGATAAAATCTTTCTTGTGGATGACACGTGTCTGGTGAGAGATGCATTGTATACACCATAGAGAAAAGGTTTGAGGCAACTCCATGATGTCCAGGATGACACACAACCAGAAGCTCAAGCTCTCCAGGCTGTGTCTGCATTGCCTCACTCTCAGATGGAAGAAGGGCAATGTTGCTGGCATGAGAAACATTATACAGAGAGGCTAAAACAGCCAGCAGATCTTGAGGTGAAAGCCAGTGCAAAAAACTTACCTTTATCAGTGACCACAGATTTAATCAAATTCTAGCAGTGCTGCCTAAAAGGATTGTTTTGTTTTTTTAACAAAACTGCATGATTCTTAATCAGTCCTTTTTCCCAGAATGTTGATTTGTGATTTTTTGAATGATAGGTTTAGCAATGCCTAATTCACTTATTCAATTTGGCTGTCAAACACTTGGCAAACTTTAAGACTGAACTAAAAATGACAAATCTGAAGAGAAATTGACCTTGTAGATGTGTTAATTTTCTTACTAAGATCTCTGATAATCCAAATTGTTTAAATACTTTTCCTTCCACTGAGAAATAGAATAAAAGAATCATGGGCAGGGAGCCCAGCTCCTGGTCATATGGAAGGACTAAACCTCATAGTTTGAACTAAGCTATTTTGAAACTTGTTTTCCCTATATAGAGAGACGGAAAAATTAGGTTCATTGCATGTATTTTCCAGGTTAAATCTGTAGTTTAATTTAATTCACAATCATTTATCTATGTATTTATTTGATTAACATAGTTTAGCATACACAATTAAAGTGATACTTTAGAGCTAATATATTATTCTCATTGGCTATGGTGTAGATTTTAGAAAGTTGTGTCAGTTTTTTGGTGTGGTTTTATCCTGCAGGCAGAACATCTAGTTCTGAAAGCAATAAGCCCAGTGAAGCCTCATGCTGTGATTTTGAGCCTCAGATACTCCCGTGCAGATTGTCTGGCATTTCATAAGAGTTGAGAGCAGCCTTTTTTTCAGTGAAGGATGTTAATAAAAGCTTTCTACTCTGCTGAACTACTTACTAAATACTTGCGGAAACTAGATACCTTGAAGACTTCTACCCTATCTTTGGAAATATTCAAAACTTGACTGGACAAAGGCCTGAAAAACTGATATAATTGGGCCATGTTTTGAGCAAAGGGCCAAACCAGGTACCCTTCAAAGTCCCTTCCATCCCAAATTATTCCCTGTTTCCATATCCAGCTTGACAAGGGTTGACCAGCAACTCAGAAGCCTGGTTGTTTTTTTTAAAGGAGGGAGCTCTGTTACATGGACCAGGAATGTCACAGCCAAGGCTGAGAGCCCTTTCCTTGATTTCCTTTAAAACTAGCTTGGAGAACATGAACTGTTTTTTCCATAGCATTCTTGACAGAATTGGATAGATGAAAGAAGTTTCCTGTCTTTGACAGGAAAAAAAAAAATCATGCAAGCATAAATTGATTTCTGAGAGCTCTTCTGAGCTCTTCTGAGCTCTTCTGAGCTCTCAGAAAGCACTGTTCACCCTCCTCAGTCACTTTGTGATTTCTGAGCATCAATGTTTGTGTGAGTGCAGAGCTAAATTATGTATTTTCTTCTGCATTGCACTGTCTTTGTGGATTTTCATCATATGGATGTGATACATCACAGTCACATTACTACATTTAAGCTGTTTTGAACAAAGCAGTTCATATTTGCTTTTCTGCATACTTACTAATGACAGAAAGAGGAACTGGGACTTTTTTCCGCCCTTCTTCGGATGCATGTTTCTGAATGCATTGCCTTGGCAAAAGCTGAGATTTTTAAAGAAGCTATTTAACCATCAGCTCGTCAAAGGCAATAGATATTATCCTATTTTACCTTTATTGACTACATTTCATTGAATAACATTCCTAACAGATCTGGGGAAACAACAAACCATCAGTCATGCTCTGAAATGCCCTTGTCTGCTCAGTAATTACAGAGAAAACTGACACAGGCTGGTGTGGTTCGACAACACAATTATGTTAGCTCTACAGTGCGTGGTTGAGTGAAAAATCTCATTCCAAAAGCTGATTTTTTCCTAGCTGTAAAAAAGTCTTAAAATGGGAAAAAAAAAAAATTATATAATGTGCTTATATCCTTTAAAGTGAGACTTTTCCCCCACTTTCTTTTTAAACAGCAATAGAAGATATTGATAATAACTATCATAGGAAAACTTAAAAGAAAATCTTCACAGACAGCTTTCTTTTACTAACACTAACTGTATTTTAATATTTTAGTCTCAATTTTTGTCTCCATCTTAAAACTGTAAAGCAGCTCACGCTGTAAAAATATACCATATTATACGGTCCTAGAAGGACTAGAGGGGTTTAGGGGTGGTATTGTGAATTTTCACCATTTATCTTTAGAGTGAGAAGATATCTTTAGAAGTTTATATGTAGTTTACTACATGATAAGCTAATATCAGTTCCTTTCTTTTCAAATAAACATTTTATCCCACTGATCAGATTAAAAAAAAGAAGCAAAAGCCGCTCTCTTCTTAATCCTCTCTTAAAGAATTATCCAGGGGTAATCAAGTTCCACCACACTTCTGGTTTTCCCTGAAATGTAAGTAGTGCTGCATTAAAACCAGTTCTGCTAATAGTCTGTGTCTAGGCTATATTTTAATTGAGAAGCCTTTTAAACCTAAATACAAACAGTGATTACAAGTAACAGAAAATCATTATGGTATACTTCTCTAGAACAATAAGGAGTTTTCCCAATCGTTGATTATCCTTCACTACTTATGGGTACCTGTCAGTATTCAGCAAGTTCCTCTGGCTGGTTCAAGGGCAATACCAGCTTCTCAGCCATCTTTCCCAGTGTGTTAGCAATCACATCATCAGATTGGTTGTATTTGGGTTTATAAAAGCACGCTACAATGGAGTGAAAGCTGCCTATGTAGATGCAGATTACCAAATGTTAAAGTCATGAATGTGAGCTCAATCCTTGTCACCTCACCGTAAATGTGACTGAGACCCAAACTAAGAAAAATTAATCAATATGTTCAACTTTAAAAATAAATTTAGAAGAATTTTAGCTTTTAGTACATGAAAGAATTAGATGCCCTAGGTCTGCTTCTTAACCATGCACAGTGAAATACAATATGGGGAATATTCATATGGTTTGCATTTGGGCATCTCCATTATGGGCTCAAACAGCCAGCTTGAGCGTTCACCTTCAGCTACCCACATAGCCTGGGAGTGAGAGGCACATGCTCCTTCAGAATGTGCACAAGTTAGCTGGTGGGAGAGCTCCTGTAGTAGCCTCCAGTATAATTATGCTACACCTATGGCTTTCACAGGAAAATACTGGGTTTTGTCATAAAAGAGTTAACAGCAGGCTCAGGACACATTTCAAAAGCAGTGATAATTTCTAAGCCTTTTTTTTCCCTCCTCTGATTAAAGCTTTCAGTTTCCTGGCAGGAAAAGTATATCAAATTCAAAGGCAAATTCATGTCACATGAAATGCTGAGGGTAATGTTGGTGAATTATCTCAGGGATGCAGTAAAAACTTTTTTTGGAAATGTGCCATTTTTTTATGCCTCTGCTCCAGTCTCTAAAAACAAAATGTTTAATAATTTTATTGGTAAGAGGGGATTCAGTCCTGAAAATTAATTTCTAGTGTCTTTCAGTTATTGTACACTTTAAAAATACTGCTATTAAAAAGACATGGGTGGCCTAGCACTGGCAGTACAGCACAATTGACCTCGCTTTGCTTCATCTGCACAGCTATTGATTTTTCTTTTTCCTTTCATTTTGACATTTCACATGATTTAATCCAAGATTCATCATTTTGGAAATGTCAAGTTTAAGGTAGTTTTTTTATTGTTTGGGGAGAGTAATCTTTGAAATGGTTTGCTACTTATCTTTTTTTCAGACAGTCAGCTAAACACATCAGCACTGAATCAACTCGGAATTGACTGAGTGTATTTTTTATTTCTTTCATAGTGTATTTCAATGTGCCTTTTTACTGAGTAGCTAATTGTATCAAAGTCAAAGATAGCAGCAGTGTTTTGAATAGTTTTCCAGCATCTCAGCACATTTCATGAAAAAAAGCTCTCTGGGGATAAAAGCCTTTATGCAACATCACACTATGTGATGGGAAAGCAATAGAAAGCAAGCATGGAACATACTAATGCAGTATATATTACAGAAATAACAGCACTTTTTGACATTTATTCAGCACCTAATAATTAGAATTATAGTAAACAGATGCATGGGGCACAAGAGGAGTAGGAACCAGAATGGAAACTGGCCATCTGAGCTCAATGGAAAAATGTAAGCAGCACCGTGAACTTGAACTTGATGAATGGAGCTGGTGCAACTGCCTGGTTCAACTTCATTCCTGTTGGCACTCCAGATGTATTACCTGACTGAAAGCCCAAAAGTTTCCAAGGCACAGTGCAGCCTTGAATGTCCTTCTAATGGGTGCTCCAACACACATTTAAAGTGAACAGCTGCTGAAAATAAAACTTACAGTGCTTGTTCACTGCATCAATGTCCCAGCAAACCCTCAGAGCCACACACCAAACTGTGTGACTATCAAGAGATGTAAGGTGTGTGCCACACCTCAGAAGGCAGAGAGGAACTGTCCATCAAGAAATTACAGAGGCTCACTCCATGTTTAGGATTTCATTTTGGTACACAACTGGAATCAGATGGTATCTGGCTCCCAGGAGAACCCAGGGAGAGTGCCTGTTGCTGTCTCACTTTCTCCCATCGCTAGGGGTCTGTATTATCTAGCAGCCCTTGTGGCAGCCCTGCTCCACTGCCAGACAGTCCCTGAACCATGTGGGAGCTGCTCACTCGGTTCCTGAAACAGCCCAAGAGCCCAAGGCTGGTCACTTCTGTGGAAACTCACCTGTGCCTTAGTGCAACTCTGGTCACAGGAGGCTGTGGGTGGTCTCTGGGCCATGGAAGTTTTCTCTCTGTACAGATCTGATATGAAAAGAGGTTTTAATTTCCTGACCACACCCCTCACTTTCTCATTTCTTTTCTGTATCTGACAGAATACATTTGTTTAGTCTGCTCTCTCTTTACATCGTAGTTCCCTGTAGTATCCACCACATCTTTGTCCTACCCCACAACACAGCATCTTGCCTCAAGCTGAGACTAGCTACTGCATGTTACCTTCAGCATTTGCTGGAATACTTGTCTCGTGCTGTCCTTCGCAGCGTGCTGCTCCCTAATGGGCAGCATTATCTTGACATTACTTTGAAACTTTCCCTTCAGGGTTAGTGAGGGAGGAGAGAGAGGTCTTAAGCGGAACAATCGTGTATTTTAAATGTCTTGTTGGAAGGTATATAGGTAATATGACAAACAGGGTATGGGAAATGTCTTTTGAAACAATAAGGTGCATATGGTTTACTCGTGGTATGAGGGAGCTGAAATTAAGATGGTGATTTATGCAAACAGAAACTGTCAAAAGAACCATGATAAAACACATTTCAAAGAAGGTATTATCTCAGTGGTATGAAGGTTGATTAATTAATTTTTGAAAGGCTTCTCAGTTTTTTGTCTATTATGTATCTAGCATCACCTGGGCATGGCGGTAGCTGCATAAAGCTTTGTCCAGTTCCTATGTTCTCATCATCGTATTATTCACTTTCTAGGATCCAATTTTCTTCAGTGCTCGTGATTCAAAATTTCTTCTATTAACTCCTACTAACGTTCTCATGACATTAAAGAGTTGCCCCTAAGCAAATAAGAATTTAATATTCTGTAAAAGAAGTTAATCTAAATTTGAAATACAAGATTTTATTAACTGCTGGCTCCTGTACACCTAACATTCAGCCCTTTGATGAGATTATTCAATTTCTTACCTTGAGGTTTCATAGGCAAGTGATGTCGTTCTACTCTTTGTAAAAAAACCTTTCATTGTACTCAGAGTTGCAACAGTTTTTGTCAGATGTCTATTTAATGTTTATCCATATGCAAATTGAGCTACCTAGTTGTCTGTGACACTGTTCCATTAATATTGACCATGTCCTTATTTCTAAGTACTTTGTGGGTTAACATGGAAACAAAGTTATAGCTAGCTGAGTAATTTGCGTACACTTACAAACCAAAACATATATTTAATGAAGAATAATTTAATAGTAGTAGTACCACTGCAGTAGTAAAGGTTTCCTTGTAAAAACCCAGAAAAACCTTCCTCATTCCTGTTTACTTGATGTGAGGCTAGATAGTAGCTCCCTTCAGAATGAGACTTTGAACATGATTTATTTTTCCATAAACTGTTGATGTCTTCCTAAGTTGGAATTGGCACAGCAAAGTGGAAATTCAAGAACATTGCAAAAACTAATCAATAACCAGTAGAAATAATATCTCATTTACTTACTAATGTAGGAATGCTTCCCCTTTATAGAAATTGTTTTAGTGACTGTATTGTTTTTGTAAGATTACAGATGGCAGAATTTGAGGCTGAACTCATATTAATATGGAAAACAAGGGCAGTGCAACGGTCAGTACTTTGAGTTCTGACTGTAACCAGTCAGCATAATTTGACTCCAGTTTAGATGGACTGTTTCATAAAGTGTTCTGTCTTCATCCATAGCATTCCAGCTGACCTAGTGGAGGGTGTCACTGCCCACAGCAGGATGGTTTGAACTAGATGATCTTTAATAGTCCCTTCTGACTCAAATCATTCTGTGGTTCTGATTTATGTCAGAACTGCTACTTTACTGGTAGCACCTAGTCAGGCTGTCTATTTATCAGGAAATTGAATGACACTACCAACCTCTACCACTTTTATTGTTAGTTTTATATTTCTGGTAATTTCATTACTTTTAATCTGAGATATGTTTAATGCCTTTTTATGAAGTGGATGAGAAGCATCCTCTGAAAAATAAAGCAAAACAAAGCAGAAGTTTTTGTGTCTTATTAAATGGTTTTAAAGCTTAGTTTTAAAGGAACAGTATCAATGCTGGTAGATTCCAAATATTTCTCATTCACGTGGTTTATTCTTGCAGTATTTTACTGCTGCCACTACTATTTCTAGCCATTTCTTGAGCAGAGTGCATCTTACAAACCAGAAGACATAGTACTGCTGTGAGATACTCAGGGAAGGATGCCTTTGAAATAGTATGTGAATTGGATGTACAGTTGAAAAACAAAACAAAAAAAATAAATACTTTGGCACTCTGAAATTAACATTTTGCAGAAAAACATATTAATATTAGAAACTGTCCACTACAGAAAGTAAGTGTTGCAAGACAGAGATAAACAATGACAAAGAATGAGGGAAGAAAAACAAATAAGTCTGGATATGTCCAGCACTGACTCAAGCTCTTATCAGTTGTGACAGCCATGCAGTCCATGCATTGTGTGCCATTTTATAAAACAATAAAGCCTCCAGTGAGTTTATCTGCTGACTGATTGATACTCCTGAAGGCCCCATAGTATTTGAATCTAGTAAAAGTGGGTCAGCACAGTGATGTACACAGCACATGGATAAAAATAGTTTGTTAAATGAGCATGTTATCTCAGCACTTTAGGTTGTAAGAAACAGTTCTTATCATGAGATATATAGGTGACCACTCATAAATAAACATATTTGATACCAGATGTAGAAGAAACAGAATGACAAGAAAATGAGCAAGAAAAATTTACTCTGCTCTTCATAATTACTGGGTGTTTGCAACCATGCAGGGTAAGTGTTATTAGTTACATTATTAAATGTATCCAGTAAATCATTTTCTTACACTTTCTCTTTTGCATTTTGAAAACAAAAACCTGTATTTTTTCATATTTATCAGGAAAATTAATGAGCATGTTTTGGAAGCTATTGGACAATATTTCAGAGTAGAGCTACTTGAATCAGTTATCTTGAATTATTTCTGACAAAAAGGTTGACATTTTTCTGCAGATAAAGTGTTTGCAAATAACAGCATTGCTACTGATCTCCAGTTCAGCTTTATCTTTTTCATTCCATGGCATTTATTAGATTAGCAGTTTTGAGACTGTAGATTGAAGGTGATATGAACAGGAGCCATCATTTTCCTATATGTAAATATGGTATTTATTCTATTCCTTTATCAGCATCTACATCAAATTCCAGCACACAAATACAAAGTGAAGGGCCGTAACTTACTTTCTGAGATTTTTCTTGGCCAATACAAGTAGTTAAATATAATCTTATCTTAAGTCCTGGGCTTTCACATTTGTCTTTTTTTTTCCCCCCCACACATTTGCTGTTCAACAAGATATTCACTCTCCTTCGCAGAAATGTGAAAGACTTTTTTGCATTCTTGCTTGAAGACATCTTTGCTATGGCTTCAAAAATGAATGATAAAAAGGTTCTTGATGTTGTGATGTTCTCCATCACAGCATACGTTTGTTAAATGAAAAGTCTTGCTGTGCAGAAGAGAATTGTCTGAAATGCCAACAAGGGCAGGTTGAATAGAGGCTTTTCTTTAGAAGTTCTCCCCAGAAAGAGGGATTTGGAAGGAGGGCATGAAGGGAGCAGAAAAGTATCCTCTGAAGGGCTGGACATGACATGTAACCCCTTCCTTCCTGTAACAAGTCAGTGAGGCAGTGTGCCGTGGGTTCAAAGCAGTGCTGAAGAGGGCTGAGCTAATTGCTGGCACTTTCTTCTGCTTAGGGCAGATATTCCTTTGATAGGATGTCTGACTTTCTGCTAAATGAAATTGGCAGAAGTCTTGGAACAAGCATTCCTTAATGAATGCCTTGTTGACTCCATCTCACCTCAACATACATGTCTCCTATATGGGGCGGGCAATGATTCCCCTCTAGCTCGCTGGGAAATATCACTTGAAAAGCACGAAGGCTGTGATGGTGGCTCTTTGGCAGGCAGCAGCTGATTAAAAAAGGTCATGAACTAACTTGAATAAAATATTGCTGATTCCCAGAAGAATTAACAAAGTTGTGGTCTACTTAATCATGTCCATCTAATACTTGTCTTTGTTCATGAATGCCAGGACAGCCAAATAGAAAGAAGCAAATGTTCCAGTGCTGCCAAACCCTATAAACTGTTGAGCAAGTTATGCTCTTTTTTTACAAATTTTGTCAGACTGTAATTCAATGAGAATTTATGAAAGCAGAAGATAAATGAAAACAGAATGCTAATGTAATTTAAAACTAAACAAGGCATCTGTCTTTCATCACTCTGTCAAATGGGGCAGAAACACAGGTCTGTGAATGTACAAATACATTGTATGCAATTTCTGGCAATCTCCTTTCTTAAAATGAAAGGAAGCAGCAGTAGCATACTTTACACATGAATTACATTAGAAATGGCAATCAAATCATTGTAACTTAAGGTACCAGGTTCTAATTGGGGAATGTTATCTGTAAGAAAACAAAGATGGCCTTTGGGATGAAACTGAAAGATGAGGTGTCAGAAAAAGAGCTCCATCCTGGCATATACTATAGTTTCTCCTCAAGGGTGGTAATTTGAAGTAATGAGTAGTCCTTGTTGAATGACCTTGTACATCTGCTACATTGCCTATTCAATCTGTAACTCACTTTCCATCAATTGCACTTTTAGTACAATTAAATGTGCCATCATGAAGCCCTAAAAATGAACAACACAGTCTCTGCATATGTTCATAGCTACTTAGCCTGGGACTGGGAGGGTGGCACAAGTCCATCTTAAACCTTCTGTTCATGCCAAAGTGCAATTTGTTGATTGAAAGATGCTAGCTGATAGAGCTGGAAGAGAATGGCAGGATTTGCTTAGCATGCCACAGAAGCACACACAAAACAATTTGAGACTGGAATGTGTACTTGAGCCAACTTGCTGCTAAGAGGCCACCTGGATGGTGGCATGGAGAACAAACTGCCTTTTCCATCCCCACCCCCACCATCCCATCCTAGACAATTTAAAATCTTTTACAGCATAGCGTGAACAAAAATATGCTGCCGTGTTGACAACAGAGATGCCTGTTTTGTCAGAATAATGATATCAAAGTAAGAACATTTTGGACAGGTTTTGTTTTCATATGGGTTTCTGCTAGAACCAGTGACTTTTTTTAATGCATATTTATCATTTGGTACATATTATGACAAACTTAAATCCTCTCTAAGCAAAAGTGAACAGCACTATCCTGAGAGAATCTATGAGGACAGAGTGTCATGCCACAGAACTGTTTGGCTGTCCTTCATGAATAAGAATCACTTTTTCCAGAATAACTTCCCTAATAGTATTCTGCTCATGGCTTCATACCCACAAGTAAATAAGGAGACAGCTGTTAAGAAGGGCAGCATAGACTTAAAAGAGATGCCTTTGCCATGCTTGTGTCAGGATGAGTATCAGTGGGTGGTAAGAGATCAGAGATCTGTAAGAAAGAAGCCATTTGGCTCAGTATAAGAGAGGATTTAAAATGTGCTCAGTAATCTGTACAGTATTACATGGCAAAGTGAAGATAATTTTGTGGTGTTGAAGCCATGAGGTATGCCAGAGCAGAGCTTCATAATCTGTTTCAGACAAAGCTGTTTTGGAGAAACAGAACTGTTGAGAGGGATTTCCCTAGGGCTGCTGGGCAGAAATGCAGAGACATTTTGCTGGCTGAGGTGCAATTTTCCCGGGAGGCACTTCCCAGCTGACTGTTACCTGTCACCATGTTACCACCAGTGGTTTCCCCAGAGCAGAGGAACAAGTAGCCATCTCCTGCTGGTCCCCATTCATGCTCCCTGTGCTTGCTACAGCCATGCCTTGGAAACAGGAAGATTCACCTGTCTGGAGTCTTCCAAGACCCAGGGAAGAAGTTGTGACAGCAGCGTAGAATAAGTAGTATATTTGAACAATTTATCAATGAACAGTATTTAGAAAGTTGTATTCCTATTCAGAAATGGGGATAAAAATAAGGAGGAAAATAGGTCGACATTGGTGCTGATCCAGCAATTGCTAAGAGATTTGGGAGTTTGAAACCTTTAGCTATAGGGGAGAAAAATGCAATCCAATTTTGCACACAGCCCTGCAGTATTTAGGCAATACACTGCTTTTTATTTTTGTGGAACTAAACAGAGGTGAAAGGCATGGATGTTGGTGATTCCTAAGTTATTCTTACTGGTTTTAAAGTATTAAATTTAGGCATAGTTTCAGCATTTCATAGAGACGAATAAAGGAGCAGTGTGAATTTTCTCCAGTGAAGTCTATATTGAAATTTATGACCCTGCATTTTGGCTGCAGTTCTTTGCTCAGAATCTGTTTTCAATATCATTTAAATGTGAAGTAGCTGATTGTGATTGTATTAAAGCCAAATTCTGTGTAACAATGGAGTCACTTTTTTCATTTGCCTTTACACATTGAGACAACCTATTCTGGATCAGTGGGTAAACAAATGTAACTGGATAAAATATTTCTGCTGATTGGAATGTAGAATGAAGAATCATATTCCTTTACATTATCTTGCCTTTTTCTTTGGTTTAGTGTAGCTTATATATTTGAAACAGTTAATTTACAGGATTTATTTGTTGTTGTTATTTGGTCAAAGCATAAAACCAAAATTTTTGTGTCTATATAATTTTCTTCATTATCATTGGAGAACACAAACATTTCATGTACTGAAAAAGGATCTATTTCAAACTGTCTTTTGGAAGAATGGCTGTTAGGATAAATTGTCCGCTTTTCTAACAGAAATCTTAGAATCTCAGTATAATTGGGTGAGCTGCTCTGGAAAGATTAATTTAAAGAACATAGGCATTTCTTTCTATAGGTAGCTTTAAGGAAAGCTGACTCTATGCAGTCACTCTAAAGATGCAGTGTCTACTGTGGTTGTTCCAGATTCTAATTAGTTGCCTGTGACCTGATCTGCAAAGAAGTTGGGTAGTTGTAACTCCATCTGGATGCTGTGAGAGCTTAGTACATTTGGAAATCCAGGATACATTACCCAATAAATATATTTCAAAATTGGTACTAATTTACATTTAATCTTTAATTGTAACAGGTTATTCCTTCATTTGTAAGGCTTTACAGCTGCTATATAAGCAGCTTTAACCATAATGAAGGGATCCTGGACCCAAGCCATCCTATTTGAAAGGCAGTTTCACCGTAATGTGCAGAGAGCCCAGTATCCAGCTGATTCTGGTTAGAGCGATCTTTCTAACACTGAGTTAGTCCAAAATAATCCCGACAGTAACCAGCACTATTTATGCATTATTTAGGATACAAATGGTCTCAGATCATTTCAAGTAGTTTTATTAATGTTGTTACATATTCTAAACGTTGGGACAGCCTGCTAGGAGTGAGAAGAAAATAAAATTTACGTCCTCACTCAGGAAATCATCTATTCCTTTCTTTCCCATCTGTTCCTTCTTTAATTCCTCATCTCTTAGATTCAAGTCTTTGAGAAAGGGACTTTTTCCTCCTACCCACACTGTTCTTGCTAGGTCATAAATAATTGATCATAATTGAGCACTTTGAAGTGCTTTTATTGGCTGCCAATGTCATCTCCAGTATTTATCTTGTCTACACTTCAGTGTTTCCAAATGCAGTAAATCTGAGACTTGGGCCTGCTAACAGTCTAATCTTTATGATCTCATTGACTAAGAATTCAAATGTTCAATGCCAGTTTTTCCTTCTGTCATATCATAAGAGCTTCCTTTTACCATGTCATAAATTGTGCAAGACTAGATTTGTTCTGTCTTGGGAAAAAGCTTCTCAGTTTAGTCTGATTTTGAAAATTCCCCTCACTCATCAAATGTCTCATTTGCATTGCTTGTGGTGAAGCCAACGCAGAGTTCTGGGATTAATTTGAATTCAGCAGGCTAGCTGTAATCAGCTGTTCCTGATCATTGTGGTGTATAAATTCTGTAGGATTTTAGTACATCATTTTGACTGGAGAGTGTTTTAATTCTTTAGAAACTATACTCTGCCTGTGTCTCAGATATGTATTCCAAAAAAGCCTGTGTGCTCCAGGATGAACCTATGTGTTCACTAGCATCCAAATCTTTTGTCATTCTGAGTATATTGTACAAGGAGAAAGCAGAAAACCTATAGATGTAACAAATAGGCTGGTTAAAAACTTTTCCATTAAAATTGTCATTACTGATCATTTTTATCTGTACAAAGTCTGTTTTTATTGGAAAGCTTTTGCTTTCTATTTGAGAAAGAAAAGCTTGAAAACTGAACTTTGGCTATCATTAGAGTTGTAATTTTCTTGTATTACTGTATTCTTCTGTCTCCATCCGGCATTATCTGACATCAATCACAGTTGCCTAATATCTCAAGGATTAGTTGCCTCCTTTACAACTGGAGGAGGAAACTATGGTGTATGTTGGAAATCTAACAAAGAAACAAAATCATGACATGATGCACCTGTGTAACGACTCATATGAAACACTAGCAGCATTCCCAAATTAAAATGTTTAAGTTTATGGGCTGAGTTACATGACCTTTTTGTTCTTTTACCCAAAGATTTAAATAGATATTTATAATAAAAACAAACTTTGTTTTCTGCTGTGATTTTCTGTGGCTGGAAAAACATCCTTGTCTTTGGGGATGTTACGAGACAGAAAGGGACTGGATGGCTTCTGGGTAGAAAACCTAAGGACAGAAGTCTGTGTGCTATTACTGGCCACTTCGACAACATGCTGTCTTTACCCAGGGTACCCTTTGACCCTGAGGGTCAAAATAAGCCACACGGAAAAAAATTGCTAAAGTTTTGTGGCTAGATTGGTTATATTTCCTTTGATTGCTCACCTGGTTGATCCTGCTGGCAGCATATGTTTATTGACAAGATTAAACCATACAGTTTTGTATTGTAGATAGACACACTAGGATAAACATAAGTTTCCACAAATGTTAGGAATAGATATGCTTGTAATAAAGCATTTTCTTACGAAAATAAAAGCAAAAGTTGAAAAAAAAATGTATTAAAATGCTGTAAACAGTAACAAAAATACAGTCTTAAAATGAACTACAAAAATGCGCTCTCTAAGAACTGAATAGTCTTAATATTTTTTTGTCAGAAGTCTGGTTTTCATCTTGTGTTTTTTTTCTTCTATCACCATAGTTGCTTCACACCTCTTAAGTAATGCATACAGGCTTTCACAAGTATGCAATGGACTGCCTGTTCAGACCTTACATTTTCTCTGTCTGACAACTTTTCAGTAAATTGATAAAACTTGACTGAAGCCATCTGGCATCTCTCGGTATTCATACTGTTGTTTCTTACCACTGGATAAGAAAACTCAGTTTAAACTTCCCAAAAAGTTTTGTGTCTTTCCTATTGCATGATAGTAGTGAAATCACGAACAGAAAATGTGATGGCAGGATGATTCTTTTTTTTTTCTGGTTTTTTTTTTTACAAGCTGACTCACCTGTACAATCTAAAAACAGTTTGTAATAAATGCACATATAGACATGATGACACAAATGTAATGCATTGTAAAGCCACCTAGGAACTGCCTATTTTTATGCATTTTTAAGTTCATATGCCAGACAGACTTCAAAACAACCCCTGTAGAGCCTTGCTTTCTGGACATTTTAGACAAAAAGTCAGTTCCTACAGTGGTGATCCATTGGACAGGGTGAGTACAGCATATAAATGGCTGTAGGCAATGACACATCAGTCACTGATGCAGCTGACAGCCTGACGTGCCACCCTTGTCTCAGCCTGCAGATGCTTACCCACCTGCAGCTAAAGTGATTGTAGGTGGCTTTCAGTGCACAGGCAGGGCAGGATTCAAGCTCATGTCTCTGATTCAGCTGCAACATGCCTCAGCTACTTTGCTGCCAGAACACAGATGAGGCAGCTTCAATCTCTACACATTTTCAGTTTGATCAATAACCAAAATGTGCTTATTATTTTTTGACCTGTAGAAGGGGACTAGATATTCTTTATTTTATGTACTGCAGGATATAGACCAAACATTCAAGGTTTTATGATCTACGTCCAGACCAAATGTGCTATACAAACCTTATTAAGTAATAAATCTTTTTGCATGAGTTTTTCAACCCAGTCCTATCTTTATTGAATTAAATGACTGCTGTTTTGACAGTGGTGATACTTAAGATAGTGCTGAAGAAAGTCATGTTAAGGAGTATAGCTCATACATTAAAGAAAGTAATGTCTCAGCAACTCTAAGATGTATGAAAAAAAGATCAATCCAGTTGTGTAATAATTTCAGCACCTACTTTGTGTGATTATGAAAATCATAAAGCTGCTGGGGGGCAGCCCCACTGTGCTCAGCTTGGGGCATCCTTCTCATGCAATATGTGCTGCTTCTCTCAGCAACCTACAGTACAGATCTCAGAAGGGCTGTCCAATTTACCAAACTGCTGTGTGCATGCGCAAGCGGTGCAATTGAGATTGTCTCCAAAGATTATTAGATTTCTGCCAGCTTCTTACATTGAAGTATACATGTCTCCAAACTCAAGGAATGATTTCCCACATTTATCATCTCATATAAATAAAAACTTAAAGTATACTTTCTCTGAGATTTTTTTTCTTTTACTTTATAAAAATATTTCTCCATAAAACAAACTCCAAACAGGAATTGTGTTTATGCAGGGTTATATTTTTGGAGTCCAGTCATAAAAAATAATACTAAAGATTAGGAAAACCTAATTTATTTTTTTATTGTAAGAATACCTCAGATTTACTGTTGTCATATTCTGAAATCAGGAAGGTACATTTGCTTTTTTTTAAAAAAAGCAGAAATGGAAAATATAGCAATCTGACTCCTATTGAGAGTAATTTTTTTTTTTCCACAGTGCTGCTTTATTTGTAAATATATATTATTCACAGAGAAAATACATTGCATTAAGTTATTACCTTAGTAACAATGTATGTATGAGACCTCTTTATACTTGTGAATTGATTATGTAGAATATCAACATGCTTTAGACACTGAGAATTGTGTATATGTGACACTCGAAATACAGTTATGATAACTGGATATTTCTGTTATTTATTATCATAATGACAGTTGCATTTACAAATTATTTTTCTGAATCATAGACTGTCTACAGATCATTCTTAAGGATATATAATTTTCTTAATTATTTCATTAAGCTGTTTAAACATTGAAACATATCAACTATTGTCTTCCTTGCTGTTTGCAATTACTTGAGAATGTTCATAAATATCTCCTATAAGCTATTTTGTGTTACTTTTGTATTCCGGATTGTGTGCTTACAAAAGCATCGTGTAATAGTGATTATTGTTATCTTGGAATCTGCAGCATCGTGTTTTTGTTTCTAACTGTCTTAAGAGGAAGCAAACAACATCTTTGAAATTGGTATATAGATGTTATAACAGAATTATACCTGAATACCTGATGGGAGGTTCTGATGCAGAAGACTGCATTATAAAGTGTTTAATGGATCATTTTAAAGATACTACGTGGTGACGTCAAAGTATATAGAATGCACTAGAGTTAGTGTGATTGTTACCTTAAAAAAAAATCAGTAATGTGGTTTTGTGAATGTGGATTAAAGGTGACAAGTTTCTACCAGTTAAGGAAAGAGAACTCAGTGTTTTATAGGCTTTCCTATATTTGTATATTTTTATAAGCAAAATTCATTATCTTTTATGTTAGCAGTTATTTGTGTGTAGATATGCCTGCGTGGAAGACATAGCTTAAAGATAAAACGTGTACATGAATATAGAGATAGACAATATGTTTTAAATATACAATTGCATACATCATAGCTATGTTCCTTTCACTGTTCTGTTGTGCAGCCTCACTTATCTCAGTGCTTGAGGGACAAATTAGGACCATACAGTTCACAAGATGCTTCCAGCTGAAGAGGTGCATTAGCAGAGATGGAGGATGTGTTTGAGAAAGAAACTCAGCACTTAGCAGGTCCTAGGTGGGGGAAGAGCAACATTTGTCTTACTCATTCTGTTCTCTGCAAAAAGAAACAGGAGGCACCTTTTGTTTCAGCTCTGTCTTTCCAGTCTAGCCAGTGAGAAGAGATGCAGAGTATGGACCAGACAGTCTGAGGTCATAACACTTTTAAAATACATCAGTTTATTATCTTAGGGAGAAATTTAATTGCTAAATTTCTCCTGTAGAATGGGCTTTTGTTGTTTTTGTCATGCTCAACTTTGAACTCCAAGGTTAGTGCCAATAATAGTATTCCCTCCAAGCTTTGTAACTGTGAATTACTACTGAAGTGATTAGGAAGATAAGAGACTCTATTATGTGAAGAATCAAGTACCTTATCTAGTTACTGTACTAATTGGAAGCAACCTTGTATGGTAAGAAAAAGAATTCTTTCTGAATTCAGCTTAAACCCAAAGATGTTTCAGCCATGTGTACATCTTTAAAATACAGAGAGATGGGTTACACATGTATTTTTTAATAAAAGTTTAATTTATGTTCATATTTCCATGATTTTTTCCATGTAAACTTGTGCTTAGTTTTTAGTCTTTTATATAGACATACGCACACTTCTAACATGAAAGTGCTCACACGTTGGAAATAATAGAAGGTATTGACATTCACATTGTGTGTTAGCGTAGCTCAGTCAAAAGGTTAAGGAAAATCTCTAGAGCACAACTAGAAAAGAACATAAACAGAGGTCTCCTGAATCCATACCACATTTCTCACTCATAAAATAGTGTCTTTTCCCTTATTCTACAAGGATAGCAATAGAAAAATTAACAACCAAACACAAAAGAAAAAAGGAATGAAATGCATCTCTTCTGGAGGACTAATCACATTGCAGGAACAAAGACCACTGTAGATGATAGGCAATATGACTACATTCTTGTCAGTTGACCTATAATACATGTCATGCGTGGTCTTAGTAAAGAAGGCAGAAGGCTTTTGGCCTCTTAATTTCTCTGGTAAATCCTTCCTCAGAATATAGCTCAAACGCTCATAATATTGGAGACATTATCATTGATCAGGAAATGTAGTTTCGTTATTTCCAGTTCTGTTACTAGAGTAAAATGTCACCCCTATAGAGCACATCTTTTTGTTGCTTATTACCTTTCTTACAGACTTTCTAGAATCACAAGTAAAATCAGTATTTTTCTTACTGTGCCCTGAAATAAAAATTTTTCCAAGTGTGGGATCATGAACAGAATCTCAGACTTCATTTATTGCTATGAATAATATAAAATCATACTCAGTGTCCAATAGCATAGAAATTCTAACACAGTTACGGAACCTAAGCTGGAGGAACACTGTATAAATATAATAGTACTTTCTGGTATAGAAAAAGATGCAAAGGTTGTTTTCACCATCCAGAAAAGCACTTGAAAATTGGACCAAGGTACATGTCTATTATTAACAGTTACAAATACCACCTATGGATGGTTTGACAAAAATTTGTCTGTGGGTTGTTTTTTTTTTAAATACAGCAGTATTTATAGAGAAACACAAATCTAGATCACTTTTTCCCTTTCAATCTAATATTATCAGTAGTTTACAAAAGAACTTTCTAGTATTATAATCAAGCAAAAGGATAAAACATTTGAAAGTAAATATAGCATATTCTGTTTCATTAATTTCCCTAAAATTTTTTTTGAGTGGGTTTTGGATGATTAGATAACCATAGCTTTCATAGTGTTAATCATAGTTTGCTGTGTGATTTAATTCATGCCGTTAACCTGTGATATGAGCTTGAAAAAGTCCTTTTCTCTTAATGAACTGGAAAACCATCTTCTTTCATTTTCTGACCAACACAGACATGAAACCCAAGTCAATCTAAATTAGTCCTCACAGCACTGATATTTCTTCCGCCCTCAACTGTCCTTCCCTTGATGAACGGAATTGTTCCCCAACAAGAGGAATGCAGGCACCCTGCAGGATATTATGGAATGTTTCCTCCTCTGTCTATATCATATGAAGCTAGGAGGGATCCATTAATGAGTTTTCAAAGAGAAGCAAGGCTGCCGAGTGGGCCTGAGTCAATATTTTCCCCCAGGTGCGGTTGGGAAGTGGCTGAGGTAGGAGAGAAAGAAAAGGCAGGGAAGGGGCTGGATTCCTTCCTCTTTTGTGAAACCCTTGCTCAGAAAACATGTGATAAAGCCCTCTGTTTTGGTGAGTACAGTCTTTCCTGTGCCTTGCAGCAGGCACAGGTCTCAAGGAAAGAACAGCACGTAATTATGCAATTCAGATTGTTATTGGTAATGGTAGAGGTATAGAAATGTCTAACTAAATTAGACCATGTTATACCAATGGCAGTATTTTATACATTGAGACCCACAGCCTTCTCATCATGATAATGGTGTCCAAAGGAGTGAAGTTGCAGTCCTCACTGCAACGTGTGTACAGTTCAAATCAACCTTCCACTCCCTCCTCTTCAAATTCGTATCTGCCAGCACTTCATTGGCCTTGGCCCAAACAAATACAAGGAAGGGTAAGGAGGGAAGAGGACAATGGTGATGCAGCTGTTCATGTTTGTTGGATGGTAGATCTTTTAACAAGAAAGTGATTATGCATGCCTGGTAGCGCCTGTTCTGCCAGCCAGTAAAAGGCCATTGTGCTGTCAGTGGTTTATTTCCACCAAAGAAATAATATTTGAAATGAGGTACCAGAGGGACAGTGCTCTATGTACAGACAGACATCAGGTCTTTTGTCATCAGCTGCCATTGAGTCTGAAGCCTCTTTATAGTGAATTGGCACCGTATCAAAGTTGTTCAACTCTAGAAACCAGATTAGAAATGCTGCAAATTGTTAGCCTACTTTAAACAGTATGAAACAAGAAATTGGAGAATTAGAAAACTGACTAAAGGAAAAAAGCTTCAGAAACCATACAGATCACCTATTTTGAAATCAGACAGTTACAGATAATGGAAGTCAACTTCAGAAGAAGATAAAGTCTCTAGAGGAATGACACTAGAATCCAGTCATTGTTTAAAATACACATTTTCTGCCCTTTGTGTAGTGCATGAGAAAAGGGATTCTGAAGAGAGAAGCCAAAGAGTTTTGGAATAAAATAAGCTCGCTCTGAATTAGGAATGAACTTCCATTATTCAATACAAATTTGAAAAGACAATGAAACTTATCAGACTAAATTAAATGAGGAGCTCATAGCATTGTAGATGACTCATCACAATTCAAGAATTTATAATGTTGTAGAGGAAAGCAGAGAGAGCAGATGGTGCAAAGAATCCTCAGTACAAAACAGAGATCGGTGCTGAGCTCAAGAGCCAGAAACCATCCTTCAGCCTAGTACCAATGGCAAGAAAATGCTGCCATTAAAGTGATTAAAAGCCACGCTGCACTTCATAGCCTTTTTTCTTTTTCCCAAATGGTTTCATTGGGTAACCAAATTGGAGCTCTCCTGCAGCTACTGGATTTGAAACAACTAATTTAAAGAACTTGTCATTGATTCATCATAGGGACATTAGAGCAGTCTTTATAAATGGGCAAATAGGATTTACCTATCTTACAATTTTCCAGTTAAAAAGAGCTTTAACAATAAATGGATAGGATCTTTAGGGTCTAAATAACTTCTGCTGTAGTGAGCAACTGTTATAAGAAACTGAAATTTCTCTGTAGAAAGTATTGCTTTTAGTAGTACTTCATGGCAACTGAAAAAATAGAAAGTGAGCTCGCTGCAGCTTTTATTTACTTGGGTTTGTCTGTTGCTCTGTACAACCAATTTCTGGCTGGAATCCTTTTCCTAAAAGTCAGTATTTCCTCTGAGATGTGAGTAGATAACCTCTGTATGACAAATATAGGATCATCCTTTCTGAAGAAATGGTTAATGATAACTCTTTTTCTTAAAAAGTACAGATTTTTTTTCCCAATACCCTAATACAAACACAAACAAGCTTCTCATATTCAGAGCCTTATGTACACATCTTTGCATTTTAATTTAGAGGATGCAGTGCTGGCACAGTGCTACAGGCATGCTGTGAACCTTGCTCTATGTGTTTTCAGTGTCAAGTACAGAGCAGTCACAACCGACTTAAGAGAGGGCTGAAGTGATTTTCTTCCATTATTTTGCCACGCAGTTGTTTCCCAGGGACAAGACATAGACTACTCCTCATACAGAACATTTGAGATGATCTTCTGTTGTGCTAGGACTGTGTTTTGCATGGGCTTGCTCAAATTGAAGAGTTAGTGCAGTGAGCTCAGTCTGGAAACATGCATAAGTTACTGTATAAATTTGGAAACCTGAACCCAAAGAAAAATGCACCACATGTGGTACATATGAAACGCTTATAAAGGTTAGGCTATAATTTGAAAAAGTGTAATAATAGTAATCTATATTTAAAAAGCCTGGAAGGGCCAAGAATATAATTATATCCACAGTTTAACCTGATGTTTTCTGTAATCAAGCTCAATCATTTTGCAAGGATTTGGTTGTTTGACCAGTGAACCTCCAAATGTAGTGAGATGAAGCTATGATGTGCTAGTGAAGGTGGCCCAGCTGATGTCCCTTACCTGTGAGCAGGTGCACAGAGCGTGTCAGACGTATCTGAAAGGTTGCTGTAGCTCCTTCAGACCCGCCCATAAATCACACCTCAATACCAGTGAATGAGTCAGAACTAGCAAATGGTGAACAAATATATATGAGCAATTGCCCCCATAGGCCTATGATCAGTGTTTAGCAAATACAAATCCATGTTTGCTGGCTCCTGTTTTCCTTTTAACAAACCTGTTTTTGTTCCTTGCATGGAGCAGCTGATTTTACCCGAGAATCACAGAATGTTTTGGCTTGGGAGGGACCTCTGGAGTTCATCTAGTCCAATCCCCCTGCCAAAGCAGGTTCACCTAGAAAAGTTGCACAGGATCACGTCCAGGTGGGTTTTGAATTTCTCTAGAGAAGAAGACTCCACAACCTCTCTGGGCAGCCTGTTCCAGTGCTTTGTCACCCTCAAAGGAAAGTTTTTCCTGATGTTCAGATGGAACTTCCTGTGTTCCAGTTTGTGCCCATTGCCCCTTGTCCTGTAACTGGGCACCACTGAAAAGAGTCTGGCCCCATCCTCTTGACACGCATCCTTTAGATATTTATAAGCATTAATGAGATTCCCTCTCAGTCTTCTCTTCTCCATGCTAAACAGACCCAGGTATCTCAGCTTTTCCTCCTAAGAGAGGTGCTCCAGTCCCCTCATCATCTTTGTAGCCCTCCACTGGACACTCTCCAGTAGTTCCTTGTCTGTCTTGAACTGGGGAGCCCAGAGCTGAACACAGTACTCCAGATGTGGCCTCACCTGGGCAGAGTAGAGGGGGAGGAGAACCTCCCTTGACCTGCTGGCCACAGTCCTCTTAATGCACCCCAGGATGCCATTGGCCTTCTTGGCCACAAGGGCACATTGCTGGCTCATGGTTAACTTCTTGTCCACCAGGACTCCCAGGTCCTTCTCTGCAGAGCTGCTTTCCAGCAAGTCCACCCCTAGCCTGTACTGGTGCTTGGGGTTGTTCCTCCCCAGGTGCAGGACCCTGCACTTGCCTTTGTTGAACTTCATTAGGTTCTTCTCTGCCCAGCTCCCCAGGCTGTCCAGGTCTCACTGAATGGCAGCACAGCCTGCTGGTGTGTCAGCCACTCCTCCCAGTTTTGTATCATCAGCAAACTTGCTGAGGGCACACTCTGTCCCATCATCCAGGTCACTGATGAATATGTTGAACAAGACTGGACCCACTACTGACCCCTACAGAACACTGCTAGCTACAGGCCTCCAAGTAGACTGTGCCATTGATCACAGCCCTCTGAGCTCTGTCATTCAGCCAGTTCTCAATCCACCTCACTGTCCTCTCATCTAACCCACACTTCCTAATCTTGCCAATGAGGATGTTATGGGAGACTGTCAAAATCCTTGCTGAAGTCAAGGCAGACGATATCTACTGGTGTCCCCTCATCTACCCAGCCAGTCATGCCATCATAGAGGCATAGATTGGTCAAGCATGATTTCCCCATGGCGAATCCATGTTGACTACTCCTGATAATCTTCTTTTCCTTCCCATGCTTAGAGATAACATGCAGAATGAGCTGTTCCATCATCTTTCCAGGGATGGAGGTGAGGCTGACTGGCCTGTAGTTTCCTGGGTCCTCCTTTTTGCCCTTTTTGAAGATTGTGGTGACATTGGCTTTTCTCCAGTCCTCAGGCACCTCTCCTGTTCTCCATGACCTTTCAAAGATGTTGGAGAGTGGCCTAGCAATAACATCTGCCAGCTCCCTCAGTACTCATGGGTGCATCCCATCGGGGCCCATGGATTGGTGGGTGTCCAGTTTGCCTAAATGATCTCTGACCCAATCCTCCTTGACAAAGAGAAAGTCTTGCTCTCTCTTGACTTCTTCTGTGATCTTGAAGGTCTGGGACAGGTGTAGGACAGTTTCCTGTGTTTTGTCTGCTTAATATTTTTGGTAGGTTTTTTTCATTTAGTGTTACATGTTGGGTTGGATTTTTTCACGTCAGAGAGAACTGGATTATTATACGACAGAATAGTTGTCCGCAGGGAAGATTGACAGTGGATGGAAGTTTATTTTCTCTCTTGGATAAATGCACTGTCACAGATAAAGAGATTGTTATGTGCATGTCTGTGTGTAGAGTTTCCCTTTTTTCAAAGGAAAGCAACCAGTTTTATTTTCTTTACTGTTTGTTTGCATTCTAGGATTATTTTTTTTTCATTTCTTAAACTTCCTGAAATACTTAGAGGAGAGAAAACTAAGGCGTGCAATTTTGTGACTAGAAGAAGGTTCTTATTTTCTTAGGGAGACTCTTACATTCAGAAGATAAAAACAGAAGTCATAAAAATGTTTTATTTTTAGGAGACAGCTCCTTGGAATCTTAGAAGTTAAGTAAGACCCATAATAGAGAGGAATGGGGGAGAGTATGTAATAAACTGATATTTGTTAGTGGGAAGACAAAGACTGAAAGCTGTGAACAACTGGAAGAACTTTTTTAACAGTAACTGGTTTATTCAGCTTACTTAGTTGTCTTCAAGGCTGTTGAACAACATGACTGATTTGCTGTGACATTTGGGAAAGCTGCACATCAATACTATGAAAACAACATTAGTGTCTGGAGAATATTAGACGTCCTTTGACATGCTTGACCAGATTAATAAAATAAGTAAAGATCATTTTCTCAAATGCAATTTTTGCACCATTTGAAATTCTTGCAGATGTAAAAGTGCACCTTCATTTCCAAAGGGGCAGAAAATCCAATTATTAAAATTAGCTGTCCCCATAGTGAGATAATTTGGCTCTTGGGTGCATCCACCCATCTTGGGCCCCATCCAAAAGCTGCTGGAATCAGTTCCTACTCGCTGTGCTGCTGCAGACCTGCAGTATCAATTACAGCAGGTACGTTTGGGGGTACTTTTGCCCTCACACTTTGCCCATAACTCAGTCCTTGCCACTGGCCTCCTCTAACAAGCTGGCTCTTCCATGCACCCAGATACCTCACTGATGGGCTAAAATGTAAAATACCCTTGCTACTGCCAGCCCAGCTGGCAGAAACAGGATTCATTGCATCTATTTTAAGCTGCATCACTTTGTTTTACCCCAGAGAGTAAACTGAATGTACCTTTTACACAGTTGAGTTATGACATTTGATGCAGGTTATCCTGAATGTAGAAGTTACTGTCTCTGAAACACAGTTCTGCTCTGGACGCCATGTCCTCAGAGCCAGCAGGCGCAACCCAGTTGTGTGTGGTGGTGGTGGGGACTGGCACAGGCACTTCTTTCCATGTTTTTGTATATAGCCATTTTTCAGAAGCTGGTGTGCACTTTAACAAAGGAGTTACTGGTGTGTACTTGAGACATTAATTCCAGGTTATATGGTTTCCCTGAGAATTGCCATCTGTCATGCTTTTATGCCTGGAGGTCACTCAAAGTTACCTCGGGTTGGTATCCTAAGACAGTAGGTTGGAAGGATAAACCGTGTGCTTCGTCGTTAACCCTTAGTTATCCTTTTCCCTTTCAGCACCCTCCTTGATAGGTATGGTAAGGAAGGACTGGGCTTCCCAAAACAGCATTGCCCTCTCCTGGCAAGAGCCGGACTTTCCCCATGGAGCCATTCTGGACTACGAGATCAAGTACTATGAGAAAGTAGGTTTCACTTACAGCATCACCCAAACTCAGATCCTAAAGAGCAATATGTTTTGTATTTTTAATAGTTAAGAAAAATACTTTAAACTTTTCACTTGATCCCGCATACAATGCTGTATAAGTATTGATTTTTTGTCATTTTACTTCTGACTTGTTAATAACTATCTTGGTTTTTGTCAAAATGAAGTAGAGCAGCAGCCAGGCAGTAGATATACATGTCCATATTTGCGCACATGGATAAATGGATCATATGTTTGAACATATTTTGATTTATAGACTGTAAAAACTTTACATTAGAGTGACACTCGAACAATACAATTCAGATGAATGTCAACAAGATTTAATTTTGTAACATAATTCAGCAATAATCTGTGCTGAAATGAGAGTGCACCAGCCTTGTTTAGAGGGTCACAAAAGGTTACAAGAGAGAGAAACTGGACTGCATTTATATCAGGTTTCTGGCATTCTATCAAAATTATGTGATTTCACAGAAAAGTGGGCAGCAACATACATTGCAAGTAAAAGGTAGAAGGTGCATGCACAGAACATCTTGTGAAAGAATAATTTGAAGCTTGCTTCTCCCAAAGCACAGATCACATTTCATCATTTCCAGTTGTAAAATTTAGAGCTAATCAGTGCCTTCATTCCTAGAAACATAGGCAGGATTTTTTTTGGTGTCCATGCATTAGTCACCTTCTAAGTCAATTCTTCCTGTTTCTCTGTCCCCATCTGAAAGTTGCAGTAGAACTAATGGATATGTGAGAAGACCACGAAGAACAGAAATATAAACCAAGTCATGAAATAAAGATTTAGGGATGTTAGGCTCTGTAAATATCTGAGAATTTTCTTCCTTGGCTGCACTTCTCTACTGAGATTGTGCAGCTTTAATGATGCAGGGAAAAAAGGGTAAACTGGAAAAAAATCCAAACAATTTAAATAGCACAGCTAGAGGGATAAGACAGATTGCTTATAATATTTGGTAGCAAAAGCAAGGAAACCTTACTTTCCTACACTAGTGGAAATCCTTCAGGTTTTGATTCTTTGCCATAGTAAGCCACATTATGACTTGCCCTGCCTTTGTTTTGTTTGTTGATGTTAAAATAATAACCAGGTGAGTTAAACAAGAGAAATAAGATATTTTATTCAATTGAATAGTAACAATTTCAAATATTCGAAACCATTCATATGGATGTAGAATTTTACAGCATATAAAAAGCTTAAAATTAAAAAGCTTATATTTATAAAAAAACTTTTATCAATAGATTATCTGCCAATATCTGTCAATACTGAGTGACATGGAAATAGGTCTCCATAGAGGTCTGCATATTTCTTAGACTTGTCCATTGTGCAGCAAGGGCAGATACACAGGTTTCATAGCCCTTTGCTATATACAGTTTAAACTACTCCTATCTGTTTCTACAAAAACAAAAACAAAAACAAAAACAAACAAACAAAAAAAACCCTATATTCTGTTCTGAGCTTTTATAATGCAGTTGTATCTTTTAGCTATGAACTTCTCTCCCCTCTCAGGTGTGGGGAGATAAAAGAAATGCTGACATCTTCTTGTACTGTTGCAGAGGGGTTATTTTCTCCGTAAGTCACTAACTGAACTAAATGTGTAGCTCTTGAATACACCTTTTGTTAGTAAGTTGGAACAGGCACGCTTTCTGGCAGTGCAATATAATAGGCAGAATGAGAGACAAACAATCCAGCCATAGAAGAATATCACTTATTTGAGCAGAGGAATAGATATGTGATAGATTGTGAAGAACTCTCTTGGAGACCAGATTCTACAGCAGAGAGATTATTAATCTAGTACTAGAAGTCAGCCTGCTGATTTTCAGTATTAAATTAAAAAATTATATTTATATAGTGCTGAATAAATGTGCACTGTATCTTTATCACTGTGTAAGTATAGCAGCCAAATGCAAATGGGATTTGTATATTAGAAAAAAAAAAGGTGTCAGGGTGGTAGATGCAGGAAGTAAAACTGTAATCTTTCAGGCTTCCCACTAACCCTCAAAGAGGGAAATGTCAGCATTTATATTCTCAGCAGCAGTGACAAAATAGGGATGGTGTTGCACACCCACAAGAAATATGATAAAAATGAAAGAATTGTCTACTGGATTTAGGATGAATTTATCAGAAATACATCCCTCTACTGGAGAGTAAAAAAATCAGCTAAAATTCAAGAACAAGTTGAGTATGAAAAGCTCAGAAATTTTATTAATGTCTTAAGCAGTCAATAAAAATGCAGAGAATGGTATCCTTAGGTACTAATAAACACACTAGCAAAAATCTAACAGCTTCTGCAGTTCTATCCTTATTCCTTTTTACCTGTCATTTATCTTTAAGAAACAAAAGAGGATTTATTCTTATATGCAATACAGGAAATTGCATGTCTCCATCAAGTTCAAACACTAAATGCCCTAGTTTCAAGAGACTGTATCAGTTTCTTAACTTTGTGAAACTCTGAAGAACTCTGCAGGATTAAAAAGATTCACAGTTATAAACCAGTATTTCTTATAAAATACCTTGTTGATGTTTGCAAAATTATCAAGATGACATTGGGGAGCATGCTTGCTTTTAATTACAACAGAAAGAATTCTGCGGCTGATAAATGGAAGTCATAGCTTGTTATGTGCTCCCAAGGTTTCATGAAAGGTATGTACACTTACAGAAATCAAGTAGCTGTGAGTACTCCACTAAATGAGGCAGTTTCCAACAATTTTACAAGACAAATTAGTGACAGTAAACCCAGAACATAGACATGCTTCTTTCCATGCATATCCAGAACAAGCAGAACAAGGGAAGGAGGTTAGACTGTGCTAAATGTGCCAGAAACATATTTGCACTCTTGTGCAATACAAATTGCACACAGAGACTTATTGAAAGGTCAAGCCTTCTCTGTGAAAAATATTCACATTTTCTGAGAGTCTACCAAATAATAAAGAAATAAAGTAGAGAAGGGAAGTTATACAAGACTATCAATAAACTACGAGTATGGAACACATACATTGATTTTAAAATATAATAAACCAGCTCACTAATTTGTCTACTTTGAAGCACCCTCTTCCATGTGACCTTTATTTCTTCAGTGAATTGCTGCAAAATACTCAGAATCATAATTTAAGAAAATATTGTTTGGCTTTCTATATGTCTCTAAAAATGAAGGTCTTGAGAAAATAACAAAGCTTCATTGTGAGCCAATTCTATATGGATTTTACAGATTTTTAGTTTCTTATTTAGGAATACACTGGTACATATTTATGTACTTGGATGACGAAGAGGTCACTTTGTTCTGCAGCTTTTCAGCCAGAAAAGCAGTGCACGTAAGCTGACCTATGACATAATTAGAGAGCTGACTTGGCCTGTGAGGAGAGCAAAAATTCCTGGATATTCAGTCCAAGATGTTGTGAGTTTTTGTTACAGTAAAGAGAAAAAGTTTTCCATTGCTTAAATAGTTATGTGATATAACCAGAAAGAGAATATCATGATCGTGAAGTAATACTGTATGTTGAAGCCTAATAGCTGAAATATCTTATTTCTGCCTAGATTATGAATCATTCTGAAAACTATACAGTTAGCAACATTTGTCACCTTAGACCATAAGTGAGTCTTTATAGCAACACACAAAAATCCATTAAATGTTTGACCTTAGAGATGTAAGTTGTATTCTGAAAAACATTTCTTCGTAGACCTTCTTTGTAGTCTTCTCAGATACTAAATATTTGCAAATTATCTCTGCTGATACAGCATGTCTGTCCTGTTCTTCTTATCTATTAATTCTATTTTAAAATCCTTTAATATCTTCTACAAACAGCCCAGTACTTTTAAAAGAAAAAAAATTTTCACATAGGCAGTATTGTCTTTTCCTTTAAAATCAAACTCCAGATATCAATATAATAGTTTCTTTGCTAATAGTAATCAACTTTTCTTTTATACTTTAGAACTATTACTCAGACACTGACCAAAGCTTTTACTTTTTGAAAGATTCAGGGCATCATGATCTATTTACCTCTCGCCAAAAAGGTCACGTGTTTGAGTCAGATGGCAAAGTGAGATAAGATATAGCCTTGTTACAGCCTTGTAATGAAGCTGATTCCTTCTGTAGGAATTCCCTCATGGGAAAGGAAACACAGTATGCAGTGGATTTAAACTGTACTAACTGCACTTCAGATTGTGCAGCAGAGCTGGAAAATACTTATTACTTCCCTTTGCCACCCAAACTCTTAAAGTTAATCATAAAAAATTAATACTCCCTGAGAGCTGTATTAAGCATATCAAGCTCTGTACACATCAGCAACTGTATTAAGTTTAAATTCTCCCATATGGCCCAAATACACCAGCTGGATTATATTTTGTTATAAACAAGATAATATGTAATTAGCTGAGGAAGCTGGTCTATAGAGAAGAGATTTTAATGGGATGTACCCAAGCAATATCCCAAGGCATTGCAATGACTTCTTCAAATAGAGAATACCTCTTGGAGCAGGATGTAGGATGGAGGGACTGGCTAACGTTTCTTCGCTCTCTTGTCTTTTTGATGAACTTTACACTGAAGCCAAATCCCTTTGACAAAATACTTCATTTTGTTGGCAGACTCAATTTGCCACTCAGAGGAAGTTTTCACATAAAAATTTTAACCCTCCTTCCATTTTGGAGAGCAGCATAGGGGAAAGGGACCTTGGGGTCCTGGTGAACAGCAGGATGACCATGAGCCAGCAATGTGCCCTTGTGGCCAAGAAGGCCAATGGCATCCTGGAGTGTATTAGAAGGGGTGTGGTTAGTAGGTCGAGGGAGGTTCTCCTCCCCCTCTATTCTGCCCTGGTGAGGCCGCATCTGGAATATTGAGTCCAATTCTGGGCCCCCCAGTTCAAGAAGGACAGGGAACTGCTTGAGAGAGTCCAGCGCAGAGCCACAAAGATGATTAAGGGAGTGGAACATCTCCCTTATGAGGAAAGGCTGAGGGAGCTGGGTCTCTTTAGCTTCGAGAAGAGGAGACTGAGGGGTGACCTCATTAATGTTTATAAATATGTAAAGGGTGAGTGTCATGAGGATGGAGCCAGGCTCTTCTCAGTGACATCCAATGATAGGACAAGGGGCAATGGGTACAAGCTTGAACATAGGAGGTTCTACATAAATACGAGGAAGAATTTCTTCACAGTGAAGGTGACAGAGCACTGGAACAGGCTGCCCAGAGAAGTTGTGGAGTCTCCTTCTCTGGAGTCATTCAAAGCCCACCTGGACGCGTTCCTGTGTGACCTGGCCTAGGTGTTCCTGCTCTGGCAGGGGGATTGGACTGGATGAACTCCAGAGGTCCCTTCCAATCCCTAACATTCTGTGATTCATATGACAGTGTGTGGACAGGATATTTAGAATGTCAGATATGACTTTTTCTTCATTCCAGTATTATTTAGAGTTGAATTAATAAATTAAAGAGAGCAAATAACCAAGCATTAGAGGCAAGGAGGAAATTAGTCTTCCAATTGGATTTTAAAAAGACATGAAGAGCCACTGAAGGAGAGAGATGGAGGAAAGTACCAGATTTAAAGAACTAGAATGCAATATGACCTTGTTAATTTTTCTATCACTCTACAGCTGTCTTAACTTAGATGAGAAACAATGCTCCTTCTTGAAATATAATATTAAAACAAACACTGGTATTTCTTTGAATATTCACTGAATCAAAATGAACCATCCCAAATTTTAATATTAAAATACTCATGAGAGCATGAGGTAAATGACTTGATAGGAATAACATGAAAATTTAAGAATATCAATACATAATGTTTTGAATGATATAAATATTTTTACAAAAATTAATATGGAAAATTATAAGAAAAAAAGTAATTTTGTCTTTCAGAATTGTTTGCCTACAGTACTATTCTGTAGTTCAAAAGAAATCTATCCATCTAGAAATATGTACATCATATTATTTCAAAGCCACAGAAGTGTGTATTTATGATATATTACATACTCCACACTTTGACGGCAAAATGATGTGGCACTCGCTGCATATACAGAGGTATGAACTGGTATCCTTGCCATTTTTCCACACTATTTGAGGAACAGATAATCCTGTGGTATGCTCAGTACCACACTGAAGACTAGCACAGCAATAGCATTGTCCTGGGAGCTCTGGGAATGCATCAAGCTCACTTTCACGCACATGTCCAAATTGTCTCATTCCAGCTTTTTTTCCAATGTGAACTGCCAGTGTAGGGTGTGTGACTCACCACGGGGGTTCCTCTTTGTCTTCTCTAGCTAAGGAGACATTTCATTATGATCTCAGATTAATTCAGTTCTACTCAGGCAGCACCTCACCCTGCTTGAGTATTGGCTGGAATCTAACCTCAATGAACAGGAGCCTTACATGTCCACATTAGATAAGATATGAACATTTTTTATAAGAAGTCACATCATGTAGATCAGACAATCCTCTGAATTTCTGGGTGACAGTTTGGAAAGGTGTAGTAAAATTAGTCATTTCTCTTCTATAGCCCTATGCCTTTCTGTGAGATGTATATGAAGTGTTTGAGGTTCATTGACCCTCAACCTCCCTACTACTTAAATAGCTAAACTGCTCGAGTCTTTCCACCTCTTTAATTACAATTTTGCATAATGTTTAACTGAGAAGAATTACATTTTTCAGACACAACTATGTTACAACTTCCCCATTTCCCTTAAGTACCAGCTATTACTTTCTTGCTTCAGATTTTGCTTTTTATGTTAGATTTTTAAATGATGAAGAGTAATATATGCACCAGCTCCAATCCCCATGAGGCTGAAGGGAGCCTGCAGACTGTGTCACATTATTCATGAGCAGGCGTAGTTCATTTGGTACTGTTGTAGCTGGATTGTTAGTGTGTACTGGTTCTTTCTCCAGGCATATTCTTTTATTGTTGTTATACATACCATAGCATGCTTGATACCCTTGCTAGCTTCCTAACTTTAAAATTAAGTCAACATTAGTGACAAGACTGGGGAACAGAAAAAGGCTTATAACAATAGGGATGAGCATATGAGCACTTTAGGTGCCTGACCAGTCAGTGAATGTATTCTGTATAACATAGTAAGCACTATGCTGTTAGCATTAAAAGATCAGCTGGGTAATTTTTAGCCTCATGCTAATCATTCTCTTTTTAAATGAACACTTTGATCCTGTAATATTTTTCAATTATTTGAATTATTTGAGGCGTAAGTATTAATCTGCTGCCTCCAAGTAAAATGTTTCCAATGTAACTAGAAGACAGAAATGTAGGGCTCATGCAATAATACATTTGCTTTACATTTTCAGCACATTCTCATAAAAACAAGAACATTGAGTAATTTGGATAGTAGTATTTAGTAGACCTTAGTGTTTGACCATAGCTGCAGGAACAGATCAGCATGTCATAGCAAGGCATCACAGCTCCAAGGACCACCTCTGGCATTCTCAGCTGTTCAGAGCTCCTGGGAAATGGACCATGTCTAGTGAATGTTTTTAAAAAATAATCACTACAAATGCACTTTGGGAGATAATCATTAAAATGAAATCTCCCAGCTTATTTTAGCATAGTAAGTGATGTTAAAGAAGCTTCTCAGTTTTCCTGTTCTGCTGTTATTAACCTAGTTTCCCAAGGGAAGAGATGTGAAAGCCTTAGATTCTAAGAAGGGGAAAAAATAGGTCTCAGAACTGTTGAAAACCAGAGTGAATAATTATGAGACTCTCTGACCAGATACAGTTTTTGCTTGCAGGAAGAAACCTAAGGACCTTTCAGCAGCCATTATTAATGACACTGATATAATTACTATTAAGAGAAAAAGAAATCTGGCCTCTAAATATCAATTACATGCATCAAAGCGTTTATCAAAGAAGTTCTGAGGTAGGTCTTCTCTGTTAGGTGCGTGGTTTGGCTAGTCTGCTAATCATTGTCATCACTTATTTAGAGCTAGCTTCTAAAACTTTATATTTAATAATAAAGTAGCCTAAAGAGCTATTATTACTGTCATTCCTGCTGAAGCAAAAAATCTTGATGAGAAGTATAATGCTGTTTAAGCAAGCTTAGTGGATTTGATTTTAAAAAATACCATAGTTCAGTCCTGCTGATCTTGTGTTCTAGTCTGTAGCCAATACCATTTTCCCCAAGGAAAATTACATATACAATGCTTATTCCAGTAACTGCTAGAAGAGCTGCACAAATGTAGTAAAAGTGCATCAATGGTTTTTAAACTCTTTCAAAGACATAGGCATAGGAGAAATGCAAATTATTACAAGACAACAAACGTAGCACCACACAGCTAGTTCCATACCTCAAAGAAAGCTAAGAAAGCTAAATCCACTCATAGCAGAGGCTGATTCCTAAGAAAATAAATTATTAGACATTTTTTCTAGCCATTCGGCACTTAAACTTCAGAAAAAATAATTTTTAAAATAGATTACTGACACAGCAAGAATACTAATGTTAACTGCAGGAATCAGCTGTTAATCTTAAGCATGTGATTAGGTAGGGTCAAAAATCAGAAACAGCTATTTTATAGTGCAGCAAGTTTCAGCTCATAGGGACAAACTTTAGATGATTTTAATGAACATATTGTAAAAAAGAAATATCTCATCAGAGTCAATATATCAATTGCACAAAAAGAAGAGGTAAGAAGTTTAACATGTTTAATCCTGAATTAGCAAAATAGAGAATGTACTCTTAACTTAAAACATTTTACTATTGTTGCTGTTATTATTTACCAGTTTCAGTGTGTTCACCTTTGAGTTTAGATGCAGTTAGTTTTAGCAGTATCTGAAGTTAGAGTTTTAATTCCCTCAGGTACCTTAACACACATTCAGGAGTCAAAATTTGGGTTTCAAAATTTGACATATTTTTACAAAGAGAATGGTGAGTTTCATGAGCAAAGATCTAAATATAACTAGCATGGCTGCTATAAGATGGCCATCTAAGCAAAAATAATTTCCTTATTTATAAGTTAAACACAATGTCCAGGTTTCCATTTCTCTAAAACCTGTCAGAATGTTTTCTTTAGTCCTTCTTCAGGTAAGAATTAGCTTAATAGTTCCCAAAAGGCTTCATCTGTGAAGCTTAGATAGTGTTTTCATAATACACAAACTACTAACTGGTCATAAAATGTTCTTTTGCAACTATAAAGGTGGATTCACAGATTAAATCAAGAAGATGTGCTTTGAGACATAAGTGAGGTTATAGCTTCGTCTAAATGAAGGAATGTTCCAATATGAGGTATCATTTCACTTGCAGTTTTTTCCTGCAATCCTTGATGCATTCAGGGGATATTTGGGGAGACAGAGATAAAAAGACATGTATGCCTTTTGGGGCGGGAAACTGAGAAAGTTCTTTTTTTTCCCTCTCTTCTTCTGAGACTGTGTTGCAATTATACACTAACCGTGCAGAAAGACAGATTATTGGTTTTCCACTTTTAAAATTTTTTCACACTTAATTGAAGATAAAGCCACTGACTGCATAATATAGGCAACTTCTTTTTTGTTAAGCAGTGATGTTCCCAAGGCAGTCATTCAGGGAGAAGAGAGAAAAATCCAAAGGGAAAGAGTAAGCTCTTTTAAGGAGGTCCATTCCATTTTCATGCCATAAAACATACTATTTCCATGTTTGTTATTAGTATAAGCATTTTATAATGTATTAAATAAAAGCTGTGGGTTTGGTGGTGGTGGTGGGATGGTTGTTGGAATGAAAAATGCATATTAGAGGAGCTTTTCATTTAAGTGCATTATTTTGTTAGTCAGCTTGAATTCATAGAAAGGGTATGTTCTTCAGTAACTCCCACATAGTTTTGTTAGTTTTGCACCCTAATGAATGTTTATTTTGTTGATTTAAAGAAACACAATGTAAAAATTCTCTTTTTTTCTTTTTAATACATTAGCATTAATAGTTTCAAAGTGCCCTTTCTTGATGTTCTTGTCAGGGAGGCTGATTTAACAACCTATTATTATGTACTCCTTACCGAGCTGTTAATAGCTTTAGAGTCTTTTGCAGGAATCCACCTGCTGCTCATAAAAACGTTTATGTTGCTGTAGGAACTTCACCAGGTTGATGCATCTTGTATTTGCAATGACCTTGCACAAACTGTCTGGTTTGCTTGCATATACTGCCAGAAGTACTAGCATATTGTATTAACACAGCTCTTCGTTTTATAAAGAAGTATTGTCACCAGTCTGTAAATTTTTGTAAAAAATTTTCAGGGTTTGTTTGCTTGGATGTTTTGGAAGGTTTTCCTCATATCAGATTCTGACTAGTAGTTACATGACTACCTTGTATTAGACTCCTTTAATTTATGTTTAAACCCTCAGGCCCTGTGTTCTCAGAACTGCTTCTTGTGAGTCCTATGCTATTTTAAGATTACAAATTCTGCTCTGATGCTAATGTGAAGGATCAGAGCATTTCTTGTACTTCTCCTTTTATGTGAACCCTGAGCCAGGTATAATGGCCAACAGTTCACTTACTGCTTACATGCAATGGGAAATAGAGCCATATCAGTGAAACTTTTATTTTGCACATTTTGTAGTAGTCCTCTGTAGTTATCAAGAAATACAGAACAGGTATAGTCCTTGACATTTCCCATTGATCCTGGTCCCATTACTGTCCAGGTCAGACATCTATCACAGAGCATACTGTGGCTCCTTCTAGCCCACAAAACTATGCTTCCTCTTGATGGAAAATAGGGTGCATGGAGGGCTGATAAGAGGGCTGATGTCTAAATTTTGCCACAACATAAAATCAGGGTCTGGTAAAAGCGTGCACTAACATCCAGGAAGCACATTCAAGTCCTGCAGTTTGAAATTCACTTTTTGAACCCAGAATCCATGCAAAAGTAAGTGCATATTATCTGTGGCGAGACAAAGCAACCCATACTTATCTGCAGACTAGAATGGTATTGGCTTATTCTGAGACCGTCTTTAGCCTCCCTGGGAAAGATTATGGCAGAAAGAGTGGCTAACCTTGAGAGCCAACCCCCATCAACCTCAAATTGTGTCTCTCTGTGGAAAACTCTGGCTTTCCAGGTAGACTGCAGGTCCAGTCATTGTCATGAGAAGGGAGTAATGGCAAAGCATCCACTCTCTGGAGAATTGTCTTGTGTATTAATCCATTCCAAAAAGGTTGATTTCTTTATTTCTTTTTTTTCTGGGGAGTCTCCACCAATTTTTGACAAAATTTCCATTTCCATCCTACTCTGAAGGAATTGTCTTAACAGTTCCATTAAATTATTCTGAAACTTTATTTCTGAAATTTCTCCAGCAGGTCAGGGGAAAAAAAAAGAAAAACAAAAAAAAAAACGTAAATTGTTAAATGCTTAGAACTTGATTTCAAGTAGCAAGGTAGTCAGGGGAAAAGAAATGGCTTGCAACTATTACATTGTGCAGTGAAATCCTTTAGGTGCTGGTTTCCTCCTTATCTTATAGTTTGCAGAGCCTAAATAAAAATTTCCAGAGCATTCCAAAGTGTAAAGTCTCTGCCTACCTGTGTCTGGGCCATGAGAGAAGGAGCATGAAGTACTTGCTAAAACTTTGAACTGAAGCATACTTCCATAGAGAAGCATTTGGTGTTTACATAACCTTTAGTGAACCTATCCAGAATCTTTCCTTCACTGGATATCATGTCTTTACCTGGACTAAAGCACAGAAACGGGGTCTTTATTGATATTGTATTTAACAGGCAAGATCACAAACAATGGGCCATACCTATGTTTCAGTGTGATCTTAGGATAGTGCAATATCAGGTGGTTTCTTTTTTTTTCCCCTAATTATTAGATTGGTTTTGAGCTGGTTGCTAGCTTGTGTTGAAAGACTTGGTCTCTTTGGGCAGATATGTATACTTTAGTCAAGAGCTTCATTACTACATAAATTCAAGTCTTATGTTCTCCAAGTTTGCATACCCTGACCAATTTACATGATAAGTTAAATGACCCCTCTACACATGGAAGTCCCTGGAAGCTGCGCATAGAACAACACTGTAGAAGTTAGTTATTCATGACATGCTGAATGTCCATAAAGCAGTATGAAAACTTCTCTGTATGTGTAGGAGTTTTTTATTTCCTTATAAATCTGAGTATTAACCTATTCATACATGCTATTTTCAGTATATTTTATATAAAACCGTTTATTTTATATGAAAAATATATGTATGTTGCTCGGAAGAGTTTGAGTCCAACAGAATCTAACTGAAACCTATTCTCCTGGTTATATCTTTTCTGTGAACCAGATTGTTTCCTTCTTAACAGGCTGGAAGCATCCTTTGAATAACTTATACATACTCTAATATTACTGCATAGTATAATAAATGTATGTGATGCCCTATGGGTATCACAGTTGGATTGTTAAGCATATGCCAAGGACATTTCTGCTCATCTGTCAGTTTGGAGACAAATCCTGCTGCAACAAAGTAAAGCTAGCCTTAAGGCACTATATAAAATATTACAGATTACTGATTTATCAAGTGACAGTAACTAATGACAGGGAATAAACTCTCTCTTCTTTGAAGTTATCCCCTCATGTAAAAGTATCATCAACGACATGTCAAGCAAAGCAGCACTTAGTTTTTGCACAGCAAAATGTGGCTGGTCTCCACCCTAAAGCAGCTCATCTGCAGTGGTCTCTGCACACTGTCATTCTCAGTGATCTCTGTGAGAGTCAGGAATTCTCAGCAGATGCCCAGGATCAACAGGAGATAAGCAAAAGGGACTTTTGCAGAGAGTGTTTCTCCTTAGAGAGTGTGAAAGCAAATTTCATGTACAGCTACATTACAGTTACCTGGAAAGAGAAAATAAGTTCAACAGCAGTGAAACAGTTGAACCATGCTAGAAGTTTAAAGACTTTAAAGAAAAAGTTAATTTTTATTTTCTTTTACCCACAGGTCTACCCACGGATAGCGCCGGCATTTTGGCACTACCTGCGGGTAGAAGTGAGTAGCGGGTATTTGAATACTCCCACATCTTTACAGCTTACTAGTATTTACTGACCTCCTAGTTTGTCCATTGTGCAAAAATAATTAGCTACCATTCTAGCTGCCATTTTCTGTGAATGTAGTCTTGTACTAATTCCATATTGTTTTGACTACAGTGTAATTATTAACCCAAGTCACGAAGACGTGATATGTTTCTATGAAAGATTAAAGACAAAAAAATGAAATCTAAGTCAAGCCCATATCATACATTATGACTATAGCACTAAATCAAAGTACAGAAATCCATACCTGCACCTCCTTTAATAAACACATTTTACATTCATGAGAAGAATGTGGAGCTTCTGTTCTACTCTATCATTTCTGCAAAGTTTGTACAACTCAACTTGATATCATTTTTCCCCTCTTTTGTCCCTCAGGAGCATGAGCAGCTCAGCTATTCCTCCACAAGGTCCAAGGCTCCAAGTGTTATCGTCACAGGTCTCAAGCCAGCCACCAAGTATATATTTCATATCAGAGTCAGGACGGCAGCAGGATACAGCGGCTATAGCCAGAAGTTTGAATTTGAAACTGGAGATGAAAGTAAGTTTCACTGAAGGGGGAAAAAAAAAAATAAAGTACAATAGAAGTAGTATCTAACTCTAAAACAGTGAGACACTGGGAGTTTGAATGGCTGAATCCATACCATTTGCTTATTACAAAATGACCACTGCTGTATGATAAAAGAAAAGTAAGCCTCAGCTTCAGACTTCTGGATTTATAACAACAAATATAAGTTTTAGCCCAACACTGCAGCTGAAGGAATGTCTTCTTCTGCAAAATTTCCTTATGGTCCATTCCAACTTGAGATATTCTATGATTCTATGATCCTTTCTTTGCTTAAAGAAGACCTTCGTTTTGACATCTAGAAAAACCCTTAGCCATGCTTTACATAAGTCCAGCAGCTTCATGCAAGCTCCTAGAACACAGTGATGGAGTCTTTTCTGTGTGGTTTTTAGTGCTCACAAACTCTACAAATAAAAAAAATGAAATCTTTTATAGGCATTTCCATCAACCAGTAAGCCAACTAAATTTCCCAGTAAGAAGTAAAAAGCTTACATATTCCTACAGAATACGTAAAAAGACTTGATGCTATGTATGATGTTCATGCTCTGAACAATTTTATAGTTTAGTCATGTATTGCCCTTCACGTTCAAAGAAACTTCAAACAAGGTATTTACAAGCATTTGAGACAAAAATGCTGTAGTAGATATAACACTAAAACACATTAATGAAATTAATTAACACTAAAACTTATTAATGAAATTGCTTTAATTAACCAATTAGTTATATACCATGTTTTCCATTAGCGTTTTAGAATTCAAGTTGCTTAAGCTAAAGTACAGACTCAAAACTATATAAGTGTTTTCAAGAGCACCCATGGGTTTGTGTTCCATTTTCATGGCTTCTTAATTTCTATTTCAAAAATGTTTTTGGGTTAGATTTCCAAGTGCTTAATGCCTAATTGGACTTTTTAACATTTTCTGGGTACTTAAACCAATTGGTTTGAATAGGAGTTGAGCACTTGGGTGCTTTAAAAAATTCCAGTAGATCTTCTCTGCATCTTCTGATGCAACAAATACTAGGCTTTAGGCACCCATGGACATAACTCTTACAAAAAGTAAATGTTATTTAAACTTCTGTGAGCCTGCGTCATGTTTGTGAAAATGTGACTTACCCAACTAAATCAGGAAGACCGTGGTTCCAGTGACATTTCTCTCATTAGCACTGCTGATGGAAACATCTCCTGGGAGTAAGATTCCACCTACTCCTTCCCAGTCCCATGTCTCCTTCTCAGTTGCACTAATGCAGCTGGCTTTTGGGCTGCATGGTGAGGTAGAGCTCACAATGCTCTTAAACATTTATTACCTCTATTACTTCTAAGCACTCTGTGAATCTTGATAGTGAAACATAAATACACATTATATATTTGCTTTTTGCCAAAATTTATTGCTTAAGCTTGTGCTAAAAGTATTTTAAAGTATTTAAAAGCTGGTAAATATTACTTATTTCAGTTTGAAGCAGTACTCAGTGACCAGTCAAATGATGTCTTGGTACTCTCCAAATATCTTACTTCCTCAGAGCAATATTTTGAAAATTGGCCTATTCTAAACTTTAAGACAATGTCAGATGACTATGATCATTCATTTGTACCCCTTTCATAACATGGGACAAATGTCTGTAATTCTGTAACTTTTCCAGACAGCTGACAATAGCTTGACATGTAACATCTACCACATATAAATAGTCTTGATTTAAAGTTTTCCAGTAATGGGGAGCTCACCGTATTTATAGGTAGATAGTGCCAGTGCTTAAACCTCATAATTAAAAATTTGCACCTTATTTCTAGCCTGATTTTTTTTTTATTTAGCTTGCACCTTGTGACCCTTTTCAGCCAAATTATAAAGTTAAATACTGACAGAAATGTCTTCCTCATCTAAATATGTTTATGCCATTTTTAAGAATTCTCTTGTCATTCCCATAAGTGATATAAATGCTCCCTTTTACTCTAAAAAGACATTTTTTCCAAGCATTGAATCATTTTGTAGCTCTCAAATTTTAACATCCTTTTTGAAGTATAACATCAGAGCTGAACCTGATAATTAAACTGGAAAACTGAATCTGTTTATGATGTCATAAACAGACCTAACACCACTTTCTTCCTTATAATTCAGTTTTCTTTTACTTGTAGGACTAAGCACTTGCTGCCTGAACTAGAGCATTTCCTTACACAGCTGAATAACTAGAACATAGCAACATTTTTGTCAGTACCATTGTATTCCAAGATACTGACCTACATTTAGATGGTGGGATTGGGGAGGGTTTTGTTGAGACTTGGACTGCATAGTAGTATCAGCACATGTAAATGTTAATTCGCCCTTGCTGGCATGCATCTGTCTTACAAACCAGTCCAAGTCAAGTTGTGTAGGAGTCTATCGTTATCATTTACTACTCTGGCAATATGCAGCTTAGCTGAAAATTTTCTGATTTTTTTAATATATATTCTTCTCAATTATTCTGAAAGATAGCAAATAATATCAGACCAAGGCAGACAATTGCAGCTCCCTCCATCCCTACCCATTAGAAACAAGTTACGTGATGAAAATTGCACATTCGCAATTACTTTTTGTGATCTTTCAGTTAGACAGATTTTGATTAATTTAATGTGAGCTATACTGATTTTATATAAAATTAATGTCTTCCTGAGAAGGCTGGAAAGACTAGACTCTTTTAAAAGGCTCTGTGTTGTCAACAGAAAATTTGTCAACCAACAATCTCATAAAAATGACAAAAAATATTTCAAGTCATGTGTTCAATAAAAATCCTTCACAAGTGGCATTAGCTTGTAACATCCTTCAGCTCTCTACCAATTAATTGTACATGTTGTAGTATTAGCATCTAGAGAATAATTCAGGACCAGTTGCAGGTGAACATCCAAGGTTATTCCTGCTTGAATACTCTGCTTGAATACTGACGTAATTTGTTAATAAGTAGTGGTAAAGTGAGCAGTCCAAAATTAGGATTTTTCTTTAAACTGATAGACTAGTTGTGAAAAAGTAATGGTTCATCAATTGTGTGACATGTATATAATGTTCTAAAACGTACTGTCCTTGGCAAGACAGTGCTGTCATGCCTTCTCCAGTTTACTCGTTGAAACACTATCTGTGCCACTTCACTTATATAGGATAAAATTAGATGCATCATTACTAGGAACACTAAGACATTTTGGTATAATTATTAATGGTGGTGTATGAGGCAGAAAGACGACCAACTCTGTAGCAGTAATAAAAACCTAATTAGTTAATCATACAATGCTGATCTGGTTTTTGGGAAGCAGCTTCACTTACTGACCAGCAGACTGAGGCAGCCATTGCTCAGGGAGCATGTTCTCATTGAACTCTTCTCTCTGCTGCAGAGACCAATAAAGGGAACATCTAAAAGAGTAAAACTTGTACTTTCTTTGTGAAAGGAAATGAGTTACCTAGAAAAGTCAGAAAAATTCTCTTCAAGGAAGCAGAGATGGTTGAATGGATCTTGTCAGGCATTTCTTCCACTGTTAAAGCTCACAGGCTGCTGCTGGGAAATGTAGTACCTTTGCAAAGCATAGTAGCTACTGCATTTGACTGTGTTTCTTATTGCCATTGTGTTCAGTCTCCCAGTTTCAGCACGTTACAGGCAGAACACTTCTAGCAAAGCTGATAAGGTTTCATACACTCCAGCACACGTGTGCCACTGCTGTGGCCATAAATTGAAGCATGCTTTCATGTGTAGAATCACAGAACAGTTTGGGTTTGAAGGGACCTTTAAAAGTCATCTAGTCCAACTCCCCTGCAATGAGCAGAGACATCAACAAGATCAGGTTGCTCAGAGCCCAGTCCAACCTGACCTTGAATGTTTCCAGGGATGAGGCATCTGCTGCCTCTTTGGGCAGCCTGTTCCAGTGTTTCATCACCCTCATCATAAAAACATTCTTCCTTATATCTAATCTAAATCTACCCTCTTTTAGTTTAAAACCATTACCCTTGTATAGATACTTCCTGATTGTATCAGGAGTACCTGGTACCAGGAGTACCAACTATCTGAGTCACCACAAAAAAACTGATCCTTCCTAGGACAGAATAAAATGTATTCTGAGAATAAAATCATTTGTCCCAGGGCAGACCTGATTTAATCTCTGGTTTCTCTCCCTCTCTAATTTTTTCTCTCTCTCTTCTAACTAGCTGTTTATGGAAGACTTTTTTTGTTCAGTTGTTTTGTTTTGTTGTTTCAATAACAGAATGTTATTGAAAACATTTTTTTCTGGAGGAATTTTTTTTTACTATATCACGTCAGAGGCCCTTGTGCCTAAAGGAATTTGTAGAATATTGAACAATTTACAGCTGTTAGTGCAGTGTTTTCATCCTGTGGCTGTCATGTGCAGGGCTTGTTCTAAACCAGAGGGTATCTCCCATGTTAGCCTTCCTGTCATCTGAAAGGTAACTAGTTGACTTGTTCCAGAAGGGACCTAAGGGGCAAACTAGCCTGTGTGCACTGTGGACTTGTGCTTGGGCTGAACAGAGTGATAGAGGTAAGCACATGGTGATTTTTAATCAGAAAGCAATGTAGACTTTTGTACGCTTCAGATAAATTACATTAACAATTAAAAATTAAAAATTTCAGAAATGCTAATACAATACCTGGTTAGGTGTCTTATAAATTTGAGGACTGTGAAAAATTAATTGGCCTGAAACCCTGATACTGATGAAACAATAACTTTAATTTCTTTACCACAGGCACAGATGGAGACTTTTTTGTATTGCCAGATCTGATGAATTCTCACATTTTTCCTCCTCTTCCCACATCCACAAAACCTGTCTTTAACTTTTCAGCCTAAAATCATGCTATTTTAAATTTGCCACCAGATGTGACTTAGACCCAGAGCTCCATTCTTTCCAGAACTCCAAAGCTCAAGAGAGGATTCCTGAACCATTGACTCTGATAGAGTTCCAATATTGTTTCAAGCACGTGCTCTGATTCATGCCATGATAGAGAAGCCACCCTAGTATCTTTAGAAATACACTGGATTGCCAATGCAAAATGGCCATTTTTTTGTTAGAATGTATGATGTTTTGACAATACTAAATTAAATTAAAGGTTGAAGTGAACAAATGAGACAGCACATATATTTAGAAACTGTCTTAGTAGATCTCTCCCCATGTCTGGCTAGTCCTGTTGTTCATTTAATATTAGTGGCAACACTTGGAAGACAGCTTCTCAGGCAAATTCATGCCCAATAGTTTTACATTATTATGCTAGTGATAGAACTATTTTTCCCTTTTAAAAGTTCTTTTAAGATTGCCTTTCCATTGCCTCCTCCCTTTCCCGCATTACCCCCTTAAATTGGAGCCCATCAGCTCACAGGAACTGCATCACTTCTGAAAATGTAAAGGTCATCCTAATTAGAAATTTTATTTTTCTTTGTTGTTGTTCTTATGTACTGTTGTTTAGAATGCCTTGTAAGTCCATCTGACAGCCAGTTCCTGTATTAGGGCTCAAGTTGTCACTGTCCACACTAATCTGTCTTACAGCTACTCACTATTATCTGTCTAGCTGTCTTTCTGTCACTTGTATCTTTCACTCTGCTGGAAGGTCTGCTGCCTGATAGATGTCAAATTGAAATAACTAAATGATGTATCTAAGAGACAGAAGTGAGCTGTCATTAGGGCTTCCAGCTCTTTTATACCAAATACACTACCTTTTAAAAGATTTTGGAGAAATTTTCTCAAAATAAAGAGAGGAGAGCAGAGCTGGAAGATTCTCTCCATCTTTCATCCTCTTGCACCTTGACTAAACATCCGCACCATTCCTTGCAGCCTGCCCAGTGAGGAAGTGAAGAAACCTTGGGATATTTCCCTTCAGCCCAGAGAGGAGGGAAAATGCAGCTCGTCCTCCACACAATTTGGTGAAGAACCAAGAGAGGAGCTGAGACAGGCTGTGGATGTACAGAGTAGGTGGTGGGGACAGAACTGACACCAGGCTGGATGCAGAAGGGATTTCTGGGCACTGTATTAAGCAAGGAAGCTGGAATGATGCAATTAGATGCTTTGAATGTCATTTGGGGCATACAACCTGAATTAAGCACAAAGAGTAACGGGAGTGAAGAGTTTATCTGGAAAATGTGCTTCTGGCTACATGTATGATACATGCTGCAGTTTAAAATCAAATCACCACTTTGACTAATCACGTTAGTTGCCGCTGCAATGTTTTTGAAGAGCTTTGACACCCAAACTTTATAGTGTACTATCTAATCAACTGCTGGCATAAGTTATAAATCCTTTTCCTTGTCTCATGTTACTCATTTTTTAAAGTATATTTTTGTCAAAATGAACTTGCTCAGCTGGGCAGAGAGAATGAAACATACTACCAGAAAAATAACAGCCAGCCCAGTTTAGGTAGGTACTAAACTCTTATGAGTCTTGTGAGTCTTATGAGACTTGTGAGTCTTAGCACTGCTAGTGGTTTACACCACTAGTGTTCCTGCTGCACTAGCACTTCCTCACCCCGTTGCCTGTCAACTTTAACTGTCAGAATGAGTATGGCCCCATACGTGACACAGCCACATGCATCCCTATGATCACAGAGCTATTAATCATCCCTGCACTGGATGGATTTGGGTGGTGCATAGTCAGCAGATATGAGAGTAGAGACAACTCAATACTGATTTTAGCTCTGTGAATGCTGGCCATGTCTAACATATGAGATTCTGGGAAAATGCTATGTGCTTCTATGATTAAACACAGCATTCTGCTACGTACACACAAAGAGATGAAATAAGGTTGCAGGAACTTGCTTGGCTTTGCAGCCTATCTTAATTGGTTTTTAAACTGTTTTTTTCTGTCTTGCATAATCAAAAATAGTCCTTAGGAGAGACACAGGGTCATATATCAATATCCATAGCTGATGGAGAGGCAAAAGGAAGGAAGAAAAAGCAGGAAATGACAAAAAAAAGATTCAAGAACATGCACAACAGAAACAATACATGTTAAAGCTCTGATTATTTACAGCTTGAACTTTACCTTAAGAGAAAACCAGAGAAATGAGAAAAGATCAGAGAGACTGAGGGACATGCTGAATTTAATTTAGCATGGCAAAATGCTGTAAAAATCTTAATTATTGAGTGTCCCTGATTACGATCTTCTCACAGTCTTTTGTGGAACTTCTACCTGCATGTGAGGAGTCTGTGTATGTGCATACACATGTTATTATATATGTGTTGTTCACTGCACTGTGCCTTTATTGATTCCTAGAGGATCACTTCAAGCAAAAATAAGTATTTCCATCATTTTGCCTTACCTGCCTCTCTGTCAGTTTTTAATAAATCCCCATTTTCCAATTATACTCGTCTGCCATTTGACATTTTTATCTGACAAGTAAATTAAGGTCATTGGGAAATTTCAGGCTTGAAAACCCCTTATGGTGATTTGGCTACTTGAAAAAAAAATCCTAACATATTGGACTCTGGCACCTCTGCCCACACAGTAAAATACAAACAACAGAAATAGAGTGATCGCTTTTAAGTACATACAGTCTCAGCTAAAAGTTGTATTGCTTAAAGGTGCAAAGAACTAAGTCAATCTGGAATTTCTCCCCTTCATGAATTTGTCTCTGGTTCCTAACAGGAAAAATATGTCATTAAACTGATAGGTTGCATTCTGGTCCCTACATTTGCACCTTTAATTCTCATGAAGAAAGTCCCTGGGTTGTCTCCTTGTCGATGAATGTCTGTCGAATAAAACCACAGCTAATTCATCTGAGCCTGTGGTTTACTTTTCTCCTGCTGAGTTCACTATTTTTGCACATCTCTTTCTCCTTTTTTTTTTTTTTAAAAAAAAAAAAGAGGGCTGCAGTTTCTCCTCTCGCTTCCATTGCAGAGATTTGCAAGATAGTCTCATCCTAAAACCTTCTCCTCCATGCACAAATTCATGCTGTGCCTGGCTGTAACAGTCTTTGCAACATTTAACGCAGTCCCCGCTGGTCTGAAAATAGTATTCAGTGTTTGATTTGGAGAGCCCGTTATTGTTTGCATTGTAACTTGTGTGGCATGATATTTGTTATGTTGTATTTTTCCAACTAAATCTGACCCAGTGGAACATAACACAATGCAGAGCTAGAATCCACTCCCATAATATCACAAGATATCATTTTGGAGATTAGCTATTCAGTGAGCATTTGCTACATCATTTATTGGAAGTTGTATTTATTTAACTTGTTTGTGGAGAGTTTATGACCACAGATGCTGAATGCTTTGTAATTTACTGCCTGTGCATATCTCCATTAAATTATATGGACAGAAACCTAATGGCAGAAATTTAACAAGTTGTTTTTGCTGAAAATTTGACATAAACTACTATTGTTTTTATTTGCTTTACTACTGTTACAAAGCCAGTTTACACTGCTAATTTCTAAACTACTCACAAATATTATTTAGAAGCCAAATGTTTTTCTTGGAAACTGCATTTTATGAGGCTTCAGGCAGCAATGTGTGCATTGTATTGGCCTTCATCAACTGAAAAGTGAAAGAATATAGCCTCCTGAGCTTTCTCTTGCAGCAGCCTAGGTGATTTCCCTAAACTTTAATCATCTGGTGCCTAAAGAAAGATGAAGGGTTTGTTTATAGAGTGGTTTTCAAGTTTACAAAATCAAAGTTGCTTTCTTGAGAAATACAAAATTTATTTTCTTTCCTAGGTTTACTACTGTTGTCAGGTCATTGTATAGAATTCCTTTCAGAACAATGTTATGTTTCTCATTGAAATAGAAACATCATATGGTGAAAATGTTAAAGTGAAACTGAGTTTAAGACATGAAACTTTGGAGTCACAAGACAGGAGACAGAGGAAAAACTGAGCCTAACTCTTTTTCTGCTCATGTACTACTTGGACAGTGAGGACCAACTGGGCTGTTAGTAGGTACTTTGTCAATATAGAGATTTAATACTATACGGAATAAATTAATAAAAAGAGGAAGTGTCTAGAGACAGAATAATTTCAGGTGATCTTAACTCTTAAATGTCCAAGAAAAAGCAGAGAGAAAAACATAAGGCATAAGAAATTTATTTTTTTTTTTTTTTCAACTACAGTGCTGCCAATCACAAGAGCATAGAATCATAGAATCACAGAATAGCCTTGATTGGAAGAAACCTCTAAGATCAAGTCCAACCATTAACCTAACACTGCCAATTGTTATAGGTAAAGCTGTATACATTTTGTGACAGTAAAAATAAATGCTAGGCATACAAGAGTGTGCAGGGCTACATGTTCAGTGTGTTTTTTCTGATTTGCTTTCCCATCAATCCAGTTTAATATCTCTTACATAGCACTGCTGCTGACTTCACTGGGACAGTTGGATGGAGATAAATTCTGAATTAGATGCAGGATTAAGCTAAATAAAGCTAAAGAAAAAATGTGTTACAGTTTTGTGTCCAAAATCCTGTCATATTCAAACTTTAGTGCATTGCAAGTGTCTGATAATGCCAGTTCCTTATTTTAAAAACCTGTAAACATCTTGTCCCCTTCATCATAGTTGGGACACGGGTTAAGGTTTTTCACTTCACAGTCACATTCTCATCTGATGTCCTTGCTAAGCACCGAGAAAACTGTTACAGAGTAATTGCAACATTTGACCACTGAAATGTTATCACCAATTCTGCAAGAACCCTGGGTGATGGAGCTTTAACCTTTTTTATTTTGTGCTTCGCTTTCAGCTTCTGATATGGCTGCAGAACAGGGACAGATTCTTGTAATTGCCACTGCTGCTGTTGGTGGATTCACTCTCCTGGTCATCCTCACTTTGTTCTTCCTGATCACCGGGAGGTAAGTAACACTACAGTGTTCTCATTTACTCAGGGTCAGAGTCATCCAAAACTAACAATTTAAGAATAATAGTTAAGTCATTCGCCACATTTTCAGCACTAAAATAAGGGTAAGGCATAGCGGGTCAATGTCCTCTTTGTTCAGCACTGCTCATGCTCACAGTTCTGTTGTGAGTGTTGTCTTTTGTAAAAACCCAGTTTGGGGAGCTAAACAATTATTTGCAATCAGAAAATAGCTTGGCAGTTTTTTAAAATAAGTTTCTGGACCTCTTGCCTGCAGAGTGAGAATTTTAAAATACAATGTACCTGCACCCTCAAGGCTCTGATGTTAGAAGACAAAAAACAAACAAAAAAAAACCCCAAAAAACCAACCCAGTATTTTTTACAAAATCTCGTAATTGTCAATTGCAAAGTTTTGGAGGTTGTAACCTTATGATTTTTGATGTCTTGGGGTTGGTGATGTAGCTTGCTAAAGGCACTTGAGTGGACAGTTTTTTATTGCTTTTACTAGATTAAATTTTTAGTAAAAAATCATACACAATTATGTATATATTTTATATGCATGTTTCTGCATGTATTAAGGGAAAATATAGCAATTATGTAATGAAATTAAACTAAGGAAAACTTTACTGGAATGGTTTTTCTGCCTGTGGTATCACTGTTGAACAGAAAACAGCTTCCTGAAGGTCTTGTTTTATTGCTTTCTAGCAATTTTTTTTTTAAAAAATGGATTGACGATATCCCAATTAAGTCCACATTACTGCAGTACTGTTGCACTGGCGGGGGAATTCACCAGTCTGGACAATGATTATTTTTTGTAGCTACCCTGATTCTTATAATTCTTTTAGTACAGTGCAGATTGTCCACCTTCCATTGATGTGTTGGTCAGAATCAAATAATGACATTATGCAAATTGGATGAGAAAGCATTTTCATTTGAGTGGCCAGGTGCTATGCTCGATTACACACCGAATGCTTTAAGGGAACTCAGAAATTCTAATTGGACTTGCTAAAAAACAGACACCGAGGTCAAAACTCCAGTCCTTGCTGGAGCTCAGATTCCCACAGGTGTGGCTGCTTCTATGAGACCTTGTTTCCTTTTTCACTGAGCTTCGAGGTGTTTCCTGTGTGATTTCAGGGCTTCACCTGCTTCCACCAGGAAGCAAAGCAGAATTTAAAAGGACAAATACATTATGTCCTTATCTCCTCTGTGAGACACCAGTGGCACTGCAGTGCTGCCATGGATCAAGAAGTCCTAAAATCAGACTGATATTCTGTAGAGGTATGGGCCTTTGAGCAGAGGAGTAAGCTCTGGGGTGGGGAGAGGGGGATTGTGTGGGCTCTTGCACCACTCTGCCTTTTCCCCTCTTCCTCCTTCAGATGCATACAACAGCCAGTGGAAGAGCCTCCATGTGAGGAGGGTTTTCTGTGGAGTTTCCTTCTTACCTGGCTTGGGGACAGAAAAAAATCCAGAGTTGGGATAGGATTCTAAATTCTTCCTGTCCTGGAGCTTTTAGAGAAATGACTGACTCCTTTGAATGTGAAAATGGTCATCACAGATGGGTCTGATACCAATAGAGGGTGCTGCACCTTTAGATTTGTAATTAAGTTTCTGTTTTGTTGGTATAGCATTACCTGTAATTTGAAGAGAGTGTTAAGTCCTATCATTGTAGGCCAGAGGTTTTATTTGCAGTACCCCAGCAACAAAATGTGGCACTACAGTAACTACCATTATGTGAATTAATACTCCCTCCGCTAAATAATAAAACCAGTTAAGTCTAACATTCTGCAGAAGTTAATGGGAGCAGTTAACCCTGGAAAGTATTGTGACCTTAGATAATCTTAGAAGCTAAGTAAATATTCCTGTAAGTGCTACAAACACTGACAAACAGTAGGGTCTTTCAGAAGATAGAGGAATTATTCAGACAAAGACAAACTTTCAGAGGAAATTATTGTGTGGAATACCTACATGGAATTCTGAAACATAACTTAAATACTTCCTTTAGAAAAAACTCACTAAACTCAGGAATGAAAAAAAAAAAGGGGGGTTTCTTTCTGTATTTATTTCTCCTGTTTGCTAATGTTAAGGATATCAGAGATTCTCTTGGCTCTCTAACATCTTACTCAATGGGACCATTTCAATTATGTAAGATACAAATTCATTTTCAAGTGCTGCTTAAATGCAGTGATAAGAGTGTATTCCACAGAAGACAGAGCAAGAAAATTTTGAATAAATACTCAATTTACTCTAGGACTGGAGGCAAATTTCTGTGTGAAAAATGGGATTGGTACCCTACAGATGTGCTCTGCTTCACTGTTTAGAATTAGCAATTTGATGAGCAGTCGAGTCACAGGGCTGCTGATGAGTCTATTCATAGTGGAGAGGCTGGGTTAAATGAGCACCTGCCTGTGCACTTTGCTGAGTGATTATCCACCAAGAGCAAGCAGGAAGCACGGCTGTCAATTGCAGATAGAAAAATGAAAGCAACAGAGACTTTGAGGTACGGGATATGCAGTGAGATGGGGGTCTTTGCTAATCTTCAGGCAATGTGATGTGGAAGCTCAGTGTGATTTATTCTTATCATTACAGAAATTATTCCTCTCCAATTGTTCTGTAGCCAACACTAACAGGGAATGGGGAGCTGGAGCTGGAAGACTCCTCTGCTGGTGGTTACTCACTGGCTTCTGTAGTCAAACTTTGGGGCCACCTGCATACTTAGGAGGACTTCCTAGGCTGGTCAGTGGGTGAGAAAGAGCTGTAAGACCAAGAGCAAATGTTTTATTCTTTCTTAACTGAAACAGTTGCTCCTAACAAGTGACCCTCTAAATCAGCCTTTAACAGTCCTGCAGGCAGGCAACATTCAAGCTGGGGGCAATTTCATTATGGGAACCTGAAAGCTTGCCATGTGGCAGTTTCCTCCAACATACCCTTGCATTGTCAGGTCAGGTTGCTAACAATTCATGAACATCCGCAGAGTTTTGTGGTGTTTGCCAAGGATTTGCAATTTTATAGCAATCATACAGGCATGTGCTATATCATCATATTCACATAGCAGGCTACATATTGTTTATCATATATGATAGCTGCTATCTTAGAAGACACAGAAAGTCAATGCCTGGCTCAGGCTCTACAGAGCTACTCGGGGTTGAAAAAAAAACCCAACAAAACAACAAGAAGTCCTGATGTGAAAAAATATTTTCTTTTTTTCATGAAACATGGCAAAGTCATAGAAACTACCTTACAAAGAAAACGTGAGCTTTTTTGACCCACTGGATATGAAAGTTAATAGAATAAGGTTTAATTAGCACAAATGAATGTATGCAAACAAGAATTAAGAGCAGTAATAATTTATTAAAGTGTCAGAATTCTTTGGAGGAGTTAAACTTGTAAATAAAGTATTGCAACAGACTTGAACTTAAGTAGTCATTTTCACACTAATAATTCAACCATGATTTATTTTCATTTGTATCTATCTGTTTGTAGTTCTTCACGCATATTTCTCTCTTTAGATTCATGACTAAATCTGTTTTCTAAATGCAAAGATTTTGGCAGGTAAAACTTGAGGTACATTTATTTTATGCATGACAAGTATTTTAATTAAAACCTCATTTGTTTTTCTTAAAAGATGCCAGTGGTATATAAAGGCCAAAATGAAATCTGAAGAGAAAAGAAGGGCTCATTTGCAAAATGGAGATTGTAAGTAGTTGAACACTTTGTTACATAATATCTATATCATGTTTTAAATTAAGAATATTCATTGCTTTCTGTACAGCTTTTGCCCTTGATGTTTTAATCTGGCCATTTGAATAGTACCTTATTGTCTGCACCATCAAGGGTGTTTATTTAAATTTGTATGTCCTCTTAATTTCATTGAATTCACTCTAGTTAATAAGGTTTTTTGGTATTCTATTAATAATATTTATCATTTTTTCCGATATAGTTCTTTGAATTCTCAGCTGCTCTGGACCATACTGAATTTCTACCTCAGAATTCCTCTCTTGGTGACTATGTGCCTTATTTGTGTTCAGTTCTGTTTGGCTTTAGGGATCTGCACTTCCAGCTACCCAAGGAAAAAAAAAAGTGGAATGAGTTGCCTTCCCTCTTGTTCCTGCTCACTGATCAGTACAGTGAGAGAAAATCCAGGCAATCTCTCACGGGCAGTATACTAGTTTTAGTTTAGCTACTTAGTTTAAATTACCAGCCTCACTGTTTTATGTTAGAGTACCTGTTTAAAGTTTTTTATTTATTCAAAGGGTATTATACAAGAGTATTAACTTTTTTTTTTGTCATTCTTGATAACATCTCTGGAAATACTATGATTAAGACAGAGGCTAAGTCACCAGAAGTAAAATCTTTTTTCAGGTGACAACACTATATCCAGCCAAGTGGCTCTTTCTGTCAAGGAAAAGTGCACATTTCCTCATAAAGGATACTTCCTAGGAAGATTTGTTTATCATTTGTTTTCACACATGGTCAGAAAGGAAAGAAGACAAAAACCTGCCTACTGGAGAGTTTGATGTATGCCTCTGAGACTGTGACTGAATTTGAGAAAAGCCTCACTCGGTGTCTTTAAAGCCAGGGTAAATGATGACTGTATTTCATGTTGACACAAAGCTTCATCTCAGAGGCTTCTCATTCATTTGCAGTTATCTCAGCATCAGACTTGAGGGGGCAAATCTCTACTCATGCATGTGCTCCGTAGAACTAAGGATAAAGAGGAATTACTGTGATTTACTGCAGCAGCTAAGACTGTATTGCCAACAATATTCCCCTTTTACACTCAGCAGTCAGCACCTCCATAAGAAGTACCTCCTTCACACTAGCAGCAATCTTCATGTGTTTGCTGGCTACCTATAGATTTGGTATCCAACACCTCAACTTGAAACAATATGTGGGGCTGTGCAGTCTCTGCTGGGATCACTATAAGGGTGCCCTCTCCTAGACTGGCTGAAGCTGTTTAAAAAAGAAAGCTCCACTGAAAAACCTGCATTGGTTAGCGTCTCCTGTTTCAGTTTCCACATTTCTTATGCCCATCCTTTACAACCTATGCTTCTGCTGTGTGCAGAAGAAAACTACCTCTTGTTCATCTTTCCTCTCTCCTTTGGGAGGTTGGTGTGAGTTGGAGAAAGATTTTAGGAAATAAACTCTTTGAAGGGAATTAGAAAGGAGTCTATGATCTTGCTGATAATATGACATCCCATGATGTCTGCTGTCCTACTCATTTCTATATGGTGTGTGTACTCTATTGGCAGTGGTTCAAGTGGCTGTTGCACACTACTTAATGAAGCCCAGCCACATTCATGTATACTGAACATGTGTTCACCTAATGCATTTAGGCTCATCAGATAATAAACTGCTTTAGATTCAGCTACTAAGTGATAAGAGGGAGAAGGCTGAGAGGTGCTTAATTCTTTTTAAAGAGATTCTCTGGACCCAGCTGCAGTACCCTCCTCTTATCCTAATAAATTGATGCATTATCTACATGAAATTCTGTTAATGAACTGCAAGTCTTCCAGAACTTAATCACCACATGGCAGCAGCCTAAAAAAATTCCTATCCAAGAGAAACAACATAAGTTCTTGGACATGCCATACTCAAGAACACAAGGGATATTAGCCATGCCAGAAGACGATGACTTGCTGGAGCCTGCCAAAGCAATCTGGCACCAACCAACTATTGCCACAGCCATCTCCAAGGAAGCAGACAGAAATTATTGAAGCCTTGTAAATGGATTTGGAAATTTTTGTTCTTGTCTTGCACCTGACTCTCTGGTTGTTCAGGCTGATCAGAAGAGAACAAAGCAGCACAGTCCTGCAGGACTCACCAGAGAAAAGGATCTCAAAGATTGGGCCTGTTTGGCAAAAGGAATGTTCAGCCATCCACCCGTAAATGAAAGGAGTGAATTAGAAAGCACTGTTTTCAAAATAAAAAACAGATTGCTTAAATTGCCCAAGGAGCCTCAAAGGGGAATATAAACTACTTTGGCAGTAGTCGCTGTTAGTCTTCAGGATCTGCTTTTCTCCATATCTTTGAGCCCTCACTTGGTGTCTCTGTAGATACTCTTTCAAGTGACCAGCTCAGAGCTCATATTTTTCTCTCTTGACTTGCTGCATTTTCCAGATTTATCAGCTGTGCTTGAAGCATTCCTTAAGGATGTAAGCTAAATGCAGAGACTGCAAGGAGCCTCTTCAGACTAAAATACTAAACAGCATTTGGAAAGGAAATGCTTACAATTTAAAAGAAAAAAAAAAAAAAATTTTAAAAAATCAAATGTACTTTATTTTATTTAAAATAGCGTTTTCCTTAGAACTTCGCTAGAGCTGGGTTTTTTTTCCTAAGGAGAAGTTTCCAAAAACTTTATTGTCCATTTAATTTTCCTTCCCGAAATGCTGTACCACAGGAGATGCTTGTGTTCACTTAGGACAGACAAAACAGCGTAATAATTTGATGCTATCTTGTCAGATGAATACCAAAGACTGAGTCTTCTGAAGGCCTTTGACTTTTCATTTCTGTGTTACAGGTTAAACTCTGGGACCTGTGTATCTAGCAAACATGATAGTAACTAGAGGTATAAATAACATTCAGAGAACTTAATACTCATATTTCCTCCATTCTTTACACTAACACTATTTATCAGTTATCACTGCAAGCTGAAAGGACGTTTGATGTAACAATGCACTGCAGCAATCCTGAAGAAGTATCCATGCTTTCAGTCACCCAGAACAGCTCAGATTTGAGCAGGGTCCAGCAGGACCTTGCTCATAGTTTCAGCCAGTACTTTTGAATGCTTTTGCTAGTGTTGGGTTGGCAGAGGCTTATCCTCTGTCTATGGAGTTGTAAAATCCATCTCAGAAGCCTCACCTATAAAAGCCACTTGAAGACTAAGAGGAAATGCTTAAGTCTGTGCCCAGTCAATCTTCAAAGGCCTTGGTGCTGCCAGCAAATGGGACAACTCATGTGCATTGTACAGTTTTTTTCTGTGAAATCAATGGCAAGCATTAGTAATTTTGGGTCATTATCCTCTTCTGTTGGGTTCTGGAACTTTAAATGTGGAAGACCTAATATATTCTTTCCAATCCTTTCAATTGTCTAGTCAAAAAAAAAAAAAAAAAAGATAAAAACATGCTGTTACAATGCATGAATGTCAAAGAATGCTTGATTCCTAGTATTCTCTCTTTTTTGCAGTACGTTTCCCAGGAATCAAAACATATATTGATCCAGACACGTATGAAGACCCATCTCTTGCTGTCCATGAGTTTGCAAAGGAGATAGATCCCTCAAGAATTCGTATTGAAAGAGTTATTGGGGCAGGTAAAAGTACACCCACTTTGGAAAATATCTAAGCGCGTGTACAAGCTGCTTTTCTCAAGTCATCATAATGCAAGTGCTCAAATATAGTACAAATGTGGGCATATTTCTCTGATAGCACCAGTTCACTCTCAAGTGTGGTGTACATGAGGTATTGTATTTGGCTAATTTTTTAAATGTGGGTATATTCAAATAAGTTCTTGAGAGAGAGATTCTCCAAAATACAGGTTTATCTCAAACCCTTTTTAAGGCTTTATCAAATTTTTGGGTAGGGTTGGCTTTGGGGGGGGGTTGGGTTGATTTGTTTTGGGTTTGTTTGGGTTTTTTTCTTCATTCCAAATGTACTCAAAACACTAAGTCACTCAGCATTTGCCATAGTTAGTGTCACATATTATCTGTCACTGAGGGGGAGATTACATCAGGATCTCTTTCTGTGGGGAGATAAGATTAGAACACAGAAGACTGAGCAAAAATTATTCTTAAATAGAAAATAGGAGAAGTACAAGGGGGGAAAGGAGAGGCTGACGTGGGACAGGCTTTCCTGTAGCTGTGCGGAGAAAGATCACTGGCAGACAGGGGAAAGAGGAAGCTCTGATGAGAAGGTATAAAAAGGTGACATAGATCTGGGAAGCAGGATGAATGGGAAAAATAGCTATAGGTTCTTCTCCTGTGTCCCTGTTTATCCAAGTGTGTGATGGGGACAGAGAGGAATTACATCCGAACAGTTGTTTTAGACCCTGTTCTTGTCTATGGGGTGTTTACTTTCAGTTGAAAGTGTCTCATTGGGGATGTAGGCCATTTCACAGCTGCTTGAAAATAAGTTTCAGAATCTCATTAATCCTGTATATTGGCCTTTTTTTTTTTAAGGGAGATAACATGCCCCTTGTGCTTTCAAGGATCTTACCCTTTGCTAATGTGCTATGTTTATATGCATGTCTGTTCTGTGCATTGTTATCCTCTTGTCTTATGTCAAGTTTTGCTACTCAGGAAAATGCTGCGCAAGAATTCCCACACATTCACTTCTGGAAAGTCTTTGTAGGGATAAAGGCTCATGGCTGCTGTGTAGAGTTCACTAGAGGTCCTGGTGGCAGCCCAGTGGTGACAGAAAACACACCTTTATGGTTAACACAATGAAAGTGAAATATTTGGAAAGATCAGAGGCCTATAGAACCATTTCTTGTAACTTGTGTTCTGACTCCCTCGGGCAGATAGCATTTCATTATTGACCCGGTCCTGAGAGTGTTTGCTCTCTGTTTTACCCAGGTATAGTTTACTGAGGACTTAGAGAGAAAAGGCTAGAGAAGGGCCTTACAAAGGTACCTGGCTGGTGGATCTCAGTGCATGGCTTATGACCAACATGTCATTCAGAAGGCCCACCAACATTCCTCACAGTTAAAACAAATTAAAACAAAAAAAAAAAACAGACTGACAAGGAGAGTCTGAAGTTCATGGGGTGCATTATATCCTTTGTGCTGTCCATGGCTGGGGAGCATTCATCATTTCTCAGCCCCACAGAAAGGGAAGGTGGGAGAACTAAGGGTCTGTGTCAGAAATTTTGATGAACATCGGAACAGAATTCTGAACTCTAATTCCAGCTCTGAAATTGAATTTCTTCCTGGGAAAGACATTAACACAATACCTGTCTTCAATTTGCACAATATGGATATTTCTCTCTGTCCTTAAGATATTAAGAGCAAGTGAGTTTTGTAAATTGCTGTCTTAAAGGTACTTATAATACTGACTACACAGATGGTTTTTTTCTTCACCTCACTATAATTTTATTTCAGTAGCAATAATTAGTATGGAGCATACTCCAATGCCCATCTTTGAGCTATCTATTTTAGGCTTTCTTTAACAATGTTGTTTTATTACTTACTAAGTAAATGCCAAGATACAAATGTGTGGGTTTTTTTAGGTTAGTTACTTTCTCTAACTTTAATACCATCAAGGAAAAAAAAAATAAAATAATTTACAATACAACAGACTGTAAAAATCAGAGTTACATCTTGTAGAAGGGGGTCAGTGGAAAAAAAATTATTTTAGATTGCTCATAGTGAGACCACCAAAGAACTCATGCTAGCAGGTATTGTCAGGAAAATTAGTATGAGAAGACATGTGATAGAAGACTGTGATAATTCTTTTTTATCTTTGTTTCATGTTCTTAGTCACTTGAGAAAAGAAGGGTATTTTTCAGTTGAGTTCCCTCATTTAGTGATACGTTACTACACTGATAGCAATGGAAATGTCTCCTGTGTTGCTAAAATGTGTTTTATGCACTGGAAAATGTTATGTAAATAATATAACAGAAATAAAACCTAGTCTCTTAACAAACAAGGAAGAGAAAGTATCGACCTGAAAGTGAGAGAGAAAATCTGTTTCATGCTGCAGTCCATATTGCTAGAGTACTTTAGAGTTTACCTGATTGCTTAAGATAGATAATATGTAGCTGGCACTGTGCACCATTGGAATTATGAGCTTGAGAGAGACCCCAGAGGGCTGACTTCTGCAGAAAACATTCTATCTGATTTCTTTTATTTCTTCCTTTTCTTCAGACATGCTATAGATATTGATGTCTTAGATTATACAGCATATTGAACTACATCAGCACTGGTATAACTGCTGATTTCAACCGAGTTGAATACGGCAGACAAGGATTAAGTTTATTGATTTTAGTTCAGATGAAAATTGTGTCCTTATTCTCAACTTAACTCATTTATGAAAATTCTTTACTCAACTTCTCTTTCCCTTTTCTTGTATGCATGGGAGTGAATTTTTGCCTGCTTTGACATGTTTTATTTTTATATATTTTTTTTGTCTAAAATGACTTAGGTAATCTTCCATCTTCAAAGATATTTGCCTAGCAGGACTTGCACACTGGTTGCAATTAAATTTAAACCCATTTCTATGCAGGCAGATACAGGTTAAATACTGTGCCTGAGGCACGGAGAGTACAAATTCTCAAAGAGTTCTTCAGTAGCTGCAAGGGAAAATAACATATCATTAAAATTCACAGCAGTCCTAAAACTTTCTTTATGCCTTCTCTCTAATTCTGTATTAAACATTGCAACCAGATATAAAATGGATTTCTTATCATAGGAGAATTACTTTTAAAAGATGTTTACAGTTTTCACCTAAGTGAAACAAAAAAGGAAAATCTTTTACAAAATGAAACATTTAAATCTGTTGAGAAGTGAATTAATACATACATTTCTTAAATATGATTTGTTTGAACATTTTATTTTGATCAATGATTTTCATTTTGAATTTCTGTAATTTTAATTTTTAAACCCAAAATTATTTCCATTCAAGGACTAAAAGCTTTCATTTTGAAAATGTCAAACTGGAACATTGGAAATATTTGAAATTTTTTTTCTAGCATTTCTGGTCAAGGCATTTTTGAAACTGAGCTTTTCCTAAAAGCAGTTTTCAATTCAGTTTTTTGATGGAAAAAGTCCTGTCCAAAAGTTCTTGCCAATTCAGTAGTTGCAGTGACACTCAAGGCAAGTATAGGTAGATATATAGATACCTATAAATAGGTATTTTAGGCAGATATTTTGTCATTATTTGAATTAAAATCTGTTTCATTACATTCCTTCCTCATAGCATGCTCAGTTATTTCACAAACATATTGATATCAAAATTCAGTCTCAAAGTGTCAGTAAAGCAAGATGAACCACACTGTGGAGGGCAGATGGTTTGGCTGTTGCAGTGGAAGTAAAACTCCCCATGATCTTGAGGTGTGGCACAAAGGAAATGTGATTCTTTGTTGTGAAGTAATGCTGAATATTTTCCTTTTCTGGGATGTGATGAAACTCAGGAACTTGAATATTCCATCTGTTACTTCTCTGTCCACTTCTACAAGATGTGTGAGCTTCTTGAATATTTTTGCGTTATTGTTTCACTGACAACTACAAATAACTCTGAACTATTAAAGACAGCTTTTAAGACAGCTATTGAAGGTTATTTTGAAAAATAAAGTGTTTAAGTTCAGCAATACAAACTGTGCTGTAATTCTTCAGGCACTGTGAATGATCTAACTAGTATTTTATCTGTTTAAGGTGAGTTTGGAGAAGTATGCAGTGGACGTCTGAAGACACCAGGAAAAAGGGAGATACCTGTTGCAATTAAAACTCTAAAAGGTGGCTATGTGGACAGGCAGAGAAGAGATTTCCTGAGAGAGGCTAGTATCATGGGACAATTTGATCACCCAAATATAATTCGCCTTGAAGGAGTTGTTACAAAAAGTAAGTAACTATTAATAACTTCTTGTTGTTTTTCCCACTCTGTCATTTATTATCAAAATTAAGCTTTCCTTTCACATTCAATATGGATTGCAATTCTCAGAAATTGTGCAAATCATAAAGTACAGCAGAAACTGCAGTTTGGGACCATAATAGGAAATTCATAGTCTATCTTTTTTTTAATTTAAAATGTTTTAATTTTATTTTTTAAATATAAATTATCTTCATTCAAATAAAGTCTTCAGAACTGTAGAATTTGCTTATAGGCAAGTGAAATACAGTAGAGAAATCCATAAATGTAACTGAGTTGACAATGAAGTCAAATCATCACGTAAGGTGGCAGCTATAGTCTTCTTTTCCCACAAGAACTTACTCTTTATTTGGTTGTGTTTTACTGATTTTGGTACAGAAGGGATCAGTTTCCTCTTTTAAATAAATAAAATTTAAACTCTTTTAAAATTATTGTACACTTGCAAATGATTCACTAAAATTCCAGAACAATCCATGAAACTTCTTACTTTTTTATACCTATTGCAGCTGCCAACAAATACCCCTTCCCTCTGAAATCTGGCATTTTTAGTGGGGTTATAGGCTTTTTTGAAATGCTGAAAAATCTAGTCATCATTTGAGGATTAAGTAAGAGTGTTATTAACATGCATATAATTTCTTTAGTGTCAACTTTTTGCAGTAATGAATAAAAAAACCTCATAAAGTATACTCTTCTCAAAATTATTCATTGCCTCAACTAAGCCATGTAGTTTGCTGATTTGCAGTACTTGTATTTTTCTTTTAAAGATCAAGTGGTGTATATAAAACAATTATGTCCTTTTACCTTCACAGTAAGTACAATAAATATGTTATGAATATTTCCCTTGTTGCAATATCAAAAGTTATGTTTGGAAAATGCAACATACTAGAACAAAGAGCTCTTGAACTCAAGTCATTGGAATGGAACTGGTTTACAGGATGACCTTGTTCAAATCTGTCTCTCCATGATCCTATAGTAGGATGACATCCTATCCTTTGAAAAGGTTGGGGTTTTTTTTGCATAGTATTTCAAGGATAAATTCATTATAGTTTAGGAACGTTTGGTTACTAGACTAACAGAATCCATTATGCTACAGACATCTGGAAAGACATGGCTTAGTCTCCTCCATTGCTCTCCTGTCAGTAACTCTTCTGCTGACAACAAGAACATGAGTTCATACTGCCTGAGCAGTATTGGCGACCTTTGTCAAGAGATGTAAATATGCAGGAATTTAATTGAATTTAGCTCCTTTCTTCATAATAAGCAGTATAAAAGCAATTAAATTCCACCAGTCTTCACCAAAATGGGCAGTTTATGAACCAGCATCATAGATATAACTAGGATCTATGTAGTGGATCTAGTAGTGTATATCTCATTTCTGAAAAAGGCTAATGGCTGTGATTTATGAACATTGTTTAAATCCAATTAGGTGATGCACACAGAGTACAGTATAATGTACTTGGCAATGGCATGATTGTTTAATCTTTGCCACATTTATACATTTTCTTTCTATAATGTCTCTTCATCAGTCTAGAGAGAAATGAAGATGGCATTAAGAAAACAGAAACAAACAGATAAATCAGTGTTCTAACATTAGAGTATTTGTTCCCATTCTACAAGAAAAGTGATTATAGACAACCTTAAGTCAAAAAGTCATCATTAGCAGTTCTGCGTTTCTCTTAAGGAGTCAACAAGCTTCATTATTGTTTTTAGAATGTTTGCCTAGAGGTAATATAAAAATAGTATGGATTACTGTTATAGTCACACTGTCCTATAAAAATATGCATGTGTCTCAAATATAAAATATGTAGATAAAGTTTGAAAGAAAATATTTTGGGGTCAGGCAGGTTTAAAAAAAATAAAGCAATTATACAGCAGTAATTATAGAATTAAAAAAAATACATGCATTATGAACAAATTTCACCCTAAGGCATGGAAAGTGCAAGTTATATAAAGTGTAAAGGACAAAGTCGGGCAGCACTGCTCTGCTGCAGGGAAGAAACTAGGGGGCAGGCTGAGCAATGGACACATGCACTCTCCTGTACTACTGTTTTGCCAGTTCATCTTTATGAAGTTGCCTTGCATTTATACTGCTCCATCTTTGTATTTAGAGAATAACATGGCTTCAGCTAGGAGCAGAACAGTTACCTTGCATTTCACAAAATCCTAAATCTAGGATTTCATGAGCCAACATGGGACAGAAATTTCCTATAACTAAAAGATGTGCTGTAAAAGTGAGTAAGAACCTTATCCTGGCCAAATTATTTGTGATGATAGTATGATTAAAAGGTGTTTTGTGCTAAAACTTAGATTAATAAAGGCAGAAGCTATTTATCTGATGTGTGTTACAGTTCCACTAACCTATAAAGACACACTGGATGCAGTAAATTTGATTAATAGATGTGTAATGCTATTCTTCGCACATGCTTTCCTCTTTGTAACCATTAGTCATTAACTTGTAGCAGTTGCTGATATATATTGCATCAGTTTGTAAGCAGTGCCTTCCATTACAGTGTCATTGACTGTTGAACAGAAAAGAAAAAGGATTTGATTGTGATAAGCAGAAATTCTCTACCAAGTCAATAGCTATTGACTGGGGCAATAACAAATTTGCCTGTTCATTACAAATGAGAGCTTTTATCTCGTGCTACCAGCTAAGCAGATGTTAACTTTTAAATGAAACTCTTTCCAAAATTTCTATGGAATATGTATTGTATGGGATAAAATAAAATGCTAAACTAAGCCTGCTCAGAAGTAAGTCCGAAACAGTTTTAATCCCCTTTTCTGATTGCTTCATTTCTCATTTGTCCTAACTGCAGTGCCTAATCACAGAGAGCAGTAGGCAGAACAGTTGCTGTAGCACAAGCTTTCTGTTAGCAGAGAGCTTATTTCAAGGGCAATTTGCTGGGCCAAGCAACTACACCATAGCACAGAATCTGGATGCAACAGTTCACTTATATTGCTAATCAGAAGTCACAACGGAAACTTTATTCCTATTTGATTTGTTTTAGCAATACCATTCCTCGCGTGGTTTGCAACAAAATGCTGCTTATTGCCTTGCAAACTGATGGGAGATGCTTAGGCACTTCATAAAAACATCCATGTTTCCCTTTCAATTCATATTAGCACCATGATAATTTTGATTCTTCTTGGGTGTGTCAGGTCATGCTCAGCTTAGATGTATGTCATTGTCCAAGCTGCTGCTATTTCATAAACAGGTATAAGAAAAATAAAGCTTCTTTCTCACAAATGGAGGATGAATGAAGAAAGCACCTAGATTTTTGGTTCTATGTAAGCTCACATCCCCATAACATCAAGTCTGGGTTTGGAATGATACCTTCAACTCCCTTCTTGTCTCTCACTGTTTTGCTTTACTGACTTTCAAATTGTGAATGCTATTACAGTTCTGAAATCTTTAGTCAGTCTCCTGGCAGATTACATTCAAAGCTTTAATCATTGAGTTTCTTCTTATTATTTTATATAATCTGTTCAGTGCAAGAAGAGTCATGAGGTCAGTGTACCTTGCTTTGTCCATGAGGAAGACAAAGCAGCAGCATGATCCTGTTTCACTGTAATTTGCAGTATGTAGCTCTTCATATCTGACCCATTTTTCATTTATCAAAAATGCAGGAGATAACAATGAGTTTTGTTGGGATTTTTTTCAGCCAAGAAATTGTGTTCTAGGCCTTTGAGCCCTTAGTGTAATGAATCTAATGTTGCCCTTTTCTCCAACCTGTTCACAGGTTGAGACTATTAAATGGAGTTCAGAATTAATTTTGGAAGGTGACATATTTTGTAGCACATGTGTTTATTATACACAGCATTGAATACTTGGCTGTTATGCAAAAGGATTGAGGAAGTTTTGTGGCAGTGTTTGTAACATTCTTACCTTGGTCATGGATAGTGAAACTGTACTCCTGAGAAATATGATTGTGGAAAGTTTAAATGTTAAAAATTTAAGAGTTAAGTGTGACTGTTTGAAGTAGGATACACCATGATAGCTTTCAAAATAGGATATGATTATACACAAAAAAAAGTGACCTGCGTTATAGTATTTATCATTGATTTCTGAAAAGTAAAACCTTTAGAGTCAACAGAAAACATATGATGTTAATGAATTCCATGTTAGCATTATAGTATTGCTTATAACCTAGAGTGTAACCAATTTCAAATCTTGACATTTAGTTCTGTCAGTAATTTCAGGACATCACTGGCAACACCAGGCACAGATGTATTGTTGGAGGCCAAAATAGCTTCATATCAACCCCTTGACAGTTACACCTTGGCACTTACACCTGCTTTATGCAACACTGCAGGGTACGAAGACATTATTCATCCCTGGATGTCTTTCGTTCTGCTAATGGACAATCCATTGTGGCACAGATTGGTGGTGAGACTATATGTGCGTCTTGTTAGCCCATGGGCTTTACATTAGGCATAAAGCTGTATTTGTCTGATGAAGCATGTTGCATCTGTTCACATAATGATACACAAAACAGCAGAATTTCAATTGTGTTATAAATTGTTCAGTAAGTGGAGCTGTAAATTTAAATTTGGCTCAGTCTTTATTTCCTTTGTATCATGTTTCATAGACAAATATCACAACACATTACTGAATTCAGTGTTGCAGTGGCCAGCAAATTAATGCAAAAACCACAACTACCACCTGCACTGTTAGCCAAATTTACTAGATCAATTTATTAAAATATCATCCGAAATAAAGAGTTGAAAGAGCTGTGGACATGGCTGCTGTAACACAAACAAAACTAAATATCTATAGCCTTCTTGCAAAATAGGCTACTTGTCATGAACTGGTATTCGAAGAACATAATTCATGTTTTGATAGTACTGAGTTATTTTTACACGTGCATACCTGTGGATATTTCAGATTAACACATACAAACTACCATGCATTCCATTTGTTGAAGGTTGCTGCCAAAAATTAAGAATACACAATCCTTGATTCTCCTGAATGACTCATACTTAAAAGAAATTAGCTCTTAAACCACTGGAAAAATTAAGTGTTATAAACTAATTATTTCTTTCATTCATTACAATCTAAGCTTTTTTTTTTTTTTCAAAAATTAAAGGGCCATTATGGTTTGCTGAAGTTCAGTCACCTAAGCTTTTATAATTCTACTTTTATAAGTTGCACCTGAGAAACAGGATTTCACGTTCTTCAGGATTCTTTGCCTTCGGATGTCTGTATTCAGACATGTAGGAGCTGACTTTCAAAGATGTTTACATGCTTTGGTGTGAGATGTTGTTCTGGTAGAAAAATACATGACAAAAATAATTCTGACCAACAACCATAAAAAGACAAAATCTTGTAGGTAAGAAATGGCTAGATTTTTTTTTTTTTCTTTTAAGGAAGTGATCATCAATTTGTATAATTAGAGTAATTATTAACTGCAAGTGATTGCATTTCCATGTATCTTCTGAATAAAGTAGGCAATTTCTTCCTCCGTCATTAAAGCAGAGAAGAATATGGTACAGTAAGTTAAAGGGCAAGATAGTTGTAGTATGTAGGTGATATATGAAGGGTCAGGGCTTTTTTAAACAACTATAACCAGAAGATTTAATGACTAACAGAGGCAGACAAGATTGCACTGTGCTGATAGGATTGCTTCAACAACATTGCTGATCTGTTGCTTGTGTAGAAAAACCATGTGAGCAATGAGGAGAACGATTATAAATTACAATTGCATCTGCAGCTGACAGGTAAAGGAGTGAGGGGGTTATAGAGTGTATATAAAGCAGTCAATAGTCCTGATTCACAAGCTTTGTTTGGTTGATTTATTTTGATAACTGTACATTCATTTCTGATTTTTTTTATTCATGTATTGATGTAGTCCTGTTGCAACTTTGTTGTTGCTAAATCTTTGCTGAGAAGTAAGGTGCTCTACTAAAATTAATACCAAGACATGCTGAATTTAAGAATAGTTGAGAATGATAGCGAAGAGAGATTCTGCTGTGTTTTGGAGCCTAGCAAAGTCAGATTATATCAGAAGCATTATTTGGTAAGCTTCAACCTAATTGTTAAATATTACAGTACTCTAAAAACTGAAGCAGGGTTGTGTCCTTTTAAAAGGCAAATTAAATAAATGCTTAACTTTGTACTATTTTTCAACAATAAATCGTTCTTATGTAGTTCACAGAATATACAGCATTGGGCTGTGAAGGACACTGTGAGGTCATCTTGTCCATCTTCCCACCCCAGGGAAGAATCAATTATACTTAAACTAGTCTGGATAGCCTATCCTATTCTCAGAAACCTCTCCTGGTGAAGATTCCACAGCCTCTTTGGGCAATCCTTTGAGTGTTTAACTATCCTAATACTTAACCTTCCTCCTGTTAAATTGAATTGTTTTTTACTGCATCTTAAGGCCACTAACTCTTTTCCTGTCTGTGGTGGAACAGTTTGTGCCTTTCCTCTTTGCAGCAGTATTTTACATTTGTAGACCATTATAATGTCTTTACTGTCTTCGGTAAATCACCCAAGTTCTGTCAAGTCTTTCTTCATCGTTTATGTTTGCTAGACCTTTGGTTATTCTTAAGAGTCCTTTGGACTCTTTCCAGTCAATTCATATCTTTTTTTAAGGTATGACTTTCAAAATTGGGTACAGTGGATGCTGAGCCTTACCTTCCTCTAGTAAGAAGGAAAGAATTATTTTAAATGTAAACTGTGTTACTCATCTTTAAATATGCGTGATTTTCAATAGCAACCATTGTTGGGTTTTATTTTGTTTTATTATTACCCATCAGTCCTCCTCTGTGAAAGAACTGGCTGTCTAGTCTTTCCTCAAGGATGAATTTGTGTGGTTGTTTACTGCCTTCTCCATTGATCTGCTTTGTCTTCACAGAATTTATGTTTTCTCACCCTTTTCCCTAGCATACCAAGCCATTTTGCCTTCTGAAACTAATCTCCAAGAGCTCCTTCCACTTTGGTGTCTTTCTGAGATTTAGAAACATCCCAATCATTAAGGCTAAACCAGAACAGTAGCAAAAGCTCTGGACCATACTATTTGTATCTTTGCAGGTTGGCAGTGAACCACTCAGGACAGTTTCCCAGCTGTTATTTCCTTGACTTTGCAGTAGTTACATCAGAACAGGAAAGGACAGTGCACTGTCTTGACTGTGACCAATCTGGGATATGCTGTAACCCTTCTATCTGTGAGATTTATTTGTCACAGGCAGAAATTAGGCTGGCATGGTATTTGCTCTTGAGAAATGTGTGCAGGTTGTTACTTACCACAGTGTCTTCTTCTTCTTCTAAGTATTTGCAGATGTTTTAATTTTTTTTTTCTGGTTCTAAGAAGTTAAGTTAGTCTGACTGACTCCTCTTTCCTTTTTAATACATTTTGTTGTGGTAAACTTCATGAGGCATAACTTAATCAAGTAAAAGTGAAACTGGTGTTAAGTCTTGATAATTACAACTCTTTTAACTGTCTTTTTGTTATTATAAAAACATACACAGATCAGCAGTAAAGGAATGAGCAGGAAATCAAATTGTCATTACCACACGCAAAAGTCGTTTGTGTGCTCTGTTTCATCTTTTCTGTTAATTCCATATACAGACTATAGACAGGATTTTGTTATATGCTTCAGGGATCATCATGACTGTCATATACAGTCATATCCATGCACCTGTACTGCCCAGTATTTTGCTACTGAAATGCCCCCACAGTACCAGGAGTGGCACATTGCAATTTTACGGGAGATGCAGCTTAGTTAAGTGCCAGTGGACATTACTTAATTCAGGTGTTACCATGTCTGGTTGAGTAGAAAACCAAAAAAGCCAAAACATTTCAAAAAATCATGAATCTATATTCATTGCAATAGCTGATTAAAATTAACCTGGAAAACCTCTCCTGTTTTAATAACTTTGGTTTTGCAAATTCAGCCAAGACCTTTGAATAATGAAATAAATTTCTCACAAATATAGATTTCTTTGAAAGTTCCATAATGGAGCTGTTCAGTATGAAGATGTAAACAATGTAAAACCAGCTATGAATGGTAACAATCTCAGAAAATGAATTGAGTAACGTGTTTGAATTGCCAAAAGATAATAAATAGACTAAGCAGTAAGATTGAATAGAATATTGATGGAGTTAGAAAATAGAAAAGCAATGAATCATTGTACAGACACAAGAAATTTAGTAGTTGTTCATTTGGGGCATGTTAGCTATGAAGTGTGGAAGATAAGGCAACTGAATTAGTACAGATTACAATAATAAAAAACAAATCAAATTTAAAAGAATTTCTGGTTTCTTCAGTGCCAAGAGAAACTAAATTTATTGAATTTGGCCATAATATAGAAGTGTAGATGGGCAGTTTCCTGACACAGAGCAGCCTAAGAATTAAAACTTTAACCACATTCTTGTGGCAAAAAGTCCAGTATATATAGCACATATCTAGCAAGCTTCAAATCTTGAGAGTGTTCATATCATCTGAAAGTAGGAAATGAAAGTCTTTAACCACACCTAATCAGCACAACTATGATACTCTAGCCTGGGGAAACTTCAGGAAAATACCAAGCAAGAAGTGTTAAATCACAGAATACAGTTTAGTATACAAGCTTGCATGTATCATGATGTAACATAGTCAGGACTGACGTCTGATTGTCTCAGACTATATTTGCTTACTACCTTTCTTTCTTCTGTGCTGTGATTAGTCTCCTAGTTTCCAGTTGTACTTCTTGTACTACCAGTCACCTAAAGAATGGAAGACTGGCAATAAAGCTACTGTAGGCTGCAGTGATGTATGATAAGACCTTGTACCAGAAAAACTGCCACAGTTAGGGGAATATATAGCTATGTTTTCATGGATTACAGTAGGTTCTTCATAATAAACTAACAGATGGGTCTTGCTTCAGGTAGAAGCCTTTCAACACCAGGTTTTAGCATCATGTTGTTTCCTGATCTTTTGAATTAAGATGTTATGCTAAGATTGCATTTTTAGGGGAGAAATCTAGATTAGATACCAAAGTAATAGAGATAATTCAATGTTTCTGTCTCATGGTGGATGTTCAGTCTGCTTCTTGAGGTGACAAGATGAAAGATAAGAGACATAATTATGGTGGCTGTTAAGTCCTCATTATTATTTTTTTTTAAGAGTAACAGCTGCCATTCTTACTGGCTTAACTAAACACAAACTACATGACTGTATCACATAATATATCCATGGTGCTTTCAGTGTGATACAAAGTTATCTGCAGTGTATTATCTTAGTGTTGTCTAAAGTTTGCTTGTGACTGAAGAGTTCTTGTTCACCTTCACAGTTTTTTTCCAATTCTTTGGATAAGCCCACTGCCTTTACTTGTATGAAAGGATTTTTGTGGGAACCTACAAGTTCATTTATGAAGTGTGTGGAAACCCAAGTGGCAGAGTCCTACTGAAGCTGTAACCATTACAACTAAATAATTTGATAATGCTAGAATCTTATTGCAGAAGAGTTGTAAATGTAGTGAATATTATAAATAATATTAACCTTCCCTACTCCAATGGATTTTAGGTATCTTAAAGATGGAGTTATGTATCTCAGTACTTCTGCAAACCTCAGAAAATGCGTGTCAGTAAAGTAAACAGGTACAAGATAGCAACTAGATTTTTTTGATAAGTTGAGATCATAGAATCATAGAATAGTTTGGGTTGGAAGGGACCTTTAAAGATCATCTCGTCCAACCTCCCTGCAATGAGCAGGGACATTTTTCACTAGATCAGGTTGCTCAGAGCCCCATCCAGCCTGACCTTGAGTGTTTCCAGGGATGGAGCATCTACCACCTCTCTGGGCAACCTGTTCCAGTGTTTCACCACTCTCATCATAAAAAAAAATATTCTTTATATATAGTATAAATCTACCTTCTTTTAGCTTAAAACCATTACATCTTGTCCTATCACAACTGGCCACGCTAAAAAGCCTATGCCCGTCTTATAAGCCTTAGGTACTAAGAGGCTGCAATATGGTCTCCCTGGCTGAACAGCCTCAACATTCTTAGCCTTTCCTCATAGGAGAGGTGCTCCAGCCCTCTGATCATCTTCATGGCCCTCCTCTGGACCTGTAACAGCTCGATGTCCTTCTTATGTTGGGGGCCCCAGAACTGGACACAGTACTCCAGGTGAGGAGAGACTCCAGAGCTGAGTAGAAGTGCAGAAGCACCTCCCTTGACCTACTGGCCATGCTTCTTTTGATATCCTTAAATAATCTTTAAAACTGATGTAAATGTCTATGTCACTACAAAAAGTAGAGCAGTTATCTGTGCTTTCTCATGTGGGTTATACTGTCTTTATGGACCAATTGTATTGGTGTTAGCACTTTCCACCATGTTATGCTGCCAGGTTCTAGTTACCAGCTGTCTGAGTTAAAGCCTTCACAGAACAAACAAGAGAATGCGTTGTGTAAGCATATCCTAATTCACTTAATATGCAAAGTTAAATAGATCACTTTTATGCTTGAATTCTGATTGACTGATGAATGTTTGAGTCATTGAAACTTCCACAAAAGCTGTACCCCTTCTCTTTAAATTTTATATTTGTTTGCAAGTATGTGAATAAGGAATGAAACAAGTTTTTCTTAGTCTATATTGCTTAGGCCTATCAGTTCACTTTGCCAAATTTGTGGTGAAACAGAACACACAAGACCAACATCAGGAATTAATTGAAGGGGAAATGCCAGCAATGCAGTACATGTTAAGACATAAGGACAAGTTATGGTCCTTAGATTTACCTGACCTAGAGTAAGAAAGAGCCTTGTTATCAATCTCCTGTCACCCCAAAATGGAGAGACCATCAGACCTAGGGAACAGCTAGTTCAGCAGGTAGTGATGGTAGTGGTTGTCCAGGTGTCACACATGCTTTATGGTATAAACCTCTGCCTCAAGAGGTTGTATTGTGGTCTTTACTACAGCTCAGAGGCTCATACCTAAATTTCTAAAGGAAGGCAAAGATATCTTTAAAAGCAGATCCATATGAAGAAGATGAATATGGATTGACAGTTTTCTCATATAAATTATCTGATATTGTATTTTATGGAAACATGAGAGTTGCATGTGAGGAAAAGAAATCTTTGGTTATTTACAGCATTGTCTTTCTAATGCAAGGATTTCTATAAACAGCTATGGATGTAATACTTTGGATGGGACAGAAAGAGGGCAGAAGAGAAAAGAAAGGAATTTATTGAGAAGGAGGTAATACCAGTTTGGTTTAGCAAACCGCAGATAGGTTTCTCTCAGTGAGGAAAAGTTTCTCTTTATCTCAAACCAGACACACCCTCCTCACACAAGAATCAAAGCACTTGTATAGAATGTTGCCAGCTGGGACGTGCTTACCACATACAGATTAATTTTCTAGTGTACAGAAGTAAAAGCTGCTGAAAGTAACCATTTTCAGTGATTAGAGAGAAATCTTTGAAATTTGGAAGCAGAACAGTCATATTATGCAATGAAAATCTGTTCAGACTTGTTTTATAGTCTGTTGAAAAGCACCATATGTTATCTGTGTTCTGCTCTGGAGAGCAAGTGAGAACTTTAATGACAGAGGTTTTCAGTGAACGCACACCCGCGCATTTTGCTTCCTGGTCTCACTCAGCATTGCAGCTCCAGCTAAGGCAGATAAATTATTTCTGCTTCCACGATTCTTCTAGTACTATCATCAACATCCACACAAAATAACGCCATCATTTTAATACAGTTTTAATCCATAAACTGTTTGTTCAGCATCTATTCCTGCAGTCCATCACTGTTTTCTATGTTCCTGACCTCCAAATTCTTTTCTCTACTTTCTGTCTACTGTGAGTCTCGCTGTATCCATCTCACAGACTATAATTATCTTTCTAATTCTTAATACATACATAGATCAGGTTCCAGATGAATAAATAATTTAGATGCAAACTGTCTGGGATCCATTCCAGAGTCTTTGCAAAAAGTATTGCTTCTTAAATCTTGCAGTTCTTCACAGATAAACATAGCCTTGACATTGCTTATAAATCAGGAGTAGATGATAAAACTCTCTTGAGGGGAACACAATTGAAATAGAGAAGCAATGTGGAAAAAAAAAATATTTAAAAACACTATAATTAGATGGTGTGAGTTTACAGAGTATTCAGTTTAAGTATGTTCTTAATATAAGCACGAAACACTAACGACAATCCTGTAAACACATTTTAAGAGGCAAATGTATTCCATCTGACATTCCAAAATAGATTCATGACTACATCAATCGATAAATATTGTCATTTTTCTACTAAGCTTTAACAAGGTAATTTCTACTGAATAAAATTTGAAAGTAAATAAGTTTCTCTGATAATGACTTCACTTCAATATTTCATCTAGAGAAGCATAGTACAGAATTTTCATAATAGTAGAAAGCTGAAACAAACCACTGTACTGTAGTTTGTAGAATTCATGTAATTGATTTCCTTTCTTCCTGAAACAACAGAAACTTGTTAATTTCTCCCTAGACTGATAATAACCACTTTGGAAATTAGTCTCCACGCCTTCCTTTTTCTTCTTTTTCCCTCTTAGCTGTAGTTGAGTACATTCTTCAGCATGCAAACACTTTTTCTGTTTTAGATAAGATTGGCAATTTACTTCCAGTTTTCGGTGAATGCCTTTGTAAGCACTGAAAAATGTGACTTCATGGCCTATTTATACACTGACTGCCCAATATTCATCTTTCCATAATCACTGTTGCCAAAGCTAGCACAAGGAAGATCAGATGAGAGAGGTTTTACCTCATGGTACTCACGCTTAACACCAAGTGGTCTTCGAGCTTGAGAGAAAATCCTCTGACTACACTGATATTCACAAAGAGATAATTAACAACCACAGCTAATTCTCTTTGGTGAGTAGCATTTTTTTAAAAAAAAAAAAAAAGAAGCATAATGCCCACGTATATGCCAAAGCCCATCAGATAGCTACAGGAGCTGCCCTGCAACCTGGCTTCTAGCATTGGTTATCAGGTGTGGCCTGGAACACCTTCACTATGTCTAGGCAGAGAGGGTTTTTTATATAGCAAATCTAGGAATAAAAATCAAACCTTTGTACTTAATTTTCTTGGTATTACTGAAACATGAATCGTGAATGTATGACCGTGAAAAGTGAAAGGAACCCTCACCCTTGATTTATACTTTACATTTGTTTAACAAAAAATCACTTTTTGTCAATTGACTCTTTGGAACTTGAGCTCCAAGTGTTTTTCTTAACTGAAAACAGTGAATTTTTTCCACTAATACTAATTGCTGTCTGAAAGTGGAGAGTGTTTATCTCCTACTCCTTATTCATACTGTTACAAGCTAGCAAGGCTAAAAGAGTAGATAATCAGAGCTTTAATTGCAGTACTGCAGAATTTAAAGCAGGCTGCATGAATACATTCATCTTCAGATGTCACCCATGAAAAGCTATTTCCCTCATTAAATTAAAACTCACTGCAGTTTTTAAACATGAAGTACAAAATTAAAACCTATTATATCTCTTTTTATGGAAATACCATGAAAAATATCATCTTGAAATTTAAAGGCCTCTGGAACTTCTTAACTATCCCATATATAAGACCTCATCAACATTTTGCATGGGAGGTTCCTGTCTTAAAGGGTGAAGAATTCTTTATCATAGAAACGCTCAGATTTTACTCAGGGTCTTTCCTTCCAAAATGATGAAGACTAGGTGATCAAAAGATGACTGAAATGAAATTCATATTGCTAATTATTAATGGGCTAATTGTTCCCCAAAATCATGATGTGTACAAAATTAATGACAAAGGTTTTGGCCAATACTGCAATCTTTGTTTTTTTTTGTATTGTGAATGAAAACTATAATTTTAAAGTACTTTGTTTCCAGCCAATTTGATAGTACATACATGATCATGAAATCCAAATGTACAGCATATGATGCTTGGAACAGCAGTCTAGGTATCATACATAACTATAGTGACATTTTGGAGTTCTTGTTTAGCATTGTGCTAAACCTATTTTCAGTTTAAGCACTGACTAAAAAACACTTATTTAATAGACAGCTTAAACATGAATAGATGGTTTTATCCCATAAAAGAAGCACAGTATTTCCAATTACTGTTCCATTAAGACCACAAAGATGATTCAGCACAACAGTTGTTATTGCTGTTAAAAGCCTTAATCATATTAATGTTGTCACACCAGTCTTCTCAGCAACCAGAACTTCAGCATGCATTGACATTTAACACATCACAAAATAAACGGCTATAGTGTTTGTAGAACTCTCTTCAAGTGATTCCCTCATTTTTTTTTCACCCAAATTGCCTGTTTGTCTAGAGGCAGCAAGGGAAATTAAATTAGATGTTAATATTCTACCAAAATATTCTGTAACTTCTGTCAGTTCCTCCTTAGGAATTGTAAGCTTCTTTCAGCATTTGCTTTTTCTCCCAGAGAAGTCATAAGTAAAGCCAAAACTTGCTATAATTGGTATTTTCTAAAATAGTCTCATTCTATGTAAATATTCCTAAGTCTGGATTTATTCCCATCTGCCAATCAAGAAATAAAAGAACTCCAACACTTCAGGTTCATAGGAAAGCATTGTCTTTCACAAGGATCTCAATGTTAAACCTTTCAGGGTTGGAGACCTAAACAGCAGCTTCACCCCACCAAGTGTTTGTCTTCTTTGTGTTTCCAAATAGACCCCATAAATTTAAATTTGGAGCAGAGTTTAGGGGACTCGATATAAAAAAAAAGGCCTTTTATAATATTTTCACCAAGAGCTAGGTTACAGTAATCTGCCTTTTAGAATTGAGGCCAAACCATGTGTATACTTTATTATTTCCAAACCAATAAAATAATGAAATTCAGAGTTAAAATCAAACTGAAAACTAAACCCAGTAGAGCAAGGAAATAAATAATCCAGACACTTGAACTACTCATTGTGCTATCATGCAAAAACCTCAGAGTGAAAATAAGCAAAGCAGCATTTGTAGAAAATTATTATTCCAAACCTCTGTGTTCTTTGATCAGTCCTTCTGTCCTCCCTTTTGCTTGCCCTTTTATTTTCTACAACGACATAAGGAGTTCTGGATTATTCCAGAATTCATTGTCTGAAGAGGTTCTGCCAAATAATTCCCTGTATTACCTAAGTTCCAAACCTTAAGTGGTGCAGAACAGGTGCAAAGATCTTTTGATGGTTTAGATGCTGACATGAGTTCCTTCAGAAGGAATTCCAGTCTCACCTAGTTAAAAATGCCCCAGTGAGCAGTTCTCAGCTGCATCCCTCCAGCAGTAGTTTATGATTTGTTTTCCTGCTTCTTCTATTCATATACCTTTGTATCTTGCTAAATCTACTAACATAAATGATATAATTTTCATTGTAGTTGTTTCCTTGGAGATGCATCAGGAAATGTCTATTTCTAACTTAATTAGTCAAAGTCTAAATGGACTGGTAATTGAAGATGTTCTAAGTTTTATATTAAGTACTCTAATAGTACTTTCTACTTTGATTTAAGATTCCAAGCTCTATATTTTACAACAGTGAGATTAAAAATTCAGGATGCTTTAAAAATTGCTCAGAGAGAGACAGTTAAAGACCTAGGAATTCTTGAAAGTGCATTCAGGAATGACAGAATTATTTGTGAGTGCTCTGGGCTGATGTCATTTACTTAAGTAATCTGGGGAAACAAAATTAGACCACCCTTTGAAAATTTGCTGCTGAACATGAGAGTACAAATTTCCCTCTGCACAGCAAAATGCTTTTCGTACTGGTCTTGGTTTTACTAGCTTAGGTACCCGAGAGCAGAATTTAGCCTGGAAAAGTTTTCACTATGTTATTTGCAAGGTAATGGAAATCTCCCCATGGTTCAGCTGGACCAGATGATCTCCAGAGGTCCCTTCCAACCTCAGCCATTCTGTGTTTCTGTGATTTCAGTAGGGGTAAGCACACTCATTTTTATTGTGCTCTAATATTTTACGATATGTATTGTAAAATATTGTTTTGTGATCTTAAAAATTGGATTTTCCTTACACGTATAAGTTATGTGGGTAAAAATTTAGGCATGCCACTCTATATCACCTTTGCTTGTGCGTGGCAAAAAGCTCTATAATAAATTACTAAAAGCATATTCTAAATCTCAATACTAGTGTATTAAAAATAGTTAAAATTAATTGTATAGATCCATGCTTTCTAAATGTACTGAAAATATGATCCAACAAATTCATCAGAGCTAATTTTTTCTTCCATTCCAAGTCAAGCCTTTTGAATGCTCTACAAAATCTGACATCATAATTTCAGAGTTTCATAAAGCCATTCCTCATGAAAACCTTCTGTATGTTCCTTCATAAAAAATTATGAAGTAACATACAATTCCTGGTGGTCTAGGAAGGATAAATCAATAAAAGCATGCAAGAGAAAAGTTGACTGTTTTTCAGTACTTTCCGTAATGGGTATATTACAAATAATTTTGGAATAAATGCTCTAACCCTTCTTATAGTTTTCCTGAGGAAACACTAGTAACAATAAAAAACAGGTTTTATTTTAGAGTGGAAGGTGCTTGTAACAGAAGTCAGCCTTCTCCCAGCCATTGAATGATAGTATTGGATAATTCCTCTATTCAGAAGCAGGAAAACTCTTTCTACACTCTGTTCTTTAGTATTTCATTGCTAAATATTACAGTCCTGCCTTCATGAGAGTGCAGTTATGAGTGAAAACATCCTAAAGTCGCCTCCTGCCAAACTGAACACAAAAGCTCATTATATCATTTGACTTACTTCCCCAAAGACTTCATCTGCAGAGTTCCTAAGAAATTTCTCTTAGTTGTATTTTACAGTCCCTGTATGAAGACCATGAAGACAACTGACTGTATAGAAATGTGTATCAGTGGTTTTTTACATTAAATACACAAACTGTACATTTTTACTTTTTGTCTAATTCTAACCATATCTGTGGGAAGAGAATGACAAACTAAAGTCTTCTTTTGATGGTACTGATAAAGGATGGTACTAGTAAGAAGAAATAACTGGCAGTAATTGTGACCTCTCTAGAACATCTCCTAGATTATTAAATAAAGCAGCCAAAGAGCTGCTGTTGAATTTCACGCTGTTAGATGGCCAAAAATACACAGCACCCAAAATGATTGATTCCACCTGCCAAAAGCGTTGGATCAGGTTAAAGTGTAATAAATAAACAACAAGAACAAGTAACAGAGTTGAAGAGCAGTCTGCATCTTCAGTAGGCTTTCTAACCTACTTCAGCCAGGTTGTTAGACACAGTGCAGACTGTAGAAATGTTCTGCTTTTTACAAACAAATCTCCACAAGCTGCCCTAAGGTCCCACAAGTACAATTGCTATAGTAGTAAAAAAAAAAAGTGCTTAATTTGCTTCCAGCATGGCTCAGGGACCCTGGCACAAATGGAACAAGCTGATGGCCCTGCTGCCTATACCTGCACAATTTAGCAGCTTCAAGCTGTTGAAGAGGAAAGGATGGGATTCCTACCCCTGGGGATAGCCAGCACTGTGCTGGCACTGGAGCTGCGTATGGGAGCAGAACTGGTGGGAGTGTTTGCACTCAAGTCAGCAAATGTGATTGGGTATGTACTGCCACTAGCAGAATAAAACTGTGTTCAGTTTCTGTGAAAAATTCTGAGGGTCTTCTGCTGGAAGCATCTGTGAAGTGTCAGCAGCAAAAGCAATGGGTCAGGTTAACGTTTCTCAGCTTGCTCAATCCCTGAGAGTTTTAAAGTGCAAGTTAGTTAGTTCCTTTTAAATGCTTTTTACTATAGCTTACGAGGGCCCCTCCACCCCCCATTCAAACAGGAGTTATGTGTTTCACTCTGGTCCATTGTGTTCCACCCGTATTGCACTGGGTATGTTTGGTGCCGTTCTCTTCATCCATCCATTCATCAGTCTAGTACGCTAGCCCTAGGCTATGGGATGTGCCTTTGCAGTGGGGAGAAGTGGCTGTTCCTTCTGGCTGGCCAAGCTGTCGTGATGCAAGTGCTAATAAATGTGTGTGAATTAATGTATGTGCTCTGGAGCTGAACTAAGCATAAGTATTTCCTTTTTCCAGCTATCTACTCTTGCCCTTCTGCTCCATGTGATAATATGCTACTAAAACCTGCCTGTTTAGGATGCTATACCAGTGATTTCCCTATCAAATTCTACCATTAGTGGGATGATATTCCCCCTGGAACAACAGATGAAGGAGGAAGGCAGGCTAATTGATTCAGCACTCCCCCACCGCCTCTGAGCACAGGCACTTAGCTGTACTAATTTTGAAACAGAAGAATTGATGCTGAGTTATAAACGAGTATCACAGAACTCAGTAAATGATGGATACTTTATGAACTGTCAGCTGTTCGGAGTATTGCCATATAGTTTTACTCTTTCAGTGCATTTTTTCAATGTCTGTACTGTCATTTCCCATGTCAAGGTGGAACGATGTTCATAGTGTATAACTATGGAAGGGGGAGAAGTTGGGGTTTTTTTCTTAATAAAACCATGCCTGTAAGCTGCTAAATAACAGCTGTATTTCAACACATTCAAGAATCATGGCTTAATATTCCTGTCTCTTTTTCCATGTTTAGAACCAGTAAGACCTTATACTAAAAACTCTTCCCATTAGTGTAACTCCACCCATTGATAAAATAATGAGTGTTAATTTTCATACAAAACAACAGAATGGCTGTACGCACTAGTTTCTGTGTAATGTGCACTGACAGAATGACAGAATGTAATTTCTCAAGAAAGTTGGATACCTAAAGAAATAATATCCTAGCATCTTGCAAGTGTCCAGTGTGGTTGCTTTAAAGATATTATTTAAATTAAGTATTAAGATTTCTATTGGTGGCATACGCTTCTAAAAAATTAATACTGCTTTTGCAATTTAGAGTGTAAAGCAGCAGGATATAAAGCAGCAGGCACATTTTTGGTAGACTTTAGCTAAGCATGATTCCAATTTGGGAAAAGAAGAAAGACTATATCTTCAGTGTCCAATTATAAACAAAGCAAACATGTTCAGATAGAAGAAAATACAATTCTTTTCATTGATTTCCACACAGAAGTTTATAATATTTCTAAGAAATATTTCTAAGCTGGTGTTTTCTCTTTAATAGCATGCTCCCACCTTCCTTCTTATTTGTTGTGTGAGCAGAGGGCTTTCTCCCTGTTTCAAACACAATTTTTTATTGCAGATTTTCTTTCAAATATGTCATGAATGCTTATGCAAACAAGTGAAAATCTGAGTAAAGCTTCTAAGTTACTGTAAATGCCCAAAGCTCTTATCAGACCTCTGTCTTCCTGGTGGTTATTGATGGGACTTACAGGAATTAATTTTCTTTCCCAGCCACCTGCAACGATAGTCAACTTCAACATACATAGTCATGTAATGGAGTCTCAAATCCTATTCACTGTGCAGGTGATAATACCAAAAGCACCTGTTTGTTCATTCTGGGCCATATGCTGTATTTTAATTTAGGACCATGCACATTTTAACATGAATGAACTTTCAACCTGTCTTTTATCTGCATTTTTATATTGCTGGGTACTGATCAGGGTTCAATGTTACCAACCTTGTCCTTTTCAGAAGCTGTGTGTGGACTTCTAGAGGTTACTAAATGAGATCTTGTTCTTGTAACTGTATTATGTATTCTACTTAATCAGAGACATTTTTAAGGTGACAGTGGACTGTTTGGATGGGATTCAGTTGCCTAAAATGGCACTAAATGCCTACTCTAAGATAGCCAACTGCTGCTTTGCCTCTTGCTGTCAAAAGTGCAAATCTCCTGCAGATCTTGTCATGTCTACCACTCAAATGTGAATGCCTCAGATTTTCCAGTGTCTCAAATGCTTTGTATCTCAAATGACACAAAGAATTTATGCTTAAGGAACTGAATCCTATCTTTTTCAGTGAGAGAAAAACATTATTTATATGTATTCCTTTAGTTATTTGCTGCTCATAAAGCCTAGGTAATTTTGTAACTCGAGATCTCTTCTTAGTATTCACAGATTGTATTGCTCCAAATTTTCTGCTCCTTGTTTTTATTTCTGAATATGTATAGTAAGTGAAATTAATTTGATTTTGTCTCCATCACTTTCTATAACAAAGTGACTTCTTGTAACACTGGTGGGAAACTTGAGTTATTTGCCATCTAACACCATTTAAATGTAGCAAAATGTCAATGGTGAAGCTCAATCTGTTTGGCTTTTCAGAAGGTCTGTACATATGGTATGTGACTCACAGTGGGTGTACTTTGTGGTTAGTATAATTCATATTTTGAAACAGAGATGCAAAGTTTTATTTGAGAAGTCTTCCTATGTTCATTATTTTGCCTTCATATTTTAAGATGCTGTTTAGTATCAAACATCTTGGAGTTTATGGAACTATTTTCCATTTTAAAACTGAATTTCTATGTATTGCATTCTGGTCTCTCTATCCATGATCACTTCTGAAAATATTTTAAAATGAAAGCCATGGAGTTTGAAAACACTTTGACAAGACTGCGAAAGTTAGGATTTTCTGGAGTGACCAGAGGGAAAACCTTTTTGCCTTATCTTTAAGCATCAGATATAAAAATACCAGAACACTAATTAAATTAATTATTTTTTTCCACAGGCTGCAGCACATCTAATAAAAAAGTCAAAGGGCAAGTGAGGGATGTATTGAGGAGAAACAATGGGACTCTAGCTTGAAAATACAAGAGAAAAATTCAAAGCTCTCTTAGGCTACTTCAATTTTTTTAAGTTCAGCAAATACAAATGTGTGTTTTGAGGCCAAATTTTCCTCACTGCATTTTTTATTAGTTAAAAAAAAATATCCCAACTGTTGCATAAATTTTAAGAGGGCCTTTTATTTTTCTCATTGTATATAAATATTAAGATGTTTTCTATCACTTTAAAGAACAACTGTGAAATACCTACAAGATGATGAAAAAAAACTTGCCATTGCCTAAATTTTTGGATGGATGCTTGCTTGCTGTACTTGAAAAAAATACATAAATTATTCTGATTGTCAGTTTAAATTTATTGCAAGATGGGAGAATGTTGACTCTATGCTTTTAAGCAAGATGTGTAGAGCTCTCATTTCAGATCCATCTTTGATGCTGGCGTTCACTAGGCACTAACATGAGCTAGCTAAAATGATGCCTCTAGATGTCTGTACATATGCTGAAAGCTGAAACAGTGGATCAAATGATAAAGAGTCCTTATTTATCATCACTGTAATAGATATGTCACAAGTTTTTATTTTAAAACTGGTGGATGAGATAATCTCTGCTTCCAGAAATAAATCTTTAAATTTAGACAATGAGAAGAACATAAAGTTTATTCTGTTGAAAGCATGTGTAAAACTTCTGATGAGAGCAAAGCAGAAAGGGGTCATTTCTATAATCCTGGGGTTTACCTGCATCAATATATTGACAGGTGTTGGGAGATGCAATAGAAGCTCTGACTGATGTAGCTGCCCTGACACAGAAATCATCAATGCAGTTGCAAATTCTGGTTCCCCTTCTCTCCTTGCCTAAGATCACTTTTGTCAGGTGGCTGTAAAATACTAATAAATAACACAGATTTTCTGGTGTAGACCTCTACTGGTCTTTCTGTGATTTATATATAATACTGTAAAATGCCTCTATGGTAGGGTCATGTGGAATGCATTAGGGATATCCAATAGGTGTAACTTGCCTTTAAAATAAAAGTGCTGGAATTCTCCTTTTGCAAAGTATGCAGAAAACAAGCTCTTTCTGGTTAAAGCTGTGTATTGTATGACTTGGTTAAAAAGCAAACAAAGACTTTTGACTGCTTTTTATAAGATCTGTTCCAGTGAAACCACTGTTAACTTTGCAGAGATTTGGTTATTCTTTCTGTAAACAGTCAACTTCTTTTATCAGCCAAAGAACAAGTCACTTGATTAATGATCATTTTTATTTCTTTGCAAGGATCCTTTCCGACCATTGGGGTGAAGTCTCTTTCGAGATTCCTGAGGGCGGGATTTTTAAATAGCATCCTGGCCTCACATCCAGTGTCAGGGGGTGGATCTTTACCCCCCAGCATTTCCTCTGGTAGGTATTCCAGCCTATTCCCCCACATCAATTTTTCCCTTCACCCTTTGCCCCATTTCTCCACACATCTTAGGGAAACAAACTTTGGTATTGGTCAGACAATAAAAAGCCAAACTGAAAGGAAATGGAAAAGATAAATTACTTTTCAGGAGCTAGCCATTTTCCTGAATCAATATATAGGAGCAATTGTGAAGGAAACTGATCTATAGCTAAGTGGTCAACGTAAATATTGGCAGAGAAGACCTGGTGTCTTCTAATCATGCACTTTGTGAAGCATGCCCATGTGCACCAGGGAAACATAACTTTAAAAATGCCTCTACAAAATCCCAGATTTTATGTAACTCTGTGACTTTTCCCTAAATGAAGCAAAACAAATTTGGAAAGGCAAAATTTAATTACGTACTGGTTCAGTGTTGAAATGTTTCATATGCTTCTGTAGTTGCAACTTGTATCTCATGAAAACCACTTTAACTTTTTTTAAAAACTTTTATCACAATTTGGACTATTATAATTAACTTAAAATGAGTGAGAAAACCCCATGAGAAAACAACCATGCTTGTGTTGCCAGCATGGTACTCTCCACTGCTTCTGGCAAGGTCCCCAGCAGAGGCACAGCTGTATGCTGGGACGAGGGACACAGGGACCCCAGAGGGTTGGTGTGTAAGGTTGAGTGTAGGCTAAGAATGAGAACAGCACACCAGGTGAATGGGCTGCTGTCAGATACTAGGCTGATACAGGGAAGGACAGGTTAGAGGCATCCTTTCCCAGAAAGGCTATATGTGTTATCTATTTTCTTCTTGAGCCATTAAACACCACCTTCCACCAAAGCTAATAAATGATGAATAAATACATGTATCTTAATTATACTTGAAACTGAATCAAAGTTCAGTTCTGTTCCTTTCCAAACTACTTATTTCTATGAAAAATTAATCTGTATGTGGGCTAATGCTTTCAGGACATCTTACCTGTAATGTTACTTAGAGTTTCTCTTAAAGAGGAAAATCCTGTTACAGTAAAAGTAGGGAGAAAATTGAAAAATTACATAATGTTATTGATTTGCTATACAAAAGAAACTGCTCTATTTCTTTATGCCCCATTTTATCTATTGCAATAATTTTAGGCCTCATTAATACAAGATTATTCTTACTTTTTTTTTAAAGTGCTATTATTCCTTTGATTACTTTCTTTGAATAGAAGATTGTTAGCAACTTTGATGTCTTTTCTTATGACTGTTTGGTTGTCTTTTGTCAACAGCTTGTAAAATACTTTCCGTATTTTTTTCTCCTTGGGATATCTCAGAGTTTAATAGCCCTTAGGCTATTTTGGCAGTCAGCATCACGATGAGATTGGTATCTATAACCAAACAACTGTGGAAGAGGAAATATTCCAGGCCCAATGAAATTCTCTGTTTTGAACACAGTGTTATGTATAGCATATCGCTGATTTTATTAGATTACAAATGTCTTAACTGCACTCATGAACTGGCTTCTCACCTACATAAACCTACAAGTTTATTTTATAAGGTCCTCAGGGCTGTTGTTTCCCGAGTGCTTGTAAAGCATTTTTTGGACTTAAAATATAACTCTTAAATGTGGTTTGTTTAGTAAAACTGGTTCATAATTTCTTGCTATTAAATTACTAATATTAAATTACTAAGAATTCTGATTCAATCTGATGAAATATTCAAAACAGGGAAAAAATGAAAATGCAGCTACATGATGTGCAACATATACCCTAGCAAGGTAATGGAAATAAATCTTATTTTTTGATCCTATTAAGAACAACAAAAATGAGCCAAGCAGCAACCCCACAGAAAGGGAGAGACTGCCCACCTTCTGGGAAGTGATGATTGTCAGGTAGTTGAAAGCCAATGAAGAACTGTGAGAAAGGATGAGATGTGTTCTTTTGAGAAAGAGTACATGTGGGGTCCAGGTGGCATTAAACACTGAAGTACAAGTCAGAAATTGCTGTTAACAAATGTATCCTAGCAATCTTATCTGTAGTGCTGCTATTTAACTCTTCCTATTTTACTTCATCATATTTGTATTTATATTAAACACAATCTTAATTCTGAATTGCCTCTCTTTGTTACAGAGATGACCAGAGGATGCCATTTTCATTTCATGATAAGTTTCTAAATAGCTAAAACCAGCTTTGCTGTACATGTGAGCAAAAAACCCACACATTTACTGCATTCTTTGCCAAAAAAAAAAATCTGTTGAAGGGAGCGAGAGTCTCAGAACTGAGTCTCTTACTGTGCATTATTCAGTGGAAAATATAAGTTCATCCTTGAATCCTTAATCACCTTAGTACAAACATACAAACAGAGAAGGGACGTACCTTTTGTCCATTTGTATTGAAAAACACTTGACCTTTTTTCTGACTTTTGCTTTACCAAGGAACAAAGACACCCAAGGCAACAATACTCCAAGAAGGTATTTAAGCAGTGATATTGATGTTTATCATGGCAGGCTCTGGATGTTAGAACAACAACAGGCAGGCAAAATCAACTGCTCATTGCAGTCTTGATGGTGTCTCCAAGGCTTACCCTCTCTCATTAAAGGGGAGAGGATTGCTGTTTGTGTATGGACACTGGAGAGAAGCATGCTCGATTGCTGCCTTTGATAGTAGTGACCCCACCTCCATTATCAGAGATGTTGGGCTCATGTTGGACAGTAGCTTTCATAAGCCTAACAGAAGTACTTAATGTTTAATAACTTTGCTGAATTATAACCTAATTGCTTCACAGATAGCTTATGTATAAGATTTCAGTGAATTTAACTACATGGAAGCCTTAAAATGCCTGCATTATTCTGCTATTAGGGTCATTGGGAACAAAGATAATGAGATGGGTTTTATTTACCAAAACCTTTAACTCAAGCTAAGTGGCAGATTTACTTCAAAATAGTCAGAAAATTTATTCCTCACCAAAGACAAAATGCTTTTACATCTTTTTTCTACAAAATTCCCCAGAAATACTTTAAATGAGATACAGAACTAAACTGGAAAGCCTGCTATAAATAGTATCTGGAAACAGCTTGGTAGGGCAATGTAGCTGTTTGTTTCTTTTATTTCCCTTTCTACTTTTCACTTAATAGCTGGGGGGAGTGTATTTCTTTTACCATTGCACTGACAGCTGATGTTCAGTTTTGTGTAATTTGATGTCTGCAGAGGTTCAGTTATGTAAAAGGTATCCTCATTTAGCCAACCTAAAGATTAATTTATACTGCTGGCATGGGGCATCGCATCTTTCTGCATAAATAGATTGCCTCAAATGTAGGTGGTTTTTAAGCCTAGACATAACTATGCTAATGCAGTAGTGCTTATATTTGATAGTTACATCAAAAGACTGTCACTGCTATACAGCCATTTCACTAGAAGCAAAGCTTTCATCAGGCCTCCAAATACATACCCTAGATTTTTGCAATAACAAGCCCATTTTCAGACAATAGCTTCCTTTTGGTTTAGCTATCATTTATGCCACAAATTGCTTCACTTCTACTTATCCCACCTGTTAGCAATACAAATCCACATGACTTAGTTGATGTAGGTCTGTAATGGCAGATCACAGAATCACAGAATCACAGAATGTTAGGGATTGGAAGGGACCTTAAAAGATCATCTAGTCCAATCCCCCTGCCAGAGCAGGAATGCCTAGATCAGGTCACACAGGAACATGTCCAGGCGGGTTTTGAATGTCTCCAGAGAAGGAGACTCCACAACCTCTCTGGGCAGCCTGTTCCAGTGTTCTGTCACCCTCACTGTGAAGAAATTCTTCCTCACATTTATGCGGAACCTCCTATGTTCCAGCTTACACCCATTGCCCCTTGTCCTATCATTGGATGTCACTGAGAAGAGCCTGGCTCCATCCTCATGACACTCACCCTTGACATATTTATAAACATTAATGAGGTCACCCCTCAGTCTCCTCTTCTCCAAGTTAAAGAGGTAAGATGGATTCACATAAGCAATAAGTACTTTTTCTCAAGTGATATCCTTGCATATATTAATTAGAATTGTTAAGCCACTTAACAGTTTTCACTCCTCATTAAACTTACACTGGCATGAGCTGTTGAAACTTACCCCTTCCTTTATAATTACATGTACATGCACACAAATATGCACATATATACACATGTTGTGAAAAAAAACAACTAAATTTCCAGTGCTGCATCTATTCAAATTCCAGCTCTTCCAAACTAAGTACAGTGTTGTTTGCTCCATTTGGGGGAAATTCTTAGTGTACTACTTTTGCTGTGTATTGGCAGCTCTTTATTTCAGTCAGGTGTAAAAGGTTTTTTATGTAAATGCACACCCATACTGCCTGGCAGAAGTTATTGATAGGAAAATATATGGTATGCTGCTGTCTCTGAAGAGTGTCAGACAGATTGTTAAGCTTGCTGAGTTGGAAAGGAAAGGAGGGAGAGCAAATACCTTTCCTACTGTGTCTTTCAAGCTAAACTCCTTTCCAGAGTTTTTCTGTTGACAAGAACAACTAGAGATGGGTGTCAGGCTATGAGAAACTCTGGAAAAGTTCCTGTTAAACAAATCCCCCAGCATTCAAACTACATTAGCAGGAGAGAGGGAAAAAAAACATCACAAGGATTCTTTCCATACACACCTTTCTATGAATGTCAGTGCTGCGATTTGCTTGTGGATCCTCTGGTCTCCTGACATAGTCAGCAGCTGGATCATTGCCCCCTGTTTCATTCACAGAGCACCTCTCTGAAGCTTCTGTGAAAGTATCTTGATGTGACTTTTTTAATGAAGTATGAGCATCAGTTATTTGCTACCACTTATTTAACAAGGATTAATTATCCAGCTCTTTTACATTTAAGGAGCTAATATTCATGTAAACATAAGCAGCAGGAATGAAATAGAACTTTCTTGATCCATATTATGTTTGTATTGCTAATAAATATGTAGAAAGAGATAATATAGAAAACCAACCCAAAAAATGGAAACTTGAAGAAATTCAATTTTTTTTCAAAGATATATGTCTGGAAAGTATAAATGATATGGGTGTGTGGGTGTGTGTATGTAAATGGGCCAGTTATTGTATTTCTATGGTATAATTTTAGCCACTATTTCTCCCTCACCTACCCAACCTCCAACTAGTGACAAAAATTGTTTCTTATGTTTTTAGCCTCTACTGCACCCCATTTGCTTCTCTTATGGGAAGACAAGAATAAGAAAACAAATCATGGAAACAGTACAACTGCTTTCTCTTTGCAGTTCCACTTCTCTTTCCTCAAAACCTTCCAGAATATCTTTTGTATGCACACTGGAGGACTGATGTAAATTAGGGATTGCAGAAGCTGCATGCTGGAGACTGCTAAAACTTCTGCTGTCCAAAGCACATTCTCCCATTTTCATGTGAGAAACCAGAAGTTTGCAGTGCTTGTTGCTGCAGGGGAGGGGAGGGCCAGAGATTTTGAGAAGGTATTTTAGAAAGTATACATACAGGCTTTTCCTGGCTTCCAAAACATACCAACAGGCATAAATTCTTGCCAGTTGGTAACAGGGTAGTGAATGGGAGAGTATTTAATATAAAATTACAGAAAAATGGCTCGGAGAATATTTTCAGATTGTGTTGATATAATAAATCTTCAGCTAGCAGTGACAGCTATATGGCCATAGCTTACTGAAAAATAGATGGTAACTTCTGCTCATTCATGTATTTTTATGAATTGATTTTGCAAAGGTGTCTTCCCTTGACTAAACTAACTTAACTAATGAAAAGTGGTATATAGATACAGGACAATAGAAAGAGCACTACCAGCAGGATAAGTAGACTATATCTATGTGATTTCCTGTAACAGCAGGATGCGTATACAGTAATGCTATCCTGTTTGCAAACTGTCGCTTCTGAAGTCTCAAGAAGGAAGTTGGAACTGCAGCTTCTGTTTTTTGAGGCTGCTTGGAACACAGGTCTTAATCAGAGACCTTCTGTAATATGTCAGTTATGCAAGTGGGATAGCTTGCAGAAAAATTCCCATTGGCTTCATGTGTCTGGATGTGGGCTAGCAAAGCAAAACCCGGCAGAAATTTTTTTGCATAATCATTAATTTTCTTCCTTTATTGTTTCCTCCATTGATTTTTTGTTATGGAAAAATATATTTTTTTTTAATTCACTGAAATTAACGTTCTTCTGATGCATACAAATGCATCATTATTAGTAGCAGAAGAGAAGAACCTGCAGTGCCGTGGCAAGTGGTTCTCCTATTTGAAGCAATATGTAATGGACAAAACTAGTGTGAGATCTTGGAGTGCCTTCCAAGCTCTGGACGTTTCAGCTGAGGGACACAGTTTTACTGTGGGTGCTTTGCATGCTATTGCAGTGCTGAAAGGCACAGCACTACCTAAGGGATTTTGCTCTGTTAGTCTTATCTCTTTAGCTTTAGCAGGAGGTACATGGCTTTAGAGTTGAAAAATGCCTGATGAGGAGATGATTTGCTGAGATACATGAATTCTGACCTGCAGAAGTGATGGAGCAATATTTTCTTATATGGACTAGAGAACAGATTCCAACCTTTGTTTTAATTGGAAAAATAAGTATCCCATGTTTATGTTAACAGATCTACACCCATAATGGGTATTAAAGGTTTCATTATAAGTAAAGACTGTAGAAATGAATATGTATTAACTGCATTCTTTTTGGAAGATTAATCTTGCATAAAAAATTCATTGAAGTGTGCTTTGCTGCATTAGTTGAAAAGACAACAGGAGGCAACAAGCTGAATATTTTGTCATTGATATGACACTTCAAATTCTCCTCATTATTCATCACTCTACCACTCAATTAAATCACTATCAAAATCTTGTGTTCTGGAAAAAAATAGAAAGCAAACTGAAGATATATACAATGTGAGTTTTAAATATAATTGGTATTTTACATTACTCTGCCATGTATGGCTTTCTTTTTTGTTTTTTTTGCATTTCTCCTTATTAAAAAAAATTTCAAGCAGATTGATCAATGGAAAATAGAAAATTATAACGTTCTGAAGTGGCATGACATCGATACAGATTGTTTGTCATTTCTGCTTGTTTTATTTGAATGGCATTGCAGTAGAGCTGGATGGGAGAACTCCAGTGAAGGAATTCCAATGAACTTTCTCAGGGAAGAAAACCCACCTTGTCAAAGCCAGTCATCCTCTTGTCACAAGGAAGCAGTTGCATCAAAACAATTAAACCCTGTACCTTCTACAGTTCAGCTGAGTAATGAAATTCATGTCGTTTTCCTACATCAGGCCAAGCACCAATACTGCTCTTGCATGTTCAGTCTGGCTTTCTGAGATGGTAGGAGTCTCAAATATATTGGCCAGAGGCAGAGTACCTCCATGTGCACAGAGGAGAAGCTGATTTAGCCACTCTCTCTCACACGTCTAGGGTGGGAATATTTGTCGTTTCACAGAAAGTATGAAAACAGTGAATGTGACTATGGTATCACGTATGAATATTATTATAATTTCATATTGTTATCTTAAGTATGTAGTAAAATGATAAATTTGTTACACTAAGGTGCTGCAAATGCTAGATGTGATATACATAGTGTGTAAAATCCATATTTGGGGTTAAAACCTATTGCTTCAGAACGCTATATAATGCCTCTACTTTAAAAGTCTATTTTCTTGCAGTACTCCCTACTCCAGCACTGCTAGTTATCCAAATCGGCTGCAAGAATGATTTGTTTGGCTGATTTGATAATTGAATTCATATTCAAACCTTTTTATATTTTGCTCTCTCTCAATTCAAACATGTTGTGTGCTCTTCTCCAGCAGCATCTGCAGCTTTTACCTCCAAGATGATCTTGACCTCTGTCTTTTACTCCAAGCCCTCAGCCTAAGCTGACACCTTCTTCAGTGTCCTTTTTCCATACCTTCTCTTACTTGAATCTTGACTGTAAAATTAACCCAGTTCTTCAGATACAGGCATAGGCACTGGAGAAGTATCTGTGTGAAAACATTCACCTGAATTGGTCAAGTCTAGAGTTTGGGTGTCCACCTATCTGCTGCGGTATGCCCATGTTGCAGAGGGGACTGAGCCAGCAGTGTGCCCAGGTGGCCAAGAAGGCCAATGGCATCCTGGCTTGCCTCAGAAATAGTTTGACCAGCAGGATTAGGGAAGTGACTGTTCCCCTGTACTCAGCTCTGGTGAGGCCGCACCTCGAATACCGTGTTCAGTTTTGGGCCCCTCACTACAAGAAGGACACTGAGCTGCTGGAGCGTGTCCAAAGAAGGGCAGCGGAGCTGATGAAGGGTCTGGAGCACAAGTGTGATGGGGAGCGGCTGAGGGAACTGGGGGTGTTCAGTCTGGAGAAGAGGAGGCTGAGGAGACCTCACTGCTCTCTGCAACTCCCTGAAAGGAGGGGGTAGTGAGGTGAGGGTTGGTCTCTTCTCCCAGGTAACAGTGATAGGTTGAGGGATAATGGCCTCAAGTTGTGCCGGGGGAGGTTTAGATTGGATGTTAGGAAAAAAATTTTCACTGCAAGGGTTGTTAGGCACTGGCACAGGCTGCCCAGAACAGTGGTGGAGTCCCCATTCCTGGAGGGATTTAAGAAACCTGTAGATGAGGTGCTGAGGGACACGGTGTAGTGGGGAATTGGCAGTGTTAGGTTCATGGTTGGACTTGATGATCTTAGAGGTCTCTTCCAACCAAGGCTGTTGTGTGATCAGTTGCAGGAGTTCCTTTTGGTGCTTTCTTGCCTGTACAGAGTTCCCTGGGACTACGTGTGAGCTTTCAGAGGGGCTCACACAGCGCTGGCACAGCTGGATTTATGCTGCAGCCTGTGCCATCCTGAGCCGTGAGTGCTTTCCCAACTTCCCTCTCTATCACGTCCCACTGCTGTTTATCCTTAAACTTGTTTCTTCAAGTGAAGATGTCCATGTTTCATTTGTGTAAGCAATCATAAATATAGGAAAGTAATTCAATGCCTTCCAGAACTGCATTAGCCTACCCTGTGAGAAAATAATCAAAGATTGCTTCTCTCTCTCTGAGACTTCTGTTCCTCCTCCTCTTTTCATTCCTGTCCTTGTTTTGAGAATGAAGAATTCATCTTTCTTAGTAATATGAGAGCAACATGGATTTTCATAATCTAAGTAATAGCCTTTTTTTTTTCTTAGAGGCAAACATTACGCTAGTTTAAAAATCTCCTAGTATTATTTTTCAAAGTCAATTTTGTAGTCCTCTTTAAAGCAAAAGCAGTATTCTGTGTTTGTACAGAGATCAGCATGGACCTTAATCTTTTCTGGACTCAAAATTTACCACAGCATAAAGGACAGCATCTGCTCTTGCAGCTAAAAAGGAAACTAACATCAACTAATGTCATCCATAGCTTTTTGTCTTACCAAAAATTTTGTTCTATACACACCCTGGGTTGGCTGCCACCCTCTGACCCTTTGGAGGTTAGACATACCAGATTGCACTCTTAAATGTTATATGTAGGGTATCAGAAGCAGAGCTGAGCTTTCAGTTTGCTTCCCAGATTGAACTGACAGAGTGCAACAGCTATAGACATCAAGGTCTGTTTCTCACAGGGAGCAGTCCAGTCTCTCCCACTGCCTGCCCTTGGGACAGGTGACTTGTTCCTTGGACTGAGATGCCCAGTGTTGGATTCTCCTGTTGGATGTGTGAGAGTAAGCTGATCATCCTTCTGTCTCAGCCAGCTTCTCTAGAGCTGATAGCTAGTCCCATTCCTTCAGCCACTTGTGGCGAGCCTGTTCATGCAATGCAAACACACAGTAGAATCATTTAAGTGCCTCCACAAGATACTGAGCTAGCGAAGAATATACAGCATTGTGTATTGGTAACCAAACACAGCCTGGTTGGGTATACTATACTGTCTAGTTGGGGGGGTCACTTGATTTTCTGAACCTGTGTTTCCTACCACACCTTTGAAATCAAGATGTGTCCTACCTTACATTTCCTGACACTTGATGTACTTTCAAATGTAAAATGTTTAGAGATCCTGGTATGGAATCTGTAAGCCTATAAAATTATTGGGAAATAATTGTTTGCTGGGAATAGAACCTGTGTGTTACCACTTTGATGATAAATGTACCCATTGGAATCTACTGTGTAGCAGAGTCTTTTACTTTATCTTCAAGCAACTGAAACAATAGCTAAGATATTTTTGATCTACAGGTACTCCAAAGACAAATACCATGCTGACTGAAAGTCTCACTATATTGCCTGTCACAGTCCAGCTTGGTATACATAAATATCTTCAGTGATACACTAAACTTATAGCCAGAATAGGATGGCTTTTATCAAGTGCTGGCATACTAAAAGAAGATTATTTGAGAAGTTAGTGTTAGGATCCAGATTGAAGATTTTTGCTTAAAATAATCAAGCGATGGAGCCGAGTTCATTTTTGTGGTGTCTTGACACAATCTTGCATCAGGTTCATTTGAGATTTAGGTAGGATGGAGAGGGATGCAGACTGAGTTTGTAGGAAGCTTTCAGCCTAAGTGACTGAATTTATTGTACATCAAAATTGCCGAATACTTAATGATATGCTGATCTTCCAATATACAGTGACCTGTTTGAAGACAAATGCTACTTATTTTGTTGTATTTACCAGATCATGCCATTCTTTTGCTATTGTGTGGAAGAGCTGGTTTTGTGTTAAGGCATATTATTTCAAGTGATTAAAGGAACATATCAGGCAGTTTAAAAACTCCTAAATGTTATCCAGTGAAAAATACTGAAATTTCTTTTTAAAATCCACAGATAAATGCATATGTATATATTTCATAGTTACTTTTGCCTGGAAGTTCATATTGTTGGTCTAAGCATAATGAAGTACACTTTGTTGGGGGTTTTTTGGAGGGAGGAATATCTTGTGAGAACATAGAAAAATTAAAAGTTGCTTTTACAAAGTAAGGGTAAAAATAATTAGTGTTGGAGGGTATGAATTTACAGAGCATAAAAGATGTTATGAGAGCCTATGAACCTCTAGAGAACCTTACGAAATAGCTTCTGGAAAGCTTAGAGCACCAAAGGATTACTAACAGGAAGGTAGGGGCACTGTTTGGAAGCTCAATAGCTCCATTTGTCATTCAAGTGCAAATCTTCCATGAAGGTCTTTTAGTTGTTGATTTACCCAAAAAGAGAAATTTATTGGTAACTTATGCCTGACCAAATATACAATCTGAAGGCCAGCTTTACATCCCTATCTATTGCAAGATGGTGTTGTCTGCAACAATTTAGAAATTACTACTTGCTTGAGAGAGTTCTGCTTATATAGTAAGATCCTCTAGCATCAAGCTGCTGTTTGTTTACTTCTCTAGATTACAGAATGTTTCTTTCACATGGAAATGTCAGCCCCTTGATAGTAAGCAAATAGTAAAGGTCACTCATGTGCTTGAAACTAAAGAGACTAGGCTATACAACTAGTCATCATTAGCAAGCTGAAGTAAAGGAAGCATTAATTTTTCAAATGCTTTCATCTGTAAGAGCTTAAAAGTGATGCATCGTTTAAGCTTATAATGAAAAACCAGGGTATAACCAATGGATGCAGATGAATATAAATTGGTTTGGTGGCAGATGCACATCTGCAGCTGAGACCGAGCATTCAAATTAAAAAAAAAAAAAAAAAAAAGTAATTCTTCACACTTTAGAAAGGCTGTCCAAAAAGACTATTAAGGCATTTGAGAATTTTCACACAGAAAAAAAAATGTACTACTGTGCCAACATTGTGAAGCACTGTTTCATTCATCGAGAACCTAAACATGAGGATGAATACAGAAATAACCTCACATTTTATTTGAAGAAATGAGATAATATTGTGAGGAACTCCAGAAAGACTAAACTACATGAATAAGCATCACCAGGATACCTGGAACTCCAGGTTGACATGCTGGGAGTAACAGAGAAACAGCTCATGCACTTTTTTAAATTCAAGGTTAGCTGTAACAGCTCAGGAGAAATACCTGGCTGTGGCTTATTGTATATTGTGGACAGTTTAATGAACACTTCCACTGTTAACCAAACTGAGCAGAAGGTCAGCATGTACAAAAACAGACAAATGTGATGGAACGACTATAATGCCCTTCTACATGTTCTCATGCTGAACACTGTTTCTTATCCTCTCATCCAAATAAAACACACAAATAATTTGAGAGGCAGGAAAAAAAAAAAAAAGAAGGAAAACAGGAAAGAGGCTGCTTTTGGATTTGAAAAAGGTTGGAACAGCTTGTGTTGTATTGAGAAAGTGAAATGTGTGGGCTTGCGGTGTCACCACTTGGCACGCCCCAGTTTCACACAAACCCTGAGGAGGCAGCCATTCTCAGGGAAAGAAAAGTTTGTCGTTTTAAGACTTTTTACCTCCCTCCCAATCTCTACTAACATGCTTATTCATTACATTAGTTTTGCATATATTAGCATATAGGCTCTGTTGTGATATTAACAATTCTAAAAAACTTCTTGCTGCGCAGCTTGATTAGCGTGCTAATTGGGCCTCTCCTGTCAAGCACCTCTAGAGTGGTAGGTTATTCCTGGGCATCAGCAGTGAAATTGTATTCAGTTAAGTACCCAGTTTAAAAGTTTGTCTTCAGATTTGGATATTCTTTTAAGAACTAAATGTAACGCATTATTCTACTTGATTTTGGATATGATCCCACCCTGGAACCATACAGGAAAGCTGTGCGAGTGGAGCAAAGCATTGATTTCAATAACATTTTGTATATGTTATCTATGTACAAACATATGAATTCAGAGTTTTGCTGGATTATACACACCCAATCTAGGAGAGCTTTTTTTTGTGATGTCTCCTATCTGTATGCCACAAAGTCATTGAGATATTTTTCTTTGAGAGGAAAATAATGGCACTGAGTTTGCTATTTCTTGGACATTGCTTATGAATTATTATTTTTTGCTTTAACTCAAATATATTCCACAAAGTTTCACAGCAAGTGTTGCTATTTGGAAATAGCATGCTCTTTTAAGGGGAGAATACACTGGAGAGAACGATGCATATTCAGCTAATCCAGTACCAGGAAAAAACAAAAAAAAACAAAACTATAGAAAATAATTCATAGAGAATAACACAGGGAATTGTTTGTGATATAAATGAGGATTTTGAAAATGAGTAACATATTTAAATACTGTGAATAATCTGTGCATAACAGTTGGAATTATAAAAGCCTCATAATATGTCTCTAATCCTAATGTGTTTCTTTGCTGTTTTGCAGGCAGACCAGTAATGATTGTAGTTGAATACATGGAGAATGGATCCCTTGACTCCTTTCTGCGGGTGAGGTGCCATTTTCTGATGACATTTGAATAAGACACCATTCTTGGTTAAGATTTTAAATCATTTATCATAAATTAATTTCTACCTAATGTTATTCATGGATTTTTAGTGAAGAATAGAAGCATTTTCCCCAGGGTACATTTCTAAGATACAGTAATACGTTAGAGCATAGCTGAAAAAAAAGACTTAAACTTAGGAATATTATTGATTTCTTCTACAAAAGTAGTTCTTGTGTTTAGCAAAATGTATTTCTAATAGTGTTTTTGTGAAGCAGAAGATAAATTGAAGCAAAAAATTCCTAGCCTTATGGAAGCAGTTCATTTTTCTCAATCACCTTCAAAAATATTTTGTTATGATATCTTTAGTTGGCAAAGTCTGGAATAGACTCAGCAATTGATTTATAATTATTTGTGCTTATTTGCATTTAACAAATTGCATTAGAAAACAGTTCATGGGTGAAATGTCCTGGCATTAATTAACCCCCAATGGTCACTAATATAAACATTAAAGAAGGGCTACAGAAAGCATGAATAATATGTTGGCACAATCATTTTTAATTTTTCTTAAGAAAGTAGAAGGATGATGTCATAAGCTAAACTTATCCTAAAATGGTCTCTTTCTTAACAGAAGACCTGGAAATGCTCTGGAGCCCCACTGACATAAGATCCTGTGTGTATAATTTGATTGTCAAGTATTTCAAATTTGTCTTTAAAAGTAAATGTCAGTCATTACTAGCCCACTGCTTTGCCATTGCCATCTTGCAGAATGGTAAAGCTGAGGTTGTAGGCAAGGTCAGTGTGGGGGATCCAGGGGACTATGGTTCTGTGAACTTGTTTGAAAGAGTATCCCAAGTGCAAAGGAAAGGTGTTCAATGAGGAGTTGTGAAAATATTTTCAGGAAAATCTAGATTATGATGATGATGAAGGATGCTATGGTGGCAGGAAGAAGGAACTGCTCAGAGAAAAGAATGAATAAGCAGGAGGGAAGGAACAGCCAGTACTTTAGAAAGAAGACTAAATCAGTGAAAGGGTGAGGAAGTCATACAGAGAGTATTTGTTTGACAGCAGGTCGAGAAAAGAGGTAGTCACAAGAAGAGAAGAGTACCTGGAACAGAGGATACTACTGTGAGAACATGTCAGAGCCATTATCTTACATATTTCTAGGCATTGTTTCTCCCCTCCTTTTGCTTTTGATTATTCTGCTGCATTTTTTCTCTAGCATTTTATGCTGTCATCTTCATCAACTCTCCCAAATAATTTTCTATTTTCCTTTGTCAAGACACAAGACAGACATGTGCTATGTTGTCAGAAACACACCAGCACCACAGTTTCTGGTGTTAATTTGCTGATCTCTCAAAATGAGGTTACCAGAGTTTGTTATCATCAAGTTCTTAGAAAATGGGTAGATTTTAAAAATTACTCCCCTTGCCTTTCTGGCTTATCTCTCTATCCATCTGCAGCAGACAAACTGTCTCTGATTTGACTACCTGGGGCTTCCCTGGTCTATAATTTTTCAGTAGTGCCCCAGGAAGGCTTGCCTGGGCGTGAAACTCTGTTCTGTGCACGTGCAGAATTTCACAGAAGGTGATAAAACCAAATACTGAAATTTATGAGTGTTACCTTTCTCTGAATTGCTCCAGCATGAGATCTATATTCCAGTTATTCTTCACATGCATTTATGTATCAGAACAGTTAGTACTTATGAGGATACTTTAATAGAAACTGACATCAGCAAAATTATGATGTTATTGTAAAGCAATACTTCTCACATTGCATCAGATACATCTGTAGGCAAAACTGCTGGGGGGAAACGTGAGCTAATCATTTCTGCAGCTGGTTTCTATGCATATTATTTTACAGTTTTAATTCACACTTCAGATATGGTTTATTCTTCTAAAATGCTTTTAAAAAGGACTAATATTCAGCATTCCCAAAGCACTATAGATATATCAGCAGCATTTCTGTTAATAATTAGCAGAGGAAATGGCTGCAAAAAAGAGAAGAAAATCCAGCTGCTTCATTAATAACAGTTGTTTCTTGCAGATATAAGTCTACACTTTTAAAAGCTCTTGTGAAGATACAAAGAAGCAGAGAGGGTTTATCTTTAGCAATCCTAATGAAAGGTGTTTCATGAATTTAACAATTCTTATGTGGTGGGATTTGGAAAGGCTTATAAGATAGTCTACCTTTCTAATTATTTAAAAGAATCACTTGTTACAGCGCAATGTGTTTTTGCAGAGAGGGGGAAAAAAGTCCATTTCTCACCATAAAAAAAAATATTTTCACACACACCGCAACCTGCAAAAATTAACCAACATATCCCTCCAACCTGTCCTTCTCCAAAAGCTTGCAAAAATGGGTCAGTCTTACAATTTCAGAGTGAAACTCTGTCATGAACCATGTGAGGATATTCCAGAAGAAAGACTCCTTATGGAAGACATTTGCCATCAGTCTCTTCATGGCCTCAGTGGGATATTAGCTTTCATGTCAGTACAAGTTCTGCAAGGAATCATAAACTCCAAATAAAAATCCCCTTGACCCCTAAACCCAAAGTCTTAATAGCCTTTACTTCTTTGCTTTACATTTAGGGAGATAAAGCACTGAGATGTTAAGTGATCTTTGTAGTATTCTGCACAAAATGCATAGCAGAGAGTAGAAATTAAATCAATTTCCCTGAATTCTGGGCCAGCAGCTTACACTCATCCTTCATCTTATTTCATGCTGTATTTTGGTTGCAGTTACGTGGCCAAGTCGCCAAACCAGTGCCTTACTTTCTGCTATTTGTATGAATTAAAAAATAAACTCAGCTAGATTATGTCTTCCCCATCCTACAAAATAAGATGGCTGCTCTTTGAGCTTTTGGAGAAAAAATGTGGCATGCATTTGCAATATGAAGATACTTCAGATATATTCTTAGTGGAAAAGCATCACCTAATTAGAACCAATTCTGTAAGATGATGATAATTAATTACAGCAATTGTGCACCACCAGACATCCTAGATTGCTGGAGACACTTGACACTAAATTTTCCTTAGAAGTCCTGCCTTATTCTTGCAATTATATAAAACTCATTTCCGTAAGATGAAACTCAGTTATCTTTTTTTCCCATAGAAGACTTATGCATGTAAGTTAATCATTCCACAAAAGTACACCTGAAATTTGCTGTCAAGGAAATGCTCGTTTGACCAGAAATAAGGAACATGTGACTTCACTTCTGGTAACACTTGGAGAGATTTCTCTGAAAAATTATGTGAACTTCCAGCTTAGTATTTCCCTGAGGAAATACTAGAGGCTCTTCTTTCAGTATTGTTCCAGCAGCTGCCAGATGGGACTAATCTGTGCTTGGAAGGAAAAGTGGCTAATACTTCAGCTTGGGAACTGAAAAAATCCAGGTACAATTTCCTATTACCAACATCATACACAGACTTTGGATGAGACACATTGTCTTTGCGTTTCAGTCACCTGCCTGTGTAATGGAGATCTTAGCAATCACTTATTCTGCAAACATATGAGGAAAATAATAAACACGTGAAGAGCTGAAAGGGCAGGAATCTGTACCAATAGAAATATGTACTCAGTAATTAGATAGGATAGTTGCAGTCAGATATGTTTGCTCAGGCTTGTTGATACCAAGTATGGAAGATACAACAAGAAAGACAACCAAGAGAGATGCATATTTAAAAGACATGTAGCTGTGGTGCTGAGGGACATGGTTTAGCAGTGGACTTGGCAGTGCTGGGTTAACAGTTGCACTTGATGATCTTAAAGGCCTTTTCCATCCAAAATGATTCTATGATCCTATGATTGTATAATTGAAAATAAATAAATAAATGAAATTTAAAAAACCTAAAAATCACAAAATCTTTTTACAGGCAGTTTGCCACTGCTGTGAGTTTGAGACGCCTGTTCTCTGAACATGGCCACAACTAAGAAAATCACATGGGTATTGAATCACTGCTTGGTGATCTTGCAGTCTTCGTACATGGCATAAATGCAATTCCATTTTTCTGAGAGAAAATGGAGATAAGTGCCACACTGCACATAAACCAACGCAGCAGTTCAGACGATCATACAGTAATACAACCCAGGTCTAGATCCCAGTTTCACTCCTTAGCTGTTTGTGCTGGACACCACAACATTTCCCACAGACTTGCCTGTCAGATGATTGCAATGATCCCTATAAATATCCTTTGCCCCAAGGTTGGTCCTTTCACCCTGATATACCCTCCCTGGCTCAGCCCACTCTCTAAGTAGATTTCTCACAGACTTACGGAGCTATTAAGAGATAAATCTCATCTACTGTTTTCACATCTCCATCTAAAGGGTCATTCTTGGCTAAAGTAATTGGATTTAGCATCACATAGAGAGGAACAAGGCGATTAGGAGGCTAGGTGGCTTGTGTGTTTGCGGGGGGCTACTGCTTGTTGGGTTCAGTTGCACACAATGCTGCCTGGAGATCATCTGCTGGCTGTGGTCTGCGTTCACTCTCCTCGTGCATCATTCGGTATGGGCATGGATTTAAGCCACAGAAAAGGAACACAGTTAGAAGTTGAATTTTGGGGATGTTTGTGGTTGGCTGTATAGAATCATGTAAAATAAACCAAAACTATCACCAGAGTACTTTAATTTCTTTCAGTATTTTTCTGCAGCTGCAGACTATCAGACTACTGTCAGTGTTTTATTCCTGCTCAATGTCCAAGGTGTGCTAACCAATAGTCAGCACAGTGAGGCAAGAGCCAGGGACATAGTAATATTAACCAGGTGAGAAGTCATGATATTGTGGCATGTTCTATAGCAGGCCTGATACTAAAATTATCCTTCAGCTGTATCCACTGCACTGTATTTGCTTACCCTTCTATATTAGGAAGGGAATGTGCACTCTCTAGGGATCAATGTGTAAAAGAAAGCTCCTCAGGGTTTGCAGCATTTTCCCTTAACTGTACCCTGAAGAGACAGATGTTTAGGTTTGAAGGATGCTCAAGTCTTGCCCAGTTTTTTGCATCTCTGAGCTCTAGGAGGAAAGGATTCGTTTACATAGGGTAATCACAGGGTCATCTTGTTTTCTTCATTGTTACTATTTGCAATAGTAATGATCCTCTTCCTACCTAAAAACTTGTGACTGCTGTATTTCCTTTCACTTCAGAAAATTAAAATACTTGTAAAAAAAAAAAAGTTAGATTTATTTACAGGCATGCATAGTAGGTTAAAATGCCATAAAATATATTTTGTTCTTCCAAAGCAAATATTTTCTAGTTTCTATAAAAAAATATTAACTGCCTTAGAGCACAAACTGCAGCAGGCTGTACAGCAAATGAAACCCTGGGATTCATCACCAAATTTTAATCCCTTGAGGCCTCCTAGCAGAGGCTAAGATAAATATAAAAATGTTACTAGAAGGAGAAAATACTATGATATATTGCTCTTTGATGCAGTAATCATTACGAAGTTATTCTCAGAGCAACTTTGCTATCAGGCTCACCCTTTTTTTCAACTAGAGTTTAGATGCTGCGACAGATACCTACATTTAGTGAGTTTGGGGGAATAAGAGAAAATAGAAAAATGAAGACTTGTAGAAAGTTCTACAAAATGATGTTGTAAAGTATATGTTGTATATCTATCTAACATGGCCTCACTAGACAGAGTCAGCTTTGGGGAAAAGAGGCCAGATAGCCTTTCCTAAGTTTAATGGTTCCTGTTATTATTTATCTGCATCCAGAGAGGCAACGCTAGAGCTCATAATACTCCTTCTTCTCTTTTCACATGCAGCATTCATGTGCACTTTTATTTATTGGAGGCACATTCCTTTCCTGGAGGGAAACTTGCTTTCAAAAATGACTCTGTTAAGAAGAAAACTTGCACTGGAGGCTGCTGATACCAATATTTTTTTCTGAACCAAAAAATAAATTGAGCAATTAGAAACTAAGTTTGAATGAATGCAATACCTTAATAGTGAAATTGTAAGCAGAATGTGTTTACACGATCTAAGATTACAGTGAGAAGCTGTCGCTGATGCTACAGAGCCAAGATTTGTTTTCAAGCAATGTTTTACCCTGTTAAAAGCAGATGGAAAACAGTATTTCTGATACTGCTGTGAGAAGTTCATTTAGAAATGCCAGATAATTTTAATCACTGTAGATATTCTTCCTACTGAGCAACAAGAAATTTACTATAAACTGTCTTGTATTTGAAGCCAAAAATAATTTGATAGGTAATGTGGACACTTTCAGTGTGCTCTGTATCTTTGTGAATTTGTCAAGAATATGTAAGAAACCAGGAGATCGTAACAGAGCCAATGTCATCCATGTCTTTAAAAAGAAGAGAAAAGAGAAGCCAAGAAATTATAGGCCAGTCAGCTTAATGTCAACTGCTGCAACATTTCTGGAACAAATTATCAAAAAAGCATTTATAAGCACCTTAAAGATAACAGCAAGATAAGTACGAGCTAACATGGATTTGTCAAGAACAAATTATGTCAAACAGTCTGGTTTCCTTTTGTAACAGGGTGCAGGCTTTGTAGATACGGGAGAAGCAGCTGATATAAATCTTGACTTTAGTAAGGCTTTAAAACTCTCTCACATGAGATCGTTATGAGCAGCTAGAGAAATATGGTCTTGATGAAACTTATGTAAGTGGCCGCAGTACTGGCTACATACTGTATGGAGAGAATGGACTTTGGATGGAAAGATGTATGAAGTAGGGTTGTTCTGCAGTCTGTGTATCCCCATATTTTCATTAACCTTCCAGATCCTGAGACTACAACTAAACTTATGAAATTTTCAGGCAATGCAAACACAAGTAGGAACACAGGCAGACAGCAAGACAGAGGTAGAATTTAACATCATCACATCAACAAATTTAAGAAATAATTTAGTAACTAATTAGTTTTTAAAACTAATTAGAAATAAGTAAGGACAAGGGCACAATACTCCACTGAGGCTGGAATAATCAGCTATAGAGACTAGAGGACAAAGAATAACTGTTCAGAAAGAAGTCTGCTGGAAGGAGTTAGTCTAGAGATTGCAGCAGATCAGGGGTGGCACACTGATGTGAAAATTGCCAATACCACAATGGAATATAGAAACAGGAGTATTCCCTGCAAGGTCTGTGAAGTAACTTATCCGCTCTGCTTCACACTGGCACAGCCTCAGAGTATTGTGTCTCATTTGGACCTTAAGGCTTCAGGAACTGTATGAAGTAGGTGGGCAGAATCTACAGCAAAACCAAAAAGAATAGTTGCAGAGCAAACGGGATCTGTGGAATGAGCTTGTGTTTAGCCCAAAGAATAGGGCAAGAGAGATATTTAAGAAACATGTAGATGAAGTGCTAAGGGAAATGGTGTAGTGGTGAATTGGCAGTGTTAGGTTAATGGTTGGACTTGATGATCTTAGAGGTCTCTTCCAACCAAGGCTGTTCTGTGATTCTGTCTACACAAAAAGCAGTTACAAAGAGGAATTGAAATCTCTGCCAGTCAAAGTGCCATGCTCAAGGGAGGCATCTTATTTAAGTGGGCATCTTAGTATTGGCCCTGATGGTCTTTAAGTGCAGGTTAGAAAAGCATGTCATGAATAAGGCAGGGCAAGGAGATGATCTGGATCCCCCCTCAGAGTGCCATCCAGCTCTGTGATTCTGTGACAGCTATATTCTAGTGCACTGAAGCAGGCAGGGACACTTGCTTATGCCAGAGCATCCCTTTCTTGTTGCTGTAGCTGAGTAAGGAGAACAGCGTCACAGGTTGCAAGGCTACTGCTGCTATTTGGTCCAGATTTGAGTGTGTGGCTATTGCATCCTAAAATAAGCTTTGGAAGGGCTTCATCTTGCAACATTTTTTTAATAATAAAAAGATTTCCCATATTTTAATGGCTGAAGAGGCACTTAGATTCTTGTTTAGGATCACTCAAGAGCATTTAAAATGAGTGAAAGTAATTTCAGTTATGTATTACATTTAATAAAATTAGGTACTAGTAATTTTATGGAATCCTGTTAAGAGTTGATTAAAGAAGAAATTGACAGTGGACCTAATTCAGTAACAGTGATATAAACCTGAGTGCAGTCTACATGGTAGTATGAGGCATAAATTATACTTCCTGGAAAAGCCAAGTTGCAGCTTGAATTTTGGAAGCTGTATCCTGATAAAGTTGTACCATTGACTTTGCGTGGTAGGATAGTAACAATGCATAGCAAAAACTGTAGCTTTTGTATAATGACTAGTAGGAGCTGTCACTGGTGAATATGATCTAAGTTAGACATAGACACACCATTTTCAATGCTATTCTCCATCTAAAATGAGATCTAAAGCATCTGCAGAAAAAAATTTAGACCTGTAGCAAATCCTGTATGCTTCTTAGAATATAAGGGCATAAAACTGCTATGAGTTACAGGGCAAATAAAGAAGTGGACTTTAGAATAGACAAAAGTCCACAAACAATACAGAAAAATTCAGCAACCATGCCTCCAAAAGGTTACTCAGTAGTAAAATGGAAAAAATCTTCTGAAGAAGAAAAATTCCATGGGCTTGTTAGGAAAGCACTAAACTAGTGCACACTGGAGCTGGAAACTAGAGGGTGAAAAGCAATGGGAGAAACAGGATATCATCCTTCCTTCCCTACAGTAACTGACCCTCTTCACCAGCCCATTATACATCAGTGCTATTGAAAGGTCTGTAACAGGAGGAGAATGTTTCATGCATATAAGGTTTTCAAAAGCAAACTATAGCTGAATGAAAACATGACACTTTTTCAGGGCACTTGCAGGGCTGCACAAATACAATGGCAACTACTCAGATACTGCATCTATACTCAGCTGATGAGAAAAAAATTATTTAGCAAAGCCATTAAAGCTTGATTAAAATTTGATGGGCTGATAGGATAAGTCCACTGGGGTCTGAATTGCTGCCAGTATTGATTAACACCCTTAACACCCCAGTGGGAATCCTATCAAAAGCATATTTCAAATCTAAACCATGGGAATTAGAATAAAGCCCTGGATAACAACTGCCATATCATTCAGATGAGTGTTTTATGTCCCTGTATGACAAGCAAATGAAACCTGATAATGGAAAGTTGCCAAAGGACTCACAGATGTACGTGGGGATTTACAACTGCTGAAAATCTGAGGCCAGATTCATACCCGGCATAATTTCATCAACTTAGTTGAATTGTCCAAGGGTTAAATATGGCCCATCATCTCTGTCCTGATCAGCTTAAATCAGACAAATATTATAGTTTATAGATTGTAAGGGAATACAACTGGCGTGGAAACTGATGCAGAATGATTACAGAGAGACTTGAGAGAGAGAAGACTGTTTTGCCAACAGGAAAAATGTAGTTATTCCAACTGCAAGGCTGGCAATGAAATCGTATAAAACCAAGCATGAGAAGGGACAGAGGAGAACAGATACAGAGGAGGATTCAGAGAAATATACAGAGGAAGACAGAGGGCTGAATAAAATTGTAACTCTTCTGTTAGCAATTGTCTGTCATTTCTTTAAAGGAGGAGATAAGAAGCTTGAACTTTTCGTGGCAAGGCAGAAGCCCAAAAAAATTTGAAAGGAAGAGGGAGAGAGAGAATGGCAAAAGCATGAGAGATTTTTTTTTTAACTCAGGCATTTCTGCTGTACTGGTAAGACAAATAGTGAGATTTGGAAAGAGCAGAAAAAGGTTATGTTTTGTGAAAAATCAGTCGAGCATGGGCTAGAATTGAAAGAACACAAATTAAAAAAAAAAGGAAGGAATGAATGCTTGTGATCCAAGGGGACAAAAGGTTAAGGGAGGTGTTGCAGATGACTTTGTGGTTTATTGAAAGAATGGAGCTGTTAATGGTGATAAGGAGGAGGTAATATCTAGAGGTTCCGGGGGTTGGTTTTGTTCTGTGCTTTTGCAGGGGCAGAGGGAGCTTGGCTGGTTGTTTTGCAAAAGTAAGTCATAGGTGCTTTGTTCCAAATCCTAATTCTACAGTTAGCTAAAAGAAGTTATCCATACAGGGTGTGAAGAGTATTAACTGTTTGCAATCAGCTTCATAAATTTTGAGTCAGTTGTACATTTAAAGTTATTAAATAAAAAGAAAAATGCAAGTCCCGCGTGGCTTCATTGCATAAAATATTGGATAGGGTTCCTTCCTTCATTGGAAGAGGCTTAAAGTATTTAAGAATATTCTCTTTTGTCTCTCTTTGCTTAATTGCTAGATGGAATTTTTTATTTAAAATATCTGTCACTGGCATGTTTTGGACTCTGAGAGTTTCCCCTTATTCTTGTGTAGGGGCCTGTGATAGGGAACATCATAGGCCCATAACAAGGAATGGCCTTTTGTAAAATGTCTGGATATCACACTTGTGTCTTGACCCTCAGCTGACTGTCATCTGCAGAACTGATTGCTTACAAGTGGCTTTGATGGAGACAACAAAGGAAGAGGGTTTCTTACAGGTGTGACAAGATTGCTTGGAGAGATTTGCCTCCACATTTGCATGGGGAATTCAGAGACAAAAAGAATCCAGAGCACTGACACAAGAGGAACAGGGAGAACACTTGAGGGAAAAAATTGCTATGAATCAGTCATAAATAGCTGGTTTCAAAGAAGTGTCATTAAATGTGCTTTGTTTGGAGGAGTCTGCAAGTTGGCTGTGGTGTTTGGCCATTGATGGAAGTATGGCTCTTTAAATACAAGTGTTCCTGGGAAGTATGATGAGGCTGTGAGGTGTTCTACCTGAAAAGGTCTGTTAGTATCTGAATTTTTGTGTTCTGAGATGTTGGCTTAGAATAGTATCTTGAAAACCTAACCATGTAGTGACCATGTGTGTCTTCCTTTTACTGTTTTCATTCTGGTTTTTGTCTTGTGTTAAAACCTGATGTAGCAGTACTGGTAAGTAACTGGTGAATGTTCCCTGTAATGCAAGTCTTCATATATTGCTGCATGTGGGCTTTTTTTCCAGTTGATTTTATGAAAGGAATTGAGAGCATTTCAAGATACTCTGCAAGTTCTACAAATTGCAGAATCCACGTTGTCTCTGCCTTTATATTTACTGAGTTTTTCTGTCTGTCTGTTTGTGCCTAGTAAGTTTAATTTGAATAATAGTGACTTTAGGAACTAGATCCTCCAACTTTTTTTATAGGCAAACAACTTTTTCAATTTAGCAGCCTGTAATGCATGCTAAATGACATATAATTTAAGAATGTATAATCTCTTGATTTATGTAGAGGTATAATATATATTAGAGGCAGATCTTGGTCTAGTATTGCTTCATCTCAGAGGGCAGATTAATAACATAAGATGCAAGTAACACCAAAATTCTTTATGTCTGGGGTTTTGGTGTTTGCTTGCTTGTCTGTGGGTTTTTTGGTAATATTAATTACATCTGAATACTAATTCTCTTTTTCTTTATATCCTGACTAACTAGCTATAGGGCCCAAATCATTGAATTCTGATGGAAATGCTAAAATACTTTACTGATCATGGATAAAGTTAAGCATATCTGTACAGTTCAGTCTGTTGCTTTGCTGAATCTAATGAATTTATTGAACTTAATATAAACTTCTCTCCTACAAAAATCATCTTGCTTAAATTTATGAACTAAACAACGGAAATGTCCTAAATGCTGATCAGGACACTGCTACTTGTCTGTAGCCTAATGCTGAAGGTGTTGAAAGAGAATAAGGAAAGTTAACTTGCTTGCAGGGAAGAGTTGTATGTTTGGCTGTTCCTGCTAATGTAAAAACCTGGCTTGCTGAATAATCTATGAGAAGCTAAGTGTCTGGCAGCTGAGGTCAGAAAAAGACTGCTGTAAGCAGTCTACTGTAAATGGTAGATAGGGCAGACCTAAACCAGGCAGAGAGCCCATAATCAGATTCCTGTACAGGTACTCACTTGGTCCCCACTGCCGCATAATTCAGGAGCCTCCTGATGTAGGAGGTACAGAAGTGTTAACTTTAATGTTGCAGATAAGAAACTGAGGTCCATCAAGACTGACCAGATGGACAAGCATGGTTAACACAACATCTGTTTACTTACGTGTTCGACTCCAATAGATTTCAGCAGGAATTAAGCAGCTTAGTGCTGTCATAGGTCTGAGCTTAATGGGCTTAGTGAGCCAGTAAGACTTTGGAAAAGCTACATGACCCCTGAATTTCAGCCCAAATCTCCTTTTCAGTCTAATGTTTAGAGATTATATGGTGTTAGGTGCAGAATAGACATGAGATAAAGTCCCAAACTTTTTCCAGGTTTGTGGTTGTTTGGGTTTTTTCTAAACAAACACATACAAATGCCCCCACACAAAAAAAAAAAAAGTGAGGTATCAGCAGTACCTCATACAGACAAGAAAGGCTGAGGCAATAAAAAGGGATGGGGGTTGTTTCCTGAGGCCATAGAGTAAGAGATGAAGAGAGGATTTTTCTGTGTGTTATCATTCTTGTATTAAAAAATAGTGTCTGGGGAAAGTTTTCTTAGTAACTGAGGATAAAAGACATTAAATGCTGTCAGTAGAAAGATTGTGGAGTATGTGAAAATCTGGAAGAAAAGCAGGATAAAATCTACAATGAGAGATGGGATTGCTTGCACTGCTGATCAAGTTAAGTATTGGAAAAAACAAGCTTGCAGCAGGCAAGTTGGCTGGCTGGGTTACAAATGTATTTTAAATATGTACTGCAATTAATATCACTAGTACAAAATTAATGGAAAGTACCTGTGTTCTTTGAACTTTCATCTTTACTTGCAGAAGCACGATGGCCACTTCACAGTCATCCAGCTAGTTGGCATGCTGCGGGGGATTGCATCAGGCATGAAGTACCTCTCAGACATGGGCTACGTACACCGTGATCTGGCAGCTCGCAATATCTTGGTCAACAGTAACCTCATGTGTAAGGTCTCCGATTTTGGCTTGTCACGGGTGTTAGAGGACGATCCTGAAGCTGCTTACACAACAAGCGTAAGTTTGTCTTATCTAATCTGAACAGTTGATTGTCTTGTGCCTCTTGTTCCAGTTCCAGATTTGGTTGTGCCATAGTTAAGTTAAAGGTCATTATGTTTCCCAAGAATTTTTGACCTAGACTACTGGTTGGAGAGCTACTGAGTGCTTTAAACACTACATGAAAAGACTGAAATCTCAGAAAACAGATTTCTGACTTCTGTGAAGGCTTTAGGAGTTTTGTCCTCTAGCCTATTGGGACAAAGAATGTAAATGGTTTTTTTGGTAAGAGGGTTGGTAATACGAGATTAGCCTCTCTTTGCTATCAGGAACTGAAAAACTTGCAGCAAGATATAATTTTAGAATAGGAAGGAGGAATTCAGTGCTAGAAATATCCAACTGCCAATCTTTGAGTTTCAGATTGACCAGGAAAAGATAAGGTAAATTTTGGGATAACTGAATAGCATGGTTTTTTTTTTTCCATGGAGACAAAATTTTCATTTTTAGTAGTGGTTTCCAAGGCAACAATAGCTCATAAAAAGGCATTTCTGGTATATAAACAACCATTCCTGTCAATACAGAGAACATCTAGGCTCTTGCATCCCTGTTATATGTTATAAGATGCAAATTCATTTAATTTAAAACATAGTTGGGGCTCACCTGTATTTCAAAAAGAACCACGAGCCTCCAGGAAAACTTTTTATATGTAGAAAAATGTGCATATAACAGGATCTGTAGCACTACTGCAAAAAAGACTAAACTAGTACTTCTGCTAAAGGTGACATCTTAATATTCTGCATTACATCTGATTTTTAGTGAGACAAAAAGTTGCTGCTAACTGATACATAAATACATGTATTCTAGATTTCGTTCTCATCAGCTGTATTTCTGAGTTTAGTCTTGATATAGAAAAGTATTTTCTTACTTCCAGAATACTGGCTAGAGAATGAGTTATTGCATTGCATCTAGTGAATCATTTGATGATTTATGGGTCTGACTCTTCTCAAATCAGTTGGATAAAATACCCAATCCTTGGAGACTGAGCTTATTATTTTCATTAGAGGAGCAAAACAGATTGATGCCAGTAATCTATATAAATGCTGGCAAGTAGGCAACACAGTTGGAAATTTTATGTTTCACTTTTTCATGCTCAAAATCATTGTTGATCAACTCAACGTGAGTATGCTGCAACACCTTAGCTGTAAAAAAAAGGGTTATATTTTGCACTTCTTTCCTCGTACAACTTTCAAAGCATCATCCCATCATTCATCATAACCTAATTTAATTTCCAATGAAAAGAAGAAATTGCACTGTTGCCAATCTAAAATTGCTGCCATCTTGTAGATTTGAAAGTTCTTTCTATTAGCTTGGATTTCCACTTCTTGTTTCTCTGATTCCTCTAAATTTCATATTAACAACTTGTAGTAATAAAGTCTGTATTTATGTGCCTTGCCATTTCTCAGATTGGTTCTCTGGTGGTCTGTAAGTGTGTTTATGAAAAATGGAGGCATGCATTTACAAATTACTTATAGAGTAGGACTGAGAATGAACTTCTTATAGACCTAAAGCATCAGTGCCATTGAAGGAACATCTAGGAGATAAATGATGAATCTGTTTGTGACATTCAATATTGACTGTGGTTGCACTGATTATTTTTTTGATATAATATTTTCTGAGAACAGTAAAGCATATGATTGTCCATCTTTCTCAGCGCATGGATTACTGAAATTTAGCCAGTGGCGATGCAAACTTTGTTAGAATCTTCTCATTTGTGGGTTTTTGTGTAGCACATTGCACTTTAGTATCTTTCATGGATCTCTTGAAAGCACAGACTCTCAGGGGTGAATATACCTCAGGCTTAAAACCTATTCCACTATTGGAGTATTTTCAGTTGATTCACATGGTACATATTTTTACTGAACTCATGGTAACTGCTGTAGCAAGGAAAGAGAGAGGGATTAGGATTATGAGAGGTATCCCAACACTTAGAAAAGATCTGTTTGGCTCTGACTGTGAATACCATTTAGAACAGCCACTATTCCAGATTAACAGGAAAATGTACCTACCTGCTGAAGAGGTAACGAGCAATGCATGCTATTCCCATCAGTGAGTCTTATATCTAGGGTAAAAATTTGGTTCAAACAATCACTGGAAACACACTACATTGATCTAGACCATTCATTATTCAGAAATGTGCACTCCTGTTTCATAAAGTACAAAAATAAAGGTATGGTCAATTAAGTTATATGAGAAATTAAAATCTATTTTAAAGATGGGAAATCATTTTATCACAGTGTGCAATTAAGCCATGTATCCGATTGCCACAGAAAACCATTTGGGCCAAGATTTCAACAAGACCTATTTAAAAAATAGAAAAGGATGGTGTGTGTTTTGAATATTCTTAGGAAGAAATAATACCAGTTACTGCAGTCAATAACAATTGTAAAGAGATGAAACCTCATATTTCAGCCTAGGAAAGGAAGGAGGTCAGGAAGAAAAATATGAAAGAGAAGTAGCAGAGTGGATTATTTTCAGCCTTTCACACCTTTCTCTGAGTCATCTGATATGGCTACTGCTGCAGGTTACAGGATTAGAGCACCTTGGGTTTGATTCACTATGCCATTTCTTGCCTCAAACAGTGAGAGTAACTCTAGCCAATAAAATAAACTGTGGATGTGCAGGATGTCTGTAAAAGTCCTTGAATCAGGACTGCACCTGTCCAACAGACATGCCCTAACTTGTACAGAAAGGTCTGTGCGGGATTTGCACAGTGCAAATCTGTGCCACGTGCTGCGTGGATGCAAAATAAATCATCCCATGCTCAAGATTTTTCAGTAAGACATTGCTTTTAAGTAGTTTAATTTGGCTAAATACATTTGTCATTGAAAGCGGTAACAAAATGTGACTGTGGGAATCACAATCCAAATAGAAACGGTTACATAGTGAAGTACAAACCAACAGAAAAACTCTATGAATAATTTTGAGGATTAGTGTACAACATTAAAAACAGGCAGACCAGGGCGAGCATATAAGTCTGCAAATGCTTGATACATTCTATGTGGCACCACTGAAACTTAGTACAGAATGTCAAATGTAACTAAAATCACTGTTATGGGGAAAACATTGCAGAGATCAAAAAGGGCAAGAGAATGTAAGGAGGCAGAGACTTTTTTCATATTTTAGCAGTGCAAATAGTGACAAAAATTAGCCAAGGTAACTTTTGTAGATAAAAAGACTGGTGCAAAAACTTCTTTGCTAAAAAAAAAAAAAAAAAAATCACAAGGAAAAGACACTGGAGTGGATCTTAATGATCAACTTAACAGCTAACACAACAGAAGATCATTGAACAGAACTGAGGGGAAAACTAGTCTACAAAGATGCATGTACAATTTCACTATAGTTTGGCTATGACCAAAAACAAGCAATAATAGAGCAAATGAAAAATACCAGGTCAAGGGCTTTTCTAAGCTAATGTATGAAATATTAAATTAGATAGGTTCTTCAGCTAGACCTTGAATTGGTTTATAATGTATTTTAATTGAATTAATTTATGTTTTGTTACCTGACTTTAGAGTGCAGTGATACAATTTGCCTTTTAAAACAAAATTGATCCCTAGTTTACTTTCAAAAGAGTACTTTTCATTGTTAGATTTTTCTGCAGTGCTGAATTTCTGATTTTGCTTTGTAGTTGTGTCACACAGGTGAGTGCTACTTGGCTTTATTTTTTAATTCAGATATGAAGAAACACTAAATAAAACATGCATCATCAAAGGTTAGGTGAGGGTTTATTGGACCACTGGTTTTTATTTCATTCTTTGTTAGGTTCAAGACAGAATTTAGAAAACAATTTATATAATTTTCTGTGTGTCCTGTATCTGTTTAAAAGCCTACTTTCCAATTTGTAGTTTTAATCCCATAATATACCATTTTTTCTTCTTTGGGAAATTCAAGCTTTGTTACCAGGAGATACTGATTTGTTTAATGGGCTTGAAGTGTACCTGTTTGTTGGAGAGTGTGTGGCCAACCAAAGACATGAAGCACCTATAGAGCATGCTACCTGTGCAAAGGGAACAGATTCTTTTAGCAGACCCATTTTGCTGTTAAACTTCCTTCTGCATAGCTGGCTGTAGCATTGCTCAGTTCCTGCTGGTAGGGAACGCAAAAGAAGTATGACTAATAAAGAGAGACTGCCATTTAGAAAAGAGACGAGGATAAGCTGGGGAGCCTCTAGAGTTGGCATCCTTCAAAACAAGGCTGCTTCTGACCATACCGTTGTCCTCGGGGTATTTTATAGCCTGTTGATCGTCTCCCTTTAATGACAAATTTTTGTAGAGAAAAACGTCTGCATAAAGCTGCAAAATGGTGTGTTGTTTTGATGTTTTTTCTTCTTCGGACAACTTATATTTTGAAAAGTTTAAATGTAACAAATACCCTCCTACTTTCAGGACTATAATTGCTATTGCTTCTGTTGACCTAATGATCCGATTAGTACTTTAGGGAAGGCAGAGACAGGGTCACTTTCCCTGCAGGACTTGAATAATACCTTCCATTGCCAAATAATAAAATTATAAATGTTTTACTTGTGCTATAGCCTAAAATAAATAATTATTCATCAAGTGTGTCAAAGCACTGACTGGTTTTAATATCAAGGCTGGTGTTATGCAATTAACTGATAGAACATCTAGAAAGGTATTTGAGAGGAAACTGTAATTCTTTTTTTGTTGTTATATAGTGATGTTATCTCACAATCATGAATATTAAGTCTAGCTTCAGTATAAGATTGAAAACTCACTAGTATTTATGGAATCACGGAATTTTTAGAGTTGGAAGGGACCTCTAGAGATCAGCTAGCCCAACTCCCCTGCTTAAAAGCAGGATACCCTAGAGCACATCGCTCGGGACTGCAGCCAGGCGAGTCTTGAAAATCTCCAGAGAAGGAGACTCCACACCCTCTCTGGGCAGCATGTGCCAGTGCTCTGGCACCCTCACCCAAAAGAAGCTTTTCTCATATTTAAATGGAACCTCCTATATTCCAGCTTTTGCCTGTTACCCCTAGTCCTGTCACTGGGAACCACTGAAAAGAGTCTGGCTCCATCCTCCCTCAACCCACCCTTTAGGTATTTGTAAACATTAATTAAATCACCCCTCAGCCTTCTCTTCTCCAGGCTAAAGAGTCCCAGCTCTCTCAGCCTTACCTTATAGGCGAGATGCTCCAATCCCCCAGTCATCCTCATTGCCCTCTGCTGGACTCTCTCCAGTATTTCCCTGTCTCTCTTCAACTGGACGCAGTATTCCATTTGCGGCCTCACCAGGGCAGAGTAGAGGGGGAGAATGACCTCCCTCGACCTACTGGCCACACTGCTTTTGATGCAGCCCAGGCTTTCTGGGCTGCGAGTGCACATTGCCTGCTTACGTCCAGCTTTTCATCCACCTGTACCCCCAAGTCATTTTCCACAGGGCTGCTCTCAATCCCATCCCAGCCTGTATTGATACCAGGGGTTGCCCCAACCCATGTGTAGGACCTTGCACTTGGCCTTATTGAACCTTAATTTTAAGGTTCCACATACTAAGTACACTGGTTTTTTGCTCCCATTATATTTTCCAGAAGTTGTTTTCAAGTTCCCTGCACCCTATGTTGTTCAAGAGAGGTTGGAGGCATCCTAAGACGACTGAGATTCTTTAGAAGGGTGACAAGGGACAGGAAGGTTTTAGGACAAATCAGTTTGTTTCATTCTACATTGAAGGGAATAATCTTCCCAGTCCCATAGACGGTCAAGATTACTCATCATAGCACTCAAGAATCAAACCTGGAAGAGTTTATATAATTCCTAGAGGCAAGTACTCCCTGCTGTCTCTTCCAGGGAAGCATGACTCATCACTGTGCTTGGGGGAGCAAGGGGTGGAAGAGAAACTCTTCTTAATTTTTTTTTAAAATGACTTTTGATTGCAGTTACTATTAGTGATATATCAAAATGTTTGACACTGCATTGATTTGGTCCAAAACTTTAGAGGATATATATTTTAAAGTGCACATTTATACTTTGTCAATAGTTTTAGCCATCGTATGCATAATAGGAAGTAAAGAAAACGGGCAAAGCAGTACAGAAGCTCATTCACCCATTATGCTCATTCTGCCATTAAAGTTCACTGACTAATGGATTTCTGATGCAGATGGAAGTTTTTGGACTATTGAGATATTGCTTTGACAGATCAGGGCACAATAGCTGTGACTGTTAGTCTTTCAAGTGTGAAGAGCTTTCTTTCATGGCTTCAAGTGAAGCCTTTCTAAAGCGGTGAGATGTTCACAGCAGCCAACTTTATAAAATAGAAAAAAAAAAAAGTAAAGAAAAAGTTGCTTTCTTTTTTAACTTATGAAGGACTCTTGACCCATCGTATGCAAGATACGCAGATGGGGGACATGGAGTTTGTGTGCTCTGGGGTGCATTGCTGTAGGACAGACTGCTTGTTGTCTACACAGTCATCACAGGAGCCTGGATGTCATGGCACTGTCAGAAAAGCACCTGAGCATTTCCCAGGCTCAAAATAGTGTAATTAATGAATGTTGCCCTTTTTCAGCAGTTATTGTCCATTAGTCTTTGAACCTATTACTATGTCCTATTTGCCTTTCTCAGTTCATTTCAGATGTCACTCACTACACTTGAGTTGTTTAAAACAATGAGTACTGTAATTAGTTCTTTTAATTAAGAGTGTAGGTGTTACATATACTGATCACTTGTACTGCATTCCCTCTTCACTGAGCAGACCAAGCAAGACTTTTCTTTTTGCCTCACATGAGTATTTTAAATAAAACATTGCTGCTGGTACTTACTCTCTTCTCACACTTAATAAAATACAGCTTTCTTTTATTCCATATAATTCATGTTTATAAGGTTACACATACTGGCCTCTGCATTTATTGTAATTGTTTCTTCAATGGTGCACTCCCTCCTTGTCCTAGTATCTTGCTTCCTGAAGCCCTATGTTCCCTATCTGCTTTAGCTGAGTTACTGTTTGTGAATTATCATGGGAAATATCTCGGTTCTCTGTCTAAGCTTCTTTGTTATTATTTATTACCATGAATCTTCCCTGTCTATATCTGACCAAAATGTCTGTCCCTTTTTGCGTCTGAGAGACATTTTGTGGCGAACATGATCAGATTTGGATATTAAACTTCCACATTATATTTTATAAGAAAAACTACAATTAAATATGCCATTGTTACTTTAAAATATTACTTACTGAAACTGTATATAGATATTTTTTTGTGTAATGAGGTGAACTAGTCTATTTTCAGCCTAGACTCCCAACTACAGTTGTTCTACATACTTGATACAACCTTTGCTTTGCAATGGTAAACTTACTCTTTTTAGTCTTGCTCTTTGGCAGACTTTCAAGATAGCAGCTTCTTGCCCAGCTGTGAGTTCTTCCCTTCATTATATACAGGAGGGATGGGGAGGGTGTGATTCCTAGTTTACTGTTACTGTGTTTTCCTTTAACCACAGTGCCGCAGGAACATTGTGGCACAGTGGTTGTCCGTCTTAAAAAACGTGTTAGACCTAGATTTGTATGACTCTGATAAATCTAGGTCACACAACATAGTCTTTGCTCAGTACTTATTCAGGCAAAACTCCCATTGGCTGCAACAGGAGTTTTGCCTGACTAAGCACTGTGGGATTTTGTGCCCTTGGTATCTAAAATATTTGATCTGTTCCTTGCACTTTGGAAGTGTTCTAGAAGCAAGTTGTATGTCTTGTCCTTGACTGCCCCACTGTGGCTGAGTCATTATCAGCTTAAAAGGTAGCAGAATCTTCTGTCTCTTGACATTAAGCATATCTCCGTTGTCAAAATATTTAAAAACAAACAACTAAGTTTATTCATGTTTATTATATTTAAACCCAAAATCTGTGTGTTAACTCTGTGTATTACTGCATGAAAAGGAAATGTGTTATTTTGTATTCTAGATTCCTTGTTCCCCTTCTTTCTACTCTAGAGCTTCAGAATTTTCATTTGTGGCATTTTTTGGGAAAAAGAGCCTTTTCTCTTAAGGTATCTCGTGACTTTTTGTTCTTTCCTATACAGTGTTTCACAGGTTCATATCACTGCCTATTCCATATGAGGCTTTTGGTTCACAGTACAAATGTCAGAAATCCATTCAATGATGGTTAGAACCAGTCTTGGGGAGTAATAGATGAGGCAAATTGAGTTTTTAACAACCTCAAATTCCACTGCCACCTGGACTAGCCTGCCTGCTTCTCAAGGGCTCATCGCTGCACCATGTTCCTTTGTGTTGTAGACATGCTGATGCTGGTTATTTCCAGCTAAAAAACACTTTATACCGTATAAATGGATTATTTGCTATAAGCAATAAATTTCCCAGACTAAGATTTTTATCAGAAAGATTGAAAGACTTTTTGAGATCCCTTTAGTCTCTTGATCAAATTGCCTTTGTTCTTGGTACAGCAATGTTACAATAAGAGGAGGTATAGGAAAAATAGAGCAAGTAAAAGATACACCTAACAGCTGTGACTAATAAAAGGAATATATTTCATTGTATAGTACTGCTTCTGAAATTTGCTTAGTTCATAGAATAAAGGGGGGGGGGAAACCACACCACAATACACTTTAAATTATTCAATGAAATTAATGCACACTGTGTGTGCAGACTTTCTTTCAAAGTCTTTTCTAAATGGGAGCTGCCAAAGGTTCATGAAACTCTCATGCTCATAAATTATTTAGCAGATCTGCTACACTCTTCTTGAAAGAAATATACTGGGATCCATAGCTTTAGTCATTTGTTGAGCTTTTAATATCTGTTTCCTTCTTTCCAGTTGTATATAGAGCATTTGGCCTCAATCGCAAATAAAACCATAAGTAACACCTGAAAGGATAATGGTGTGGAGGTGTGTATATATTTTTGGCATTAACTGTCCTCCATAGAATAGGAATATCACATTGCTATGTGTAGGTGACAGTATCATCTGCAGTGTAATTTGACACGCAGAGAATACTATGTTTCCATGGTTAAATATTTTAATGTCAGTGGAAGTTCTTTTGGATTTCCTCCCTCTCAGGGCTTTACCTTTAAGTCCCTGTCAGTAATCATGGAGGAAAAGTTTGTTACAGGACTCTGAGTCAGCCAGAATTTTAGGTAAATGTGTAGATCGTGCTTGCAGGTTAGGCTTAGTCAATGACTTTATGAATTGTACCAACTCATCTCTAGGAAGTTCTTCCTTTCCTCTCTGAGATGGGGGTGCCTGCTCCTCGGTATACTTCCTTCCAGCTCAGCATGAACTTCTCAAGGCTGTCTCTTGCCTGACACATCTTAGATTCTGCTAACCTGTCTCTCCATGAGCAGAGTCAGTAGCGCCCCAAGCCAAGGGGCCTCCATCAGAGAGATAACTATAGATAACATAAACCCTCTGCCAGGGCTTTCACCTCACTTTTCCACAAGAAACAATTGTAAACAAAAATAATTTTTAAAAAAGTCTGTCACATGGGTTTGCTGCCTTTTTCCTGTATTGTCTTCTAAAAAGACCTACTATTACTACTTCTGGCTTAATGGCCAAGAAAAACACTGAGAGCCCAACAGTACAGCTCTATATCTTTCTTCAAGCATGCTTTTTCTCTGGCTATACCTGAAAGCAGAACCAAGTCCTAATTAAAAGTATACTATAGGTTCAGTTATAGGAACCTACTCGTGTCAGAGTGCTTCAAAATGCCAAATCCCAGTTTTCTGTCCTATTAAGTTTTTCTAGGCCAGTATCTTTCAGTAACATAACAGAAGATGATAAGACCTCATGAGGATTCTGGAGGGTTATTCACACATGAGACACCACAATCATCTCACTTCTACCCAGCTACTAAATATGATTTCACAGTTTTTCCACTTCTAAGTATAAATACCTCTACCATTGTTCATAAGAAAATGTACATTTCATTACAATAGGCAAAATTACAAAGGAATCTTCAAACAAGAAAATCTTTTGTGATGAGGCACGGAGACCACAAGGATTTTTTTCCCCTTTCCCTAGTTTTGCCTTTTTCATTTTTGCTCCCTGCTTTACGTCAGCTTATCAAAAGTGTAGAGCTATAGACAGAGTAGGTGAGTAATGATCTTACTGAGTACTTAAACAGGATCGTAACACTGTAAATAGAGTAAACCACGATGTTTATCCTAGAAATGGACCAAATGCTGTGTGTTCATTGGAACATCTGTGAATTTGGCTTGATGTCAAGTCCCAGAGCAACACATTAAAGCCAACATTTTGTTCCTGCAGCTTAGTAGTGATGATGTGAGTTTAATCAAATTAATGATAAGAGGAATGAAATTTAATAAAAAATTTAAAGAAACATAAATGTAAGTCTAAAATATGAAACTGAATTTTCATTATGAAAGCATGCAGGCTGAATAACAAAAAAGAGAAGTTATTATTAGCTTGCTTTCTGATCTTTTGAGCTAAACCGAAAAAAGAAAATGGAACAGATTGTGTGTTCTTAGAGGTTAAATATCTTTCTGCTGGTTTTGTAGTGTTTACAAAGATCAGAGATAGGAGATCAACACCATTGTACGTTGGGAGACACACCACAATGTTGCACTGAGGGAAAGGTTTGATTTATTATAGTGAATATGATTCATTCTTTAACAGTCTAGAGATTTATATATGTTACTGTTGCTTAATAACTTTAGCAACGTTTCTCAATTGTATCTGGAATATAATGCTAGGACTGGTAAGTATTATAAAGATTGCTTCAAGGTGGAATTGTTAGAGATAATACCTTTCCTCATGTCCCATATTTCATCGTTTTCTGGTGAGATGCATACTGTGAGAATAATTTTGATTTTTCTGTGCCAAAACAGAACTGGTTCCTCGTTGTCTATAATTATTTCATTCTTACAAATCTATATGTTGATTTTTAGTTGAGTGAACAGGCTGCAAAGGAGAAAGTTGTCTGTATAAACATTCATAATTATTCACCATTAATTTCTGTTTCTTAAAGCTCTCTCCACTGTGAGATGAAGTCACAGCCCAGGAAACCAACAACTGCATAAGATGGAACTTTATCTCAGAGGTTCTTGCTCTTTTACCTTGCAGCTTTACCCATCATAAATAATTTACAGTCTGTTTTCAGTAACATTGAGCATCTAGAAATCCAATTATTGCTAGTGGAAGTTGCAGGTATTCAGAATATTTGTCAGTCCTCAAACTTTGTCTCTGTTTTTCCTACTGTTAAATGGAGACAGTAGCTTCTTCAGAGGGTTGCCATGAGAATAATTAGTTATGGGTTGTAAAGCACTTTGAAGAGCAAAGTAGCTAAGCAGCGTTATTGCACCATTTTATGTTTAACAAATTTCAGCAAAATCATCTCTTGTTATTGGAAATACTTATAAAATACGAAGTGTGAAAAACAACTTTTCCTAATTTGGCTACAGGGTTTGGAAAAATCATTATTGGTCAGTGTACCTCAAACGTGCTTTATAGGTTTATATGTAATTGTGAAGACAATTGGGGAACAGTACAAAAACAAGCTTGTTTTTCTGACTTGAGATTTTTGTATGGTACATTTGCTGTGATTCCCATGAATGTAAAGAAGGTAGTCTCAACCCTGAGCTTTTTAACCCTCAAATGCCAAAATAAACAAAATAATTTAAATATCCTCATGCTTATTTTTGGTAGACACTTTTAATGCAGCAGCAATTGCCCATACCCATTGCTGAAAACCTTAAGCAAGTGACAGATTTTAAAGCACTTTAGAAAGACCAAATGTGCAATAAATCATCATGGCTTTAGTCCGTGAACACTGCAGAAAGCAATACACACAAAAACCAGAGCAGTCATTTGCTTCCATTAGCTCCATATAGCTATGAGAAGTTGAAGACTCATTTTTCCCCTATTCTTGTTTTGTTTATCTGAGTTCAAACTGTGGATGAAATGAGGAGGGAGGGCTAGAAAGACCAAGAGTATGCAGTCAGCATCTTCATTTAGACAAATAAGATCATGATCACTCCAGCATCCCAAAGGGAACCTGGAGTAGAAAACACAAGCTTCAGAAAAGCAGAGTTTGGGGAAAGCAAGGGAACATCTATTCACATGTGGATAGCTAGAAAGCTAGCTGCAACTGCATCTCCTCTGTAAACAGAGAAAGTGAAAAGAAGTGAGTGAGGTATTGCCACTAAGAATAATGCCTAAAACCATGGAACAAGAGATAAAGATGTGGGACTGAATCCTATGACTCAAAACAAGTTAAGACTGGAGATGTACTTTTTTCAGCCAAGATAAATCAGCAGTAGTAGATACATTTAAAAGCCAAAGATCTCTAGAACCCACTTGTATTTTAGAAACAGCAAAAGTTCCCTAATTAAAGATCACTTGTGGCACATGATAGCAAAACAGAGGAATGGATATGACAAGAATACTTAATCCGGGCACTAAAATGTGAGGGCCTAGTGAACACAGCGTTGATGTAAATGATGACCAAGAGGCTGACCACATCGATGGGTGACTATCCTGTGCATGTCCTATGGGGTGCAGCACAGAAAGAGCAATGAAGGTCTTCCTTTCCGAATGCTGCGTCTTATCCTAGGAAGAAAATAGTGCATTTGTACATCTGATTTTTCCTTGTAATTGGTTTTTATGTTGTCGGTGATTGTGTGGTTGGGAATGGGGGGCGTTGCAGTTTTTTTATGTTAGGCTGAGTTATGCCAAAAGTGCAGCCTAATCTCACTTTCATTAGTTGTAAGAAAACATGCTGTAGAGATATTGATGTCCTAGTCATGGGAAAAGTTTCAGAGAGTATGCCAGAAGGGGTGGAAATTTGTTAAGGAGGATAGATGGCTCATCTATATCAATTTCCCAGAGCACATTCTTGAGATTGTAATTAGTGAGCTCTCTCGTACCTGGAATAAATCAAGTAGTGCTCTGGAAATTGTTGATAAGGGATGATGGCTTCTTTTCAGTGGTTTTTTTTTTTTGTGATGTTAAATCACTGGACACTGAGTTTACCTGACAAGATTTTCATCTTGATACCACTGTTTTCACCTGGTGTAAGTATGATATCCACCCTTTGCAAGATTCAAGTTCTTTCTTCAGTTCTTTCACTGGAACTACAGGGACTCTTTTTTTTGGGGAATTACTGAGAATGATCACCAGTCTGCCTCTGAAATTTTCTAGTCTATATCAAGACAAGCAATGGAGGGATGCATATGCTATAAAATATACCCCACTTTGTTGTGAGTGTGAAAATAGGTGGTGTTTTGATTAGATTCTGGCTCTTGAAGTGATATGAATTTCTAGTTTTGAAGATAGGCTTGAACTTACACAGAACATCTTAAAAATAAGGAAATCAAAACCATGCATTAATATTCCATAATTTTATACTTCATTGTTATCAAAACCAGTTGGCCTTAATTTCCTTAAGTATACAAGGTCATAATCCAGAAATCAAGGGGAGCGAATTTGTAAACCAGGGAGTAAATTGTCAGCTATCTATAGACAAAGGAGAAAAAAGCTTTTTCCTAAATTGTCATTAAGTTCTGCTGAATGGTTTTGATTTACTCTCTCTTCCCCAGTGCTATTATCTGAAAGAGATTACCTTCAGATGCTGCAGGCACAACTGTGCTGGTAGCTGCCTGCTGGAATGCATATTGCTTCGCTGTCTACCAGAACAGCTTTAGAAATCTATTTCATATATATACAAATATATGCATATATTAAATTTTCAGTACATAAATGTAACTGAGATGATTGAAAATAAGAAAAAGTCAGCGCATATGCTTTTTTATAGCACAAAAAAGGGATTTCCCATGGAAGTTGCAACCCCATATTATGCAAGTCGGCCATGTAAACACATGACTGCCATGCATCTTTGCCTTAAGGCAGAAGTTTAGCCAGCCTTGCCATAACTTAGCAAGATACAAATGCTTAATTTGCATGAAGCCTGAATGCTAAAAATTATTTAAATGGACGTCTCTCAATGCATTTGTGGTTGAAAGAAAGATGTGTCATTTGCCAATATACATCTGCTACATTAACATTTCTAATTTTTTTTTAAAAAGCAACAAAAACTCATTTTTCATTATTTTGAACTAGGTAGATTTTTTAGTAAAACACACTGGCTTTTTTTTAATCTGTAGAGACTCTAAAAGGTCAAAACAAGTTTCAGCTCCTTAGATGAAGCTTTTTGGTGAATTCATGAACATAATGCAAAAGTCATCACTGCTTAGAGGGTATATAGCAATTTATATAAATTACTATTCCAAGATAAACCACAGCTGGTCTAACACCAGTGGCAAGTCTGATGTCAGAGAATAATCGCATCTCTCATTATGCCATGTATCTTCTTACCTTTGTGTTACACTATTCTGTTAAACAAAGTACCCCTGAGGGCTGTTTATCCCTAGATAATAGACTCTACTGTTAAGTACTGCTTCATCAAAATGTTTCTTTCTGACGATGTCTTACTGTAATATATCATGGAAGTGACAACTAATATATTATATGATAAAGTTAAATATCCCCTGAGCAAGGTACAGGGATGATAAATTATGTAAATATGTTATTCCCATTGTATTATCAGATTTAGTATGATGCATCATCAGAAAAAGATAATCTAATAGTGTATTACTCAAAACTTTATGCCACCTGGGGAATACAAGGAGTAAATTCAACTCACTTATAGGACAAAAGATATCCCAGTGCCACAGTTCATGAACAGCCTAAATTAAAATATATCAAGATATAGAAAAGTACAAAAGTCTAGGAAGTGCAATACTAAGAAGTGTCACTATTGGAAAGGTCAGAAGCAGATTCTCAGTGTCTCTAAATGAACATTACACTAGCATAAACACTATAAATTGACTTGGCATTGCCATTAGTATGAATGGAGCTACCATCATAAGCATCAGTCAGTGCATTGTCCTGGTAAGCTAGTGATGATACTGAAAGAGAAACTAACTTGACGTTCAGTGCCCTTTATTCAGACAGTTGACAGAGATTTAGTTGAACATGGATATCTGCAAGAAGGCTCAACCATATTTCTGTGCCAAGCTATTCATCATCAAACAGATGGTTATGCTATTATTCAACAATTTGCATGCTGCCACGCTGCAGTGATCTGTGGACGATACCAGTATGTCACTAAACCAAATAGAAATATCAGAGAAACTTTGTTGTGAAGCAGCCCCTAACTTGGACTGAAAACTACTGATGCATGTTCATTTCTTTGTAGTCTTTTGGTGACATGCTTCATCCGTGTTTGTGCAGTTATGGTATGATGACACTGTGTTGCAACTTCTGCTGTAAGAGGATACCTTCCTTGGTCAGAGGACAGGGAAAAATTAATTTCACAAGAAGCAAATTAATGAAGCCCTATGTTCTCAGGCTCCATTACATACATCAACTGCATTCTCATGCTACAGTTATCATCATTCACAGGCTATCTTCTGCAGCCTCAATAGCACAACTTCTGATCTTCTCAGAGTCTCCCCATGGCACCTTCACATTACTTCCAGCTTCTTGCTGTGCTCCATCAGTTTCAATTCCCTGGTAAAGCTTAGATCCCTCCCATGTCCCTGTGGCCTCATACAATATCAAATTACTCATAAGCCCCTTCCACATCATTATACCTATCTCCCCAGTAGTCCAAATGTTAGCCTAGTTTGCCAGCTGGGCAAGCAGCAGCATGTTGTGCCCCACATTGTGCAGCCTGGTTGGCCACTGAGCTGCTGCCTTCTAGCTGCTGCCTGGTCCGGAAGAATGGCTGCATACTTAGCTCTTATGCCTTTCTCTTCGGAGAAATACTGTGATCTCTCTCCTTTGCTTAGATACTGTTTTTCATTAAATATGTGGGAAATCAGGAAGGGAGCCGCTGCCTAAATGTAGAGGTCCAGCACCCCCTGAGATACCATAAGGAACCCGAGATCTCTGCAGAGGACTAGCAGACATAAGACGGTGGGAGACCTGCATTTTCCTAAAATGACAGCTAATGAGCAAGTGACAGTGCCTAAAGGGACAGGAGACACCATGTTTAGGCAATCTGATCTAGCCTTTGATGTATTTCCTGTCTCTACCTTTCTGTCATCCACGCTTCTTGAAATTGCCAGAAGTTCAGTTGGCTGACAGACAGATGTGCCAGCAGTGCAGCTGTGCACCTCATACATTTCATTTCTTTGGAAAACCACCAGGGTGGCACTGGGAGCATTTTGGTGTAGCCCAGGAGAAACAGTTGTAAGCGCCCTTTTCTCTGCTGAGCCTCGCTGCTGACTGGCCTCAGCAAGGCATTCCTCGTGTTCACCCCCCCATCCCCAGATGGGAAGGCAGGAGATGGTGCCCGGTATTTGACAGGTCCCTGGCCCCTGTCATGCTTCTTGACCCATGGCCCTGGACTCAGCTGCTTCACCTTCATCAGCATCTGTTCTCCCAGCTCTCCTGAAATATATAAAAAATATTTTAATGCAGTATGTGGGCTCACTTAGAGACATGAAACTTGCATGCTTCCGAAAAGCCTGGGAATATTTTTATTACCTTTTTTCCCTAAGTTAAATTATTTATTGACAATGAAAGACATGAGACCAAAATCTTCAGAAGATAGTGTCAGCCCTCCATAGAGCAAACAAGACTTCCACAGACTCACCCAGTAGCCAGCCCCCACTCTCCCAGGGCAGCACTTTCACAGATTACAGTCTGCCAGTTTATCTCCATACTACTCAGTCTTTTTTCTGTTGCTAAAACTTACTAAGAGTTGAACTATTTAGTTCTTTTTGTCAAAGAGTTTAGTCCTAAAGGATAGCTATAAATGTTGAGGTCCTGTACAAAGACATAGAAAGGTAGTTATAGAATCAACAACAAAAAGCAAATGTCTTGTGATCCTTCAGATAGCCATCTACATTTACACTGCCTCACATCAAAGAACACCTCGGGTGCCTTTCTTTAAATTTAACTTTTTAATTTTCTTTCCCCCAAAATTTGATGACATGTTCATCATCCACTTTTTCTCCAGTTACACTATTATACCACATGTTTGTATTTTACCTGCAAGTGAACTGAGATCACAGGAAGGGAATAATGATCAAACTCAGACAGCTGCAATTCTTTTGAGCTCAGTAGCATGTCTCCAAAATGCAAGCAAGTAGTGAATTCCAAGGAGGACTATAATAAGAGAGTGCACATGCAACAATGTGTTCTCAGTTTTGATTATTGAGCTTTTAGTGGTCTATGGCTCAAAGACTTCTCTAAATCAGAGGTAAGTCTTTATATATAATATCTTTCATGAATATTTCTTCTGTAAGTTTATCTAGTTACTTTTTGGAGATGACTGTATTTTTAGAGTCCAGAACATCCCATAGCAATGTTTCCTTGTAAAAAGAAATAAGTGATACAAAGGGGTTTTGTTGATGTATTTAATCTGCTACTTGCCAATTAAATTCGAACGCACCCTGGTTCTATATTCTCCACCTATTACCCACTCCATTATGGTCAGGGTTGTATAGACCTTTTTTAGTCTCTTTTATTCCGTACCTTTGAACACCCATCGTGTCTTTTTCTACAGGTCTGTTAGTTTCAGCGTATCCTTTTGGGATGGGGGATCAAGACTGCAATCATTAAGCAATAAGCAGGAATATCCTAGTTTTCAACAGTGGCATGCTTTTTTCTTTTCCTGATCATTGCTATAATTTAATTTCTTTTTTTTTTCCCTTTAGTCTGCTTTTGAGCATGGAGTTGATAATGTTATAGAGCCAGCTATCTTATAACCACAAGATCTGTCTTGAGCAGTGATAGCTTAGTATAGAGTCCTGTTATTTTTAGTGTAAAGTTAGGGGCATTTTATTCTGTGTGCATCATTACGACCCTGAATTTTGTGCCATTTTATCACTTGGCAACTCAATATCATAAGATTCTTTGGCAAATTTTTGTGGTCAATCATCATGTTTACCATGAATACCTTTGGACTGCTAGCACAATTTTACCTATTTGCTGTCCAGCCTATATTGTAGATTCTTTCTACAAACACTGCTAGCAGGACATGAGCATGGATCCCTGGGGGATGCCACTCTAAAAACTGACCTTTTCTTTCTGACTGCTTGTTTCCTGTCTTTTGACCAGCTACTTATGCATGAGTTGACTGAAACTTAAAGAACTGGCAAACTCTATTAGGATAAAATGAGAAGTGACCTCACAAAAATGTGAGCAGAACACTTAATTCATCAGTTACTAAGATAGTAGTTCTCCTCTGCACTTCCTGATGCAGCTGGGATGAAAACTGAAACAATGGTACCTGCAGAGTAGCTCAGCCTCATGATAATTCTGATCATCATCATCTGTGTATCTGTGCATGGCACTGTAACTCTCAAAAGAAAAGCCTGATTTAAATCCATTTCACTTTGTCCTCAATTTTCAAATTTCCGTATGCTTCAGAGTTTTTAGTGACCACTTCTAATTGTATGGTGTGGAAGGAATTATGGCAGGGGTTCAGGGACAAAGCAGTAAAGTATGAATAATCTGGGCATCATGGCAGCACAGAGAGAGGCCACTTGATTACTGAAACATGGGGACTGTTTGCTGTGCATGTCAACTAGATATGCATGTGGAAATCACTAGCTGTGAAATCATTAATGATGGTTAATACATGAAGTGTTCAAGCAGCATATAGTAACAGTTTACTTTTGATCCAATGATAAACAGTTCATGACACCCTGGGTAAGTCAGTGGCATAATTTCAGAGACAAGTCTTTGATGCTTTTAAGAAAGCATAGTGCCTAGTAACAGATTTCTTTTTCCATTTAGGTTACTTGTTTTTAGAAACATATTTGTATTCAGTAACTCAGTTCTGCTGTAAGAATGGACTTTGTAGCAAATTCCTTTGTTACAGAGTTATGCAATGTCAGGCATCCTTCAAATAAGCATCTCGGAACAAATCCCTTTCACCTTTTCCATTGACTTCAGTAGGACTACTTGTGTAAACAAAGTGGATAGGCTCTTGGTGTGCAGACTGAAGGACTCTGTAGGAGTAACTTTCAAGAAATTGGTTACAGCAGTAATGTGAGCTGTGCTGACATAGCTGGCAGACAGCTTGAAATTGATGCTCTTGAAAAAGAAAGATCTTTGCCAGAAATATTAGTTTCAAGAAAAATGACATTTTTTCCTATCATTACTGTCAAGTAGTGCTATAGTTTCTAAACTGGATTTGGTAGAGATGCATGGTTCTGATATTTAATTTCACAAAAGGAAAGGATTTCTCTGTTACTGAGGGCCAAGAATTCAATACTGTAAAATTCACTAGTACATTCTTAATCCTAGGAAAATGCAAAGTCCCACTCTCTAAAACGTTACGAGATTCCTTGGCCCCACCAGTCTTACTATTACCTTTTGAAAGACCAGTCTCAAAGAGTTTTTGCAAAATACTGGTGTTTATCTGTCTTTGTACAATTGTCTAGCTCTTACCAGGGTTCTGAGGACACCACCAGTACTTACTAGCCTGCCTGGCCTCCCCTGGGGCTTCCCCCCAAGCCCTGCCCATGGGCCCAGGGCCTCATTTCAGCTTAGCCTGGGCCATCACTCCCTGCTCCAGTGACATTGCAGCTGGCCAGCCCCAGCCCTGTCCGACTGAAATTGTTTGGATTCACTGGGTTGGCCTTGGCTTGCTACCTTGCCTTCACCTGACGTTCACAAGGCTGTCAATAGTACCTGTTGCTTTCACCACCCTGCTCTGCTCATCCTCCCAGGCACTGTGGGGTGCACCCTGTCCATGAGGACATTGCCCAACCTGAGGGGTGGCCGCTCCTGACTCCCCTACTCTTAGGGAGCAGCCCTGTGCTCGCTGCTCTCTGACAGCTCTGGCTGTCTGTGGTGATGCGTAAAGCAGTTAACTTCTGAAAGCTGAGTCTCTTTTTTCTATGTCTTTCCCTTCTTCCTCTTCAATTTCTTTCCCCTTCCTCTTCCAAAAAAAAAAAAGTGCACTGAGCTTTCAGCTCTGGAAGAGTGGGACCTCTGCCCATTTTCAATCACGGACTCCTTTTGCTCAATCTCTGGAACAGGCTACTTTGTTTGTTTAAAAACTAAACAAAAATATGTTCCTAAAATAGATGGGAAAAAACCTTGGGTCTTTCAGTGAGCACCTTATAGATGGCTAACAAGAAAAGATGTCTGTAGTCCACTTAGGTACACAAGCGAGACAATGATATTGACCACTAGTATTTGGTAGTTTGCTGTATCTTTGTCATTGTATAAAGTTTTTTTAAATTGCACTGTCAAGAAAACATGAATGCAGGAAAGATGTAAGTGGTCAGAAATATTCACTACCATTTCACTTACATGGGTTTTGAGGGTCAAAGCTATGCATTTTTATCAGACCTTTTATTATCTTTCAACCCAAGTGAAGATCAATGCCTCAGAACAGGCAAGGGGCTGCATGTTGAAGTGTTTCTTTCAAAGGAAATGCTTCTACTACTACTAATGAGAATCCTAGCTGTTTTAGAGAGTGTTCTTGATTTCATAATTCTTCAATTTTTAACAAAGTGATATTTTAATTCTTTAATTTTTGAACTAAAATATGATAGAGTAGGCTATATCTGTTTTTCTGGAGGTTCTGTGTATATGTATACCATGAATCAATTCATCTTACTGATTACCTTTAGGAAGACAAAATGACAGGTTGGGTGGAGTATTCTGGAGAAGCATCCCACTAATGTTAATGCCAGTTAACATTAAGTGTTTCTGATGATCTGTGGACAAATATTTCATCTTTGCTGGTTTAGTTCTGCCAATATCTTAAGCACTGATTCTTTTCATCCATCAACAGCTTTCCCCCTTTTTGAAGACACAAATACTTGTGTACTGTAGAGATTAATATTAACTAAAATGACATATTGTCAAAATCATAAATAACTTGTTCTGAAAAAATGGATAGCTAACTTAGGGGAGAAAAATTCAAGTTCCATATATTTAACTTCAGCATTTTTAATCAGGATATTTGAAAGAAAATGAATATTTTCATAGAGATTAAAAGAAAATCCAGTCTTTTTGAAAATCAGGGGGCTTTGTTTGTTTCAGTTCTGAGGGAAATGAAAGACTTGGTAGAACTGACTGGAATTGGGCATAATGAGAGCAAATTCTGAAGTGCCTTTTTCAGACCACTTTTGTAATCTTGCCATGTAGTTTCTCTGATATTTCAGTAGACACTAGAGAAGACTGTTGATAATACTGAATAGTTCTAAATTATAATTTGAGGATCCTAAATTCTGACTATTTGTAACTTTTCACATGAAAAATTTGATTCATATGCTGAAACAAAAGCATCACTCCAGTAAAGTGGCATAAGGCTTTTGTACAGAATGATGAATTAGGTCCAATATTTAAAACGAATCTCTATCGTTACTTTTGACTCTTTTCACTCTGAAGTTGTGTGGGGTTTTTTCCCCCATTTCTGTAATTTGGGGTGGAAAAAAAGAAAGATACTACACTCACATCATGGAAAATTATTGCATGATTTAGTAACCTTGTACATAAAGCAATAATAACTGAAAGATGCATAGGGATTATTGTGCCAGATCAGACTAATGGTGCACATATTTCAGTACCTTTTGTCCCAGAAACAGGCAGTTCTAGATGTCTGTGCATCTGGAACTGATGGGTTTGCACCTCAGCATTTAGTATAACTGCAGCCAGCTCTGTGACAGTCCCTCTGCAGTGTCTGTCATTCAAGGAAAGTACAGCAGAAACAGGCATTTTCACATCATTGCTAGTTCTGAGACATGGTGCATCTGATGCACTGTGTTTGCATTTAACTGGTTATGTGTATCGCTGTCTTTGCACATCTACTAGGAGCTCATACATCTTACCTTCAGCTTTATATCTGAGGTTCTCAGTGGTATCACGCCTCACTTTAATTAGCTAGCAGGGCATGCCAAAAGTGGTTTTACCACTGACTTCAACCACAGCTGAGCAAGCAAAGGCTTTAAAAAAGCAGCTGCTAAAAATGTAATATATGAAGGACATCTTGGCTATCATACAAGATAAGTGTTAACTATACATTTCTCAGGAGCAGGTGAGACTCAGTGAGAAGTTAGCTCACTGGCACATCACCACAGACACAAAGCTTTGCCTTTGAACACTTTTTGGTAGAACAAGCATCTTAGTCAGTTGAAGTCAGACCTCAACAACTCGCAGACAATTTTTTATATATTCAAAGCAAATTAGAAGATTTACATACTTGTTTTTAACTGTGGCTTCTCTTCAATTGCCAAACGGATGTTCTAGTTCATTTCTTCTTTTGTTTCTGTCAGAAAGATAATTAACACTGAGCAGAATCTATTACTGCTTGTTGAAAGCAACTACTGCTAAGTGAGCTCAGCTCCACTGACTGCCTCCTTCTACCATCTAGTGGCACCTTAAGCATACTGCTCTCGCTCTTTACTTATTTAGGGAGTTATATGGAGAATAATAATAAATGTATCTGTTTGAAAAGAGAAATATATCTAGAAAAGAAATTGTTGTAAAAAAAGAAAATAGTTTTCATATACAAACTATTTATGGGAGAGTAGACCAGGTTCAATGGTATAAATTACTAATGTCAGAGAACAATTCTGCATACTGTGGTCTTTTAAAGAGTAAGTCAAGTTTGTGGATTGAATTCTTACAGATTTTTTTTCTGGTAGCACTTGGATTTTAAATTGAAAGCTGCAGAACAAAACTATTCAATATGCTTAGGAAACGCCTATTAGAAACACACTTGGTTTGCTATTTACCTGGATATTTGAAGGGCACAACAAAAATTGAAAGATATTATCAAGAGTAAAGGATAATAGAAAGGCTATAGTATCCTTTCTGCTTGCATAATTTTATTAAGCACTTCCAGTGCTGCATTTTGTAATAGATGTTTCTATTTCATTTAAGGAAAAAGATTAAATGTCAATGTGCTAGGAATTTCAGGCTTGGGATGTTTTCGAACAAAAGGTGTATTCTGACTAATTATATGACTCTGAACAAACACAAATCATCTAAAATGCTTTCTGTTCTTTGAACTGAGATTTTTTTTCAAAAAGTGCTGTTTTGGGTGAATTAGACTATAAAGGAAACCAGATTTTTATCAAATTCTAAAAAAGGTGTATTTGTCCATTTTCACTTGCAGCAAATTGAGAAGGCAAATTGGCAGAAGGCTGAATGTAGAATCTCAGTATCCAGGATATCTTTCATTTTCTTTTCTTTTAAGCATTTGCTGTTCTGTGTTGTGATCATATTGATAAGTTGTCAACATATTTTCCAGGGTGGAAAAATCCCCATAAGGTGGACTGCTCCTGAAGCTATAGCTTACCGGAAGTTCTCTTCAGCAAGTGACGCGTGGAGCTACGGGATTGTAATGTGGGAGGTGATGTCCTATGGTGAGAGACCATACTGGGAGATGTCCAATCAGGATGTAAGTACTGCCAAGGAATAATCTGCGAGTAGTTGAATTGTTCCTTGAAAATTATTGTCACTCCCTGCTCTGTTTTGCTTTCTCATTCACTTTCTAGGCTGGAACCTCAACTTAAATCAACATAACTCTGTCAGCTTCAATGGGCTAGTTAACTCATGAAACCTGAAGACCTGGCCCTCTATAACTAAAACCTTGACTAGCTTCCTCCTATGGATTAAAGACATATTACAAAGGGGCATAGCCAGCTTGCCAAATTCTGATGACTACTATATGTGGCTTTCACCCAAATCCCAGGGAATCTACATCAGATATGCAAGTTGATGCAGCTCTCAGTCAAGCTATAAATCAAAACTTGAGGGAATACTGGAACTATTCTGATGATTAAGTTGGCCCATTATCTCCAGTACAAGTCTGACAGTACCCTCTAAAGGCATACATAGTGAAATTCTAAGAGTTAAGCTGCCATGAGAAATGTATTTGCCAGTTCTCCTTTCTAAGAAGTAAATTCCTTATATAGGCTTAACCACGGTGCAGGACAATAGTCCTCCTTCATAACAAAGTTATGTTTTCCTCTGACTTTTTTTTTTTTTTTTTTTTTTTTTTTTGCAAAAGCTGTGGCCAAATAAGCCTTCCCAATTAAAAAAAAAACATTTGCTTCTAGTAAAATTGAAGGCTTGTCCTAGAAAATGAAGCGTGGGAAAGGGGGAATGCTTTTTTCTCCACCACAATTTAAATTTTCTTGTTTGATGGATCCCTCTGACAGCTCAAAGCAGTACACTCAGTCTTCATACTAGCCATCAATCTCTATATCAAAATGCAGAATATCAGCCAGCCCATTTTAACCTCTTTCATATATGTGCCTAGAATACCTCTGCATTGTTTCTGAAGAGTTGACGACACTTTTTCCAGATGGCTGTTTTTATATTGTTGCTAAGTTATTCAGCTGTTAAAGTCTAGTTGTTTGTTAAGGCTGATCAGTCATTTGGGGATAAGGATTTTCATTTTTAAAAAAATCATTTCAGAGTGTTTCAGAAAGAAAAGAAAAAAAAGGAGAAAAAAAAAACAAACCACAAACAAAACCACAACCAAACCCACCCAAAACAGAAAAGACTAGCAGAACTAATAAAGCTTTATTTCCTTTAGATTTGTACTCTGCAGCCTTACCAGTGCTATCATGCTACTTCTCTCCAGGATTTCTCTTGTGACTTTAGTCTTTGGAATTAGACCACCTCTCCTGTACATCATTCTACCCTGACAATGCCTACAGCCTCCATCCCCCCTACACACATCTACCTGCCAGCAGCCCAGCTCCCTGCTGTACTCCTTAATTAACACCAGATACAGGACAATACACGCTGTGCCTGGTTTTGAGCTATGCTCCTGTTGATTGACCAGGCAGTGGTGGCTGGTTGCCCATCTGAAGAGAACAAGCAACCACTGAGCTGACGTAGACCTTTGTCTTCAGTGGAGAAATTATTTTGTTACTATCTGAACTATAAACACATCATGGATCTACTGTGAAATAAGCAGATAAACCCAGTAGGCTCAATTCTGTTTCCCACAGCTAGCAATCTGTTGGCATTTGAGATGCCCTAGAGTAACGAAGATCTCCACATGCAGCTGACACAGTATGTGCAGGAGACCTGAGTTCTTCTGGAGCAACAACTGAAGGCTGGGCAGGATACCTTAGGGAGTCTAGAAATAGATATCTATGCTTAGACAACTGAATTAAGGCTACTTTTTCCTTAAAAAGCCCCTTTGTAAGATGTGGTGGTTTAGGAGCTGATTGTTAAGGAGCTGGGACATCACTTCAGCCTTGCAGTAGCAGAGGGTGCTATTCTTGAGCTAATCTTCCATTCAGAAGCAAAGTTGAACACAGCCGTGGCAATATCAGTCTGTTCATCATCAGTATGCTGTTGCAAAACCTGATTACTCTGCATTGCATGAATGCACTTTGTATCAAAATGCACATATAGCCTCAAATTTTGTGCCTCCCCAAACAAATAGATGCAATGGTTAGTTTCACTGTGAGCCTTCTTTTAAGGGAAGATTAAACAGAACAAAAAACTGGGAAAAGGGCAGTAGCAAATCACAGAATCACACAACAGCTGAGGCTGAGGGACCTTTCAAGATTGTCTACTCCAGCCCCTCTGCTAAAGCAGGCTCAGCTAAAGCAGTTTGCTCAGGGCTCTCTCTGATCAGGTTTTGACTGTCGCCAAGAACAGAGACTCTGCAACCTCTGTGCCAGTCACTCACACGACAGAAAAGTGTTTTCTTACTTTTTGATGGAATTTCACGGTTTTCAGTTTGTGTCCATGGCCCCTCATCCACTCAGCACTCTCTGAGTAGTAAGTAAATGTCCACACGTGCCTTTACACACAAGGCTCACCAGGCAGTTACTTTTTCCCTTCCACCCTCATTAGCACTGCCTGGTTGAGGGACTGTGCTAATCATAAAAGCAGCAACAGCTCACAGTCCTTTCTGTCAGTTGCTACTGGCACATCCTCTGAGCTTATCATGGGCATGAGGGTAGCAACATTTAATTACTCCTACGTCCAAAATACAATTATCTGTTAAATCAGAATAATGATGAGGGCCCTATGGATGCTGCTTACGCTAATGACGCTGACTCCTGGGGGCTTTCCCTGCAGGTCAGCGGCACACAGCACAAAAGACTCCTTTTCTTTGAAGCCCTACCCACAGGCTTTCAGTGACAAAATGTTAACAATGAGCACCTGTGACCTTCTAAATACATTTAGTGAGTCTAAATGTCATTGGGAAATTTCAAGTTATTAGACATATTGTAAAGCTTACTTTGCTGGATATTGGGACATACGTTTTAGTACGCTAAATTACCCTGAATTCACATGAGCTTATTCTACAGAAATAATAGGACTTTCCCAAAGGTCAGTGATACTGTACATATGACAGAGAAAGCAACAGAGAGGGGCATGCACTAAACAGATTCATAAAAGACACATTATGCAAACTGTTGATGAGGTCTTACATAAGTATAGTCAGAGGTTCTGCTACAGCAAAATGTCTGGCAACATTAACATTACAACAGTTACTGTGTTTTGATCATAATAAAACTCTTCTCTAGTTCATAATAAAATATTTCTTGAATTGGGCAGGTTTTTGTAAAGTACCAAAAGTTTTCAAAGTATAAACTCCACAGAGTCTGTTTATTTAAATTCCATCTTACAAATTGCTTTTCTAATTAAACAACTTCGGGAAATCACTCACTTTTTTAGACCATGGCTAAATAAGTGATGTTTTGAGTGGCTGTCAGTTAAATGTTCATTTCTTATATGCCTAACATAGAAGCTAATGATATGCCCACCTCTACCCAAAGGGAGGCAACACTAGGAGAGGCAAGTTCAACGCTGTCTGATGTGGTGCCTATTTGCCGTGTGAACACAATTACCCATCAGGTCAGTGCAAGCTGGAGAGACCCAACACCTCTGCAAATCTAGTGTTCTCTATTTATACTCCTATGCAGGGATTTGGAAGCTGAACTTTAGGCAACTGAGTTTGAAAATGTCTCTCATAAATTTTTCAATACACGGTATAATGTAGAGGCTTAAAAATGTTATTAACTTTGAGAAATGTTCTTGTTTAAGTAAATAACCATTTTATTATTGTGGTAAGTCACTTCAGACCTGTGTTGGTGCTGATTAATGCACTTCTTAGATGTGTGGCAGGCACCAGAGGTGTCCATTAATTAGGGCTGCTGCAGAGTCTGTCATGTCTTATTGCTTAATTAATAAACATTAGCTAAGATATTGAAATTTCCAAGGAAAGTATTCGACTGATGAACAGATTGTGCTACGAGCCTGACTTGCTAATGCTCATGTGAGGAAAGGAAGATTTATATTCCATGCATTTAGTTTGTAGAACAGCTGTGAGTGAAGTCTACGGGGACACCTGTTAGAGGCCACTATATAAATTAGTACATGTTGCAGAGCTACAGTACTCAAGAAAAAAAAATAATAATTTAATGGATCATAATCGATATGCAAGAAAACTACTGTAGCGAACAGAATAAAAGTCCTTACACTTAGGAAAGTTTCTTGTAATAGTAAAAAAACTTACCCTAATATAGTTCATTCAACCTACAGATATCAAAACACAGGCACCTGGGATTGGCTCTGTACCATGAGGTACAAGCAGCTGCCTCTCCCTCCTGGTAGATTTTTCAGATGTCACCAGGACACAGGGACAACATCCCTCTGGACTTTCTTCTGTCTCAGTCTCATTAAAAAATTTGTCAGTTAACTTTCAAAAGCAAAAATCTATCTAATCTATCTAATAATGAAACTATCAGAAAGATTACAACTTAATTTTTGAATGCCATTTTTGCCAATTTCAAATTATTTTAAACTAAACATGAGTAAATCATAGAATCATAGAATCACTATGGTTGGAAAGGACTTCTAGGATCATCAAGTCCAACCTTTATCCCAACATTTCCCTAACCATTAGACCATGGCCTCAAGTGCTTCATCTACTCGTTTTTTAAACGCCTCCAGGGATGGCGACTCCACCACCTCCCTGGGCAGCCTGTTCCAGTGCCTAACCACCTTCTCAATAAAGAACTTCTTCCTAATATCTAATCTAAACTTCCCCTGACGCAACTTGAGGCCATTTCCTCTCGTCCTATCATTAGTAATTTGGGAGAAGAGACCAACACCAGCCTCACTACAACCTCCTTTTAGGTAGTTGTAGAGAGTAATAAGGTCTCCTCTCAGTCTCCTCTTCTCCAGACTAAACAACCCCAGTTCCCTCAGCCAGTCATCACAAGGCCTGTTTTCCAGACCTCTCACCAGCCTCATTGCTCTTCTCTGGATTTGTCAATAAAATATTTTTCAGATAATTTTGGTATCAAAATTAATATTTAATAGTAACTGTCTTCAACCTTTACAGCTATGTCTAACATCAACCAAAAATGGTAATGTGTATTTAACAGGCTCCAGTGTTTAATATCCTCTGTATACATAAATATATAAGAAGAATGGTCCCCTTTATAAACATAAAAGCCTAAGCACTAAAAAGCTATGTCAACTGTAAAAAATATTCCCTTTCCCTTATAGTTTATATTCTCACCTACCAAAAAGCATTATTTGAAAAATACACCCTGTCCATTTTACTCACCTTAATGCTGACCCACAAGATTTTGTAATGAGTTTTAAACATATTCATTGCTGAAAAGAAACCTACAGCCTCTTTCTGAGTGTTTGATGGCAGCACAGAATATTTGCATATTTTCTTCCTTTTGATACCCATCAAGTGTTCGTCACAAAACCAGAACTAGAGAGCAGTAATCAGCCTTTTTTGTTAGCAGACTCAGGGCTTCGTATGCATAGAAACTAAGCTAATGTTCCTTTTCTTTCAGGTTGTAATAGATGGGACATTGATTTGCCAATGTGGCAAGAGTTATGCTGATTGCTAGAGCTGTTGCTATATCCTTCTTCTAGATATAGACTTTTAGACCCTTTCACAATTAATGTGATGCTTCTTCAACTTTAAAACTGGCAAGGCATTTAAAAGATGTTAATGTGTACAATCTTGATATATTATATTTTTTTATATTACTAAGAAAAATGTAATGCTTCTTCCCTTTTAGGTATATGGATATCTAATTCCTCTGTTCAGAGGGAGGTGCTGTACAAGTAGCAAAGCTGGAGCTGAAATAAATAAACAAACAAATAAATAAATAAATAAGGAACTAAAAAGCTCTAATTCTTCCTTTGAGACTTGATTCCCAGTGCAGTATTAGATACTTATCACATCTTTACTCTTGCTTCTTACACTCTAAAAATAATAATTGCTTCACAAGGGATACTAATGAGGCAATATTTGCAGTTTATTTTTAAAGTGTGCTGCTATTAATGAGAAATTATAATTATCCCAGTACCAGCTGGCATTCCTCTTCATGAAATGTTCCTTTTGAACAAGAAAGGAAAGAAAATGCACTGTAACTTATTTTCCAAAGATATGGTAAAATAGAGCGTGTCAGAGAAAATATAGTATCTGGAAAAATGTGATTGCTTTTGGGTTTTTGCTAAATAATTTATTTCAGAAAAACTTCATAAGCTCTCTATTGTTGTGTCCAGTGAGTGGTGTATGTCTCATGAAAGTAAAGAAGCTTTCCCTTAGCCTTAAAAACAAAATACACTTCAAAAATTCATCATTTGCAACAGGTACAGTTAAATGTAAAGACTACAATATCTGCATTTCTGGGCTGCTGAAGAGTGCCTCTTCAGTGATAAGGATCAACTAAGCTATACCCCACGCTGTAACAAGTACCTGTGTTTTATGAAGCCACTTTGGACAGACTGCTTGAGATATATGAGTTTCGACAGTTTAGTGAATAAAATTTCACACACGTGGAGTTGAATTTCATCCATCCTGAGTCTGTAACAGGAGCAATGTGGGGGCATATTCATCATTACGAGGCAAGGCTTTAGAAGAAATACCTCTGACAATCTGATAGTATTTTTTCCTGTAGTGGCCATTGAAGTAAATCCCCGGGAGGTAAACAGGTTTATCATATTGACATATCATTTACTGCTAGATACCACCTCTGTATGTGCATGGCCAGTCCTGTCTGCATGTACATGGTCTGTCAATGTTTACAGGTGCACAAAATTGAGAGATCCCTATGGCATGTCATGCTGCCTTTGGAGTGGCTTATACTTCCCAGTGCTGTTGCCAACAGGTCTGAAACTCACTTTTTGCAAACCCAATTCCCTGCTGCGTTGCAAACACTTGTTTTTCACACACATATGTTTCTGCCAGGATACAAAAGGGCTATACACTGTAGGACCAAGTCACCGTATTTTATAAAACTCAGTCACCCAGCTGCGTACAGCTGCAAGAGTCTAGTTCCATTTTTCTGCCGTGCCATGAAGGGGAGCTAAGGTCCCAGTGTAGCCTCATTATTCTTATTTATTTGCATAATGCTTGCAGCATAAGCATTAGGCATTGCTAAACAGAGCCAATATTAATTCAGAATTCAAAAAGAGAACAGGGATATATACCAGAATAATAAGATCGAATATATTGAAGCTACAGCTAGTGCTATAAAACATTGATTTACTGTAAACAGTTTAATGTACCCCCTTCCAGCTGCATTAATATGTCTGCAGCATGTACATATATCTGTATGAAAATGACAAATGTCTCCTTAAAGCAGAGCAGGTATAAATACAGAAGGTATGTTTCTCATAAGCACAGTGTTATCATAAATATTATATACAATCATTTGTACTTTAGAGAACATGTAGGATTTTTATGTGGAAGGGTTATGTGTGTGTGGTAGGGTTGGTCTTCTTCCTAGCTTTGTTTTTGATGAACCACTTACTATCTTTCCATTCTTTTATACACAAGAAATCCTGACTATGTAATTTCTGTCATTATCCCCACCGCTACCACCACTCATTGCAGAACCTAGTAACCTTTCCCCTTGCTTTTTAAATCTTACATAGAATGAATCTAGCCAGCTTTTCATGGACCTTGCCTATTTTTGCTACCTCCTATCATGCAGGACTGCTTAATGTCCTTTTCAGACAATATTTTTTGTTACCAGTGTTACTAAAAACAACCCTCCCTTCATCTCCGATCAAATGTGATTTTTCATACATGTGATTTATCTGTGACATCAGATCTGTTTCTTTCCAAATCCTGACCAAGCATGTTTTCCACATCTGCTGAATCTGAAAGTTTTACTTACTTTGGGGTATACAGTAACATGATCATTTTATTAACTTTTGTTTAGTCATCAACAGCTTGGACATCCAGGTTTGTGAGAGAGGCTGTGCAAAATAATGTGCTTCGCTGTAACTTGGTGTGTGGGACATCGCTACAATTAATCATACTTTAATGATCAGTAGAAAGACATTATCACCCAGTAAATTTGCCAGGTGCTGCAATGTGCATTTGTAGTACTAGATTGTTTCGTGACATTGCCACACACTTTGTCAAGCTGCAAATATTAGCACGTCCCAGTATGCAGTGGCCACACGAGGTTAGTTTGTGGCCCTGTGTTTCATATACCTACAAAATACTTCAAATCTCCTCTGGTCACACTTCTGCCAGTCCCAGTTCCCTGAGTGAAGCCACAGCAATGCATAAAGTGAGGGTGGTTGTGCTGTTGTTATCACTGGTTTCTAATTGCCAACTTTACACTGTCTTTTAAGCGTTTAACTCTAATGTGCAGTAGTCATATGCATTGTATTTCTTTAGGTTATACTGTCTATTGAAGAAGGCTACAGGCTTCCAGCTCCCATGGGCTGCCCAGCTTCTCTTCACCAACTAATGCTTCACTGCTGGCAAAAGGAAAGGAACCACCGTCCAAAATTTGGGGACATTGTCAGCTTCCTAGACAAACTGATCCGCAACCCAAGCACTCTTCATACCCTAGTAGAGGATGTACTTGTGTAAGACTCTTTTTGGTACTTTTTTTTTTTTTAGTAATGCATGGTGGCTATCATTAAATGTTTTAGGTATTAAGTAGGGGTGGGAGAGAGCCACAAAGTTCTGCATTCACAAAGTTATGGGGGTTCAAATAACTTTAAGCCCCTTTTAAGGTTTGCTTTCTTATTAATTAACTGTTGTATAAGAACTTTTTTCTCAAGTCATGTATGTAGATTATATTAGGCATTTCTCTTTTTTTTTTATCTGAGCTCTGTCTGCACTGTCTATCCTTAATTTTTGTGAATCAATTTGTTCTTTTTTTTTTTTTTTGGTGTTTCTCCTATGTGCTTGTTTCCTCTTTGTAATTTTTTTCTCTATTCAACAGCATGTCTCTCCATCTGACAGTGCTCAAGCAATTTCTGAACTGCCTTGGAGTAATTTCCTGCAGAAAGTAGTTGTGTCTTAGCTTGCTAAATCTTTATTTATCCGCAGAAGAATGGCAACAGTGACCAAATAAGAGATTATGCTATTACCATTCCACAAGAAATTCTTGATAGTGTTGCCCCAAGTTTTTTCTATTAAAAATGTTACAGAAATTAATGCAGCCACGGGGGAAGAAAGGCTGTGGTGGAAGAATTTGTCAGGTATTGTAGGCTTATTGATCCAAGCTGTCCTGGCTTATCAGCTGAAATCTGTGAAGGTCCAGGTGGCCTCACATTCTTCATTAGCTGAAATGCACCTTAAGATAAAGGTGATTTCATGGAGACCCCCTTGGGTTTATAAGGAGTTCTCAGGGTGCAGATCAGTCTTGCTGAGAACCTCAGTGGGTAAGAAGGGTTTTTATATGGTTTGAAAGCCTGAGCAACAAGGCAAAGACCAAGACTAGTATGTTGCTATGAGAAAGGCTGAATGGAGAAGTTACCAGGAAAACCTAGAGTTAGGGCTAGAGCCATTTCATCTACCACAAACTAGTGGGACTTGTGGAATTTAATGCCCATGCACTAGAGTTAGTGGCCTCTATGTCTACATGCATATAATGACTTGCTATTTGTACCCTGATCACTTTATTTAGCATCAGATTAATGCATTTTTATCTATTCTTATTTTAAAACATTACTTAAGATCTAAAAACTTATGCCTGTTTTCTTGCAGTCATGCTCTTATTGAGCTCACTTGCTTGAGAAAGTATCTACTGGAGTAAATCAAGTGCCATATTTTGTACTGCTTTTGGTAACCTTTGCATTTTGTTTTTACAGAATGCCAGATTCACCTGGTGAAGTTCCAGAATATCCTTTGTTTGTTTCAGTCAGTGACTGGCTGGACTCCATAAAAATGGGTCAGTATAAAAATAACTTCATGGCAGCAGGTTTCACAACTTTGGATATGGTTTCAAGAATGAGTATTGAGTAAGTATGTAATCTATTATCCCTACAATGACTAATCAATCTGAATTTCTTTGGATGCTGCACTGACATAATTATCTTGATGTATGGAACAGTGCTTTCATTTCCTTTCCTAACTAAGCTAATAAAAGACAAATACAGTTTTTTACCAAAATGATGCAGGAGAAAGATGTGATTAAGAGACCCAGAACTGAGAGTTTCATTCTGTGACCACACCAAACACTGCCAAAGGTCAGGCAGGGAACATCTTTGCATGTTTCTTGGGGAATCAGTTTTGATCGAGACCACTGAAAGCAGCAGAAAAAATCTTTTCTTACTTTGCTGTGAAAATCATCAAGCCCATGTCAGTCCTCATGAGGAAGTTTTTCCACCTTGCTGCCCTTCTTCAACTGTCTCTTCACTACCCTCTATCATTTTTTAAATTAAAGCACTGCACCCAGTATATAGGGGTTTGGGCAAACCATGGATTAATATGTTAGCATAATGATACAATCTCTTTTGTTCTCTGATCCCCTCCCATTAATTCCTAATCTTTTATTTGATGCTGAGACTATCTGTATTAATTATGGTAATGGTCAGTTAAGACTCAGTAATTTTACATGTGAAGTTAGAACTGGTTTTCTCCAGTGTGTATCACTTTACATTCACCAAAACTGAATTTCATCTGCTGCTAAAACTCTCTATGGCTGGCCCTTTCCCACTGCCCTGAGCAATTCAGTCTCACCAACAGACTCTTCCACCTCTCAGCTCACCTGTTTTTCCAGATCATTTACTGATTTGTTGAACCGTAACATTCGACATTATCCCAGAGTAGGTCCCTGCAGGATTCTATTGACTACGTTATAAAACCTCACAACTTTCTTCTGCCCTTCTGTCTTTAAACCAGCTATTTAGTCACACAAAGACCTTCTTATGCCATAGGTCGTTATTTTCTTTATAAAGTTTTGATGAGGAATCTTCTTTAAAGCTTTTGGAAATCCAAGTAGGGCACATCAAAAGGACTGCCTTCATCCATATGTATGCTGACTCCTCCATTGGAAACAAATAATTTTATAAAATAGGACTTCTTTTTACAAAAGCCATAATGACTCAAGTAGCTATTTATTTTTATCCAAGCATCCAATATTTCTGTACTTTATGGTATTTTCTATTATGCTCTGTAATGATTTCAGGCTCACAGGTCTGTAGTTCCCCAGATCTCCCCTGGAAACTTTTTATTTTGCCTGCCACCACTCTCCATGCCTCAAGAATTTTTAAAGCAAGTGGAACAGAGCTGAAACCTCCCTCTCTCACGTCTCTGTTAGTAATTCCACTTCTTCATCCTTGAACTCTTTTAAAACTCTTGGCTAAATATAGTCTTATTCTGGAGGTGGGTTGTTGCTTGTTTTTTCAGTTTGTCCTATAGCCTCTCCTGCAGTCACTTCAACTTCAGACATTTCCTCTGACTAGTACTCCATAAAGGTTCAGGCATGGGAGTCACTTCAATTTCTTCCATGGTGAATATCAACTCAAATAATTGGTCTAGACTTCTGCCAGTGGCCAGTCTTTCAGTACCCTTTTATACCCAAATCATCACTAGACTCTACAGACACTCTGGCAGGTTTCCTGTACCCCAGTGAGCTTGCAAAAACATGTATTATAAGTTTTATCAATAGGTGTCTTTTTCTGGTTGTTCCTTGAGTTCTTTTTTAGCCTGCCTTACTGTGCTTTTATAGATAATCTGCCTGAGGTTATCATCCTTTCTACTTGCTTTCTTAAGGTACCACTTCAGCTTTTTGAAAGATTCCTTCTTTCTTCAAATAACCTCTGTTACCCTAGGCCTACTGGCTTTTTTCTTACTTTTATCAGGCCTTCCTTGATCAAAGCTACGGATTGTTCCTGCATTTCTAATACCACTCCCCCTGTAAAGGCTTATTCTTTTAGCTGACTCTTTTTAGCTTCTAGGGTGCTCAATATTTTTGCATAGTCCCTGCTGACCTTAAGTGTTGTGCATCATTCCCCATGTGTATGTTAAGCCCAAGAACATAATAGTTGCTGCTATCCAGTGGCTCTTCATCTGTAGGATACAGAGCCAAGTATCTTGAACTGCAAATCTGAAACTCGTAAAGGACATGCCTCATCCCGTGATCTCCTTTACTAGCTGTATCATCAAACAATTTTTGAGGATATCTAAAGAGGCAGTGTCTGTGCTGTGTCTCAGTGTGGGGTTTGCACAGTTGACAAGGCATATCTGAAGTTTCCTGCCCTTGCCACCTCTGTGATCTTTCTCAGCATCTTGCAGTTGGTGGTGATTAGAGAATAACTCAAGTAGTGGATTGTGTTGGCTGCTAAGGGCTGTTGACTTCATTCCTGCCAGAGTCAGGCTCTGTGGGTGAGCTACCCACTCTGGGGTGCAGGTCTAAGTGAGATGAAGAGAAACCAGGAGGGGAATCTGGGTTGAGCTGGAAGATTCACAGCTATACTGATCTTTAGACCATCTCTCACCACCATTCCCCAAATCATCAGAAGCACAGCCTCTGTTATATCAGCCTCATGACTGCAAAAGTGAGTGTATTGCCCTGTTCTTTTGAAAGTATAAGTGGAAAACATTTGCTACTAACGATGGGCTAAATTTGTTACTAAAAATGGGCTGTTAGAACCCACCTCTTAGGTTCTTCCTTGAGATGTGGAAAAATTACTTGACCGTTAGTATCACAACAGATACTACAAGATTATTATTTTTTTTCCTAAATGGCTGTCTTTAAAGAAATTTGGAATTGACAGGTGCAGAAAATTTGAACATTTGCAGCATTCTTATATGTCCCAGTCAGGAAAGTAAACCATCCTGAAGTAGAGCAATTCATCATCTATTTATAGTCTTTTGTGTGCTACTACTTGCATCCAAGATGAAACTTTTTATCTTGCAGTGACATTAGAAGAATCGGAGTTGTACTCATTGGACACCAGAGACGAATAGTCAGCAGTTTACAGACTTTACGGTTACACATGATGCACATACAGGAGAAAGGATTTCATGTATGAAAGTACTAGAATCAACTGTGTTTTGTGCCTCAGCATTTCTAAAATGGAAAAGTATTCTCATTCTTCCCTTCTGCTCTTCCCAACTTCAAGAACTGCAGTCTCCTGTTCAGATTATAAAAGTACTTCTATGTTAATGCTTCCAAACTGGAATTTTTAATCACACTGCATAGCTCCTCCGCCAGTTATCTGCTGATAAAATCCTGGCCTACTGCAAGACTCTCACTACACATTGATGAATAACTCAGCATGGATGTGTAACTTTGTATAACAGTATTTGGGAAACTTTCATGAACTTACTTGAAAGTAGTAATCTCTTTGGCCTGGTGTGGCTTCTTTATCGATGTATTTAGAGTTTGCTGGTAGATGAAAAAGTATTCGACTTCTTTCATGTTCTGTGACCATGTAACTTCCAATACCAAATGTGCAATCAAAAAGTTTGACATAAATATTTATTTTATCTCTTAATTAAATTCAAATGTATGGATCCTATCATTATATTACTTTATAATAGTTTAAATGCTGGTAAGCCGGTGCCTCAAAACATTAGTATTGTTTGCAGAAACAACAGATGATTTTATATAGTGAGTTTTCATTGTGTGAATAATTGGGAGGATAGTGAGAGAAATCTGTTTGAAATCTTAAGGTCCTTGATTTTGAATTACTTTAGCACTCGACACTTTTTATGCTTTAAATTTTAGATTAGGTTGGAAAACTTGTTCATCCTTGGGATTCTTCACCACCTTAGACCTTGTATTTATTTTCTAATACTCAGCACTCCCTTCTACTATGTGGCAAATATTCACTGGAAAACTGATTGTAATGTTTCCATAACCATTTTTCACATGTGGTTGTCAGCTATATTGTGGCCATGTAGACTTCAGAAAGCTTTCTGTTCCAAAAATGCAGGCATCCGCTGCTTGAACTAAGCATAATTTCCACCAGTGGTAATAGACCTTAGAGGGCCAGCCAGCAATGGGGTGATGGGCTTCTTCCCACTGGAGCAGTCCGGCCATATCATCCTCCAGTTGAGGGCAGTGGTACAACCACCAACTAATGCTGGAAGTTACATGCTGTGGTATTCAGTTATCTTGTACATAGGCAGAAAAGGAGATGTAAGACAGCAGTGTAATAATGTGTTGCCTTGAGTCTGCTTCTAACTGCTTTTAGAAGTAAAAAGCAGACTCTGCTGAAATGGAGCTCTGGTTACTACGGGCTAGATCTTCATTTAGTACAGATATCTAATTGACATCGAAGACAATTACCTTTAGAACTCTTCAATAGCCATATTTACATGCAAGAAAATGGCTGCAAAGGCCTAACATAATATTTGTACCTCTCTAAGACTTACAGCATTCATGTTTTATTCAGACAACTTGCACAGACATGCTGGGCTACATTTCCAAAATTTTGCATGGGATATGCGCTGCTGGGAACAGGGGAAAGAGCGCATGTCTGCATGCCGTAGAAGTCACGCGCAGATCTACATGCATGTCACGTGTAAACTGGGTGATCTGTTGATTTATACATAGTTTGGATGACATTTTTGAGTTATGTGGCATTCCAATATACTCAAGCATTACAACTCTTCCGTTAAAATGTGCATTTGGGTAATTAGGATAATATATGTGTATATCAAAATGAACTATGTTATGTAATCATAATGGTATTTACTGCTTAATTTACAGGTTGTAAATCAAAATGTATTTCCTAACTCTTGGAAAAGGCTGCCATTGTATACCGGTGGCAAAGAAGGAAAATCAGAAAGCAACTTAGAAAAGATTATGCTTCCAGCCGGTTCACAGAGTAAGACACGCTAGGCCTGATTCACTGTTGTCACTTTATGTTGGAATAACTGCGTTAAGTGGGATAACAGTAGTGCACTAAGTAAATTTTCCTTTCTTTCATTAAAAAAAAAATCCCAAAACAACAGATTTAACTGAGGAACAAGTTTTCTAAAGATCAGGATTCACCGGTGTTCTACAATGCTAATTTGGTGTGTCTGTTTAAAGAGTGGCAGTACCAGTCCCATTCTAGCTACAAAGGTAATTTTGCCAGCATGAGTACTCCCGCTGCATTCGGTAAGTCTGTACGACCATGTGCATTTTGCTGCATCACAGGCCTTTAGTGGGAAAAAAAGCTTTTGTCCTTTTCTTTGACTGTCACTTGAAAAATTCTGCCCCAATTGCACATCTGAATAATTTTTTTGGTAAAGGTTCTCTTATGGAAAGAAAATCATACTTACCTGAAGCTTTTTAGAAAATACTATAACATACTATAATTTAAAAGTTGATTTTCCTTTATCATTTTGTTATCCATTTTGCCTGTCACTGCTTCCACGGCCAACAAGGTGACATCTGTGGAAGGAGCCTCTCTCACATTTAAATACGTTACCGAGGAGGTATGAGTCTTTTATTTGTTAATGGGGTTTCAAAATTACTCATAACTAATCCAAACCATGTATGTGCACTTTTAAATTCTCCTTTGCACGTTTATTCATTCCTGGTAGTGTGGATGCAGAGCGGTATGTTACATGCACACAACCTGGACATATTTCATGGAAATTAATTTCCAAATGTATCACACTACTGAAAATATATTTTCAATAGAAAAAATATATCAATATAAAACCATTTATTAATCAGATATATTTTTTATATAAATAAGAGTTTGGGTAACCAAAAGGGAAAGAACAAAGAATTCTTTGAGTGAGGACATTTATTAAAAGCATTGTAATTCCAGGATTTTGTGGATTTATATGGCTTGCTTTTTTTGTTGTTGTTGTGGTGCAATATGACACTTTTGTAATAGTTATCTTGATCAAATTTACATTTCCCCCATTTTGGAAATATCTTATTTGCCTTTGCTCCAGTTCCAAGCTTACTCTTGTTTTGGGTGGTTTGTGGGTCTGGGTGGGATTTTCCTAATTTTTTCTTTTACAAACAAACAAAAAAACAACAGGTGTTATTTTTCAAATGTGAGGTTGATTCTGTGCAGACCACAAATGTGTATGTGAAATTACAGTAACTTTCTTTTGTTAGAGAGGATACTTTCTTCAGGTGAAAATTAGTTCTATTTAGTTATCCTGTATATTGCAGTTTGCAGTTAGAGTTCAAATTTAATGAATTTAAGCAAATCCAGTAGGCTGTTTTTGAGAATCTGGCCCACATTGCAGAGTGCTTCTTCACTAAAATTATTCATTGAAAGTTCACAAAATAAAGTGTGCATGATATGCAAGCCAAAAAAAAAAAAAAAAAGGCATTAAAATGTGGAAATCAGGAAATAGTTCTGTTATTCACAAGTAATATCCATGTGTAGGTTTTTTCTCACAGACCTGATTGTCGCTAATCTAGAATAAAATCCATCCATCTATATTGTTACCACTACTTGTGTATCACTTAAGCCTCCAAAGCATAGCTTAAGCAAGGGCCTTGACTGCTGAGCAGAACCAGGTTAGCATCTCTTGGCGAACAAGTGCACTGCCCCAGCTGTCCATCACACGCCAACCACAGTGCTTCCAAAACTGACTGACAAGCATCTTGGATGTCCATGCAGCCAAGTGGTGTGGTCATCTAACATGGAAACCATATCAGTCATCCTTATGCAAGCTATCCCCACTTGTCAGTCAGAGCCCTGAGACCTAATTGGGAGGAATTCTGACCTAATTTTGGAGGTCAGCGTTTCTGCTAGTCACCCGAGGTTCCCTTTTCAGCAATGAAGAGAAGTGGGCCCTTGTAGGATGTGAGTCATCTGACAAATAAAATTATCTGCTTCTGAGTTAGATGAATTGTGCCAAAGGAGCAGTTGTTTCTTTGCATTCAAAGAGGTCAAAATGAGTAGCTCATATCCAGGCATCTGTGTTTGGTCAGATGAATCTCATGCATTGATTGTATCCAGTCCTTATGCTGAACCTGCGAAAAAGAGAGGATCTTGTCCATAATGCTGATGTTAAAATTGAACAAGTAACAGCAGAAGGTTTAGTAGACTTTGCTCATAAGGTGTGTGCACAGTGGAATTACTGAGAAGCAATGGGACTCAGTGAGGTGAAAGGAAGATAATTGAGCTATGCAATTTAATTTTTTTCTTAAAAAAAAGTTACCCTTTTTGTTTCCCATGAATCTAAATTCAGTGTCTGTCCGATAAAAGCTTAGACATGTGCTATGCTTTAAGACATCAGCCAAGACTTTTCAGTGTAAGAAATCTTTTAACTGCAAATTGTGCACTCAACAATAAATTCAAATAAATTAGTTCCTTTGGACAAAGCATTCTATGTCCAAAATTGTATTGGGTGTTAGCTAGATTATGGAACTCCTAGACTGTAGTACTTTGATTTTTCTGTAATTTAAGACTGACTATCCATTTTCCATTTCTTATATGATGAGCCCACTACTGGGCTCCATTAATTTCTTTTTCAATGAAGATTCATACAGGATCCAAAGGTGGGTCATAAGTAATAAACAGATGCCCTTTACTCAGATGCAGAAGGGATTTACTACGTGGAATAGCTGAGACTATGGAGGTGCCTGGTAAGACTGTATTTACCACAGCAATTTCCATGTTAGAATGACCCCATGGGACCGTATCAGCCACCAAGGTAAAGCAGAATAGAACATAACTTATATTGCTAAATTTCAGATTGCTCCACTGTAAATGGAAGCATGTATTCAGCTGTTTTAACTCAGCTGATCGATGGTTCTATGGGACACATTCTGGCAGCTGAGAATTTCTCTTATGAACACAGAGTACCCGTAACTACCCTGTCATGGGCTCAGTCTACCTTGGAATATGTCCCACAGGGAGTAGAAAGGAGGACTCGCTTCTAATCCAACACACCTTTTAGAGTAACAAAAGTCAGAGTCATAATAAAAAGTCTGTCTTCCACTGCATCTTCTGGAAAAAGTAATAAAACCAGAGATACTTCATTTGCACATGGTTGAAGAGCACTGTATTCTGTTAAACAGTCTTCTTCCAGAATACCGTTGTTCACCAACTGTAACTGATCTTTCCTGAATAAATGGCAAAGATAATAATCTTTTTTTTTTTCTTTTTTTTTTTATAATGGTACTACTATTGTTTTGTGGGACTAAGGGAAAGATGTGTTGGGCAGGGCTAACACTTAGTAGGACATCAATCGTGAAATCTCCTGGAGAGACAAATGAATCAGCACTGAAATTAAAAAAAAATCCCTAAAGCCTACAGTAAGGTGAAAAAGGAAGAACTGTCCATATTGTGCTAAGGAACTCTAACAAAAAAATAAGAGCTGCATAAGACAGTTCCATGCACTCATGGCTCACAAATACCTTCTACCATCATATACTGTATTTAGTTGTGCACACTGCTCATCAGTGAGTGCTATGGCTGTATATAGTTCCTCAGATTATGGACCAGGATACGTTGAGCACATTATAGATATAAAATATTTGTCTATATGTACATAAAGAATTGTAAATATAATGTATAGCATAATGTCTGAGATTTTTCAAACCTACAGAATTAATTACCTAACTCCCAACATCACTAATGGGGTTGATCTGCTCCACTGGCTTTTAAAATTCATAATGGCATGCACTGTATGTGTATAGTACTTCCCAAACTTCTTTGGCTTGTTCTCTGGAAATGGACAGCCTCTCTCTTCTTCCACAGGCAGAAAAAACATTTTCAAACTGGCTTACAGAAAGGTGTCTGGTCACCTGATGCTGACCCTTCTACTGCCATCACACCAAACCCCTTTCAACTGATTATTTTCTGTACAACTAAATACTGTAGAAATCGTCGGTGATCATAAAGGGGAAGCAAGGTGCCCATGAGCCAGCATCTCTAGTGAGATGTAGTCTACACTATAAAAAGTTTTAGTCCCTCTGCTGAATTCACCAAAGATGTTTAAACAGTATATAATTTTATTTTTTTTTTAAATAGCCATTTATAGACACTTGCAAGGTTATAATGAAGGAAATTTTCAAGGGAATATGAATAAGGATATGCCAGCATATAGTATAAAAAGATGTGCTGAATTTTATAAAGCAAACCCAGCAAAAATGGTTGATGAAAAAGCATGAGATTAAAAAATGGATTAGAGTTAAAATAGATTTCCATACTTTTTATGTGAAATAATATTACACCAGTTCAGTGAAATCTTTTTGTGTGTATGTTTCTTTAAATATTCTACATGAGTATCTCTCTCCTTTCTTTCCTGCAAGAGATTTCCCAAGTACATGTCTCTTCCAGAAAGGTTTAGCATATTATCTGATTTTTCATACCTGTGTAATTAAGCTGGAATAAAAAATACCAAATCATGACACTGAAGATATGGGAAAAAATATATTAAAAAGATCAATCTCAAAATCATTTGAAGTTTTCACACCTGTTCTACTTTGTTCCTGTCCAAAATTTTAATCTATGTCTAAGCATCTGGGCACTTTGACCAGTAGGTAACTACACATGTGTCTCAGTAATAATGTACATAATGTGCCACGCTCAGAAACCCCTGAATCTGTAAACAGTTATGTGTTTGTGCAGCTTAATTCATATAAGAAGGCTGAATAGAAATGGGACTATTTACATGAGTAGAGTTAGGCGTAAAGGACTTGCAAATCCGAGTCCCTATAAAATATTTGTACAGCAGCATGAAATAACATAAATTTTGTCTTTTTTTTTTTTTAACTTTGGTACCACATATGGTTTTCTTGAGGAGCCCAGCATATTCACCGATATTTGTTCCTGATATGTGAGGAGATATTGCTGACTTTTTTCTTCATTTGAGAAATACTACACATCTTATGGAATATTCATCTCTATGGTGCACATCATCAAGCTGATTACAAATTTGTGAATAAACCACAATAGCATACTAATACTTCTCATTATTGACAGTTCAGTCAAGAACTGCTAAGCAGCAGCATGTATGTTGAATGGTAGATAAGCCAAAACCCTGGGACTGAAAATTCACAAATCAAAGAGAAGCCTAGCTCTCTCTATTAAGAACTGTGTGGTACCTGCGGCCTTGGTTGTATAGAAAGCAACCTTGAATCTAGGATCTGGAAAATCAAATTTGGGGGAAATCTGCACTGGAATCCAAACATTCATTTCTGGTTGTGAACGATGAAAAGTGCCCACTGCAAAACTCAAAGGATTATTTTCATAGTATCATCACAGCATAATGCTCTGAGGCTCCCCTCCAGCAGTGATAGGCAAAAATCTAGTTGCTGCTTTTCCAGGGTCCAGCGTATGACAAAAACCTGGTAAAATTGTCATCATTTAGATTGGAACCTCCAGTAGACACAATTATATAACTGAAAGACTACTCATTCTTCTTGTTGCATATTGGCTTTTTTTGACAGGAACCTGAATAAACTAAGAGTAAAGCTATCATCTGGTTAAGAGTGGCTTACAAAGTGAATTTTCAGTTTTCTCTCATCAGACTGAGATCTACTTGAGAATGATTAAGAGGCAAAAAGGAAAAGCAAAATAGGATTTTTTTTTTTTTTTTTTTTTTTAACGAGCTGCATGCTCTGGGCTGTATAACCTACCATCACAGTCCATTTGGGTACAAAAGAAGTAGCTGAGAAAGACAAAGTGCAGCCGATGTTTTGAATACGTAGATTATTTTAGTTACTAAATGCCAACTTTGGATGTTCCATTTTTGTCTTGGGAAGGTTCTACTCTAAAACACCTGGTATTTCCAAATCCTGTGGAAAGATTTTAATAAACTTCTTGATGGAGTATTTCCTAGGACAATGATGCAATTGTGAGGAATTAAATGTTTCAGTGTCAATAGGCACAGTCTTGCTGTGATCAAAATTCATGAGAGTTTGTTACTGACTTCAGTGACAGTGGGATGAAGCCCTATGTTATACATGCAGGATGAAGGATTCAGCTCTCCAAGCAGCTTCTCCTTTCCTGCATCGCACTACTGTTCATGACTGATTTGTCGTTAGAGAATTTATTAGGACTCATGCTGTCTTGTCATTCAAATGTATCACTCAAACTATTTGCTAGTTTTAATTTCTCTGTTGAGGGTTTCAGGTTGAGATATAGGTCGGTCCTTCAGGGAATGATCCAAAACCAGTTAAAACCTTAAAAAATTTCAGTAGACTGAAACAGGTTGTGTGTCAAGGGTTTCTATAGATTTGCATGGAATGGATGGCCTCATTTACTAGGGGAGAAGAGAGTGCACTGAGCAGAAAAGACAATGCTACTACCTCAGGGATGTGGTGAAACAGATAATGGTTACCTTCAAACATGGCAGAGCTGAACTGCAAGGTTCAAAAGTTGTTTGCTGCACTGCTGTTTTATCTGGAATGGGATACCATCACTGAGTTTGGAATAAGTATTTAAAACTACTTACACATCTAGTAGAGTATCTAACAGAAATGGTTTGGGTTTTTTTCCCCTAGAAAATACCCCAAACTCCTGTGTTTAAAATTAGGATAAAACCACCATCCCCATCAAACAAACAGAACCTACAAAAAAAACCCCAGATTTGTCTTTCTTTTTTTTCCTAAACATTTACCATGCAATATGATTTCCCCTTCTTAATAGCCATTCTAGCTGATTATTTTCCTCTTTGAACAAGTTGTTTCATACTCCTAGTGCATTGCAGTGTAAGTTTTGAGATTTGCCATTTAGTGAAAGGCACAGTAACAAATACATTAACTAATGCCCTCCTAGTGGTTCTCTTTACTAGACTCTTTCATTAATTCCCTATCTCAAGAACACCATCCTACTCTAAAATTCCTAACACATAAACACATATGCATTTTAAAGCTTATGGTCACGTTTCCCTATCTGCCTCCTCCCAAGAAAGAGTTAGCTTTGAATTAGCAATGTAGCTTTTCTAATACCATTTCTTTTGCAGCAATTTATTCTCCTACCTTTTCTACATAAGGTAGAAAGGGCTATTTCAGATCAAAAGGTGAGAAAAGTTGTTTCTTGGTTAACTCTGGTGAAGGAACTGGATTCGGTCAGTACTTCAGTACATGTTGCTCTTATCTACAGCCTTGTGTCTGCTTCTGTTGAGGCCAATGTCAAAATTCTCTGATGGTGTCGGTTACGTCACACATGGTGATGCCGTGACTGAAAACCCGGAGGCTAACAAAAAGGGCTTGTTCTTGTTTGGTGTGGTACAACTCCTATTGACTTTGGTAACAACGACAGGTATTCTGCACTTCTCAGGACTGCATCTCCAGTTTAACAAGGAAAAAAAAAATCTTTATAAGATCATGTGAAACCCTATTTACTGAAAGGCAATAGTTTATTTGCTAGCAAAGCAACCTTCATTGTTTTAATTTCATCTTCAGTTTGAAAACAAACAAACAAACAAACCACTTTGAGAAAAGATGCAAGAAAAATGTTTGACTACCTTCCAAAAAGTTAGCTTTGATTTTCTCTTGGAAGATAACGTGGTTGGTATGTTTTCTCAGGATAGCTTCTATTTCTGTGTGTTGGTTTTAAATGTATCTGAATTAAAAGGGATTTTAATCTCTGTCTCTTCTGTGAAATTAGATTGTACACAACTAAATATGACTGCTCTTCATAGTTTGCTGTTCTAGCATAGCCATAAAATGTATCAATGTATGTGTATATATTAACTATTTGATGACAGACACTTTAGATTATATATGTAAGCAGCCATGTCAAATCTTTAAAGGTAGATGGCTTCAAAAGTAACCGTATAATCATAATACTTTCAAACTATTTTACAAACAAACCGTGGCCTCAGCACAGATCTCATATCCTTGTCAGCAGTCTGAAACCCACCTTTCCTTTAAAGACCGCAGATAACATTTGTTTTGCCATTGCTTCTTTTCCTCTTACCAAGATGTATTTGAATAATGACAATACCTGTGACTCACTCTTCACCATTCATCTCACCGAAAAGCAGCCTTGGTACTGTACCTCTAAGTTCTGTCTTCATCGGTCTGAACTTGCGTAGCGTTGCACACAGCGAGCACGATCTACTCATGCTGAGACTAAACATTTCACAGCTGGTATCGTTGCTTTCCCCCTGGGACTGCCTCACTGTTCAGAATGACTTTTCTTCACATAATGTATCTCCCATACGTGTTCCCACTGCATTTTTCTTTCTGCCTTTTTGCCAGTTTTTAACATTATTGTAGGAATAGCCATGAAATAAAAAGCTTAATATACTCATTTGCAGTCCCAAGGGGAATTTACACTAGAAGTGACGTTATTAATTACTGAAAAGTGGTGTTATCTTCTTTTTTTTTAATTATTATTATTATTCTATTCCTATGATAATATGATGTTCCATGTAAATTTTCATGTGCTGGCATGCCTACAAGTTAATAGTGTAACAGAATGCTCAGCTCTCAACATTAGGGTGTTTTTAAGGTGAATTGCATTACATATGCCATCTCTTTACAGAAAGAATATGGGGTTTGGCAAAGCTATCTGCTGAGCAACATAATAAGATTTTTGTACAAAGTACAAGTTACTGATTATTATTGTATTTTATTTTTCTATGATTTCCTAAGAGGCATTATCAGGTCTTACAGATGGGGTAAGCCTGTTTATTAAGATATTTATTAGCAAATAAAAGTTACAGTACTGGTGGTTATTTTTGAGTTAATGGTGTTTGTTTTGCCTTACGTTACTAATACAATGATACACAGTGAAGCCTGTCATACATGATCATGCAAAAAAAGACCCAGCTGCTTAACACAGGGTGGTGTACTAATAAAGATGGACCGGCAATATGTTCTAACACGTGAGATGCTTCAGGGTGGTGGTGGTTTTTTTCAGCTAAAGAACGCTTAACCATAGTGGCCTCTTCTGTCCTTACCACTGAGCTTTTACGCTCTGATGAACACCTAGTCAAAACGCACATACAGTTAACAACATCAGGAAAAAAATGTACACATTAAAAGTTCCAAAAAACAGCACTCTCTCCTTCTTGAAAAACACTGGGAATCTGAATTTTAAATAGATTTTAATGTGCTATTAAGATTCTGCAGTACTGTTCACCCTCCTTACAGTGGTTCACTTATGGAGCCATAAAACTCCTTCTCTAGTGATTTTCAGAACTCTCACTGATAAATGTAGTTTTAAAACTGATCGTATTACGTATATAATGCCAGGGCAATACACAGTGATTCACAAAGAAGTGAGTGCTATATACAATAATCAGATCTTACTTCAGAAAGTTTAAAATTATAATTAGCCTTTCATCTTGTAACATCATATTCATGCAATACAAAACTGAACAGAAGCATGCGTAGATCAATAGGAATTGATCAATAGGAAATAGGCCATTATGTCCCGTATCTTTTACATGGGAAGAGCTTTCTCACTAAGGACTGTCAGGTTCATCATAGTGTATATAATGAAGAACAAATATTTAATTTTAGATCTGGTTACAGAAATGCCTTTGCCATTCTTTATTCTTCATTGAGTTTAAAACTAGTTCTTAGATATGGACTGATTTCAACAAAAAAAGTAGAAGGTGACACCCTCCAACACATACTTACTCCACAATCTGATTAGCTTTTAGAATCATAGAATCATAGAACAGCCTTGGTTGGAAGAGACCCCTAAGATCATCAAGACCACCCATTAGGAAGTGCTTCAACTCAGAATTTCACTGTGAGATTTATGCTACTTGCTTTTCTTCTAATGGCTCATAATGTCACTATGAGAGAATCTCATCCTTTAGTCAGAACCTTTGTGGGTATAGAAAAATCATGAAATCATGATTGCAATTTACCTCAAACCTTTAATAATAATGAAAGCAACAATAAGAATTAGAAAACTAAACAATGGACAAAATGTTTGTAGTATTTTTAATCTTTGAAGTTTAATGCAAAGTACACTATAACTGGGACCTCCTAACTTAAGATTTTTAGCAAATGGAACTGTCCATAGTGCCATCAAACAGCTATTTCCACTTCTCTCACTCTTTTCCCCAGGGCAGAAGTTGAGACAGTAGACTGAAAGCTGCGTTCACAGAATCACACAGAGGTCGGGGCTGGAAGGAACCTTTGCAGATCATCCAGTCCAACCCCTCTTCCACAGCAGGTGCACTGAGAGCAGGTTGAGCATACATGAAACTGAGCAGTTTTTCAAAACGAGGGGTGGAGCTCCGTGAAGGAAAATTGTTTCTCCAAAAGAAGGAGCAGTACAGACCACCTTTGGGGACGCAGAGGCAGAACTGTGCACTCCACTCCTCAGTCATTCCTTATCTTTGGTCAAAAGTGAAGGACAAACCCCAAAATATGCTTAAAAACTGGTATTACAGAAGCATCAGACTGTAGTTAGGGCAGTGTAAGGGACTGACTGCTCCACTTGACACTACCAGTCCGTGAGGGACGAGTGCAGGACAGCATGCGGAGCTCTTCCCTGCCTCACCTGCCGCTTGCCGCGCAGGGTCACCTCAGGGCCTGCAGCGCAGGGTGTCGGTCTGAACGCAGGCAGCGGTGTGTGAGCAGTCTCTTACATCCCATGAACTCAACAGCGGTGAGCGAGTTCCCGTCAAAAACAGGAGTCGTCATCTTAACGGCATGTGGTAAGCGCACCAGCGTGGGAGGTCACAGCACTCGCTTTCACAGCACAGGATGACTTTGTCAGTTTAATGTAAGTGCGCAGCAGAAAAGAGATTCTTAGTTTATATGTGCTCCTGTTTGCAGCTCATTTTAAGTGATTTAAATAACCTCCAATTTGTGCAGCAGACCTAGAACCAGTCTGACTGGACTGCGCCACACGGTACAAACTCCCAGAGCGTATTTCCAGGCTCAGTGGCCTGCTTCCCCAGCCCCAGCGGCTGCCATTGCCGACCTGAGGGGTGGAGGTAAGATTTTCCCCGGACGTTTTACCCCACCAAAGGGCGATGCTGTGAACACCTCTGACAGGGGTTTTATGAGGTTTTTCTTCCTACGTGAACCGCAATTCCCCAGGGGATTTATCCGCGCGCCCTTGTCACAGCTGTGCAGGGATGAAGCGCAAGGGGTTGGGGGCAAAGGGTGAAATGGCCGCGGTTCGCAGTGTGCGACGCCTGCCCGGTGCAGGTGAGAGGCACCCGGGCACAGCTGCCACAGCAACATGTAAGCTCCTCAGTCGGGGCCTGCACAAGAACCCAGCCGCCCCACGCCAGCCCACGCCACTCCCGCAGGCCCCTCACATCCGCACGGGGGCGGGCCCAGCTGGCCGGAAAGGGCGGGAATTCGGGCGCGGTGGGCGGGTTGCGGAGGGGCGGGGCGGGGCGGCGGTTTCCGCGGCAACGGCGCGGGCGGCGGCGGCGGCTGGGCCCGGCCGACATCTCGTGGGTCGAGGTCTGTGCTGCGGCGGCGGGGAGTGCGGGAGCTGCGGGGCTCTGCTGGCCTCCTGTGGGGGAGCGTGAGCGGGGAGCCCTGCCCCACCGGCACGGAGCTGCTCCTCGTCGCGGGGGAGACTCGCAGCCGCTGCCGGTTGCCGCGGCACACGGGGGCGGCCCTGCCCGGAGCGGCTCGGGGCCTCGGGGCAGGAGCGCCCGCTGCGGGCGGGGCTGGGGAAGGGTGCTCGGCGGCGGGGAGGGGAGCCCGGTGCTGCCGGGCAGTGTTGCCAGGAGCTGTTGAAGAATGTGTGTTTAGGCTTTGGGGTTTAAAAGTGGAGCCCTAGAAGTATCCTTTAGGTGTTTGTGTTTTCTCCTGTTTCATTTTAGTACCTCCGGGGTATTTTTTTGGATTTTACCATCTAGAGTTTTTAGATAAAGCTCTTGGTTGGACTAGAAAACAATGTGTTTTGGAGCAAGGTTTGGTCAGGTTAATTTGATAATAAACAGCCTTAATCTGCTTTCAGAGTGTTGTGTGTATTAAAAGAGGAGTGGGGCATAAAACAAAGGGAGTCAGAAGAAAAAGCGTGATGTTGTTTTCTTCGAGGGAATTGCTGTAACTAATGTTGGGCTGCTTTCTTCTGGTGACAGCCCTGGGTAGCTGCTACACTCTGTGGATCACTGCCAGTCTTAAAATCCACTAGCTTTGCAGCTTTAAAGAGGATCTGTATTAAGAAAGGAAAGAAACATGCTGTAAACAAAGGTGATGGCTTACGTGACTTTATTAAATTCAAAGATTTCAAAATTAGTTCTATTAAAATGCAGTTAATCATTCACTTTGTGATCTGTTAGTGAAAAAAAGTGAGACCAAATACTTACCATTGATTTTTTTTCTCTTCCTCCTCCTGCCGTGATTTTCTGGGGTAATTAAGATAGCAATCTGAATTGTCCAGTGCTGTGTGTTTTTTCTTTATTAAGAAAAAAATCAGCCTTCATCACTCCACAGAAATCCTCTGGCATTAATTAAATGCTTTATTATTCAATGCATCACAAATATTTCAACTGTCTGATTGCTGAAATGATTCTTAGTGGTGTTCATTCAGGATAGATAAGGGTTATCCTCTTTGCAAAGTATGTTCAGCCAAGTACCGCAAGGGAATGTGCGATGCAAGCTCCTTCGAATGTGCTGCTGCCAGGTAACTTCAGTCATTGTCTGGGCAGGAGGAGGAGTTTGGCATCGACCTGATGTGTGGGTGAATGTTATGGCGTCTAGTTTCGTGTCTGTTGGATCTATTTGGATCAGTTTCTATTTGTAGTGAATGAGTTCTTAATTTGTATGTGTTAATATTGACAAAGTTTGTATTGAATTGACAAGAGGGTACTTTTTACTTCAGTGATCATTAAATTAGGTAGCAGGTGCTGAAGAAAGGAAATATTATTTTGCTTTGTCATCTAAATGGTGATGACTGACTGGATTACTGACAAAGTAAAATGTAAGGGTCTTCCTTTTTTTTTCAGTTTGGTGGAAAGTAAGGAGGCATTGCAGTTGTGCTCCTGTTTGGGCTTCTCAGAATGATGGCGATATTGCTACACAGTGAATCGAGGACATTGCATTATATAGGCAGGGCTATAAACAGCCAATCTACTTTTGTATCAAGGCCTTTCCACTATAATCAGCTTACACTCCGTTTGCTTAGTATACCAAGCAAACCTGCTGCAACAGTGTTTGCATAGTGTCTTATTCATGCTGCCCTTTTAAAAGTTTAAGGACTGCTTAGCCACATGCCCACCTACTGTGCTAGCGCTGCTGTATGTGTAACTGTTTTCCAACAGCTATTTCCTTCTCTGGTTTTCTGAAGAACAGGTGATCCCTGTGTATTTGAGCCAGAATTATGGGACTGTTTGACAAGCTAGCGGGATGGCTTGGGCTGAAGAAAAAGGAGGTTCACGTTTTGTGCCTTGGCTTGGACAACAGTGGCAAAACCACGATCATAAATAAACTTAAACCTTCAAATGTAAGTATCTTAGTTGACTGTTGATGTTTTTATTGCAGAGTTGATTTTTTAAAAACTGGCTTTGCATGCTGTTATACTAAATGTGACCGTGGAAAAAGATGTGAAGAGCTTTTTGATTTAGTACAGTGGAACAAATATATTTTAAGAGTTTCCAACTAACTAAAACTAAATGCAAGTGTCCACATGCGTATTATGAAAACATTTTCAAAAAACCCACTGTTAATATGGCATTTTTTTCTAAGATCACTCAATAAGGAAGAGTTTATGATGGTTGAAATCAGGATCTGAAACAGTTTCCTTAAGTCACTTAAGAAACTGCTACAGGATTGCAGTTACAAGTGGTAAGTTGAAGGTTTGGAAGTAATACAGTTGTTATACAACTTGCCTGCATTTATCGTGTTTATTTTAATCTCTTCCTGAGAAATAAGTATATAATAAATAATAAAATAGGAAATAATGTGAAGATACACACTTAATGGTGAATTCAGCATTTTTAAAACATAGTAGCTTTCACAATAAGTAGTGTTTATACTTGCAGTTCATTCATCCGTTGAAAAGTGTTTCAGGCCACTAAGAGCACGCAGTATTATGAGCAAAATTTTAAGTAGGATTACCTTGTTTCTAGGTATGTTTATTGAATAGAAATAATTAATTTTGTTAGACATGCTGAAAGTCAGACAATTGTGCATCTGGGAAACCATGATTTCTGCTTTTTACATCAGGATGCAGCTTTTGTTTTTTAATTTCCATTGAACTTTTTCTGAAGAGCACCACTGGAAATTGTTTAAAAAATGTAGCGTGGTAAAGAGTCTGCTACTGTTCCATTCCTGGCAATTATTCTTCCACTGAAGATTAAATAGATTTACAAACAAAGACTATAAACTGCTTACTATCTGCTGCAAGTCCTTTGGGGGAAATGCTACAATTTGTACTAGGCAAATTATATATTTATGTAATTTTTGAAACCTTTATTGTAGCAGGGTTTTTATGTCATGCCTTAAGCAATAAAGGATACCTAACTAGAGTTGAATGCAGACTTCACATTTTATCACAATAATAGGTATTAGAGAAGGTACCAAGGGAATTACACAAGTAGAACAGAATTTGTTTGCTTTTCTGTAAATCGTGTAATCAGAATTTACTTCTAAGTGTTTTCATTTAATGTGATGCTTTAGGAGGATAAGATTGCATACAACTTCTGTAAGGGCTATCCGTGCAAGATGTGACAAATTCTCTAATGTGCAACAAAGGTCATTAAATCAGACTTGATGAAATTGTTTGGTTTTAGTAAGTTCAATGGACAGATGATTTTGAGCTCTGAATCAACTCAGTCTTCATAAGAAGAACTGTTGCTTTCCCCTAGGAGTAATATATTAGGTGTCTGGCAAGTACAAGTTTTTCTCCATCTCTGCTGTTGCTTCTTCTGGGCATGATAAATACTTTAGAAATAAATAATAATACCTCTTCTGCTCTGCATAAATTTTCCCTTGGTGACAGGAACTGTTGACTAAACTGTTTACAATGGCAGAATGCCATTTTCATAATGAAGCTGCAGGTGAGCAAGCTAAGCTTGCTTCAGTTGTCTGTGAGGAGTCAACTGCTTATAGGTAGTATTTTTAATAAGAGACTCTAGAAAGTCTGTAGAAGGACTGCATGTCACTTTCTCCTCAGACAGCTCTGTAATCAAAGGAATGTGACCTTTCTCTCTGTTCAATATCGATGCTTCTAACGGAGCTCTTCTGTTTTACCAACTTAGCTGATAGGCGCCTTGGCTAGCTCAGCAGTAAACCTGGCTATCAGGCAGATCTATTAGTAATGCTTTATGTGTTGGCCTTTCCTCTGTGGTAAATGGTGATTTCTTCCAGTGGTTTAGTAGTTTGAATAGAACTATGGTTAGGCCATGGTCTAATGTCTGCTGTATAATTCCTAATGTCAAATAGACTGCTCCAGAAGCTGGGAGTTTGGCCAATCTCTTTTATCTAAGAGGGTTGGGGTATCGTGCAGACTTGTTTGGGGTGGCATTGTGATTTCTAAAGTGTGCAAATATTGTGAACTTTGACCTCAGTCATAATCTTCAAGCTGTTCTCTTCCATGTTAACCTATCTATTTATTTCATAGGTAATATCCACACATATAGGTGTATACACAGACTAATGTAAAGGGCTAAATCTTGAGGCTAAAATGTCTTCAATGCTCTTGTCCAATAACGTTCATTGTATTTCCTAGAAAATGCAAAACCTTGATTTTTGAATTACTGTACTTTTCTGGGAACTTTTTAAATATAAAGTATCTGGATTTGAAGAAAGTTTTTCTATTGCACCATTTGGGGAAATAATAGATCTGCAATGTACTCATGTTTCAAATATATTTCAATATTTACATTTTCTAACTTGATTGTAAAATTTGTGCTTTCTTTCCTTTAAAGGCTCAGGCTCAGGACATTGTTCCAACAATAGGATTCAGTATAGAGAAGTTCAAGACCTCGAGGTAGTAGTTTCTTTTGTTTTCTCCATTTAACACTACTAAGTAATATACAATAATTGGACTTCATTACCTATTTGAGTAGAGTGTAACTGAATGTAATGCGTGGTGGTATAATGACATGACATGCAGTTCGCTGAGATGTCGTACTATCCAGGAGTGTCCTAATCATGATCCAGGACTGATGATGTTAGAATATATTGCGTATTTTGTGCTGCTATAAAACTATGTTTGTGTTTAAAAAGAAAAAAAGCAATAGTGTGTATAAGCATCTGATTTCTGTCTGTTAAGAATTTCAGATTAGGGCACTGTTATAGACTTGAGGAGAGACAGTTGCTTAGATGGTAACCTATATTCCATTAAGCACTCTCACTGGAGGGACTCTGAAGAGATTGCAGTCTAATCTCATTAAATGAAAAATGGCTACTGCATTAACAATGTAAAGATGGCAGGGGCAAAGGTCAGGGAAAGGAGGAAGAAATCATTAGTTGAGTGAAGGCTAAGATTTAGAAAAGGAATGCCATGAGACGAAGATACTTCAAGGAGTAACATTAGATATTTATTATTCTGTAGCCTTCACAATGTATTTTAATGAGTGCAGTTAGTCTTCAAACCAAGCAGCACGCCCCACTGGATGCGATCTGCAAGAAAATTGTTTATTCCTTGAGCTGATGTGTGGGACTGATAGATTTCCTATTTTTATAGGAGGCTCAACAGCTGTATTCTGTCTCGGTAAAGCACATAAGACAGGTTTGCAGTTTGGATGTGTGAAAATGTAAAGTGATTTCTATTGGCTTCTGTTATTCTGATCCTGTAGTAGGAGAGATGACCTGGAAATACATGTGTAGAATGATTTAAAAAAAAAAAAACCAAATCAACCAACTCCCACCTCAAAACTTCATTAATCTAATATTACAATCAAAACCTTGTTTAGGAGTTGCTTATAACTTTATATATGGCAGAGCAGCTAGTCTAAAATCAGATGATGTTTGGATATAGAGTGGAAAGGATGTGTGGAGAGCCTCCTTTTCTAAACTTACTCGTTTTGATGTGGCCTTCACTTGGGGAACTGTTTGGGACCTGAATGGGCGCTTATTTTGTATTTGATGTAACTTTTTATAATTGGTTTAGTTATTTTATTCAGAGAATAAACAAACACATTTTCTACAGTGAAATATTTCTATACTAAGATCTCGGAACTGCGTAGGATAGTTTGAAGGCAGATAGAGTAACCAGAGTTACTTACATTAACTTTGGTAATCTTTCTCACTTGATTACGATTCAGGTTGATCTGACTTTTTTCTCTTAGGGTGGCAAATAAAATAGTTTGGGTTTAGGTTCTGTTCTGTGTTTCTGTGCCTCATACACTTCTTTTTTTTCAGTCTATCCTTCACAGTGTTTGATATGTCAGGTCAAGGGAGATACAGAAACCTCTGGGAACATTACTACAAGTAAGCCTATCATCTATTTTGAAGCATTGCTGTTCATATGAGCTGTCATGTACATTTTTTAAACAGAAGTATGTTAATACCTAGTGGTTAGAAATGATTCAGAGAAGACTTACACCTGGTGTTTGACAGAAGGTCATTCTGGAAAAAAACCCAACTTTTCTTTCTGTTCTAAAAAATGAAAAATCTTATATGCTGTTAATCAGCATGCTTCTGGGGACATCTTGTTGACCCAAGAGATTGGGGGTGCATATTATAGATGGGATTTAAATGTTGAAACCTGAAAAACAATCCTGAAAGAAAGCACCAAGATGAGTTAAGTTTCCTATTTTTCTGTTCTTCTGTAGGTAAGTGACTTAAGACCCAAAAGTTATTGTCTGCTGACTGAGATATTTTTTAGAGGTGAGGGAAATTAATCTCAGAGAATGAGACACGTGTAACTAAGAACTTAACTAAATATTCTTAGATGTTATTTATTAAGCAGAATATTCACTATACTTTGTAACACTGTGGCCTTATCAGTAATAGACACCATTTTCTGTTTTCCTAGCTTTTAATGAAACCTACATATTTATTTCTGTTGTCTCCTTTTTATTCTGTAATACCTCATGCTGATCTAAACAAGGTGAACCATAGTAAACCACACAGAAATAGCTTGGAGAAATAGAAGAGAGGAATTCTGAAGGTCATAATATTGATTAAATATTAATATTTAATGTGATAGATCTTAAAGTATTCTTTAATTGAGGATTAACACTTCATCTCCTTTCTATGCAAAACGTGTTAGGAATGTGAAAACTAGTGTGAGTAGGAGATCTTCATTGTTCAAGAGTGTTAGATGTATGAAGAAAATGTAGAAAAACGTTTTGAATTTCAATAACTGATGCCCTTAGGCTACTCTAAAAATGCTAGCTGCATGCTTCTTAAGCAAATAATTTTTTCTGACTGCTGTATTTAATGCAGTAACTTATCCCTTGTGTAGTATAAACAACTTTTTTCATCTTAACGGTAAGGGAGTTTCGTAAGTAATGCTGACACTGAAATGTGCACTTGTATCCACCTCTGTTCCTGACCCAGTGCAGTAGTCGCATATTTAAGATTAACTTCTGAGAATAATATAAAAATAATAATGTGCCAATCAGTTTATAAAGTTAAGCAAGACTTAATTTTGCAAGAATTGCAAAATGGCAATCAAATCTGATCAAGCACCTAAGAAGTCGCTTCAGAATACTTGAAGCATGCCCTTTTGTTTGGCTTGAAACTATCTTCTAGAGTGTTCTCAAAGGACACTTGTCATAAACATATTTAAACTCATGTTGTGTCCCTATTACTGTTACTTGTTTGTGAAGGTATTTTTTGGTAATAAATATATGCTAGGACTCTGATATCTCTAGAAAAAATACTGTATGCTCATAAAAATTAGGTCGGCATTTTCAGCTAATAGGAAAAAGCTTTATTTGCTGTACTCCAGAAAAGAATGGACCTTCTAATACAATCTTAGATTGGTTAGGTTATTTCTGTTTTTCAGTAGGTCAAGGACTGTTTCTTACCGAAATACGAAGGTAGGTGGTGCTGGGGGTGAAGAATGTATTCATAATGGAGAAATGTAAAACGAAGGAGAAGTGAATATTAGATTAAAATGTAAATTAAAATACTTATTTCTGTATGTTTACAATTGTTCATCTGAATTGGTCAGACTTTATTTTGCTTTCAAATAAGTTTCAATAAATGGAACATCAAGTCATAAACTGAATATCCTGAAATAACGAGTTGAATAGTTGTATATACATATTGTGACTGTGGTCATGTTGCCAGCAAAATGTCTTAATGATTTGCACTAGTTGAAAGCTTTTACCACAAATTTATGCATACTTCTGTAAAAGTTAGATTAATCTGCATATGCCTAGTTGTTAAGCAGCTGTGGGCACACAGTTTTTTTCTAAAAAGGTAATTGACCTTCCTCTAAATAAGCCTAATGTAGGACATAAAGAATTTCTACAAAAACCTGCCTTGAGATTTTCTTTGTCCGTCTGACTATGCTGTCAGAAGAGCAGTTGGTTACATTTTGAGAGTTCATTTTTCAACCTTACTAATGAAATCAAGCTTTTCTGAAGGGTCTGTGTAGACTGAACCTTGTATGAGTCACACAGCTAACAGCCTCATGTCTCACACAGTTATGCAGGTGACCAAAAGACTGAATTTCAGAAATAAGCCTGGATTCAAATGTTAATGGTAAATAAGAAAAATTAGAGGGGGGGGGGAAAAACCCAAACAGGTTTGTTTGCTTTTTTGATGTTTCGTCTGAAGCCTTTTCTTAATCACAATTTAAAAGAACCTATAATTTGCAACTTTGCTCTTTTTATGTTATGCAGAGAAGGCCAAGCCATTATTTTTGTCATTGATAGCAGTGACAAATTAAGAATGGTTGTGGCCAAAGAAGAACTTGACACCCTTCTGAATCATCCAGGTGAGGAGGCTTTCCCCCCCCATTCTGTGTCCATATTTGTTATGATGTCTTTAAGAAAAGCCCTTATCTAACACATTCTGCATTCTGAGTACTTTGCAAATATTTTAGCCATTCGTGAATAGTAGAACAATAATATTCTTCAATAAGTTAGGTGGATTTTTTATACCTATTCACTTTACTGATCATACTTCAGTTGGCTACACTGAGTTGGATTGGTCTCTTAATAATCAACATAGATCAAAAGTTGCATTGTTTTGAGGAAGAATAGGCTTTGACTCTTTGGAAGCTGAAGAGCCTGTATGTGATGATGAACACATACAAAAAAGTATCTCCCTGTCTAGATTTTTCCATGTAGGTGGCTAATTCATTTAATGTAACTTTTAGTTTCCTTTTTTTTTGTCTTGATTATCTTTTGGGTTTTTTTATTATGCTTTAGCCAGAAAAAAGGAGGGATAATTATACCAGTCAGTTTCAATTGCCTATGAAAGGAGACATGGCAAGAGATGGAAGAGGATATGAGAGGATTCGAGATCAGAGGCTTGGTTCTAGGAGTTTTGGTTGGTTGGGTTGGTTTTTTACATGAGGCTATGCTTTTTTAATTAAGTTCTGAGATCGGTTAATTCTTTGCTTCTTCGCCCTTCCATATAGCCAACATTATGGAATGTTTTTGTAAACAATATGCAATTTCAATTTTCAGCACTTTAGTTAGATGCTCTGACTAATCAGATGATAAAACTACATGCAGGAAATTTGAAAGTGAGATAATCTTGTAATTTCTGATTTATTTATTAAGCTGGTAGAGCTTTAACTTGCTGAAAGTAAGAAATGAGATGCTGACTTGCATTTCTAACCAAGAAAAGTAGAATGAGATGGGGTCAATTGTGTTACTATGATTTTGTTTTCCATGAAGACTGCATGTAATACATTAGTTCATCAACAAAGATGCTGTAGTTGAGTGTGTGTGAGCTGACTGGGCCCTCTTAATTTCATGTTCAAGGCTATGGGCCGCTTCAAATGCAGACACTGAAAAGACAGTCTTGCAAAGGTCAAAGGGGAGGAGGAGGTGAGCCAAAGGCTGCAGGTGGGTTACACAGAGGCCAGGGAACTTTGTACCAAAGCAGGTATTAACCACAGTGGTAAAAGGTGATTCTGTTGGTAAAATGGGAACCACATAGGACCAAGGGTGGGAAATAAAGACTGTTGCAATAAGTTACTAGAAAACATTAAGACTGAGGAGGTGCAAGCTTAGGTGGGGCTTTTTCTAGCAGGTCAGCGCTGTTCAGTTGTTATGTTTGTGTCTTCTAGTGCTGAAAGACCATGGCTATGGCCACCTAGTACATTCCCTAGAAACAGGAAAGGGCAGTTTTGTGTTTCTGCCTTGGAGCAGCTCAGCTCAAATGCAGCAACAGTGTTCCTGATTGTTTCAGATTTTGATAGGTCACATCTAAGAGAACCAAAGAGAATAAAAAGTTTTTCTAGTAGTAATGTTTGATAAAAGTAGCTGTTAGCTGAATCAATATACAACTTGTACTGTATCAGTATTTTTATTTGAATTACTGGTTTTGCTTTTCTCCTGCATACCCTACTTTCTCCACATCTATGCTTCTGCCTCTGTGAACCTCCTGGAATCGTTTAAATTTACATGTTTACTTAAGGTTTGAATGGATGCAGGGTAACAACCTTGAATCAATTCCTGCCTCTGAAAATCTTAGCAATCCTTCAGTAAAACAGTTCCTTCTTTTTTTGCCAGACTTTGCCTGAGGCTGTCAGGTGAAAGGGAATGTGTACTGTGAAGCATTAGTGAGGTTAGAAATTGTACTAGCTGGGATTGTTTTGTGAATCAGAACTATAAATTATTTCTACTTGCATGAGTGGACAATGCACTCTAGAAATAACGGCTCATTCAATGATCACTGTTACCGTATTATTTTTTATCAAACTTCATTCTTCAGCATTTTGTAAGATGGTAATCTGTAGATTACTGGATTTAGGTATTGACTCTTGGGTCACTTGACCTCCAGCACATGCTTGTAAAATAAACTGAAATTCCTGTAAATTTGAAATTCTTTGTATAAAATTACAGATCACATATCTAGTGTCTGGGATTTTTTTTCTAATGTGCTAACTCATAACTACTTGCAATTAGAAAATGTTGGCTTTCCATTAATAACTGTAAGCAGTCAAGGCGGGGAGAAAATAACATGTAGTAGGAAACAATGCAATAAGGTAGGAAATAATGTAAATTTCTGCGACGACCACTTTATTAATTTATGAGTCTATGTGGGTAGGTTATGCCCCTTTTAATTGCTCTAAAAAACCACTGAAAATTCCTTGATTAACTTGGCTGTTTGCATATGTGATGTCAACTAATTTGTGTGGTTATAATTTATCCTGTGGGGACCAGGGTTCATTTAATTATACTATAGATTAATGTAGTATTTTCAGTCAGGAGACACAAAAGCTGTTCAACTATGGAATCAAAACACAAGATTTAGTGGTACTCTGTGCTTGTGTTTTGAGGCCTTTGTTTTGAGTTGGAGGATATCAGAGGAAAAAATAGCTCTAGATAGGGTAAATATTTGTGAAAATTGTCAGCGGTTTTGGTCAGCACTCTTGACCTCTGAGTATGGGCAGCTGCCCTCCCTCCCCCCAGCAGGGGCAGCTGGCTTATGTTTGAAGTTTTTAAATAAATCCTTTGCTTGTTTCCTATGTGAAATAACATTTTCTTTTTACTCATTTAAAAAAGAGCCTGTATAGCAGTTTTCATCATTGGGGGGGGGGCAGGTAAAGCTCTTTTCCCATCAAGAATTAATCGATAGATTGAAATCTAGGTTTTTCTCTAATGTTGTAATTCATCCTTTGTTTAAATAATGTGAAAAATTCTTACAGTTAGTCTTTATGCTGGTAATTTTTTTGGCAGTTTTACATCTGTCAGGTTGAAGAGAGTATACTTTTGTTTCCTTCCAATGACTCTCTAGCCCTATTTTCTGTTCATCAGCAAGGCTTATGCTTTTGAATGTGTAAGTATGCCAGAAATTGCCCGTGTACTTGTTTTGGTTCTCACTGCTAGCTGAGAAGAGCTTCTGGAAAAAAGTCCTCCCTCAAGTGAAGTTTGGAAAAGGGATGTACAGACATGTGCATTTTTTTCCTATGACTTTTATGAAGTCATGGATGCTCTCCAAGATGCTAAAGGATAATTCAGACTACCCTTATGCAACTATTGTTGTGAGGTTATGAATGAACACAAACACATCCAGTCCTCACTGAGCAGAGGTGTGTAGTATTTATTTGTAGGCAGTTGTTTGATCTCCTGTCCCTCAGCTTCACCAGCAACTTATACCTATAGCTTTAAATGTATGTATAAGGTAGGGGGAGAGGCAGTGGAAGATCCCACAGCCTGCCAGAAAGTTTGTGAGCATTCCTGAAGCATGCATCAGAGGCCATGTGACCCAACACTGTGCATCTTGGTAGGATACCAAGAATTCAGAAAATTGTAGTTACAGGTGAGCAAAGTATCTTTCAGTATTGTTTGTAGCTTATTACATGTAGAAGTTCCTAAGTGTTGCATAATGTCCTGATAGTTCTATTTCTGCTCATGCCTAGACATTAAGCACCGTCGACTACCTATTCTCTTCTTTGCTAACAAGATGGACCTCAGGGACGCAATATCATCTGTGAAAGTATCTCAGTTACTGTCATTAGAAAACATCAAAGACAAGCCCTGGCATATCTGGTAAACTTCCCTTTTTTTGCCTTTTTATTGGTATTCCTTTGTACATTCATGTTTTAGCTCTATCATGCCACTCTATTATATAACATAAATTAAATCAACCAGATAAAATGCTGGGCTGCCACGTGGGGAAACAGTAGTAATATTACAATACCTGCTATGAAACTTGTTTTAAACACACAACGCATTCGTGTAGACTGTGTCTAGAAAAATTTCAGAACAGAACTGTTACCCAAATAATGAAATGGAGGACTTCTGGTGAAACCACAAAGCAATGTTCTCATCAGAAGAATAGCTGCTATTATTTTTTGCTGGGAAATTGAATAGAATTGTTGTCAGAGTGCTGCTGCTAGTTTGTCTTGCAGGCTTCACAATATCAACAATAAAACCTTCAGAGCTGGGTTTTTTCCACTCTGCAGATGCTTTAATAAACTACTGTTGAAAGACCATTTAGTAAACTGTTCTCATGTGAATTCAGAGTGACACCATACTCTGTACCGTGTAATGTTTGAGGGGATTTTTAGTTGTGGGAGCTAGTGTCTTTTCTTTCTGAAGGATGCAAGCTTTCATATAAATAGAAGAATTTTGTGCCAGTGTTCACAAGGAAAAAAACTCTCCTTTTATCAAAAATGTTTTATAGAAGTTTGATTTTGGTCTTATTAAAGTCCTTGGATACTGTAAACAAAAGTGATATCAGCAGCTAAATGCTGCTGAAAACTATAGTTTTTATTTTAGGCCCTTTAATAGTAAACTTGATTACCAGGGTGTTGTTTTGGGGTCACTGCTTTTTGACTCAGAAGTTACACTGAATTCCCAAGCTCCTTGGAAGATAACTTTATAGCTAACCACAGTAACAGTGCCGATTCACTGCTGTGCTAGTTTTTATAAACTGAAGAATTAGGGGCCTTTAAATAGTTATACCCCTGTGATTCGAAAGATAGATTTACACTGTTCTCAGTGTAGCTTAATATTAATATGTATTAACAAATGCTCCTGGGGTTGCTGTTACAATGAAGTGTGTACACACTATACTTCCTTCCTCCAGTACTCCAACATTCTTGCTGTGTATAGGAACTGCATGGGAAGATGGTTGGACTGAATGATTTTAAAGGTCTTTTCCAACCTAGATGACTCTGATTCATTGCTGCTGTTGTTAGGTACTGAATGTCTTTTATAGCATAGTCTGAGGAGGAAGTATCTAAGTGGAGGTGCTGCAGAACAATGTGGCTGCCTAATCTATCTAAAATAGATCACATCATCAAACAGTTTTTCCATATTGGGAAGGTACTCCAGAATATATCGTTTGAGAAACAGCCTTCTCCATGTGCAGTAAACTGTATTTGATGCCACTTTGCAATTCTATAAATTGCAAGTCTAGTGATTACTCCACTAAAACTGGTATTTTTACAATATTTTCATAATTGGATTTGTTTCTTTCAGTGCCAGTGATGCTCTTAAAGGAGAAGGATTACAAGAAGGTGTGGATTGGCTCCAAGGTATATCATATGTAATTCTCTTGCTCTATTTTCATTCTGTTAAACTTTTTCATTTTGTAAGGTTTTTTCTTTATTTCCTTTGTTTTCTTTCTGTCTGTTTCTGCTGTCAGATCAAATTACACAGTAAGTACTGGTGCTATATCTCATACTTTCATTTACCTCCTTAACGTACACAAAAGTTCATGTCAGTTTCTCTGACAAAAGTGTGTGCTATGAGTAATAATGCATACTCTTGCAAACAGTGTAACACTTTCTTGTAAACAATAACAATACCAGCTCCTGCACTTCAATTTATTATTGTGATAGTTTTGTTCTTTAATTTATTCTTACTGTCCTATCCCAATTTTACATAACTGAATGTTATGTATCAGGAAATGGTGAATAAGCAGACTAGAAAAATAAGCTAAGTGCACAGACAAATACGCTAGTTTTGATTATTCAACTTCAGTTCTTTAATCTTGAGCCAAAATAAGAACAAATTACATTATAATGATCACTGCATATGCAGACACTCATAACTACATAGAAAATATCAGATCCAGTTTAGATGATGTATTGCATACACGTTTTTAATTACAAATTTGGTATGGATGATATTTATCCTTCTGTCATATGTTGGTAAGGATCTGGTCTCTTTTGTCCTCCCTACTGCCAAATGTATAGAACAGTGGAATGTGGTATTGTTTTGGTAGACTTATTCTAATTTTAGCTCCCTAATTTATGTTGCTTAAACTGTGAGTGTATTAGTTGGTGTAGTATGTTCTGAATCTGGAAGATGGTCTCTGTACTGGTGTGTTCTCTGCGTGGCAGCCACTAGATGTCAGCAATGCTCCAGAGTCAGTGCCACTAAACTCATTTCAAAACGCAGCTAAATAATATCCAACGTTGTCCCTGATTTAACATATCTCCATTTACCTATGGGTACCAGACTGCCCGGTCTGCTTAGAATCCTTACAGCTCATTAGAAAAAGATTGTTTATTTTATTGTGTTATTACAGAATACAAAAACATTTGGTCATGTTTTGAGAGGAAGGGGTACTAGCCAAAAATAGTCTTTGTAAAGAGATTTACTGCCCTACAGAAGAGCAGTGATGCATCCTCCACCATCTAAAAGAGTTCTGTGGTTGGGAATCAGCATCTTGCTACTGAGTTTCATTCACTGCTGTATCCTATTATCATAGAGGCAGATTCCAAATCATGTCCTTTTTGCTAATTTCAGGCATAGTTGTGATTTCCAGGGTTTCTGCTTATCTTTGAGGAACCTTCTAAGTTTCAATCTAAATTTTGAGTTGATGGTTTTGTACATAACTTCAAGCTACTCAGAAGGATCTCAAATGCTTGTCTAAATATTTTCTGACAAAATATTTAAGTTGCATATGTAGATTCTCAAGCACAGTAAAGCTGGTGATTCTGCTGTCACTTACATAGCTCTTTACAGCTATTCACTTCTCATGGACTGCTAAACAACTTAGTTTTCTGAGCTGAAATTCTTCATGAATGGACTCTCTAAAAATTTCCTTTAACTCCCTGGCTCAGTGTTCCCAAATGCTTAAGAGGGGGGTATAGGTCTAAACTGTATTCTTGCCTAAGCACATACAGTTTGGTAGTTATACTTCTAATAGATAAAGACTGATATTTCAAGAACAAATTTTTACTACCGTTCTCCTCCTCATTCCTAGAGCACTAGATAGAAATATTTGAAAAAACTGTTAAGTTATAGTGGTCCCTAAATCACAGCCTGTGGATGCCATAGAATTCAGTGGAGGAAAGGTTAATGAATGCACAGTTCTTGTCGACAGCTGTGCTTTCCTTAGTTACCTTTTGCAGACACATTACAGGTAGTTCACAGATTTGGGGCAGCAGTGACAGAAGGTTTTGCCTTTTTTCCCTACCAAAGACCAAGTTTGCATATTTCCCTGTTTTGTAATGGGGTTACTATTGCAACAACACATCATCAGTAGGGTAAAACTAACCTGTCTCACAACAGTCTAAACCCAGCTAATGTTCCCTGTTAGTGGGGAAAATTGTGCTGATTTCCACACTTTGTAATGGGGATGCAGTACATTTTTGCCAACCACAGAAACGTTTGAAGTGAATTGAGAAGTGGCAATCAGGCAGCAGTATGGAGAAGTGTGGCTACTGAGAGTTAAGCAGTTTTCATGGGAGTCACTCAGAAACAAGCTTTAAATCCTTTGCTGTTGGGGAGTTAGTTCCAATTCAGTTACACAGAAGCCGAAATGTGTACAAGGAGTTGAAATGTGTACTTGATAAAGTAAACTTCCAGGCCTTATTCTCATCAAAGTTACCTTATGAACCTGAAAAAGATAAAAATTTAATGATGTGGAAGAGTCATCCTGTTTAATTAGCAATATTTGGGGGAGACAACTTGCCTATGGAGGAATTTCAGAAGTGAATGAGAGAACAGGTTGAAAACAACTCTTAACTGCATTGTCCCCCATTCTTGTAACTACACCAAAATATCTCTTGGTGTAGTTCTGTAACCTGGACAATACTGGGTTATGTTTTCAAAAAGCAAAATACAACACAAATTCATCTTGTGTAAGACTAGCTGTTTCTTTTTATTAACAGATCAGATCCAAGCAATGAAGACATGAGATAATTAAAAGACGTATGGCATTCTTTTACAGACTTTGTCAGTAGGTGTACAAGTTCCTTGGAAAGGAAGAATGATTTAAAGAAAATGAACAGTTCAGCTAAAATATACTGTATTGACTTGTTTTGTTTTAGTATCTCTTCCAGGAAAACTGAATGTAGACAACATAGCACCTCAGGTATGCACATCGATGAATTAAATTGAATTTTGTGACTGGAGAGCATACTTAAAAAAAATATTTGTGTTAATAATAAAAATCTGCATTAATTTGAGTTTTAGGTAATAATTAGCCATCAGGAAATGCCCCTCTGTTTTTTTGGGGGGACACTTTTTGACCAAATGGGAATATTTATTTTCTTGAGAAAGAATAATCAGCACTTCCTGCAATACAGCTGCATGAGATACCTACTGATTTTTAGGTGCCCATTTACAGGTATTTCTGCAATTTTTTTTTATTGTAAAGTTTGATGGTGGGTTTTTAGTAACCATCTACAATAGAATTCTAGAGGAATATTTTGATGTAAGATACAAGGATTCAAATATTCCATGTATTTGTTTTAGATGATTGCAGATGTTTTTAAGAAACTGCTTTTAATGAAATGTTATGAATTGTTTTTTGTGATATGCCATGGTAATATTTGCATTTCCATCAATAAAACTTCAAATATACAACATGCCATGGTTTGATTTTATTATTTTTTTTTTTCACTCAAATATGCTCATTGCTGGTCTTTACGTCTTAGAGATTTTTGTTTTTCTGTTAGTTTCATTTGGAATTTTTCCATTTGCAGTGGAAATAGCACTGTGTACTGTAATAAAATGGTATATCTTTTGTCAAGCTTTTTTTTAAAAATTTCGTATATTTGTTACACGTTCTAATAAACTAGACTGCTCTTCCAGATATTTAAGGAGCATGTGGTTAAAAGTTATATTTTTGGAAACACAGTTAAGGGACAGTTCGTTAGTTTACTAGATCATTAATATGAAATATGTCTTATGCTTCTGTTATGTATAAAAACTGTTTTACTTTCAGTAATGTTTTTTAATAAACTTTCTGACTTCAAAGATGTACCATAGGTTACAAATTAAGCCAATGCTAAGAACTTTATTTTTGTCATGCCACCTCTTCCCCTTTAATCTCTCTTCCCTTGTCCAAGAAACAAGCAGAGTGGCACCAAGGATGCTGAAGACTGTATTTAACTGAGTGATTAGCCGATTCCTGTGGGAGATGTAATATTAACGTTTTGCAAAAGCTTCCCCCCCCATCATTAGCATATAAAACACACAAATGTTCTGTAAGCATGCCTTCTAGGGCTTACTTAACAGAGGAATATTTGGAGCAAAGGGACATGCCTGAAATGGTAGAACAGTTTCATGTACTTTCAATTATTATTAAACATTTTAGCTCCCCTGCTTTGCTAGAGGGAGCTAAGTCTTACTGGAAAAAATCTTTCTTACAGATGCTATAATTCTAAAAGTTCAGTTTGTCATGAAAGTATTTATCTTTAATGTCTCTTTTTGTGATACCTTTGGCCTTCTGTGAACTCAATTTAAATATGTATACAAAATCAAAGGAGGAAAAATATATAATTCTGAGATGTTTTTCTACCTCTGAATTGTGGTGCAGGTAATTTTCTGGTTTACTTTGCACTGAATAATATGGTGGCAAAAATAATACTTGTTGGAAACATCTTTTGCTGAGTTTAAGTATTTTGTAATTATTTTGGTTCACTTACATGACTTATTGAAATGAAACATTGAATTTTAAGTTGGCTTTTTTTTCCTACCAAAGAAAACTTAAGTTCTTACATAAAACCTATCCATGTTTCTGACTTTCTTGAATAATCTGGACCTTGATAACTTTCTGATTATTTTTGTTTGTTTATGTCGGACTACACAAAGTACTATGTTTATCTTACGGATTGCCTTTACTACCATGGGAAGCTGTCTGAACCTACTACTTTGTCCTTCTACCTACAGATCTGAGGGCAGTACCCTATTGTCTTTTACTTCTTTCTTTCTGATGTGGTTAGTAAGCCCTTTTTGAAAACAGCAATTAATTAATTATTGTTCCGCTTGGGGTTTTTTGTTTCTGTTTTTTTTCATCAGCCGCTCTTTCTGTTCCTTTTCTACCAGGACCCTGGGCTGCATGGAGACTTCTTGGAAGGCGTGGGAATGGGGACAGTCCCGTTAGTGAAACACTTGTTTTTTTTAATTCTTTTCTTTTTTTCCCCCCCCCATTACTGCTTTAGCCATTACTTGTCTCGCTTCTAGAATATTGGTGATCGTTCTGTGAACAGAAAACTATCAGAGGGCAGTGTTCTCTTCGCTCCATGGTGTACAGGCATAAGTCCCTAACATACACAGTTGCTACAGCCTTGAGTTGCTCTAATAACATTGAATTTGGTACAGGGATCATGTATTGCACAAAAGCCTCATGCATCTGTGCAAAGAGGCTTCTTTGGAGCTCTTTTCTGAGGGCCCAGTGGCTGTCAGTGTTCAATACTGGTCTCTCATGACATTTAGGATGTTAAAATAATTAGAGTAATGAGTTCTATCTAGATGCTCCAAGACAGTTTTGCATGTATGAGTTCATTGTGCCTTAAGAACAAAGCAGACAAGTTCCTTTGGAGATTTAGACAAGACTTGCAGTATATTCCCTCTTTTTCTCTGTGTTACTCTAGCTGTATGCATTTAGAAGGAACTTGAAAGGCAATAGAGTGACTGAAAGACTCTGAGAGTTTGGTCTTTACACCCCACACAATGTTATGTCCTGGTGCTTCCGTGTACTAAGCACACTGCCTTTCTACATATTTATGGATTTCCTTAAAATATGCCTAGTAATGCTTAAGTCTATAGCATCTTCAGCTGAAATGTGAGGCAGTCATTCTCACATACAAAGTGTTGCCTCCTACATCTCTTCTGTACTAAGTGGGGGCTATCAGGTAAACGTGTGAATCCCAATTCTTTCTAGCCATGCCTCTCTGGTACTTGGGACATGTGTCCAGGGGAACTTTATGTATTTAACCTGCAGCTACTTGCAGGTATGCTGAGAGTCTGTGTGGCCTGAAGACTCCTGGGCAAGTGCAGTTTGAAGTGTTAGGATGTATGTGTAATGGATCCTTCTTTTAATCTCAACCCTCTAACTAAAATATGCTTGTGGGATTTTATTTACTAATAAGAAAGATAAGCTGCTGTGAAAGGCTAGACATAACAGCTCAGCTGCACTGCGTAGTTGTCTACAGGAAAGCATTCTGATGATGAAATACCTAGCATGGTAATGTTGCATTTCAGTGCTTCCTTAAAACAGCTGTGCAACCCTCTGTCTCAGAAAGCAGCTCATCCCTGAGAAGGTATAAGTAGGAAATAACGTTTTGTTAGTAATAAGAAACAAAGTTAACATTGATTCAAAATACTTGTCCTTAAAAGTAAATATTTATTATGCTAAGAAATGCCATTGAATCTTAAAAGTTTGGGTTTTTTTTTTTAATTAGGCTTTATTTTTTGGGAAAATCACTTTCCTTATGATTAATTTCTGTCATCCATTTAATTCCTTCTGGCCTGCCTTATTTCTGTTTCACAGAAATCCTTACAAATCTCACTCTTTCTGGTCTGCTTCTTTTAACTTTTGTTGAGTCCTCTGCTAGTTTTGCAGCTCCTTTCCCTATTGTTTCTTTTAAGAAGTATAACAGATAATGAGAGAAGGTCACAGAAGACTGAAATAAAAAAGAAAAAAAAGGTACTACTGAGAAAAGGCTTAAAGTCTTCTCTTTCAGAAAGGTCAGGAAAGTTTGCTTTGAAAGGTTAACTTGATATACCCTGACCTTTTATTATTATTTCACAGCCCATACGTGACTGCTTAAATTGTAAAATGCGCTGTTACTATGCAAAAGTAATATTACGTGTGCTACCTAATCAAAATTCAGGACTGTAATGCTGTCTTACAACAAATGCCAAGTGTTTTTAGTAATATTGTGTAACCATACGTTACTTCTGAGGCTCTGTAGCTCCTGTCACAGTAAGTTACGTCATGAAAGCATCTGTGTTGGTGTCAAGCAGTACTTTATGATTATGCAGATTTAAAGGTGTTACTAGGGAAAAACTATGCAATGCTTTTTGACTTAAAATCTCACTCTACAAGTAAATCTCTGTATATTTTAATCTTGTCCACCAACATTTATTAGCATAAACTGAGCAGGAAAAGTGGCTAAAAATGGATGTAACAAATAACAAATGGATTCAATGAACCAGAAAGTGTATGTTGTTTTCAATGATAACAATATTAAAAGAATTTTTTCATCATTCATTATAATATGAATGGATTACATGGAAGCAACTTGGTCCCAATTTAACAGCTTTGTCTACGACACCTGATTTCGTTGGCCAGTAGTTACATTCTTGCTTTAGAGGAATAAGGATGGATGAAGAGTTTCTTCTCAAGGGTAGAATGTTTCTGCTGGGAGGAAAGGTGATGTTTTTCTGTTGAAATACCCCTATCTCCCCCCCGCCTTTGTTAGGGGATCTTTAAGGGAGTTTTTGAAGGGAAAGTGTTACTCCATTTTCAGGTGCCTAGAAGCCATGCATAATTGTCTGGTTTTTAAGTCCTCTGCTGAGGTTTAAATTAAGAGCAAGTTAATGCTCTAAAAAATTTTTAGCAGCAAGCTGAATTGATCTATAAACTAATCCGATCTTGTGGTTAGAAAATATCGCTGCATGTTGCAATGAAGGTTTTTGAGCCTTATTATTTCTTTAATTGGTACCATTATAAAATAAGAACAATACATTTTATCTTGGAAAATGATTGCAGAATGGACACTACAGTGTTGACTTATCAATATTAGCATATGTACAGACCTTTCGTGTTGTAGCATTACAGTTTCTGGAAATCAAGAGACATATCCAAAATCAACTAGCTTAGGCTGTATGAATATTTTTGAGTACAACATTTCCTTTTCACTCATTTCAAAACTGTTAAAGTACTACTTAGTTCTCTGTCTACTCTGATATGTCATGCAATAGTTCAAAAAAGGATTAAAAAGACCGTTTTGTGGGTACGAAGTACCATGCTTTCCTTGAGGTATCTGTTCTGTCATCACATCAGGTAATGCATTTAAATAAATAAGTCCTTGATTTATCCAGGCTACAAAATATCTATGTGCTTGCTTCAAGGCTGTAGCAATGTCTAAGTTGTTAAATGAATGACAGTTGGTCTGACGGTGTCATACTAAATAAGAGCACTTCAATTAGTCCCTAATATAAAGAAAAGTTTACAGCTTTATTCAGGGAATTGATTTAATGAAGAGATAATGTGAACCTTTCTTTTCAGCACACTTTGAACAAAATTTGAAAAAACTGCTGTACATCTAATATTTATGAGCTACAGTAAGTACATTCTATGAAATGCTATATTCCATTGTAGGGAAACCCCTTTAGTCTTATTACTTATGTTTTATTGGACTACAGCTGTACATTAAATACAGAAAATATTTCTAAAGAACAATATCAGATAAAAAGACTGAGTTTTAGGCTTATGTCCCCATTAGCCACACATTTCCTTATGATGGTGTTCACTTTGCTGAAAAAGCTTTTCTTCTCAGACTTCAATAACAATGAATGCTTGAATGAGGAAATATGTGGATTATTCAGAATTTTTGTTCTTGGGTATTAAGAAAAATCTTCTTACCCCTACGAAAGGTTCTGTTGTGTTGGGCTTAAAAAAAAAAAAAAAGTAGAGGGGGTCAGTTATGCTGTTACTTATCCAGCTAATTAGGCATAGGCTGATTAACAGTCACTTGAATTCTTACAAACTTGGGCTTTAATATTTCTTTCTTACTCTTTTTCTGTATGCTATATATACTGTTTACTGTTATGTGAAACTTGTATGCCAAGAATTGGTCTCTGTTCTTGTTTATTCTGTAACAAGACTGAAGTATTTTCTGCCTGTTTGGTATAATTTATATACATAAGAAAAGGTCCCTTTTTTTTTTTTTTTCTTTTTTTTAAATTTCTTTCTGGAAGCTTAACTGAAGTGGAGAGGAAAATAAGTTGTCTGTGAAACCAGATGGGATTCTGCAACATTTGCAGGTCAAAAGCTTTTATGATCCTGTTTGGCTCAAATCCATAATAATTCTGCTTGTTAGAGACTGGTGTACTTCCAGTCACTTTTACATACAGAATATTTTGCAGTGTATTTCTCTGGCCACTAACGATGATTCTTCCTGTTGGAATATACTAATACATGTGCTCACTAGGAATGTGGTAAGGGTCTACTTTTTTAAATATACATATTCTAATTTTCAAACATTTTGTAACCCAATGACCCGAGCCCTTCAAAAAACCTTATTCAAAGTATTCTTTGTTGTGAAATCCAGCAGGACAGACAAAGGGCTGGAATTAGTGCATCTATAACAGTGTTTTACAGTCAGTGGTTCTTGGAAGCCTTGGGGTACAAGGACCAGTTTTAAGAAATCTTTGAAAGGTAACTAAAAAAGGCAATTCTCCTGTCCAGGGGCTTAAGTTTACTTTACATAGGCTTGCACCACAATTCAAAACTGCTTAGTAGTCTGCAAATCAAAAAATGTTATTTTATGTACATGCATGGAAATAGTAATATTCTAAAGGCTTATCCTAATTTGATTTGATAGATTTGTATAGAAAGGTGTATATTCCTTTAACTACAAATCTGATACTCAAAAGACATTTTAGATATACATTGTAATTCATTTAACACTTTTCCAAGCTACTGGTTATGTATTTCACGGATTTCCTTTATTTTCATGCAAGACACCTCTTTTGAAAGCTCTTGCATTCTTCTGGACACTAAATTATTTGTGCTGCTTTTTATCACATGTACAATGTATGTTAGAAGTTGGATGATGTTAGCTTACTGAACCATCATTTTTCTAGTAAGAGTGATGGTGAACAGACAGATTGTCCTAGCAAGGAAGCATAACCCAGAATAGGATGGTTTTACAGAGACCTTATTATATGAAACGCATTTTCTTGACCTCCAGTTTGGGTTGGATGTTTTGCAATGATTAGCATTGATAAGAGCACAAGTGAGTTTCATCTTTGTGTTCACACAAATGTAATTGATATGAGGCGCTATCAAAAATGTCTTTAAACACTTCCAGACAAGCTGTGCTAACCAGCTGAGGGTCATCAATTCTTCTGGAGTTAACAGGAAAGGACTTTGGTCCTCATCTAGAGTAGTTACGTGCACACATACCACCATAGTATGAGGCCCCTGAATGTTTTTTGCTCCTTGCCCAGATGCAGTGAAAGTCTATTTTCAAAGGGGTTCTATGGGTGTGTTGGTCATTTTTTATTTTGTTCTTTACAATTAGTTTTCCAATTTAGCACTTCTGCTACTGGGTAAATGTAAATGTCACAAATTAATGTGGAAAACAGATAGAAGAGGCCTTCTGTAAAGTTCATTTAAAGATTTTAATTACTACAATGAACTTTGGCCATAGGTGACACAGTGTATAAATCTTACCCAAAATAATAAAGAACGCAGTTGCAGCTCTCAGTAACTGCAGTTAACACCATGAGTCATTTCCAGCTGTCTTCTCCAGACATGAAGGCATTTGAACAATAGCAGCTGACCATGTGGCTCTCTTTTAAACCATTTTCAGTAAATCAAATGGAGGAGCTGTGTGTTCACAGTTAAAGGATGAGGACTGCTGGAAGCTGCACGATGCATGCCTTACAGCAGAAGGTCATAGCTAGACAAAAAATATATCCTAGAAATCCTTGCTGACATGTTTCATCTGTGTAATAACATATCCAAGACCCAAATCTTCATTTCTGTTGTTCGCTTTCATTTTAGAGTAAGCACAGATTAGAGATTTTGAAGCCATCAGTATTTGTTTCAACATCTGGACAACGAACATTGTCAAAAATGGCTAGGAAATATTACATGCGATGACTCCATTATGTGTATTTATTAATTCATTGTTTCGTGCCACCTATTAGAAACCTTGCCATAATATATTATATACTGGAAAGGAAAAATATAGGTAAGGGCCCATCCATGATTGTGCCACATCTACCTGTGGACATGTTTTGCAAGAACCTGGAAAATGAGGTTGCCTATTAATAAGAAAAAGTAGCCAGGACAGACAAAGTATTTCTATAGATAAATGCATTAGACATGTATGAAACAGAAAATTGAACTATGCTTTTGTTTAGCAGGGTTGTACCTCAAAGCGTAAGACCATTTCTTATTGTAGCAGTCCAACAATGCAAACTGAGAATGCTTGTTGGGTTTGTTGGGTTGGGTTTTTTTATTTAATAGTGCTGAAATGTGCTTGCAGGGAAGATGTTTGTTTGGTTTTACGACTACATTTCTCCCCTAGTTATGACTTTAATGTATCAGTGAAGTTCTAAAACTGGGTGTGAGAGGAAGGCTCTTCATAAACCAGTGCAATGGAAACTTGCTTTCCTTTTCAGTACCCAAACAAGGCAAAAGGTTTAATTCGAGATTCGAGACCCATAAAAGGGAGGAAATTCAGAAAGCACAATTCAGATTTCACCATCTGCTCGCTCTAAAGCAGTAAGGAGAAGGAGGGGGGTTTTCCCTTGTGCACAACCATTATAATCTGAATTGCAGGAGGAAATTAGTGGGTATGGAATAGGCACAGCACGCTGCCCTCTCATTTGAGATACTGATTCAAGTGCAACTCTGGGCAGGATGAACTAGGAAAAAATATGTATCAAGAGCCTCGGCTTGACATTTTCCTCTTCTGTGCCATTGTTTCCCTCTGCAACTGTTTTAATGCTTTTTCACTGCCTTGGGCAATGCAATATTACCTCACATGGGCCACATGTGAGTCCTCTGATTGCAGACAGAAGTGAACCTGTTTCCCCCATCTGTTTTGGCTTGCATGTGTTGGTGCTGCTGTTAATGCTGACAGCTGTGTTAATATGCAAGGCCACCTGCCATGTGGTATATGCTGCATCTTTGGGTAAAAGCCTAACTTTTCTCCTTTTGTGGAAGGTGTAGATGGCTAAAACTGGGTTCCTGTTGGCAACTCTGCTGGCAGTTCTCATTATTTTAAATGTGTCAAAATTATTTACTCTTAAGTCATGTGGTACTCAATTACTCCAAGGTATGCAAAGAGAAATGGATTATCTAACCTGGGCCATGTTCATCTTTTATGTCAATATAGTTTTACTACTTTGATTAGAATTTACTTATGTGCCCCTGGTAGAACTGCCATTTGGTACGTTTCTGTATTTTCTGCTTTTAGATGCAGTGAAGAAAGGAGAAACAGATTTGAGCACAAAATGTTACTGGTTTGGATTAGCATTTCTGAGTAGGTTGGCTCTTTGTTCTCAGACAAGCACAGCCCTGGTAATGCTTCATGATGCCCTGTGGTGCCCCTCTGGGTGCCTCGCTAGTGGAGTGGGCAGATTTTGTATGCAGCAAGGTGTTTTGACTGACTGTCTCTGTATGCAAACCACTCACCATACTATATTCAACTACATCCTGAGGTGGTTATGGAAGATTAATTAATGCTTAAATCATTTTAAGATACCGGATACTTTATTAATGCTAATTATTATATTCAGGTTTGCTGCAGCTTAGGGATTAGACCTTACTTAAGCATTGGGTAAGGAAACTGTGAGATGTATTAAAAGTAATAAACAGTCATTGAGAGCCTAAGCCTCCCTGCAGCCTGTTTGTGCAGTCCCAATAAATTAAATTGCCTTGCTTCTAATTTGTTTTGGGAGCCTTAATTACTTTTATTTTGAATGGCAGAGGGAGTGTCTCCTCAATAATGTTCCATAGGGACTGCTGTTACTTTTTGTAGTGCTAACTCTGATTGCCATTTCCCTGAGAATGGGCAACTATGTGTAGGTACTCTCAAAATGTAGTTTCTTTTTTCTCTAGACTGTTCTGGAATGAAACAGTTCATATTTTTGTGCTAAGTTTGGGGCATCTGTATCCCTGAGAGAATTGTCTGCTCTTTGGACACTGAAAACCAGGCAGGACCTTGTTGCGTAGTAAGCGCTGGTCCCCTAAATAAGGTTTGTGACTGGTAATTATACCATGAGAAAGCTACTTTTTGTAACCTGTGAAACCACCAGCTAGTCCCAACTTGGACTGACCAGTGAAGATTTAAGTACATGTCCAGTATCCACCTGTGTCTGGTTTTTAAAATCCACATCAAAGCTATATGAGGTCTGGACAATATGAAGGGGAGCTGTCTGTGGATTTCTTAAAGATTTTGCTCATAGCTGAGACAGTGGACAGACAAAAAAGTAGCCAGTAGTTTATTTCCAGGCTGTTTTATTGCTGCTGCTCTGTAGATAAGCCTAGAGTATCAGCTTCATATTCCCCCCAAGTTGAGACCACAGCAGGCTGATACTATGGTACAGTGGTAAAGAATACAGGCAGAGATGCTGTGGGTATGGAGGGGGTCATCAAGGTGAATGAATGGAAAAAAAAATTCCTACAGAAAAGAGGTGAGCACTGGCCACAGGTTGCCCAGAAAGACCGTGGAGTCTCCATCCTTGGAGATACTAAAAAGCCATCTGGACTTGATTCTGGGCAACCTGCTGTAGGTGGCCCTGCTTGAGCAGAGGGCTTGGACCAGATGACCTCTCAAGGTCCCTTACGACCCCAGCCGCTCTGTGATTGTGTGAGATGGCACGATGCCAAAAGCTGGTAAGGTGTGAGGTGTCGCAGTCACAAAGAAGATGCTCGTCACATGAGGAAGAGGAAAGTAGGATTCTGAATTTAAAATCCTAACATCCAGGTTAGTCTATTTACCCGTAATTCACACTCAGTGAATCATTACGGCTTTGTGCATCGCCTCTGTGTATAAAACAGGAGTATCTGTCACCGCGTTGTTGCAAGGGCAAGGTCACCCCTGTCGGTAGGGACAGTTTGATGTTAACTCAAGGGAGGCCACACTCCTCAGAGGGGGGGAAATGAAGGTTTCCGTAGTAAAAAACCCCACAAAACTCCTTTCTAGAAAGAAATCTTTCCAAGGGGTAAGAGAAGTCCTTTCCTTTAACTCACTCGTCATCAGCAAGAATGGCCGGACCTTACCCCACAGCGCCGGAGGGGGCGAGGGGCGAGACAGCCCCGCTGCGCCGTGTGCTTTTCACAGCCACCGGCGTTCGGCGGGGCCCGGCCCGCTGCGAGGCCCGGTACTGCCGGCAGCACCTCAGGGCTGGCGGAGGTGTGTGCAGCCGGGCAGGACTGCGCCTTCTCACGTCCTTTCCTCACGCGTGGGCAGGCGGCGGAGCGGGTCCTCGCTCTGCCTCTGCTGAAACGCCTTCTCCGGCCCCGCTGTCCCCGCCTGCCGCCGCTTCTGCGGCCGCACCGCGCGAAACCGCCCTCCGCCCCCCTGAGCGCGGCTCCCGCCCTGCCCCGGGCCCGGGCCGCCCCGCCGGTGGCACAGGGCGGGCTGAGCAGAGGCGGAGCGGCGGCTCCGCCCCAGGGCGGGCAGTGGCCGCCGCCGGAGGAGGAGGAAGGCGTTTGCCGCGGCTGCCTCCCGCCGCCTTGGGGACTCGGTGCCGGGTGGCTGCTGACGGCGGCTCTCGTCCCATCCCGGTGGCGGCGATGTCCGGCGGGCGCAGCCGGCGGCGGGCCGGCCCCTCGTGGCACAGCACCTTCTCCCGCTTCTTCTCTCGGAGCCCACCCGCCGCGGGGGCGCACAGGTACGTGGGCACCGCACCGCACCCCGCCGGGACGGGGGGGAGCGGGGCCGTGCCGGCCGCCCCGGCAGATGTTGCAACACCAGTGGGCGAGGTATGGAGAGAAACGGGTGTGTTCCCCGCGGGGCGGCGGAGGGGTCCCTCCCCGGGCGTCCCGCGGCGGTGAGGTGCCGCCCGGCGGGGCAGGCGAGGGCCGGCTGGGGGTGCCGCTGTGCCCGGCCGGGGCGGGGGCGGCTCGGCCGCCTCTGCCTCATCTCGCAGCCCCTTCCCGGGACACTGGGGGCAGAGCGCGGTCTGTGAGGGCTCTGGGGCGGTTTTACTTTTAAGTTTTCACAGTTGCAGTTTCCTTTTGGACTGGTGTAAATCGGATGTTAATGCGATATAAATGTTACTGATGTGTTTAAGTCTCGATGCAAAATTCGTGGTTTATGGAAACCTGGTTATTAATAACTGCTTTTTAGCGCAGGGAGACTTTACAGGATGAAAATGTTTGGAAACTTCTTGTGTATTTGTTCCTCTTCCTTCTTTTCTTTTATTTTTTTTTTTTCTGGTGGCTGATGCATGCATGTACGTAGGGAAGAAGCACAGATAAAGTTTTTTTCTGTTTTGTCGTGCTGCCGTACTGTTTCTCTTGGTTAACTTGGTTTTTGCGGTGAGGAGGTGCCAGCTGACTAGGCCTTGTTTCTGCAGGTGGTGTGTTTATATTTGCTTCTAACGTGTTGGTTTTAACCTTTGAGTCATTCTTGATACCGCATAGGTTTAAACTAGCAGAGAAGTAAGTACAGTTTAATGAGACAGCAGGTATCACAGTAGTTCTTTTCACTGAAAACTTTGGCGTCTCGCTCTGCGTGCTCTCAGCGATCACGAAGAGCAGCAGAGCTATTGCTGCCTTGTGCTGGCCGTCGTAAGCACTCTCAGAAACGCACCCTGAAGATGTGTAACTTACGGAGGTTTGTTTTACTCTAAGCATTTGACGCACCAGTACATCACCAAGGATCCCTTGGCCTTTCATGAGCACAAAACTTTGCTTTTTTATTTCCTGAAAAAAAATAATAATCAGGAGCAAGGCTGCTGAATCAAGGGCGTCATCACCCTGCAGGAGTGGCATGGCTGTTGTGTCTGGCAGGGGTGGCCGAGGTACAGGAGAAGGCTTGGATCTGGCTGAGGAGCTGAAGAGGCAATAGGAGAGGTTCCATCGGATTCCTCGCTCGCTCCCTACAGCTGTGGTTCAGAATAACCAAAAAAAGCATAGCGGCTTCCTTGGTAAGGGGGAGGGTGACTCTCGTTCAGTGGTTTTGTGCGCTAAATAGCCGATCTGGAGGTAGCACTCATGGTAGACCTGCTCCACTTCACTTGGGGCTGGAGACTATTATCTCTATCGAAATCACAGTTTCATTTCCTGCAGCCAGGAGCCTTTCCTTTATTAGGAAGCTGGGATAGTCCATGTAGGTATGAAAAGGCTCAGGCCACAGGCCTTGCTCTTAAACTCCTCGCACAGTGAGCTGGAAGGTGGTGGCCATGGTTCCCCTCTGGAGTGGAAGCAAGCAAAAACCCTCCCTCTCCGAGGAGTCCCATTCAGTATGTTAAGGAGCTTTTTTTTTTTGTTGTGCTGGGTTGCGGCGTGGCACGTTAGTCAGGAATGCTGATGTTCTCGTGTTTGGTTTCCACTGGTAGCCTTTTTCACAGATTAGCGTAATTGCATACATTAAACAGCGCTGGGCTGGGGTGAGTGCCGCAGGTTTGCCCGTCATGTTTATTTAGTGAGCTTGGCCGTGTAGCAAAATGGATCGAGGAACAAAGCGTGTGTGTGTGTGGAGGGGGCACCGAGGCTGCTTTGAATGTTTATTGTTAAGGTGTGAAGTGCTGAGGTGAGTTGGGGAATACGTCTTTTGTGAGGTGTTATGAGAAATGTATACACCAGGGTGGTTAATTTCCCGTTGAGATTAGCAGTAAGGCATAAATTGGAACCAGATCAAATTTGAAATATATAGAAAGAAACTTTTGTATGGAGATATTTTACCTAGCCTTGGGTTTCAGAAAAGCAGAACACCTAAGGGGGCAAGAGAGGGAGCAGTATGTTATACAGGGCCAAATATACCCGCAGTGTACCTGCATTGTCCTCTGGGGACCCACATCATGCTCAATGCCTGTGCAGGACACAGCGGATTTCTAAATTTTCAAAACGTGCAGAAATGTCCGAACGTCATTCTCCATCTGCTCCAGCAAGTTAGGCGACAGCGGCTGGATGGAAGCCCCCAGCTTTCCTTCCCCCAACCCCACAGCTGCCCCTCACCTTGGCGGGATGTGGAGCTCACACCTCCTTTTGCTCCAGGCACCGAGTTCAGACTTAGCTTTAAAAAAAACCAAAAACCAAAACTCAAATCTACCGTGGCCCTGGTTTAAAATAGGAGGAAGGGGAGGGGGGAATTCTGCTGTTTGTTAATCAGTGTTTTAGGCTCTTCTGAGAACCTCATTTGACGAAGAGCTTATGTTAATAACTTGCCCTTACAGCAATTTGTAGCTCTGATGAACATGAGAATTGCTGGAGGCTTGTTTGCTTGTGGAAAAAATAACCCGTGCAGATTAGTTGCAAGTTTTGTGGCGGCAAAGAGAACAGCACATGTGTTCAGGGCTTACTTGGCTTTTACATAAAACATAGACAAATGTGAGGTATCTCCCACCGAGTGCTTGCCTGCATAAGTATGTTCTTCAGCTGGGGCTGCTTTGAACGAGGGCTTCAGTGCTTTTCATCCCAGTTCTTTATCATTATCTTCCATCGAAGGCAGTCATTATACTCTATTTGGCTATTTGCTGTTTTCAATAATGCAGAATTAATTATTTGTTACTGCAGTGTTTGTCCTGAAGCAGTCTAAATCCCCAGGGTGAAAAAAATCCCATTGAATTTTCACTATTCTAATAGGAATCTGATTTTTTTTTTTTTTTAATTTGTTAAATACGTGTTTCTTTAGTCCATCTGGATGAAGATGCTGCTTTTACAGTGTAAGTCAATCTACTCCAGATTCTTTCAGAAATCTGCAGCTTCTGTGGCTGAGCAATTGTTGTGTTGCAAATAAACCATGACCTTTCAGGTCATGTTAGAAGCTGCCAAAGAGGTGTTATACTTTTTGCTGATCGCTTTAACCCAGAGCTCCCACCAAAATCTCCTTTAAACTATAGATGTATTTTATTAGTTATTCTGTGTATTGTTTAGCAGGTTCATTTCAAGTTTATCTTTTTCCCCCCTAGTGCTGTTGGTTGGTTGGTTGGTCAAATAACTACCAGTGCAAGTGGGCCTTTGTTGGGTTTGTACAGATACTACTTTTGCATCACTGAAGTGTACCACAGACATCAAACAGGGAAGAGCAACCTTTTAGTTGGTTTTATGGGGCTTTTTTTTTTTTTTTTTTTTTTTTTTCAGGCTGAGATTAATCTTCCATTCATCCATTAGCTTCTAATAGGAGCTTTCAGAGATGGAAGAACTTTGTTTATTCTGCCTGAGGAGAGATTACAGAGTCTCCTTCCTCTGGAAGTGCCAGTCATTGTTCCTGTTTACAAAGAATATGTATTTTTGTAGTTGTAAAAACCATGCATTTGGGAACTGCTGGGAATTGATTGAAAGGGGAGTAATACATTTCAAACTTATTTATTCTGAAGTTACTACCTCCTGGCTGGTTTTGATTCAGATACCATTAGCATCTCTGAAGAAATCCATTGTTTGCTGAAAAACTCAGTCTCTGCTTTCTAATAAAGAAACTTTTTATTTGAAAATGCAGAGCAGGATTTTTTTTGTTGCTGAGTTTTAACTCATTTGTGAGTGTACATCAGGGATGACTGTTTGTGGTACCAGCCAGGGGAATACTCCAACCATATAGAAGAATTCAAATTAGATTTACCTAAGCAAGATGCATTATGAAAATTTTCTGTTCACTTGTTAATTTGGGTAGTTGTGGGTTTGTTTTGAGGGTTTTTTTGCTTCCTAGTATTTTTGTATTATGACTTCTATTGCAGGATTATACAAAATAGTAGCACAGGCCCTGATTCAGCATGGTACCAAAGTGGTTGCCTGTAATTAAATAGGTAAATAGTTCTGTGCACTATAGTGGGACTACTTGTTTGATTAACGTGAGGCACATATCTAGATGTCTCATGGGACTGAGACTAGGAGCAAGCCCAGCAGCTGGCCATGTATGTGTGAGACATTTCCTAAAGGAAATGTTACTACTAGAGTATTAATTATAATAGTAGTGCTTCTTGGAAGGAAGAAACAAAGCAACGTATTTTTTCCCCCCACTATTTTAAAGGTTAACAGCATTGTCTCCTTTCCAATTATTGGCATAAATTCTAGAGTTAATACAAAAACATTTCCAAAACAACTACAAGTCTTTGGTTTTAAGGAACAGTTTTGCAAAGATGAAAACTCCTCAGTCTTCTCCTCCTCTGAAGGCAGTATATCTGCTTAAGCAGTTTGGAGGTCTTGGGGCCAAAGTGCATGAACACTGTGTGGATCTGCACTGCGCCTATGGACGATGTTGCGTAGGGAAAAATGTAGGAGTAAAGATTTCTTCTGAGCACATGAAGAGCAGATGCAGAGAGAATTCCAGTGACAACAGCCTTTTTAAAATCATCAATTAAATGCTACAAATTTAGCCATCAAATTTATTTTGGTTGAATGGAAAATGCAAGCTTTCAACACAAAAGAGGAAACCTTGATAATGACTGGAAAGTGTCTGTAGGATACTTCCCAATGTATATTTTGTGAGTGAAAAATGGGAGAACTGCAGAAGTATTTTCTTGTGTTGATCTTGTAACCCTGTGTGCCTCTGTGAAGAGTTTTCTGCTCCAGTCTGACTAGAAGAGCTCACTGCATTTTACTGGTGACACTAGTCTCCCTTGCTTGTTTTTTCCGGGGTGTTTTTTCTTAATGACTTCTTTTAAGAATTCTGCTATGGTCTGTTCATCAGGAAGACAGCAGTTGCTGCTGCTTTAAACCTTTCCTGGGTTTGGTTTGTTGTTTTTTTTTTTAGTATCTCCTATTTTCATGCCACTTGTAAGTACCATCGTTGATCTCCATCCCTGCAAACATGCCATTTAAAAACAATTGTATGGTGGGCTGTCTGTTCTATTATGTATTAATCCAACAATTTTAACCTTAATAAATAGTTTATAAATCTGTTTCTGATATTATACCAAGTTTATGTGCTAGTGGCCAGTAGCATATTTATTCCGTAAGAATGTTGGAAACTCTGACTGATCAGACTGGCAAATATGGAGCACATTCTACATTAATGTTGGTTACTATGCTTGACAGATGCCAGAAGAAAAACCTTGATGTAATCTGGTATAATCCTACTGCCCAATATCAAACTACATTCTACCCAGAAACATTTCTATTTCTTTTCTCTAGCCTTTGTACGGCTGTTTAATTCCCTCACATGTAAAACAGATTAAGTTATTCAGCAAGGGTGGTCATGGGCCATCATACTTACTTCACTTAGTTCTGGCTTTTAAACTTAAAGAGACATGTTCAGTGTATATATGTGGTTTGATTCTTGCATTTTTCATGTAAATTATCGCTGTAAAATGTACCATATCTGTGTTGGTTTAACATCTTTATTTTCCATGGTATTTTTAGTTGCATTTTCAAAGAGGATTAAAAAAATCTCTTCATTTTATACTAATGCACTCCATGTAGCTCACACAGTCTATGTGACACAGCGCTGCTAATGCACATCATGAAGCTGACCTAGCTTTGCTACACAAGCAAAGAACAGTATGTAAATAAGCAGCATGAACAGGTCTGAGAGGAAAAATTGTTTTGGTTAAAACAATCTAAATTGCTTAATGCTGTCTGTAATCAAACCAGTTTCGAAATAGGATAATTTAATTGAATCTAATACATTTTATACTGCTCCAGCATTTAATCAGTTGATTGTAACACTTCTTTTGCCTAAGTTACTGCCTTTTCCTCCTGCCTCCATTTTCTCCTTCCTTACCTTCTCTGCTTTCTATTCGTTTTCCTCCACTTCCCTTCTTACTTGTTTTAAATGAAATAGCAGCTTTGCTTTCCTTTGACCCTCTAATTTCAAACTCTCTAAATTGTTTTCATAATTTCCATTTATCTTAGTTTTTACTGCTTCTCCCCTATGTGTGTGGCCTAAGCTTAAGCACAGAAGTAGGAGCCAGAAACTTCACATATAAATTTCTGTGCGAACACTCCCTCTCTAAGACAAGCCCCAACAGCCTTGCCAGAGACATGAGGAAGACTTTGTCACTGCTCCTACCCTTTGGTTTACCAGGAACAGTGTTATTCTTGGGAATCTTGCTGAGAAGTTGGATAAATTTTTTCATTTCGAAGCTTGTCAAGAAGGGCAATATTCTGTTTTGGGGGGGAGGAAAGAACCCTTTATTCATTACTATAATATGTCTTAACTGCCATTTGATGCAGAAGGCAGTTTTGAGGAATCTTCCTTGATCTCCTCACCAATTTAAGACACAACTTGTTGCCACTGGGCTTTACAGTACCATTTTCCTTTCAATTAATTTAACAGATGTTTAGTGTACCCTTGCTCCTGTCGTTCAATATAGATGCCAACTTCGATTCTTAAAAAATTTTCCGACTTCTCTTCGTAGATCAGGTTCCAATAGTTCTGGCTGTTCAGCACAGGCTTCACAAGTGTGTTTTATCTACAATAAGATGTTGGTATTTCACTTTTAAGTCTATTGTATTTGGTTGGATTAAAGGGGAAGAATTGAAAAACTGATTTACCAAGGCTTCTGGCTTACCTGAGAAGTTAATAAACATGATGTTAATCCTAACATCACTGGAAGATGGGAATGGTCAAACTGGGCTTTGTTTGAGATTGCAGCTTCAGTTGACAAACTGCTGAAATAGTATCCTCAGACTCTTTAAGGCAATTGACTTGATGCTGATGCTCCAATTGAAGTATTTGCAAGTGTAATGGCAGTGGGCTAAGAATCGACATATGGAGGGATATAAAAAGACCAGATGTGAAAAATAATTTTCTACTTAATGTGTTGGAAGAAAATTAAAAGTATGTAATTTTGAAATCAATTTATTTAATATCTTCACAAATAATTTGAAAGAGAACAAAGCTGTAGCATGTGAAGTTTGCAGATGACTACAGTGAAAAGCAGGTGACAACATTAAAAGTAGACTAAGTTGCTACAGTTAACAATCAGCTGAACATGAGCTGTCAAAGCAAAGTGGTGGCTCGGAGAGAAAATGTGCTTCTCAAATGTAGAAATAACAAAGTATATGTATTCTGTGGATGAACTTTGGTTACTAGAGTACTGAGTCTAGTTGTGTCCATGATTTATTATGAAAAAGATGCTGACAAACTAAAAAGGGCTCTGAGAAGAGCTCCAAAACAATTTGATGTCTGGAAAACCTCCCTCAGAATAAAATTAAGTAGCTCAATAGCATTTAGTTTGTCTAAGAGAGGGTTTTGAAATGACAGGATTACAGTTTGAGGAGTGTCTCTGCCTCAAGGTACATAACTGCAAGGGAAATGAGAGTTAAGTGCTTCATGTCATGGAAGATCTGTGACTTGGAGAGAATATTTGAACCCAAGGCCTTTGTAATCTGTCCCATGTAGATGTAGGTTGATCCCATAGCTGAGAGATGAGGCTTGACAAATCAGACCAGTAAGCCCCATTTTAAGCACTGAATTTAGTAGTAGTTTACATGAAAAAGTGTTATGCTGAAACTTCGTGGTGATTTTGGTCTTGCACATCTATATTTGATGGTATTATTGGACTCGTGGTTTTTCGCTCATACACATTCTTCAGGGAGGCTCTTGCACAGATGGATTTTAAAGTACTAGGTGATGAGGTTCTGTTCCTCTGTTGAAATATCCTCCTGGAAGGTCACCACTGAATGTGTCACTGTGTTAACACTAAGTAAAATGGGAAAGAAGTCTTGACATCAAAACTGAATGAGATTTTGCTTCCCAAAGAGGAGCATTAATTTTGTTCAGAGTGAGGTAAAAGGCAAGGGTTAGGAACTGTCATTACACCCCAGAACACTAAAGAAACTAGCAAGGAAACCTAAAAATGACGTTAGCCTAAGCGAGGACACTGGCAGAGAATGGATTGTATCAACAATCCCAAAAAACACATCGTCTTGAGGAAAACTGTTAAGAAAATATTGGGAAGGATATGTCACAAGTGATGTCACGAACCCTGGATAGATAGATGTATGTGTAGGTCAGGCTTAGTTTATTAGCATTATGCCACTAAAGCCAGCTGTAGAAACTTTTTGTCTCTTGGCACCCTGAAGCATCTTTTAGATTAGGCATCACTTATTCTCTTACCATTAAAAGTCATCACATTAAATGGCTAAGTGGTTTCTGAGTTAATCTGAAGAGAGGACCAGTTTAAAACAAATGATGCTAGCCTAATGCAGTAGCAAAGAGGGTTTGTCTGTCCCTGAAGGGAAAGAGAGATGGGAAAATAATAAGAGCACTAACATCTGGACTGCATAAGAAGTAGATGCTGAAGCTGCTGCATTGGAGGAGACTGCTTCTGAGCAATGGGAGAAGGAGGGAGGGTCAACATCCAGAAGTGCTGTTGCAGTGCTGTCTGAGTTGAGCTTTAGACAGCTGTCCCTGCTTCCTTAAGAGACTGGCCATTAATTTCCCCCTTCCCAAACAGCAGTCAGCAGCCTGTACCTTCTCCTTGTCAAAGGAACCCAAAATGTCACAGCAGTTACTTTCAGTTCGGTGAGCTCTGCATCTGGTCAGTCTCATCAAAATTTGCCTGTTTGTGCTTTATTGCACTTTTGTGCTGCCTGTATCTTTTTTTTTTCTTTTATCTCACACAACACATTCACAATCTGCTGCGTGCATAGCATGGGTGGGGTAGATTAATAAAGGAAGAAGGGGATGGGCTTTTAATTTGCAAGTTCCGAGGGATTGTTATGAAGGACGAGGATGGAGGAAGCAGATTTCTTGCACCATACGGAGATGCCATGAGGGCCTTTTGAAGATGTGATTGTTTGTAATGGTCTTGTTCTGGTTTTTTAGGCAGTTGGAAAAGATCTCACAAACTATGTACTTAAATTTGCTCCATTAAATTGATTTTTTTTTTTTTAACTGCAATTCCTCATGTATATTAATTAACTGGAGTTTGAGTAGTTCTGCTTATACGTGTCTACATCTTGTGTGAGCAGCAATGCAGAATATGAACATTTGTCTCCCCCCTGCCCCGTAAGAATCTCTAACCTCTCCTGAGTAAGTGTAATGATTAAAAACTTGGACCATAAATCTACTTCTCATTCAGGCACCACCTGTCCAAGTATTACAGAAAGGTCAAAACAGTTTTTCAGCAGCAGAGGAACAGAAAGCGTTAGAAAATCACACAAAGGTTTGTGCAGAAGCAGAACCGGATCTTTTGTAACTTGAATTTAATCTTGATTATTTAAAGAATAGGAGTGATGCTAATTAGATTAAGCATGCTGGCAAGACAGTAGGGAAGAGCAGCAAGACAGTCAAGGAGAAGAAATCCCTCTGCTTTTGCTGAAGATTAGCCCATCCATGTTGGATGCATTTATATGTAAGAGAAAAAGGAATGTGTGGCCGAAATAGCAGCAGGAAGGCAGTAGATTGCATGTTTGAGAAGCAGGTGAGAGGCTTAGTTTCTAATCTTAATTTTGACAGTGTCGTCATTACTTTGGGCATTGTTTAATATTTTCATGCCTTTTTAAAAAAAATCTATAAAATAAAGTAGTATCTGTGTAAGTATGTAAACAAGTGGTTGTGACAATTTGTAAATGACTGCCCTGTATAGTTAAGTCCATAGAAGCGAGCTGACAGAGCAGAGGTGTTTTCTGTATTACTAGGGTCATGCTTTGCCCTTTCACCTCTTAAAAGCAGCTGCAAAGTAGATTCAGAACTTGGGTTAGTAGAGTCCTATTGCTGAGTATATAATATAACAGCAGTAGTTTGTGAAGCATAGAGCTGAAGACTCATGACATTCATGTTTCTAATTTAGCAGGTGCTGAAATGGTCTCTCGGAGCTGGCCGGCTGATCTAGCAAAGCCGTGTGGGTGGTTTAGCACACGCCCAACTTTAGATGTGCTGTACTGGAGGCTCAGTACCTGCCATGGCAAAGCACTCCAAAAATGCACCACTCTGGAAAAGCTTAAAGCAAGGATGAACCTCTGTGAAGCCAAACTTTAATCGTACAGATGTAGCCCAAATGGGGAGAAGAGGGATCCCTATTTCAGGGTGAGCCTGTATGTACTACTAGTCTGTTGTTTTCAGTTCTTGGCAAAGGCATAACAATTTGGTGGTGTAATATCATGTAGCTACCAAGGCAACATTTATAACAGTACTTAATTGCAGAGATTGTCCTGTATAAAAAAAATGTAAACCCCTTTAGAATACAGTTCTTGTAAGTATAATATCTAGCCACTAATGATAGAACAGCGTGAGCATGTAAAAAATAATTAAAGAAAGGGTAATTTTTAGTATAAATACTAAATGTCTTGCTTATTTCCCAAGAATTAATTTTAATTGTGAATGCCATAGCTTAATAATTGTGTTCACTGCACCTCTGAATATAGACTCAAATGGACAACATGGGCTGACGTTGCGACATAAGAATATATGTGGCATAATTATATTAGCTTTACCATGTTTTCTTTTCACAGGCAGTGTAGGGTTGTGCATGGGCCCATGAACTTTACTATTTTGTTTTCCTCTTCGGAGAGTTTGTGAGGAAAATACTGTGCAGTGTTCCAAAATTTGTGATTAGTGACTGATGCAATGATTAGAGGGGGTGAAAGCCCTCAAAATTGTAGGGGGCTGGTAGTGGGAAGTGGTAAGCTGCATCATTTGAGCCCAGTGAGTGGTAACCAACCTGTTCTGCAGCCCCAAGTACCAACCGTGGCACCCGCTACTGTGTCTGTGGTGTTCAGCCTGTAGGAGGTAATCTTGACTCTTTGGGAAAAACAAAACAGTTTAATCCTAAACAATCCAGGAGGCCCGTTTGCAGCAAAACAAGGTCTTGTGCTGTAAACTTCATTCGTTCAGCGTGAGTCATTTGGTTACAATCAAAGATCCATTTAAAACTGGGCCCTGGCTAAGGGTAAAAGAGGTTCACAAGAAGTGGCTGCAGTGGTGTGTGTGTGCGTGCTCGTTCCTGCCTGTGGAGGGGCATTCATTGCCCCTTCGTTTGTGCTTGTACAAATCAGCGCACTCTAAACTGGATCACAGGCTGAGGTTTTCCTGATGGAAGCTTCTGCTCCCTCCTTGATTTTATCCAAGAGCGTGGCCCTCCTAGGAGCCCTGCTCAGCTGAGTTAAGAGTGAGAAGAGAGAGCCGAGGTTGAGGAGGAAGGTGTGGAAATTTCTAAAGCTGGTTCTTCTGACAGAGTCAGCAAGTTGAGGAAATACACCCTAAAGCAAAAGGTTCAGGAATGTAGAAATGCTAGAATATAAACCATGAATGGGTGTGGGGAATTGCTTCCAGGTTTAGATTTATTTTATGCTGGAAAGTATAATTTTGATACTTCTGGTTTTTTTTTAACTTGTTGATTTTAAGATGCTTATCTGCTGAACTGCATTCTTTAGGTTTTGGTATGGATGCTATGGAATTTCATAGTGATCTGTCCAAGCCCAGCTAGATAGAAGAAAGTAATACAGGCATATATTTCAAATACAGCCAAGGAGTAGGAAAGCAGAGAACGTTTTGGGGGGAAAAAAAAAAAAATTATGTGAAGGGAAGAATATGAGCAGAACAGTGATAAAAGAATAGGACGCTGGTGATCTGTGCTGGCAATACTTAACGAAAGCAAGGATCTTATTTGTGGTCTGCAGACCAGTTCCATAAAGAGTGATATCCTGAAGCCAGGAAGAACATGTGGTGGAGATCAACCTCATTATTTTGCTCTTAAGTACAGGGAATTCCTGTTAATGTAAGTGTACCAGCATCAGGAAAAGCTATGCAGATCTGAGGAGTGTGGTTTTTTTAAAAAAACTAGGAGGGAGAAAGTAGGTTATGTACCGAGAAGCACTTGTATTAGTGTGCCAGACTGCCCAGAAGTGATTGTGACAGCTCCATCATGAAACACATTAACAGCAGGAGAAATTATTGGGATAGAATATTAATTCATCTGCTCTGCTTTACAGGGAGGCAAAGAACAGCCAAGACTTTGTCTGATGCTCTCCCTGAAAAAGCATCTTTGTGTTTATGAATGCATTATGAAAGATTACCTGAGGTGATCTGAAAGTACATGCTTTTCAACTTGAAGAGAATCTATAAAAGAGGCGAAGAAGCTTTTCTTTTTTGATGTATCTAAAAAGATCTGAAAGGTCTTAAAAAAACTTAATTGCAGGAGAGTTCTGTTCTCATTTTTGTTTAGGGAATGTTCTTTGAGCAGCTGAGAGGGAAACTAACATTTAATCAGAATGGCTTTTGTATTTTGTGTGTATTTCAATATATGGATTTCAGCTTTGGATACCTAATCCACAATAGGAGGAAAACCTGTCTTTTGAGGTCTTACTGAGACATGCTTACCTGTGGTTCACAGTCAGTAGTAGAAGGAGTACCAGTTCATGTAAATTCTTTCTCCAAATCCTGGCAGAATTTCACCAAAATGAAATAATAATTTTTCTCTTTTTTTTTTAAATTTAAACAGCTTTCAAATAATCTCTTCATACAAATTCAGAAATAAGGGCCTGTGCATTTGTTGATAGCAAAGCTAGATTTCTAAAATTGGTGGAGAAGAGTTTTTGAAGTGATCGTCACTTCACTGCAATGCTGAGCATTCCTCACATGATCTGTTGGTACAAAGTTATTTTTCTTCAGCTTGTGATATGCAATGCAGGAAGTGATGTCTGTCATTAACATCCTCTAATGTTTTCCTTGATACGTTTTTTCTTTGAAGTTGCATGTAGCATCAAGGTTTTGATTAAAATGTTCCCTCCTGAATTATATTTGAAGATTGTTTTAAGAATCTGGGGGCAGGGGGGAGAATGATTCCCCTCATTCCAACTTTGGACTTCTGAGTTTTAAAATGGAACAGTGGGTGTTGCCCTGGTAGTAACAACATGCCTGTTGTCCCTCTTCTAAAATTTCTTCTGAATTTGCCTGCAGCTCCCCATTAAGTATGTTTGGTGAAGATTTGTTAAATCTGGTAGTTGCAATTTGTGATGATTCCATCTGCCCTGAGTACACTCCAGTCAATCCCAGTCGCCAGTATAAGGACTTGGGGGTACCTTCTAGCTGCCAGATAGGTAGTGCTATGGCAATCAATGCTGCTGTAGTGGATGACTGATCAACTATAGCATCATTTTCCAGCAGAAAATAATATGTATGCCCAGAAAACTTGGGGCTTTTTTCAGCTGGAAGAGCTGAAGTGCTGTGTGCCATTCCTCAATGCTAAAGTTTGAAAACCTCTTTGTGAGGTGAAACACAGGTATTTGGCTTCCATCTTCAGCTTTTTGTGGCATGGCTTTTTCAGTTGCAATATGTGCAGAATGTGGGCTATGGTTTGGAAAACATGTTCTTCTGTCCTAAGTTAATGCTCTCCTGTGTTTAAATTGAACGATACTTTGTTGACTCTCAGGTAGAACTGAATAATGCAAGTCCTCAGTGTTACAAAATATGTTTGTTTTTCAGTTCTGAAAACAACGGGAATGAAGCCATAAATTTAAAGAACAACCACAAGGAAAGCACAACTCTGCCTGCACTTTTGAAGGTATGATTTTTATTTACTAATACTTAATTGAGCTAAAGCCCGCCACTTCTGCTTGTGACTACATGCAAGTGCTCCGATGTTGGAAAACAGAAAGTGTTTGAAGGTCCACTGGTTGCCAACCAAAGCACTGTAAGATCTTTCTACTGAAATTTTATGTGTTGCCTGTTCTTCACCAGTATGATCCGTGTTAATCATGCTTGTCTTGTCCTGTGAGCATTTCTCCTGTGGGCTTTCTCCTGTGTCACTTGGCATGGTGATTGCCTATAAAGCTGTGTTTAGATTTAGTTAAATATCATAAATAATTATGTATAGGACAAGGCCTGGTGATAACAGCTGTATTTGGTGCTGTCCTGCAAAGGGCATCATGCCCTGCATGGAGCTATTTTAGTGATGCATTCACTAAGCACTTTTGCTTTTTTTTTTTTTTTTTAATATATGTTATTTCCTTTTCCTAGTAGTTTTAGTTTAATGCAGATAATATTGTGGGTACTTCCCCAAAAGGGCCTTGACTAGTCTTCCAGATTTATTTGGGAATGCAGGAGACTTCTTAACACACCAAATCTGAGGTTTCTATCCTGTGTTGCATTTATTGAGCACTAATGGTGTATGGAAAAGGAAGTGGTCTTCTTGTATGGCCTACAGTCTGTGTAGTTGCATCTCCAGTATCTAGGGACCGTTTGTTCAGGCTTTGCCAAAGGTCAGGAGACATTGCAGTTGCCTCTGCAAAGACCTAGTTCAGGCCAATGGGGTTATTAGCTCAAGATCAAATCCATGTTGAATGTAGTTTATCTGCATCAGGGTGGGAAGCAATGCAGTGACGTTTGTTCAGAAGCATTGTGGATTCAAGCCGACCCTGTCAGTTCTGACCTCTTGGAAAATGCTACTGAATACCTTCCCGTTACTATAAACCATGGACTATTGATTTTATGCTTTAAAATGCAGGCAGAAAGGATTCTGATAAACCAGAGGAGATTCTGCTGCAGTAGAAGCAAGTTTTCTCCTGGTTTTTTTTTTAATCATATTTTTCTATGTTAGATCAGTGAAAAATTTTAAAAGATATTTTTCTTCAGAAGAAGGTTTTGACTGGGGAGGGGGAGTCATTTAGCGTATGTGCACAGGACTTCAACACCAGGAATTGCTTAAAAGGAAGCATGAAGAGGGCTAGGTCTCAAGGAAGAAACAGTATGTGTAGGTAGAGCAAAAGGAGCAGAGCAGGTTTAAGTTACCTAAGAGTATCTCTTTCTTACCAAGAAGTGAATCGCATTTATTTTTCAATTTTAAAAAGCCCAAATTCAGAATCTTTCCTGCTGAACCTAAATTCATTGCAGTAAAGTCTTCTAATCAGAACCTGTGCTTTTGTAATATACTAAAAGTTGATGCCAATATTAATGCTGTAAAGTTTTGTTCCAAATAGCTGATCTGTTTTCTTTTGTCTTGGTGTAACTTTTTGTTTAATTGTACTGTCTTTGACTTATGTTTAGAAGTCTAAAGTATCACAGTGTACATGGCATTATCCTTGAAATAACACCTAATGTTTGTATAGGCATTATAAGAAAGGTGCAGTTTTCATATTACCAGAACAGGCTGGCTGTTCAGCTGTACTGAGAGCTTCCTGTCTAACTTACTTCCCTCTTTCTTAAGCTGATTGAAAATCTTCTGATACACTTGAACAGTTTCAAATGCATAGTAATGAGTACTTTTAGCACTATAATTTTATATCTTGTGTGCACTGAAATTACAACTAGATAGTAAAAACTGATTCAGAGGAGGTAGAGAAAAGTATTTTCTGCTACTGGCCCAGAGCCCTCTATTTTTTGGTGAAGAAAATATTTTTCTTTTTCCTACCACTACTCCCTCCAACACACACTTCCATTTTGATAACACCACACTGTCTGGTGCCTAATATGGGCCAAAATAAGCTGTCTTGTGCAAAGTTCACTAGAATGCAGCCAAACAGTTGGAGAGAACTGAGACTGTCTCATTTGAAAGGGATAATGTATGGTTGAAAGACATTCTGATTTTATTCATTAAGTTATCAAAGTTACTATGGGCTGAAAAAAAATAATGTTGTTATGAAAAGTATACTTTGTGAGGAGTATCTAAATCTATATACCTACATGCATCAGGTTTGGGTAGATTTCCATACATGTCTGTGTCTCTGAACTGTGCTTCTACCTAGTCATTTCAGGTGGATGGTAACTAAAAGTTGAAACCGTATTGTGTCTGTCTGTCACCAAGTTGATGAGCTATCATGTTTCTGATAGACTTACATGTAGATTTACTTGCTGCAATTTATATATTTGTATAATAGACCAGGGGCAAAATAGTGGGGAAACTGTAAGTCTCTGATTTAGCAGCAAAGGTCAGACATCAAAATTATAGCTGATTGGGTGAGTGGAGCTGGGAAACGTGCTGAACTATGTGCAGTAGCTCTTTGGGTCTTCTGAGCACTCTAGTTACCAGCTGTGTACTTAACCCCTGCTATTTTTTTTTTTCCCCTTGCAATGAAGTATTTCATAGAGGGAGGAAAAGATACTTTAATATGCACCTTATGAAAATATGAAGCCTAATCTTTCTGTGCCAAGGTGACTTTATCAATAATCACTTGATCACTTTTGAGAAAATATTACTGAAATATGTTTGCCATGTCTATTAATTCATTGCCAAAAAGTACACCACCACCCACCACTGTTTATTTACAGATTTTGTTTTGCTTCTGATTCTTTGAATTAGAGCTGTAAACAGCGCTCTGAGTAAATGCTCCATTTGAGCAATGTGACTGTTGAACAGATGGTTGTGTGGATGTAAACAGTTCTTGAACTTCACGTTTAGTGTTCTAAGTATCTGCATTGCATAATGTCCAGTACATGTTAGTGTATCATTAACCTAGCTTTTAGTATTACAGGGACTTTGTTTTTAAAAGGCATATTCCAGCAGTGCTGGCTGTAAAATGATGTGAAGGCATCTTTTGCAGATTTTGATAATGCCCTTAAAACATATGTTTACAACTGGGACATAGGTATTAATTGGGTTGTGTGAAACATCTACCAAATAAGCTATACCACTACTGTCACGAGCCACATGCTGGAGAATGTCCTGTTAGTACAGTTTTGAAGAAATCCCACAATACGCTTGTTGGATGTGCTTGTGCCACAAGAGTTACCTGGCTCCTACCCATTCTACCATACTGCAGTAGTAGCAGTGGTGATAGGTGCTTGGGTTAATTTCAGTAGTAGTGAATGGCTTACATCCCAGGCTTGCCCTAAGGTTCTCATCCAACTGAAGGCTTTGCCGTGACAGCGTAGGAAAATTAACTTGCCTGCCGATCATCCCCAGATATCCTTCCTGTAGCGGTGCATGGAGGAAACAGCATGTTCTCCCATAACTGATTAGAAAGGAATTCTTCAGCATCTCAGCACAGGAACTACCATGTGACCTCTGTCAGGCAAATGCAAAAGTTTGAAGAAGCAGGAACAAACACGATATACCAACTGCGTAATTTAGACTGCAGTATTTCAGTAGCATTAAATATTTGATAATTTGGCCCACAGGCTCAAGCCTGGGTGCTAGTTGCCTGGATTAACTGGAGACAGTCTCTGCCTTCGTAGAACACAGGGGCAGAAAATACTGCAAAGATTATGTAGTCCACTCTTCTGCCCCAAGATGAGATCTCTGTATCTATGTCATACTTGATGCAAGTTTGTCTGACTTGTTCTCAGAGACCTGCAGGGATGGAGATCTCTAAGATCTCTGCAACTTCACTAGACAACTGTTCTACCAATTTCATAAACCTTATAATTAAAAAGTCTTTTTCTTAACATCCCATCTAAAGCTCCCTTGCCACAAATTAAACCTGTTGCTAATTGTCCTGTGACAAGTACTCCTGTATACTCTGAACATTGAGAAGAGATTATTCTGTAGCCCTGTTTTCTCACATGAATTTCATTTCAAGGTAACATAAAGATGGCTGTATTTAAATGGGTAGACACAATATTAAAATTTGATGACAAGGACTGCAATTATGTGATAAGATGGAGCCAGATGCTTTTGGGAGTTGCAACAAATAGGACAAGAGGCAATGAGTGCAAGTTGGAACATGGGAAATTCCAGTCGCCTATAAGATTTTTTTTTTAATTATTATTTTATTATTATTTTTTTATTTTTCCCGACTTCACCGTAAGGGTGATCAGATATTGGAGCAGGTTTCTCAAGCAAGCTGCAGAGTCTTTATCCTTGGAAATACTCAAAACGCAACTGGATGAAGCTCTACTCTAACTAGAGCTGCTTTGAGCAGGAGCTTAAACTACATGGCTTTTCAGCCGCATTCCTTTCTGCCCAACCTGTTCTATAATTGTGTGTCACATCATTTTTCATCCCATGTGTGAATTCACACAAATTATAAAAGAAGTTCCATGAACTTGGTGAACGTATGTAACTGTTGTTACTGAATGTCCCCAATTCTGATTTTATAATTAGTTTTAATTTCTACAAAAAGTTAGAAATCAAAATTAAGCCCTGTGTCTTTAGCTAACTACATACTTTTCCATATAGCATGGTTTTGTTTCATATTGTCCGTGGTTTTATGTTGTATTGTCTTTATTTATGTATGCTATTTAAGTAATGTCCACTCATCCTATACGTGAATGCCTGCTGAATGCCTCTGTCCTAGACCTAGTAGTCAGAAATCGGAGAGACAGGATTCTTTGTCTTTTGGGAGTCAAGGGAGGTGACCTATTACTACCAACCATGAATTTTTAAAAAAATGAGAGTTACTTTTACAAAGTGTTGCTGTTGCTGCCCACAACAATGAAGCAAAGACCGAACCAAAGTGTTCTTGGAGTTTGCATGGTCAAGATTTCTCTTGTGGAACCTGAAAGCAGATATTTTTCTCTTCGGCAACAAGGTAGACTTGCGTTGAAATGGAATTTTATAGGTGAGTACGCAGCATCTTCTGGTTTCTCAGAACACTTTGTTAAATTAATGGTGCTAACAGGAAGATATTTCAAGGTCGTTCTATCTAAACTCCTGGTAAATTCCTTTGCCGTACTGAAGATTTTTAGAAACGATGATCCTGAAATGTGCTTCCCTCTCTACTGCTTTAGTTCTTCGAAGAAGGGATCTTGAGCAGGGAACTTCATTTCAGGATAGGTGAAAAAAGAACGGGCTTAAACGTTGCTGGGTTTGGCACAGAAAACCATCAAGGAGACAGATGAGAATCAGAAGTGTGGTGCCAGATGCTATAGCCTGCCAATAGAATATAAGTGCAGGTGGAAATTGCACTGTCTCACCCCATTCCCAGTGTACTGCCTGCTTGTACACATCTTCTGCATTGAAAAGGTGAATTTCACCTTTATTTTTCAATTTATTTTCAAACATCAAGGAATCATCAAGTAAAAGAGAATAAAAGCTATTTCATAACCTTTTCATTAAAAGGCAATAGAAGAGAGAATTTAACACTGGGAGAATTTAAAGGAAAGAACAGAAATAAGACAGACAATTCTATTCTCTGTGGCTCCATACTAGGTTACATATTGAGGAGTACCAATTCTTAATCTTTAATCAGGGCTTTACAGTAATTTCAGGAGAAAATCTAGAAAGAAGAGATTTTGAAGTGACTCTGCAAATAGTGTAAACAGAATTTTTTAAATGGTAAACTTCACTTTATTATTCTACAGTTCCCTGTAAAGGTGACCTTGCAGAAACTTTTTTATTTCAAATTGTACCTCCTTTTTTCTTATTTGAAGTGTTCACCCTTGCCTTACCTAACCTTGTTCTCTTGTCAGGGAAGATGAATCTGGATACTTCCTCAGATTTTAGGTGAACACTAGAGTTTTAGAGAATGTTTCATCTTTTCTTTCCTCATCTGACAAATTAAATCTCCATTAAGGACTCCTTGGTGTTTCAAGAATTCAAATGGATAAACAAATTTTTAAAGTCCTGGTGCTGAACTTGCAACAGAAGCAGCTGTCTTTCCAAATGTTAAATAGTCATTGAGTTTAAATAGGTTTATTTTTAAAAATGCAAAACTGATACAGTTTAACTGAAAGTCCCTTCCTGTTGTTTTAACTTTTACTCCTGATTATGCAGATGCCATGATTTCATTAGTTTTTCTAGGTACTCATGTCTTCTGAGGTTGTCATGACCTGATTTTTTCATGTCAAAACAGAGAAAGGACAATATGGAAGAAAAAATATGTAAGTATTAAAAAACCCAAAATATCCAGAGGTTCAAAGCATCAGTTATTTGTAGAGATACAGAGCTCAACTCTAACTTAAATCCCTCCCCAAGCCCCCAAGGCTGTCTTTGTTAGTCCTTGGGTTTTTTTTGCTGTTTCTGCTTGTTTAAAAGCTGTTGTCTAGTTAAGACTAAACCGTTTTTGACAATGGTGCATCTACCTTGTGTCATTTCCACCACCACTCTAATTACTGGCATAAATAGGAAAAACCCACTTCCACCATGTGTGTTTTAAATCCATTTTTCTCATGAACACTACCAAAAGTGGACTTGTAGGAGTTCGCTGCTTATTGTGTATTTCACTGTCTGATAGTACTTTTTCCTGAATTTTTCTTAATGCTATGCCCATTTTCTTAAACAAGTCTTGTTCCTCATCTACATCTCGGTATGTCTGGTTCTTCATTAGGTTTCCATATGTATTGCCTCCCACTGGTTGAGAATGCCTAACTTCTTTTCATCACAGTAGCTGAAAAATCAAAAGCTTATTTCATATGTGGATTTAATGTACCTCAGTGTGTCCCGTTCATTGCAATCAAGTGGGAGATTACACTAAAGACACTTTAGCCTCCCAGAGAAGGGAAATCTGCTGAAAAACATGCAGTAGTGACTCCTTGTGGGAGTGTACTAGTCTGCCAGCAACTCAAGCTGTTTCACTGTGGATTTTGTTTAGCATACAAAATTTACATACACTGTATCGCTGTTCAAATTGAATGAGATGCTCATAGTGGTTAAATGAAATGCAGCTATCTTAGCTGTGCTGAAAGGTCAAAGCTAATGCTGGGAACATGGTTAATTTTCCAGTATTGGAGGTAGCAGTGCCTAAATGTGCTACTTTGTGCACCCAACACTTAAATCTGAAACTCTTAAACTACTTCTACACGCTAGCAAACAGAAATTCTAGAGTAGTACTGTGACCATTTCTTGGATGAGTAAATTGGGATGTTGGGGTTAAATGACTTGTTGAAGGTCCCTGAGGTGAATTGGTGATAATCCTAAAATCCTGATGGCTGGCTGTCTTCTCTCACAACTGCAGGTGATATGGGGTGGTCAGAGTGCTGAGGATATCTGTGTGGTACACGGAATGTCCCCATCAGCAGCTGGCAGCAGGACAGACGGTCTGTGAGAGGTCTCCACACGGCTGTCTGGAGTTTCTGCTTTGTAATGAGCGTTTGTTCATGGGGAGTGAAATCCGAAATGTCTGGCTGTTGTGGCTGGAAGCTAACTCTTTGTTCACGGAGATCTGTGTTTTAATGCTGTTAATGTTTTCATTTCATTCACTCGTTAGGGCAATAAAAGAGATTGTATTCTTGGCAGACAGACATAACCCCTGCTGAATGAGAACCTCTGGCAATTTGAACTTTTGCCATTCCACTGCTGAGAGGCGGCGGCTACCAGGGTGGCTGTTCCTAGCTGGTATGGGGGACAAGGCAAACTTGGCACAGCCATCCCTCTTCAGGGTGCTGCTGCACCTCTGTAGCTGCTGTCTGCACTTCGGGGGGTCTGTTCACACTGGTGGCAAGCCCTGTGCCTGCCTGCGTAGGTGCAGTTAGGCTTTGGGCGTATCTCTGTGCCACTGTCAGGAGTGGATTACAGCCTGGAAAACGTACCTGGTCTACTATTGAGTAAATTAGCTCAGATAAGAATCACACTTGAGACATGACATCACGGGTTTGTTTTCCAAGTCCCAGTTGCCAAGCTTTTCTGCAGCGGTTGCTCCAGCAAGGTGAGACTGCACTACCTGACTGCACAGTGGACATAGCTTCAGTTATTGCTGCAGTCACCTGATTTAAGTCATAACCTTGTTTCATGCTCTGCCGAGCTTCCCCTTTGCACCAGCCTCATTGCATGTGAAGTTACAGGACCATAGGATAATTGAGGTTGAAGGGACCCCAGGATGTCATCTAGCCCAACCTCCTGCTTAAAGCAGCCTCAGCTATAAGGTCAGGCCAGGTTACCCAGAGCTTGCCCAGTGAAACTTTGAGTTATGAGTTGCTAAAGGAATAAAAGCTAATTAAAGATTTATGAAGCATGTCACAAGCAGGAAAGCTCAGAGAGAGTGGGAAAGGGGTGGCAAGGGGAAGACTGATGACAGTTCGTGTACAGAAGGAGCAGAAAGACAATGCTACAACAGAAAAATGTTTTTCCTTGCATCAGCAAGGATCTCAAAGGGGATCTGGCAGGTAGATTTTCATCCAGATACTGTTGTTTGTGTGGTAAGCCTGAGAAACTGTTCAGACTACTGTAACATTGGAAAAGGATATTTTTTTAATTTTTTTTAACAGGTGACATGAAGTGTAACTAATATGAGAGTCATTGGTATTCTTCCAGTGTTGTGAATATCAAACTACTCAAGCCTAATTGTGACACAGATGCAACTGCTCTGTTGAGGTCAACTAAAGGCCCTGACTGTTGAAAACTGGTGGGATATACTAGGGAAAGGATTGCTTTGTGTGTACCCTATGTCTTTGCCTATTTTTTTCCTGAGTATTTGCTGGGGGCTTCTGTCAGAGATGAGCTTCAAAAGAGGATTGGGAAATAATAATTGAAAGTTGTCTTGATGTTGGCTTGTGGGATTGCCGCCGTAGTGCCACGTTCATCAGGCCCTTGTGCCTGAAGGCTCCTGCTGTGTTAAAGGCTTATTGGCTTTACAGAACATGTGCTTTTGTCTCAGGAATTTGAGTATGGCATTATCTTAAAATACAAACTTCAAAATCAGTAGCAGGAACGGGTTTGTTTGTATAATGCCTAAACAGTGGTTCAGACTTTGGATTGAGATTTTATGGGCGAATGATAAAACACCAATAGCTCATGCTGTCTTTTACAGCAAAGGCAGAGTAGAACAGGAGGGAGAGTATATGGAGAGTAGGACTGACTATATTGAAGGGAAGAAAGAAGGATTTGCATAGCTTATATGTTGGGACTTAATATCCACATATATCTTCAAGTAAGCACAGTGTAAATGTTCTCCAGGGCTTTTTTTATGCAAGACGCTATTTATGGTTAAAGGTATGGAAGGACCCTTTCATATTAAAACTTCCTGTTCTTTTGATTTGCTAAAGTTATGTAAGGAAAGGAAGATTAAAGAGGAAAGAAAGCCTAAATAGGTTTCTGTTTCTGGAAACAGACTACAAAACAGCTTTTCATGCAGGTCATGAATTACGCTTACAAATAAGAAGCACGGTCTTTACAAGTGTTATGTCTCAGAGCTGCTAGGGGAAGAATTTCACATGTAGAGATTTAGCTGTTCTTGAAGTCTCAGTTCCTAATAGGAAAAAACCCTACTACTTGCTGAATAAAAAAGAGGTTTTTAAAAAAAAAAAAAAAAAAAAAAAAAATCACTCCCCCCAAAACCCAACAAAAACCCATAATACTAAACTGTTGACAAGTTTTGAGTGTAATATTTTCTTTTCCAGCTAATGCATTTAGCTGTTAACTTCATAGGTATTGTAGTAATTAATATGAATGTTTATAATCTATAATGGTTATATCTACAGAGAAAACAATAAGATTTGTGTGACCTCCTGCACTGAGAAACTCTTGTAAGTTTAAAAAATTTGGAAAATGATACTAATGACAGAACAAGGGAGAAATGCCCCCCCTCACTTAAAGTTGAATCAAAAACTGATATTGAAGAATGCTGATGTATTATTCAAGATGAAGGAAGAAACTGACAGAACTTTGAAGCTGACTGTGCTAAGTCATTCACTTAAGTCAAACTTTGGAAATTAATTTTTTTCTTGTTTCTATTTTTATTTCCTTATGCAGAGTACTTAGTTGCTATGAAATAGAGTTAATTGTTCAAGTGATTAATCCCAGGTTTGCATGTTACTTACATACTTTGCCTAGTACTGAAGGTACCAGTCAGCACTGTGGTACATCTGTAAGCTGCACTGTTGTCTTCATTTCCAGGGGTGCATTTGGGTAGCGTTGACCTGTAAAGTAGTAAATCTCTGAAAGCTACAGGGACTACTGCATCACTTTATGACACATCTGCAGTTGATTAGTGCAGTATGTGAAGAAGCAGGTGGGATTTGTTGCAGGTGTGATGAAAAAAGGCAAGAGTTTGACTTAGCCCACTTTTGAAAGTTTACTTAAAAGTTTAATGTGGTTGTTTAAGTGTCTTGCCTGTATGAAGAAAATAGAAGTTGTATGGATTTCTCAAGGACAAATGAGTGCCATTCAATTTCTGTCCTCACATAAACAATTCAATTTTCAAGACATACATCTGATCACTTAATATGAAGCAATTGCATCTACTCTTTGTATGAAAAAGGTGAAAAAATATTGCTTGAAGATTAAAGACCACTGCTCCAGCATCACTAAGTATAGCTTGCAAGTTTTTAAGAAATTGTTCTTCACCAAGGATTAAATTTTGTTCATTAAAGCACTTTTTTCATCATTAACATGATTCTAGATGGACTGTTAACAAAAAAATCTACTTGCTTATTTTAGGTTATTTGAAACAAATATATCTTTAAGTTGAAATAGGATTAGTGACCTAGTGAAAATAGTAGCATTCTGCTTAGATTGGATGGGTCGGTGTTATCCAACTGGAAACAATTGCTCTTCTCCAAAGATACTGTTGGCACAACTAAAATTAGCGTAGGACTTTTTATTCATGTTCTCCTTTCCTACTCCTGTTGAGGAGAATGGATGTCATCTAAGAAGAGGTGGGGTAACTTTATTCCGTTTTAGTAAACTGGGTTGAAACGGGGATTGAAATTACAAGAACTTTGCTGTAAAGATAAAATAGGTAGCAATGGCATATGGCACCCAGTACAGAGTGAGGATGGAGAGGATGCGCTCCTCAGGAAATTTTAGTCCAGGGAAAAAAGCATTTGCAGACTGTGAAGCTGAGAAGGTGGTTACATGTAGTGTTTGTGGAGCTTACTAGTGAAGTTGCATCATCTTTTTGGGCAGATGGTCTTGGCAGAAGTAGCATGCGTTTGGGCAGCGGTTCTTGAATCTGTAAGAGAAGCTGACACCAAGGAAATTCAAGGGCATAAATTGGTGAGGAACAGAGCCAGACTTGCCCCTGGGGGTAGATACTCAGATGAGTTGAGGGAAGAAATGAACAGGCTGTTTAAATTAGGTGAAGTCCTGCCTTAGTACTAATTATTTTTGGTTATCTGTTACAGCTGATACGCAGTTCAGAGGGTTATGGGTGCAGGGGTAGTGGTCTAGAGGACCTTGGTTGTGTGGAAAACTGTGCAGCTTGAGTATGGTAGACTATGGAGCTGTGTGAGGCTACAAGTAGATTTGGAAATAGAGCTGTGCAGTTAATCGTCTGTGGAGTTGAAGGAAAGCTGGCCAGAGGGTGCAACATGGGGTTGCTAAGGGTAACAGATAGGATTAAATCTCTGGCACGTGAGTTGAGTTTGGTTTATCCAACTTCTGTTCTTGATTCTCCTGTTTTTTCACAAGTGCAGGTTACCTTACATTTAAGGCTGTGGTACATTTGTGTTTTGCTATGGTGTTCTTGAAGATATTTGCAAGCAGAAAACTGTTCACCTCACAAGTGTGTATAGATTTGTTTGTGAAGCCATGCTTTTTGAGCGGATTAAAGTGTGAAAAACTGTTCCTTGCTTCTTCCTCAGGTTTTTTTCTGCCGCTTGAAGCGATTGTTCTCCATCTGTCCTATACTTCCACAGCAGCTGCTTTGTGAATCTTCTAGCCTATGTAGTCCTTCTGGCTTTTTGTAGGATAGGGACCTTTTTAGTACAAAAAGAGAAGAGAGTGCAAGGCTTTGATCTTAAAATGAACCTTTAAACAACAGATGTCCTGAAAGGAATATAATGCGTGGGAGCAATTTAAAATTAAGGGATTTGGGAATGTGAGAAAATGACAGGAAGCATCTTCTTTATTTGCTTGTTCTTTTTACCTTAGGTTTGTCAAAATGAAGAGAAGAACCATTCCACAGAAGAACTTAGTAAGTCTGAAATCCAGGAGGAGCTGAAAAAGGCTAATAGCCTTCCTAGTTTGACTCCTGGGGTCAAAACAGCAGATAAAGACAAGCAACCCCGTGAAGGTTTTTTTCATTTTCTTGGAAGCTTGTTTAATATTGCGACAAAATCTTCTTTAGTGGAATCTAAACCCTCTGCCTTCCAAGGTGAACCCAACAGATGTGAAAAGGATTTACAGAAAACAAATACCCTTCCGGAGGACCTGCAGCCAAAGCATCCAAGAATTGAAGAGCCTATCTGCTCTGCAACTAGAATAAAAGCGGATTCTGTAAATAAAGATGATGCCATCTTAAATAATGTTGAGAAAGATATCTCACAGGGTCTGCAGGGAAGCTGGAAACAATCTGCAGATGCACAAAAGTAAGTTTTATAATTTAGTATTAAATATGTTATAGTTTGTGCATGTGTGTGCACAGAACTGCATTGGCTAAGTTCTGCTGACAGGTGACTGTCATTTTTAAGGGTGGTTGGAGTGTCCCTGACTTGACTTTGTGCAAAACTCTAGTAGTAAGTACCTTGAATAAATGGGGAGAAATTGACTGCAATAAAATACAACTTTAAAGAAGTTTTTCTAGAAGTCTCCTGACTATGGATAGATACATTGTAGATCCATCTTAAGTGTTAAAAGAGGTTAAAGATGTGGAATTTAGAAACATTTTCAGTATTGTAGATCTACTTAAAAAAAAAGAACCAAAAAAGCATAAAGAGCTTATTTCTGTCCATATTGTGGGCTAAATAACCTTTGAATATTTGTGCTTTTTATACCTCTCTCGTTCAGTGGTTTTAATTCTGCAAGTAAGGTTTCCTCATTTTTAAATTATCTTTCCTGGTTTATTTGTCTTGGTGATTTTTGCTTATGTGTTTTTCTTCCCCTCATTCTTCGGGGTTTCCCCATAATGTAAAGAAGGTTATATAAAATACTCAATTAGCCTAGATACAGAGCATCCTTAACAGTTCTGTAATATTTCTAAAAAAAGATTTCCAAAAAAATGGTGCCAAGGGCACCAGTGTGTGTTCAGAGTAGAAAAGCAAAAACATTGGCTGTGATCCACAAAGTCTTTCTGACTGTGGCATAAACATAGATAATAGTATTCCAAAAACATTTATAGATGTTATGTTGAATATTTGAGACTCTGTGGGCAGTGCAGCATAGGTTTGGCATTAGGTGTGTGTGTATGCATTTGGTACCTGTCCAGTTTTTGATAGGTGTGTAGAATATGGACTTGTCCACAGGCAATGAATCTGTAACTAACGTTTACTCAGATTTTAAATACTGCTCAGGTTATTTATTGCAAATTTAAGCCAAAAGTAACGATCTGAGGTAACTGGTGATTTTGTTGCACTGCTCCTGCTCATATTACAGAATGAGAAGATGTACTGAGAAGAATTTTTTTTTTTTTTCTTATTTTTAAGTTTTAAAACTGATTTGAGTTGCGCTCAGTATGTTTATCTGTGGTATGTGAAGCGTTTCATCCCATACAGGAAGTCAGAGATTGCCATAGTAGTCACTTAATGAATTTCACTTCCATGTTGGGGATACCTCCAGGACTCTCTCCTTATTTATTATTCAGTAGACTAATGTTTAGAGGTGTCTGTCATTCACCTTTATATTATAAAGGTAGTGGCTGATCAGGATATGAAGAGGGGATGTGACACCTATTCAGGTGAACTTAAGACTGTATTTCCACCACCAAAATACAGTACTGTTTATAATTAATAATATTAATGATTATGTTCTCATGAGTACTCTGGTTTGGTCTGTGATGTGGTCAGCTAGTTTTTGTTACAGATTCTTATCGTAGTAGGACACGTCTGACTGATGCTTTTTCCAAACTGCGTGTTGCAGCCCAGTACCACCACTTCAATTTCTCCTCCCCTTAGTTGTTATCTGGAGAGGCCTAGGAGCATTAAGTTATTCTGTCTAGTTCCGGAACAAACTGAGTATTTCTTCAAACCTGTTGGACAGGCTGGCTTGCTGTATCTGTCTCTTGCTGCTACTTGCTGTTTCTATAGTGTGCTCTGGAAAGCAGCAGGTAAGTCACATGTCGTTATGCCAGGGGCTGTGCAGAGATATAAGAAAAGTCACTCCTTGCCTCAAAGAGAGCTTGGTCAAATAAGATAGTAGGCATTAATATATCATTTTCACTTTTTACTTCATTCCATGTAGTTTCTTTCATATCATAACTCGGTATACTTTCTGCTGTACTTACTTTTATGTTTGCTCTTTTTCTCGCTCTCTCCACCCTCAGCTACTGCTGGTACTACTCAGTTGGCAGTGGCAATCTGTCCTCTATGCAGATGTTTCTTCTTACTCTCTTCTATCTATTCAAACAAATAATGAATCTTGAAGATTCAACTGAAGGCCCAATATGTGGTGAACTAAACATGGCAATCAGAGCCTGCAAGTAAGTGGATGAGAGGCAGCCATGGTCAGCCCTTACAAAGTCAGTCTTTCTCCTTTTTTTGCCAGTCCTTTGGCTGGTGCTCCCCAGGAGCTGGTACGCATCTTCCCTTCCAGGTAAAAACCTCTGATTGCTTCTAACTTTTTAAAATGCATGCTCTCTTTGACTTTCCCGTTTTATTGATGCCTGCAGGCCTGTGAATAGGAGCAGTGGAAGTGGCAGAATGTCTTGGGATTTTTTTTGCTGCTCTGCTAATTTTATGCTGCTGCATTTAAGTAGATCTTGAGCAGCTTTTCAGATAACGTGCTGGGCAGTCTGTATGGACAGTTTTGAGGGTGAGATGGTCTCAGTCTTCGTTTGCTTCTTGTGAATTCTTCTTCAGAACAATGTGAATTAATAACTTTGGCATTAATAAAAGCTTGCAGAGTTCAAAAGGTGTGGGTATTACCTCACTGAATTGACCTCCTTGCTCTGTGAAAGTATTTTGGAGTTACTTGGGTTTATTGAAATCAAAGTTGCAATTGGCATTTGCAATTGACTAAATTTTAACATTGTCCTATATTGTTAGATAAACTATGCAAATCAGTGTAGATTTTTTTCATTATAGTTTACCCGTCTCATGGTCAGACAGGCACATAAAAATGTGTTCTTAGTTTGGAGGTAGGAGTGAGTTGGTCTGTACACAGAATGAAGTTTTTTCATTGAAAATTACTTTTTAAATGGAAGAAAAATTTTTATTTTTTTCCTTGTAGCTGTTGTAAAATTGGGCAAACATTAAACCAGTCATTTTCCTTACTCGTTGTCAAAAGTAGAGTGTACGTTCTGCCCTTTTTGGCTCAGGATACAAAAAGTTAGATAATCTCTGTGCAACTTTTCTGTGTTTTTCCTCGGTGACTGCACAATGTGAATTCTGTTTCTGAAGCAGTTAGTAAAGAGAAATTGAAATGACAATGTGGAAGCAGAGGTTTGCACTGTTTACCGTTTAAAAAGTTTGAAGCAAGGATACTTCTTTGTTATGGAAGCAATTATGCTGGGTTTGTTCTCTTTTATAGAAGTTTAAAGGATGTAGAACGTGGTTTTTTTTTTCTCTTCAGTACTAGCTAGCTTCTTTACTAAATATTAACTAGTTTTCATTTAGCATAGTTAAACTGTAAAAGTGTTTCTGATTGCTGATGGTTGGTAGAACATACAAAGTAGTAGTAGTAGTTGGAAATGGGTGCTAAAAACGCACAAATAATGGTGGGGGGAGATGTAGCACAAAGGAACAGTAAGGCCCATGGATACCACAAAGGGAAGGGATGGCATGAACATGGTCTTTTGTTAATCTCTTGAAGATTGGTTCCCAAAAGACAGATGAGACATGATAGTGATCCATATAAGTTCAAAGGTACTATTGATTCCATTGATTATGTTGAAATGCAATTTTAACATTTAATGTAGAGGCATATTGAAGCTGAGGGCTTTACAGATCCTTAAGACCACTGCATTATTAATCTTACCACTGTTTCCTTTGGAATGAGGAACTTTTAAATGAATTTGTTAATTCTAAACTACTGTTAAATATTAAATTAAAGGTTATCTGTGGTTAGGGAAGAGGTTGCAATGATAAGTGAAAGCGGGACAGTTGTTACATTGCATAATCCCCATTAGAGTTGTTTAAAAAAACTCCCAACAAAATAAACAAACAACCTTTCAGAACTAAAATACCTACCAAATGTTCTCAGATACCTCTACCCAGACAACTTCATTAACCTCACTTCCTTAAAGCAATAGTTTGCAAAATAGAAGGAAATTAGACTGCCCTGACCTGCAGACTGAGGTTGACGTTGCCCTCGGTGGGAGGCCTGGCATTTGGTAAAGACTCAAGTTTCCAGGCCTTGAGCCAAGGCAAGCGGAATTCGTCAGCTTGGTCTGTGGAGTACATATTTGTAAGGGGCAAAATGTGTAGGTCACGTTATTCCTTCATCGTCCTGGCTGGTTGGCTTGGAGATAATTGTACTTTAAGGGCTTCTGCCCCTTTAATCCAGGCAGTGGCAAGTGGTAAAGAAGGAGCAAGGAGCACAGAGGACAAAACCATGATAAATTTGCCAAAGTCTCTAGGCAACAATTACTATGGACAGTAACATAATAATTGCAGCACTGAAGATGGGTGAGGAGAGTTGGGTTGGCTAAGTTAAATCTCCAGTAACTGCATCCCGTAGTCTGGCATTTGTCTGGGGTTGTTCAAGATTTCCTTGCCATTAAGAAGTGAAGCAAGCAATTGGGCTTGCGCTGTTCTGTAGAATCATAGAATCATAGGATGGTTTGGCTTGGAAGGGACCTTTAAGCTCATCTAGTTCCAGCCCCCCTGCCATGGACAGGGACACCTCCCACTAGACCAGGTTGCTCAAAGCCACATCCAACACTTCCATAGTATTTCCCATCTTAGTACTTTCAAAAATCCTGTCCTTTTATTTTTCTTTGTAGGAAATACATCTCTTTTAGAAATACATCTCATAAAATCTTTCAGCTCTACATAATTATGGTTAACATGTCTTTTTTTAGAGCTTGTCATTTGCCTTTTTGTTACTGGTCAGTTGCAGGCTTGTGGTGATACAGAAACATAGCCCTTAATTTGTCCAATGGATTGTGTGTTGTGGTTTTGGTTCAGTCAGCAGCAGCAGCATTCATTTCCCAATAGATGTCTTTGGCAGACGATCAAGAGTAAATTAACATAAATCACTTAATTCCAAGCAATGGTCTTGCCAGGTAATTCTTGAGGAATAATGTAGAAGAGTGAGGAAGCTGCAGATGCTGCATTTGTGGAAATCAAATCCATCTTGTGATCAGAGCTGTGTCCTTCTGTGTAATTGCCTACCCAGGACCTATTTTACATACAGGACCTGAACATTTAAAGCCATAAGTATACACACAACATGGCAGTGTCCATCCATCTTTGAAAGCATCTGTTGGGTGATAACAGTAAGAGGAAAACAAGAGCACTGTGTTATTACTTCTATTATAATAATACCTGCATAAAGATTCCCATTGTACAGACATATATATAGTTATACAGTAATACACAGCCTATCAGAGATGGGAGGCACATCTGCTTCCTTTTGTAGAAAAAGATTGCCTTGGTGCTGGCTCTGAGGAACACCAGGACAGCTGTGGACCCCAGGTGGTCCTGCCAGCACCACTGTTTGGACCTAGATTGGTTACTTTTGATCTTAATTCCCTCATGCAATTTGCTACACAGACACTTGAAGGAGCACGAGGAGAGGCAGGGGACAGAGATGTGCATTTCGGGGTGGGGAAATGGGGAGGCAGGAGGGGGGACATAGTAATTCATCTACCACTGTAGGAGAAATGCAGGCCCAGACCTGCCCGCCAGAGCAGGGTGCCTGCCCAGAGCTGGGACGTGGGCCAAAGGAAAAGTTCGTGTTGGCACCAAAGCAAAGATTTCTGTGTTTCTGAAGGATGAAAACTTAGTTTAAGAGAAATTCCTAACAGCTGCATGATACAAAATTGAGCTGCATAAATTAAGGTTGGCTGCTGTCAGGTACAAGGGAAAGATGGCAGTGAAGAGCCGGGAGTGATCCCAGGCCCTTCATCCTGGTCTCGGTCTTGCAGCTGCTGGTGTTTTGACTCAGTTTCAATCTGTACTTTCTTCCTTCAGATTCAGAGTAGGGTTGCTTTCCCAGATGTGAAAGACAATCAAGAAGTGGTAACCATGAAGGGCAAGGGGAAGGAAAAGCATTCTTTTCTAAGGTCACTGAGACTACATTTGCTTTTATTAAAATTGACATTGACTCTTAATTGTTCTTATGGAACATTAGCTTTGAGATTTCCTGCGAAATCAACTGTGTGCAAATCACTTTGTTCAACCAAACTTTCGACCTCTTGAAACATACAGTGTGAAGTCCCAGAACACTAGGTATTTCAAACTTCAGGCTTAAATCATGAAACTGTCCCCTCTGGCTAAAAAGTAATTTTCTTTCGTCTACGTTGTATATGGCAACTTTTCAGTTAGCCCACAGTATCTTTTTTTTTTTAATAAGACTTTTATTTTTCCATTTATGATGATCTGACGTGAGTGTAGAAACCAACTGGCTGAACAAGTTGGATTCCACCAGAAGGTTTTTCAAAGTGACTTTGAGACAGGTGTTTCCAGACAAAGGACCTCAACATAATTTAAAAAGTTGTCAGTTAAGTATGCAGCAGAAAAAAAGCTAAGTGAAAAAAAATAAAATAAACAATAGCATAATTTTAAAATCGTCAGGGAGGGATAGACAGAAACCACAAGAGACATGCTGATTTAGATCAATGGTTTTCAGCCTGTAGTCTGCAGATCTCTCTGCCCTAGAAGCTACTTCTGAGGGGTCTGTAAGAGCAGATTAGGGAAAACACGCATATGTATGTTTGAAAAAGCTTCAGGGGTTCAAAATCAACAAGATTGTTTTGTAACTAATGCCACTTTTTTAGCAAGTTACACAGGATGTCTGTCATATGAGATGTCAGAAGATGTTCCACTCTTCTCCTTGAGTTAGCCCCCCCCCTGAACTTTTTATTTCTCTTTTGGAATAAAAGAAATCCCTACAAGCACCTTCTTTTGACAAATTTAATGTAACTCATGTTGACATCCTCTCTTGTTGCTGTCAAACAGTCTTTTGTGAAACTGAATTAAGGCTTTATAGGGAATTGAATAGCTTCCCATGAAGAAGGGAAAGAAGGAATCTCCCAGTATTTGAAATATGTGGCACAGAACACACTGGGTTCTGTGTATAATAAGGCTTTCATCTGTATCCTCATATGAGTTGAAAAAAAAAATTTTGCAGAGGGTTTTTAAGGTAAGTTCTGAACTGACATATTCTTCAGAAATTAATTGTTACTTTAAATACCTATGAAACAAATCTCTAGTGACACTTTCAAAAGCTTTCCTGTGACACAGCCTGATTCTAAATGTGTTTCATAAGAGTTGCAGCTGAATTGCTGCTGCCACATAGGAACATGGGTTTTCATTTTTTAAATGCCTTGTTGTTGCATATGATTGTTCAGATTGAAATGCGTTAGGACTAAAAGGTCTGTTGGCATATTTTTTTAGAATATGCTGAGCAGCAAATTCTTTATCACAGGCCAGAGATCTGAAGTTGCCATGTCTGTGGAGGAGATATTGGTTCCTTTCTAAAATAATATCCACGGCAGAAAATCTTGGTAGAGGCAAGTCTGCAGAAAAGCAGAGCTGTGTGTTAGGAGACACTGGCAGAGGCCAGCTACAGGATGAGGCTTTGCAGCTTAAGCGGTCCTGTAGCCAGCACTAGTCAGGATCGGGTTTGTGCACACAGCTCCATAGGGCAGATTGCTCTGAGTCTTGCTCAGACTTCAAATTGATCAATCAGAGTATAAAATTCCCTCAGAACACAAATGGAGAGCAAAAAGAATTGGGAGAAATTATAAAAGGTACCACATAGGCAAAGAAAAACTTGCGAGTATGGGGGTTTTTTTGCCTTATCATGTGTAATAAATGGTATAAGTCTTCGTTGGGATCTGTGGCTCAAGTGAATGTGAAGATAGTATCTCATCATGCTGGATTCTCCTTGTCATCCCTGTGTAGGCAGTAATTCAGTAAAATGAACCCATTCATCCCGTTTCTGGATGCTTTGGGTTTAAGAATTGCTGAGTTCATGGGAGAAATTTGAAGGCAAAGTTGGGTGTGGGAAACAAACAAGACATTTTCCAGGTTTGTGTCAGAGCACTGGTTCTTGCAACATGTTTATAAATTCTGAATTCATCCTACTGCATGTCAAAGTATCAACAGTAGAATGGAAGACGTTCAGTAGAAGTTGACTGTCATCAACCAGTTTATTCAAAATAATGCCTTGGTTGCAGTTGAAATGAGTGTTTGGTACCTTGCAGTACCATTACTGTGCTTACCTTAAACACATGTCATTACAGTTTTCCTTTTCAAGAATCCATAAAACTTGTTTGGAGGATTGGTGCCAACACGTTTTCTGTTTTTCTTGAAAGAAATTTTATCTGGATTCAGGATGGTTGTAGACCAACTTTTATTTTTGAGGTTGGCCAAATTATGGGAGAGCTGATGGATTTTGTAAAAGCTTAATAATGATTATTTAAAACATTTTGATCTCATTCTGACTTAACTGAAATAGAAGAGGTTACCCAGCAAGGTTAATTCTGAATGAGAGCATGATCAGGTCTTATGTTCTTAAAACTTATTTTTATTATGTCTTTGACTGTTTCATGATGAGTGAATATAGTGTGCTATAGAACTCAACAAAGCCTTCCCCTAAGATTTTTAGGATCCCTGGAGCTTTGGAAATCATCTACAGTTTGTGTTGACCTTTATTTTATCACACTAGCTATTTAGATAGTCCATCTTGTGCTGATAATGATGATCCTTGTTACAGGAAGATGCAACGGAAGCCAGAAGCACCCGCAGTCACTTATGCAACATATCGAGGTTCTGCAAGGATTATGCAGCTACTGAAGAATCGACCAGAAATGGCTGAAGAAGGACAAGAAAGTACTGAAAACAGAAATGCTTCAATGGTCAAAGAAAATGGAGAAATCCAAACAACTGTCTCTCCAAAATCAGGGCACTTAGTGAAAGAGAATGGAAAAAATGAGGGTAAAGATCATGAAGATGGTGTCATAGTAAATTTTTCTACATTTAAAATGGAAACAGAAAAGTCTGGTAAAGCTCAGCATTGCCTGGGTAGCAGTAAACATGAAATAACTGCAAAGGCCACAGCTTCATCTACTGAATTGTCTCACGAGATAGACTTAAAACATACACCTCCTTTAGCAGCAACAAAAGTTAAAAGGACATATTCACTAGATTCATTATTGTCATCTAGTGGTAGAAACAGTGAGATCCTAATCAATTCCACTTCCCAGATTACCAATTCCCTTAAAGTGAGTTCTGCAAATGGTTTGGCTGAGAAAGAAGTTGGACTGCTGGGAGAAGTAGAAACTCTGTTTCACGCAGACAGAAATGCCACTTCTAACTTTGATAATCGTTGTAGTATAGCAGCCTGTAAGGAGTCCAGAAAAGAAATGCAGGATGATTGTTTACATTCACCCAAGTCAAAAAATAAGGCAGTTAATGAAAAACTACAGGCAAGTAAGGGAGAATATTGCTGTAATCATCAAATGGATAGTCACTTGGAGCTAACATCAGATGTTCAGATGCTTTGTTTCAGTACCACTACATTTCAGCAGTACGCAGATCAGCATACAGGTAGAGCAAAGAAAGACAGTGATCCAAGAAAAAGTGATACACAGAAAATCGTGGCAGCTGTAGAAAGAGAGCAAAATCCACACAACTTTCTTGCTACTGCTCTTTTACCTTTTAATGAACAAATACCCACTTCACTTAGCATGAAGTCCAGAGAAGAAAAATACACAGCCGCAGGTATTCGAACTGCTTCAGTGTCATCGATTAAAAATGATGAAGATGTAGTCATGGGCAGGGGGACTTGTAATGAAGAACTAAGTGAGTTAGAGAAACCAATGTACGTACAAAATGATCACCGGTTGATACCTGTGGAGAATTCTAAGGATACTGCCACACCACAGAGTGGTTTACCTTGTCTAGAAACTGAGGGTGTGGAAACAATGAAGATTTTATCTGAGGTTGCAGTGGAAAACCTTGCCAATGTATCGTCATGCTTACATGGGTGTGAGAGTGTGAAATCTAACTTTGATGAGCTGACAGCACCTCTCTCTGTTACTTACAAGTCTTCTTTTGAAACTGTAGGCTGTTGCTCAGCTTCTCTTCATCGTAGTTCCAAGACTGAAAATAAAACTGTCGGGAGAAGAGAAGTCAGTTTAAAAGATGTGAGAGACACTGTTTCTTGTCCTGATCTTGAATATGAGAAGAACAAATCCTTTGAGCCTCTAGAGATGAGCCTCTCAGAAAGCTCAGTTCCTGTCCACAACTATGGTCCTGCTTCCCTTGAAAATATTCAAGACGTTCCTGTAAAGGCATTAGTTACACTCATAGAAGATAACACAGCAAAGCCTGCCCCTTGCCCTTTAATCAGCATTGGCAGGACACATGATCATACTCTTGTTGCTTCTAAAATCGACAAGGCTGATATGACTGAGGTTACTCTTGTTCCTTCTGAGTGTAAGGATTGCATCTCTGAACTTTCCTCTCATATTTCTAAGTCCCAAGAAAACATTCTGGAGGTTTCTCGTTCTGCCTTGAGATCTGGAGAAGGACCTTTGACCAACCATTCTTCTTTCATGTGTGAAAAAGACGTTGATGTAAACATCAGTTCTGAATCTGCACCTGTTTCTGAATATGAGTGTGTTAATTTTTCTTCCAAGAAGGAAAACAGTAATAAGCCTAGGATATCACCCACAGTACTTAATTCTTCATCTGACAAACAAGGGAAAACACCTTCTGCTGCCACTAACTCTGAAAGTGGTCAGATTACTGTATGGTCTGCTGCTTCTGAACAAGACAACTTTATTTATCCAGCTGCTGAGTTTAGAAGAATAATCTCTGAGGGCAGAATGACCGAGGTGCCACTTTGCTCAGAACACCTGAGAGCTTCATGCTCGGCTGGTTCTCTGGAACCTGAGCTTATTCCAGCTATGCTTGATTGCCTTACTGCTGGAGTAGATGAGGGAAGTGTTTGCATCCCCAGGCCCTCTTCACCTGCTTTGGGATCTAGAGAAGCCTTGGAAACATTGGGCATTGGGAACAGTTGTTCATTCAGTCACAGAGCTGGTGATGGGGCAGAGGAGGCCTCCTCCGCACAACAGGCCGGTGGCAGTGTCTTGGCAGAAGCAGCGCTGTCACCCATCTGTCCTTTGAAATCTTTGCAAATGGCATCTGAGTCAGCGTGCACTGAGAGCGCATGCAGAAATGCTGTGGGACAGGTGAAGCTTTGTACCCATGCTTCTGCTATCTCAGAAGCCCCTTCTGTGATAGATGATCAAACAGCTGCTGCTCCTGCAGAGTCAAATGAGCTCCATTCTGAAAAAGTACAGGAAGATACCAATGTGAAGAGGCAAGAGCGCACTAAATTCCAAGATGCTGCTGTTTTGTTTAAGAAAGCTGAGGAAATAGTGGACTCAGTTTTACACTTGGCTATAGAAGAAATAATAGCAAAACAAGCCATTGGTATTTGCCAGCTTTGTGGGAGCAAGGATGGTTTAGTAAATACAGATTTTCTAAATGATCAGAAAGCTGGAACTGTACAGCTGGAAGCAGAAGAAATCCAGTCAACTGTGCAGTCATTAAAACATTTTAATAAGAGCAGTGGAGGAAGCTCATCTTCATTTACAGAAAATGAAACAATGCATACAAATAATCAAGATGAAAAGATACTATCTTACATCCCTGATAAAATTGACCTACATAGTGCACTGGCACTAAAAGCAAAAGAAATAATTGATGAAGTTATTAACTCAGCCAAACAAAAACTGGCATCCAGTCAGTGGCAAGGCAGTGAGAGTAAAAGGCCTTCTGAAAAGTTTAAGCCTAAACCTAAGGCTGAAACCCCAGACACTTCAAACCTGGATATGAAGCTACCTGCCAAAACACATGAACCAAATGAGAATGCAGAAACTCAGGGTGTAGCTGTAAACTGTGAAGAGGCACATTACTCACGTCCTCCTTTACTTCCAAATACTATGGAAAATGGCATTGATTGGCCCCAAAGAGCTGAAAAGATACCAAATAATGCATTTATGTGTCAAACAAATGGATTTCTACCCACTGGTCGTTCAGCAAGGCCAGAATCAGATCTTGTGACACCAGGAAAAGAGAGACCCAATGGAAAGGTGTGTGAACATCTGGCTGCAGCAGAGATACGTGGCAAAGCTGGAGTATCAGCAACTAGTAGAAAATCTGATGGATCTGTACATTTAATACGTAGAGATGCTACTGTGTCTGAAGAGATGCTTCTGTCATTGCAGTTAAAAGATTCATGCAATAGTACAAATATGCCAGAGTGCACATTGCTGCCAACTGTAAATGTTAATTTGTTATCTTTTATGCGTGATGAAGAATGTATTGGCATGCAGAGTGAATCCAAAGACAAAAGCAGTCCCCAGGGGTCTCTGGAAAGCGGTGCAGAGGACAGTCCATATGAACACTGCAGAAGAGAGGCTGCAGAAGAAATACCTGCGCAAGTAAAAGCAACCTTAGAAGATTCAAAGGCAGTGGAGAGTAAAGAGCAACTAGCAGAAGGGGCAAGTGAGATAGCAGAGGCTGATACTGGATTAAATGCACAGTTCATTGTACCTGAATTTTCTGTGACTGGAGAGGACAGTGAAGAGGAAAACTGCTTCAACGCATCCTTTGCCCAAAATAATGAGAATCTGAAGCAGGTACAAATGAAGGATGAAGACATGAAGAGAGATAATCAGTTTGAAGGAAATAATCTGGACTGCAGCGCTGACATGAAGGTATCAACAGATCTTTTGGCCTTTTCTCCACTAATTGAACAATGGGAAAACAGTTCTTTTACTATCATTTATGAAGGTGCCCTTCAAACTGAGAACAAATCTGTCTCAACTGATGATATGCAGACTGCTTCGCTTTCGCCTTCTGATTTGCCTTCTGATAATATAGATCATCTAATGTGTGAAAGAGCAAAGAATAAACATGAGCCAGCTTGTCTTTATGGGAAGGATAACAAGTTGAATGAAGCAACAGATAGCCGTAGCTCGGAGTCATTTCTGAGCGTGGAGGCCAAGCGCTATAGAGTGTATCCCTTCTCTTTGTCCCCAATATATGAAGACGACAGCTCCCAAGAAGACTTACTTTCTGCAGATGTGTCGCCAGAATGCCATCCTAGTGGAATATCTAAAGATAACGCTGACCACGCTTCTGTGCTTTCCCTGCTTCAGTCAGTTTCTGAGCGCTTACAGTTTACTACTCAGTTCAGTAAAGGGGATGATGAGGAGGAGGGAGTGGAGGATGAGGAGGAAGAATCATCTTTTGAAGAAAATATGGTCAATGTTGAGAGAGATGATGACCATCTTTCCAGTCAGTGGAGAGGGAATTTAAAAACAACCCTTCAATCAAATGACCAGAATAGGTCTTTGTTTCCTGAACAATCAATTTTTCTTTCAAAAGAACAACTTGACTCTAAGGAGCAGCCAGAACTGCTTCCAGATGCAGCTTCTCCCAGTCAAACACCTCGTAAGCCAGTTGCACAGAAAGCTGGTGCTGCTCTAAAGCATCCTCCTACAAGTGTGTACTACCAGTATTTGAAATCTGCCAGTAATTCCTCCTCTGAGAAGGGGACCAGGTTTGGAAGCATTCTCCAGGATATGTTGCAGCCAAAGATCTATTGGTCTCAAGACAACACCATGCCAAAACTGGGAGAATTGTCAGCGGTAAGATGTTGTGTCACTTAATAATCAAAGTGATTAGCCCAGATTCAAAATTGCTGTCTAGCTATTCTCCTTCCTCCCTTTTTTATGTTACTTCTTTTATCATAAACAAAAGTAATTAGGCTGTTTAAGATCATAGGGGTTTTTTTTAAAAGTCGTCTGGTAAAATAATTTTAAACACAGTATTCTTGGTTCAGCACACAGATGCAAGTGACTTAATTGTAAAATAGAAGATATGAACAGAAAATATAATGGAAAAATATCATAATGACAAGTCTGTATAATAGCAAAACACAGGCTTGTCCATGTTAAGAACATTTCAACCTGAAGATTATGGAATTGCCTTTTGTATGAAAATTGGTCTTTCATTTATTCCACTTCTGAGATTAGTAGAGCTGTGCTGTCCAAAAAATGTAAATATCTGCTTACTGGGCTATTTGGTTGTTTCATCAGTGTGTTCTACAAATTATATCTCAGTTAGCAAGTAAGTAATACAGCTGTTTCTGTAGATTAGCATTTCTTTTTTTAGTTTATTGTGGTGGTTTGACCTTGGCTAAACGCCAGGTACTCACCAAGCTGCTCAGTCACTTTCCCCCCTCCCTTTCTCTCAGCAGGGCAATAAGGGGGAAAGAAAATAAGATAGAAAACAACAACCCTTGTGGGTAAAACAAAAGCAGTTTTAATGTAAGCAAAGCAAAGCAAGGTCCGCGTGTAGAAGCAAAAAAAAAAGAAAACATTTATTCTCTGCTTCCCATCAGCAGGCAATGTGGGGCCTTCTCAGGAAGCAGGGCTGTGATATGTGTAGCGGTTGCCTCGGAGGACCAAGGGTGACCCCACCCCCCTTCCTCCTTTTTCCCAGCTTTATACTAGAGCAGATGTCACATGGTATGGAATATCCCTTTGGTCAGTTCGGGTCAGCTGTCCTGGTTGTGTCCCCTCCCAAGATCTTGCCCACTCCATCCCACTGGGGGAAATGTTGGAAAGAGCCTTGGTGCTGTGTAAGCACTGCTCAGCAGAAGCCACAACACCAGTGTGTTATCAACACCCTTCTAGCTCCCAACACAAAACACAGCACCATGAGGGCTGCTATAGGGGAAAATCAATTCCGGCTCAGCCAGACCCAGTACATTTATTTAAAGCAATGGCATGTGAGGTTATTGAAACAGTTCTTCCAGTATTTAGAAATAGAAAAGGCTACATAGACCTAATGCATAACTGAAGAAGAAAATATTTTCATGATGCTGGTAATATTTTTGTGCTAGAGGTCTGTTTCTGTTTTGCCACTGTTAAGGCATGCAGTTTATTGCTTTTTGGGAAAGTGTAGTACATTTCCAGAAGTTACAGCTTCCATAATCATCCTTCCTTTCTAGCACTTGCTGTGTTCTGCTGATTGTTTGATTCTGTTACACTATTTATGCCAACTCTGAATAACAGTGAAACAAATCTTGGTTGTTTCTGCTAGTGACAGTTGCATACATTTATAGGAATAATGGACCCAGAATAGTCTGTCTATGCTTTGTGCTACTATTGTAGATGTTAAAAGATGTTTTCTACATCCTTTTAATTTCAGAACCTCATTGACAGGGCAAGTCTCAAATACAATCCAAGACCAGGGAAGGTAAGCAGAATTTGTGTCACATAGCTCAATACGATACATGGAATAATTTGTTATATCAAAATCTTTGAATGGGGAGCATCTGAAGTTGTTAGTCTAGTTTTCTGGATTTTAATGGTGCGAATGCTTGCGTATGCTAGTAATGACATATTACTGAAAATCCTGTACTAGTAATTTTACTGTATTTCTGACAGTAACTGCTGTTTTAGTTCAGTAGAGTGTTTTATAAAAGAAAATGTGTAGCATATCAGTTGAGTGGGCACAAAGTGAAATAGATTTTATTCCAAGCAAAAAATAACTGTCTACACTGTATGTTGAAATGGGCCCTCTTTCATATGCATGGTATGTTGTTTCAGATTATCATTTATGACATTTATGGTGACAAAAGTAAACAAGAAGTTCATTCTGATGTGCTAAATACCACATCCTGGATCTTTCCCATTGGAGCATTACTTAAGATAATTAGAGGATGGTAAGAAATCCAAGTCATATTTAAATAGAGTCTTTCCAAAAAACTGTATGTTTGTTTCTCTTGTATTTTCTTTTCTTGTATTTATGACACGTCTTATCTGCAAGAGGTATCTTTTTATTTCTTTGTAATTAGACTGATTCCAATGAAAAAAGCATGAAACAAGGCTTCAAATGCTGCAGTACAAAAAAAAAAAAAAAAAAAAAAAAAAAAATACTGTTTCTCCTGGGATCTAGCTTCAAACAGAAAGTTTCTAGTAGAATCACAAGTAAGTTTAGACTTCTTGCCTGAAGTGCTGAGACAGTACAGCCATAATCGTCACTCAAAGCATGTGTATGCCAAAGAAAATGTTTCTTTTGCAGTTCAGTTTCACTATACAGTAGCTGTTGCAAAAGGACCATAAAATGAACAATCTCAGCTGCTATTTATAATGTAGCATTTAAATGAATGTGGATGCAGAAGGATATACAAGTACCTTTAAGGTAGATTTTGCAAGTGTTTCTCAGTTTGCTTTGGGAAGCTGGGGCTGGGACCGTGTCAGTTGTTGCATTGGAATTTAATTGGTGGTGCTTACAGTGAATGTTTCCGAGTGTTGGCCATAATAACAATGCATGTCACATTCATGCAGTTTTGAGGCAGCCTTGTTTGGTCTTGCGTACATTTATTTTACATCCTAAGAAATACTGAATGCCATTTTTAGAATGTATATGTTTTATGCCTTGCCATAGTATCTGCCTGAACAGGACATGTTTTAATGTGTCAATTAATATATTTGTTCTTGTAAAACAAGGTTTTTTATTTGCATTGTGTTTTAGCTGTATTTTTATGCAGTTAATATTTTAAGTTATGTTAGGCTACGTCCTGGAGGAGAACTGTGTGTTTTACTTTTAAAGCACAGAAATACAAGCACTGTATTTATCTGAAGTGAACATAACTACGGAGGTACAGCATAAGAAAGGGCTGATAGTTGGCTTGATAAGAAGAGCTCATTACAGAGCCTTCCAGCAGATGTGCTGTATAAGGATGGTCTTAGCTAACAGCAACAACTCACTTCACGATATCATCATTACAGTTGGATTTTTTATGAGAAACCGAAGTTCCAGGGTCGGAAATATGTACTAGAAGAAGGAGAGACTGTGCTGGATCACCTTTGGGATCTGCCAGGCATGAAACATCGTCGACGAAGCCTCACAGTTGGTTCAATCAAACATGTAACAAAGGTATAGACTTTGTTCATATACTCACATATATAATTAATTTCTAATGGTGATAGTGATTACTAGCAATGGGCAATGTGTGTATGCTGTGTTTTTGATTTTATTCAGATTTGCTGTTAATTGCATTTTTAACCTTCAAGATAAATTTCAGGGCTTTTGCTGCACTAGATTTTTCTTTCTTCCTGAAGGTAACGAGCACATGGATTATCTTTCTTTGCCAACACCTTTATCTGACACAGTGACTTCCCTCCTTTTAAATGTTTACCTGTCCAGTTAATTGAAATTAAATGGCATCAATTCATATTTTTTGAAAAAATGTTTATCTTAAGCTTAAACTGTCTACTGTGTCTGTATGGCTTCTGTTTCGAAAGTTAGTAGCTGGGATTCCAATCCCTTTAGTACAGCGTAGCCTCCAAAAATTACTGTCATTCTCTCTACAGCTTTGTGCCTTCTGTAGGGTTTCCATGTGGACAAATGGTACACCTACAGCATCTGGCTCTGTGTACAACCAGAAGTTTAAAAGGCATTTTGTTGAAAAGATAGGAATCAGATGCCTAAAACCAAATATAATGCGTCCATTGTTATTCACTGTATGAGGAATATATTTACTAAATCTTGTGATTTAAGAAGACTTAGTGCTCTTGTTTAGCATAACATTCGAGTTATTCACAGGGCAATGGCCCTTTACTGTGAGTGAATTATCATTTGTTTTGCAATGTGAACGTTTTTCAGAAAAAATGGTGTTTATTCTATGCTGGTATAGAGGTAATTTTAAAACTGATAACCTTTTTGTCATCAGTACAGGGGCATAATGTCATAAAAATTAGAAATACTGTTTCGTTGTCTTAAAGACTTAAAAATAAATAAATTCAAAAGAGACTGGCTGAGGGCATGAATAATTAAGTTAACATTTATTTGAGCTAAACGAAAGTCAGTTGAGCAATATGTAATATGAATATTGATCAATAATGTGGGAGGCAGCTAAATAATTAAAGAAGTGCCACAATAACCTGTGGAACTATGGTCTGAAGCTGAGGGAAGCTGGGTGTGTCTTAGGTATCAAAGAAAAGCCTTGGGTCGGAAAGACACTGTGGTTAGCTTCATCATGCTTGATAAAAATCTCTGTAATACAGCTAAGTCAGTTTGAGTGTTGTTATTCTTCCAGTATGTGGTTCATTTGTATGGAACAGAGATGGAAAGCTTTGTTACAGTACGCTGGTGCCGTAATCAACACTGTTTCTCATGTAACTTAAACCTCCAGCAAGTACGGTTGGTTGGGAGGACTTTTGCTGTTAGTCCACAGGGCTGTGGGTGTGGAACTCACTAAGCCGGGTTTTGTCCTCTAAACATCCCTCTTTTCTAGGTTGAACTTTGGCTGCTGTGGAACTACTTTTAGGAGGTAGTTTGCCAAAGCGCTAGTTCGTTTATTTTTTATGTGAAAAAGATAGGCATTGTTTTTAATTGACAAATTGCTGTTTCTTTTTCAGGCAGCTCATGTGTATGTGATCGTTTTACTGTCATTCTCTTTTTCATAGGCTGGGTAGCCCAGTGGCTTTTCTCCTGCTTAGCCTGGCCGTACTGGCTGTGTGTCCAGGCCGCCTGGCTGGTCTTCTGACTCTTAAAGTGGCTTTTTATGGTGCCTATTTAATGACTACTTGGAGGCCTTGAGTTAGCAGATTTGAAAATTGGCTAAATATTTGAGAAGAAAATGGCTCTCCAAGAAGAGAAAAACAGATGTTTACTAAAGAAACCATAGGAGATACATTTAATATTATTTTTATTTTTTACTGGCAGATGTTAGTTTGCTGAGAAACAGTCTGCCAGTAACATTGTGCTCTGATTTGGCTTCAAGCCTGCACAAAAAGCAAAGGTTCTGTCAGCTTTGTGGTTGTCCTGTGGCTTGACTTAGTGTGGATGTGCATTAGATGTATCCATGTGTGTTTAATTTGGAGGAACTTAGGAGGGGGGGAAAAAAGATCCCAAAGGAACAGATTGTGCAACTAGTAAACTGAAGACCTATTTGAAGTAATGGGGAGTCTGAATTCCACTAAAGCAAGTCAACGTCAGCCTAGGCTAGCAAAATCTGACTGCACTTACAGGTACAATGCAGCTCCTGCAGCACAATCTGTTTAGCCAGGTCAGTTCTCTGGTCTACTGCAAATGCATATATTGATCTTGTGGAATTGGTGCACTTTTTCTATCTGTTTCTGGAAGCCCAAAGGGGGTGCTAAATGTTACTTTCCCCAAAACAATAGCTGATAAGAGTTGCTGATGTTTCCATTCTGGTATAATCTTGTAAACCACTATTTTGCAAGGTGACAAGAGTTCTGAAACAGCACTTTATAATCTCTGTCTGCAAGATGATTAGGCAGGGAATAACTGGATTCCTTACAGACTCTCCTTAGGCACAGCTCTTTCTAATGGGAATGTTCACAGTATAACTTGAAGGGTGTACTGCTTTTGTTTGTGTGGTTTGCTAGGTGAAAAGAAGTTTTTAATTCAAGCAGGGACTACTTTGTGAGGTGCCATAGGAAGACACCCAGCAGCTTCAGACTGTCTGATTTGCTAGTTGGTATTTACAGGACAGTAATCATTAATTTATTTAATATTATTTTATTTTACTACCAGCCCTGTTGTGTTCTGTAGTTTCATTTGGTGATGATGGGCAGTAGCAAGAGCGGTACGAGCAGGAGAACTGGGAGAAAGAATTATGAATGGGTAAAAAAAGACTGGAGGACCAAGAGAGATTAAGATGTAAAATAAAAAATGCTGCAGAAGCTGGTATGTCCTAAGGACAAACTGTCTATCAAAAGCGAGATGCGTGTCTAAACTGTATTAAAAAGCAGTCGCATAAGTACCAGAACTACTTAGGCTTGGTTTTCAATAGACTCTTCACTCATTATTGTTTTGGCATTTAGTTTATGACTACAGGCTTTAGTCATTCTTTATCCTGTTGTTGACATAAAAGGCTACTTCATTTAAATAGGCTATTTTGATCACGTAAGTCACCACAGCTTACTGCTTGAAGGAGAAGACCTAACAGTGCTGAAATTGTTTAGCCCTACTGGGCCTGTTAGGGCTGTAACCCTACATCCAGAAGAAGTGTAAATAGCCAAGACCACCTTGAGGGGGTTGTAGGCTCTGGGTCTCTCATTTACAATGGAGCTCTTGTTTAGACTAGAAAAATGTCAGAAATGGCACTGAAGAGTAATGTTTAATGCTTAGGTCTTGTGAGTCATCTTAGCCCTCTTCAGAAGAAGCCTTAACCTTTCTGCTGAGAGGTGCGTTGCTGTTTTGGAAGTATCTGGTATCTGCAAGCTAGTGAGAGTATTCCCTGTGCTTTTGTAAACATCTGTGCTCCCAAAAGGCCATGAGGGAAGCACAGGCACTACAGGATGACTGTGTGGAGGTAGGAGGACAGTACCGCAGAGTAAAGGAAGACAGAGTGGGATGCCTGGAGGCTGTGACCTACCAAAGCGTTTGCTGGTTGTGTATTATCATTGGAAATTAGCAAAACTACTTAATCTGTTTGCTGTGCTTTTTATTCTGTTTTTGCCTGATGATGATGCATATGGCATGAGTTCTGACTGCTTGTGATGGGGGTGGCAGTGCTGGGGTGGGGTACAGGGAGGAAACTTCACAGTTTCGGATCTGACCTGAAACACTGTGGTAGTAGTTTTGCATGTGGGTATCTTATTTGAAAATCTTGACGCCTTGCAAATGAAAGGGCTTTGGACTGAAGGATCTAGTTTTCAACCTGAATGTGATCATATTTGTGTGGTTTTCATTTTGCTTCTAAAGGTGATGGCTTTATTAGGAATGTTAAAGAAGCCTCTCAAAGTAATGATGCCTATTAAATATGCTCAGGCAAATATAGACATGCCAGGGCAAATATTTACCAAGCTAAAGTTTACATGCTTAAATTTTATAAATTAATGGCATAGTACTTGAGTGTACATCTGCAAATACATAGTGTTCACCTCATACAGTAATACTGAATTTTACCATTTCTACAGTCTGTGAATTGATCTACATAAATTGAACTCGGTCTTTAAGTCAAAATGTATATTTGTGATTTTTAAAAAATGTGCTTATAAAATATAATGTACTTCTTGTTCAAACATGTTATTACCTTTAAAAATATTTGAATTGCTTTTGATGAAGACCTCAGTGTTAGCTATGTGACACTTTATGAAAGGTCTTTGTAGATTTAATCTGGTACACAGAAAAATACCATGGCAGTGAGTAGAGGTTTTTTTATGACTATCAAAATCTAGCTGGAGAGAGATGGTGATAAACAGGAGAATTTTTATTATGAGTGCTTGTGCTTTACCTGCTGTTTGGAGATCTGCTAGATTCTTCATCTGTTGAGGTGGAGCCTGCCTCGTGAGCTTCAGAGTCAGGAAAGCAAACTTGAAAAGAGAATGCAGACTGTCTTTTTCCAATCTTCAGATGAAAAAAAAAAAAAAAAAAAAAACCCAACAAAAAACAACCCAAGCCTCCTACTCTGTCTCATATTCTGTCTGAGCCCGCAGGCAAAGATACTTTATTTTGCAGCTTGTCTAGTCTTGTAGGTACTTAGTTTCAGAATTTATCTGAAACCATTAAGAATCTAGCATTGTTATTTGTGGAATTCTTATAGGTGCAACTTCTGATTTCCTGTGTCAAGCTTTATTGTTGGATTCACAGATGTCAGCCTTCTCACATATCAGATATTAGAAAGAAAACCCAAACTTCAAGTATTTCTTAGGTGTGATTTAATTAGATACATGTACATGTGAAAATTACGAGGAGACTTTTTTGTTTTTAAACTTGTCTAGCAATACACTTAGAATTGAGGAATGGTGTTCCTTAGCACTTTGTCATAAAGTAGCATTGTAGTAAAACTCCTTTTTCCTATTTTTTTTCTAGTTTTGCTCATCTGAAAGTAAAAATTCTGGTATTGCAGTTTTTGTTCTGAAAAGAAATAACGTGCATTGTTTGCAAGGTACAATGCAGAGGAAACATGATTGTGCAGGAGGGAGAGTTGCCAAAACAATATACTGTGTTACTTCAGGTCTTATGAGGAAAGTGAAATAATATCCTGAAGTCCATCTATTATAGTTGCCACATTTATTGCTGGCAGTTAAATAACTACTGAAAGAACTTTACTAAGAAAGAAGACTTGTGTTTCCCAGTGGGATGTTACTCCATTGTTTGAAAGATCTGCTCAGAACCTATATGAAAAGGGAAAACAAACAGGTGTTGTCATGGTTGAGGTGCCTTTGTGCCCTGGTGCTGGCTTTCTCTGCAAGCTCTTGAGTTTTGCCTTTCGAATCTGGTAGAAGCCACAGGCCATGTGGTATCTCTGTGATGATGTGAGCCTGCCTGGGTCCTCAACAAATCCACTAACCAGGTGCTTCTCTGAGGGCATCCTCAGGGACAGCTTCTCGTGTCTCTTCTCTAGTGCACATGCAAGGAGCATCTTCCTCCAGCCACATTTAGGACTTTCGGGGTCCCTTTATGTTGTCCAAGCCGTTTGTCCTAATGCAAATGGGCCTGTGAGTTGGGAGGACTAGGGGAAGGGTGCTGTGAAGTTATCACTGAGAACTGAAAGTTTTCAGCTACAGCTGAGCAAACTCTGTAAGCGTACAAGCCTCTTTTCAGTGTAACAGGAAGACTGTTCTGTAACACACTGCTGAAGCTCAATGATACATAATGTGTTTAAATGCTGGAAAAGAAAGTATTGGCACTGCATTTTATATGTTATGAAATTAATGTGGTTCAATACAATCCCTGCAATTTCTAGAGAAGATCATGTTTTCAACAAGTTGTTCTCCAGCATAGTGTCTATTGGTAGAAAACTTTCAGTAAGGTAACAGACGTTGTTGCTACATAGTAAGAGAAAAATTGCTAAAGTGTCTTCTTAACAAAATAAATATTTTCCAGTACTGTTCTTTTTCTTTCTTTGTGTAACATGCTGTTGATTTATTTAACATGACAGAAAATTGAACTCATATGGCTTGAAACCATAGTCAGATGCCTTACAGAACCTAATTATCTCTGCATGGGGGAAGCAGGAATGAAGTACTAGATATTTCTAAAAAGTTTTAGTTATGCATGCATCATATGTATCTGTATGTGTGTTATGGAAATGGTGTATTTTAAAAAAAAAAAGGGCAAAAGTATTATATGAATAATTTGTCTATCAGTAAATACCGTCAGATCCTTTACTTGGAGAGTATTTAAACAGCTTTTTGAAGGTAACCCAACAGGCACAGATGCATAGTTTTCCTTTGAAAGTTAGTGGGAGCTGGAAATCTACTTCCCTTAGCTTTTCTAAAAAGCCTAGTATTCATTTAAAAACCTTCCATCATATGAAGCCCGGAATGAGGTTAGAAGGGTGAGAAGACAGGGAAAAAGAAAGAAACATTACCGGTCCTTCCCCCATCACGATGGGGCGGACTCTGCAAATGTGGATAAGCCTTACCCTTTGATTTGTTTCCACAGGACTGCAGCATTCCAGAGGTAGAGTTCTGCCTGGGAGCCAGCACAGAGGGACTTCCTATCTGCATACAGAGTGCAGTTGCCAATTTAGAAGAACTGGATGTTGAGAAAAACCCTTATATAAGTGTCAAATCAGGAGTGTGAGTACTGAACCTTTTTAATAGCAGTTTGCCAGCAGGTAGAGGGGTAGCATCATGGGATCAAAATCAGTCAGCAAATAAGAACAATATTTGGGGGGTTTTGCTACATATTAGTTAACATACACTAGATATTCCCAGTTCTACAGCATTGTGCTATGTGCGCTCCTAGCAGTGGAACCAAATTTTTGAAGGCATTTTTCCTGTCCTTGCTGGCAGAAGTCTTCTGTAATTCCATCTTTGAGTAGTTTCATAAATAGAAGAAACAGCTCAGCTATAATTAGCTTTTAGTTCATTGGAGAATAGATACCATCCCCCTAGTCACCCACCCTGTTACAACTATAACACTATGGCTGAATACCAGAAAATGAATATTACATGATCCAAGCATTCCGCAAGCTACAGACACATCCTGGCACAATATGCACATGAAGTTTAAGATGAAGGAATTAAAAACAAAGCTTTGTCTTAGTTTTGATAGAACTTAGTCTAACTTTTAACTGCATATAGTTTATGTGTGTAGTTTTAAGAGATTAATATTCCACATGGCTCAATGCCTCTTCCTCCATTCCTTATTTGGTCTACTAGCCCTGTGTCCAACTTCTGCGTTCAGCTTGCTTTCTGATTTAAAACAGTCTGAAGGAGTCTCGGCATTTTTTGAAAGGCTGAGGGAGCTGGGTCTCTTTAGCTTGGAGAAGAGGAGACTGAGGGGGTGACCTCATTAATGTTTATAAATATGTAAAGGGTGAGTGTCATGAGGATGGAGCCAGGCTCTTCTCAGTGACATCCAGTGACAGGACAAGGGGCAACGGGTGCAAGCGGGAACATAGGAGGTTTCCCATAAATATGAGGAAGAACTTCTTCACAGTGAGGGTAACAGGGCACTGGCACAGGCTGCCCAGAGAGGTTGTGGAGTCTCCTTCTCTGGAGACATTCCAAACCCACCTGGATGAGTTCCTGTGTGACCTGATCTAGTTATTCCTGCTCTGGCAGGGGGATTGGACTAGATGATCTTTTGAGGTCCCTTCCAGTCCCTAGCATTCCGTGATTCTGTGATTTTTATTCTTTGTGTTAAAATTATGTTAGACTGCTTTCCAAAGGGGTGTTGTAAATGATCATATTTTAATAATTTCCACTGAAAAAACCTGAGATTGATGTTAGAAGACTTTTCATTCCGAAGGTGGCAATCCTAGGTAAAACTTGATGCAAGTGTCTCATCCTCAGTACTGGTGTTGGTTTTGTATACTCGTAAGGTAAAAAACTGACTTCTTAAAATAAATGAACAAATTGGTATTTTTCTACTCTTTCATTCATGTTTAGCTTGGATTGAGAAAAAAGTATCTGAGATCATTTTAGCATTGATGTTGCCAGCGTATTTAAATAGAGTATGGTTTTGATGTACTGGCAGTATCTAAAACACGTTGTCTAGCTCTGATGAGTAAAAAAAGAAAAAGAATTTTAATAAGATCATTGTATTTTTAATGTGTTTAATTAAATTAATAAGTCTTTTATCCTTACTGTTATAGATGGCTTGGTTATTCAGACTTAAATTACAAGGGAGAGATGAAAGTTTTAGAAGAATGTGATTCACCATCTGAAATTCCTTCAGCAGATGTGAAATCTCTGCGTCCCTTAAAAATGGTGAGGACTTCACAATTCCCTCACAGGTCGTGTGCCTTCCTCTTCCTACTGTTGCTCCCCCATAGGTTGTGATCTAGCTATAACTTACCTTCTAACATCCTTTCAGGATTAATCCTTATACATGTACCACTCCTCTTTCCCCACGGTGTGTTTGCAGCGTTGTAACGGCACAGCAGTCGCTCACTCCAGGGCTTGCTGGGCTCCTGCATCTGCCCGAGTAACAATGTGTAGTCACAAGGGAGCTCCTGATTCACTAGGACATCTTCCTGTGGAACTGCTGTCGAGGGGGGATCAAATAAGATGGAACTGAAAGACAAAATTGTATTGCAATCAACACCAAATCATTAACTAAAAAAGCTTGGAGTTGTTGGTTTTCTTTTTTAACGGTAAACCTAGAGTCACCTGGGGATGGCAAACCAGGTGAGGAGTTTATTATTGAAAAATACCTGGTAGTATTCCTGTGACTACACATTGCAAAAAAATCTTGGGAGGTGCAGTTTATTTTTGTTTTGGTAGACAGCATGTAGATCTAAATATGAAAGAGATGTGGAAAGGTACAACACAATTCTACTGTATACGTAGCAAGTCTACAGAAAGAGAATTTAAAAGTCACAAAGGAATAAGACCTAACAGCTGTCTTTTTAGTTGCTCATGGGAGGTGGATGTCTTAACAGCCCACAGAACATCATTTGCAAACATGTCCCGAGAAAACGTGTTTGTTGTATTTCCTCTTTGATCATAGACATGAATATGGCAGCCTATATTTTCTGCCTCTTCTGGTTTTTATAGTTTCTTTGTGTTTCATGATTTGTGCTTAAGAAATTTGAAATATATACATCACAGCTTTAAAAGTTACATTTTAAAAATTGGTCAATGTAAATTAGTTTAAAACCACAAAATAAATATTTGCTTTAGAGTGCTAATAGACAGTGAATATTTTAAAATTGCTTGCTCCCCTACAGGCTTGTCAACACACTGACTTTGTTTTTAAGTCCCTGGCCTTTATGAATTATCAGAGTATTTAAACTAGTTTTTGATTTGGCTAACACTGAAAATAATGAATATAATTACAAAGACTTCACATGCTCTGACAGTACTGTAAAATACGTGTCAAAGCATAGCTTTAAGTTTTATATAAATACCTTTCTTTTTTCTCCCCCCGTCTTTTTTTAGGGTGGACTAAAGGTACAAATGCCAATGAATGTCAAGGTAAGCACTGAGGACACTGAGGATAAAATATGAGCACAGTGGAAATATAAAAACTTTATTTAGGCTGTTTTCTTTTTGTTGGGTATGTGATGTTTGAATAAGTATTCAATATTTGCTGCTGAAGGAAAATTCACTAATACTGTCAAGTCCACTTTCTTTCTAGTGTTTCATGAGATGTAAAAGTAGTAGTAGTTTGGTTTTTACATATTAATAGAATGTGAATTTGCTATAGAAGAATTATAAAGCTTTTACAACATAAAATGAGTTTTCCTGACTGACATATCAGTCAGTGTAATGGAAAGAGGTCAGGAGAAATTTCCTGATTTAACATAAAAATTATTTATTTTTTTAAAGGGGGGAAGGCAGGGTGGGGAGGAAGGGGACAGGAGTAGGACCCTTCCTTCCTATTCCTGATCCCAGTAAGAGTCATGAGTGAGACCATGACCTTTCTTTGATTTGAGGAGCAGAAATCTAATCCAGGATTATTACTTCTTTCCCCTCCTTTCTCTAGTTCTCCACAAAAATACTATTGCTTTAAGTAGCTTTTAATTATACAAATACATGCAAGGCACAGGAGTTTTTTGTAATAAATATTGCAATAAGTATTAATATTATTAATAGCTGATCTATGTGTTCTGGCAGAGGAGGAACCCAGAGGGCTTTAACTGCAGTTGCTGAAATAACCTCAGCAAAGTACAGAGAAATAACTCTTGTCTAGTTTTGAGGGCAGCAAGCTCAGTGTGTCTAGCTGAGACCGGGTAGAATTCGCTGCACGCTAATATACACTGCCCAGGCATAAGATTACAGGATAAATCACAATCATATAGCTGCAGAGGGCATTTATGTATATAGAATTGTGTGAATAAGTACCCTTTTATGGAAATGTCTGCAAATAGCCTGACAGGCCTGTCTAAATCCAAAAAGGGTTTCTTCAGTTTCTAGGGTGCTCAAGAATCAGAAGGGCTGAGGAGTGCAACCCTGAATTTTGTTCATAGTGGTGGCTTGTTAGAGAGGGGGAAAAAAGATGTCTTCCACATATTGTAGCAATACACACACCCAAACTTCAAATTACTGTTCAGGACGTACTCGAGGCATTGTTCAACATCATATATTCTAGGTGATAATATATGAGAAAACCCGCTTTGGAGGATGGTCCAAAGAGTTTTCAGAAAACATCAATTCTGTCCCAACTCTGTTTGGTAGTGAAGAGAAGTTTCAGGAAATTGGATCAATACGTGTAATTGGTGGAATGTAAGTATATTTAATTTTGTATTTATTTAATTTAAGATAGGAAATAATAACTATATGCTAAGAAATGCTAACTAAGGGATGATTAGAATCTCTCACTGTAAAAAGTATTTTGAAATTAAAGGAATATGTATTTCTCTTGTCAATTATCAGCCTTGGATAAAACAACCTCTCTGTATGGCTTATCTGTCTGAGGGAATGCGGGAAGGTAAAAGTGTGTGAGCAATGTGAAGTCAGTGTTTACCATTTAGATGCCAATAAACTAGGCCTCTTTGTTCCTTAATGACAGCTTTCACACAGAGCTTTAATTTATATTGCTTTATACTTCTGACAGTCACAGAATGTTAGGCTCTACTTAATTTACTGAAACAACCGTAGGTAGGAGTGGTCAGTCTTCAATTTGATATTTTAATGCCTCTGAAATCTATAAACTTTTTTATTATCTTAATGGTTTTCCTTTGCCACCTGTTCCATGTTATCTGGAATTAAGAATCCACCCTTATTTTCCTTTGTTGAGACCCTGGATTGGTTCTGTGTTGCCCTGCCTCTCTCTCTGTCATACACACTCACAGAAAGAGCTGCATAACACAGTCCTTAGGTGGACTGATCACGAGGTAGGCTTAGAGCCAGCTATTCTAGAGAGCTACCAACCCCATGTGTTGTTCTTTCAGCCTCTCCAAAGACCAAACACGATAGGACTGTTTGAAAGCACACAGGGTGGTTGCTTCTGCCAAAGAGCCTAGCAATAAAAGAGTTCTCATAAACTTACATTTTTTCTTGGAGGATTTCAATGTTAATACTTCAATATAAAGATTCAATAGCATACATCCTTTCAGCCTGTCAGAATCTTACAAGCACTAAATTAAAAATAAACATAGTTGTGAATACTCAATCTATTCATAAGTACATTATGTATTAACTATCTGGGAAGCCTCAAATTACTAAAAATCATCCTTCCTTCTGTTGTGGTGGCTTTTATTTTTAATTCTGTGGTAACTTAAACAGCTGAATTAATGTAAACCAAATGGTACTAAAAGTAAAGCTATTCCTGCCTGCCAAATTCCAATGCTGACAAAATTTTTACAGCAGTTCTAATACTTACAAGGAAGTTTTAATGAAAGAAATGCTTACAAGAAAGAAAGGAGGAGGGGAAAGCACATTTTCAAATTAAGATCCATTAGAGCTTTCAAAGTTCATTTGGAAATGCCTTCTTTTAATCGAGCCTTACCTATTTGTTCAAAATATTTTAAAAAGTTTTATTCCCTTAGTGCTAAAATATATTCCATCTGCAATATATTGTATATATTCAGTTCTCTTGTCTATTCATATATATGTTTGTAGATTAGACCAGGTAACAGTGTAAGCAGGTGAAATTTTGTTCTGCTGAAATCCATTAATTTTGTTACCAGCTTCAGCAAGGGTAGAATCTCATCATTAATTAATATGCTGAAGAGATTTATTGCTTGTTTTTTCTCATTGACAATTGGTGGTTTACAGTGTTTTGGCCACTGGATGCATACTACCCTCTGTAGTACCAAATATTGGTATTGGGATTATAGCTGACTGAGAGAGGAGGTACATGGAGAAGCATTACACAAATAAACTATTGTTGGAGAAAGAATCACATGATGGGTTATTGATCCACAAAGAATACTTCATGGGTGCGTGTTGTGATTTCAAACAAGCGTTGCTTTGTTAGCTGAGTCTGTGATACTCATCTTAGTGTTCTTAGGATGTTCTCTCACCATCTTATTTGTTATGGAAAATCACATGTGCAGTTGTTCTGCTTTTAGTCATTTCTCTTTTTGTTGTGTGGTTGCTATAGATGGGTTGCCTATGATAAGGAACGCTACAAAGGCCGCCAGTACTTGCTGGAGGAGGGAGATTATGAAGACAGTCACTCATGGGGGGGAACTGACAGTGTCCTCCTGTCTTTCCGGTTCCTGCAGGGTGTAAGTACTTTTATGAATTTCACACAAATTATGCAGAGCTTTATACATAAAGAGGAAGATTATTCTTCGAATATCGTACAGCTGTCTTGGGTTTAGTCATTTCATCTTTTGCCCAAGTTCACTCTCATCCTTTTCATACTTCCTGAAATTTAGACTGCACTCTATGCATTGCAAAGCAGAAGCAGGTTCTAAATAGCCTTTGTAAAGTGCATAGAAAGAATGTATCATGCAGAATTCCTTGACTACCTGCCAGATTTTCCAAATATCTCACTTCTGCACTTCAAGCTGTTGGAATCTGTAGAACAGAGTTTTCTTAGAAGTTTAACATGCATTATACAAGTGTACAGTATGGGTTTTTATTAAAATAAAAATAGCTTTTCAATACAGCAGCTGTTGCAAGACTTAAAACAACATTACTCTTTGTCTCCCTGATTTTTGTGCCAGAAAATTTTGGCAGCAAAAATAATCATGGTGAAAAAAAACCTGCTACTAAAATGTGTTTAGTGGGAGCAAAGATGAAATAATAATAAAAACTCTATCACAGTGCAGTATTGGAAGCCAAGTTAGACTTTTCAGTGATGGAGAAACATGGGGTTAGAACTTCTTTATAGCTTCCTTTGGTTTGGGTTTGTTTGTTTGTTTGGGGATTTGAGGATTTTTTTATTATAATAGGAACTCTGTGAGCTTTAAATACAGCTGCAAAGAGTGATTCCTTTTGAGAATTAGATTGTTCACTCTGAGATTACTCAATCTTGTATACTCAAATTACTCATATCCTCATCTGAGGAGATGTGATATTCCTGAGCCAGGAATTTTGTGAAGTTTGAAGATTCGTGTTTTCAGCAAACTCATTATCTCAACAGTTATTATTTAAATGTGAAAACAAAAAGATCATGCTTAAATTCACAATTTGCAGTTTTGATTTTTTATGAAACGCACCTAGGAAAAGCTGTATTTATAATCAGAATCTATCATATAATTTAAAATAAAGATAGGAGAATAAACTGAAGAAAAGTGTCCTTCTCTGAATAATTTATTTTCAGGTTTTTGAGAAAAATTGGCAGGAATTTTCCTCTTAACTCCTCATTTTGAATGTGCAGACTCTTATTCAGTTACTGACTAGTCTTAGTTTTTCTTTCTTTTCAAGCTGTACACAGGATGCTTGAGTAACTTAAATTGATATTTTAAAATAATCTTCCTTCTGCTAAAGGACATAATTACAGGCTTAAAACTGTGCACGTACCTAGCAGGGATGACTTTCCATGTATATGCATGTATTGAATTTGACTCACTTAGAACACAGGATGCTCAACCCATTAACATTTTTAAAGCATGTATCATTCACACTCATATCATTGAAACTGGAATATAAAGATATATCAGCATGTATGTATTGATAATAGAAGTGTAAGTAATACCTTTCCTCAAATTGTAGCATAACTAAAGGCAGCGAGGTAGTTGCCTATAAAATGACCAACGGCACTGGCATTTTGTTGTTCGGCTGTGACCCACGGACTGATGGCCTCTCAGGTGTGCAATACATAGGTCAGCGTTCAGGCTTGCCGTATTCATGACTTTGTATACAATGCTTAAGGTCAGGATTTTAAAAACCTTGTTTTCAAGAGGACCTGGGCAAAAATCCAAAATGAGTTCTGTGTGCTTAAGGCCCCTCATTGCACAGCAAACGTACTGGCTCTTCTCCTTGCTCTCAGAAATTCTGCCAGGAGAAGCGCAGTAAAGGTTGTGATGGTCTTAGACTCCATGAGGGTGTTGCTGGATATCAGATCTTTATTGCTCTTACCTAGAAATTTTGTTTTAGTCAGGTGAATTCGGGAGCCTCTGCAGAAGATGAATAATTTTGTGAAATGTAGCCAAGTTGCATTATTCGTGGTCAACTTAGGTAGGGAGTGGGGCTGGGCATTGACCCTGCTCTTTATACCTACTCACTGGTGTGGTCTCATGTAGGGGCCAATCCAGCTAGACCTTTTTTCTTTTTTTTTCCTTCTTCGCTTCTTGGGTGTGACACGAGATGACCATGACTGTGTCAGCTTTAAAGCCAGCCCAGACCTGAAAACAATTTAGCCTGGCTTGCAAGGCATGAAGCTGAAGCTAATGAGCCGTGTGTACCTGAGTCAGCTCCAGGCAGTCAGATCAAATGTCTTTGTGCTGTGCACCCAAAGCAGGGAGCGTGGTACAGAAGCACGTATATGGCTCTGTAGAGAGCCAGGCTGGGTACAGCTTGCCTCGTTAGCCTGTGTCAGTTCTGGCTCTGTCAACGTGGCTTTAGTGCTATGCAAAGCTATTCAGGTGTTTCTGCACCATGACAGGTTCCACCAGAGCTTATTAGCGCCAGGAAAATCCAGCCCATGTTTCCGTGCACATACCACTGACTGCAGTTGAGCTGAGGCATGAATTGAATTTCCTGACAAATCAGAAAAGTTAGACATTGCGCACAAAAGAGGGATTGTTGCAAGTCACCCCTCCCCACCCACTGGTAAAGATGTACATGCGTGTAAGCATTCTGCAAGAGCTTTCAGTTTTTGTCTGTCTTAAATATTTTTGCCATAGTCACAAGCTCTAATGTGGGGATTTAGGGAGCGTTTTGAAAGCAGGTACAGAAAGGACTTGTAGGATTGTATTTTCCAGCATACTCCTAGCTCTGTTATCAGCATTGATACTGGACACGCTGGAGTCAAATACAGGGCTCCTTCCTGAGCGGGGACAGCAGTTTGTACTGTGTGCTGCTTTGGGGGACAGTTGTGTTTGCTTCTTTTCTGCAGTGTCAAAGGAGAAAAACCTATGAAGCTGGGGTTACCCTGTGGCTGTCGTGATCAGGGAAAGAGCAGGGTTTCTGTGTCTCTTTTGGTGGAGCAGAGTATGTTACCTTTGGAGTTTTCCCACTAATGATTTCAAGTCTAAAGTGATTGCCAGGCTTCCAGCTAGGCACTTCAATGCCAAAGTGTCCTGTAAAGATCCATACAAGGGACCTGAACACCTTCACTGCTTTATAAAACACTATCTTTCAGGCTACAATTATTTCCCAAGTGTTTTTTGTTGTGAAGTGTCACTGAGCTGTGACAGCCTGTCCTCTAACTCTTGTGCTGCCTCTTAGGATTTCATAGAGTCGTCAGTGGCGCTTTTTCAGTCTGATGATGAAGATGGGAAAGCATTAGACATCGTCAATGAAGAAATCCCTGATTTGGAGCTGGCTGGATTTGGCCCAGAGACAAGATCAATTCTTGTGAGAAGTGGAGTGTAAGTCTACTGAAATATGTGGATGGAAGTATTAAGTGTAACATACAGGGGAGAATGTTTCTTTCCATTTCCTTGGTAAATGAAAGAAAAAGAAAAAACCTTAATTCTCTCGAAATCTCGTGCCTACACCTTGACATGGATCTGGTCATTCTTGTTACTAGAGGAAGCTTGTGATGCCCCTCCAGAGGTCACAAAAACCATAGTTTCATGATACAGGAGCTTTGACAGTAACACAGAAGAGGAATTTTAGATATGTTAAAAACTGGGATACCTTTTGGGACAGATGGAGCCTGTACCAAAGGATTGGCCATGCCTTTTTTGTAACAGTCAGGCTGCTGGCACTGAAAATTACAGTACTGCTTAGACAACTGTCTGAACTAGAAGCAAGGGATTAAACCAACAGGTGTGGAAGAGTACATGGTTGAAGCTGATACAGCCTACAGGGTGGACTTTCGGTATGCACATGTGAAGTCCAGAAGGAACAATTGCAATAAATAAAGGTAAATTCAAACACCTGCAATGTCTGTTGATGGAGATACGCAGTATTAACTGACAGAGCAAGGACAAAAATTACAAGTATTAGAAGCCTAAAAAATATTATGGGGGAACTAGAATGCTTGGCATGAAATGGCAGCTCTGGTATAGCATATACCACAGAGATTCACAGGAAGGGTAAGCAGAGGAGCTGCCAACTCTATAGGATGATAGAGTAGGCTATTATAGGCACAGGAGTGGTACTGTACTTGAAGAATGATATCAAATGCTAAAACATAAAATACATTATGGGAAAAAAGCACTATGGAATCATGTGGGTGGAAATCCCAGACTTTAATATTAATTTTAGAAGTGCAGTATTAGCATTGTCATGCCTACCCCAAAGGTGATGGTAATAAGTATCAGCAATTGTTTAGTAAGACTAAAATAGCTTCCAACTTAGCACAGGTTGCAATAGTGGGGGATTTGAACTGCTCACATAGAGACTGCATAGCTGTCTCATGAGGATGAGATACAAGGATGAAAGGCTGGGACTCAATTTGGAGAAGAGATGGCTGAGTAGGGATACGAATGAGATGTGCAAAATCCTGAAGGTGGTAGACAAGCTTAATGGAGCATCATTCATAGAATCCTTTATGACAACAATTGGGAGGATGCTTTACAGATCTAGCTGAAGATTGCTTTAAAACAGATGTAGAGGTCGGGAACAAAAGGCCTTTCTTACACTGAAGGCAGTGAATTTCTGGAATTTTGCTAAAGTAGGCTGTGGTAGCAGATAGCACCAGGAGATTTTAAAAAGCATTGGACAAATTAATGACAAACAGGTTCATAACTGGGTGCTAAAAGGACTAGGAAAGGAGATGCCCTCTGATATCCCCAATACAAGAGTGCTGGGTAAATAAGAGGCATGCACCACCAAAAGTGGCCAGGTTAGCAGCGTCTCTAACTAGCCTCCATCTACTTCTGCCACCGCCAAAGAGTGTATGTGCAGGAGTAGAGGCACCCTCAGTCTCCGTTGGGGATTAATTTCTTCTTAAATTACAACAGGGAAAGCAGGGTAAGAGAAGCTTGAACTGCCAACCATTGCAATATTTTGGTTAACCTCATCCTATCAAGGCTTCCTCGTTTACTCCTCTTGCTTATTGCACCATTTTTCTTAAATACAACTGGAAAAGTTGGAATAAAGCCCTGTTTGGGGGGATGCTAAACAGGTAAAGGTTCAGCTGAGAGAGATTGAAAAACTTGTCAATTAAGTGTCTTTCCTCTGGGCTTCGAAGCAAGGCATCATCTCATGCTGAATGTGTATCTGATAGAAAGGCAGAGACCCAAAGTTGTGTGTTTGTCAAAGTAGCGTTTGCAACATAAAAGCAGAAAATCGTGTGTGACAATTTTGCACCTCCCATTGGATTTGGTGTTACACTGTCAGATGGACTTATCAAGAAAACTCCAAAGAAAACTGTTCTATTTAACTTGTTGGTATGTTCATCAAACTATACAGAAAAAAAAGTGATGTTTTCAGTTTCGTTTTTGTGTCGTTTTCCAGGTGGGTCGCATATCAGCAGAAATATTTCTGTGGAGAACAATATGTACTGGAGAAAGGAAAATATAAATGTTTCTTTGACTGGGGAGGATCTAGTAAAGTCATCATGTCAATTCGACCTATTAAGTTGGTGAGTTAACAGAATTTGTTAAGGGGAAAACTTAAAAGCAGTGAGACCTTTGGAGATCAGAGCATATAGTGATGTCATCATGTGGGCTATGCTGTTTAATCAGTTTGTCTGCTTACTTAGAAACAAGTTAAAGACCCTTGTGAATGGCATAAAATGAGTCTGTTCAGGATGGAGACTGAAATGGAGACTCTGGATCTCTCCATCTGCTGAGAAAGCTGTCAGGGAAACTTTGTAAGATCAACTTCCCTTTGGCAGACTGCATTAATGGAAAGAATAACCTAGCCTGGAAAGATTAATTTGCCTTAAATCATAGTAATTTATTATGCCTATTTGATAATGGTTGTAAAAATACTTGAGAATTTATCTGGCCCAAACCCTAATGCCAAAGACAATCCTCATTAATGAGTCTAGAATAAGTGATACTACTGCACTGAAAATAGGAAAGGAACAAACATTTTACCTTACTTTGAAGAGCACACGTTGAAAGAGGTGTCCCAATCTTCTGTTGTTTTTAGTTCTTTTTTTTTGAGAAATAGACTCAAAAATAGACACATTTACATGGGCTTTAATCCACATTATATGAACTAACTGATGCTGATGCAAGTCCTCTGTGTGGAAGGGGCCTGAACAGTCAGGCAGGTAGTTGTGAGCTTACAGGCAGCGGATGGCAGAGGCTGGGGAACAGAATTGTGCCAAGAGCACGGGAATGTGTTTGCTCTTGAGTTCATAATCAACAAATTTCAGGAACTTGACGTATCTTCTAGGAAATTCATTGTAATTAATCTTACTTATTTATCTGCATGTATTATGTTCATTATTGCAGGAACCGCTTGGAATGAATGAGCCTCCACATTTGGTATGTTGACATTATATAACAGTCTCTGGTACTAAACTACACTTAATAATTAAATACGGGTAATGCTGAATGTTTTGCTTTGTAACTTCAGATGATATCTCAGTCTTACCAGCTCCATGCAGCAGAGCACTGATGGAGGAAACTAGTAGATGTATAAAGGTTGAGTTGGCTAATGTTCTACTCTTTGCTTTATTCCAGATCATACCTTCTAGTATTCTTTCCTCAAAAATGCAAGCAGTTCATCAGGTTTTTGTGACTTTGGGTCTCTGTAGCTATTTATTTATTTTCCTCTTCTTTCTTTCCTGTTTCTGGAAACTCACTATCACGTGCATTCATCCTTTTCTTTGTGGCATTTATTCTTTCCATTATTTTGCATTGTATCCGGTTTGTCACCATCTTGTTCATGTATGAGGTGAAGAAGAAAGTATAAACTGCAGCAAATTGAACTGTTCTTTTCAAACCTGCAGATGCATCAACAGAGGAAGTTGGGTGTTTTAGTCTTGGATGCTGGTAGCTCTGCTTTTCATAGTCTCCTGATCATGTATAGCTGCTCCTCTAACAGCAGGCACACCTTGCTCCATGCTTCTCTTTTCCTCATGGTATCATATGATTATAACAAATCTATGGTAAATCTCTTCTGTCATACATCTATTTCCATAAAAGTCATGTCTGACTTGGAGACAACTTAGGAAGAGAAAGCAGTCCCTGTAATTCACTTTTAGTCTCAAGAACAAGTTAGTTCAGGTTTTGCACTTTTGGTCATTATCTTACAAGGTTATGTTCCATTAATATACCTTTGTGATATCTTTCAAAACCAAAAACTTTCTCTAAGTTTTTGTGCTCATCACCAGGGATGGTCTCTGTCTCCCACAACGTTCTGTCCCAACAGGGCTCTCCTCTCTTCCTGCATTAGTGGTTTGATTTCTTTTTTTCTGTTCTGGAGTGTGCTGCTAGCATGGGTAATGATCTAAGTGGCTATATTGCTCTCTGTGACATGCTCTTAATTAAGCACATTTGGAAAACTTTAGTTCAAGAAACAGGGCATTTTTTCAGACAAAAGAGACTTTAGAGATCAATGGTTCTGTTTCAGAAAACGTAAGTATTTTGGTATCTGGACATGATTTTTTTCTCTTTCTTGCTTGGATGGGAATAATAGCCATAAGCGCATGGGAAATACATACATTGTGTTGTAGGTCAACATTGCAGGTTGACCACACCCTTCTTTTTCTCCAGGTATTCTAGTTTTACAATTTTATGGTTAACCCAGGACTACAGGAAATGTTTCCTGTCTGAAGACATAATTGGTGTATTATTTTAGTCTTAAACACTGATTTCCTGCCAGACCTATTCATACAGCAGCTTGCGGTCAAATCAAAGACTTGCAAGTGTGTTCATAGTAAGGCCTTAATAAATAATACCACACAAAATAACCAACTCAGAGGAAATTGGTGGGCTCCAAAGAGTTGAATATAATTTTCTCTCCATCTTCAGCTGTTCTACTTTTTTAGGATCTCCCAAAAACTTTGAGTGATTTAATCCAGTTTTGCAGACCTTTACGATCAATTCAAACCTTTGAAGTTTCAGTAAATTATGCTTTACAGTATTTTTATTTCCAGTGAAGAAATCTGTGTGTGTATATGCACAGTCACCTTTAAATATTGACTTGTACTACATTGTGCTTTGCATTTTGTGTTCTCTAATAGCACTCTTAACATTTTAAAAAGATATTATCCTGACTTACCACAAACCTGGTTTTCATAGGATTCTGCCCTAAAGCTAGGGAAGGAAGAACATCATTCATATTGCTACAGTTCTTTCAGGAGGGGAAATATTTTGAGTAAGCTTTTACGGGAAAACATTTAATCACTTAGGATAAGTAAAGGACAATCTTTTGAATAAATATGAAAAATTTCCCATTCAAAGCAAAATGAAAGTTTCCATGTGTGCAACTGTCTCTTAGTTTGGAACTTAAAAGCGTGGTGCATACGAGCTGGCAAACCCTTAAGCATCCTAATGTTCGACCCTTGTATAAGCCATACACCAGTTATTTTGAATGGTTATGTATTCTCCCACCTTTAAAAAATATGTCAGAGTCAAGGGAACTGTTTTCACTGTATACAAGAGTGTGTCGTCTTTTCACTTCTGTTTTTAGTTGCTCATCAGATATTGAAAAGCAGCTAAATTTTCTTAAATCTCTGAGTAACTCCCCTGACCTTTTCCTGCTGCCAGGCTCCTTAGTAAACAAAGTACATACGATGTAAGAACGCCTGAAATCACCAACTCTAAAATCCATTCATTTTACTTATTTTTAATAAAACTTGGTTTTGCCCAGGAAGAACAAAGCCTCCTTCAAGAGCAGCTGACTTGTACACATGATTTAAGAAGCAGAGATAATTGCTGTATTAACCTGTATTTGTATTTTAACATGCTGTCTGTTGACTTTTTAGGAAGTGAAACCTCATATAGTGATGTCAAATCCTGACAAAGTATAGCTGCCATTTGAGACAGATATGCAATGTTTTCACTGAGGAATCAGTATTTCACCCACGCTTTTGTCAAATTAAGACCATCATTCATTATTAGATATATTCTGTATAAAAATCAGTTGCAGATTTTTTTTAAAAGTCTTGCATACCATCTGGCCTATGAAAGAAAGACAGGGTATATATATATATATATATTCCTTTATAGAGAGTTTTGAGATAAGTGGGTTGAAAATGCTATGTAATTACAGCTTAAATAGATGCTTTGTGAAATAGCAGTGCAATTATATTTACAGAAAAATCAGTTACACTTTATTCATTATATTGTAGCTGATCTGTGTTCTCCAATTTGCAGTTACAGCATGCAAGGCCCGGTTAAGGTTTTCTTGTTCTTTCCAACAGGAAATACATTAATTTCTTTTTGAAAAATAGACTGAGCTTTTCCATAAAATCGTTTGCTGATACTTGTGTTTGGCCTTCTTGCTCTGTACTGGCAAAAGCATTTGATTTCTTTTCTTTGGCAGGAAGCTAGGCCAATTTGGGGCATGAAGGGGGAAGCAGCTCTTGCAACAGCTATCGTGTTTTTCTTCTGTTACAGAATATGAGCTGTTCTCTTGATACAGTTACATTTTTCATTCTTTTCCAGCCTCTCTTTCAGGCTTTAAAGTGAAGTTCACCTCAGTTACACAGTGACAGCCCAATGATACAGAATTCTAAGCAACTTTCCCATAGGTCGCAGAATATATCATACTATTTTATTTTTTTTTTCTTTTACTGCAGCACTTTCAACGTTACTGCTTTTTCAGGGTGAATTTGTCACATCTTACTGGTGGGGTATGGTTCAATGTAACATGAAATTCTTCAACACGACATGTAAAAACAGCTTAGGTGAACTACAGATGTTCATGGTGCATCCACCAGGCTGTTCCCCCAGAAATTCTCCGGCTAGTTCTTAAATGAGAAACTACCTCCTATCACTATGGTCACAGAAGATTTCAAGGCACTTTGTCAACAGTAGCCCTCTATCTTTCGACCAGTGCTTCCCTGTCCTGTTTTGAACACTGGATTGCTGAGCTGTAAGCAAGAGCTTGCTGCAGTTCAGGGGTACTTTGGATGAAAGATAACATCCTTGAGCCCTAGCCTTCTCTTTTCCTTTGGGCCCCCTCCTGCGCAGTTGGATACCACTGCCTTAGCATCGCTGGGAAGCATCCTGTGCTGAGCCCAGAGACAATAAAAGATGTTATCTTGCCAATAATAAAGCAGCTGTAGAAATGTAAAACATCCCTTAAATGAGAATCCATTCTATTTATTGCGTCTTTGTGAATTGAAAGGATACTTCTCTAAGACCACAGCCTATCTGTTTACATTAATGATAATGCATTTGTTTTCCTTCTAGTCATTGGTTTTGTTTTGTTTTGTTCTTGTAGCTCAAAGCTTTCAGTAACACGCATTTCCAAGGAGCATGTATAGATTTCACAGCAGAAGTTTCTGATTTTACATCATTCATACCATGTTCTTTTAAGGTTCTTCGGGGATGGTAAGTCTATTGTTTTACATGCCATCATTTTAAGTAATATGAAATTTTTTTTCAACACTACTAAATTTCAGACAGCTGAAAGTACATAACATGCCCATCATATTCCATCATCTCTTAGACTCTCTGGCTTGCAATGTTGTCCTGTCATTGGTTTGGGTAGTACACATTTTGCTTTCTCTGTGGGACGTTTGCACAGTTACTGTGATTCTTTTTTTTTTTAACTCCAATTAGAATTTATTCCAGATTTTGAGAACTTGGTACAGTAGAAGTGTCTGCATTCCACTCACGTCGTTTGACTCTGGAACTGAGATTTCTGTACCACATGATTTGATTTTTGCTGCTTGGGTTACTTTGTTGCATAGCCTTTCAAGTCACCTTACTTTTAAGCTTAACAAGAACACACAAATTTTTTATTCCTTAGCAAACATTAAATCTTGAAAAGACTTCCTGTTAATAAGCAGCTAGAGCAGCTAATCTGTTTTGTTACAATATTCTGGCAGTTGGCTCCTGTATTACCAAGGGGAAACCTCTGACAATCACTGTGTGCTGGAAGAAGGCCTCTACATTGACCTCAGTTCCTGTGGCTGCCCAGCTTCTACAATCAAATCCCTCAAGCCTATTCAATACGTAAGGACTTTGTTAAAAAAAAAAAAAAATGTTTTGGAACTCTTTTTGTAGTCAGATGTCTGAAGCAAGTGCTTGCTTTAAACAAACTCCCACTCAGGGAAAGTTTGTTTTCTTGGCTTACAGGATTTTTTGGGTTAGGAACAAGCCAGACTGCCAGCACACGTGCACATGGTCACTTGTAAGCACGCGCTCTTGGATGTTCTGGGCTCTCTTTTGTACAAGTTGCACTGGTTGGCATTTTTCTGACTGGTCTTTATAATACAGCTCGGCAAGCTTAGTACACAGCGAGACATGGATTTTGTCATGCTGTCTAAGCATACAGGACTTCTTTCATTAGGCCTACACCCAAGGTTCAGTCTCAAAGCAAAGTACACACAGATAACATAAAAACTGAAATTACAAGGTAGCATATACTTGCTATAATGCTGTTTAATTTACTATTTTACAGAAATACAAAAAATATTTTCACCTCCTAATGGCATCTCTAATCATGGGTCAATGAAGTGGTATAATATACCATGCATGTGGCCTGCGAGCTGCATGTTACACATCATATAGTCCAGTCCACAGCTCTCTTGGTGACTTCTGAGACAGAAGTACTTACTTACTAAGACAAGTACTTACACATGCATATAGTTAGTCTTCACGTGACTTTTCAGGTAACATTGGTTGTACCACCCAAGCACACAACTTACAATCACGTGACCTGTTGTAGCAGTAAGGTGGGATACAAGGTCCTCTATGACGAGGAGATTGGTCAGGAACACATTGTACCACCCAGTACATAGATACAGCCTTTTGTACATCCTGTTGTAATCCTGCACGCAGGGCATATGCTGCTGGAGTCTTGCTGTCATTACTGTGCCTTTGTCCCATATCTCAGTATGCAAGAGCATCAAAAACAAACTGGCCATGACGGTAAAAGAGAAGCGACTGCTCTACCCACTCTCTAGCACTGACCAGCTTCTCCAAAACTGTTCCTCCTTCCCTGATCACAGAACACAAACTCAGGCTATGTGACCTGTGCCCTTCAATGTAAATATTACAGAACTAGACTTTAAAGATTACTAGACTTTAAAGATAGCTCAATTTAGTTTACTTCAAGTATTAAAGTTCTTTTTTTATATTTGCGAACAGATTTTTTTTAAAACAAAGGAAAAAACCCCAAATGCCAGAAGTCACAGGCATGGTGGGAAGGATGTACAACTCAAGGTTGAGAGCTGGTCTTTTCACTAGGTTACAGAGATACAATGACTTCAGAAAGAGCTATAGCTTCCTGCTTGCCGAGAGCCTGGTTTTCAGATTAAAGATCTCCTTTTAACGTTAAGGCTTTTGGACTCTGCTCTGCTAAATGAGAGTGAAGTTCTGACGTGAAACGGTAGGTCTCATCCAAATCCCCCCAGCCTGTAGTAATCTCACAGGGAAGTAACTATGTAGTTTGGCATAGTAGGAAGCTACTGGCAGCCCTTTATTACGGAGGGCCAAGCCCTGGGAAAAGTGTGTTTGGCAGGCTGTGTGTGAGAAGCCTACGCACGTCTTCCTGTACTTTTTAAGTGGCTCTCACCTCTTAGTTCAGTTCCTCTCTTGCAAAAAGGAGCCCTTGTATTTCACAAAATCAAGGTGCTAAACTGCATAAAATGCTGTTGAGCCACACCTGTTTTGCAAATAGAAATGCCTTCATCAGCCCCTAACACATTGTGTGTGCTAATCACACGGGACAGACGTGGTGTTAACCACGCAGCAGTAAGTTTGGTCAGTGGTCAGAAACAGCCGTGGTTAATCCTGTGCATTGTCTGCAATGCACTGTTCTTGGAACAGGGCCCTTTTTATTACAAGATATTTCTGTTAGCTCATTCAAGACAGCAACAAGCGTATTCCCAAGTGGAAATGTTGTATAGCTTTATTGAATTCAGTCGTGACATTAGGAACCCCTTCCATTGTTCAGCTCTAAATAAATACCAGCTCAATTTCAGGCCTAAGGTGTGTACCTCGATAGCTGACGTGTAAGAGGGAGAATGTTTAACCCTGACATCAAGCCCTGAATGGCCATTGTCTCCTGCTTTCCTTTAAGTGAGATGTATTTGCTGCAAGCGTAGCTGTTGGAAGGGCTCTCACGTGGCAGGGGAGCCATGTGTTACTTCAGTATGTGAGGTTTCTGCATCCCAGATGTTGACTAGAAATAGAGGCCTATGTGTGGCACTGGCAGAGGGGGGAAAAAATACGCTTTTAGCAGAACAAAGGACTCAAAAGGCTAGCTCATTACCAGTCTTTGAAAACAGTCCAAGTCCATTGACTGGTGTAGATGTGGTCCAGCTGTGTATTTTAGAAGTAGCCTGTTTCAGCCAGTCCTTTGGGATAGGAGAACAAATCTGCTGGATGAAAGGGGGAGATGGGATCTTTCTAATTTGCAAAACTGTAATGGTAGCTAACTGTATACTACCTTGATACTGTATAGCTGAGTGAAGTCATAACTCTGTGCCTTTATCTGCAGGATGCATGTAAGAATATAGATTCTTTGTGTGGGGTGAACTCCAAAGTAGCTGTGAAACACAGCAGTCAGCACAGGCCACTGACACCTGCGGGGTGTGCAGCCTGGCCAGGCATCCACGCCGATTTCTGCATCTGACCCTGAATCAAGATGCCCTTTCTGTTCCTACCTGTTCTAGTAACTAAAAGGGGCATCTAACAATGTTTTTGCTGTTGCATGTAGCAGTACATTCAGTGTAAATTTTTGAGTTTTCACTTAAAATCTGTAACAGTTTGGAGGGGGTTTGGGGATGTTGTCAGCTGCCACAAGATTTCTGGGCTCATGGAGAGCACAGGAGAATTTGAGGACTGAAATTACATATTTGTGGTATTCCTTCATAGCATGGGTGTTCTTTTGTGACCTCACAGAACAACATTGTCAGTTGGCAGTGGGGTTTTTGTGACTAAGGTAACAGTAACGCCTTAACCTATATAACGCAGTTAAGAACTTCTGCAAAGCCTTGACTAATTCCTTTTGAAAACAGATCAACCAATTGAATATAAGGAAAGGATTTGAGGGAATAGTTTGTTCTCTGGAAAATGCAGTTTTGATGCAAACAAAATATTTGCAAACAAATATAGCAGATGTTCTAAATGGAAAAAAAGTTATTTAGGAAAGTAAACTTTTGAGTTTTGGGGTTGAAAATTGCCAGAAATGTAGTTTGCTTGTTTGTTTAAGAGCTTAGGTACATAACAAAATGAAAAATAATTCTAAATCATTGAGTTGGCCCAATTAAAATAGAAAAAAAAACGCAAAACTTTCAGAGCAATGCAAAATGTATTTGGATAAGAAAACTGGCCCAGCCTAGCAATAGTCTGATCTCTTCACTGCGGTGACAGTATTTCAGGTTGGCTATTTTGTCATAACCTTTAGCTCTTGGAGGGATGTTTTGTGGGTTGTTTGCTGAAAAATGAAGTTGTCATAATTTAAGTATGGAATGCTGCCCCTACCCCCTCAGGACACACACTTCCCCATTTCTCAAGAAATGCAAATTAACATTGTTCCACTGTGGTTATTTCCCCATTTATTATGCACTGGTGTCATGGAGGAATTAAGCACGTCTTTGCAACCAGTTTCCTCTACTGTTTGTTTGGGAAGTAGCAAAGCAAAAGTGAGGTGGTTTCGTAAGGAGCGTGGGAAGGTGTTCCTTTATTCCCAGGAACCTCTTTCCCATCTTGGTTTATTCTCTGAGGCATATAATACTAAATCTTTAGGAGAGCCAACCTGTATTTTTTCCCTGCTGTTCCATTTTGCTCAAATTCAGACTGGACTGTTTTGTCTTTCTGGGAATGTTTAGGAAAAGCTATAGGTTAATGAGAGGATACAAAGAAAGAATAAAGCATATCTGTACCTTGATAATGAGAAAGTAATATCCTTTGGTTTTGGTATTCTGGGGAGAAAAATAGTCTTGCAATACCCATGTATTAATCTGGATTCCATGTAGATTAGCATGTTACATGACCTCTTCCATTCTGAAAAGGGGAATGCTTCTGAAAGTCCAATGAGCCTTTTTCATGTACTGTTTTATAAGTGAGGAAAATATGCTAGAAAGTATCTCTCACGGGAACGTATCTCTTTAAGTGTACAGTAGTAACACACTTAACATTAGAAGGGTACACATCTATTTAGTAGGGGTGGGAACACTGGAACTAATGTAACTTGCCTCTCATCATCTGCTTTCGTCTAAAAATCCCAAAACACTCTCTAAAAAATGCTCGTTGATGAAATTTGCTGGTGGTGTTTTAATAGCCACTCTGCAGGCAGGTGAAAGCATAGCCCAGGTTAAGGGTTGCTGCATTTGCTGCAGCAGTGCAGGTGTTGGTGCATGTGTCAGCAAGGACTTGCCTTTTGCATTGCCATGAGTTCATGAAAAGGAAAGTGTGGGCCACTCTCCTGGTGGCAAGAGAGTGCAGGTAAAGTCAGCTGGGCCATTTATAGGGCCATAACTGCAGTGTTTGTAGCTTGAAGAGGTTAATCTTTTGGGATAGAAACCTTTACAAGATGTTCTTACAAAGGGAAGTTCAGCTCTTTTCTCAGGCATATTGTTTTGTTAAACTCCTTGTAGTATTTGGTGTGACTTACATGGACAAGAGTATCCAGGACTGATGCAGTAAGCAATTAGTTTTCTGTCTAAAATGTTAACATCAGCCCTAAAGTTAAACTAGTCTCATAGTTTCTCAAAACAAAAATGAGATCTGGGTTGTAGGTTGTGCAGTGCCTTTTTTTTCATTCTCCTGAGGCATACCCTATTCTCACTACATCAATTGTGATAGTTCCTGTATTTCTATATTGATTATCTTTTCAAAGTTAAATACAGCGTTAACTAATCTCTCCAGAATTCCTGTGAGGCAAATCAGATACAAATATTAATCAGTGTTTCCCAGGGCCAGGCAATGAGTCATTTTGTGTAGCTGGGACTGGACCGTGGGTGTTACTGTTGTCCAGCACCATGTTCCTCTCTCCCAGCCAGGCATCCTTTCCACGCTGAAGGGAGTAGCCAGGCAAGCACAGCTTCAGTAAAGACAGTTGTAAATTATGAGTTAGCCAAGACTGAAGAGTAAAGATTTCTTTTTCCAAGGATGTTGTAATACAGCTGTGGAGGCTCCTCCAGTTAAGGCTCTGGTGAATGCTGTTTGCACAGCAGCAGGTCAGCAGGGACACGAAGTGGGGAAATGTACCAAGCCCTGCCCTGACTGGGCTGCTGTCGTGCTTTAGTCTGGCCCCATGGATTTCTTTCTTTGACTTTATTAGGCTTTCCAATCAAAGTTTACCAAATGTTTGCCAAAAAAAGATAGAAGGAAAAATATGGTTTAGGGTGAGTCATTCTCAAAAGGCTTTATTAGTAATAATTTCCACAAAATTCACAATGAAAAATTATCCATAAGTTTTCCATAGCTAGAACTGTACTTGTTTTTATTATAAGCATGTGTGTAAATTCAAATGTGCACTTAGTTGTCAGCTGTAGCACCTTTTGGTTAGCCGCTTTGTGTCTGTACACTATTGCTTCTCAGTGAGTCGAGCACCTAAGCCTTGCACTGCAAACAAAAGGCATTTGAAGGGAAGCTCATCTTGCACTGATCTTTGTTTAATATCAAATACTTCAGGCTTACACTGCATTTTTTTTTTTCTGAACTAGTAAAGTATAAAATTCTGGAAGTCACTGAGGGGAGAGTCTGAGCTGAGTTGAACTGTGCAAGAAATTTTTAGGGTGTCGATTTCCATGGCTTACCTTTCATCCTCTGAAATCACACTATGGGGAGGGAAAAAAGCTGTGTCATTGCCATGGCATCATGTGCTGTATTAGCTGTAGACTGCCACACCTGTTAAGTAAAGAACATCACTGTATTTAACAGTTCACAAGGCTGCTTATATCTTGAAATGCTGTGTAAATATAGCCTTCCTTAATCACTAGCCTCTTGAATATATTAAATCTCTTCAAGTTTCTCCCTGGACACTGGCATTAAAAAACAGGAAAAGCATTAACCATGGCAATTAGTTTCTTAATGCACAAAGATCAGGTTAAGTAATTGTTTAGCGTTGTGTCATTCTTGCAATTGGCAGGCTTTCCACAAAGGATGGCATTTTGGATATTTTCCTTGAAATAACTACAAAAGGAAGCTAAGGTAATCCTGACCTAGACGTGGGAATGACTTGCTATGGGTAAATGGGTAAATTTACCCAGTCATGGGTAAATGTAGGTGTCTTCAGCTCACCTTTTGAAATCGGGGACTGGGATCCACCTAAAGCAACGCCACAATCTGAGGTTGTCCCCTCTTGTATTCTCTGCCCGGTTGACCTTCCGCTGGCTCTCGGAGGGCCCTGCTTCTCCCTGGTCTGTCAGGCTGGGCCTTGGTGAAGAAAGCTGATCCTGTCAGTCTCACACTTATCTATCAGTGATGACTCTTCAACCTGAAAATGGGTGAAAGTCCACCTCAGCATTCTGCAAGTGAGGGTGGGAGCAAGATGCCCCTGTAGTAAGTGTAACAGCAAACAGCACAGCCTCAAAACCTTGTTTTTTACTGTTGGTAGTTTCCATGGAGCTATGAAAAAATCAGAGAAAAAAGCCAGGCCAAGTCACTGCTGCCAGCTGTTGGTGTAAAACAGTATATATAAGTGAGTAATCAGCTCATTGCTCTATATATGGTTATGGAAATATGAGAGCTTCAGTGTTTGAGACAGCAGCATGATGTTTTCTTTTTTTGTGCTTCATGTCTGTGCCAAGATCAGTGGAGTCCGTCTAAGGTCTCACTGGAAAGGTGCTATCAGTCCTTGTGGTCAGTTGTGTGTGTCATAGATGCAATGTCAGCTGCGTACTGACAGGCTGGGACTCTGAGCAACCAGACAGGGCTTTCTTGGGCCCATTAAGTTCCAACAGTGGCAACCACATGAGAGCTAGAGTCATTTTAATTGACTCCACCAATTTGCTGTCCTGATTCTTGGTGTATAAATGGATATGCCAGAGCAGGTGACTTGTCCATCTAGTACAGCATCCCTGTCTCTTAATGTATTGAATATTGCAACAGCAGGATAAATTTTAGGCTTTGGTAACAATGTCTAACAACAAGGATGCCAAACAGTGTTTCTCACACTTACTAATGCCCTTGTCAAAGTCTTCACTCTTGGACCAATTCTGGACATGGCTTCTGAACTCCACTCAGGTGAAAGCCAGCGTCAAGGGAGTAGACTCTTGCAAACTGGAGTGTGATGACACTGCCTTGCTGAACAAAGCAACCTGAGAAGTAGCTGTCTGCACTATGTCTGCTGGTCTAGATTTCAAACTAAGCTTTTAAACCCACATTGTAAATTTGACCCACCTCATCCAGCAGAAGGCAGGTGGGAAAAACTGACATCCTAAAATAAAAACATTATGAGTTTTAATCTCTTCCTGGTTTGTAACATTGGTTTTTTTAGGAGTGCAGTGGGCTTTCAAAATCTCTCCGGGTGGATGATCCCAGGCTCCTTAAAATGTCTCGGCAAACTTCCTGTCCGTGCAGTGTTGCATGACTTACATGGTGTTGCATGACTTACATTGCCCCTGCACCGGTCAGCAAAGGAAAGCAATTTCTCTGAGGCAGGATTTGAACAACCAGTTACATACCAAGTGCGCTGAGTCAGTGCCAGTAAATTCGTAAGTCCTGAATCACCACTGAGCTCTTCAGAGACACTTCACTACATGTGCCTCTTCAAACATGAAAGTTAAGTTCTCTTAATTATTCAGTGCCTGTGTTGACTTTAATTCAAGATTTTATTTCATTCACTCCACCTGAGGCCATGTCTTTGCTGCAAAAGAAATCCTACCTTTTGCCAGGGCCAGCTATCTCAGGGTAACATCTCCTAAGAACAAGTTGACTTCCCAGGAGAGGCTGCTAATTGAAAGCAGTTAGTCAGACCTATTCCCTCTTCCTTTACTAGCTGCATCAAGATATAAACTACAAGTGCTTATGATTTTGGTTACGATACTTCCCTTAAGGTTTTAGGTTAAAAAAGCTGAAAAATTCTACAAATGTTCCTTCTACTGAGGCACAGACTTTATATTTAAATCTGTTCCCTCTCTGCTTTTCTGCTGATCTCACAGCTGTACCATAGTTCCGTGGAAACTGATTTTTTTATTTGCTTTCACAGGCAATCTCTCAACTGCAGGAAAGGACATTAAGTGAAAAACATTCCAATTCTACATGAGATTGAAGGGGTTACTAATTACACTATTTCTTCCGGATTGTCAGAAGGAAAATAGGAATGTGTTACAAAAATTGAGAACTTTTTAGTTCTGATGTTTTTAACCTTTTCCAATTTGTAGACACCTAAGATACTTCCAGTGAACCACTGCTAATTGAAGTCTATGGACTTGTGATTTGCCTCACTACGTTAGATGCAATATGCAGATCACTCTGAAAACTACTGCTGTAACCTGTTCCATCAATAAATAAACAAACTGGATTTATTAAAAGGAATCAAGGCCCTGACAATACAGATGAGATCAAAAAGAGATTTTTCAAATGCAGAGGCCTCTGCATCTTGAAGCAACTCACTGTGTCTGGCCTGTCAGTGGGGCACTGCACTCTGATGACAAAGGCACTGATAAATCCAGTCCATTTCAGCTCTGTGTGCTTTGTTGGTGGGTGTACTTTTTTTTCCCTTGCTGTTACATTTGTTGAGGGAGCATGATCTAACCCAAAAGCATGTAGAAATTAAACTGAAGTGGTGAATGTGTGCATCGTGCCTAACAACTGGACTTGGACGATTCTCAGTAAAACTTTGCTCTTTTTTTATCTCCCAGGTTTTTGCTGAGCCTTCCATCAGTCTGTTCGCTCTGGAATGCTGCAAGGGCAGAGAGCTGCACTTCAGTGAACCCATCAATTCTGTTTTGAATGAGGACCTTCATTTTTACACTGAGTCTGTATGGGTGAGAAGTGGATTGTAAGTATAGAAGAAATATTCTTGTCAGATTTGCATTGTAGGAGCTAATACAGAGCATGCATTTTCTCCTGATTGCTGCCTTTTTTCATAGGATGTGTTTTACATTCTAGCTTTTATTTGGAAACAATATAAAATCCTCAAATATGGTTGGAATGCTGGACCCACTTTATGCATCAGGACCCAAAAGAACAAAAACTTTGGGCAGAGGGTGTATTTTCCCCTGTAAGAATCATCCTTTTATCCCTCTACAGTAATGAACAATAGAGCCTGTTGTTCAAGCCAGGAACCAAAAGTAAACAAGTTTTGATTGCTGACTTATAAAGACAGGTAGAGTAAACTCAGACTGCCTTTATTAACTGGTGGTAAAATACCAGCTATAAACTGCAGTGATTTAACATAAACTACTGCAGTGGTTCAGTGAAGCTTGACGTGCTGCTGATCGGCTGCCAAAGAGGCAGCAACTTCTGAGAGGAGCTTGGGGTGGATCTGACAGCTGGAACAGTAACTCGCTTCTGTTATTAGTTTAACCCCCTCTGTGAGTGTGAATACACACCCAGGGGCTTCTGTGAAAACCATTTTACATCTGTAGAAGTGACCTTCTAACCTCTTCTGCATCTCCCCCTTTTGCCTTTTGGAGAAACTCCCAAGTATTCCCTCAGCCACGTTTTCAGCCTCCACATCCACAGCAGCAACAACTAACTTGCGGAGTTTCATCCTGCAGCTGAGACTGACTGGAAACTGCTGTTCTTCTAACGTGACGCACGCTTCCTGTGTTTATTTTTAAGCTTTTTCCCACCTTTCTTACATAGACAAGGCTGTAATTTTCCTGGGAGATCTTACAAGATGACAAAACCATGCAAAATTTGACCTAATTGGGCAAAAGTCAAAACCCTTCTACACGTATCTGTGATAACTGTGATATCTGTGCTGAGCTCTTCTCTGATTTTTTGAGGTTGGTGCAAAGGCTAAGCCTAATCTAGCTAATGCTCCAGAACACCATGGACTGTTTTCTTTCAGGGATTTCACACAAGCATTTTCTTGAAAGGTTGACTAAGGATTGAACCTCCCTTCCTTTAAGAGTAGTCAGTGGCGATTGACTTTAGCTGTGGGCCCATAGTGAATATAACCTTCCCCACAGAGCTTTTCCAATTCACTATAAATTTTAGTCCTAATATCTGTAAACATTGCTGAAATGTTAGTCCCTAATATCCTTAACATAGCTGAAAATATGTAAAGTGAGTGAACACCTGCTGCTGTTGTCCTGAGGTGCCCCAGGTGAGAGTGGCAAGCAGCTGCCATTTGAGGCTGAGAACAGCACACACATGTTCCACGCGATCTGTGCTAGTTTGGAGGAGGAAAGGCCACCTTTGAGAGGAACACCTGACTTATTTCTGGTGGGAGTGTGTACATCTTCATACCTTTGTGGAGGTGTTACAGGCTTAAGTGTGTTGGGGAAGGTCTCCCTGTGAGCCGTCTGTGCCCTCTCATCAGAGGTGTGGATGTGGAAGTTAATCACTTGCCCATGTAGTTGGCTGTAAAGAAAGGATGATGGCCTTGGGACTGCATGGGAGAGTGAGCCCAACAGTCACCATCTTCCTGTTCATTTCTGAGTGTCCCAGACAGGTTAGCTGGCTCCCCCTCTCTGGGCAGGGTCAGGACAGAATGGCTGGGCTTTCTCTGAGCTCCTTGCAGTGCTCCCCAGGAAACACATGTCCACAGCCTCTCCCCATCCCACACTTCAGTTAGGCAGCCTAAAGGCTGAGGGTGGCAGGTGATCATGGGAAGTCTGTGGAATGTCCTACAGGGTTTGTTTGTCTTATCTGTGATCAAGAGTTCAGGAACATGGATTTAGAAGTTTTTTGGCTCCTTGCCTACTGTCAGCTTTAGACAAATGACAAAGATTTATGTGTATGTACACCAATGGCATCTTGCTGCCATGCCTAGGTACAAGGATCTTTCCTGAGGCAAATGACCACCTTGGTGAGAAATGGCAGGAACCTGGACTGTGGTTTGGCAAAGGGGCTTGGGGGCTGAGGGACTCCAAGGAGTGAGGAAGATGGCTCAGAGGAGGTTGCTGGTCTGCGTGAGAGCTGAGATGAGTTTTGCCTGTGCCGCTGAATGCCAGAAGCCTGGCTTCAGATGGTTATTACTCTAACAGTCCTTCCCCTCTCTGTTTCCTATAAACATCTGCTTTGAAGCATTTCAAATGAGACTGTTTGATGCTCTGAGAACAACATTAACAGTGAATTCTCAGTGACTTGACAGAAAGCATCGCAAGAAAAAAAATCAGGAATGTGTTAGAAGTGTAAGGAACACAGTGCTGGTCCAAATACCCATTAGTCAGGAGGTATGGGACTGACTTTGAAGGAACAGTGATACAGTCTCATTATGAGGCAGCTCACAGTTGGCACATTTGAGCCTCCATGGAGTCCCAAGCAAGGCTGGCTGTCAGTTTCTCCAAATTATGTGCAACAGGGAAGGGTGTGTTACAGGTGCTCTGAGCACTGCGGATGCCTTCTCACTGACTTAAGAGTGCAGCCATTCCTCATGTTCTTGGCAGCTGACCTGTAAAACAGGTAATGTGGGGAAACCAATATTTGCTTTGTGTTCAGATGAGTTAATGAGTCAAGCATTTAGGATTCATTGTCTGCACAACAATGTTCTATTGATATAAACAAAACCGATCTGTGATCCTGAGGCTGCCTCTGTAAGCAGCAGCACAGTATTGACTGAGCAGATGCCTAGATGACAAGGGGTCTGTATGTGCTGGTGTTTTAACTCTGTATTAAAGGATTCAGCCACATCCATGGCTCAGATATATTCACTACAGGAAAGTTCATTACAGCAATGTGTAGGTTTTGAAGTAAATATTTTGTATGTGTTTTCAGTCAAGTGGAATAGCTATAAAAGGCTTTAACTGTAACAAAAGAAAACATTGGACCAGATCCTCTCTTAATTAGTATGTACAAGCAGGCAAAGCTGCAAGCAGTGCAGTCTGGTGTGTGGCTTCCTAGTTTCCTAATGCATGCCCACTGAAACTTGCATTAGTCCCATCTGGGTTCATGCAGAGGTTCTCATATTTGAGGGGAAAAAAATGGTGGGGGGCCAGGAGGGAGTGGAGTTTACAAGTTTCTGGCAGAGAGAAAATGGGTCTTAATTTAGGCAGAAAACAGTTAAACCACTGAAATGGATGGTGTTTTGCAGCTGGGTAATAGAGGTTTGATATTAGCACTCCTGTGGAGAGGTTTGGGGGCTTTCAAGAGCACAGCCTGAACACAAGCCTTCCGTTTATTTTGCTGTGGTTAACGTGCAGTCTTTCCTGTTCTGTTTTCTGTATCCAGGTGGATTGCATACGAAGGATGTAATTTTTTAGGAAAGCAGATTCTGCTGGAGCCCAGTGAGATTTCAAACTGGAATGAACACAGTGGCTGGAAAGCAATTGGCTCCCTTCGTCCTATGAAGCAGGTACTGTGACAGTGTACAAGGACAATTTATTTTTTGTTTATGGACAGGGCTTTAGTGCTCCAGCACTAAGTATAATGGTGTGTATTGTACCCCTTAAATCAGGCCAAATGATGACAGCCAGAAGGACCTACTGGAAGATCACTGAAGCAGAAAATTCCTCCAGTGGCATTTATTGAGATCTATATTAGGCTCCTAAAGGGAAATAATTCCTAGTTTCTTGGAGCCAAGTTTTGTTTTGCTGAATGGCTCATTAGCATGTTCTGTAGATGCTCTATTTTTACATTAACAATAATAATGAGAAAACCAGTTCTATATTGGCTTGTTTTATAATTAATATAAATGGAAGCAAGAACAAATTTTATTTTGTTGTGGCCTAGATTTCCAAAAGAAGCAAAGTTTATGCAGTCCTACTCGGTTTTCCCTCTCTGCCTCACCCCAAGTAACGCCAATGTCAGCCTCATTCAAAGATTCAGGTCTCAAAACCATAAAGTTCTCAGGAGCTTTATGAAGGGTAGATGGAGAAGCAAGGCTGAGATAAATGCCCCTCGTTCAAGGAAAAGAAGGTACAATTCTGCTTCTCTGCCTTTCCAAGACGCCTCGGGTAATTGGTGACACACATAAGCTCCAAACCAGTCAAAGCACATGTTGCTGTGCACCCAGCCATGCACCCTGGGGGAAGGCAGCGTCATGGGCAGACAGGAAAAGAACAGGGGAGAGTGGCAGGGTATGTGAGCAGTAATTCCACTGGAAAAGTTTTCATTAGCTCTAGTTCTCACACAACAACTTGCTTCCCCTTAGTGACAAACGCTGCTTTATTTTTAAACACTAAATTCAACTGGGGAAACGTTGCAGTGAACAACAATAATAATCTCTAGCGTTAGTTATGCATTATATGCTCCCCTTTCCCCCCTCTAGAAAACTGAAGGATTTCCCCCCTCTCCACTATGATTTGTTAGAATAAGAAGTTTGCATCTCCCTGGAATTCTTTGGAACTGGTAACTACCCAAGCATCCCATTTTGGCTCTGTTTTTGCAAATAATAATGAAAATAATTTGTACTGAACTTCAAAACAGAATTCTCTCTTCAGCTAGCAGTCTGAAGAGCTTTTTATATTGGGGGGTATCCTTTTTTTTACACTGCAAGAGTGAGTAGTGTTACTTCAGCCACTCTGCTGGGACGTTTGGCATTTGGGGTTGTGTGATTATTTTTTTGGTTTCGTTTAAATCTTGCAAACTGAGGCTTTGTGCAGTCAGCTGCCTGTGCTTGACACTTCTGTGGGCACAGTCACTTTTTTTTGAGCTGGAGTAATACTACAGACCTGCACCACTTTATTTATTTCTTCTGTCTCCATTACAAATTACAAAAATAGTGAATTCTGCCAGTGTAATATGTAGTGCAAGAAAACACAAAACATTTGAAATTTACACAAGATGAGACACAGTTTTGCTCAGTGCCTTCCTTGTAAAGAACAACTATACACTATACTCACTAATACAAGTTAGTTTATGGATACTTGGTGGGAGACAGGCTTTATTGTCTCTACCTTAGGGTTTGTTTTTAACATGAAAAACAGGAGGTTCAGAGCTCCCAGAAGACGACACTGTGATTAACTTGGGGTTCCGGCAGAGCTGCCCTTTATACTGTTCTTTATTTGTGCCAAAGTCAGGGCATAACAGAAGAAAAGCTCGAACCCTGTAGTAGCCCTACAAAATTTCCTTATTTTTTGCGTAAACTGAGTAAGGACAGGGATGCCAAGTCAGTATGCTGTTTTCCATGTGTGTTCAAAAGCAACGGTCTAACTCCTCTGCCGTGTATTTCAGTTACCAGGGCTGAAGTTGCTGGATATATGACTCACTAAGTCCTGTGTCCCGAGAATAAAAAGCTTGTGGAGTTACAACTGATTTACTAGTGTTGGAATGAGTGAAATGTGTTGAACTAGAGACATTTGCATATCACAGGAATTAGTTCTGCAGACATTAATGTATTTTTAAAAAATATCTGTCTCTGCCATTGCTGCTTACAGCTGTCTGCCTGTGTAAAACACTGATGGCTGCCTTTCATGCACATTTGTTTCCAACCAAAAAATTATTTAACATCCTCATCTGAGACTGGAAATGGAACACAGACTTCAGAAAATTTATGTAAGATGGAGAGGAGGCATTCTCACATCGGCTTTCTTAATCTCTGTGTTACAACTCTCTTCCTTCACACTATTTCAGCCAGCAGTGTACCTCAGAGTGAAGAACCGAGCCCAAGGTAAATATCTGACAGTGGCTGGAAGCCTAGCAGATGTAAGAGCAACATCAGTGTGTGCATCCCCATACAATGGCAAGAATACCCAGATCTGGCACTACTGTCGTGGACTCTTCAAATCCAAGGTGAGTTTCCAGATCCTGGAAGTGGGTGGGTTGTTACCATTTGCTCTCCTTTCACCTTCGCTTCTTGTTTTTATTGTACGTCATTTTGTATTAATGCTGCCCTTGACAGTCTGCTGTTAACATAGACAGCTGATGATCTAACATAAGAAACTCCTGAAGTAACAAAGACCACCACCTTTGGTCAAGCAGCTGGTCAACTGCTGAGTGATCTGTTTGCAGCTTGCTTGCCAGGCCTGTTACCAACTATGGCATGATTACTGCAAAGTGCTCAGTGCCTGAAACAGAAACAAGTCAGACACAAAACCGGGGCTTTGTGGCCTGGATCTCACTTCTCTTCTTGTTCCTTAGGCCAACAATGCCTGTCTGGATGTCATTGGTGGCAGAGATGTGCCTGGGGCCAAGGTCGCGCTGTGGGCAGAACATGGGAAGGACAGGCAGAAGTGGAGACTCAATGAGGATGGAACCATCAGTTCGTACCTCAGCGACCAACTGGTGCTTGATATTAAAGGTATTTTTTGAAAAAACAAAGAACTAACCCTCACATGTTCTAAGTGCATTTTTTGATTGAGGTTAATTGCTGTATTCCAGCTCTCTTTGTACTTAAATAGTGAATCCTGTCTTTCTTGTTAGATTTATGTTCAGGTGCTTGACAGTGGGACAAGAAGCAATGGGGGAACTTCACTCTTTTGATTCCAGAGGTTTATTTTGATCAGATCAACTATTCTACTTGAGGGAGATCAGTAGTGCTGATGGCAAGAAATAAAAGTTACAGAAGACAAAATGGTGAAGGAAAAGCAACCACAGAAATAACCATGACTCAAAAAGAGAAAAGTGGTCACTCTTAATGTTTTCAGGGTGGTTAAAATTGTCATTGCTCAAGTCCTAGTCCTTCTAATGATCCATCATGGTAGAACTACCTCACTGGAGAATGCCCCTCACTTGTTCAAGCCCCGTTGCTGGCACAAGGGTTTTATCCCTGGGAAAATACCACTTGATAGCTCTTTAGAACACTTGTTTCTTCTAGTGGATTTTTATTAATGCTATAATGATTAAAAATGCACTGTTGTTTCTGTGCTACATGTATTCAAAGGAGAAACTTTTTTTTTTAAGGACTTCCTAACTCTGTGGCTGAAAAGGATTTGCTACACCAAATAATCTCACATGGATCTGTGAATCGGTGTATTTCTACTGTAGCAATACGTGCCTTAAAAATCCAGACACAGAGCTCAGAATCTGTCAAAAGCAAAAATCTCTTTAGAGGTGCTGTTCTGTGCACAGGTGCTTTGAGGACTCCAGGCTGTGGTATACTCTGCTTCCTCACTATCGGAGCTGATAAGTGACTGAAGGAGAGGAACATACAGAGGTGGAGGGGCAGATACCAGCCCCCTACCTGGTAGCATTTCTATTTTTCAGCTAATTTTCCTACTTATTCATGCTTTTTAAAGATTATGCAGACTTTTCTGAGCATTTCTTTTCAAAATGTTTTCCTTCATTATTTTTTTTTTCTTTTTAAGGAGGAAATTATTATGACAAGAATCACATCGTTATGAATCAGCTGACTGACGACAAACATTCACAAAAATGGGATATTGAAATATTGTGAGTAAAGCCCACCACACAAATGGACCTTGTGTGGGTTAACACCTAGAAGGGGAAAAAACCCAAAAGCTACTGAAGTCACACACCACTGGAACCTTAAGCAGCAACTCCTCTCTACTGTCCTTCATAACAGGCACCAGCTCCTGAAACAACTGAATTTTGCACAAATCTGGAAGGTGGGAGGTTGATCTAATGTCTTTCTGCAGGGACGTTGACTCTTGAGAGGCCACTCCGACAAATGTCACTACTATTCTTCATCTGAAGTATTAATAGTAAATGCACAAGGCGAGACGTAAGTTTTGCAGGATATGAAAGGCAAGAGATAATATGGGAATGGCTCTTTAGAGATGCTGTCTTTACCTTCCTCTTGAGAACTGATGGAAACTCACTGAAGATTGAATGCACTAATGAGCTTCAAAGAGGCCGAGTTAGACTTTTACGTCACAAGTGAAACTGCGTAGCCTCCAAACCATCCTGAAGCTCAAACTGTATCTCTTGCTAAAATGCAATTTATTTTGTTCATAAAGACAACTCTGAACTGGAATTACCAGCTCAGCATGTGAAATGGGGCAGCAGAGGAAGCCTAACTCAAACCCCCCTAGCATTATTGGTAGGCTTTGGTCTTCATTTCTTTTAACAGTACCAAATTTCCAGATTCAGGAACTGGTTTTGCTGACCCGGGGCTTGTGTCCAACCCATGTAATTGTGAGTTACCATGGAAGGTCACCTTTAACGTGGAGCCATATGTGTATGTATCAGAATAAATGGCCCTGGGTCAGGGTGGGTTTCTATAAGGGCTAGCTGCATTTAGAGCAGTAATGATTTTAACTGTAGCTGTATTTTGTTTTGATGTATATAGATTAATTTAATACAGTGTAATTTGGTCTAGAAACCATTTGTCCCTTCAGAAGATAATTCACCCCCGTATGTATTTTCAGGGGTGCTAGCAGCCTGCATTCCAATGCTTGCTTAATGTTAAAAAAAAGCATCACTGCATGTTAACATTATTGTGGCTCATCAAGGACATGTACATTTTATCCCAAAGGGTGAGGACTTAAGACTAATGGCCCAGGCCTTGGCACGCTGGTGCTTTCCTCAATTTCAGCACTGTGCAGCCGGCCTGCTAGCTGTCACTTGGGACTGACAGAGCCAATTCCTTCCTGGACTGCAGTTGGTGCAGGCTGGAAAAGCACGCTCCTCACTCAACACTGACAAACACAGAAGGAGCTGCAGATGTTTTGTAGGGCTGTGACCACCTGCTCTGGAAGAGAAGTCCCTCAGATCACTGGTAACTTCATTTGATTTCAGCATCACTAAATTAATCTACTTCATGGAATATGTAGTATTTTTTTTTCCTTATTTGTATATTCAGGTTCTTTTTTTCTGTAACTATTTAAAGAGTTCAGGTTAGCTAAAGACAGGAATTTTAGTTTCCAAAAGCTGTAACTATTCCAGTTGTGCATTCAAACAAGATTCATCCCCAAACAAATAAAAATACATAACCCTAAGTTTGCCACAGAAATAAAATATATGGATGTCTATTTTTATATGAAATGGAGTTCTATGTAGTACTATTTAAAAAAAAAAAACTATCTACTTGCACTTACTATTTTACATTCTAAAATTAGCATAAATATGCTGTTTTAAGTAACAGATCTTCAAATGTATGTATATATTTTTCCAACTAAAGCACTTGTTTAGCTTTTTTATGTAAGTCAGTATATCAAGTGTTCTGCACATGGCCTGTTTTCCATATGAAATTTTAAAAGCCTGTGTAAAAAGTTCTAGTATTTTAAACCGAGAATGACTAAATCATATTTGGTGTGTCAGTGTTACGTAACAAAGCAAAGCAGGTTTTGTACTTACGAGATCTTGAATGTAAAATGCTAAGCATGTATATTTTAATTGTATAAAACTTTTTTTAGGAGGAACAATTTGCTTGGTGGTTTCTTTTTAAACAAACTAAATGCAACAATAGTTTTTCACAGATGTCAAGTGCATTCCTGTAAAATACTTCCTTTCAAATGGAGAAAAAAGGAATAGGTATATTGACAAATTACTGGGTTTTGCCCAGTGTCCTGGAGCCTGCTCCATGTATACCTTTAGATGTCCTGTGCATCCAGGCATCATTCCAGAGGAAAGGGGATACCACAGCGCTGTTGTTCCTGCGAGTGACTTCATCCATCCCCAGCTGTGGAGCTGTGGCTCACTGGACAATGAGCAGCTTACCTGTTTTTCCCAATGCCCTTTTTCTCTAAAACTGAGGAAAGAAAAGTAATATTAGGCACCAGCAAAGTATATCTATTGTAATCCTTCGTTAGACAGCAATACAAACCAGAGGCTGGATGGATAAAAAAGTAATTTAATAAGCCTTTCTCTTAAGAGAGTCTTAATGACCAGAAATACTACTTACAGAAGCACCTAATTATTTCCAAAAGCATCAAATAACTTCAATTAGACATTCAGTCCATAGTGACAAGGCAAGGTTTTCTTTCTCTTCATCTGAGATGAGGTTAAGATCTTTAACATAAATGGTGCTGCTACTCCAAAGCTGCTTCAGTGCATCCAGGTATGATAAAGGAAACCGCAGTCCATGGGTCTGCTGGGAGGAAAAAAAAAAGAAATCCTTCAGTTAAGTACAGTGTCCCTTACTTACACAACAGTGTCTTAGGCTGTAAGTACTGGTCAGGTATGTGCTCTTTTCCTACACCACACTGGGATTTCTGAGACCATCCTCCAAAAAAAGATGCAGGATCATCCTGCCACCTTTCTTAATAGAAAAATAGCTGAAATCTTCTAGCACACCTTATGAAGTAGGGAGGCTTAAGGTGCATGGCTTCCTCATGTGGTGTCTACACTCAGGAAGAACATCACTTCAAATTTACACTCTTGCCTAGCCCTATTATTTTTGGAAGGTCATGTTAAGTTTCTATCTATCTGGCACATGCAGTCCTTGGACATAGTTTGACAGAACCACAGAGACCTCAATTACCATGGCTGGAGGCTTTACAGGGAGGGAGAAAAATTTGGGGATTTGCACATATTGTACAGGTGCCAGTGTATGACCTCAGCTACCCCTGTTCTCTACTGCAGCAGACAAATGAGATTTACCTTAAAAGGTAAGTAACTGCCAGGCAAAAAAGCCTTGCAGTAATTACTGAGACAGAAAGGGGCTGTGTTCTGCTTTGCCTCTATGCTGTGTTTGTACAGACCTGTATTCAAGTGGTTCAGGTCACAGACCTGACAGAGTGTTTTACTATCACCAAGTGGAACAAAAAGTTCCAAAGCACATGGCCACTCTTCAGGAGTATTTACAATTCGAGTGAAAGCATCTTGTACCTACCCTGAGTAAGAACAGAGAAGAACCATCTGCAGCCTTATTAATGATATAAAAAGTTCCCTCCTTACATTTCAGTGAAAGTTAACTCTTTACTCCCAGTGCTGACCCACCCCACTCTAAAATGAACACCCTTATCTTGCGATATGTTCCAGTGGATACGGAATGTAACGTGGTTCAACACAGCATAAATGTGGCACAGGAGGTGCAGTGATCCCTGCCACTACTGCCCGTGTGCAAGCATATCCAGTAGCCTTTCCTTCTGCACATGAAAGATGTGCTGAAGGAAACAGAAGGAAGAGATGCTTCTAGTCGCACCAGTAGCTTTGCTAGCAAGGACATAAGGCATGCATAAGAAATCCTGTTAACATCTCAAACATTTAATCAAGCAGGAGATTACATTACTTAGTTCTACTACTAACTGCCTCTGTGTTGCAGCCTCAGCTCACGCAGGTGATTATGGGATGGGCAGAAATGCTTTGAGTGCTGAGGAATGACACCAGAAGCCAGGCCCCTGCTACCATCTCAGTGAAGCTCTTCTAATGCAGCAAAACCCAACGTAGCAATGTAGTTTTTGGTGTTCATTTGTGTGTGTAAACGGGAACAAACCTGCAATGTGTCTTCCTCACTAGCAGTACCATCTTCTGTTCCCATCATGTGAGAGTCTCTCCTGTTCTTTAAAGAATGATACACGTAGACCATCTCTCTGTGAATTTCATCCTGAAAGACAGCAAGAAGAAAACAAGTTATATGTGATCCACACCCTCAAATTCCTCTTGCTCAAGTGACAATGTCAGTTCCTTAATTCTGGCGTCCACTGTTAGGTCAGTGAAAGCAATTCACCTTCCTAACTGAATGACCCAACAGACACAAGTCTTGCACATGTGCTGTCCATCAGGGTTTGTCTGTGTGACATCAGAATGTGAGGGGGGCATACAATTGCAAAAGAAAAGTTTCCAAAACCTACAGAGTCTCACAGCAATATGGACACAAACAAAATGGAGGAGAAAAATCAGAAAGCTATGGTATGTTTTTCTTGAAGGGAAACATTTTATTCATAAAAAAAAAATTCTACAAGGTAGTGCGCTCCCCCTCCCCCCACCTTTTTTTTTCTAATTAAGACAACAAAAAAGCACTTCTACAATTTCATACTAATAAACCTTCATAGATAAAGGTAGTCTGAACACAACATAATCCAAGATGCCAGCATCTGTTTTGTGCAACAACTTTGTAGTGGCACTGGCACTCACTTAGATACAAAGATAACTCAGAGGTGAAGACTAAATGCAAGCAGTCAGCAGCAGCTGCAACCAAGAGAATGCCCTCTCTTGAGGAAATCTATAACTTATTCATGCCCTTAAATATAAAAAGACTAAAATAAAAAAAAATCCATTATCAAGAGCTACACAAAGCCATTTAGCAACTGCAATAATGATCTGTCCCATGGAACCTCAGCTAAAAGCCATGCACCTACCATGCAGAATGAGAGTAAATTTAGTTCTGCAGGCTCTCCTCCAGAAGGCAAGAACGTGCCATATTACTGCCTGACACCACCACCACGATCTCCTGTCCAACCCGAATGGGACGCTGGATCCAACTCCAGTACAACTGCAGGACCCTTTTAGAGCAGTACAAGAGGAGTAAATCCCACACCTTGCACTCCCCCTGCACTCCCCCCCAGGCATACGGAGGGTGGGTTCATTATACTTACAGGGTTTTCTTGATCTGGTTCCACTGTAATGATAACATGATCTCTGAACTGCAGTCTGATTTTGCTATCTATTTTTGGCAATTTCCCACCTAAGAAAAAATAAATTCTCCATTAGACAGGAAGGAAACCAGACAAACAGTGCAAACTGAGCCCTCACTGCACTACCCACTCTTGTGAGTATATTTTTTGTTAACCTGTTTTAACACCCACATGTTCTCAAATGAGGGCAGGGGAGGGAGAGGAAAATTTTTTTTATTCTTTCACCTTTACAGTCTACAAGTAGCTGTAATAGCAAGCTAGAGCCTAAGGACAAATTCTACCAGTTAAATATTGTCAGTACATAGCAGTTTATTAAAGCTGCCAATTTCAGTCTAGGATAACCTTCATATCACTCTAAGAGAGACGTGTCAGCTCTTCCAGCAGACACAGGGAATTAATCAGCTCAGGTGTGCAAATGCACACGTGGAGCCTAGCATGAGATGGAGCTGGCGCTAGACTATGATCTTTGCCTGCCATAAAATACCAAAGTCATAAAAGGCAGAGTTAGCAACAGCTCTACCATTCCATCAGCCCAGGGAGTGGGTGGTAACTTCAAAATCTACCTGGAGTCAAAGGATCAGAGTCACATCCCAAGTAAGGTGGCAACCGGTTCATAATGAAATCCTTCTTCATGTCAGATGATCTCAATTCTCTGGTGTTCTCCAGACGGTCTGCAAGCCTTCTCAAAAGGCTACTCATTTTTTTTGTTGAGTCGGCTATATCCACCTGCTAAATATTCACACAGAGTTGCTCTCACATGAATTCAAGCTAAACAGACTAGCCTAAGGAGAAAGAGGTGCAGTAATGCAGTGAAAATCTGGACGCTCTTTTATCTTTACTCCCAAAACAACAAACTGTTTCTTTTGCACATTCCCCAGGAGCTGTTCACACACCAAAGCTGATGCCCACTTTCCCTCACTTGGGGGCTATCTGCAATGCTAAAGGACTTGCAGATGTAGTTGAAAGAGACTTGTTCCTTCTGCACACTGCTGAGCTGGTCAGCAGCACAACTGAACTACCATAAAGAGGTCACAGAACAATTTACAGCTTTGCTAACTTTTAAAGATTCAAAAGCTTGGCCTGACATGAACTGTGCCTGTCTGACAGCTCCAAAGCAAATACCATTAGAAGGAAACAATCCATACAAGGACACTGTGATATGAAAGCGAGGCAGCGCCATGAACTAGGCAATGCTTCAGATGGAGAAAACCTCAGAACAGTCATCCTGAAGTCTTCAAAAGAAGTGGTTGTGCTGCAAGACAACATAGTGCCATTGCACTGAGCTTTCAGAGTAGATCAACAAGATACATGCTTGCCTCAGTGCTGAAGTTTCAGATGGATGCACTATAATTCCCTCAGTCCCACCTACTTACCATAAGCAGTTGCCTTGGAATGCTTGTCCGCAATGCCACATCTTCTTTTGCTGTATCAAACACAAGGCCAGGAATTGCATCCAGTAAGAAATCTCCCCAAGAGCTGAGGGACAGGAAGGAAAAAAAAATATTACTGAAATAGTTGCACTGAAATAAAACAGACAACTGATGTCAAGGGCTCCAATTCCAAATCTGCTTTCTTCCATTACCATCCTGTAGTCTCGCTCTCCTCTCAACTGTATGTGTGTCCTCACTAGCTTCTAGTCAGTGGCACTCCTACAGAGGGAAGGAACTGGCTTGAGAAGGGTCCAGTATGTTCAGATTCAGGTGTCTGCCATTTAACAGTGGATTCAGCTTAAAGCTGACCTCAGTGAATGAAGAAATTCCTAATGGGGGCCATTATCATCCAACTACACACACACACACACGGCCTCACTGCACACAATGAAGTGTGGGGGGTTGTGTCAGTTAACAGGCTTTTGAGACACTTACACTGAAGGAGGAAATGTACTCAGGGTTATCAAACCCAACATGGCATCAGTTTTTACCTTTGCTACAAACTTAATTATGACCCTGGGAACAGGAGCCCTATATATATCTACATGGATTTTAATGATACCCAACAGGCACATTGTACATGTCATGTTTGTGTTAAATTCTTAGCCTACATACTTGAAAAAAAAAAAAAAGGCCTTTGTTCTCTGTGCTTCTGTTCCTCAATTGTAAGAATAAACTAGAGGAGGGGAGGGGGGACCACTGCCTGCATCTTCTTTGCCTGGCTTGAGTCAACCCAATCAGGAGCAGGCATGCCTCACACACAAAAATGCTGTCCTGTCCACGCATGGCCTCTCTCCCTGCCACATCCCCTGAGGACAGTTAATGAGCAAGTGCCCAGCATCCAAAGCTGCCAGGAGACTCCCACCCAATTAGCGCAGACAGCAGAGCAGGGCCTGTCCTCCAACGTACACTTCACCCTCTGCTCTCGCTCTCCCTCAGCACTTCAGGACACTACTCCAGGTTTGTTTTTTTTTAAAAAAGGATGACTTATAGTTTCATTTACTTTTTTTTTTTTTTTTAATCATCTCCACTCAAGTGCTCCACTGTCTGCTACACACTGGAAAGGACGGACTCTGGCCAATAAACAGACATTTTATACTTCTTACTGCTTCCCATCTCTTGCCCCAAATCTCCATCTGCCAGCAACTATCTTCAGCTACTCATTGCTTTTCCAAACTGCCCTGCTTATAATGAACTCACACACACACACTCACTTCCCTGCCTGCTGGGATGTGCCCCAGAGGAACTGTCCTCCAGAGCACAGTGGAGGATCAAGCTGGACAGACCCTGTTCTGTACGTTCAAGACTTCTGCACACTGGTCTGTGTGCAGAAGACTTCTGCACACTCCTGCCCAGCCTCCATCAACAAGCCAAACACCCACTTATCCTAGTGTCACTCTGCTGTCCATTCAGTTCATGAAACCAGGGGTGAGAGAAGTGACAGGTCAACACAAGGGAAGTGGTGGGACAAAAAAGGCAGAGAGAGGAAGGGAGGAGGAGCAGGACACCTCTTTGGAGGCCACTCTTTGGAGGCCAAAACTTTAATTACTGCTACCTGAACATGAGCTTAAAGTCTGTTACTAACAGCAGGGCATATATATAATAGTGGGATACCTACATACATTCCATATCACCACATCTCTGGGGCAAGGTGACATGCCCTATCCCAATATTACTCACAGAAAAACAAACCACACAAAGGCTAAATAGAATGAACACAGAAAAGAGCTAAGCAGAGCTCATTACAAGGTGGTTATTTTTTCTAAGAAACAGGACATCACTTCTTTGAAACATCTGTTTTGGGTCTGTACTATTCACAAACATTGTCTGGCAGAGGAAAGCCATTTTCAGAAAAGACATACTAGAAAAGAAAAGTAAAGAATAATTACTTGTTTTGGTAGGTACTGATGGTCACATGTGTAGAATAGGAGATCCCAAGAGGAGTGTCAGCTTGGTGAATAGTCCCTCTTGGGAAGTACAGAAAGTCACCTGGCTGCAAGAAAGTGAAAGAGAATCAATATATTTAGGGCACCCAGTCAAACCTTATTGCAGTCAAAACAGAGAAAATACTCTCTGAGCAGACAGACTGACAACATGTATTTTTTAAATTCACAAAATAGGAAGATCTTCCACTGTACACTTTAATAACATAAAATAAAGCACTCTAAGCCAGAAGTCAATACCTTAAACTTTCCAACTTAATGTCAATACTTACACACATCTGTCTGAAAACACGAAGCAAACTTTTAACATTATGGAACATGCACGCTCCAACCTGGCTGCAAAAAGGGGACAAAGAAGCAGCTGACGTGAACCTGCTGACAATACACTGGGCCAGCAGAGGAGCAGTGCTATGTGAATTTGGTCAGATCATATCAAAAGAGAAGGCCAGTATTCCACAAGAAAAGTCAAATATTCTATAAAGATGGCAATCTGTTACAATACTGTTGTCTGAAATTTTCAGTTAAAACACTTAAAAAACAAGTATACCCCTCCTCCTTCCTATCTTTCTTCTCACCTGTCTAAATTAAATCTCTACATTAACAAAAATTTAGATTAGGAAAGTCAAGATAAAAGAAGTGCAAACATGAAATTGCCTCCAAGAAGAAAAAATTAGTTTACCTACTGCTTCTTCTATAAACATTTATATAGTTGGATAACACAGTTAAAGAGAAATTTTACGTTTCTTAAATTTGGTCACATCACCGACTTCTAAGATCCTACTGAACTGTCTAACACATATATTTCAAGTGAATACTACTTGATTTTTCACTGAATTGAAAAGCCTCTTTAGATTATGGGGCTTCCCAGCGCTTGGCAAGGTCAAGTCTCTTCATCCATGTATAACAAGCAGCAAAGAATCATAGATCAGCTATTATGATTTACTTGTTCTGAAGCAAGCCTCTCTCTGCCATTAATAAACTGCCTTACTTACCAGTGCAGGGACTACACTAACCACCTAAGAGTATTTTGAATTATCTTCATTTGCTATGTTTCACATCCCCATGGAGGGCGGGTCGCATAGGGGAAGGGCAAGAGACCTGAACATCTACCAGGGTGATGACAAACTAGTCTGCAAAAGAAATTATTTCATGGTGTAGCACCCCATGCCTACCACTGAGAAGCCAGGATCATGACTTTTCAAAGCAGTCTTCGCTGCAAATTCCAGCTCTTTACTCATCTGCTGGGCAGTCTCATCAACATCATTCACATAAGCCAGCAAGCACAACACTCATCAGTTACAACAACTAGAACCTTCACAGACTCCAGGTAGCAACACGCCAACTGGGACAGGACAGAGCATTTGATGAGAGACAACACAGATCTGATCACTTTGCTGCCTTCTTACTGCTGAGTTGGAGGAAGGAAGGGCAGGCAAGGGAGAAGTACCAGCAAATTAAATGGAAAATCATACATGAAGAAGGCTAGACAGCCAGCTACCAAATAAGCTCTGAGCTTGACATCAGTAACAAACCAGCCATGGCCACAGTTGCAGTGTCACCAAGACACACTGTAGCCTGGGACGTTATACACAAACCAGCGTGCCTTAGCTCTCATTTAGCTACCAGGTTTTGGTGGGAAGGGAGAACACCATTGATACAGTCTCTTAACTGGTCCATTTGTTCTAAATTGCCCAAGGATGGCAGACAGAAATGCAAAAAAAAGGTGAAAGGAAATATTCTAGAAGGATGTTTAGGGAGGAAATAAGAGTCATCTGACAGCATCCCTGTCAGAGACAGCTCCAGACAGACAACCGAAATCTCACAGTGGCCACTTGGAAGAAAGGAGACATGGGTAATGAAGAACATCAAACAGAAGAAAAATAAATCAAAAAGATTATTTTTAAGCCCTTTTCAGAGGCCAGTATATTCACTCCATTCATGTCAGTAAAATGGCTTGTGGAATACATTATTATTCCATAAAAATCAAAGGCATTGAAGTCTGGCCCAAAATATTCCAGAAATTAAAAAGGGAACTGTAATTTACTAGACTTTGCATCACCCAATGCATCATGACAACTGAATGACCTCCTGTCAAACTACACAGCTAGTGGCGTCAGTATCACATTCAATGTGTCACACTATTCCTAAACTACCTGCACCAAGAAGAGCAGAGACCTTGCAGAGAAAGGCCCTACAACATGCCACAAGGCAGAGAAACTAGTGAGGCTTCCAGCACAGAGCAGCCCTGTCTGCTCAATAAATAACATGTTTTGAAAGCACAAGCATGTAAACCAGAACGGGACAAGTACCAGATGGCCTGCTGTCAAAGGGGCTGCATTCAGTAATCTTCATGAAATGCTCTTTTTATTCCAAATAATAAGACACAGACAAACATTCGATTTTTGGTTTGGAAAAAGAAAAAACAATTAATACAGCAAGTCAACATGGGGTTTAGCTCATGCTTTTGTTTATCAGCCAAGGATAAATATTTAAATCTAATTCACCAGAGCAGTGACAACCTTTGGTAAAGCAGTAGGTCTTAGCCTAATTGACTATAGACACCATGTAAAAGCATAAAAATATTTCATAACACAATGGTTTTTCTGCACACAATTCCACAAACATGATCCTGGAGTCAGGGTGCCCAACTTGGAGAACTTTCAGAAACAACTGATTTCTCGGTCCATTATTTAAATACTAAAGCAAAGAATATTTTTGAAAAAGGATAGGTTAGGCAACTATCACCCAAATTTCTCATGCTCATGGTGTTTTGTGTGCCAACCCTCCCCTCAATTTCACAACCACAATCACTGAGAATATTGTCTTCAAGAAATGGACTATGTTAAACATGACTACTTTTCTGGCAACCATAGCCCAGACCAGGTAAATCAATTCAATTATAATACCTTTAATATGAAGTCATGCGTGGGATTCCCAATCCTATCTTCTGATTCAACATTATATTCCCGAGCTAAATGCACTGTTGGTTTATAGAGCCGCCAATGTTTCTCGCCTTCTAGCTGAAGGATAAACACCTGCAAAAGACCATACATCCAAATGCATAAGGAAGACTTACTGCTCACTCCTCACACATCCAACTGATCAGAAATGTTAAGTCATCCTCTTACTTGGACAGTCTGTGGAACCGTGCCAGAAATCAGGGATAGAACGCAAAGAGAAGAGACACAGGTTGCTTCTCCAAAAGAAAAAAAGATTTCACCTTCCCTGTTCTCAGCTGCTCCACAGTGCAAACAGGATTCCTCTAACATTAGTTTTCAGATGTCTATAATGCAGAAATTTACATATGAACTATTTCTTTAGACGCTACTTAGAGACAGCAGAGAGAAGAGTTGTGAAGTGTGATCTGTTTTCTCCTGAACCATTTCGAAATCCCTGTTTCTCTCCAGTCACTTAAATAGGTGCTAGACAACTAACCCCAAAGTAATGTCTGTCACACAGATACTCAAACTATCAGTTGAGAGAGGTGTTATCACCATTGACTGCCAAAGAGAGCATCGAAAACATCTAGGGAATACTGGGGGCTAGGACTTGATGACATATGCCAGAACATGCATGTTGTGGGGCTGCTGAACAAGCAGAAGGAAAATAAAACTCCAGATGTATTTAATGGAAACAAAAAAAAAATAAAAAGCAAAAAATACATGTAAAGGGGTTTTTTTTGTTTGGTTTGGTTTAAGTGGGCTAGCCCAACTTTTTTTTCTAATGTTGTGTCTATTTCAATGTTTCTTTTAGAAGCCAATTTAAAATGCATTTGGACCACAGGACTTCATCATACCAGTGACTTCCTTAAAACAGCAGGACCAGCAAACAGGAACCAGCACAACTAGTCTTCTTCCACCAGCTGAAGAAAGAGCAAGTTCTTATACTAAAGGAAAAAGGACATCTAGGTTCTTGGGGGTCTGAATGAAGTGAAAATGGGAAAAAAAGAAAAAAAAAAAAGAGGCTAGAAAGCTTCTGCTTTTTTTCTTCCCTTTTCATCTAATGAAAATACCAGGCCTGGAAAGCATAGTTTACATTTCATTACCATTAGATATTACTATTAGTACCTTTTCAGTAAAATTACAAAGCAAAACCAACTAGAAACACTTGCAACTAATGACCATAAGTTTTCAGTGGAAAAAGAATTTTTCTAAGTTATTTTATGAGAGAGGGGGAGGGGGGAAGTGCACATATAGGTATCCCACTGTCACTAGCAAAAGCCCACACAGAGCTTCACAGACAAGGTTGTGCTGTCCTACCTCAACATCATCGTAGTGAGGGGGAAGGCCCTGTGACCCCTGGGGAGTAATGTAAACATTCGACCCAACCAGTGACCCGAAGTAGCACTCCAGCTTCTCCTGAATCTTCCACAGCTCCTCCTTTAAAAAGAAATTATGCTGTTACTATTGAAGATCTCGGCCAAGCCAGGCTGCTGCCCAGCCCACAGCTTCCCCGTGGCTTGGGAAGTTTTTCTAGTGAACGATCACATCTTCACAAGGAGACAGAGGCTGGGAAGGCAGATGCTCTGTATGAGTGCTCCTGCTGAAAGCAAGCACTGCAGGCGTAAGCTAAGTCTGGTGCCCAGACACAGCAACGAAGTTTGTTCTCTTCCCTGTGCCATTTTTAGGCTGCAAAAGCAGACAAACAAGGCTAGACAGAGGGAAATAAACCACCCATGATCCCGTGAAAAGCAAAACATCTTAAGAGAATAACCACAGGCAGGACTTGCATTATGTAGGCTAGCATCAAAGAGAGCATACAAAGGTTAGAGATCTTTTTCCAGTGACTTCAATTGTTTGCACATATTGAATAAAAAACTTTATTCATCCACATCTGTGACAGACGATGCACCAAAGAGATGACTCTCATATCAGAAAATGCCAACTACCAGATCTGCACAACTGCAACTTCAACCAGAATTTATGTAGCTCCAGCTGTAGATTTCAGCATAAGCCACGCACATTTTAACTTCACCTGCAGACGCCCCTGCCACTGGCCATCACAGCTACACTCAAACTGGTATCAGCCAGTGACACTATACTTGGGACTCAGCCATGTATTTGGGTCCTTACAGACCACTTCACAATTAAATTGTGTTGACACCATGGGTCAAAAAAGGACTACCTAAATCCAAGCACCTTCAAGCATCCAAGTCCTTTATACAACTGTGCGGACACCACCGCCTCATTCTCAATACATGGTGACTGCAAAAGCATCAAAGCAAATGAAAGAGGGAGGACACTCAGCTAAAACGTGGTACACCACTTCTGTGGTGCAATTCAAAGCCAATCCACGTACAAGAACAGCTGAGTGTCCTGGAAAAACTTTACATGGTTTCACACCTTGCCCTTTGTTCAGAGAAAGTGGTGCAAAAGCCCCTATTTGCACAAGGAAACAGTGGGGCAGAAGGGATAATTTAAGCAGACACAGATCAATTCTGTGCACTGAGTTTTTCCTAAACTTTTATGTGACAAAGCAAATTTTTAAAAGGAGTGCTTAATGTTACAGCATGAATCAGATTTTGTTCTTACTGCAGAGCACTGAAGCATGATGGGTCGTGAGAAAGTATAATCCATGTTTTAATACAGTTCATGTATAGATTTCAGCAGGGCATCAGTGTTGGCTACCTCCCCTGGATTTACTGGGGACAGAGATGAAGATATGTCTAGTATGACTCAAGAACAGTATACCACATTATAAAACATGCATTAATTATATACAATTAAATGATCCAACCTTAAATCTCTGAGGCTGATGAAACTGTATTGTTGCCTTTTTCTGGTCAAAATCCTTCTTCAGCTGCATGTAATTCACTTTGCCTTCTTTATTTAAAACTTTCTTTTTTCCATTCACACATCTGCAGATATTTATATCTCGCCCAAAGTATAGGCCCTGGCTGCAGAGTTCCTTCAGGTCTGACAACTGGAACAGGGACTGGTAGTAAGCAGCCAGCAGGGGATCATTTCTCTGAACAAGCAGTGGCTTTTTCTCCCAGTACTCCCTGAAAAATATCTCTTCTTTGATGGGAGAGATCAAGCTTCCAAAGAGGCTGTCTGGGCTCTCAAAATTCAGGACTGAGGGAGAACATGCTGCTTCCACCTTTGCTCGTTTACACTGTGCCTGCATCTCTTTTCCCATTTCAGCATGCTTCCCTCCTTTTTTGGGCATGTTCCTGTTAAGAGGAGAGAGAACCAAAACAGTCAACCAGTAACAAGGCTATGTAAGAATACATTGAACAGAACACACAGGGAAACGGGACACGTAAAGAGGGAGGCCAAGTGAAAGAGTAGACCACTCTGAGGGAAGAAGGAATATGTAGCCAGGTTCAGTAGGTGAGGATGATTCAATTGACTGGAGGGCCGCAGCAGCCACCAAAGAAAGAAACAGAAAAACCAAGAACAGACTCCTCTGCAAGAAGAGAAGGTTTTAGGAATGGGAAGTGAGGGCACCATCTCCAGGTCTCAAGCCCTGGGAACACTTTTATGCAAAATTATGTGGCAGTGCCAGGCATTTAGTGATGCTCACTACACAGTGGCTGTGGCAACATCTCAGCCTCTGACGGGGTCTCCATACTGTGCCTTGAATGGCCAGGTTTAACAAAACTAAGTTTACAGAAGAGAGGGAAAATTGTTAGGCCTTTCTGTTGATGTTAAGCAATTACATCAAAAATAAAATAATAAGATTCTGCTTTCATTGCTGCAAAGCTGTCAAACTTTGTGGTTTATGTAAAATAAAAATGATTCCTATATCTGAATGCAGACATTTAATTTTAAACTTGGAAGTCATTTACTTTGTTTTTCCAGGTAGATAATATGCTTGCATATCATTATATAAAAATAAAAAAGTTAATTCACAGAGTTTAGCTGCCAAGTTCTCAGGAAAGTTATGGCAAAAATCAAGTAACAGTAGGGGTGACATCACAGTACGTGCAGATATACTCGCCTTCCGTCGGCACCAGCATTTCATCCCCCAGAGTAGCCCAGAATGGCAGCCAGCAATAAAAGCCTGCCTGAGAAGCTGAGTTAAGTATCCTGACAATGAGCCAGCACCAAGCCCTCTAGCACCGTATCCTGCCTGCTAGGCCTTGAGTGGCCAACTCAAACTGACTCTGGGCACATCTGAGCAAGTTTGGGAAGCCAACACACGAGGAGTTAAGAGCATGCTGACGCTTTCATTTGTAAGTAAATATGACAGCTTTACACCTAGAAGTAAATGCTCCCATTCATTAAGATGCTTTTACTTACACGGATCCCTTATCATGAAACCTGAACTCCAGTTCTGGTATTTGCACACCGTACTAAGTTCTCTTGTGCAGAAGTATGCAGGACACTCTCCCTGCTCCACTAACTCCTGGGCAGTGAGCACCTCTATACTAACCTACAGTCACCTTAGTCCTGCAGGAGGGAATCCTTATCACCACCTTCCTGGCAGGATGGACATTCCCCACTGCAGCAAGCTGTAGGTCTCCATAAGGCAAGGGAATGCTTTAAAAAACACAGAAAATTAGTCCCCAATTGCTAGCAACATCTGAAGATGCTGCCGGTACTGAGATCTATGACTGACATCCCCAAATGCCAGCAACACAAATGCAACCAAGCCTGAATTGCCAGTTTCAAATCCCAGACCTCAATCCATCATGTAAACCTCTCAGCTCACTCACACTGTATTTAACAAAGTTAAACTTAGATGTGTACTATTCACAGAATGTGGCTTCATTTACACAATGTGCTGCTCTGTAGTGTTTTGTTAGTTACTACAATTGTAGAACCACTGAATGTTTTGGGTTGGAAGAGACCTTTACAGATCATCTAGAGTTCCAACCCCCTGCCATGTGCAGGCACATCTTACACTAGGCCAGGCTGCTCAAAGCCCCATCCAACCCGGCCTTGAACACTTCCAGGGAGGGGGCAACCACAACTGTTGCCCATCCAGAGTAACATCTTCCAATGTCTCACCACCTCCACCAGAAAAAATTTCTTCCTTATATCTAATCTAAACCTACCCTCTTTCAGTTTAAAACCACTGCTCCTTGTTCTGTCCCTGCAGGCCCTGGTAAAAAGTCTCTTTCTGTCTTTCTTATAAACCTCCTTTAAGTACTGAAAGGCCACAAATAAGGTCTCCCTGGAGCCTTCTTTTTTTCAGGCTGAACAACCCCAGCTGACTCTGACTTTCTCCACAGGAGAGGTGCTCCAGCACCATTTCTATGGCCCTGCTCTGGACTCGCTCCACAGGTCCATGCCTTTCCCGTGCTGAGGGCTCCAAAGCTGGACACAGTACCCCAGGGGGGGTCTCACCAGAGCGGAGCAGAGGGGCAGCCCAGGATGGCGCTGGTTTGCTGGGCTGTGTACACTGCTGGCTCGTGGCCAGCTTTTCATTCACCAACACCCCTGGTCCTCCCTGCAGGGCTTGATTAAAAACACAGCAAGAGAACGGCCCTGTTCCTGCTCCAGACAGGAGGAGTAATGTCACATCCGTATTTTTCAGCTCTCACACCACATGTACCTGTTCGGTGAGTCCAGGTCTCTCAACGGGCCCAGCAACTGCAGGGGGACCCAACTCCCCCCACAGCAGTGGGGAAGAGAAATGGCCACAGCGATCCTGAGGCCACACAGCCCCCACTGCTCCTCCTCACCGCACTGCCACACCGGGACAACCACAATTAACCTTTTCCAGAAGGGAACGAAGCCGAAAATCGTGCTCCTGTGCCAGCCTCACAGCCGATTTAACAGGCCCCGGGCAGGGGGACGGTGCCTCAGCCTTCGGAGCCCCGCAGGCCCAACCACGCAGCGGCCGGGCCCGGCGCTGCCACAACGCGCCCCGCACCCACCGACTCCCTGGATGGGTGCCGAGCCCGGCGGGGCGGCGATCGGCCCGCTCCTCCCGCCGCCATCACCCCCTGTGCCCCCAAACCCCGGGGCTCGGCTCCCCGCTCCCGCACGCGCACTCACCCAGGCGCGCGGGCCGCGGCGGGCGGGCGGGGCCGGGCGGGGAGGCCGGCAGGAAGCGGCGGCGGAGCCGGATGAGGAGCGGCGCGGGCGCCCCCGAGGGGCCGGGCTGGGTGATGCGGGCGGCCCAGGGAAGGCCTGGAGGGGAAGCGGAAAGGTGTCACTGACGGCCGGGTGTCACGGGAGGCGACGTTTCCGAGCGGCGCTGGGAGCGGCCCCCTGCACCTGCTCGCCTCGCTGGCGGCGGAGGGGCTGAGGGTCGGCCCGAGGGAGCGGGGAGTGAGGGTCTCCTCCAGCGGCTCGGGCCCGTTTCCCAGCGGCCGAGGGAGCCGGAGAGCAGGCGCTAAGCCGACGGGGAGCAGCGAGGGGCGCCAGAAAGAACCCCCAGAGAAGGCGAGACACGTCGTACCCTGGGCCGAGCCGTGGAATGATGGAATCACAGAGCAGCCTTGGTTGGAAAGGACCTCTGATATCATCCAGTCCAACCATTAAACTTGGCACTGCCAAGTCACCACTACACCGTGTCCCTCAGCACCTCATCTACACGGCTCTGAAATCCCTCCAGGGATGGGGACTCCACCACTGCCCTGGGCAGCCTGTGCCAGCGCTGACAGCCCTTCCAGTGAAGAAATGTTTCCTAACATCCAATCTAAACCTCCCCTGGCACAACTTGAGGCCATCACCCCTCGTCCTGTCACTGTTACCTGGGAGAAGAGACCGACCCCCCTCACTACCCCCTCCTTTCAGGGAGTTGCAGAGAGCCATGAGGTCTCCCCTCAGCCTCCTCTGCTCCACACCGAACACCCCCAGTTCCCTCAGACACTCCCCATCACACTTGTGCTCCAGACCCTTCCCCAGCTCCACTGCCCTTCTCTGGACACACTCCAACAGCTCAGTGTCCTTCTTGGAGTGAGGGGCCCACAACTGCGGGATGCACAGGCCTGGGCTGTGGGAGCAAGTGCTCCTGCCTCTGGCACAGGGCTGCTGTGGCTGCTGCTGCTGTTGGCCCTGCTCGGGAAAAAACACAGTTTGTAATGTTTTGCCAAGGCTTGCTGAGGATGAAGAAAGAGACATTTAATAAGGTGTCGAGCAGGAGTAATTGTTCACTGGTACCAGCCAGTAATGGTGGCCAGTGTTTCATGCCATCTGACCTCACTGAGTGGAGACAACGTAATGTCACCCTTTTTGTTCCCAAACTATTAAGTTTTAAAGCAATCACCACTTGAAAACATAATCTATGCAAGAAATATTTCTTCCTCATCTACCAAAGTTATTTAATGTGTATGCACAAGACAGAAAAATACTCCTGTTTTGAAACCAATAGGAAATTACACAAGAGTATCTCCAGTGAAGTCATTACATGGATTAAATTAGGAGATACAACATAAAACCTTCTGGTTATTTGTATAAAATTTTACTTTATATACACAAAAGTGCCTGAGCTTAGCTGCATTATTTTTTCCTGGACCAAAATCTTGTTCCAGAGCCCCTCTGAGGCTTCCTTGAAGAAATCTTTAGAATCCTCACCAAGCACATGAAAACACCTAGAAATATTTTTAGTTACCTTTATTAAAGATGCCTATTAATGGTTTAATTTACACTGGCTGAAAGACATCAGAAAAATTGTTAGGTTGGTTTTGCTAAAGTTTTATCCTTGTGTACTGATAGCTTGAAGCATACAGAGCAGAACTGCCAGCAAAAGGTGAATTTTGAAAACCTCAGCAGCCTTAAAGTGCATGGCTGATAAAAGTAGAAAGTTATATTGGGCACAAGTTAGTTACTAGAAGGACCTTTCAATGACAGATAAGAGAGGGAACTGTCCTGTCAGCAGCTGGTGGAGGGAAATGATAGAGCCTTTCACATCTAAAATACCAGTTCAGATCCCTCCCTTTATAGAAAATGGTTTTGAAGTCCTGTTCCTCCTTGCAATGTGGTTGTTACTCACACAGGAGTAACTCCTGCTTCCATGGCACAAGCTGGATCTTTTGCAATAAACGTTGTGTGACTCCAGTGGGTTCTGTGTTCATGAATGCATCCAGCAGACTCCTACATGCTGAACAGAGAAACTGGCAAAATACAATATATGGAAAAAGGGGATGGAGGACAGAAAAAGGCAAACATGGGTCATCCTGTTCTGCCCTTGTTTGTTTACCACCTGGACCACTTTGGTCACCGGCTGACCAAGACAACATGGCCACTTGATCATGAAATACAGATTAATCAGTATGTGGATGGGCTACTGGGAGAGAGATTTTGCCAGGGGTGAATCCTAAGGTTATTCTAATTGTACAAATGTGTATGAATTAGTAAAATTTGAGTTTCTCTGTAAAGCATTTTTCTTTCATTGGGCCGTGACTTTTGAAGAAAAAGAAGACATTCTCTTATTTTCTAACTCTGACTCATTTTCAGTTCATCATGACATCATTCAACATTCAGGACACTTTACAAAATTTATTAAATTGTGAATATTGTAGTGTAAACACTCACCAGTAGTTGGGATCTTCAAAGGTGTGCATTTTTGTAGCTCGCTGAAAAACAGGTCACTGGCATGAAATTCTGCTTACTTTTTCCATAAGAATTATACAGCTGTGAAGAATGAAGTAGTTCCCCAGACTTAAAAGTTTGCATTACCTCCATTAACACTTACAGGATGTTTTCTTTAAATAGAGATGGGTGTAGCAGCAGATGCTAAAAATAGGGCGGCCACATCCTGCACCTCAGCTGGTCACAGAAGCCTTTACAAGCTGTTATTTCTGTTCCAAAAACCCCACAAAGTACTCTCAGCGTAACTGCTTGAATACCACTAGGATGAATACTCAAACAAATATGTATTTACATAATGGCTGTGATGTTTTAACTTTTAGTAAATACTGTGGGAAGTAAAGCCCATACATTTAACTGGCTGCAAAACCAGCCACAAATAACAGGAATAGGAAATACTCGTGAATACTTTTTTAAAGACTTCCATGCTGGTCTGTCTAGACAAATTGACTAGAAGTATTTATTACCATCCCTTTCTGGAAGGTAACACAAGTGTCAGAGGGGTGTCATGTGAGTTTTAGCCCTCGAAAGGCCTGTAAACAAGAAAAGTGTATGTAAATAGTTTGTTATTTTTTACTATTTATACAAGCAATGGCTTTGTGAAGTATAATTAATCCTGACATCATCCCTGTAAATGCGTTAAGAAGATAAAAATTACAAGCTGCACTGTAAAAGTATGCAGTCAAGTTTCATCATCGTAATGTGCAATCTTCTTCATTATCCTAATAAAAATTGCTATGTAGTACTCTCTGTGGGGAGAACACTTTGCCCATGGTTACAATCACAGTTGCAAAGTAACTTAACAGTTTGCTCCATCGAAGCAAGCTGTGCAGCTTTCAGGCACCTGTATAGGATGTGCCAGGAAGGTAAATGCAGGCAGGAATCTCTTTTCCTCCACACTTCCACGTGTGGGCCTGCTTGCTGGACAGCCTACACAGGGCTTGGGCGTGCTGTGCCATGCGGCTTTTGCTGCTGCACGTCCTGTAAGGAATTTAGAAGAGGGAACTGGTTTGGGTCTGTTGGAGGCTGAGGATTTGCTGTTGGCTACAGAACAAATACCTCTTCCCATAAGGCAGATTAAAAACTTTATGTGAAAACAATGGTGGTATTGTAGTTCACACAAAAAGTTTAGGATGCACACATCTGGAGCAATTAGATGGGATCTTCTCAGGCCATCTGGGACATCTGTGCAGGATGCCTCCATAATGGCAGTGCAGTAATGAAGATGACATATTTTTTTTATACATCTATATTACACATTTGCTCAGCTTGAGGTCTAGTGTGCTGTTGCTCTTGCCAAAGCCTGTGTGTCCTTTGGCTTTACGTTCCCAGCATTGTCATTCCTGGTACGGTTCTGCTTTCCGTGACAGGATTTCCTGGAAGAGTATCAAAGCCATCATAGCTCTGATCATTTGTTTGGCAGCAAACTGGCTGCCAAAGTACCCACTCACGCCATCAGATGTCAATCACCCAGCACATAGTGTGTCACCAGCTTCTGCTCTGTAACTGGGAGCTTGACAAATGCAGCTTTTTGAAAGAGTTCAGGATGTTACTATGCTATGGGCAAACAATATTGGAGCAGGAAAATCAAACAAGCCAGAGAGTGGTTCAGGCTTCCAAATTTATTCCCATTTCCTAATCTCGACCAAGCAGTGACCCAGCATTTACGTTGTGACATTTTTTGCTACCATAAATTATTATTTAGAACTGACTTTATAAATATAATTTCACTTCATTAAATGACAGACAGACCCAAGGAATTTAAGTGGAAAATGCTCCTTATTTGGGAAAGTCACAAAAATAGTCTTGATCTTTTGTGGAGCTGTGAACGCTTTTTGTGTGTGTTCCTGAACATCCTTAATTCAAACTCCTTGGCCTAAACCTAAGGATATTTCCATGCAGGATTCATCTGGGACTGACAGGATTCCTGTATATGGCTGTTTTGGCACAACTGCTTCCTTTTATTTCCTGTGTGTCTTGGTGTGTTGTCTTGAACTGTGCTGGGGATCAATGCTGCAAGCAGGTATATGTGGCTTCTCCTCACCCTAACATCCAATCTCAAGAGCCAAAGGGGGGGCGGGGGCGGAGGATGAAACCCCAAGCTCATGGATGCAACATAAAGCAGAGGAACCAGATTCTGCTGAAGACATGGTTGATTTGTTTTCTTGACAAAGTTTTCTAAAATCTCTGCCTCAAAGCCTGTGTTTCTGAAATGAACAGTTATGCAGAAAGCAGGTGATTACAGCTGGTCTGCACGAGGCACAGCTGTGTGGGTGTCAGATGAGGGGCACAGCTTGTCCAGGTGACACTAGTCATCCACCTGGGAGGTGGCTGTAAGACACAGAGTGCATCCAGTCTGGGACATTGTTCCTGCGGTGCCCTGGGGACCAGTAATCAAGATTTCTCCAAAACAGAGGCCCTTCCCAATGGTCCTGTGGAAAGTCAGGGACAGCTGACAGGGTGAGGGTTCTTCACAGAATCACAGAATCACAGAATGTTAGGGATTGGAAGGGACCTCAAAAGATCATCCTAGTCCAATCCCCCTGCCAGAGCAGGAATACCTAGGTCAGGTCACACAGGAACATGTCCAGGTGGGTTTTGAATGTCTCCAGAGAAGGAGACTCCACAACCTCTCTGGGCAGCCTGTGCCAGTGCTCTGTTACCCTCACTGTGAAGAAGTTCTTCCTCACATTTATGCGGAACCTCCTATGTTCCAGCTTGCATCCATTGCCCCTTGTCCTATCATTGGATGTCACTGAGAAGAGCCTAGCTCCATCCTCATGACACTCACCCTTTACATATTTATAAACATTAATAAGGTCACCCCTCAGTCTCCTCTTCTCCAGGCTAAAGACACCCAGCTCCCTCAGCCTTTCCTCATAAGGGAGATGTTCCACTTCCTTAATCATCTTTGTGGCTCTGCGCTGGACTCTCTCAAGCAGTTCCCTGTCCTTCTTGAACTGTGGGGCCCAGAACTGGACACAATACTCCAGATGTGGCCTCACCAAGGCAGAAGAGAGGGGAAGGAGAACCTCTCTCGACCTACTAACCACCCCCTTTCTAATGCGCCCCAGGATGCCATTGGCCTTCTTGGCCACAAGGACACATTGCTGGCTCATGGTCATCCTCCTGTCCACCAGGACCCCCAGGTCCCTTTCCCCTACACTGCTCTCCAGCAGGTCAGCCCCCAACCTGTACTGGTACATGGGGTTGTTCTTCCCCAAATGCAAAACTCTACACTTGCCCTTGTTGAATTTCATTAAGTTTCTCCCCACCCAACTCTCCAGCCTATCAAGGTCTCGTTGAATGGCAGCACAACCCTCTGGTGTGTCAGCCACTCCTGCTAGTTTGGTGTCATCAGCAAACTTGCTGAGGATACGTTCTGTACCCTCATCCAGGTCGTTGACGAAGATATTGAACAGCACCAGTCCCAGTACCGACCCCTGAGGGACTCCACTAGTCACAGGCCTCCAACTAGACTCCGTCCCATTGACCACAACTCTCTGGCTTCTTTCCTTCAGCCAGTTCACAATCCACCTCACTACCTGATCACCAAACCCATACTTTATCATCTTATCTACAAGGATATCTTGAGGTGTTGATGATGCACAATGTACGAAGCCCCATCAGCTTTGCTTCCTGATTTCTGCTGGTCCCTCTTCCACTGCTAATCTGTAATCTCTTTCCCCCTAGTTACCATCTGAGGACAAAGGCTGCTGAGGTGCATACAGGTTGCCTAGGAAAATCGAAATGCAGCAAGTGAAATAAGGATAGGAGCTATTTGAAGACGATTAGTGCTGATTGCCTACTAAAGCGGACCACAAGTGGAGAACAGAAAGCCTGATTGAAGAGGAATGGTTAGACTGTAGATAGAGACTGGATAGTACTTCAGGTGGGAGTTACTGCCTGTTCAGGTGTTTGACAAAGGGCTCCCTTAGTGAGCACACTGCTTCTATGCTACTGCAGTAGTAGCATGTGCATTGGATTGCCCCAGTGAAGCACTGCACAGTCCAATTGAAAAAGAAACCAGACTCACGAGAGTTTTTCATTAACAGTTTTGCTGCTAACCAAACCAGCCATGGTATGACACAGAAGTCAGTTATGGAAACTTTTAACCCTTTCCTCTACTGCATTATTTTTAAAGCACGATGCTACCCTCATACACAAAATAATGTCTAGCTTATAATGATTTTTGTTCATATGTACAAACCCCAGTAAAAAAAGTTGAACACAATATACACACTGGGAAATATAATCCTGGAATATCTGTCAATAACATGATTGTTCTGTAAAATAATCCTGCCCACACTTCCCTTCAGAGATCTCTTCCTCTTTAGGCGAGGTGTGTCCACATCACAGATGCTGGCTGCACGCGCCCGAGTCTCATTCTCTTCACAGTGGTCTGAGAAAGGAGTCAGGTCCAAGTCCACATCCGTGTCATGAAAGCAACCATCAAAAGCCATTGCTTGCACTGCATCAATATTATACATTCCTGAAGCCTGGCAACAAAGAACAGTTATTCTGCGTCTAGCAGGAGCCATTTTAGTAAATTATAAATAAATAAAATGGAAAATAAAGAAGGCTTTCTCTTCAGTGTTGTTCCCTCTGTGGAAAGCATATGGAGAACTGGGCTGCCTCACAGTATTGCTATCTGTGGGGCCTGCCCCCTTGGGCAGGACGTGAGCGAGGAAGGGGATACATGTGATAAAACACACTTGTCTGACTGATTATTGCCAGCTTCTGGCTAGCAATATGTGCCCCAGCTTCTGAAAAAGAAAAATCAAAATCTGCCTCTCCTGTAGGTCTGCATTGCTGGAGTTGTGGGAAATGACTTCAAACATTTCCATAAGCAGTTTTTTGATGGGCTTGTGAAATCACATGAGCAACATATGCACTCTTTTTGTGTTTTTCCCCTTGTGATATTCCAACAATTGAGTCTACATGGGGGGATATTCCTGAAGCAAAAGTTCTAAGTGCGTGCTTCATAGAAAGCAAATATTTAACTTGTGAATGTTTCTGCTGCAGGGACACTTTCTAAAAATGCCATTGTCATTCATCTGGTCTTGGGACAAAAAGGCATCATTAAACCCATCTTCCTAATTGAAAATGACAAAGCAAGAGAAGGAGAAATAGACTCTGCTTCACAGGAAACAGGAGGGAATATTACATGAGTGCATTCTGGGGTAATTCAGAGAAAGCAACAGGTATTGAAGAAAAGAATGAAGGTTACCTTCCTCTAGGGGGGAAAAAAAAAGAAATCAGATATACTCCTTAACCTCTGCCACAAGAAAAGGAAGGGAGAGAAAGCACAGACCTTCTCAAGATCTCAGAGAGGATGATACATTTCCTCCCTTCAGCCAAGTAAAGAAAAGTGAGATACATAGTGAAGTCACAGAGATGATTACTGTACTGTTATCACAGTGGTGTATCAGGATTACTCTGTGGCTTCTGTGATGCTTTCTGAAGGCAACAAAACACAGAGGATTGTACCTTGCCCCTTTTTTTGAGTTGCTTTCTCTCTTCAACTGTGGTGAGATAGTTCACTGCTGCATATTCGATGACAGACAGGAAGACAAAAAGGAAGCTGATCCATAAATACACATCCACAGCCTTTATGTAAGACACTTGAGGCATTGAGGCACTTACTCCTGTCATGATGGTTGACATTGTCAGCACTGTAGTTATACCTGCCAAAGAAAAAGAGGAAATCAGCATCATATTGGCCAGATGGTCCTGTTTAGCTCATCACCGTTGCTTGGACAGCACAGCTTTGCAAGGGCATATGATTTACACTGCCTTTAACTTCATTGCACAGGCTCTGAAAAGTGGAGTGAACCATGAATGATCTATCACATACAGTACTGAAACCAGTAAATCCTCTCTCTGCTCAGGGCATGCAGTTAGAGCTGCAGCACATGAGGTTCAAACAGCAGGGACACAACACTGGTGGTTCAGCAGCATAAGGAGCACATTTCTGTGACAGCTTTAGGCACTGCTGTAGAGAAGTGGAAGCAGATTTGCGGTCTTCCCTCACTTTCCAGAGCCAGGGTCTCCACTACACACTTTCTTGTCCCAGAGAATCACTGAAGATTGCTCTCCCAACTTCTCAAATTGTACTTCTTGAGAACTTGTATCAGCTTGTATATCTCTGTTGTAATTCCATGGCTTTCTAAAAACACTTCAGCATAAAAATGCTGTATCCATTGAAACTAAGAAATATTGTTTGTTTACTTCAGTGTGCCGAAAATTTCACCCTCATCTTTTCAGTCTCTTCTCTTATGTGCAGCTATGCATCTCATTTAGTTTTGCTCTATCTCAGAAAAAAACCCTCCACAAACACTCAACCCAACACCAACTCAGGCCCTGATTTTAGAGAAATAAATGTAACTCTGTGAGTGAAGACATCTCAATAACACCTGTGAGGCAGCACTGGCAGATAGCATGGCTTTTCTCCAGTTTTATGTTAGTTCAAGTCCACTGGAACATACAAGAGTTTTCCCTCTCCCTCTCTGCAAGTTCCTTAGGCTGAAGGATGGAGTTTGAAATATATCATATAAGAGGAAATCAATGTATTTAAAATATGTATACTCTAGACTAGAGAGCTAAGCTTTTTAAACTTAATTGTTAACATTGCCTATAAGTTATGTATGCTTATACTAATGAAATGTGTGTTAATCATAGAACTCCTGATGCCATAACCTTCTGCAGAAATCCAGGGTGGTGAGACACTGGAACAGATTGCCCAGAGAAGCTGTGGCTGCCCGTTCCCTGGAAGTGTTCAAGGCCAGGCTGGGTGTGGGGCTTTGAGTAACCTGGTCTAGTTGGAGGTGTCCCTGCCCATGGCAGGAGGGTTGGAACTAGATGATCTTTAAGGTTCCTTCCAACCCAAACCATTCTATGATCCTGTGATTCTATGATATATAAATTAAAGAACATGATCAGCAAAACCATCTTGTCAACATTACAAATGACCTACTGAGAATTAAACCCTTATTTTTAAAGACGTTGATTTCTTATAAGTAAAAGGAATTGGTAGATACATTAATAAAAGTAGCTAGGAGGTAGCATGATTTGTTTTTAGACTAACGGATTCATATCTTGTGTATTAATAGCTTTAGACTGTTGCCAATAGAAAGGCATCTGAGGTAGATAAAGTCCTATTTTTTCTAGCTTGATTTAGCTATAGGTAAAAATTGAGGGGTCCCTTAGTACATACAAGTTTGTTAAACAAAGATCCTCAAATTTGCACTTGTCTAAGAAACATGGCAACATACAGGTGGCTTCTGGGACTAGTATCAATGAGAAGGAAGAACAAGAGCTTTTTTACTAATTCTTAAACTGAGAGTTGCAGGACTCAGCTGCATTATGGTTACATTAGATCTCTTAACCAATTTTCATCAGATCTTCACAGAGTTGCTAATCTTTGAAAAGAGGTACTCGTTCCAAGGCCATGAGCATTAAATTCCCAACAAAGGCAATTTTGAAGTGGTATCAACTGATTCATCACCAAGAAAAACAATAATGTTATTAAAAAACACTGTAATTAGTTTTTTTCTCCTGAGCTGTAGTGTTCAGAACTAAAATTGAGAGCAGAGAGATGCCCAACTTACTCTTCCACTTCCCTAGAAGTCTGTGTGCCTTGCACAGTTAAGGCACCAAAGCAAATATTTTCAAGGTACCTAACAAAACTTGCTACATAGGACAAGACAGGAAACTAGTTCCAAGTTGGGAGAAAGATTCCAAATGTTTCTAGAAAGAAAGCAGAGCTGCAAAGCTTTTAGATAGATTATGCCATGCCTATTAAGTATCTCTCATAAATCATGGATTTGGGGAAGGATCTGACTACCTATTACTACCTGCTAGTTTGCTGGGAAGAAGGGAGGAAATAAACAACCCAGAATGAGGTAAAATTCTACATAGGGAAATCTGCAGAATCATCCCTTTTTCCTTCTGTGTTGTGTGAGCTGTTTTCTAGTATAGCAAAGCCAGTCTGAACAAACATCCCATTCCCAAATGTAGAGGTTGACTAAAAGAGTTTGTGGTCGTGACAACAGTGGCGATAGTAGTGTTATCAAGCAATTACCTGATATACTTGTTTGTGTCCTGTGTAAATAGGAAGCTAAAGTAACTTCAAAACCTCTCCCTTATGCATTCTATACTTCCCAAAAGAATAGACATGAAAGGTTTACCTAGTGATACCCTGGCAGGAACAGCTCTTCTGTCAATCCAAAATGAAACCCAAGACAGCATCACCATCAGCATAGCTGGGAAATAGGATTGTAGCACAAAGAAGAAAATATGTCTCCGGAGTGCAAAGTTTATAAAAAGTCGATTGTACCAACCTATTGAAAAAAAAGGGAGAGGAACAGGTTGGGGGAGAAGAGCAGAAAGCTGTGTTGTGAGCTCTGTTCACTGACCTCTTCCTTCCAGTAGGAATGGTGGATCCATATCAGTAATAGTAAATGCCTGAGAAATATTGCCACTGCCTTGGTTTTATATAGTGCTTTACAAACTATTATACCCCATCAAAATCCTGCTGCCTTGGGAGTGAAGCATCATGACTGCATATATAAAATTATATGTATTATAATTGAGGTTAGGAAATTGAAAAAAAGTAAATAGACTTCAAGTGAAACTGCCTGGAGAATACAGACAGAATTGTCCAGTCCAGCTAGGACGGTGAAGCCAACACCCTGCCTCCCCCAAAAAGTTACCTGCCTTCTCTCACACTACAAATTCCCAGCAACAAGCAGCGCTTCTTTTCCTATGGTCAGACTGATTTGCCTGCCCAGCGTTGACTTTAGAGGAAAGGGTGCCATCTAGTGAATTTTTGGGTATGTTCTGTCTGTGCAGCAAAGCATGTGTGCTATACCTCCTGCGATGGGAGGGAAAACAGTTTATAGTGAGGTGAAAAGACAAAAGTGCCTGGCTGTGCAGCATCTGCCTGTCCAGTACAAATAGAGACATCGATGAGCCTGTGTTGGAGCAGTCATGCCATCACAAAGAGCGACTTTATAAAAAAAGAATATCTCAACAGTAACCTCATCGAATATTAAACACACACTGTGTATTTTCAGTTGTGGAGAAGGTTTGTGGTTTTAAAAATGTTTGTTGCAAAAATGGATTGAAATTGCAAAAATGGAGGCCAGGGAACTCCACAGCTCTAAATGCCGTGCATGTGCAGTTCACTGAGATTTACAGGAACGGATATGCAGAACCTAAAATGCATAAGGCTGCTTTGTGAGCAGCATTTTTGTCCATTTTTTGCCTAAGACTCTTCAGGGGGAGATGGATCCCATTAGAGTTGTGCTGATTGTTCCCCTCTATTACTTGCTTTGGGGGGCAGGGCCTGTGTGCAATCATTTTCTTCCAACAAGAAACAAAATAAAAGAAGAAGAGAAAGTGGAACCTCCTGACTGAAACAAAACCTCAAAGAAAAATGTGTGTCTACAAAGGGCAGTGTTCTAATTAACAGATATGGTACACACATTATTCAGGTACTTCCTAGTGGTCCCTGAGACTTAAAAAAAGTCTTTCATCCTGCTGAGTAAGCTCATCATCAAACCATCTGCATGTAAGTGTTAAGCAGTTACACTTTGCAAAGTCAAAGGTGCTGCGAAGGTGCTGCAGGGGTGGTATGAGCCTGCAGGGTTGCACACAAGGCCGTAGTTGGTTGCATAAGTGTTTTCTGATAAGAACCACAAGGCAGACAGAAGCCAGCTGAGTTCCTCAAACCCGGTTTCAACACACAATGATGGCAGTGTGGTGGAAAACATCCCAGTCTCTTTCTTGCAACAAGCACACATTGGACATAGCTCTCAGCAAGGCATAGTTATGATACTACAGTATCACTTGCCCTCTTTTCACATGACAGTGGCTCTTGAAAGCTGGAGCTCTGTTCTTAACTGATATATGAGCAAGAGATAAGGATGAAGAACCTGATCAAGCTGTGAATTCCTCACTGCTTAGGTTGCATCGTAATTTAAACTGGAATTTCTGCATTCAGTATCAGCCACTGCAAATTTGAATGGCTCTTTTTTAAATGCAAAAAGAAGCTATACTGTAAGTAAAATACAGTAAATAAATCTGTCTGCAGCTTCCCTGTATGTCTTAAAGGCTTTTTTCCCCAGTATTATGCATTTCATCGTATTGTATGGAATAATTTCTATTTTATTAATCTGCCTTGACAAAAAGGGCAATATCCACACTGAAATTAATTGACTTAGACTGGAAAGTACCATAGCAAGCATGCTGTTTTATCTGGTTAAAAACATATGGTTAGACTACTTACATAGAGGACTATTTCAAAATTTATAATTGCATGTAGAAATACAAAGAAAATAAACCCCACCTTATATGAAATCAAGGCTGTAATAAATTCCTAAAGCCTTGTGCAGTTTGCCAGAAAGTATAGTTAAAGATCTACAGGGAGAAATAAAAACCTGTCTGGGCAGATATCTGTATTTAAACAATGTAACACTGACATAAAGGGCTTTTTTTCTGCAACTTCATGTATAAACATGGAACATTAAGCAAGCCATGAATTAGACCTCAATGGGTTATAAATGCTTTTGTGCAGAAATCTTATAGTTAGTAGACTTTTAAGGGCATTTTACAGCTCCAAAAAGGAGGAGATTTTAGTCAATAAAACACACTGCGGTTCCTCATTTGCTTTCTAGTGCTTGACCCTTTAGGGCTTGCATTTTCAAGCTTTTTTATATACCCAGGACCCAAAGATTCCTGTAAATCCAATATTCCAATGGCTTTCAGAGAAGTGCTATTATTTTGCAAGAGCTCACAACAGCATATATTTGGTTGTTGTGCTTTTTTTTCAGGTTCTTTTTGTCAGATGTTAAATTACATGTATTATTATGGCCTCTTCTTCTAGTATCAAGAAAGTGGTACATTGGTAATGTATAGAGAAACAAGGACCTAGGCCAACAGATTAGTGTGATTGACAGACCTCACTTTAACAGAGGTCTCTCAGCAGCAACAGTCATTTATTAGCAACGAATTTGAATGTGAAAGACATTCTGCATGATTGTGTCCTGTGCTTCTCTCTTTTAATAACAGGGGCTTACTATACCAGTACTGCTGTAAAAAGCTAGTCCACTGGAAGCACTGAATTCTTCAATGAAAAACTGGGAGAGGGAGATGTGCTCATCTGTGTTCAGGGACTTGTTTCCATGTTTCCAGTATAACATCAGATCATCTTCATTGTATGCATCTATGAGAAAGTAAAAACTAAATCAACTCTTCTGCTGGAATAATGCTTATGTTTTCTTTTCTTAGGGATAGGAGACCAGTCAAACAATTTGGGAAAACCCCAAAGAAATATTATTTTTCAAATCAATTTCCCACTTAGTTGACATGGAAAAATTTGCAAAGCCCATATTCCATCTTGTCCTGTGCCCCGCAGCAGCTTGCCTGACAGATGGGGGACATGGGCATGCTCAAGGTCACAAGGCACACAGGATCAGAGCTTGGGAGCTGCCGCACTAGGCAGACTACTTGAACACTGGGAATCTGTTCTCCTTTGCAAGACTGAACAACAAACCAGCATCCCAGTCTTATTCATAATCCAAATAAGAATAAGTTTTAAGATCTCAGAAGGCTCTGCAAACAGAATTACCTTTTGTTGTCCTCCTCTACAGCTTACTACAGACAACTGAGTCGGGGTGAGAAAGCAGACATGTCACAGTGAAACAAGCACTCATTTTCATTTCTCCAAGAGGTCAAATATTGACATCTTATTTTACTTTTAACTCTCTTTTTTTTTTTTCCTCAGAAAAAAATGAGATTTTTGAGAGAGGAAACATTTTTAGATTTAGACCTTGATATATCAACCCAGTTGAAACAAAGCAGGGTGCATCGTGGTTTTTCTGTTTTCCCACAGCTCACCAAGTTCTGGAAAGATCCCAAACTGGCCACAGTTTAATATGTACAGGTTGAAGGGTTCAAGTCACACATCAAAACAAGTTGAAAAGGTTCTATGAACAAGATGGAGTGCTGATAAGAATGCACATGTGAAGAACAGGTATGAATTAAACTTACAGCTTTCCAGTTCTAAAGAGCAGTTCTGAGTGTCCAGAGGAAACCTACTGAAATCCATGAAGCACATAGCAGAAACTGTTATTCTGCAGAAAGGAACAGAAAAACAGAAATTAAATGAAAAATTTCACACTTTCTTAGGGCTGTGCAGACACCTTAGTGAGCTCCCCAACCAATCTGCTGTTTAGAATCCTAATGATTGTTTTTCTAATTTTTTTAGACACTTCTAAAATTGCTTCAAGATATCGAGATAAAACTAAAATCAGTGAGAGGACATATTTTTACACATGATCTTCCTTATCAAGTACATTATTTTCAATTTTTAAACCCTTTACTGACCTGATCTTTCAGTAGCCTTTCAAATATTTTGCTTTGAAGGGTTACACTTAAGAAGATCAACAAGCCTTTAGGTCACCCCTTTCCCTGCATCTCAGTTTGAAAAGAACTGATAGAGAAGGAAAAGAAGATGACAGGACACCTGCCCTTCGTGCTTATGTCCTTCCCATCACATGCTCCCTTTGGTTTGTAACTATTCGTGCATAATTTCTTGCTGTTAATCTTGATGACGCTTTGCTTCTCCAGCAAGCTGACAGAATGTGTTTACCTATCTTATGTCTCTTCACCACTCTTCCTTCCCCCAGATGAATGTATGTCATACTCCTCACATAGAGAGCCACCCCTGTAAGCCTTAGTGTAGTAGTGTAGTTCCTCTCTCTCCCTCAGGAAGCATGGAAATTAATATAGCAATAAAATACATACTTCACCTCATTGTTTCTTACTGGTTAGTGGGATTCTTGAGCATACACTATTTTAAAGTAGTGTACAGCTGTTGTTGTGAGAGTTTCTGCATGTCTTCATGAGAGGGTAGATAAATTCATTACTTGTTGGAACAATTATTACATAGCCAAAATCTCAAGTGCTTGCATAAATCTTCAAACTATCCAGATTAGATGAAATATTGCCTCTGTGCACAGGCCTAATTAGTAACAAACTGGAAAACTGTGATTTCTGCAAAGCACGGGCCCCAGGGCCTTTACCCTAGGGGGAAAATTCCTCTATTAAAACTGTTTCTGCCACATCATCCATGCCTGCTTCCGAAAGAAAAGCAATAATATGAAATAGAAGAGAGACACATTTAATGACCGTGCTGTTCTAGTCCTGGAATTGCTGTTTCACTTTCCAGTTCATTGTAGTCACACAACATGCCTGTCTAATATTGCTGGTATCAACACCAATAATCTGCTCTCTGTACTTATCTGGAGCCCCAATTAATATCAATGGCATGTTTACTGGTATTCCAGGGTGAAAAGTGAGACAGACAGTTTTAAAAGACTCAGGGGAAAAACCCACATTTATTCTTTGCTAACACTTTTCAGCTTTACTGTACTCAAACAGTAGAACTACTGCAATATTGCTAAATCCACTGGCAATGAATTAACACTTGATAAACTTCAGTGTTATTTACAACAGATCAAAAAACTGCCATTATCCTGTGACAGGAAACAATATCTGAATGATAGAAAAATGAGTTATCTATATGTTACGAATCCTAAATTTATTTTCCCATTGGTACACTGGTCACCAGTTCTCAGTATCTGATGCCAGGGGATTAATGCCAGCACAGTATCAGAATCGTAACTGCAATTATTTCCAGTAATTTCTCACTGTACCCACTATCGGTCCACAATTGCAGCCATGTATTTTCTTATAAAAGGGTACTGTTCTTACCGTAGACTGAAGAGTACATTGCCATCAGGGTATACTCGGAGCATGATGTTTTCCACAGTTGTATCATGGATGAAAGATCTTTTGGAGTGTACAAAAAATACGTCTGGTACCCAGATCTTTTTTATCAGTCTTCCATCAAAAGTCATACTTTTGTTTTTGTTACTACGAAATGAAAGTCTCTCATCCTTCCAGTAATGTCTGAGATATAAAGTCATTGTGAAGTCCTTTGTTTAATTAAAAATAAAAGAAGACAATGCTTGTTTTATTCACATACAGTAAGAAAACACTACAAAGTAATCAACTCATGCAAATGATCAATTTCTTCTCTGGACATAATCTGGAGGATCCTCCATGAGAGGAATCAAATCACTCAGTGATTTTAAATACAAATTGGAACTACCTCTGAGATACTGGCCGTTTGCCTTGTCACTAGTGTCTGAGTCTGAGGTTCATACTTCATTTATACTTAGTTAAAACTCTTACAGATTTCAGTGGTCTGCTGGATTGGGCCATCAGTGAAGTAAAACAGAAAGTTTAAAACCAAACAAATGCAAACTGAAAGGAATTTTCTTCGGAAATCTTCACAAGTTCTTCCCAGAGTGGACAGTAGTTCCTTTACAAAGGGATTAATTTGAGTTCTTCATGAGTATTAGGTCAATTTGTAAAATCCATTAATCTGTACAAATATTGTACAAATATTGCACTAATGTCTGGGTGGCATTATTAGTGTCAATTTCAGTTGAGGAATGAACAGCCTGCATTCCAGTGCTACAGGTCCTTGCTTTCAGTGAGGGCATCTCCTTCCTAGGACCATTCCTGGAACTGATTTTTTTGTTTGCATTTGCTATGACCACAGCTCCACCCATGCCAGAAATGAGAGGAGTATTCAGAACTGCATAAGCAAAGGAAGCAAAGAACACGAAGCCTCATCAGCTGATGTGCAGAGCACTAAGAGTTCATGTAGAAGCCCATAGGGCTTACTGAATGGTTGGCATTTTCAAATCAGAGCACTATCCACTCTGATCTGTTCATCTTGCCCAGGGAGAAATTCAACATGTGCTCTTATAAAACACTTACTAGTTGAAATGAGAATGACTTGCATGCTTCAAGGCAAGGTTGTGCTCTTCAAGAGTTTACTTTCTTTAACTGTATTATTCTATATCATCCAGCTGGATGTTTCTGAGGGCCTGAATTTTGGCTGAAATTCTTTATTCCGGTTCTACTAACCAACTTACCATGTCAACTTCAGATATGCTGTCAATGCTTTCTACCTGCACATCAATGCCCACAGGTATTGGTGACCCTTCAATGTAACAGAATGAGAGAGTGATGAGGAGCGTAAATCCATATTTTTAAAGGAGAGACTGTGTATTAGCAACATACAGAGAGCACCCCATCCCAGCATTTACTATGGTCTGTCCACCTTAGTACACTGAATAAGAAAGTCCATGGCAATAAAGTAAAACCTGGCACTAAACAGTTGTAAAAAAAAAAAAAGTAGCAAATCTTCAGTGACCTTTTTGCAGCCAGACTAGTTGTTATTGGCATTGCAGTTTGGACAGCAGTGACAGCTTCCCTGTGGTGCCAAAGCTAATGAATTGCTTGGCATGCAATTTAGAACTGTCATAGGGAAAAGCTGAGTAAATATATCAAATACATCAAAGATGGCAAACCTTACTTACCAGTTCCAATGCTTATTCCCACACTTATGAACAAAATACCTATTATGCCTCCTAATTATCTTTAGTTCCTTAGCTATTTCAAGTTTGGCATAGATATTTGTGAAAAAGGATTGCTTGCTCACTACCACGTGAGAGAAAAGAGGTACACATACTAAGCATGTTCTGCAATGGAGTGTTGTATATTACTGAGTACATAATTTATTATCAAGTACAATACATACCAAACTGCACTAGATGACTTTATTTTATATACTAGTCTGCTATTCCATGCCACTGAAAAAAAGCTGTGAGTTTATAACACAATGGGATCTGAATGAACAAATTATAAAACTGTATTTGTAATTTTACAATAAAGTGACTAAAAATCAATCAAAAATTACAGAAAAATATAAAAGTATTCCCAGTCTCTTCAGTGTACAATATCTAGAATGAAGGATCTAGTTCTATATAGGTTATGTACCTGTGTAATTTTCAACAAGCAAGTCATTCCACTAAAGCAATTGACTAGTTGCTTCCTTACAGAGGAGGGAGGTGTGCGCATACATGTGTATACACCCCCTCCCCAATGAATATTCTGCATTTGGCATGAAAATTGATAGTAATTATTGTACATGGGATTCCAGTTACATTTGTTAAAAATAGTCAGTTAAAATACTTTTAAAGTACAAATTTAAAATAACCCAGTAGAAAACATGAGTACAAATAAGTCTGAACAGCAGAGGATAGCAACAGCTTTTTTAACTTGTCTCTCTTTTTTTTTTGTCTCTTCCTTTTATCAGTGTCAAGTCAAAATAGTCCAGCAATATCACTCTCCTGATAACCTGCCACAATACTGTGTCTCTTTTTGGAATTGTCCTTAAAATAGCAGCCCTCAAGGATTACACAGCTGCCTCCAGTTCTTACCAGTAGAGATCTTGCACTATTTTTGAGGTATTTTAAAATCTGGCTCTGTAATCTCTTGATTTGACTTGTATTTTTTAATGCAGCTTTTAACCCTGCACAGAACAGATGAAGATGCATTGTGCATGGGAAAGCAAGGTAAAAAGTGTTCAGAACTAGCAGGGCACAAAATTCACAACCCCAGAGAGCAATGTTCCGTCAATTAGTTTATCAGTAAACCACTAGAGAGCACTTGGAAAAATTACTGCTTCTTTCAGAGAATAGAGGCAGCAGGAGACATCTGCCCTAGAGGGTGACATACAAGAGTATCAATGTATATATCCAGCCAGGCTTCTTTGTACAAACCAATAAAATTTTTTATGCCTCTCCTAAACCAGTTTTGACACTTCTTGTCTTTGTTTTGGCCACACCACACAAGTAGTTTACTTTATGTTAAATACCAAGTGCTGGTACAAAAATGTCTGCTTGTAATCAGTCATCCTGTAGTGTCCCACTGAAATCTAAGCTGTTTTGTAAACTAAAGACAGGTTTTGATGAAGTAGAAGTCAATGTGGGATTTATACGTGACGTGAACATCATTCACAGATCATTTAAATGCAAACAGCACAGAAAGAGGAGGTGTTGTCTATCAAGCTCCTCATTTGCATGACAAAACAGGACAGAGTTGACACCTGAGCTAGCAGTACACAAGGCAGGGTGGCTCAGGGAGCAGGCTAGTTGGAGAAGGACAACGCTGCAGGCTAGGAGCATGAGCAGGACTAAAGCTGATGACTATGCCAAAAGCGGTGAAGACAGAAATCTGGCCTCATCACCCTTGGCTCCCTTTAAAGTCCGTGCAGCATAACAGGCACCTTCTAGATTCCTAGTTGGGGTGAGGTGGCTTGTGCCTTGGAAAGCCCTGTTGGTTACCAGGGTTGCTTAGAGTGACTGCAAATATGCAGATGAACTGTGTATTATCTAACCTTATCCACCACAAAGCCTCAACTTTCTCTATATTGTAAGTGGGTCCAAACTCTTATCCTGAGACTATAGCAGAGGTGCAGAGTAGGATATACTGGAAGTGCTCATATTTGAGCATACATTTGATACTGGTATTACTAAAACTTTGGGGGTCAGTTTGCATGACTACCATGTTAAAAACAGTGGGTTAGTCCTATTTATGTAGAATTATGGGGGTGGAAGGGGAGGACAGGATAGCAGCTCTCTACAGCAAACAGCAGCGTTACCAGTTTCTGAGTCAAGGACAAGTCTAAAGCAAATAAAGTTAAATGTCAACCATCAACATTCTTCAAACAGGCAAGGAGCTACCCACAAATCATATCACAGAATAGAACAACTGGCTTTCTAAGTACACATATATCATGTGTAGTGAGGAGAAGGTTTTTCTTAGTTGACAGCTGCTCAAAGAGTGATGATGGCCATCTTAATATTTTCTTGGGATTCGCAAAGATTACAGACAATTTCCTACCCCAACAAGCACTATTCCACTGTGGACACAATTTCATTCACCTCATCTGGCAGATATAAAGGAACTGGTCACAAAACTAGAAATTAGTGGTAGTTTATGATTAAGTTGGCTACATGCACACAAACTGAAGTGCAAGTTACACATAAATACACACAGAGGCACTTGATTCTTTGAACAGACAGCTTGCACTGAGAACTGTTATAAACCCAAGTCACTGGGGACACTGAATAGCATAAAAGAGATCAAAAGCTATAGCCAGGAGAAATATAGTGGATGGTTCTAAAGTAAATTAAATAAAAAGGGAACTGTTACAATGAAATTTGCTCCTGATGAGGTAGAAATGCTAGAACTGTGAAACAAACTCCTTAAAAAGAGATTCCTATTCTCTGTCTGGGGAAAGGCCAAAGACTGTACTCATGCTGCTTAATGAGAAAATACTATTCAGCCTAGTGTTCACCACAGACTATTACGGAGCTACATCCCCTGACCCCAGCCCCGACCTATTATTGACAGATCATAGCAGCTGCAAATATTTTTTTGCTATTCTACTTTGGCAACAAATGTAAGTAGAAGATAAAGACACTAAACGCGGCACATATATGCAACCCCAGTCACTTCAGTGTGCTGCTCATTTTTCTAATATGAAGCTTTTTTATATTTTTGTCACTAACACCACCACCCGTATAAGATACATATTGGCCTTACTCTGGTCTAGGCCTTCTGAGCTTTGTAGTTTTCTGGGAACACTTCTTTCTGTGTTTAAAAACCAACTCCACTAGAAACAGTAATAATTAACCATTGGGAACAGATTACTGAGAACTGTAATTTCTTCATCACTTGGATTTGTTTTGCTATGATTGGATGTTTTTAAAAAAGAGCATTTGAATAAGCATTGGAAAAGATCCTACACCTGCCAGAATAGTGGTTTGTCTATCCATATGTCTGCACCATAGCTTTCTCCCCAGTATACTGAAAATTTTAGTCTCTGGCTGACTATCAGGCAACATCATCAAATGCACTTTGAAAAAAAGTAACCATAGCAAAGCTGTGCTTTTTATTTCCCAGTATGACAAAACTGAGGATGGAAGAGAGGATTTTGTTATTAAATTGAGCAGCTTCAGTTGCTTCTGGAGCATTGCTACAGATCATTATTTTAGAGGGATTAGTGATTTTCACAATGGAGACTCCACAGATTTTCAAGATAATTACTCCTCAGCAGAAAAAATAGAAGAGTTTTCAGATGGGTTTATCTTCACACAAGCCATTTCCAGTCTTTTATTTTAAAGGTTTAAATGTAGCAAAAGAATTCCTTGATGAGCATGGAGGTTTTTTTAATAGATAGTATGGCAGGCAAATTCTATAATACCCTTTTTAGAAGGGATATTATGTAAAAAGGATATCCTGTTAGCATTTTAGTATCAATTTCTACAATAATAAGGACTGCATTAGTGAATTCTGTAGTATTTTTTAAATAGTCAGACCTTTGAACACACAGGGGATTGCACCTGAAATTCCATGAAATAAATGTTGAATTTAGAAAAACCAGTCACTGTATCCCAGTTGGCTTTGTAACAGTGTATGCTGGAAAAAAGCTAAGTCTATGGAAAACTCCCAGTAGGAGACAGAGGCTAGGGAAGGATTAAGGTCTATTGGAGTACTTACTTCTAAAAAAGGCTTGTGGACCTGTAGAGGAAGAAAACCATATAGAAATGTAAGCAAGCCCCAGGGAGGTGAAGCTATGTGGATGTATTTACCTTCCTCCAGCAAAAAGTGAAACAGGAGAATTACTGGCAATGATATTTTCTTCTTGTTTCTGTTTTGTTTCTTTCTTATTTATGTGAGAAATGAAGGTGGACTGGTATTAGCAGTGGCCAACTGTTAGAATGGAAGAATCAGGTGTTGCAGATTACCAAAATATTTCCCTTCTGTTCTGGACCCCAGATATTCCTTCCAGTAACACATGAGAAAAAAGCCATTCCACTTTCATCAGCGTGAGTCTTCTCCACCACAGTGAGAAGGTATTTCTGACCTTTCAGGGAGGGCTGTGGTGCAAAAAGAAAAGGGGCACAGTGGAGCTAGAGATTAACAAAACCTGTCATTGCAACTCCCTTACATACCCAGAAAATCACAGTGGGGTATAGGAGAGGGCAAAAAATTGTCCCACTTCTTTCTAAAGGTAAAGAATAATTTTAAAATAATTGTTTTTCACCCATCTGATTTGACTTGGTTCTTTTTTCTCCCATCAGTATTGTGAATTGATGCATTGTGCTGAGCTGAATAAACCAGGCAATGTGGCATGTGACAGATACAAGCCCTTAATGAATCACAGTACTGGAATGCTTCAATAGATTTGATAAAAACAACCTCAAAATTTCACCTGCTTTAAATGCATAAAGCCACAGTGTTGTAAGTCTTTATGCAGTTCAGGGCTATGTTATGACTGTAGCAATGGTATCTCTAATTTCATCTTCCCCTCTACTTAAGTTTCCAGTGTTCTTCAGAGAAACCCATATTCTGTCTCTGCTGTCATACAATAATTCTGAGTATGCTATTCGAATTCATATTTCAGTTGATGAGTTTTGTCCTCTGATGAGGTCACACTTGCGTAGTAACTCTCTGCTGCTGCCTTATTGACCTGCCTCTTGTGAAAAAAAAACACCCATTCTTTACTACTACAACTTCATTGAAATCAATGTAAGTAGAGGAATAATGGAGTATAAATTTAGGATCGACATTCATTTTGCTGAGACTTTTTTTTACTGTATGCTGTAAAAATGTTAATGGAGCTATGTTTTAGTCTTAGAGAGATTCACACATAAGTATTCCATATATTAAGAGAGTTCTGAGAATGTGTGAACTATTGGATGCGACTGAAAAAAGTGCCTCCCGTGCCACTATGGCATGTGGATGATAGACGAGAAGCAAAGCTGATGCACTCTTCTGCTGAAAGCTATTTCTGAAAGACAGGCGTACAGCTGAAATCATACCCATGGCAATGTGATTACTGAGAGGCTTGTGCAATGAAGTCAGTGGAAAAAACTACAGCTGGCTTCCATAGGAATTGAATGGGCTCTGTGACTAGTCATCTGACAATAAAAGGACAAGGGCAAAAATCCTGGTCCAGATTTGCTGGGTGTAAAAAAATCCTCACTGCCTGTGGAGAATTACAACTGCCAGATCACAGGATATGTTCTGAAAGCTGCTTTTATGTATATCATAAGTATTGCTTTCTGGGATGATCCAGTGATAAAGCACATCCCAAACTGGTTTTTTGCTTTCATGGAAATGCTACTTCCTTTCTGAGATGACACTCTCAAAAATTTTAATTCCTTGTATGGTAAAGCAGGTGGTAACAAGACATCCAGACGAACAGATACGAGACTAGACAGGTACTAGGCAAGAGGTATCCTAACTTTTGCTGTCAAGAAACAGACATATATCAACTTTTGTTCAAAATCAGGCAAGATTTTTGTTCTCTGACAAGACAGAATTCCTAGAGTAACAAGAAACCCTTTCACATTCTCCCACTGCATCCAGAGAGGCTTTTCTTACCCTAGGTCTCCTTCCTGGCTTGCTTGCCAGGCCCCAGAATCCAGCAGCTGATATCAACAAGAATAGAATAGCTCCACAGACTTCAGCTAGCTTCTAAGATTTATGCTTGTTTACACAACTGATTATTGGTCCTCATATATTTTATTTTGGCTTCATAATCCAGAGCAGTTCAGTCAATTTTCATGAATCATGAACACAGAACTGGTGACGCAAAGGCTCAGGCAAAGCTTATTAGTGGGGCAAGCTTTCTCATTTTACCTTTCATGAAGGAGAGTCAAAATTGAATCCAAGCTGCGAACATCCCATTGAATACTCCCTTTATCCACATGCAATTTACTTAAATGAAGAAATAATCATCATAGTGCCCAACAACACAGAAATGACATGGTAATAAACTGAAGGCCTGCGGGTAGTTTTTTAATTTTGTACGGAGCAAACAGATTTAGGAATTGATGGTTCATCTCAATCTCTCAAAACAAGTTTTGTGACTAAGTAATTTGCTAATTGCTACTAGACTATGCAGTTTACCAGCATGCCTTAATCACTGTTCTCAAAGAATTCTATTCGAACAATATTTTTAAAAATTAGTTCTGAAAAGGAGACAATTTCAACAGTTTCTCCTATTGATATGCTAAACACAAAGAAGTCCCTTGCCTTCAAGTATTTCTGGATTTCTTCTTTATTTCCCGGAGCACAACAAAAGAGGTGAGCTGCAATTAATTCTGTCATTCAGTTTTAAGTGAAACTGCTGGACAGAGTTTAAGTAAATTTCCAGAAAGAGAATAAACCATTAACCAGCACAGCGCAGGCACATGCTGCTTACCTCCAAATCCAGGTCTCAGTGCAAAGTCATGGTCCTCTATGCGAAGAAGCTGCTCAGATTTAAGTGGCCATACTTTGGTGCTGTCAAGTTTCCTCATTTTAATTTCTCGTTTGCTATGTTTAAAAAAAAACATGTAAGAAACTTCATTTTGGTTTTCTGCCTGACATTCAGAGTGCTAGTTAAATGAAGCAGGGATCCAAGAATCCTGGACAGTTGAATCTGGTATGACAAGGGAAACAACTGTGCTAATAAAAGTTGGAGAAAGATATATTGGAAAAGGCAGGGAAATCAAGTATGAGAGTGTCCAGGTCCATGAGGAACACCAATTATATGTAAAAACTGTCTGTTCCCCTCAGAGATTGTATCTATCATTATATAAGAAATTATACTGGTTTGAAAATTTTTTATTATTCACATAATCACTTTCAACTCACACTTGGAAATAACACCATGTTAAAACATCGTGTTTTAAACCACTTCATACATTAACCACATTACAGAGACAAATAGACTTTTTGTTATAAATCTTTTTTTTTTTTCCTTAGGAGCTTAAATGAGTCAATAAGTTTTCAGAAGGACTGAGAAACTGATGGTCCTGGATCCAGGGACTTGTTTTTTGAGATTCTCCTAAATTTTGTTCAGATTTGGCCAAGTTAGTCATTAGCTCATCCCCTTATTTGCTGCTCAAATATGCAGCATTTCTTTGCATCAAGAGCCCTGTCTCAGCATTTTTCCCCATGTCACACATATCTGAGCCTCTGTACAGCACCAGGGCAACACAGATGAACCTGTGCTCTAAGCAGGACATCATGAATTCTATACTTCTTTCTGGTGGCTGGTGCTAACTTTCTTCCCTTCACAGAATGTACTGCACAACACCCCAAACTCCACTGGGAAATTCACATGCTTAAGAATGGACTTGAGCTCTCCAGATGGATATCTCATGTGCTGGGCCTGCATTTAAAATGAACAGCAGATGCCCATCACAGTGCAGACTCTTTTTCTGTTGTTCCTATAAACAGAAACCATGGCACAGACAGCAGAGTGGTCTGGTATATGCCCATATCACAAAGGTATTGGACTTTGCTGCCAGAAACTCTAATTACTACTTTAGACTGAATGATAGAAATCCATTCTGAAGACCTGCCCTATAGTTGAACATTGCTTAAGCCAAGGTATGGAATATCTTAGGATGAGTTATGCACCTGTATTTACTTGTTGGGTATTTTTTTTTTTCCTTTCTCCCTTTTTTTTCTTAATAATGAAGCTGAAGAAGTTACTTTTAAAATGCTGTGTTACAAGAAAGCTGAGGTGCTACCTGGGCTATTCAGAACTATTGGGCTTGAACAAATTAATTTACTCAAGTATTCTGGAATGTCTCTGGCAGTGTTATTTGAACCAAATTATGAGGGTAATCAGAACACCTATCAGACATTTCAAATACAGACTAAGTATGAAAATTTCATACTTTTCTAAGTATGAAAATTATGTAAATACTAAAATGAAACCCCATGCATCACAGAATTAAAATCATCACAGAGCAAGCCTGTATGGGAGTAGAATGGGCAGTAGAACTGAACACCTGCAATGCTCTGCAATAGGTATACAAGGAAATTTTGCTGCTTGGGAACGAGTATAAGAGAAAATGATGAATTATGTTCAGAATGCCATGGCACAGCTAATATAGTTTGGAAGCATTAGGTTATTTATCATTGGATGTGCCAAGGAAAAAACCTGTTTGATGCTCTGATGATTTCACTGGAAGAAGCAGGCTAAAACTATCATGCATCTATTGCAACGCCTGACTAGAAGCAAGTATGTGACTGAGGAACACGTTCCCTAGTCACGAGAGGCAAAACATAAGCTACAAGGCCAGGAATTTTGTTCTTAATGAGCCATTGAGGAAAGATGTTATGGGATTTTGATATTCCTTGTATTTTCCTGGATGAGGACAGCATAAACAAAAACATTGCTCATAGGAAAAGCATCTTTTGAACAGCCTCTTCAAGCTGATGTTCTATATACAAATGGTGGAGTAACTATAATTATTTCTAGCTACTATCAAAAGTGGTTGTTCAAGCTAGGCAAGATCTTGCAGGGGTCAGAATAGCATTTTCATTATAAATATGCTGCATCTTCTGTTCAATAACTTTCTTTGGCAGAATATATATTTTTTATTATAAAGGAAAATAGGCTTACATGCAGACTCATGGTACTTGGAATTAATTTCATGGACACTGGTAACATTGCATGTGTAAAGGTACCAAACTTAGAAAAAATCCATACAATTTTCTAAAATAATTTTAAAAAGAATGCACTTCTTCACATTTTTTCTCCTCCTTGACTGCTTCCCCCACCCAAGACTAAGAAGTGTTCTCCAGCAGATATTCCTTTAACATCAGCATCTGGACTCCAGATGTTGCTCCTTGGCTAAGAGTTACAGTATTAAATTGTCCTCACTGCAGCATTAAAGTTATTTAACTGATGACTCAAAGGGAATTGCATGTATGTATTTGTTTATGCCCAAGAAATCCTAGACCCCTATCTAACTATTGATCAGCACCACAGCATTGTGAAATCATCAGCAGATATTTTCTTGAGTGCTCCTTTCCATGGCACCAATTCCATTAAAGAGCAGAAGAGACAGATCTAACTAGCCTAGGTCTCAGAAAAGCTTCCTGAGGTCAGTCAAGATGTACTTTTCATTCTCACAAAAGCACAGCAGACACAGATTGTATTTCGGTGGCCTGGCACCCTGGTCTCTTTATCATGCAGCTTTGGCCATAATCAGTAGTCTAAATGCAGTCATTGATTCTGGATATTCATTGTATGGCATATGTCAGGCTGCGGTGTTTGAGAGGAAAAGCCCACATGCACCTAAGGAAAGGAAATCTCTCTTTGCCTACCTGGGGTAGTAGTAATAAAGGGAACTTTGACAGATGGCTTGGTATTGCCATAGATCCAGGCAATGATAAATATGAGTTTGTCAATGAACACATGCGCAAGGAACAACTGCCTCCAGTATTAATAGCTCTGCTTTGCGCAGCTGTATTCCAGGCAACATTTTACATTATGCAAATGAAATGGCAATCTATAATTAAATTCCAACAGAGGTCATAAAAAACATTTGAAGTGTTTCAGATCATGTAGGGAAGACACCCCTGCTGGTACTTGTATAGGAAATTAATGGATGCACTAGCTTTTTGGATGAAAAAAAGTGATATATATTCTTTGGACACTTCACTACCCAATACTGTTATATGGACTCATGGCTTGATGCCTTGGTATCTGACAGAGCTCTCAAAGAGCAGTTAGTCACTGCCTACAAAACCAAAGCAACTAGTTCAGAATTCTTTAACAATGGACAAATATGTGGCAGGCTTTTAAAGGCAAATTAGGCTGCTCCTACCTAGCCTTCAATACCTAATATTGAGAAAAAGATCAAAGGGCTACTCAAGGGTAATTGGCTCATTTTTCATTAAAGCATTTAACCACATAATGCCATCAGCATAGTTCCATAACCAGTGGCATTCATGGGATTGATATGGTTAGTATCCCATCTGGTTGTCTTTAACTTACCAGGTTGTCAAAAGTTTACACTGGTTCATGGAGAAATCGGACAAGTTCCTGGAAAAAAAAATCCAGTGAAGATCACTAAATCTGTGTAAATTACATCCAACACAGGAAGTCTCTGAGGGAAATCTGGTGACTGGATATGGGGGGGAGTACTGAGGGGAAATAGAAGTTTGCCCTGTCCTTATTCTTCCAAACTTGTGTTTACAGCCTTTGTTGGAAACAGGTCACTATAGTACATGGACCTTTGGTAAGATCCCGTGCGGCTGTTTTTCTGGTTTAATGCCCTGTGTAACTAATGATAAGGTGAGCCCTTGGTAGGAGACTGGAGGAAGGCTGGAGCACCTCTGGGTATTCAGGAAGATATAAACACATTTCCAGCACCATCTTCATCAGGATAGATTTTGAAAACTCATGTCTCAGGAAGGATAGTTAAGAGAGGTTTTGTTTCGAATTACACTGATTTAGTATCCAAGATACCACACACTTCCTTTGTTGCTGCAGTATGGAGGGAGTAGGGAAAAAAATTCTCATCACATTCAAAATTTATGAAAAGTTTATGACAAGAATACCATGAAGGACCCTAAATTTAATGGTCATAAACTTCTTTCCAGTGCTATATCCCTGAGATACTCTAGCTGCTACCAAACAAAAGGTAAACAAAAAGTAAAAGTTACAGAAACCTTATTCCCAGGAGAGTCTGTGGAGTTACACAGCAGTGTGATCTCTGAAACTTTTTAACATATTTATCAAATTTTGAAACCCAGATAAATGTAAGCATTAAAATTGTAGTTCTCTCTCTCATAAAAATGCATTTCCAAGTGTTCAGTCACATCACCATCATGTACTGCCAAAAAGCCTAACATTTTGACAGTCAAATGTTTGTTCTTTGCTGTAGGAAATGGACCATGAGAATAATCTCTTTCTCATGTACTTTTGGTTAATGCTTTAAAATCTTCTTTACAAGAGAATGCAGACAAATAGCTTTGGAGGGAGAATTGGGTTACTCTATTAAAACAGTGGAACTTGTAGGTTAAGTAACATTTTCACATGGGATTCTTTTTAAAAGGCCACCCATTTAACCAAGGCCATCTGTCAGCTGTGTCCCTAATAACCCTAGTGCTGGCTGAAAGGTTTTTCCCCAGAAAGAAAAAGAGGCTGGTGGAAAGTCGGACCCTGCTGCAATGTACTGGAGGATAATGCTGCCTTTAGAAACAAAATCAGAGAATCAAACAAAGATAAATTAAACGTATTTGGATCCTTTCCACAGCAAAGCTGATTTGCAGCTGTTAAGCTTTGGGATCTTCTGTGGCTCAGATTCTGCAATCTTCTTCCCAGTTCCAAATCACTAGGGCCTAAGAAGACATGGAACACCAAAGCATTGCCTTATGTAAAGAAAACCACTACACCGGTCAGCATCAGCTGAGAACATGGTCCTGTTGTATGGATCCATTTGTGTGGTATTAGTACAGATCTGTGAAGATGGAGAGGACACTGTGCTAGTATTGTTACTTCTGGCCTATAGCAAGAGGTCAGCAAAGGATGTCCAGAAGGATGCCACAAAATATGCTGTCTCCTACTATCAGGCTTTTTTCCTGCTTGGTGAATTTTTAAGCCAGCTATTGCAGAAGAGGATAAATACAAACAACAGTAGCATATGTTTCCCTTTTACCACTGACAAAAGTGTATCAGCTGAGCTTAAAACAGACCTTCCTCACCACTAAAGCAATAAGAAGATATTTATTCTGTTTCCATTTGAGTCGTAACTGCTTCCTGAGACTAAAAGAGCACCACATTAGACCTTATTTTGATATTAGGGCTAGTTCTGTTTATTTTGTTTTATTATTACAAACAGTTGTGCACTAGCACCCATTCCAAAACTGTCAGCAAGTCTGAAACAGTCTGCTGCATCTGAATAGCCATTCTTTTCATGAGCTTTTAGCTTAGACCAAACTTGAACCTATGACCTTGAGTTGAAATCCAGAAGTACCAAGCAATATAGCATCTCCAGGCACCTCCATTGTGTCACTGGGATATGTTCTGTTGCCTTGCATTGCTTAAATGTGATTTTATCAAAACATGTAGGGATTCAGAGATATGTCACTGCTGGATTATCACATAAGAAGCGATACAGAAGATAAACAGCTGTATATCTGCTACAAAGCATGTAACTTTAAAAACAGCTTAAACACATCAGAGGAGTCCAATTATGTTACCTTTCCTCAATACGTGATCCTGTATGAATAAACTGTGAGCTCCCCTGCCCATTTTAATAGGGGGACAAGTACACAAGAAAATGTAACAGTTGTATCCCTTCTCTTTTCTCAAATAGAGCTACTCATTACAATTTCTCCTACAAAGAGAGATTTTGCTTGGATTATCACTGGTGGTCATTGGTCTGTTTACATACTATTTAGATTAATCTAGAAACACATTCAGAGGCCTTACATGGCAGATGTGAAATTGCATATGTGGGAAAAAGCACTAACACTTTGCACAGAAATTTGCATATAAAAACCTTTGTATCATTATCTGTTTTAAACAGCTACTTGATTGCAAAGGCTAGGAACGGACACAATCTTCAATGTCTAAAAGCATAAGTATATTCCAGAAAAGGCACACACTGTGTCATCACTACAAATAAGGTACAATTCACCTCATTTAGTGCCATAAAAATATCTTCTGTTTCTTGATAATGTAGCTACTCTGCTGTTTAGGTAATGGAAGTCACTTTATAACATTGGCATAGAAATTTAGAAGGCATTTCTGCTTCTTGTAATGGGAGTGAGAGGGCAAGAATACTTGCTACATCACAATAGTAGTCTGGTATCACACAAGTTAAAAGAGCTCTGTGTGGGTATGAGTGTGTACATATCTGCATATATATGAAGCATTCATGAAATCACAATACGAAATGTCTAGTTATGAAAAATTAATTAATAGTTCACCAGGTCTTTTCCAACAAAAACTACTCTATAATTCTATGATTTCTGTTTTGGGAACACCTTATCAATACTATGCATACTATAAATTCAGAAACTGGCACAACAGGACAGTGAACAAAAAGGGTGCACTGAAAGGTTGCTTACAGCATAAAGTTTATCAGAGGAACACAGACAGAGAGAGTACATTGCTTACCTGTTATGTTTTCTTAAGAGTGAGAATTGTTGCCGATGATGAAGATGGTGATGCTGACTTTGAGAACTGTGTACCACTGCTGTTGGCCACAGGCAGGTGAGAAGGAGAAGTTTCACGATCAGGATCATCTCTTCCAAAAGAGAAATGCACCTGATCAGCCAATCCACCTTGCTGACTTTTTATTTTTAGTGTTTAGAAACAGCATAACATACAAAAGATGCAAGTGAGGCAAGGCATCACTGGAGACAGAAGACAGGGGCATCCCAGTTCTGATGTCCTCGCAAAGTTCCCCCTCATATTTTGGCAAATCATAAAAATTCCTTCAGCTCTACATCCCTGCAGCATCTGCTGTCAAACCAGAAGCACCTTGCTTTTAGAAATGTAGTAGATACAGCAATTTTTTTGGCCAGGCTGCAGTCTGATCCATTGCTCCCAGTCTGTCAGCATAGGCGCGTATTTGAATTCTCCATCAGCCGCTCAGTAACCTCTTCAACATAGCCTGTGCAGGCAAAGTGATGTCAAACATTTAATCCCCCTTAAATCCCACACAAAACCATACAAAAATCTGCTTTAATGACAAAGGTCTCTAAATTAATCTTGCTTTCTATATATATGTGTATCTGCTGAAAATAATTTTATGTACAGATCAAGCTCTTTCATTAACTGGCCACGTTGTACTGTTTCCCCAACCATTAACATAATTTCTGTTCCTGTTATCTGCAGTACCCATTATTTTGTCTGTAGATACAGAACTACTTTGGGACAGAAAAATATAATGGAAAAAGTCCAAACTAAAAACAAAGTCTTGTTTCAATATTCCTCAATAACACTTGGAAATACCAACAGTGGTTTGGTTTTTTCCTAAACTCTGCAGCTATCTGTTGAATTTACCCTAAATTTACAAGGTATGTGCATGTCTAAGATCCAGTATCCTTCCACCACCCCTAATTTTATCTTTATCTGCCCTGTCTCTTCAATAGCAGATTGAATTGCAAAACATTTTATTAACAAAATGTTGCTTAGGCAATAACTTGAGCATGCCTGCTTCTCCTATGAAAGGTGATAAAATTTCTTGTGGGCTTAAAAGTGGGCAATACTGGACATACCTTCTTAGCTGACACAGTCAAATTTATCCTCTTCAAGCCATCAACAAGTTCAGTAATTATCAAAATCAAGAGCACAGGTTTATTTTTCTTTATCTAGAAAAATCAGAGATATGAGATTGGAAGTTAGGCAAATGGAAATACCCAACCCCTATCTAACAGATGTAGAAATAATTCAGGTCTCCTGGCAGTAGGCTTCTTCCTAAGACAAACAGAGGAATGAAAGCAAACCCAACAGTGTGTCTGCTGAGGCTGTTAACACCCAAACGTACTGGGATAATAGTTCTGTGATGTGGACATGTGCCTCCTCAGAAGTTCCCCGAGATTCCAAACTAACTACATTTGGGCTAAGAAATAATTCTCAGATGCAAATGATTTCCAGGAGGAGGTTACCAAAGGACAGCTAATTCCCACTGTTTTTTTCATTTGAACAGCTATCTGTCTGTGACTTAAAATAAAAAAATAAAATCCCTTCTCAAACATGCATAAAACTTTAACGGTGTTAGACTGAATTCAGTGTCCTAGATCAAAGGCTTTCAACCCTATTACCCATCTCATTCTACATTGTTCATAGTTTAATCCTTTCCTGTTCAGCGAACTTAGGGGAGATCATTTGTAGGCTGATCCAGGGATAGTCAGATAGTGCTTCCAGCAGATCTGGTGTAGTCCCAGGGTGGAGTTTCTGGAGAAGGTAAACACAAGCTATAGTTCATAAGACCTTTAACAGCTTCCATCAGTTTGCACTATCATTTGGGTGGAAAGGGAAAAATAAATAATAACTCCACTGAGAATTTATTCCACATAGAGATAATACTTGTTCCTGAGCCAGTCTGGTTGAGTTGTCTTGTCTCATCCAGCCTACATACATCAAAGTATCAGCACATCTGATTAAATTACATATAAGAAAAGATCCAAGAGCCTTTGGATCCTCCTCTTTCCCTGCCCAAGCACAGGCCCAAGGGTAGCAGCCACAGTAGCAAATCTGATAGAAAACTGACTATACTGCAGGCTGCGTGGTAAATGTGTTACCACATTTCTGCATGTTCAGCTATCTGCACATTCATCAGTGTTAACTCATTTCCAACCATCTTCCTCAACTACAGAGGAATAAAAACATGTATATACTGTCTTCTCTGCTAATTAATCATCCACATTGTTTCCAGAGGCTTTTGGGAAAGCCATATTTTAGACCTTAACATCATCCTTAGCTGAAACTGCTAGCTGTTACCCTCACCAAGCAGGAGACATGGAATGGGGAAGGAGAGGATGTTCCAGGTGCTGAGGTTATCCACCAAGAGCTCTGAAGGGGACCTGAGGTTCGATCATATCATGCTAATGCACAAATATGTTGACCTCAAGGAAGTCAAGAGAGTCCACTAGAAGTAAATAAGTAAAAAATGCTTTGTGTATTTGATTCACAGCTGGAAAAGGGAGTGCTTAGAACCCCTACAAGTTCGCTTTGCAGAATGACTGGCGTGCCCCTGGCCAAGCTGCATATGGATGTCCCTCCACAAAGCACATCAGCCAAGAGGGGAGTCTTTAACATGGAAAGAGGCAATTAGATGTTGTTTTCATTCAGCTATCAGCACCCTGCCGTTTTATTTTTCCTGGCTGTAGCAAGAACTTTACCACTAAGGTGTGGTGCTAAAAAGAGTGCTCGCTGGACAATTTCCAAAACATGCTCAATGTTCCTTTGACCGCCCCTGCTAAAATCAGCTTTAGTCAAAAAATAAGGGCTGGATGCACTGACATAGTCCACCACCTTCCCACTCTTGATGTCATAACACTAAATATTACCTTGTGGGGCCGCGCCTAAGCACACTGAAAATCTAAGCACTACCTCTCTGTCCTTGGCTATGGCATATTTCCAGAAATTAATTGCCTAGCCAACACATGCAAAGTCTTCAGGAGGGACTCCTGCAGGGTAAAATGGTGAGCACTTCCATTAAGGGCTGTGTAATATCAGTGAGGGCAACTAGATGTCACCCACAGCAGTAGGGTTCCTTCATACTAGAGTCGTTCTCATTTCCTTTGAGTAAGAGAGCATTACACAAAGCAGATTGCAATATCACTATAAATTACCATTAAGAAAACAGGTTAATCTCCTATGCATTTGTCAGCAATAAATTCTGAGAGGACCTGTCTTTGCAGAAGAATAAAGACAAGATAATACACTTTGCTTGTATTGGGTGAGTTGTTGATAGGTCCTTGTATTTAAACACAATTAGTACATTGTCTCTTTGCTACTATTAAAATATTTCTTTAAAATTATCCCTTCTCTGTAGCTCATGAAAGGTTTGTAATGCTTATTTTTCAAGGACAAAACCCAGTGCATAAGTTCATTGGAACAGTTTACCAACAACCAAGCAAGAAAAAGAAACAAAGGCAAATACATCACTTAGGATCGAAAAATGAGATGCCTTCTTTTAGTAAGTAAAATAAAAGAGTTTTGGATAATTACAGTCTAGAACTACAGACCCCTCTCCACCACAGATCTCAAAGCAGAGCAAACTGACAACAGCTATTAAAAATACAAGAACAGAAAAAAGCCAGGGATGAAGAGATGTTTCAGAGGCTGAATTTTGCAGAAAATCTGAGCTCATCTAAAGGCCATTTTAAACATATGGAGCTGAAACACCATAGCACACTAGCTCTTAACAACCTGTAAATTAGCTGCAGTGAAAAGAGATGCAATGTGGAAGAGGGAGCGTAGGTTTACCTGTCATGTATGTTTTATTCTTCTAATCAGAGAATGAAACACAAGGAAAAAAACATTCCTAAGAGCCTCCTAAGAGGCACTCATTTCTGATAAACAACCAGCAAATCATAGAGAGCAGATTAAGCAGAGAAGTGACTGTGAGAGTGTGAATACAATACTGCAGCACAAGAATAGGCAGCATTTTACTTTTCTACGGTAACGCTCAGTCCATAGCGCTTACCATTTATATCGTGGTGACTTGCAAAAGTCAGAATTAAGGACACTTTGTCCTTCTTATGTTAACACAAATGGCGAACCAAGTTTCCAGAATAAGGTATTCATTCACATTTCCTAACAATGTGAAGTGAGAGGAAAGCAGAGACTGAGCAGTATGATTCCAGTTTGCAGATCTCAGAACAGATGAAGTGCTTTACTTGACACTTGCAGTGGGACCAGCTCTCTGGTCCTGCTCTTTATCAAGTCTCTTAGTAGGGGTGGCAAGTGAACATTCATCACTGCCTCAAAATAGTCTGAGGTAACAAACTGGGCACGTTTGGACTGCAAAGTACTACAAGACGAAAGACTTAAAAAGCCAGCAAAAAACACAGCTCAGCTCAAAATCTGTGCAAGTTTTTTGCATGGTGCCTACTGAGATGGCCTCTCACCCCGGGGTTTTACAACCAGTTTAAACAGACCTATCGGGGTCCTGCGAAACACTATCCTTCCTTTCATGGCTTCACTGGCAACTGGGTGATCAACATGTCTTAAAATCAGTACTCTGAAAACTGTACACAGCCAAGTCACCAAGACATGCTGATCAAAATCCTAGAAATCAAATGTAACTTCAGTAGTCTGCCCTTTCTCCTCATTAGAGAACATTCATCTGTTATGTCTCATTAAGACAGAGTATAGTTCATTAAAAAGTAAAGGACAGCTAAACACTTGCCTGAACATAGTTGTGATGCTATATGGGGTTTCCTCAGATGTGTCAGACATCCATTCAAAAAACACAGCATGGGACCCATAGAAGGTTTGCAGCTTTCAGGAGCAGCAGCTGGTGGCCTGGAGAGTTGGCATTAAAATGGATGGCTTAAGACTGGAGACTAAATCCCACTCCTGAAGCTTGTCCGATTTCTTACTGTCTTCATCCATTGCCTAGTCATCCAAAGGACTATTTTCAAATTGTAGTGTGGGATCCTGACAAGACCACAACCCACCTAAAGAAGGCATATTTTCCCACTAATACAGCCTCTTAATATCAGACTTGAACAGATGACCCTGTTTGGCACAGGGTTTTTTCCCTGCTTTTCCTTCAGTTTACAAAACTCAGGTTTTTGATTGTTCTAGAACTGTGGTGGTTGCACACTTTTGTACAATCAAATATTTGGTTTGAAAAAGTGACAAGAACGACAAAGGAAAAACACACACTTCCCTGATTCCTTGCATTCCATATTTCCATAGCCTCTAAATTGAGGATTCTTTCCCTTTCATCATACTGCCCCAGACAGAACAATCACTGAATTAATTTCATCCCTAAATCCCTTTACTTAGCTTCTACATCAGCAATTCTGAAAGTAAAACAATCAGTTTTACTGCCTCTAGTTAAGGAACAATCTGTGTCTTGAGGGTGATCTGTGGAAAAACAAGCAGCCACATTTTTCCTAGATTTACAGTTCTCATAAACTCAGTGGCAGAAAACTACCTTTCTGCCACCTCATATTGATCACAAGCACAGGATACAGCTACCCTACTCCTCCATTTATGTCCCTCTCCTCCCAGGATGAGTTTCTAGAGCTTGCTTTTTTATGTCTGTAGGATGTATTTCTTTAAAAGTCTTTTACTATCTTTTACGAGTGAGGGGAGATCAAGGGGATGACCCATAAGCCTGAGCAAATCACAGAAAACTAGGGTTTGCAAAAGCATGGTGTATCCACCACAAGTAAGCTAGTTTGCCATCTGTATGGCCTGAACACTGTGCTTCAATCCGAAAAGCAATATACACTGCATCAGGTTTTTTCTTTCTTGGCAGTCTGGCAAATACCACTGTATCTCAGCAGCGCTTACCAGTCAGATCCTACCTGCTATCTGAAGTTCTTTTGGCTCATTTCCCTCCACAGACTGTAAAAAAACAATTCAGTAACTGTGTTTACTCTTTTCTTGCTGCCATGCTGATGTTTTATTAAGCATTTTCTACAAACGGGATTATCAGAAAATGCCCTGTTTGTTGTCCAGGAGTCAACAACAGTATCTCCAATGGGAACTAATCTATGAAATGCATTGCATCTCTACAAAACTCCTTTTCTGTCACCAGTGAACAGGAGGAGAAAAAAAATTGTTGAACAGTGGAAAAAATGTGCCTTTCAGCTTTGGCACTGCAAACTTTTTTCATTTTACAGTCAAAACAGAGACAGATTTATTGATAAAAGTCTGATCTCTGTTGGTCATAAGACAGCTTCAGAAGCCATCAGGCACAATTCAGTGTGGCTGTTTTCCAGGCTTTTCTTTCCCGGTGATAACTTCCAGAGAAACATATGTTAACATCACAGAGCAGGTGCTCATTTCAAACTGGGAAGTCCATTTTAACTAGCCAAGTTGTATTCTTCAGTAAATTAGTATTTAAGTTTTACATACTTAATATTTACTAGAGGTCTTCTAAGGTTTTACAACATCTGTTTTCCTAGTGCCTGCCAAAAGAATGTATTTCTAAATCAATAAATATCGGAACAATCCACACTTCCCGACAATGAATGAAAAAATGCTAATTTTTTCTACATATTTGGATACCTTGCAAGGTAGAATGGGCAAAGGACTCAGGCAGACACATAGAGAAATAGAGGGAATAAGCAACATTTGAAATTAAGCAACTGTTAAAAATAAATAAATTTATGTTGGCGTGTTGCAGAAACAATAATTTCAAGAGGAAGCATCTAAGTGTACAACAAGAGTATTTCCCTGGAGAATTTACATGTAATGCTACTGTTGAGTTTCTTCAATGTCTCTTTCACACACTCTTTTGACACTTGGGTATTTACAAAACCTTGAAGGAGAGAGAAGCTAAGTGACAGACAGCACCAGTGAAGGTTGGTTTGAAATTTGCTCAATGTGTGAAAAATGTTTGCTCCTGGGAAGAACTGTTCCTTCCCATAATTTCAATTAAAAAAAAATCTTAAATCAAGGCAGAAATAACCAGGATGGAAGTGGGAGGAGAAAATGTTTATTCTGTCTGCTGAAAACCTCCATGTGCTCGCAAGTTACTTTCCTGGTCACCAGACCCTCAAGCCAGGCTGTCCCACAAGATGACAAGAATGGTGATACTGCTGATGACACTTTTCAGTGGGGAAGCGCCCACCCAGCCTGCCCAAGTGTCTCACAGTGTCTGTTAAAAGACAGGGTGATATTCAGCAGGTCTGTCACCTTTCTGTGACTGACAAGTGAAGCCAACGGGAATGTGCATAAAATCAAATTGGATTCCTGAGGCCTTGCCTGAGCTCTACATCTACCTCTCCTGTTCATTATTTAACTGTTAACATAAAAATAATTCCATACAAATGTTTGGGCTGTGAGCTACAATACAGGTATCTTGGCTATGCCGTGTTCCATCTGTAAAAGATACAGCAAAGACAGTTGAGATCGCAAACAAAAAGGAGCACCTTCACTGCAAGATCACCCCTGCTGTGATGCAGAAATGTTAACCCAGTAATTGTCTTTAAGTGCAGTAAAAGCTATGTGGGATACTGGAACGTGTACAGGATTTCCCTAAAAACACTGAGTGTCTTCCTTGTCCCAAAAGGAGAGTCAGATACACGCCTGCAGAAAGAAAGAGCGAGACATAAGCTTTCCAAAGCCAGGACAGAGAGAAAGATGTATCTCTCCATAGCTGTGCAAGGATGTCCCAGATCAGTGGGAGTTTCCACAGGCTATCCGCATACGGATGATTATTTGCATGCAATATTATGATAGATACAGACAAGGATATCAGGATAAATAGTAGTACAGTCACCCACAAATGCGCACATGAGGAAATGGCATCAAGATAGGCACAAAGAACAGAGAGAGGCAGACAAAAGAACATGCAGAGAAACCTGCAGCGACAGGTAGTTAGTTCCCCCTTCCAGCTCGGCCTCCCCACACAGCCAGGTCTGACCACTGGGTGTTAATGTGAGACCCAAGACAGATGAACTTTCCCTTTATTTTTTTTGGAAAAAAACGGTGTTGGCCACTATTTCACAAATATTTGCCTCATTCTGGAAACATCTTGGCAAAAGGCTGGCTATCTTCCCCCCTCACCCAAGTGTCCTCAGGCAGTGCTTTCTCTTTCGAGCCCACCAGCTAAATGGCCGGAGAACACCGCATCCCGCCACCGTTGTGACACGAAAGGAGCGCGGTGACCATTTGAGGGAGGGGGGGCGGTTGTCGCCGTTAGAGAGATGGCGGTCGGGAACTGGCGGTCACTCCCGCCGAACGGCCACAAGATGGCAGCGCCCCCCTCCGCGCCCAACGGCCGCCGCGGCCCCGCCCACGCACAGGGGCGGCTCTCCGGCTCCCCATACCGGGGCCTTCGGTCTGAGGGGGTGGGACGCAGGTGGAGTGCTGCGCGGCCTCCCGTACCCTCCCACGGCTCCGGTGGGGAAGGCTGTGGGGGGCGAGGAGGGCTGAGGAGGAAGAAGAGGGAGAAAATGGCCTCCGCTGGTGGCAGGCGGAGCGGAGGGAGCCCGCTGGAGGGGGAGGGTGGCTCTTCAGCAGAGGCAAGGGAGAGTCTGGGCCTCATCCGGAGGAGGGTGTGAGACAAAAGCCTTATGAACGCCAGCAGGCCGTCTGAGCGGGGAATTTTCAGAAAGTATAAGGTGATAAAAACAGAAGGGGACAGCAGCAGGAAAAAAATAAAAAGTGATTGCCTGGCTAGTCAGATTGTCCCAGCTTGGCCAAGAGGAGCCCAGGTTGCAAGCCCACATGCAGCAGTCTGGTTTTCTTCAGACTCTTGCCACAAGTTGTCCGGAGTAACTTCCTTGGCATTGGTTACAGAGGCTGATTTCCAGCTCCTTACCACAAGAATAAGATAGGCTCTGGGGACTATAATGTCGTCTTAATTCCTTTGGTAGTCCTTAGTATATTATATGGTACAAGAGACCAGTGGAAGTCAATTCAAAATTGAAATAAAGGTATTGGCTTCACAAAGTATGACAAAAAGCTGTAGGTGAACAGATGGGCTTTAGTCAGATGGATCGGAAATAAGAACACTAGAAAAAGTTGAGGGTGTTCACTAGTAAGAAATGAGCACACCTCTCCACGAATAGTATTGATAATAGCCTAATTACCTTATGTAAACTAAGAATATTTTAGTTATTGATAGTACACAGGAGGTGTCTGCTCAGAAGTGGTGTTCCTGGCTATGGAGACCCAATCAGTCTAAAGCACCAGCATCCATAACAGCCTGCAGCAGGGAGCTCCACAGCATCATGACCCAGGCAGGGGATAAATACCTCCTTGTACTTGGCTTGAAAGTGCCACTGCCGCCACCTTTTACTGTCATTCCACATAGTTTTGTTCTTTATTTACTTGTGATTGTTTGCATTGGAGATCTTAATTAAAATATTTTAATCTATTAACTGCAAGAGGTCCCAGTTTCCCTGAATCCTTGTAATTCACCTTGCACGTAGGGGGATACAGGTCCCAGTCCAGATGCTGGTTCATGCCATCAGACTCAGACACAGCCTTTGTTGTATAACCTGACCCAGACGGAGTGTCTTACTGCCGTACGGCCCCTGCCAGATTACGTAAGGTGACATACCATCTGCACTGACATCTGTGACCTGATGCAGGTGGCATCACTCTGTAACACTTGTTAAGAAGGGGAAGAGGCTCCTTACAGCCCATGTCCTTTTTTCACTTTTAATCTAATCACCTTAGTGCAAGTCATTCCTAGAGACTCAGCAATGGCCTTCATCTGTCACCAGTATTAGCAGGAACGTCAAGATACATATGGTGGAAATAAACACTGCAGATTTGTTGGTGTGGAAATAATTTGTGGGACAACATAGAAGGCATTTTGTCCCCAACCATCAGAAGTTGTCAAGTGCAAAAGTTCAGCATGACTTGAAGACTTGAAGACAAATGATTTGAAATAGCAGATATTAGATACTGTTTTGCTTGCCTTTTACTTTGTTAGTCTTGAGTGGTCACATTTAAAAGCTTTTCCAATAACAAGAGTAAACAAAGTTTTGTTTTACAGGGAGTGTGGGTCTGCCAAGTATTACATTACAGCCTGTTCCAGATCCAGTGTTCAGGAAAATGCCATAGAAAAGAAAGTGATAAACTTGCAAGGCGTAGCTGTGGGGGGTCAGTCCATAGGGTGCGGACTTGGAGAATATGAAGAGAAAGAAAACAATTTTATGCTTGGAAAATGCAGAGATACTCTGGCACTCTGAGATGGCAGGAGTATGATTAATACTGTGTGGATGAGGGAATGTACGTGCACACTCTGACTGAGACATTTCCAGAAATACGATCTTAACTGAGACTTGAGTCCTAGTCAAAAATTAGGTTCATTTTTAGGGGCACTGGATTTATGCCTCTTTCTGAATAAACACTGAGTTGATTAAAACCTGTAGTGAAGCATTGGGACTCAGCATCTAAGACTCACTAGAGAATCCTCTCCGCTGTTTCCAAAGTGGATTTTTTTTTTCTTTCTTTCTGTAACAAGGGAGCTTTGCTCTGCACACAGAGGGCAACATGCAGCTGCTATCAATGCACACCATTGTGTAACTCACTCGGGCTTGATCACTCCTGAAGAGTGTGACCCTCCCGCAGCAGGAGGTATTGCTCAGTCCCAGTGCAGGCTGACTCTCAAACATGCCCGGGCTTCCAGAGTTACAGTTGTCAGCCTCAATAAACACCCCACAACTCCCAGCCCCGTCACCTTCTGGGAAACACATCACATCTATGTGCACTGGTGGATTTTGGGGCACTGGGTATGTGGTTGCCTCCCACCAATGGTGATAGTGAGGGATTTTATTCATAACGGTTTTAAGAAATGACACTGAAAATTCATGTGATGACATCCCCGTTTGCATCAGGTGAGTCTCATCCCACTGCATCAAGAGAGAACTGCAAAAGAGGCAAAAAACTCAGGTCTCTAAAATCACAATTTGTGAAATGTCAGGGGAAAATAAACTGATTCTGATTGTTTCACTGGAAAACTATTTCTCTCTTTTCTGCTTTTCACTAAGCTTCTTTTACCTCTTTGCTTTTCAGGCTGCAGATCAAGGTGTTCAGCAATAGAGAAAAGGATGGTGTAAAGGATACAGGGTCCAGCATATCAGGATTCAATGCAACAGAGAGACAAGGTTAATTATTAAACCATCTGCTTTCTGCAGCCTGCAGGTTTTTCAGCATTTTGTAAAGAAATCTATTTGAAAAGCTACTTTCTGTCCTGCAGCATTAAATGAACATACCTACTTTATTAATTTTTATCATATTTGTAGTTGAAAGCATTGGGCAAACCCACTGCTCAGTGTCTGTAGAGTTTCTACCCCTTCTGTGTCAGTTCCCTGATCCTGCAGGATCTTAATTTCAACCTGTATGAAACTGGTACAAAAATATATATTGATACATATATTACTACTACAGCAAGAGTGAGGTAGGCAGCTATATCACTACTGCTAAATATTTTTCCGTATTAAGCACTAGACCAGCAATGCTCTAATGTGAAGCCTTATCTACAGGAGGAAAATATAGGGTTTAGAAAGGCTGTACCTAGTCACCTAGAGTCAGCCTGAAAGTGCAACTATGCAAATTGAAGTAAAAAGCAGTCATGAAGCTTAATACCCATTGGCAATGATTCACACTTTTGTTTACACTTTGAAAATCCTCTTTCCCTTAAATTTTCTTTTGGGGACATGAGTTTCCATGTGTTCTTACAAGACAATTTCTCACTTTCATCTTCTCCTGCTCAGAACACAGCTACTCAAGTAAAGCCTGTAACTCTCAGCAAACCCTCCAGCATATAAAAGGATGTATTAGGTAAGGGTGTTATTATTGGCTTTGTCATCACTGAAAATGATGCATTTTCATTACACTGGAATATCCTTCTTTTTCAAAGATCTCACACAAGGCAAAGGGATGATTTCTACCGTGATACAGCTAGGAGAATTCAAATTCAAATGGGAAGCATAGGACAGAATGCAACAATAGTCATGCTGAACTAAAAGCTCATGAATCATCTCCAGTGTGGCTTACTCAGTGTCAAAACATCTTTGTTTGATGGTTGGGTTTTTTTGGAGCAGCGGAGGAGGCATGGGGTAGGTGAAGACAGAATACTGTAGTTCATGTAAAAATTCCAGAGAAAAGTGAGGGATCATCAAAAATCCCTTTTACCCTTTTTGGTAGGGGAGGAGACTTTAAAACACTTTAAAAGGGCCATCCAGTAATTTGGCCACTGGCTTTCATTTCACAACAGATGTAACATTCCACTTTCTCCATTTCACATAATTGATTAGCAGACAGTAAGGAGAGAGAACAAATGCAAACACACCTCATCTAAATAGCTACATAGGTATGCCTAGTACAATCAAATATGACAGTCCCAACCCGATTCCTTTTTCTTTAGTAGTGAATTTTAGAGATAAAACATAATGGTTCGCAACAGTTATTGGATTAGAAGAAGGCAAGTTATTTTCTTCAGGTCCTCAAAGCCCCTTGAATATATATTAAAAAAAAATATTAATAAATATTTGTATTTTTAATCTAGGAAAGTTTCTGAAGACTTTAATCAAGGAACAGCAGCAGATTAAGATCCTAAGAATGGATATAAAAAAATTACTATCTCCATTCCAAAACAACCATGTAGTATAAGGCAGAGTCTTTAAGGCTCAGCCCTTCACCATCGTTTGCAGCCACAGGAAATTAAAGAGCTAAAATTGAAGCTGACAGGCAGAGCTAAGCATAGTGCTGCCTGCAGCACGTTATTTCCTCAGTGTCGTTGCCTACGGACCATTATCTATAGATCTGTTGCTGGCTTACAGACTGACAACCTAAAGCTACTTTGATGCTGCAGACCCCAAAATACAGAGATTGGTGAGCAGACTGTCAGCAAGGCTGGTTACCTGGAGCAGCCTGGCAGCTTGGGCAGAGCTCAGCACAGGCAGAGCAGTGGAAATTAGGTGCCATCGAGCTCCTTGCCGCTGTGGCTGCGCTGACACTGCGTCCTTGGTTCTGCAGCTTCTGGGCCAGCTTTAGCATCCCACGGAAGTGAGACTGTGCAGAAATTGTTGGCTCTTCATTAGAATAATCTGAAAAGGGAAACTGATTTCCCTCTTCCTGTGACATCCCCTCCCTCTCACTGTCAAAGAAAATACTTTGCCAGAGCCCGACTCATGCAGTTTCTCCCTAATCTACGTTCAAGAGCAGCCTGGCTGCACGTTATGGGCAGAGAGGGGATCGCAGCTATCTTGCCTTAATACCCAGTGTGAAAGTAAGCCATACTGCTGTCGCTGCCAGGCAGGGCTCACATGCATCTCCCCAGTGTATAGGACAGTGGTGAACCCAACAACAGTGAGGGGGAAGGGAAAGAGAAGGCCATCAAACAGACACGCTTCAGATGTTAAACTTTGCTCATAGCTGAAGTCAGCACACTCACAACATGACTGCCTAAATCTAGCATCTAGAGTAAAATTAATTAATTGTTTATATCTCATTTTACACCTCCCATAATGTTAAAAAGAGTTACAGAAAGGCACTTTTACATTTATTCAAAAATAGAAAATGTAGTTTTCAACAAAAAGGAGAAACCTTTTCAGGAGACTGAACTAGGCTGATGGAAAAGACTGTTCTCAGAAGTATCTGATATGAAGGGGTTTCCACCATGAAATGAGTTGTCAAATAAATGCCTATCAAAATAACATTTTTTCTTAAGTTTCTTAGCTCTAGGGTTTATTTTAAAAAAAAAAAAAAAAAAAAAAAAAAAAAGAAGATAAAGGGGTGGTGTTCTCTGAGGGATATCTGTTCAGCTCTGAGGGATGATTTGGAACCATGTCTCCCCAAAGCTAAACTTCTCCTGATGGTTATTCTGAAAAATGGAGGAGTCCATTTCATTCAGAATTTTTCCTAAATTTAGTCTGGCCTGAAACCAAGACACAATTTCTCCACCAACTCCATGAGATTTCCTGCCGGTTGATAGCACAGCATACCTAATGAGCATTGAGAAGTCTGGAACACAGTTCCCTGGAATCCTTCAGACTTTAGGGTCATGCAGACATCCCCAAACAGCCCAGCCCTTAAACTTCCACTGCAGGTCCTCAGATCTGGTGGATTTTAAGCAGGTGGAAGCGTGGGTGAAAACCTTGGGATGTCTATACCTTCTCTGTGGGAATCGCACTGATTACAAGTTAGTTAAAAGACCCATTCTGGTTTTGAATTTGATGCCATAATTATTTATGTTTAGTTAAGTGGAAATTGTGTTATTGTAGCTTTTAATTAGCCATACAGATGTATATTACATTTCTTTGTAAGCCTAGGCCTGCTTACCTGATCTTGCAGGTGTGAATTCCTCTTCATTTGTCAATGTTGCTTCACACAGTATTTGAAACTGTGAAAGCACAGTTGTTCTGCATTTCCAGGGAGGACCACTGCATAGTATAGGAGCTCCACTCTTCTCTGTTCACTTTCCAGAAATCAAAATGAAGTAGTTGCGAGATGCAGTTGTTATGAAATGAGAAAGACATCAAAAAACCTATATTTGGGAGGAAAAATTGTTGCTATTTCAGCAAATTAAAGGTTCAGAGAGTGTGGTCTTGGCTTCTACTGAGGAACCGGAAAGAAATTTGTCATACCAAGGCTGAAAACATGAGAATGCAATAGGCAGGCAGATACCTTCCTTATGAAGGGTCACTACAGACTACACAGCAAGAACAGGCTGTAGAAAACAGATACAGAAGATTAACCTGGAGCTTGAAATCTTAAATAAGTGCACCCAGGAATTCAAGGTCTTAATCAGGAAGATTGAATAAAACAGCCTAAAAAGCTATACTGTTCTCTTGCCTTATTTTTGATTGCATTATTATTTATTTATTGTTTTCTTTGTCTGTGTTGACAGAGTGCCCAGACTTCAAGCTGATACACAGTGCTGGAGAATCAGAAGACTGAACTGGGCACGGAAAAGAGTCTTCTGAAGGCAGTCACTTCAAGCATGGTTGACTCAGGAGTTGAGGTTGTGCAAAACCCCTGAAATACTGGATTATTTTAAAAACAACTTTGCGTAACTCTCTGATCAACATCACTCACAGCAGGAAGGAGTTGTTCCATCCTGAATAACCAGTTGTAAAGGGGTTATGTGATTCTCCCCCAGTACCCTCACATTTCATATGCCTGTAGCATCAGATCTTGATTTACCACCAACACTGCACCGACAGAGCATTGGCAGTGAGGTACTACTCTGAAGAACAGATTGGAGCACCTAGTTTCAGAGACTCCCTCCCTCTACCGGTTTATAAATAGAGATTTTAAAAGGCAATGGTGTGAACAGGCATTCTCGCCACTGCTCCAAAGGACTGCTTAGTGTCAGTGCCACAAATGATGCTCCTTCTAGCCTCCAGCTCCAGGAGTTTTCCCATGACTCCCAGCTGACATTTTCTCCTTGTCCTGTAGATCTCAGTTTAGATGGCCCTGAACATTTTTGGCATTTTTAGGAAAATTAGCCTAAAAATAAACTAGTCTGTTGCCACCTGAGATAAAAAGAGAGGAGCCATGTGGGGTGGAATTTTGGTGCTGGATATTGCCCTGGATCCTCAAGTCTTCCCCTGTGGGTTGAGGCTGCCCAAAACCACTTGCTTCAGCAGCATCTTCTCAGAACCTTGGAGAAGTCTCTGGGACAGTCCTGTGATTGACCATAATTGACCCAGCAAGGCTCAGAAAATTCTGGATGCTTGGGCAAAATTCACAGGAGGAGGATGACAAGCATACTCTGCATCTGCACAGCAGGCAGTCAGAAGTGATAAGCCAACACCACAGAATGGTGGGGCAGGAATCACCAGCTCAAGGTACAACACAGTGGAGAAACTGAGTACGTGACTGCTTGGTTCCTTCAATGGTTAGACTGTGGGGGGCTAGGAGAGACAGAATGTGAGAGAGAGAAACACCATACATGAACAGTTGGATTTGGGAGCTATTTTGGACAGATCACTTTTGAGAACATTTTAATTCCCCAGTTTTAAAGAAATGTGTTTCTCCCTTCTTCTTTATTCCGTACATTACATCAAGCAGCCCTGCCAGCTCCTGAGTGAGCGAGCGTAGGGGGCTATTGCTCATTCCTAGCCATATGTTTCTGTCAGATGTTTATTTGCACGAGTGACAAATCATTCTGAGCTTTTGAAAGGCTATGGGAGGCATTGCTGTTCTCCACTCCTACCTCATTTCTGCACTTGCAGCCTGTGCTGCAGCCAAGGAGCAGGCAGCTCCTTGTCAGGGAGAAAGAAAAAGACTCACAGGCCAGGCAGATGTGGGCAGTGGAGCAGCACCCCTACACTGCAAAGGGAAATGCTCTGGAAGTAAAGTGACCCCTCAATAGTTACAGAGGCATCAGTCACTGTAGAGAGGAAGATGGTCCTTTCTGAGACGGAAAAGCTAGTGAGGCAAAGAACGGTGAAAGTCTGGCATCTCGGCTACTGCCCTTCTCTGTTAGACTGTCAAAGGATTTTTAAACCTCTGCAGTTAAGACCTTGTATCCTCTTAGTACCATTATCCTTAGCCTCAGTGAGGCAAGTGAAGCTTAAAGGTAATGCTTCAGTTTTCTCTGTGTCTGTCTTTTTTTAAAGAGTAAAGGTCTTATATAAATGTACTTTTAATGTCCATGATACTTACTGGAAAGTTTGGATGTCCACAAGATCTTAAAACAAAGAAATCCTGTGCCACAAGCAGAAGAGGAAAAGATGCACTCCTCAGAGAGAAGCTGATGAAAGAGACAGCTGTAACAAAGATTTGGAGGATATCTCAGAATGAGACGTTCACTTTGGGGTGTATCTTTGGTACAAGCTTTGATGGTGGTAGTGGTTCTTTTTTAAGGCATGCTTAACTCCTGAAACTAATCTTGGTAGCTCTTAAATAATCAAAGACTTGCCCTACCCTCCAGCATCACTGTAAAAAGAAGGCAGAGAAAATCTGCTTTTTGGTGCAGAATTTCTACTCCTCCCAAGTAAAATCACAGGGTTTTTATTTTCTTTGTTGTGAGGAGCAGGTGGAGGCTCCAGTATCTTAAGGGAGTTGGGGTCTGGTGAGAAGTGGAATAGAACCCTCTGGCAGTCTGGCCATCGTGGTGTCCATGTGGTAGAATATTGCTAGTTATTCTTGAAACCCAGTAAAACTGTTGTTTTCTAACAGTTTGTGATTTGCTAGATGTTATTCCCAGCTTTCAGGAGATTCAGGTTTCTACAAAGATGTCAGTTGTGCTAAGAGCTTGGTCTTTGCAACACATCGGGGGAAGGTAATCCATTTTGCACTCTTCTTGGACTGTCCCTTCATTTCCTTTGCTTTTCCTGTCCTAGTGTTCTCTCCATTATTTTCTGCTGCTTTATCTTCTTTGTTTACATGTGCTGTACTTCTCTAATCTTGGAAAAATTGCCTTTCCTCCCACTCTACCTTTCTGACTTTCAGTAAATTAGCTGGTGCCTCCACGACAACAAAATTAATCATATCACCTCAAGCTGTCTCCGCAGGTCTCAGGCAAGCTGTCTGTTTGTGGGACCTTGCCTTCTCTGACAGCTCGCTTCCTGGTTTTCCTCCCGTACACTTCAACAGCGACTGCTAAGTTAACGGAGACATTTCTGGTGCTGTTTTACCCGATTGTTCTGCCACTTCCACAAACATTTCCTTCCCTGGCTGTCAATGATTGCTCTCTTTTTATCCTGGCTGCTTCACAGACTGCTCTGACTTGACGGCTCTGAAGTTTTGCAACTTTTTATTTGTTTTTAAGCCAGCATCAGTGTTTCCCTATCTTTTACATGTTATGTTTTCTCCCTGGAGCCCTCTCACTCTAACTTCACCTATCAGCTGTGTGCAGCTAACTGCCAAATCCATCTCTCTTTAGCCCATCTCCACAGCCCTGGATAGCTTTGTAGCTCCAGCCATTTGCTTAACAACTTCTGATCTATTTCTCCCATTAAATGGATTAAAAGAACCTTACTTTTTACATCCAGGTGTGATAACTAAAATGCAAGTAGTAATTCAGCTTTTACACGCCTTCCCCTCAGTTTAGGCAGCTCAGCCAAGTCAGGCAACAGATTTCATAACCAAATACTGTAGACTTATTGCTTATTTTTCTAATAAAGCCAGTTGAGAAAGATTGCTTCTCATATTTCCCAACATCATTTAAAGGCATTAACTGTTCCACAAAGGAGGTGAGTGTCTGGCTGCAAATCTGTGGTAAGGGTAGGAGAACAGCCATGCCTAACATTCAGCTCTTCAGCCAGACCAGCACTTTGAGAAGGCTTTACAAAGTTGTATTATTATCAACATCTAGACACACTTACCTAGTAGGATATAGAAAAAATGAAGGTGAGCAGACTACCAGAATACCTGCTAATTAGCCTTAGCTTCCTCCAGTATCAACCTATGAATGGAATATAGTCCGAAATCATTTGGCTAGGGAGGCCTGTAAAATGTCATTTACTCTTTCATTAATTGCCTTGTCCTAGAAGAGCACTTTTTGAGCCATAGAAATATGTTTGTCCTTTCAGAAAGAGCTGCCTCTGTAGCTGCATTTCTGCAGGCAGCAGGAATCCAACACTAATGTTGAGTCAGTAGCTCAGACTGAAATGAGGTACACTTGGGTAGAGCACAAGAACAAAGCCTGCACTGTCCAAATGTAGACCAGAGATCAGATTTTCTCAGCCCAGAGGAAGCAGGATCAACTCCTGTAAGCAAAGGTTGAAAAAGTATTTTGATTTAGAGTTAAAAAAGGAGCCATAGCCAGCAAGGCTCTGTCTCCCCATCCCCTACTGAGCAATACATCCTCTAATGCCACAGAATTAAAAAAAAAAAACACCACAACAACAACAAAAAACCCACAAACAAAAAAACCCAAACCCAAGCAAAACCAAAAAGACAGCAACAAACCCACCCCCCACACACACTTTACTACTAGTGATTTTTACAGGCAGCAGGCTGAGCTTTTGTCTTTGCTGGAGGAACTCTGTGGTTCATGACAGCTGCACTAAGGCTATACAGATGTCAATCCCCTTTCCAGAGAGAGAACTCTAATCTCATTTATTCTCAACTTCTGGAGAGCTTAGTTGTGTTCTAAACGTCTTTTGATAACCCTGAGATGCACCTACTGAATAAGATGAAAAAAACCTCCAATCTGTGCAGACAGGCTAACTCAAGGAAAGCAGAGACACCCTCACCCAGTGGAGAGACAACCATTAGCAGGTCTGTGCTGGCACCCTGCCCTGGGTCAGTACCTCTCGCCTCAGGCACCAGCGTCTCCTTTCTTCAGAACGGATTGCAACTCACTCAAAATTTCTATTTGTAACCAGCTTAGCAATACTCTGCCTGCTCCACACACACGGTAATTTTCATCCACAGCCACACTGCAAATTCCTTGCCACTAGCTGTGCAGCTATCAGCTTCTTAGTGCCCTAAATAGCTTCCGTGCGTCACATTTGAGCGGCTCCCCTGCTCCCAGCTGACATTCCCAGCCCACAGAAATCTGAATATTCCTGCACAGCTCCTCACTTCAGGAAATCTAGAAATAACATGCTGTTTTACTATTTGTTTCTCTGCAAGTTTTGACTTGTGGATCTTTTGGAGGCAGTAAAAACAGGAGAAACCCCCTGCATATACAACGCTCGAATTCAGCAATACGTGACTGGTTTTTAACTGGTTCAGGGGCACATATGTCATCGTGAGGCTAAGTCCCCAGGATAGTTGTTGCCTTGCATAAGAGGAGCCTAGATAATGTGTCCATAACTTAGAAAGGTGGCTATAATTTGGACTAAAAATACATTTGCATTCCTTCTGCCTTATTCTTACCCACACAGCTTCCCTCTCATAGAGGGACAACCCTTATGCACTCCTTTCCCCCTTGCCCAGACTTTCTTTACCAATTCTCCTAAACAGGACACAGCCCTGTATGCCTCTTTCCCATCTCCCACTTTCAAGCCCCATCTTTCTCCCAGATGAAAGTGATACAGATTTAACCTTCCAAAACCCCTCCAAAACTCACTTGTTTTCTCCTTGTTTAGGCAAACACAGAAAGATTTCTGAGCTTAAAAGCTGTGTTGTATAAAGTGCATCAGTAGGCAAGATGTTATATTAAAATAATCAGATGTACAGTGCAATTCTGTTGATGTGAGTTAAAACAGAATTGGGTTTGAAAATTGCCAACATTTTACTGAGGAATCACCTTTCTCACAGGGGGAAGATTAGGTGCCGAAGCTGAGAGTGGTCAGCAGTAGCGGTGCTGCTGGTTTGGTGTACTTCCTTACCTGTTTGGATGCTGAAAGAGGCACAGATTTAGGACTGGGTTTGCCACCCTAAAATCCTAACTGCTTGGCATGGCTACCTGAAGCTTGCAGCCAGTCTGGAATTGTGGCTCAGATGGATGCTGACCTTTCCCCTGTATGGCTGTCCCATCCTCCTAAGGCTGTGCAGCAACAGAACTGCCAAGTGCTTTGTAGGGGAAATTGAGAAGTGGTGTCTCCTCCAGTTACCACACACTGCAAATGAGAATGTAAACAGATTATCTGGCAATTGACAGCAGAGTGAAAGTTAACATCAGTCCATTTTTTTCCATCTTAACATTATCTCAAAGTGATAGTTCTGTGAACTGTCATTGCTATTACACAAAAAAAAAAAAAGTGACTAAAAGGCAAGATAGTCATGAGCTTGAAATTTCTTCATGTTTTATATCTCCCAAGCAGAAACACTGGGGGATCAATTCTTTCCTTTAAATTAAAAAACAAACCAAATAAAACCACCACCTCACTTTTCAAATGCTTGGCTTGGAAGAACTGTCAATTTGGAATATCTGCCTTAATGTGTTTGTTAAAAAAAAAAAAAAAGGAAGGACATTTTCTTACAGTGCTTTTGTCCTCTCATTAATTAATAGATCCTAATAATTTTTATTGGATATGTTTTTTTGTCTTGGGTTTATTTTCTTCTATTGCACAGCCAACTCACAGTTGGCTGTTGATTCATTCAAAGCCCTTCAGTATCTTTGCAAACTTCTAACAAGAAAACGTGCTTTTTCCACTAACAATTCTTGAAGAAGGTAATTTGGATTACTAAATGTTATCCAAGGCCACTTTTCTATGGTTTATGAGCTCTTGGTAGCTTCACTCATCTGGAGAAAAATGACTGAGGCACATAAGACTCCAGTAAACAGCACTTAGTTACAACACACTGCGCAGTGATATCATTGAAAGTTCAGTATTTTGAGACCAGAAATTATACAAATTTTACATTACAATGTTTCTGTAAATTATAAATAAAGTCCTTTGGGATTTTTTAAGAATGAGAATTTTTTTTTTCTGCAGAAAACATTACCGGGATCAAAAGAGCTACATGTTAACTCTGGCAACTCGTTTTACTGAAAGCAAAGATGGGGAGGTGACCATCTAGCTCAGAGATGTTGAAAAGGATTAGAAAATCCTGTTCTTGTGTTGCTGATTTTGGCATCAGCTTGCTGGCTTCAAAAGCCACAGCGTGATCTGGAACCTTTTCTCACTGGCCAGCCATGACCACAGGCAGTTTCCATTTTGCAACTTTTTGGCAGCATTTGTAAAACTGTTAACGTCTGAGAGTACATTTTCTGATACCTTTAGTCAAGTGCTGCAGACACTGAAGAGTCTTACGAGAGCATCATGTATAATGTATCTATAAATCTAACGTGTACTTCAGCTTGTTTTTCTTTTGCTGTAAAGTTGGTGTTCATTTGCATTATTTAATACATAATTATTATTTTAATGTGTGCACTTCTTTAGCTATCATTGTGTACCAGCTTTTTGCTCGCATATTACAATTCATATTAGTTGTCCTCTGTGTTTGATACATAATTTTAGGAATACAATTATTTTCTGCTGGCATCTCCACCACTTTGAGTCATATAATGAAATTTAGTCTGAAAACCATTAGAACAGGAGATAATTTATGAAACACTAAACAAGAAACCCTCCCTCCCCCCACGAACTGTCTAAGACAAGAACAGAAGGAGTAATCATGGGTGATAATTGCATTGTCTCATTCCATTTTCTTCTGAAATCTTATTACATCTGTCCCAAGAAAACAGGCATTATGCAATCTAAGTAATGAAAGAGTGATTCTAAAAGCTAATTGTCAATAAAAATCTAGACTTGATCCTTTACTCCTTGGAAATAATGAGGTAATTGCATTGGTGTGCCAATTCATGGAGATCACCACTGGAATATTAAGTCCAGGTTCAGAGTACCAACTTCTCTATCTCATAAGGTGTTGAAAGAGTAAAACCACATTAAAATACTGCAGTGAGAGTATTCCAACATAGAGATGACTTCTTATTTTTTGTGGGTCTGTATCTGAGAGGAAAATGCATGCAAGATCCAATGGCTAAAAACTGATGAAAAGTTCTGTGGTCTGGGGCAGGGGGATCAGACAAGTTCATCATCCTCGCATGTTCAAGCCTTAAAATCTATTATACTGATATACCAGACCTGGAAGTAGACTCTTCGCCCAGTGAGCTTTGTCTTCCAGCTGCTGCAAAGACAGCAAAGTAAAGTGAGAAGAAACATTGCTAGTCACTAGGGAAATGAGGATACCAAAGATACGGTCTGAAATGGTTTCTGACTGAAATTTAACCCTGTGAAAGAAAACACAGCAACTCTGCTTGGAAGTGGCTGCTGAAAGTGTTAAGAAAGGAATGTGAAACAATATGTTAAATTATCTGTTGTTTTCCCCAGCTTTTATTTTTTTCTTCTCAAGGAGGAAGTCATTAGGAGACTAAATTTGGACTCAAGCCTGACACTTGTCACTGCCTCTGCTACCCCTGTGGCCCCAAGCTGATGCTACAGCAGAATGAGTCCGACAGCTGAAATGCATTGGGAATTCAGCTGACATCAGTACATCTCTGATGAGACGTATCACATGAACATCTTGATGCAGATCAGCAGTATAGACATTTAACAGTGACATTTCTATGTAGTTAGTCTTTAGTAAACCAGATAAAATACACAGGCCTGAAGTACCGTACACATGCATTTTATAGCAGAAAGAACCAACTGTGCTCATCTCATGAAAAATAGAAAAACCAACCCTGAATTCAGTTATTACATCCCAGTAGAACAGCACCATAATGACTCACCTTCACAAAGGAAAGTATGGACTGATATGTATAATCCCTTTAGACTAAAATTCAGCTCTACTTGGTGCCAAGGTAGAAGATGTTCTGTAAATGTAGATGTATGTGAGAAAATGATATCTAGGAATTTATCTTACTTGAAAATAGGTCATTGTATATATGCAAATCATCGTATATGAAATAGAAGTTACAGATTATTGTTTTTTCCTCCCAGGGAAAAAAATAATTAAAAATCAGATACAGTAATTAATTTCTCAGATTTAGTGAAATGCTACTGCTAAGGTCAGATCACACAACCATAAGGGTTGTTCAAGTGCAGTCACAGTGTGAATGGTACAAAAGTTAGAGAGATAACCAAAGATAACTGAAGGGATATTGAACTGGTAAAGCGTTATGTTTGGTTTTAAAAAAAGAAACAAAACCCACCTGACTGTCTTTTACTTTCACTGGCAAACCCTGGGGATAAGGGCAAGTGAGCTTTTTATGCAAGAGAATGGTTTGTCTCTTGGCAGACTGAAGAGCTGAATAATAGTCTTACTCACAAAAATTACAAAAAAAAAAGGTGATCCCAGGTTTTGATTTAAATGTGTTTCGAGTAGGCACAAGAGTTTGATTCTGTGCCTTTAAAAAACTGGCAGTTCAGCAAAAATGTCAAACTGTGTAATTTCCCACTGGCTAGAAAAATACTGCTGATGATCTCTCAAGTGAAACTGAGCAGAAGTCCTTATCTCACTCAAACAGCAAGTATTTTTTTTCTCTGTGTTATATAATAAGAAATCAGGTGTGTTCTTTACTTTTCATAGCATGCCAAACTGCATTATGACATTGGGAAACACTGATTCCTTATTTTGACTGCTGATTTTTAAGACATACACCCCCCCATATGTATCTTGGTTATAGGATTGAACATTAATCTGTAAAAAAGGACTAGAATTCAGTTACTACACGCTCAATACAGATTAATTTATCTGCAGGTTCAGCTACACAAAATCCCTGAACTCATCCCTCAAGCAAGGCTTGTTGATAAATGAGTGAAACTGTCACATTTGTCCTGAACTTTTCAGGTTGTATCAAACAGATGAAATGGAGTCCAGAATGAATAGACATGTCCTACAACCACCATCCCTTACAGCTCAAAGCCACACTCGTTAAACGCAGTGCAACTATCAGCTAGTAACTGCTTCAAACAAGAAGCAGAGATGGACACACGTCACATTTGAATGGTTCAGGGTTTCTAATTTGAGATGTTTATAGTCAGGCAGAAAGCCTGTGTGGAGTCTTTACAGAATATTGACAACAATCGCCTTTTTGTCCAAAAAATAATTTTTAAAAAAAGGGTAAAAATTCAGGAGATAGGAAACCATACTCAGTCTTGCATGGTTTAAGACATGGGCTTCTGAAGTAATTTCTGAAGTGATTATGCATAGAGGATATTCAAGCAAAATGATACTGAAGTTCTAAATGGATGATATTAAAAATAAAGGCAGCAGAAATAAATGGATGGTCAAAAATAGCTCAAAATGGGCCTCATCAGAGACCATGGACTTGATGTCCATAAGCGTGCTCTGGCCTTTTGGCAGCTGGCACCCACACCAAGCACCATCTAGCTGCCTAAATCACAGCCCTCCTGGCAGCTGCCTGTGCCCTTCAGCCCCACTATCCCCTAGCCCAGGCTAAACTCCAGCCAGGGGTGGTGAGGGAGTGGGGAGAGGGCCTCTCCCAGGTGGCTAGGACGCTTTTTTGCACAGTATTTGAAGGCTGAAGCTTCACAATGTCATTGTGAGAGCCAAGATGTCAGAAGCTGGGAAAGAGAGACTACACTCCCCTTTCCCAACACCTCCACTACCCCCTAAAAGAATTGCAATTTTTTTGCCATAACAAGACCATGTGTACCTGATGACAGACCACAAAGCCACGCACACTGAATTATGCAGAGAACAGAGGAAGCCTCTCTAGCGGCTGCTATTAAGGGGTCATTTGTATTCACTCACTTGGAAGAAGGGCTGGTTTTAACTCCTGTGTTGTTTCTCCTTTGTTGGTTAGCAAAGGGGCCTTGCTGATTCTGCCATTTTGGGGCTGGCTTTCTTACAAATCCAATTCACAGACGAGAAATTTCAGGCACAGCTTGGCAAATCCAGAGGACACTGGTGGAAGCTACTGATACGATTCAAATGTTCATTCATTTACTGCCTATGGAATGTAAGGAAGAGGAGTCAACTGAAACTTAGTTTCTAAAGACCATACCAAAAATTACATCCCACCCTTGTTTCCAGTTGGGGAGTTATGACTTGCTTTTTCGACCTGAAAAACTCAACTAGATCCTCCACTTGATGATTAATTAGGACAACAACAAATTGCTATATAAAATAATTTTAGGATCTCCACAGCACCCACCACAATTTTAACATCCAATGTATCATTTTTTGTATGGTGTATCTAATGATACTGATTTTGATGCATTATCCTGATGTTTTACAGTCCTAGTGATACCTTGGACAAGTTTCTTGAGCTCCACTTGTATTTACCAGATCCAGATCTAGCTGACCTGAAATCAGGAAGGGAAAAACCCACAGATTTTATAGGTACGGTCTGTCTCTGGAAGACCATTAAAATCATTAGAAAAGAAATACATTTTCAGTTGCCTCAGTGCCTGTGTTGGACGCCAGAGCCTAGGATGACTCTTAATTAGGACTAAAAGTCAAGAAATACTGTAGGTACATGTGAATTCAACTGAAAGGATGAAATGTGTGCAAGGTTTCAGGTGGGTTCACTGAGCTCTAAGTCCAGTTAGAAGATTGGGAAAGAGAAGTTCACTATGCTGTTTTTCTGAGTAATCAAAAGATATATTTTATGTTTCCTTAGAGCCAATTCACTTCTTCATACTCTGCATTTTTCAGCAAGTGAAGCTGATTTTTTTTTTCAAATGTTCTTGTAAAGCCAAGCAAGTGCATTAGAAATTGCTAACATTTATCATGTTCCTTGGCAGAATAGTTAGATACTTTGGTTTTAAAAAAAATACATACTGCTGGTCTCTCTTAAATAAATACTTTGAAATAAATAACTGGGGCTGTTGAGCAGATGAAAACTGAAAACAGAACAAAAGATAAACCAAATATTATTAGTTCTGCAATAAAATGATGTCCAAATTTAGCCCATGCAATTTTTGTTGGAAGAGAGAAGCTAAAATTATCTCCAGCTAAACCAAGGCTCCTGTACCCTTGTCATTTAGGAAGTCTTCCAGTGACATGCAGGCAAAGACTAAAACTGACAATTATTTGCAACGGAAAAAAAAGAACAACAAAACAGAGGTTATAAGAGGAGTTATTTATCATGCTCATCTGACAGCCCAAATGCAATGAGATGAGGCACAAGTGCCCAGGCACTATTTACAGGCAGAATCATCTTTTGAAATAGGCTTTCATTTCCTTTTGCTCTGATAATTAGGATTTTCAAATTTCTTCAAAAAAAAATGAAGGCATGAGAGGTTTCACTTCCTTTTCTTCCTCAGAAAGTGACAATATGAGTAAGACTTGAAATACCTGTCTGCAATAAATATTTGCCTGCTCAATCTAAAATTTATTTACATTTTTGAAAGTGTAGAATGCATTGTTCATAATCTAGTTAGTTTATAAGAAGTATATTCAGGCCTATTAAATAAATATGAATTATTTACCTTTAAATGATGCTAAATCTGTTATCAGAAGCGGTGCTCTGATGCACCCCAAGAACCTAACCCGAGAGACCAGTAAAACGGGAAAATTAAGAAATGCTGCAAGCGGAAAGCAACAGTATAGCTGAGCAGTGCAGTGGAAAGGCAGCACACAGAGACTGTCCATAGATTGTGAATACCGTGGCACATCGTGTTTCTGGAAATGATCTTGGAAAATCAATTTAATATAACACCACATTTGTTATAATGGACTTACTGCACACAGTATAAAGGAACCACAATAACTGTGGTTTGCAAAAACCTCCTTCAAAGTAGTAATTGTCTAAAACTAAACTGACTTTTTATACACCTGTGGTGCTGGTTATTTTTTGGTTTTGTTATTTTTGTTTTGTTTTCAGATTTCTGCCCTTCAGTAGGGGAGCTTCCCAGGGGCTCAAGTTTTGTGTGCTCAGTACAGCTGGCTGACAAAGCACACACTCTCTCTTATGAGAAATGTTCTTGTTGAAATGTGGTCTTGGGTCATATTGGAACAAGATGTTTCTTCTTTCCTGTTTCCATTTCAAATTGTTTTGCGAACAGAAAATTCTAAGGACATTTCATTTGGGAAACATTTCTGTAACAAAATATGTTGCCTGTGCTCTGAGAGGGGTTCAGTGGCTCTGACATCGATTCCAGCTCGCAGCTGCCTGGGATCCCAAGTTCTTGGCTCTGGGTGTATATCTAAGGCTGCCAAACAGTTTAACTTCCCAGCAAAATGGGAAGCCCTCCCTGTCTTAGCTGGCTGCTCCCCAAAAAAGGCTATGGGAGCACTGAGTCCTGGGCTCAGGGCAATCCATGAGGCTTTCAGGCAGGCTTGGATTACACAAGAGTCCATCAAACCCTGCAGTGTGTCAGATGAAACGTACCAGGCTCAGTCAGCAAATCTGGGAACAAGTTAATGCTTTAAATTAAATTTTGCTTCCGACTGAATCTCCTCCCTGCTTCCCCAGTGCAGAACCTCCCACATGCCAACTTGGCCGCCCAGGGAGATTTCTGAACCTGCATGCCTCTGCATCTCCCTCATTGGCTATGGGGTACCACCCTCTGAGGCCACTGAATCCCATCCATCTGCCACCCTCCAGCCCAGAATATAGCCCAGAAGTTGTGTTTTTCTTAAGCACCCCCATCCTAGGCAGTTACCATGGCAACCCAGGGACCAATTGTCAGATGCCAAACCTGCTGCAGCTCCACTTCTGTCTGGATACAGCTAAATTACTAACAGACTAATTCGTATAACTGGAGGGTACATTTTATGGTCTTTATTTTAAGATCTAGGGTGAATAAAGAGCTCAAGTTGTACCTGCACAAACCAACAACCTTCAGAGCTGATATTCCTATTTCAGTCACAAGTAATTATGTTTTTGTACCAGTCTTTTTACATTTACTATATTGAGAAAGAGCCCTAGGAGCACTTGGTTTTGTTATCACATAGATAAAGCAGCATATCCATGCAGCAGCAATGCCACCAGTGTTTTACCAAGAAATACACTCCCTCCTTTGCCTTAAGAGAGAATTTGAAGTTGCCAAGGTGGAGGGAGCAGCATTAAAGATTTTGAGTCGCTTCCTATTTTTAAAAGGCCTAATACAGGCTGGTGGAAGGGAGCTCTCCTGAGAAGTGTTAAAGGATCAGAATCCTGTTTTTATTACTAGGCTGGTAAGGGTTGATAAGCAATTTGTTTCTTCCTTCATGCCCAATTTCTGCATCAGTTAAAGGGGAGTTCTGATGCTGTTGTCTCTCTTTGTAAACTAGATCTACAAAGCTGTATAAAAGCTAAGTATTAACATCGTCACCACTTACGCCATCACTTCAGATGATCCCGGAGCACTGTCAGAAGAAGATGACAAACTTCGACTTGGAACACCACATGTTGCCTGAGCATCCCCTGCTTGCTCTCTGGTTGCCAGCAGATTAGCAATACACTTCAAAACCCTGGTGGGCACAAATGCGGGGCTCTGGTGCCAGACAGAAGAGATTAGCAGCCTCACTCTCCCATCTGCTCTTCCTTCAGTAATACATCCTAGTGAATGTCCCGTGGTTTTCAACCTGCAGTTTAACTGAGATGCCAGTTACCTTCTCACAGAAAGGAGAAAAGCCTTTTTCACTTCTAGATATGTAGCACAGTGCAGTTTGTTTTCCTGCATAGCTTTGCAACTTGAAAATACTTTCTTATAGCAGTGTCATACGGCCTTTACACAGCAACACAGGAGGCTGTATTAATCTGACAATCAGCTTTTAATGCGGGATACTGCGTGCAGGTGGCATTGGAGTGTTTTGCTACAGCTCAGCTATGCTTAACAGTCTTTTCTATAGCATCCCTCTGTTTTTAGACTATCTTTCAGTGAACCAGAAATGACTGCTGCATTGAATGTTTTCTCCTTCCTTGGGTCTAATTTGGCTTTTCATTTATCCTTGCCTTGCTCTCTTACTGCTGCTGTCTGCTTTCCAGGGAATGAACCCTGGGTGGGGGGGAAAGTGGAGACCTTTCTTCTCCTGCACCTCACTCTTGCTCTCTGCCTGGCCACAGAGAGTCCAAAGGGCCAGGGGTCCAGCTACCTCCCCTGGATCTTGGGCTCACTGTCTTACACCTTCTTAGTCCCAACACCAAACTACTTGATAGATAGCCAGAGAACCAAGGTGAAAGGGATAGTGAGAAGAGGGACGAGAGAAATAATTTCTCAAATTAAATGATGCTCATTCAGTTTCTCACTTCTCTGTCTTTTGCCCAGCTCTCCTCTATAAGAGCATGTAACAGACCAAATTTAGACCCTCCAGATTGCAATCAACTCTATTCATTGCAGTGATGTGAAATTCATGTGGTGTGAATGAAGCTGAGTTTTTGAGCAATCACATGAATTTTCAGCATGGTGGGGGGAAACACACAACTGCCACCATCAGTGACTCCCATGTACTCAGTGAGCTGCCAGGGTGGGCACACACAGCATGGTTGTGAAGGGCTGGGAGTTGCTCCTGCCATGGTGAGGTGCTGTTGATGGAGGCGATGACTGTAACTCTGGGTGTGTTTGAGAGTCTCCCTGCACAGGGAGTAAGCAATAGCTCCTGCCATGGGGTGGGTTTGCACTCTTCAATGTACTTGATGCACAACCCTTATGTGCAGTGATAGCAGGTGCACATTATAATTAAATTTTTAAAGAAAAAAAAAGCTTACTTGAGAAAAATTGGAGAGAATTTTGAAGTGAGTCTTGTATATTACATTCTTGAGCCTGTAAAAGCTTCTGTAGTGCAACCAACATCCAAGCCAAATGGTTTTGTCATGGCACTTTATCCTAAAAGCCGTATCGACTTAAAGATTTACAGAAACCTTCCTTGCTCTTTATAATCCTGGGTAAAATAACCACAAATTATTTTAGAGTACAGTATTTTCTCTTTGAAATGCTCATGAAATGAGACAGATAACAGTCCCAGACACTTTTTTTGCCCCATGAACTAAATTGCTGAATCAGCATCCCATGCCCTCAGAGCTAGCTACTGACAACCATGACAGCATTAAGAAAGAAAGAATTGAAATGAGAGCACCAACTCCCAAATGGTCATCACATGCTGATGAATAGAAATCCAGTCTAGCAACTTGGAAGGTGTGACATTCAACTCAACATAAAAAGTACCTTGTACTGACTATTATTCCTTTAGATGATTTAACAAGTACAGCTCCATTTTTAACTTATTTTGGTTTTAATCATTTTTTTTTAGATATATATGGGGATCCAATACAAAAATGAGTAGATATGAAAGAAATTTTATATAGAAGATAGACATGAAACATCAGAGACTCAGCACTGACATATCTTGCTCAGTGATGTAAAGAAATGAGAACTGAAAAGCAAAAAGGCTCATTAACAATTAATGTACTAATTATAGAAAACAAAGCAGCTGTATTCAATTAGAAACAAATAGCCAAGTAATTCTGAGAAGAATTGGGTCTATGGCAGCTGGTTTTGTAATGCAGAACAGGGCTAGAACTCTTCATCATGGGGCGATGGCATCGCCATAGCTGCACCAGATCACTAGAGTGAGATGGTCAATACACACTGTGATAAAAGTGCATTTACACTGGACTCAGAAGGGACATCAGGGTGTCACATGAGAGAGGAAAAGAATAAGAGTGTGGAGGTGAGCACACACATGAATTCCCCCAAGAGCTGCAGGACTGGAGGTTCGCTCGTATTTGTCATCAGAGCAGCAGGGTCCTGGGAAGGGCTGGGGCACAGCACTACCCACTGCTGTTAAAAATTTACAATGGTAACTCTTAATCATTTTGGCACAAACTTCACCACCCATGTTTTAGAAGTTGCTCAGGTAGGGAAAGAGTCCTCGGGTGCACCAGGTGACAGGAATTAAGGAACTGAGGTGAAGGCTCAGAGGCTACTGGGGATAAAGGAGCTAGAAGGATTTGGACAACTTGCCTTTGGCTTGCCTTGCTGGCTGGGCAAAGGCAGTGCCCAGCTAATGAGAAGCGCCTTACTCCTGATCCCCACAGCACTGTCTTCCTCCCTCCCGTCTCTCCTTCTGTCACTATTCACCAAAAAAATTATAGTAGCTGTGGGCCAGTCATAATCAGAAAAAAAAAGGAGCTTGCTTTAGGCATATGCCTACTTTTCCCCATCAAAACACCTTGTGTTTTCTAGTAGTCTTAGTAGTAGTAGTAGTAGTAGTTGTTTTTTGGACTTCAGTTTGGTCTACCAGCAAAGGGCAATTAATCTAGAGGGGAGCAATGACAAAGTTCTTAAAAGGTGCTGAGAAGGTAGATGGTTCCTTTTCATCAAAAGAACAAAGCAATTGCAAATAATAAAAGAAACACTTAAAACAAAGGAAAATAAAACTCTGTTACCCTAAAAATAACTCCAACTCAAGAGTAGAGAATGTCACTGAGAAGAAAAACTAGATGCTTATACAGATAAAGGCATGTTATAATTCATTAAAATAGCTTAAAATTGATTTCACTCCATGTTTCACAGACTAAATCAATCTCTATTTAGGCAGGGCAGGTGACCTCACATGTGCCTTCTATGTAATTTCCTGCACTTCAGCTGAGGCTTTTGGAGTTGACCTCTTGTAGGGGCATGATTGTGGAGGAATATGGACTCTGACCTAACTGGTGCTAATTAGCACCTCATTTTTCAATAGCGCTGTCAGGTCTGGCCATGAAACAGTGCAGTGTGGAGGATCCCTAAGGATTGGTAATGAACGGCCTCAGCATCTTTGACATTAGAATAAGAGATTGCTTCCTCTAGTGACCATCTGCCTGAGTTTCAAGACACCAAATTATTTGCCAGGAATCATAGCAGCACAAAGAAATTGCTTTTGGTCTTTGCAATGGTCTTGAGAAATATCCTTCATAGAAGGGAGTTCAATGACATCTGATCCCTTATAGAAAAGTGCATTTGCTAGGATGTGAACATTGATAGCAAGCTGTTGCAGGACAGAAGGATCAGCTTGAGCATATGTACAATCTTCAGTCCACAAAGTAGGAAAACCAAGGTCCTCCCCATAGTCTCACTCACCATCCTATCGATCCAATTTGGGCTGTTATTATTGTAATTAGAAGCTGAAGGTTTTGGATATATCTATTTGTGGCCAGTTAAATCAGCTGGTCATTTGATGCTTAACAGGAGTCTTATGGTCCGTTGCTTATTGGCCTTTTCCTTTCATTGGCTTACTTGACAGGAAGAATGATCATCTCAAGTATTGCATCACTCTTAGCGTGAAGTACACGTGCCCAGATTTTCGTTTCTGCACACAGGACACATGCTTCTACAAATGCAGCACGAATGGGGGCACTAGAGGGAGCTCCTGCAGCATCACCCACCTCAAAGCCTCTGATCTGAAACAGAATCATAGAATGGCCTTGGTTGGAAGAGACCTCTAGATCATCAAGTCCAACGACCCAGATCATGAAATTTGCTTGTAAAAATGTGAGGTTTTGGCCGTGGGGCTCGTTTATTACCTATTAACTTCTGTGCACATTTGAGTAACATTTTGAAATTTTCCTTTGCTGCTACAAACTCCAGAATTACCAGCATCCCTCCTCTCCATCCCAATACCTCCTATTATTGCATGGGTTTAGGAACTGAGTCTTAGCCCCTAAGCCCCCCACCTATATGAGAAATCTCAACTCAAACACTATGGATATTTTCGTTTTAGAAAAACTGTTTGAAAAGCTTAATTAAAGTTTGAAAACATCTTCCAAATATTAAACTTCTGACCTTACTGAGATTCAACCCTCCTTTTAATCAGTAAACCCACAGATAAGCATCTGGAATTAAAGTTACCATTTATCTTTTGAAGAAATAAGAAACCTTTTGGGAATAGTGTGCTTATTGGGGAACTCTGAAGGGAAAAAAAAAAGACATTTACAAGATTGTTGCTTTTGTTTTATGCTGTATGGTCTTTGCTGGCAATTGCTAGGACTAAAGCAAAAGTTGCAGAGGCAGCTTTTTTATTTTTAGAAAGACAGACATCCACAGTGATGATTTATAAAACCTCTCTAGTGAAGGAAAAGGGTATCCTCTCCATATACTTGCTTAAGAAAGAATTTGTTTTCAAAATGCAAAAGTTAATAATTTCTCAGTAAAAAGAATCAGGCTTCTGTAGAAACACCTGCTCATTCTTTCTGGAAGCAGATACATCTCAAATATCTATAGAGAACCCAACAACTGCATCAAACATTCTGTTACTCTATTTCGTTCACAGAACTGCTCAGGATCCCTTAGCTGTGGAAGAGGTCCACCATTGCAACAGATGACACACAAACCAGAAACACAGCTTTATTCCTCTTATTGCTAACAGCTAAAGTAGAGCTGACAACCCTACTTGTATATACAGTAAGTACACTATATGTACTGCATAGCTCTTTAAAATCTAACGAGAGGAGTACTGTTCTGTTCCAAAAATTCAAGGCTAATTTACATCCAATAGTAAAAATGTTGCTCAGTGAAACGCTATGGGCAGCAAGGTCTGAATAGTTCTAGACCACCATGTTCCCCCCTCCCCGGTGTACCACAAAATCAAAATATTCTTTCATTTCTTGCTGATCTAAAAATGCTTGCCTAAATGATATGTCATGAGGAGATACTAATGTTTTGCTCCCTTCTCCAGATAGAAGACCACTTAGTCCTTCTTGTGTCACCAGAAAAGCCAAACACCCATATCAGCCATTACTTTCACTCCGTACCTTAAAAAGCACATAAACAACTTACCTTGACTTCTTTCACTCTCCCTCGTTCACAGTGAATATGTTCTCAAATGCTTACTAGATTTCCATCCTCTGTTGCACCAGCCTCCTCTGGGTGTGAAGTCTCCCATTGTCCACAACGCTCCAGTGTTCCGAGACCTCCATTCTTCTCAGCACCTTCTGTCCCCCACAGCTATTTTCTCCTTTCCTAAATTCACTTCACTGGATCACTTTCAAAGCTTCTATACTTTGCTCTTCCTCAGTAATTGCCTATCTTCTCCCTTCATCTCCTCGCTTTTCCTCTCCCCTCATGTTACTCTTCCCTTGCCCACGTCTTCACTGTCACTGCCAGCTGAGTTCCATACAATTCCCATTTTTCTTCCCTCACAAATCTCTTCATTTCCTCAAATAGTTTTGGTTTTCCCATCTCCCTTTATGTCTGTGATTTATATCCCCTCCCCTAAGTCTTTTCAGCCTGCCTACAGCGTGAATCAGAATGTTGTGATAATGTTATTTGGACTTTAGTGTGGGGAATTCTTTTCATCGATGGAAGCAAAATTTGTGAAGATTGTGTGATGAATATATACTTTAATGATAACACAGTAAATGAAGCCTCCAGTGCCCTCATCCACCTGATTTAGAATTCTTCACAGCATTCTGTAATTCCCAGTGGAGCCTCTCAGCATTTGCCATCCTTGGCAAAAACAGCCACTGAGCAAAGCTGCTTTTTTCCCTGCTCTGTTTTCCTTCCTTCACTTCCTCTTCCCCATTGCCATAAGGAGGATAGAGCCTGTTACAAGGACTGAACTGCCCTCCTTCCCAAGTAATTACTCCTAGGAAGTAACAGACAGGAGGTTTCAATTCATGTCCCTTTCTCTATTCTAAATCTAATGGAAATTAAGATATATCTGCTGTTGGTGCAAAGAACGCGTACTCACGGATCTATTAGTGAAACACAACTACTTCACCAGCACTACAGATTCAAGCATGGAAAATGTGAAGTGAAACTACAGTAAGACTTGATGGAGAGACAATTTTGCATGTGTATGTGTGGGTTACACCCGCAGAAATGCAAGAACCAAGAGGCATGGGTCTCAAAGTCACTGAAAATCCCACTGCTCACTGTAAGAAATAATTGTATTTGTCACTTCACAAACGTTGTAAGAAAGAATGCAAATGAAGGCAGTAACAGGGTCATAGTTACAAGGTGAAAAAAAAAAAAGAAAAAAATCAATAGTTACATGAAAGAAAGAACACAGAACTACTTAAAACAACCAAATCTTTTAATTAGAAAGCAACAAACATGCAAACAGCAGGTATAGAAATTGATTTGAACCAACGTTTTTACTATAATGAAAGTTACTTTAAAACATTGATCCAAGCTCCCACATTTGCAGGTTAAGGAAAATATTGCACTTTGCATCTTCTAGCACCCCTCATACATGGCAAAACATTTTAAAAACATTTTTGCTTGTTTTACTTGCACACTCTCTCAAAAGTCATGCACACAGTCATTCAAAAACAAAAGGTTAGGTTATCCAAAAGCAATACCTTAGAATTGCACTAAAGCTCTGTAAGGAAAAATATAATTAATGTCTTATACAAATTCCATTAACGTCTAGGTGGTTGCACACAACTGCTGGTTACTCTTCATCTTCGTTTTCATTTTCCTGACCAGATCCTTCTGATCTGTCACCTTCCAATCGGTCTGTAAGACACAGAGATTTAGTAGAGGGAACTTCTAAAATTTTCAGATTTTGGTAAATATTTATAGTGTACTATCTCCCCGGGCTATTACACAACACATAGTGGCTGTGGGTTATACAGTAAAATAAAGTCCCTGTGGACTGACAGCAAAGATTGGGTAGAATTGTTACCACAAGAAAGGAGAACAAGAGAAAAGCCCTAAAGGATTTCCAGGCATAAAAGTGAATTTTGTGTACAAAAGGAGAAACTTTGTAGCTGCTGATTGGCTGTCAGCACAGGAAAGATGATGGCAAGCATAATATTAAAGAGAGATGGTGAATACAAGGGATTGAAACACTCTTCTGGGGAGCTAAAACTAGAATAGCTAGAAAATTGTATACTCCAGAAAACTGGGGAATTGCTATCTGTCACTGTATACATCAGAAAAAGTACCTTTTGATGTAAATGGTTAGAGAAAAGCAAATACAGAAATGTGTGAGGGAACATGATTGGCTCAAGATCTATCACTCAAACAACGTGCACTGTCAGCTTACGATATACTCCACCCAGCCATAACACAGATTTTTGCTGTTACTGTTGTAACTCAAGCATTGGACAGTTCTTTTCCTGGCTCTCTAATTCTCATAGATCAGTGAGAGGTGAAGAAGCAGCAGCAGCTGCTGCCAGGCAGAGCTGCCTTCTCACCTCATTACTCTAAGCCCACCGCTCTGCTTAGCGAGTGCTGAAGTCCCGTAGTCTGTATCTACAGTCACTTTCACCTTCACCTACAGTTCTGTTAGGTTTCCGCCCCATATGTTATTATACCAGGCTCCCAAAACTTTATCTCCTTGCTTCCTACCCAGTGTGATGTCTCTCCATTGTCCTGTATCTTCAGTATCAATCCACTGCAATCAGTTTCTTCAGCACTGACATCCAGGAACACCAGTTCCCAATGATGATTCTCCATGCAACCCCTCATATTTTACCAGTTTCACCCCCTAGGGATCTGCCTCTTCAGTGAAGGGACATCCTACTACCTGCTGCGCCAGAAAAAGCTGGCAGTGGCCTCATTAATATCTCCCACAATCCTGTAATCTTCACACCCTCCTTTGCTCCTAGACAATTCCAAGCCCACAATGACAGTCAGTTTGTGTTATCCCAGATAGCTCTCCCGTCACACAGCACTCACCTTAAAGATCATTCCTTAGTAAAGGGAGTATTTTTCAACATCTAATTAGTACTACATTACAAATAAGCTATTTCAGGATGGATAGTATGGTAACATCTAAAAATAAACTTTTCTCTTTTCTTGCTCTTTGTTTTGAGGTTAAAAGTAACAGCTGCAAAAACGTTGCAAGTCTTAAACTAAAGCAGTGATTCCTAAGTACTTCCATTAAGAGACCCTTTAACAAGCCTTGAATCTTCTCATCAACCTCAAGTGTAGCCACAGATGGTTCCCTAATCCATCTGCTATTTCATAGACCACTGTGGTGGACAAGCTCTTCAGAAGTCTCTCACCTGCTCTTATATGATTCAACGAAGCCAACATTCGTAACATAAAAGAAGCTGGAACAGTAATAGTGTTTCTGGTCTCTTCCAGCATCAATTCATTACGTGTTATAACCTGGAAGCAGGGAAGGGGAAAAACAACATCAAAAATAAACACAAAATTGTACTGCATCAATACGGGTTTGTATATACAAACTTCCTATGCGAATGGAATTTACAGAGTCCAAGATGACAATAAGGGAGCGATATTTTAATAATTATTATGTAATACAGTTACACCAATTGTATGTGGTAAGAAAAGTCAGTCAGTGGACTGTGCCTACAGATGTCTAATTGTCTATCTAAAGAATATTCTAGAAAGACCATGTCCACATGCATGGTAGATATTGAGATGAGGAACTGACAAAAACTTTTGGAAATGAGATCTTGCATGAAATAAGGAGGACTGATGAGAGAAAGTGCTGTTACAGATGGCAACTGATGTAGAGAACAAAGTTCTAACACCAGTGCTGGCCAAGAATGTGGGAAGGAAAAGAGATGAGGTTACCCTGAACTCCTACCTTCGTGCTGCTTGAAACTTTTGGAGAAAATCCAAGGAACACAAGCAGTTATTCTATCCCAGTTTGGGAACATTCTTCAGTTCCATAATTCTTTCTAAATAGATCTACAGCTTGCCTCTAAATGACTTGAAAGAGCCAGCTGCTTCCTATAGTCTTTGTTTCAAGGATGAAAAACCCTTTGGTTATCCCTAGACCTTTCCTTCTATGAAAATTCAGTTTAGGTATGTTAGACACTCTTGCCAAACTTAATGTGGTGAAAACGGCTTTATTTCTATTAATCTCTCCATTCCTCTACATAGGTATTTCAATACAGGGGTTAAATTAAAAAACAAAAACCACATAGAATTATAAACTATAGTGGAGTCAAATTTTCTGTAAGATCTACATTTTTTTTTGTTACAGAAAAATTAAATCTAAATAATTAAAAATTAAGTGACAAAAGTATCAGTGCAATACAATACTATCAGTACAATACTATCAGATACTGCATCAAAGTATCAGTACAATATTATCAGTATTACTTTTAGCACACATTTATGTTTAGCAATATTTCTAAACCCCAAACACTCCAAAACATGCCATATATTAAAACTGTCATACAATATACAAAGAAGTGTGACTTCACTCAGTGTTACTACTGCTAAAATAATACAAAAAGTTCAGAACTTTGGTTGGGTTTTTTTCAGAGGGGTGGGGCAGTACCTAAGGCTTGTGGGTTTCTATTTTAAATATATATAGCACTCATACAGAGAAATAATAATTTAAAAAACCCAGTCTACTATATCCCTGCTGCCCAAGAGATTGCACTAAAAGAACCCCACAACCAAATTTGCCCTAATATATTACTTAGAGAAAAACATTTACCATTTAATAATGTTATGTAAATCACTAAAATATGATTATTCATCAGTCAGCTACAGGATTATCATAGGCCTGTTGCTATATACATTGTTATTGCTTTGAGGGTATGAAAACAGTGTTATATAACTTTACATATGGACTTCTATAACTGGTTGGGCTTGCAGTGTTTGCTTTATTCCATGAAGTTCTCGATTTGCAGTCTTAAGGTTAACTCCCTTTTATGCCACAGAATAGTTTATTGGATTGATTTTTCCACTCCCTGTTCTTCTGTATATCATTGTATTTCATTCAGTTAATTTATTTAAGGACAGGCACTGCCTTCCTTTCTTAATTCCTGCCAGTTTTCCTTCTATATCTGACTGTTCATACTTTTTCCAACTTCTTTCATGTACATAATACCAGAGCATATAATATAATTTCTAGGAGAGTTAATGAAATACAAAGTGCCTATGTGTGCTGTCAATTATATGAAAGTTAGCTATTATATAGGGCAGCTTCATATTTGTAGCTCATTGGTTGAACATTAAATAACTCTGTTAATTCAGTATCAGTAATTTGTACCAAAGGCTTTTACAGAATTAGAAGATGCAATGTTACTGTGAAAAAGGAGGAAAGTTCTTACCTCATCTGCAAGTTTTCTGTTAAAAATCTTGGATTCTTCCAATGGCGACCAAATTTTTATATCATAATCAATACCCGAAGAGGCCAGAACTAGAAGTAAGTAATAGTAATTCTAAATTAAATGTGTTATGTCTTTACCAGTATTTTCTGCACTTAACTGGAGCTGAAAAACAATACTTCACCTGAAGCATTTACTTGCAAATGTCAGTTCCCATGCTGAACATAAAGCTAGGTAATTACTATCTCCATAGGACATCTGAGCTATAGATTGTATATTTTTTAATATATATGAAGAAAACACATACAAACATCAAGAGCCTCACTTTTTAAATTAAAAAAAAAGACACTAGAATATACAAAAGATAGGAGCAGAAAGTAAGAACAAACCCAGCTACTACTAATATATTTCTGCTGATGGCTTCCAAAAGAAGTGTCCAACCTAGCCACATACTCTGAGTGTGCACAGGAACACAATTTCAGTTAAACATTTAAAAGCTCAAGGCTTATCTAATGTAGGGCAGTATTCCATGTTTCCGTGAACTATCTGAAAAAACCACAGCCTATTCTGATATTGTTACAGCAGCTTACTTGCTCAATTATTTACAATTGACTGTTACTCTACAGCTATGTAAGCCATGAAAAAAGAAATAACACAAATACTTTCTTTGACAGTGCCAGAAGCTTTAGAATGGTTCAGATTTTCCATCTACATGTCAGACAACATATGATTCCTTCTGCTACTTTGGTCCATTTTTTCTATATTTTCCCCTAAATACAAATTAACAGAATTTCTATGAATTTTATTTATTCTTTTAATCTCACAAAGCCAGCAAGACTGAGACACCCACTTCATGCAATTTTTTGAAGTGGTTGAACTATACACTGGATTCCAGTATCGAGTCCCGAAGTGTTGCTGGCATTTCAGTGACCCCGTATTTCTCTCATTAGTGTCACGGAAAACATTTAATGTATTGAGGGGAGCAAGAAATGGAGATTCTTCTTACTACATCTTAACTTTCTATAGATATTATGTTAGTAACACTTTCATTTCAAGATGTTATTGAGTAAGGAGGGTTTTAAGGGCCAAAGGTCATTAGTAAAAGACAAAATTAAAAGCAGTATTACCTAATTTATATTGGAAAGAATAAACAATAGTTCATTAATTACTACAATGCTCTATTGAGTAACGAATTTAAGACTGAGCTTTAAAATGTTTTAGTACAGATAATCTGAATATGCAGACTGTGAAAAATTATCATCTTACTTGGGTCAAATGGATGAGGCTGAAGACAGTTCACCACATGATTATCAGCTTCCAGCAGCATGAGATGCTCAGCAGTATGTCGATCCCATATAAAAATATGGCCACAGTCTGAACCACTCATGACAAAGTTAGAACCCCAAAAATTGGCTTCTTTTATCTGCAGTAAACCCAAAAATAATTACTTTATAAGACTAGCTTGGAAAGCACATCAAAGAGTATACTTCTGTTTCTGCAGTAACACTGTCTCTGAAATAAGAGCTCTGCAAATGCAAACACAATATTCAAGAAAATTTAAAGGAAACATTTAAAGAAAAATTATTTTTAAAAAAGAAAATTCAGAAGGTTAAATATCTCCAGAACAAAGTAGCTGCCAACAGAAAAAAGGAAAGGAGTTGGGGCAGACTAAGTAGTTTGGAAATAAAGCAGATTTGTCACTTTCCAAAGTGGCAAGAACAATACTGGAGACAGGGGTATGGGAAACAGTTTTTGGAAGAGTTTGGTAAATTTAAGTGAGTGACAGCCTAATTCCTGGTGGGGATTTTCCATTTACAGAGGAAGAGGAGACAAGACAGAAGCTTTTGAAAACTGGGGGGTGGGAATTAACTGAGTCTGACAAATAAAAAGGGGTCATGAAATCAAACTTAGGATTTTTTTCTCTATCATCAATCAGATAAGAACTAAGACTTCTTACTCCAACGCCAAAATTAAAGCTCTAAGTCACTGAACAAGGAAGGCATCTGGATAGAAGTGACCCTTCAGCTTCAGCTATTAGTTATTAGATTATGATTTAATAACTAGTACTATTTCCTTTTTTTCATTCAGAGACATCAAAACTCTTCAAAATAATGATTTAATCCTCGCTTTCCCTTCCAAGCTGTTCAAAAAATATCATTTAATCTTTACATTTAAAGAGCTTGGAAGAAAAAATGAGGATTAAGTCATAATTTTGAAGGTAGGCACAATTTTATACCACTTAAGCTGACAGACAAAATGAATAAGAAGTTTAAGAAAAATACCCAAGATTTCAAAGGAAGTTAAGGGGACAGAGTGTTAAACTTAAAAAAACTTAAAAGCCTAACACGGTGACGTGAGTCACACTAATTTTAAATTTCAGTTAGAGCAAATTATATGGCTTCCAACTCAATACACAAGAAAGTGCTTACAATACATTACAATATCCTTTTCAGCAAGCATATCAATGTGGCAGCTAAACTGATTCAGTCCATAAAATCTCTACAGTTCCCAAAAGAGACAAAGAGTTTGTACCATTGTTCGGGAATTCCGATGACCTTTATAAACCATCTTTATTAAAGGACGTCGAATATTCAGTGTTTCCAGTTCTTCCATTTCTTTTCTTTCTTTCCTCCTTCTGAAGAGCTCCTGAATGCGGGCAACAGCAGATCGTCTATAAATTGCAGACAAAGAGAACGCTACTGAAAGTCCATCTCTAAACACTGAAATGGGCTATCAAAAAGGACTATAAAATAATAATTAGGCACTCAAACACACTCTCTATAAGTTTGTAACAGATATCAACATTATCCCAAATGTAAAATTACAGACTTTATTTTCCATCCTTACTTAGAACAAGAATAGCATGCAAGACAGTGGAATGTCAAGTGATGCAATATTTTATTCCCTCTCCGAAAAACAAACTCCAGCTGTTGGCAAAACTCCCATGCTAGTTTACTCTGCAGTGCTAGAGATATCCTCCACCCATAATGAGGTAGCAAAATTCTGAAGTGAAAAATCTATGCCAAAATAGAAAAATTAAAATTAAAATTTAAAAAGTTATTAAGAATCTAGTGTGCCTTGCAATGTGATTTTTTTGTTCCTCAAAAAATTCACTAAATGTTTTTTTCTTCACTATTTCTGTATGACAAGACTCAAGATTTAGAGAGCTTTAAAGTAGTTCCTACTAAGGCAAAGGATGATTTGAGATCAATTATTATAGCAACTATCCCATACATTAGCAGTAAGGGATACAGCTGAAAATTTCCTAGAACATCAGAGAAATATTAGCTAAATTATATATTTTGTTTCGTGAATTCCAGGAATCTACTTTTTGATTCATCTGTGGAAAGACCCTGGTGCCAAATTATTCCTATTTAGTTCTTAAGTTTGCAAATCCCTATAACTCCAGCTATAACCAAACTGTCATATCCCAGTACCTGCACCTAACTCTTTCTTCTTTTATTCCAGTTCAGGGTTGCTATTAGCTTTGAAGTCCTGAACACAGTCCAAGGGGAACATCACTCTCAAGAAGGAGCTGGTACAGATTTTAGCAGAATGCAAGGAGCTAAACTATTACAGGAATTTATATCATCCCGAGAAGTAAACTGAGCCACAACTGAATACATTTGCAACCTCAGCACACTGCTACCAGAAGGCTAGTAGCCTGAATTTGTCCACAAGTAATGTGTTTTAGTCTGTAAACCACATATATGGTGTTTTAGTCACTGATCCTGGAGACTCTTGCAAGAAGTCCTCTTTTCCAGAAAGAAAACCCCACCAAGTCTATCTCATAACCAATTCTCTTGGTCAGTGTTGGGTTTTTTTTGTTTCATTTTTGTCAGAGAAAGTTGGACCAAAAATATTAAGGTAAAGTAAGTGTTATCCTACAGCTAGGCAAAAAAGGAAAATGAATGCAAGTAATGAGTCATTAATACAGATTGTTTTCTTTTAAAAAAAACAAAAGACAAACTGTCATACTAAGACAGATCAGCTAATATAGCTAAGCTCTTAAAAGATATTTTAATACTTTTTTATATAAACTATAAGAGATTTGTAAGCACTAGTCAACAGATCCACTTAACAGTGGACTATTTACTACAATACATTTCTTCGAAGATCCCAGAAAAAACAGGCTACTACTACTTCCTTTGTGAGTTTTCTATTCCCTCAAAATCTCATATCTAGGCAATTTTCTAGTTCCTCCTTACACTACACTAAATAAATATACTGTATTTGTTAGTCCTTATAACATACGGATTTTCAACTTTAATCTTCAGATTTAAGAGGGTTCTTCACAAAGTCTTCATACAACGAACAAAAAAAAAGCAGCCCATGTTCTTTATCTACTGTAAATATTACAGAATTATTCTCCTCACCAGTTTACTTCTACATGAAGGAAAAACAAAGGCGGCATATACATGATAGGCTACATAAAACACTTTACAGAAACTTTAAACAATTATTTGCATGTATTTGCTTTTGTACTTGTTTTTAAAAAAGATGGGTTTTGTGTGAGAAAGCAAAAGCAAGAACCATGTAATAACTACTCTGCTACCAACCCCATCAGTGATCACACAGCTTTGGAAAGAGCATACAAAAGCTCTTTAGTACAGTAAGACCCTTTCAGTTTCAGAAGCATAGCTGCTAACCTTACACGTCACTTACTATGATTGCTATTTGTACTTTTGGTCTATTTACCCACTTGAATTAATTAATAAAAGAGGTGCAGCTGAGAAGCCGTGAAAAAGCTGAGAAGTTAAACATCACTAGGACTGACAAAGCAGTTGACTTATCTAACTTTTTCAGGAGGGTTACTTGCTAGATAGCAGTTGTCTTGAGACTAGAAGATGGTATAAAGTAACTGATTGGTAACCCAAAGTAGTTTTCGCATAGTTTTTTAACTTAGCATCTCTAGAAAAATTAATCTCCTCAATTCCCCTAGGCTTGAATGCAGACATTACAAAGAAAACCCCTCAAGACTATTCGGCAGTCAGAATTACTCATTTTTAAATAAAAGCAGAAGCACAAAAGCTCAACTAAATTCAGCTCTGATTTTAAAATCCTGATTTGGTATCTTATTTTAAAAAGACATGAATGGACTGATATTTACTTATCATGTAAAGTCGATGATTACCTTCAACACGGAAAACACAGCCAAGCACACATGGCTGTAACTGTGATACTTTTATAAGGCACTCTAGTAACATACTGCTAAAAGCAGGAACCTGGCATAAGCACATCTTCTCCAGAAAAGATAAATATGAGCCCAATCTAATGATATTTCAGAACAAAGAACGCTACAGAAAAAAAGGATTCTCTCCAAGAGGTATTGCTGTTCCATACCTACAGATTTCCTATACTTTTTTAAAGTCACACAAAAAAAACCAAGTAAAAAGTCTAACATATTTGTTTCCTTGACTTTTTAATTTTCATTTGTATTTGTGATATGCAATTCCTGCCTGAGTCAACATCAACTGAGACAGTCTAATCACTTGGAGCATCAGCAGATACAGAAGCACACTGTGCAATTTGTACTGTTGTGAAGTTCAGCCTAAGCTAAGCTTGACTGAGAGCTGCTGCTTCCCTTCCAAACTGTGTACTCTTCCAAGCATAAAATAATGAGTGATAATGAAATTTATGCACATTGTGTTGGCACTCCTCAGGCAACTCCATCAATTGATACAGTTGTATTATGTATTCACATTCAGACATCAAATAATGAAGAGAAGTGTGGGGTATAGATTAATGTTATTAATTTTATGTTACAGAAAAATTAGGTCTTGTAAAGTCAATGAAATTGAACTTTTAGTTATTCCCTTACACTGTAGGTAGTGCTCTGACTTCAGAATAATACAGTACTATTGCCTGGCCTGCAGGTATAAAAGCTTTTTAAGTATGTTTTTCCGAATTTTGTGGTATCTTACATTAAAGTTGGTGCGTAAAATTGAGCTGATACAAGATGATGTATGGTATTTCCACTACTTTAATGGAGTGTGCCTTGTGGAAAGATATTTTTTAGATATTATTTCCAAAAGTAAGAATATAGGCATGAAGCAGAACACAACTTTTCCTCTTATGATCATCCAGGTCTGAAGTCTTCAAAGTCAATTGTTGTAAACATTAATTACCAAAAGCCTGCTTAAATTAAGCCCTAGATGAGTGGAACAGGGATTTAAAAGTGAAGCCATTATATTCTTTCAATTAAACATTAGTTCAAAGAAAAAGAAACAAACCCAAACCCACAAAAACCCTATGATGCGGACTAATCCACAGCCATGTATTATGCAAAGAGAGAGAACTGTCACATAGGGCATTTTCTGTATGTTTAGAAATTCTGAAGTGTAATAAGGATTTTTTTAAACTAAAATCTATGCAATTTGCAGAATTAAATAACTGGTTTGTTTCTTAAAGCACAATACGTCACATATTGCTCTTTAAAAAGAATTTTATTTTGAGAGAGAGCTGCAGACCTCAATCTATGTTACTCAACAATTTCTGGCTAACTAGCCCTGCATGTTTTAAAACAACTATGCTCATCTGCTTGCTAGAAGAGAGACAGTCAAAACTAATGGTATGTTTTCAAAAAGAGGGAAAACTGAACAATTATCCATCAACTGAATCTGTAAACAATCTACAGGAATTCTGCTACAAACTCTGTTCCACTAGAGGTCCTGATTTAGTGGCTGCCATAAAATTAATCTGGTACCTTGCCATTAAATTAAACTGACACCCTAGAAAACCCTACTTCTCCCAAACACCATTATTGCAGATCGATCCTCTCCTGAGTTGGCTGCAGCAGTTGGCTGTAAAGCTCATGTGTGCTTGCTTCCTTTTTCCATCCCTCTTGTCTCAGCTCTGTATTGAGCTAAGTATTGATTCCTCCAGTATTAAGGGTTTTTGTCACCTCTAAATAGTTTCCAAATTTACTTACACATAGACAGACATTGTGTCTTTTTGCTTAGTACCAGAAACGCATGTTCCTTCTCTTCTGCTCTTTCAAGATTTTATTTTTTTTTTTCCCCTGTCTTGTTGCCATCTTCTCATTTGAACTATTTTCCCTATCCAAAACTGCAGGGGACCCAAAGCTTATAATCATTAACTTAGAACCTATTTCTCTGATGCCTTATGGACATTTCTTCATTGGCTGTGTAGAGAAATCCACCTGCCAGCTACCATGCTCCTGCCCAGGAATTCCAACCGTGTCTCTTAACAAGCTGGCTATCATCACCAAAGACAAATCCAGCTCAAGAAGGTGACTAATTAATAAGCCACTGCATTGGTCTTTACTTCAACCCACAAGTTCTCTCATTATTTTACCCTTCTGATTTTCTCCTCCATCCCACTGCAAGGAGAACAAGCAAACAGCTGTGTGGGGCTGAGCTGCCTGCCAGGGTTAACCCACAACCACCATATTAAAACAAATTCCTTTTCTAAATATCAAGATTTGATTATAGTTCTGATTTTAATTACCAAATGACCATGTTTCTTTAGAAGTCTCTGAACCTATGGAAGAGATTTATTACTGCTGTCAAATTTCAAGCATTGATATAGATCAAAAACAAGGGCAAAAACATCATGTTAACAGCACACTGACTCTACCCTAAAGCCCAAGTTATTTCAGTGCTGCTCATATAAAAAGAAATATTTACCATAATGCACTCCTTAGTCCTTTCTCAGCCTTCCAACACAATCAACATTTCAACTATTCTCAGCTACAAAATTTTAAAATTTTCACCTAATATGCTACAGAATGACAATGAAAATCAGAGAAAAACATACTAATAAATTCTATGCTGAATGCATCATTCATTTTTATATTAAGTTTACAGCAATATGAAACAAATAGTCCCATGGGTTGTGCTGAAGAGCTAAAGTACTCCATGGTAAGCATATTTAATATAGAAAGAATACCTATTGTGAAATTTAAAGTACAAGAAATACACAGATTCCTGAACCTTTAAGAAAGTTGCCAAGTCCAATTCATGTATTCCAACTGCAGCTAAGATTGAAATATAGGACACAGAAATACATACAACCATAGAATGGTTTGGGTTGGAAGGGACCTTGAAGATCATCTCATTCCAATCCCCCTGCCATGGGCAGGGACACCTCCCACTAGACCAGGTTGCTCAAAAACCCATCCAACCTGGCCTTGAACATTTCCAGGGAGGGGGCAGCCACAACTTCCCTAGGAAAACTGTTCCAGTGTCTCACCACCCTCATAGTCAAGTTTTCCCTAATATCTAATCTAAATGGCTCTTCCAGTTTAAAGCCATTACCCCTCATCCTATCACTACAAGCCCTTGTAAAAAGTCCCTCTCCAGCTTTCTTGTAGGCCCCTTCAGGTACTGGAAGGTGCTATAACGTCTTCCCAGAGCCTTCTCTTATCCAGGCTGAACAACCCCAACTCTCTCAGCCCGTCCCCATAGGGGAGGTGCTCCAGCCCATCTTTGTGGCCCTCCTCTGGACCTGCTCCAACAGCTCATGTTCTTATGTTAGGGGCCCCAGAGCTGAACACAGTACTGCAGGTGGGGTCTCACGAGAGCGGAGTAGAGGAGAAGAATCCCTTCCCTCAACCTGCTGGCCATGCTTCTTTTGATGCAGCCCAGGATATGGTTGGGCCTTCTGGGCTGCAAGTGCACATTGCTGGCTCACTTTGTTTCTCATCAACTGACACCCTCAAGTCCTTCTCCTCAGGGCTGCTCTCAATCCATACTCCACCTAGCCTGTATTTGTGCTTTCTAACTTTCATCATTAGAATTATTTCGTGCCATTTCCCCTATATATAGCCTTGGGCATTAAATCACAGTAGATAGTTTCTCCCTTGTATGGCATGTGGCCAAACACAATTGCCCAAATCAGCTTATACGTTCTTACAATCAATTCACTCAACAATTTCCATAAGGAACATGAAATCAAGTGACTTTTTTTTTTAGCTTCATTAAAAGAAATATCGTGCAAGACTTAGTATGTATCCTGCTAAATATGTATTATCAAATATAGGTTTAATAATTATGTTCAGCTCCATAACCTTGTCCAGGCAAAAAATATAAACTGTCTTAGATATATATATTCTGATATTTCTGTCCAGAACTGGGTGTTCTTTACTACCAGACAAAGCAAGTCAGCAGTGGCACATGCAAATATAACACGTTCCTCAGCAGCTGAATAAAAAAAGGTATTTGCTTTTCACATACTACACGCTTTTCAAATTCCATTAATCTCTATGGCACACAATAAAAAGGTTAATAGGTTGTTAAATGTATACACTGCCATTTCTTTTCAATTTCCATGCAATACATGCAGCTAAATATAACTCAAGCAATATGCTCTGTAATTCACAGCATTTAAAGTATAGCATTTCTTAAAATCCAGTTAGATATAAAAAACAAGAACCTGATAAATCCATTATATGGCAATAAAAAGGAGGAGGGGAGGAAGAAAATAATTAATTACCTCATTATTCTATCACCTATCGCTGTTCCTCTGATATTATATCTAGTAAAGGGAACAACAACTGAAGTCATTAAAAAATGCTGGGTATCATGTTTTTAAAAGGTTAGCATCTATTACAAAATGTGTTCTAGGTATTCCAACTCTGAAGACTCCTTCTCCTCAGTGTGTTAGTATATGACACTACTTTCATTTCAGAAAAAATAGTATTCAGGTTACATAACAGTACACAAAGTTGATCTTATAAAATGTAGTAATTCTTCATAGATCGTAGTAGAAGTGGAAGCAGCTGCATAATCATTTCCATTGTACATTCACACTTGTTTGAAATTTTAACCTACTAGTACAACATTTTCCAAGCTTAGCCTCTGCTCATAAATCAGCTTCTGTCAAAGTCCAAACAAAATTAATTCAGTCACTTAAGTAAGAAAGCAGCCTTCAGAGAGTTGTTCTAATTTGTGAAAAACTGCACACTCTGCATGAAGAACATTTTGCATATTATTTTTTTTCCCACTGATTACAAAGTATGGTGCTAAGGAAAGCTGTATTACCTATCTCTGTTCCAAGTAAATTTGCTAAACTGAGTAAGCTTTAAGGAAGATATGCTAAATGCATACTTTGAGACTTAAAAAACCCTGCATATCTCCTCATATTTGTAAGAGAAGGGATCTTTTCCTGTGGATTCCCTAAAATGCCCAGAAGGTTATTTTCTCTGTTGAGTACCTAGCTAAACTGCTCTGCTGTACAAAACAGGTTTCATTTTTTTTAATTTAGAAGTATTCTGTGCAGTTCCATATACATTTGTTAAAAAGGGTATGTGTTGACTAGACCAATGACAATTAAAAAATTAAATAGCTATTTAGCTTCTCTTAGTCACTGATCTTCATTCCTATAGCAATGCTCAGTGGCTACAAAAATACTACAGAAAAAAAGTCAGATGTCACATTCTCAATTATTTCTTTCAAAGAAGTGTCCTTCTGTGTCAAAACTATTCCTAGCTGATTCCTAGTCAGTGTTCAGCTAACTTAGCCAATTTATCAACCAAAGGAATGTGATATTTCTACACATTTTGCTGCTACTATTCTAAGTCCTTTTCAAGACATTAAAGTGGGTGCAAGCTTTGTGTTTCTGTATCTGTTGCATAGTCTTTCCTGACAGTTCAGTTTCAGGTTAGTAGTGAGAAACTACCTATCCTCATTGTGTTTTGAGATTTATAAGCATCCGCAAAAAGAGATTATGTCCCTTTTATCTATTCTTATATTATGTAAAAGAGAGAAAAAGACCCAATCCTTGGTTTGTAAACATTAAAAGTTGGATTTGTAACCAAACAAAATTCAAAGAATGGAAGGTTTGTAAACATTAGATTTGCAAAATGGACAACATACTATTCATAAATCCAAAATCTACATCCATCTTACTAAAACTAAAGTGAGATCAGTGGAGTTCATGCAGCAGGAATTTCTCCATCCACTGCAGATACTGTCAGAGCTATTGAAAGGGTATTTCTGCCACTTCTTTTCCCTAAGAAGTTTAAGATCCTGATTTTAGAGCACAGAATCAGAAGTCCAACCCTTCCTTTCTCAGTGGAGAAAGTTGCACTTTACAGTGGGGAAAATGATTCTGAGACAGTTTCCTTTATCTTCATTTCCCCAGCTGCAGAACTTCTCAATATCAACAATAGGTAGTTATTTAGGTATAAAAACCCCACAACCTATAGAATCCTAAAATTGGTTGTAGATAAAACTAGCAATGCTATATACTGGAAAAGGCTTATTAGTCAAACAGCTTTTAGCAGTCCATTTCAGAAGGCTACAGCCTCTTTTTTATTTTTTGTCCTAGAGAAAAATGAGAATTAAACTTTTTTATTTTTGCCAATGCATAAAATAGTTCCACAAAAGGTAGACTATTGCAGGCTATCTTCTTCCCTTCTCCAGAAAGCAAAAAACCACAACCAAACAAAAAAACCCACAACAAACCAAACCCAAAGCAATTTCCCCCCTAGGAATTCTAGAGAGAAAAAAAATCCACTCTATTACTTCTACATTAATGCTATTAATTATCTTACAGGATGACACATTGGAAACTAAATTATTAGATAAACTTGAGAAAATGGGATTTAGTAAAGGAATTGTTAGGTAACACAATTTACTAAGTGAGAAAAGAGAAAAAGTAAACCTATAGGAAGCATACTGGTGAAGTTAAGCACCAGTCTTGCAGGCAATTTTGTTTAATATATTGCTAATAGTCTTTGAGCAAGATGTAGGAATGTACTCATGCAGTGCATTGAGGACATGAGGTTGGGTAACTTTATGAATATAGAGAGGACTGTAGGATCTTGAAAAAAAGAGGTGGGTAGAAATTCAGTAGTGTAAAATTGACAGTCATACGCTTCTCAGCTTCCTTCTGGTGAAAGGTAAGAACACATTCATTAGAAATGACAAAGTAGGAAAGACTTCAGTATACCAACTGATCTTGTGTCTGACCACAAGCCACCACTACGGGAGAAGAAAGATGTAACTACAGCTCACTTGTGTCTCAGAGAATCTTCTCTAGACCAAGAGTAATAGCCATAACCATTAATCCTAGCAAAATCCAAACAGTACAGTGTATGTAATTCTGGTCTACCATATTCAGGAAAGGAGGGGAACATGGAGGAGCACAGAGAGAATCAGCATGATGGCAGGAAAATTCACAAATTTTTACTGCTAAGAGTGAGTAAAACTTGGCACTCTTAGTCTAGTGAGACAAAAGCTGAAAATGGATAGGAAGAACATCATTCAACTGGTCATGAAAAAATTATTTCAATCAAAACAGTATGTTATCACAAACCAAAACGACTAATTTTAGTCAACTTATACCCATCATAGCAGCAATGTTTTGAGGTAGCTTCCCACTAGTTAAGGGGCCAGGCAGATTTTATGTAGATTTGATCAGTTTATGAAAGGGTTTATATGCTATAACAACTGTTGTAGTAGTAGTACACAGGACTTCCTGTTCCTTTCACTCTATTTCATATGAGATATAAATACTAAGAGGGCTTATAGCTAGCCTTTAAGACCACCAGTGCCTGCTTTCTCTCTAGAAATCCAAATTCCTCTGAGAAGAGACATAGGATGTCTTACTTTTCTTCAGTATCTCAGAGGACATTTAGAAACTCCTGAAACCAGAAGAATAGGAGGGAACATAATGTAAATGTATATCCAACTGCTCAGAAGTTAAACTGGAAAAACATCCCTGCCTGCACACACACACAAGCAGAACAAAATGACATGGTCAGGCATTAAACCCAAGTAATGAAAGCCTGGAGGCAACGCTAAACCAATATTGACTACACAGAAACTTTTGCCAGATTTGGAGGAAGAATAAGGGAGCAGGGGGCTGCATAAAGAATTTTAATTATATCATTAATTTAGTTGAATGATTTTTCCTACATGATAAACTGCTACAGGAAGAAATCTTGTCGCACACAAAGAAGGAAAAAAGAATGTCAGATGGAGTGTAACTTCATTTAAGGTGTTCCCACTAGTAGGAAATTGTAACAGCTATATGCTACCTGGAAGTGTCATTCTTATTACATTACTACAAAAACTATTACATCATAAAGACAACATAATGTGCATGAAGAGAAGCTAAGAATCATGCTCAGAAACAGAAATGGGATTAAAATTGCCAAGCTTTTCACAGCTTGCTTTTCAATCGCTAGATCGTAATGAACATTGGCTTTGCCGTGGAAACTATTTCTGCCATTAGATATTTATCTACAATTACTTAGTATTGCATGAAAAGTTAATGACTTAAGATGGAATTTATGTATGTTGGCTTTTTCATAAAAAATGTCATTTAGTTTAGTGAGCAGAATTACTCATGGTATGTAATAAGCAACCACTGACTGTTCTCTTTGTCACTACTGACAATGTGGTGGCTTATGACTTTTATTTTTAACTGCAAATTATTCAAGACCTTTTCTATACACAAATATTAAATTCTTTCCTATTTCTCAATGAATACATATTGTAATGCTTCCTGTAAAGAATTTGCATTGCTAGCATAAGAAATTAATAGCAAGATAGCACTGCCTTAGAACAGGAGAGGAGTAAAGCTAAGGCATAGGACAGTAGGTTAAATAACATCTAAAGGAAATAACCTTTTTTACTTTTTTTAAGTCTAACAGAGAGATTGCAGAAATAATTACAAGAATTGAAATTAGCGAACAAAGGTATTAAACCAGCAATGCCAAATTGAGGGCTAAGTTTACTGAATGATTGAACAAATATGTACAGCTGTTTATATTTTACAAGGAAAAAAATACACAAAGCTTACTAAATGGGTCATTCATTAACAAAGACAACTAGTAATCTACTTTTTTTACTGCCGTACATACTGATATTCAATAACCAACAAAAGGAAAAGGATTACAGAGTTTCTCCTTCAGAGAAAAAAAGAATGAAAAATCGAACACATCAGTCAATGTATGTACTACAAACACAGCACTTCCGAATAACAAGAGTTAAAAGCTCTTGCTTTGCCAAAGTAACAACACCTAAAGTACAGTTGAAAGAAAACGTAGGTCCCTGTACCCTATACACAAATTTATGAGTTTTCTATACTTATGACTACACAGAGAATAATAAAAAATGAACTGCAAATATTTAGCATGGGGGTATTCAGCAGGCAAGAAAAAAGCACAAGCTTATTAGATCTGTAGGAGCGTGCCTGGCTGGGAGAGAAAATATAGCTATACATATCTTACATATAGGCAAATTAGACTCAGCCATCAAGCTCTTGGCTAGTTGTCAAAGAACAACTTACTTTGATTAAGGATATGAGGCATGGGTTTTTAGATCTCCCATTCAAAAAAAAAAAAAAAAAAAAAAAAAAGGCATTTTGCCAAGCAATAGTAGAGAAGTATTCCCCTAACCTGTGTCCTGGTCCTCCTCGATACCTTGCCCCTGGGATCAGAACAGGATCATCATCACTATCATCAGTTTCTTGGAGAGCTGAGGTCCTGGTAGAGGACTCATCTGGAGTTGCAAGCCCTGAGGATTCTGGGTGTGGCTGAGGTTCATCATTTGCAGTAAGCAAGTTGGCAGTGGATTCAGTACTTTGACTTGGAATTTCTTGATTCGCACTTTTTTCACAGGAGGCTTCTTCTACATTTCCAGAGACAGCATCAGCTTTGGGGCCATTTTCTTCTGGTTGATTTCCAGAATGCTCAGGACCAGTTTTATCTGATACAGCTAACAGAAAATATTGGGGAAAATGAGTCACAGAAGTTTAACTACACATACTAAGTTTATACGAGAAATCTAGGTTTTCATTCTCTACTTCTTCATATAACTATATTTGAAAGAGTACAAATACATACTTGCTTCTGTTGTCTCTACAGTTTCGTCTGTAGTTTTCAGCTCTTCAGCACTTGCATCTTCCTTGTGAGATTCATCAGGAACTCCTGAATTAAACAACTTAATATTAAATCACATTATTTCATTTAGATGCACATCTATAATGTGAGAAAATCTAAATGATACTGGCACTCCTAGATCAAACCAGTCAAAGCAATTCCCTCCAAAGTTCACATGTCATTTTACTGAAATCTCAGATACTAATCACATAAAAGTCAGTATATATAAACCTATCTGGCTGCCCAGGTTAGCACACTAACAAGGAAAAAAAGTGTTTCTTTCTTGTCCCTTCATATAGTTAATATCTTATGCTATGAGGACTTTAGCTGAAAAAATAGCATTAATACTCTTGAAACAGATAATCACTTACTGAAAGCTATTATTTCTGAAGACAGAAATTATCCCTCTATTGAAAGGGATTTTGTTTCTAAAAAACATTTATCTAGTACCAGTCATTTGACTTTACCGGGGAAGGTTATGGAACGATTCATCTTGGGGGAGATGACGTGGCAAGTGCAGGACAACAGGGGGATCAGGTCCACCCAGCATGGGTTCACGAAGGGCAAGTCCTGTCTAACCAACCTGATCTCCTTCTATGATCAGGTGACCCGCCTAGTGGATGAGGGGAAAGCGGTGGATGTTGTCTTCCTGGATTTCAGTAAGGCATTTGACACTGTCTCCCACAGCATTCTGCTGCAGAAGCTGGCAGCTCATGGTCTAGACAGGTGGACTCTTCACTGGGTTGAAAACTGGCTGGATGGCCAAGCCCAGAGAGTTGTGGTGTATGGAGTTAAATCCAGATGGAGACCAGTCACAAGTGGTGTCCCTCAGGGCTCGGTCTTGGGGCCAGTCTTGTTTAATGTTTTTATCAATGACCTGGATGAGGGGATCGAATGCACCCTCAGTAAATTTGCAGATGACATGAAGTTGAGTGGGAGTGTCAATCTGCCTGAGGGTAGGGAGGCTCTGCAGCGGGATTTGGACAGGCTGAAGCGATGGGCTGAGGCCAATTGCATGAGGTTTAACAAGGGTAAGTGCCGGGTCATGCACTTCGGCCACAACAACCCCATGCAGCGCTACAGGCTTGGGGAAGAGTGGCTGGAAAGCTGCCTGGCGGAAAAGGACCTGGGGGTGTTGGTTGACAGCCAACTGAACACGAGCCAGCAGTGTGCACAGGTGGCCAAGAAGGCCAACGTCATCCTGGCCTGTATCAGAAACGGTGTGACCAGCAGGAGTAGGGAGGTGATCGTGCCCCTGCACTCGGCACTCGTGAGACCACACCTTGAATACTGTGTCCAGTTCTGGGCACCACAGGATAAGAAGGACATTGAGGTGTTGGAGTGAGTCCAGAGAAGGGCAACGAGGCTGGTGAGAGGTCTGGAAAACAGGCCTTATGGAGACCGGCTGAGGGAACTGGGGGTGTTTTGTCTGGAGAAGAGGAGACTGAGAGGAGACCTCATTGCTCTCTACAGCTACCTAAAAGGAGGTTGTAGTGAGGCTGCTGTTGGTCTCCTCTCCCAAATTACTAATGATAGGACGAGAGGAAATGGCCTCAAGTTGCATCAGGGGAAGTTTAGGTTGGATATTAGGAAGAAGCTCTTTACTGAGAGGGTGGTTAGGCACTGGCACAGGCTGCCCAGGGAGGTGGTGGAGTCACCGTCCCTGGAGGTGTTTAAAAAACGAGTGGATGAAGCACTTTAGGCCATGGTCTAATGGTTAGGGAGATGATGGGATAAAGGTTGGACTTGATCTGGGAGGTCCTTTCCAACCATAGTGATTCTATGATTCTATGACTTGACTGCCCTTTTGGCAATGAATTGAGCAAGACAACCACATGCAACAAAATACAATGAAAGCTTGAAAGAAATGTAATAAAATACCTAGCACTCATTTATAACTGCAAGGAGTAGTTCTATTTTTCATATAAAACGGGGCAGAATACACCCTTTAGAAAAAGGAATAAAGGTTTTAGAACTACAGACAGGATAAGTTAATTTTGTTTCTATTTATTTGCAAATATCTCGGGTTCCTGTCTTTTTATTTCCTAAAAAAATTCATGTTCTAGTATGGCTGTATTCTGCCTTCATATGCATGTGTATGAAGCTCCCATTGTGTTCAATGGTCATCATGAACATACAAGAGCAGAATTTTAACCTTAACATTACAGAAATAATGCTGTCTTACTTGTTTCTTCATCTTCAGGTCCCAACTCTTCTGAGGCCTTTGGTTTTACAGAGTCTTCTTGGCCTTCAGTTTTGCAATGACTTCCACTCCCTCTAGAGCTTGAATTTGTGCTGCTCCTGGCAACATAACACATAAATAAAAAAAATTAGTAATAACATAAATAGGTAAGATCATTGCAATAGCACAGCCTGACCATCACCATCCTTCTCACTGCAATCTCACAATTCAATAGCTCCTGGCAGCAGCTAACAACCTTCACTTTTTGAGGCATGGACTTCTGATGTCTGCTCTCAGTCCTCAAAGTTTTGTTATTTCTCAAGATTTACTCTCCATTCATATTTAGATAATTACTGTGAAACATTCATTTCCGTTTACAATAAGGAAAAATATTCCGCAGGAAAACACTGCTGTTCTGAACATCATCAAAACTAATGTTTTTAGCCTCTCTGGAAAAGACATTACATTACAAAATGCAAAGCCTTGTTCCCGAGCTCTCCCATTCCCTCCTGTCCCACATCTGTGTGTGGCCTCAAACTTAGGCAAATCACTGGACAAAAGCAGAAACAAAGATGAGTTATGAGAATCATAAGCATGATTCTCCAGGATTTAGACTATATCATTACAAGTATCTTCTTACCTGTATATATTATTACTAAACTATTTTGTATGCTAAATTGGCTAGAAGCAGCACAAATCATGTTTAGTCTAGATTCTTGAGAATCTAATCTAGATTTCAGTACTTCTATTTTTTTTACATTAAATATGAGAGCTTTTACACATCTTGATGAGCAATAGTCTGTTTCATTGCTGTACTGGGTTTACAGTATGTTGGCCATTTTTTTAGCTCTTACAGTATTTTTGCTAAATCAAGCATTTTCACCACTGTTTCTGCACGGACAGACAAGAAGATTACTGCTAGACACCAAGTTGAAGGGTTTTGCTATTTCATGCCTCATACAATATAATCACTTTTACAAACTAAATCACAGTCGAAGCACACAAGTTTTATGTTTTATGTTTGATGAAGATAGCATGTTTCAAATTATGTTAGCATTAAAAATATTCACAGTACATATCGCAAAAAAACACTCTTGCATAAATTTCATATTAAAGTACGACCGTCTTTCACATTCTGAATGGAATAAGGACTACAGCCATTCCAAACTGTCTATATAATACCTAAAAATATTCATATGCTATATGGAAAAATAATTTATCTGTATCTTTGCTAGGCAGGTGTTAGCGATATGTGTGGATCAATAACCAGTCAAAACCAAAATTAGCTTCTTACCACTCATCAGTGAAGTCCAGTTTTATCGTGCTTGTAGTCGTGCCTTCTGTACTGTAGTGCAAACTTAAAACTGGTTCGCCTGTTCCTGTTCGTGGCTTATCACTCTCTGTAAATATGGGTTGATAAAGTCATATACATAAAGCTGTTATAATTCTGAAGATTCATTTAATTATCCTAACAAAGGCAAAACATGGTAGCAACATGTACAATGTCTATTTAAGATCTCTTACAGCCCAAGCAAAAAGTTAAAAAGTTTCAGAGTAAACACACCAAATTTGCAATGCTTTAAAAATGGCCTACAATTACTTGTATTCATAAGAGCAAACAAAGAAGATATTGTCCTTCAACATGCAGGTAAATAAAACTGTAGATAGGTATGTGTACACACAATATTATCCTTTACAAGCAGATCCCTTTTCTATCAAGTATGCTAATAATAAGAATATAAAATGATTTGGAAGTGGTGTACAGTCTTTTTTGCCTCAGTAAATACACACGAAAAAAAGATTATGAGACAGACAAGATCAGTAGCCTAGAAAAATCACCATCCCCTTTACTTTTCTTTCCTACTTAGAACCCAGTCAACTACCAATATCCTCAGACCTGCTGTAAATTGTCAGCTAGTTGTCATAAAAACACTGTAAATTCACATTCTGAGAGCTATGGGTTTTAAAAGCATTTCATATAACAACTGTAAGCAGAAGGGGAGTACTTGCAAAATAAACTATTCATGATGTCCAAAAGCAACAGAAGTGAATCAAACTGAAAACCACTGCAAGTCTGCCAAACATCTGCTGTATATATAGTTTTAAGATTGTTCAGTGGGCTCCTTCAACACAGAACTGATCAATGACATCCAGCTACCCACCACCCTTGAGTAAAATTCATGGTCACAATCTATCTATGTGCATGGCACAATTGTCATTAATACTGAAGCTGACCTTGGGCAATACTAAAAAGTTAATGGCAAGTACCATCACATTAAGCCTCACTGTAGAGGTGTCATTCTCAGAACTCAGACGGGAGCATTTACTTAGTATTAGGCACCACTCAAATGACTGCTGAGTAGCCTATGTAGTCTTGCTTTTCATGAATGCTGAGCTTTTCATCTCAGGACTGTTTGGATAAAACCATGCCATATTTTCTCTGGTATATAGAATACAGAAATTTGACTATAACTGCAGTATTGGCAGCAGACTGACACTTAAAGTAAAAGCTTCAGATCATTTCTGGGTAAACGTCAATTAAAATCTAATGTTCGATTGAAGCACAAACCTACAAACTACCCCACTAAAAAGGCTATTATTAAAACACTAATGGCTACAATACTGCCACAGCATATTTATTTTATTTATTTAAAAAAATACAATTAAGTTATAGGAACCATGAAACAGCACATAAGAATTTAACCTAATGATCAATGCTCATATTTTTAAACTGCTGACAGCCAGAAGCCCACTCACAGGATCAGAGCAGTAATCAGCTGCTCTAAAGAAGTTTAAGTATGTATTCTACATATCCTGAAGAGAATTTTTTTTTTTTTTTTAAAAAAAAGAACAAAATACCCCACAACAAAATGTAAAAGCTTTGTGAGAAAAATTTAAATATTTTATGTGAAAGACAATTAACCAGTTACAACCATGATCCTAATTATACATAAGGCATGGGCCTCATTCTATGCAAAGAAAAGCTCACAGCCTCTCTAAAATAAAGGTTCCAGTTACACTCTGTTAGAGTGGAGCAAGGATAAAACTCATCAAAAGCAAAGTTTCCAGTTCCTGAAATAAACTGAGTAAGAAAAGAAACAAAGGTAAGAAAACAGACAAGACATATCTTTGAATCAGGAAGCCAGGTAAGTAAAGAGACAGCTTACTGCCTTGAATAGTCCAAGACAACCACTAAACAATGCCTATACTATAAGTTGATACTGCTATGCAACATTTGCTTCAGCACAAAACTAGCTAACATTACTGAGCAAAGTAACCAAACATACCTATCCTATAATGAACTTAATTGAATATTAGGCTTGATATAAAGCTCAGATCATATTATCAATAACAATACTTTCCTGTCTTAAAATCTCAACATCAAAAAACTTAACCAAGATGCATAGACTGTCCTCTTACTGTGGAAGCAATGCTCATGTTTGTTCACACTCAAAAAGTTGGAAGAATTGCTGTAGACTTATCCAAACAGAGCACTGACTAACTAAAATTATTTTTACATATTTCAGGAGACAGATAGCTTTTTACACAGCACTGCTTTACAACAAAGTACAGGTCTGAAATTCTTGAGCTTGTGCCTGCAGAGCTCACTATACATCTAGAAAGCTCTCTGTGCACACCAACTGTCAAGCAGTTCGTCTGACTGGGAGGCAGAGCTAATTAGCTGGAATACAACACGTGCCAATACAGTTTCAAGGACCTACAGTACTGTTTATGAGGAACTAACTGACTCTGCCATAGCTGACACATCAGCTTGTTCTGAGCCAGCTCAAGTATCTAGTGTGGCACTGAACAACCTGGTATAGACATCATCGTAAGGGATTTATAAGCCCTCACACTAATCTGCAAACAGCTACAATTATCAGTAATCAGGATGGCTTCTATGCACGTAGGAAGCAGCGTTAAGATGGTATGAGATGCACACACACATTTACACTTCAAAGTTACCAAGCTAGTTCTCTGGCTTCTGGTTCTCTCTTTAATCATACTAACTCAGGCAGTACCTTACGTTCACAACATTGCCTTTACACAGCAACAAATCCATGAGCAACCCTCCATTATTACAATCATGCTGGGGGTGTGGGGGGGAGAAATCCAGTATAGGTCACTGTAGTCCATTTGAAACCATTTTGTACAGATGGGAATGACTTGCAGCTTCTGCTGGACTGTCAGAATACTGGCATTATAAATTTATATGTTTGTAATAAGTACCAAAAGATCTTTAAACCCAGAAACAGTCTTAAAACATAAATGCCAACAAAAGAGAATGGTTCAACATAAGACAGCTGATTCAGTACCAAATTAAGAAGATATAAGAACACGAAAGAAAAAGCATTTCTATGTAAAAGAACTAATAAGACTTCCTTCATTAGCTACTTATATTTTTTTTTGAGATTTCTGTTCAAATTCATATTTGAATCTTCACTTCATAGTGAAACTAATGCATTTTAACTTCAAAAATCCAACTGGACCTCAGCAAATTATTCTTTCTGGATACCATTTGGACAACGAATCTCCTAATAAATTACCTCCTTTTCCAAATTCCTGGTTTTCCAAACTAGAAGTAACATTCTGAGTCTCTTCAGGTGATCCTTACCATCACAACAGAAAAACATTGCCTTAAAACTATCACGGACCTGGTCTACCAATAAAGTCTGGATAAACAAATATATTTTGGAGTACTTTTGCATATTAAATAACTGAAGTGTTTTTATGAGAGGAAATCTCTTCACATTAGTTCAAGTAATTTCTTAATGCAGGAAAAACTTATTAGAAAAAACTCCCAAGAGTCTCTTACAATGATGGGCCTATTACAACTATACAATTAACATCAGTAACACACAAACTAGTTTTTGAGACAACTGATCCTGCTTGAAGAAGAATCTGATGCAGATTTGGGAACTGATTGCTGAAACCAAAACTTCTGATTTTATCTTTGTTGTCAGGTGGTTTTAATTCACAACTGCATGGAACAATTTATCAGTTTTCCAAATTTTTTGCAGTTGTAAGAACTTCAGTAAACGTAAGAGACTTTCTGTGTTAGTTCTAGTTTATTCTACTCATCAAATAATGTTTTATTCCGAGTTCATAACAGAGAGCATAATTTGGCCACTAATTAGATGCAAGTATTCCAGCTAAACCTAACTATTGGAGGTTTGTAGACTACTGAACCATGAATAATTAGCAAACTTACACATTGAGGTTTAAGGCTATTTCATCACAAAAAGCAATTCCACAAAATGAATTTATTTTGTCAATATAAAACACAGCTTGATTTTTATCCAATGTTCTGGCATCCTAAAATAAACCATAATCTCAACAGTTGCCACACAGACTATTTTTCAGAAATGGGATTTCAAAATGGCATTCTAGTTTAGAATGTGAAACAAGATGAAATAGCCAGCTCTTCTGTGGGATTTGAGCTATTAAATCTCTATAGAGGCTTTGATATGGAAGTAATCATAATGCAGAGCGTATGGAAATCTATTTTTAAATTACCATCTATCACTCATTAATTATTCACGCATAAACATTCACTCAGATGACATTGGTTCAGCTGGAATAGGGTCACCTATGGCCTACCTCACTCCTCACAATTTGAAAACTGATGAATAATGGGCATAGAGAAAGCTCATAAGCGTTTTTTCTACCACCAGGCCATAATGCATCTACAGGGAAACACTAATATTTGTTTAGCAGAAGGGTTGTAGGACAAGAGGTTACAGAGGTAAGATGCACTTAAGTGCAATAAGTGCTCTTGAGTTACTCAAACTGTGTGAGTATAACAAAGCTGCATCTCTCTCTTGCATAAGATAAATTAATTTGGAATTACATTACACTACTTCAATCTTGATATTTGCACTTTAATCCAAAAAGAACCATTCAGAAAAAGACTGTTGAAATAATTAATTTTACTTTGCATTTTAAAAAAATAATCTAAATGTCTGTAGAGTACCCAAGACGTTTACTGTACCTACATTGAATGCAGTAAGAATTGAGTATAGGACGGCTTCTGAAAACAATTAACCTTACTCTGTTACTCATATTGAGAATTAAATAATTAATGAGTTGCCAGCAGATCTGCTTACAGAATTCTACTTTATGTAGATGAACAGCATTTTTAGACTGATCATCATTATGAAAGGCAATTTTAAAAGGAAGCATTGCAATCAACTATGGCTGGGTATAGCGCATTCCCTGTCACACGCACCCTGTTGCTCATCAAGTGACATGGATCCAAGCTGTTTGTTAACCACTGAAGAAGGAGAATCTGAAACAAAAACGAGATTTCAACTTAAAACATAAGCAGCAGAGAACTGCACAGCAATGTCACGATCATATGTTAGTTTAAAATAAAAATTGAAAAGCAGCAACATAAGGAAGCTCTGAGTTTGCTTTATGAGCAGCCAGCCATATTGCATTTTCTAGGCATGACAGAAGCAAAGCCACTTGTTTCAAATAATTATGTATTTCTTTAGGTAGTCATTGAACAGCCTGAAGCTTGCTGACATGTTGATATTAAAAATGCCTGTTCATTATCAAAGATTTTACTATGTTCTTCAAATTTCTAACGTGTCAGGAAAAACACTGAAGAGTTGTGACTCGTAAAGACTTTGCTCCAACTCCCAAATGACACTAGTATTTCAAACCATGTGCTCAAGTAAATTTCAGAATATTTATACTTCAACATAATATACTCAATGGCATACCAGTGTGTTCAATATTTATACCTATGAGCATAAAATGTAAAAGATGAGACTGTTTACAGATATAACAGCATATTGACTGTGTTTTAAAACACTGAAGCACCAAAATACATTCCATTCATATGACAGTTCGATAGTTCTGCATTTCTAGATGCTATACCTCTGTGGCATCTAATGACTGAAAACACATCTTCATAAGTTTATCACAGTACCACACCAGTCAGAATTATAAAAATCCTCATCTAATCACCAAAAAAACCCCCAAACAAAACAAAAAACAACAAACCAAAAACCACACAAAACAAAACAACTAAAAACCAAACCAGCATTTCGGTGCATTTTTTTTTTTTTTTCACTGGACACTAGCAGTTAATAACTAGCAGCAGCACTGCATTCATTGTGCAAATGACAGATGCAACATTCAGCATCTTCTGTGAGTATATTTTCCTTGTCACCTCTGAAGACCAAATCTTACTTTTGTATTGCCTTAATATGAGTTTATGTACATAAGTTAGTGCAGTATTTCAAAGATACTGGCTAGGCTACCATATCTCGGTTCCATTTGCTAATCTTCTGTTATAAACAAATTCATGCTCAGCTAAAAGGATTTAATATCCTGTATTATAAACTGAGTCACAGTCTGCCAACATCACAGCATGCTAAAGGAATTTTAACGTAAATTTAAATCCAGTACAAAGAAAGCAATGAAATAATACACTCTCTCCTACAGGAAGCTCACTTCCAGGTTTGGGCCAGAATCACCAGCGTGACCTATTTTGTAGTACAGCCATAAAACCTGCTAAATTGACAAAGCTGATTTATATATATGTCCTCAAATGATACTTCATTCCCAGCCATTGGCACAAGAATCACAGTCTGTTCCTTTGTTACACTGATACCTGGCATAGGGGAGGGGAGAAAGAGTAAAGAACAGAGACCAGAAGAGTCTGAGGCAAGCTCAGGGTGTTTTGAAGGCTGGCTCTTTTTTTTGGCAACTAGGCTTGTACATTTTATTTCCATAGCTGGGGAACATAAAATTGGTCCCTTTTTGTCTTCACCTTTGTTCAGCCATGGCCATGCCTTGCACCAAACACACCTAAGCCAGACCACAGAATTTGTCATCTAGATTTAGATGGGACGTAACTCTTAAGTATGACACTTGTAATATTAAAATATTTCACTTTCCAAAACTGAAGTGTGCTTTACATGTAATTTCTAATTTAGAAGAGAAGCATCTATAGCAGAGTTTTTTCAATGGAGTAGTAATCCACTTTTTAGAATGTAAAACAGAGGAAAAAAAATGATGTAAAGATGCACCACATCATAAAATGATCTACTTATATTCCAGCTGACTCAGCACAGGAATCGGTACACCCCTCTCAAGGGCAAGCTGGCTTTGATCACTGACTCTCTCAGTAATGAAGCCTGTGATTGGGATTAACTTGTATCAAAAGTGCTAAAGCGAGGGGAGGTTTTGGACAGCAAGCTGAGAAGCCTAATGACAGAAGACAGTGATTCTCAGTCACGCTCTGTTATTGCACTCCAATTCTTTCTATAAGCTTCTGCATCCTTTTTTAAAAGGTGTATCATGCTCCCAAACATTTGACTTGGCTGGAAAAGCTGATCTCATCAGCTCTTTAATTCAGACCAAGATGAACAGAAGAAATAAGACTTAACTAACATTTTAATTATAAACACAAGTTACATTTACTAACCTTATCAGCACTTCTAAATTTTATTAAGACCTCAAGTTATACAACAGTAAGTAAAAAGCAGGTATGTTCTACCATGTGCATCATTCAATCACAGTAAGCAAAAATGGCCCATGCCAATGTAAGCTTAAACCTTCCACATTTCACTATTATTTTGATGTCTTCTTACAACTTCGTGAATGCATTTCACTTGTAATATGAGAATTTTTACATAACATATAGGAAGCATCCTAAATATTCCAGTTAATATGGTTAAGAGCTGTTTGTAGTAATTTTAAACTCACTTTTTTTCCTTTTGCAAGTTCTCAGAAGCCACAGATCACCAGCACCCCTTGAAGTGGCACTGCAGTATGGAACCCCACACCTCAGGCAGGGAAAGAAACATGACCATGAAACCAGCCTAGAGAAGTTCAGGTAAATGCCTCTTTTTTTAATATATGGCTTTGTTTTGTAAAAATTCTGAAATCATTTTCATCATTTTTGATAAAGTTTTTGAAAAAAAGTATTACCAAAACTGTGCCATATAGTTAAAAAAACAAACAAAAAACCAAACTCTTACCTGAGCCTTCACACAGGCTGGGTCTACATCCCAATGCAGTTCACCACTAGTTGTAATGTCACCAGTACAGTCTAAACTGGAACACCACTTAAAGAGGGAACTGGAGATTCATAAAATTGGGGAACCTCAAACAGAAAATAGAAGATAATTTTAAAGTCAGTTATATGCTGAAGATTCGTCCTGTAGTTCGGGCAATCAGCACCTGACTTCATCAAAATATTAGCATGCCACCTCTACTGGTTTGGTTAAAAAAATTTCCTCCTTATATCACTATAGTACCAGTGACATACTTTGGACTTCAAAAAGATACATTTCTACATTTGGGTGTTTACAAAGAATGCAAAGAATCTAGTAATAAAGCCTGCAGTCCTCCCCTTGTTCTTTGCAGAAAGCTTTAACACAAAAATGAAGGTCCAATTTGTTCTGCTTTAGAGACACTGATCAGATTTTTGGAACAACCAATTTTTTTTATTTTTTTATTTTTTCTTTAAAAATCAAGTCAATGTGCATCACAGCTTCTGCAATATGTCAGCAGGCACATGTGATATATCTTTATTCCACAATAAATGCAGTCTACATCAAGTTAATTTTTCCTCAAAAAAAAAAAAAAAAAAAAGGGTTCACATCACTTCATATTTTTGTGGGTAAGATTATGCACACTGACTACTACAAGAACTCCTGATGCATACTGACCTATAATACTGATTTATTTTTTCCTTTTCACTTCAAGATCAACTGGTTCATTTTTCCTTAACTTCTCAAATTGCATTTGATGCACTTAATGTTCCCCAAAAGAGGAACGATGTTGGTAATGGCAACTCATACATGGCATATCAGCAATAACAATAGGTTAAAAAGGTTTAATTTCTTTGTAGTTTGCATATAGTATGTACATGCTGTTGTTTAAATACTGAAGAGGATCTAAACATTATGAAACGAAACAAAAATATAATTCAGAACTAGGCTTTGCTGGAGAAAGTATATAATTTTTAAAAAACCCACATTTTACCATAGTTCCCTAATTAAATAAAACATCTATCAAAATCTGAAGTCTGTTCAATACCTAAGCAAAGAGATTAAAGACAAAATAGATCTGATACACACAGCACACACTGCTTCTAAAACTGTCAAAGTTACACAATACTTATGAGAGTGATCCACTAAAAGTCTCTTTGCCATCTGAGGATGAAGTGTCTTTTTCCTCCATGTCAAATCAGCCCACTGTGAATCATTACTCAGTTAACTCGCACATTCAACAACAAACTTTTGACCATATTTTTCTAAATAATGAAGGTTAACTATTACAGATACAGCATACAAATCTGATGTAACTATTACTGAAGTCCTTAGACTAGAAGACAGAATAACTACCATAAAGTCTAATTTTCTATTAAACCTCTAAAAGCTTTCAGCTCTTGACATTTTCTACTGGCAATTTCTTACACGACCAGAGTATTTTTTTTCTCCAGCCTGTGTTTACAGTTATAATTGAGCTTCTGTGATTGCAAAAATAAGGATTAAGAATGAAATACAGGTCAGAAGAAATGGCCTTAGTCTCACAGTGAATTCTCAAAAAAATTGCAAGTGTAAGTTACACAAGTTTTGTAGGGACTGAGAACTCACAGCCCTGGGCCAGAGGCTATGACACCAGTTCACATAACAACAGACATCTTTTTGTTTGAAAATTTACAACTGGTATGTGCCTGAAAACTGAACATCTGTCTCAAGACAAAGTATAAAAGGGAACCTCACAGGGGAAAAAAAAAAAAAAAAAAAAAAAAGATTGCCTCTGTATTATAATTTATAATTTAAAAAAACGAAAACAAACTACCACCCCCACCCCCCAAAAAAAACAAACCCTAAGAACTTATTTTTCACCTACCACAATTCTGAAATGTCAACTCATCACAGGGTTGAAAAACAATTGTCTCTATAGAGAAGCAAGAGACCAAGAATCTGCAGCCCTGGTTTTCCAAAGGAACACACTGCAGATGCATATCTTCCAAAAATAAGTCTTGGGAGGTTAGAAAAATGGAACAAAACAAAGAAACTTGCATAAAAAGAAATGAGCAAGTACAGATAATATTTCTATGTCCAGAGTGCAGAAATCTTAAAAAGTAAATAGACAATACAAAGGTGATCTGGATTCCCCAATTAGAATGAGTTCCATTTGTTCCCTCCCATAATAGGGGAAGGAGGAATACAATTAGAGAAGCTGATAAAGCACAACAGGAATTTCTTGTATTTGCACATGCAAGTAGAATGGAAAAGGTAATGTAATCTTTTAACAAATTTCCTGAGTAGTAATTGAGCGCATTAAACATTTACATTTTAATTCCTCATTTTAAATCTTCCACTGTCTATAATGCTGAAGGTAAATTCCACCAAGCAGACCAAAAGATCCTAATGAGTTGGACGTCAGGTAGCAACAACCGTTTCCCCCTCCCCAGAAATAAATGTTTCCATAGTGCAAAGTGAAGCTATCTTTCAAAGCAGTTACTTAACAGGTAAAATGGTTAAACGTGCAAATTCACTGTCATCACATGAAGAATGAGGTAAATATTTCAATACTAGTTTCCTCCAAGGCTATGTATGCATTGTATGATTGCCTGGTGATCCCAAACAAAATTGGACCTTCCATTAGTTCTCTTAAAATTCAAAGCACATAGAAACTCTAAACACCAAGAGGCAGTGATGGGAGATCCAAACTAACTACAATACAACTCTGACTCACAGTGAAAGCAATCACCCAGTTTAAAGCTTCAAATTTGTGTCAGTGTGGATCCTACCGTATGCTGACCCACAAGCAACTGGGAGTAAATAATTAACATTGCATTCTCGAAGGAGCACTAAGAAAGTGATGTGTGAGACAGTATCAAGAGAAGCCCAGACCAACACATACTTCAGAGGTTATAAAATATCCAGATATACCTCTAGACGAAAATTCTACAAATATGGTTATAACCAAACATTTTTTCCAACTTCAGGGGGAAACAATTTAGTAAAAAAAAGTCATTCTGAAAAGAAAATGGAAGATCAAGATCTACCGACTGTGTTAGGTATGGTTTTGCCTCTATCAATATCTAGCTTTGAGTTAACAAATCCTGATGTTCAGTTTGCTGGAAAAAAAAAAAAAGGTAACTTTTTGATAGGTTTGTTTTTTTTTTTTCCCTGGTAGGAAACTGCAGCCACCTACAGGAACACTGTTACTGTTGTTTTTCTTGTTCTCCTACAGGTAACAGGCACCTATGGCTGCCATCCCTATGATAAGCACACAGCCCTCCACAATTTACTGGTTTCCAAACATTCTGAAAACTCACTGTGGAATTTTCTAGTGTAGGAAACTATTCAAAATTCAATAACTACATATTGTAACTACAGCATTACCCACTGTTATATCAGCCGTATAACCATAGCAAGCCAAGCTGCGAATGTATGACACAATCCTAAGTAATTTAGCCACACCTCAACTGTCACAGAATTTATCCATAGAAGAAACTTTGCTAGACATTACTTCTCAACACAAAATATGCTGATTTTTCACACAGCATGCAGCTCATTTTTACATGGTGCCATGACAAAGTTTGCTTCAAGTTTACATTTTAGGGTTTAACTCTTTGTTCATGGGCATGCTTCTACCCTAACTTTCTTAAATATGTCTCTTTTCATTATAAACATCTCCAAGGCTTTCTTGTAATATTTTTTAATCTCAGTAAGACAAGAGAAAGAGGACGGTGAAATGAAAAGTTAAAAAAATGAGAGAATATTTGGGGACTTTGGCTTGTTGTAAGCATTTTCACTATACTTAGTGTAAAGCATTTAAGAGTGCCAAAATTCTGTTTTACTGAATTGTTACCCTGATTTAGAACATACACTAAAACAAAGTCAAGTCTTAAATGTTACTATTGGATATAATTAACACCAAAATGCAATTTCAAGTGTCTAAGTACCTTACTCTATTCAGGATACAGCGCTTTCTTGCTCAACTGCTCTAACAAACTTTGCACATACCCAATACCATGCACCTAGGAAGCTTTCTCCATATAGTATTGTTTAGCTATATAACCCAAATATGTTAGATAAATTAAAACTGTCAATATTACTCTTTCCCTAACCATGTGATGATAAACACCACCACATGCAAGGTAAGACAAGCAGCAAATGCATTAACTGTCTCGTTCTGGAGGACAAGCATCTCAGCAAACAACAGCAGCACAAGCTATAACTAAGTTAGCTGCTTAAGAAACCTTAACAAATGACAACCTGATGTCTGAGGGTCCTGTGAGGAGCCCTTAGAGGAGGACTGATCAGAGGAGGACGACTGCGGTGCTGAACCCTCAGCTAGCTCTCGCTCTCGCTGTCTCTGTTGTTCTGCCTTCTTAAGCCTCAGTCGCTGTAGACCCCTACGGATTATAGCTAACTCAGGTCTCATGAAGTCTGACAAACAGGGAGGAGGGTGGGGGGAAAAAAAAAAAGTATGTAAAAGACAGAAGCATTGAACATGCAATATACAGAACAGTAAGGGGGGGGGGACGGGGACTGACCAAAGAGAAAAGCAATAGATACTAAGTGTGAAAGTGAAAAAAATTAAGTCATTCACTAACATTGAAAAATTATGAAATAAAATATTAAGATTGTTTTTCTCTTCCTAAATGCATAAAAGTTCAGGATTCATGTCATACAATACACCCCCCTCCCCATCTCCAACATTTAAACCACTTAACAAAGAATTATTTAACAAAATTAGAGAGATCCTGACTGATTCAAAACAAAGCAAACAGAAATATTCACTTTTATGTTCCTAACACACATAACAAATGAGAATATTTGCTGTGTAAAATTATGCAACTGTGGTCTACAGATAAGTTTTCAAAATGAATGTGACAGCTTCCTGATGTGGGAAAAAAAAAAAAAAAATTAGTACAATTTTGATCAAAACAAACATGTGAAAAAAGTAAACTGTGACTATGGAAATAGGTGGCAGAACAGCATCTAACCAAAAAATACACTTGACTATGAACCCATCTTTTATCTCAGACATTCCCAGTGGGTGAGGATTCAGTCAGAAAACACTGTTAAGTGGTCCTACAGAGAAAGTAATTTATTGGATCATAAAGAATTCTTAGTTATCATTCTCTTAAGAGACTATTCTTTCAATTCTAACTTCACTGTTTTCATTGTTTTGACTTTATTCGTCAGTTACACCATTTTGGCATGTACCAGTCCACTGTCTGATTAACAGTATTTTTTGCTAACTGCTATAAAACTAGGTGTCCAAGTAATTTTTTATTCTTTTCTATGCTCTTTGCATGTTTCCTCCACTTACACAACTGCTGTATAGCAAGCGCTTCTCTTTACAAAACAGGTTGTGTCTTTATTAGCAATAGCTGAAGCACAAGATTGACCTGAACCACTGCTGAACTACTCACATCTATAATATAGCAGGGTAAAGAAGCTAATTCAGACTCAAATGTTCACATAAAATGCTCTAGCTAGTTCTGCTATAAACTGCTAGCCTACATCTATCCTGAAAGTATCTATATTAAGGGCACTCTGGAGTATTTTGTAGATATGAGGGAATCTGCAAAGAAAAAAAAAATATCAGTACTATGAAATGCTAAAATACTAGAGAGCATTACGTTGACATAGAATTTTTCATCCAACCAAAAGCTTAACAAATGTTCTGTAACCCTTATTCACTCAGCAAAGCAAGCAAATTTTAGATTTTTTTTTCATAAAAAGAAACAAACCCCAAACCAGAATCCAATCATTCAAAAATGAGTGGCAGGCACCAGTTAATATCGAATAGTCATGAGCTCTAATGTCCTCAGTCTAATATCACTTCTGGGAAATACATCCTGCCAGTTTATGGTTGATGAGGTATAACAAGAAAGAAAAAATATATACTTCCTAAAAGGAATATGGCATCAAAGAGATTTGCTATGAATAGTTTTCATGTGCCATGAATATTTATGAAAATGAGAACTCCAAACAGTCTAGAAAATGCTTTCAAGGAAATTTCACTGATGTCTAAAATTGCAGTTTCCCGTATTGGCTGCTGATTCAGTTCCACTCAGACCAGAGTTACAATTTAAGATGTAACAAGAATTCAAAACATAAAGAGATAACTACTATCTGGAATATATTCAATGACAAGACTTTTTAACACATTTCAGAATCTCTAAGTAAGTGTTTATTATGCCAGCAAATAGTGTGAGGAAATAGAACAAAAAAACCCCCAAAACCCCAAACCCACAAACAAACAGCTATTGCCACTTTCCCATTCAGAATTTAAAAACAAAGTTACCTTATATTAGAACATAAATTAAGATTAAGCTTTGTCCTAATTAGCCAATGGCTGCTCCCCAACCCCTGATGGTACCAGTGTGTATCTGGCATATTACTTGCGAGGGGAAAAAAGCATTATTCTATTTTACAGTTTGTTGTATCTGATGTTTATTAGTGGCTTAAAAATACAGCATCTTAAGAGTAATATAAAAAATGAATTAATGGCTTCCCATTGAATGGGCCAAGAAGGGCAAGAAAATGAATTTGTTAATTTTTTCCTTAGTGGCAAGCATGAAAATCTTCAGCAATTGTTCTGTCTCACTATAAAAAAATAAAATTCAAACATACTGACAAGAACAAGCTACCAAGATTTTGCACTGATCTTGTAGATTATTTGCAATTTACTCAAATGTTCCAACTGTATTCTTCTAGAATATACATCCTGATAAAGAGAGTTATCCCCACAAGCTCCAGCACTGAACCATTTTTGTACTGACTCTATTTTGAACATGTGCTTTTTTAAAATTTTAAGAAATTAAGTAATTCAGATGTAGAAGCTCAATGCTCATCACATGGCATATTTTCTGGAACACCATGCCAACAATATATTTGAATTATAATACATATGCAAAGGTATTGCTGTTTTAAAGACAGGATTACCACCAGTGCCTGTGTTCAGTATAGAAATCTGTAGAAATTATTTATGGAAAGCTGTTTATAAACATGTTTCATTCTGTAGTATAAATTCATGCTCCAATTCTAAATAAGTCATTACACAAAAACATATTCTTCATTTGCTAACTCTTTGCTACAATATTCAAACTTGTATCTACTACCACTTTACGCAAATGATGGCTGAAGGCCTCTTGCTTTCCTTCTTCCATTTTCCAAAATGCATCCCCAGTCAGTCTTTTACAACACACCTCTACCTGGTCTTCCTCCTCAACCCCACTGTATTTAAACTATCATCCCTATTATCACATTCCCTATATTCTGTCACCCAAAAAAAAAGCAGCAAATTTTATTCACCTCCAAATGCAGCTTAACAAACTCAGGGAATCCTGTTCTTAATGCAAAGTGCAGTGTTTTCACATTTATAGACTAGAGACTGTAAGTAAATAAAATCTCACAACTGAGTACTGTCATGGGTTACTTAAGTATACAAACATTGCAAAATGGAAATTCACATTCAAGCCTGCCCATTAATAAACCCACTGCTACTGCTCTGCCATGACCTGCTCCTCTTCCCATGACCTGCTCCTCTTCCCAGGGGCTCCCCCTCTCCCTGCACTTGCCCATGTTACCCAAAGACTTGTTTTAAAGTAACTTAAAGGTTTTAAAAGCAGTACAAAGTAGAAAAGATGCTTACGAGGTGTGCAAATGTATTGTACTATTAAGTTTAAATTGTCTATATGGCTCCTGCAGGAGTAAAGATGACACCTGGTCCTAACACTAAAATCTGCATACAGTAATAAAGAATACCAGATAAAGATTCATTTTTTTGTTTCTGTGGGGTTTAGAGCTTGTGGGGGATGGGGGTGTGACAGTGACTTTTTTTTAAAAAAAGATAAATTCAAATAAAAATCAGCAGACAACCTGATACCCTATAGTCAAAGAATCTATCAAACATTATACAGTGAATTAGATAGTATCCACTGTCTGTCAACAAAACACCACCATGACCCCTTTCAAACCTGCACATATGCAGAGTCTTATGTCTCAAGTAACACTGGGAAAGTGGAAATGGTCTTAGAGAAGAGCTAGACTAAGAAATAACAACTTCACCTTCATGCTAGCAGAATAAACTTTTACTTAGAAATTCAGACATTTGGAGAAAAAAAGGAAAATACTTTTCCAAGCAGCATACATTCTTCAAAATGCAGGAATAGAAAATGCACCATAATTCCAGAAATGCTCTCTAGTGCATTATCATTATGAAACCCACAAAGTTTCAATGATGTAGCTTAAAGCCATTATTTTTACTATGGGATGTAATCTCCTGGCCACTGTAAGCTCCAGAATATACCATATACTTTAAAAAATAAATAGAGCAAAATGAACCCTTGGTAATGGTATATGTGTTCTTTGGTGGCTATTTCTCTGTACCAAAGACAGCTAAGTTGGGTTACGCTGAATTTGAGTAGATTTCCTAATCAAATTTTTGTGTATTGTGAAAAAGTTGAGATTGCAGCAACCTGTTACCAACACTAATAAAAAACAGAGGTGACAAAGTCTCAGCTACTAAATACATTTTCTAGCATTCACTTATTCTAGAAATAGTACCTGGACTTGTGCATTGTCACGCTTCTACTCACTATTTCCTCTAAATAAGCATCAGACTAGCTGCAAGGTTTGAAAGGGTGAGAATGATACCTTTAATGAATTTCAACTTATGTCTTGAGCTTCCCTGTCTTTCAGATACCAGATACCTAATCGTTCCTCACCTGTCCCAAAGATTTTGGCTGCAGCAGCCACAGTACACTGAAAGGCACACTTTTCCCTGGGAAATCCCCATCTCTTCTTTACTCCAGGGCATCCAATTTAGGGCCTGCAGATCCTGTCAGTCACCTTTTCCAGTGACAAAGACCTTGATGTTTTTTTATAGCAGAACTGGTACAAGACAAAAGGTGAATTTATACAAAAAACACTGGATTTTAAAATAATCAAGTCTGAACCTGTAGGTGTTTTGGATAACGTCAGCCTTTTCACCACAACTGTGAGGCCTGGAAACTCACTTTTTAAAAGTAAAAATATTTAGTGCAAATATTTAACTCTAAAGGCTATGGCAACTTTTTCTGCATAGAGATGGAAAAGAGCAAGTCAAAGCATACCACGCTCTTTTAATACGCAAATAAGTTTCTGACACTGAGAGTGGAATTTACTTTTCTTTTTTTCCCAGAATAAGAATGCAAGTCTGTATTAAGTACAGATGAGTTTCTTCAAGATATACAAACTTAAAAATCAATGGGTAGTATAATTTATTAACCAATAACAGAATATCACGCAAGGTGAGCCCTGTCTATCCAGATACTTTCGAGAAGCAAAAAGTTAAAATTGCCGACTCTGTAATGTTGAGGATGTAATTCCTAATGAAGGAGACATTCTTTACTTCCTCTGATTATAACAGGCATAGGTTCTGCTATTCATTGCACTGATGCTGCTACAGCCAAATCACAGTTGAAGGCATGAAGTTACTTATACTCCATGAAGAGAACAGTAAGGTTAGAAAAAACAAACAATGATTTTTTATTTCTACTAATTATTCCCTTTGAGATTCTTTCTTCAGATAGTTGTTAGTTTTACTCTTTCTTTAAAACCACAGCTGCATTCATGTTGTAACTATAAAATACTTAGTATCATTAAGGATGTGCAAGAAATAAAACAGATCGAGATCAATTACCCAAAATATCCTAAAAAAAAAAATTGTTTCTTATTGAAAGCATTTTTCATAATCAATAACAAGATGGATTTCTTCTCACCAGACTGATGGAGCACAGGTTGAGCTGAGGCCCCTAAAGAAGGCCTTTGTTCGTTATCAGGAGAGGACAATAATGAAGTTGAAGGGGGACTTTCTGTTGAAGATGATGTTGAAGGAGCTTGGGCTGACATTGTAGAAGAGGAAGATGATGGAAGCTGTTCAGAACCATCTACTTCCATTGCAGTTTCTGGTTCTGTACTAGGTGGCACGTTATTAGTAGCAGGAGCATCTGTCCGATTAGTCCCACCTTTGATTAAAAATACATAAATAAAAAAGCAAGAAAAACAAAAGCCCAAAGGTAAACAATCTGTCTCTAAACACCCCTTTGCATTACCATTCATATGGCAAACAACTGTGCTCAGTTCTTCAGTCTCCAGACTGTACTAAAAATTTTTTAGTTTAGAATATCAGCCTTTCTGAGGTCAAGGCCTGTACATCCAGTATAAATATAGTTTCTGTTGTAATTATTATTCTTGAAAAGAAGGGAATCACCTCTGGATCGTGATCTTCCTCGTCCTCGATTGCTTTGTGCAACTTCACTAGCTTCTTCAAACCATCTTGACAGCATGTCTGACATCCTTTGCATTAGAGAGACATTAGGACTTTGCTCCCCTGTAAAACAAGTAATGCTGCAGTTTTATCTACAAGTTAGTAAAAGTGTTCATTTTCTCCCCTCTATCTCCTCTTCCAAAAAAATCCAAAAAAAACCCAACCCTGCACTATAAGCTACATAACAAGTAATCCCCTGAATCATCTACTTTAAACGCAATAGTCCAGCAAGAATTTCCAGCTGAACACAACATCGCATAAAAACCAACAGTCCTTTCTCCTTTTCTGTTGTACAATTACCTGGAGCTTTTGTTCTCCTGACATTGTGAAATTTCTGTCATTCAGTTTTAAATGTTGGTTAAATAAGTTCAGAAAGCCTAGAGTTTTGTGCTTTTCCAGCTAGTTATAAAATAATCAATTTTATCATTAAACAATGAAAGAGCAAAAAAGACTGGCATAAAATTAGCATATAGTTTTTAATATTTCCAAAAGGCTTCTTCATGACTTTGATTTTCCTCATAAGCACAATTCAATAAAACAGCAGAGTTCTCTTAGGGCTTTCCATTTTCACATTCTGGATCAACTGTCAGGATTGCAAAGACTCTCAAACAGCAAAATCACCGACATGCTTTCTTTCAACATAATTCAAAACATTTTCTTCCCATTTTATTTCTGGTTTTATTACATATGAAACAAAATTGGTTTCGAGAATTTGAAAAATTTCAAAATTCCATTTGTAAAAGGCTGAAATAGAATAAATTTGAATCTTTAGGTTGCTTTTGTACTCTGTATTCTTGTTTTGTATTCTAAATTTTTAATGTATTTATTTCTTTCTCTCCACGAATTAGCATCTTCTGATAGAAGACAATTCCACTGGGTTGGACCATTTCACTTATACTGAAGTAAGACCTTCTGCTGGCCCCTTTGCCACTTTGGAACTGTGTGGTGTTTAAGCAACTTTTGGAAAAGTTTTGTAATTGAAGACCTAAAGAAATAGAATCCCTGTGAACTACAATTATTTATCAAAATACGTATGTGAAAAATATTTTAATACTCTGCATATAAAAGCTAACACTGAAAGACTCTGGACTGTACTTGGGAAGAACATGTACAGTGAGAATATGCCTCTCAAAGATCAGTGCTGCTACCCGCACAGATGTTATAAAAGCTGAAAGATTAATCAAATATCTGGAGCAACTGATTATCTTTCAGGACTGCATATAATCTTCACTGCTAGGATATAGACCCTTCTTTTAGATTATTTGCTTGATTTTAAAAGACATTTTTGGGAATGGAGATGGGAAGGGGAAGACACCAACCCACCCCCCCCAAAACCAATGCCCCTCAATCTGACCCTAAATGCCTTTGTCTATCCTCATTTCTGCAGTGCAGTTCTCTGACCCTCCCCTGGAATCCCTCATTCCCTTCCTGTAGCCCAGGCAGAGGAGCTCTGACCTCAGAAGCTAAAACCACAAAAAATGCAATGCAACAGCTGAAGAAAACAGACAAAAGGTGGTTAATGATGGGAAGACAGGACAATGAACAGTTAACAGAAAAACAAGTCACAGGCCACCACATGCCTAACTAATGCAACGTTCAATCTCAGTCGCCCTACAGGTATATCAAATAATGATACTGAAGCTTTGTTTTGAGAAAATAAAAGTCTAGCCAATATCTATACTGGAGGATTCCTTTTCTCAGGCTTTAGCTTTGGAAATACTCTATCTACTGAAACCTCAAGTGATTGAGTAATACATTACAAACATGAAAATATAATCAAAAATTTAGTCACCACATGTGTTTTATAAAAAAAAAAAAGTGAAAGATATAATATTAGAATCCTACTGCTTTGAATTCCAGTCCCCTAATGTAACCGTTACAGACCATTTCACTTGTAACTTTGATTGCATATGAGGCTTGACTACAAAAAATATTTGTGTTATTACATGACCAATGACAATGAAGTAACCTCCCCTTGATTTACATCAGCCTAACTGAAGCAACATAATTTTTCTGGTAAGAATATTTTCAATTTAGACGTTTTTAAAAGTCACTGTAGAATAGCAGTGCATTAGATTTTAAGGAAACCATCTTAAAACCTGACCGATTCTTAAAAGGTGAACAGTTTAATCTGAAGCATTCATATATTTCAAGAATATTTAAGAAAAGTTATAAAATAAACCCTGAACCAAACAACCAAAACTAAAACAACACACACAAGCAAAGATCACCACCCTCCCACAACTGCAAACACTTTACCATCTCTTTCTCGTTCACTCTCAGGCCTTGCCCTTGGTCCAGTATCTGACCAATCCCCTCTTAGCCGCAAACGTTTAACAGGAGGTTGCCGTAACTAGAAAAACAACAATAAAACAACAAAAAAAAGATAAGATCAGAAAAAGATAAGATAACATAAGATAAGAAAAAGGCATTACAAAGCTATTTATGTTGGACAGTACAGAATTCTACAAATGCAGTAACACCATTTTCTCAAGTTACAGAAATTTGTGTCTCTCAAAAAAGGGAATGTCAGCCATAAGTTCTGATCAGCTATGAATAAGTACAACACTGTATCAATAGAATGCAAGTTTTAGGTACACAGAAGTTCAACAGTCTAAACCAATGACTCTCAGAACTAATGCAGCTTATTTTATGCAATATTAACTTTACTATGTTAATTGAAGCTTTCCAAACTGAACAATAATAACTAAGGTTTTCCAGAATTCAGCCTGAATTTTGCAAAAATATTCATCTCTTCATGTTTAAAAACTATATGGCAGCTGCAGTTCAATGAAATGTGGATTTGCAATTAAGCAAAAGGACTAAACAGTTGGACATTAACAAACCAAAAATTTTATTAAAATAAATGTTAGTTTATTTTTCAACCTGTGGGTTAAATTTTTACAACACAGGGTTTTTTTCAGCAGGAAGTATAAAACAAGTACTATATAGGTAGTATTAGTTTCAGTGACTTGAAAAGAAACAGCTAGTGCTTTGAAAACTCAGAAAGGCAGTTCAGAGTTTGAAATTAAGTGTATTGGCTGGATATTTCTAGCTTTAAAAAAAAAAAAAAAAAAAAAAAAGTGAATAGTTGTGCTGACAACTTTAAATTAAAAACCCCTGCGGTGAAAGCATATTAAAGTGTTAACTTTCAGGAGCTAGCAGATTCAGGAAGAAAGCTTTACATTCCTTCTAGTCTGTACAACTTAAAGCCAGCTGGAATAAAAATAGCATTTAAGTAAAATCATCAATCGCTAAGACATTACAGGACATATTCTGTGTCTAAGAAAGAAAAGATTTATTAACAGGTGGTCACAATCTTCTCTCTCTGTAGTAACTGGGCAGTCAATTCTCCATAGAGTTATTTCACATCAGATTGACATTACATAGAAGAACAGGAAAAGTACAGAATCATTCATTCATCACAATTTTTCTGGGTTCCTCTTTGTTTTCTCTTGCCTCAGTGAGTTAACAGTGTAACACGGCTGGACATTCTTCCTCAGTCCTACAGATCTACATCCCCTTCTGATCAACAATAGTCTGTGCAAGAAAGAACTACCAATGACCACAGGATACTGATGCAGCATAAAGTAGTACAGAGATCCTGCAGGTGTGGACAGAGGAGGCAACCAGAGACACCTTCTCACTCACCGCTGGCTGTTAACTGTACTGTAAAGGTTGGACCCAAGCAACAACTCTTTTACAGGTAACAACAAGGACGAAGAATAAGTATTTAAAAGCAAAACCATGCCACATTGGCAGACTAATAAAGAAGACGCATCATGTAAAACGTGTTTTAAAATGTATAAAAACAGCCTTCAAGCAGACTCTTAAGAAGAAAACATCAACATCATGCTTGTGTCAGCACAGAGGAGAAAAATCTCCACCATTATCATCACGCTCATCCTCCCAGCGAAGACAGCAGGATGCTGACAACTCATTGTAAACTCCCTTGAGGTCCCTGTCTCAAACTAAAGGTAACGACCTCAGGATACAGAGAAGTTTGGGAAAGGGCGAGCATAAAGCCAGAAAAAAAAAAAAGAGCAGATGGTTAGGGGAGTGCAGGGGGAGGGCGAAAAACATACATAGCTTCATTGTAAAGAGGTTTGGTTTATATTGATCAGAAAATTTAGACTGGGAGGGTCAGCATCATTTTAGCTGAGCTGATAATAAAACAACTGCTTGTGGTTTGGTTACACTGCTGAAACTTTTAATACTGCTCAGTAGCAGTGGCTCATCCCCTCGATCTAAACATCTTATACCCCTCATCTCTATCATCAAATGATAACTTTTAACAAAGACTATTTATAACTTAATTTCAAGGAAAATGCTTTTGGTGGCATGGAAAATAACAGAGAATACACCTCAATTACAGGAGTGACCTGCCACCCTTGCTGGTCTTATGACCTGAGGTTCACGCAGATGCCTTCTCATCTTTAGGAGAGCGAAACCAGACAAGAAAGAAAACCAGAGTGACAAAAATATTGTAAATATATAATTATATAAATAAATATACTGTAAATATGCAAATTTTGTAACACAACCTACTTGTCACATCTCAATCTATGAACAGTAATATTAATTTAAGATTAATTTAAAGGGAAATACAACTGATACAAGTGTGTCACAAGAAAAAAAAAAACCAAAACGTGAAACTGGGTCATCTTAACCACTTGCCTCTTCCCGTCTCTCCTCAGCAGAAGGAACTTTAAGTTCTCGTGCTGTGTCATCCTTGGGATCAAACAAGTATATGTAATCTGAAGAGTAGCTAACAAGGATCTCCTGACCATCTTCACTATAACATAGAGACGTTACTCTGCAGGATTTGTTATTGAGATGAGGAGGAACAAAACGTGCCACCATTCCAACAGTGCCCCTACCAGCATAATTCCCTATATTTAAAAAGAAGAGGGGAGAGAGAAAGAAATTATACATTTACTACTGCAAATTTTCAAAAGCTTCAATATACTCCTTATTTAACACCCAACAAAAGATGATCAGAGAAAAGCTAAGTAACCTTAGCTTTTGCATTAAATTGGATCTGAAAAGTGGCATATCAGCTCTTACCAGTATTGGGTTTGTTTACGAACACTATGTGCTTTAAAAAAAAAAAAAAAGAAGAAAATACATACACACAAAAGTATTCCTATATCACATACCCACCACATGACGGTGTGTGGATCCTATCTGTCAAAAGTAGTACAAATAGAAATTTTGGAACCTAAGAACATTTACACAATAATAATGCAAATCTGTATCTACACACAAATTAGAAAGGAATCCATTACATGAAACTTTGAAAATTTAGGACATACATCTCCTCTTTTCTACCAAAAAGTTTTAAAAAAACTCTAGTTTTCCTTCTTTCAGACATAACAATAGTTTCACTCTGAAACTGCAGAACTATGTAATACATTGCACTTACCATGCCTCCCTGTCAACTCACCTCCGTTCCACACACTAAAACAATCTTAAATTCTAGAATTACAAATTTGTGAATGATAAAAGCAACCTGTAAGAAGATCTGAGAAAAATGGACTGTTCCAAAAAACTCATAATTTGCCACATAACAGTTTCCTGCATGGTATATCTGTTGTGGCTTAGAATATGCAACAGTATGTCCTTGACCACAGAGTTTATCATCTCACACTACATAAGGACTGAAATGGAGAGTTTTAAATGAAAATCAGTTTGCTCAGTAGTCATAGAATACCTTACCCCTTAAAAAACAAAAACCAACCAAACAGAAAACCACAATACCCCAACCTCACACCCCCCCGAACAAACAACAGAACACTATCAATATACCCAGAAAAATTAGGCTACAAAATTTTGTATTTTCTCTCCTTTACTCCATAAGCCTGTGTACCTGAAGCCATCTTATTCCTGTATTGTTACAATACAAGAGCAGGTACGTAGTACCTTTTAATCAACCCCAGAGAATCTGTTCTTCAGGCAGTTCTCAGAGAATTTTGCTGACCACTGTGATGAAAGGGAAGGATCTTATAAGAACATTAGCCTGATGACAGAGATATTATGTTTATTGAGTGATCTTTACTGTTTCCTTTCTCCTCCATCACAATCATCAACAGTAAAATGCTGTATGAAATTATAGATTTTGAGACACTGATTACTTGCATGAATGCATATGCACAGCTACATATATTAATTCATATATGTCTAAACACACACCAGTCATACATTATAAGAAAGAGACATGTTAGAACTATATAACACATTTTTGCTTGTCACCTGAAGTTTTATCATAAAATTCTTAGGTAGGCATCTGAAGCATGCGAGCTTTCACCTGAAGTATTTGTAGCTTTTCAGGGAAATTATGTTAGATATAGCAACAACTATTCTGAAGGTAACTGTATTGCATGACATTATAGAGTTCATAAAATCCCTTCTCATAAGCAGCAACACATTCCAGCATGGCAGACGGTGAAAATTTGATTAAAATTCAGGTGGAACACCAGACTGTAATCACTAGCTTTTTGGAATCTTGGAATCATATGTTTTAAGACAAAAGAGACATGACAAAATGTCCTTTTTTTGCATTCAGTAAACAACATATTCTAGGATGGACGAAGAAATTAAGTTTACTTACTTGAAGATTTCTGTATTGGCAAATATTAGAGTGAAATGATTCTATTATTACAAAGCATAGTTCTCAGAGAAGAAAGCTACATTTCATTTGGTATTATCGTTCAATCATTCATCTATTTTGAAAAAAATAATGTGAAATTAGAACTGCAAATGGTTAGAAAAGCTTACTGTAAAGTATGGCTCCTACCTGTTGCTCTTGTACCAAGCATTCGCCGATCATATATTCTTACTGAGCTATCAGAACAACCCACAGCAAGATAGTATGGAATTGGTGGACAGATAGCAACAGAAGTGGCAGCACGCCGACAGTTTATTAAAATATCCTGGAACAAAAAAATACAGCATTCAAATAATAGTTCTGAAAATTTGAAGCATAATTCTATTTTTTACTTCAGGACACAGGGCCATTAATCAAGGAGGTTTTGAGAAAACTAGGTCTGGCCCTGTGAAGATAGATTATAAATATGTCAAACAGAAAAGCCTCTGCAGACAAGGAAAACTATCAGAGAAAGAAACATAGCACAAGATCAACTAAAACAGAAAACAAACCAACCAAAACAAACCACAGGAACAAACATTTAAGAATAGGTAAGCACAACAACTACACATTTATAAACTAGCTTGCACCTTGGATTTTCCTATGGAAACACAGACAACTGTTGAGTCAGAAGAGAAATTAAGACTAAATTAATTTAAAGGATTAGAATAGTTTTCATCTACAGCCAGATAATTGGATAGAGGAAAAGAAAGAAAGAAACCCCTACAATACGTAAATACGTACAAAGCAGAATAAAATTGAGAGTAGTAATACATACTTTGGTGTCAGTTTTTCTCCAATTCAATATTAAAACTGTTTCCAAAATCCAGACTCAGTGACACCACCAATACCTTACTTTCTAGGGAGTAATACCAGTGACTAATTTGATCTAGTATAATTCATTACCAAATCTTTTCTTACAGAGGGACAAAGGATGCTCATGAACACAAGGCTGCAGATGATTTTCAAGGCTCATTTTTTGCCTCCAACTCTGCACTCTACAGTAACTAATGTAAACCAGTCCAAGAGATTAAATTCCAACATCGAATCTGTTCTGCCATATCTGAAGTCTCACACCAAAGTTCATCAATTAAAAAGTGCCAAAGGAGATATTAAAATAAAATACTTTTTTTCTGATTTTTTTTTTTTAAAAAAAATAAAAAAAGAAAAGAAAGAAAGAAAAAAAGACTCCCCAAACTTTTTTTGTTTCTTGGGAAACATGTTGTCATCTCCACCAACGACCCTGAAATCTATTACTTCTAAAAGCCTTACCAGAATTCATATCCTATGTTTGTATGATGTACAGCTCTACATTTAGGTCATCTTTATTAAAAGATTTCACTCTTACATCTTTACAATCTTCCTTTGTGCAACTTGTTTTGATTCGAGTATCAAACCATCTTACAGTGCCATCTTCACCACAAGAGAGGAAAGTATAGGGATCATTTGGTACTGTCATAATCTGATAAAAAAAAAAAAAAAGAAAAAGAAAAAGAACAAAATATTAATCCTTCCAGAAACACCATGAATTTGCAAATAAAAGCATCAAAATTTTGAGCAGCAGTAAAAACCGAAACAATTATGACTCACGTCAAGTTTTCTATTGAAATAAAGAGGAAAACTGAAAAACTGCTGATGTTTCTTCACTTTCAAGAAAAAGTTTGAACTACTTGACCTAAAACAAACTGTGGAATGTCACATAAGATTAAATATTTATAGGTCAAAGTTTACAGTTTTTTCAAATATCTTTTAATAAGCGACATACATTTACTGCAATCGGTTTTCTGAACACGAGCCAGCAGTGTGCCCAGGTGGCCAAGGCCAATGGCATCCTGGCCTGTGTCAGAAACGGTGTGACCAGCAGGAGTAGGGAGGTGATCGTGCCCCTGCACTCGGCACTCGTGAGACCACACCTTGAGTACTGTGTCCAGTTCTGGGCACCACAGGAGGAGAAGGACATTGAGGTGCTGGAGTGAGTCCAGAGAAGGGCAACGAGGCTGGTGAGAGGTCTGGAAAACAGGGCTTATGGAGACCGGCTGAGGGACCTGGGGTTGTTCAGTCTGGAGAAGAGGAGACTGAGAGGAGACCTCATTGCCCTCTACAACTACCTAAAAGGAGGTTGTAGTGAGGCTGCTGTTGGTCTCCTCTCCCAAATTACTAATGATAGGATGAGAGGAAATGGCCTCAAGTTACATCAGGGGAAGTTTAGATTGGGTGTTAGGAAGAAGTTCTTTACTGAGAGGGTGGTTAGGCACTGGAACAGGCTGCCCAGGGAGGTGGTGGAGTCGCCGTCCCTGGAGGTGTTTAAAAAATGAGTGGATGAAGCACTTGAGGCCATGGTCTAGTGGTTAGGGAGATGATGGAATAAAGGTTGGACTTGATGATCCTTGGGGTCCTTTCCAACCATAGTGATTCTATGATTCTATAAATCATCAAGCTGCTGCAATAATTCAACAGAAGCTCAGTTTATTTTTTATCAAGTAATAGAAGTTAATAACAAATAAACCCCTCAGAAGTCTGAATGACATGAAAATACTAGATGGCTTTTATTCCCATTGGGCCTTTCTGTTACATTCAAAATAGTCCCCTGAAGCAATTATGCATTAAAAGCTATTACTAACCTACTCCCTTCACTGCAATATTTATTTTCTTTTACTTTTTAAGAGAGCACTGTATTGCACCATTTTCCTGACCTCAACCTTACTCAGACTAGGGAAGACTCAGGTGGAGTCTCACATGTATGGCTTCACTCAAGAAGGCCTCCTTAAAACAAAATAAAAACACAAGCAACCATAATGTTAAAGCTGAATTCCACAGGTCAATGGACACACACAGAATGTCACGTTTTTATACGCTATCCCTTAAATACAAAACAGAAAATGTTGTAGAAACTAGTAGTATTTTTCTTTTCCTACACTACTACTACTGTCAGTAACTTCACAAAAATTTATAAAGCTACAAAAATCAGTAACAGTGTAGTATGCTATTTCAACACAGCAAACAAGTGATTAACACTTTATGTGATGATTTATTCTCCCCCCTCGCCCCAACTCTTATTAAAAGTAACCTATGGACATCTGTAAATCTCCCTACCTAAAATGAGATTACAAAGATAATCTCTGCAGGATTCAGCATTTCTTCTTGTAATGCTCAGTATGTTAGCTGAGACAATGCGTGCTGTGCCAAATCTTGCTGCTGACAAACAAGAAGTTTAACAGACAGAACAAAGCCAAGGTTTTAATAACGATGGAACAATAAACTACTGAGCCGTGACCATTATTCTTCAATATGTTAGTGTAATGTATTGAAAAGTGGTTTTCAGTACACATTTACTCAAATTATTTTATTACTGTAGTTATATAAGCCAACAATTGTTCTTCAATCCACTAACTCCTTCCAGCATTTTTCTGTATTCCAATGCAGTGTTTGTACTGAAAACATTTACTTTGTTCCAAGAATGTTGCTGAACATGGTATAACACAGCAAGTTTTTATTTCTAGTAGCTGTATTTTATTTTTGTTCACACTATTTCACAAGATACATGTAATAGTGCAGTACACACCTGCACTTGTGCCTGCCAATTTTTATGCATGGTGTTTAAAAACATGCTCAGCAACTTTCTAAGTACTAAAATAGAAAAACTGAGAAGTCCAATAATTAAGTCATTGTTACTATATTTAAGTTCAACAAGCACACATTATAAATATAAAATCCATTTTTTGCTGACTAAAAATCCTTTTCTATTTAACTTGAAAATGTATAGCTATATGATCATTTTAGTGTATTGAAAATATGAAGGTGAGAGTTGCCCATAAAAGTACATTCTCTTTCTGAAATGCAGTTAACATGAAGGGCAATAAAGCAAAGCATTTGGCTGAGTAAAAATAAATTTGTAATGGCCCCATATAAACAACAAGTTCTCCAGAAATGTGTTTCAGTAACTTCTCTCTCCCTCTCTACTTATTCTATTCTGTCCCAGAATTAAAAACAATCGTCCAATTATCTTATAGTTCATAACAATCCACACAAATTTCCACATTCCTCTGTTTCAACGGATGTTTTTGTAATGTCTTGAACTGTCACAGACTCCAAGTTTAAAGCACAGTATAAATTCAAACCACATTCAAATTTAGAATTAGTACCTCAGACGCAGATGATGTTGGCTTTTGTTATTTAGAGAACCCAATGAGTCAAAGTTCTATATTTATTACCATGATGTGGTTACATACAGCTGGGCAGTAACGTCACAATATTTTGTAATGATTCTCCCACTCCAGAAACCTCTCAGTGACAAAGCTGTGTTATGTCAGAAGCTGAAGTTGCATCTCAGCCATTTGCTTAAAAATCCCTGTTATTTACTCTATTACACTTTCATATGCCAAGGCTCAAAAACAGGTCTGCTATGCCACACGTGGCATAGGTCCGCTATACATACATTTAATGTTCAAATATCAGGTTTAAGAAACAGTAACAGAATTTATAGTCTTTATAAAAAGGACCTCCCAAAACGTTTTATAACCTACCTTTTCAAAGACTTTTTGATGAGCGCTCAAATGTAGAGCTCAAATGTTAAACCTCAGTGCAAAACAGGCTCAGAAAAAATTACTTCAAAAAGAGACACAGCTGTTAATAGTCAGTGTCACACAGGGGTTTTGAGATCCCTTCCATTAACTTTGTTTAAACAGTATAAACAACCAAAACAGTATCACACTACAGTCCTTCAAAACAATGCTCTTGTTAACATCATTTGCTGAATAAAAATCATGCACAACACCATTATTTTGACTATGCAATACAGTAGCCAAATGTCTATACTCTCTTCAAGTAATGATTTTGAAGAAATTGACTATATTCCGTATAACTAGAGTGTTCAGTTACACTCATTCTCTATGGACAACAATAAAACTTGCATCTTGATTTGCTAGACTGTTGGGATCTCCATATTTATTTTAAAATATTTTTCAAACTCTTACTGTATGTTTTGACAAGTTTCATTTGTTGTACCTATCAAATTTATATTTATCATCTGGTTTAGCAGCTTGCAATGTGCATACCATCATTATTGATGACAAACATCATCTTGGAAAGAGACAACTGGCATCTCATATGACAGGCTAGAAGTGTTATGTTCTAGCCTCCATAACTACTCCTGACCCACAAGAGCAACTGGCAACTGCTTTCATTGAATTTTCCCAGTTTGATCATTTGTTTGCAGCACCACCTGGTGTCAGTCACTTCGTGTAATCAACCAAACTGTTGGTCAACCCAAGCTTAGGCAGATCAAAACTTAAGACCTCCACAGTGACTCCTCATAATGACTTCAATGCTGCCACCAACTCTTTCATTTGCAGTACTCTGAGCAGCCCAGCCCATGACGCCAAACTTCACATACCCAAACTCACTGCTCTAATGATACTTCTCCCACTACCTGCACATCTCCTCAGCACAGTATCCATAACCATTCTCCTATTCTCAAGCTCAAAAATGTTTTATATGATACTCACAGCTAGCTACCCGGGAAAGAGAGGTATCAGTTGAGCCAGTAACTGGCGGCTCCTCAAGCCTGCAGCCAGCCAGCAAGGAGGCTCCCATTTCCCCACGAAATCACAATGCAACGACCTGACAGACCTCCTCCTCCTCAGTGAGAGCATTTCAGCTTTGAGAAACAGCATCTCAGTCCCCAAAGGTTCTTATGAAAAGGCAGATTTTATTTGAGATACAGAGAACATCCAATCAACCTGCACAGTCCACAGACTAGCATACAGACTACTATATATAGAATATAGTAAACTTCACCAAGAACTGAGGCTTCTGATTTGGGGCCATAAGGACTGATGCTATTCAAAAGAAACAGTAGTTTCTCAATCAAAACAAGTCTCAAAAATAAAAAGCAGATGATGTGAGCCTGGGATTCAGAATTTGTTTTGCAAAACTGAAAATACAGTCTTGTATTAAACCCAGGCAAAACCAAGCAAACAAAACCAAAACTACAAATCCCAGAAACAGAGTGAATACCACAAAGTTCGCTTGAGTGACCTACGAAGTTACCCTGTAGACAGGATTAATGGAACATGTGTAATTACAAGCATAAGGATACTTTTACTGCATGATCAAAAATGAATTCTGGCAGTAATTCAGCCACTTTCTTTTCTCACACAACCTTTTCACACTCCCCATTTTTATTAACAGAGATGTTTAAATATATTTGTTCACTTAACATACAAAGAGATTTAAAAGCTTGCTATGAAATCTGAGCTAAACAGTTAAAAAGAATGGATTTGGGATTTTTTTCCCCCTGTGTGTGTAACATGGTAGTGCTAAAAAAAAAAAAACAAACAAACAACCCAACAAAAAAATAATAAAAAACCCTGGAACATTTATAACCTTACAAGGAAACAGCAGTATTTTTTTCTATTTTAAGCACAGGAAGTTTTACAAGCAGATTTTGCTGCCATTAAAATAAATAAATAGATCAATAAATCTTATTATCTTCCTAAGAGTAACACTTTGCTTCTTCACTTGCCTATTTACAGGAACAAAACTTCCATGGAAGGATTGAAAATAATGTCTTTAAATTTAAACTTAAAGAGTGAACTAGGATACAAAACAGAGAAATTACCTAAAACTGTAATTACAATTTTCAGTTTAAGTTATTCACGCATGCTGAAATAAGCATTTCTTCAAGGGATTTAAATTGTGAAAAAGGCATTAAAAACTGTTGAAAAGTTGGGGGCAGGGAGGGAGAATTAAAATAAAAATGCAAAACATAGCCACTGCCCTCACCCCCCACCCTACTTCAGAAAGAATTTCACAGCACAATTTAAACCAGTTTTGATCTGTAGAGGATTCCTTCAGTGAAGGTATATTCAGCTATATTTGCAAAAATAGTGGAAAGTCCTCCATTTAATTTAGATAACACCTTTGTCTTTTAAAGTCCACTTTGCATGAAAAAAACCCCACAAACCAAACCTCAAAAAAGGAAGGTTTTTTTTAAATCTCACTAAAATAAAGCTTTCATCAAGTCTGGTTAAAATCTTGGGCGACAACACAAGAAAATATGTATTCTACCTATCTTAAAATTATCATACACTTTTGTGAGTTACCTCATAGGTAGTTCCATAGTGGCACGTGTACTGGCATTGTCTGTTGGTCTCCGCATCTTGTTCAACATTAGTGTAAAAAATGACTCCATCTCCAGAACAAGATACAATCTGTTTGTCATTGGTGCATGGTAAGAATTTTGCACTAAAAATATTAGCCCTGTGTCCTGAGCGAATAGTTGTTAAAACCTAGGGAAGACAGAAAAAGGAAGGCTGAATCAGATTAATATTTTCAAAGCAAATAAAGAACGGGAAAACAACACAGACTGGTACTACAAAACATCAGTTATGTACAAGCTGTCAGTAACCTACAGTTTAATACAACAGAGCAGAAAAGTTGTCTTTACATCAGATTTCTTCTAAGAACAAAGTGGTTGCACAAGAGACATTCACTTATGTACTTGCACAAAGTAGTCTGCAAAATGAAAGGACTGGAAAGCAACTGGCCGCCTTTTGTTTTTAAAAGGCTAGTTACATATCACAGCAGGTTTCTCAAAGTAAAACATCAGTTCAAGGTGATAGTGCAGACATTCAGCATATCAGTGAGGAGAGATTTAGAGGATCTGGAATATCTGGGTCAAGAAGAATAAGGCATTTTAATTCAAGCCAACTTTAAAGACTTTAAAAATTGATGCTACTGTTAAAATAAACTCACTTTAAAAAGGAGAGTTGAAGCTTATAAGAAGTAATGTTTTGAAAACAGTCAAAGATAAACAAACATTTAAGAACATGATTGCAGGGCAATAAACTAAGACTTGACTTAGTCTGAATGAATGCCATTCATCCACAGCACAGCAGAGAAGCATGTAATTTACTTCACCATCACAGTTGGTTTCAAACACTTTGTGATGACATACTTCTTATTAGTCCATTAAAACTGCAAAACTTTCCTGTGTACTATTGAACATTCTATTCTTACCTTATTTCCCCCATCTACTGCATTAACCCAAACTGCATTTTCAAAAAATATACTTACCAAGTTGTTCACAGGATGGAAATTACTACCAAATTTCCACTCAATTAACTTAATCAAAGAAAACATGCAAATGGAGTTGCTCTGTCCATGATAGCTGATGCCTAATATTTTACAGGTGCTATTTCACACCTTTGAAACAATTCACACACAAAAAGATTAACTGTGTATCCACATATTTTAAAAGATACACGAGGCTCAGTATCAAAATCAGGAGAGATAATGCATTCATTTTATTTCAATAAATGTGCCTCTTCATTTAGGTTTGTTCAGATTTCTGCATTTTACTGAAAAACCTTCAAACCTCAGACATTCAAAAGAAATGAGGAACTCGGTATCAAAGGAGCAACTCAGAACAAGAAGTCCACAAGGTACCCTAATTCAGATGACAATTGAAGACATGTCATCCCTCAGTCCCACCTCTTATTTTACATTATTGCTACTGCCCTGACAAGAAATCCTTTTTAATCTCCCTAATAAAAAAAAAAATACCTAAACAAGTAGGGTCTTCTCTAGCACCTTAGATTACCCTCGCCAGTTCACCACTTCCTCCCTATTACTGAATATAAGCAGGCAGAGTTTCTTCTCTTTGCTCTGCTGTACAGGGTCCTTCTCTCACCAAACTACATGTGCTTCTTCCTTTTCCCTCTTCTCACAAACCCCAACCTAATGTCCTTGCTTTTCATGCAGTCGCTAGGTAACTTATTCTAATCTTCTGCTTCAGTTTTCCCCACCTGCAGACCTCAGTTTAGATATGGAAATCTACATTTGATGATTGCCCTCAAACTTGGAAAAACTCAGAGTTTTGTTTCCCTCCTTTCTGCTCTTCTCCACTTTAAACTGAAAGAGCATTCAGAAATATCTACAGCTACACATTTTCAGTAAAGAGTTTTCTGACAGGGAGACCTAACCCCATCTTGCTTGCCCCTCAATTTCCTGAGTATGTTGCTTGGTGTTGCAATAAAAAGTACGAAGTATTATAGAATTTATCATAGGCAGAAGATTTCCCATGCCCTTTCTTGACTTGCATTGCACATCCTTTTCTACTCTGGTTATTGTACTGCCTTAGAAAGGGGAGAAAGGCATAAGAAGTTGCTTGTGCCTAGGCAGCAAAAGGATGAGAAAATTTAACATACACAACCAATCCCCAAAAGCCTATCATTAGCTACACAGAGTAAAACAATACCACCATCTTACTCCACTGCAGCATTTTACTACCAACATATAACAGGCTACGAATACTTAATGACTGAGTAAAATTCAGGGGAAACCAAAGAATTTCAAACATTCTTCAAAGTACTTGACTAGCAGTAGTAATTCAGACATCCTCACACCTTTTGTAATTGCTCAAGTAATACATTACACAGAAAATAAATTGAATAGGCAACAGATTAAAGAATCCAAACTGTCTCTCTTTAAAGCATAGGTTAAATCTTTGGAATGGGATTACCAATTCGCATAGCGATCCCAGAATCTTAGACACAAGCTCCATCCCTAACAATAAGAAAGCAGAATTTCTGGAGCTACTCTGTTGTCTTCTTTAGACCTGAAATGTTTTAAGTTCCACGTTCAAATGAAAACTCTTTATGATAAAAAAAAAAGCCACCATAATGAACAAGCCAGCACTTTTAAAGTCACATTAAAAGCCGAAACCAGTTTAAAAAGTGGTTTTATTTCCACTCTACCTTACTTTTTGAAAAGAAGCCCATTGAAAAAAATGCAAGTCAAATATCAGTGGTTTACTAAGCCTTTCAGGATGTAGTTAATTTAGGGTTCCCATTCAAGATACTCAGCACAGGATCATTTACAGCCCAGCCTTTTCAATAGTGCTTCCTTTGAAGAGGTCAAACCTCCTTCAGAAGTAAAAGAAAGCAAACCTAACAGAACCATATCCTAAAGTGAGAAGTAGCAATCCTGGTTCTAGAAAAGCTGTAAACCTCCAGCCCCACTAAGCACCCTCCAAAGCCTCCCCAACACTTTCTCATGCGAACTGAACCCTTTCTCTCCCAGAAGGCAAAACAGGCTAAAGATTCAATAATCCTGAGTGTAACTACTCATAAGAATCATGTCTTCATACTGGTATTAGCTGAGAGAAGTCTCAGGCTCCATTTAAAGGCTTTGTGAACTGAGTGCTTAAATGGATGTAAATACATAAATCCTTTTGTTTTTGTACCATACTTGTAGCAGGTAGAGTTTTAGCTGCAGCCAAACCCCCCTCCCTCTCCACCTCCAGTAATGTAATGCCTAAAACAAATAAAACAAAGAAGAGAAGATCCATAAAAAGAATTCTTCTCAGCCATCCCAAAGTATAATAAAGTGCTCATCATTTTGATTTAGACCTTCAATTACTATTAGAAGTCATAGTAACACTTTTCTCCTCAGATACACAAACATAGACATATAATCCACTCAAACTCGAAAAACACATTTTGAAAAATTTCTCCTTCTGAGACACATTACATAGTAACAATTAACATTTGCATCTGGTCATACATTTCACAAACTGGAGTGACTTACACAAAATTCATGTAAAAAGAGTTAAGCAAGATTAAATTCTTCCTTATTAGACATTTTACAAACACAGAAGACTGTATTGATGGCTGAAGTCTATTTTTGCTACACTAGCTAGCTCATAACAGAAAATATGGTGATATCTGCCAAGATTACAGAAGAGTTCTGGTACCAGTACCAATTTGCTGCCTTTTCCTGTATTGATTCTGTTACTCAAGCCAGAGAAAATGAGCTAACACAATTCTAACAGTCATTAAAAATCACATATCTAGTGTATTTCAGGAACAACACACTAATTATTAACTGTTCATGCTAGTATCTGCTGCTTTATAATTGCATTTACATGTATTGAGGAAAATAAAATTTTAAAAACTATTTGCTCTGCTGTTATGTAAAAAAACTCAGCTGACTGTTAAAAATAAGAAAACAAAACATCTCCTATATTTCTCATTTTGTTTAAGTGCAGCAAGTAGTACACAAGAGGGGAAAAATCCACAAAATTATCCCATGAAAACAAAGTTTAAATTGCTGCATCTATTAAAATACTACAATATTTTAATATCGTTATATAATAGGATAATGATATAGCAACTATCTCAGTGCTATATTAAAATAAACTCTGCACAATAAATAATATTGGAACATCCTTTACTTGCATGAAAAATTTTTACTTTGCATGTCTCTTCAACAACACTCACTTTGGAATACATCCTTCACCCACTTCACAGCTGTTTTAGATACCTCTTCTTCTACAGCTGAACTCCCAGTCCAACAGAAACACATCACTGATCTGAACTTTGTCAGACTGACACCAATAGTTCAAAGGAAGAGATGAAGTATGGAAGCTATGGCTCATTTGGGGAAGTGAGAAAAAGGGCCTTACTTGTAGGCACAGGCAACAATCCACATCACTATTATTTTCTCACCACAGCTCTTCAGGAAGAGCAAAGTGTGGAACACTGCTACTATGCGATGGATGCTAGTTGATGTTACTGGAAGCCATTTGACTGCATCATAACCCACGTGAGTGGAGAAGTGGAAAAGCAGAGACCTTTACGCCACTTTCCCCTACCATAATAAAGTATTTTAACCAAGATTGACACGTCGACATTACACAGAAAGACAACTCAGTATATCATGAACAGCAAAAGCCAATACAATATTTTAAAACTAAAATGAAACAGAAAACAGTTTATCTGACTAAGATTTCACAAGAAACCCTATTGCTAATTCTGACACTAATCTGTTGTGAAACCATGTTCCTTTTGTGCCAGACCACCTACCACCGTAAAATGGGATAATACTTGTGACGCAAGGGGTTAGAATACTAAGTTCTTAAAGCACTGGGAAGTTTTATTCCCATTTATAAACACTAGAAAGTGCCTGACATTATCTTTGTCAGATAACTAATATCTGAAAAATACTATCTTGGAAAATATATTAATATCTTGAAAAATAATAACTTAAATTTTGTTTGAAAATTACTGAGTATCCAGAAACAAACTTACCTTTCTGCTGTATGGATTGCTAATTACCAGATTGGTGTCATCTGAACCAGATAAAATATATTCTCCTGTATCATTCCAGCAAATTGTATTCACCTGTATGAATTAACAAAAATTAGTTTAGACTTAAATTAAATTTTCAGAATCTTAAAACATCAACACTCATCCAACACTACAGAAATAGGAGTTAACAAATTCAACTGAAAAGCTAGCACCAAAAAAGTGTTTTTTAAAACAAATTGATAAGGGGATCACCTGCGACATCTCAGTTACTCCCTCTGCTCCTGAAGAGTCCATCAGGTAAATTAAGCCTTCCCACAGAGGCCTCAGTACCCACAATTTTACACATTCAGGTGTTCTAATGTACCAAATCTACTTCACAGAGTTCTCTGAATTTGAACTGGAGGGCACCACAATGCTCTCCTTATTGTATCTTCACAATATCCATTGCTTTGTATACTTATTAGTGACCACACTTTCTCGGGGATCATGTGAAAAGCACCATGGAATCCATGCCAAATCCCCTTTAAGAAGTGTGAGTATGCTGGGAAAGAAGAATCCTACAGTGAGGTACAGAATCGTATTGGGAGAACTTTACAGTACATTTCCTTATCAATTCTCCTTTTCACAAGACTATGTTTAATAATGTGTCACTGAAAACCCAGGAAGCTCAGAAAGTATCCTTAAACTGTCTTCAAGCAGCAGCTCATGCACAAGCACCAAAGACTGCATGACCATTATTATTTCAAGTAGCCTCTAAAATAGTTTTAAGTGTCAAACTGCAGCCATCAACACCTTCTTTTGGCAGAATAACTGCCTTAGTGTGATGTATCAGAGTGGACTATATAATTAGTGGAAAAAACCCACTTTGTTATAAATCCTTCTCTCTCTCTTTTTTTTTTTTTTTTTTTTAATTCACATGTCTCATTTTTAGCCTGAAAGACAAAATATTTTTTGTTTAGAATAAATATACCAAATTCAGTTACTATTTTAATCACAAGCTTAGTTGGGGTCCTTAATTAGGCAAAGTCACAAAATCAGAATTAGCTGTTTCTGATGGATCACATGGGCAACAAATTGACATATTCATTGAGGAGCTTTAAATCAACTTTTGCCACTCAAAAAAAAATTTTAAAAAGAGACCATGTTACAACAGATATGCCAATGGTAGAGTTAGCTGAATGCTCAGCAGTAGACAAAAGATGTTAGGAATTATTAGGAAATGCACAGAAAAGCAAATGTCATTCTGTCAGCATATACATCCATGCTTGGCAAATCTGCATCTTCCACACTGTGCAGTTTTGGTTCATATCCCACTCCCATATTCTCCATTTCTTTTACTGCCCATTTGAAAAGAGAAACTACAACAGAGGTATCATAGGTATCTAACACTTTTTATTGCAAGAAGCAATTAATTTGTACTGGGGAAGGGATATGACAGAAGCATGTGAAATCATGACTGACATGGAAAAAGCAAGAAATAATTTTCTGTGGATCTTCACAGTACAGGAAATGGAGGGCCTTCAACAAAACCATCATGTGACACGCATGGCATTTTATGAAAACTGGAACCCATTGTCATGGAATGTCCTAAACACCAGAAGTGGAAAAATATACATATTCAAAGAAAATTGATCAGAAACAAAGTTACAACTTTCATCTCCATCTGTCCATTGATGTGTGTTCTCTCGCACACCCTTCAAGTAATGCCTGCTTGCCCTGTCTCAACTTTCCTCAAAGATCAGTACTGGTCACTCTCAGGACCAAGTTATCAGGCTTGACTGAGCACTGGTATGACCTTGCATGGTTACTCTTATGATTTTATAACCCTGGCTGTCAATCACCAAGAATGATGTATTCAACTAGCCTCCAGATTGATCTGTCATTGAAGTAACCTGTCCTGGCAACAACTGTACTTAAAAAATATTGTCAATCATAGCACAATACTACAGCTAGGGCAAATACAAAACCCAAGTATGTTCATTTTCACCTTTCAGGAATAAAAATACTATCATTGCTCTAAAGAAACCAACAAACTAATAATACAAGGATACAAAAATAGAAACAAGAACAAAACACTGAAAAAAACAAGGAAGCTGCCAAAAAAATAAAAACCCATGATATGAGAAAGAAGAGCTAGCATAAAAATTAAACAAATTGAGATGGGTGGGGGTATGTGTGCGTGTCCAAAAACAAAATCTGAAGGACACAAAAGCAGAGGAAGAATCAGAGATGTAAAGGGGAGACGTAATTATCTAAATTGCAGCGTCACAAGCCTACCCAAGACATCAATCATTCTCCTTCTAAATTCCAGTTTCACTGCACTGATTGCCTTGGGGTTAAGCACCCTACCAAGGCCAAAGTTGGTTCCCAAAAAATCCTGAAGTGATATGACATAACTAAGTGTTTGGTAAAGATATAGTACTAAATAGGCTTTTTATTCTGTAGCAGATCACCTTCTCAACATTACTGTCAAAAAATAAGTAAAAAAATAACAAAGTCTTTCAGTGTAATAAGCTTGATTTTTATTTTTCCCCAGAGATCACAGACTTTCCAGTAAATGATCAGTCAATACACTACATCTCTCGGTGTTCAGTACAATCTATTGACCAACAGTGAATAGCCCCAATAAATATGGACATGGATCACTAAAAACAGATGCCGAGTAAGAGAAGATCAAGGGTTTGAAATTCTTGGAAAAAGGTGTTAGAGCCAAAAGAAAGGATATAAACAAAAACAACAGACAACTACTAACAAGACAAAAAAAGTCAAAGGGTGGGTAATTAGCTGTAGCTAATTTTATTTGCCACTCAAATAGCCTTGAAAGGAAGCAGCAGGCACTTTTGATTCATTAGTAAAATAGTCAAAAATAAATTTACTGTCTCTGTGTTTTCTTCAAATACAGTGCAAGAGGCAGTACAGCCAATCCTTAAAAAAACTGACAAAGCAAACTCCTCACTTCTATGCAACGTAACAGTTGAATTAACTCTTTTGTGAACAGGACAGACTAACAGAATACTAGAAGAAAATAAAAATGTAGATATCCAGAACATCAGAAATATCCCCCAAGGAAGGAAGGGGGTGACAAAGGCACTACTTTTCAACTATGGAGAAAAAGTTAAAAACTGCACGCTCTAACAATATGCAAACACACTTCCTATAATAATGTAAGCATAGCTCTGAGGACTACATCTAAAAACTACTTGCTCACAAATTCCATCCTGAAGGAGACATATGCTGCACAGGACACTTGTTTGTTACTGAACTAAATGTCTACACAAAGAAATGAGAAATCATTCCTCCAGGTAATACTCCCTCCTTTATTTTAAAATGTAGTATTTGCTCATGTCAAAGGCTCCATCTACCTATGCATTCTGCAGTTCTACCTTCCTCAGCTTTCACAGGAACAGAACTGGAAGAAAAAAAGTGATATTTTAACCCCAATTCAATATGGTTTAGTTGTTTACTCCTCTGCTTTCCTCACACTTCATTGCTATTGGTCCAAACTGATCTCTTTCAACATTTCTCCTTTGGATTTAGCCACTTCATACAGAAAGCATCTCACCTAACCCTATACATCTCATCATCTTAAGCTTCCTTTAGAGTTAGCACAGAAAATGGCAACTTCTGGCATACATATGACCTCACTCTGAATTGGACAATATGAATCTTGTTGAAAGAGGCAAATCACGCCCTGGAAAAATGATAAGGTTGCAAGCAGACATCAGTGATTCAGTAGACTAATTCAATTACTTCACATAATACTGCTAGAAACTGTGTCTTCAAATGAAGTGGAAAATTGCACTATTTCAAAGACAAGGGCACCTAAACTGGGATGAAAATACTCCTGTCTCAAACAAAATGATGCTACAGTAATATTACTGCTACAAGAGCATGTATACTTGAAGTATTTAATACAGGGTGGTCTGACCGTGGCTGGACACCAGGTGCCCTCCAAAGCCACTCTATCTCTCCCCTCCTCAGCTGGACAGGGGAGAGAAAACATAACAAAAGGCTCATGGGTCAAGATAAGGACAGAGAGAGATCACTCACCAAACACCATTATGGGCAAAACAGACTCAACTGGGGGAAATCTGATTGGTAATTAAACTAATCAGAGTAGGATAATTAGAAACAAAATCTAATCTTAAAAACACCTTCCTCACTCCCCTCCTGTCTTCCCAGGCTCAACTTCACTCCTAATTTCTCTTCTTTCTTCCACCCAGCAGCACAGGGGGATGGGGAATGGGAGTTATGGTCAGTTCATCACACATTGCCTCTGCTGCTCCTTCTCCCACAGGGGGAGGACTCCTCATACTCTTCCCCTGTTCCAGCCTGGGGTCCCTCCCACAGGAGACAGTCCTCCACAAACTTCTCCAATGTGAGTCCTTCCCACAGGCTGCAGTTCCTCACTAACTGCTCCTGTGTGGGTCCCTTCCACGGGGTGCAGTCCTTCAGGAACAGACTGCTGCAGTGTGGGTCCCCCATGGGGTCACAAGTCCTGCCAGCAAAAGTGCTCCAGCATGGGCTCCTCTCTCCACAGGGCCACAGGTCCTGCCAGGAGCCTGCTCCAGTGAGGGGTTCCCACGGGGCCACAGCCTCCTTTGGGCATCCACCTGCTCTGGTGTGGGGTCCTCCACGGGCTGCAGGTGGATATCTGCTCCACCATGGACCTCCATGGGTTGCAGGGGGACAGCCTGCCTCAACATGGTCTTCACCACAGGCTGTGCGGGAATCTCTGCTCCAGCACCTGGAACACCTCCTCCCCCTTCTTCTTCACTGACCTTGGGGTCTGCAGAGTTGTTCCTCTCACATATTCTCAATCCTCTCTGGCTGCCATTGCGCAGCAGGTTTTTCCCCTCTTCTTAACTATGTTATCACAGAGGCGCTACCACTGGCACTGATGGGCTCAGCCTTGGCCAGTGGTGGGTCTGTCTTGGAGAGGGCTGGCATTGGCTCTATCAGACATGGAGGAAGCTTCTAGCAGCTTCTCACAGAAGCCACTCCTGTAGCCCCCCCGCTACCAACACCTTGCTACACAAACCCAGTACATCCTAGAACTATTCCCTTCTTCAAAGATATTGTACTGGAGTATGATTATACATGCAGTGTTGTTTCCCCACACGATCTCTCTTTTGTGTAATGTACATCAAATGGTAGGTAGGAAGCTGGACTTCACTTTTATCCTTGATCAGGAAAAAAAATTCTTGCCTTAAGTATGTTGCCCACTGTGTTAAATTACACAGCATGCTTTATAGAGAAAATACAAGTCACAACTTATTCCATAGAAGAACGCAAGTGTTCTTAAAATAAACCAAACCCAAAACAAGCAAAAACCCCAAACCAACCCCTGCCCTCCAACCCTCCATAAAACCTCAACCACCCTCCAAACAAATCCAGAAACACCCTTAAGACAACTATGGCATTCACTCCTCACATTTGAAAGGCATGCTGATTCAGCAATTGTGGGGGAAACAAAAAAGATTAAGATTTACCATTGATGGTATAAGCACTTTAATAAGTAAGGGCCTTGTAATTTCATTTACTTTTATTTCAGATTTTTTTAAAGTAAGTAGTAAGAAAGTCTTTTATGGCTAACAGCCATTCAGTATAATATTTCCTGCACATAACCACACAGTAAATGAGGTAAGAACTCTAACATCCCATTTTTTAAAGGTGGCTAGTTCTGAGCAAATTTATTTCTAATGATATTTATCAAATCGAGACAATATTTTAAACACCTACATATAATGCTGTAAGTTCACAATTAAAACATTTTCCACCCAGTAAAACAATTAACTTTTAAAGTAAGCTTTAACATGTGGTCTAACACAAACAATTCAAAATGCATTTTCACATACATATCCACCAAGTAGATCCAGGCAACACCAAATAGCCAACACAAAATTTGCAATTTCTGTTACATGACAGAGAGGTAGTTAACTAAAACAGAGATCAGTCACTCCATTTTTAACAAGTAGCAAAGAAATACTGTTTTCCCATCTCCTGTTTTATAGGCAAAAATGACTATTTTTACAGCTTTTGTTACAATTTAGAATATAAAACCTGACAACTTTCTAGACATAGAATGGCTTGGATTGGAAGAGACCTTACATTGTCCTTCTTATAACATTTCTTGAAAATAGAAAAGAGAAATTAATGCATTTGGTTTTTTTAAGTCAACACCATCTATACCAGAACATTAAACTTAAAATGGTAGTCAGTAAAGCAAAAGTAGGCGACTTCTTACATACCACAATTCTAATCCTTGTCTTTCCCAGTCCTTCTAGTCTCCCAGAAATATATGGAAGTAAAGATCACATTTTTTACTTCAGGCCAAAGGCTAGATTTTATTAACACATTTTCTTTAAAACTGCTACTGTGTTAGTTAACAATTATAACACTCTTTAATTTAAAACTACAAGTGTAAGCAACTCAAGAATTAAAAAAAAAAAAAAAAAAAAATATCTTTACATTTAAACAGCTTTGGAAATAAACATGTTAAAGTATAAAATTTACACTTAGATTTTCACTTTTTATAGCACATCTAGTATTCTTTCACTTTTCAAATATCTTGTATAAGAAAGACAATGCTTAAACTATCATTAATTTCTGCTCTATTCATCAAAGGTAATACAGCAACCTCTTTGCCCTGTACCTAGTTTAAGTAAAATCTTTTAAATAAAAGAACATAACTTACAATATTTGGACCACTTTCAAAACGTAAGTATTTAAATAAGCAATATTTCAAGTTATGTTATTGCCTTTCAGGGGAGGCTTATTTTTGTTTTTATTGTCTCTTTAAATAAGCATGTAGCAGCTGATCACTTGGTTTTTAGACTTGGAGAATAAATTACTCAAAACACCAATACAGCTTTAAGCCAACGAAATGCATCAACATAGCACAAAACTACTAAAGATTCAATTTAAAGGTTTAAGATGAGTGCTAACTGAAAAGATAAGCATGCGTTTTCCTGGCATAGGAGATTAATTCCTTCATCAGTGGGACACAGTACTAAGATGTAGGAATGGGATTTTGTTTTGCTTCAAAGGTAAAGTGTCAGATGTTTAAGAAGAAACAAATACTTAGAGAATTCAGATGTAGGTCTCAACAAGCAGAGGGTCACAGCTCAGCTTTAATACGTGGTATTTGCATTTTTAAGTTAAGGAACTATTACGCTGGCAACAAAATTACAATTTAACATAATTTAACAAACGAAAAGCAACGAGTGACTTACACATCCATCATGCACATTCAAGGTTGCTTCAAGTTTTAATCTTTGGATAAATTCTCTTCTCCCTGTGAAGAAAAATACTAATTACATACTCTTTTAAACCAATAACACTGAAGAAGTAACTAAGACCCTGCTAATGGACACTAACAAGTAAGAACCCAAACAAATAAAGAACCAGAATATAAATGTAAGTCTTGAAATAATTTGTATGGTTCTCATTTTACAAATTGTAAGACAAGCATCACATTTGCTAGTTCTCCCACCATCTTTAATAAGAGCACAGAAACAGCAAAACAAACATTTCACAGGTTCACAGCCTGATGCTTGCTCTAAAACTAACAGCTATAAAGCAGAAAATAACCTTGTGGTTATTTGGTTAACTTAGCTTAAAGATAGCAAGTAAAACATAGTTCAAGAAGTACAGCCTTTTGTATAGGAATATAAAGAAGAATGTGTTTAGGTCTCACGTAGAAAGTAAAACATGGTCTCATAATTTCACAAAAGAACTGGAAGTTGATCTTCCAAGCATTATCTACAACTCTACATCTCCTCTTAAACTAGAGAAACACCAACTTCATCATTAATATTGCCCTTTGAGAACTAACATTGAAGTCCAGTGTCATTCCATTTCATATATATACTTAAGGGATAAAACAAAGGAAACTTTTGGAAAGGTAACATAAAAGGAACAGATGAAGAAGAAAGAAGAAATCTATAAATATATATTGAGTAAGGCAAGGATCCAAGAACTTTATGCCCTTATTCCCTAGATAGAAACTGACTTGCCACTGCACTTAAAAACACTACTGTACTGTACACACAAAGAGGGAAAAATAAAGTGTAGCAAAACCAATGTGGACTCTTCCCGAGCTAGATGTTTAAACAAATAGCTTCAACTTTCATGTAATTTAGAGTGCCCTTGTTTTATGAAAATAGGTTATAATGAACCTAGTAATCCCCAGAAAGCACTTTCAGAAAAGACAAACGCCAATAGACCTGATCTTTTTACTTAAGGCCTAAAAGTACACAAGGACCCTTATCTTTTTTGTCCTGTGTTTCTTCACCTCTCAGAACAAAATTCCAGGTTAAGAGCGTTAGACTGTAGGCCTATGTCATCTGCAGTTGGCCTGTACCCTGGGCTAAACTGTGGCAATTGCTCTACCACCCAATGGCTCCTCCCCAGCTGAGAAGGGGAACCGTGTAAAAAAAAGTGAGAAGCTCCATGAGTTGAAATTTAAATGTATTTATTGAAATAAAAAAACCTAACACAAACACCAACATAAAGCATACACAAGCCTATACTCAGCCTGATCCTTGCGAGCAGCAGAAGGAGCAGGAGGCCAAGAGGGAAGAACTCAGGAACAGGAACTCCCCTCCCTCCTTTCATAAAGAGGTTGATGTCAGTGGCATGGGACACACCTGTGAGTCAGCTTGGGGCAGCTGCCCTGACTGAAACTCCCAGCTGACTCGGGGCTACTCATGGCCTGCCTGCATGGCTGGGCTGGGGGGCTGCTCCTGGGAAACCAGGACAGAAACCTATCAAATTCACTGAAAATTAAACTTCCTGCCTTCCTTTGAGGAAACTACAGAGTCAGGGAAAGAAGAACTGCAACAGAAGCCTCTCCACATCTGAAAATCCTACATTTCTGAACTTGTTTTGGCTCAGCTCAAGGCAGAACAATTTCAGAGCCCAGTGTTGCCTTTGGCACTGTAGCACAAATTTGGACAATTTATCCTCTCTCTGCTTGTTACCCTTAATGCCTTTTATTTGTCCCATATACTCTCCAGCACTGAAAAACACCACCTGACATCCATACCTGGCCCCTCTCAATCACAGACCACCACAGCACAACCATCTGACTGAGAAGCAGGCACTGAACAACCCTGCCACACTCCCTCCAAGACCAGGAAACCCTTCAAGCAGTACCAATTCACACAGGTACATCCACACCTCATTCACTGTTCACATAGCTTTCCCTCCATGAAAAGGTATGTTTTGGTACCTAGTTTTTGCTGGAACTAGAAGTCACCTCCAAAATTCGAAATCACTCATAACACAGCTCAAGTACCACATTAGATGAGGGTTATGCTTTGGCAAAATAAGAGGAGGTACTGACTGGGTAAAATGTTTATAAACAGCTTGCTTTTAAAGCACACCTAAGCTAGTTTTAAAAAGATTAAAAACGTACTTTCTTATGGCTCATTTTATAGACAATGAAATTGTGACATCTCAGAAGTGTTACAATTTCCATTAACCAGGAATAGCAATCATTACATAGAGATTTAAATGACAATCTTATGCATCATGCATTACCAGCAAGCATGTATGTATTCTTGCATTGGGAATCCACCTACTTAGTTCACTATTCTTTCTTTACCACTGTTCCTTATCCATTTTTTCCCCTAGAAGAACAGACTTTAAACTTAGGTCCTTAATGGCTGGTTTATTGTACTTTTCAGTTAAATGCTATTATTTTTTCAAATCACTGAACTATACATGTATTTCCAATGAAGATTCCTATTTTCAGGTTAATTTTATTTCTAGAATGCTTGCTTGTGAGTAAATGTCAATACTGAGGTGGGAAATGCCACCTGCTGCATGCTTCTATATCACTTTGTGTAGTAGAAACCCAACAATTTGCTTCTAGGGTGCTATTTTAATGCAAAATACAGCACAATAATACATGAGTCCCAAAAGGATAACTTCACTAAGAAAGGTACACCCCACAAGCCAACACAAAAATCCAGTGTTTGTCAGTCCCATCACATTTTCACTTGCAGAACAGAAAAGTTTGACAGCAGTAGGTGATTCTTGGGCACTGCACTATATGCACATAACACATCCGGAAGTGAGGTGACGCCTGCATACCAACACGCAGGCGCTTGCTGAGAATCCTCTGCACAGCAACACTGAAGGAGATTACTTTAATTCATTTTTGAAAACAAGCAGAGCAACAGATTTTCTTCCTTCCCGTATGGTCTGGTTTTAATCCAAATCACTTAAATCAGCAAGCAAGAAACAGTAAATGTGTTCTAATCACATCTTCAATTGCAATTTTCATTTCCTTGAAGAAGTCTGTTGACAAAATTAGATATGAACTGACTTGTTGTAAGATTAGGACTTTTTGGTCTTAATAAAAACACAGTAGCTCTACAAGTTTCAGTAAATATTTGATTTGAGATACAGAGATACTGTGACTCACAAACTTACATTCCCCATTTAAAACACTAAAAAACCTAACTAGGATAGTGATTTTTTTATATATGTGATTAGTTACTTGTCATGTGATCACTATTTATCTAAATATTGCTTTGATGGAGGAATTAAATACAAGCAAACTACAACACCTAAACAGCTTCCTTATCCCCTAAAGTCAAAAGGGGGCAAGGGAGAAAACAGTTACAATGTTTTGCCTCTAAAACCTTCCTACTTGATAAAGTACTAAACACAGTAACACAACTGAATGGATTGTTTCTAGTTTATCTTATCATTCAAAACTAGAACCAACAGATCCTGAATGTTTTTTTTTTTCCTAAAATAAAAACCAAAACTATTCTAGCTGATCTGAAGAAAACAGTCTTTACATTTGCTGTTAAAAGCTGAGTAAAGTCAGCGAATCCGTGTTCCTTGTCCTTCAGCAATGACTTCCACAAGTTCATTAGTTTGTAAGTAAGTACTAGAGTTCTCTGATATTTCAGTCACTTGAATATTTTTGTCATTTTCCCATTTTTATCACACTAAAAAACTATCTGGTTTATTAGTGGGATACTGTCCTGGGTTGCAATGTATTCTATTACCATGAGCCGTTGAGGCCTGGCGCCAGTGTTCCTTGCCTCGCCCCTCGGGACTATTCTTCTGTTAATGCGCCCATCAGGGCCTTGCCCCAGCACTCACCATCCCTTTGTGAGATGCTCCGGCCAGAGGGGGAGGGGTGGAGCCAAGCATATTCCCGCCGGAGATAACTTTGGGGTTTGGAACAGCGCGAGGGGCCTTACCCGCTGGGATCCCAGACGACAAGGACTGCACCGCGGCCGGATTTTCGGAGGAGGACCAGTTTTCTTTTCTACAAGATCACCGCTTCAACGGGATCATTTAAAAGAGAACTGCAGCTGCCACCGAAATCGGATTGCTCAGACTTTGTTTTCTTTTCCTACGGACCACCGCTTTAACCGGACCATTTCGGAGAGAACTGCAGCTGCCACTGGATCGGACTGGTACCAGCACCCTGCCCGGCAGGGGGCCAGGTTGTATCCCTGACTCTATCGGGCCTGTAACCAGTTTCTCTGTATTATAGTTTTGTTGTATACATTAGTAAAAACTGTTATTCCCATTTTCCTCATATCTTTGCCTGAAAGCCCCTTAATTTCAATTCTATAACAATTCGGAGGGGAGGGGGTTGTATTTCTCTGTTCCAAGGGGGGCTCCTGCCTTCCTTAGCAGACACCTGTCTTTCAAACCGGGACAGATTTTGGCGCCCAACGTGGGGCCTGAGGGCATTGAGGAAAAAGGGTGAAAAAGGAATAACAGTTCCTGGCTAACCTGATGTTTTGTGCACTGAACGTGGGATCTTTGTTAGGCAGCACCATGTGGTCTAGTTTACCTTGTTTCGGGTGGCACGTGGTCGTGGCTATGCTTTTCCCCTTTGCAGCCCCTTGTCTAAACATGGGTCCTCTGACTAAGGCTACTGTGGTTGTTATCCAGCTTGCACTGTGGGTTGGTAAGGTGAGGAGTTCATGGTTTTTCGATTTCCTGTGGAATGTGGGCACATGGATAAAGGGCTATCACACGCTCAGCGTATGTTTCGGGGATTACATTAAAAATGGTACCTTCTGTGAGGAAATAACACCAGGGGAAGTTTTCTCCCGACCATTCAACCAGTTCTTTGGGTCTGCTCCATCAGCTTTCGAAGGGTTTAGTTTTCCCCTAGATATTATCCATGTGTTGCTGCTAATAGGCCTACTGCTAATGGGCTGCTTGGCCTTCAGAGATAAAGTGAGACTGGCTTGGATAACTACTTGGGCACCCACCCCAAAGACTAGGAATGCTGCCCCAGAACCTGACACGGCCCCAGAGGCCAGAGATCCTGCCCCGCAGCCTGACCCTGTCCCACGACCTGGCATTGCCCAACAGCCCACCTCACAAATGGACCAGCCTAATTGGGTGGGGGTGCTGATAAAGGAAATACGCGAGATGGGCCAGAAGCTGACGGAATACACCTCCCAAACTAGTGGGAAACCTTGTCCTAAAGAGGGAAAGTCTGATGGTGCAGCAGTGGGACCCACAGATGTTACAACTGTGCAGGGTCCAGCTGAACCACAAGGACAGCCACAGCCAGCGGCAGTCGCCCCTGTGCAGAGGAGGAAGTGCAAGGCCAAATCAGTACGCCCAGTTAATGATGGGGATGAGCCAGAGCCCTCACAACCCGCAGGGGAGTCAGAGCCTGAAATTATCATCGAATCCCTGTCATTCGACAGTCTCCGTAATATGCGAAAAGACATTGCGCGGCGGGGGCGTGAGCCTTTTACAACTTGGTTACTTCGGGTTTGGGACCTTATGGGTAAAGGCGTACAACTGGATAGTGGCGAAGCCAGGTATTTGGGATCCTTGGCCCAAGACTCAGGGGTGGACCAGGTATTTGTAAGGGAGCCGGGGCCCCTTTCTCTCTGGGAGCGGCTTTTAATGAGTGTGAGGGAAAGGTTTGTCCACAGAGAGAGAATGCAGGAGTACCATCATAGAATGCAATGGAAGACCCTTGAGGAAGCGATCCAACAGCTGAGGGAAGTGGCAGTGTTAGAGGTACTCTTTGGGAGGGACGGACAGCATGATAATGACCCCGACAAGGTCAAGTGTACAGGGCAGATGCTGTGGAACCTGGCAAAGCTGGGGCCACAGCAGTATGCCACGTTCATTGCAACAATTAATGCTGATGACAACCAAGAGACAGTGGGTTCTGTTGCCAACAGGTTCAGATATTATGAGAGTTTAGTAAATGGCCCAATGAAAGCTCATGTCGCCGCTGTGGCTAGGGACCTCAAGGAAGAGATTAGGGAGGAGGTGATGAAGGAGGTGAGGAGGAGCAGCTCTCATGTGGCACCAGTGCAGGTCATAAACCCCAGAGCCAGAGCCCGACGTCCCCCAGCTAGAGAGAGAGGGTACACCCCACGATCTGAGCTGTGGTTCTTCCTGTGTGACTGCGGGGAAGACATGAGAAGGTGGGATGGGAAACCCACTTCTGTCCTGGCAGCACGGGTTCGTGAGCTCAAAAGGGAAAACGCTAACCGAGGGGGTTCCACTAAAGCAAAAGTAGCCTCAGCCTCCCGTGACCGAGCTGCCAGGTATTACAGAAGGGAGGATGATGTGTCAGATCCCCTTGAGGAAACATCTAGCAGGTATGCCCAGGGAATGGATGATAACCAGGCCTAGAGGGGCCCTGCCTCTAGCCAGGAAGAGGTACGGGAGAATCGGGTCTTTTGGACAGTGTGGATCCGATGGCCTGGCACATCAGAGCCACAGAGATATGAAGCATTGGTTGACACTGGAGCACAATGTACCCTAATGCCATCGGGACATGTGGGGGCAGAATCTGTGTCTATTGCTGGGGTGACAGGGGGGTCGCAGCAGTTGACCCTGTTGGAAGCTGAGGTGAGCCTGACTGGGAAGGAGTGGCAGAAACATCCTATTGTGACTGGCCCGGAGGCCCCATGTATCCTGGGAATAGACTTCCTCCGAAATGGCTATTACAAAGACCCAAAAGGATTTAAGTGGGCTTTTGGGATAGCTGCTGTGGAAGCAGAAGGCATTAGGCAGTTGAACACCTTGCCTGGACTATCAGAGAATCCTTTTGCAGTTGGGCTCCTGAAGGTGGAAGAGCAACGGGTGCCAATTGCCACTTCGACGGTGCACCGCCGGCAGTATCGGACGAATCGAGATGCCGTGATCCCCATCCACAAGATGATCCGTGAGCTGGAGAGCCAAGGGGTGATCAGCAAGACCCACTCACCCTTCAACAGCCCCATCTGGCCTGTGCGCAAGCCTGACGGAGAATGGAGATTGACTGTGGACTATCGTGCTTTGAATGAAGTGACTCCACCATTGAGTGCTGCTGTGCCGGACATGCTGGAGCTCCAGTACGAGCTGGAGTCCAAAGCAGCAAAGTGGTATGCCATTATTGACATTGCTAATGCATTTTTCTCCATTCCTCTGTCACCAGAGTGCAGGCCTCAGTTTGCCTTCACCTGGAGGGGCGTGCAGTACACCTGGAACCGACTGCCCCAGGGGTGGAAGCACAGTTCCACCATCTGCCATGGGCTGATCCAGACTGCGCTGGAAAAGGGTGAGGCTCCAGAACATTTGCAGTTCATTGATGATATCATTGTATGGGGGAACACGGCAGTGGAGGTATTTGAGAAAGGAGAGAAAATCATCCAGATTCTCCTGGAGGCCGGCTTCGCCATCAAGAAACGCAAAGTCAAGGGACCTGCCCGAGAGATCCAGTTCCTGGGGGTAAAGTGGCAAGACGGACGGCGCCAGATTCCCACTGAGGTCATCAATAAGATCACTGCAATGTCTCCACCGACCACCAAGAAGGAAACACAAGAATTCCTAGGTGTCATAGGCTTTTGGAGGATGCACATTCCCGAGTACAGCCAGATCGTGAGCCCTCTCTACCTGGTTACCCGCAAGAAGAACGATTTCCACTGGGGCCCTGAACAACAACAAGCCTTCACTCAGATCAAGCAGGAAATCGCTCATGCGGTAGCCCTTGGCCCAGTCAGGACAGGACCAGAGGTGAAAAATGTGCTCTACTCTGCAGCCGGGAACAAGGGTCTGTCCTGGAGCCTTTGGCAGAAGGTGCCTGATGAGACTCGGGGCCGACCACTGGGATTCTGGAGCCGAAGCTACAAAGGGTCCGAAGCCAACTACACTGCGACAGAGAAAGAAATCTTGGCCGCCTATGAAGGAGTTCGAGCTGCCTCAGAAGTGATCGGCACAGAAGCACAACTCCTCCTGGCACCCCGACTACCGGTGCTGGGGTGGATGTTCAAGGGAAAGGCTCCCTCCGCGCATCATGCCACCGACGCTACCTGGAGCAAATGGATTGCCCTCATCACACAGCGCGCCCGTATTGGAAACCAAAATCGCCCTGGGATCTTGGAGATAATTACCAACTGGCCAGAAGGTGAGGCTTTTGGATTGTCTTCTGAAGAAGAGGAAGAGGAAGTGACACGTGCTGAGGAAGCCCCTCCATATAACGAGCTACCAGAGAGTGAAAGACGATATGCCCTCTTCACCGATGGTTCCTGCCGAATTGTAGGTGCTAGCCGGAAATGGAAAGCTGTTGTATGGAGCCCCACACGACAAGTTGTACAAGCTATCGAGGGAGAGGGTGGATCAAGCCAATTTGCTGAACTCAAAGCCGTCCAATTAGCCCTGGACATTGCTGGGAGAGAGAAGTGGCAAAAACTCTACCTCTACATTGACTCATGGATGGTAGTCAATGCCCTGTGGGGTTGGCTGGAAAGGTGGAAAAAGGCCAACTGGCAGCGTAGGGGAAAACCAATCTGGGCTGCTGATGAGTGGAAGGACATTGCCACTCGGGTAAAGGAGCTACATGTGAAAGTCCGTCATGTGGACGCTCATGTCCCCAAGAGTCGGGCTAATGAAGAACATCGCAACAACGAGAAGGCAGATCAGGCTGCAAAAATAGAGGTGTTCCAGATAGATTTGGATTGGCAGCATAAAGGAGAGTTGTTCTTAGCTCGGTGGGCCCATGATGCCTCAGGCCATCAAGGCAGAGATGCCACCTATAAGTGGGCACGAGACCGAGGGGTGGATCTAACCATGGACAGTATCTCCCAGGCTATCCATGACTGTGAGACGTGCGCTGCGATCAAACAGGCCAAGCGGGTGAAGCCCCTGTGGTATGGTGGGCGGTGGTCCAAATACAAGTATGGGGAGGCCTGGCAGATCGACTACATCACACTGCCTCAAACCCGCCAAGGCAAGCACTACGTGCTCACAATGGTGGAAGCCACCACCGGATGGCTGGAGACCTACCCTGTGCCTCACGCTACTGCCCGGAACACCATCCTGGGCCTTGAAAAGCAAGTCCTGTGGAGGCATGGCACCCCTGAGAGAATTGAGTCCGACAACGGGACTCATTTCAAGAACAGCCTTGTCAACACCTGGGCTAGGGAGCATGGCATTGAGTGGGTGTACCACATCCCTTACCATGCACCAGCAGCTGGGAAAGTTGAGCGGTGCAACGGACTGCTTAAAACCACCTTGAAGGCACTGGGTGGAGGGACTTTCAAAAACTGGGAGATGCATTTAGCAAAAGCCACCTGGTTAGTTAACACCCGAGGCTCCACGAACCGAGCAGGCCCCGCTCAATCTGAATCCTTACAGACAACAGACGGGGATAGGGTTCCAGTAGTGCACATGAGAGGTATGCTTGGGAAAACTGTTTGGGTTAATTCTGCCTTGGGCAAAGACAAACCCATCCGTGGGGTTGTCTTTGCTCAGGGACCAGGTTGTACTTGGTGGGTAATGCAGAAAGATGGGGAAACCCGGTGTGTACCACAAGGGGACCTTATTTTAAGTGGGAACTGAGTGTAGAGTTTCATTGTATATGTATGTATATATATATATGTGTGTGTGTGTGTGTAGAGTTTAAGAAAGGTATTGATTTGGGATGATGCAAATGGTAATAGAATAAGGGGTGGATAATGTCCTGGGTTGCAATGTATTCTATTACCATGAGCCGTTGAGGCCTGGCGCCAGTGTTCCTTGCCTCGCCCCTCGGGACTATTCTTCTGTTAATGCGCCCATCAGGGCCTTGCCCCAGCACTCACCATCCCTTTGTGAGATGCTCCGGCCAGAGGGGGAGGGGTGGAGCCAAGCATATTCCCGCCGGAGATAACTTTGGGGTTTGGAGCAGCACGAGCAGCCTTACCCGCTGGGATCCCAGACGACAAGGACTGCACCGCGGCCGGATTTTCGGAGGAGGACCAGTTTTCTTTTCTACAAGATCACCGCTTCAACGGGATCATTTAAAAGAGAACTGCAGCTGCCACCGAAATCGGATTGCTCAGACTTTGTTTTCTTTTCCTACGGACCACCGCTTTAACCGGACCATTTCGGAGAGAACTGCAGCTGCCACTGGATCGGACTGGTACCAGCACCCTGCCCGGCAGGGGGCCAGGTTGTATCCCTGACTCTATCGGGCCTGTAACCAGTTTCTCTGTATTATAGTTTTGTTGTATACATTAGTAAAAACTGTTATTCCCATTTTCCTCATATCTTTGCCTGAAAGCCCCTTAATTTCAATTCTATAACAATTCGGAGGGGAGGGGGTTGTATTTCTCTGTTCCAAGGGGGGCTCCTGCCTTCCTTAGCAGACACCTGTCTTTCAAACCGGGACAGATACATTCCTTTTTTTTTTTTTTTTCTTTTTTTTTTTTTTTTCCCTTCTCTTCAGGTGCACCACAGCTCTTATGCTAGACTTTCTAACAATCAAATTCTCCACATCAAGGACTCTGCTCTCCCAGGTGACAAGAATATTCACAATCCCTAATTCTCATTCATGTCATCCATTGGCTATCTGTTCCCTCAATCTTCCAATGAAGGCAGCCCTCCTGGCTCTCCCTTCAGCTAAGATGATGGAGGAAACCCCATAGAGGAATTTTTTTCTTCTAAAATCACCATCTAGACCTCTGTCAAGTTTTGGGTTTTTTCCCCCCCATGTACATGGCTCTGCAAGAACCAAAAACTGTTTCTCTTCCCCCTTAACTATGTGCTACCAGAAACTGAATAATTTAATTCTGTGAGGATGCTTCAATACATAATTTCTTACATTCAAATAAGGCCTGTTTAAGACATGGATCAAGTGATCAAGCTGTTGTCACCAGGATGATCTCACTGGACAGTGGAATACACCTGAAGTTTGCTTTGAAACCCCGAATGTGAAACTATCAACGAGAACAAAATAAAACAAAAGGAAAAAGCACTGTTAAACTTCAAATGGCAATGATGACCTCCCTGTGAAGTGTTTACATAGCTGAAACTTGGAAAGCTATCAAGCTAACATGCTCCACCTACCCATTTTCACTGGACATTACGCACTAAGTGAAGCCTCAAGGTACAATGCCACTCTAAGTGCAATGATCAATAGGATTTTCAGGTTTTACCCATCCACCCATTTTCACCAAACATGATGTGCTGCTGAAGCCTCAAGGTACAGTGCCACCCTAAGTACTCTGATCAATAATTTTTTTTTTAATTTATATTAAGCTAGAGATGAGAGGACCAGTTCCAAGGCCACATTCCATGTATGAAAGAAGCACCACTTTGTGTCATTCATAATATGAATTTAAATATGGAAAAGTGAGCAAAAGAGAAAATGCAGCTGCTTCTTTGTCACTTATTTCTTCAAAATGTTCCACTGAGCACAATGTCTAATCTAACGACGTATTGCGACTCCCCTCTGGAGAATTACCCAACCTTGGTGCTTGGGCACATATGCACAGCTCTAATCTTACTTCAGGGAGCAATACCAAAATACGACAATGTCCCTTGTATTCCACACTCACAGCGGTTATGACACCATTTAGGTCACAATCCTCAGTTTAAGAATTGCTAGTCAGGTGCTTTCTACATGGCTATTTTGGCAGAGGTACACATACCTTTCTTTTGTAAGCAACTTAGTCAATGCTACTTCAGAACTGATGACAGCAGTGAAGCCTAATGCTCCAAGCATGTAAGACCTTCATATATTTGAAACTGTACTCCAGAATTTCCCATTGAAAAAGCACCGATCATTTCACGATGAAGGTCTAGCTTTACAGTACATTTGTGCTCTACAGAAATATAACTAAACTTTGATCCGAAGTGGTACCACCATGCTATGAGACATTAAAAGACAACCCTTATTCAGAAAACCAGTAACAGATCCTGTTTGTCAAATGAACACTCATTTATGTCAAGCTGGCTCTTTCCAAGGCCAAGTCCCTCAGCGCTAGCTTGCTGCGATATTTGGAATGCCCTAGTTTAAACCTGAAATGGAGCCAGCGTCTGTTCCCAATGTAGAGCACATATTATCTTGCACTCTAAGTACATTTTAAAACTACTCTTGATTTTCCAGGGTAGACTTACGTATTTCTGAAGCCACTCCATGAAAAGATGGCAAGTCCAGTTCATTTGTGTATAGGTTATTTTGTTGGATTGACTGTGTCAAGCTCCACACAGTGATTCACTATAACTTTTGATCTGCATCTCAACACGCTGTTTTTCCAGCAACCAGAACTCCCCATATACCATGAACAGGACAATACACAATATGCGCTGAATTAACTTTCATTGATGTATGTTAAAATTCTTGAAGATTAATTAAAATCTTGAAAAACATTTGTTAGCTGTGTAGACTGACAGTGGCCCCATTTTATAGACACTGAAACTGTGACACAGGAAACTGAAACAATTTATCAAAAGAGAGAGTGAATTAGAGGTACTGCCAGAAACCAAATCTTACTTTTAAAAGTAGTTATATTGCTTGTTGCATTGAACTGTATGTATTCATCCTAGATGACAAAAAAAAACCCCTGTTGTTTAACTCCAGAGACTCCTTTTTTACTGAAGAGAGATTTCAAGACATAACAGTGTTTCTATAATGAAAACAAATTAAAAAGGAACCACATTTTCCCTCATTTTCTAGGAAAGGTAAATAATGGGAACAGACCAAAAATAATAATAACAATGCCATGTAACCTAAATAAAAAGGTGGGTTTGGTTTTGTATCATAGTTTTCTATATTGGTGAAGTTTCAGTAGTTCAATGAAGGTTGAAAAAACATCACCCATGGTTCAGAACGCATTCAATTCACAGGGAAGGGAAGGATAGATCCCCATCTTCCTCATGATATCTGCTAAGTAGAGAGCAGCAACATTAATGATGCGTTCAATTTTCCTGAGGAAAGCCTGCAAATCCTTGAAGAATAAAATAAGGAAAATAAGAGGATACTAAAATTCACTGATGTGACTCAAATTCCATCTCACGATATTCACGTTCAATATTTAATGATTCAAAACATACTAAAGCATTTGGGTCATACCTGAATCAGCAACTCACTAAGCCCCAAAGACACGAAAACGCTGAGACTTGCACTTAATCAGTGAAAAATCCAGCTTTGTTTGAAGGCTGGCATACTTTATATCTGAACTGATCTTTTTCCTTACTGCTGGGACAGGACTAGTTTCAAGTGTCAACAAGTTCTTGATACATGATCAGTTATATCCCACTAGACTATTCTGGGGACACTGAAGGATAGAAGATCAGGAATCACAAGCAAAGTCACAAGAACTCATAGTATTGCAGCACAACAACTTAAAAGTGACTAAACATAGATACGCTTAATGGTCTACCCTAATGCAGTTAATGGAAGCAATCCAACTGGAAGAAGGCTACAGGAAAAAAAAAATAATTATAGAAAATAAAAGAGAGATCTAAAGTGATCTCCCACATCACTGCCTCCTCCTGAAATGCAAATCCAGTACACAACTTGTTTTTGCAGCACAAGACAGCTTTCATGTATCCAAAGCTCATTATTACAACATCAAGGTGCAACTTGAATACAGAGCAGCCCGAAACACTTAATATCAAGACACAGGCAGTTATTTACAAAACAAATACACTCTTTGTACAAAGAATGTATTGAAAAGCATACCACATAATTCAATGAAATATTGCAATCAAAAATGAAAATATATTTAAAGTGCACACAAACTTTTACAGTCTTGAGCTGTTTGCATGAGAAGTCTGAGACTCCAAAGCATATAAAGCAAATATATTTGCATTCTAAGACTGAGTATAATTCAAATAATATAGTTATACATGCAAAGCCGTGGGACTGCAACAGACTTACATACACTCATACTTCTTGGCAACCAGTAACACATGATTAATGTTCAGTGCGCAGACATTACACATAAGGTTAATCCCTTAAAAACAAAAAGTACATCTGCATAATTCAGCTCATGTCAAGCAAAGCTAACAAAACTGCAGACAACTTCAAATGCCTCTTGAATTTCCAAAGGACAGAAAATCAACAATCTGAAACAGTTGTACCCATTTTTGATCATTTCCTTCTAGCTCCACTTCGGCTGGATGTACTTGTATGGAATGCCAGAAATCTCCCTTACATTGATGTTTTTATGCTGTATGTCAAGACACAACAGCAGCAAAAAAATTGATTTAGAAAATTAAAATATCAAAACTCACTAAGTCGGTTCATTGATAACAACATCTGATCTAGACAGTACTATAAAAAAACAAAACCAAAAAACGAGCTTCAGCAAAGTACTCCCACCAGAGAACATCATGTGATCTGTAAGGGTCTACAGTTTTTCACAAATTGATGTTAGTACATCAAAAAAACAGAAGTTGCACTCTTATCAATCCCCAACAGCCTAAAAACTAACATTGAAAATTATTCTCTTATTTCAGGACAAATATACTAAAGCGATTGTCAGCACTTTATCACTGAGTAGGAGCAAGGTGGGGGAACACCAAGGAGAGAGAAGCAGTAACACTGACAGTAACAATTAAACCACGAAACACACAGGGAAGATGTAACTGAGAAAAGGTCAATGATATTGTTAACTACAAGCAAAGACTCCTAAGATAGTAGCAAAACAAGCTATCAAATGTACACAGTGTAGTGCTACATGCCTGTGCCACTTGCAGTTCCAACTGGCTCCTGCACCTCCATTTCCACAGCTCAGTTAAAGCTGTGAGTGAAATAATCCCAAAGATAACAGAAGGCTGATTAGACTGAAATTAAAACTAAGTATTCAGCACTCAGACATCAGAAATACTCATCCAGCCTTAATCCTGCCTCCCAGCTCACATCTTTCTGGTTTTCTGGTATGTACCAAATTATGACCAGTCAGATTTTCTTTATTTGGTGCCTGGTCCAGATGATTCTGCTATACTATGTTTTTCTTTTCCTTTACCAATAGCATGCTACTTTCTACAAATTATTCTATTAAAACATTTAAAATGGTTGTCTTTATTACCTCACTTAATTTATTTGGAAACAGAAAATAAATCATTAATCTTTATGTGCTAGGATCACCTCCAACATTCTTTTAAAAGCTGTTTTATGCATATGCATTGTGCCTTTCTATTCCGTGCTACCAATTTAAATGAGATGGTATCAGAGAATTAGTTTCAGACAAAGTCTCTTCATGAAACTCCTCCAAATTCAATTTGTTATCAACAGGTCTCAATGACACATTGCTCTTTCAATTGCCCATCTGTAATTTTTTTTAAAGGACCATAGTCACTAAGTCTTGCTTTTATTAATGGGGGAAAGCCACCAAAACTAAACACATCCAGTTCAAGGCAACACCTGATCACTGTGCTCCCCTGTGTTTTTTACAACTAAAAAGTAACATTCTTTTCCTGCAATGCTCTTATACATCAAACTTTTCTATATAACCACAGAAAATCCAATGACCATACCAAGTTTCCTGCCTGACATCTATCAGAGCACATTAAAGATATTTGTTTTTGTTTCAAAAATGTATTTTCCTCAAATTCGTTCATTACAGCGTGAACTTCAATTCTGACTCTGCCCGTTTCTATTATTCAGAAAACATCATTAATGAAACAGATTTGGGGAGTTCAACTGCATCTTTCTAAAATCTTCAGTTAGTCTAGCTTCACAGAGTATTTGGTGTGTGCCAGGACATAGCACTACAGAACTGGTTTTGTGGGCTCACACCAAAGTGCAGTGGAAGATGCTGCGCAAGAGGAAGCGACACTGTTGACATTAAAACAGCAAGCAATCATTTGTATCCTCATCATCAGACAACCAGGTAAATTTATAATGGTCCTGTTTTCAAACACCAGTTAATTAGCCAGACTTGTAGAAGGAAAAAACAACATAAAAACACCGCTACCAGTTCTGGGTTTTAACTGTGACAGATGCAGTGTTTTCAATTTGTGCTGGAAAAGAAAATTAATGCCAGAGGTTTAGGACATGAAATGTAACAGTGTACCTGAAAATAACTAAATATCAAAAGTATTATGCAAAGAATTAAAGAAGAAAGGCTGATTAAATACTCTCTGTCTCCAAGTCTGCAAGAACACCAACTACAAAGCTGATAATTTTAAAGCTGTCTGACCCTTCTCACTCTGCATTATTTTCAGACTAAGATATCACATGTTGAAATACAGCTGCAGCAAAAATTGAGGAAAATAACACATGGCTTCCTAGTTGTTTTCCCTAACATTCAAGTTTCCATCTCTGATGGGTTTTGTTTGTTTGTCCAAAGAAAAGCAACAGAGAGAATGATTTTTCAGTATTTTAAGAAATTAATTCCACTCTCCCACCCAGCGCAACACATTTTAGGAAGAACTACATGTCTAAAACCAGTAATACCCAATTTTATCTACATTCAATGAGCCACTAGTAGTTTTATAAACTAATCAGATAATGCATGTAACACAATCAATATCAAAACTAATCAGTTGTCCATACACATAACAGCTATCCTTGACTGTTCCTGTTTTTCAACCCTACCTACAAACAGGGCAATTAAATTACTTCAAAACTGTAATTAGTTTTTGGTTTTACTGTCGTTCATCTTGGTAAAGACTGGGAGCTACTGACACCTGATCAGTTTAATAAGTTCTCCCTACCTACATAATAATCTATTTACAGTTCTCTTTTTAGCAGCAGCTGTTGAAACTTTACAAAATTTGACCACAATGAACTAACTACTGGTTTCCTCACAGTTAATGTATGGATTTCAAACCTTTCCCAAATCTTAAAAAACAGGATGAGGAAAACTTAATAAGATATGAAACAGTCTTTCAAGTGAGAGGAGGGGAAGGTCAGGAGACAGCATCACAACATTATCCCTATGAAATCTGGTAAGTTTAAAAATTTCATATCACAAGGAAAGAAGACATTAGGAAACAGTATGTGAACACGGGTATCAGAGATTTAGGACAACTGACTAATTTTTATGCTTGCTTCCATTGTATCAAGCACCACAACTTCCAGCAATCACTCTAAGCTAATAAATGGGATCAGTTCCTCTCTGCAAACTATTTCAGACTAACAGATTTTAGCTGGATAAGCTGCTACGCAAGTTAACCAAGAAAAAAAAAAAAAAAAAGAAAAAAAAGAAAAGGAAATGGTCTTCAGTCTTCCTCCTGTCTATACAGAGCTCAGCAGCATGACCCTTCACAGAAAGGCAAACAAACCCATCACATTAAGTACTTCAGAGGAATTATGAACTCACTCTTTCTTGCAAGAAACCCATGTCGCTATTTCTCTAGTCAAATTACTGTATGATATACTTCTTCCACATAGAGGCCTTTAATTTTGGTAGCACTGAACACTTTATCTGCTATCAAAGCAGACAGGTTCATCAGAAACTAAAATACTGCCACAATGATATAAAATTGCAACAAAGTATCACGACTGGGAAAGTATCATGACTGAATAACAACATCTGCCAGTTTCAAAGAAGAATTAGATACTTCAGTTTACCACAAAAGCACTGTGATGTTTTTAACAACTGAAAGTAGCCTGAAACTCGGTTTCCACCCGTGATCAGCTGCAGGACTCCCCCCACTAGCATTAGGCTAAGACGGTGCCCAAACTCAGTCGAAGAAAAGTGTTACTGACAGCCTCCCCCAGGCTTGGCATTCTCTGGAGACTTCAGAGAGAAGCACTGTCCGAAATTGTGGCTAACTAGCTACATTTTCTTCAGCATTTATAGGCTAACAGGTACATTGATAAGACCCACATTTTCCCTCTATGATCACAGTGGGAATTCCCACCAAATAACATCTGAAGGACACGTCCCAGGTCGTATATATTACCCCATCTCCACGAGACCTTCCTCCCAGAGCTGACAAGGTTTCAGAGAAATTATTTAGAGATCTTGCAAGATCAGACAGAGTTTTGCAAGGCTATAGATTCCAGGAGTGAATTATCTGCATGGGAAGAAGGTACAGTGCGATGCACAGATCCTTCCTGGAGCAGCTGTTTTTGAAAGCTGAAAGAGGCTATAAATAGAGGGCCATTTGATTGCCAGTTCACATGAAACTAAAACACAGAGTAAATAAGCAATAGTAGTTAGTTCTCAGCTGTCTTCCCCCAATATACAGTCGACTTCACTATTCCCCATATTTTACAATGTAACATAACAACACTGTCCAAAGGAATGGTCCACTCCGCAGGTACCATTCATACACACACATCTTCCTTCCACCACACTGCAAACTGCATTGTTAGTTACGGACTTGCTATGAGGTTTCTCCTTTGATTTGCTGGCTTTAAAAGAGCAGCAGACAACAGAGACACAATCTATTTTATTTTGTACTGGTATCCATAATTGTTCCGACAAATTTACTAAAAAAAACCCAACCCTACCCAAACAAAAACCTCAAACAAACAAACAGGCAAAAAAAGCACATGGGCAATGCCTCGAGTCTCCCCATACTATTGCTAAGTCAAAATGAAATGCTTGACTTTCAGTTGCTCTGTCTGTCAAGACTGTTGAAACAGTCTAAAATCAGTACAAATAGGAAGAAACCGTACTTCCTGCTCAGGCTAAACCAGCCACCACCAACAAACAGTATCACCCATCTAACCACTGCGGTCTCGATCTGTGCCCAAATAACAAAGCTCCTACATAGAGCTGATGAAGTCTGAAAGAGAAAAGACCCACATATACACCAAATTGCACATAAAAAGGCAGAACAACAGACCTGTCGTCTGGTAAGTCTGCACACGAGCAATCACACCTGACTAGCAGCAAAATTAGTGGCCGTAAACGTCACTTTGAATACAAGTGTGATGGCTCAACAAGACAAACACACCAGGTACTTACTCCTTCCGTTAAAAGCAGAAGTCAACGAGGACTGAGCAACTCTTGCCACCACCAATGCAGATTAACACCAATTCAGTGGGAAGCCTCCTCCAGGTCCTACTTTCTCAAGGCTATAGAGCTACTGAATGTGTTTAGGTTAAACGAAAGCCATTAAATATTTAAATATGTCACCTTACCCCAGTCACCAGAGGGATTTTGTTTTTAACTACAGTTATGCACATTTTATCGGAGCAGTATCCAGAAAAAGAAGTCTTAATAAATCTGGGAGGATGATTTCTACTGATCAAACCTTAATACTTCAACTGTTAGAGACACAATCATGTAAAAGAGAAAACAAAAGGTCTTAAGGTGCTTCTTTCAAATCTACACACCACGGTCCTAATTTTAACACTGAGCTTTTCTGCTCCAACTGGAGCTAGGCGGGGGGGAAATATCCATTATGCAGTCAGAAGGATATCCATGTTTGATCATTAAAAGTTAGGACAATCCTCAGCTAAGACTTAGCCAAGCACAGCTGTCAAGACATAACAAAAGTCAAAAGCAGTTAGACGATTAATTTTCAACCTTTTTTAATTTTAGGATCTCAATTATTTTTTTTCCCAAAGGACTTCTGTGCACGTATGTGCACTGTGCACACAGACACCCGCTCTGGCACGGATGGAAACCTACCAGCAATCGCCTTGCTTTTCTCAATTACTGTTTGTGGCTTAATGAGCGGCTAGGAGCCACAGACTGAAAACTACCGAGTTAGATTTGGTAATGTGATACACCACCTTTAATTCCACCAGGAACCCAAGTGACAACCAGCGCTAACCAGAGTCAGAAATGCCGAGGAGGCACAAAAAGACACACTTTTCACAGTGCTGTAAGTTCCACCGCAAGTACCCCACGTTCGGACTCCCATCACGTTGCCACACAAGCACAAAGGAATGTGTTTGCGACCAATAAGCCATCTTCCCCGGAGAGCCACCCCCTCCGAACCGGAGTGTCATTATGGTATGTGCGATAGGCAGCCACACCTCTAGAGACACCTGAATAAACATTTTTATATATATATGTATTTTTGGGAAAGGGGAAGAGATGCATTTCATTACATTGCCATCACATTACGTGCGCCATTACAGCGAGTATCAACAGTTCTTTTGCACGAAAGAAACCTCCCCGCAGCCTCGTTAAACCGAAACTACCGCTATTTTTAACTTCCAGCAGCGAGAAAGTGAAAATAACCAGCTCAGCGCCGGGAAGGGAGCGCAGCGACCGCTGACGCCGACCGAGCGGAGCCCCGGCCGGCTCTGCGAGCACAAAGGCACCGCTCCACACCAACCGGGGAGCACCGAGGCGCCCCGGGAACACCCCCGCCATTACCCCGGCGTTCGGCGCTCTGCCGGCGGCCCGCGGAGGCTCAGGGCCGGTAACCCCGGAGGCGGCTCAGCCCCGGGGCACACACGGCGGCTCCCCCTCGACTGACAGCCGCCGCCGCCCGACTTCCCCGCCGGATCGCCCGCACGCAACAGTTCCTGCAGGGAGGGGGGAGCGGGGCGGCGGCCGAGGGCCCTGCCGTGCCCCGGACAGCCCGGGAGCGGGGGTCCCGCCTCAGGCGGGGCACTTGGGAGCGGCAGCCGCCGGTGCTGCGGGACAGCTCGCCCAAGGGGAGGGAATCCGCGGCCGCCTGCCCCCGCCCGCGCGTGGGGAGCTGACGGAAGGGGCGCCCGGCCCCCGCCTCACCCTGGGGGGCCGAGGGGGGAGCTAAGAATGGCCGCACGACGCCCGCCCCCGCGGCGGCCCCCGCCCTTACCCAGGTAGTGCCTCCGCAGCAGGCCGGGCTCCTCCAGCCCCAGGCTCCGCTTCCGCACGTCCCACAGCAGGTGGGGGCAGTGCCCGCGGGACATGGTCCCGCGCGGGAGGTGCGCGGGGCGGGGAGGGAGCGGCGTGGGGCGCTCCGCTGGTACCGCTCGCCCCGCGCGATCACCATGGAAACAGACCGACCCGCGCGCGCGGCGCTCTCACGCCCGCCTCGCGCCGAGGCACCGTCGGGGAGCGAGCGGCGGCGGCGGGGCCGGCGGCGGCTCCGCGCCCCGCCCCCATGCATGGCGCCCCGCCCCCTCGGCGCCCCGCCCCGCCACGAGGGAGGGGGCGCGGCGCTCCGAGACTACAGGCGTGTCGCGAGAGCTGGTAACACCGCCCCGGGGGAACACCCCCCGCCACCGGATGACGACACCGCGTTCGGCTTCGCCGGCCGAACCGGCTCTCCAGCCGAGTGGTGACGCCACAAGGCGGTCATCTTGGGTGTGGGCGTATAGTCCTGGCCCAGGGTTTCTCGCGCCAGCCATCTTGAATGGGAGAATGAAGCGGTCCCAGCGGCCATCTCTGAGCCGGGCGGCCGTGCCCTTCCCTCAGACGCCAGTGCCCCTCCGCCCCTCCCCGCCTCCCGCGGAGCGCACCAGTCAGCGCGCAGGGAGCGGCGCTCCTCCCCCCGGCACGAGGGTGACAGTCGGGGCTTGCTGGAGCCCGTGGAAGGACGGGGGGGTCGCGGAGGGACGGAGCCACCGGTACCCGCTCACCCGTCGCCCGGCCCCTGCGCTCCTCTCGCCGTCCCGACATGGTGGCCATCGTCGCGGGGCTCCGCGCCTCCTACCACCGCCTGCTCGACCGCATTGAGCTTATGCTGCCGCCGCGGTTCCGGCCCTTTTACAACCACCCGGCAGGTAACGACGGGGCGTCCTCCGGAGGCGGCCTGACCGCCACCGAGCCTGGGGCCGGGGAGGGGGTCACCTTGTCCGCCGGTCGGGTCTGTGGGGGAGGAGGCGAAGAGGGGGTGGTGTCTGCCTGCGGCTGCGGGGTCGTACCGCTGTGGCCGCGATTCTGACACGGGCAGTGCTGCCGAGAAGGCTTTAAACTGACAGAAGGCAGATTTAGACCTTCCTAGATGTTAGGAAGAAATTATTTCCTGTGAGGGTGGTGAGACAGTGTCCCAGGTTGCCCAGGGAAGCTGTGGCTGTCCCCTCCCTGGCAGTGTTCCAGGCCAGGTTGGATGGGGCTGTGAGCACCCTGGTCTGGTGGGAGGTGTCCCTGCCATGGCAGGGGGGTTGGAACTACATGATCCTCAAGGTCCCTTCCAACCCAAACCATTCTATGATTCTGTAAAAGTGGGCTCGTTAAGAGAAAACTTATTTTATTTGAAAAGGGAAAAAAGACCCCAACAGACGTGATACTAGGAGTTACTCCCGTCCCCTGCCATGCACGAGTGTGCTTGAGTGTCCCTGTCGCGTTCCTGCCTGGTTTGAACGCGGGGAGTGGATGGGCCACCTGATCCTAACCCAGGGGATGTGATCATTCCCAAAGGGGCTTGAGAGCTTCAGCTGTCACTGCGTTCAGATGGACGCCCTGAAAAAAAACAGGGAGATTGCTCTAAGCATTTTTGATCCTGAAGCGTCCTGTGGTTTAAGTCAAGCTGCTGTTTGCTTTCTTTTCTTTCTGCCGAATCCGTCACTCCTACCCAAGACAGCTCGTGCCCTTCATGAATCCGCTGTCATAGCTGAGGTGCTCCAGGGGGAATGGAAGGGCTCGAGTTTCCCTGAAACAAGCTACCCTCACCTGACCTACAGCTTACCTTTACTTGAGCAAACATGGGTTTTTTTGTGGAGGGAGAAACCTCTTGTAAACTGATCTGCTTCAGTGCCATTAGGGTGATGTTTGTCATGTAAACAAATTGCATAGGGTAGTTAAAAAGAGTGCTCGATAAAATCCTAAAATTCCATAGGTTGCTGTTCCCACTGTTTTGTTTCAGAGTGCTACGCATCCTTGACTCTTCACCTACCTGGAATGTGCACTGTGAAAACGGGCTTCGTTTTTTAGTCAGTTGCTCCATCCTCCTTTAATGGTCCTCACTTGAAATTAAAGTTGTTGCTATAAAGAGATCACAATCAAAGAGTGAAAACTGCAGTTAAAATGTCTGATTTGTACTGAATTCACTAGACCAATACATATATATTTAATTCGAATGTAACTTTTGTATATAAAGAGTCAATATGCCCAGCGCTTCTGTTGTAAAGGTACCAGGCCTTTGAGTGCCACATTCATCTTATGGGAAACATGGCAGCTCACAATTGCTTTATTGAATAGAAAGCATGGTGAGCACTGGAAACATCTATGTCCTTTCTTCATCAGAACTGTAGTATTAATTGAAAAAGGCTTTGGAGGTTTTTTTGCAGTGCTTTTCACTTCACAGAAGTGCCTGTGGGCCACTTTTGTTCACCATCACAATGTTGAAATTAATTTTTAAAAAACCCAGCAGTGTTTAGGGACTCTGCGTGTGTATGTATGTATATACGTAAGTATCTGCCGTCATCTGTACTGATGGTGTGAGTGAGAAAAGCCACAGAGTGAGCAGGTATTGAAATGGAACCTCTGCTGCTTCTGTTTCAGCCTTGAATGTCTTGAAGGTGGGTCTGTGAGAAAGTTATGCAATAGATGTCACTCTGACTGCAAAACAAGTAGGTTAAAAATGACTCACATTTATCTCTGGTGATACCTAAATTTCTAGTTTAATTTAGGAATATGAGTGTCATTATCATGAAATTATAAATCACTTGAAAGAATTGGAGAAAAATGCTTACTTCTTTTCTGGCCCAAAGCAAGCTTCCAGTAAAATAATTGATGCCTGGTCTGAAAAGCTGTATCTTTGGCTGGCGTTGCACAAAGCGAGGCTGCTGGAGGACAACAAAGGGCCTGGGACACAGCACACCAACTCCCCTGGCTGGCACAGAGCAGAGAACACAGCTCTTGGCAACCACAGGGAAGCATGGGCTGAACTTGTGCTCCCTTTCCTTTGGCTTCTTTGGTTCACTTTGCTTGATGAAACTAAACTCTCCAGGACAAAGACTACTTACATTTAATAGAAATTAGAAATTCTATAAACTGGACACATACATGAATACCCAAATTAGCCTCTGGGATGTCCGTGCTCTGATGTGCTAATGTCACATTCATCCTTGATAAATTCTGGGTGTCAGGATCTGGGAAGAGCTCGCCCTGGCTGGGTGCTTACTGGCATGCCTGCAGGAGAGGTGTTCCGCTGACAGCATTTGACAGTCTTCCCTTGCAACAAGCTTGGCTTGGTACCTTACGTGTCTTCAACTGTTTCTTAATTTTGTAATCAGCAGTTTTAAATTATCCAGTTATCTATTACTGCTAAAAATTAATGTCAGTCGTCTTGAAAACTTTACTAGTCCATTAAATAGTTTATACTCGCCCCACATTTTCCAGTACTCCAAATCTGAATTTGTGTTTTAGAAGAAAATAGATGGTAGTAATTAAAGCTACTTCTGTGGAACCTTTGTAAGACTGATTTATAAAGAGCTATATTTGCAGGCTGATACTGACATACTAAGTAGCTGCTTAAGAGAACAGCAACTGAAGTTTATATCTTTGAGGGATGACTATTGAGCTGTATTTATTCAACAAAATTAGACAGTTTGAGTGGCTGCACAACCCTGTGCATCCTTAAAATATAAAATCCTGTGTAGGTAGAAATGTTCAGTTATCAAAGTGAAAAGTAATGTGCTAGTAGTTATTAACTGCAGTTTGAAACTCGATCGCTGCCCCAAGCAGCGTGGGTCTAAGAGGGCTTTATGCAAAGCTGCCAAGCCAGCTTTTGTTGCATTCTGTGTTGAAGTTACCCTACCCTTTTATAGGGCTGAGCTGGCTTTAAGGTGATGGAGCAACTGATATTTTTAACAATTAATCTTATCCCCCAAAGGATAAGTTGCTTCATGTGTGCTTGCTGTAGAAACCCGACAGTTGATTTTTCCCGAAGTCACAGTTCTACACCTGCGGGTGCTTAAAGCAGGGAGTATAAATAGTTACTGCAAGGCCTTTTTAAGGTGACTTGTTAGTGAAAAATTAGCTCACATGAAAAGCAAGCAACCAAAGACCTAGTGTTTATCATTTATATTGAAAAACTTTACTCGTAATATGTAACATATTACAGTGAAAACTTGGCTTCACCTTGCAGGTTATCAGAATGCTGAGCAGTGGCCTAGCGAGACCTAAACCTTAATGTGTTTTGATGAAACTGAAACCAAAGTCCTGACTGTCTCCCAATGTGATGGGCTGATACTTTGGATTGTGGTCTCTCTTTTAAGACTTTGAGTGGCAGTCCTAGATTAATGATTTCTGGCATGGTTGGCAGTCTGCACATTGTAGGCGTGGCGTTACAGTACTTCGTTTAACCAACCTATTGCTGTTTTAGCACTAATGTAAGATATATGTGTTTGTAAGACAGATGTTTTCCCCCAGACCTATTCCATTGACTTTTCTTCCTGCTGTAGATTTTGTCCTCTTCCCCCATAATCCTCCTTTGCCTGTTGGTAGGTTATTGGGGTGTATGGTTGATTGGGTGGGAAGCATTGCTTCTCCTCCTAGAAAGACATGGTTGTTCTGAGGTGCAGTTAGAGGTGAATGAGGATGCTCTCCTTGTGACATCTGCTACTTACGTTTGCAATTTGTACGCTCACTTGAACCATCTAGTGCTGCTGTGCAGCATGTCCTCTGTAGCATGAAGAGGTTTGAGTTTGCAAGATTCAGTTCACAAAGATTTCAAATACTAATTCTGTTAGTCCAGCTGTTGAGTAGCTTTTGATGACTATATAAAACTATCTATCTTCACTGTCCCTAGGCCTTATCCTAACTCTTTTCACTATGTATTTGTATACAATGCATTTTACCTGCTCTAGTGTCCTTGTGTAATTAAAAATGGAAATACAAAATCCTACTCATCTGTTGCAGAAACAGGTGGACTGGTTACACAACTGAAGGTTGATGCACTAAGTTGATGAACTACGAGTATTAGGTGATAGAGCTTGTACAGTGGTAGAAACTGTGCTAATATACACAATTCATCATTTAAAAATCTGAAACAAACCCAAAACTTACTGTGGGTATTCAACCAGCCACATTTCATTGAATAATTTATTTTTTCTCCTCTCCTCCCTCAGGTCCCAAAACAGTGTTTTTCTGGGCACCTATTATGAAATGGGTAAGTACAAGATGCCAGCTAGTGTCTGGATGTCAATTAGAGGGTAATCTGCAGCAACCTGTTGCGCAAGCAGTAGTTTCCCAGCAGATATCTGAGCCTACAGAAAGGTTTAATACCGAGGCTCTGATTTTTAATATATGGCAAAGAACAAAATTAGCTTTAATAACATGTAGCACAACATGCAGGGGATACAGTGGGGGGAAAATGCTTTGTGGAAAAACTGTACTCTTTGCTGAAAGTGTCAGAGAAGCTTTCTCTTGTGGAACATTAACTGTTGATCAAGGTAGGCATGACCTGGCATCATTCAAAACTCTTAAAGCATGCATTTCTTCTGAGATTGAGGGATTTGAAGAGTGTCTTAAGGAAGCCAATTCCTGAGCCTCATAGTTTGAAGGCAGATTAAAGCGTGTCTGAATGCAAGGGAATCTTGAAAACAAAAGAAAAAAGGCAACTGCCATTTCAGCTGTCAGTTGCACTCTGCTTCCTGTGTGCAGTTCTGCTTCCTGCTTGGTTACAATGCTTGTAAACAGGTGAAGGATATGCCTCCTCCTAATTCACTGTGCTCCCCTTAGTTGTTGTATTGGTACAGATAAAATAAATGACCTCCAAAATCATAAAGCTGTTTGATCTCTTTGATAACAAGCAAGGATATAACCTGCTCTTCCTATTGCCGGTTGGTTTGTAAATTTGCCGTGGTGAACCCCAACTTTTTACATCCTCTAAGCTGTAGTTTGGTTTCCTTGCCAATCAATTGGAGCTGCAGTAACCATGGTTAACCATCCCCTTTCTCCCAGGCTCTCCCAGGCAACATGTTCTTGAGCCTGAGCAGGCTGGTGTTGACTGCTGCTGCTGTATCAAAAGAGCTTAGAAACAGATGTTTTTTCTTTTGTGAACGTGCAGGAAGACTTCTCGTAAGCTCACAGTGAAGTTCTTCACTGAGAAGTTAAAATTACTTTCCCCATACCTTGCAAAGGCGCATTTACTGCAGTTACCCAAGTGTGCTGAAAGTCTATCCCTCCATGGCACCACTGCGGCGGTATCAATCCATAAGTGAGGCAGCACACAGAAGTCTCAGCCCTTAAAAACCAGTTTTTTGATTGGACCCAAAGGAGTCCTTAGTGGCAGGCAGTGAATTGAAAGTGTTAAGACTCTCTGATTTGTGGGATTCTGGGTTTTGTTTTTTTTTTTAACTGCTGTAACACGAACATGAAATTGTATTTCCAGTAGAGGGCAGTAACACAACAAAACAAACCAAGCAGTGTGTTTGCTAGTAATGTTGTCAAGTAGCTATTCCTCACTTTACCTGGAAGTTTTCTACTTTTCCTGAAATTACATTAAAAAATAAGCACTTTTACCTCCTCAGATGAAGCTGAGTGAAGACTACATGGTGTCACATCTTTACCAGCAATATTTTAGCTTGAGCTTTAGGAAGAAGGGCCTTATTTAGATAAGCTTCTACTTACGCATTAAAACAAATATTCTTTCTTAAGCAGCTGTGCTTAAATTAATGTTGTTCTTAAATTAATATAAAATTTCCACTGCCTGGGATTTTATTGCAAACCAGTTGCACCCCCCATAACTGTGTTCTTATTCCTGCCACAAGGGACTAGAAGTAGATGGTATCTCTGGGAGTGTAATGACTCTGCTCATATAATGCATCTCTTCTGCATAATGTATATAGAATAAGCACTGCACTATGAAGCAACTTCCCTTGTAAAGAGTTTGATCTCTTACAGGAGGCCCTGGTACTGGACTGGTGCTCACTGAATTTCTCTTTACAGGGTTTGGTATGTGCTGGAATGGCTGATATGACCAGACCTGCAGAAAAGCTCAGCACAGCACAGTCTGCAGTACTAACGGCCACAGGTAAAGCACAAGTTACTCCATGCTTTTACACAGTACCCTCTCTAAAACTGTATACGCTTCTTTCCAAATCCTCCTCAGTACTACCCCACTTCCATAGAAAAGGCTTAATATGCTGGCTCTCACTCTTGCTGTCGGATGATAATTCTAGGACAGACCTATAATCTGTAAGAGTTCTGTGACTGTGTAACAGTTGTCTACATGTGTCTTAATCTGGAATCATCCAGAGCAAGTTGTTATGAGTTAGGATATTAGTTTCATCCCTTAAGTTACAATGATACCACTCATTCCACTAAGTGACCTCTTTTGCTTCAGGACAAGTAATTTTGAAATCAGTCCAGGATATAGTGACTTTTTTAGAACAGGCTTTAAAGGATTAAACAATGGTAGGGTAATTACACTAACATAACTGGAAAGAATTTCCATGTGTTAAAGGAACTTGGAAGTAGTGGTACGGACTGCTATACCGCTCTCTGCCGTGAATTTTCACACTGGCAGAAACAATATTCTGTAATTCAAGGTGTTCCACCAGATCTTGTCAGGGGTGGGACTTGTGGCAGCCAAAGCTGAATATCAAAATTACAGCTGCCACCTTCTTCCTTCTCCAGACTTTACTTTAATATCTGACACAGTGCTGTGTGTTTGCACGATATGCAAACCTTTCTTGACTGGTGGATGTACTACAGCAAAATGCCACTACTCTGCAACTGTGCTGGAGAATTACAGTCTAGACTGCCTTAGAGTACAGAGGATCTTTCTTTGATGTTAAGACTATGATTGACCTTCTTGTCTAGTTATTTTGGAAAAATGCAATACATACCCATAGCTGACCTGCTGGCACTTGATGCACTTTTAACTGAGAAATGACTAGTTATAAGAAAAGCAATTGTCTAACATGAAGTTGTACAACTAGTTTACTTAAACTGGCCCACGATTCTGTCTCCAAAGTTAGGGGAATGTCTGAATATTTCACTTTAAAGACTTGACATCTTTAAACTTTCCCTTTCATTCAACAGGCCTTATTTGGTCAAGGTACTCTCTAGTTATTATTCCTAAAAACTGGAGTCTGTTTGCTGTGAACTTCTTTGTTGGCTGTGCTGGAGGCTCTCAACTCTTCCGAATATGGAGGTATGTATTAAAGAGGACTGCTGTACATACTCTAACTAAGCATTCATACCACCTCATCTTAACCAGGAATTTACAAATTCTGCCAGCTTCAATGTCAGTGCAACAGGCAAGAGGAACTCAACAATTAATTAAATATTGTAGAACTTTTTTGCTACATTGTTAGTTTTCCATTTGAGTGGGAGTGAAGCTTTAAATATTGTCAGTATAGCTACAGTACGTTTTAAGGATCAAGGGTTCTTGAGCAGAGCAGCACTTTATTTTTAAAAATTATTTCTTGAGGAAAAATATTGAGTTCTCTGGCTTCAGTACTGGCCCGGAATGAGGCAAACTGAACTAACTTGGAACTTCTTACATGAGCTAAACTATCCTGTCCTGAGTTTCCACCCTCAAGTCTGTTGTAATTTTAAACCCCCTCTGCTGAACAGACTGTTAGGAGGACACTGTTATTCTATTCTTAGTCTGTGGTTTTGTTGTTGTGGTCTTTTTTCCCCCCCATAGGTATAACCAGGAGCTAAAAGCAAAACAACAAGAGCAGCTGCAGCAGAGAGATGCTTAACCCAACAGGTCAAATCCAACAACGCACAAACCCTTCCCCATGGGACCTAGCTTCACTAATTTTAATGTTTTTTTTCTCTAAGAAAATGAAAGAGGAAATCTAAATGTCTAGAGAGCAAGTGTTTTCTAAGTGCAAATAACAAAATATCTCCATACGTTTAAATAAAATGCAACCTTTTAAATTGAAGTTAGATTGTGTGTCTTATGTTGTCTCTTTAAAAGAAACTGATTGTGGATTGTGCATAGTGTGAGTTGCTGGGCGCCACCTTATCTGACTCTACTGAACAGGGCCGGGAGTGACACGCAACTGGTGACAGTCAGCCAGAGCCTCAGACTGAAGTAATCTTCTGTCATGTCACAGTCAGACCTGGGTGGGGTTTTACCATACTTGCAGTAACCAACAACAGCATTTGCATTTCATTCCCTGATGCTCTTCCCTGGTAGTTTAAGGATATTCTTTTCAGCTTCAGCTATGTATATGTTTGTTTCCCAGCCACCACCATCTTTAACAAGAGGAGGGGAAACTAGTATGTGCCACTGGTATTTTACCTTCTGTCGTGCTTTACAACTAGAGGCAGCAGATGGGGACATTTAAGTACCTGGTTCTTGAAAATGTGAAAAGTAAACAGCCAAAACTTTGACTACTCACTTTCCACCCTGTGCACTTGGGAAACACATACATGTCCGTTCTCCAAAGGTTTGGAGGCTGTGGTCTGCCCCCATCTGTGCTGTGTTTGCGAATAAACACCAAAGCCTTCCTTAAAAGTCAACATCTCCCCCTACTTACTCTCCTGTAAAAAGGAAAACGTGTCACTGTGAAACAGCTTCCAAGCAAAGGCTTTACATTACACCATAAAAGCTCATCTGTTACTGAGAAGTACATGGAAATTGTGCTCAGAGCATGGCATCAATGAGCTTCCCTGGCAGGTTCTCCAAGACCTCTTTCCACCAAAGCTAGGAGTTAGTACCAGAGCTCAGGAATTTTTATCCAGGAGAAAAAGATAACTGAGAAAGAGTAGCTTCTTCAGGATTCAGCCTTGAAATACTGGAGCTTTGCAAAGTCTTGTCATTAAGTCTCTCTCCACCCCTACTTTCCCCCAATCCCATTTGAGTTACCGCTCCAGGACAGCAACGGTGAAGAGGAAAGGAAACAGCAGTGATGTTCCTCACTCTATGTACAATGTTATATTACCCTCTGCAAAGCATTTATGCAGGATAGCTTAAGGAAAGCATATTCCATTCTTACAAGATATGCACCTGTCAGTCTGTCAGCTCCCCTTTTTCAGAAGCTGTCCTGCCATGAAGCTATTTCTCTCCTACATGCATTCTGCTACAGTTTCACTTGCTTTTCTTAGTTCTCCTAGCTGAAGTGGTAATACAGGGTATCAATTCAAACAGTGAACTCTCCAGCTGTGTTGTTTGCAGAGCTGGCAGACTGCAGGGACTGAAGAATATTGCCAGAAAGAGAGGTGGTGTATTTCAGTCCTCCTCCATTCCCAGTCCCTAACCAGATATGAGTCATCCAGCAAACCAGTAATGGGAAGAAAAAAAAAAAAAGTGTATTAAAATATTCACAAGATTACAATAGAAAACATGAAAATCCATTCAATAAAAATATCCAAGATAACTCTTTCCGGATGAGGCTGTAAAAGTAAAAGCACTAACAGTTGGTACACTGGCTCTTCATGTAATCAGGCCATGCAATGCATATCTAGCTCCCTCACATGGATTATACACCTGTCTCACAGGTGTTTGTTCTCTTGCATACCTCCAAGACAGAGGTTTACAAAAGAAAAGTACCCAGTCTATGTTTCCTATTACATTTATCACATAAAAACAGCTGGCATTGCAGGGAGGCAGAAAAGATTGCACAGTATACTGATCTCCAAAGGCATTGAACTTACATTTTAGAGTGCAAAAATACCTTTAAATGAAAGGGCTTATTAGCTTTAGGGCAGTGAAGGGGAAGAGAAGCCTCAAGAAGAGTATAACTGTTGAGCGTAGACAATATGATTTTGTAGTCTCCGATATAAAAACGTTACCTAAATGCTAGCACTGCAGGGGTGTGGCTACAGCTCAGAAGTCTTACCCACCTTCTCAGCTTTGATGCTTTTAAACAGAAAATATTTCCATCACCTATTACACAATAAGAACATTTTGTATTTGAGGTCCTAAGTACATACATTAATAATGTAAAATTCGAAGACAAGATTTCAATACAGAGTGAAGGTATTTTGGTTATAAATCAAACAGCCCACACTTGAACTCAATTAATCCACTCTAAGGCAATGCAGCTCCTAAGTTGCATACACACATTTACTGCAGTTACAAGACAGATGGTTACCTAAACAGTTCTCACAGGCTCAAAAAAGTTAAAAACCCAATTCCAGCTATTCTAGTCACAAATTGAAATATCACTAAAGCATTGAGAGAAAACAAAACCCTATGGGTCTCTGGTTATAAATGACACTTGATTCAATTAGTTACAGGGACATATTTGCCACCCTGTAATGGGTCTTAATGCCATTTCATGAGCACGCTGACCATCTCCCTCCCAGAACAACTGCAGTCAAAAGGGGCAATGGAGATTTGATGTACTGAGTACAGCTACCAATTCACTTAGAGTGATACTTTATAATTATTTGTAATCTTCATCTCAAAATTAATTTCAGGTAATCAAAAATAAGGAAGAATATGTCCATTGTTAGTAAAAAGGCAAAACTTTTCCACTTTGCAGTTCTGTTAAAAACAGGGAAGATGAATAATGCCATTCATACCCCTGGCTCTAGGGGATGCCAGCTGGCTCAGCTGCCAGAGCCCAGGCTGGCGATCCAAAACTGCAGTGCCACAATGGGCAGGTCACTTTTACCAATAAAATATCTTATTTTCCCCTCAGCTGAGAAACGGATCCCAGTTTTGTTCGCATGATGAGTAACAGAGAATTAATTGCAAGTCTTTTACATCACACAGACCTTCCCCAGCTCCACTATCCAAGAGCAATGACCCACGTAACGGTTGTAGTTATTTGCTACTGCCTACCCCACAGCTGTGCTGCAGCAGTCCTGCCACACAGCACTTTTTAAAATAGATGGTCCTAAAAAGACCTAGCAGCAATAGTACAACAGGACAAGGACAATATACTTAGTGTTTCCCAAAGTCCAAGCTGTTCCTTTCCACCTGCAAAGAAGCGCATCAGAGAATTAAGAGAACAGCAGTAGAGCAAACAGAGTTAAACTTTTGGTCATCATAACATCAGGATATGATGACCTTGTCTGACTTTAATCTCTGCTTGCTACCCATCAGGGAAGCAGAAATCCTCTGGCTCCTGAGACTTTACTAAGAAAGCCAACTTAGCACCAGTCCCTTTCATCAGCACAGGTTATCACATGATTAAACAAGCTGAGATAACCTGAGGGACAGAAGGTTGAATGACAGAGCTCAGAGGGTTGTGATCAATGGCACAGAGTCTGTAGCTAGTGGTGTTCTGCAGGGCTTGGTACTGAGTCCAGTCTTGTTCAACATATTCATCAGTGACCTGGATGAAGGGACAGAGTGTGCCCTCAGCAAGTTTGCTGATGATACAAAACTGGGAGGAGTGGCTGACACACCAGCAGGCTGTGCTGCCATTCAGCGTGACTGGGACAGGCTGGAGAGCTGGGCAGAGAGGAACCTGATGAAGTTCAACAAAGGCAAGTGCAGGGTCCTGCACCTGGGGAGGAACAACCCCAAGCACCAGTACAGGTTAGGGGCTGACCTGCTGGAAAGCAGCTCTGCAGAGAAGGACCTGGAAGTCCTGGTGGACAAGTCAACCACGAGCCAGCAATGTGCCATTGTGGCCAAGAAGGCAAATGGTCTCCTGGGGTTCATTAAGAAGTGTGGCCACCAGGTCGAGAGAGGTTCTCCCCCTCTACTCTGCCCTGATGAGGCCACATCTGGAGTACTGTGTCCAGCTCTGGGCTCCCCAGTTCAAGACAGACAAGGAACTTCTGAAGAAAGGGAGGGTTACAAAGAGGATGAGGGGACTGGACCATCTCTCTTACAAGGAAATGCTGAGACCTGGGTCTGTTCAGTCTGGAGAAGACTGAGAGGGGATCTCACCAATGCTTATCAATATCAAAAGGGCGAGTGTCAGCAAGATGGGGCCAGACTCTTTTCAGTGACAGGACAAGGGGCAACGGGCACAAATGAACACAGGAGGTTCCATCTGAACATGAGGAAAAACTTCTTTACTGTGAGGGTGGCAGAGCACCGGAACAGGCTGCCCAGAGAGGTTGTGGAGTCTCATTCTCTGGAGACATTTAAAACCCACCTGGACACGATCCTGTGTGACCTGCTCTGGGTGACCCTGCTCTAGCAGGGGGCCTGGACTAGATGATCTCCAGAGGTCCCTTCCAACCCTGACCATTCTGTGATTCTGTTAAGTGTTTCCTCACATTGCCTCAAGTTCTTTTGACTTCAGCCTGAATAAGTTATTTAATAGCTACATTATTCATGTTTCCACAACTTAAAAAAAAAAAAAAAAAAAAAGAAGAAAAAAGATAATTCGACAGCCTTTGCACGGGGGAAGGATTCAGACTGACTTCTGCTATTCCCAGGGGAAGGGATTTTTGTTTCTTTATAAAAAGCTGTTCAGCATTTTTAAGAAATACTTCCAAGTTCAGTCTGCCTTCACAAAGAGGATTCAAGCAGCCTTGCAATGAGCCTGCTGAGTATAGGCAATATGAACATACCTGTAGCTAAACAAAAGCAATAGAAGGAGATGTTTCCTAAAGGTAGTTAGCACCAACCAGATCAGCATGTTTCCTAACATTAACACCACCCAGATCAGTGTGTCTCCTCAAGTTAGCACCAGATCAGCGTGTTTCCTAAAGTCAGCACCAGCCAGACCAGCATGTTTCTTAAAGTTAGCACCAGATCAGGATTATGCTCAGATTCTCCAGTATATTCCAGCAGGAAAATAAACATTAGTAGCAGAATTCAGAGCCAAGGACAGTCCTATCTTCTCATAGCAGCAAGTTTTTGATCACTACATTCATCATGTTTCTCCCTCTTACTCTAAAAAGTCTGGGGAGAAAGACAGTGATGTACTGTGATGAACACAGGCAGATCAAAATTAAATCTTTCCACCAACCATGTCAAAAGCATTCGTTTCTTAGTAAGTGTAAAACAAGTGTTGGGAAGTAACACCCTAGTAGATACGCAAAGCAGCAGCAGCAGGATTCATCCTGATCTTAATGAGGCTTCTAACAAAGGCAGGTGTTGTCAGGAAACCAGTGAGGTCCGATCCTGACAAAAGAATATAGTGTTGATATACCCAACTTTGTTGGGGAAAAAAACCCACTGTACACAAAACAGTTATTAAAGTTGCACTGTCATAATTAAAGAATTATCTAATGTGGCTGTGAAAGGGTCTGCCATGGGATCTGTTACAGTTGAATGTAGGCTTCAAGTTTGCCACTATCAAGCTAAGAGTGTTGCAGGCTCACTGGAGGACAGCGTGAGAATTCAAACCAAGTTTTCAACTGACTAATTGAAGATGAGGTCTAAAAAAGCCGTAACATAGATTTCAATAGTGACAAATTTGCAGACAACACAAAACCAGGAAGAGTTGCTGGCACACCAGATGGTTGTGCTGCCCTTCAGAGGGACCTAGACAGACGGGATAATTGGGCTAAGGGGAATTTCATGAAGTTCAGGAAGAAGTGCAAAGTCCTGCAACTAGAGAGGAACAACCGTATGCACCGGTACATGCTGGGGGCTGCCTGGCTGAAAAGCAGCTTTGCAGAAAAGGTCCTGCAGGGCTCCTGGTGGACTCCAGGTTGAATATGAGCCAGCAGAATGCCTCTGCTGCAGATAAGGCAAGTGGTATCCTGCGCTGCATTAGGCAAAATTGCCAGCAGGTCAAAGGAGGTGACCCTTCCCGTTTATCCAGCACTGGTGAGGCCACATGTGGAGTGCTGTGTCCGGTTCTGGGCTCTCCAGTATAAGAGAGATACAGACTTACTGGAGCAAGTCCAGTGCAGGGCCACAAAGATTATAAAGGAACTGGGGCATCTTTCATATGAGGAAATGTTGAGAGAGCTGAGACTGTTCAGCCTGAAGAGAAGGCTTAGGGCGGGATCTCATCAATATGTATAAATACTTGATGAGAGAGAATGAAGGGCACTACTCTTCTCAGTAGTGCTCACTGGCAGGACAAGAGACAATGGACGGAAATTTAAAAGACAGGAAATTACACCTGAACACAAAGAAGTACTTTTTTTACAGGAACAGATTGCCCGGAGACGTTGTAGAGTTTCCACCTGTGGAGATACTCAAAACCCAACTGGGCACTGTGCTGGGTAACCTGCTCTACTTGACCCTGCTTGAGGAGCATGAGTTTGGACTAGATGACCTCCAAAGGTTCCTTCCAACCTCAACCACTCTTTGACTGATTCCATGAAATATACTGAACTAGGAAATGGGTAAGACTCAGAGAGAAGGGGTTATGGCAGACCAAACTGAAAATTATTTGCTGCTACAAAAAAGCCAACATCACATTAGGATGTACAAAACAGAAATCCTTCTACTATATGCTATTCTGAGAAGACCTCAGCTGGAGTGCCACTTCTAGTTTTGACCACCAGATTTCAAGATACAAATGGGTCAGCTAAAGAAAGATCCTTTTCAGCAGAAGAGAATGATCAGAGATCCTTCACAATCTGGGAAATTATACTCAAGTAGTAGACTTGCAGAGAGGAAGGAATTAAAGTGCCCTCCACATCCTGTCTGCAAATACAGGTTACACAAAACCACCATACATCAAAAAAAATAGAGTGAAGTCCTATATTTCCTCCAGAGGTTATTCAGCCTCCACTACAGGCTTTTAAGAACAGATAAAGCATCTCTAAGGAAGTGACAGTGATATAATGGAGCAATGGGACAGAGGTAAGGGAGTACTACAGCTTCTAGATCCCTTGGAGCCCTTTTTCATGCTTATATGAAATGACAGAGCTTCGAGGAAGAAACATTCCATTGAAAGGTTCAACAGAGTCTGAGGCAACCACCTACAGCTATAGCTTCCTATGCCTTTAACTCACTAGCTCTTCAGTTTTCACAGGTAAACTACCATTTCACAAAATTCATTAGATCAGTACTACCCCTTGTACCTTTAAAGGACTAAGCTTGAATAGATGGGCTCAATACAGAAGTAAACAATTCTGTGACCTGTGTTACACAGGTCAGGTAGGCCTAAACATTTCCTTCACTTAAACTGCCAAGACATACATTTCTGGCAGCTAGGAGTTACAATTTGGCTTACGAGACCAAGTGAGAGTGTAGTTTATATGAAAAGGCAGCTTGTACTGAGAATCTGACCAAGGAAAGATTAATACCCTGTATACATAAAGAACTCAACAAAACAAATTAGGCCCTCTAAGCAAAAAAAGAATCTCCAGGTCAATCTAGAATCTTTTAGGCATCTTCCAGTTTCTCCATTAATAATCAAGATAAAAATATTTTAAAATTGTGATGCGAGTTTTCACTTTCTCTCTCGTCACACAAGATACTAAAAAGAATATTGGCAATTTATAAGCAAAATTCTTACCGCATTTCAACATGCAACATTGGTCTCACTTCTGTACGATTAAATAGACTATTTACACACAATACATATATATCTTTCCCTCTGTATGCACATGCATTGGTCCTAGCCCAGGCATCAAAGGCCACATGTGAGTTCTCTGGGTCAAATCTTGTTCAAACAATTCCAGTCTGAATGAGAGTTTTCCTTTGGATAGCTTAGGATCTCATCTCAGTTCTTCCGAATATCAGCATAGACCACAGACTCTGACTTGTTAATCTTGTCGCTGTGCTGTCCTCCGGAGTGATCTAACTGCGCGTAAATGACTGGGCCCTGGGAACAGAATTAAAAAAAGCACAATCAGTATTTTTCAGAATAGGTCATATTGCCCCTTGGTTCCGCAGGGGCTGCAGCAAGACCAAAGCTAAAGCAACACCACAAAGCTTTTATGACTGCTAACAGCACTTCAAAGCAGGTGGAATGAACGCTCACCTACAAATGAGGTCTAGTCTGCCACCTTTCTCCTAGCAGGAGCATGCCAAACAGCACCATTTCCTCCCTTTAATACCGTTATGGTTGCTTGCTTCTCACAAAACACAAAATCTGGAATCTTTTGTTCTAAAAAGCAGCAATTCTTACATGCTGTGGAGCAAAGATACATGGCTTAGTCAGATGCATGCCAGATTTAATGATTTTCAAGAGGAACTATACTACAGATTTACCAGTAGACAGCAGAGGATACTTCCCACACTGCCACTCAAGTCCTGTAAATCCAAGCACAGCTGTACCACTCAGATAATGAGGGAGGGAACAAACCTGCAGCCACCTTATGACACCAGTCACTGCCCAAGCAAGTGATGGGATCAAGACTTACACAGCAGCGAGCCAGAAAATACTGAAACAGGGCAGTAATGCAGAACTCTTACCTGACTTTTGAGCCAACCCAGGTAGTACCGCCACAGACACACTGGGCAAGCATGGCCACACCTTTGTTGTATTTGCTGGTGCGCAGTGGAGGACATTAAAGCACCATCTTTCAGTAGAGCATGCAAACATGCCAGCACCTTCCTAAAACACCCTGTCCTCCAAAACACAGCCCACAGAAAAGAGAACTGCAGCTATTCGAGATGGGCTGAGCAGAGGGCTGCAGCCTATAAAGAGCAGGTACCCAACAAGACAAGTGGGACCTTCATGGAAAGGTCTGACCTGCAGCTCCCATTCTGCATGCCCCAACTGACACAAGCACAGAGCAGAAGGCTGTGACCACCTACCAGGTGACCTCAGCAGAGAGACCACACCCCCCAACATATCCCCCGTGCAGGGGGGAAAGGGACTGTCCTACTTGGGGGTGGAGGAAACTACAAGGAGATATCTTTTAGTTTGGTTGCAGCTTTTTTCACAGTGCTTGCTGCAAAACCATTTTATCCTGTCTCCCTTATGTCCCAGGAAAAAGTAGCCTTCACAGGCATTTCTCCCATCCCCTTCTCCCCCATACTTTTAGTACCCTGCCAAATTAGAAAACTTCCTATGGAACTGACCCAGAAATCCTTCCATCCATCTTCCAAAGCAATTAGGGACCAGAGGTGAAAAGAGACCCTCTGTACAGAAAATTAAGTCCTCGAAGGACAATATAGGTACACTTCTGCGCAGCTGTTTTCCCCTCAACATAACAGCAAAGCACACACATGCTAAATACCTTGTTCTCTTTCACAGGTAGTTTAAACCCAAAGTTTCTTCCTTCCAGGTAAAGCATTTCCCAAGCAATAAAGAAAAATAATAGAGGAAGGAGTTGGACAGAAGAATGAAAACTTGTGAGCAGATATAAAATGCTGACTATAAATAACAGACTGAGGAAATGCTCAAAAAAATGACCCTGATGTCTTAGAAAATTATAGATTTAAAGTCTCATTAAAGACACTGGTTTTTTTTCTTTTTCTGCTGTTGGCTCTCTTGTTGTTCCAGTCTCCAACATTACATCAGGATTACATTACTAATTCCAATTAGAGTGCAGTGTCTATACAAACTTCAAGGCAAAGTGAGCCTAAGGTTTATTTGTAAGCAATTCTGGAAGTCTCATCTGCCTGAAGCCATAGGTCAAGGGTATGATAAATTCAGCTTGAGACTACTTCCTATCAGTTAAAAAAAAAAAAAAATTTAAAAAAGCCTACAACTGCTTAAAGTACTCACTGACATTTCAAGTTTTGTTCAAGTAATTCTGATCAGTCAATCTTCTACCACAGTTTACTCAGGATCAGTTATCTCATCACTATTCTAATTTTATGCCACGCTAAACATAGTTATTCTGCTGCAACCAGCATGTTAGGTGGTGGTGGAGAGACTGACTGGTATGATCACTGGATCCAAACCAAACCACTGTTGTCTTGATGTGTTCAGTATCACCTTAATAAGTGCCAGATTAACTCACACAGAGAAAAGGAGGACCAAGGATTGATTATAATGCTTCATTTATTTGATTTGCTGCCAAATGGTTTTCTAGCTGATTACAATTAACACCAGGACTTTTTTTTTTTTCCCTGTATTTGATACCTCCAGTGATTTGAATCTTTGTAAAGACTCTTCTTCCACAAGCAAAAGCTCCAAAAAAAGTCTAAACAATTCAGAACTTCCACCTAATCCCCAATAAACTCATCCTGACTCTTCAGAACCAGGAGACCAACCAGCACTGCCATATAAAGTTCAAAGCCTGGAAAAGCACTTGAACAGAGCCTGTTCAGGTACGTCTTAAACCAGAAAGAGCAAAGCCAGCGATCTGTACTTAAGTTAATGTCACTTTAGTGCTCCCCACTTCTACACTGGCAGACCTACCCACTTAGGATCTCTATACCATACTTCTCTGTACACCAGAAATGCACTTCTATGGAAGTTACACTTCAAGATCAGTGGTCTTCCAGCCTGTCCAGAAATTAATGCTCAGCCACTTGCAAAACACAAAGACAAATGACAGCCACCTCGGAGATAGCATATCTTGGGACAACACACATTTGCCTTCCAGGTGACCTGCTGCAACACAGACTACTAGCTAAACACAGACATCCATCTGGGAAACATATAGTTCTTGCCTTCACTGGAAATGCTTTTCTCACTCATCCAAATAAGTCATGGTAGAATACAGGCCGCTATGGAAGGATGGCATGGAGAAGAAACACCACATGCAAATTTGACAGGACAGAACATACCTGCTGAGAAGGAAGACACAGTGAAAACAAGTGACATTGATTCAACCAGCTGAATATCCACAGAACCAGATATGCATACTTTCAGCACTCTGGGGCACTCCAGAAAGCAAGGTCCACACTTGATAAACTTGCACCCAAACCACAAAGGAAGTGCAGCACCCAGTCACTTCCTACATATCCTACCAAGTAAAAGGCTACAAGGAAGCCCACAGGCCTTTACTGTGTGACCACAGCACTGACTGTGTGAACCAATGGTCTAAAACTGCCGGGCAATCCAAGACACAAAAGTGTGCCTGAATGCCTGAAACAGCTTGTGGGAATTGCTAGGAATCTGAATATCAGCATCGCACCTACACAACATGTCAAAAGCTTGAATACTACAACTAATTTCCTGATTATCAAGAAATACTAGGTTTTACTTATATGTGACACTAGATTTCAAATATGTTAATTTGCATCTTGGGTTTGTTGTTTTTTTTTTTGTTAAACAATGGCTAGTTAAAAATTAAATGTAATCAATTGAAATTCAGTTTCCTCACTGATTTAAACCATCTGTTCAAAATCTGACCTACCCCTATTTTATTGTGGATCTTTTTAAAGAAAAGTAAATATGCTTACTTGCTGTTCTGTAAAGATGGGGAAGAAAGCAGAGGAACCACTTGCTGCTATAAATGTTTGCCAGGAAAATCCAGACAAAGCTCTCTTCGCATGACACAAGAGATTCAAAAACTAAAAAACTAAACTAAAACTAAAGCCATTTCCTATATTTTTCCTTTAAGGTAAGGAGTGTTCATACTTCAGGTTTTGCTTTCGGAACTTACCTGTGGGAAGACCCTGGAGGATTCTGTCAAGGAATAAGCAGAGTGGAATGACTACAGGAAGGCAAAAGCACACTGATCCTGAGTTACCTTTACAAAGTTTAGATTTACTCTAACATGTTCCTTCTAGTACGTTGGGGACATGGAAGGGCGAGGACAGAGCAAGTTTTCACACCAAAACTTTACAGGGAAGATAAAAGTATTTTTGCTTTCTAGATGTAAGTGCAGAACAGCAAAAGTCTTCCTTCACGTAGCTCTCAGGGCACTTGTCTGTACTGCTTTGTACCACAACAGTAATTAGATAAAACATCTTGGTCTTTTGACCTAGCAAAGTTGCCTCCAACAGCTACTGCAACATACATCCCACACATAAGCTTTTTTTTTTTTTGCTTTTTTTTCTTTTTTTTTGGAGGGGAGGGCAGGAATCACCTGTCTCATTCACCCATTCTAGAAGCCTCTCCCATGAACTAGAAAAGACGAGCTTTATCTAGGCTTTATAGGCAGCCTGCTGCTACTAGACCCACTTCAGTCAAAAGCTGAACTATTTTAAAATCATATAACTTTAGTATATTGCCTTTATGTTCAGAGAATAACAATTCTCTGAAGTCAGTAGGTAGCTCTGTGGGCCTCTGTGCCAAAACTCTGGAAATACTGCACTTTGCCAAGAACAAGATGCATTTCTAAACCAGACTGGAAGCCTAACAGAGTAGGGACTTTGATTTTATCCAGCTCACTGTTAGCACTGTATTATTTTTCCTGTAGCGTTAACACATCAACACACATCACCATTATTTTGTGAGGAGAAATTAAGAAACCAGGTTTCAACTTTGATTTAGAAACCCATCAGTTCACACACTACTCTTATAGCCACTTGCTAAAAGGTGACTAACTGAAAAAAGTTCATTTCGGACTTAAACTCAGTCAGGATCCATACCTTCACAGGAAAATTGCTGGGGATACACAAATCAAGAGGTAAGAAATAGCTTACAAATAAGGAAATCCTGCACACTGTTAACAGGTAATCACACATTGCATCAAATTCCTGTCTGACTCATGCTCTCTCTAATTTCCCATGGGATGTTAAGTCTGGATAAGAGCCACCTTCTTCCTTCGAAGTCAGCTAACAGCAGCAAGAACAAGACCAAACTTGGCAATTCCTAGCCCACAGAAGCTGGGTGGCCCAGCAGATAAAAGCTCTCAGCAGCAAGTGTCACCTTCAAACTGATCATCACTGCTCAGTGTTTGCCTTGTGCTGACTCATTTCCTTGTAAAGGAAGTACATGCCACAGAGCATGCACCTTCACAGTGATGAGAGAGTGAGTAAAATTCCTCCCCATTACAATCGTAGAACAGATTAAGCAGCTTTATGGGGTGATTACATATCTAGTAGATAATATCTCTACACTAAACAGCTACCCACTGCCCACTCCTCATCCTTGCCAAGCTCTCATCTTTGCACTCCCTATCCTTTGTGTATGTTAATACACAAGATCAGAACATTATACATTTTATGCATGAGTATAAAAAAGGCATAAAATTCCATCTCAACTAAAATCAAGATGCTATTCTTTCAATTGCACTAAATCTTCTACGGAAGAGTTCACCAGTCCCAGCTTACTGCCCATCCCTTGTTTGGAGCAGACACTTTTAACCCCCCAGCCCTCATCACCTTAACAGACAGTGCCTGATTCATGTGTCCCACCCTGCCTTTATCTTTTCCATAGCATCTCCCCCACACTCTGGGAGGATCCTGCTTCAGGAAGCCACAGGAAGCAGTTTACCTGGTGTGATCTGGCGGGCACGGTGTTTACCAGACCCTCTGTGTCGGAGGGAGACTTCTGTGGAGCCTGCTTAACCGGTGACATCAAGCTCTCAGATGTACTGCAGCTGACGAGGTGGCAGAGCAGAGTTTGCACGACAATGTTCAAGAGGCACAACACAAAAAAGAAAAAGAAAAAAAAGAACAAAAACAAAAAACGAGTGATGGCAAGATGAATGTGGCAGATTATGCCAAAGCAAAAACAAACAATGGATTCTGAAATACACATATAATTCTCCATCTCTCCCCAGATGTTTCTCTATCCTTCCTCCCAGAGTCTCACTGGTAAGCAACATGAAGGACATCAGACAGCAGCTCCTCCAAAAGCCCTGTTCCCTAGATATTCCCATTCAACCCAACCTGTTTAAAATCATGTGTTCTCTTCACTGAGGCTTCAGACTCAGCTAACAGTGGTAAACAGCAATTATCTTCTAACTATGAGCTAAACAGTCCCAGCCACTGAGGCAAGTGTTATACCAGTGCTACAGTTAGAGTGAACACTTCCGAGCGCCATCAGCTCTCCACACCAGAAAGGTACTTCCTACCAAACTCCACATTAGTTCCCTTGCTTTTGGTTAGGCTACAATCCCAAAATGATCCTGCCCATTTAGAATAGTCACTAGTCTCTGGAACAGTTACTTCAGGAGTCACATGCAACATGTAAGCTACATGCTCTGATATAGCTACTTGAATATCTAATCAGGGAAATTTCTTTTTTTTCAAATAACAAAACTGTTTTGTGGTGAGAACCAACACCTCAAAGAATGTTGTCAGTTCTCACTCTCTGTTTGCTTCTTTCCATCTGCATAAAGCAGGACTTAAAAGAAAACAAGCCAGTGGCAGAGAGAGAAATAAATACCACAGAGCTAAGTATATGAGCAAATGCCCTTAACGTCAGTAGCTTCTGGGTAATGCAGTAATGGGTGTCTAAATGCTATGTTTATCTCCTCATACCAAGCACCCAGGAAAGAAAACTAGCCATCTCCTTGACAGCAGACACTGGGGTTCCCGTTGCTACCACAACTCTCCGACCACTAGGCACCCTTTTCCTCCAACCTTTGTAGACTGTGTACAAAGCAAGTACAGAAACAAACAAATGAGGATAGTGACATTAAGCAGACCACCACCTCACAGGGCCATAATTTTTTATCCTTTGGTAAGTCTAACCATAGAAGACTTGGCTCCTCATATATGCATCAGTAATTAAAAAAAAAATACTGCCCCCAGCTGCCACAGCAAGGGGCTTCCACTGTCTCAAACAGAGACAAAGCAGCCCTTCTGTTACCAAAATTTTGTATTCATCAATTGTTTGCTTTATTCACAAAATTCCTCACATCAACACTATCTAAAAGTCATAATTCAGGTTTAAGCAACTAATGCCCTTAGATCACTGCAAGCTTTCAAACACCCAAGCTGTCTGAGCCAGAGGAACACTTACAGGGAATTTACTTTTATTTTGACACAGAAAGGGCTCCAAATTTCCTGTGCTTTAGTCAATGCACTGGCAAGCTCACTGCTGGAAGAGATGGAGGGACAACACCTGGGATAAGCAGCAATCCCACCCCACTTAGACATGAGACAGTGAACCTCAAGCACTCAGTGAAATGCATCATCCCTTTGCCAACAGACTCCAGCACATATTACAGTGAAGTTATGTTAGTAGAGAGCTAGCTGGTTAGTCAGCAAAGGAAGAGGAAATGTGTACACATACACACAGGTATTAACAGCAACCACCAACTTGATTAGTTACCATGGTGTCTAGTGGGACTGGAAGAGAAGACCCAGCCCTGCTACATTCCCAATCTGGCGTCTATATCAGGATCTCTGTAAGGAGAGGAAGGTAAGCAGGATCCAATCCCAGCACACCAAGGCAGAAAGAAAACAAAAACAAAAACAAAAACAAACACCAAAGTCAGAGCATGAACGGAGACTGTGGCCATGCAGGAGTTCCAGATGCCGCGCAATGCCCCAGCCCACTTCAGTTCAAGGCAGAATGGTTACCTAAGAATAAGTGCATCTCACCACCACCACCACCACACACTCGGTTAGCATCATGTAGAAGACAGTCCTTAAGTTTGGAAGGGGTCACAGCACACTTGGCTTCTCTTTACGTATCATGCAGAGCTGGTATGGTCAGTGAAAGCAGAATTTAAACTTCAGAGATTACTTTCCCGAGAGAATAGTTAAGTCTACTACAAGAAATTACAGTGCATGAACTACTGCTCCAGGCTCAGCACCAGCATGTGTCCTTCAGCAGGAAGGCACTGGAGAGCAGGGCACTGGGAAGCAAGGCAAGTGGACTGCCTCACGCACACTGCTGGTGCATGACACTGCAGGCTTCTTTTCAGTTCTTAGGGGAAGGGTACATGCAGAAAGGGAAAACCAGGCTTTCCACACAATTTTGAGCACACACAGCCACCTTTCCTGTATTTAGCCTTACCATTGGGCAATAGCCAACTCTCTCTAAGCTCTCCAACTGAGAAAAGGACATGGCAAAGTTTAATTTAGAAATCCCCACAAGTTTTTTTTTGGAGTTATTTTCTTTTATCCCATGGGCAACCCAAAGAACCTGCAAGAAGCAGGAATGTTTGCTGGGGAAGGAACGGTAGAAAGTTATACGTTTGGGGTTTGTTTCTAAAACTACATACATCATTTTCATTCTTTCTTCTAGAATTAAATTACCAGCTAATTAGAGAGGAGAAAAAAGGAAGTGTCTCCCCCACCAGCACCAAGCTCCATCACCACAGGACTCAAGTCTGCCTTTGTTAGTTCTTGTTGCTTTTTCATATCCCCACTCAAAGATCTGTGCTTCACTTCAGAGTTATCCTCCTAACGCTAAAAACCTTGCAGGGATGGTAACAGCTAACAAAAAACAGACAGTAAATGAGAACAGATGCAGAGTTGCTGCTCCTTCCTTGCTTGAAATGCGGTGATGAATGGGGTCTTGGCAAGTATACTCCAGGCTCAGGAGCCAGACACTGGTAATCAAAAAATCCAGTCTTAATCTCAACACAGAGCATTCCTTAGAAGTGCCTGTGTGGCACTTTTCCTTTGGGGTGGGGCGTGGTAGGAGGAAACAAGACTGGAGGGAAGGGAAGAGGAACAGACCAGAACTAGGGGATCTTGGATTAAATATCTATAGGGCATATATGCTTGTGGCTAGGGATCAACTCCAACATTTAGTGATTTTCAGGTGCAAATCATGGCCAGCAGGTCTTTTCCAGCACAGTACAAAGATAATCATTATGGGCAGATGACCAGTGTTCCACATGGCCATACCCTATCTTTAGCCATGGTTGCCAAGACTTGGCTGAAACAACTCCTACTCCCCTTGAAGCCCTCCCTCTGATCCTACTGCTGTTCCTCACATCATCCACAGGTAAGGAGGGAGATCTCTTACCCAGAGTATCGTTTTTTAGAGTTGTTCTTTCTGATGACAAGACACACGACAATAGAGATGAGCGGTGAGAGACCTGTAACCGTACCGATGACTATCCCTGCCACCATGGCAATGGGGAACGCAGGCAGGCTGTCTGGGGAGAGAAGGGAGAAAACATTCAACTCTTCTGCATTCCCTGATTAACAGGAGTGCAAATCACGAACGCTCTTGGATTCATTTAGAGCAGAAGGCACTAATATAATATCCAGGAATTATAACATGCAGCCTAAATGGCAGCAACAGCAGGCAGCCAGCAGAACACACACCAAGAGCATTCTTAATGTCACTGTCCTTCAGAAAAGAGTTTATATTGAACCAATAATTTTAACAAGTCAGAGAACACAAGTGACAATGAGAACAACCCTGCCTCGGTTTGTACCTGAGGGGAAATAAAAAAGTTACATTCATCTGGCAATTCCCAGCAAGGTCCACGGGAAAAGGCAGGCACGCTTGAAAGCGGATTTGAACAAACACAGAGCACTGCTAACCAACTAAGAGTGCTGAAGGCTGGGTGTTCTCTGGGTAGCATGCAGCAGAAAGCCTAGTTACTACCCATGATCACTCTTAAGAGTGTTTACACATGATTCTGTCGTCTCAGAATGCATCTCTATACATTTTTATAGAGTCATTCTTTCCCTTCTTAAGTCAGGATCATTGTACGATATTAGAAATACACTTACAAGAACACAGGATCGGTTTACTCACATTTTCCCCAATACAATTTTGGGAGAGGGGAGGCCAAGAAAGAGCAGCCAGAAATAAAAGTCAATCAGAGAATGAGTGCAGAAGACTTACAAGATAAAGAATACACAGACTACCATTACATCTTTTTACAGTAAGAAATGAAGTCCCTCCCCCCGGCATCATGTTTAATACAAGCAACATCTCAGACCAGAGAATTTCTTCCAAGAGTCCATGCTACACTAGCTACTTGCACCAAATGCAAGTGAATTAGTGGAAGATCCAACAGGTAAAGCATCTTATATAGAAAAATCTTTCTCAGGTGCCTGCATCTGATCATCACAGAATCACTGAGCTTGGAAGGGATGTCTTGAGATTACCTAGTCCAGCCCCCCTGCTCAAGAAGGGACAGCTAGCACAGCTTGCTCAATACTCTGTCCAGCTGGGTTTTGACTATCTCCAAGGATGGGAGACTCCATAACCTCTTTGGGCAACCTATTCCAGTGTCCAACCACAGTAAAAATATGTTCTCTTATGTATGGACAGAATTTCCTGTGTCTCAATTTACGCTCATTGTCTCTTGTCGTGCCACTAGGCACCACTGTAGAGCCTGGCTCAGTTTTCTTTAGAGTCTATCAATGTACATGAATACCTAGTGAGAGGAACCCCCTGAGCCGTCCTTCTCTTTTCCAGCCTAAACAACCCCAGCTTTCTCAGCTTCTCCTCATATAATGGTCCAGTCCCTTAATCATCTTAGTCACCCTTTGCTGGACTCATTCCAGGAAGGACCACAGACCATGCTTACACAAATCATTCCCAGCAAGTTTGCAGTCTGAAGATCAAGCCCATTTTGACATACTTATCTAGAAGAGAGCAGTACAACACAGTACCCTGAAGCAGGGACATCATACTAAGAAAGCAGGGCTTATATTTAGTACTGTTCATTTTGATTTCAGTGACTTTCAGGAGAAGGGCTACCTGATCTCAAGCTGTTTAACTGATCATACCATCATTTGGCTGAATATTGCATCAGCAGCTTTCCTACCTCTCCAGTGTTAGATGTCAACTCATAACAACATGGTAATTCAGAATCTTAGTAAGAAATTAAAGATGAAGACATGAGTGCCACAATTTAGACAAAGATACCCCTTCCTTCCAGAACCTCTCAGCAGCCCACAGATCCATCTGCTATTAAGGAAAAGAGTCCTACAAACAGTAATACTTTTCAGGTAGAGAAGACTGAGATTGTGCTTAAGTCCCATACAAAGATAAATTTATTTTGAGGCACGTAAGAAGTAAGAGTTCTGTGCTTTTTCACCTCTCCAAGCGCAGGAATAACTGTCTGCAAACACACCAAAACAGACATGCATTTCTGTTAGCAGACCACCTGTTGCCTTGTACACAAGAAAAAAAAACACCACACTTTTTCAGAGCAAGAAAGTAAGTGGCAACCCAAAACTATACTGTAGAGTGTCTGCTGAAATCACAGAATCACAGAATGATAGGGGTTAGAAGGGACCTCCGAAGATCATCTAGTCCAACCCCCCTGCTAGAGCAGGATCCTAGAGGAGACCACACAGGAACACGTCCAGACGGGTTTTAAATGTCTCCAGAGAAGGAGATTCCACCACCTCTCTGGGCAGCCTGTTCCAGTGCTCTGTCACCCTCACAGTAAAGAAGTGTTTTCTTATGTTAAGACTGAACCTCCTGTGTTCCAGTTTGTGCCCGTTGCCCCTTGTCCTGTCACTGGGCACCACTGCGAAGAGTCTGGCCCCATCTTCCTGACACCCGCCCTTCAGATATTTATAAGCATTAATGAGATTCCCCCTCAGCCTCCTCTTCTTCAGCCTAAACAGACCCAGTTCCCTCAGCCTCTCCTCATATGGGAGATGCTCCAGTCCCTTCATCATCTTAGTGGCCCTGCGCTGGACTCTTTCCAGTAGCTCCATGTCCCTCTTGAATTGGGGACCCTAGAACTGGACACAGCACTCCAGATGAGGCCTCACCAGGGCAGAGTAGAGGGGGAGGAGAACCTCCCTTGACCTGCTGGCCACACTCCTCTTAATGCACCCCAGGATGCCATTGGCCTTCTTGGCCACAAGGGCACATTGCTGGCTCATGGTCAGCCTGTTGTCTACCAGGACTCCCAGGTCCTTTTCCCCAGAGCTGCTCTCCAGCAGCTCAACCCCCAGCCTGGACTGATACCTGGGGTTGTTCTTCCCCAGATGCAGGACTCTATACTTGCTCTTATTGAATTGCATTAGGTTTCTCCCTGCCCAGCTCTCCAGCCTGTCCAGGTCATGCTGGATGGCAGCACAGCCCTCTGGCATGTCAGCCACTCCTCCCAGCTTTATATCATCAGCAAACTTGCTGAGGACACACTCTGTCCTTTGGTCCAGGTCATTATATATTGAATAGGACCGGATCCAGGACCGACCCCTGGGGGGCACCACTAGTCACAGGCCTCCACAGACTCTGCCCCACTGACCACTACTCTCTGGGCTCTGTCCTTCAGCCAGTTCCCAATCTACCTCCCTGCCCAATCATCCAGTCCACATTTGTTAAGTTTGGTTGTGAGGATGCCACAGGAGACAGTGTCAAAAGCCTTGCTGAAGCCAAGGTAGACCACATCAACTGCCCTCCTGAGGAGAAAAAAATGGACTCCGCACCATTCAGTGTGAATCAAACAGAAGCAGTTTTATTTACTTTGTCTGTCCCTTTTATACAATCTTACTTTCCCTAGACCCAGTCACGCATCATTTAATTGGTTAAAAGTCTCTAGCACAAGGTAAACATACAGCTTAGTTCAGTTCCCGTTGGTTCTTAAGTTCTTCTCCTGCAGTGTCCAATTGGTCACTCTTATCTGCTTACTCCTGCATTCCTTAGGGAAGCAGTCATTGCTCTTTTCTTATTTTTTCTTCCTTTGAAGTAGTTTCTAGAATGCAGCTGCGTACCTAAGCCAACATCCCGTATGGCTGGTTCACTATATGGTCATTCTCTTTTAAATACATTCCTACACCCTCCCCTCATCAATCCATCTAGTTATGTCCTCATAGAAGGCTATCAGGTTGGTCAAGCATGACTTCCCCTTGGTGAACTCACGTTGACTACTCCTGATAACCCTCTTTTCCTCAACATTCTTTGAGATGGCACCAAGAACAAGCTGTTGCATCACCTTTCCAGGGATAGAGGTGAGGCTGACTGGTCTGTAGTTACCCAGGTCCTCCTTCTTGCTCTTTTTATAGATTGGCATGACATTGGCCTTCCTCCAGTCCTCAAGCACCTCTCCTGTTCTCCAGGACTTTTCAAAGATGATGGAGAGCTGACTAGGAAGGACTTCTGCCAGCTCCCTCAGCACTCACGGATGAATGATTTTTAAACGCCCCTGGGGAGCGTGGCACAGCAGTAACAGCAGCAGGGCAGTTCACACAGGGAAGGCAAACTAGGGAGGGGAGCGAGAAGCTGAGATGCTAACAACTGTTTGCTGAGACCAGCTCCTGGGGGCACTTACCAGGTCACTGAAAGAACAATGGTCTCCACCAGGCAGAGGAAGACCAAATTAGATGTGGGAACCCAGAGCTCCCACAGAAAGATGTGACTGTGCAGGCAGCAGGCTGCAGGGAATACCACAGTGTCTCCCTGGTAACAGGGGGCTGTGTGAGCTGTGAGCAGGTAGATGATCTGTTCAGCCAAGTGGCACAACTGCAAGATCAGGTTGAAAGGCTTCAAGCCGAAGTAGAAAGGCTTAGGAGCATCAGGGAGGCTGAAATGGAGATAGACTGGTGGAGCCAGGCTCTGCCCTCCCTGCAACAGAAACGGGACCGACCTCCGGAATAACACTAGCCATCTTGAACACAGTGTTAAGTATTTATGTAGCTGATGGATTCGTTTGTGGAAACACTATGTAGATACTGCAGTGAAATAGCTAAGTTAGCTTGGCTTGGCAATTTTAAAGAGTTAAGTAACACAGAAGTTATTAAATGTTTAATCCAAAAATCTAAGGCTAGCCTGTGAGATCATTTAAATGTATAAAGTATGTATGTGGCTTTCCACAGTTTATAACACTAAATATATTAATCAGAACAATTAAATGTATGCATAGTAAAAGAAAAAAAAGTATGCACAAAAGTCAACATCTAATTATTTCAACTGAAAAAATTTCTCCAGCTCAGTTGAGGATGAGTTATAACCTACTACAAGAGCAGTATTTCAGGTAAAGTCAGAATGCAAGACAGCATTACAGGTATGGCTTGAAAACCTGTTTCCAAAGTCTTCCTAAGAATTTGAAGACGATTGTTGCAGCATTGTTCTGATGATGAGAAGTACTGCAAAATTCAGGGTATCCTTCAGAAACAGTGAGACTCTCTTGTTCAGATGCTCCACCTATGGGGAAGCCAGCATGCAAGCCTGTTGAAAAATATCAGCTGAATTAGTGTGCTTAAGTCTGTCTTCATTGGTTTAACCTGGGTTAAAATCTGAAGAGGCTTTGTCAAGACAGCCTGACTTTGCCAAACCAGCAGTTGTTTTACTGCTTCTTCATAGAGACTATCAATACCTTGTAAGAAAATAAACTGACCCTATTTTACATAGACTTAAAAATTCCAAGAAACAGAAAGTTCTAAGTGATGGCAGGGCCTCCAGAGATCCCATTCAGCTCTAACTGCTCTGTGAAGAGAAGGGTTAGATACAGACCTTGCCTACAAAAGTACATGGAATGACTTCATGAGCAGGGGTACACACCTATTATAGCAGCAGTATCACTAATTAGAGCATACACGTAGGTATCTTCCCTAACGTATTAAAATCTAATAGAATAGCTGTATCAGCATTGTCATTTATGAATTCATCATTTATATTTAATAAGGACAAGAATAAATTCATAAATCTGATCACTCCAAGAACCATTTCATTGTAGGAACCATCACACTTTGGCTGACCTCCAGCTTAGCTAGAACAATCAAATGTTTTGGATAGCCAAGGAAAATAAAGAGCCAAATTGACATACAGAATGTAAGCGCTCTTGAACTGTGATCATTGTTAACAAATGTTAATCAGAAGCCTTAAATAACTGCAAGTAGCCAGCCTGTGTAGTTTATAAGGGTCACTACGGATACTGCAAGAACATCTGAGTAAAAGAGACTGAATGCACATCCCACACAAACACTGTCACGGGGAAGACAGTAGCATTTCACTGTCAGTATCTGCTTGGGCCAGATTATTAGTTTTCTTTTCCACTAAACATACTGGATGCATTCCAAAAAATAAGAGTCTGACACTTTCTTCCCTTGCTCCCTAGATTTCAAAAGTCATCCTAACCCTTGATGTAGCATAACACAGAAAAAAAAAGATTCATAGGATTTTAAAATCAGAAGGTAAGGTTTTCCATCAAGGCTTCCATCAGCTTTTGCTATTTCTTGTTAAAAGCACAGGAATTAGTGGGTATAGAGGAAAAGGGTATGACAAACAGCTGACAGAATATCAGTTCTATTATTAGGACCTGGACGAAGAGAATTAAAAAGACAGTTGTTCCCTCCAGGCTACTCCCCAACTCCCAAGAAAAGTGATATAGACACAGAAGACGGTGGGAGGAAAGAGAAAAAACAACCATATAGAGTGAATACCTTTCTCCACAACTCTGACTCGGATTTCTCCTGGTTTGACAACAATGTCAGGTGGGTTCTTGACATCGCAAATATAAGTGCCGTTGTCCCGGAACTGCATGTTTGATATACTGATAGAAGCATCTTTCTTGTTAAGATCTCCAGCCCAAGTGATCCTGTCTTTAAATGGTATGTCCTTTCCAGGGTATGGTTTTCCATTAAAGTAATAGAAAAACTGTAATCAAGGAAAAGAGGATACAAGAACAATCCAATTAGAGATTACAGAGCTACCACTCTTCTCTCACCATTACAGCATTCTCCCAGAATCCACCCTCATACTCAGCTAGTATTTGAGACTTTTTTCCTTCCTGCCTCACTGCTTTAATCTAGCTTGTTGCCTCTTAATCATATAACTATGCTATGGCTTATACCTCAATCATAATACCATAACAGATTGCAAGTTTTGGTTTTCTGTTGGTTTTGGTTTGTGATTGGATTTTTGGGGGTTTTTTCCTGGTTTCGGGGACACAGGGTTTTGCAGAAAAGGAGGTGGGGGAAAGAGAAAGAGACTGGTAACCTGGGAATAATTAAAGGATAGAACAGTTCTGGATCAGAGCCATCTGTCTCTCCTGCACAGGAAGCCTTCTGCATCCTAGCAGGAAAAGGATACCAAATTTCCTGTCTTGTGTTTTGCTCTACGTTACTTGTTAATTTGGCAGTGCTGTAGTTACATGCCATACCCTCCTTCCCTGCCCCTCCAAAAAATCCCATGAGTAATTTAGAGCATATGTAGCTGTCTTCCAGAAACCTTCACAGTGACTATAACTGTTTCCTGGTGTGATTTTTAAGTTGCACATTGACCCTGCACTCCCTAAACATGACCAAAAATCCTTGAAGAACAAACCTGTTTAGTACAGTCTGAGGAAAAACTGCATATTTCCTCGCTATCCCTGACCAAAATTAGAATTCCCAGCAGCAGAAGTGCATAGAGGTCTAGTGGACAACTCTGCTTTCAAACACATGGGATGTTTGAACACTGGCCATAACCTTAAGAGAGGGATCAAGGCTGTATTGCAGGAGCACGTTCATTCTTGATTTCACATTCTGAAAGACAGCAAGACAAACTTAACCAAGAATCAACCTGAACTCTCTTCAGCTCAGTCTCTGGAGCACAGTTTAAGAAATTTAATACAATATCGCAGCTTTCTCTTTCTATAGCCCACTTTGCAATGCAGTCTCTCTGTCCCAGAACAGACTGGCTACAAGTCAGTCCTCTTTCCATTCAAGTCATCTCCCATCTCCTTTCCTGTTCCCACCCTTGATCTGAGACTTGCCATTCCAATATATTTTCTGTCAGACTAGCACTCTGAATATCAGGCCTGATCACTGGGCAGCACAAATCTTACCCAGATCAGGTCTGTACACCTGACCATCTGCTGTGCTGCAGTCAATCTGACACTGACCTGTTGTCTACAGGCTAGTATAGATGGAATAAACTATGTCATCCGATAGGAAGTCAGCTAGCACACAGTTATCTGTCAACATTTCAGAGAAAATCTGCATCAGTCTGCAGCATTTCCAGCTAGATTATAACATTCAGCACAAAGACACTGCAATATCACACCCCTGTGCACAGGGGAAGTCATCCAACTAGAAGTCTAGAAGGCAAGAGAGATTCCTCAGCCCTCTAGGTGTCCTCACCTGGGGGAGGGGAAATCACAAAGTAAAACATGTCCTGAAACACAAGCTAACTCACTCAAGCCACTCCATGCCTATGAATAAGTGATTTAACATGAGACTTCTTTTGAAACCTAAAGCTGATGGGTTTAGACTGGTTTAAGCCAATTATGAAACTCTGTCATCAGATGTCTCATTCACGCAGAGATTTCTCTATAACCAGGCATGTGGAAGGGGAAGGAGACAAGCAGGGGAAGCTTTCAGTCAAGTCAGCCTCACCACATGGCCACAAGATTGCGAGTGCCAATTCTAAAGAGGCACAGGACCATCCTTTTCAGGAGAAGCATGGACTTAGTTCAGACATAAGCTGATCATGAGACTGATCTTTCAAATTAATGCCCACCAAGCCATGTAACTGACATGACTTGCATCCATAAAAAAAAGTTGTCCCTCTATACCTCCCCCAGCCCCTTAAAAGAAACAAGGAATTAACATCAGATCATGCTGGGTCACTTCTGCTCAAAGATAATTTGCTTTTCTCTCAGTTGTGCTGATAATGACATCCAGGTAGAATGTCTAAATTGACTTCACTTCCAAAAAAGAAAGTTACGTGCTGAAGTTGTATTTCTACAATAAGGGGTTTGGACAGTGATGCAGAAAGGGAAGGGCAAAACAGGATATATGGAGGATATTTCTATGGGGTGCGGAAAACAAACAGATGGCTTCTTTTCACCTATCCTGTTCAACATTGGCAGGAAATATGCCCTGCTTCCTTAAGCTTTTGCCTAGCTACTGCTTTGCCTTCCCAAAGAGAAGAGCTCGCTTTACAAAACTAAGTATTTATTCACTGAGAGTTCAGAAGGTGATTCTTCAGAGCTCTGTATATTGAGCAACATGCTCATACACTGTTCTGTATCATCTCTGTTCTGCGTACTGAAGGGCTCCTAGAGTTTAAATGATCTCATGTCTGCAGCAGAGGGAAGGAGACAAACAATAACAGGCTGAGCAACCTGCTGTCCCTACATCTTCCCCGTCCCTGCTGCCTCAGAATCCCTTCTTCTGCTTCCTCTAAATTCTCCCTCAGGGCAAGGAATACAAGGGAAGCAGAAGTGTCAGAAAGCTCAGACTCAGACATGCACATCTTACATGACAGAGAAGACAGCTAACAACTTAGGAAAGCCACTGCTTTGAAGGTTCACACCCAAAGGATCTCAGCACACTTAGCCTCAACATACAGGAAATGAGTGATGGCAATTATTACTAGCCTAAGTTGCAACAGGATATAGAACTTAGAGGATTCCTAGATGCTCATCTGCTTCATATATATTGGTATCACACCAACACCACTCTCCTCTGACTAACAAAGTACTAGTACATTTTACAGCCACTGCACACTCCAGCCTTTGCAGAGATCTAGCATACAGCAATACTTTTAAACAACTCTAAAAAAGACACCCTAAAATCACAGTGATGGAGACAAGACCCATGGAAGTAGGCTCCAATCCATATTTGGTTGCTCCTCAGAACCAACTAGAAGACCTCTGCACACTTCTTGCAGCCTCCCCTCCCAGGTTTGTTCCCCTGTAGCCGTTCCTTACCGAGATACGAGTTGCTGCTCCCTCTGGTTGAAAACTCCAAGAAACAGATGCTGCGCTGCTGATCACTTCCACGGATGTAAATGTGCACGGAAGCTTTGCGTCTGTCCCATTCTCCACAAATATCTCCTCCGGTGTGTTGACCTCTACTGCTGATACTTTGACTGTATGGGAAAGGTAAAGAGAAACAAGAAGGAGAAGAAGCGGCATGAGTGCTGTTTCAAGAATCAGGAAGTTGCTCTGGTAACTGTTCATATCACATTGCTTGTAAGGGAAAAAGAGAAGAGACATCAACAACTCCTACATCAAGTGCGTGCACAGACATTGCATTATACCTGCAATATAAACAAGCATAGAGCAGGCCAGTTCACTTCTCTTTCCTTGTATTATCTGTTACAGGATGTTTTCCATCCACAGATGTTTCCTCTACAAGTTTGTGGAAGTCAATTCTATGGTGCAAAGGGTGAGTTTAAAACTGTTTCATACTAGCTGCCAGCAGACATTGTAATAAATAAGCCCCATCGGAGGAACTAACATCTTGGACCCAGCTATTACTCAGTTTCCTCTGGCTCGCATCTTGTTTCCCATCTCCTCCAGCTGTAGGTAGAACAAAAGCTCACCTCCAGAAAGCTGAAGAATAAACTTCTCTGGCTCCCAGCTACACCATTTGCTTCTGCTTTCTGGCATGCTTCAAGATCTTCATGTGCAAGACCTCATAAATAATCACTCAGCTATAGCCAGAAGCATGAGACTAGTTTATTTTTTTTCTACCATGAGGCTTATGCACGGTCCAAACAACAAGCAGACAACAACCACTCCCCAGATTTAAAGTAATCAAGGTTAATATAGTGCTTGTACTGGTAGTTTTCCTACAAACTAAGTGCAACGCAGCGTGATTCGGAAAGCCTGTTGAACATATTATTTATCTGGCACCTTTTAAACCGCAAAGACTTAAGCAAAGATACACATGTACCTTCCTTCAAGATTATGTTAAGCAACAATGTGTTATCTTGTGACACGGAAAGAATGTATTTCAGTGTTTCTGTCACATCCATGTGAAAGCAAAAATTCACTGTGGATGATTTTACAAGTAATCTGGTAATTCAAATACAAGTTTTGATTTTTATTAAACCATGGTTTTCAGCATAGAAATGGTACTAGTAATCTGCTTTTGATCACATGATTCTATGTTTCTAGGCTAAAATACCTCAAATTCAGGGGTTCTCCTCCCTTACTAGAAGAAGAAAGCAAGCCTTACTGCTTCTTCAGTATCTTAACTGATATATTTCTCAACTTAGAATAAACTAGCTCTTGAAGTAGGGAAACTGAAGAGAAAGATTCCAGTCAAAGAGAGTTTAAAAAAAAAAAAAAAAAACCCACACAAAAACCTAACACCACCACATAAGAAAAACCCCCTTAAGTTAGTCCTTAAATCATGAGGTTTATGATCTTAGACAGTGAGAGCTACCAGCTCAGCAGCCTTTAAAAGTCCAATCGCAAGCTTCTTTCAAGTGATATGACCACCCTAAGGTCTAGATTTGCCACTAACCAGATTATTTTACTGGAGCTTAAAACTAAACAAAGGCCATGCTCTGTAGAGATTTTTAGAAACCACATTTTACATATGCGACTAAGTCTTGTTCCCCAAGAAAAAAAAAGTTTACATAAGATCATAGAATCATAGAATAATTATGGTTGGAAGGGACCTCCAGGGTCATCAAGTCCAACCTTTATCCCATCATATTCCTAACCACCATTCCTAACCACCATGGCCTCAAGTGCCTCATCAACCCGTTTTTTGAACACCCCCAAGGACGGTGACTCCACCACCTCCCTGGGCAGCCTGTTCCAGTGCCTAACCACCCTCTCAGTAAATAATTTCTTCCTAATAGCCAACCTAAACTTCCCCTGATGTAACTTGAGGCCATTTCCTCTCATCCTGTCATTAGCAAGATGTGCCACTTCCCCTCTTCCTTCCTCACTCCAAGACTACCGAGTCTATGGGACAACTCCAGCAGACTGGCTGTGGTACAGGGCCACAAACACAGCACGTAGCAGCAGCTGGCCCTGCAATACAGATCACCTGCGAGCTCTGGAGCTCTCATTCAGTCAATGAAGCAGCCTAACAATGAAGGAGATAAAAACACGCTGGCCAGTCGGGTACACCTGACAATCACTATGTGGATGGCTTTGTAGGAACCACTGTCTCTCAGTCTCTCACCTGACCAGCATGACAAGCCAGGGGAAGGCTGGGCACATGCCCAGAGGACACAGAATGAGCATGCAAGCACTGCAGGGCTGGGAGAATTAAGCATACCAATTGAACTACAATAACCAAAACCAGACGAAACCACCATTCATTCACTTCGCCATTCAGCCCACACTGTTCACTTCTCAGACTCACTACCTCCTCAGCCCCACCAGGTTATCCTTGATCCCTCAGACTCCCCTGTCATCACTGCTCTCATTTCAAATGTGTGAAAGAGAAACAGCACCCTAAGGGAGGGGGATTTTCAGCAAGAGATTGGATCAGAGCTCCCTTTCTCTTGTACGTACTCTGGCTATGGGCCAAAAAATATTCTTTGTAAAACAATTACCAAATATTTATTTGGAACATACAAAGGCTTCTAGTAATTCAACTAAATGAACTTGGAGCTGCTATGCTTTATGTATTTTTTCCAGCTAATGGAGTAGAAAAGAAAAAAATAAAATCCATTGTTTTGAGTCCAAGCCACAAGACAAGCCTCCCTTTCAAGCATAAAACAAGTAAGATGCCCTCAGAATTCGTGTAGGAAGAAAAGACTCTGCACAGACATTGTCTGCTTGTACATGGTACAGAGAACTCCTCACCACACACAGGCAGTGGGTAGTACAGATTTGTTTAATCTAAAGAAGTCACTATTCTAACTCACTAGCAACCCATGAGAGAGCTGTAGTGAAGCAAAACGAAAAAAAAATACAACTTCTCCCTACAGTCTAAGAAGGCAGGAACTACATACGATTGTATAGATACAAGTTTAATTTTCATATGTCTATGTTGTCTCAACTTCATGTTTTTCTTTGCTCTTTTTCTACCACCAGAATAAAGAAGTGTCTCACTTTATTTGCTCTTTTCAGTTGTACCACTTAAAAAAAAAAATCCCTGCCTCTGTTGTCTTACAGTGTGAGCCATAAGCTCCTCAAATATTAACATGATTGTTTGGAAGTGGTAGAGAGGTCATAACATTTGACATTTGTTCACCCCTACCCCTCTACTCCCATACTTTCACCAATACGGTGGCATCTCCCACTACACTGAACTCTTTGGCCTCCTCTGCCATAATAAAATCCACATGGATCATCTCCAGCTCTAGCTCTTTTCCTTCAGATTTGCCAGAATTACATCCTTCTTCCAGATCCTCCATCTATTTAAATACTTCCGTTGGAGAAAGTTGAATTTTGAGTCATACTCCTGTCACGCTTACTCACTGCTCCATTTCTCAAGCTTCTTCAGCCTTAGCACTTCTCAAGAGGAAAAAATGTATCAGTGTCTGAAAGAGAAGAGAGCTTTAGGAAAGGAAGGTCTGCAAGGTACATAGGGCAAAACTTTTGCTCTTCTCCCATAGATCTTCTGTGATACTTGTGACTCCATCCTCATCTCCCTTCTCAGGCAATCCTCCTATTCTTGAAACAGGACAGGACACTCCTACTCTTACTAACTTTCTAATCCTTTCTTATTGTTCCCATTGTGGATCTTCATTCTTTAGCAATGGTCTCTGTATTCTCAGGTCCCTCTTTCCATCTTGTCTCAGGGGTCTCATCTGCTAAACAAGTCCAGCTCCCATCACTGCCCTGACTACTCAGATCTGTGTCTCTGCTCAGGATCTGTCACCTTATGTTCAAACAACAGTCTCAGTCTGACTTCTTTGTCAATGCTAAGTTGTCAGCACACACTAAATGGGACTAAATCAGAGCTCATTTCTTCCCCTAGAGCCCTCCACAACTGCATTTATCACCATGGACCTGCCACACGTCTCTCCAACTCATAACCTGTACAGCATTTTTTACTTTGAATTCTCCTGAGGTCGAGGCAGTTTTTCAGAGTTTCTAGCCACCTGCTCAGCTGACATCAGTGTAAAAACTCCATTTTGTATCTTGGCCTTCATTACTGAGATGTCCTTTTTACATTGCGCAGGTGGTCAGTAACAGAACAATAAGTATCACAGTTCCTGACAACCAAACTGCTCCAAGGGTGACATTAAGAGGAGGAAGACATTGCATATGCAAGATAACTGCTTTCTTCCACAAACTGACTATAGTAAGATGTAGTACTCAACATATGTATGCCCAGAGCAAGCATTATTCATTATACAGCACCACCATCTAACCAACTTTGACTTAATACTATTTTAACTTACTTGCTGCAAATGAACAAGATCTTCCTATCTCTGAAGTTGTAGCTCTCCAGTAGCTTAAGCAGAGTTGAAGATGCAGAGCTTCTCCATTCCTTTATAACGACATCAGCATGGCTGCCAGGTTATACAAAACTAGTGAAAAAGCTATGTGTTTTCAGACAGTTCAGCTCTGGCCCAGCTCACAACCCCCAGGCACTGTGCCATCACCGATACTCTTAAAAGTGGCAATGATATACTGCTCTGAAATCACCTCTGCGGAAGAAGCCTTTACAGTTACGAAGCAGCAAAGTATAGGAAGATAAGGTCATTCAGAATCGATAGTAGACAAGCATTCATAGCCACAACAGTTTGCATCTAGTCAGTTAACCAAACTGTGGTTAACTACCTAGCTTTCAGTGAGATTAAGAGCAGCCAAACTTACGTTTTTCACCAGAGTAACATGAAAGACTGCAGCATTGCAGTGCCAAGTGAATTCAATTGGTATCTTTGAAATGGGGTACACGTTGATCAAAAAAACTCTTCGAGAAGATGGCCAGCTGCTGTTTACAGCACACTGATGGAAGTCCTCCTCACAGGTGTCCTCTTGGGGGCACCTTTGGTCGGGTCAGTTGAGACTCACCAAGTCATATCTGCTGGCAACTTAATCTGCACAGGAGACACAGTTTATGTGACTGGCTATCTTACAGGTCGCAGACTGAATACTTCCCCTTGCCTGCTACCACTAACTGCTTATATTCAAAGCTATATCCTCAATTAAACACGACAATATACAAATTACAGTTTACTCCCCAGAAACAAGTTACGAAGCCATGAGTTCCCACACCAAGGTTACGTGGGGTTACAGAGATTCACCTATGCATGCCACAGTCATTTAAATGACACCAAGCATCCAAGTAATCATCCCTCTTTCAGTATTAAGCGACTGTTGCCTCCAACCATGTTATAATATTGATCTCATCAGACTTTTCAAATCCACATTGTAGTAAACACTGTCCCTTAAACACTGTTACTCACACTTGGGAGGACCTGCACTGAAACTGCAAACTTATTTCACCTCCTTCGAACCCTCTTAAGAGCCTTCAAAAACATGTGGTAACAGCATCTATATAAATCCAACAGTGCCTAAGCTGCCAGTCCTTGGAAATCAATGCTTATTAAAGCTGAAGTGTTTTCCCCCTACTTTTACTTGTATCCCCTGGTTGCTTATACTTGTTTCATACTATTTTTTTAAAAAAATGTATCTTTTTGGTAAGAATTGTTTATACTCTACATTTTTTGTATATAGAAAATCCTTCCTTGCACCGAAGGTTTACACTAACAAACACACAGCTAATTAAAATTTCTTTGTCATCTACAGTCCCACTACGATCTTGCACACAATGAAAAAGTTCTGTTAAAATTATAAACACACCAAAATCATAGAATCATAGAATGGTTTGGCTTGAAAGGGACCTTAAAGATCATGTAGTTCCAACCCCCCTGCCATGGGCAGGGACACCTCCCACTAGACCAGGTTGCTGACAGTCCCATCCAACCTGGCCTTGAACACTGGCAGGGAGGGGGCAGCCACAACTTTTCTGGGCAACCTGTTCCAGTGTCTCACCACCCTCACAGGAAAGAATTTCTCCCTTATATCTGATTGAAATCTGCCTTCTTTCAGTTTAAAACCGTTACCCCTCGTCCTATCACTACATGCCCTTGCAAAAAGTCCCTCTCCAGCTTTCTTGTAGGCCCCTTCAGGTACCAGAAGGTGCTAGAAGGTCTTCCCAGAGCCTTCTCTTCTCCAGGCTGAACAACCCCAACTCTCTCAGCTTGTCCTGGTAGAAGAGGTGCTCCAGCCCTCTCATCATCTTTGTGGGTCTCTGGACTTGCTCCAACAGCTCCATGTCCTTCTTCTGTTGGAGGCTCCAGAACTGGACGCAGTACTCCAGGTGGGGTCTCACAAGAGCCGAGTAGAGGGGGAGAATCTCCTCCCTCGACCTGCTGGCCACACTGCTTTTGATGCAGCCCAGGACACAGTTGGCTTTCTGGGCTGCAAGCGCACACTGCCAACTCATGTTGAGCTTTTCATCAACCATCACCCCCAAGTCCTCCTCCTCAGAGCTGCTCTCAATGATAATAAAGCAATAAATCTCAATAAACTAAATTTCCCTGGGTTCAACTCAGCTTGATCACTAACAAAGCAAGAATGCAAACAACTAACACTGTAATCACAGGCATCTTATTTCCACAAGCACAAACACAGCCTAAGTAGAAATGTCTATCAGATCACTAAATACTGGATGCTTACAGATGCTACAGCTCCCATCCTACACCAGGAAAAGTGTTCCACACCCTTTCTCTTGAAATGGCTAGTCATCAGCTTACTAATTAATATAAGCAACTTGCTTCAGTTATCTTAAAGAAACCTGGTAATACAGTCCTTTATACAATCTCTAAGTGAAGTCTCTTCTGGATGAAAGACCAGGAAATAATCAAAAAGTCTGATGAAAGAAGGATTAAAAAATTCCAACAGGCTGTTTCAAGTAACAAGTTGATGACAGTCCCAGATCAGGAAAATGGAAACACAGAAATTAATACAACAGACTGCGAGCAGATCACATTTAAAGGTCCCAATAAAATGACAGAGAAGTCAGCATGCTGATATGTTCACTATGGTTTCCCCAGGAGCCCAAAAGTTTCATCAGAAAAGAGGATGTGGGATTTTCTAATGACTAAGGGTCAATAAGTCACAAAAACAATATACACTTGTGAAACAGTGCTTTCATTAAGAAATACTCTTACTTAATGTCAAGTGTGCTGCGACACAAAGTCCACTGTTAATATCACTCTCAACTACAGTTGCACAACATTGACTTCTTTCACTCACAAAGCAGTTTCCCCGTACAATCTGCACGAAACAACAGCAGCAAGACCCCTACAAAACATTTCAGAAAACCAGCACAAAATTACAGTTCCCTATTGCAATTGTCAGCACTTACGTCCTCATAGGCCATCATTTCTTCACTGTAGACAAAACACCTGGTGCAGCAACCTAGCTTTCACGGTCTTAATAGGCAGGAGTAAACATGCCCAAATTATTCCTCTGAAACTCCACAAGATCTGTTAAAGCATTCAGACACTGGATCAAATTTCCACACAAAGAATTCATTGACATCATTTAGCCTTAACATGGAACTGAAATCCATGCCAGCCATTCCACCCAGGAGCTGTATTTCATAAGGACAACACACAAGTATTAAGGAGCTACATACATCTGCGTAACAAAAAATAGACTGACTGACCACCTCCACACCATAAATCCATCCTGATGTTATCTGGTCTGAATTCTTATTAGGTATATAAAAATGTATATATACATATATTTCTACATATAATGTATGCCACTGTGGTGGGCTGACTCTGGCTATCTGCCAGATGCCCACCCAGTCTGTTTCTCTCGCTATTCCTTCCCAAAGAGGACAGGAAGAGAAAATAGGATGAAAACATTCATGGGTAGAGATAAGGACAGGGAGATCACTTACCAATTACTGTCCCAGGCAAAACTGACTTGACTTGGGTAAAATTAATTTAATTTATTGCCAGTTAAAATAGAGTTGGATGCTGTGAAACAAAGACAAAAACTAAAATACCCTTCATCCACCCTTTTTTTCCCCCCAGCTCAACTTCATTCCTTCATTCCCAACTCTTCCACCTCCTCCCCACTCCCAGGCAGCCAGTGGGAGTTGGAAGGTTGTGATCAGACTAGCAGCTCCTCACACTTTCCCCTGCTCATGCATGGCTCCTCCCCATGAGCCTGCAGTCCTTCAGGAGAACTTGCTCCAGCCTTGGATCATCCATGGGCCGCAGTGTGGCTATTTGCTCCAGCATGGTCCTCTCCACATGCTGCAGGGGAATACCTGCTCCACCATGGCCTCTCCCAAAACTTCCAGAGACCACACGGGAACCTCTGCCCCAGTCCCTGGAGCATCTTCTCCCCTCCTCCTTCTCTTACCTTGGGGTTTGCAGTGTTGTTCCTCACACTTTTTCTCCACTCACTGCCCCGTGTGGTGCTTTGTTCTTTCTGAAACATTATCACAGAGGTGCCACCAGCTCTGCTGAGGGGCTCAGCTGTGCCGTGCAGTGGGTCCAGCGAAGCTGGCTGGAACTGGCTGTGACAGGCACGAGGCAGTCCCAGCCTCTCCTCACAGAGACTGTTTCTGCAGCCCCACCACTACCAAAACCTTGACATCTACGACCCATACATTCATATATGACATAAAGCAACATCAGCTACAGAAATGACTAGACAAAACAGCACCGATCAATCATGACATCTAAGTGTCAAAGCAACTAAAACTAAATTCCACTGCCTCAAAGAGGTACATATGAGTTCAGTTTCACTCTCAAATGCCAAATCACCAGAACAGCTTTTTGCTGCTGCCGCAACAGCTCCCCAGGTTGCCAGTCTCGCCAAGTAATTCAGGCTGCTGAAGAAAAGAGAGCCTCCCATCTTCAGTAACACAGCCAGTCCTGCAGCACCCTGCCAGCAACATGAAACATAAAGAAAAGCTGCTCACACGTAGCCCAGGAACACCTACCCTCTCCTGCTGCCTTGCTGCTGAGAGCATTCATCCCCCGAGCAGAGAGAAGCTCAGAAGAACATCTGCTATCACAACATTCACTTTCTCTTGGCCTCTTTGCACACTGAGCTAAGCTCTGCATGACTCAATGAGGGGGAAGAAATAGCATCTTGTCACCCTAAGTGAGAACGGTTTCATTGAGAAGCCTTAAGCAGGCTGTGGCAAAGCTGACCAAGCAGTCAATAACATCAATGTATCTCAGCCCTGCATACCTCCATGCACCTACTTGACAGAACTTAAAGACAAGTCTTCAGAGTCACTAAGCTTTGGTACCACCTTCTGCTCCCACGCTATAGAGCCAGTTTTTCAAGCAGTCTCCTCCACGTGAGGCAAAGCTGCTCACTCTTCTACCAAGAAGCAGAAGAATCTATGCTGAAATATACTTCCCAAGCCCATGTTTTTCCCAGAAATGAGGAACAAGCATGAACATCTGAAACTGCGAAGAACGCCTGAGCTCTCTTGCCAGTCAGGCCACAGATTTCTTGTTCAGTCCTGAGGAAATCATTTCACTGGTGTATTGCTCTCTCAGCCTGGAAAGCAGAAAATTGAGATGCTTGTAAAGGTGCTGAGATCCATGAACAAGTAAGCATTATAGTTGCACTGCCTCATGCTCCAATTACAGTCAGTCCTATGTCGGGTTTGGGCAGATGCTTATTTAGTCTCGAGGCCAATAACATCTAGCCCTGTTGTAGTAACTTTTCCTTGGGGATCACAAAACAATACTTCCCTGCCTATACTGGAGATTGGGGCACCAATCAGCAGCTCAGGTACTTTCCAAACCAGACCTCATATTTTTCCATTCAACAGCCCTTAAGTGGTTTTCCTTCCATGACCCCGTAAGTTTACAAGCACTGAAATTCAAGTAAATAGTTCCTGTTGACAAAATCAAACCAAAACAGTGAAAACCCAAAGGGGCAAATTAAGTAAACCCAGAAGTGCAAAGGGTAACTGGAACAGCTGATGGTAGCTGTTCTACCTCTAATTTTGCAATACTAACATAGTCACTAACAAACACAGCAGATTACTCCTTGGGCATAAGGAAAGATTCCAGAAAACGGAAATTAATAAAGAAAGGCTATACAGAACAAGAAGACAGAGTACATCTTAGAAGGGTCTCCTTGAAACACACCAAGTTTTTACCACAAAAAAGGGGTATCATTAAGCTTGGTTAAGCAAAGAACTGAGAGAAGCTGAGTAGAATCATAGAATAATTATGGTTGGAAGGGACCTCCAGGGTCATCAAGTCCAACCTTTAACCCATCCTATTCCTAACCATTAAACCACGGCCTCAAGTGCCTCATCAACTCGTTTTTTAAACGCCCCCAGGGACAGCGACTCCACCACCTCCCTGGGCAGCCTGTTCCAATGTCTAACCACCCTCTCAGTAAAGAAATTCCTCCTAATATCCAACCTAAACTTCCCCTGACGCAACTTGAGGCCATTTCCTCTCGTCCTATCATTAGTAATTTGGGAGAAGAGACCAACACGAGGCTCACTACAACCTCCTTTTAGGTAGTTGTAGAGGGCAGTAAGGTCTCCTCTCAGTCTCCTCTTCTCCAGACTAAACAACCCCAGTTCCCTCAGCTGGTCTCCATAAGGCCTGTTTTCCAGACCTCTCACCAGTCTCGTTGCCCTTCCCTGGACTCGCTCCAGCACCTCAATGTCCTTCTTATCCTGTGGTGCCCAGAATGGACGCAGTACTCAAGGCGTGGTCTCATGAGTGCCGAGTACAGGGGCACGATCACCTCCCTACTCCTGCTGGTCACACCGTTTCTGATACAGGCCAGGATGCCGTTGGCCTTCTTGGCCACCTGGGCACACTGCTGGCTCGTGTTCAGCCGGCTGTCAACCAACACCCCCAGGTCCTTTTCCACCAGGCAGCTTTCCAGCCACTCTTCCCCAAGCCTGTAGCACTGCATGGGGTTGTTGTGACCGAAGTGCATGACCCGGCACTTGCCTTTGTTGAACTTCATACAATTGCCCTCAGCCCATCACTCCAGCCTGTCCAAATTCCGCTGCAGAGCCTCCCTACCCTCAGGCAGATCGACACTCCTACTCAATTTCATGTCGTCTGCAATGATGTACATACCCTCAACATGTGGCAGAGTGAAGAAAGCATCCCACCATCACAACTATTTCCTAGAATTACTATAGCAATCCACAAAAACTGTCACAATGTCTATGAAAGAAATGACAGTATTAAGGATCAGAAGTTGTAGACATCCCCCCTCAAAAAAATGAAAAAAAAAAAGCCTACAAAAAGCTCAAAGTGAAGATGGTAGAGATATACACGTCACTGGCTGGAACAAAAGCTTCCCTCTAGGTCAGCACTGGTTAGTAGTACTAGTTCAAGCAAAACTGTGTTGAAAATACCAGTCATGTTGCCAACTACTGATGGCATACAGAGTCTTTTTTGACAAAATCTAGCAGTAGCAGTGTGGAAACTACCAGTTTCCAAAGCAAATCAGGCAGCAGAATTTACGATACGCCAAATTCACAAGGAGATACAGCGCAAAAGGCTATATCAAACAGATATAAGAAGCTCCCCTTTTTTTCCCCCCTTTTACAACTATCAGTCCATAAAGTTGCAACCAACTCAGTGACAACAAATCTATATACACCAAGAAACATTTGCAGAAGATGCACTTTGAACCATCCAAGGTATTAGTAGTATTTCAGTACCAATCACTCTCAGCTGTCATCATTCCTGACCCAGAATCATGTCTTGCCAAATACTGGTATTTCCACCAGCCTGAAAGGTGAACACAGGGGTTTTTCCTGCATACAGAGGGACTCAATTAAAATCTGTTAGATAAAATCGCATCACTTAACAGAGCACGCAGATAGAGACAGCTGAAATTAAGTCATCCAAGTGATTACTCTCCTCAGCTAACAGGGTACTCGGTCACATAGCCAATCTGTCCTGGTGTGACTAGAGATGTACTTTCGGCAGTTCAAGCAAATCTGAAGCTCTCTGAGGACCAGATCTCTTACTGCTCAATGCCTGCAGCCAGTACTGGCACCTTGCTCACAGCAATCTTATGCTGACTTGCTAGTCAAACTTGCTAACTTACTTGCTGAGCGAACTCATAACTAGCTATAACCTGCAGTAGCGCAACCGCAAAACCAAAAGAAAAAGCCCATGCTATATATTTCAAAGCATTGTTTCACAAGAATTTGTCAGTGGTGGTGCCAATTTAAATAGCTCCCATGCCCACTTATAGCATAATGTGATGAATCTGACCAGGAACCAATCCATGTTCAAAACAGCCTTTTTTCCATTGTTTTCTTTTAAACCATACCAACACCCTAACCCAGTGCACCGAATACCTTATTTGTACAACAACAATTGAGCAAGGCTAGGAAGCACCAAGTAGCAGCTGCTTCAGCTGACTTCCTTTTTTCCTTACACACTTGAAACCAAAACCTAGCAGCAGCACCAATTAATAAGTGGTAACTCAACAGCTAAATAAAAATGCAAGAGCTGAAAGGTACGGTAGCAAAAGGGAACAATACACAAGCGTTATGTGCTGACCCCACTAGGCAGCTCAGCTGCGACCACACTGCTCACTCACTCCCCTCAGCAGGGCAGGGGAGTGAATCAGAAGGGTCAAAGTGAGAAAACTCATGGGTTGAGATAAAGACACTTTAATAGGTAAAGCAAAAGCTTTCATTGACTGCTTCCCACCAGCAGGTAGAAGTCCAGCCATCTCCAGGAAAGCAGGGCTCCACCAGGCGTTTTAAAGTTAAAAGACAGGAAAAAAATAATCATAATCAGTGGAACTAGGGGAAATCACTTGGCTGAAGGGTCATCTTTCAACCAGCTCGCACAGCAAACACTGATGTTGCCCGTGCCTCAAGATGCACAAATGCTATGGGTACAGCTTACTGCCAAACCCTCATCTGAGTAAAGAGTTGCTCTTCTAAGTATCTCCTGTTTGGAGATAAGAGTGTATCGCTGAAGTTAGAGTTCTCCAAACTTCTTCACCAGCAGCAAAGCCAGTTCAGAACTGCTTGTCCTCTCCCACCGCAGCTTCCTCTTACACAAGCCATTAGCATCCTCTCCATTGTACTAATCACTACATGTGGGGTCACACTAACCCAGATGGGCAAAGATAAATAAACCACACACAAAAAAAAGAGAAAGGGAGAAAAAAATTATAATGTTTATAAATATGTAAAGGGTGAGTGTCTTGAGGATGGAGCCAGGCTCTTCTCAGTGACATCCAATGATAGGACAAGGGGCAACGGGTGCAAGCTGGAACATAGGAGGTTCCACATAAATGTGAGGAAGAACTTCTTCACAGTGAGGGTGACAGAGCACTGGAACAGGCTGCCCAGAGAGGTTGTGGAGTCTCCTTCTCTGGAGACATTCCAAACCCACCTGGATGCATTCCTGTGTGACCTGATCTAGGTGTTCCTGCTCTGGCAGGGGGATTGGACTAGATGATCTTCTGAGGTCCCTTCCAATCCCTAACATTCTGTGATAAGGATGTAAATGTTTTCATACCCAGAGCTTCCAGCTTTCTGATGTATTCCTAAAATATCCTGAATTAGCATTCAACAGCTCAAAAAAAAATGTTGGCATATAAGACTGTTTATTTTGTTAATTTATCAGTTAATTAAGCGTAGGTGGTAGAAAGAGCCGCGTATGCCATACATAATCAAACTACATTACATCGTAGCACTCAGAGAACTCCCACTGTAGGAGCTAATAATAAGCTTTAGATAACTGACTTCATGATGACCTCTAGCAAAATAATAATTCTTTAGAAACTATTCAGATTAAAATATTTCAAGTCAAACAGTACAAGATGTCTGCATTGTAAAACTAGATTTCATTTCTTTAATCTTCCATCTAGACTTAAAGTACCCTGTATGGTATGCAGGACATTCACCATCTACACCACTTACTTATCAGTCAGGATATGCCCACAGACACTGGAATTGCTGCTTAAAGCAATCAACTGCAATTCAGATAACAAACAAAAGAGCCATTTGCATCTCTATTTACATAGAGGTTGAGAACTGTTGGGTGGCTGGGGTGACGGTGAACCTAGCCATTTTACGAGGTGACACTAAACCACATTTTACCACCAAAATATTAAGCCACAGTCTTTTCAACACAGTCAAGAACTTCTTGCTGCTGCGAGGTGACCTAAGCAGCAGTCACACCCTCAACCCAACCACCAGAGAGAAGCGTTTATCTGTCTCATTGCCTTTTCCCTTTGCAGAACCTGCTTAGTGCTGCAGGCAAGGAAGTCTTCTTACCTGCAGCATCAGTGGGTTCAGCTTAAAAGACCTAACAGCTTCTGACAGGGTGAATACAGCAATTCTGACTAAACCTGGCACAAAGTGAGCACTGCAACCCTGACTGACACTGTTATTTTCATGAAACATTTCAAGCAGCAACTGAAATGTGCGGGTGAGCTCAAAGCAGTAATAGGCACTTGAGGTGTCTAACATCCCAATACTCCTCTGCTTGTTACCGACCTGTGTATGCGTGCACGTGTATGTGAGTGTGTATAAAAGGGGTAGCAGGAGAAGGCGGGGGGGGGGGGGGGGGGGGGGGAAGGTCAGGCTTTGTTGGCATCAAAACGAACAGTAGAAATATCAGCAATATTCTTTCTAGTAATGTCTAGACATTCTTTAAGACTTTCAGAAGCAATCAGGCACCACCCTCAAGTTAAACACAGATATGATATCACTTTAAGCGGTATTTACATGGCTTAAAAATTCAGGATTGCAAAATAATGCATTTTCTTGATACTCTTGACTGCTCAAGGCTCAAGTCGTTCAAGGCTCACCCACCCATACAAGACATTACACCTAGATTAACTGCTTGCACCACAAATGTCCACAGGATCACAAGCAGTACATTTGACAATGATCTTTCATTCGTACAAGTAAATGAAGCAATCAGGTTTTCAGATGACTAAGAAGAAACAAGATGAACTTCTAATACACACATGAAAATAAGCTTAAAACCTGTTATCTGTACTTAGCTGTGAAGCAACAGTTAACCTGCTTGGCTTAGCAAAGCAGACTGTGATGTTAAACCAGGCCTGTACAACACAGCCCATCACATAATATTTCTGTCTTGCTGCAGGTCATTTGCAACAGGAAACAGGTCAGCCATGGAGCATATGAAGAGGCAGAAGAGGAGACACAAGCCACAACAGCCAAGCTATGCAGCACATTACCTAGCCACACATCGCGTCTGAGCAGCAACAGCCCTCTGAAAATGCCACTTCTGCCAGAACAACCCAGACAAGACGAAAGGCAGAGTATTTATTACACAGGACTCCTTACAACCCCAAACTCTAGAGAAGGTCATCCTTTCCCTACCAGTCACCACACTATTTTGCATATGCAAAAGAGGTGACGAGCCTGCACACTGGTCACTTACTCCCATGCAAAGATGTAAATCCTGTGTCAACTCCACATGGCGGAGTGAAAAAAAAAAAAAAAAAAAGCCTTTTCAAAGCAGATGGGGATTAAGGATGTGCAATATAAGCGTAGAGAGAAGTGGCCAGCATGGGAGTAACTTCTGATTTGGGGTCAGAAAAAAATTAACAGTTGTAGGGATGGGAACAGAAAAAGCATCTTGGTTTAAGATACTATATTTGCTTACATGCTTCAGACTTTGTACAATGATCTACTACTATTCCTAGCTCCCAGAGCATTAATGTAGTCGTACTTTTTGTTGTGGTCAGGGAAAATACACACCCTTTCTTCTTCTGTCTCCATATTTATTTTTGAATAACTTAGTTTTATGGTAAGCTCTGTATATATCATATCTACCTACTTAATTCTAAATATTAAGGCTGTCTCTGCAGATATACAGCAAGCCTTAGCAATCTCTACTTATGCTTATTGCAAAATGCAGTAGTCTTAAACAAAAAAGAACAATGCCATTTGGAAACAAACAGTTTTAAATTTCCTGGCACTCAGCACAACTTATTATTAAACCTCTTTACAGATGGATGGATAGTTTTACACAATTTTCCAGACAGATGACCTGAGAAGCCAACAGACTTCTTTAATGATTCCTATTAACTTACTTTGCAAAGTGTTACCCACTAAGCAAGTACCGCTATCCAAAAATACCTTCATGTAACACACCGTCACTGTCCACTGCCAGCAGCTACACACACTGAGCTACTTTGAGAAATGTATATGACCTTTTCACTGCAGAATAGCATGTTAAACATAGAACTCTTTGCCCTGTAAGAATATAAGCCACAGAAAAGTTAAGCATTTTCCTTGCAATTCCTACCGCTCCATAGCCTTGAACTGTATCTGGGCCATAAGCACTTCATTTTGGCTGTTGTCATTACTCCTCCACCCAAACACCTCACCACTGACCAGATCAAAGGTGCTTCCCAAGTGGTTTACCACAGCTCCCGAGTCCCCACTCGCCAGTCACCTCCACGCCACACTTTGCCTTTCCTCAGCAAAGACGACCTGCGTCCCCTGGCTGAATAACCCACTGAGGGAAAACGGGCGAGCGCTGCCGCAGGGCCACGACACCCGTGGGACCCCCGGCAGCACCCCGCGACACGGAGGGTGCACGGAGGGGGTACGGCGGTGCTTTGCCCCGGGAGGCCCCAGTAGGGCCGGCAGGGGAGGCACACCTGCCCGCCCGCCCCTGCCCCGGGGACAGGGCTGCCGTCCCTCAGGACGGGGCGGGCAGGCCGGGTGTCACGCGTGGGCCGGGCCCGTCGCTCTGCAGCTGCCGCAGCCAGGCGGGAAATGCGCACACCACCGGGCCGAGCCCCACCGGCTGAGGGGTCCATACCGAACCGGGTGGGCAGGGCACTGCAGAGCCGTACCTTCCCCGCGAAGTCACCCTCTGTTCCCGTAACCCGGCGGCGACGATCAGGAACGGCATTTAAAGGGACGAACCGGCCGGACCCAGGGCCCGGGTCATCCCCCCCACCCCAGGAGACCTCACCCGCGAGGGCCCGGCGGTGCCTTCACGGGCCGGCCGAGCGCGAACCAGGCCGACAAGCCCAGCCCGCCGCCGCCTGCCGCGCCTCGAGTAGGGCCGGGCCGGGCCGGGCCGGGCCGGGCAGCTCCCCCCGCCGCATCAAGACCCGCCCAAGCGACGAGCGCAGCCCCGCGGGGACAAGCGGCAGCGGGCCAGCCCGCACTCACTCACCGGCGGTCAGCGCGGCGGCGGCCAGCAGCCAGGTCGAGCAGGGGAGCCGCAGGAGAGCGGCGGCAGTGGGGCGCCCCGCAGCACCTCCGGCCGCTGCCATTTTTCTGCCGCCACCTCCCCGCGCTCCCATTGTCCGCCCCCGGCCGCGGGCCCGCCCCTCTGCGCCCCGCAGCCCCCGTCCCTCGCCGGGATACGGCCTCGCCGCTGCCACTCGCACACACCTCCTGCGTCCCCCTCGGCCCCGCCCCGCTCCTCCCCGAGGATTGGCCAGGGCAGCGATCCGTCAAGCCCAAGGGCCCTATCCAGCAGGGAGCGCACCGGCCCGCCCCCCGCACCGGGCACGCACATACTTCCACCGGGCGCCCCCGACGGGTGGTGTGGCCGTGCCGTTCCGAGCGCTGTGTGGCCAGAGGCTGCGGGCCCGCTGCAGCCGCTCCTGGTTCTCTGAAGCGTGGGGGACCCGGGTACAGAGGCGCGGCGGCGGCACCGGCACCCCCAGCAGTGCTGGCGGGGGGAAGGCCTGGGGGAGACCCGGCCGGGCCTCACCGCTTAAACACGCGACAGGGCGAGCCCAAGCCCGGCACCGCGCTGCGTGTGTCCGCCGCCCGCCTGTGCCTCCCCAGTGCCTGCGTCCTTGCTGCCCTGCTAAGGCAGCCCAGCGCCAAACGCCCCTCGATTCGGGCTCTGGTGCTGCCCGAGTTAACCTCCGGTGTGGAAAGCTTAACCAAGTACCTTCGGAGGCACACTAATCATCTTCCTACTTTACATTGAAATACACTGAAAAGTCGTCACACAAATGGAGTTGTGCATTTGTTAGTCAAGGCTGACGCCAGAGCTGTGGGTCAGTCGCTGTTGCGACCCACGAGGACCACAGCAGTGCTCGGTTCAGTCACAGCACGGTGTCTCAGGCAGTCCCCACGATGTGAGTCTCCTGCCATGCATTTGCTAGGTCATTTTCCACAGAGAAACAACGGGAGGAGGCTGCAGCGCTTATGCAGTGCCTCAGTCTCTGCGTGGGCATTGGCAAGCAAGTTCCCTCGAGTGCGGGTTGCAGCGCCGGCAAACAAGCGCGCATCCCGAGCACTCATCCCAGGCGGCTAGGGGACACAGGTGAGGGTGGGTTCCCCCTGCCTCCACTGAGGTCCAATGTGTTCTTCCCTGTGAACTGGGACAGTCTGTTTTGGCATGCGTTGCCTGTCAGTACAGGCTGCTTCAGAAGCTCTCCTACTGCACCGATTGTATAAACCACCTTTGCCTTTCGCCTCAAAACACCTGCTTGGAATTTCCCTTAGCTTTCTGACTGCTCTCCCTGCTGTTACAGACCCCTGAGACCATGCCTTCACACTTCCCTTTTTATCTCCATGCCTCACTCCCTCTTTTCTGGGAACCTCTTTGCATGTGCTTCTCCTTTTGCTATGTATTTTAATGAATTTGCACAAGCTTAGTCATATCACAAGGCTATTGCTCACTGCATCCATGAGACTTCAGACACCTGCAGCATCCTCAGTTTGCTCCTGCCCAGTGTGCTCCATGGATGCTGTTCCTCTCCCAGATATGGGATGTGCCACCACTGTTTCTCTGCCACTCTGCCCACCTAATCACACCTGAAAGAGGTCACAGGAAAGCCCCACTACTGTGTACCATGTTGAGGAGAGCCACGATGAAGCAAGCCCCTGCAAGAACACGGGCAGATTTCTCTTTCCAGCTGTGATATTAGACACCAGTTTAACAGTTCTCCCAGGATTTAAATGTAACGGCGTATGCGTTCATTATTCAGGCCACAGGGGGAGGCTCTGGAGCATGTTCCTCAGCTAACCATTGTACATGTTTTCTAGAAACCCAGGCTATCAGAAATCCAGGGCAGCATTTGGGAATAAAGACCAGCCCAGGCAACTCTGTATCACGGGCAATTATCGCCTTGTTCAGTTGTCATTTAGTCCCTCTGCCTTCCCTTGCAGGTGAGCCTTCAGCCAACTGATCAAAGTCTCCACTTTCCAAACATAAACTGATACGCAGTGATAAGCCTTTCATCCCACGCCCTTTTGTCTCAATACTCCCTCAGAGCTCTTCCTTTGCATGGAAACTCCACTCGCCCTTACAGCTCTCCTCAGTGACTCGAAGTGCTCTACCAATACGGAAGCACATCTATACCCAGAGTTCACTACTGACCTTCAGGCCCTTCAGTACTGCACAGTTTAAAAATGCTCAGTCCCCTGAATAAGCCAAACTTTATGACAAAAAGAACACTTCTCAGAGAAAGATATTAAATGCAGAGCCTACAAGCTGTACGACCCAATCCCTTAACTCATCTCAGCACACAACTCACTGACAAGCTAACTCAATTAAAGGTGTAGTTGCTGCCATCCTTTTCCCCTCTACCTATGCAACTCTACTCTCTGTCTAGTGATAATACTGATATTTATCAAATTTCTTAGTAATTCAGCTCATTTAGCTGGCAACAAACTAATTTTTTCTGTCTGCATATGGAGAGGTGGGGAGTTACTTTTCTTCATGCCGAATCCATTCCCTGTAAGGTCAGACAAGCAGCAGCGACAGAGCAGGACTGCTCAGACAGTGGGGCAAGAGAGACCACAGCACTTCCCAGTAGGCTGTTGTCAAGTTCCCCAACTGCTTTCTGAGCTTTCACACACACAGTAAAATCACCATTCAGTCCCATAAGAGAAGGAAAAAGGGGGTTGTGTCTTTTTTTCGTTTCTGCTTATCAAAAAAGGAAGAGCTAAAAAAGTGTGTGCTACTTGAAAGGAGGTTAAATAAATTTTTTCATGGTTGCTCTTTATGTTAGAAATTCAGACCTTTGTTATCTTGGTATTTTGGAGAGCTCTCTAGCAGCTTGCCAGAAAGCAAGCAAGATTAGGATGTCAAACAAAATAAGGGTAGCATCTTCTAGGAGAAGAAACAAGTATGTTCCGACTATTCTACATTTTGAATGGTTTTGATTGTTTTCTATGTAGCCTGCATCTCTCTCCCTCCTAGAGGAATTGTACAGCAGACACTGTTTAGTGTGCATAGATAGGCATTCCTGCAAAAAATACCCCACCCAACATGCTCATTTTTTAAACAGTAAGAAAAAAACATGAGAGAGAAAGAAAAAAAAAGAGGCTCTATTTGTAAAAGAAAGCATTAGGTGCCTATTACAACATTACTTTTTTCTCTGCAAGTTGGGAGAAATTGTGACAGACGGATAGTGGTACATTTATGTCTCCTCTGGTTAAATTTAAATGCAGTGGTTCTTTCAAAACTCAGAGCTGGCAACAGCACGGTAAGTGCATATGGTACTTGAAGAGTTTGATAATTATTTTTCTGTAATTTGATTAAGAGGAATGTCTTGGGTCACCCACTATGCGAGGATAGGCGTTCTGAGGAAACCTCACAATGGCAAAAGGTGCTAATTCCAGTGCTGAACTGATGCTAAGGAACAACTTGAGCTACAGGTATTCCTGATATATTAAAAAAGCCAGAAAATGAAAATTTTCCTGTCTCTCCCTTCTATCTTCCCCCCGTTTCTTGGAACAGACACAAAATTAGTTTAGCGACTGTTACAAGGTAGGACTGACCTCTGGCCTGACCAGCATCAGTGTTTGTTGTAAGAAGATTCCAATATTTAAACAGATGTGCCTAAAGTCATCACCTGTAAAGGAGAGAAGTGATGTCACTGCTGCTTGGCTGCAGTACAGTCTGAAATTACGGACATGAGCCGTGAACTTCCCTTCCTTTGGCTGGGGTTTGCGGTGTGACTGTGGTCCATGGCTAGGCACACACGAAGCAGATTGTGCACAAAAGGGCACAGAGGTTTGCCACGGCGACAGGAGGAAACCTGGAGAGCAAGAGCATGCTCAGGAACAGTGCACGGGCCTCATCAGTCAGATGGAGCACTGCAAAAAAGCAGGACAGGCTTTCACCTCGGACTTGTTTGAGCTGTCCCAGCCAGGCCACTGCAGCAGCACAGTCCCCACAGTCCCCACAGCCCAGCTGGCACAGGGATCCACACGGGCACCCCTGCCCGGGCTGAGGGGAACCACAGGCGTCGAGGCACGGGAGGAACGTGGGCCTGCAGTGCCCCGGGACGAGTCAGCCACAGTCTGGCCCTGGCCTGCGCGCACCGGGCGGCACAAGGCCTGGTTACCGCCTCACGTTTATGTAACGCAGTTCCCCGGGGGCTTCTCACCCGTCCCTACGCGGAGCCTGCCGGCACGGCTGCAACAGAACACAGCGTCCAGGCCTGGCGAACGATCCCCGTGCGGCCCTGCAGCCCGAGGCCGGCCCCACCTTCCCCCGCGGGCAGCCCCGGGTGCGGGGCGGGGGCCGGGCCGGGCCGCAGCGCTCGAGGGCTCCTGTGGAAGGGAGAGAAAACGTTTTCCACGGCGGCTCGTTGGTCTAGGGGTATGATTCTCGCTTAGGGTGCGAGAGGTCCCGGGTTCAAATCCCGGACGAGCCCAGTTTTTTTCCTTTCCCTGCCCAGCGCCACTGACGCGGCCCGGTGCCCTCCTCAGGCCCCCGCACACCGCGAGGGGCTGCGGCCGGGACTTACAACGAGACACGTTCCTTTTACTGGAAGGGACAGGCGTTAGCGACGCACGACCCGGGGAATCCCGCTTGTCTCCGCCCCTCTCCGCCCCGCACGGGACACCCTCGCGGTTTTCCCCGCGAGGCCCCCGCGCACCCCCGACGGGGCCGAGCTGCGGGGCGGCCTCTCCCCCTCCGCGCTGGGCCACCTGTGCTCCCACGGCGGCCCTACCTCAGCACGCCACGACCCTGCCGGCGGCGCCCGCCGCTCCCCCAGCACCGGCTGCTTCCCCCGCGCCCACCCTCCCGCCGCGGGCGGGCCCGAGGCGACAAAACCACGGGGGGAAAATCCGCGGCGGCAAAATGAGAGGCGCTGCCGCTCCCCCCTTTCTCGCGGGCTCGTCCGGGATTTGAACCCGGGACCTCTCGCACCCGAAGCGAGAATCATACCCCTAGACCAACGAGCCGCTCTCTTCTGCTACCTCCCCGGCTCCGCAGTTCACTCATTTCCCGCCTCCTCCCGCCCAGCACACACCACCCCTCACCACCGCCTTCGTGCGCCTGCTGCTCCCCCCGTCAGGCTCCCGGTGGTTCTGCCCGCCGTGCCGGCAGACGCACGCTTGGTAGAGACCACTCCGAGTCTCCCGGGGCGGGGGGGGAGGAATGGGGGCACGAAAGAAGCATCGCCCCGCGCAGAGCCCCGCTGCGCAGGTACCGCTCCTGCGCTCTTCTGCGGGGCGAGGAACGGCCCACCCCGCCCCGCGGCACGGGCAATGGGACTCGAAGCCGGGCGAGCTCATTCTCAGCCGAGGGGAAGGGGGTAATTGTGAACGCCCCCGAACGGCTTTGGTTCATCCCACTGCCGCCGCTCGAGGTGTGAGGGCGGGGGCAGCGGGTACCGCTGTCCCCAGGGGGTGGGAGCGACAGACAGACAGGGCCTTTCACCCCCGGCACCCTCCTGCTGTGTGTGTGTGGTACACACGTCAACCACATAGGCAAGCCTACGAACCCTGCCATGGCAGCCCGGTCGGTGGGTGAGGTGAAGCCCGCGGGGGGCAGCGGGGGGACCCTCCCGGCCAGCGGCCCCAGGAGCAGCTGGCGGGGCCTGCGAGAGGCTGCGAGGGCAATGGCTTCACAAAGGGCCCTCGGCTGCTGGGAAACGTGCCTCGGAGTTGGGAGTGCGTTAGCGGGGACCCAGAGCAGCCCCTGCTGTTCCCTCCCCTTCTGAACCATCCACCCTGCGTGCCTCCGACGTGCTGTATCCTGCACACCCCGCCACCCTCCGCTTCCCCGGCACGTTTCCACGTCTCTTCACCAACCTCGTTTGCATCCCGGATCTTTCAAAAAACCCTATTCCATCAGTAATTCCTCTCAGGCCTTACCCATCCGACACTTTCTTGTGGCTCACACTACTGTTTAAACACAGTCCGATCAAAACATAACCATAAAAACAAGACCCCAGACAGACAGAACTACAACAGTCTCCTTGCTCTTGTGCTGTATTCCTTTCTCCACTTCATTCTTGCCCTGTTTTCCATCTTTCCCTCCACCAGTTTAAAGGTCTTCTGACCAGCAAGGCTTGTGCTTTTACTTTTTTTTCTTTAACCTCTCAGGCATCATCCACACCAGAGGAATTGCTTAAATTATATCAGATTTATCTTGCTGAGGGCATTTTCTTGTTCAACCACTAGCATCCTTACAGCTGACATTATACACTCCTGCCCCAGGAATTTGACAGATACCTGTGAGTCTGAATAGGTGCCCCCCCCCCCCCCATACACCAGGCCAGGCTGTGGTCTATCTTTCAGTCAAAACTCTTTGACTCTTTACACCTTGTGGATACAAGACCACGCTGCCCAAGATGACATTTCCTGATAGCATGGATGGGGCAGGGATACATGCCCACATGTATCCATCCTTTGCTTTTGGAGTGTCATGATGCTAATGATGGCTAAAGAGTCTTTTCTAAAATTGCTCTAACTTGGCCAGCAAACGAGACAAGGTTTGCACACTACCTGAGCAAGCATCACTCCTAGAGGGATGTGTGGATGCCTTCAGCTGAGAAACAGGCATCTTTTTTCTTGCAGCTTGTAAAGCCATCAAGGACAAAGATGGTGATACAACTTCTGGCACAGAAAGTCTCTAAACAGTTGATTGCCAGAACCTGGGAAATCTCGCAGGAAGGATCACTGTGCATCACCTTGTTTTTTTAAGCTTCCCCTGAACAAGGATGCTGTTGGAGAAATGACACTAGGCTCAGTGGCTTTGCTTTCTTCTCTTCCTAGATACCTGCAGAGCTGGGGCAGGGAGTGTGGCAGTCTCCAGAACACCTTGCTTTGTGGATTAAGCACATTGGTTTATTACTGTTCCCCAAAAGTAAAAAATACCAACAATTAAATTCAAATCAAATGTTAAACTGTCCCAGTGGCAGTGGAAATCCCTCCCCTGTTTTGCCTGCTGCTACCAGCCCTCTCCATCCTCTTTCAGGCTCCATCATCTCCTCAGGAGGAAACACACAGATTTTGTTTCGGGTTCATTTTATTCCACCATTTATTTTTTCTGTTTCTCCCTTGGATTTCCATTCCCTTGCTGGGGACACACATACTCATTCTCTAAACAGGCACACATATATCTATATACACAGTAAAGCACAATCACTCACATCCAGATGGGACACTCTGCTGAGAGAAGAAACAGGGTACAGCAGATGATTGCAGCCTGCCCTGGAATACAAGCTTTAACAAACAGATTAAAATGGATTCAAAGGCAACAATGCTCCACAATATGGCTCAAAAGGATGTGGGGGTTGTGTTCGCCAACAAGCCTGTGCTACGCACGAGGGGCAATGCTGCTGGCTCTCAGCAAATGACACTTCAGTGTTCTCACTTGGGAAAAAGAAAGGCAGGGCACAAAGCCACTTCTTTCCTTGCAGTTTTAGAGCTGGTGAAAAGAAAGGAAATATCCCTCAAAACCAGGGTTTTGTAACACTGCTGTGTTGCAGAGCCTCTGGATGGATACTCAAGGATGGGTGTGGGCTGTGTTGTATAAAATGCTTGTGCCTGTCCAGAGAGACAGGGACAACCCAAGCCCCTGACTCTGCTCAGCTTAACATTTGCTAGGAGGAGCTTTGCAATGGATGAAGAGGAGCTGGCTGGCTCTGCCCTTGGTTTTTGTAGCTGTGTCTGTGTTGCTGGGTTCTGGATGGCTGGAGGCAGGTTCAAGCACTGGCTCCTGACCGTTCACATCGCCTAACAGCTAGCTGACTCCTTGGCTCAGATTTTGACAAGTCTGGCTCACTGTCTCCAGCAAGCCCAGACTTGTCCACAGCTCCACATCACGCTATTGACATAAGCCCCATGGCCTTGAGCCAGAGCAGCTTTTTATTCACTATTGCAGATGCAGCTTCAAGCACTACTATCAGGACACCGGTCAGGTGAGGACCTGTCATCTATCTTTCTCTGCATAATTTATTTCTTATGGGGAACAAATACTCTCCAGATAGAAAAGCTTTTTTGGCTTAGCAACTGCCAGACTCATGACTTAACTAGTACACCAAGAGTGAATGCAAATCTAGTCCAATGCCTCAGTACTTAGGAGGAACTGGCTATCTGTCCTTCACCAGTTCAAACTCAGTCAAGCCATACAACTGGAAACTCAGTCATCTGAGGCCTCTTCTGTGATGTACATAAAATTAATCAGCTGTTTGCAGTAAGCCAGGATGCGTTCTATCACAAGTGGCACTCGGTGGCCACACGCTGAAAATTCAAAAGAGAATCAAAAGATTGGATAGGGTCTGGCAGTGAGAAAGACTGATGGACAGGTAGCCCTTCTAAATCTGGACTGGAGTGCAAGAGCCAGATAAGAAAACTTGCCCTATTGACATATGTAGCACATCTGTGCATCAAATCTGTTGGTTGTGACTTTCCACCAGCACTAAAAACACTCCAAAGTTGAAGCACACAGAAAAATTGCCCACCATGGCTGCTCTGTTTCACAGATCAGCCAGGTCAACCCCCACTTCAAAGGGATTTTGTGCTTCATGAACAATGTCCTAAGAGTTTTCCCCATGTTTAGGGTTCACATTGTCTGCCATACAGCATATATGGAGAAAACATACTTTTTTCCTACTGTTAAAACATTATTTACTGAAATTTGAAAACCCAAAATATTTCAAAAGAAGCTACCAAAAAGGCACCATACATGTACGTATGTAACTGGTGGACTTAAGACCAATGCAGGGGAGAAGAAAAAGACATTTTGGAGCAGAATGGAGGAGCAGAGGGCCCAGGAGTGGTGGTGGCTGTCAGCTCCAGGACAGCACATAGCAGGTGTCTCAGTCCCCGAATATCACCGAGGAACATCAGCCAACACCTCAGTTTTACATTTCAAAGTGATTGCAAGCCAGTCTCTTGTTCAGATTGTCCCAAAATATGACGGTGCAAAGCAGAGAGCCAACAAGCAGCCACTCAGCTCTGGGATGAGTCTGGACCTTGGGGATATCCGTATTCTGCTCTTCTGCCACTGAAGGTTTTCCAGTAGCTTCCACCTTGATTGGGTTAGATGACTCCTATTCACTTTAAGTCTCCTGTGCCCTGATTGGGTATGTCCTTTTGAGAGGGGAAAAGTAAGGATATTATGAAAAACAATCATGGGTCTAAGTAAATACAGTCCTAGGGAGTCTGTGGCCTGGGGTACTTTGGTAGTTTCTGTGCTTGGAGGCAAAGGCAAGCTGCAGCCTGAGCACCAGCCTGCTTCCTTCAGCTGCTCCTTGCCAAACCAAGGAGGCATTTGAAGAGGGGATAGATGGTTGACATGGAATGAGATATTTCCTCAGGTACCTGTGACTACATTATCAGTGGTCAGAGAATATGTAAGAAGCTACATGGAACAAGCTTCGCTTTAGCCAGTGGAAATCCTCTTCAAGTGACAGAGGCCCCTGGCTTGGAAGGCTGGTCATGAAACTGGTATGTGTGCAAACACTATTTTTTCTGGTGAAGCTAACAAGCTAAACACAGAGAGAGAGAGAATATATATGTACGGATGTATATATACAACATTTGCATACATATACATATACATATACATATACATATACATATACATATACATATGTAAGGAGGCATATTGAGATAGTATATACATGGCTACTGGTGGGGAAAAGTGCTTTTCACTGTAACTGCTTTCAAACTGCTTTCAAAACAGCAATTGAGAAGAGCACCTGGTGAGCAGAGCCTCTCCATTTTACTGAAGCCAGAATTGGCTTTGCTTCTTCTCCACCCCCTCTCTCTGTACCACCACCCAGGAGGGCTGGTTGTTTTAAATACCCTGCCTTGCAGCCTCTGCAAGCCTGAGATCTGATACTTCTGAGGTGTGGGGAGCAGCAGAAATGTTGGTGTGTTCTGTCACAGTTGCCATTTTCATTAGTAAGCAAAACCCTCTGACATTTTAGGAGCCATCATCATGTTGTGTGACACATCTTACCTGTGGGTCATGGTTATGCTGTGCTCTGTTCCTGCGTGGCTGACGCTGAAGACTCACTGGCACTCTCTAAGTGCACTGCATCTTGCAGTGGTTCAGGTGCCAGTGGTGTTTCTTCAGTGTCTGACGTTCTCTGTGCATCCGTACTCTCACTGGTCTCCTTCACTTCAGCTTCAGTTTCAGCTTCTTCCTTCTCCTTGTCCCCCTTTTCCTGTTCAGAGGCACTGCCTTGCTGCTCTACTCTCTGGGGAACCTCGCACACCTTCTCCTCTTTGTCCCCAGAGAGAGGCTGGGGAGAGTTCTCCTCCCCTGGGGCACCATGACACACCTCCTCCTCCTTTGTATCCCCTGTGTTACTTTTGCAAGGAGTTATTTCCTTTGCCTGTTTTTCCCCTTTTTCTTCATCTTCTGATCTGCTGGATCCTTTCCTTGATGGGGCCTTCTCATCAGAGCCCATCTGTTTCTTTTGCTCTTTACTCCCTGTTTCTGCCTCTTCTGTCTTGCCCCTGGGCCCAAACACCTCATCCCCATCTTCCTTGGCACCATTTTCTGGAGAGGACATGTTGACGCCTAAATCTTCCCCATCTCCACACTCAGACAGAGATCTTCGGAACTTCCTGGAGGGAGGCCTGCGTTTAATGGATCCCCGCGTCCGCACCTTGGAGGCAGGAAAAGCAGACATTGAAGCAGTCAAGAGAGCAGTACTGGAAAGCAGGAAAGCACAACAGAAGAAAATACCATGGGAAATTTGATTGCTACCCTGGTGAACTCACTTTTCCTGCTCTGCTACTGAAAGGTGGGAAGAAGAGGGCTCCCTACTGCTGAAGGACTACTTTATAGGACAAACAGCTCCCCTAATAAATGCCTCCTTTCCTTCTGTAAAGATGGTGCTGGAGATCGTTGTTCCAATTGAAACTGTGGTTCTTTGTCCAAGTCAGACCCTAAACCCAAGGATGCTGCATTCGTTATGCAGATGCTGCTGACTTTGGAAGTCTCAGCCCTTTCTACTTCTGGCAGGTTGGTGGCTGAAGAAGGAGTCTGTGTTCCAGCTGATGATGGTGACTGCAGGTTACAATTCCTCAGGGAAATGCTGTGCACTCTGTGGGACACTTGGCAAATGTCATGCTCTATGTGGCTCCCTAAAATGCGCCTCAGCTACCTTTGACATTTACTGGCATGTGGCACCCCCTCCTCACAGAGCTTCCTGCCCAGGTACCAGCCCACACTGTTACTGCTGAGCTGAAGTGACTGAGTCCTGCCACTTCACCCCTTCCCTTTAGCCATTGGGTCAGGAAGGCCACTGGAGCTGCTGGACCATGAAGCTCTGCATGCAGGTGTGCAGAGAAGAGGCTCCAGAGAGCTGCAATGAAAGGCTGTTTCGAACTCATTGCACAGATCTCCTCCATTGGCCACAAATGCACTCTGTTATGGCAGGACCAAGGGCTACGGCCTCTTCTTCCTCTTCATCCCCAAGCGATAAGCAAGCTTTATCCTGCTATGATGGAGAAATCCTAGCACATACCCTACCTTGTTATAGAATTGCAGCTGAGTGCCTTCTGGGGGTTGATCAAAGCTGACCGGTGTCTCGTTTGCTTCACTGGGCTGGGACTGAACCCCTGGGCTGCTGGGTGTTGAGGGAGGGGTGCTGAACGGAGAAACCAGGGCTTTCAGACCAGGGCTTTTGGGAGATGCTCCTGGCAGCAGAGCAGCTGGAGCAAAAGCCAGATTGGCCTGCAAAGAAAAATCGCCGTCACTTGGCGTGCATGAGACCGGCATGTATTACATGCAGTAACCACACGGAGGAACCCTTGCTCTTGCCACTGGAGCTGCCACATCCCAGCTGTCACAACCCACATACCTTCTGGTTATAGGTCTCTCCTGGTGACACTGTCAACAAACAAGTCCAGGCAGAGAAGTTATTACTGGATATTTGCCCTTCCCTGGCAGCTGGATCTCAGGATGCGTCCTTTTGTCATCCTGAAGCCTTTTGGGATTTTCCAGTGACCCAGCCAAGCCAGGACAGTCTACAGTAGCTGAGCTGGGAGGAAGTTTGAACAAGCAACCAGCAATCACTTCAAGATTTAAACGATCCCTGTTTGTGCCCAAGCAGACCTTGCATTTTCAAGCCTGGTCTGCAGGTCTTCCGAATGATCTGCACAGTTGTGAAGAGCAAGAAGACCATGGAAAGAAGCAAGTTCATGATTAACAATTCCTGCTGGCCTGTCACTAAGAAGCTCTTGTAGGCAAATGTCCTTGGGTGCATTAAGAGGGACAGTGCTATGAATAGGCTTATGATGTGTCAAGGTGGCCAGGAGGCACCGTGCTCTGGAGTTGCATGTGCTGCCAGGAGAGGCAGCTGGCAGCAGCAGGGCACTATGTCTATGGGCTATCAAGTACGGAGCTGCCCTCGGTGGCATGAATCAGGTGCCACTGTGAGATACAAAAAGGGCAAGAAGCACTGGGTGTGTTTGTGTGTAACTGGGGGAATTGAGGCGAGGGAAGCGCAGCGCTTCTAGGCACATGTAGGGGAGGGCCAGAGCCTGGAGCGCACTCCCCACTGCCAGGATTTTAGCTGCCTGTGCTCAAGGCCAGCTGCCGAAAAGGGTGCAGATGACTCAGCTTGATTTAGACTGCTGCGAAGAAGGAGCTGGAAGGCGTTTCAGCCAGGATTTCTCTCACTTTCTCTCGTGAGCTGCATTTAAACTGAGGCTCCTGCCCCTGCTCCCTACCTGAGCTGTGCTGCTGCCATGCCCATGCCCAGCTTTGTACCCCACAGATTCAAATGATCTTGACCCATGCACTGACATGCCTATGGACATGTCTGAGGATCACTGGACTGTTTCTGACACGGGTTACCATCACCAGACCTGCTCTGCCTTCCTTATTTGTGAATTGTGGGACTAGGCCCTGATTGGTGAGGCCACTGCCCTGATTACCTAGTTGTCACCCTGGATCTCCTTCCCTGGTGGCTGCTCCACAAGGGAAGCAGCCATGACAAATGCCAATCAGTTTTAGTTTGCTGGGGCAGCCATGTGGGTTCTTCCAGGACCTACCTGTAGCTTTTCAATCATGGGAGAGCTTTTCACCTTGATCTTGGGAACGGGGCAAGCATTTGGAGACCGCTTCTGCAAAAGAAAATGAAACATGAAAAAGTCACAGTAAAGTATGTGAAAAAGAGGAAATACAATGGAGGCAGAAAACTTGGAAGAGACAAGCAGACAGTCATAGTAGGGGAGCAAATGGAGTCTTACATAGCATCTTTGCACAGAAGTTTGCTTTCTTCTTTCCTGACCCTGCTCCCCTTTCGTTATCTAGCCATCCTAGGGCTCTATATACGTGTACCCTTTCTCTGGGAGAAAAGGTGGCTGTCTGCTTTCTGGCTGAAGTATCTGAATTAGGTGATGTGTAATGGCTCTGATGCTACGTGTTCTTCGCTAAGGTATATAACCTATGACAGGTTCCCCAGCGTTATTTCAGGACCAGACAGATTAAAATTCTACCTCTTAAAGGGTTCAAGCCTTAATGTTGGTAAACATTGTAAACTTTTTGTGACAGGAAAGACTTTCTGACACCACTTGACTAACAGAGTTGAAGGGTATCCGATTAGTATGGGCAGGAAAGGCAGAAGTGGCCAGAAAGGCAGAGCTGTGAAAGGCTGAAAACAGTTTGAGAAAAGGAAAGCATTGCTTTGAGAAGGGGCATATTGTTTTTTCCAGGTCCAAAGGAAAAGGAAGGAATCTAAGATTTTAAAGCTTGTGTTCCTTTGGCATGGAGGTAGAAAGAGCCTGCAGCTGTCAGAAAAGGACAAAGAACCACCCCCTTGTTACGTGCAGGTAACAATGTAAAATTTGGTGGCTAAACCTCATGCCCGGAAATACAGAAGGACAGAAGTGACTGGAAAGGACCTGAGCATAAACTTTAGTGAGTAGCAGCCAGCCTGCTGGGACCTGCTCATTCAAGGGTGCTGTATGGAGGACACCTCAAGACAATATTCTCTGAGTATTGCTGACAAACCCCCTTTTCATTCCAGGTTAATGACTCCCTTTTTCTGAAGAAGGAAAAATCTCAAGAGCAGAACTATTATGCCATTATACTCAAACCTCTAGAGTTCATCTGAGGGCAAGAAACAGCATGGATGCTCCCTGTGCTAAGTGCTATTCAAATCTAATAAATGCCAGCAGTTCCTGCTTTAAAATGCTTGAAAGATGGTAACTGAGTGTATCCATCAGTTTTCTAAGGGTAAAACCAAAAGCACTAGAATTGAGATGTGTATCTGTGCTACAGGAGTGGGAAACAGCTTGGAGCTGAGTCAGTACATGTGTGTGACCAGGGGAAGGCTTAATGCTTCATGATGAATGTATTTTGCTCCACAGCCTGACCTCTCTGCCACCTCCAAGCTCATGTCTCAGGAGAGAACAGGTTACAAAGAGGAGAAACCTTGTCCACTTATTAAAATGATACTCACTTGCTCATCATTGTCACTTGTCTCAGTTTTGTGGGAATACAATGGAAGGGAGCATGGTGGTTTCCTCCGAGTTGGCTTATGTGGCGGTACCTAAGAGAAGAAAACAACAAACTCAGCAGCAGAGAAATCAGTTATTTTAAAGAAAGAAGTGAAATTCAAGCACCAAGGACTTGCTCTGAAGGTGACCTGCTTGGATGGCAGGGCTCAGCTTTCCTAAGGGAAACATCCAAAGGCAGCACAAGATACTGGCATATGGGCATGTGGCCAGCATGCTAGGTGTGCTTACAGCATCTTGAGCCTAATCCTAGTGCTGGAAAGGTAGTCTGTATCTCTTTCCACAGCATGAACTGTGAGACTTCAGGCTTTGTGCAAAGGACATTCTTCTAAGCTGTGGAGGGTGGAGAAGCTTCCCAGAAGCTCCATCTTCAAAGCATCCTGCTGGAAACCCCCTCACACTGGAACAGCTTGTTATTGTTCTCTTTCCTGTCTTATTACCAGGATTTCCTTTCAACGAGTCTCAGCTGCCTACCTGGTTCATGATTTTCCTATTTTGCATCGGATATATTTTAGGGGCAAAAAGGAGAATTCTGACTGTTTCAGAACCTACAACAGAACCTACAACCCCATTTGTTTCTCTTTAATTAGAAGAGCAACTTGCAGAGACAAAGCTTCAGCTGTAACATTTAATTTGACTATGAAACAGATTCTCCAGGGGAAAAGGAACAAGGCAACTTAACAGTGGGGACACCGGTTCCTTCTAAATGTCCATGGGCTCTCAGAAGTCAGAGTACTCACTAGGAAGGAAGATAACACAGCACAGTACCTATGGAATCGCTCCTTCATAACTATTGCTCTGGTCTTGATGACAAGCTGTCTCTATTTTTATGCCAGGTTTGTAGTCTCACTCTTTTTGTGTTAACAGCCAAAATACTTAGATAATATTGTGGATTTTGGATAATATCCACAATATAATATTTGGATAATTTTGTTACCTTCTAACAGGCAGGCATGTGAAAAAGTGGATTATGGCATCTTTGTACTTTGTAGAGTTAGCTGTCTTGGAGGACCTGTAGACTTGATGTCACTTAACTTCTGGTGGTGCTGCACCCAGCCATAGCAGTGCTGAGCCTCTAAGCAGCCAAGGGCAGCCCTGCCCTTCCCCTTACATCATGCTAGGGAAGCAATAATATCATCTCTTATTGAAACCCCACCATTTTGCAACCATGCAATGCTGTGCTGTGCCACAGTGAATGTATCAGAGGTTCCCTGGTTGATAGGTTCCCCTTTGCTGGCATGGGTCAGGCAAGGGTTAAAGACCAGCCACTCAGCCAATAATCTGAAGCCAGACTGAGCAAGCTGGTGGGGAAGTGACAGATGGCTTGTAGAGAAAAAACAGGAAACTTTGTCCTCCACTGTCTCTGGAGAAAATGAGTTTTCCCCTGTGAGGCCCTTCCACACTGCCTTGGCTTGGGAGCAGCAGAGGTCTGCAGATAACACAAGAGAGGTCTGGGAACCTGCTGCCTTCTTAAGGATGAGGGACTTAGTGCAGTTAAAGCTCATACCTTAAAAAGAGGAGGACTTTCTGTTCTTCCTAAGAGGGGTATTCTAGTGTTTTGGTTACCTGGTGAAAGACAGCTTGTGAGGCAATGCTGTGGCCTTTCAATAAAATAAAGTTTCAGCATGATAGAGACAGGCACAGAGTCTGCAGTGTCATTGGGAAGAGGTAATGATGGCAAGTAAAGAGACAACTTTCTTTCTCAGACCTGTACAGAAGGCAGTACCTGTTGGGGACCTGCCACTGGCTTCTACACTGAGTAATCGGTTTGCTTTCTTTTTCTGTGACTCAGAATTAGCTATTCCATAATTCATTGTTGCCCTTTGTCCACAAAAGCCAGCCCAGATAGTACATGCATTTCTGTCTGCTACTGTTAGGGATACAGGTGTACACTACCTGGCTTTTCAATGTTACAGTGTCTAGTTGTCCTGATGTAGGGCTCTACCAAAATACTTGTCCACAAGCCAGCAATGCATGGAATATACTGTCATAGCTTTCATTGCACTAGAAGGCAAATCCTTTGTGAAGATGCAAAATCAAGGTGGATTCATGCTCAGATAACTGATGCTTTAACTTCTACAGGCCAAGGTGAGTGCCTTATTTCCCACTCCATTACCTGCTGGTGGATGCAATGCTCCTTACCTCTTTTCCAGTGATATTGGCTGCTTGCTCTTTGAATTTCCCTGCTAGCTGAGCCACTGAGGGTGATGCTGATTTGTCCACCTCTGAGTTCGTCTCTGCTGGCCTGTTCTGACAAATTGGGAACAACAAGTTATGAGCAAAGGCTGGGAAAAACAAGCAGGCTAGAGAGAAGCCTGTACATGTGTTATAAAGTTCAAGAGTAAGTAGGGACTTAAAGCAGAGTTTCTCACATCTGGCATCAATCATCCAGTCTGAGAGCAAGAGGTTTGGGAAGACAGGACCCAGCAGCATTTTCAAATATCCCAGAAAAACAATAATTCCTGCAGAACCTTTCAGCTCCAGCTGAAGAACCTACACTCAGTATTTTTCACTGGAAAAAACCTATTTCAAGCCAACTGTCTGTTCCCCATCTTTTTCTTGCAGTGAGCAGATGGAGCAGGGCAGTAAAGGATGTCCCCATATACCTTCTCAGCCCTCCCATCCCTTTTTTACTGCCTTGGTCACTGGCGCCCTTCCTTTTCCAGTGGTTCTGCTGTGAGAAGCCATTCCCTGTCCTCACAGCAAGCCAGCATCTGCTTGGGGATATCCCTGAGCTGTTCTGCTTTTTCGGTAGTGAAATACTCAGGTGGGTGGGGGAAGGGAGGAAATATCAGGGCTGAGAGAAACTTCCCCTCCCCTGGACTGACAGGCTGAGAAGTGGGAGGCTTGTTGGAGACTGTATGCTGTGGCTCTTTCCACAGCACACAGCCCTGGTGTCATCCCACATTTACCTTGTTTTCTTTGCTATGTGTGTATCGAGCAATATGAGTAGAAAGCCTTGAAATCAAAATTGAAAGGAAACCTTTGTTCTTCAAGTCTAGTATCTGATGCCAGGGAAAATCAAACCAGAGGAACTGAGAACAACTAACCAACCATCCTTATTTTGTTAGAGGTGGAGACCTCAAAACAACAAACCAGGCTACAAACCATCAGCAAGGAACCTCACACCGCCACTCCTTGTACCACCACCATGAATGCATGACAAGCACCACACTTCTCACCCTTCTCCCTCAATACTCTTCTGTTTCTCAGTCAGAAAGTTTCCCCACAGGCCATTGCTAGAGGAATACATTTCTGTTTCTCCAAAGGCTCCAGCAGGGCCCTTCTTTCTCCCTTTATGCCACTCAGCCTAGGAAAGATCTGCTATCTCAGAACACAACCACTCCTTCAGCATTGCTGGAGGTGAAAGGCCCTCAAAACACCAATCTGGCCCACATATGGACCGTTTCCCTTGGGTCACCATGCAGCAGGGGCTGGAGAAATAGCTGTGGAAACTTATATTAAAGAAGGAATTTCTTTAGACTCCTAGTTTCTAGATGAAAAGCAAATTGAGGTTACACTAAGAATCAGCCCAAGCCACATGGTGGCTTGGAGCAATCTCTAGTCTGAAATACCTGGTATAGAGCAGCATGGCTAAGGCCCGTTTGTACTGTGGAAAAGGGCCTTTCCCTTTCTCAGAGAGCTGTAGCTCCCAATAAATGCTGTCTTCCTTCTCTCAGGCCCACAAGCCCCAGTAGATATCTGCCATTCCTTGTTTCCAGGACCCTGACTACATCTCCCCCGTTAAACTCTCCATGCACTTCGGACTAGCATTCCTGCATCAAGCCACAAAAGCCACATCCAGCCGTCTCCTCTCAGTGAACTTCTAGAAACTTCCCATCTTTTCAGCCTTCATTAGAGTAATTACAGGCAGGAGAAGTGGCAGGTAAGGGGAACAGTGAGGTAAGCAGACCAGCAGGGTAACCTGCTGTGCATGAATAGTGATGGCTGGGCTAAGTGGGGAGGGAGAGGAGCAGTTCCCAGCTGCAGGCTGGCTCCCTGCTGAGAAGGGAGGGCAGGCTAGAAAGAGGAGGGAGCAAAGAATGAACCTGAGGAAGGCGGGATGGATTGTGAGGCTTGGCTCAGCATACCAGCTCCCAGGATAACGGCATGGCAGAACAGACACCTGAACTGGGGACTCAGTCGAGGCTGAGGAGCTGCAGATGCTTGGTGTCTGTGGTGGAAGGTTTGCCTCCTGCATAGTCTCTTTTTCTCCATAAGCTTCTTTCACAGCCCTTTGCCTTTACCCAGAAAAGACACTGCACTTCCTCTTGGCCTCTTTGACCCCGTGTTTTGGAGTAGTTGTGTTTTTTCTTCTTTTTTTTTTTTTTTTTTTTGAGTTGCAGTCTGAAAACACAGCTCCCTTTCTCTGGATCTGATGCTGTGAGACTGGAATGATTCCACACATTTCTTGTTTTGCTGGTAGCCGGCATTGATTGCGACGCGGCTCTTGTCGGTGTGAAGCTCGCCGGCCGGGGCGCAGGAAGCAGTGAACATGCCATTCTAAGATTAGCACAAGTAGCCCATGGGCTCTGTCCTCCTGAAACTGCCAGCTGCAGACTCTCTGATTACACTATGTGTTTTGCAACAAGAAAAGTCCTTTCTCAGAACCTTCCTGCCAATTACACTGCTGTCCTGTATCCAGCTTTTTCTACAACTTCTTGGTTTTTTTCCTCAGCTGGTGGGTCAGGCTCTACATCTTCTAGTCAAGGGAGTGTGCTGTACCAAGGCACTCAGGTGCAAAAAGTTCCCTTCCTTGTGCTGCAAGGAGAACGCCATCCCCCTGACTTCCAGGGGCTGGATTGGCAGTCTCGCTTCCACTGGGAGGAAGGTGGGAAGCCTCACTTTCTTACTCTCACCCTCAAGCATGTACCAGCCCTCAGCCTCTTCCACCACTAAGACACACATCTGCTTCTCTCACCCCAGAGTTCAGTGCTGGCTCTCTCCTGCCCCATGACATTAATGCAACCTCTCCCATTCCTGGTCATTTTTCCCATCTTGGTGATGTAGCCCAACACTTTTCTGAATCATGAGAAGGCGCAGCTCTGCATTTTTTTTGGCCAAAGAAAGGTGAAATTACTCAGATGAGAATCTTGCACTCTTTGCAGCCAACTGCTAATTGTTTTCCTTTTCAGTGTGGTCAGCCTGCATGGGCTAAAATTGGCAAGTTAAGGTAAAAAACTTACTCCATCAGTAATTTGGTGACTGCTATTCTGAGGTCTTTTACTGTTCCATAAAAAAAAGTGTCTAAGCATTGCATATTAAAAAAAATGTCAGACAGAGCAGCAAAACAGGAATTGAGTTATGCCATCAATGTAAGCATGGCACTATCTGCAAAAGAGGAAGCGCAACAAGCAAGTTCTCTGTAAGGGGTTTCACTTTACTCTTCCAAATAAGTTTATAAAATTGAGTAAATCTGAAAGTATTTCTCAACTGCATGTTCCTTCATCTGCTTTTAAAACTGAACCTGCTCCCTTTGGCAGCACTGGAGAAGAAAGTTCTCCCTTTATTTGTGGGTTAGATACAATCATGGCAATTCAAGCTTCCCATCAAAGCCTCTCCTTCCTTTTGTTTCAGAGTCCTTGCCTCTGTTGGGAGAGCAAAATTGCACACCAGTCCCCAGTTCTGCAGATTGCCTGAAAGGGACCCACTGTTTTTAGCAGAGGTCCTTGCTTCTCTTACAGGCTGCCTGATGGAAACACCACTAGGTCCCCACAGAAATGTCCCATGCCATCCCTGCTGTATCTTTTCAAGGCAGTTGGGAAGCTCTCTGACCTGAGATGTCTGGATGCTGTGGCACAGTCAGCTCTGAATAGCACAGTTCAACTTCACTGGTGATTTAATGTGCCAGAAGATGCTAGGGCTGGTAAGGCTGCCTGATATGAGAGTAATGATGTCTCACAGAGGGGACCCCTCAGTACAGTAATGTCATTACCTTGCTCAATGACATTTGCCAGTTCTCCTGCTAGAGCCACTGTGGGCACCAGGTGAAAGAAGGTGCATGTTAGAGGTCCACAGAAAAGAGACTGAAGAGTTTCTCTGTGCATCCCATTTGGGTACTCAGAAAGAGTTTTTCTTGAAGATCATGGATTTGAGCTACAGGTGAGCAGTGTCACTGCAGACAATGAGTTTCTTATGAAATCAAAATTGAAAAAGACTCCTGGGGAAAACTGAAATGCCAGAGGTGGCTTGGGGATGAATTTGAATGTCCTGCTGGGACTAGTGCAAAACTGGCTCTGAAAGCCCTCAGTTAGCATTTTTGGGCATGATCCAGCCATTTGCAATTGAAAGCTATCATGATTCCATCTCATGGGATTGGTATGCCACCGGTTTTGTCACTGTCCATAATACGCTACTGGAAGTGCTAGTCTGAAAGGGTACCAGTGGGGGTCAGAAGCAGATACTGAATGAGAAGCTCAGGTTTGGATTTGTGCACCTGGTTTGGCTGATGAAAAGAGGATTAGCTGCCATACAGTGAAGTGTTTTGGCTTAAGCAGCACTTAAATACCAGCTGAATAGCAGCAGACATTTGTTCTGCCCTACTTTCCTTGCCTCTCCTGTGAAACCTCTGCTTTTGCAGTTAGGATACTTTGGCCAGACCTTTTATCTGAGATGCAAACCCTTCACAGCACTTTGCAAGGCTGGAGTATTCAGTGGCTATGAAATCAGTGATGGTTACACAACTGTTGGTACTGGTCCTGTGCACTTTCCACCTCTATTCTCAAGGAGCTGCATCTAGACGTGGTTTTGAGGCCAGTCTCTGGCCTCCACAACCCTCCCTTGTTTCTGAAGAGCTTTGCAGGAACGATTCCCTGCTGCCAGTTCTCACAGCAGTCCGGTGTGCCGACTGTCTTCCCATAACCTGCACTCACACAAGCTCTGCAAAGGTCTCCCATGACTCTGATGGGGTTTTTCACTCCTGAACATACAATCTACCTCAGCAAAAGCAAATATGGCAAAAATAATGACAAATATAGTGTGTCAGAGGCAGACACAACAAGGCTTCCAAGGCTCAGGGCTAGTGTCTGGCTCAGAGAAACCAGATCCAGAAACTGTGATCCTCAGCACCCAGCTTTCAACACTGACCCACAAGAAGGCAGTTGTCAGTATGCTAGATGAAAGCAAGAGAGGGTCAGTGCTTTCAGGATGCAGTTTCATAAGGTCCTGGTTTTGGCAGAAAGACAGATTATTCTCCCTTGACCTTTCCTTTCCCCCTTCTCCCCTCCCTTGCGCCAGTGTGAGTTTGTGGGGCTGTGCTGTAAAAGTGGATCACTGAAATGATCCGGGATAAAAATACTTCCCTTAACTCTTTACAAGGTTATTTTTAACCCAGATCATTTCAGCAATCAAGTTCACAGCACAACCCAACAAGCGCTTGCACTGCCGTAGCGGGAGGGGATGGAGGGGTGGCAGGAGCAGACTGCAGCACTGGGATGGGAGGACTTCCCTTTAACCACTCCAGTCAGAGCATGAGAAAATTGCATCCTTATGTGTCCTCCTGTTCAGAGGGCTGATATGACAGAAAAATCACATTTTTGCATACCTGGTGGTAAAGGCTGCTCTGGTCTGTGGCACTGGTATTCCACTCTGCCATCTATTGGCTCCTGCCTAAGATGAAGCTGAGTGTGTGCTCTGAACCTTGGGAGCACCTGCGAGCCATCATGGGGAGCACATTACAGCCAGGTGATTCGGAAGAAGTTTCTGTTAAGCCTCCACAAAAGCCCCACAAATACTGTGGTGCAGATCTCTAGAAACCCCGCTTCAAAGAGCAGCAGCTGCATGGGTGGCTGGGGAGCGAGTTTTCCTCACTGCACGGCAGAGGCAAAGCTCCATACCTGTAGGACCTTCTCATCTAAGGAAGGGATGGGAGAGGCATCTACTTAAGTCAAAATAAAACATCATCACACTCTTCCCGGAGGTCAGCAAGAGACACTGGGAAGCAGTGCTTTGAAATGAAAGCATCAGCCCTCACCAAGGTACTGGATCTGAGGAAGGGACGGAGACTCTTGCAGAGCCCCTCTTGCCTGCCTGGCTCAGCCCTCCAAAGGCAAAGGACATGTTTTCTGCGCAAAGCCTTCCCAGACTCGACACCTACCCTTCTCATTTTTCAGTAAGGTAGCTGCAGGATTTGAGGAGCCAGCTGGCCGTAGGCCTTGTCTACATGGGAAAACTTATACCGTGTATACTGGGGTAACTCTCTCAGCTTGCATGGGGAGCAATACAGCCTTAATCTGATAGAAGTGCCGGTTTTCAGTGTAACGAAACTCATTCACTATCAGCTTGGCTGAAAAGAGCTGTTCTCAAACTTCTCAAGTACCTGTTTCTGACACAGAAGGCAGCATTTTGGGAACGATGCATTAAGCTGTGGTAGGAACACAGCTCCTGGTGGGGCTCCCAAGAGGCAGAAGGGGAGTGAATGTCTCCTGCCTCTGCAGTGAGGTGCTTCAGCTTCTCTCATGAAAAGACTACCCTGCAGAGGCAGGGTTTGATGAACTGGAGATGTCCCACTCACTTGCAGACCAAGCACAAGAGAAATGATGACACTACGAGCTCTTCCCATACTGTTCTGCCAAATTGGGGTGACCATTTCCATAGGCAAGAGCTAATCCCTTCTCCCTGCCCTATCTTATTCAACTGCTCAGGCCAGCTGCAGGCAAAAGGCCACTGAATCTTCACACTGTGCATGATCTAAGGTACAGTTCCTGTCTGTCTGGAGAGGACATGAAATTAAGCTCTGGAGAATGCATCATGAATGTGTCTCATTACCAGCCAAACATACCTGTGTGTCAGACCAGTCCTACCTTTTTAAAGGCCACAGTAATATTCAATAATGATGCAAAACAGGTGTCTGCATGAAGTGAAGTAATAAAATCTTTCCTTTAGTTAGAAGTATCCATGGATTATTTGTTCTAAAGGTAAGTGTCCTGAGAGGACACTATCCTTTTCAGCTTCTACGTTCATTTATTGTTCAAGGAAGGTAATCTAAAGAAACATGGAATGGGTCCCTAGGTATGAGTCTTAGCCTTAAAGCAGAGAATAGTGCAGAATGGACAAGTTTAGATTCACCTGGGCAAATCTCCCACTCTTTTTGTCTTGTTCAATGGCAGGAAAAAGGTAACTGAATTTTCATTTTCAACCTCTTCTTACACACACCAGTTAATTCGGCTCTCAGTTTGTAAAGTGGAGGTATGATTAGATGGGTAGCTCCTAAGGAACTCCTGATTAAATGAATTAAAAAGAATCTCAAGGATAGTTTTTAATTAGGATCGGACCCAAGTTACCGATGTAAAAATCTCTCTAAAATGTAGTTTGTAGTTTCATTCAAAGCCGTGTCTCCTATTTAGATGAATGCCTGTTTGCACCCTCCTGCCAACATAACCTGAACCAGTTCGTTTATCTGTGTCCATGGGAGTACATCAGTGGCATCAGGATCATATTGAAAGGGGAATATTGTTTGGACTGGGAAGGGAGAGACAAGCTAGCAGGGGAGATTTAAAACATGAACTGCCCCAAAGGAGCAAACTGAAAGGCAAGAGGGTGGGAAAATACCTGAACCACAGTGTGAGGAACAGGGCAGCAAAAATCAGGAGAGGCTGCTACCCAAAATCTGAGCACGCTCATTCTCCTTGTGATCCACGAAAGCATCAAAGCAGGCTGAGCACAGCTTCCCCGGGAAGTGGGTGGTCTCACACTTGCCTTGGACCTTTTTTTTACATCCCTAGAAGGAAATCTCAAAGTGCTTGTTCCAACTGGAGCTCAGCAGCATGCTGGGCCCCTGGCTCATGAAGCAACACATCCCAAGATGTAAGACTTGAATAAACAAACCTCTTTGTGCTACACTGACCCCTCTCCATCCCATTGAAGCTTCTTTCTTCCCATCTCTCTCTTTACCCTTCTCCACAAACCATTCTCACTGGAGACCTTCCAGCTCTCAGTTTCAGGAGGGATTTGTGTGGTTTATTTATTCACTTGGCCTCTTATCTGGCAATTAATTTGCTCCTTGTCTGGTTGTGGTAAATTTTAATTATCGGCAGAAGCACCAGTTAGAAGTAGCTGCAGCTGTAGCTCTGTGATAGCTTATAGCCAGTCCTGTCCATCATTGTGTCAGCATAGCCTGTAGCACCCTGGGATACAGGGCCAAGGCTCCTACCTGCGTCTCCTACCATTCGCTATAGAACAGGAGTGATAATTACTGTGCTGTGCTCCACCAGAGCAAAAGCTACTGTGTGAGCCACTCCTGCACCTTCCCCTGGTGGGGCTAGGCTAGGTCTGTGAGCTTTGCATATCAGAGCTTTATCACAGCTACTTTCCAGGAGAGGACAAGACTAGAATACCGTGCAGATCTTTCAGGTGTATCCTAAATGCTGGAAAAGAAATAATATTTTTTCCATGTCTCTCTGTTGTGTTTTCTTTGATCAACCATTACTAGGAGCTAAACACCCTCATTTCACATCCCAGATGAGAATTTTGTGAGCTTTAAGAATCGCAGTGTGTGTGCACAGAGTCCTTATCCTTTTCCTCCAAGTTGCCATGAGATGGATGGGCAAAGAGGAGTAACGCCTCAAACTGCCATGGGTCCCCCACTGCCAGGATGCAGGAGTGAAAGGTAACAGAAAGCTGAGCAAAGAAAGTAAGATTTCCATTTGAAAGGTTCAAAGAGAATTCCAGGGCTGATATCAGGACATGCAAATCCGGCTGTGAAAGAGTATAAGGGTATGTTGAGGTGTATAATGATGATCCCGGCACGCTCTGCAAAATCCTTGGCTGTTGTTTGTGGGGACAGGCAGTTTAAAGGTCATGCAAACAGGTTTCTGGTTTGACATACAACAAGAGGAATTAGTGGTAAGCCTCTGTCTTTCTCACATTAGAGTATGCATGACTGTGCAGAACCATTGCACTTCCGAGATCAAGTTTTTTCTACATTAAGGGCAAGCCTCAGCCAGTGCAGAGTAGCCTCCACCTCTGGTTGTTGTCACGTGCAACAGACTCAGTCTTCAATCTTGCAGCTCTGGGGGAGGCAGCCTGTGGGAATATATTGTGAACGTCTGGTCTTGATTTTCTCCTTCTGAGAGTTCCCTTGTGAACTGCTGCCATCTTGGCACTCGAGGTCAAGCACTGCCCAAAGGGTAACATGAGGATATTCCAGCTCAGCAATGATGAGAAGCATTCCTCCAGAACACAGCAAACAGCTCTCAAATTCAGTGCAGTAATTTCAAAACTACAGGGACTCAGATCTGCCAAATTTAAAGGCTCACAAAAGCAAGGTTTGGGAATTGAGTGGAGGTGGGAGACATCATGTAGCCAGAAACTAGTAAAGGGTCAGATGGTTTTTGAAGGAGGGGACACTGTGTTGAACTTGTCCACTACACTGTAAAGAAATGGTTCATGTACTCTCCCCCTTGCCTGCTGAATGCAGGGGGGAAAGTCCTGCTGGTTTTCCTTCTTTCAGTGATTTGAGCCACCCAGGCCTACTTGTAAAAGGGCCTGGACAGTGAGCACAGTGGTTGGTGTGAGGCTTTTCTCAAGAAAGCTTTGCTGCCTGCTTGAATCAAAAGGTTGCTCAGGGTCCTTCGTTGGTATGTCCTTCCAAGTAGCCTCAAGACTGCCTAATGCTCCTAAACATGAAAGCAAGTGGTTATCATGAACAAAAAAACACTCTAATCATACTGGGCAACAGGGACCACTGGGTGTTGGCTGGAGTTAGGTGGGGTGGTTCAAGAGCATCAGAAATGCAGGTGTGTCTCCATTGTCCTCAGCAATGTTGTGGCTGCCTCTGTCAGCAGAGCCAGACGGTGCTGGGTAGGAGGAGGCAGGCAGAGAGAGCAACCAGTGCCAGACAGTCAGGCAAGGAGCTGTGTCCTTCACAACAGAATTATAAGAAACATCTGTAGACATCAGGAAATTAAAGGTGGTAAATACACTACCTGCTTTCTGTTTCAGAGAGTGACTACAATAAAAATAAAATAATCGCTATTTTAACCTCCCCTTTGAGAAGTCTCTCCCTTTGCTGTTGAGGCATTTCTGCTAACAAAGTGGGTGCGATGATCAGGTTATGTAGCATCATTTTTCATGATGGATGGTCAGTACCAATGCCAGCTTTCTCCCCATCTTCCAAAAGGCAGAGTAACTGTGTGAAGTTTTAGTTTAACTTGATGAGGTGGGACTGCTGCTGCTGTCTTCACAGCCTTCTGGGCCTAAAGTGAAGAAAGCAGCCTCCTGTTTGCCTCCCTGGAGTTCGTTAGTAACATGTTCTAACATCACCAGTCCAGGCTGGAAAGGCCCTTATATAGGAAGGGTATGCCAGCCGCCTCGCACTAGTCTTTGGCTGGTGCTGGAAATTTTTGAGGCTGGATTTATGGCAAGTTGTTCTTTTCTTCGTGCCATGGTACGTAGCTCATAGGAGTGTCTGGCCTGTGCTTGCTAAGCACTGTCTGGTGATATTAGCAGAGCCAGCAAATATCACTGTGAAAGGTACAAATGAGATCTTGACTCTCCCTTTTAGCAATGACAGTACATGGCAATTGCCTAGTGCCTGTGTTTCCAACACTGCATGGGACGATTCATTACAGCAGCAGCACCTCAAACCTTCATGGTTAGGAGGCTCTGCTGAGGGGGCAGTGTACGGGCTTGTGCATTTTAATGCATATGTGGCCACTGCTGCATACCCCACAGAAATGGTCCCAAGGGAAGCCAGGATTTTATCTGTCAGGAGAGCACTGAGACCACCAGGCAGGTGTGTGAGCTCCCCTCTGCCCCTGGGGAACCTTGAATTCTTTGCTATGCATTGGCACAGCTTCAACAGGCAGGTTGGCAAGTGCTTGACCTAGTCTTGCCCTAAGCACCACATTAAAAATCATCTCTTGCTAGATAGACAAAAGAGTTTGAGGTCCACACCCCCTGAGTACAGAATGGAGCCCAGGCCGTCCGCTTCCTGAGCACGTGTCTTATCACGTCTGTCAAAGGCTGCCAAGAATGGTTTGACCAAGCGCCATCATTACCAAAAGAGGCAGCGAACTGCAGCACCTGGTCTCTGCCGGGCAGTGTGCCTGTGCAGGGGCAGCACGTATGTAACCTCAGCCTGTCCCCTATGGAGACGTGAGCAGCTCTTAGCTCTGCTGTGCCCTGTGTGCAGGAGAAGGCATCTGGCTGTTCAGTCATGACTTGCTGCTCAGGGAAGGAGGTGGCAGACCATTTAAAAAGTAAATTAATTTGTGTGCATGTATAGTCTTTTGGGAGTCCTTGTCTGAGGTGATGGCAGAAACCCCCAGGAACATGAGTGTCACACCCAGACCAGGTATCTGCATTTCACCTCTGTATCTGTGAGAAGCAGCCATCTCGATTTTGTGTGGTACAGGGTACTTTGGGCACATATTAACTGAGGTGGTCTGCTGCCACAGAAGTCTTCCTGAGCAAGTCCTAATAAAGTCCAGCACCCATGAAGGACCGATTCTCTCCCAGTGAACTAACTTTTTAACGGCATTTCAGTTTGGTTTCTAAAGAATTTTAAAAATTTGATAATACACAGCATGGTTATAAGGGTGTATTAAAGACACTTTACTAGTGAGACAACAGATTTCACATCGCAGTCACATGCATTCCCTGTTTGTTCATCTTACTCTTCCTGCCTGCAGCTGCAGGGCTGTACCCTAGCAATTGTCTATGCACAATAACCTGTGTTGGCTCAGAAGCAGAGTCAGAATATGGTTTCCCTAGACCACTAAGTCAACAATATAAGAGGAAGGAGAACCTCAAAGATGTTTAGAGCGGTAACAGTAGGACAACTGAAATGAGATTTAGTGCCAGAAGATAGAATATTCAAGAGGAAGGGTCCAAAAGGCGCTCAAAGGACAAGGTGATTCTAGTACAGTGAGAAGATAGGAGGCTGGGATGAGAGGTAGGAAGGTGAAACAAAAGCCTGTTAAGTACCAGTGAGGCCTGAGGATACAGGAGGGAGAAGCTGTATGACATACAGTAAAAAGAGATCATGATCATCAAGATTACTTGTTTTTTAAGATACACGATGTTTACTTGCAGACAGTGAAGAGGAAAGGGTAGGAGGGCTAGGTGGAGAGGCAAAAAGCTACATTGCCAGCCAGTCCAGTTCCCTACAGACAAGGTGACCAGTGTGGCTGAGAAAGCAGGGTAAAAAAAATAAGCCTTATTACGGAGTCCAATTGATTCAAGGAGAAACGGCCTCAGCCTTTCCTGTAAAAGAGCCATGCGTCTGTAATTGCCTCATTACAAACCCGACACAGCTGCTTGCAGACAGGCCAAGAAGCCAACATGGAAATAATTTCAGGCAGGAGGAAAAGGATTGTGGATAAAGTTGATACCTGGCTGGATGCAGTCATATCCAGCCACAGAAGTGGAGAAACAATGAAAGGCACAGAGGCTGTGCCCACACAAGCAGTATGGCTCTCCGGAGCACTGCTCCTCAGAAGAGGCGTTTTCCTGTCACCTGAAACAGTGCAACTTCAAAAACTCGTCCGTTCTGGGTTTTAAGCCCAGACATACCACAGGGCTTCTCCCTTCTGAGTCTTTGGTGTGTGCTAGTGTCTCCATTCAGGACTTTGCTGTGACGAGGCACGACATGCCTTTTTAAAGGAGACTGAGATCTTTAAGATGCTACAGCTTCAAGAAAAAAAAAAATACAGTGAGATTCAAAAGCTGATAGCTTACTATATGGCTACTGTAGGTGGTGATGTATTTCAAGCCACCTAACTACTACCCAGCGGTACCCTGTACACGGCAAACTGGAGCTGAGCCATCAGTAACCTTAAGCACTGAGACACAAAGACACGACTAGTTTAACAAAGATCTCTGCAATTACTAAGTTTGACTACACTAGAAGATGAGATTAATGCATCTCCTCCCTTTATGAAGTCCTGGGAACTCAGTGTCCTGCTATTTCCTTCGAGTCAATATGTCTGTTTTAAAAATACTGTCTGTATTTATCTGGGACAAACAGATTCAAAAAATTACCTTTCATTTTTCTTGCTTATTACAATGAGCATTTGGCCTTAAAAGAACAATATTGATGTTGCAGAGCTCTTCCTTTGCTCCAAGTGAACACCAGTGACACATCTGCAGTCTTTTTTTCATCAAGTTTACAATAGCTCTAAGTGATTTTTTGGGAAATACTTTGTGCCTCTAAAACATGAGTGCTGCCAGTGAGCCAGAATCCTGCAGCACGTACATGGAGGGTTCCTACTACTTGAGATTATGAAAATTTGGATTGGGATGCTGAAAACAAGGTCCCTTACTCTAAAACGCCCTGTCGAATACAGCCCTCAGCTCCTCTCTCAAAGAAGGTCACAATGAAGAAGGCCAGTGGGCATTGACTGGATTTCCATGCCATTTGAGAGCCAATGCACCACTTTTCCTAAATAATTGAAGATCCTCACTCAATTTCAAGCAGCACCACGTTTCATTTCTCCAAACTTAAATTAGATGAACACCTACACAGCTTTCAAATTAGTTCAGGAAGAGCTCTGGCTTCTCTGGTGTGTCAGACAGGATATATAGTCCTGCCATTAACTCCTCTCCACCTGATGGGAGCTCTCTAGCAACAAATGCTGTCTGAAAACTTGGTTGATACAACTCGATATGAGCTACTGCAGATATCTAAAATACAGATACTATACGTGAAAGGTATGTGGGGGAAAGAAAGGGGCTGTTTCTCAGAAATTATCCATTGAATAGGCAAGTTGATGAGGTTCTGTTAAGAATTCATAGACACTCCAGATGTGGAACAGCTCCTTTAGAGCCAAGGGCTGATCTCTGCCTCTGGTAGAGTGATGATGACGTCTTAATCTACAGCTGACAACAGCTGTAACCAAGACCGTGGTCTGGCTGGACTGGAGCACATTGCTCCCCATGTGTCTTTTCCAGCTTGTACAACCAAGATCTGGAATTTGTCCTTGAGATACTCACGCTACTAGCAAATGCCTCCATGGGTGAAGGGGTGAGATGGCAGTACTGAAGAGGAGTGACTTCTAGAGCAGCACTGTGAGAGGCAGCCTGTTTACCTAGTGCACTATTTGCACCAGCTGCTTGTGCAGAGCTCTGTTCCCGGCTGGGGTTTTCCCCAGGATCCTTCTCAGCTTCCCAATGTTTCCCTCTCAGACATCTGTTTTTTTTAATCGTCTGGGAACTGTATACAGCCTGTCAACTTTCCCCAGATTAATTGGTGCCTCTCTGTGTGTACTTCCAGGCCTTGTTCTGGGGACCTCTTGCTGCTCTAGAAGGATGAGGGGTGAACTAACGGAGGAACAACCGGCAAAACGTCCCAGGCTGCCCGTAAGGAGAGGGGAAGTCATGCAGTCAGTGCATCCCATGTGAGCCCAGTCTCCTCAACTAAGGCACAGGGGACAGACATGGCCAGTAAGGCTGGGCATATGTGCATACTATTTGAGAGTGGGGAATAAAATGCATGAACCGTGGTTATCTGAGACAGGCCTCTGAGATGAACAGCTTCCCATGGTTGAAAGGGGTCTTGCAGAAAATCATTATTTTAAACCACCTGAATCATAGTGTTGCTTTAAGTGACTTGCATAGCCCTGTTGCTGTAGACACAAGGCAAAGCTGCACCCTGCTCTCACCTACAGACATGGAGATGCTCAGGCAGCTGCTCTGAAGGAAACGAGCTGAGCGAATGAACAGCCCCTGTAGTAAGAAAGGTCTCAGCCCGATGAATCACCTTTCAACTGCTATTCAGTTTAGCTTCTCCCTTGCTTGTTTCACATGGGGTGAGGGAAAAAGGACTGCTTTTAGCAGAGGTCTGAAATAAGATGAACTTCAACAGGAGGAGGCTCAGATGCCAGGTGCTTCAGGTGAGACAAGGAAGGCACACGACTACTCTTGGCCTGACAGAATGGTTAAAGAGGATGAACTTTAAGCAGGTGCATGTGCAGTCTCCATTAATTTATCTAATCTGAAACTATTCAGAAAGGTCAAATTAGAAACTGAAGTCACTGAACTGTCAAAGAAGGGACAGGGAATGCAAGAAGCAGAGACAATTCAAAATACTTCAGTCAAAAGCTTTAAGTAGACTGTGATACCTCCCCATTTAAACTCAACACTAGCAACAGTCTAGTGGCAGCAGCACAGGGATTCAGCTCCTCTTAATTTATCACGCTGGGAACAGAAAATCAGAAGGGTAAATGAGCCTATGCAGAGCTCCCAACTGCTGGAGCTTCCAGGACTCATCAGTTAGGATTGTGCTATCTTTTTAACACATTGCTATTAAATTAGGTCTACACTGGATACAAGCAGGTCAGAGAAGGAGGTTCATATTTATCTAAGCCAGGAATTTAGTCTAAAAAGATACGCAGATATGGAGTGGAGGAAAGTGATAGTAAGCACTCAGCTAGCAGCCAGCTTGAGGTGTGAATGTTAACTATATCCACAGAGGTATCTTTTTAGCTGGACCCTGGAGGGCTCAGCAGCCCCAGCGGCACTTATGATCCAGGTCTGCGAAGCTGCTTTCTCAGCAGCCACACTCCCTGTGGAGCCTCCAGTTTGTGAGCCCCCTGAAAACCAGGCCCTATGCTGGGCAAACAGATCCAGGCAGCTGTGATTTGCAGTTATGTTTGAAAATGCCCGTCTGAACTTTCAGCCCAGTCTGGATCAGCTCTCATGATGCATTAGGAATTTAGTGATAGGTAAATGACTCTGCTATACACCCCAAGGAAAATGCACACACGTAATTCCTGAGCTGCAGCTTAGCCTTTGACATTGATTTTTTCTGTGATCTGAGAAAGATAATTATCCCTGCTTCTGAGTTAACCTGCTTATAAAATTCTCCCAACAACTCTGTAAAGGACAAACACAATTTTTGCAAGAGCTTTGAAAGACCCTTCCTACATCAATGCTCAATTTCTTTTTCCAGATGGCTTATTTAAACTCTTACGTGTTCTTTCTGTGGCAAGAAGGGGTCTAAGTTCCTGCAACCTCAGGCACAGTTTCTTCAGGTTAAAGCCGGGCCTCCGGAACCAGGTGTCCAGGAAGCGTGGGCTCAGTGCCTGCACGACACTTGCTCAGTGAGTAAATCTGCACTAGGAAGCTCTGGGCAGCATGTCACTGAATTCATGGACCTTAAAATGAAAGGTGTTGAGAAGAAAAATTATATTCAACTTACAAGAGAATGATCCAGCAATTTTTGAGTTGCAGAGTAGAGGCAGAAGAAATAAAGTATGACAGTTTCATTACATGGTAGCTTTTTTTTCCCCCACAGGCTACAAAAAAAAAAGGCTTCCAGCTTTGGCCTTTGAGAATCTACAGACTAAACTGGTGCCTGCTACAAAGGCTCAGAGAGCTGCTGTAGATGATGCAGGCTTCAGTTTGCTGGATCGGAATGTGAAGCTGCTGCATTGGATGGACCCTCTAAGACTGGACCTTGAGCATCCACACTTCTGACCAAAGCCCTGCAGGGCCTGGCACAGAGAGCACTGTGGGTGGGTCACCCACATCAGGCGCTTGAGCTCAGAACTGGAGTGGTGTGAGATGCCAGTGCCAAGGGCAGGGGGCTGGGGTGGGAGGGCAGAGTCAAGGAAGGTGAGTCTCGTGCTCAGTGCAAACAAAGGAGCAGGAGGAGGTGGTCCGAAAAGAAATCCCTGGGCAGCTGTGGGCAAAGGTTTCTTGAGCTGTACAGAGCAGGACTTGATAACATGAGGTTAGAAGTCCTGATATGAGTGGAAAAGACATCTTTGTATTGAGCTGGGAGATGAAAGAAAGTGCTAAGACTGTTTCCTTTCTGTATGGGTGACCTGTCTGACTTGTTACCTTTATGTCTCCTGTCACCTCATGCTCCAGTGTATTCAGCAATCTGTCCCTTTTCTTCCAGTCTGTCCTCCTTACAAGCACCTGCTGTCTAGAGCACTGGTGTGCATGCTTGTATCTGTTCGCATGGACAGCCCCTCTGCCTCTAACTGGGAATGAATACCTTGAAACTGGGAATGAAAACATTGAGGGACAGTGTTGACAACTCTGTGCACTTTGTGAAGACTAAATAGGAAATACTGTGCACATTTCACAAGTTAAACACATGCTAGCTGCAAGGCCCAAGAGGTGAAATTCCTAGGAAACCTGGCACACAAGTTCAAGTGTGTGTATTTGAAAAGGGAGGGGTGGAATAAAGAGGACCTGTTTCATTTGAACTTGCATCAGGGGAACATGGCACTCAGCAGAAAGGTATTTCAAGACAATTGACTTGAATGACCCGTGACTGCTGTCACAGCACACAGTTTCAAAGGATAAAGAAACCCATTCTTAAAACAGGAAGAAAGAATACAAATAAAATTGGTTTTGTGTTTTACACAGGCAATAAAAGAACAGTTCCCAGTCTCTTGCAGGTATGATGCCAGTTTATTTTGACCTAAGTTTCCCAGAGGCAGAAGTTTGCAGGGCTTGAACAACGTGTAGCAGGAAGGAATCATAAACACTTTTGGGGCCTGATGCTGAATAGCCACTAGCTTCTGCTATCACCGCCACATTTGGAAGGACTGCAGAAACACTATGGTCCTGCCCCTCTGGTGGCCCTGTCAATGCTATTGCTTAAATGCAACAGAAGACCACTCCTGCCATTATCTTTCTAATGCTCTGTCCAGTCTATTTTTGAATCTCTCACAGGAAAGAGGTTTCCACTACATTTGGTTTCCACTATGCTATTCCAAACCCTACCAGATCTCACTGCTAGAAGTCTCTCCTGCTATTTGGTGAGATATACACCTTCCTTTTAATTGGATCCCATTATTCCCAGGCTTACTGCTTTTCCGATGCACTAACTAATTCTGTTTCCTTTCTGTTCAAAGTTTTAGACTACTGTCCTCTGTCTTACTGCATAGCCACACTGGCTCATTTAGCTCCATTCTTCTGAGTCAGCTTCCCTCTCCTTTGCATTTTTGTGTCTTTTTCTGAACAACAAGTTGTTGGTCTGCATTGTTTAGATACCAAGGCTTTCCAAATTGTACACATTAATTCACTGTGCTTGAAAAGCTGTGATCTATGTAAGAAATATATTTCTTGCCTTAGGAAGCAGTATGTTGCTTGGTTCAGTGCTAGAGCATGAGGGAAAGGTATTATATTTTGTGAAGAAAAGCACCACTGCATACCATAGCTACCGACTTGTACAAAAACACAAATTGAGCTGCAGTCCAGTCATGCTGAGAGTGTGCATTTCAGAAGCCTGAGATGAACAGTGGCTTTGTTGAAGCTGGCAGTGGTAAATCAATATCCTTTGCAGACTGGCCACTAGTCATCCACACTGACCATAACACTGTGTGCATCTTGTTAAAGGGTAAACAGGTTTATTTGCATAAGGACACTCGTATGCAAAAACAAGCTTACCACCTTGCTGCCTGTTGCGTGGGTTTTGAGCTCTTTCAAAATTTGATGCTGAAGAACAAAAAAAAAAGGGCATGCATCTATACCAGCTGCCAATCTGGCAGGTGAGGGCTGGGTCTTTGCTTTTAGCAAGTGATGTGCTCATATTTGACACAAATTTGGTCTGATGCCTTTTTTCCTTTCTAACAGGTGAAAACTTCATTTGGCACTAATGGACCAGATAAGCCTTGTCCTCGTCAGTACATTACCAGGACCCATATGCTGGCGATATCATAAAGACATGTCTCAGACTTGATGTTAATGTAAAAGCATTTCTGGCATAAGACTCAGCTGGATAAGCTGTGGCTTGGATGAAGTGAGACTTAAATCCATGCCTATGCGAGGCTGTGTAAGAATAAAGTGCCCTGTGCCTCTGACAATAGGTGTGAAGCAACTGTGCAGTGAGTGTGTAATAATAACTTCTTGCACAACACATTTCCTGTCTCTAGACCAAATTCATCCTTATGCATGCCATGTTGCAAACTGCTAAAGGCATATATTGTCTGTAAGTCACCCTGACAAGTATTGTCCCAGTGGTATTACAGCACCTACAGGTAGCAAGAAGGCTTCACCAGTAAAATAGACAGGTTCTCTTGCTGCTGGGTACTGCTGCCAGCTCAGATCCCAAACTCAGGCTACAGAGTTGGTGTTTTAGGAAAAAGAGCATCCACCTCTCTACAACTGTTAACCAACCACTTGGAAACAGGAAAACCACCCCTACTTTGTGAGGGCTTGGTAATTTCCATGACAAAAACCAGCAGTTTCCTAGCAGCACCTATGGATAAAGCAATGCTGACGTTTTTCCCTGTTCTTCAGATAAGCAGATCCTGGGAATGAGAGAAGGTATGAGTAATATGTTGTTCAACAGTAACATGTCTTGCCAATTAGACTGTGGAATACAGGAAAGAAAGCTTTTCCAAAATGCTGTCACCATGACCTGGAATACTCAGGTGCCCAAAGGTGAAAATGGGGAGTGAGGGAGGGAGAGGAGGGGTTCAGAAGAATCATCCTTTCTTCACTGACAGCTTTAATTCTGCAATCCATTTACTCTGGGGTCTCTGCTAGGTACAAGTAAGGGCCACAGCATAGCCCACGGGGTTTGGTTTTGTTCCTTTCTGTCCTTTAAGAGGGGGGCTTCATCCAGTTGCTGGGATATAGAAGTCTGGCAAACTTGATCCTTTCCAGCTCTGCTGCAGACATGGCATTTACTGTCAGGCAGGTCCTAAATCTGCCCTGACCTGAGGAGTAAAACAGGGTCACATGGTACCTCCCCTAGTACATTTAAATGCTCTTCCCTTTATCTACACAGACACTCTGTGTGAATGTGTCATTTTGATGAGTTTGGGAGGAAACACTGAAAACAAGTGTATTTGAGGTTAAAATGTTCTGTTAAGCAAAAAGAAGAGTGGAAAAGGAATGTTTTAACTTTTAGAATGAAAGCCAAACAGCAGAGCTTCCTGAGAAAGGGAAACTGTTTCCTGGCAGAGCTAACCATGGCATAATGCCTGTACTTCATCTTGTCTCCACAGCTGCAAGGGTGGGCAGAGACCTCGCTCAGCCCGGCTCACCTCTGCGTGGCTTATTGTCCTGCTGCTCCGAGGACTGTGATGGTTACAGGTATCAGTCCCCTCGCCTGCACAGTACCAAGCACCCTTTCCTCCATCCCCTCCACTTCAGTCCTCTTGGGTGACAGGTGACATATCCTTAGTGCAGTTTTCCAAGGGACAGGGTAACTGCCTATGCTGAAAGATAGCTGCCCTGTATTTTGGGGAAGGGCATGACATCCTTGTCTCTAAATTCGAGAGACATAGCCATGAAGGATGGACCACTTGGTGGATAAGGAACTGGCTGGACGGTCACACTCAAAGAGTTATGGTAAATGGCTCAATGTCCAATTGCAGGTCAGTGACAAGTGGCTTTCCTCAGGGGTCAGTATTGGAACCGGTGCTGTTTAACATCTTTGTCGGCGACATGGACAGGGGGATCAAGTGCACTCTCAGCAAGTTTGCCGATGACATCAAGCTGAGTGGTGCAGTCAACACACTGGAGGGAAGGGATGCCATCCAGAGGGACCCTGACAGGCTGGAGAGGTGGGCCCATGCAAACCACAAGTTCAACAAGGCCAAGTGCAAGGGTCCTGCACCTGGGTAAGGGCAATCCCAAGCACGGATACAGGCTGAGGAGAATGGATTGAGAGCTGCTCTGAGGAGGCTGACTTGGGGATGCTGGTTGATGAGAAGCTCAACATGAGTCACCACTGTGTGCTTGCAGCCCACAAAGCCAACCATAGCCTAGGCTGCATCAAAAGAAGAGTGGTCAGCAGGTCAAGGGAGAGGATTCTGTCCCTCTACTCTGCTCTTGTGAGATCCCACCTGGAGTACTGCATCCAGCTGTAGGAATGTATTTAAAAGAGAATGACCATATAGTGAACCAGCCATACGGGATGTTGGCCTAGGTACATAGCTGCATTCTAGAAACTACTTCAAAGGAAGAAAAAATAAGAAAGAGCAATGACAGCTTCCCTAAGGAATGCAGGAGTGAACAGATAAGAGCGGCCAATTGGACACTGTGGGAGAAGAACTTAAGAACCAACGGGAACTGAACTAAGCTGTATGTTTACCTTGTGCTAGAGACTTTTAAGCAATTAGATAATGCGTGACCGCGTCTAGGGAAAGAAAGATTGTATAAAAGGGACAGACAAAGTAAATAAAACTGCTTCTGTTTGATTCACATTGAATGGTGCGGAGTCCAGTTTTTTCTCCGCATCCAGCTCTGGAGCCTCCAACATAAAAAGGACATGGACATGGACATGGACATGGACATGGACAAGGACATGTTGGAGTGGGTCCAGAGGAGGGCCACAAAGATGATCAGAGGGCTGGAGCACCTCTGCTATGGGGACAGGCTGAGAGAGTTGTGGTTGCTCGGCCTGAAGAATAGAAGGCTCCAGGGAGAACTTACAGCACCTTCCAGTACCTGAAGGGGCCTAAAAGAAAGCCAGAGAGGGACTTTTTACAAGGGCATGTAGCTGGAATAGGGTAGATTTAGATTAGATATTAGGAAGAAATTCTTGACTGTGACAATGGTAAGATGCTGGAACAGGCTGCCCAGAGAAGCTGTGGATCCCTCTCCCTGGAAGTGTTCAAGGCCAGGCTGGATGGGGCTTTGAGCAACCTGGTCTAGTGGGAGGTGTCCCTGCCTATGGCAGGGGGGTTGGAACTAGGTGATCTTTAAAGGTCCCTTCCAACCCAAACCATTCTATAATTCTATGATTATTTCCTATGGCTCCTGGAAGGATACAGCAATTGGGATACTAGACCTGGAAACATGATCAGTTGTGATGTCTGGCCAACCACAGCACAAAGGAAGAAATGGCTTCTGACCTCGCCTGCTGAGGGAGGGGATGTGTTTGAAATCCAGGAGGTTTCTGCATCCTCCTGCTGAGAAGGAAAACAGAGGACTCAGGTGAATTTTCTCCACACAGCTTTGCTGCTCACTAGAGGAGTGGGGCAAGACCCAGGGTATCCTCACCTGACACAAGATGGGGATCTACTGAAAAGAGCAGTGGCTGCATTGCTCCCCAGATGTCTCAGATGAGGACATTGTGGTGTAGGGAGAGCACAGGGCCTGGGGCTGGAGCCATGTCCAGTAAGTTGCCCAGAAGGGAAGAGGCAAAGTGAGCAGAGAACTGCCCTCAGTCCTGGAAAAGCTCTCCCTCTCCTGAGCTGATGTAGTAACAGGCAAAATGAAGATCTAGCAGGAGCCAGTTGCAGAAAAGAGACATGGGAATGGTGATGTTCCAAATAGAAACAAAATCTGTTGGTATGCACAAAGAACAGGGGAGCCTTCCCAAAATAAACCTGGTTGCTGCACCTTTGCAGCTTAGGGAACCCATCACACCATAGGGAGCCACCAAAGGGAAACTCAGTCTTGGATTCCTTCCTCTTGCTGTGCAAACAAAGTTCAAAAGTCTCCATGCTCCCAAGCTCCTACAGAGAGGCTGAGAAGAGGAATGCCATCACTGCTGGTGAATAGAGGCTGTAGAAAGCCACAAGCACTTTCAGTGGATGCCTTAACTCACAATATCTGCAGTGAGGTTTGGTACAGATATGGGAATCAGACAGCTTGAGTGAAATCAAAAGATGTAAACTAGCAAACCAACACAATCATTTCTGATCCTTTTTGTACCAGTAGTGCAAAGAAGGTTTAGAGGCCGATTTCTTACAAGTGGCTTAGCTTCCATCAGTGCCAGCTTCACACGTTTTTGGTATGAACTCCTTACATTTACAGTCTGTCATATAAGTCTCATAATTTCAAGTTCCTTTCATCAGTTGTAACACTGGAAAGAAAACTGATTCTCAAATCTATCTTGCATCAAGCAGATGGGTCTTCACAAAAAAACCTGAAGATCAGCAGAGGCATGAAATTACATGAACTACAAGAACAGGGGTTTGCTGCCTTTTTTTTCTTCTTCAGGATCTTAAATGGTTACAGTTACTGCTTTCAATGTGGCATATTCCTGACAGAAGAATGGCTAAGACTGTAGGTACTAGCCCCCAAGGAGCAGCAGAACCACACCAACCACTCTTAGAAAGTGATCCCAACTATCTTGCATCTGTGGGGTTTTCAAAAATAGGGTCTTCCTTCCAGAGGCATGATGGAAATCAGCTGGCGAGGTCAGCCCTCTGCCCTTTTTTCCCTAATGCTGGTAATCCCCATGTGTCCCACTAGAGCAAAGAGCTTGCCAGTTATGCCAGCAGGAAAGTACAGAGCAGCTCTGCCCACCACTGATGAAGCAAACAGGGAAATGACAGAACTTCTTGTTCCTGTTGCACAGGACCATTAAATCTGTTTTTTAAAGCAAAAGACTCCAGCAAGTCTCTGGTTCCAGCTCATGCTGCCTGTGAAAAGCTCTCAGGAAGAAACAGAGCAGAGAATTGGCAGGTGGGAACTCAAATTCTTGCTCTTGGTTCTATTTTGGTCTAATATCTTCTTACCTTTGGGACATTAACCACCTTTTTGGAGGGCTGGAGCAGGAAGGGAAGATCAAGTGCACTACTTAAAAAATGTCTTAGGAGTTGAGATGTTTTAAAAATAAAAATAGATGCAATTTACAGATGATCAGAAAACAAAGTAACATGAGGAAAGAGTGGGAAATAGGGGTAAAGGAGCAGAATCAAGAGCCAGAAAGTCTTAGGTTAAATACTTCAGAGAAGCTTCCCGACCATCAGACCTGCTCTATGTGTCACACATGTCTCCCAGAAGGAAATGGCAGGTCTGTCCCTTTCTATCCTGTAACACCACTGTGGCAGACAACAGAAAATACTGAAGGCGTGCAGCCCTCTGTGCGTGGAGAGGAGAGGGGGCTGGGGAGAGTGTCCTCAACACAACAAAATCTCTGCTTCAGCCCTAAGTTAGTCTTTGTACCATGTGTGGCTTACTGTGCACATCAGTTAAAACAAATTAAGGGCTCCACTCCCCCTCTGAGACATTACAGGATACTATATAGCGAAAAAGAATAAAACAAGTGATAACAATTACTGACCCAGGCTCTGTCAAACCTAAAAACCTTTATAAAGCTATATATTTGTCATGCCACACGTAGTCTATGCTGAGTTGGTTTGATCACTGGTTGGTCCTTCTCCACACCAAAATCTGTTTAGATAGTTTGTTGAGGACATTTCTCATAGTCAACATGCCTGATCTTTAACCCTTGCCCACAGGGCAGGCCAACACAAGATAAGAAGGACTGCGATGTTAGCACCTGGGTGTTATCAGAACTGCCCAGCTCAGCTATGCGCTGGAAGTCTTCAAAGAAAGATTGTAGTGGTGCCTCAAGCATGCTGTTCCCTGGCTTTGTTGTGTGTCCCCTGCTGTTGGGGCTACACCAATGCAGAAAAAGGCTTTTCTGGGAAGATAACATAAAGCACTTAGTAAGATCTGTGTTTAGCTGAGAGAAATACCAAAAGTCCTCGTTCGTCATGTGAGGTTTTGCCAATGTTGTAATCGCCTTTCTACTTTCCCTGTCCCTCCTAAAAATAAGTATTTTTTTTTCCTTTGTCACTTAAAGAGCTGTTTGAAAAGCTAGCCAATCCAGTGTGGCATGAGCAAAGCAAGTGCCATCATTCCCATTTCATATGAACGGGAAAAGAGGCAAAGGGAGGGGAACTGCCTTGCCCAAGAGGGTGCTACCTTGCTGAAGCAACGGTTTTTGGGTCTTCTTTCCTCAACCAAAATGCTCTATCAATAATGAAAGTGAGACTGCCCAATCCACGTGCAACAGGGGGACACACACCACTCAGGGTCCAAATCACAGATGCTGCTGCGCAGGTTGGGTAGGAATCAGCCCCAAGAAGCCAGATAATCCTGTAGGGTTTGCTCACTTCTCCTTATGTCCCCATTTTTACTGAGTATTTAAAACCTCCTTTCAGAATCATGCCTTTTAAAATGTAACTCCCTTTCCCACCTCAGAGACTGAAAAAGTAAATGGCAGTTCTTCCTCGTTCCCCTTTCACAGATGTAATTTCTGCCCAAACCGTTCCCCTACTTTCCAAATCTGGACTGAAACCCACAAAATATTCTGAGATGCATAGCGGGTGCTGGGGTGGGGGGGGAGATACGCTTATCTGAACCTCAGCAAAAAGTTATTTTGAGCTGCCTTTAGTGAGAAATTGCTTTGCAAGGTGGAGCTAATGCAGATCGGGGAGCCAGTCACAAGCTAGTGGAAATAAAAGTTTTCTTTACCTCCATGTCCTGCAAGAGAGAGGTGTCCTCAGGGCAATCTTGCTTCCCCACCCCTTTCCCTCTTATCTGTGGGAAAACTTCAGCCAAGTCAGAGCAAAATCGTGCTGCCGTGGAGGGTATGTAACATCCAAGCTCCTGCTCAGCTTGAGAACTGACAGAGCCCAGCGAGTGGCCCTGCACTACGAACAAGGAAGAAGGGCGGGTGGGTGAGAGGAAGGGAGGGAGGGGAGAGGAGGGGGAGGCAAGGCAATCGGGGTTTAAATTTAGACACAAATCTAAACAGATACTGTCCTTCCTGGAGTGCTGGGCTCATGAGACAACAAGCAGTAAACTCTGCTGCTGCACCCAAACTTGGGGACACCACATGTGTATTTTCTCCCTTCCTTTCTTTCTCCCCTTCATATTTTCTATCACCTTATCTCTATATTTCCCCCATTTCCCCCCTGTTTTGCCTCTATTTCTCTCTGTTGCTTACAGTTGCTGCCCCAGTGTCTCTGCCTGGATCTCTCCCCTGTCCACACTTCCCCCTCCAAGTCTGCAGGGTCTCTTCCTTGCCATTTGTTTGTGAGGAGGGTCTTCTTTCCTCTAACTGCTGCTTCCCTGCTCTCTTCCTTCACACATTTATGTCATTTCAATCAGCAGTCACTTAGAGTGGTTAGAAGGGAACAAGAGGAGCAGAGAGCCAGTGATTATTGCATTTGAACAGAATTTAAGGCTTTGGTGTCCTGGTGCATGGCTAGGACTCCCAGGGATGACAATAATATCAGCGGTACCGCCGTACCACTGGGTGACTCCCCAGCGAGATCGGGGCTCCGCTGTGAAGGGCGCTCCACAAATGTGGGGACAAGCCCATGCAAGGTGTCACCAGCTAACTGTAAAGCAGGACTAGCTCTTTCCACCCTCAATTCATGTCTCACACTACCAGGTCAGAAGATGCAGGATGTTCTTCTCTCCCTTCACAGGGAAGGACAGTCTCGTGCACTGGAAATATGAAGCTTCCATGGTGGTATAAAAATTCAGATGGGAAAAAATAAGGCTCAGGAATGTTTCCCTTTCCATTCAGATCGCAGTGTTGTAAACTAGACATCTCTTTTAGCAACTGTTTGCATATGCTCCTCCTCAAGAATTTCAGTCCCCACCTCTTGAGAGCAGGGTGGTGCAGAGGAATTTGGAAACACTCCCTTTGTCTTCTGCTGGCTTCCTTGCCTTGCGTGCAGCTGCAAAGTGACACAATGTCATGTCATCCTTTTGGGATAATGCCTTGGGGGCAGAAGAGGGTTAAAGCATCTTTTCTGAAAGGGATGCATACTTTTCCTTTGCAGTGTTTCACAAGTCTCTGCTGGCTCTGGAGGTAAACACTCCAGAATGGATTTAAATGTGACCATCATGATATCCCAGGTCATTGTTACCAATACTCTCAACATACTTGTTCTTAGAGTGAAGTTAACTGTTGCTGTACTGCATGCTGTAGGACTCCTGTGAAATTTGCTGGTTTAAATAATGATCTCATTACTTCCCAAGTTCAATATACAATGGCTACTCAGTCCTTAGCCAAAAGAATGATAGGCTGAGTTGATGCAATCTAAGGATTGGGCAAAAGGACTAATTAATCTTCTGTTGCTGAAACACTGGATTAGTTGAAACCCCTCTACTATAAGGAACCAGAAGATCCTGCAACTATAAGAAAATAGATTAAAATATAAAAGAAATATAAAAATGAAATTCCTTCTTGATTGGAAATCCCATTGTTTTCTTAAAGTCCTGACAATGGTACATTGGGATAGGGGACAGGAACTGAACCAATGAGAAGCAGGGTGAGGCAGGGAGGGCAGGATGCTTTGGCTGTCCATGCTTTGCCTGCTCTCATGACGGAGGATATAATGCTTGAGGATTTCACTGTGGGCATTGGTCACATGTGTTGTTTTCAATATGTCTGCCACGTAACAGACCGTCAAAATCACATAGCTCCAACAGCTCCTTCATACCACTCAAGGTCTGTTTCAGTATTTTCTTTCTGCTTCAGGAGTTGTACTTTGTGGAGGAAACTGTTTGCTTAGGTCTACAGAAAAGGAAACTGCTAGGCAGCGATAGTATCACTTTACCCGTACTAATAAAGCAAAGGTAGTTGCAGCTGCCCCACCACAATTCTTCACTTTATTTATTTTTGCTCCAAAGTATCTTGCCACAAGGCGAATCTTTTCTGCCAGCAGGATTCCCAAATGCCATTGCTCTGAGCATGGTACACAGCACTAAGTTTATTAATGTTAATCTTTCTTCCTGAAGGAGCAAGGAGAGAACACACAGACATACGGTGTATGGTTTTTTTTCAGACAGGAAGACATGAGGTGTGGATCTGCCCTAGACTTTCTTAAGAGTTTCTGGACTGAAAAACACTAGAAAATCTGAAACAAACAACATGCTTTAACTGCAAGAACCTCATGACAAACATAATTAAGGGAGGTTATACTGAGGAACTGGGTGTTTTACATGATGTGTATGTGCAAGTATGAAAGTGAGATATTTTAGAGTATGACTCTCTGCATCTCTGTGTGTATCTCTGTTTACAGACCTTCTGGGATATAGCAGTGTCTACGAGACTAACTTCTTCGTATATGCAAAGAAAAGCTACTACATCTGTTCTGCTCAGGAAGAAAAAAATGCAGTCATCACAAGTGCCATTAAAACAGACTCGAGGGGGAAATTTCATCTGAGTGAGAAAATGCTGGGCTTTTGGACCTCTGGATTTTGCAGCTTCCCAGATGATTCTTTTCAAGACACGTGAAGCCAAACCAGCAAGTTTGCTTTAGGCCAAATGACTGCTGCTCCTGCTACAGGCAGCATGCAGGAGAGAGGTGCAAGGAAATCCGTCATCCTGGCAGGCCTGCAAATGAGGCAGCATAACTAGTTCTGCCATGCTCAGAAACACCACGTGTAATATTTGCTGGCCTCTCGCATTTTGGCGAGGAAGTATGGGGCCTCTGTATGGTGTTAGGTCAACAGAAAGGAGATGCAGGCACATGGTAATCCTTTTTTCAGAGACCACTCAGGAACAAAAGCTTTTGGGGGCATCTGAAAATTTGACGCAGATATTTGTGTCCATGGAGCTGTCTCATTCAGGTGTGTCTGTGTGGGTGCTGGGTCCAGGAAGGTATGTTTGTCAGCGTGGTAGATGAGCAAAGGCTGGAGGGAGCTGTGGGTCCCTGCAAGACAGATGGAATATCTACTTTGTTAAGGCATTTGTTTAGAGTTTAGTAGAGTTTGCCTCTTCAGTGCCAGTATCTGAGCTTGTTCTGTCCACCCATCTGTCTGGATTTCGCTGCTGCTAGCCACATCATTTTCCAGAATTCATATTATTAACCAGCAGCTGTTACCAGTTTGGGTTTTCAACCCCCTGAAAATGGGGTCTTTCCTGTTCCCACTCAAGCAACTCAGTTCTTAAATGAAAAAAAAAGGGGGACAGAGTAACCACAGAAAGAAAGCACTTGCATTTCAAAGATCAATCAACTCTAAAAGCCAACATCCTGTTTTGGGTTGGGTTTACACATCAGCTCCCCTGACAATGGCAAGCTGACAGGAAGTGAACGTGAACAGCCTTTTCTATGGGAAACTCGCTTTTTGAACCCATTCTGCTGTGTTCTGAAGTATCTGCTCCCACTGACCCTACCCTTGCCCCTCATCATTAAACTAACACTGTGAACGCTAAGCCTCACCCTCCTCTTCAGGGAGTTATCAGCAGGAAATGAAGTCAGCTGGAACGCTTTGTCCCATAGACATTTTTTGCTCTAATTCTGCAGCTGCAATCAAGCACGTCTGAGAGCACACATGCACACACACACTCGCGTGCCAGCACCCACGCGTACACACAGACTCGTGTGCCAGGCACTGTGCAGCCCGGGAATTGATGTGAGTAGGAAAGCCCCATCACTAAAGATGCTTGAATTAAATGAAAGGGCATGTTTATAAGTGATTCTCGCTACACTGTATTGGACAGGGAGTGTGAGATTCTGTGTGTTGCGCTATGGCCACATTAAAAAAGTAGGTGATAGAAACTAACTGAAAAGTTGAATCATTTCACGTGTTCCTGACTGTCAGTTTGCACGTGAGTGCTAACACTATGGTTCAGATGAACCAGGCTTCTTAACTCCCAGGCTCTGGGCAAAAGCCTGTCCCTAAGCAGAGTAAAGGTAGGAAAATGCTGTACTGTACAGGGAGCATTTCACCTGCAGTGCTCTGCCTGAGCGGCTCTGCTCATAGTAACGAGATCACACTGAGGTAAGTCACCCTCACTCAGACCAGGCACGCTGGGGCTGATTGATCGTGTACAGGTAGCTAGTGCCAACTCTTGCAGCATTTGAATTTCTTGGGAGAGTTCTTCTTTCACTGCTGATCTGCCTGACTTCAGAGAACAAACAAAGTTGGGCTATTAAGAGGCATGGCTGCATCCCATTATATTAATATAGTGATGGGACAAATGTTACTGGTGTCAGCCATACAGCTGGACAAGCTGGACAGCTTGCTTCTAGACCGAACAATTCCTCTACTAGTTACTAGGTTTAATACACAACAAAGCTTAATATAAAAAACCCTAAAAGTTACAGTCAGAACGTGGGTGCTGACACAATTCCAGTTATTCGTGCTGGACACAATCACATTTTTGATTACATTTTTCTCAGGCCAGTCCTACTGCCCATCTCTCAACATCCTAAAAATTGGTGCCACAGCTGGCCCTCACAACAGCTTCCTCAGCATGCAGCCCAAGCTCACAAGATTTTCTGACTGAAAATGGAACAATATTTCTGGTCCCTAACAGGCTATGCATTGAGGAAGGTTCCATTGCCACTGCCTGTGTGGTGGCTGTTAAAAAGGAAAAAGGACTTTTAGCTGAATACCAGGCTAGCGCAATATTCATTTTACCTGTCTTTTAAAAAACACACTGAGGAAAGGGGCAGAAGCTAAATTCCAAGCTAAGTTAATTTGGGAACTTTAAGGACAAGAACAAATAAATACATTATGCAGAAGCACGCAGTACCTTTTTGTGTTCAGCAACAGTCTATGTTGTGTGCCATTTCCTAACAGCAGTAGCACTGCATTGTTCGGCAGGGCTGGTATCTCCTCAGGAGGGTATCTAACCAACATTTTTAGAAACAATTTGCATGGTGGGTCTCATGTCGCATCAAGCGTTGGCACTTCAAAGCACTGAGTACTTCAGCTTTTGCCAGAGCTGACTCACAGGTCACTCGCTTCTGTCAAAGGGAGCGGCAAGTGACTTTAATCACTCTGGCTGTCATTTGGATGCGGAGAGCTGGCCTGGCTCAGAAATCAAGTGCTACACACAGTGACACTGCACAGCCCGCAAGTGTTATCTGGAGAAAGAAAGGTTTCTGTTCATGGACAGACTGCATGATCTTGACAGGAAGCCCGGCCCAGCACGCAGCAAGACTGTGTCTGGAGAGAAACCTTGCCCACCCCATCCAACAACTGTGCTATCTAGAGAGAGAGCTGGCTCAGGGCAAAACCAGCTATGAAGCGGGCAAACAGAGCATGATGATACACTAGCCAGGATGGAGACCTTCACCACTTTCTGGCTAAAATACACCTTCTCCAGTGACACAGCCCCCAGATTCAGCCTGAGGCCCAACAGCATGTAAACCACACTGAAATGAAGATTGTTCCATGAACTGGCCAAGCCCTGGGGGTACTAAACTGGCTCAAGCTATGGTAAGATATTACTGTCTATTTACCTTTTTTGTAATGTAAATAAGCAGTAGTTGAAAAGGAGAACTAGTGGCTAGCAATACTTTCTTGACCTTGTTATGCAAGGATGCTGGGAGCCCCTAGACATACTGCACCACAACAGAGATAATCCTTCTCCTTTCTCTGAGATCTATCTGAGGAAGTGAGAGCCTGGAGATTTCCTTCAGATAACACATCCTTACAGAGCAAGCTGAAAGAGTTGAAGACCTTATTCTTCACCCTACAGGTTCACCCCACACTACCCATCCAAGAAAGAGGGGACCAAAACAAGCCCCCTTCATTCAGTGCAACATGCAAGACAGTCTACATGCCAGCATACACTGCAGAGAGTACTCAGTCTAATAAATCCTGTTCTCTGTAGCAGAGAGTCAATTCTATTTGCTTCCACAAATCCTATTGAGCCGAATTCCCGTGGACTCATCAGCCCAAATCCTGCAGGCTGCTGTAGTTAGGCAGCAGCACCCCTTGGTGGCTGCAGCCTCAGAGGGCTGCAGACATGCCACAAGGCTGGAGGGGCAGGGAGAGGCGAGGAAAACTTGGCAGACTGTTTGGACACGTCGTTTTCTCTTGGCCCCTGAGATCCCACTGTATGGTCCCAGCGGTGACAGGGGGAACATGGGATGATCTTCCAACCTCTCCATGAGGTTCACTTTGACTCTCCTGCTGCCAGGGCTGTGCGGTTCCAGTAACACGCACACTTCCCGAAGAAGGAGGGATGGCCACATTCAGCAAACACACACTGCTAATAAATCTAAACTCCAGAACAGAAAAACTTTCCCCCTTTGCATTTTCTTTTTCTGAAACAAAATAATAGAAAAAAGAATTGCCAGCTCTGCTTCCCACATCCCCTTTTTTTCCTTTCCATCTTTTTTTTTTGGCACATGTTGTTACTTCCACATAGTCTCCATGACATCCCTTCTTTCCTGTGCTGACCCCACCAACCATCTCCTGTCTGCTCCCTGTCATGCTCTCCTGCTCCTCAGTAAAATCTTTCACACGCTCATACCCCCCACCTCCCTCTACCACTTGTCCCTTTGCCTGCAGCAAGTAATACTAACCCCCTCCCCAGGTTCTCAGACTGCTTGAAAACTGAGAGAATAAGCCATTTCTGTATAGGCACACACATGTTGGTGGGGAGAGAAAAGAGGAAGCTATAATGTCTGTTTCAGCAAGAAAAATTTTTAACGTGTGTTGCAGTTCATCTTCCTCATCCCCTTCTCTTTGCTAACCCATTTTCTCTCGACCATTTTTGTCCCTTTCTTCTACACTCTATTCACTCCTGCAGATCAGCTGCTGCCTTTTTCCCTTCAACAAGTTCCACTCCTGCCCCTCATCCAAATATATTGTATAATCCTACATACTTAAAGACAACCTTTTGCACAGTCTCCTATCTCATGCCTCACTCCTTTTCTTGCCCTATTTCTCTCTTTAGCACTTTGCCCTGAAATATCGCTTGTCCCATATCACAAACAAGGCTGCTTGTATTGCCTTTGTTGCTGAAGCAGTTGCTACTCGCAAGCTCAGCTGCCTACCTGAGCTGAGTGGCTGTACATGAAGGGTTCAGAGCAGTTTTCTGTTTTGTTTTGGTTTGTTTTTTTTCCCTTTTCAGCTATAATGAAACACAGTTTTCTCCTGGAGGGCAGCAGCAAAATGCTCCATGTGTTGGTGTCCTGGAGGGAAAGCCGGGCTCTGTGCGTGCTCTGCAGGCAAGGGGCATACTGGAGGAAAAATGATTTTGTTCAGTCCATACACCACAACAGGACAGTGCAATGGTACGGAATGGATGTGATGTCTTTTCCTTCCTGAATTCAGCCTGACAAAATGATTCATGTGGCCTGCACCGTCATTCCCAGAGGCCTTTGGTGTGAGTTGACCTGGCAGCACACCGCCCCATCCAAGCACCTTTTTACGTGCTACACAGCCCTGCCCAGTGCCTTGACACACATCTGCCCTGCGATGGGGCACCGGGGGCCAGATGGTAGTCACACTGTCAGTTCATTTGGGTTCCTCTGTGCTGCATTGCTGTATACGTACTGTAGGCATACTTGGTAAGGTTGAAGCGGAAAAATGGAAACCTCCCATCTCTGAAGAAAAATTGAAAGAAGCCTCAGTACTACCCCAGTTAAAAACACTTCATTATACAAATCTTCATAAGGTGACTGAGCACAAGGTGATGGATAAAATAAGGTGTATCTCAGTACTTATTTCTGTGAGTAATGCATTGAAGGTCAGCAGGTTGTTCAACCAGTTCAAACTGGTTCAAACCCAGTCTTGTGAAGAGATGGCTTTGACGTATGTCCTGCAGCTTGCAAGTGCCAAGACTTGAGCTATGCCTAGTGGCAAACGATCCTATGAGCTTTACAGCCCAAACCCGCTTCAGATAAACCATTAAACGACAAGGTTTTCCTCAAGGAAGGTGGGGCACAAACACTTGCCATGGCACACAATGAGCCTTTGAGATGGATTTAGCAGTAGCCAGGGATAATGGGGCCGATTGTACCACAACCACCCTGTGGATCCGGCTGACTTCCCTAGCCAGACAGGTCCTGTTGGACAGTGCTGAGGCCATGGCTCACGCCGGGTCACCCAGACCTTGCAAAACGTCTCGGCTCCAGAACGCGGGCAGAGGCCGTTCTGTGGGACTGGCTCTCCTTCAGCTGCCCGTGGGCTGCCTCGGTCCCCCCACAGAAGCGGTCACAGGAGTCGCAGCCTCCAGGCCGGGCCGGGCCAGGCCGGGCCGGGCCAACACAGGCCACGTTCCGTCAGCGCCCTCCACCGCCCAACGGCCCGGCCGGACGCGCGCGCAGAAACCGCCCGCGCGCCGCTGCGCCTGCGCGTGACTCTCCCCTCCTGACCGCACGTTACGGTCCACGAAACGTGATTGGCAGAGAGCTCTGAAGAGGCCTTTCATTGGCTGCTGCATTATCAGTGACTCCGCCCCCTTTCCCTCTAGCGGTGGCGAGGCATCGCTGTCAGAGATGTTTACAACCGGCGACAGCCGTGGGGATGGCCCCGCCTCACAGGAGCTCTTATTGGCTGAAGGGTGCGGATATCGCGAGCCCATTGGCTAACGGCAGACAGGACATTTCCCACTCGCGAGGTTGTCCCCGGCGTGCCCTCATTGGTGAAGGAGGGCAGGAGAGGGTTGTTCCGATTGGCGGAGAGCAGAGCGGCCCGCCCCGCCCCGCCCCGCGCGGGGCAGGGGACGTGAGAGACGGTGGCGGCGGTGCCCGGCAGTCGGTGGCGGTGCCGGTAGCGGGTGCGGTATGGCTGGGGTGTTGCTCCTGTGCGCGGCGGCGGTGCTGCTGCTGGCGGCCGGCGGGGCCATCCCGCCGCCGGAGGAGGCGGCGCGCATGGCGCGCTTCGTGCTGCATAACTGTGACTGGGGCGCGCTGGCCACGCTCTCCGCGCAGGAGGGGCTGCGCGGCCGCCCGTTCGCCAACATCTTCTCCCTCAGCGATGGTCCCCCCGGGCCGTCCAGGGGCAGCGGCGTCCCCTACCTTTACCTCACCGACATGGAGATCTCCGTGCAGGACCTGGAGGTGAGCGGGCGCAGCCAGGCCGCGGGCAAGGGCGAGGCGGGGTGTCCCTGCGAAATCAGCTCTGACACTGGTGTATGCAAACAATTATTAGCTCTTGAGCATCTGAACATAAAGCAGTGCTGTTGGTGTTGACACTCAGTTCTCCTTCTGAGAAGTGCCTGCTGATGATAGTCGGGTTGTTTAGTGTGAAGAGGAGGTTGAGGGGAGACCTCATTGCTCTCTGCAGCTCCCTGAAAGGAGGGGGCAGTGAGGGGGGGGTCGGTCTCTTCTCCCAGGTAACAGTGACAGGACGAGGGGTGATGGCCTCAAGTTGTGCCAGGGGAGGTTTAGATTGGATGTTAGGAAACATTTCTTCACTGAAAGGGCTGTCAGCACTGGCACAGGCTGCCCAGGGCAGTGGTGGAGTCCCCATCCCTGGAGGGATTTCAGAGCCGTGTAGATGAGGTGCTGAGGGACACGGTGTGGTGGTGACTTGGCAGTGCTGGGTTAATGGTTGGACTGGATGATCTTAGAGGTCTCTTCCAACCAAGGCTGTTCTGTGATTCTGTGAAATATTGCAAAGCAGCGTTCCAGTAGAGGAGGTAGCTGAAGCTCCCAGAAGAACTGACCAGAGAAATGAGGGGCCACAGAATATTTCAACAGGGAGGACTTCACAAAAAATATCAAAAGGGCTGGAAGTGGGTAGTGTGGGACCTGAGCAAAGAGGGCTCCTACGCAGGCCACTGAAGGCGTCCTATTGAGGCGATGGAAGGAATAGTAATTAAATCTCTGGAACTTAGCGTAGAGGCAGGTGTACAAAGGCAGGCAGCAGACTGGCATGCTGATGCTCTGGGTGTGTGTAATTGGCCCCGTCTCAGCTCTTTGGCTTGGCTCTGGTCAAGAGAGAGTGGGCTAAAGTTAGGGAGATAGTGATCGTATGCCTCCTTTATTAGAAAACGTTTTTGTTCTAGTGGCTGTTACACTATGAGTAAAACGCATAAACACAAAACTTAAATAACAGACATTTTTCAGACTTTGTTTTACTGTAAAACATTTTTGTTTGTTCCCTGTCAGATTTCAGTTTCTTACATTAAGATAGTTCAATTATGTACGTTAAGTGCTGTAGAAAGCCTAATTTATCTCATACAGTCTCTCCTTCTCTACCCCAGCTACAGCCATTTCTTTTCAGAACAGTGTAAAAATCATGGCATAAACTGCTAATGAACATTTTCCTTCAGAAGGCTCCTCCACAGATCCTTGTTCTGCTGTTACAGGGCAGAAGCATTTCCCTGACAATCATGTGTAAGGGAGAGGTCTGATGTGAGACAGTGCTGAATAATCATGAGTCAGCTGTTTTGTAGTTGAGCAACTTCTTATCTGTCAGGTGGTTGCTGGGGTTTTATCAGTTCAGTGGCACTCTGCTTAGTGTTTGAGTGACTTCTGGGGATCTCATTTTGAGATGAGCTCTCCTAATGAAATTTCTCAAAGCACGTGAACTTTCTTTGCTGGGAGAAAATGAACTTTAGCACGTGACGTTCTGCAGCGGGCAATCCTATTTTGCACCAATACTTTTCAAGCTGTGTTCATTAAATTAGCTTTATAAAACCAATCAGATACAGATTCTTTAATTCTAATAGTTAGGTGTATTGCTTATATAGTCAGGATTTTTTAAACCTAACTTTTAAAATTCACTTTAAACTTCAAAAGAGCTGACCGGTTTGGGGGCAGCCGAGAGGCTTATTTTGATGGATTGTTTTTGTTTTAACGAATTTTATCAACAGTTGTGAAACTCAGTTGGTCACCTTTCAATAACCCTTTGTCCTTCCACCAGAATTAACTTAATGAAGTTCACTGTATGTCCTTCTATACTGTTCTGTATGTATGTAAATTGGAATATATCATCATTTGAATGTGAAATAACTAGACTGTATATTGAATTCAGAGTTTTAAGGAGTGCTGTTTTGTGAGATTTGCATTTTATGCTAACAAACTTCACCACATCTCTTACTTGGGCTTTGTTTCAGATTTGGAGCTCATCTAACTAGGCTTTCAGATATAGTTAGGAAAAGGTGTTGACTGCTTTGTTCTTTTTACCAGTAATACTGAGCTGAGTAAAGTACCAAAAGCTGAAAATATGGTGGGTATGACATTTTTCTCGGAAAAGTATGTAAACCTCTTATCTACTACTTGCATTTCAGATCAATTCAAATGCCTCCTTAACTGTGTCTTTGGCACAGACTCCTTACTGCAAGAAGCACAAATATGATCCCCAGAATCCCCTTTGTGCCCACATAATCTTCTGTGGGAGTATTGTAAAGGTAAGCAGCTGAAAGTTGTCCCTGGACAAGTTTATGTATATCAAATACTATTGTTTAGTGGATGGAGAAGAGAACAGTTAGAATTTCTGGGTGGAAGTATATGAAGAGATGTTATGTGCTGTGACACCAGAAGGCTAGCTCATAGTTTGTGTGAGGAAAATTAAGTTACCACTTGATATTTGCAGGAGCTATGCTGCATGTCTTTAGCAAGGAACTTGGGAGGATAATATTGTAAAGAAGGAAATCTCCCTCATTCCTCTAGACCTGTTTTGAAACTAAGAAGTCTAAGACAATTCTCTTGTGAATGAAGTGTGTAGGTTTTTCCATCTCTGTTTTGCAGTTAAATTCTTTGGTCCATGCAGTGTGACATATGTACTTCAGAAACTTTATTGAAATAGATATTAACCTGAGCTATAAAGTTACAGGTATTAGAGACAGAAAAAGTGCATTGTATTATCCGCTGGTGTTGCTGCCAGGGCAGTATTCTTTTGTACACGGGTACTTTGGTGTCCCATAGAGGGAATTTAGAGCTGCACGTGTTAATAATTGAAGATCTTAATCCCATTATTGAGGATAATGGTTGAGGATGAGGACTAATCATCATTACTGTCTCTCATATGATAGTCTAAATTCTTATTTGGTGTTTTCACACCTTGGATATTCGCACACTCCAGCAATCCTTTAATTGCTGTCATGGGTTTCTCATGGAATTGTTTATTTTAATTAGTTCCTCTTGTGCCATACCCAGAGCTGTAACTTGTTGATGTAACCCTTTAACCACTTGTGCATTGTATATTAAGTACTGTCACACATTTCGGCTTCCCTTCTCTTATAGATTCTGTTATCTTATTTGTGTGTGTGTTTGCATGCATCTGAACACAGTTGAATCTGTTTGTGCCTGTTTGAGTGAGCAGGTGCAGAGGTGGTAAAATTACACCTATAATACTGCATTGTCATAATTCAGCAAGAATCCATGCTTCTCTGTTTTGTGATTTGTTGAAAGATTTATTCTTACGTTGATGATGTGCTTTCTTGCTCATGCTTATTTTAAAAGCACCTTTTTGATTTGGTATTAAAAGCAACTACCTTGGAGTTTTTGTCTGTCTTGCATACAATTGTACACCACGCTGAAGATGAGTGGCCTCTGCCACAGTAATGAGTCCTTTGGGGCAAAACATGATTAAACTGAAAAGAGCACACTGTAGTCAGCAGTGTTTTTTTAGCTAAAATTTGTCTTTACATGTCTTTATCTTACTGTCACGTTTAGGTGAATGATTCAGAAGCGGGCTTAGCAAAAGCAGCATTATTCAGTCGCCACCCTGAGATGGAAGGTTGGCCTAAGGATCATAATTGGTTCTTTGCCAAATTCAACATCACCAATATTTGGGTCCTGGACTACTTTGGTGGATTGAAAATTGTGACACCAGAAGAATATTACAGCGTCAAGCCTTAGTAAGTAGTTAAGTTTTGCTTTTCATGCTTAACTCTCATTATACTTGGAACTCTAAAATGTAGCCTTACTAGTAACACTGTGTATTGACACATTTATGTCTTTTCCCTAAGTAGTCTACTGGATGCAGTGTCTGAAATCATAAGATCTGTTTGAATAGGGGATCCACCCACTTAACAATATCAAGTACAGAATCTGTAGAACTGTCCGTGGTGAACTGCACTTGTACCTCAGCTTAAATACAATTTATTGGGAGGAAGGGCTCCTAGAGGGTGGGCACAGTCACTGTCCTCTGTTGAATTAATTGCAAGACAGATGATGTTCTGGTGTAACAGTCAAAAGTAGTAAGACTATTCAACATTTATGAAGCTCTATTAATGGGACTGCAACAATATTGCTTAATGTTTTCAAAACAAAATTGCTTTTGAACCTATCAATGATATCAAAGTATAGAGAAATTGTGTTCTATTGTCTACATAGAACTCAGTCTTCAAAACTTGCAAATACATTTTAGTGCAGTCAGCACACATTCAATTTCACTCTTATTCTTACTCCCTCTAGGTGGAAGAAGATCCTTGGTGATGCTGATACACAAATGAATTACTTTGGCTGTTTCATGAAAGATTTATTTTTTCTATGTATTGTAGAGCTGAATTAATAATGCAAAAATCAAACACCTTGCATTGTTAATGAGCTTGTATAACCCTTCTGAAGCAAACATAAATTCTCACTAACTGGCACAGCTTGAATCATGTCAGACTCAAAAATCTTTGTGCATAAGCCATAACTAAATTTATTGAACATGATTCTGGAAAGATGTCTGTCTGTTGGCAGTCTGCATTCAGAAAGGTTGTGTTTATTGGAAACTAAAGGATTAGTCTAGTTCTAAACCTTTCAGTGCCTTAGTTAAATAATACCTGTTTGTGAGCTCTCTCCAATTTTATTTTATTTTTAATAACAGATTAGGTTAGGTATTTATGGTAAAGTAGTACAGGGTGGTTCAGCTGACCGTGGAATGGAAAGCATTGTTTCTATTACAATGGCAAATGATATGCTGAGTTCCCAAATTCTGTTAGGAATTTTCTTTGCACTCAGTCATTTGAGCCATTTTTCTATATTGAGTGTGCTATAGAATACGATTGTGTTATGCAAACTGTATGTATACCTCGTGACACTTCGGCTGGGTGTGTTTATATGCTCTGACTCTTTAAAAGAAGTGAGGTGGTAATACCTAAAGTATCTGACTTTACTGTAAGAGAAGAACAGTGGCTTGTAAATTCAGTAAGAATGTTGTAAAGGGTAAATGTTTTCTGATTAGGATTCTGAAATCTTCAGCTTTGTTAGTATGATCAAATGGCAATGTAACAGCTTTTATTACCCTCAGTGATGGAACTGAGCAAATTTTTGGAAGCCTTACAGAGCAATTTTGGGTTAGAAGTGAGAAAGAAGCAATACAATATGACCTAGATGATTCATGACTTGTAGAGAATGAAAATTAATGAAAGATGTGCATAATTAATTCTCAGTTAAAATAAGCCATGTAGAATCATAAAAAATAAATTAACATCTTTTTACATCTTCTCTCATCTCCCATGTGATAAGTTCACAAATATGCAAAAGGGATTATGAACAATTAAGTTGGCTTTACAATAAGCAAACATTACCTGGCTGACAGAGTAAAGAATGTGAGAATTTAGACCTTAGAGGCAGATCCATATGTAGAACAGTGGAATTCGTCATATCAAATCTCTACATCTTTATGTCATTATATCACTACTTTTCTCAAGTACTGGAATGATTTGTGAAAGTATTTTTGATGTAACTTAAGTTTTCCATCTCTGCAAGGGGGAAAAAAGGTACTTGTTACTCTATCAAACACATTCTGTTCTGCTATTTGAAAATTAATTTAGGATCTTAAAAACTTACAATATGGAAACAATTTATGTTGAACAGATAACACTGACATTAAATATGAAATTGGAAAATAGTTTTATATAAGGCTTAGCAATTGTGGAAAGTCAAATGATCCTCTGGTATGGATTTGATCCCTTCCATGTGATACCTGAATGTATTACGTGTCACTCCATAACTACTGATGTGTGAGACTGATGTTGCGGGCTCATGTTAAAATTAAAATATTTTTTCACAAGTGGTGTCGAGCGTTTGTTTCACGTTCAAGAATACTTCTCTCCCTCATGCTCTCTTTCACATAACCACCTCCTCTTTAGAGTTCTTGTTTTATTGTCGCTCTGGAGTTTTCATACTTACTACAATAAATGGTGAAACACCCCTATTACACCTGGCTTTCCTTCCTGGGATGAAATAAGCATCTTTGTGTTTCTCTTTCTTTTCTGCATCGGATACTGTGAAATGAGCATTAAATAATAACAGTGGAGTTTGTGAAAATGAATACAAAGAAGTCTTATTTGATGATTTCTTCTGGCTAGGGCTTCTTCTTTTCTAAATAACTGTATCATGAGCAGGTAGGCGTTCAGCCATCATGCCTAATAGTTTCTTGGGAAGACAAACACCCTCAGTGACCATCCCCACTTCTTCTTCCACCAGCTTTTATTGCTGAGCACGATGTCATGTGGTCTGGGATATCCTTCTGGTCAGTTGGGATCAGCTGTCCTGGCTGTTTCCCCCCCACCTCCTCGTGTAGCCCCAGCCTCCTCACTGGCAGGGCAGAGTGAGAAGCAGAAAAGGTCTTGACATTGTATAAACAATGTATATGTATGACATGTAAAAAAAAAAACTAAAATACTGGTGTGATATCAACACTCTTTTCATCACAAAATTAAAACATAGCCCCAAAGAAGTTACTATGAAAAAAATTAACTCTGTCCTAGCCAGAACCAGTACTACACCTTTAAAAGAATCAGTTTCATTTGAGGGTTTGGTGCAGAATAAAAGTTGTTTTGTTTTGTTTCTGTTTGGTTATCTTATCAGATTTGATGTTCCCATTAGTACCAATTCTCAAGTCTTTTCTGAGTGGGAGTGGAAGGGATTTTGGTAACAATTCATCTTAAACGCTTTTGTAATGCTACTGCGTTTTATTGGAACAATTTTAGATCGTCCAGATCTCTTTACATTTGAAATTTGAGAGGACCCCAGCCAGATGTTTCTTTTGGAAAGCGATAAGCAACAGACTGGTGAAGATACATGTAGGGAGTTGGATCTGACGGTTAATCAGAACTATCTGGAGTTTTTATATCCATGCGTCTCATTGAACACCTGGATATAGATTTTTGTATGTAGAAGTGGAATGTAAAGCAGACTAGAGTATCAACCATACTAAACACCTCTGGTTTTCTCACTTAGTAACAGGTGTGTAAATGTTAGTATCTCTAACTCAAGAAAGCTATCAGCTTTTGTCCTATTTTTCCTTCTCCCTGTATTCACATCTGTTGTATTAGGCTCATTCGGGAATTTGCTTGTGAGCGTGTTTCCTTTTTTCCTAGTATCCAGAAGTGATACTGTGACTTAGAACAGAAGAGGCCAAGTATAAGAAATTAATACAGCTGTAAACAGCGAATCAGCATTTTGACTTCTGACTGTGTGTATCCACTACCATGGTGTGCTTGATGTATCTGTACTCTAAATAGTAATGAAGTCACTCTCCATACCCAGGAAGTTAAGTATCTCCATTTATAGATGAGAATCTGAGACACGTGATAACCTTAGACACCTCGCTAAGTCACAGGATGTTTGTTAGCTGGGAATCTAATTAGGATAATGTCAGCCAGTCCCTCTAACGATACAGTCACGTTTTTCTTTTGTCTATTAATCTTGCTCATTGACATGTTTGTGTTTCTACTTCCTGATTGTCAATTTCTTTCTTGTGTTTTAATGTAAGACTTATGTCCAGCAGATTCTTGCAACATGCTGTATCATTACAGAATAGAGTTTATGTATATCAGGTATTAGTATAATCCTTTACTCAGTTCTATCTGGAATTAATTTCTTAGCTATTTAATGTATCTGTGATCTTCACAATAAAATAGAGGTAGCTCAATCAGAGTATTAGATTAATATAAAAAGCATTAATCATAACTTAATGGACAGATTTGGTTTCAACAGGTTTTTCCTGATTAACATACACACCGAATAGAGATTCAAAATCAAATGAACTGTTATATTATTGTTGAACACAAGAGGGTGCCATAGACTTACATTCGGGTTGGTTAATACTTAAAATTGGTTATTGAATTCATCATAACTCAAAGATGCTGGAAAAGCATACGACAGGGGGCATAATACAAGCAAATTATTTTTCTACAGTGCTTTACATTATGACTGCTTTCCTCCAGCCCGCTAGCTGCTCAAAAAGACGCATTCATTATTTTTTGTGTTTTGTAATCATTTTGTGCTATGGAGGGCTCAGAAGTAATATCCATGAAAATGATTTAAAGGTTTTTAAATTAAGAAACTCTAGTGAGGGAAATGGAGACAAGTATAGAACACCTCAGAACATCAACTGGGAGCAGCCACCTCCAGTCTCGATAGTGTTTATTTCTCTCGGTACTTACTAACCATAAGAATCCAAAGCAAGGGTAGGGTGTCAACGAGCATGAGGCTGCTTTGGCTTAGGTTTATTGTTAGCTGAACTAAACCACCTGATTCTGATTTGTAATTTCCAACAGCTGATTAATCTTGTTGGACGTGGAGTACTTGAGTGCCTTTCAGCCCTTACCCAGCAGTTTGGGCTGCTTGTGTTGGAGGCTAGCCCTAAGTCTGTGCAGGTGTTTGGGTAGTGAGGCAGAGCTGGGAAAAGTCCATGCTGAAGCTTCTCCTGTTTTCCTGGTGACTGTGCCTAGCATGCTCAGGCCCTTGCTGCTTGTCCAGTCCTACTGACTTGACCTCAAACCTGCCTCAACTATGGTTGATGTCACCGAGCCTGATCTTCTTGTCCAGGTACTGTGGGATTGTGTATCTTTGTGGTGAGTGCTGATTCTGCCAGCTCCCTTGCTCTGGAGGAGCAGCTGGCCCTTCGTGCTCCCCAACAATTGTATTTTTCCTTCTGGGAAGCTCAGTCCATGAGCTTCTCATGCAAAACTCTTGGAGTTGCTCCCAGGGCTTTTCCACTTAAGAACTTCTGTGTCTAGAAGCTTCCTTAGATTTTCTGTGTTGAATATTATAGTGTAATGAGATTAGAGTGTAAGACTCATTCATCCTGGCTGCAGTGGTTAATGTTCTTTATAGTCTGGTTTTCTATAGAAACTAGGCTTAGGTAATGTGTCATCTGGATACTTGCTTTTGTCAGATTTTTTTTACTCAGTTGCATTTAAATTTGAAACAGGTAGTCTGACCTTGGAGGCACAAAGCTCCTATATATGTCAGGACAATTGGGAGCTCAAGAGAGTAAACAAAACCCAGATCATGTATAGTAAAGATACAAAAGTCCCGCTTTTTAAAAATTTGAGCTTTATTAATTGTGCTGGTTGCAGAGCTACTAGGAGTCTTCTGGCTGACTGAGACCAGGTATGCAGTTAATATCTGAAGTGATGAAATTTTGTATTATTTAGTGGATGTTTTCTTTCTACTCAAAGAACCTGAGAGCTGCAGTGAGTGTTCTGTGCTATTTTTTTCTTCATATCCTAGATGGAAAAGCCTCAACAGTTCCCCATTACTCTCTGCTTCTTATTTCTGCAGCTGTTAGGCTTACTTTTGCATATAATATCTCCAGTTTAAACAAAAAGAGAAGGCGCACTTATGGTGGCAGATCCAATGACTGCTGTGGGTCTTGTTGAGAGAGGAGAGTCTCTCCTTCGACCTCAGTAATGTTGTCAGCGTATCCATACAGGTCTCGAATTGCTTCATGTTATTTTTGCTACTGTCTCTGGTTGTAACCTTACTCATTTTGCACCCTTACTTTTTGGTTGTTTTTTTTTTTTTTTTCCCCCCCTCCCCTTATCTATGAAAACGTAAATAGATACCAGTTTGCAGGATTCATGTGAAATACTTCTAAATCATCTCAGTACCTTTAGATGAGAGGAATGCTTTTTTAAAACAAGCTGACATCTGGTTGCTACAAACAGAGTAACTTGACAAAGCCATGCAGAGGGGGTGTGTGTGTGTGTGTGCGTGCAAACACGGAGAAAGACTTTCAAGGAATACTAGGTAGTATGTATGTAATTGCATATGTAAGCATGTATATCTATGTGAAAAAATTGAAGACACTGTATTTCTAGAATGTTTTATGCCAATGGAACCTACTAAACATTACACAGTATTAAAAAGTAACCATTTCTAGATTGAAATGAAGCAATTGTTTAGGGATAATAAATAGAGAAATAATTGCACGAAACCTGCAGTATATGATTACGAGACCCTCGTGTAGTTTTTTCCTGTTGTCATTTAGCCAAAAACAGTTGCCCAATCGAGCATGAATTTTAGATTTGTTTTAAATGCTTAAATAAATTTCAGTTCATTTAATTAAGTTTTCCCCCAGGTGAGCATTTGAAAAATGCAGACGAGGTATGTGTTAGACGAGGGGAAGAAACTAAAGTAAATTAAGACAATTTGTCACAGGTCTGAAAATTTGGCTTCACAATACTTTTATATTCATGAAAGGCATAACCTTACTGATCAATTATAGTCTCTACGGCCATGCAAGAAAATACCAAAGGTGCTCTATAATTAAAAATAGCATTTCCAGACTGTGTTTTTAGTGGTAAAATCCAAGAATTTTCCAACATATGCTGTAATGTAATCAGGAAAATTCACCTGTGGTTAACAGGTGAAAATGTTAATGATGTGAGACAGTGACTTGACTAGCCTAAAGGAAAAGAAGCATTGCGCTTCCTTCTTAAGACATGACATAAGAAGTGGTCTCTCTGGTGCATTAAAAAAAAACAACATCCAGAGCAGATAATAAAAGCTTCAGTGAGGAGGAAAGAATTGGACATTACACATTCAGTAGTCTCAAAACCGAGTATTCAGAGAGGATGCATTTTAAGTTTCTACTAACATCTCCTTTATAGGTTTCCAGAACCCATGTTGCACTTAAAATTTTAAGACCATAGCAGCAACGGGGGACTGCTAGTTACAAAAAAACCCAAAATAATGAATAGGGATTTGTTCTTACACTGCATCAGGGCCTGTTTATCATCTCCCATAGGAAACATACACTCATGCCTGTGCTTGTCTTTATGGTACTGCACAGGTATCTGTTTCCTTTTAGTTTATTTTTTCTTGTTGGATGTGGCAGACTTTCTATTTGCACAATGCAGTTGCAAGGAGTAGTGACAGTCAAGTGGTTTTTCCTTGGAAAAGCAGTATTTTCACACACAGAGGGGAGCAGTTGTAGCAAGACCAACTTCTCTTGTCTCCCTGTTGGGAGCTGCAAAGCAAGACCTGTAGTTACATGCTGTCTTCTTTCCAGCTCTCCATTTGCAATGGTGGCAAAAGCGAAAGGCAGGGACTAATCCCCTTGGAATGAGGCAATTATCACTAAATAAATATTAATTGCTGCATTCCAAGGGGATTAGCACAGTTGAACCCAATTATAGCAAAGCAAAGCTTCACTGTAAGGCACCACAGTGCATTGAAATGCAGTGAAGCAATGTAGGACTGTCAGTCCACAACATTTTGTCAATAAAAGTTGTGGGCTTACGCACTGTAAACAGAAGACTTTTTCTTTTTAGTGTATTAAGTCTACTGTGTGAGTGACATGCCTTGTTGGGGGCTACAGCTTGCTCACCAGAGAAAATTGTTGCTTATTTAACACCCATTATTTTTGTGTGAACATCTCCAAAAATGATTTTGATACTTGTTGAGTTAGTTCTGGCACTGCAGCTGTCACTCCCTGCTGGATCAGGGGCAAGACTCTGCAGTCTGTCTGGATTCTCCCATCTCTAAAGCTGGCTGGCTCCTCCATCAGGTGATGTAGGTATTAATTTTACCTGCAAGTACTAACTGTATCAAATAGGCTTATGAGAACTTTTGATAACTGACCTGTTCTCAGTCCCAGCAGTCTGCAGTGATGATTACAGGCAAGCTCTCTGTGGTAGCAGCACATGAGCCAGAGGGCAGTGTGTAGTTATTTTTTTTAATCCTCAGCTTTACTGTGGTGTGGATTTGTTTTTTAGTTTTCATTTATTTCCTGTTAAAACTGCAAACTGTGCTGCTTTTTTTTTTTTTTTTTAATAATACAGTCAAAGCATAATCAGTAAGCAGGTAAAGGGAATGCTTCTAGGGATGAATCGGCCCCTTGCATTAGAGCTGTTCCAGGATTTCTTGTGTCCAGAGAAAGAATGGCATATTGATGCACAGAACCAACTGAATGCATACCTTGTCTATTTTATGAAAGATGTTATCCTTACAGATAACGAGCTGCACCTTAACTAGTGTTAAACACAACTGAGTTGTACCTGGGGACCACTTCAATTTCCTGACCCATTCTGTTTCAGGAACCATAGATCAAATTTTGTGATCTTCCCAGTGCAGGTATTTCTTGAAATGCACTTTCCTCCACCCATATGTTTATCTAAAGTGTCAAGTTTAGCTGAGAGCTTTTCTTAACCCAGCAGGGAGGGGTTTATGTCTCCACTGTGACCCTGTCCTTATAGAGAAAAATAGCTGCTGGTTCAGCTGAACTAGTGTTGGCACTCATTTCTAGTCCAATGTTAACAAAGTTCTTATCTGACTGAAGCGACTAAACTGAAACATCAGTATGGTTTAAACTGTTGATAAAAACACATGTATAAGATTGCCTAATGCACAACGCAGGCAGGAGGTGCTGAAGTTGTTACTGTGCTATGTAGTTCCTAGAGATGCAAAGACCAAATAGGCTGAAAAGAAGGTGGCACTGTAAGAAAATAATTCCTCATCGTGTAATTACAAGCTGTATGAACACAGAAAAGCTTTTTCCTAGAGAAGAGACCACTTCCCCTTTATCTCTTTCTATACGCCTTGACTGCATGTGATTTGCATCTCCCATGCTGTGCTTGTTGTAAGAATAACTCCTAATATAAGCATGCATGATTGCTCTTTTGTATATCTTCATTGTATTTAGATTATAATGATAAGCTTGTCTTGTTTCAAAAGCTGAGGGGTGGGGAGGAGAGAATTTCTAGGTGTACTCTCATGCAAAGCCTTTTTCTGACTCTACCCACACTTCTAAATGAAGTCCATGTACTCTATTTCTCTGACCTTTCCCTATCTAGACATCAAAACACACTGGCCCAACTGCTGTTCTCCCAGTGTGCCTACTGTTGCCATTAATCTCCCTTTCTTATACAGCTCTTCATTCCTTTTCCTTACCTTTGGCCTCAACTCTTTATTCAAAGTGATAATTTGCTGGCTTTCTGCCTGAGGGAGAAGCTATGATCAATAACAGGAGGAGACAGGGGTCGGCAGAATAGTGATGAGCAGTGCCATTTGCTCCTCTGAAAATATTGTTACCCAAAAATATCAATAACTAGTATGATATTTAGCTTTGGGATAAGGTGTCAGTGAGATTTAGGCAGTCTGCAGTGGGAGTGGCGATCGTCTTCCTCTCACTAATTCCTTGTTTCTGCCAATCTTCTGTTACATGGGGATGTGAACAGAAAGGGCTTTACCTGGCTTGCATTGGAATATAGACCTTGTACCCGAGCACAACCATTTCTGGGACTAATGACACCTCTTTCAGCTCCAATGTGCGGTGGCTCTCATGGCCTGTGCTTTTCCTGCTACCTGGCGGTGAGTTAGAGCCCATCTCCACCCTTCCCTTGCAGCTTTTTGGGATATGAGAGCCGCAAAGGAAACTCTCCCCAAGGCTGGGTGAGAGCAGAGGCTCAGCAGTACTGTCTAGGTATCACAGAATGGCATGCAGCGCTAGGTTTTGGGAGCTGGAGTTATACTAGTATCTAATAATTTTGGTATTGACTGGCACAATATATAATAATTATTAAATAAAAGGTTAATACTGTTTCATCAATTTATTAGCCTTCATTACTCCAAACAACGAGGTGATAAATTTCTTGGTATCCTTCTTCCAAGAACTTCAATTTACTTTTCTTTCAAAAGACTCTAAAATCCTGACCTCTTATATGCACAATAATGCTCACCGTGCCAGTTGTCTTCATACTATTGGGAATAGTTATCACCAATCCTGTTCCTTAACCTGCTGGGGATGCACTTTCTTCTCTCTTTTCTAAGAATTAGAAATGAAAAAAATGTGCTCCTCCCAGCATAAGCTTTTATCCTGAAGTGTTTAAATAGTATTACTATTACAAACATTCAGCAATTTTGTGGTGAGCCAGTTATATTTTCATGGGGAGGAGGCTGACTTTTTGGGTTTAAGATGTATCCAAGTAATGTTTTCAAGCTTTTCTAATTAACAGTTGTCTAAAATGTACTCTTCATTCCTGTTGATAGAAAGAGAAATTTTTTAGTTGTTCACATTTAGAAAGAGCACAATAATGTAAGATTTCTTACAAAGTGAGAGTTGGCATCACTGTGCCAAGTAGTATGATTTTCATACAAATGCCCTAGCACTTTGCTGGATAAATTATTTCTATCTAATATCTTCTCATGAAGATTTTTTTTTTAAACTCTAGATTTTACTTTTCTTAATTTCATTTCATTATGCTGGGTTTCTTCTCCCCTCTGTTACCTTAAATGAGTCCTTTTATTAGCTGCTTTTTTTAGCTTCTTAATAAAAATGCAATCAGAAATGTTGGGGCTCTCACCTTGGCTCTCCCCTTGCCTTTTTTTCTCATGCATTTAAAAATTCTGTGGTTGTTGGTTTGTTGTTTGGTTTTCTTTTTAATAAAGAAAACCAATGCACCAAAAAAACCCAACCCCAAAACCAAACAACTCCCAGGTGTCCCTGATTCCTGTTTCTCTGAGTTCTAGTGCCTTGTTTTCCCTGTATCCCTTAAGACTTAATTTCTTTATCTGTAAAAGCTTAACTGACTCTGCTTTAGGAAGGCTAATTTGAAAAGCACAGTGAGGTCCTCAGCTAAAAGCATAATGAAATGATTTAATGCTGTTAACACAAATCAGTCTGTGTTTTTCCAGCTCAGAGTGTGAAGCATTCTGCACAGTGACATTTGCTAGGTTACTGCTAAAGCGTGCTTACTCTGCTGCCTGTGTGGTTATCCACCGCTGCCTACAGAGCGCTGCTTTAATACCTCCTGATTTGATCAGTAGCTTGGCTTCGCAGGGAAACAAGCATTGTGATTCTCCTGGCTCAGCCTGCCGCTCGACACCACCCCAACCACTTTTGACCTGGGGGGTCAACATCAATCCAGCTAAACAAAGGAGACTCAGACATAACCAGTTCCTGCTCGTGGTTTTGTGTAGCTAGCTGCAGCAATCTTATTAGTCCCCTCAGAGCAGCAGAAAACACAGGGCATTTTCACTTGTGCAGTGGACTGCAGGGTTACTCTGTCCAGACATACACATGGTACCTGGGGCTGGGTGCCCAGCTGCCTGGTCCCACAGAGCCAGGGCTGGGAGAGCCAAGGGGGTGGCAGGAGCTTAGAGTGATGTGGGAGGCACTGCAGTCCTCATGCTGGATGGAGAACAGGGAGCTGCGGTAAGCCAGGCTTCACCAGCATGGCTGCTGGGCAGACTCGCTTGGTTTTGTGTTGCTCTGAGGACTGTGTTAATGGGTGGGCCTACAACGTGGGGCTGAAAAGCCCTGTTAGCTCCCAGACTGCAGCCCCCTTCAAACCATGCATCCCACTCCTGGGGTGTGCTGCTCTGCCTCGGGATCTGTCACAGGAGGACAGCTTCAAGCAGCAAGGAGGTTGAATCTTGTGGCCTGCTCAGTAGGTAGGAGTGGCATGTGTAGCTAGAGGCTGCAAAGCTTTCTGTTTCAAGCTGCGCAAGAAGATGCACACCATGCTTTCCCGCAGAGATGACACAGGCTCTCCTCCCTACGGGCTGCAGTGTCTCGGAGGACAAAATGGCTCCAGAGCTCTGCACACGCTGGCACTCTGAAAATACAAAGACGTGGTATGTTCACATCAAAAGGCGTCTTCATTTCACAGGTAGAAATGAAACGAGCCAGGTAGGGTCGGTTGCGCTGATGTGCTGTGTCCTGGGGATGCTGCCTGCGAGGAAGGGCAGAGCCCAGCTCTCCTTGACGCCAGCCACCCCATAGCCCTCAGAGTGCCACTGCTTTAGGTTGCTCATGGGAAGGCCATACTTCAATTCAATTTGGAAATTAACTTTTTATCTTTACCGGTTTAACCAGCTACTTGTTCAAGAGAGACTATAACTTACAATTTTAAACTTCTGTTTGTGCCATACTTCACACTGGATGTAGTTATATTATATTGCTTTTGAAGTCAGGCCAAATTTTATGTCATATATGTTTTCTAGGCCCCTTATAGAAATCAGCAGCTGTTAACTGGGATGTCCTAGGAACCAGTAGACAAACTGGGGGGGGGGGGGGGGGGGGAAGAAAAACAACCCACCAAAACCCATTCTTGCAAAGAGAGGGGGAGAAAAAAAAGACACAAAAGGAAACCCCAAACATCAATACCAAGAGTGCAAACCCCAGACCTCAGAGGCTGCCGGGCTGCAAGGCAGAGGAGGGCGCACGCTCCGGCACTGCTCCGGCAGCCCTGGTAGGAGGTGAGCTTCCTGCGGGGCTGGCAGACCAGCAGAGCCCGAGGAGCTGCCTCTTCTCCTCCTCACCCCGCACCCCTGGCCTCCTGCTTCCCACCACCGCCCGGGCCGGCAAGATGAAGTGGAGGAGGATGGCCATCTTTGCCATCCTGCAGGCACAGCTTGCAGTCACAGGTGAGGCAGGCTTTTGTTTTAAAGCTCTCCTGAGGGAAGAGTGCTTTTGTTTCTGTGGTGAATCCCCACCATTTTGGTAGGAGGAGGTATCTGCATGAGGACCTCAGCCATGTCTGTCCTCCTAATCATGGCTGGACTCGTGGCTGCCTGTGCTTGGGGTGGTTGTGTTGAACTGTCCTGCTCTCAGGAGACCCTCCGTAGGGTTGAGTGGAGGAGGGGAGGACAGCCTCTGCTTCTCCTGCCAGAGCAAACGCCATAGCTGAATAGCAACTTGGCATTAAATAAGGCTCTCAGCCCTCACCCGGTCGGCTTTCCTTGGGGTTTAAAAGGGGCCATTTGATGCAATGATGAAAATGTAGTCACTTTCAGCGATCTGCGCAAGAGAGACTTTTAATTTAGTCAGGTAAAATTAGAGCTGTGTCACTTGTAATGGCATGTCGGGGGATTGCTTTGCAGTGAACAGCGGACCTGGTAGGCTGGGGTGCAGGTGGTGAGAAAAGGGTAGAGTCTTCCCTTTTGTGTCTCTGCCTTCATGCTTGTCTCTGCTACACAGCATAAAATGAGGTAAATTTTACTTTTATATGTTTCCTTGTGATGGTGTATATGCTGGCCCCACCCAGGTAGAAATGAAGCAGCTTTGTTATGCATGAATCTTCAAAAGTCACATTCATCTGGGGAGAGAGGAATGTGGTTCTTATTCGCTTAGTAGATGAAAAGAGTAACAAAATTGACAGCCGGAGAATGCCTCGGCCTAGGCCTGCGCCTGAAGAAGTCAGCCAGTGCTGCTAGGCCGCGTTTCTGCATGTATTAGAGCAAAATCCACTGGAAAGAGTTTCCCTCCACAACATACACCCCGACTGTACTTAACACACTGTTCTGATGCTAGAAGAGCTTTTCATTTGAAAGTTTTCTGGAGATTAGAGGAGTGTTCCACAGCTACTTGCTCACGCTGTGGGACCAGTTAATTTGTGGAGGTTATGTTTCAGAGGGATTTTAGGCAGTTGTATGCTCTGTGGCAGGCATGGAGAGAGACTCTGTTCATCTTCCATTCAACCTCTGGGGCCTCTCTCCCTTTCTGATACCGAAGTATGATACTTCTGGTTCTTACATTTTATACTTTGTCCCTAGATGCGTATAGGGCTATAAAGGTATGGAAATTACTTCAGGTCAAAACGCACCCACAAAAAGTCTTTTTGTGTTTTCTCCTTTTAATCTGTCACAACATATCAGTAGTTCAGTCTCCTATTTGTACGCTTTTAGCAGAAAACTTTTACTGAAACACTTGTAATACCGTTTGCAGATGAGTAAAGCTGTAGCACTATAGGAGTTTCTGGTGCAAAGCTCTTAGGGGTATTCACACAAAGAATAGATGGGATCAAATTTTGAGCAGGCTTCCATTGCAGTTGATTTGGGAATAGTTGCCTGTGGATTTGAGGGGAAGTATTTTTGATTGGATGCCTGTAATAGGCTAAACACTACTATTCTTTGAACTAAGAGTATAGGTAGAGTAAAAGAAATGTGGCACAAAACTTGTGGAACTGTTGCTGTATTATTGATCCAAAATACACAGTAACAAAAATGTAAGATCATCATGAATTTAGTTCAAAGATGAGACCAAATAGATGGGCTTTCCAGCTTGGACCTATGTACAGAAGTAAAGGTCTGCTGCTGCTGGGAGTGTTTTCAAGCTGCCTTAGAGTGAAGTAAAATTTTAGTTTTTCATAAAGCAAGCTCAGAGTGGACAGAGATTCAGTAAGCTGCATACCACCTTATCGCAACTTCATTCCACTTCACTACAATGTGTTTTGTGTTTATTCTTCAAATGGTCAGTTGAAAGATGCTACCAAGATTGGGACTGATGAACTTGCAAAGCCTTTCCTTTTAATCTTTTGAGTAATGAAGTAAATATATCGGGCATGAGGAAAAAAATGTTTTAAAATAAGTAGTTCCAGAGATGGGCCACAAATTCTGTTGTCGATTTTGAATCATTGACACCAGACTACAAACCTCAGAATGTTCAAATTTGGCCTTCAAGTAATTACAGAGAGAGAAGCCATATCATATACTCATTTAGTTTTTAGTGTTTCTCCCTTCAAAGACACAGAAGTGTACATCTGGAAGTTTAGCTAAGATCCTCCTGTAACTCCTCTGTTAAAAAGTGCGTAAAAATAAATAATTTGAGTGTCTGAGCAGATGACTTACTAATCATGTTGTTCATTGAAACATAAGAATATTAAGACTTCTACCCAAATATCACAATTAAAATGGCAAAGATCCTTGTACAGTTTACAGAGGTTTCAGTCTGAAGTATGACAGGCTTCAATGGCAATAAAACAGTACTGTGGGCAATATTGTGTAATTGCTTGCATATTTTTAAGGCTGATGAGATGACACTTCAATTTGTACAAATAAGCAATGCACACATGTATATAAATGTATGTGCAGGAGTTCTTCAAGGACAGCCCTTCCCTGTTTTTCACTTCTTTACGAAATCACTTTTCTCAGAATCGTCTGCTAAACAGAATCGGACAGTGTCCTGTTTTTTACAAACTCTGCGGAAACTAAAACATGTCAGCCTTTGGCAGATATGACTTGCATGGCTTATTTTCACAATATTTTGCTGCTCTGCATAACTGTGTTCTGCTCACTGGGTGCCATGATGTCAGGAGTCTTTTTTTAATAGATTCATGGACAGGAAGATAAAATGGACAGGTAATGGGTGTTAGGATTCATTTGTTCCTTCCTTTTCATCAGATGACTTAGCAGGTCCACAAACCACAAGATTTGTAAACTAGAAGTTGTTTACAAAACTATTCATGAAACCAAACAAGAAAATACAGACTATTTTGACTACCATCCCCATGTCCTTATGCGCTGTCTCTTAAGTTCTCCTAGCTGAGTTCTTGTTACACCTAGGCAAAAAAAAAGAATAAAAATCTAAAGGCTTAATTTTACATGTTTTATTTCCTTTTTCTCCTGCCTGTTCACAGTGATTCATTAATAATTCATGGAAAAACTATGAACGGGCACATTAGTGAATGGAACAAAATGTAGGCTTTCTTTGTAAAGGGACATTTGTTGAGCTCTTGCAGTGCTATATTCAATTCTCTTATGCTTGTTATAGAGCAAGTGCTTTCTGTCTGAACTCTTCCAAGCAAAATTCCTAATGAGTGAAGTAACAAGTTAATTATTGCATTCCTTTTAGATTTTCATGTATGCTAGATTGAAAGTAGATAGAAAATAGAGAAAGCTGTCTGAAAAATGTATTTGTATTTGTTCTGTGTAAATGTATCCTTCTTAAGTAAGATGATGCGGATAAAAAGCCAAAGTGGGAGGAAAAAATAGGAGGTTCAGTAGCAGCTTAAAGGGGATGAGAATCCGATTTATGAATGAATGTTCATGTGAGGAATGCTTTTGACAGCCATTTTCTGTTATTCACACAAACTTGAATTGTGACTAACATGACAACTAAACACATAAGCAAGGAAAAAAGATTTTATATATATATATATATATAAAAATAAATTCTTTCCTGTCTCCAAACTGTAACCAAACTCCCTTTAAAAAATAAAGCAAAAATTGTTTGCACATGTGCAGATAAACATTGAATCCCCCTCCCCTCCTCCAATTTGTCATATATTTGAATGATGATATTGTACATAGAATTGTAAAATGCATCAGCTATTCTCGCAAGAAATGGAGTATGTTTTCAGGATGGCATGAATGGAAGATATAACTTCTGAAAAATACTTAAAATATTTATCCTGTTAAAGGTATCTGCTTTGTCCATGTGCATGTGTAGCGTATGCATATTGTTGATTTTCACTGTTCCACTGATACAACTTCGGTCAACAGCTAAATTAAAGCTTCACTGAAGTCTCTTTTTAGCATTAAGAAAACAATTTATGCTATTCCAGAGTCTTCGAGAAGCTGAAATGTTGCGGATTTTTTTTTTCTGATTTGCATTGTTGTATAATGTAAGATTTTTGGCGCTGGGTTTGAATATTGTTTTCTTAATTAAATTCAGTTCTGCTCCTTTAAAATATACACAGTACTTTTAAGTTTTAAAGTATGATAGTCCAAATCAGATTTTTTATTTCTTTTTCCCCAGTAAAGCAATGAAGGCATTTAACTCCACATTGTCCTATGCAACTGATTTATAACTTCATATATAACGAATAAAATGTGCAGGCTAATGAAAAGCTTAGTTTGCACTTCTTCAGTCTACTCACTCAAATGCACGGATCTCAACAGACAATGGAAATGCATGTGTTTAGCCACATACAATGGATATATCCATCTTTGTGAGTTAAACTTAGCGATGTGTAGTTCTTTCAGTCCTCTGGCAATTTAGCTGTTGAAAATAGAAGTGAAAACATCTGGCTCCTAAGTCTCAACGTGTTTTCTTCATGGGATGTAATTGTAGTGAAATCTTCATCTATATCCTGACTCTTTCTGAGTAGCAGAACATTTTTTTAATTTGATATATTTTTAAGTGAAGGAGAAGTCATAATGATAACACAACTCTTTGAAAGCTTAGATAACATGGAGGTGAAATACACACCAAATTAGAATTTGATGGAAGCTGACAAAGGAAAAAGGTTGGGAAAATTTCAACAAATGTTAGCATTGTCTGTAGTAGGACACACTGAATAAGTCTAGAGGGTGGCGAGTCGTCAACGCTTGAGTGGGTTGTTTGTTTTTTTTTTAAGAAATCTCACCACATGTGATTTACTTAAAGTTCATGCTGTTGTGTTAGGTGAAAATCTTAACTTACACCATAAATAAACTTTTCTAGTATCCTAGTCAAGTTTTCTAGCTTGTGAAGGAAACCTTGAAAATGCAAGCCTGCGTGGCTTCAGAAATGGAAAAAGAGCAAACCAGTTGTATAACCTGCCACTTGATAATTATCTTTTTTTTTTTTTTTTTTTAAGGCAATTGCTATTTTGGGGGGCGTGATAGGCCAGCCTGCCTCAGGATGCTGTAATGCTTGTGGTTGGCAAGCACTGAAAATAGTTTCCTGGTCAAAAAGAAAAGAATATCAAACATTTAGAACTGAAGACCGCTTAGAGAAGCTTTCCCAAGAGCCCCAAAATTTGAATCGTGAAAACAAATTAACAAATTTTATTTTTAAAGAAAAGTCAGAGTAATGGACTGAAACACTTTTCTAATGGGATAAGATGTGATATGCAGGAAATTAGTAGGGGAATATTAATCTGAGTAGTGTTTTATTTCTTTTTACATACGTGTACATTGGCCATCGAAAGAGCTATGTGACTAAGAAGTCCTTTTTCTGTTTGTTCGCCCAAATTTTATAACCAGTTTGTTGCAGCCGGGTGCATGGGTGTTGTGCATTCATTTCACTTAAAATGTTGCTGTCTACTGGTATGACAGCCAAAACTGAAATAAACAGAGCCAAACATTTATAAAATATTACCCAAATATTTAATGCATAAGTATGTTCTATATATTCATTCCAGTTCCCTATGGCCTATATCTCATCACAAAGCAAACTGAGGCTCAGGAGGGGCAAAACAGCAAGATGTCCAGCTGGTAACTATTATATGGGTGAGAGCAAACCCTCATACTTCCACAGATTCTGCAAGTGGATCGTGGTTCTTTGCACAAGCATCTGTATGTAGGAGCAAGGCCCTAACAGTTTAGACACTTTGTTACTAAAATATTTGGTTTGAATTAATTAATATAGAAATTCAGCTCAAGCTTAAAATTAACATAGGATAACTTATTACTTAGCAGATCAATTTGCAGCAAGAGTTTGGTACAGTGTGACAATGTTACTGTTTAAATACTCTCGGAAAACATCAGTGAAAGATCCACTTCCTAATGTTAGATACTGAACATTCCTAGTTATCAAATGTTTGTTTCGCCATTCATAAACAGCTGAATGGTTTGAATGATGTCTTTAAGAAGTATACCTAAACTGGATTCCTGGGCTGGGACCTTACAGCTCACAATACCTTTGCAAAGAAAAATTTTAACTCTTATCATATTATACATTATAGCTGTACAGTATAATTAATAGAATATTATACCATTTTTCAGTCGTGTATTGGCAAGCTTCAGTCAGAGAAATCAACATCAAATCTTTGATAGGAGAAGTAATTTCTGTGTCTATCCGCTATGTGTAGTTACAATATATATTGTTTCCCATCCAGCCACGTAAAAACAATTGCAAGAAAGAAATCTTACTGGAATTATGTGGAATCATCTCCCTCTCTTTCTCTCTCTCTGTTTCTCTCTCTGTGATGTGAATTTGCATGGTATCATCGCTTTGGGCTTTTATGTAAGTAAGGTGATTTCAGCAGCACTTCGTGCAAGCATGCAGGTGCATTTCTGAGGATTGCAAAAGTAGAATAAAGGCTTGCAAGTTGTGTTAAGAATCATATTCTGAAGGAAGAGAGGATACAGAGAGAGAGAAATATTATATAATTGGTATCTTGTAAAAAAATTCTACCTAAACTAAAGACAGTTTCTAGAAAGCAAGCAAACAGTTCTGTGAATTACTCCGTATATAGTTGCTCTGCTCATAAAATGTCTTGTAGCAAATTAGTTTCTTTTGATAATTTTTACAAGAATGTTATTTCAGTTCTACAGATTTCTTTCTTACAACTTGCTGCTAATTTTCAGGGTTCATTTACTGTTTTATGGTTTATGACCTATAGGTATGATACCTGCCTGAGTTAGTGTGCACAGGTGAACTTATTCTTAAAGCCTTAGTCATTATAGACTAGAACCTGTTAAAATTTTCAGGAGAGGTGTATGGGAGAAGTGTGGTATGAAGTAATGTAAGTATGAATTTTTCTGTTTGACTCTTTTTTTTAAATTGCAACTTTTAACATTCATATTTCTCAGGAAATACAAAAATTCTTGCTATGATGTTGGTTCAGCACTTGAGTCTGTTGGAATTTGCAGTTACAAATGCAACACAATCAATAATCCATGTGATAATTAACTGACTTTAGAGGCTTATACTTAGCGATAGATTTGACCTCAGGCTTGTTTTTTACCTGCATTTTTTTCTCTTCATGTACCTGTAACATGCTTTTCATTGGTAATGGGCTTGCTTTTAGTTCTTTCAGTCTCTCTGGACGTGTAAATTCTCCGCATAAGTTTTGCAGGGGATTATTCTGATGAATAAAGTATCAGAATTCAATCTTTGCAGGTGGTAATCTTAAAGAGAATTGGTGAAACTAAACAAGACAAATGAGAGAACCCCCTAATTTTCAAGAACTGTCCTCTGATCTCCCTTTTCCTGAGAAGGAAAGGGAGTAATACCTCCATCGCAAGTTGCCTAATTTTTAACTTTTGAAACTGTTCATCTTTTAAGTGTAAAACTGAGCATTTGTGTATTATGAGCATGACTATACCCAGTGAAACAGAAAATATGCAAAGTATTTCTGGATGTCAAGCAGAAGGTCAAACATCATTCCTGTTACTTTAAACGAGGGAGGTAATGTGAGCCTTGCTTACACACGGACACTGTGCTGTATACGAGCTAGCACCCACAGCACAGTGCTGTAACCTGGTCCGTGTGGGTCAAGGCACGGATGGGTGGCTGTGGACTGCCTGCCAGCAAGCCAGAAAATGCACTCACTGGGAAGTCCAAACCACTGCATGGAGTGATTGCTTTTCCATCCCTGTTTTTGGCAGATGGCCTCTACTTTATCCATCAAGCTCAATGCAATTTGCTAAGAAAATGGATTTCTTTTTCCCTTGCAAATTAGAAATAATTTTATTGGAAAGAGCCAAACACTGTCCATTTTCTTGATACAGAAAGTTTGTGAGAGAACTCAGAGTAATTAGTATTAAGGCAACTGCCTCCCAGATGATTAGCAATGCTGTCTTCAATGTGATCTAAAGTTCTGATGAAGATTGCTTGTGACTTGAAAGTTATGGTCCATCCCCAAAAATTTGGAGGAAAAAAACCAACCCACAAACCAAAACGACAGATCTTCAGGAGTTTTGGGTTTTGCAAAAACCTTGCCTGAAATATAACGAAACGTGTAAAGTTATGCATACAGAGTTCATTACTTGACTTTTTTTCTAAGGGTGCATTTTAATCTCATCTCTGACTGTTTCTCCTTGACTCAAGTGTGGAAAAACAAAACAGGAGTGTCTCACAAAATTACTTCTCTCTAGAAGAAGCAGCTTTAATTTACCTTGTTTTGAATTCTCTCTTAAATTTCAGATGTCTCTGGTATTAATAGGTATTAGACAGGACTGGACTTTTTCCTCTCCTGTCTATTCATGCAGCTAAATTAATGCCTTTTCATGTAATAACTCAGATGTTGTTTTACTACTTGTCTCAAAACCCAGCAGCACTATAATGCATTTGTTGCTGCTGTTAGCTGTCTCTTCTGACAGAAAAGCAACAGCAGATTTTTCAGGCTTGAGACAATTTTTCTTTTCTTTTTTTTTTTTTTTTTAATAACTCTCTTAAAGAACTTACAGATATGAACCTTCAGCCCCATCTTATTGTAACATCTTTTCCAAGCTGTTTTTATCTGATTTTATCTTTCTCAGCTGCAAAGTCATAGCTAACAAGTTTGCCCCCTTTCTCTCTTGCTTTTCTTTTTACATCTTGGGCCAAATGTCTATTTGTTGGACATGATGGCTTCAGTAGAACAAATATCAGGTTTAAAATAGAGCTTAAAGGGAAGCAACTTTCTGCCAAACTTTGCAAGATTCACACATACACCCCCTTGTTTTCCACTGGGGTAAATCAAACCCTTCCAAAGTGTTTTTGTGAGACACCAAAGAAAGTCTGTGAACAATTAGGGTTGTGCGTTTGCGAAGAGGGAAACCCAGATTCAAGTCCTTATTCTGTCTGACTCAGAGCAGAAGCTTGAATGGAACTCCCATGTGCTAAGCCGTCCGAGAGAGACTCGCTGGTTTTGATGAGAAATTCTAATGAGAGTCTAGAAATATTCCCTGATGAATATGCCATCAGAATTTGTACTGGGAAGTGGTTCTGATGAACAAGTGTTATCTCAATAAACCTATACAACAAAAAAGAAAATAAGTCTCAACTTCAGTTGCAGTATTTTGTAGAGTTGCTTTAATCCTTTGCAGTCAATTAGTGGAATACGTGTATTTGTCTTCTGCAAATGACTTAATTATGTTCTTGCCAGTTTTGCAGAGCTTTATAGTAAGGGTCAGCACTAGCATGGAGTGTGTATCTGAAGGTTTCCCCACCCACCCTTGAAAAAATTGTTGTGGTCTCTTTAATAGCAACTGTATTTCAGCATGACCAGAATCCCTAAGCAGGCTGCTGTGTGTGAGACTATCTGCAAAATGGGGCATAGAGGTGGTGCTGTTCTCTTACGCCTGGGTATATAAGAATAACATCAATACAAGTACTGATAATATATGCTTGTGTATTGAAACCACATGTAATTATACAGGACTGGAAGATTTAGAAGAAGGTCCTAGGCTACTAAATCTTAAGGGTATGCAGGGCTCTGAGGGAGTCAGCAACATGAAATATGATCAGAAGAGGCAATCTGAGAAAGCCCAGCACATGTGCTGACCTTTCTTGAAGAGAAGGATTATCTGGAGCCAGAAAGGAGGGCTTCAGGTATTTAAAAAGATTTAGCAAATAGCTTCACCTGTAAATGTGCTGTCTACATGCTGTAACTGTAATGCGGGGATAGTATTTAATTTCTGTCAAACTTTCCCTTTCTAATTAGATCACATCGGTGTTTTAGTAAATGCCACTTATTTAAACATACCTAAACTAGCTTTAAATTAGCTGTCTTGTTTAGGCAGCTCCCCAGTGGTGTCAGTTCTACTTCAGGCAAACTGCTTGGGTACTTACTGAACTGCTCAGCTAGATTTTTGCAGCTCACATGAGATCTACACTGAAGGAAGTACACTGTTATCAGCTAGTTGAAAACCAATTTAGCAGTTTTGATTTTTTTTTTTTTTTTTTTTTGAAGCTTCAGGGTCATACTGTAATAAAAACATAGTAGTGTTTAGGTTCATCCATAGTTAGAAGGTGTCTTATACCTAAGGAAAAGAGTGCCTCTAAGTAGCTATGCTGTCTAGTTTTTGTCAGTTCGCATGTATGAATGATTTTACAAAGTCGTTTTGCCGAAGTCTGCCGTTAAACAATGTTTTATTCCTAAAGCAGTATTTTGTTTTGAGGTTTTAATTTTCAGTGTTTTTCCCTTTAACTCCTCATCATCTTACTTTGTTGTAGCTCTGAATATTTTTAAAGTATCTTCTAGTGTTTTTTAATTTTATCTGACTAGGAAGATTGATATTAAGATACTAAGAAAAATCAATACGAATGGAATGTAAACTTTTTAAATTGGGAAGTGTTGAACTTTGGGATCTTGTCTGAAGGATTTGTAGATAACTGACAATTCCCATCATCCTTACTGTTCTACGAAGTCTTTCTCTCCTTAGTGAAAATGCCATTTTTTAGATAAAACAAGAAAATGGAAAAATGGGGTCACAGGTTTGTACCTTTCATTGTGACTGATTTACTGTGTAACCTTTAGAAAGCCACTGGAATGCATGTAGGCTTTCCAGTAAACCAGTGTCCAATCTTAATCACAATGGACCACTCTGTTCACTGTTTTTGTTAACTTGAAATTGCTTATCAAGTGGTTGATATACAAATAACCCTTAGAAAGTGTTAACACACACATTCCTGAAGACTATATGCTATTTTAGTATTTGATTAATCAACAAAGAGGTTGGTTTGGTGTTTTGAAACAGATCTATCAAGTATCCTTTAGATTCTCTGGTGTAATGTATTTTATATATAGGAAATTAAAGTAGTGGCTGTATCTAATTTGCTGCTATGTTCAGAGTGACCCTTACTGCTTACAGGACAGCCTTTGCTTGCATTGGGTCAACATTTTTCCTTCCTTCTCTTTAAAAAACCTTTATCATTCTAGATACAACTGATGAGAGAAACAAAAAAGTAAAAGCTGAGTTATGGACATGCTGTTAATCTTCCTGAAGTGGAGAGAGGGAGGAAAAATCATGTCCTGTACAGACTATGTTATTTCACACTTACATGTTATTACACACTTACACAATAATAATGCAATACATGCATGCAGTCACTATTCATGCCAGTACAGCTCTTAACATGCTTAAGCTGGTTGGTGTCCCATTGTTACTGTTTAGAGACTGCAGTATTGGGATCGCAAATGTATTTGAACAGTTATTCTAGCTACCTTTTACTCCCATTAGAACACCTATGCTAGGACCTGATGATTGTCATGTCTAAATATCTCATTTAGAGTAATTAAAACATACATTATTTTTAATGGAAATAGTCCTTGCTATTTCAGTAGATGTTGAAGTTCAGCTCTCAGCTGTCTGTCTTCCTATAGCTGCATGCTGCTTTTCTCACAGGTAGCTCCTGGCTACTGAGGACTTGCCTTGTGCATTAACTATTAACCAGGCATCAAGGCAAGGACTTCCTTTGGGGATTGACTGCAGTTTATTGCTCAGTGTATGTAGCCTCTTTTGCTTCAGGCACCAAATAGAGCACCTTGGTCTTGAGCTCCCTGGTCTTTGGCTTCTGAGAAGCGAAGTTGCCTAAGGGGACCTATACTGCAGCAGAGCTTTTGTTCAGAGTGTTTTGGCTTATACAGGGTAACATCTGTAATGTGGCTTGGAAAATGCTCATTGCATGGCACTTACCTATTATTTGTGTCATATGTGAGAAACAGAGGGCTGTGAGCTTGCCTGAAAGCTACTTTGGAATTTTTCATATTTTTTTTCCAAAGCCTTTCAGTCTTGGGGTCTTGAGCTGAGAAGGGATGGGGGAAAGTGTGAAATCTTTGGCAGTAGAGTCCTAAAGGCAAGTAGCACCTTGAATAGAGTTTACATATAGCTCATCAAAACATTGCCTCTTCTACATATGTACGTAGCTTGTAAAAGAACACCCACTTGTGTATTTGTGCAAAGCATAAGAGACGGGTGATGATTGATGTCTAAAATACACTGGGAGAAGTTGAAGTGAACATGAGAGCACGCGTTAGAAAAAAGAGCTCTAAGCTGGTTGCTGAATTACTTTAGGGGGATCAGAATTATTCACACCATCCAAATAGTTTTGGCATAGGTTATTCTTGGGGTGAAGTGGGTAGAAACTCAGTTCTTATTTGGGAGCAGTTTGCTAAGTTGATGCAATAGACTTTTCCAGATGGCTGGCTATAGGACCAAAAGGCAGTTTGCCAAGGAGACCTTCCTTAGTCCTTTGTTCTTATTTATATGTTTGATGTATACAAGAATACTCAATGTTTAATCAAGCATATTACAGGTGTATTTATGCTGTATAAGCTAATGGCTAGATACAAACACAGATGCTATTGACACTGCACAAGTGTATGTGTGGAGAGCAGGACAAAAATGCATGGACATGTTTGTAAGCACATGTTACAAGCAGATCTGTGCAAACCCATTAAGTTCATGTGCACTATTTGGTGTATTAGCATGAAAATGTGTTTCACTTCCATTATTTAAGCCATTTTAAAATAAGGATCAAATATGATCTTTAGCAAGTGTTTATTTACTGCTGCATGCATACATATCAATAGATTTTGTCATTTTAATAATTTTTCATCTTTTATCAGATAAATAGCAGTTTTCTGAGAGTAAGTGAAGTTCTACTATTACATACGTGCAGCCCGAAGTGGGGGGAATAATGTTTTCTCAGCTGGTGCCAACGGAATGTTTCTTTTTTAAGCTTGACATTACTATTTCAAAGGCAGCGAGTGCTATTGCTGCTGGGACCTCCTCTGTTTCTGTCCTACTTCCTTTCCCATGCCGAATACTACCTGAATTTTGTCTTTTATAAGCAAGAGGTGTGGGTATATCTTTCTAGTTACTTACTTTGACACATCTGAGATTTATTGTCATTTCTATAATAGGAAAGAATGCTATTAAATGGTTTGAAAATCCAAACAGAAATCAGGAAATCCAGAAATGTGAGTTCATAAATACCTTTTTACGTTTCATTATGTTTGTCTTTCTCTGACCATACTATGTGTTTATCCCTGGTTGTTCTACGCACACATATGTAAAGTCTTGCATGTGTCCAGTGCAAGTCAGTCATTCCCAGGTATCCTTCCAACCAGACATGCTGAACTTACAACCCAGTCTCTAGTGGAAGTCACTTTTTGAACAAGCAATGCGAACTTCTCTCCTTTGATGATCCATGTATTTATTAAAAATTCATCTGTCTGAATTCAACTTCCCAGTATGAAACTGCAATTTCAATATTCTGTCAGCTAGTTTACAGGTGCCTTATTCACCCTTTCTTAGGAGAAAGCCTTGTAAACCCTATTTCTGTTCTTATTTTTCATTTATCTTAGTGATTCACTTGCTATTTTTAATACAAATCTGAGATCATGGTAACTGACCAATTACCTGTATATTACCTATACACCTAGTTCACACAAGAAGTATAATCTCAATAAGAACTGTTACAATTAAACTGAATACGTTAAGGTATGTGTGCATTAGAGTGATACACAGGTCTTAACTAAATCACAGGATTTTTTGCCTGGGTAACACTAATAATAATGAAATGTGGAATACTGTTTGATAACATCCAGTTTGCCCTTATCTGTGAAGCATAATGTTAACATAATTGTTGAAAAATGAGATCAGATACAGTACAATTTTCTAATATAATAAAAGGCTTTGTGTGTGTGCCTTTTAGAATTACATTATTGAAAGTTAAGGGCTAGCAAACTTCCTGGCTTTAAAATATTGAATTTGTTGAATAACAAGAGCCTGCTAAGAGTAACACCTTTGATACTATTTTAGAGAAACGTGTAATTTCCCTGCTGTAAGAAAGCTTTGAGAGAGAACAAAATTCTCTGTCTCTCTGTATGGTCAGATTTGCTTTATTATCCCTGAAGGACAGATTGGGAAATGAAAATACAAAGAATCAAACCAGCTTTCCTTAAAAAAAGCAGAAGAATTTAGAAGAACCAAGTGATTGTTACTGAGGATTATGATTTGACCTGCTCACTGGGTTTTCTGATTCAGATGATGTTCATATAATCTAGTGAAGTACATTCAATAAAGTGTGTATTTTAGATGAGAGGAATATGTGAAAGTAGTTATGTAAGCAATCAATTTCTTCCTCTAAAGCTGTACCTATCCCTTCCTGTCATCTTTCTGTCTCCAATTGCTCTTCTGTTTGGTGTGGAAGGAGGGTGTTTTGCAGGTTTTTTTATTATCCTTGGCTTCATGTGTCCCACTCTCTAGAATCTAATGCTCTATTTCAGTAGCAATTTATTTTTAGCAGTGAAAATAATAAAGGAAAAATAACTGATTAAAACTACTGCTGCTTTAGGAGATTTTAAAACTGAGAGTGGAGAAAGGAATAGTGCAGATCCTTTTAATGGAATTGTGAGATTTTTTTCCTTGTGTATTCCTTTCATATACAGGCTCTCTGAACTGTCAGTGGTGTGGGAAGAGCAATGGTAGTTGCAGCTAAATTTAAAGACAGGGCTTTTCAGCAGCCTTGTTGCTGGGATTCATCAAATAATAGACATGAGTATGTTTAATTTCTGAATTGTTGTTGTTGACAACCTTTGTTATTCAGCTTACAAGTATAAACATAATGCAGCTCCGTGACATGCAGACTCTAAAATTTACATCAAACCCCAGTTTTCTGAATCATAACAAGTCTGAAGTCTCTAGCATAGCAGTAACAGACTCTGCAGTTACCATTATATACAAACAGCCTGTCTGTTGAATTCCAAATTAAAAAAAAAAAACAAAACAAAACATAATGTTTTGTTTTGATACTATTTCAATAAAATGTTTGATTTTTATGACATAAGCTATCTACACAGTTGATCGCAACCATTGCAATTCTGTCAGCTCCAGAAAAGTGTTGATGGTTTGGTTTCTTAGAGGAGAAAGGGTTTCCTGTCTTGACTTCTTAAACCAGTGCCATACATCTCCTTGGCTGTATGTATAGGACTGAGACACACTGAGCTACAAGGAGGGAAACAAGTCTAATTAATTCTGCAGTCTGATAAGGGAAGAGTAGGGTGATGCTCTGCCATAAGGAAATATACCTTTGATATGCCTTTTTTGATCAGAGAGGCCTGTTCACATTGCTTTTACCCCAAAGTGTAAGTCATTGCCACAATCATGTTCCTTCTCCAAGTGGACCACTGCTGATGGGGTCGTGGAAGGACAGAACCATCAGTGCTGTGTTGCTCAATGTGTGAGATGTCACTTTGATACCCAGCATCATATATAAGAAACTAACTGTGTGAGTATTGCACCTGGTGTATGAAATTAGCCTAGGTTGGCTACATCAGACTTTTGACCATTATTAGCATGTCAACAAGTATCAGTGCTGCAATATGAATGGGAAATCTCAAAAAGCTTCACTGTAGGTGGACTCCTGTGTGAAAGGAGACGACTAGAAACCATTGTACAAAATCGGTCGAGCTATGCTGCAAAATCAACTTTTTGATAGTTGTCATTAGAAGCTGGTAAACACATTTTGATCTTGCAGTGTCTCCACCTTGTCCCTGAATTATGTGACAGCCTTTGGTTTTGGTTGGGCTGTACCATAATTTGGGAATGTGGCTTGACACCATCTACACTGCAGAATAAACTGTGTCCCTAGCAGAGCTGAGCAATTATTATGATCTTGTGAGTACCTTCTCATCCCCTAGTGTAGACTTCTTTTAATCTCGTAGTGAATCAGCACTTGCTACAAATCACATTAAGAAATCATTAGGTTAATGAAAGTAGAAATTTGAAGTGCTTCATAAGCATAGGTCCTCACACTACTCTTCTGAAGTAGTATGTTCCTGTAATTTCTATTCCAATGGAGTAAATCAAGGCACAGAGTGGTTAATTGCCTTTCAGAAAGTCTCTGGCAAAGCCAGCAATAGAACTGCCAATTGCTTTAGCCATTAACTGTAGTATATTTCCATGTCTGAATTCATGATGGACTAATAGAATGAAGACTAAACTAGTGCAGGTAAGAAACTAAGCAAATGTATATTTCAGGACCCTAGACTGAGTGTTAAGCCAAAGCAAGGGAAGTTGTTTCATATTGCTATTTGTGAACTAAAACAGCGATATAAATAGAAACCCATGTTAAGATAAGAAAAGTATCTCCACACAAGCTGTTGCAGCAAGAATGAAAAGGACTGGAAGATAAATGCAGTGCTGAAGCAAGTACTAGATGAGTTGTAAGATACTCTACATATCTTACAACCACAATCAAAAATCATCAGCCAAAGTAAAACCTGATTGACAGAAAATAAGTGCCATGTCCAGCATGCAAAGGCCCAGACACACCAGTATGACAGAACATGGTTTAAATCTATTCTGTGCTTCATAACAGGATGCTGGGAATGCTCAAAGGTTACTAAGCAAAAGAGTCCAGAAGGATGAGAGCAAAGAAACTGGAAATAACTGAAGAATCTCATTTGCTACTTAACTTTTACATTAAGATAGAAAGGGCACTGGGGAAGGGAAGTCTTACCTGATATCAGATATGAGATTTGAGACTGGTTGTTAAAAAGGTAATATCTTTTTGTGATACTACCTTTGTTTCTGGGAATGCTAAAAGTGTGCTGGAAGCCACAAGAGTAAGGCAGCAGGATTTCTCTTAAGCAACCATCTGTTGGATGGAAACAGCAAGGTTGGCTTTTCCTTGAAAGAGCTGGGCATCAACAGCTGACATAAGAAAGGGGATCAAGATGAAAATAACTTCCAAAACTCTTGCCATCAGTGTGTTCTACTGTAGAAAAATGACAGATTGTTCTGTTATGGCCGGAAGGGAAATTTCTTTGCTTGGAGTCTGTTTTTTCTCTTGAAATAACAATACTGCAACTGCTGTATTAAATTAGGCTTTGGTGAAAGGAAAGTGTATCAATCCACCTTCTAGATTTATTTCTTATTTCTGGCAATGTTTTAATAGAGAAGTACATTTTCTTTTCTTTTTGAGCAAAATGCATATGCAGAGCAGTAATAAGGTCTTGAGTTCCCAGGGGATTGCTGTGAGACTGGACAGTGCATCTGTGTCAACCCAGATGTCCTGGGATTAGTGCTGGGTAGCAAACCCTCAGCAAGACTGCTACTGGTCTTCGCAAAGCAGCAGGATGATGAACACTCGACTACCTCAAAATGTTGGCATCTGTAACTGAAAAAGTATGTAAATTTAAAACAGCAGGGGTTTTCCAAGGTGTTGAAAAGGAGTGGGAAGAGTGGGAGGCAGAGGAGCCACCATAAATTTTCTCCAGGCACAGAGGCTGAAAATGTTTAGAGTTCTTCCCCTTTAGACTTGCCAGTCTGAGTTAATGGCAAGAACCAGAGGGGCTTTCAGGAAGGCTCTGTGTGGGTGTAGAAAATGAAAACATGATAAGGCCACAGTCTTCAAATTCCTACAACAAATAAGTTCAATAATGTTATGGGGTCTGAAGTTCTGATGTTAATTTCCCTCTTATACAGGAAAACTGCAGTATCTCTCATGCTGCTGGGTGTCATATGATGCTGTCACATACCTTTCCCATTTGCGGTGGTTTTGGATCCAGGACTGCCACTGATCTGCCACATGAACTTCAAACGGCTGCTGCCTCTTTTCTGTGCCTGTGCCCCTTACCAGCCTTTGTTACTTGTTTACTTGGATTCCGATTGTGTAGCACCTCATACAGTCCAGAAATTAATGTGCTAATTGAAGCTAACATTAAACAGTAAAACAAACTAAGTAATACTTTGCAGGACTGAGGTACACGCAGTCTTTTGAGCACAGCTGCTGTATTTTAGCAGGTACACCTGTAACACTGCAAACAGTATCGTCCAAAACTGTGATGATTGAGGGCTGGGGCCCTCGAGACTGTTTAATGATTTATGATAGCAATCAAGTCTTGCTGTTATTTTCTGGGCACCAAACGCTTATCAGTGAGCACAACACAACCCCTATAGTAAAGCAGGATGCTATTGGGAGTTTGTGAAGGTAAACTGAATAGCTGTCAGAAGTCTCTAGGTAATCTAAAGCAAGAGAGCTCAGTATGTCTGTGGGGTTTGGTTTTTTTTAATTTTCCGTCCATCTCGAGAGACAGCAGTGTTTTCTTGCACGAGCATCTTAGAAACTACGTCTCTTCCACTGCTGACTTGTTTAGGGCCAGAGAGACGTTTCAATACTGAGGCTGACCCCTTTTGGTTTTGATGCATTTTGTGCACAGCCTCCAAAATATGCAAGTTTCAGGCTGCTTCCCCCTCAACTCAGCAGAAAATGTTAGCTGATCTCTGTGACAGAGCAACGGGTGACAAACTGCCTTGTCATTTCAATCGAAGACACCCACACTTGTCATTAGATTTATCCAGGGTTAAACCGTTCATTACACACCAGCCCAGGCTGCCCGGGCTAGCTGTTTTTCTTAATCTCTTGTCATAACTGTTGTAGGTTGGAGGCAGGAATGAAAGCACCTGCTGGCTGAAGTGACAGCTTTATTCTAGGAGCTGGGGACTCAGCTGAAAGGAAAAACAAATGGGGACAGGAATTACTGGGTATGCAGTTCAGTCGGATAATGCATTTTGTAGAATTAGGAGTTTATTTAAAAGAAATTATATAGCAGTTCTCATCTCCTCCTACTTCCTATATACCCAACTTCTTGCATGTGTTTTTCTATGTTCCTCTTGTTTCCTTCTCCCACATGAAACTGCTTTTTAAGTGTTGTTTTTGCTAAGAGACTTTGCTGTTTTAATTGGAATATATCCAACATAACTCATCAACAATTCTTGTGCCAGTTTTTGTTTAAAAATGCAAATATATAAGAAAAGATGATGCAGACCCAACTGGTATAATCCATTTCACATTGTAACAGCACAACTTCAAATGCATTTTGGTTTTAATTTTGTCATGTTATGACTTAGTGTGTGAACTGTCCCTGGATTGTAAACTTATTTTTCTTCATCTTGTCCCTATAGTGTTAGAGTATTACAGTTCAGTGCCTTATCTCTTGGGTGTGAGAATCTTGTTTTGTGTCTGATACTGATTTGCTTTGCCTCCTACTTACCCTACAGCTAAGTGGAAACAAAGATTATTTATTTATTTATTTTTCATTAAGTACCATGCTATTTGTGGTAAAAAGCCCAGCTATACCCCTGGGAGACAGCTACTCCCTTCATAGCTAAGGAAGTAAGGAATAATTAGATTCCCCCCCACCTCCAGCAACTGGAAGTAAAATCACTGTATTTGAGTTATTTTGAATAAATACTCTACATTAGACTTTTTGATCTGATAATATTTACAACAGGTGCATTACACTTTGATTGAATTTTCATAGTATGTTCAAGTGCTAGATATAGCGAACATGCTTTTTTTTTTTTTTTAATATAACTTAAACCACCTAAATTCCATCAATACTGCCAACTATTTGTTGTTACTGGATAACTTTCAATGACTCAAACATCCTAAGCAATTTCAGTGACCCAAGATTTAAGATAACGTAACCTGTTAGAGTGTTTTCTTAATTTCTTAATTTTCTTAATTCCTCCTAGTTTGGGTAACCCCATATAGTTAAAAGAACTATTTAAGATAATAAATATAGAGAACTATATTTCATAGTATATTTATGTATTACCCATATATTTTATACTACCTTTAATATATAATTGATATATATAATATCTCAATATTATGCATGCTGAAAATAAGCATATTCTAGCATTGTTGAAGCTTTCCAAGAGACTACAGCATGCATCTTGAAGTTGTGCTCTAGGGCAAGTCTTTATGATTATGACCATTAAAATAAGGGCTTCTTTTCATATAGAAAAGCAACATTAGTCATCTGGCATGCATCTGTAATTTATTGCTGGATGATTTAAAATTGGAGAGTTTTTTTCTGTAAGATGTATGAGGAGTGGGGAGGAAGGGGAAGATGAAAAGGGGAGGAGAGAACAAGGCAAATATTCTGTAAAAAGTTAAACTACTTGCAGAGACAGCTAAGGTGGGAACAAAAGGGAAAGCATCAGAGGATAAGCAGCAAAGCATAAGATTAAGGGGAGAATTGTAGATATGTTGGCCCAGTAGTTTACCTTTATATTATCCTCTTCATGTTAGAAATGATCCTGGGAAGCCAGGCTGTGGTTAAGAGACAAGGTGCAATTCAAACATTGCTTTGATTGTGACCTCTAAGGAAAAGGTAGAAATGACCTTCCTAAAGTTTTGCTTGCATAGATGAGGATGAGCGCAGAATCCCAGAGAGAACTCTGGAGTCATCTCATAAGGATTGTGGTGGCTGAATCTCACACAGCATGAAGCTGTGATAGCAGTGCCTCCCTTGCAGGTAAGTACGTAAGTTGGATAAATACATATGTTGTCCATCTCAACTGGCCACATCAGGATTTGTTTTCCTCCCTGTTAACACTTTCTGACTTCAGATTTCAGTTACTCATGCATTTGTTGTCCATAAATAATCCTTACTATTCCTTCACTTACTGCTAAAATTGGGATTGAACCACTACAAGGTCATGTCTGTGTATGACAGAATAGTGAACACACTGCTAATACTTCAGGAACAGGAAGAGCAGCGATCAATTACAAATCTGTTCATCTTGTACCTCAGTGGGCTGAAATGCCTCAGGATAAATTCTATGGGAAGGACACAAGAGAGGAACATGGAAAGTAAGATAAAATGCAAAGCAGCTTTACCAAAAATCGATTATAACTAACCTGATTACTCGGTAAAGGATTATTGTTTATCTTCACATAGGAATGGATGGTGGATTTGTCTGGATCATTTTCCATGGTGCTACATGGAACAGAGAGGAGGGAGTTTATTATAGGTATTGTAAAGGGCATAGAGAAGTGACTTGCAAGAAATTGTCAGTAGGACATGCTGCGGGAGACAATTTGGATCTGAAGAGATGATTAGTGAGAATCTTTAAGAAATTATCTGGATGTTACTATTTAATATCATATTTAATAACAGTGGCACAAAAAGTAGGAATATGTGAATAAAACCTACTGATAACACAAGATAGGAACACGTCTTCAACACAGAAGCAGACTGCAATATCAGATAGGATTTCATAGACTGGTAATAGTACAGAGAGAATAGACATGCTGTGGGAATGTGTAACAAATTTCTGCCCTACACTAGTTGGGTACATAGTGGAGGAGGAGGATTAGTATGTTGATTATGTGCGGTATCATCAGAACTAACAGTGAGAGAAGCCTCATAAAAAGAGGTTCCAGGATATATTAAAAGCTGTACGTGTCATAAACTGAAATAATATTTGTCACTCTGTAAAACACTGGTAAGACCAAATTTTATGGTTTGTTTTGATCACCCAAATACAAAAAGAAATAATGCAATTGAAACAGGTATGGGCAATAGCTACTAGGAGGATCAGGGAAATGGAGATCCTGTTGTGCAGAGAAAGACCAATGGGCCTTGGCTTGCTTGGCCTCCAGTAGAAGGTTGCTACACTTTCTTCAACAAGTGCTTTCCTAAACACAGAAGAGAGAAGCTAAAGTGTGTTTCCTTTTCTCTGGTAGCATTGTCAGTTTAAAAGCTTTCTGCTTCTGTTCCAGCCCTGTGCCATGCAGCCCTTGCCTGCAGGCAGCTAAGCTGCCTGTGAGAGCCCAAAGGACCAAGGCCATGCAGCAGATGAAGGGCAAAGCTGGTGATGGACAGCTTGGGGCCAAAGAGAGCAGGGGCAGCCGCTTATTGATATGGCATTGCCATGCAAAAGTACAGGAGAGCTCTACTACTTCTATATTAAGCTAAAAAAATAATAATGTTGGAGTGTAAAATTAATGTTTAATTAATCAAAAATGGAAATTGGAAAACCTTTTGTGTCCCTTAGAGTGACTCAGGTTCTCAGTCTGTCAGGGAGCAGGGGAAATAAACTGTATATATGTGCCCATAGCAGTCTTAAAACAGAACATGAACTGTTTGTGCAACTCTAGGATGATGGGAAGGCAGTCTTGAGTTATATGTGTAATAACTCATCCAATGAATCCCATTTATCTTTGTTTTAAAAATCTCAAGACACTGCCACTCTATTTCCCTGCAAATTATGCCTTTAGAATTAACAAAACAGCAGTAAACTGATTAGCTCATGGGTTCCCGTCCCTCCAGTCAGAAATTTAAGGGAGAATTAGATGTAAATTGCTATCTGAAGTTCTGAGAAAGTTTGTACCAACTCTAATGATGCTTGACTTCACCAACTGCTGTATGAAGTTATGTCTTTTTTAAACTTAATTTGAATTGAATGCGAGTATTCAGCACCTTGTCTTTAGCTGTGTTTTGCTCAGTGGCATGGCATTCAGATCGATGTAATTCAGATATGTCAAAAATCTCATACTTGCTGCCTGAATGTGCCGTCTTCTGCCTTGGTAAAAAAGGAGATGAATGTTTACTTTTTAAAATAAAAACAGGAAAGTGAATTCTAGTGTTTTCCCCCCCCTCTTAAAGCCTACTGTCAGTTTAGCCTGGATTTCTGTGCCCTACTTAATGTTTCCCCTTGTGATTTTGAGTGGGCACATCAAGCATTCATTTACTTTTAATGTGTTTTAATGCATATTAAAAGGAACTCATTAATGGCATCAAATATGAAACACTTAAGTATCATTAATACAACAGCATTGGATCTCGTTCCTTCAGCGTGTTGCTAAATTCAGAGGGAGCAGGATGAGAGCCTTAGTCAAAACCAGCATGTGTGAATTTCTTTTCTGTATTTCTTTTCAGTGCTGAAGGCATAATGAGTTTGCAGGAAAACATAGCTCTTGGAAGGAAGGTGATAGGTGAAAGACGGTAGCTTGGCTTTGTGTCAGAGTGACCGAGATTGATGTTAATCCCTACCTCACTATCTGCATAACTAAACTCAGTCCTGCAAAAAATATTTACCTTGTTCTCCTTGTTACAGAACTGTCAATGTGTCATATTTTTTTCAGGGGTCCTTTGCTTTTGTTTACTTTTGAGTGCAATCTAATCATTTATATAACCCTGACTTCTTCTTTAAAGCATGTAGAGTTGGCAGTTCAGTGGCTCTGCTGTTTCCACCACATCCTATCTTAATTTGCTTGTACCTTGTCAGCAGCCATATGCCTGCCTGCCTCTACAATTTTTTCCTGCCCTTCTGTAGCAGGTGCACGAGTCCTCATTGCATACATAGTTTTAGGAGTTGCTGGATGCTTATTAATGGTCACCCACACTGTCTCTTCTTGACCTTAATGTACCCTGTGGGTTTCAATCTGAAACTTGCAGACATGCTGATGAACTGGAAAGCTTTTCTGCAGTGTATTGCAGAAGGGGTGTACTGGCAAGAGGTTGGCCATAAAATTTAGATCGAAGAAAATGCTGGTGACAAGAGCTGTTCAGTAAACATCAAGTGTTGGAGCATCAGCAGGTTGTGACTCTGCAGTGCAGCTTGAGCAGTGGAAGATACGTAGCTGCACCGTGGGGACTGAAAACAAGCAGAAAAAAACCCCACGTAGAGTCAGAAAGATGATGACTTCTGTGAACTCATGTGTTTCCGCATGTGAGGCTGACTCCTGTGGGGTCTGCCGTTGCCTTTTTATCGTAAACGGTAGCACACAGCTGAGCTGGTGCTTGCCAGGCAGACCTAAGTCACAGAAAACTCAGTTTTGACTTTTTGGTGAACCAGTCAAGTCTTCAGTCTGATGGGCCTCTGTCACTCATTTTTTTTTATTAAAGGCTAGTGTTGCGGTTCTGTGCAAAAGAGATGAAGGTGGTATATATCCCAGAGAAGATCTTAATTGGATAAACCAGAGAAGTTTTTAAATAAAAGTTATTTCCTTGCCATTTGGTTGTTGAATTTTCTCCATCTGAAACTGCATAGACTAAATTTAAAATTCAAGCTGTTAAAAAATTTCATGTATAATTGTAATGAATTAAACTGATAAATGCTGATCTTTTAATACCAGTATAGCAAAGAGTTGTTACTGAGTCACACAAGAACAAGAGATCCCAAAACAGTGAGACCTAAAACTCTTTTCTAGAGTTAACTGGAATTTTTTTATCTCTTTTGATTTTATTTTTTTTTAATTTTTTTTCCCAAAAGAGTTTTCTTATAACAGCCAGAACATTCCTTGATTTAGAAAAGATGTATCATTTGATATTAAAAAAAAAAAAGATTTCATGAGACTTAAAAAAGGAATATTACACAAAAATGTGATAAACGCATGAAAAATTATAACAAAATATTTCAAAATAATAACAAAAATATTTCGGTTTTAATTTTTCAGAAAGAAAATGCCTGTAAGTTATAATATTCTCTGAACAGGTACCCTGAGCTGTTGTGCTCTATGAGCATTTAAGCAAAACCAGAGCTTTTCATTTTTCTTTTTTTTTAATACCTCCATGGACACAAGTTAGCAGCATGAAGTATTAAAACCTTTTTGCCACTCGTTTTAGTGCCATTAAGATCTTGTTTCTTTAAAATAGAAACAACTGCAACGTTAGCAATGAAAACATCATATTTATTTATAGCACATTGATAAATGTAGCTTGAACTTTTTAGCTTGCAAACTTAGCTAACAGTCTGGAGCACCAGAAGGTACAAATTTCCATCACTAGAGTGACTTAGAGCACATATACCATTTTCTTCCAAGTGCGCTGAGACAAAATAATTCAGCTTTTTTGGGTGAGTTATCGGGTTCATCTCAAGGTTGAAAAGGATGTTCAAGCAGGCAATTAACTTACCAGTTTAAGTTAGAGCTTTGGTTTGCTGCTTCGAGGAGGACATAATCTGGGCTCTGGGCAGTTACTTCTCTTTTAGCGTAAATGAACATGTCAGGTATGAAATTTAACACGTTCTTATTTCTGTGAAGAAAAATGTTCTCGTGGTAATGTGGTATAACTACCAAGTGCAACATAATATGTGCTCACAATTGAAGACACTACGTATTATTCCTCCACTTTCTTTTAATCTTAATTTTTTAAAAAATAAAATGTATTAAAGTATTTTTTGCCTACTCTCCCATTAACAATTTAGTCCTTTTTATCACAAACGTTAACAGGCTGTACTTTGTGTAGTTTATATACTTCATCATCTTGTTTTCTGTTGCTCTCTAACTTTTGCTGTCTGAGGCTCTGCTATCTGTCGAGGCAGTTTTAGGCTTGCTTAGTGTGGTATTTTGAAGGAGAGATGCAACATGCTCTTCCACAGAGACTTTGGTTTCAGCTTCTTGATTAACTTAGCTTCTGTGATTGTGGTGACTGGGCTTTGAAAAGTACCCAGAAGTTAGGAATGTTATAAATAAACTCTCAGATAAGGAAGAAAACAGCTGATTTTATAGCTCTTTTCTTCATGCAGTTAAGGTATTAAATACAACTCTCTGTAAAGCACCACACAAACTCTCTAGTAGCCTAAGATACCATATGCTGAGTTCTTTTATTAATGTGGTATTTTTAGCCTCTGAAGAGTATATTTCTGACCTGTCATTAATTTCTCACCTGTCTCAAAAAGATGATAGTTTTCATCAAACCTTGGCTGCTGGGCTTCCTGCAATTGCTTGTATCTTTAGGGTTTTTTCTTCAGAAAAATACCTATACTCTTTTTTAACTTCTCAATCACAGAAACTTGAAAGTATGGCTGGCAAAGATTCTGATTAGAAAGAAAACAGGATAATGCTCCCTTTGTTATGATCTTGGGATGGGAGGCATGAATGTCTGTAGCATTTTTGATTGCCTATGATAGACGTGTCCCAGACACTGTGCACCTTGGGCATTAGCTGTCCCCTGGCTATACCGACACACTCAGGGATGCTTCCTAAACTGGAAGCAGGGCTTGCTCACCAGTAGAGGTGATTTACCACTAGTAAGAACAGGACAGAAAATGCTGAAGAGATGAAACACTAATTTTCCACTGTTTTGTCTGTATTGCTTAGATCTCTTCTTTTTAAATACAGGAGTCAAATTATAAATGAGTCTGTAGTTCCTCTCTACTCAAGTGGAAAATATGTTGTTGGCTGTTTTTATGAATCCATTTGACGTTGCTTACTCTTCCATAGCTGCTTTCTGACTCTTTCTCCTGCTGCTATCCAGCTTTTTATTGCCCTTCCCCGAATTTCTTTCAGTCCTCTCCTGCCAGACACTGATGTGAAAGGAGGCAAGCGGGACACACAGGTGTGTGAATGCTGAAGGTGGCTTCATACTAGTGACAGGCATGATCTTCCAGCACAGCCCAGAGGGGAAGGGACCCTGCAGAACGAAACCCCTGGGGAGGTGAGAGCCCTGTGTTGAGACTGGTTTCAAAGGTGGTATGACTTCCTCTGCACTGCAGTCCCTGGCATCCTCCTGTTTGTGAAAGGGGAGACAGGGAGGCTCTCCTGCATCCCGGCAAAGTAGGGCAGATGGCTCTCTTCAGTAATTAACCTTTTTTCTTTCGCACACATCTGCCTGACTGAAAGTCACTGGTGGTGTTACACAAATGATTTGTTTGGCTGACCATCCTCCCTGCTCTGGTCTGTAACCCACCAAGGCAATGAGAAGAAATGGCTGGGGTGAGTGTATGTAGATGTATCTATACATATGCACATACATGCACACCCCCCTCATATATATATGTGTGTATACATATATGTACATATGCCCTTGGTATATGGTATTGAGTGTATGTTTATATGAAAGGGAAAGACAGCGAACATGTTGCACTTAAATGAAGAGAAAATGACAATAGATGAACCAAAAAGGTTGAGGCACTCATTTAAACTGAATAGTATTGCTGATTTAGCCAAGTCCTACAGCTCTGGAAGATGGCATCGGAGTAGAACCTCATTATATCTCTGTATTTCTTTCAGTGTATCTATCACTGGCTTATCAGTAGTCACTTCAGGAGCAGGATGCTCTGAGGCAACATAAATGCAAAATAATGGGGGAAAGACAACACCAATGTTGTTGAATTTAATATAGTAATCAAAAGTTCAGTAGAGATTTTTATTTTGATTATTCCAGCTCCATCACGTGTTTGGAATGAAGTGGCTTAATGTTCTTGAATAAGCAGAAAACCTTAAAATATGTATATTTTGTGATGCCTTTGCATTTCTGATTGCAGCTAGTACCAGAAGTTCTACAATACCACAGCTCTGCGAGCAGTGCTGTATTTTGTGTTTACCTAGAATTTGTATTTCTTATGTGAAAGATATAGCCTAACCTCAGAAGACTTGAATTTAAACTTCTGGATGTTTATTCTGAATGACAGAAGCCATATTTTGTTGCTTACTTGTAGGAGCCAATACAGTATATTTCAGAGAACACATAAGTCTTTTTTTTTTTTTTTTTTCCCCTTTGATATTGTAACTTGACTTATTTTTCCCCTTTGATATTGTAACTTGACTTATTTTTCCCTAAATCTATAAAGACAATTATTCAGGTTGAAACCTTCCAGTTGCTCATTATGAAGGAGTGGGAGTTGGCAAGAAGTATTCAGAAAATTCATGCTGCAGTTCTGGTTGAATCTTATAAAAGACAGGGAGAGAGAATTTGTATAACAGTGGTTACTCTGTATGGATGTGAATCTGTTTTTCCCTCTGGCAATTTCATTTTTCAATTCCAGAGTCGAAGGCGCCTTCTGAAAAGAGATATATATTTTGCCTTTTATAAAAAAAAAAAAAACAAAAAAAACAAAAAAACAAAAAAACACAACAAAAAACAAAGACAAGACAACCATGCAGCCTTCCATTTCTGTCTTAGCCTGTCAGGCAGCATTTGGACTTGTGCTGCCTTTTTGCACCCTGAGTCTGGCTGTGCAACACAAGATCGTTTGGAGTGGTTTTCTTCTCCAAGCTCCCTGGATGTGCTGAGAGCCAAGTTCTTCAGCTCAGGCAGCAGAGGTCCAGGATTTTAGATATCAAGGCATTTGGTTCTCTCTATTGAGCTCTCCAGGTATGTCCCATTTCATGGATGACTACGACAGTTCCTGTGAAGACAGACACATTTGCAGAGCAAACAAGCAACCCCTTGCCACCACCATCTTGCTTAAAAAAACAAACAAACAAAACCCAAAAAAACCCCACAAAAACCAACCAAACAAAAAACAAACAAAAAACCCCCAATGCGTTGGTGTATAAGATTGCGTCATATACGTATTGCCTTGAGGGTGTCGAAAGGGCTTTCTTTGGAGACAGATACTTCAAAGGAGAACTAGTGTCTGCATATGCTGTACCATGCTGTGTAGTGGGGTTGGTGCTATGCCTGTGTTTGGTTGGTTGAAAAACCTATGCAGTCTTTCTCCAGTGTCTGACACTTAACAGAGGTGGGATGTTGATCTCAGATATTACTGCTGCTTCTTGCACCAGTGAGGTCACCTATTTGATCATTCATGGTGTTTCTCAGAGGGTTGCTTGCTCACTCCAGTCTCCTTAAAGTCCCAAGTTTGGGGAAAAGGATGCCTGTGACCCAGATTTAAGGAAAATACTATGTTGGTGTTGCCCTGTTTAAGTCAAGCACATTTTTATTTTTTTTTTTAATTCCCTCCTGCAAAAAGAGAGGCTGAAGAGCCCTGAAATTACAAAGCTCTCTGCTATGCTCACTTTATTTTGAGGCAACGATTTCTAGCTTGATTACAGTAGCTTTCAGCTACTTGAGCAAGTGCTTTCTCAGATGCACCTGGTATTGCCTGTCTTTGCTAACAAAAGTCTCAGATGTGTGTTTGCTGGGGCGGGTGTGTAGGGGGATAGATTCGTATCTGTCTAAGGGAAGCGTAATGTCTCGCTTTGAGGCTTTAAAGGGGCTGGGGTGTGTGTGAGTGAGGGACCACGAGCTCTGTCTCATCACTGCAGCTTATAAGTGAAAGGGACTCTGGGCATAGATATTGCGGTTGCTGTCAGACAAACAAGCATGGCCCCCCGTGATTCTCTTGGAGCATGGGAACAAATCTGTGTAAAAAGGATGTTCAAGCTATTTCATAATTGGCTTCATAGCCAGGTCTTGGAAGTACAAGGGCTGCCAGAAATCGGTTGTCTTGAACAAGCAAGAAAGGTTGAAGAAATGGAACAGAAAAAAATGAACATTACCTTACTGATATTAACTGGACCCAAGAGACAAAGAGGATGGAGATTTCCAAAAGAAGCAGCCAGCCTGTGTTGTGGCAATGGAGCGCAGCGCAGCAGGTTGTGCAGTGCCAGAGGTGAGCAGATGCAGGGAGCAGGCCTCCCTCCCTCACTGACCCCATGTCCTGCCTATTAGAAGGTGAACATAAACCAGAAAAATCATGGGCAATCTGCCTGGCAAAAAGTTCCTGACAAGTTCCCAAATGACCTGGCTGGCCTGACAGTGGTGTCACGCAGCATCCTGGGGAGAGCTGCTCTCTGTGCTAAATGATAGGGGATTTTCTGAGGCTGCACTGGGATGCAGCAGCAAGGTGTGGGAGCAAGAAAACACATTCGGTTTTCTGAAAGTGTGGCATCAAGCTCTGATTTGTATGGTCCACACTGAAACACAGACCTGATCCTTTCTGATTGAAGTAGAGCATTTCTCAAATATAAAAGAAGGACAAGGAGAAATCATATATTATCTATAGTATCATACAGTATCTATGGAAAGAAGTGTGTCGTTAACAAAATCTGATAAAAGGACAATTAGCTTTCCATCCTGACCACTGTAACAGAGGTGAGAAAGTTAGATAGGTGTAAGAAATGTGATTTATCTGTCTGCAAAGGATAATAAAGTAGTCATTCTCTACTTAACTGTGGCTATAAATCTATTATTAAAACCAGCCCGGCGAGTGTCTACTGTGCAATGCCCAGGGGGGGCAGCAAGCATAAAAGGGTGCCCTTGGTTGATGTCACAGCTCTGCATTTTCTGTTCCTCTCTGAACTATCCTGATCAGCACTGATAATATCATTAAATTGCAAGTGCTTTTTTGTGCTTAGAAGTCCTATTTTGTCTAACTTTTTACAGTACAGAGTAATTTTAAAGAATAGGAGAAACACTGAATAGCCTGTAGGTAACTATAGAAGATAATTTAATGAAGTCAGTTTAATGGGCTTCTATCCTTTTCCACCATTAAGTGCATAAAATGCACTCTCGGCCTTTTGACAAGTACTCGGGAAGTTTGTTCATGGGTTGTCTGGGAAGGATCGTTCTGATTTCAACACACTTTAATCACTTCAACACTTGTTCTATAGATTTCCATTCCCGTGTAACCTAATAAGGTTATAAGGCATATTTTAAAATAAAGTCAGACATGATTTTGCTGCAACTGCTAGGGTTCTGCTCTTTAGACTTAGAGTGATTTGAGGAACTTGGATTCAAACAACTGGGACAGTATTGCCAAACTATAATATTGCAAGCAGCACGTGGAACTGACTTCTTTCATTTTTACACTTCTGTTCAATAATAACAATAAAATACAATTCCTGGCTGAAAATAAATATATTAATTTTGCTTCATCATTTGCAAAGTGAGTAATTATTGAACAAAATGACTATGCATTTTTTTCCCATGAAAATGCTGGTGTCATCAGCCACATTAGAATAAGCACAAAGCATTTCTGCAGTAATTAGTAGAGGTGGTCTGGGTTTCTGCATGTCAAAAGAGTTCACAAGTTGACCCACATGTATTAATAACTTTAGAGCTTTTATTATCAATTTCAGCACTGGTAGGTAACTGCATGGATGTTAAAATTTAAGCTGTTGGTACGCTAGTAGAACTTGATTGTTCCTCTACCTTGAGCGTGCAGAAGAGGAATATGATTCTGATTAGAAGCAAGTCTGTATGCAAACAGACAAATATAATCCCTTGACTAGAATTGCACTAATCTGCTAGGATAAATTCAAATAGAGTTCATTTTGGTTTTAAAATATAATTTACTGATACTTCATAAATAACTGAAAGTACAACTAACCTTCAAATATGTTTGTTTTTTAAAAATCTTAATTACTCAGTTATGCCTTGAATTACAAACTGTTTGTGCATGAATTCCAATTGTGCGTGATATCTGTTATCAGGTTATTCTGCAGATAGCATAACCAGCTGCAGAATTTAATGCAGTCTTTTAAAAGCTGCAGAAATGCTAATCTCTGAAGAGCCTATCTAGAGGGTATTTCTATGCTGTAGTCAGCTAAGAAAAGTGAAGCAGGATATTCAGTGCGATACTTTATTTAACTTTACCTAGGTGTTAAATCTCACCATAAAACTGTCATTTATTTACTGCTTCTAAAGAGTGCATAATAATTTTGACTAGGATTTGTTAAGTATTTTTTTTTGCCTTATATGCTACCAATAGTATAATAGTGCTAGAAATGTGATAGGAAAAAGAGACGAAATACTGCTCCCCAGCTGGTAAACTATGTCTTAAAACCATAGGAGTTGGATCAGTGATTGTCAGCACGATAATAAAATACTTCAGCAGACACTTTCTCCATCCCAGTCCATCCCAGGTGGTCAGACTTTTTCTTTTTTAGGGGCTTTAACTATTCTGATCATAAACTCACGAGACCTAGATACGTAACAGTGGTGCACTGGAGGAGAACAAGGCTTGTAGCAGGGAAATTTGGCTTCAGGAGGCTTACAGCATTAGTTTGGTGTAAAAAAACCCAAAACTTAGGTCTATGCAATTTTGCTTATTATTTCTCTGTTGAAATTTTATTCAGTATTTTCTCCAGCATATGAAATGCAGTGTATTTGTTTAATTAAAAATAAAGTTTGCACTATAGCTGTATCTAGATCTGTATGTCTGTATTTAATTAGATAGCAAACCACTATGTTGACAGCAGATGCCATCATATTCTAGACATTTCAGGTGACTGCATGGAATATGTTAGGTAATGGCTTTTTTTGTCACGTCCAAGCTGAAAATTGACTGACAGGACAAATACATAGTGAATTTTTCCCCATTGTTGGTTTGTTTGGGTTTTTTTGTGAATCAGTTTTATATTCTAAACAATATTAGCTAGAGCAGGTTATAGAGCCAGACTTCTTTTGCTTCACATGCATTGACCTTTCTCTTAGACCTTTGTATCTTGTGTGCGTGCCGTGCTCTTTCTCACTGAAATTGTTTGAAGAGTTAGATACATATATTTGGTCCTGTGCAATGAGCTGAACCACCTGGTCTGTCCTGGTTTTTTTGCTTTGTATTAGAGCATTCTAATATAGCTCTTGTAATGGATTTTGAGTAAACCATTGCTAATTTTTGTGGATAAAATAGAAATACAACTTTGTTGTATATTTCTATAAAAATAACACTGTTTAAAGTGAAGGGTTCAGAGACAACTATTTTTCACTGACTTCTCATGTGTAAGCATGTGAAAATGAATTGCAGAAGAACAAATTGTAAAGTTACTCTGAAAGCAGGGTAGAATACAGCAAATGAAAAGAGTAATGAAAAGTTTTATTTGCCAGAAAAAGATATTCTAACATCATAGCTCCGCAAAATTAAATTCATTACAGTAAAGATTTCTTTTATAATGAATATTGTGCTAGAAAAAATATTTGTCTTTTAATTATAGTGTATCACTACATGTTTCTTGTGTATCCTTGAAGCCGCATGTGTGTCTGCTTTGGTACTAAACCTATTCTTATTGAATTAAATGGCCTGTGCTGCCTGCTGTTGAAATCAATGGTGTGGAGAATGAATTCACCCCGTTACAGAATCTGGTCTTTAGTAGGAAGAGAACCGGGCCATTTATTTACATTCACTTGTTTTTCTTTTTCCATTTGGATGTGATAAACTTGAATATAATCCTCTTGAGTGTTACTGGTTTGAATAGCTTTACCTTTTTTGTCTGTAAAAGCAGAGTGACTTCTCCAAATAGTTTTCAAGGGATAGATTGAAATAACTAATGCACATCTAATAGCTAATTTGGTGGGATAACACTTTGCTTAATGGGATCAATTCCATGCTTGCATATACAAGAAACTTCCGGAGGCACAAATGAAGCTACTGCAAAGCACCCTGAAGTAGTATTTGTCCCTAGTACCTTCCCTCTTCCCTCTGTCATGTAAGGAATACACAGTAAGTCCAGATGTGAATGAATCTCAGAGAAGCATTTGTATTAAGGGAGAACAGCGTTTTGTTCTGTACAAGTCCATGCGTTATCTGGACAGCCCAGCTTTGTGTTACGTATTTTAAGTAGTACAATATACAATAAACAGTTCTGTGGCAAGAAGAAATTTTAATGGATAGAATTCGAAGAAGGGTTTTCATAGAGAGTACACAGCAAAAGTAAATGTAATGCTAAGGATCCTTTTCACGTTTAGGAGAAAATTTATTTCCTGTGGGCATTTGATCATTTGGCAATCTTTCACCCCATCCAACAGTTCTTTAACTGCACTTTCCAACATTATGCTTCTAATAAAGCTTACCTAAGCTCCCAGTGTTATGAAAAATGGAGCTCATATAAATTTCCTTTACATTCTAACTCCATCTGAGCTGCACATAGAAAGTAAACAAACACAGTTTCCAGGCAGTCTTTTTATCTTTCTGCACATCTCAGAGGCTTCCTGATAAGGCTTTTTGTGGGGAGAGAGAGGGTGTTTAAAGTAAATATAATTTGAAAATTTTCATCCATTTTAGAAGCAGTATTAAAGACCTTAAAAGAAACATGTTTTATGAGATAGATAAGCAATTAGATCAGTGTAGTGATACTGCAATGCATAATTCTTCACATAAAAAATTAGTCGGAGTGAGAAAAATCAGAGAGAACATAATATCTCATCTTAAGTGGCTGTTTCAGACATGTGCTCTAAAACTCAAAGGCATGAACTGAATTGTTCTGTAAACTATATTGGGTAAGCGGCTGAGAGTGACTTGTCTACTTTAAGATACAAGGAATAAATAAAATGAATCTAAATGCTCTAGAAATAGCTATGACGTTTCTCCAGGAAAACAAAACAAAAACCAGTCATAAAGAACAAGGTGGGATTTCTGTATGCAGTGTTTCTGGAAAATCTTTTCCTGCAAAATCCCAAAGAAACAACAATAGGGTAAATTCAGTACTGTAGATGAAATTAGGTTAGATTGCTGATGATAGCTCACCTTTCCAGGTCCCTTATACCGATGTACATGACCTAGGCAGAGCTTTTTGGGAAAGGGCCTCTCTGTTTCTGCATTTTACGAAGTGCAATGTACGCATACTAAACTTCACAATGAGATCAGTATTGTAACTTACAGCAATGTGTGCGTTATCAGCTGTGTTTCCTAACAAGATCAACCTTATGCCATCGCTGTCTTTATCAGTTGGCCCAGTTCCACTAAATTTAACAGAGGGCTTAAGGTGTCAATATGCAATTAAGTTTCTCCAGGTTTCAGGAGAACTGATGGCTGGATGGAGGGAGAAACTCAAGGCAACATCTGTGTGGCAGCAGCTCAGCAGGGACCTGTTTGGTTTAGGCTGCCATTGACTGTCTGATGGACATCCACAGCAAATACCACCACTGGGCAAGGCTGGAGTTGTCACCTGCAGGGACATGAGGGTGGGAGGTTGAAGGCATGTTCAGAGTCACTGGAATTTCTTTTTAGTGTAGGGATAAAAACGGAAGGAGGAGAGGAAGTAGAGGTTTGCATCTGGGGATATAAAGCAGAGAATACAAATTAGTACGGTGAGTGATTTCAGTAGCCTTTTTTTCCCCTGTTTGTGCTAACTTTATGTGTCTAAAATTCAACTTGTTCCTGGTTTAATGCAAATACAGATCAGCTTCTGAAATCCCATCTCTATCATCATACGTACTTGACAGTATAAAAATCATAGATCCTGCAGTGTTCATTTCGGTGGACTGATGTCAAACCCTAGTACTCATTCTGGTGGGTTGAGTGTTACTGTAGAATATTACCATTTTTTTCCTTTACAAAAAAGATCTGCAAAAATCTCAGTGTGTTAATGTTCAAATACTTTCTTCTGCCCCTCTGAAACCAGCATGTTCAAGAACAATATGAAATATCAGGGTCTTTAGTGCATTCCTGTTGTCATCCCATTCTTTTTTCAGCATGCCAAACATGAGCCAGTCACTTCATCATTAAATGCTTGCAGGAATCAATGGAGATTTCCTGGATAAGAGGGAGTGCAGAATTTGGCCTGGGCTTTTTAGAGCCAGAGCATTGCTATGGTTGACTAAAGCTTTGTGCAACTTTGTCTGTAATTATTGCTAGCAAATGAACTTTGAAGTTGATCCTCTTTTGGAAAATGATTTTATATTATTAATAGGTCTGCGATGTAAGCTTAAATACAGAGCGGCTACCTGGACTGTCAACAACACAGAACACTGAAAAATTTTAAACTAAAAAAATAAATGCTTTTCCAGAAAGTCTATGATGCTGAGGATTTTCTGCTTTACAAAAAAAAAAATGCAACTTTAGTATCCATATTATACATGAACAACAGAAGTTGTGCACCATTATATTCTCAAATTTGTTGCTCTTACTAATTTTAGATAGCTTTGCTTGGAAGCTTTCGTATTGCCTTTCAGCACAGTAGTTAGTACAACCAAGAACAATTGGAAAAAATATTGCTACTACAATAGAAATTAATGACCAGAATAGATATCAGACATGACTGGAGACTTGACTATTTGCAAAAGTAATTTGATGGCTAACAGATACCCTTGTTAACATTTCTCATTTCTTAGTGGTGATGTAGAGATATATTTTAATGTATGATTGAATACTGGAATTAACTTGATAAATTTTAATATTAGTTGCATGCACTGTAGATATGGGTAAAGCATAATTGTTTTCATCTTGGTCACAAACATAGGAAAGTTTGAACGCTTACTGAAAATATACAGAAAATTTTCTTTGTGATGGGAGCTTGAGGTTCTTTTTCTTTCTGTTTTTTTCTTTTTCCACGAGTGTGTCTCCCCATAGAGAAGCAATTAAGACGGTACTAACTCCAAGTGTCTGACATTTTGAGAGCACTTCAATATTTCTGACAGTTAAAATATTACTTTCGTTATTTTTTTCCTTATGGGTGGCAAAATTAAGATCTTACATAAAGTCATTAATAATGAGGAAATTCTTTTCTCCTATTTCCCCCGCCCCTCACAGGAATGCATTGCTTTTTAACAGTCCTAATTCAGTCAAAATCTATGTATAGGCTCTTCATATTTGCCTTTTCCTGCCTAGGTATGAGAAAGTATATCTCAAAATATAGCCTTTTTTTTTTTTTTCCTTATCCTCTAATGCAATCTGAGATAACGTTTTCTAAAATTGGATGCAGTCCTTCAGGTGGCTTGTAATAAAATGTAGTGATGGAGGCATACCAAGCCACAGCTATATCACTTGACAGAGGAGCACAAGCCTCAGCAGTGCGGTGTTAATGGGAACATAAAGCCATGACCCCGCACCCCACCTGTAGATCCATTCCCTTTCTCTTTCGTAGTGTTCTACTTTGCCTTAAAATTTTAGCTGTATAGTTGCTCCATCCTATGAAAATGTGAATGCTTCCAAATTAGTGGAAGAACATTTCAGAGGTGGGAAAAGCAATTCCTTCTTTTCTCAAGGGCAATTTGTGAGGGTCTATCGAGCTAGGGTTTGTTCTGAGACCCTTTGCTGAAGGGCTCCATTGAGGACCCAGGCAAGGTTTGTCATATTTCCATTTTGTGATAGCTCATTGGTTGGCTCTTTTATGAGGCCTCTGAAATGCTTCACGTCCAGAGTGTTGTTTTCAGAGTGGAATATTCCCCAGTGGTGCTGGTGGTATTATTATTGCTAAGATTTGGTGAGAAATTCTGCAAAAATAATATATAGGGAATTAATATTAAACCAAATCCTTAATCAACCTTTTTCTTTACTCGGTGCATAACTGCTGTTGCATGGGGGTTTTTTGTCTGTGCATCTCCTAGCAGAGACAGGACATTGCACACAGTAAGTGGGTCAGCAGCAGGGGACTGAAGGTCTGCTCTGAAACCTCTGCCTCCCCAATGTGTGTAGCTACTAGTACAAGGTGTGGAGCCTCAGCCGTTGGGGCCGGTGTAACCTTCTTCCTGCCTGATAACCTGAGGCTGCCACTGCTTCTGTAAGATGATTTAACTGTTTCTCTGCTTGACACCAAGCTTCATTAGTAATTTCTTCACCGTCAGAAGCCTTCTTGCAAAATGGATGTCTATACAGGGACTGCAATGAAAACATCTTGAGATTTTAACGTCTTAAACCAGTCTGCTCCCAGTCGTCCTGCTGGATGAGATGAAGTAAATCTTGCAACCTTTCTGCAGCTTTGCATGTGTCTACCTTCCTTATGATTCATTCATGATATTTATCTGCTGAAAATGAGGAATGTGTTGAAAGCCTTAGATGACAGCCACCTGCGTTTTGCAAAATGTTGCTATAGGCTTAACCTAAAAAAGTGGATGGCTTTCATTGTTGGGGGTTTGGTGCCCTTCCTGACACTGGCTCTTTTGGCAGGGGTTAGATCTGGTGCTGTCAGTGAGCTTAGGTGGAAATTGATCCTGGAGAAAGGAAAGGAAAACTGGTTTCATCCCAGTAGGATTCCCTGTGTTGAGCGTATGGTCATGGCTTTGACCATACATCAAGGGCGGCTCCTGTAATTGTTGCAGCTTTGGTCCGCGTTGGCTGCAGCACAAGTAATTGCTCATGGTATGACAGGTCTGTAAATAGCCTTGTAGCTGCAGTTCTCCCTCCAGCACCTCCACCCTTAGCTTGCATTGTTGTAATGGAAAAGTTTTCTACTTTTCTTCTCAGCTCGCAGCTGATCAAGAGAGTTGTAATTGAGCTCTGTTTGAGCCCTGTTAAGTTTCTTGTTGGGCTTGTGCGTCTCTGCCCTTAGTGCGACACAAGCTGTGAAATCAGGGTAGTCCCTCCGTGCACTAACACTGAGACAAGAAGAAAACACACGGATAAGTCTGTGCTTGCTGACTGACTGACTTGTGCACAGATATTTCTATTAATTACCCAGCTAGTAGAAAGCCATTTCCCACAAATAGTGATAGCCAGGATAAGCTTAATGACTTTTGGAAGTCTGAAACTAGGATTAAAGGGAGCGGGGGTGTCTTAAATCTCCCAGCTGGGAACTATTCTTCATGTTATCAGTGTATTTGATTACTAGAGCCATTGGCAGTCAGATAGCTGCAAGCTGTTCAGCATAACCATACTTCCACTGCTTTTTGTAAAGTCAAACTTAAAAGTGTTTATTTAAAGTGCTAGGGAAATGTCTGCTGCGACTGTGAGGTGCTCACTGAACAGAGAAACACATCTGAGTGTGATCAACAGGTCTGACTTAGTGGCTCTTTCTTCAGCCTTGCAGCCTCTACTCTTTTTGGTATTCTAGGTGAGCAGAGATGAGTAGCCTGAATTCCATGCCCATCATGTGCATTGGGTTGTAGAAGCTAAACATGAAAAGGTCACCTAATAGTAAATCAGTATGGGGTGAGTTACTGTTGTGGGATGCACAGACAGAATTAATAGGGGTAGGGAAAGGGGCAAGTGACCTAGAAACAACTATTTGAATAATAAGTCTTGCCTCTTGGGACCCTTAACACCAGATTGGATTAGACAATAGAAAATTTACAGCGGGGAATTTACAGCTTTTGTATTAACTAGATTAATCTTCTGCTGTCCCTGATGAAGATGGGTTTAGTAAAAGTACATGTGTCTAATCTAAAACCCCTACAAAAGCTGAAAGAGCTGCATAGCTATCATCTGGCACCTGAGCTTGTTGGATATCCAGGCTCTGCAATCTCCCTACATGTGGTTTGCTGTCTCTAGGAGGCAACATCAGGTTTGCTTCAGGAAAGCCCTTTGCACCAAGTTCTTGCAAAACTGAGAAGTGAAAGCAGTTGCTTTTTTCTGAGAATGACTGACTGTTTTGATGAAGCGAGGAGTCCCCTTCCAGAGATGAGCAAGGCACTCCCCTCCTTTCTGTTTCTGACAAGGCTCTGGGAGGATTTGGAGGGTGAAAGATTGCCTTATTTAATGATATGTTCAAAGTTAATCTTCACCTTCAGAGTGGAAAGGTAGACCATTTATTGTTGTTCTCTGCACACACTGTGTCCTCTTTCCACAAATCGGACAGCTGTTGAAGATCTCTCTGTTTTGTTCCTGCTACAGCTTTTTATTAGAGCTTTTATTCCATGATGTATTAGAAAATGTTTGACCCTTTGTGGCATTATAAACTTTCCCATCTTTTGAATCCATTTCTTCCCAAATAGAAGAAAACTTGCATTTGAACTTTGTGATAGTGCCTCCCTGGAAAGGATCCTAGAAGAAGTATGAAGGGCTCACAAGGATCCTAAAGCACCTTAACTTGACCTTATGTTTCCATAGTGCTAACATTCTTTGGCATAAAAAAAGTGGAAGTTAACAGCCTGAAATACTTTCCTTTTTTAAATGTAATTATTCTGGCTGCCTAATATCTGGTATTGCAACATGAATCCTGATCCTATCAGCAGTTTGCTCCTTGGCTTTAAAGCTGAGGACAACAGCACACCATAATGTTGAACTTCATGGACATGAGCTGTGCTTTTGGCCATGCTGAGTTTCATAAATGTGTGATGGTGTATTGATGACAAATACAAGAGTCTTCCTCAGTGGTAAAGGAACTGGTAGGAAAAAAACAGTGATGTAAACAGCCTTCTTTGTCAAGGCAAGTGACTGGTATGAAAAGATAAACCTGGAAATTTTTCAGGCAGCAAGCTCAATGGTGTTTTGCTGTGGTGGGGTTATTTTTCTTCCTATTTTTCTTCTGCCTGGCTCTCCTTGGGTGTCATGGTTTTGCAGATATGGTAGTGGGAAAGTTTTATGTTGAAAGTGTTATTTGGCCCTGTAATCTCAATACAATTTAATGATCAACAGGACTATCTTTAGTCTCCACATAAAGGCAGAAGCCTCCTTACTTCACATACTTGGTTGCATGCAAGGGACGCCTTTCATTTCACTCATTTCTGTTAACTGGTTACTGTGCACATTAGAGCTGTTAATAGACCACAACTGGTGTAATCCAGGCCGTACCTTCCCTCAGTCATTTTTGCTCAGATTTTTCCATTGATGATCCCAAACAGTGGCATGGAGAAGACTGTTCCTCCTGTGAGGGAAGGAGGATTTGGCCTCTGCTTCTTCAGTCTTGGAGTGTCCCAGATTTGTTTATTATTTATATCTGTGAGTGAAAAACATAGAAGTATATAAATAAAAATAAATAAGACCCAGGATAGAGATGTTCTTTATGAACAGGATTATCTTTCATAATTTTAGGCAGCTTTTAGGCATTTAGTCTGGGCTGTCTCTTCAGACACAAGTGTATACAGATACACTTGAAGTGAAGCACCATGAGGGGTGCTCATCTCTCTCCCTTTCTGGCGCAAGCCCAGGCAGCTATCTTGGGTTCAGCATCTTCTTTTCAGACAGCAGCAGTGAGGCAAGATCCATCATACCTGGCCTCTCCCTGCATTCAACCTCCATAGAGAAAATCTGGTGGGGGCTTGATGTGCAGTGTAGTGGTGGTGACACCCACAGCTGTGAAAGTCTGTCCTGTGGGGGGGTCTGAAAACACAAACCTGCAGCAAGAGGCTTTTGGAAGACAAGGGGAAGAAGTAAGGTGAATTGCATGCAGTGACTGTGAGTGTCTCCGATCACTGCTGGTGGAGGACAGTGAGGTCTGAGAAATGCTGCCTGCTTTGCCCCGGCGTGTAGCTGTGGCTGCTCTCGGTTGTTAGGAGAAGGCACTACAGTTTCTGCCTTTAAGCACCTTCGTATGTAACTGCAGTTGCATCAAAAAATCTCTGGTGCTGGGATTGATTTTCATGGGCTTCACTGAGAAAATCAGTTTTAGGGAAGATAAAACTCTTCATTTACAACCATGTCACTGAAATTTTGTAACCCCTAAAAATAAAACTTTTAAATTAATCACTTAATGAGGGCCATGGGAGAGAGAAAATTTTATGGAAGACAGATTTGATCTGAATTTACAAGTAGTTCACCTTTTATGGTCTGTATTTCTTAAACTATTACCAGGAAACACGGTCTGACTCAATCCAGATGCACACTAAAAATGTCAGAGGGGGAAAATCCTACTTAAAAAAAATGCATGGGCTTGTTTCAAGGCTCCAGGCTGTGTTTCAGTGATTCTCTTCAGCAGATCCCCGTTGGGACTGGCTGCATTGAGCTAGCAGTGGGGGCCAGCCCTGTGGACTGGGCCCCGGGCAGCCTCGGGGTGCAGCATCTGCCGATCAAGCTGTGTTTTGGAGCAGGGCAGATGTCTCTGGATGTGGGGTTTGTGACTCCCCAGCCGTCTCCAAGCCTAGAGCAGGGGAGTGGCTGGTGGCACATGCAGGCAGCGGGTGGACAGGTGGCTGGAGATAAACCCACGGCCATACGCAGGAAAGCTGGTGCTGGGCCTGAGCTGGGGGGTCCAAACTGCTCTCTGAAACCACGTTGCTCGGGGCGGGCTGCCATGCAGCACCCTGAGGTGGGCCCTGCAGCACGGCCTCCCGCGCCGGCCCCTGGGCTTCCTCTGCTTCGGCTGCTGGGGCTGCTGTCGGTCTGTTGCTAGAGGGTTTTTTCTCACTCGCTTGTCACTAGCAGTTGGTGTGAATTGCTTTTTTAATTTTTCTTTTTTATTCCCCTCCATACTTTAAAATAGCAAAAGGCCACAGTGGGTTGTTGCGGGGGCTCTGGCAGTGCTGCTCCGGGGGCGTGAGCATGGAGCAGGACGAGGGATGTGTGCCAGCCTGGGCGCACGTGTGCACCGACCTGCGGCAGCACGAGAGAGTGCCTGGGCAATGAGAAGAGCAGGGCTGCATTGTTGGGTGGGAAGAGAGAAGTTCTCAGCTGCAGAAGCACAGCTCGGGAAAGAGTCCCAAACGTGTTGGCAGACATTTGGGGTTTGGGATTGAGAAGGGCTTGGCAGCCTTGTCACAAAACACAGCAGTGTTCCTCTTACTGACTTCGCCTCCTTTTCTACCACCTCATGAGCTATGGCTCTGCTGGTCCTCACTCAGCCTGTGTCAGCTTGTACAAAGCTTTCCATATCTTTTCCTGTACAAACTCCTAAAAAAAAAAAAAAAAAAGTAATTACCTAATGCTGTAAGTTGCATAGTTTGTTTCTGGTTATCCTTAACATCCCAGTGGTCTATGAGTAAATGTCATCCCCACTGTGCAATGGGAGATCTAACTGTGCAGCTACTTGTATAGGAGCATGTGGTGAGCAAGAGTAAGTGCAAACTTTCTAATCATCATTCTTTCAGAGCTTGCTTCTCTGCTGAGCAGGAACACCACTTTAACTTCATCCTTAAGCCCTTGTGTACTTGTGTACCTAGATGTCAACTTATGACTAAACTCCTTTTTGATGCCTGGAGAGAGAGATGCTGTTTGTCTGAGCCACATTTAAGCAGTAAGCTTGACATCATTTACAATGCAACATTAACTGTGTTCCCCACTGGCCTGTCACTTGACATTAGCTGTGCTACGTGACTGTAATTTGACATCTTGCCTCAAAACCCTGCTGTATTTCACTGGGCTGCTGAAATTTGGACTGGTAAAACACTTGTATATGAATATTGAAAAGATGCTGTGCAACTCACAGTAGGCACTGGCTAATCTGCAAAATTAACAGAGTAGGAATTATCAATGAAATATTTATTATTTGTGTTATTTAATATCAGTGAAAAGTTTATTATTTGTGATTTGCTCTGCGTGAAGCAGCTGAGTGTGACTGCTCCCTCAAGCCTGGCAGGCTTGGCTCTGCATCCACTGCAGTGGTGTGACCTTGGCCTCAGGCTCCCCAAACCACAGCTCAGGGCTGATGAGGGGCAGAGAGTACATTTTGGTGGTGCCTAAGGGACCGGCCTTCTGTTTGTGCATGTTGTACAAATATTGAAGAGGCAGTAACCCCTCCTCTAGCAATTTAGAAACCTAAACTGATCCTGTTCACATGAATGGATGCTGTTTTAACTGCTACTTGTTTGTTACGCTTCGTATCTCTTTGACCTTTGTTTCAATAGGCTTTGTGTCTCTAGTCTTTTTTTCTCTCTCACTTTCTAATCTGAAAAGCTGTTGTAAAGGTTATTATTTAGAAAGTGCTTTATACTACTGACTTCTCATCTGTAGTCTTCTACATCTCCTGCTTGAGCTCTTCCTGGTCTGGGGAGTTTATTAGTGCTGGAGAAACACTGGACTTGAGATGACAGCATGAACGTGCCCGGCTTTGGTACAGAAAGAGGGGAGTCAGGGCCTGGATCCCCAAAGCCTTCTTCAGCAGCATCCCAGATACACCCAGCCTTCCTGGCTCTGGCTGGCTCTGTCCTGGGCTGCTCGTTTTCCTTACATTGTATTTCTGATCTGGCCACAGCGCTGAAAAACCCTCAGCTGCTTCTGGACACAATCAGCTCAAGGCCAGGGTGTGCTGGCGCAGGCTGCTGCACTGTGCAAAAGCAGCTGAATTACTGCTAGAAACAAATTGCCTCTGGATGCTGGACAGCTGTGTTCCCCCACAGCTAATGCATTTTAGCTACCAAGTCTAATGTGATTGGAGCTGGCTTTGTGTTGAACCAACTCTGGCGTAAAATACTGTCCTGTGACTGTTCTGAAGAAAAACTCCTGGAAGATAATCTCAGCTTGTTTGTTGGTTTAATGCACAATGTCAAGAAAATAACTTAATCTCTCTGTCTCCATTTACCTCATGTATATGAGGTTTTATAATCCTGAAAAAAATGCGGTGAAGGTTATTGTTTATAAAGTGCTTTGAACCTTATTTTTAAAACAATAGAAATAGGAGAGGAAGAAGGAAAGCCATCTAGGATCTTAATTTATTTCCATGGATTTGTTTCTAAACACATGATTTTAAAAAAAATGAATGCGAACTTTCAGTTCAGATAAGAAAACAAATCTACTGTTCAGAAATGTGTTGGTTTTTTTTCTGGCTATGTTAAACTTAGTGATTGTATCATTATCTGCTTGAGAATTTACAATTACATTACCAAGCATCCAGCCACAGCTTTTCAGTCATGCTTTGTGCAAACTGCACGCTTGAGCGGTGCAACAGGCTATCATCATTAACTTTATTTCTGCAAAGGAGACTTCCTCATGCTGGTGAGTGCATACTGCCTGAATGCCATCTGCAAGTTTCTTCTAACGAAATCATCAGCGTGGCCCAATGGGCCAGGGAGAAACCCCAGTGCGCTGAATGGTCCTGCTCTCAGCACTGCAGTGACTCAGCACCTTGAAGCGCTGCGCTGAGTGGTGCAACTACTCTCCATCACGTGTGGTTAATAAAAATTGGCGTACTTTATTCACCTTAACAAGAAGATGATTCATACCAATTCTTTTCAATTTATCTTCATTGAAGGGCTTCACAGGTTCTTGATCATTCTCGTCTTTCTCTTTTGAACTCCCTCCAGTTTTTTGTACAAAACACATCTCAGAGTCATTTTTAAGGTTTTGTTTTGGTTTGTTTTTTTAAACAACACTGCAACAACACTTTTTCTTTGGGGATGGACCTGGAACTGCATATTTGATCTATGGTTACTTAGAGTTCTTGACCTGAATTGCTTAGAATTTATTTTTTTTAGCTACATTTGTGAACTTACTACATGTTTATGAACTGATATAGGGGCAGTTTCATCAGTTTTAGTTGCTGAAAATCAGCAATATTACCATGCCCCGCTTGATGGGGTCAGCGTATAAGCATAGGCAATGTTGACTAGGAAATGAACATCAGCATCTTCTGAGTAACAATTTTATTGAGCTCTCAATTAGGGCAGTAGTAGATTTTTCTCACTCAGAAAAGTTTTAATGTTTCTTTTAAAAACAAATAACTCCTGGGGGTGATCCATTCAACAAGAGGCAGCCAGTTGAGAATTCAGGTTTGAGACCTTCCTCTCAAACCGAAAACACATCAGTATTTCTCATGGGTATCTCATGGATGTGTCCTGACATCTATCTGGGGTTAAAAGTCTGTCTCTCCTGCCCATAGTTCCCTTCTCATGATTGATGGTCTCCAGCATCCTGAAACTGGGAGCTCAAGAGAACCCTCATGGGGAAGACAGCTTTATGGTTACAATATATAACCTGGGATATGGGAGATGTGTCTTCAAATTCCTCCTCTGAATAAAGTAGAATAACGATTTCAGCCGGTATCTTTAACTGACTATGGTGGTATTAATCTTTCTTTACCTTTAACACAAAATTTTGTCCTGAGAAGCCCTTCTGACCTAATTAATCCTACCAGTCGTATTCAGGTTTCCATCTCCTTTGCAAGTGGACAGACTTGCCTTCATGCTGGCTCATTTTTCATGAAGCACCATGCAGCACTGCCACATTTATGCCGTTGAACACACAGTGATACCAGTGGCCTTGTTTATTGATGTATCTGATGTTTCTGTACAGATGCTGTACCAATTCTTGGACTGACAGACCCAAGACTCTGCTACTTACTAGATGGATTCCTCTTCATTTATGCAGTCATCGTAACAGCCCTTTTCGTGAAAGCAAAGGTCAGTCTATCCAAACTCTTGATTCATTTGGCTTTGGTGGCATAAACAAGTTTGGCTTAGCTGGAAAGCAGAAGGAAGTGTGTCTCAGATCGTTGGGTTTTTTTTCCTCTTTTCTGTTCTTTCTGAGCACTCATGAATGGAGGGGGAGTATATGAGAGTATTTTGATGCTACAGTTAGTTATGGATGCAGTCAGAGATTCTGGATATTGTAGCTGGGAATGCCTGGTCAACAGTGATGTGGTTTCTTCTGCTGCTTTGTCACTGGAGAGGAGGGGATATACAGAAAATTCAGGACAAATTCCAAGCTTGCAAAGGATGTATTAAAAAGTCTCAAGAAGTCAGACATCTTTGATAGTATGGGTGTGAGGATGCAAATGATATAACCCAAACAACCATAGGAGAGGAGGCAGGGGGACCAGATGGGCACAACTTGATGGGCTGTTGTTACCATCCAGCAGCTATTCAGCATCTAGGGAAAGATTTTGTGACTTTGGAGCACTTCCACAAAGATAATGGTAACATGATGGAGGCACGTACGTTTCTAGACATGTACATGCTCTGAGAGCTCTGCTAATCACAGGAGAGCAGCCGTCTGCCTCACCCTGGCACAGGGCACTCTGATGCCATAGTGCTTTTAGCCAAGCCTAAACAGGCCAAAAGGTGTCTTTGGGCTGCTTGCCAGCATATCTCGCTCAGCCTCCCCCCTGAAGCAAAGGCTTGCTGCACATGGTATCTCAGCTCGCTTCTCGCCAGGTCGTGGGTGAGATCACCAGCAGGAGCCCTGACAGGGTGACGTTGTGCTGCTGCTGGTGCCCCACCGGCTCATTGGTGGGATCATTTCTCAGGACTGCAAAGCCAGTGCTGCCCAGAGGGAGGGCGGGATGTTTGGAGGAAATGAGCTGAACTTGGTAACAGTGAAGGAACAACCTTTTTTGCCAGTGTAAATCCTGACTGCAGATGAAAGTGCTGCTCTGGGACTGGATGTCCTTTTGAGGCTGCTGGAGGGACGAGCCGCTAGGGCACACAGAGAGTGCGCTGTACCTGAGGCAGGAGCTGTGCACCTTGCCCAGTGCAGGGTGAGAGTACCATAGTTAAGGAGAGCTCAGCAAAGCATCCGAGGAGGAGTGTAACATGGCAGAGGGAGCTGCAGCAGCCGTGGAGTGCTTGCCAGCTGCTCTTCCTCCACTACCCAGAGCATGTTTTCAGTGTGCTGCTGCGGGGGCAGAAACTTGGGTGGTTTCTTCTGCTGGGGCTCCTTGCAGGGGCAGAGCTGGGAATGGCTTTTGGTCGGAAGCAGTGGCCCTCACTGTTAGGTCTGGGAGTGCTCACTGTCCTCCTGGTGTGCCTCGCTGTTTGCTGGTAACATGCAGAGTGCTCAGCTGCAGCAAGTGAGCTGTCACATGAGGGAGGGCAACAGAAGGAAGGGCAAAGCCATGCCTGTGGTTATGCTGGAGTCTCGCAGCTGAAAGCACCAGAGGTGCTGCAGCTGAAATGCCACCCACAAGCCAGTGACCATGCCCGAGGAGCATGGGAATCCCCTGTGCCCTCTGAAGCTGAGGACACCCAGGAACTTTGCAGGCAGCACTTTTGCTGGAGGACTGGGATCTTGCAGTGTGCTTTTGATTGTTAGCAGCCCCAGACACCCAGTTTTTCTTAACACAGGCCGCGATTATGATTTGACAGCCTGATGGAGCTACTTTCAATGTGACATTATGATATGCACAGAATAGGAATGCAAAAGCAGTGGGGGGAAAAAAGCCTCAGCAAACCAACACAGATGCTCTGAGTAGCAGTCAACTGGTGTTAAGTGCAAGTAAAATGGCCTGACTGCTGAGAGCAACCCGGTGTATGGATAGAAGTGCCAGCATAACAGTGGCTTGTATTGCCTGTAGCCCCATCGATGCCAGAGGATGGAGTGTATGGGTTGCCCTGTTTGTGATGAGAGTAACTTCTGGTAGAGAGGGAACGAAAGGACTGAACGGAGCCACTGTCTCTGCTCATGGTGTGGTCTCTCTTCCAGCTCAGCCGGCCCTCTGAACTACAGCTGGTACCAGGCCAAGATGATGTGTATAATGTAAGTGACTCCTGATTTGTGTTTGTTTGTTTGTTTTCAAATCTGCTACCCAGATAGACCTTTTGGGGCACATAAAGAATTACTTGTGGATCAGAAAAACTTGATGACCCAGCTAATGAAAGCAATATATACAGCATGCAGCACAGCAGCTGTAAGGAGGGGAAAAAAAACAACTGACAAGGGCAGCTTCTGTTGTCACTTGTCTGGCTGGATGCTAGATAGAGATATGGGCTGTAGGTTCCTGGTTTGACCCACTGAGCTGAAGGTATACCAGGAACCCAGACCAGCTCAGTGGCAGTGCTCAGTGTGCTGCACATGCCTGTGAGAGCTCTGTGGGGGTGTGGGTCCAGCCACTGGACTGTTATATATGATGTGTGCACCCCAACTTTGCACCCAGCCCTCTGCAGCTGGCTTGCAGTTCTCACTGATGGCCATTCCTTGGGCGACTCACAGGCATGCTGTCACCTGTTGCTGGTGTTATTTGATGTGGGCTGGAGAAAGGGCAAACACCCAGGAATGCTGCATTGCTGACTTGGGGCAACTGTAGCTCTTGTATCATTGTGTGTGTGGAGACTGAGACACCTCAACCCAGCTGTCTCTGTCCCCGAGCTTTCCTGTTGCCCCACAGCCTAAGACCTGTTGTATCAGACTGTACTAGAAGTATACCTTGTCCTCTGTGCCCTAATTGTAGCCAGCATCAGATGGCTCTTCAGGCAGTGAAAGAGAACAGAGACAGGATCCTGTCTGTCCTTCCTAGCTAAATTGCTCACTCATGGCAGCATTAAATTAGCTATTTTTTGCTATGTCTAGTTGCCTTTTGATTTTATTTTTTTTTTCTCTCATGCTTTTGACCATAGCCACATCCTGTGATGAGTTCTACTGTTTAACTGTGTAATGTATGAACACTAGTGTGTTTTTTTTTCCAGTTTAAGAAGTGTTGCCTGTCATCTTTTCAGTAGCACTCTGTCAGCTGTGTGTTATTCTGACCTGAAATCTCTCCTTTGCCCTCTTCCAAGGTAGCCTTTCACAGATAAGAAATGTGTTGCGTATAAAATTTCTACAGCCACTTGATGCAAATTTAGATGAGCTGTTCTGCAGGAAAAATCAAACTCATGGATCTTAACCCACCAGTGGGAGAGAAAGCATGAAAGTCAGAGTCCCTCTACCTCCTGTGCTCTCATTTTCAGCTCATTTCTATTTAAGAAAGTTTCTTGATGCAATGGTTTGCAGATTTGTGCTGCTCAAACCACTTGTCATTTCCACGACTTAATCACAGAAATTTTTGTTGACAATTGCATTAAGAGGTAAACTAATTTCTAGCTCTGTCCAATTCATGAAGTTGGACACTAAACCAGTTTCCCTTTCTTTTCCTGTGTCAAGTCAAAATCTGTTTTCTCATGATCATAACGTCCATCACTGCTTCTTGCTTTTTCTCATTTCAGAAACTGTCTCGTGGACACAGAGATGAATACGATGTTCTGGGGGCAAAGCGAGGTGCAGACCCTGAGCTGGGCGGGAGACACCAGGTAACTTCCTCCCACACAGGCACCTTTTGTCTTTTAAGCTGGTTCCTTCCTTCTCACGTGTAACCGCTGTTTAGACATGCAGGCAGTCATCCTGCGTTTGCTGAGCACAGTGCCTTCCTGAGGAGGGAACAGCAAAATCTGTGTAGTACCTGGGGTGGCTGACAGCGTGGCGGGGACAAGAGTAAACCTGCAGCCACCCAGAATAGGAAGTGCCACCCAGCCTCGGGGCGGATGTGGAGCAGGCAAGGCAGGAGTGGGTGTTTCACAAGAGCTCGCTGCACGTGGTGCCGCCAAACAAGTGCCAACAAAGTAAAGCCGCAGCCAAAACAACTGTTTCTGCTGCAGAGCCCAACAGTTTCAAAGGAAAAGGGAGGGGAAACCTTCTGCATCAGCATGTAGGGCTTGCCTGCAGGTGACAGCTGTAGGGCTGAGCAGAGAAGAACTCGGTTTTATCAACTATTAAAATTAAATTAATTTTCCAGAGAACATGTTGTCTTAACAGAGCCTTATGGGTGGAGGCAAGATGGGCTGTAACAGGCACAGCCACAGAGATGTACCTGCGCCTTAGAGCAAATACACAGGCACATACAAGGGGAGCACAGGAGGGGGATGCTGGTAGTGCAACACATGGGCAACTTTCTTCTTTTGTTTTACAGCAGAGAAGAAAGAATCCTCATGACACTGTCTATACTGTGAGTAGAAAGAGCTGGAGGGTGTGGAGAGGGAGGCATGGCTGGAAACAGGAGTTTCTATTTCACAGGAGACTTTTTCCCCCCCCCTACCCAATTTCAGCTTTGATTCAAACTTAACAGGTGTTTTCAAAGACTTCTTTTCCCTTCTACCCTCTGCCCCCTTTTTGCTAGAAAATTTCTGCTCCCTTCTCTCTGATAGGGGAAAAACATGGGCAGATGGGGAAAAGATACTGGCTGATCCCTTAATGTTTGCCACTAGTGACTAACCAACTTCCATCCCCTGTGACTGATGGTGCAGTACTTCACATGCTTGTTTTCCAGCCTCTCTGCTCTCTGACAAAGGCCAAATGCCAGTGCATTGAAGAGTGGCTGCTTAGGACCCTCAATTTAATTGACTTAACTCTGGCTAAATGTAGTAGTGTGTGCTTCAAAGGACAGATACATGAATGCTAAAGCTCACATCTTAACTTCAATCTTTCTGGCTGTTCCATGCTCACCAAGGAATGAGCTTGTTTCCAAGCCTGGCCTTCACTGTGATGCTCTGATCACAGCTGGTTGTAAGCATTTGGGAACTGCTTTCCCAGATGGAGAAAGGAAGAGCTCCTCTTTCTTAACCTTCAGCCTGCAGTGTTAGACTTCTCTGGGCCTGTGCTGCATATTCAGGTTTGTCTTCTGAAGAAATTATGCTTAGAACTTTTCTTTGGAGAACTTTGACTGCAGTATCTGGTGCCACTCTAGATAAATGACTTGGTTGAGGGTAGAGTTATATTCATGAAAGTGTTTGGAAATGAGGTGGTATTGATGCACTAAGCAGCTTTGATCATGTATAGCATCTACTTCAATGGACATCAGTCAAGTCCCACCACTGTCCCTTCTTCTCTGGAATATATGGGAGCTTTGATGGCAAGGCAGCCCCAGAAGCACAGGCTTGGAGTGCAGTCACCCAGGGGCTGGCTTGGCTTTTATCGTAACACGCCGACTCTTTCCTCCTCTTTGCTTGCAGTCACTGCAGAAGGACAAGATGGGTGAAGCATACAGTGAAATCGGAATGAAGGGAGAGGTGAGTCCTACTTTCCTTCCTGGGGAAAGCCTGGGATGAAAAATTCTTCATTGCCACTCCCTTACAGAGCAGCAGCAAGCAGGTTCAAGCACAAGGTTTTTTCTTTGTACCAGGCTGGTGTGAGTGACCTTGTTTGTATGCTCTACTCATACCACGACAGTCCCAGTACCTATTTTAACTGAATCCTGTGTGACCTATCTGCAGTTCCTTTGACCGTCTAGACAGCTTACCAAAGGGGTGCTGGAGAATTTACTTACTGATCCATGTCTGTCCAACAGAGAGCAAAGTCCCTTGGACACCACCTGACACGCAGCAACTTAAAAAATACAGCCCCATTTCTTCCAGGTGTGACTTCAGCACATAAAACAGTTGGTGGCTATAGGAACGTTGCCAAATCTCTATACATATACAGTAAATAAAGAAATGGCAGCATTATAAGAGTATGACAGGGAAATATGTCAGCACACCAAAATAATTTCTGTTTTATTTCTGACCCTGTTTTCTCTTTCTACAGCCCTTGCAGCGTGTCTGGGCTGGTCCAGACTGAGCAGGTGCTCTCCCTCCTGTGTCCAGGCCAAGCACAGATGCTGACCCTCAGGATAGGATGGGGGGAGGTCAGGGGTTTCTTTCCTTTTCCATAATGGGAAAAGCACCTGTTAATGTGTGCTTCTCTTTCTTTCTCAAAACAGCAGAGGCGGCGAGGCAAAGGGAACGAAACTGTCTACCAGGTAGGCAACACATCCAGCACCTGCTCCCCTCATCTATCTTCATGGCTTAACTGCAGCCTCTAGTTACACATCTCACCACACTGTTAGCGATGCACAGTGAGGCAGAGCTTTCAAACACCTTTCTGAGGACAGTTGCTCAGATTCAGGGCAAAGACCACACCGCTGGTACTTAGATACAGTGGCTGCATGTTCTAAGTTCTATCTCTGAATTGTTTATTGCTTAAATGGAAAACTTCAGGTTGCCAAACAGCTGTTGTAACTAATTCAAAGCAGCAGTGGTTCAGCCCACCTCACTACAGCATATGGGGCACAAGCTGGAGTGCACTGGGGGATTTCAGTGTGAGTCCACCAATATGGCCTTATTTGGGCTGCCAGGCATAATTGTTTGAAAATGCATTTTACTTTCTGTAGAAGCCTGTAAATTGTCATCAAAAAATGACAAAAATAAAATACATATTAAAAAGTTCTTCTGGCACAGCACATACAGGAAAACTCTCTGGTAAGGTGGCTTATTTGTAGCTCATGGTAGCTTTCCTGAAAACCTCCTCTACTGATAGTGCTTCTTGTCAGCTACTCATGACTATCTTAGTGTACTCAGTATGCCCCTAAATATTCATAGCAGAGCGAAGGTTAGTGATGTAGTAGCTTGTAAGGGGTAGCCTGTAGTTTTACAAGGAGGCACCACGTGTCTTACTAAAGGAAAGCCCTTGGGTAAACAAGCCCCAGGTGCCCCACATTGGGTAAATGAGTGCCAGGTGTCCTGCTTTGGGGATAAAAGCTGGGACCACTTGCAGGAAGGGTGCAGTGTGTGTCTGTGAGGTGGATGCACTTTGCAGAGTTTCCCTGTTGGGGAAGGACCTCCTGACTCTCCCTGCAACTGGGCCCTGGTCAGGTTTGGCACTTGCAAAAGCGGGCTCTGTGGGGACAGCATGAGTTTGCCTCTGTCCTATGTTATCAGCCTCTTGGCTTGGCTGTCTCCCATCTCTTCTATGGGAGACTTTGTTGCTTTGTTTGTTCCACTGATTGTTGGCTGTGTTCTATCGTTCTTGGGGTCGTTGGGGTTGATGTCTATTATGTGTAACCTCATTGATTTGTTTGGACCCCCCATGTACTGACTCTTTTGTGTGCAATAGAATCTGGTTACTGGTTTGCTCTACTGCTGGCTGCATCCTTTGTACTAGGCCTAGTAATTGGCAAAACAGCCCCTCCCATGCTGGTCCTGCCCAGTCTGCTGGGGAGAATGAAGTACTCCCACTGGTACCTCACCTGTTTTTCTCCTTTTCAGGGACTCAGTACAGCAACCAAGGACACTTATGACGCTCTCCAAATGCAGCCTTTGCCACCCCGCTAAGTGGGAGTCATGGAGCAGATGGGCACTGGGGAGAGATGCCCATCTGCTTTGGGGAGGAGAGGACTGGAAGCCTTTTCCGTCCAAAACAAGCACCATGTATTTCCTCAGTGCAACAAGCCAACTTTGGCTGGTACACGGAGGGAGTATGTCTGGACTTGGTCAGTCCCTACTGCCTTCCCCCTTCAATCATGTAACTGCAAGCTTTAGCTATTAAAGTGTACATATCTGTAAAGTTGTTTCCAATAATAGTGGTTATTAGGCCAATTTTGGTAAGATTTGTGTTGTGGGACCAGACCACACCTACGAACACAGCTGTTTCCGCAGCGCTTACTCGCCTTCCAGGGTATCAGACGTAATTATGGTTTCATTGCGTTCAAAGAACTTGTAAAGACAGGCCTGGAGTTAACTCTTGTAGTATTTATCTTTAGACTATTTGACAGAGGTCAGCTAAACTTTTTGCTTTAAATTTACCTTTTAAAAACTGCTTTTTTTCTTTAATTGTCAAAAGTGATGTGATGTTACTGTAGTGAAGGACAGAGGCTGAATGCCAGCTTTTCAGTACAAAGAAAATGAGCACTAAGCTCCAACAAAAGACAAAGCAATGGCATCACCACTCATCCAGCACGTGGAGCCAAACAAAAGCCAGGTAACCTGCGTAAGAGACTTCTCAGAGGCAGAGGAGATACCCCTGTTACCATGAAAACAAGGAGACTGGGCTCCCATAAAGAGGGTAACACTGGAAAAGCCAGGAAAAAAAATCCAAACCTGGAGAATCCCCTTTGGCTGAAGGGTCTGGCTGAAACTTCTGACCTCTCACATCAGCAACATCTACAACTGCCACCGCAGAACAGGATCCAACCTGTTAGAGTGGTGTATGGTAATTCTGATGTCAGAAACAGATCAAAATGATCACGTCTGGGCAACGGAAACTGTACAAAAGCCAGTGTAAATGCAGTGTCCAAACCAGTCTAGCATCAGGTTACCTTTAAATGATGATGCAGGTATCATTCCAAGGAGATACTAATTCAGTGATGTAATGCATTTTTGATGAATTAATAAAGTCAGCATCAAAAAACGTGTGTGTGTGTGTGTGTGCGTGGTGCCCAGCTGTGGGAATGGTACAAGCTCCTTAGCTAATGCCTTCAGGCCAGCTGGACCCATTTACACCCCACAGTGTACTCCCCTAGGCAAGCTGGAGGATGGTATTCTGATAGGAGCTTCAAAATGCATCCTGGGAGGTGGGATGGGATGCTGCAAAAATGCTGTAAACCCAAGTACCAACAGGACACACCCCCTGCTGCATCCTTAGTTTTGCCAGTGACTGATAAGACTGTGCAATGAAGCCTATAGCAACTCAGCAAGGACAAAAACAGCCCAGCAAAATAAAGGGAGTTTTAACTTGGGTCAGGAGCTGACTCAGTCATTCTGCCCATCCTGACAACAGAGGGAGCAGAGCTGATGGGAGACTGTGGGAACAGGAGCTGCCTCTGTGGGCACTGCCCAGATGTGCATTCGTTTCTTAAGGGACTGGGTTAGCAGCAGGAACACTTGCTGAAATTGCTGCTGTGTACATTACAAGGCTGGGCCTAACTTCTTAAGGAGTAAAACTGTAGCTGCAGTAGCTGTATGCAGCTTCTGAATATTTAAAAAAACTCACTAAATTAGTGCCAAAAAAAAACCACCCAAACAAACAAACAAAAAAAAAAACCAGAGACATCCCATGCATGACAATGAATCTTCCTTGCAAAGAATTTCCTCGAGCCCTTACTGCTCTTCTGCAATGACAAGAAAAGTCTGAGAACTGGGTGATACCTCAAACAGTTGAGCTGAAAACTACAGTAAAGTTGCTACTGCAAAGCACTCGTTCTTGATGCAAGAACAAAGAGTACTAAAACCAGGTTTGTTTTTTTTTTAAAAAAAACAACAACAACAACAAAAAAACCCCAACACAACACAGTAACCATATTTGCAAGATGTTGAAATCAAAAGTTTTGTCAGTCATAAAATACCAACCACTGAACAATGGGGAAGAAATTCTTAGGGGAAAAAACTATCACCTTTATGCTCTTTATATACAAATGGAACTTGATTTCAAAAAGCATCCAAGGCTTGTTTTGGGGACACTCACCATAGGTGCGAGCTGAGTCTTCTCTTTACCTTCAGGAAGCAACTGAAGCCATTTTGTCTTTTAGGAGAGGAGCTGATGATATAGAAGTAGAATAAAAGCTTTGAGCGGCGTGGAAGACAACCCGGGCTCTCCTCCATTTTGGCAAACAAAGAGCACGCAAGAACAATCTCCTGGCCCACTCTGATGCACGGGGGGAAGGGGAGTTAGCCTGCACCCTGACACATTTTAAAAACTACAAACAAGCGCATACATGTTAAAACACTTGGAAAATGGTTTAATGATGTTTACAACAGAAATGAACTGTACAATTACAGTAAGTTTAATATATATAAAAAATTACAGCAGACAAATGCATCTACACAAAATCTACCTTTCCATTCTGATTTACTGTAATCTACACAATCTCTCAACGCCTACAACTATCTGTAGGCAACCACTGGGAAAATAATAATAATAATAATAATAAAGGACATCTTTAAAGAGACAGCATTTCGCCTTCCTCCTCACCCCTAGTGTGATCAGCAAGGTTTTGAAATGTGTGGGACACTCACATTTCAGTCTCAAGAAAAGCTTGGGTTGCGTTTGGGTACGGGTACTCCCCTATGGCCCTCGATTTCAAGTGTTCTGCTGACCTGAAGCATATAAATGCAGTATATGAGGAAGGGCAAGAGAAAAAAACCTCCCAGCCAGTGTAAGCAGGCAGCTGCACAGAGTCGTTAAACTATGATTAAGACTGAAAATTTCTCTTGTTTAGCAACGAAGCACAACGGGACTGCCCAGACGCTACAGACATTCACAAATCATCATCTCTTTGAAAACTACTGCCAGATTTAGAAGAAGGGGCTTGGTTTTCAACTCCTGATTCTTCATACAAAGGGTCAGCTTTCAAACTAACATGTTAAAATATTTTTTTAAAACAAAATTCAAGCTACTTCCTCTTTGGCCTATCCCTTAAAAACAGTGAAAACCCCTTTACACTGAGAAAGAACCTCAGGTCAATGGGGAAAAAAAATAAAGAACATGCTGTCTCTTTAAAAAGAAAGAAAGAATCCCAGTTGGGAGCGGCCGTCAGTGAAAATGCGATCCGAATTGGCGGTCTGGTTGAAATTCCTCATGGAATATTATGTACAGTTTAAAAACCCTTAGTTGTTTTTTTTTTTTATCATTATTTATGAACACCTAGGCAGTGAAAACTGTTATGTTAATACATACATAGACACACCCAAAACATACAAAAATACTATTATTTCAAACTACTAAGAATAGGACAAGTTCAGTTATCTCCATGCTATGACTTTAAGAGCATTACACTGAAACAAACAAGAATTTAAACGACAATTTTTTAATATCCCAGAAATATACCAAAATATACATCTAAGCTTTGGAATTACTGAGGTTAGACTAATGCAAGTGCTGGGTAATCGTACTTAATACACAAGTCTAAGGTTCTGCAGGAAAGAAATTATCTTTGGTATCTGCATCAGGCTAATAATATTAACATTTGGATTTTGCTTTGGGATAGAGCTTGTATGACCCTAGAACCAAACACCCCCCAATCAACTGAGATTAAAAAGATCCATGTAAAAAGTTCCTCCATTTGCAATCCCCCCCCCAAAAGTTAAAAAGTCACAGGCATCTACCTAGCATAAAAGGTTGAGAAATACAATGCATAGTTGCACAGTGGTGCTGCAAAAATAAAAGAAATCTAGAAAAAAGGAACTAGAGGAGAAATGAAAAGCTGCTTCTTCTTCTTTTAGGGATTTCTCACAACAGGACAGCCTCTTCCAAGCAGTGACGGGGGGAGGGGGGAAGCTCAGAAGTGCACCTCAGCGTGTATTAATCAACATCACCCAGCCCCCAGAGGGTTAAAGCACCCAGCAGAGCAGCCAATCCTGCACCCAAGTCTTCAGCTCCTCAACCCACCTGCGAAGCCCCCGGCCAGCCGCCCCCTCCCAGCCCCTGCCTCCTGGATTTCTCCCCGGGCCCAGGGCAGCACCCTCTCACCTGGGGCAGCCCCTCCAGGCTGGTGGCCAGTGGAGACCCTCGCCCCGGCCAGGCCGGCCTCACAGATGGGCTTGGTGCTGAAGACGCCCTTTGTCTTTGGTTTGTTTGTTTGTTTTGAGTTTATACAATCATTAGGAAATCTTTGGTTTTGGCTGGAAATTTTAAAAGAACAAAACAAAACAAAGAAACCGCCCCCTCCCGACTTATAGCAGCCACCGTGACCTGACAAAGCTTCTCTTTCCCATGGGGGCAGGGGAACTACATTCAAATAAAGATGGACCGGGTTAAGGATGCAGCTTCTGGCCAGGCTGGGGAGTGGGGAAGGGATACAGGATTGTCAAATAATAAAGAAGAAAATTAAATATTTGGAGATTTCTTTTTTTTTTCTTTTTCTTTTTCCTTTTTCTTTTTTTTGGTCATGTTAAAAAGTGAGTTTGGTGTCCGCAGCGCTGGGCTGAGAGCGCCTCCGAGCTGCACGCAGTCCCGGGGCAGCCGCCCCAGGGTGGGGAAAAGGCAGCGCAGGCGGCCCTTTTCTGCAGAGAGTGGAGGGGAGGGGGTGGATATTCACAGACTAATCAAGAGGACCCCTTGTAACCAAAGGAAATAAGATAAGATTGCAATTTGCCCTCACTTTGCAGTAGCTTTTAAGCAGCGACATTCAGAGGCGTTAGGGGGTCCCTCCCCAGGTCGCAGGTCACGGGGCGCTATAGGCCAGAGTTCAGTGTTAATCAGAGGAGGGAGGGCAGACTTGGCAACTCTGTAGGGTTTGGAGAAAGTTAAAGCAAGTTACTCAGTTACGAGTTAGAAATGAGGTATACGACAGCTCCTGTACCTGTGGCGGATAAACACCCCACACCTACTCACACCTAGCCTTAGATACTACCACAGAGGAAGGAAATGGAACAACGGCACTGGCGGGGACGAAGAGGCTACAGCCCGGGCCCTTCCCGCAGACAGCTGGCACGCCAGGCGCCCCGCGGGGACCTGCGCTGCTCCAGGCCACTCCAAACCACCCGCAGGCAGCTCTGCAGCCATCCCTTCCCTGCCTCGCAGGGGGGCCCAGTCCGTCTCCCCGGGAAGTCGCAGGGAGCGGCGCTGATCTCCTGGACTTTCGCATGGCGTTTTCCCCTCGGACTCGCTTGGGTGCAGGGAGCACCAGGGTCACAGAGGCCGACACACGGAGAGTGAACGGGGGAAAGAACTAAAGGGTTTGTCTCAACTGCCTTGTTCTCAGGACACTGTCACGGGTGCTCTCACTCCTCAATTGTTTCTCAAGGGGGTTGTGCGATCTCCGGGACTTGCCCCTTGGCACGTCACTCCAAGGTCTTGGCATTCCTGCCGTTTAAGGATTTCGGATGTCTGTAGCACCGCAGCGTGCCGGCTTCGTCCGCACACAACGTTGTCACCCCCGGGGAACAGGGCTTAAGCAGCTGCTGCTGCCGCTACAAAATTCAGCCAAGGCAGTATGAATCCTGAAGTGGGGCCTACAACAGATAAGAGAATTTGGGGAGGAAAGGGGAAGCTAACGTGATAAATTAACTATCTTATGGTTTTATGTAAAGCTCTGCCAGAGAACATTCACCAGCAGACTGACAGAGTTTTAAGACAGATCAGCGTTTTGGTTTGAGCTACTTGACAATGTCCTGGTTTGGTTGAGAGATGAAGTAAGGCAGAGGGGGTATGTTCCAGTTCTGGGGCTGAGCCTCAGCAGCACTAAGGAACGCCAAAGGGTATCATCTTCCCTCGCCTCCCACAAGCTGTTTCATTTCCTTCCTCAGATTTGTTTTCCTTAAAGCACACCTTGTTTTCCACTTCTTTTGTTCCAAGTGCTCTTTTCTTTGAGAAGTCATTTCTTCAATATCCCTATTACCTATCTATAAATCTAACTAGCTCTTTGAAAAGTCACACAATATTAATACCACTTTTACATAATGTCAGAACAACAATTCTATTAGTAAAGCTTTCAGTGAAGTTCTGCAACCCGACTGGTGTCTGGAGGAAGAGTAGCTGGACAACCCACCTCTCCCCCTTCCTCCCTCCCTTCCTTCACAAGAGCTCACCAAGTTCACTGATAAAACAACTCAGCCCAATAGCACGATACACGACCATGTACAAGGCTACTGTGGGGAGCAAAGAAGGGAGTCTTCAAGGTCCCTCCCTTAAGGGAAAGACCGTACGCAAAAGCTGTTGAACAGACTCTGACCTTGGACTACACTGCTTCCACATTTGAAGGAAAGAAACAGTTTTCCCTGACTGTATCCCAACATCAGCCTAAGACCTGCAGCACTGGGCAAGCCCCACCCACCGTTTGTCTTCACAGAGCCAAAGCAACTCCATGCAGAAAAGGTGGGAGCGCCCTCAAGAGATGAGGTCCTTACAGAAAGGGACACTGACCCAAAGCTCAAAAAACCCCCACCCAGCTTTTCCTCTTACCCGCTCTGAGAACAGCAGAGCTGACAACTTATCAGTGCCTTTGGTTCCCTACGAGGCCACTGGGAATTCTCCCGCCCCAGTGGAGTCGAGCTCCTTTAGAAACCCACCGCTCTCCATCACCACACACAGCCAGGCGCACACGCTTGCGCACACACGCACTTGCACACACACCCATGCACGCCCCTCCCCTCCTCCATCGGCCTCCAAGAGAAATGAGAAGGGAGCCTTGGGGTCCAGACGGAGGGGGCTGCAACACCCTCCCAAGGCAATAACCACTCGCTCTTCTGCTACTCCCACCGCAACACCAAGACATATGCCAGGAGAACGACCCACTCCCTCGCCACAACCCCTCGAAGCTCCTCTCCCGCAACCGTCTCACAGTATTTTGACCCTTTCAGGCATACCAGCCAGGTGTCAGGAGTAGGTTTAGCTTTCACTTCTCAGTTTGGTTTTTTCTTTCATAGTTTTTGGTCTAGACAGGATTAGCATTGCTATTAGAAAAGGAAGTGTTTAAAAAGTTTTCCACCTATTATCAAGCACTACAAGCCCTACATTCAGTAACAAGACAAGGGGGATAAAAGGAACCTGTTTCACTTTTGCTCTCCCAGACAGATTAAGATGCGACAACCATTCTTCTCCCTCCCCGAAGTTACACCCAACGGACCCAGTTCAGCTCTGGAGTAACTCGACTAACTGAAATGGATTTACACCACCCTAGATTGATTCAAACCCAGTACAGCCATCTTCTAACCCAAGCCTCCCAGATACGCGTTGCCTCATCTTTAGATCCCAGCGAAGGGCAAGGAAAGGCCAAGAGGGAGGGAAGTGTGCGCACACTCGAAAGGACCCTGAACAGCAACCCAATCAGTAACCTGCATGCCACCGTGTGCTGTGCTGCAGATTAGACCACAGATAAACCAACCAAACAACAATCCCAAACCCAGGAGCGACAAAATGTTTCCTTTGGCAAGACAGATACAAGGAAAAAAATTCATGAGCAAACATTTTCCTTCTAACACAGTCAACCCCTTTCTCTGCCCCCAACATACACCCACCCCCACCCAACCCTATAAAGTTGTAACCTATAAACAGGATCTCAAATACATACAGCATAATTAGGTTTATCAATCATAATAAACATCAGTTCAACTAAACTCTACAGCTAGAATTATCTCCACTATTTATAAAGTTTGCTTTTCTCTTCTGATTTTTTCAGTTTAAAACCAGTTCTGCGACAATGCTAAGCTATGCTGAGGTATTTTATGAAGGTGCCAGAAGCCAGCTGCTACCCACAAGTATTGTTCTCAGAGCTGTATGGTGCTACCTTTTGCTGAGGGAAGACGGGGGAAGGAACAAGGAGGGAGAGGGGAGGAGGGAGGGAGGGGGCCCAGATGGTTCCAGTTAAGGACGGTTCTTAGCAGAGTATGGCAGATGGAGCTAAAAGCAGCCCCAAGACAAAGCCCAGTGGTCATTTCGGTTTTAGGAATTTGGTCAGAAAAGAAGTACCCGATACGTTCTACAACCTCACCTTAGCTGTCTTCTCAACTAAAAGTTGTCTCTTCCCTTCTCCCACAGTTAAATTATTTGTAGTTCCAGTGCGAGCTTCCTAAAACCCTTCCAACAGCATCCCACGGGGATAAAAGCTTAGAGCACGTACCCACCAAGAGTGTCCTGGGAGAAGCAGCAGACAGATCCAATGAAGATAAATAAGCCAAAAAAAAGATCATTTTCATGCATTACTCCGTGTGTGTGTCTGCGAAGATATGCAAGTACAGGAATCACCTCTTTCCATCATCCCAAACACATAAAAACTGCTTGCGCTGACGTACAGGGAACCAGGTACTGTTCAGGTCACAGAGCAAAAGATATGAACACTTTAAGAAACTGCAAACTGTGAGTCAGTAACTTTAAGACAAACCCTCCTCTGTCAAAGATCTTTGAACTATTTTAGGGGTCTCACCATTGAAAAGAAGAGAAAGACTCACAGGCAGCAACAGGAGTGAGATTCAACGACTGAAAAGAGCAGGACCTCCACAAGGTATGTATCTTGAATTCTGTATTGCTATAGTACTTTGGAAAGGGAAGGAGAAGTAAAAAGAGGTATTGGTTGCAAAAATATAAAGGCATTTGAGGACTGACAACCACAAACCCAGTGGGGAGCAGTGGGTTAGCTTACTCCTTTGGTGACACTCCTCCCTAGGCAACAGTGGGGCATACATCCACAGGAGTACCCGTGCCCTGGGGATAAATATTTAGCTGCTTCAGGCAGAACAGGAATAGTGACTCTTAATAAAGTTAACGTGGCAATAAATAGATCTACATTTTAAACTTCTGGTTTAAAACCCAGTATCATTAAAAGTTTGGACCAAACGCACTATTTCGTCTGTCCCAAATCCCTCTAGTGATCACAGGAAGCTACCTGTCTCTCTGAGGTGATTTTGTAAAGTAAATTTTTATCTAAGAAAATATCAATTCATATTTAAAGTAAATCAGATGTTGTTTTGGTTTAGTAGCTGTGGTATGTTTCCAGCTGTAACAGGTATTCTGCTCTATTTATAACAAAGAAAGAAGGAATTTCTGTTTTAAAGAATGCTGCTCTGCAGGAATGTGCAAAGAGTTGAGGGATTAACACTACTGCCTCCTTCAGTGACTCAACTGGAGAAATGTGTGCTGAGCCAAAGCACACCACAAGGCTTGCAGAGGTGACATTTAAACATCAGAATGAACCTAAGCACTAGCTTATAGTTCCAAGAGAAGTAAAAAAAAATAAAAAAAGAAGACATTTTCTATTACTCACATGATCGTTGGCACAGATGCACACGGAGAATTTTCTCTAACATATTTTGGTAACAGCCATTCTTTTACTGCCCGCTGAGCAAAACTGTTTTTTCTACACTTTTTAAAAAAGGAATTATCCTAAAAGATTTTGGGAAGATACCAAAACTTCAGAAATATAAAATTTTTGTCAACATTTAATGCTCACTGTAAAGTATGTAAAATTAAAATAAGAGGTAAAAGCAGAGGCAGTGGATTGCTCGTGCGCAAATGAAAATCTATCATATGATGAGCAAACATTTGTTCTTGTGAGTTAAGATCAGCATAGAGCTTCTTTGCTCAGTGTTGTCATTCCCCTTATTAACCTTAAAGGTGCAACAAATCACAAGCTGTAACTCCAAATACATCAGGAGCTACACTGTTTTCACTGAAAATCACTTTGTCAGCCTGTTCATTTAAAGGTAAAATTCAAATCTGAAGCTTCTGATGCCCTAAAAGGTCTACAATTCAAGTCATCAGAATATATGCTTTCCTCTTAATGTTCAGGCATTTTAGTTTTCTCTGACAGGATAACCTCACTAGCACTCCAATTTGTTTAATTACTGAGCAACAGCAGCTGCAACACATTCCTACATGAAGATCCAACCAACTTTCGAGTACGTTCTCCTTGCTGGTTCAGCCAAGCACAGATTTTCCATTCATGGTAAAGTGACTTTTTCAATGCAATTTAACTTGCATTTCGATGACTATTTATTGAAGCAGAGGATCTTCAGAAGCAGTGGAACAATGGTGTGACATCACAAGTTACCCAAAGAAAATTTAAAAAAAAAAAAAAAAAAAAGAATTAACACTAGCCTATGGGCTGGAAAAAAATCTTAAAAAACAGGTACTTGTGCCTGTAACAGGCATGGCATCTCCCTTGAAATTTTCTGAGTGCATGCACAGGCACACCATCTCAGAGTGACACGACAAAATGTTCTTAGACTGACACACACTGCACAGTAATTCAGAAACAAAATAAATCCTCTTAAGGAGATTCAAATAGACAGATGTGACTCTTGTAAGCTGCCATATCTGTGTGTACTTTCTACGAGCTGTTCATGAATCATTCTATGATGACTACAGAGAGTGTGTCCTGAGGAGATCAAGTGTCCTAAAGCCCAGTTGGAATACGTTTTCCTAACATCAGAAAAAAAATTCATCACGAGCCTACAACGCCTCATCCTGAAGCCATTTCCTAAATCATTCTTCTAGACCTTCAGGGCATCTCTGTATTTGTGTCTCTGTAAATCTCTTGCTTTTTGAGCTAACTGTCCTTGGCTACAAGAGTGTTTTTCACCTTCTCTTTTCCTGCATATGTCCTTTGGTGTGCTTGCAACTATGAAAAGCGACCTACACATCTTTAAACACAGAGCGTGGAGCTCTGAAAAAGAGATGCTATTATCCTTTTCTAACACACTACAAAATTCCTTGTGGTCCTGGCTGACACATCAATACAGGAGCAAATGTACCAGCGTATGGGTAGGAGACTGTCTAGAAAGGAACACTTGCGCAGAAAATCTTCCCCTAAAAAACAGTAGTAAGGATTTAAGACTGTGAGCATGTACTAGAAAATCACCTCCATTCACATTATGAACCCCCTCATACTGGAATCAGAGACGTAACTTTGTGTCATTGGAGGAAAAAATCAAATTTGTTTGCTAAACAAATATCCTGAGTCTGTCAGCAAGTTTGTGACAACGTATGTCCCAGTGTTTGCTGAGACAATAATTCTCCATTTTCAACACTCATGAACTCAGACCATGATCATATTTACTAGGCCTGTATACAATTGTTACTGTCTCTTTTCAGATGCAGCAATTTCTGCTGTCAGCATGATTATGATTTAAGAAAGAAACTTCTGCTAAATTGTAGTACACGATCTCACATTCCTTTCATGCTCTGAAGGAGCGTATGCACTCTAACTAAGCAGGAGTACACCTGCTGCCAACCTGATGCATCTCTTTCACCTAGGCACTGGAGGTAGTCAGCATCCATGAGACTCAACACTGCTAGGGGAAAAGCAGGCTCCAGGAGCGAGAGTCAGTCATTGGGATGTGTCAGGACAATGAGTCGGAGCACACCGGTGATGGGCACCAAGGGATATGCACTGCTTGGGTATTATTTCTCTTGTGCTCTGCAAGCTAATCCAAGCCCTTTCGGGATATGTGGCTACTCTCCAGCTTCCATTTCTCTCACAAAAAGACTTGCTAAGAAATTCCCTGGAATCTGGGCCCCAGAGAGGGTGATGGGGTAGAGAGGAGGAGGGTAAGGGGGTACATAAGGTGCTCACACCAAAGCCATGTGACCAATGCAAAGGTAGTCAGGAAAAAAAGCAGATTTTTATAATAAATAAACCATCCAAGCTGCATTAGTGTTCCAGATATGTACTCAACAAGACCCTCTCCCAACCACAAACCAGCAAGAATGGGACATGAAAACTCATTCAGACAGCTAATGGCACAGTCTCTTTGAACTGTGGAGCGAGGATTTTCCGCTGATTTAAGGCCCACCTTTTTTTGTGTTTCCTAGACATATTCAAGGACATGCCCCCCACCTCACCACAAAACCCTCAGGGAGTAGAGGATACATCGGAGAAAAGACCGGCAGTATCCCTCCCCACTTTAACAAAACAAGCTTCCTGATAAATCGTATTTTTGCACAGGCGTGAAAGTAAGCAGGAACTTTCAGAGCCAGGAATGAACGTTATAGCTGCAGTTTTCCCCACCCTCTTACTTCACTGAACACAAGTCCCAGGGACTCGCATTCCTTTGGTAGAAACTGTAGTCTGTGCTACGGCCTCCAGACCAAGATAGTGGGTACCAGCATCTCCTCTTCCACTTCTTCCCTGCCTCCCTGAAGCTCACCCAGCTATACCTTTCACTGCTCTGAAGCTATTACTGTGGGCCATTTCCATTTCTGCAGTATTATTCACAGCCCTAAAAGCCTCCTGCACAGCCTGAAGTCATAGAGACACATCAAAAATACTTGGATTTATCCATACGAGTGGGATGAGGGTGGGACCTGTTGGATTAACAATCCCCTGACATTGCCATTCTATTTACACATCAATCAAACAAAAGAAAACAAATTAAAATCAAGTTAAGAGTCTGCCCCAAGGATAACACAAATTACCAACCAACCAAAAAAAAAAAAAAAAGGAAAAAAAAAAAGATTAAAAACAAGCAGCAACTTTTATATAAAATTAATAAAAACAAAAGACAAATGAAAAAGAAATTGTCAGTAGCATCTATCGCCTCTCTGCATCTGAACTGCACTTATACAAACTAGTCCATTAGTACAGCAGCTTGCTAGAAATTGACTTTGGTTCAAGCTTAGTTTTAAAAAAATAAAACATAAAAAAATCAAAAACACATTAGAAACGGTGGACGGACATTTGTTAGTTTCCCTGCTTGCAGTTCACTAGTTTTGAAGTTTTAGGGATACTTGGTTTAAATATTCAGTAACACAGGAAGGTGGAGAGTGAAGAGATGAACAGAGCAAAAATATGGCAGTGGGGGGGAGAGATAAGGGGTTCTGCCACTTGAGTGCAAACACAAATCCCACATGCTCAGGTCACACAAACCAAAGCATATGTAGAGTTTAAAGTTGGTGCCTTCTGGATCTTGGATGAGAAGCTCCAGGATCCCCCTGAATCATCAAGAAAATGAACATAGCTGCATCAGCTCATTCTTTTAGGACACTCTGGTGACAAAAAAAAAGGGGGCTGGGGGGGGAAAGGGACTCTTCTAATACCCTCGCTAGCTAAAAGTAATTTAGTTTTATACACATGGCAGAAACCTTTAAATCCATCAGGAGTGGAAAGTTCAAAGTGAACTGCATTGCAGTGATCCAGTCTTCTCTTTTTAAAAATCTCTTTTTTTGGTTCAGATACTAGATTGTATATTTAAGAATACACAGATCTAACTTCCGTACAGTTCGTTACTCTTCCTCATCCATGTAAATATCCTTTGCTACATGGATCAGAACCAACCTTGAAAAGATGGTCAGAGTGGCTGGCAAGCCCTGACGCTCTGGTCAGAGCTGCTTATTGCCCTTTTTACACAGCTAGCAGCATCCCAGCTCAGGGACTACACGAGATCACCCAGGTATGTGCAAAGCCCCAGAGTCATCTCCATTGTGTTGGCATAAACAATGGTAACTTCTGTTCTTAGTATTGTTGGCATCTGTGTTTTGCAGCCAGAAGCACTTCTTTACTAGTAAGTTTTCCTAAATACAATGTTGGAAGCATCAGAATTAATGGAAAAGGAACGAACAAGGAGAATCTGACCTTTTGAAATCCTCTACCAATTCACCGGGTGGGAATCTAGGACTGTAAATGCCGCTTTACATACTGCCAATTAGCTGTGGTAATGACGATTTTTAAATACTTGTTTATGCTCTTAACAGCAAAATCAAATCAACAGAACAGAAGAGCCATTGGTATGTCACACAATCTAGACTCGGGAGGTCAAATCCCACTCTCTGAAGTAAAAAGAACCCACGCACACAAAGCTAAGAGCAGAATTTGGCCATTTTGTCCAAGTAATTCAGAGAAGAACTGCCATTCAGAACTAATTCCTACCTCTGCTTAAAAAGCATAGACCAGCCTGGAAGTTTGCACACAATGATCTCTACTGCTACACTGAGCATCCTGCGCGAACGGTGAACGTTCTTCTGATTCCTATAAGTAACCATTGGACAAATTTAAGGATGAGGAAACTGTTCAGAACATTCCCAGAAGATTAATTAGGACAGAAAGTCTATTTGTGCTCCATTCTTCCTCTCCACCCTCCCGCCCTCCCCCCATGGTGTGGGAGCTCGCTGAAAATAATCCAGGAGCAAAAGACAAACGCGTCCAAACTATATATATAAAAATAATAATAATAATAATCATAATAATAATAATAGAGATACACCAGTAATACAGGCCTGCCTAAATTGTACCAGTTAAGAAAGGAACCCCCAACACGATTGATACGATTATAAACACCTTGTATGACATAATGGCCTGTACAACAGACCTATAAAATGATAATTAAAAAAGAAAGATATTTCGACCAAAAAGAAAGAAGTCCCCCTTCCTATGTTTGAACTGATAACCCACCTTAACTTGTCATTGTGACTGCTGGAAATGATAAGTAGTCCTTTCACTTTTTTTGTGTTTTTTTGTTTTTTTGTGGTTTTTTTTTTTTTTTTACATTTTTGGTTAGAAAGTTCTCCGATCCATGAAGCGATCCTGAAAAGACAGTGTTTATTATAAAATTAGGCAAATGTCTGTCCCAGCTTTAAATCCTTCCTGTTTTGCTTTTGTTTTGTTTGTTTTTGTATATTTTTCCTTCTCTCCCTTGTCCCCAGCAACACGGCGAGAGGATGCCCATCACATCTGCAGTTTATAAACCCCGCTGGCAGCCAATCCCACCGCACAGTGAAACAGGCTGCTGGCAGCACAGCTCAGCCCGGCTCACTGTGCCTTGGAGGCAGTAGTGGTGGTGGATGTGGCCCCGCTTGCAGAGGCCACCGTGAGGAGAGAGTTCTGGATGGACTCAGCTGAGGTGGAGGTGGCGTGAAGGCTGGCGACTGGTCCAGAGGCCCCTGCGGAGGCTGCAGCTGCAGAGACCAAGCTAACTGGGTTGCTGGTGAGCAGAGAAAGGTTCTGAGGGTTCAGGAACAGAGGGGCAGTTACGATGTTAGGAGTACCTCCGGCATTGGCAAACACCAAGTTTCCAGTTGCATCCAATGATGTTATTGGAAGAGAGCCACCAGATGCAAGAGCTGAAAAGGGGGAAAATTGAGCAGGGAGAAGATAACATTAGCAGCAAGAAATAATGCAGAGTGTGCCTAAAACCAACTGGTCTCTGCATTTTCCTTTCTCTAATATGTGTGCTCTCGACACTACTAATGACAGTCACCTCATCACAGATTGTTCTTTAAAAAAACAACTCTTCATGAATAGTGGACAAGACCTTGCAGACTAAAATGCCTCTGTCATGTGCTCCTAAACTAATTCCATCATGCATTTCTTTAGATCTTTAGGCACAATATTGGTCTGTTTCCTGCCACAGAAAATCTGTGCATTCAGGCAGCCTGTAGTGGAAAGGGTTGAGATGAGTGTTCACATGGAATGACAGCTATCACAAGATAAAGACAGTCATGTAACCTTGCGCATAACATTTTAAATGCTGACACACAACTACTGCTACAGCTTTCTCTCACTGGTTCAGTCTGTCTTAGATTACCATCTCTTATCTGTGACACTTTACAAAATGGTTCTTTCTTGTACCCTGAAAACATGACTAGTTAAGCCAGTTCAGAGGATATCTGAATACATGGGCTAGCTAGCTCTTTAGACACTTGCACTATATATAGTTTTTACAGATAAACTATGAACTAAGAACAACTCTTGCTAAAGTCCGTGGAAACTTCTGGCTGTGTGGCACTTCCAAAATAAATCTTTACTCCTCTGGATAAGGATTTATGGATTTAAAGTTCTACATAAGAACTTTAGGAGGCAGGTTGTTTGTTGTAGGTTCATTTAAAATACATATGAGGACAAGAATTCAGGATCAAGTCTTGCTTGGAACTGCCCTCCTAAAAGACTTCAAAATAGCACAACTCTGCTCATGCTTATGCTACAAGACCTGTAAAAAGCAAATCTCTAACCTGCTGGAGATACATGCCAATGGGGAGAGGATAACAAAATAAATTTCAGATCACATTCAGTATCTTAAATGCCTCCTGTAAATCACTACAAGATCATACACAGTTCCAATTCCCTTTCTGAAGCTGTACCTGCTCTTATCTCTGTGATACATAAAATGTATTTGCACATTTAAATTTTTTAAAACCTTTACTCCTGTAACATTTCTGTCCAGTGCTGTGGAACCAGTGTTCTTTTTTCGTAGAGGAAAACAAAGCACGTAAACTGAAGTTGTATGACAGAGATGCATTAAAAGGAACACTACTGACCTTGAATAGTTGCCAGCGTACTGTTGCTCATCAGGGCTGGGCTGAGAGCACCACCTAATGTCCCTGGATTGAGACTGAGTAAGGCACCTCTGCAGGAAGCAACATTGTGGAAGAAGAAACAAAGGCAAAGGGAAGGAGTGTTACTTTTAAGAAAAGGTTATCACTGTTCAGAAGTACACCATCACATTTAAAAATTTTTTAAAAATTAAAAAAAAAATAAATAAGGGAGCAGGATTGAGGAGGGAGCAATGACCAGGGATTAATTTTATTTTATTTCAGTTTTACTTTCATGATGCCTTGAGTAGATATTGCCTTTCAGCTGTGTAGCCATCAACATGGCTGAAGTACTGTAAATACATGACTTGTACCGATTGTTGCTGTAAAATATTCGTGTAACGTATTTTGGGGAAACTGCAACTTGTTAGAGAGCTATCAGCATCTCTCAAATTCATAAAAGAAATACGTAAATCAAGAAAAACTGAAGAAACAGTCATCTCTCAGAGCAACATTCTTAAAACTAAAACTTCAACAATATATCACGCATCTTTTAAAGCTTCTTGCTCATGATGGAGAAATGAATACAGAAGTGTGAAGTGGGTCTAGGCTAGCTCTCCATTTTTCAACTAGTAGAACAGATTCTATGATTCACTGGTAAGTTGCAGCTCTTAAGTCAACCTTTACAGTGGGATGACTTATCAAATAACATCATCGCTGCAACACAGCTTTTTCATCTGTAAAATAAAACCAGTATTTGTGTACATTGATAGGAATGGCCAATCTGTAAGTAAACGACCAGAAAATAGCGATAAAAAAGCAATTTATCTCAAGAATTCTCCTTCCCTCTTCCATCATCTCATCTAAAATCGTGTGAAAAATACATCCTTACCCAGCTGCAAACTGCGAGGATGCCATCAAGCCTGGGTTTAGTCCTGCTGCAGCAGCCATGGCAGCAAGACTTGCATTTGCAGGCAACTGTGCAGCTCCTTGTAACGCGGCGGCTGCCGCTGTTTGCAACCCTGATGCCGTTACCATCACCTGGCTGGTCCCAGGAGGGGAGGACAAGGGAGTGGACGTTGTCTGTGTTGTGCTGGTCTCACTGGCACTGGATGCCTCTGAATTAGAGGCTGAGGCAGAAGGGGAAGGACTCAGGGAGGGTGATGTCACTGCTGAAGAAGCTGGAGGTGCTGTTGAAATCACTGTTGCTGTGTTGTTGGAGGTGGTTTCTGTTGTGCCTAGAAGATTGATTCTGGTTAGATCAGTGCAGGACACAGATATCACTGAACAGAAACCACCACCCACTGGAACTGAACTGCACATCCAGCTGAAAGGGAGACAAACACATGTTTCTGTAGAACCAAGAAGCACCAAAGTCCAAAAGTGAAGCTCAGACTACAATGAAATTATACTTCCCAACAGGAGGCTGAGGAGCTCTAGAACCTAGCAATGGAATACAGAATATTTCATTTCAGCATCACCTGTGATTTTATCCCCAGAAAAGTCAACTGAATGGTCACAAAGACCGAAGTTGCCTAGTGAGGTAACAAGGAACAGTGACAAGAATGTCCTGGGACACCAGTGACCAATAGTGAATGACCTTTTGAAAAGTTTAAAAGGGGAAAACGGTAGAGGTTAATGTGGGGGCAAGAGAAATCAGCCCTTACCTGTGACTGACAGACTAGTTACAGCAGGACTGGTCAGAGGGAGCACAGGATTGACAGTCAGGGTTGTAGCTGCACTGCTAGTCACAAGGCTTGGTGTGGTTGCCACCTGGAGGTTAAAAAAGAATACAACTGCTCAACTGTTAAAAGACAAAGAGAGTGAGCTACTAGACATGGATTTCCTTCTTCCTATCCTCAGCTGAGGAAGTCATCAGGGAAAACACGGCACACAAACTAACTTTTTTATAATTCTATTACTTTATCATTCAGTGGATCGACCATTCTCTAATTACCAACAATATCTTTATTCCTAATCATTCAGTATTTGAAGGGAGATATATCCATTGCATCCATCCTGTCTCAGGGCTGAGAGTTAGCCCTCCCTTTCTGCCTCCCCCCAAATACAGCACCTTGTTTTAATGGAGTCACTCTTAGAGAAAGAGTTACAAAATATATTATTTCTGCATGGCTTTTTTTTTTCTTGTTTAAACATCTTTTCAGCTCCAAACCCCTTTCTTTGGTAAAATTATTTAAATGCCACTGCATTACCAGAGGTGTTTAGGGTAATGTGTTTCACTTTCACTCAACCAAACTATAAGCTCTATTTTGGTAAGTTTCCTTGCACCATAGGAAGGACCTCTGAATTTTAAAACATTCACATGACATTAGCTAATTTTACTTGTGGACAGCTTACTACAAGAAAGCTGCAATAAACTGAAGACATTACAGATAAAAAGCACCAAACATTTAAGGCTGGAGGAACTAGCTTACGAGGGAAAATGAAATATAAGGAGAGAAAGGACTTTTTATGGACAAGAAATGGTGTCCAACAGTAATATTTGAAGGCTGTTATACATCAATGAGAGAAATGAATCCTTTAGAATAGCCCAAGAGAACATAGCCAAGGATATAGGCTAAAACCTTCCTCCTTTCCCCTCTTACCTTAAGTTTATTATCACAAAAATCTCTCTGATGCTGCATATCCTCTTACAGGAAGTCAAATGCTTTGTGCATTTTAAACAAGACTGGCACAACTGGGACAGATCTAAAAGCTTTCTGCCCATCTCAAATAGTGTATGAAATAAAGAAGAGCCAGATACATAGTACATTTTCCACTAATGCAGCCCAGACATTGTATTTGTCATCTGTCCACCGAACAGTTAAAGCCAAGGTCACAATCCATATTTCAGGGCAGCGAGTGACCTGGAATTAATACAGCTAACCCCGTGGTTACAATGACTGACTTCAGCCAATGCAAAAGCAGGCTGCCATCAAACGGAGCGGAGCGTTCCCTTGCAGTCCTGCCTCAGAGCCCTTGCACTTGTGCAGTCAGGCTACATGTCAGATTGGTTATCTAGTCACACTGAAAATTCATCACTGCTCTTCACATGGTTAATTTGCAGTCAAACTAGTAAACTAAGCCCAATCAGCCTATGGACACATAATCTCCAGAGCTCACACAAGGAAGCCACAAAGCACGTGACCAGTGAAAGCTGGGGGCAGCAGGGCTGGAACATCCATTGGAGTGGTAGCACAGTCTCAAGAGACACAATGAGTGAAAATGCTTAGTGAAACATCACTGAAAAAATGGAGACTGTGATTAACACCTCAATTTCTTACATACAGTGGCAGCATACAATAAAAGGGAAATTATGTAGGCAAGCTTTCTTAAATTGTAGTCTGAGTACACTTGCACGGTTACTAAGACACACTATCATAAATCTCACTATGTTCTGCTTTGGTAGCAAGGCATGCAACCTTGCCTTCCAGTTGGGGAAAAAAAACACCCAAAAATAAAAATAAAAATAATAAAGACTAAGTACATTTAACACATCCCTTCCCCTGAAGCAAAAGGGTGCATGCATACATCTTGAGACAAGGATGAGGGGAACAAATAACACGTCACCAAATTAATGGCTTAATGAAGTACTGGAAGATATTAGCTACTACAGTGATGAGGGTGGAATAAATACTACAAAAGGAGAGCTACAGGCTACATCAATTCCACCACATTCCTATTAGCATAGCTACTATGAAATCTAATAGCTACTGTTTCAATTTATGAGAACAGACCTCCATGGACATTGGTAGCAAAGGAGCTGAAGGAACCTTGATGAATGTGTTTTGTTACTCATATTTTCATGAAGTTTGTGTTTACCTGAGGCAAATACAAGTGTGGGAAATTAATTACAAGAATATCAGCTAAATTGTTCCTTTGTTCCACGTCTTTTTTAATATAAATCATTCCTGACTAGAAGTGACAACAACAGTATCATTGGATTTGTGTGACTTAAGTCTCCAAATGATATGTTTCACTGCTGCTCATCTACTTATCAGAGCAGCCAAAGTAAGAGGGGAGGGGTAGAGCTGTTAAGCATTTTTTCATTACTATTATTTTACCAAAAGAGTTTGGGCAAGAGAGAAAGTCCAGATATAAACTGGAGTTACCATCTGGAATATGTTCAAAGCAATAACCCCAACTGCAAATTTGCTAGTCAGAATACTTACTCACGAGCTGACTAAATGTAACACCCAAACTGAAGGCTCAACTAGTACCTGATTTGTAAGCACTCTCTCTCTTATACGGTATGCAAGTAGGATATTTAAATTGCCAGTAAAATATAAAGTTGTGAGAACAAGTCTGCTGCACAATGAAGGTGTAGCATGCACAACTTCCCCAGTGAGCAGAGTAGAACTATTTCTTCCAGTGATCTTTGTCAACACGTTTTCTTGATTCTTACCAGTGAGGTTGGGCAAGGGAAAATTGCTTTGATGGGCGAGCTGCTGGTTCCACCACTGCTGGGTGGGTTTATCCTTTTCTCCTTCTGGCGCCGGTTACAGAACCAAACGCGGATCACCTCCTTCTCCATGTTTAGCTGGTCAGCTATCATGGTGATCTCATCCGAGGTAGGCTTTTGGTTCTGAGAAAAGGAAATGGTACTTGAAACGCTGTGAAATTACCTTCTGAAGTTTTACACTATAGCTTCTTCTTCACTAGGCAAAAATCTGCATGGACCGTTTACATCCAGAATCTGGTCAGTGGTACAGTAGACAGACCATAATAGATACCTCTGCCCTCCATCTTCCTAGCTACAGGAACATTTCTACCAACTGTAAGCTGTGCTCCTCAGAGACAGGTGATGAAGACTAAGCTCATATGCTTCATTTTGAGAGAAGGGATCTGACTTGTGAGTTAATCCTTCAAGGAATTCTAGACCTTGATAAGGAAATCTTTCTTTAGCATCTCTCAAAAAGGAATTGGAGAGATTAACTATAGCAATAGCCAAATGAACCTCAAGCTGTCGAGACCTATAATGAAAGGCAGGTAGATTGAACGAGCTACTTACAGAGGCTATCTGACCATACAGTGCACAAAGTGCCTTCTAAGAGTAACATAAGGCCAGCTAAAAACTTCACATTATTTATGTTTAGACTGTCACCCCATTTATCCATCCTCAGAAAGGGTAATCTTTTTTTCTTCTTTTTGATGTGCAGACTATCAAGCTTAGATCAGTATCTTGGAATGCAAAATTACAAAGCCAGCAAACTGCAAGAACCAACAAGGTTTTCTGAGGGGTTTTGTGGGGTTTTTTGTTTTTTTTCCACCTTTTCCTTTTTTTAAGTGAAGTAGACCTTGATGCATGCTTCCTGGCACAGCCTTTCTATTCAACTTGTTTAGTACAAGCCCTTTCCTAAATAGCACAGTAATGGGTTCACTAACAGCTATGATTGTTAAGTAAAGTTTCTTCATTTCTTCATAGGCTGAGCAGAGCAACAAGATCACTGACCTCCAGGAAACTCTTCTCTAAGGCCACACGTATGTTGGTCTCTATGCTGGTGCGTTTCTTCCTCCTACGGTTCAAGCCTTCAATCCCTTGCCCTTGAGAATTCAGGGCACTTGGGCTGGAGAGAGTTGAATCAGATGAGAGGTTTTCTGAAAAAAGAAAGCAACATAAGTTAGGAGATTTTATTTGAATGTAGTGCAGTCTAATGCAAGTGTTCCTCACTGGTGCAAGGTATGCTAAAACTCACTCTGTATCTATTCCAGACATAGAGAGATTTCTAAAGATCATATGCATTAATCGTTGTGATTGTAAGTTACAACTTACAATAGACTTGAAACTTAAAAGCTACAAGTAAGCGCAGAGTGCGCTCCCTGCTCTTGTATGCTACCACAGTATCCCTTTTATAATACCTATACAAAGTTAGTCTCCCTTATCTCGTTCCACCCCATACTCAATCACTGCAAGTCACAGTTTAAAAAAAAAACAAACTAGTAACTGATATCCATGAACCACAGCTGTAAGTCACAGGCAATTATGAAAAAATCTGAGCAGCCTGAAATTTCTTTTACCCACTCTAAAATACACTAGAGGAAGTTCACAGCCAGAGTCGCAGTGTTCAACCTCTTCTCTCTGGAGACCTTAGCAGATACTCAGTGCTATGCAGTTCTACCAAACAGCCTACGCAGCTAGCAGCTCCCGCTCCTTAGCTTCATTAGGTCTCTAGCTGTCAACCCCTAATCCTGTCTTTTTGGCTCTGCAGAAAAGCAAAGAGAGAACACACTCGACCCCACTTTGTAGCAGAAAATGCAAAATAACTAACAGGCAGGTTTCAGCAGGGAATTTAAAACAAAATGATTAATTATGTCTGGAGATGTCTCACTGCACTGGGGTTTCTGGGTGATAAGTAGGTGTCAAAGTCCGCAATGCCTAAGACCATTCTGGTAGGCTCAAATGTGCAAGTACATTTGGTTCATTATTTTCTAGATTTCCCCCCTCTCCCTCCCCCCCTAGTTATGGCACCCATAAATGTGCTGAAACCCCTCTCCATCCTGAAAACCCCACAGAACAAGTTGAGTTCTGTAACAATAAATTCTCCAACACTCCAAGGTAACATCAATGGAAGGGATCATAGGTATGCTTCTCCTGCCTGCTTTTACCTAAAAGCAGCGTTTAAAGTCATCTGAATCTTTCTTCCAAAGATTTTCATGAAACTGAATCAGAGCCAGGGAACCTTCCAGGCTGTGAAGGACCTTGACACTGTTTACAGTTCCTAACTTAACTTTACAGTTCCAAGTATTTCTTCAGGCTAGCAGGAAAAGCAAACTATGGGGTTCCTTGTGACACTGGACTCATCCAGTGTTGCTGGAAGGTCTGGGGACCACTGGCCGCTGGACTAGGGCACTCAGTGTAAAGATCTTTATCTTTTCCATCACAGATCCAGATTACCTAAAGATAGCCCTTGTCAGCACAACAGAATGACACTTCTTTGTTTCAACGAAGTACAGATTTTCAACACTGCATCCAATTACTTTCAAAATTTCAGAGAATACTGTAGGCGCCAGCATAAAGTTCTCCTCATTTTTGTAAAAATAGGAAGGCACACACCATCCCTGCCATCTGTTTAGCAGATCCATCAGTATTACACTATGTACAGTTGTATACTTGGAAGAAAAAAACTGGCTGTCAGCACTCTTAGACACTTTCTATCCTAACACTTAGCACCACCATCCAAGCTCCTTTTGCTGGGGGGGGTGTGTGTGGAAAAAACCAACAACAAAAAAGAAAACAAATAAGAACACTACCAACACTGGCATCATGAATAACTCATACCCCAGGAAAAAATAATTCTCAAAGGAAAACGAAAAACCTAACCCATAAAAAAACCTCTTCCTATGGGGAAAAAGAGAGTGTTTATACAGACCCTTGGAGAGAGATGAAAAGAATGCACAAAGGGGTGTGGGAAGAGATGAATGCAATAAGCTCTGCCTACTGAAACAACAAATCATGCAACCCCCTCTCTACTACACATCTGAAAAAGAAAGCTAGAAGAGGATTAGAAGTTATATGCATTAACACACATGAAGGAGTGAAACCATGACACATATTACACCTTGCCCCATGCAATTATTCAGCTGGCTGCAGAACACAATTCTGAAAGTTCATATAACAATTTTGGATGCACATGGGTACGTGAAAAGGGAAGTATGGACTCTTGTTCCTACACCCTTGTTTGTCCCATGGACAGTTACAAAGATTGGTGGCTTCACAAAACCATAAGGGTACAAACGAAGCAATTTTTCAGGGTTTTTCAGAATCCTACTGATTTTGGTTGGCTGGTGAAGAAATACACAGACTCATTCACCTGCATCATTGAGCCACTTTTCCAGAAGTGGCTTTAACTTGCACATGTTCTTAAAGCTGAGGTTCAAGGCTTCAAAGCGAGAGATGGTAGTTTGGCTGAAGTCATTTCCATAGAGTTTGCCCATAGCGAGCCCAACATCACCCTGGACAAAGAAAGAGAAAAAAGGGATTCACTAACATAGGCACTTCCAAAGCAAGGAATCCTGTCACAATCTTGTGTTCTCCTAGTGACTCCACTGCTGTGTGGGATTTCAGTTTCACAAAAACTTGCTCAGCGCTACAAGATTCATGCTAAAGCAAATAATCATAAAGAAATGTCAAATCTCAGTCAGTTTAACCATGTAACTCTTTCCAGGAAATCCCTGATGTTTTGTCTTCTTAGCATTATCACTGAGCAGAACATTCCACTGAATATTAACTTGTAATTTTTTTTCTTAGTTCTTTAAAGTAAGTAAAGGCCAAGCTCTCTTTAGGAGCAGATTTAAGTATCTCCATACTTCACACAGAAGGCGAAAAGTTCAAATAAGCAGAAATGCAGTGAATTTATGTTCTCAAATCAGTAGAAAACACTCCTGAAAAGATGTCTGCAAACATGTATCACCTTTAAATAGCTGCAAAAATACTCTTAGCTAACTTTTAGTATCTTCTGAGGTTCAAAGCAAACTTCTCCCCACAGATACACATTTCAAAGCAGACAAGAAGTTGAACCATTTCAAATAATGATTAACTGTACTCTTCACTACCATTTCCCATCTGCCAAAAAGCTATCCAGGAGATTTACAGACAGATGATCATCTCTTTACATCTGTTATTGCTTTTCAAAACTCAGTTTTAGCTAGCTATCAGACATTCTGCTTATCCTTATACATTTAGGTATATATATACATCTATGTAGTGTAGTTTACACTGGGAAAGCCTTGTTTAAAAAAAAATAAAATAATCAGTTCATTCTTGATTGTGGCCATTAAAAACACCATAACGTTTTCTCGTTTTGTTTTAAAGTTGGAAGGTCCTGCCCTTTAAAAAAACATAATTATTTTTTTAAGTATGCTATTTGGTCTAAAGCAGTTTAATTTAGATTTTTATTTTTTAACACAAAAAAGTATGCAAAGTCTAGAAGAAGAGATCAAAAAGCTTGAGCATAGTTAGTGGAGTTTAATTGGTTAGTGGGACTGTGCTTAAAGCTTGCTTTCTTTCCTTATAGGTCAGATCCACAACCACAGCTTGATACAAGTATACTAATAGCATGCAGAGTGGCCATATCCAAGCGAGGAAGAAAACAACGTTTGGTAAGCTTAGTAAATTGTGCAGGTTGCGTAAAGAAAACAGTTTCCTTCCTAGAAGAGGACCAGAACAATTGGTTTGTATGCCCTTCAATCAGAGGAAACGTGTGGGAACTCACATTTATAGCTCTACCCATATGTCAGGACTCCGTGCATTTTAAAACTCATAAATCATTCCAAGAGAAGTAACGCGGATGCTCTACTGGGTTTATGAAGAAGAAAATCTGGCTATGTAAACTGTTTTAGAGATAAGTTGATTTATGTCTTGGCAGGAAGAGTTATGAAATTTGCTCCAGTTCACCGACTAAATTTAATTCTAGTATTTATATTGTTCTTACTAACATTTGTCATCTGATTTAAAATGAATAGTTAACCATTTCTTTGTCAATAGTTTTCAATGCCAAAAGGTGGCAGCATTTCAGCTGTAGGCAAAGGAATTTACATATTTGGGTGAGAATTTTATATATTGGGATGGGCTGCTGAAAGGATGGATGAAACAGAGGATAAAGGCACTGTATACACTGATCTACTCTCTCTATAGGTCAAACAAAGCTTATATGGTATACCATTGTTGGTGTACTGGTCTGTTAAGAAGCTCATACAGACTAGCAGAGGTAATACTTTTCACAGGGTAAAAATAACATTGTCTAAAATGTTCACTAACATAGCTTGAATCTGGCCCGATCAATTAGCCATATACCTGCAATAATGCCAAGATGCAGTATGCTCGTTGTGTCTCTGTATGTCAAACATGGAAATATTTTTAAGGAAAACAATTAAACAACAGGATTTAAATCCATCACCCACTCTCCAGGGTGGGAGAAGAGGCAGAACTGCTGAAGTTCAAAACCTGTTATATTGCTCCCAAGACAGAACGTAGCAAGTGATTAGTTTGCAATGCAAACTAAATCTTACCAATAATTTTGAAAGGCATGGGTGGCGTGAGTCTGAAAAAGCTTACAGTATCACTGGAAATAAATGTCTTTTATCCTCTGAAAGGCAGTCTATTTATCCAACTATAGGAAACCAAAGTAATAGGGATCTCTAATTATCATCCAATTATGCAATTAGACAGAATTATACACATACAAACTCAGTGTAGGATAGGAACGATCAAACGCAATTCTGTGACTTTCTCAAGATTCCCCTTTTTTAACCTCAAAAGCAAATACTAAAATGTAAGCCTGAGCAGTTGTGTTCATTTTTCGTAACCATGAAAATCCACAACAGGGTCAATAAAGAAGGGTTATCCCACAATTTTGAAAGTCTAGTTGAGTCTTTATAATCATCACACAGCAGGGCAGATTAAACACAATAACGAAAGATCTACATGAACCTCCTCAGTCAGGCTATAGGGAAGCTATTGTATTTTACTCTATTCTGTTCTGCTCTATTCTAGCTTTTGTGTGTGTCCATCACTCGTATTTCTGTGCCTCCCTCTAGTGGAAAGAAGGAAGGGAGGGAGGCACACATGCCAGCAAAATGCACTTCATTTTGTTAAGAACATTCTGTTCTTGAGCTATAATTAAGATGCTGCCAGGAACTTTCATTATGAATCCTGATTTTTCAAACATTTAGGACTTTGCCAGAAAAATAAATCTGACTTCAGCACATACTTTCAGCCAGAGTAGATTTACTTATTCGTTGGATTGACTGATCTGAGCTCAGACTTTTAAATATCTACTTTGACTTTTGCATGCTATTTCTTCTATCAAAAACCCACGCCTATGCTTACCACAGACTACTGCCAAAAATTAATTGTTTACCTGCAAAGATATTTTAATTTTGTGGGGAAAAAACCCACATTTTGATATTAATAAGAAAGGACTACTGGATCCAAGCAGCATTTCCCTTCAACATAACAATGGAACATATAAATGCACTTCGTACTTTTAATTGTACTCCTCATTTCACTATGTTCAAGATTACTTTTCTTCTGCTCTCTGGATATTTCTGAGCTTTTAAGCAAAGCAAAACAAACCACAACTCCAGTTCGCCTCTGTAAGAAGAGAACTTCAAAGTGACACAGTCCTTTCAGGTTTTGTTTAGGAAGCTTAGCAGAAACATTAAATACAGAAATCATTGATGTTTAATAGGAAAATACGCTTGAGAGATAAAAACCTTTTGACATCCAAAGAACTCCACAGTTGTGACATACTTTTTAAACATACAGAGCAGTTAATTGTGCTGTATGATTTTTGGAACTTTGTACTTCTGAAGGCAGCTTTAAAGTGCTTTGTCCCATTCATTTTACATCCTACAGAATGAATAGTGCACACGCAATGACATCTGGAGCTGGCAAACGCATGTACCTGCTGGGAAAATGGCTATGCTTTAAAACCAACAGGGAAGTAAGATGGATGCATGGCTTTTTCTGTTATTTCTTAGAAATCCCCTACATAAAGGCCAGAGCATAACCCTATTTAAGAAGGTTCTCCTAGGAAAAGGTAGAATTGTAGTCTCCCTCCAGACTTGAAAGATGAGACCTCAGATTCCACACTGGCAGGCACTAAGGTACGCAGCCTCACCTGAGTGAAACCAAGTTTGATCCGTCTTTGTTTGAAAGTCTTGGCAAACTGCTCAAGCTCCTCAAGGTCACTGGGCTCCTCCAAGCTGGGAGTGTCAATTCGCTTTGGTGTTGACTGGCTCTGTGGAAGTGGCTGAATGGGGGTCGCTGCTATTGTGCGTGTTGGGGTTGCTGGCTATTAAGATAGAGAGCAAGGAAAAGATGAAAATCAGACTTAAAAGAATCATCAGCAAAAATTAAATTCAGAAAAGGTATGTGAGGTTTCTCTGAGGAAGATCAATGAATTTGACATTTCCAGCAATCTGAAAGTTTCTCCAATTTATTTACATTCCTCTCAAGAATCAGCAGTCACAATCCAGAAAACTGTATTAGTATGACAGCTTTTTAAAGGCCCTGTCAGAACGAATTAAAGAAAAGTAAGAGATGTTCAGTGCAGCAGATAACCAACAACTTTCACTTGCTACAGAAGCTGCTCAAAGAAAGGCTGAACATTCTTACTTGATATAGTTCTATCATTTATAGACAGCTTGGCATTCATCCCCTTTTAATCATTTTAAAATTGAATTTACTGCTTGTGTGAGGTGGCAGATTGTCATCAGCCCAAAAGATCCAAGTCTCCTATTTAATCTTGGAACAGTGAGCACATACAGGGACGGCAAACATGGCAAGTTTCCTCTAATACCATCTCTTATGACTGACTCAACTCTTCCAGTAAAGAGAACAAAATAGATCTCCCTCTAACCCCTCTGTTGATACTTGCAACAGTAAGAATGAATGTACTGGTGATACGAGAAATTTAACAAAGGCAACCTGCAGAAAATAACTTTTTTTAAGTCACATTTTTTCTTCTATATAAAAGGCTAATTTTCCAAGAAGTCCACACAAGGTTTACTATTCCTGAACACTGGCATATTAGAGCATTTTGCTATGCAGCAATAATAAGAATCTGGAAAAACCTGAACATCATGGAAAATGTTCACAGGTGAACAAAATATATTGAGATCTGGTATTGCACAGTTCAGGCTTTATGTGCAACAGGAACACTGGAAACATGTTTTAAGTGCATAATTATACCTTCTTACATGCCACAGATAAACTAAGATGCATAGACAGAATATTTACTCTTGTTAAACTCTATTCAGTTCAGCTGAGGCTCTTAAGTAAAGGTGACTTCATACTTTCATGTCCTATGCCCAGTTCTGAAACTACAGACTCCTTCAGGGCAAATAAGAACAGCCTCAAGCCTATGCAACACTACAGAACTATGCAAAGTCTATGCAAAGGTCCAGAAACAGCTGTTCTCAAAGAAATGGCCTACATACAGCTGAGTCTTTACATAGCTCCTCATGTTGTTTTTCTTTTGGGTTAGTGCAGTATTTCGCAGTGCACAGCAGATGGTAGAGGGAGGTCAGGATCTGTAATTCCATTACGTGAGAAATAATGTGATCATATATGATCTTCCTAGGACTGCAGATAAACGTGTCACACTATAAAGGTTTTCAGTATTTTTTAATTTACATTAAACTTACTGGGTAATTACTGCAGTCTGTCTTTACTGAGTTCACCTGCTTTATGTAATTTATTTTCTCTTTTTGGTTTTGAAACTTTTTTTTATTCCAAGTACGATCTTTAGTAGGGAGTCATGCTGCTAACTGAGGTTTGAACTACGGAGGTGAGAGAAATTTCATTTCCCACTTGGTGCATGAAAAATACTATAGGTGGTATAATAGAAAAAGTAGTTTTCTAAGACTCTGATAGACTCAGGCATCTTATTAAAGACCAAAAATTTCTTATATATAACCAAGCTGGCAGGAAGATACTGTATGATATTACATGGTATTTGAGAAACAGCATGCAGTCATGTAACTAAACTGCACAGTAAAACCCAGAGTGAAGCAAAATTAAATTTGCAGGCACGTGCAACCTTAGAATTGCTTTTCTTACAGTCTGAAAGCTTAATCATAGAGCTTTAATATTTTAACATATATCTAACAGAATATTTTAATGCATTTCCAACAATCTCTTCACTTTCACAGAAGGTAACTAATAAGACTGGCAATGACTTCGCAATAACAGCAAAACAACTAGGCTACAGTAAAGACAGATTACCACTGCAATCTTTAGGAAAAAAAAAAGATACTTGTGAGTAATCCTCTTTTTGAGCTTTTTAGGTAGCCCATAACTTGCTCCTCTGAGTTTCACAAGTTTGTAGATCGTCCAAAAAAGCCTTACAAGAAACCAAATGATGCTCTAGTGTCATTAACTCAAGATATCAATTATGGAAATTTTCAGGTAAAAATAAAAATTGATAATGTTAAACACAAGAGGCACATTAGGAAACTACCAAACTGAAGTTACTGATACTTCAGCTCTACACTGAGTCTATGTAGAAATTCAAACAGCTACAATATCTAGCCTGGTAACAAATACAAAGGGTCCATTCACTTGCAGTAGTTCAAATTCCCCCAAAGCAAGTCATGAACTGTAGAAACAATCCTGACCTGCGAGGCAAGGGTGATGCTTGGCTGAGACTGCAGGAGGTTGGCTTGGCTTTGCTGAGGTAGTTGCGTTAAGAGATTCTGCGCTTGCAGGAGACCTGGAGAGAGAAATGGATGGGTTTGGTTTGTCATTTAAGAAGATTAAAACATGAAATGACGTGAAACAAGGCTCTTGCTAAACAACAATAGTTACAAAAAATTTTGAGATGCAAGCCATCGTTTCATCCCTGAATAGGTATCTTCAGACTTTGGACTTCTCAGTCCAAAATCCTCATGCATTTTCCTCAAGTATATGAGGTGACAGAAGGGTAAAAGAGTCTCTTGTCTCCCCTGCAGAAAGAGTTTGCAATGATCTAGGTTATCCCAGCTCTGTGTGCACGAATCATTTATTGTCCCTTTCAGCTTGCAGGTTTTGAGTAAACCTCTTCCCATAACCAACAGCTGACCAAGAATTAGGGAGCCATAAAAACAACTGAACACTAACCAGATCAAATCCAACAACCAAATGCTAATCAAAACCATAAATTTGGCTCTTTAATCACTCTTCTCCCTCTCTGTATCACCCCGTGCCAGCTGCCTAACAAGAAGGCAACTTCCTCTGGCAAACTTAAGCAGACCACATCAGAAGACAAAACAAGCCCAGATAACCTCCTCCTGGCTGAAATAAAGAAGGAATCTTTTGGAAAAGTAATCAGAACATACAGTTTAGGTAAGATACTGAACACCATTTAAACTGCACAAATAGAATAAACATTACACTGAATATATGAAAACCTCTGCTATTATAAAAAGGTGACAACACTAGAGAACAGTTGGGACTGATGCAACCAATATACACATTATGCTGTCATTCTAAAAATAAATTCTCTTAAAGTACACTATTTGTATGGTTTATTAAACCTCTCAGGAAATTGAGATACATATGCTTGCATCTATATATTTTAACTAGAAGCTATCTGATTATTTTTTTTAATTTGCATTTCTAATACTAAAAAGTATATATTTTAAAGGGGCAACAATCTTGACAAAAATATACCTACAGTTAGTCAACTCCCTCAATTTTATTGTTAAAAACATTACTGTTATTCTTTAGGTAACTCTTGGCTACAACTATCAACTTCCCCTATAATAATTTAAGAACCTGACTAATTAAACCTACTTAGTAGGCATCTTCAATGTACCAAGTTCCTAAAACCAGAGGGTAACGATAGCATGACAACAGATGGACACTTTGGTCACTCGGAGAACAGAACACCAAGTACCACTTAAATTCTGTAATCTGAGTTTGATGTAGAATGTTCTGGCTCATCAGTCAGGGCACTACTAATAACCAGCCACCTCTTAGCAGCATATTGGTGGGGACACAGGAATTTAGGTCTTGATAAATACTGAGTGAGAAACTGGATGTTTTATGCGAGGTTAAGGAGATATGAAGAGGGACTACCATGCAGTAGGAAGCAGAAAAATGTATCCTCAATGAGGAATACAAAAGTACAGAAGAGTTATTTTCTGACAGTGATGTTGCTTTTACTTTTTTTTTTAATGAAGTGTTGAATATGTATTTTAAATAGAGTGTGTTGCTACCAAAATGCTCAAGATTATAAATAAAGCCAGCTGCTTATGCAACATAATAACACAGCATAGACAACTATGTAAATTTGCTTTGCACCACATAATCAACATGTTCCATCTGTGTTTTTGAAAAGCCACAGCAAGGGAATGGATCAGCTTAAGGAATTTCCAAGACAGCTACCTACTACAGTTACACAGTGCTTTTTACAATGCAAATATTTGTTCACTTGAAAGATGATTTCAGCTGTCCAAATCTAAGTATTAATTAGTAAACAGTCACCTCTAAGCGAAGAGGTTTTGACCTTCATTTAGCGACAGTGAATTTTAACTGACAACTTGAAATAGAAGGGGGCAAGCCATCACACCGACACCACAGAGTGGCTGACCAACAATGAAACAGCTGACAGTGACCACAACCGACCTTTAGTCCACTGGTAACACCATCGATCACAAGTTACTGCCTTATCTTATGACTGTAATCAGAGTAATTAGGATTGTCCTTTTGTTTTGTCCTCAAAGAAATCCCAGAGGATGTTTTTCTGGCAGTAACACTTCTGCTGAAGAGCATAAGATGACTACACTCTTCCTTGTTTTATTCTCACTCGTATGTGCTAAAGTAATGATCACTGAAGGACAGAATAAAATATTCTGAACATGTTTCATCTACTCAGGTTTTACATCATTTTTACCCTATTAAGAAATAATGATATAAGGTGTCACAGGCAGAAACTGGAGAAAGAACAAGTTAGTTCAACCTGCAGCTGAGGTTGACTGAAGCAGTGATCAGGGGATGAGGAAAGCAAATGAACTGTTTTGGCAAAGTATGCAGCTCTTGCACTGACTTAAGTCTTTTCAGACAGTTGCTATGCACATGGTTTGGACTCCTGTTGGCTTCCATGGGTGGGCAGCTACCCAGATATGACTTGCAGTAGTTTCACCTTTGGTTCTTTTCTGAGAATAAACTATTGATTGCCACTTTGGTCCCAGGTAACTTAAGTGACTTAACTTACAGGGCACATACCACAGGCTTTTAAATACACTGCAAGTCCAAAATTGCACCTTTTAGGCAACTACTAAGATATTGCTGTTTCAAACTTTGCTTTTTTCTCATGGACCCATACTGGCATCAATACTGTTTAACACCTTTATTACCAATAAGGATGATGGGGCAAAATATATTCTCAGCAAGTTTCTGGACAATACCAAATACGGGGAGAGTGGGCAACAGACCAGAAGTCAGGGTCTAGACAGACTAGACGAATGGAACCTCATGAAGATCATTAGAGGAAGATGTCCCACATGGGGGCTGGAATAACCCTGTTCAATACAGGGTGGGCACTGGCTGGCTAGAAAGCAGTGTTGCAGGGAAAAATAAAAATAATAGAGAAAGGGGTCCTGGAAGACAGTAAGTTGAATATGTGTGCCCTTACAATAAAGACAGCCAACCACATCCTGGGCTGTATTCACAAGAGTGCAGCCAGCAGGTCAAGGGCCATGATTTTTCCCCTCCACTTGGTGCTTGTGAGACCGTATCTGTGTCCAGAGTATCTGAGTACTGTGTCCAGCTTTAGGCTTCTCAGTACAAGACACAATGACATCCTGGATTTTGTACATTCAAGGCCCACCAGGGCAGCTAACAGGCTGGAACACCCATACAAGGAATGGGTAAGAGAGCTGGTTTGTTCAGACTTGTGAGAAGACGAGGGTGAGACCCTATTGCTGTTGTCAAAGACAGAAATGAACTCTTGTTGAGGGTGCACAGTAATGAGAAGCAACAGACATAAGCTGGAACATGGAAAACTGCAACTTGTTAAAAGGAAGCAAGAATTTGTTTTTTTCACCATGAGATTGATCAACTATGGGGGCAGGTGCTTGAAGAGGTTGCAGAATCTCCTGCCTTGGAGATGTTCAAAACTCAACTGGATGAGGCACTAGCACCCTGCTGCAATCAGACCTGCTTTGAGCAATACTGCATGACCCCCAGACGTCCCTTCCAACCTGTATGATTTTTTGAATCTATAAAAGCTGATACTGTACTTGGATACTTAAATTTACAGAGGTGACACTTCTAACTCTCTGCTTTGGGTTCTAAGAGCCATGGGGTATTATTGCAGTAAATATAGCAGATAAATCATCCACATGAAGCTCCAAAAGAATGACTGCATAGAAGTAGGCAAGGATTTATGCAAAAGTATGATGCTTTAGAGGTATTTAATTATTTTTTTAATAGTTAAAGTAAGTGCATCTACCATCATCCAGGACTTTTACTGCAATGTCTATGAGCAACGTGAATAAAGTCTCAAGCCAAAAAACTCTTCCTGCCAGCCAACAGTCCCCAAGGACTGATCTGGAGTTCAGTTGCTACTATCTAAAATTAAACAAAAGATAAAACAAACATTCAAGTGCAGACTTTTTCAGCATAATTTTTTAAAAGTTGGCCCAGAAGCATAATACATAATTCATCCCTAACTGATCTCCCAAAAGAGTGATTTTTTTCATCTACGAAGAACTTGACTGTTTTTTCTCTGCCAAAGCTGTTCATCTTCTCACAGACATATCCTGGAAGTTAGCTTGCAAAACAAAGCAATTACAATGTCATAATTTGATTAACTGGAAACAACTGAAAGGGAAGAAGGAAGGGTGTCATATCACATTCTACATACGGAGTTATTTGATAAACTTCTTTTTATCACTGTTGATGCACAGAAACTTCTGGGCACTTTGGTATGCCTCATTTTGTCAAATCCAGATCTTCCAAAATGGGGGCTTGTAGTTGGAATTATATTGGGATCCAACACAGGAGAGAAAGTACTAACCTATGCACTCCTAGGAACCTGTTCCACTGAGATGTTAAACTGCTGCATGCTGCTGCACCTTCTGCAGTATCCAGGCACCCTTTAAGATCAGTTCAAGAACATGACACAAATGTGCTGAAGTTGATGAACTGCAGTTTTGAAGAATATCAATTCAGTGATTCATGCAAAGGTGCTGCCACACTACTTCAGTGAAAGTCAACATTTTTACCCATTGATGCTGTTCCAATGGTTAGAAGCAAAGACTTGATTTCAAAGAAGACAGTAAATAGTAAGCATTTAATTCATATCTTGATAATGGGTACTGGCAGCACAGGGGCAAAAGTGACCAAGTCACTTCTTTCAAGTTCTTCCTCATTTCACTTCAAGCTCTCCCCTCTTATTTGAGGAATGAGTTTGAGTCAGCTACATATTATTCAACTGCTGTGTCAGCAAATATGTCATTAAAAGTTTTTTTGACAATGAAGAGCTGGGTCTCCTCATCTGCATATTGAGGGAACCAAAGCACTTTTGCCTGGTTCACACAGCATATTATTAACAAAATGAGGAGGAGTCCTGTAAGGACAGTGCAGGTACACAGTCTCAGATGAGAGAACACACTTGTCTATTACAAATTTGATGCGTCTGAGAAGAGACACAGACATCTTCCTCCATTCTCACACTGGGTAAGGGAGCTTCACTCTGATTTACGGTACTGAGGCCAGCAGGGTAGGTACTAATGTTTAACATTCATTATCCCATTATCCTGTTTTCCCAGGAACAGACCCCAGCCCATCCATAGCAGGTAAGCCATAAGTAGCCCTGAGTCAGCTGGGAGTTTCAGTCAGGGCAGCTGCCCCAAGCTGACCCACAGGTGTATCCCACACCACTGACATCAAGCTCTTTATGAAAGGAGGGAGTTTACTGAGGGTGGAGGATTCCTCTTTTTGGGGCTTTTCCCTCTTGGTCTCCTGCTCCTTCTGCTGCTCCCAAGGACCAGACTGAGTATAAGCTTGTACACTTTATGTTGGTGATTGTATTAGTTTTGATATTTCATTAAATCTGTTTCTATTTCAACCCACAGGACTTCTCCCTTTTTTCCCCAATCCCCCTTCTCAGCTGGGAGGGGACATCAGGTGACAGAGCAATTGCCACAGTTTAGCCCAGGATACAGACTAAACAGACACCCATTTGAAAAATGTGGTTTGTTTTGTTTTTAATGACACAAGTGAAGCCTCAAAATCTGGAGGATAAGCATGCAAGAAAAGAACAGGACTGGATTGGGCATGCCATCATCATCCCAGGTATTTTTACAATTAAAAAAATGAAGTCATAAACAAGGTCTTTAATAATAAACAGCAATAACTTGAAAATAGGTAGGCCCAGTTTGAATGTTTAGAGCTAGCTAGTAGCTTGTCTTCCACCTCTGCCTTTCTGAACACTTTCTTGACAACTACTGTTTCTAAACCAGTTCTGTCTCCTTGAGAATGACGCAGTCTTTTCTGAGATCTTAACAACTTCTGTTTGCAAGAATAATTTAAATGAAATGCAGCACCATTTCCCCTCTCCGTTCAGATTTTTACTGATACGATTTTTATTGGCAATATCTTCCAAGTAGAAAGGCAAATGGTCATCTGATGAGGGTAATATTTTTAAGAAGCAGCTATAATTGCAGTAAAGGATGTTGAATTGATTATTCCAGAGACAGATCTATTAGATACAAGAACAGATAAAAGAGGTATAAAGACTGTACAAGGTGCTACATTCCTGCTTGTGACATTAATAATAATATAGGGACAATAATTGCTCTGAATAAGGAATTGTCCCAAATTTCCATTTCCATACAATCTTCTGCATATCTGCTGAGGCTTGGAACAACTCCTTCAGTTATGATGTTACTTATTACAAGTCATGAAAAACAGGAACTTTACAATTTGTTTAACGTAAGCCACTGAATAGCCAGAAATCATGTGGAAAAAGGAAGATGACTACATTAGACATATGGCAGTGGATTTATGGGGAGAATTTCACATCTGCTGCTGTCATCTACGTGTGTTGAAGATAGCAGAGTAACATCCTGATTGTTCATTAATATGTTCGATACTGAATTTTGTAAAATTTTTCAGAAGTTGGATCTAAGCCATGACGTTCAACCTCCTCCAAGAATCTAAATATGATTGCTCATAATTGCATTACTCTGTACCCTGTCACCTCTTCAAGAAGCTTTTCTCTACCAAATGTTTACATGTCTTCTATGATCTTGCTTAGAGATACTATTCTTCACTTGCTTCCCTCAAAACTATTCTCTTGTATAAAAAAAAGTGTTTCTCATTTACATGACTACACGGCATGTACAAAATATGCAGCGTAGTCTGTAAAGCAATACATGTCTTCCAAAATAGATAATCTACAAATAAATCTGAATTTTTCATTTTAGTTACTAAATGCATACATATCTATATAAAGCTGCATGCAGAACCAATGAGACACCCAAAAATATCTGAATGTCATTGGTTTTAAAGAAAGCTCTATGCTAGCTTCTTCAGAATATTTATTATTGTATGAAGTTGACTAATGGAGCAATAGGACACGAACAACATGGAAAAGTCAACAGCAAAATAAAAATACATACTTTCTCAATCTTCCTCATAAATAATAACATACAGTTTGAGATCTTCTAACAATAACCATGAAATACTGCAAAAAGCCATTCCAAAAAGTGAGATAAGGGGTATTATGACATACATGTTGCTTTATCATTGAGTGCTCATGAAGAAAATTAGATCCATTCAAGCATTTCATTTTGGAGGGTTGTCATACACTCATGGCCTATGGTCAGAATACAGAATAAAAATCTTCCTACATTTTTAAGCTATTCAGTTGTCCAGGCTACACACTACCAGTAAAACATGGTGTTTCTACACACACAGTGTCACTGATGACAGCAATAAGCAGGTCTTAATTGCAGTGAAGAAATCATTTTCAGAGATGGCGCCTGGAAACAGTACTAAGCAAATCTCTTCTGGCAATTATTCTACTCCAGAAGATTTTAAACAAACAAACAAAAAGCCTTCCTTCCTTTCTATGATGCAAACAATTCATTGTTCATTTCAATTTGTTTCTATTAGTTTCCTTTTTTTGTGAAGCATCTTCAGAGGTACTTTAGAAAACCAGCAGAAGCTAGCCAAAAAACGTAGGCAGACATTAGTACCAGTGAGTTTTTCAAAACAATGCTTTTGTGTTTGCTGTTTCGTTATAAGAGTTTAAGGAAAAGAAAAAAAAAAAAAAAAGCCTATTTTAAAGTATCGTAGAACTAAATTTTGGTGAAGTTTGATTTCTTCTAGAAGAATATGTTAAGCCTCTAAGTTCTGCCTCATTTTGAGAAACTAGTACATCACTAAATACCTCCATGAATAGTCTTAGCCATTTTCTCTTCTAAACCAAGTCCTATTAAAAGAAAGTTCATTTTGACTAACCCTTTATTCAAATGTGAAGGCATTCAAACAGTGAGAGAGCTTCAGCATAATGGAAAGCCAGTTCTATCCAAGTCATAGTATATAAGAAGGAATGATGCATGAAAAAATAGAAAGGAACAGAAGAAAATGAGGTGCAAAGACGTGCTTTATAGGACAGCCAGGCTCTGGAGGACTCTTCAAGCATAACGGGGATTTGCTTCTGAGCAAGAATCTTTGGATTACTAGACCTGAACAACTGAGTAGAGTTCACATAGAAGAGAAAGGGGGAAAAAAGACCATTGGAGTCTATCAGCATAAAGGGCCATAGTTAAATGCAGTTTCCTGTGGGTATCAACAAACGGGGTGCAATCACTACTGTGATGTATGGCAACGTGAACACATTCGTTCTTTGAGCAGAGTTTCTGTACAACATCTTAAGTGGTCTGGCACACTACCACCTATGAGTGCCTTGGTTTGCCTTTAGCATATAAACCATACCCAGTGTATTGCCCAAATATTATTTCCAAAACTTGTTATAAAAAAATCAAGCATTCCAGTTCTTTTCCCAAGATGTAATTATTATTTCATTTTATGACAAAATTCACTATACCCTCATTAGGCTTAAGGACTTTTCTAGTCTCCCACAAAGACTCTTGATTTTGTAATCTTTTTCCAGTCTTAGAATTTTGTTGCCCTTTTTAGCACTGACCTAAACCAGACAGCTCACCGACCCTCCAGGACACCACCTCCTAGGATTCTGCCTTTAAGCTCTTGTCTTCTCCAAGTTCTCTTCCCAGTAGGCTTCCTTCTTGAGACCCTGACCCAGAAAATTCAGATACTGCAGTATTTCATAGAATCATAGAACGGTTTGAGTTGGAAGGGACCTTTAAGATCATCTCATTCCAAACCCCCTGCCATGGGCAGGGACACCTCCCACTAGACCAGGTTGCTCAAAGCCCCATCCAGTCTGGCCTTGAACACTTCCAGTGAGGAGGCAGCCACAACTTCTCTGAGCAACCTGTTCCAGTGTCTCACCACCCTCACAGCAAAGAATACCTTCTTAACATCTAATCTAAATCTATCCTTTTTCAGTTTAAAACCATTACCCCTTGTTCTATCACTACATGCCCTTGTAAAAAGTCTGAAGAGGCCTTGTTGTTAAATGTTCCCATGACATGATCTCTAAATTGATCCTCCTCAAGGAGTGAGCTACACAAATTTTGACAAGGCTGAGGTCTAACACCAAGAAAGGGACAACCTGCTAGAGTCTCCTAATTGCAATACTGTTATTTGTCCTAGGGAATATCAGCAGTTACTGGTGTATGAACCACCCCAGTTTCACCTTCTCATCTAAAAAGCTATGTATGATTTTTCTTTTCTGGCAAGGAGCACTTACCCTGCTGCCCCTGCGGTGTTTGTGAGATGATGAACTGTGCTGGCTGCAAGTTGGTTGTTGGATGCACCAACACAAACTGTTGCAGGTTGAGATTCTGCTGCTGAAGCTGCTGCAAGTGCTGCAAATCCTTAAGGAAACAGGGGAAGGGGGGGGGGAGGGGGGGGGGGAGGAGAGAGAGGGAAATGGGGGAGAGGGGGAAAAAAAAAGAAAAAAGAAAAGGGAAAAGAAAGAGCTGTCCGTTAGACATTTAAGTCAGCCATGACTCCCAATGCAACTAGATTTCCTATCAACCAGGTACATTCTAAAATTTAGAGATAAAAAGTGGATGCCAAACACAGCAGTCCTGCTACTGAATATGCTTTAAGCTGGCAACTGGAATTTTGCTTTCCTTCATAAAACTAAGCAAAAATTTTTTACCAAATAACCCAGAAAAATATTTCCAGCACTGTTCTGCTTTTAAAAAAAATAAAAATCAATCTCCCCCCAACCCAAATGGATAAGTTTTCAAATACTTTAGACTTATTAGCACCCAGATATTTTTTTTCAGGATGCAACTCTGCTACAAAATGAATTGTTGACAAATCAAGCATATTAGCTGGGAGCTGGTTTTGTTTGTAAAAACAACAATCTGCAATTACCATTCTAATCAGCAACAGGAAAGCAAAAAATTACAGATTCCTAATTTGCACTCTGGTTGTTCAGGTCAAATTTCAGGATGTAGCTAACTCAAATAGTAAATAAATATACTTCATTATTTCTGAAACAAATTACAATAAGCTTAATAGACATGGCTATAATTAAGGTTAAAAGGAATAACCCAAAACACTGCACTATTGTAGAACCCTACTTTTATGTATTTAAACCATTCAGAGCTATTAATTTTCTATAATGAAATGACTGGTCTCAATGTAAACACTAATCTCTGAGAAACTGAATCACCAAGATAAATGCTTCAACTTGCTGTTTAGCTGGAAAATGAAAACAGGGAACTGCTTAAAAATATTCCTCCCTAGCCTCTCTTCTTTTCTTTTTCTCTAAAGAGAACAATAGTAACTGAAATTTGAAAATTGAAGCGCAATGTGAAGACAACCAACATAACAGAAGTAATATATGAAAAATATCTATACACATGTGTAGAATCTTTCCATCTTTCTGAGAAAAGGCTGTTTAAAAGTACCTGCCAAGGAGGTGGATAAAAGCCTGGAATATTTCCCACACTTACAATCTCCCATTAAACAAACCAAACCAATCAAACAAAAACCCTCCCAAAAGCTGTTTCAGGTAAGTTACACAGATACCGGGGGACCTGTTTGCAGACAGACATACTCTTCTGGGTCCAACTGTGTCAGAAGATGCAAACAACACCAGTTCGCTCCTAAACGTTGCTCAGTCTGGCTGCTAGAATGGAGCTGCTCATTTTAACATACTTCCTAACATACTCAAGGTAAAGTGAGCCAGACTAACAAAGACCTGCTTCTTAAGGCTGGTAAAGTAGCCCCCACACATTTTGAGTGATGCAGGTTACCGAGCACACACGCAAACTGCTCAGCCAGCAGAGGTGAAAGGCCATTAACTGCCAGCAATGGAAGTGGTGATGGAAAAATCAAGACAGACTGACAAGGACAACTTTTTATTTACACAATACAACCATTTGCAGAATATAGTTATCTATGACCTTACATTATCTTAAAATTGTTAAACTAAGACTTAAAAGTTGCAACAATCTCCTTCCGAGGAAGAGAGGTGGGGAGTGTCAGTGTGTGGAAGACTAGAGAGGAAAAAAATAGAGTCCATTGATTTATGAGACCACAGACATGCATCATAAGAAAACAACTACCTAACCTGCATTACTGAGACACTGGCCACCAGTGACTTCAGCAACTTGGTCATGTTAAGTCAAAAGCATACTGTGTAATAATACGGTAGAGAGACACCAGAGGGACTGACCGAGCAATGCTCTTTAAGAAATGGAAACTTCCATTTTATAAGAGAATGGTAAAATTTTTTAAAGTGCCCCCCAGTGCAACAGAGTGTTTTTAAAGCTGATAGCAGTGTTTGCTTTCAGAAAATTTGAGTAGTACTGCAAACATTCCTATGAAATTGAGACCAATTTCCTTCCTGAAAAAGGGAGGTGCAACTGCTCTCATTTTTTCCCAGGAACTCCATGCTTTTTCTGACTTCACATCATAAAGTTACATTGATCAGAACTGTTACTAAAAACTCTTACTTCTTGAGCCCAACACAACATGGAGCCTCATTCATTTATTCATTGATTTTTAATGCCCTAATGGTCACCTTTGCAGACTGAGCAGACCCTCCAGCACAGAGGGGCTCATACTGAATTGGATGGAAGGACTAGATGCAGAGGAAGAAACAAAAAGACTAGGGCAAGCTGGCTAAGGCTGTGAGTGCTGGCTGGAAGGAAAAAGAAATGAAGAGAGGCTGAAAATAGAGATGGATAAGAGAAAAAAGTAGAAACACCGAAGGAAGAATTGGAAGAAATTTTTGAAGGAAAACATACGGACAGAAAAACAGACAGGTCGAGGACCTCCCCCACCAAAACCAGATGAATGAAATCCACCCCCACCCACCACCCACCCCCCCAATGACCAAGTTGATCTCAGATGATTTGAAGAAGCACCACAGGAGACTGAGTTACATACATGAAAGAACGCGAAGAAACAGTGGCAGTGTATTTGTAAGGTGGTCAAAGGAGGAGAGCTTCGGTTTAAGACTATAATATTCATAACACAGGGTACCCAGCTAAGACATGACAGCTCTTATCATCAGGCTCTTACACTTTAATATGAGAAAACTGTTTTTAAATTGAGGCCTCAGGGATAACTGGTATAAGCAATCTTATTCTGTGCATCTGCCTTGGTAAATGGTATCTTCGCTGAGTCTTGTTTAAATACAGAAATGTAATTCTGTAACGCACAATGGAAACGATACCTTCAAGGCTAATCACTCTTAAATAGCCCTAGCAGCCCCTCAAATTCATTTGAAATCCAACTTTATTTCTACCTTGGGAAAGTTTTATTATTTAGTTAATTGTAGCATTACAATAAATCTCCGAATAGTCATACCTCAGCAGAAGAATCTGCCAAGTGGTATGTCTTGACGTGAAGGGGTTTTTTTTGTTTTTAAAAAAATCATCCAAAGTTCTAAATTCAATGCCATTATCTCTAGTTACAACTTCAATACAATGTTAAGCATCTCTGGCATTTTGAGGTTTACATCATATAAACACTGATCACAGATCCTGAAAACAAGTTCAGTTTACAAAGAACTCCAAAAGTGGTACAACTGTTAAGTGACAATTTAGCATCAGCCCAGCAGCAGCACTAACATCTTACCAGACTGGTGCAGCAGATACTTTACATTAACTGCAGTGCACATTAAAGAATCCATGCTTGTGCAATTAGTTAATTAAAATAAATATGGTAATCCCTCTGGCTGCTGAGACCTGCCAGTTAATCAATTATTCAAAAATCATCAATTAAAACAAACATTCAACTATTTGTATAATCAGTTATGCTTTTACAATAGCAACACAAACAAAGCTGAGCACTGTTTATAAATTGTTGTCAAGACGGATCAAAAAGCACGGTGCTATCCACCTACAAATCTAGACAGTAGAAATTTTCCATAAAGTATCTCAAATTATATCCAACACCAGCACAAATCATGCCCTGCACTTTCATCATAACAAGTAGCTAACAAGATTCAATCAAGCTACATTTATGTATCAAAATAACATATCCTAAAAGATATTGATTGTACAGTCAGACTACGTGTAAGTAATTATGAATGCCAGAAAACAAGTGAAACTTTAACTTGTTCTCCTTGTGCTACAAACACACATCATATGGTGGCTGCTACACGATCACATGCTACTTTTCATAGAGCCTTTAGCTCATTCACGCACACAAACCAGACAATGCTCACTTCAGAAGCTCCTATTTGACAGCACATGCCTGATCTTTTCAACTCTTCTCAAACACTTCTCTGAAGATTTTGTAATTTCTGGAGAAAAACCCAGTACTAAATTAATAATTGTAAATGCGTCACACATTTTCATGGCTTCCCAGTGAAGTGGAAGGGCAGGATTAGCAACATCTCACACATGCACAACAATGCCTTCAAAAGTATCCACTAATTTGGTGGCATATTTGACAAATGCAAAGCCAGAAATTTCAAAAGATAAGAACTGTATTAACATGAAATTTTAATGCTCCGCACTTCAGTAAAGCAGACCGCGCTATCTTAAGCTTCACACCTGGAAGCCAAGAGGCACACACCTCTGGATCACTTACATTTAGGTTAAAAGACTTGCACAATATCAAATGGGAACTCTGCGACAGATGCATGGAGAGATCTTAGAAGCTAACCATCAACTTCCTTGACAAGGACACTTCCTGTTCTTTTCGTGAAATCTGTCTGTATTACTGGCTACAAAGGCTTAACAAAATTAAAGAGATGGTCTTGGGAGTTACGAGTTTCCTTGAATGCTACATCCTTGAGTCATCTCCCAGTCACGACAGGGAAATGGGATCCTTTGCTAAAAGTAGTATTAATAATTGGTCACATGACTCAGCCCAATACACCAAGAGGCTCAGCATGAGTGGTCTGTGGGTAACATCAGTACTGGCCTTTTAAACGTGGGACAGCATCACTCAGCCCTTACAGAAACATCAGAACTTTTAGACCAACACCACAGAAGTTTGTCACTTCAGTTAAAAAACTGATAGCACAACCAGGCTGTTATTCAGCTAGTCGACTAGCACAATAAAGAAATAGCACATTTCACTAATTGACTTCAAAGGTAACTGTGACATTTCCGTTCTTCTACTTAAATCAGACCTCATCTTCACTTTTCAGACACTTCATCCCAGTTGAATGCAAGTGAAAATAGTCTGAATAGAAAGCATCAGGCAGCCTTAAAGAACCTGCTCAATGCAAGAAGCAGCAACTTTGGAGATTACATACCCAACATACGTTGCACAGCTAGACTGACCCAACGGAAATATGTACTGAGAACCTTAACCTATGGAAAGGCAGACCTCAGAGTCAGCAACACAATCACCTTCTAGTCGTGCTCAAGATGCCTATACTATACATTCAGTTACCCTTGTCCAGAAGTCTAAGGACCACACTACATGTGCTAAGCATAGTGTCAGTGGCGCTGCATTCTCCACACTGACCTAACCCAATCCTGGAACACCCAGGAGGATCTTTGCTGCTCCTAGTAAGCAGAACTTCCTTGGCAAGCAGTTGTTCTGTTAATTCTTAATTCTGGTCTTTAGCAGCAGACCATAAAACTGGACAGACTCCGACACCAGACTCGTTCTGGCAAGTTCTTCTCTAGACATGCAAGAGTTCCCATCCTTTGTCACTGAACTCTGAGCATTAAGCACTGAACCAAAATAGCACACCAGTGTGTCAAGTCAAACTGCCTTTCTTCAGCTCTATCATTTTGCCTTCTGGATCTAACAAGCATCCTTTGTGATACATAGGCATCCCTTGCCATCTCCACACAGGTCTCGACAAACATCATTTCTATGGGATCTTTCTATACCTCTTTTTCTCCTTTCTCAAGCTAACTACAAGGAGGAAAATTCAGAAAATACAGCGTCTGATCAGATTCTAGAACAAACTCAGAAGCCCAGTGGAACTGATGAGCAGCTGGTACGCATTCTTTGCTAAAACTATCAACTTCAACCTCATCAGCTAAGGATGCATGAGGAAAGACTAACAGTACTCAAGGACTCTAGAAACTCACTGAATAAGGAATAAAAATATTTGAATGATGCAATTAGTCAAACCTCTTTATTTTCCACCCTCTCAAGCCTCAAGGCTCACCTGTGCAATCTGTATTGGCTGAGATAGAGGGATCTGCGTCATCGGCGTTGCAGCAGAGGCCGAGATGGTGGCACCAGCAGCGCTGTGCTGCTGACTGGCTGAATGCTGCACTGCAGCCGCCAGCAACTGTGCCTGCGCCTGTTGTAGCAATAACTGTTGCTGGGCTGGCGTCAACGTGAGCTATAAATAATTAGAAAACACAGCCATTAATAATGAAAAGAGCCACTTCAGCTACAAAGTCATTAGCTAGCTCATTACTAGTTATATTAACCAGACATTCCTAGAACTATTACTACAGTTCAGCCATTAACTAGCCAACGACTCTGGCCTTAAGTAAGGACAGCTGGCTACCCAACACGGTGTAGGAACCAACCTACCACAGACCTGACAAAAGCCAAACCGCACAAACGCAAACATTTGCACTCGCTGGAACCTACGGAACCTAACTTTACTCCAAAGTTTTCTTCACAGCTCTACCAGGAGGTTCAGGAAAAAGGTAATTAAGTAGCAAGCAAAAGAAAAGAATCCATATTGCCAGGATGTGAAAAGAAATTTACACCCAGCAGAAAAGCAAGTGATTAGCCAGATGAATGAGAAGCAGGAATGCTGGCTATGGCTACTGAACAAACTGATAACACCCCAGCTGCTTCACATTAGCATGAATCCCTGCCATATTCCATCATTTCCATTATGCCCTAAGATATAAGTAAAGAACATGAGCTCCATTTGTTTCTCTCCAAGTCTCCCCATCTGCTTTTTTTTTTTAAAAATAGAATAGAGTTGGCAAGTTTACATCCCTTCTCTTTCCCAAACACACATTATCTCTGTGAAACAGGTGGCAGCAGTCTCTCCTTTACATATAAATGAATCTTGATGCCCATATTTACTACAATCCATATCTGCATAGGCGTGGAGTTTTGAATGTTTCACTACTGCAGACAATCACAAATTAAAACAAAGCAGTATTTTTTTGAGAATGAGAAAAATAATAAAATATGCTAGGTTTTAATAACGTACTAAAACACTATGGCTTTTAAAACTTTCAAATATAATTAACAAAAAACTAAACAGGGTGTTTATTTACACACTAGCATACAAGAAGATTTAACAATTGAATATGAAATTAAGACATTGTTTCACTCAAGTATAGAGATGATCTAACTTCCTACTTCAAATCATAAATACTTTGCTGGAGCAACTGCCCTAAAGTCCTTATTAACATGCAAACTCGAAAACTGCAAAGCTGATTACATGGAAGCAAACTCTCTAACCAAACCAGCCCATTCACAAAACTTGCTTCTTTTTTTTTTTTTTAAATGCCTGAAAGCATTTACAACAATTCAGCAATGCCAGTAATCCTAAAACAACAGTTATTCCAAAATTACTCCCAAAGACTTGCAATTAAAAAACTCAAAATTGGTAGGCTAAAACAGAAAGGTTGAATAGGCTTACGGCAAGCACTAATATAGTTACTTAAAAAGATGTGTGTTTGTGAAGAGGAAGAACTAGTGTCAGTCACATTACATTATTTTTGTTCTTCACCCAGCTATCTGGTAAAATTTAGTCACATGCTCCCATGCCTCATTTTAATCTCACAAAAAAATTAAAAATTCCTCTTTATGATATCACTGACTTATTTGTACACACACCAGGCTTTAATTTCATTGCAAAGTAAGATGGATACTGAGAACAGAGATAAATATTTATTTATTTTGGAAGCTAATACTTTGCAACAACAACAAAAAAGGATTAAAGTCTGCTTTTTTATAGGAAGGTATTTTCCATCCCCTCTTCCATTCAAGTTTCTTCCTATGTTAAAGGAAATGACAATAACCTTCACTGATAGCTCTGCAGGGACTGCCATAGGTACTGCCATGACTTGCCGGACAGGAGCCTTACTGCAGTGTACTTGGGTAAATCTTACCCCAGTGATCTGTCCTCCGGCCAGCATGAGCTGGGTCTGGGGTATGGCCGCCTGCACTGAAGGCTGCTGGGAAGGCTGGCTTGGCTGCTGAGAGTCCCCAGATTCTTCATTAGATTTAGACTAGTCAAAAAAAAAATACAACTCTTTATAGTGTAAAACAGATGTTAATGTGTAACACTGCCATCTCAACACTGCACAATAAAAATCTTTTATCTGCATACAAAAAGCCCTTGGGTTTATTTTAAGAGTGTGTTTAAGCAATGACTCCATGTGCCCACCACCTCAGCTACGATTACTCAAACATGTCTGTAGGTAATGCAGTTTAAACAAAACAAAAAGACTCTCAGGTCTTTTTTAACTCTTTGACTTTATGTTCGGGTCTCATTTCATTTTACGCAATGCAACTGAAGCTGACACTACCTTTCACCATAAAGAAAGAAAAGGTTGTTAAAATTACTCACTGCCTAAATCCTGAACAATGAAATGAGGCAAAGGAGATTGTGTTTCCATTTCCTGTATCTGCATCCTACACCTCTAAGTTATCATACTGCTGGCTTATACAGAACTGGTTTGAGAAATCCGCACAGGTTATCTACCTACAGCAAAATACGTAACATATACAGTGCTTTTAAATAATCAAAGTTTACTATTTAACTGAATGCTGTTTTATTTCAAAAGATTTGGGGTTTGGTTTGTTAGGGGATTTTTTCCTTTTATAGACAGAAGAAATTGTGAAGACATGAGGGAGGAAGTGCAAGTGCATGAAGAGGGGGAGAGTTTTACGATAATTAAAACTGGTTATGCAGAACATTAAAATTCTGCATAGATTTGCATATTTTCCACCACCTGTTTTGGGGACTGCAGAGCAGGCTAATTAACATAAAGGCTCTGATTAATTCTGCCAGTCATTGAGCGATAATTACAGCGCAGGACTGTAAACATTCTGCACTGGAGATACAGCCTGTTTGCCAACATCTCTCTCAGGGATGGAAGTTTACCATGGCAACCAAGGCAATTTTCTGCCTCCTTCCTCTTAGAAAGGAAGGTCACTATACCTCCTCTTCTTTCCAAATTGTTATTATGTATAAGTGGGTCCACATTCTACTGCATTTCATGTAATGCACTACCTACATTCTTTAATAACAAGCAATACTGAAACCAGTTTTCAATAAAGCTGCATCCTTTGCCCCTTAATATAGTACTGAGAGGAAGTGGCATGTTAACTGATACACTGAAGCGTTTGGTATTACAAAAAAGTTTGACAGCTTTGTCGTCTCGTGTACATTATTAAACAACAATTACTCTGACTTATTTTTGAAATCACTATGTGTTATTTACACAAGCAATCTACACTAGCCACATTACATAATGTTACATTAATACTCCTATATTCAGCTACCAGAAGGACAAATTGCAAAGTAGTGCTTGCTATGTATAAAATAAGTGAATAAATGTAAGAACATGAAATATTCCTTAAGTTTTCTAGTTTTCATGACACAACACCTGACTGAAATTCAGTATAAAATTATGATCACTACCTATTTTAAACAACTCCAGTTCCTGAATGTTTACAACCCTGAACCTGATTTACAGTTGTAAAACTATTATTCCTTCACACCTATCACTTGCAAGACCAGTCAGAATGAAAAAAACAGAGTAACATATCATAGGTTAAAAACTATCTCTAATGGGACCATAATGCTGTTTGGAATGAGAGAAGGATGAGCAGCAGAAGGAAACTGTCTTTACCTGTACATTTAAGGACTGAGCAGCAGCCTGTAAACTTGTTCCAGCGAGCTGGACCTACAATACAGCGCAAAAATGGAAATGAAATAGTGTAGAATCCATGGAAAACTTAAACAATGTCAAAAGAACAACCTCCCCAAGTACATCCCAACAAAAACTCCCCCAAGAACAATGCATGCCCCTCTAACAGCTGAATCAGTGAAACAGGGGTTGTGCTCCAGGCTGAAAAAAATCTGCAAGAGTCTTCCACAGTGTTATTTGTCTACCTCTTGCTGAATGTATTCCTGCCTAGGGATCTAGATATCATGAAAATGAGTTGAAACAGAGCATTTTGGGGTTGACAGGCTAGCTATTCCTATTCCTGTTAAAAAAATCCAGGCTTCAGGGGAGGGCGTTAAGCTCTACTCATCATCACCCTTCTAATATTTCAGAATGGGTCTTACCCCAAATACGTACACTGCATTCACCCGCTTCCTTATACGACAGAGGAGCAATCACCTGCACAGCACAAAACCCACAGCATAAATGCTCTTCCTCAAATCAACCCATTCAAGTATTTGCAGTCCTCAGCCAATGAAAAGAAGAGGACTGGAGACATTTTACAAAGGCTGTATTGATTCAGGTATACTCAAAACTTGAATTCAACATTTGTGATTAACGGGTCCAAAGAAGTTCTTGTGGGTTAGCAATGAAGAAAAACTGATGCTTGAGAAAGTGAGATTTATAAAAAGACTGTTATTTTATCTCTAATAAGCATTTTCTCTGTACAACAAATGCTATATTTTCATTTACTGAAGACCTTTTTGCCTTGTTTCTAGCACCACTCCTACTATAAAGAAGGAATGCTATGTAATTAATCACCAACACTTTCAAAGGTCAGAGTTACAGCCTGTAGTGAATTCCATCTCTGGCCATGTTTGAAAACCACTGCTCATTTGAAAACCAAGCAACACACAAGGATACAACAAAGCAAAGCAAAATGTAGCACTCCTGCCTATATAAAAAGATATCCCCACGTAATATACATCACAAAAGAGAGTCCACATATCTGCAAACACAGGAAGGAAATTTTTAATTTAAATTGCAGTGCATTAAATTAATAACTGAATATTCGAACAGGCAACCCTTAAGAGTCACCTTGGAAATATTTTGTACTGCTCTAGATGAAGATACTAGACTTACTAAACATGTTCTACATCTAAGCAAACACTCCAAGAAAAGCTCCTCCTCTATCACAAGCAAAATACAGTTTGACACAGTTGATGTAATCTGAGCTTTTAACACGAAATAACAACCGAGCAATCTAAACAATAGTAGTCTGCCATCCAAAAAATAGAAATAATACTTTAAAAATTACATAATAATATTTAAAAAAAAAAACCAAGAGACTACAAACGTATCTCCATCTGGTACAGCCAACCTACTCCTGAAAAATCTCTTTGAATGCCATTTGGACATCCCTTCCACCACACAACAAATATTTTCTAATTAGAAATTAAACCGTTCCTGAATGTTGCCTACAATCTAGTATTTTTTATTAGTCTGGAGGAAAGCACTGTGTGTTAAGGCTGAATAATACCCCATTAACAGCAGCCACATAGGACAGTTTGACAATAGATTCACACACACCTGCAGGTGCATAAAAGAATAGCTGAGATTTGCCTTTGAACTAGAGTTTCAAGAACTGAATCACACTTTATCAAACGTGAAGTTATAAAGATCCTAACAACTGTTTAAATAAATACATTTCCAAAGCAAGATAAAGCGCTGTGCTAAATACAATTACTGTCCTCGATCAGTCTATATAACAAAACAAAGACTAAAACAAGCACACAAAATGCTGCAGAATCTGTCCCTGTGCTAAACACATACTGACAAACCATGAAAACTAGTCAGCTTCTCTCCACATAAAGGCAGCCTACAACAGCCTATTGGTTCAGCAAATTCAAACACTGGCACTCCCTAGGTCCTATATAACCCAATCTACTAGGAAAATTGTAATTATGTGACAAGACATGTGGAATGCTCCATACAATAAAATGGCAGCTCAGAGCTCTTAAAAGAGGGCATAAAAGCGTCAGTACGTCAATTATGCCACAATAACTGTGCAACCTCAGACCTCATACATTCAAGGTCAGCCAATTAGGTACAGTATTTTAAAGTTTAAACTTGGTGCTGAGGAAGGGAAAAAAATTAGGACATTTGTTTTCATACATCAAGTGCGAACAGATAAAAAAACTACAAAAAATGCCCCTTATACTTCTCTTCACCTAGGGATGCCCCATTTTGCTTCAGCCTACATCTGAAGTTCGGCTTTTATTCCCTAAACACAGGAGCAGCAGAACAGAGGGACAGTAGTAGAAGCCTGAAAATCATCTGACAAACAGGTCCTTGAAATAACTTTAAAAAAAAATTTAAAACCTCACAAAACATATACGCTTAGTAAGTACGATCACTTTATATCTCTAGTTAATGTGCAAGAGCTTGAAAGACTGAGGCATAGTGCTGACTACTATTCAACACCACTTCTAGTTTCTTAACTAGGTAGTGATAATTTCAGAATCTTGGCAGCTGTTGGTCCAACACAATCCTTTAGGAAAAAAACTAAATTTTACCTTGCCTTTCAATTTGTTATCTCCTTTAAGGTTTAAAAAAAAACCCAAACACCATCACACACACAACTTTAAGCATTCTGAAGTCCCCAGAATGGAGCTTTCTAGTTCCCCCAAATAGGTCTCACCCTATCTGGACGTATTCTGCACCCTAATGCAGTGAAGTGAGTGCCACAATAAGAACTTTTTCCCATCCAAGCTATTTGAGCATGTGGTCTACCCATATGTTCCTTTACATGGCTACTTATCATTCACAGAAAGAGAGAACACAGAACATACAAGAGCAGCTGCGTTTGTACCTACTCAAATCTTCCCTACGTTGAAATGGGTCTTCTCTTACCTGATGAAGGTGCCCAAGGAAGGCCTGGGCCTGGGCTGTAGAGATTGCTCCTCCGACAGGCACAGGCTGCTTTTGAAAGTCCAGGCCATTTGTTTGCGTGCCTGGAGAAAGAGAGGTATTAAGAACTATTAGTTATTACTTTTACAAAACGGAATAAGAACTGATATTCCTACATTTCCTGCTATTCTCGCAATACTATGTAGTACAAAAACACTCTGGGAGTAACTAGAATTAAGTTTTTTACTGAAAAGGGGGTTGGAGAAGCAGTGTCACTTTCAGACTTTAGTAATATAGCAGTTGTGAGCTGAACAAAATCAAGGTTTTATTTTCTTTAGCTTCTATCATCTTGCCTACTCTGTGTACACTATTACCCCATCACTCCCTACCAGGGTTTGAGAACCAAAAGGGTGCGTGCTGATAAGGTTAAACTGTGTTTCCATTCTCCATGCACTCTCTATCCAGCAGCTGCAGACTATCTTCAAGTTGCAGAAAGTGGCAAGAACAAAGTTCATATAGTTACCTTTCATTAAAGACAGGTAAAATAATACTTGACGAAAACAGAAGTACTGTATGTACATAATAGTTATGGGCTACAGTTTTGACCTTTTGATAAAAAATACCTCCACATTTCCATGAAGATTTGTGCAGAGCTCTCATTACATAAGGTAACTGCCTGGGCTTGCTCTTACCCACTTGCATTTAAACAAAACCTGATTATTTTCCTGCATTTTTGTTGTCTTCTTCCTAAACAGCTCAAAGACATGAAAACCCCCAAACTATCCCCAAATAATCTGGCTGTGAGAGGGAAAAAAAACGAAACCAAACCACAATCCAAATATTTTTTTTCCACAAGAAACTACCAGAGAATTCTCTTCTGCCAAGAGGAATTACAACTACAAACTTTTAAGAATCATTCTGTGGGGAGATGGTAAAGTCAACATTAGGGATTCTCAACAACTGGTTTCATATGTCAGGTATTCCTACCTACAGTGGCTAAAAACAAGAAGGGAGACTCTGAGTGTATCATGCTGCATGGAATTTCTAGAACAGATGATGCAATCTTAAAAAGTGCATGACTGAAATGAAGTAAAACCAGCTTTAGACTTGCATGTTTCCTCTTCATGACAATCAGGTTTTGTTCAGTGCCTACAGACAGGTGTTCAACTAACTCCCACTTCAAAATTCCTTCTTTTTTCACCATAAAAATCTAGGTTATCTACTAAGCAAGAGAGTCACAGTCGTTAAACAACAACAGGGGTTTGCTATTCCTTAGAAACATCGACAAAAGCAAGCAGGCATAAAATTTGATTAGTAAAATACACTATCCAATATTTTACATTGCAGGAATACCTAGATCAGGTCACACAGGAACGCATCCAGGCAGGCTTTGAATGTCTCCAGAGAAGGAGACTCCACAACCTCTCTGGGCAGCCTGTGCCAGTGCTCTGTCACCCTCACTGGGAAGAAGTTCTTCCTCACATTTATGTGGAACCTCCTATGCTCCAGCTTGCACCCGTTGCCCCTTGTCCTGTCATTGGATGTCACTGAGAAGAGCCTGGCTCCATCCTCATGACACTCACCCTTGACATATTTATAAACATTAATGAGGACACCCCTCAGTCTCCTCCAAGATAAAGAGACAGAACCTATTAGAAGGAACCTATTAGAAGGAACCACCTTTGAATCTAATTCAAAGGAAACAATCTACCATCTTATTGAAACAAGCTTTGAATCAGTTTTCAACCTGTGGTCAGGTACCTCCAAGTAAGAAAAAAAATATGGATTAGAAAGCCATAGTAAGGCAGATATTTCTCATTCCAACTGGAAACTTGCAGGAGTCAAAAAAATTATCCATTTCTTAGAGCACCAGTTGGAAGCCTCACCTTAAATAGGCAAGCTGTTCTAGTTAACCATCTTCCAGAAAGAACCTCAAACCATGATACAATATTACAAGAGCACTGCTGTGCATGCGTGCAGGAGAAATGCTCCAGTTAGCGCTTCTGCTGAGTCTCAAGACAGAAATTTGAAAGGAGCCTCCTAGGGCTGATAGTTTTGAACAAAGCAAGTTCCAAGACTCCATTGGTCCCCAAAACCCAGTTTAGACAGGTACTGAGAGACAACATTTTCTTTCAATTCAACCTTGAAGGATTCCAACTCCCTCTTCCCACACCTCCCAAAATGAAACTAAGAGAGGAAAAAAAAACCCAGACCACACTTATTCACCCTCTGTTCTAGTTACATCTTAAGCTTTCTTTGGTATTTGTAGAGTGTCCCTTCCCCTTCAGATGCAGCCTTAGTTTTGGAATGAATGCTACCCAGGTTTCTTGCATTTATCACAGGATGCCTACGTCTTTTGTAGAACAGCAGGAAGAATGAACTTTAAGTCCAGCATATGAGAGGCTTTGCTCTTAAAGGTGCTCAAAAGGATGTGATACCACTCCTGTGGAATCCAAGAAATCCGATAAGGAGACTGGGAAATGGAGCTGCCAGAAGCAGACGGTCAGCACATTCTAAGGACATGAAAGGACCAGAATGCCACTTTTGCTCAAGGTAAGAGTTCAATGCAAAACCCCATAGTGATTAGTAGACATGGCAGATGTAATCACAACTATTATGATTTTAACAATCCCATGTATTTGTCTTTTCCAGATCCCATAACTGCTAGAACTGATCTAACAACTCACCAACACCAAAAAAACAGGAATGGGAACTCTCCATCTCCCTTCTTCTTGGTTCCAACTACATTGTCCTTGTCCTGCCCCTTCTGGTAGTTCATGGACACAGCAGTAAGCCAATTCGCCTTTCTAACCAAGTAGATAACTATTCATGTGAACCGTTCCCTTTTTCTTTTGGCCAAGTTAGTTTTCTGCCAGTTATGCAAGATAAATTAATTTTACTTTATGGCCCAGCAAGCAGCAGATAATGCAAAGCAGGGGAGGACAGAGAGGTGGTAGTAGGGAAAGTAGCCTTCCCCATTTCCAGCAAGTTAAGACCAAATCAAGCTGTAGGATGAAATTTCACCATTATAGCCAAAGTCCAATGCAACTTCAGTACAATTAAATTGTGCCATAAATTCAGCTGTGTGGTTAGCTACTTCACAGAGTTGGTTTGGATGGAGAATAATACTAAGTGCAATTAATTTTAAGCCACATCAACTATGTGAACAATCTCACTCTGTGTCACTGCAGGGAAAGGAACAGAACACTAAGTACCAGGACACTCTGAAAGTGGATTAGTTTATGCTGTCTTGTAATTGTACCCACAGAGGGGGAAAAGGCATGACAAAAATGGAGTAGGCAAGGTAACATTGCACCAGCAGTGAAGAAAAGAACATAGTCTCAAAATCCAAGTCCATAATCATCAGATTTTAGTCTGAGTTTACAAACTGCATAAGAAAGAGGAGTGAGGAACTACAGGTCTGGGGAGGTGTGAAGTAATGTACAAGAAAGTACTCGGGAAGGGATGGCAAACGAGAAGGATGATTTCAAAACTAACGTGAGCAGGTATCTGCACTGTGCTCTGGGAGACATCTTCCAGCACCAGCAGTACATTTCTTTATCTCTCTCTCTGTGTTCGTGCACAGAGAGAGACAGATATCCTAAATACCCAGAAAGTGTTGATTCCTTGTCCATATTACTAATAAGAAGTTTAGCATTGACATTCTTTAACTGCTAAAATTCTGGGCAAATATTTCATGGTCCCTCTCCCACTCCTCTATAGACTTTCTTCTTACGGAAACTGGAAAAATCAGTCTCTGGATATGAAGCAATACAAACAAGGATCCTTAGAATTCTTCCAAAAACTACACTTACAAAATTATTATTTTGCTGCTATGTCAATGCATGTCATAATACTATAGTTTCCATAGACATTATAACCTTGGTTTTCATATTACCGCATTCAGACAGCTTTTAAAAAAGAATATGCATTAAGCCAGCCAAAAAAAAAAAAGTTGAGTTGTTTTGGAAAATGTCATGCTGCAACCTCTAAAAAGGAAACCAAAAGGGCTATCCATATACTGTAAGACACTCTTCTCTCTTTTTCCCAGTAGATACTAAATAGACTGTCCACCCACAACTGAAGGTTGAGAAACGTTTGTGTATTTCTGCAATATTGACAACCAGTTGATCAATTCATTTTCTTGTGAAACAGCCAACCAACAACTCCTGTACTCATAAGGACTTTTTTGCTGTTGTTTTTAATTCATCTGAAATATGGGGTGCTTTTTCAGATGCTTAAAAGGGGAGCCCAGACAGCACAAACATTTTAAAGTTAAAATATCTTTCAGGCATTTTATTGTGACCAGTGTATTCAGGGGACTTTACTATGTTCTCTAAATAGTCAAGAGTTAGAAATACAAAGCCCTAATTTGTTAACCTACATGAAACTTAGCTCAGAGAACCACTGATGTTAAGTCCTCTTTACCAGTGGCAACCACATTTTTTTTTTTTCCTGAGAAGACTAGCTCTGCCAAATGTAAATACCATGCCCTACAGTAATTTCTCTTAAAATTTTCAAGTTGCATCAGTTTCCTACAGTTTCAAACAGGAATGACCCAAACATTCACTGAGGTTCAAAAGATAGACTAGTAGTGCTTACATAGCAGACTCAAGTGATTTACAAATGTCACTGGAAAACAGACAGTTACAGAAAGTTACAAACATAAGAACTCTGAGTGTTTATAAAAATCATCTTCGCACATTTTGCTTCAGAGCCTATGCTCCCCAGACAATCAATGGCACTTCCAGTTCCTCAGCATCCCAGCTGAAAGCTGACTTCTCTTCACTAAGTATGCACAGAGTCCAGAACCATAACTTAAGTATTGTGATCAGAAGCCTAAAATTACATTCCAAAAATATTCCTTTCAGGGTTTAACAGGGTATCTGCCAGTCGACTAATGCAACTGATGCTTGAACCCCCAAAGAACATCACAAACGCCATTAATCACTACCTCCAGAGGTTTATGAGCACTATATTAAAAAAACAAAATAATGACTGCCAAACAAATGGTCCTCAAAAATTCTAGATTATTTTAGTTTGCATCATTTAAAAAGTCAGGAAACAAAACTGACAGGAATTACTGGGAACATTTAAATTACAGAAGCAATGTTTCCAAAAGGTCGAAACACCAGTGTCTATGGTTAGCCAGTACTCAGGGCTAAACCATAGCAGTTAGTATATCACCCAAGGCTCCCTCCCCAGCAGGGAAGGAGAATCGTGGGGAAAAAGGAACAGGCCCATGAGCTGGAGTATAAACAGATTTAATAGAACAACAAAACTGAAAGAAAAATCAACATAAAGCATAGAAGATTCTACTCAGCCTGGTTCTCAATGCTGACAGCAGAAACAGAGGACCACCAAGAAGGAGCCTCAGGGAGAAGAAACTCTACCCTCACTGAGCTCCCTCCTTTTATAATGAGCATGACTAGGTGGTATGGGATACACCTGTGAGTGAGCTGACCTGATTGGAACTCTCAGCTGACTCAGGGCTACTCATGGCCTGCCTGCATGGCTGGCTGGCCTATGGGTTTGTGCCTGGGGAACCAGGACACCCAGTAAGAGTCACACTTTTGTAATAACTAACCTTACAGTATAAAAAAATACAGACATTGTATCCCATTTTGTAATGAAAGCACCTACATGCAGCTTCACAATCCATCAATTTCTTTATACCATGACCACCACCTTCACACTCATGAAGTATTTGCCTAAAAGCAGAGCCAGGGTTGCACTGAAGCAGATGCAATACTTCTGTGATAACAGACTACCTTTGAATCATAGAATCACTATGGTTGGAAAGGACCTCCAGGATCATCAAGTCCAACCTTTATCCCATCATCTCCCTAACCACTAGACCATTAGAGAATGGCCTCAAGTGCTTCATCCGCTCATTTTTTGAACACCTCCAGGGACGGTGACTCCACCACCTCACTGGGCAGCCTGTTCCAGTGCCTAACCACCCTCTCAGTAAAGAACTTCTTCCTAATATCCAGTCTAAACTTCCCCTGACGCAACCAAGTCCTCCTCTAACAGCTCAGTACAGGTGAAACTGCTAGTTAAAGCTGCACTTGAGGAAGCGCACTGGGAATGTGCTCCTTGGAGAAAGCATACTCAAGGAACTGTGGTCATACAGAGCAGTAAGTCTGAATTTTCTCAGAAGTTTACACATATCCTCCAGCTACAGAGATTCTATAGGGATATTTAAACCCATTGTTCTCTTGATGCTGTTTATGCTTATGAAATATTTACAGCCCATATGTTTTTTAAATAATGTTTTATATCATCCTAAACCAGTATTAAATGCATAATAAATCATTTTTTACATAAAAATAATTGATACCTCTCCTATTACAAATACAATGGAAATAAAAAAAATGAGTTGGCAGTAAGAAAACACACATTACTAAGTGAGCAAAATTCCTTTTGACTGACCCCACGCATTGGCAGAAAACATCCAGCCTCTCGGATCAGTATCAAGACCATTCAGTCACTCTTAGCTGCATCAAAGCCTTGCACAAAGAATGAGGAAACAGCAGCATAAAATGAAATAAATTCTTAATTTCATGACAACTCCAGAGTTTCATTTTAAACTCTTATTATTGAACCAAGAGGAGAAAAAATAATTTTCCTCATACAGGGTTGCTAGACTTCTCTCAAAGCAACAAGTTCCTTCTCATTAAAATTTTCTCTTCCCAAATGCTATTCTGAGCTCAGAGAAGATTCTGAGTTGGGTTAAACTATTTACTTTCCATTTACAACTGTTATTTCTCTTGCTTCCAAAATGCACATTAAATTACCTCCAGAAAGGAATTAAAGCATGAGGATAGCATGAGTTATAGTGGCTTAACAAGCTACTTCAATGGCTTAGAACTTAGCCACACCTTAAGGATGCAACAAAAGGCACATTGGCCCTGACATGAAGACTATTCTTCCCCAATCAAATTTCAAGGTTCTGTTCTAATACGCTAAGAAATTACAGAAAAGCTGGCTAACTTTTTTTAAAATGTTGAGAAATAATGCTTTCTCCCTTTGCCTTCTGTTCTTAGGAACGGCTGTGAGAGCTTAAAAGAAATCTAAAATGGAAACAAGATCAGCCAGTGGCCCACCTCTGCCAGGTAAAAAATTTCAACCGAAAAATAAATGATGAAGTTAAAAGTGCCGAAGGGGTGTTATGCCAGGAAAAAATGAGACTGCTTATGGAGAGCTAGCGCCACCAGACCTTCTGCAATATGAGAAACATTACAGAGGAAGTGGGGAAGGGAAACCTTATACACGAAGTGTGGGTAGTGCTCTGATACAGTAGGTGTGAATAATGCCCTCCATACAGCAGGGTTAATGACAAGACAAAAGTGTTCCCAAGCCTCTAAAAACAGTTGGGGTGGGGTGGGGGGTTGTTTTTTGGTTGTTGCTTTTTGTAGTTTGTTGGGGTTTTTGTTTTGTTTGTTTGGGTTTTTTTTAATTCCCGTAAAATCGTAAAGAAATTTTGCTTTTAATATCCATTAAATTCCACCAGAAAATATCTGTACAACAATTCATCATTTCTTACCTGTGTTCCCATCCCCACTCTCCATCGATGGTTTACTGGTTTCTGACGGATTGTTCATTCTTGAGTCTGCATTAAAACAGAAATAAAGATAAACTAATACAGTAAAACAATCCCATCCAAATCTATTAATACCTTCTTGTCCAAGGGAAGTACAGAACATCAGGAATTTGAGATGTACTTTACCCTAATTCAGTTTATAACATAACAAGAACAATCAGAAGCAGAACACAATACTGAATCTTCCAGACAAATATTGTTTCAAAATGCTGTCATTATTCCCATACGCAAAATTCCTCTCTTATGGGGGGTGTCAGGGATGGGGGAAGGAAGAAGGAACAATGACTACATTAAGATTCAAAAACATTAAGTCTGACCACTACGGCCTACATTATTCCTGTGTTGTTTTTCTTTTCCCCATAAGAGAAAGGAAAAATTCAGTCATTTTAATTAAATAGATGCCATTTCTCTAATACTGCATTTTTATTTTACAGGAATATCACTGATATTAAGCTAATTTATATTTCCTATATACTCATGCAAACCCATACAAATATAAAATAATTCCTCCTCCTTCTCCCTTTGGATGAATCTGTTGAAAAGTCTGCTCTTGGTTTCAAAGCTTGTCAGCTGAACATAGTGTAATGCAGAGGGCCTCTCCAGATGGCAGACAGAGCATATAGCTTCCTTATATAGGAATCTATACAGATGTTCTGTGTACAGCATCAGCTCTCAAGCTTATTACCTCCTCATTCCTTGCTACCAACCTCAGTGTGCCACATTATCACAAACCAAAATTACAAAAAGAATCTCAAGACAGACCAGCTCATAAAATGAAGTGTAAGCAAGTCCTTAAGCACATTCTTCTATTCCCATATCCAGTTAAATGCAAGTCCAATGAGCTCAAAACACTTTAATCCAGGATATTCTCTTGCTAGGTAATTAAAAGGTTACCTCTGTCATGTACTTTCATCAAAGCAGTGACTTCCAAAAAAACCAAAGAGCGAAGAAGAATACAGTAACAGCATTAACTGCTGCATCTTTCCCCTAGATACTTCCAAAAAAGCCCAGATGCTTTGCTGATGGCAGTCTATGAGAGTTGGAAATGAGAAGCTGGACTATTGCTGTGTACTGTTACCTGCTACTGGCCAGAGAGACCAGTGCCACCCTCAGGCTATCAGAACCAGGGGAGACAGCAGCAGAGGGACACGAGCCAGGAGGAACGAAGCACGTGGACAGGGCCTGAATGAAAACGCGAATCATGATGAAGGCTGGCTGGGAGTGCAGGGCGGGAAGAGAAGGGAACTAGTTACAAATGCAGCATGTGTGAGAGAAAAGATAAGAGACATCAACCTTGGAAAAACTCCAATAAGCAGTTAGGAAACATTTTTACAATGTTTTTAAAAGTAAACACATAAACATCTGCTGCAGTTGTACCCAGTAGGGCCTAGAAAACCCAGAGGAGTCTTCCCCTGTCAACTTAACCTCTCCGGAGCCTCAACTCTTCTTGGCAAGTTCCTATGCCTATTCCTAAACTTTTTGAATATCAGTCACATGTAAAAGAGATCTGAACAATCAGTGTTACTCTTAGTATAAAGCCAGACGTGTTAAACTGCTTTTTGAAAGGGTGAGTGAGAAGAAACTTCCCAGCTGAGAGCTGCTGGCCTGTACTTCAGCAAAAGGCTGTGAGTTTTGCCCTGTTTTTCACAGCCTCTGCTTAGCAGACTCAGGCTACAAGTTCACAGTCTTGAAAGACAGAGCTCTGCTATGGCTGCAGATACAGAACCTATTGCTTCCTGGCTCCTTATTTTGTCATTCTCCACATTTGGACAGCATGATCCACACTCCAGAAACAGAACATGGTTCCACTGACCAGACAGAAATGTTTGTTTTTGATGTGTCCCTTCCCTGCTGATGGGTCTCTGTGTAAAACAAATACAGGTATGTTTCCACCTAGAAGTTGCATGTATCTTAAATTGAGTTTATTGTTGTGGCAACAGCACATTTAAAGTGATTGTAGGCAACATTAATTTGATAAAGAGCATTAGTTCCTTCCTTGACAGACAGCTGGCTACTGAAATTAGTTTAGGTTCAGAGAAGACTGAATGGGAGACTTCTCTTTGGACACACACACAGAGGCCTCATCCAACAGGAAAATGAGCAAAGAGGGCTTTGAAGTCCAATACATTGGACTGTGGTAAATAGGCTAACTCATGGAGCTACTGGACATAGAATGTATTTTTTAAGCACAAGAACAGCCTGAGCTCACGATAGTACTGACCACAGAAGGGAAGAGCACACACAAGTTGAGAAGATGTCTCTCAATAGCACGGGATTCATTCACTAAACCACTTCAGAAAGCTCTTGCAAGAGAAACAACACAGGACCTGCTGTGCTAGTTTGTTGTAGAAACTTTCTAGTACTAGAGCCACCGTGCAGGATACTAATGGTAGAACAAACCAAACCTGGAGGAGGGACTCAACCATACTGTGCACAGAATTCCAAGCAACATAGTGACTGTTCCCTCTGTATGAGAAGGCTCATACAAGAAACCTTCCTGCGTGACCAGCAAGTTTGCTGAGGACAAAGTTTAACTGTACAGACCTCTTTTCATAAAGCAATCAAGACATGTTTTTCTTTCAGGCTATGCTACATAATAAATCCTTTTAAAAAAGGTTTTCAGTGTTTCCTATCACTAGACATATACATAAAGTTTACTCACTACCAAAAGCATGTCTAAATGAAGACCATTTTATTGTAAAGATTCATCCCTAACAAAGACCTCAAACATTGCTATTGCAAAAAAGCAGCAAGTTGGATGAAGAAATATCCTTCTGGTACTGCTCAGGTTCAAACGAAGGATAGCATCCATTATTTCACCAGCTGACTATTTCTTGTTCAATCTGTGGCCTTCCGCATGTAAAGCGCCAAGAACAATGCCGCTATTTCCATTGCAAATGGTATGGCATGCATCTGAAGCACAAAACTGCTACCAGCAAAACAGACCTATATCCGCAGGATACTAAACCTAGGGATTCATTATACATCAAATAAAAAGATTATTTGGTTTATGCATGCTCATACGATTTCTGCTTTACAGTTAAAAGAATAAACAAATGAAGTGGACTAAAAAAAAAACAAACCATAATGCCCTCACCTTTTCTTTTTACTTTAGATCTTACTCGGGTTTTAAATAAAGGCCCTGGGCTACAACTTCTGCCAACATTATCTAAAAACAAACTCCACAGAAGGAAGGAACGAAAGCAGCAGGTGCATGACTGAAATCAAGCTCTCAGGAGTGAATACATTCAGTGCTGCTACCCTGCTAGCAGGGTGGAGGGTGTCACAAGGCAGTGCTGTGCCAGGCTTTCACACACCCTCAGCAACATTTCAAAAGGTATTCAGAAGAAAGAAGCAGTGGACACTAGACCAACCTGGAGTATTAGGGACTGTACATAGCTACTAAAACGTAAAAAATCTTAACGTAGAATATATCATTAACTATTTCCTTTCATTAAAGTGAAACTGTCTAATACTCCATCAGCACCAGCAAAAATGATTCATTGATGCGTATGGAAAAACCAAAGTTCAATGTGAGTGAAAACATGCCAAGAATTCACTAGAAATTCATTTTCAAAAAACCCATTTCATATTCAGATGCCTGCTTTAAAATTTACCATCCAAAAAAATGTTCTCTTACTTTGACATATAAGTTCTTACATAAACTTATGTAATGGAATTAAAAAAAAAAAAAATTAAAACCAAACAAACAAACAAACAAAACCCCCCATACATTAAGCTTTGGGGGAAAGAGCCTTGAAAATAAATAAAATCTACTGTAAAAATGGGATAATCCATTATTATAAATAACTTTAAAGGACAAGAAGAAGAAATTATGGCATGTCTGTTCTGCAGTCCTGATGGAATCTCAGTGCAGGAAATACATTATCCCAGTAACCTCAGGCACAGCTTGCAACCGTATCAATGGCAACCACTGTGGACTCCACCTTATTTTCTACTACGCATGAAGAACCTTGCTATTACATTAAAAATACACAGACATAACATACATTCTGTTGGGGAATGGCCCAATACAGCTAAATTCTTTGAGACTGGGACTCTCATTCATTTTAATGCTTTAAAATTCATAAGACAGAGATATGCAAGTCAAGTCCAGTGTTTGTGAGAAGCCAAATGCTTCTCAGATTGAAATCCTAAAAGCAAAAGGTCTGTATTAATATCATTCAAGCCCAGCAGCAAATCTCTCCAGTGCAGAGGAAACAAATTCTCCTGCAGCGAGCAAAAGAAGGGAAAAAAAAAAAGAAAACCATGTATTTCCCTAGTACAGATTTATCTATGTACCAGGCAGCCACTCGCTGCCGATTCACTGGTGAGCTCCAGCCTTACAAATACCTTCTCTAGCCTCTGCATATGTGATTAAGCCTCTATGCATAGTCAACCTCCCAGCCTCTATTTCCATATTAAACGCTTATAAGAAAGAGCTGAGCTGGTACCCACCTAGAACGTAGTCGCTGCAGTCCAGCATTGCTGTGGTATCCTCTACAGGTTCAGACAGTCCAGGGAAAGGGAGAATGGCAATTTCTATCAAATCTACACTACTGCTCTCGACCGAACAAGAAAGGGAGTGGGGAGGTGGGGGAAGAAATACAACTTCAGTTACACCATAGCAATCTTCAACTGAACAGGGAAACTTCAGTTGCTCTGTGGAGTTTTAGTCTCTCCTGCTAGCTGTGTCTGACATTGTCAAGGCGACTGAAGCGTGAAAAGTTCCCCTTTTTGTAATAAAATAGAAACAAAGATTGCAGCTGGCAGTTTCCATAATGAAGCTTAATCAGTATGCGCCTGATTAGGGCCTTATGCAAATCTCCCCTCGTTAGCACAGCAGCCAGCACTTTGAAGTCCATGAACAATTCATTTGCAGAGTACACTGAAAGCGCTCCCTGCATAATTTAAATCACGGTATAAATATTTATCAGCTCATTTGCATATTAATTGGCAGTGCATGAAGGGAAAAATTATCTCCCAAGTGCCAGCATAATAATTAGGGAACAAAATGAATTTTCTTCCAATGGCTTGGCTTCTCAGCCCTAACTCAAGCACAGTACCACAGGGGAGCAGGGAGGGGAAGAGACAGAGTTCTGTTCAAATGCCACCGAAATGACACGTACAAATTAGAAACAACTCTACAGACTTAAGCACTTTTAATCTTATTCCTGCTGGCAACAATAACTTCAGTAATAAAGGGGATTTGGAAAAAGCTTTCTACACAATCCAAATAATCCCACGAAAACAATTAGCAAGGTAGAAGCTGAACACAAAGCTGTCAAACTGGTGCTTGCACATCTGCGTGGAGTTTTCCACATCTAAACATGAACTGTCACAGGAAGGTCCTGGGCAGGGGAGAGAGAGCCACCAGGGCAAGGAAGCGGCACGATTCCCTTTAAATGGCTAAAGAGCTTGGAGATTCATTATCGGGTAATCCCTTTGCCATGGCCAACTTAACAGCAGTGGATATGTCAAGTATTGTGTAACATTTGACACCCACTAATCTATCCCGAGTGAAATCAAAATAGATTTAGTCTTTTGCTTTCCAATAACTTCCAAGAAAAAACAAAAACCTATTACTAATCCCTTCCACAAACATACGCAATATAGTTAAACAAAGCTTACTGTAGAGCTACAGGTTTTGAAAGGGACACTTTACACCCGGGTTGCATCTTTGAACCACCCAGTGATAATCAGAACACACTTGCTGCAGTGACCACAAAGTACGCTGAAGGACTGGAAAACTGGGAAGAGGCTTTGGTTTGGGTGGGAATCAATCTTCTCCAGAGGTGGTCCACAGAACTAAGTGTACTGACGAACTATGAGGCTAGATCAAAGCATTTCGGACTGCTTATTTACCACTCAATTACTAGTGTCCTAAACAGAAAGAACATTTATATAAGAATTCAAGTGTAACATGGACATCACGACATTTAATATTCCGTATTTGCATCAGAAAAAGATAATGCGATGATACAGGTGACTACAGCACTGAGCCACCCACTTCTAGATGTTAACGCGAATTTAAAGACTAAGCTGGGGGGATTTTTCTTTCTTTTTTCTTTAAAAAAAGGTAGCTGTATGTACTTTTCTTGTCCTCATTTCTGAAGTGAATTCAAGCACCGCCTCTCCAAACAAGAGGGAGCGAGAGAAAACGGACTTCTCAATCATTCAGTACTGACTGGAATTTATTTCCACGCTTGACCTCTTCTTCTGTTAAGGTTCATATCTCTACTTAACACAAGATGTTCCCTGCTATATATTTAACATGAGTGATCTACACTTGAAAAAGACTGGAAGAAGGGAAGGTGCTCCCAACTGCGGGGAAACAACTGCGTGTATTGAATAGGTTTTCCTAGTACCTTGTTTCCAACTTGGTTTTCTACTCATTCGCATGTCCCATGGAGACCTCTGAGCCACATCTCCATGGTTTGCAGACCTTCAGTAAGCATCACTCTTCCATACATGCTTTTGGAGTGCACTGGTAGATTATCTATTTGCTTCATCGGAAGAGTCTGGGCACAAATAGTATAACAAGCCAAGTACTTCACAAAGCAAGTGCCAGTTTAAGTAGTGGCTGAGTTGAGGCAGCAGTAGCACAGTAAGAGGACAGCAGTGTTATCTTTGGGATCCTTTTCAAACTAGAGTCTTTGTTGAGCTGGTTGAACACAGCTGCAGCATCAAAAGCACACGACCGGAGGAAGTGACCGTTAAAAGCAGGCACGTGTGTAGTGATGGATGACTTGTATCAAACAACAGAACAGGCAAACAGCAAACAAAGGCCAGGGAAGGACGTACCTGCAGCAGTGTTAGCAAGTGTGCTGGTGGTACCACGGTGCTACTCATCATCCATACAATCAACCTTGCATTGAAAGCTAACAAGGACAGGGCAGAAGTTTTCTTCACATTCCCAACTGCCAACCAGTTTGCCTTACAAACACCAATCCCCACACATATGTTCGTTTGAACTGTAACTTCCATGAGTCTGCTAATTGAAAGAAAACCTTATACATTGACTTTTCAAATTAATAATTCGGAAAAAAAACCCAAACACAAGAGAAAAAAAACCAAAAAACACACACCACAGAAAAACCAAACCAAACCAAAGCATCAAAAAAAAAAAAAATTCTTCCAGTGACCACTTCATTCTTTGACAATTTTATTATCAGCTCTGTTATGCAAGTTCGTAATTTTTGGCCCCAAACACCACCACCACCATCACCCCAATCCTATTGTTTCATTTAGGCCACACTACTGCAACTATTGATCTGGCAGGCTTCCAAAGGAGGCCTGAAGACACAAGTAGGAAAAGGTTTGTGGAGGAACAGCCCATACCACCCCACTTCAAAACTAATGAAGGAATATGCTAGTTTAACTCTCTGTTTAGCTTCTGCCTTGTCATTAGCCATTTTTTTTTCTTTCTGGATTCTTACATTAAAAGTTAGTTAACACCCTGAACCAAAGTCATACCACTTGTATTCATATTTAAGCAAAATACCACTCTAGGCTTTGCACACACAGTTTCCTTTTTCCTCCAAAGGCACCTCTAAGAAGAGAAAGTAGTGCACCTTGTGATCAACAGTGCACAGAACCCTCCATATCCTGTGATCCATAGACATCTCAAAAATTCTTTCTCTTCACCCAGTTCTACATTTCTTACATTCATGATTTTTCCCACGTAATTCTAGTCATACTTTTCCTTAAATCCAAAGGAACTAAGCCACTAACACGGAGCCAGGTATGATAAAGGCAGATGTTATTCAGTCAAGCATTTCAGAGCCTGGAGACAAGGCTTCAGTATTCTCTTTCTACTCTGTTCTCTTCTGTTCATTCTTTATGTATCTTCCATACCTTCCCATTTCAAACAAATGCTTTTGTTTTGCTGTTTGTCCCACCAATGTGTCACTTCATCTATTCAGTTCTAATGATTATACTTGATACTTTAATACCTTATTTTTAGCAAAGGGAACCTCATTTTCCCCTGTAGGTTATGCAACTCTTGGTTAGACCTCCTTTTGCATCTTCTCTTTTATTTCTCCTCCCAATTTTTCTCCATTTATTATGCCCAACTGATTGTAAACTCCACAAAATTATCCTCCAATGTAATTTATTGTAAATAAGTGTTATAGATAGTGAAAGTTGTTACAAACTAGGGGGAATGTTTAAACCCTTATCTTCAGATGGTTGGTCAGTCTCTTTTTGTTTTGTTTTGTTGTTTGTTTTTTTTTTTTTAAACAAGACAAGTGAGGCAGAATTAAAGGAATAAAGGGCAAAGTTATTATCAACATTAATCTATTCAACACCTTTACAGGGGAAAAGAATCTTCATTTTTATACAGATATGTTTCCATATATTAGTAAAGTGTCATTTACTACATGCCCTTGATGACAGCTAGGAAATTTATGCCTCTAGCCAGCTCTGTGACAAGCGCGACCTTTGTAAACTGCAGGCATGTTTCCTGATACACGGCAAAATTACCCAATAAGCCAACAACTCAATATCTCCCTTTTGAACGGTGTACTTGGAATGATAGAAGGAAAGGAAATACGGTATTAATTGTAACATATCAGCATATTGCCTTCATTAGTGTATCAGTACCTAGTATTAATTTATCTTGAAGAATCACTGAAGACTGGTCACCAAAGCTTTGAAAATAGTGCATTACTAAGCCCAATGACAATGAACACTGGCAACACCCAGAGTGAGGCTGCTTTCTACATGCCACAGCTAGCCCTAAATTGACATTACACAGAGCTACTACATTTTAACTGAAGACATTTCCAAGTCTCTGTTCCATAAGGTAAATGAAACCTAATAAAAATTTCAACAAACAGAACTCCGATGTGCTATTAAAAAAACCAAAATTATAAAAATCATACTTCAACAAAATAAACTGTTATTAAAGTTGGCACAATCCTCTTAGAGTAATTACGGACAGACAGACAACAGCCCTGTTCATAGCTAGGGCTGCAATTTTAGCTCCAATTTTAGCCATCACCTTTGACTTGGGCTAACAAAATTGATTTTACCTGAAAATTGCTAAGTTTGCTCTGAAAGCCAAAGCACTTTGGAAAAGTCAAATAAAATTGGCCTGTTTTAGAATTACCAGTCATTACGCAATTGCTATGAATTGGAATTTTAGCCTACATCTAATTTTACTTCTCTCTCACCAACTCAAATCATAACTATTCTTTCAAACTTTCCACTGCACAAAATGTCTTTCAAAATTCTTTTGCGTACCTTTTTTGAGGAAAATTAAGTATGCAGACAGCTAAGCAGGAATGCTAATTCATCTTATCAGCGCAGGACAGCAGATACTCATAAGCACCTGACACATTAATATAAAGAGGTTTGTTTGTGGGTTTGTTTTCTCAAGTCTTACTTGGTTTTGCCCACAGAAGGTGGCAGCTATCATGGCTTAAGTAATTATTTTTTTTATAGTAAGAAAGCTGTGGTCATGACAAACTCACAGTACAGTACCACCATATGAGCAGGGGGGAGAAAGCGGGGGGGGGGAGGTGGCAGGAGGTGGGGGAAGAGAAAAAAGAAAATACATACCCTTCTTAAATTACAGCATTATAGCTTTCACAAGCAAACCGAGTCTTATTTGAAACTGATGGCTAATTCTATCACTCTGGCACATCACCTGAACAGTTTTGCCCTCCCCATACTGTCTAGAAGCTACAGCACATAAGAAAGGATTCATATTAGATTTACAAAAAAGTTTTTCTTTAATTCTGTTGAGTGTTTTCTTTTGAAAAGCAAAGGATATAAATTAGTGCAGTCAATCCTTCTTCAAAACTACAACTTTGATCCATGAAACCATCGTAACATTTACTTAGAAATCACAGAATAATTTGAAGAGTAGTAAACGTTAGGTCTTTACATCTCCTGACTTAAGCACTCATATTGTATTTGCAAAATTTTCATCACTATCTCACAACGGCTTCAGACCTTTTATTTATTTACTTACATGTCCCAAACACTACATCATAAGCATTGACTACATGAACTTAATTCAAAAATCAACTTGAAGTGTCACAATATCTGAAAGCAAATTTGTGTTATTTAACTAGCATGTTGCACCTGCCATAGAGCTCTTGCACAGTAGCACTTCTTAGTGTTTGCAGGAGGGCGCTCACCTTCTTTTAATTTAACTAGAAGTTAGCATAGAAAATGAGCAAATCATGCTTTGATTCCATCACACTCGAGGTATGGTTCTATGCCATTACGTATTCAGTGCTCTAGTAAATTGCATGTGAAAAGCAGTATCCAAAGTTAAGCAGGATTTTTTAAAAAACACACAAAATTTTAAAATGCAAATATTTTAAGGGAGATGCCTGATTGAGTTTTTATCTACACATATGTGAGTCTCATCTTCCTTTAAAATAACTGGTTTGTCAAACGTGCAATACTTCACACTGACAAGTATTGAACACCTAGAGTAGATGTATATTGTTTTACTAGTAAACACCTCTTATATTTTATTAACTTTTACAAGATTTGCATGCCTCACATTGCTTTTCAAAAAAGTGCTGCAGGACACAAAGTAGAGAAAGACCAAAACGAATACTGCTGTGAAGTTACATGAATAAAACACAAGGGAGGGCTGAAGAAAATGAGTAAAACTTCAAAATTTACTAAAATAAGAAAAAAGATAAGCAATGGAAAGGGCACAGGTCTATGTAACAGCAGTACTGAAACAGAAAAAACCCCACAACAAAAACACCCAGCACTCCTCTACCCCCCAAATAAAACCCAAACCAAACCAAAGCCAAACAAGCAAACAAGCCCACCACCTTAAAAGCTGGCAAGCTTTTATGGGACACTGCAGCTTGGGGCAGTTGGAGAACCTACAGCATCACACCAAGTGCCAGCCACCATGAGTGGGGTGACCCCAAACATCCCTGGCAGGGAGCACCAGCACATGCTCATATATCCCCTGGACCTCAAGTGGTCATCTCTTGCTAGTCATGGGATGACGTTTATTGGAGAACATGTCTTCCATACATGCAGTGGCTACTGAAATTGTGCAGACATTTGAATGGAAAAGGTAAATGCAGTTCGTACTACCAAACCCCCTCAACCAACGAATATGTCATAAATATTGCTGCTTTCAAATTGTTATTGCAATACATATTAAAAATACCAAGTATCTGAGTAAAATAAGTATTCTCTGATATGTAAATCACAACACAGTTGATTTGACAACATACAAAGGCTACTTATGCCAAGCTCAACTACTGAATGGCAGTATTCATTTGATCAGTTGCATGACCTATTACATTTTGGAAACATCAATTTATGTGCACTCCCAAAGCATGAGATTTGCCTCCCCATGTCCACCCACATAACAGGACAAGCCCTCAGAGCTTAAAAACATTATTTTTAAACTCACCTGTAAACCAAAACATAATGACTTATGCAAACACACTCTTTCTCTGTTCTCCACTTTGCCAAAGTAGTAATCACTAGTCTAGCCTGATGACCAGGGGCTCTACAAAGAACAGACCAATTCAGTATGAGACTCAACCATACAATTCAGTTCCATTCAAACCCCAGAGCCTCCATGCCACTTGTCATTAAATACACTACAGGTCACTCAAAACACACAAATCAAAGTCACAGGTTTAAGTTTATTATGATTTCTCTGGAGCCAACTGGATATATCAAGATCAACAGCAGAGATGGTATTTAGCTCTAGTTAGCATCAGAGTGTTTGACAAACAAATTAACAGAAAAAAGCACATGCAAAGCCTCTGCAGTTCATAGTATGAATCGGAGTTGCACTGCTGTTATCACCATCCTTTGCAGAAACTGCTTTTGCTCTCTCTTCCTTAATAACTATCTCAAATCTGAAGGAGGATATTGCTTTAATGCCGTCAGCACACTGATCCAGACACTATTAACACCTGTAGGAACCACAAGACATGTCATGAGAATGCTTCTTTCTGAAGCTTAAATTATTTGATCTCAAAGAGGAAAAGGCCAAATTCCAGACAAGCTGCTTTGTATGTTACAAATTGAACAAAAAAATTGACAGATGGAAGATCTGAAGAAAGAAACAGAATTATTCACACTGCAGACACTGATTCCATCCATCAGCACACCTATTCAAGTACCCATCATTTTGGATGGCCAGAGCTAACATAAGACTGCATTTGCTATCAGTCAGAAAAAAAAAGTTCCTGCGCACCAAGGTCTTTAATTTACAATAATTTAGGAAGAGTGAAAAGTGAAAACCACAGTGTAACTACACATATAAAGTATTACCTACATGAGCTTTTCCAGGAAATGTTCACAAGTAGAGTTTTGCCCTTTTTAGCAGCTATGCTGTGCTAAACCAGAGGAGGCATTGATTAGCTCTTCCAGGAAATAACCACAAGACCGAGTTTACGAGCAGCAATGCTGAAGCGCATGCAGCATGACTACCACCTGTGGCCGTGTTTGCAGAGGATTTGCTGGGAAGACATATGCACGTTTTATTTGCAGGCCCATGGACACACACCACTGAAGACAGGAATGTCTTGTTTATTTCTCCAACAAAGCAGAGCAGAGGTAAACTTTTTCCCACTGCCCCACTTTCTGTAACTTAACTTTGACTGATAGTGTTAGGTTGACAGATACAGAATCCTCTCAAAAGAAATTCATGATCCAATCGCAAATTACAGTGTAAAAGAAGTCAACTGAAAAAAATGAGGTCAAACGGCCTAACCAAAAAAAAAGTTAAAAAGTGATACCCAGAATACTTTAACTCTTAGTTTCCAATTCCTCAATAAAACACAAGTTTCATATATGCGTATCTCAGCATTTTCACAGGTGAAAAATTAAAAATACGACACTCAGTTTAGGACACTAAATGAATATCTGTCAGTACTATGGCCATGGGCCATGAACACCAAGTCAGCAAAAAGCCAGGAGGAGTGCCAGTAGCTGCAGCCCTGCTCATCCCCACAGCTGTACTGCCTCCTCTCTGGTGCTGCCACATACAGAACTGCACAGGAGAATTAATCTGTGTTAAAACTACTCCAATTGCAAGGAGAAAATACTAACCCAAATGCCATTCTTAATCCAAGGGGAGACACATTTACCCTGTTGAACCACAAAGGTGGCAAGAAGGCAGGAACAAACAACTGGGCAAGACTGTTTCTCTTAAAACTTTTATTGTCTACAGCTTATAGCCACTTGTATGTTACATATGCATCTTAAACTCCACCATGCAAATTACGTGACAAACAGAAGAAATTAAAATCTCACAACTACTATTTATTTCCTCTTTGGGACATTGACTCTCAGGCCTAATGTTGACAACTCATATCAATTAGTATACTTACATATGCACATACCCCTCCAATTCCACTCGTGAGAATACTCTTTTTTGATTTCTGGTCTACTCACACATACCATTTTCATGCTTGAAAATGGAAATGTGATTCCTACACAGTAAGACTTAACTATATAATCACTTATTTTCATCAGATGTGTTGAAGAAGGCATTAGAACTACAAGGTTTTGAAAGTAAACGGGTAGTGTTGATGAGACATTAACAGAAGCAGCAGCAGAGTACCAGCTACAATTATACCAGTAAGTAGTTTAGCACAGACCTGGCTTAGAGTGCTACACCCCAAATGCAAGGAATTGTTCACAGAAGAATTTAAAAATAACTACTAATGACCCTATAATATCATAGTAAACCAAACTATAGCAAATAAACAAAAAGTGCACCTTGCAAATGTCTGATGGATCTATATAAAAAGCCAGTACATTGTTTTATGGCATCATGACAAACTTGAATCTTCAAGGGAGACCAAGGCTCTGATGACATTACAATAGACCAGAACTGAAAACGCTTACAGGCAGACAACCATCCATTAACCTTTAGATTTTTTTAATATATAAATATATATGAACTTTATATGGTTTATACATAAACATATATGTTTTATATAAAGACATAGGTTTTATATATATATATATTTAAAAAAAAAAATAAGTACTGAGGTGGTAACCTCAGATTTCCCAAAGCTTCTAAGCCTACTGTTCTGAAAGCCATTTACATGTTGCTGTAAGACATTCCCGCAGAAAGGTACCAAGGCAGTTTTGTCAGTCCAGTGGAAGAAACAGCAGAAAGAGCAAGTCAGAATACAGCACTGTTTTAATCACTTTTCTCCAGTCTTGTTCAAAAGGCAAGTTGATGTAGTGAGAATGAACAAGCAAGAAAGACGTAAAGCACGTAAGTGCCACGATGCCATCATCCCCAAAAATCCAGCCACAAGCAGCCTGGCAGCTGACCACTGCTGGTGACTTGAATGGAAATTGGTCCACAGCCTTCTTAGGAAGTCACAGTCACCACCAAAAGAAGATCAATTCAGTATTCTGAAAAAAAATCAAGCTAAGCTCTCCAGCAGCACTCAATATTGTGCTGACATTTTAATATCGCACTGAGTTGAACTAACATGCCATTTAAGAATGACGTGTATTCCATACTGCCTTCACAATCCCTCAACATTGAGGGATTACTCATTAAAAATGCAGAGAAAGTTAACAAATTCTTTGGGATTTAACTAAGTTAGAGGCAATAACAAAAAAAATAAAATCCTCTGTGACATTACATTTCCAACAAGCCTCACAACACTGGCAAAACGCACAAAAAAGGCTACAAAATTCAGAACCCTGCATGAGCCTGCAAGAACCATGAATACGAGCAGCTTTTCCATCCAATGTGACAGTCTCAAAATGACAAGCCCTTTTTTGCCTGCCTACCAGCAGTCTACGCTCCTCTTTTCTTCTTTTGAATTTCCCCCAACTTAAATTGAATGCAAATAAGCCAGGTGTGGTCCCCAGAGCAGTAATCTGCAGATAGTCCCCACCGAGTTCCCATAGCAACTTGCACAGCTGGCCATGAGAAAGAGGTGGTATCTGCTTCATATTGGCTACAGAGTTTAAACACTCAGCGAGTGAAACACCAATTACAGCATCTTGTAAAGGAAACCTCTATTAAAAAGCACATCTATTTTTCCTTGATTAATACAGGAAAATAAAACTCTGGATATGCTCCTAGTTCAGCAACTGCTCAGCATGGAAAGTGAATCTCTGTTTTTTACAGGAGGTGATGCCTGCAAAGGAAATGGCTTCTCTCTTCTGCTGCAAGGTACTGAAGTTTAAGAAACACTACACCAATTTAGAAAACACTGTCGTTCTGTAAACTGCAATCAAGAATACACAGCTGAAAGAGAGAAGTCAGAAACCCAAATACAAGTCCTCCTAGCCAAGTTGTAAGACTTCCATGAGACAGTACCTCTCTGATAAGTGCATTGTAATATTTCCAATTTTAATTTACTCTTTCTGCATTGGCTTTCTAAGCGTCATTCTAAAAATCTACAGCTACACTGCAACTGACAAACAAAAGATAGTTCATCACAACAACATCCTTTGTTCCTTACCTAACACATGTATCTCACTTGCTATTCATTCCACTCCTTTATGCGTCCTGCACACATCGCTCACTGCTTTCACCTACATCCAAGCCCACAACTCTTCTTTACACGTCACCCCAGCCTTCTCCCTGTGCCCCCTTCCATATCTTCTGGCTAAAGAACAGGGAGAGGGGTGCTGGGGCTAATTTGGAACCGTGGGTGAACTGACTGGCCATAGGCATGTACTTGTTGGTCAACCAATCAGATAAGCAATACAGATAAGGACTATGGTTCACTGCTTTTCCTTTAGCATCACCACAAACAGGACATCTCTCCTCAAACCATGGTTTCAAGTAAGAACAGCCCTAAAGACTTATGGAAAAGGGCCTGTGTATCCCAGCTAATATCCTATGGCTAGCTGGGAAGCACGAACCAAAAGCTGATGCTTAGGTAAGAGTGCAGGAACATAGAAGGTACAGAAGACATTGCCTCCCCCCCTGCCCCCAAATTACAACTCAAAGACTTTTCAGGGCAGAGGACGTTGATAAACACCAAGAACCCTCGACAGATTTTTCTCTCCCATGTATCCACACCAACATCCTGTTGAACCCCTGTAAACTTTTAGGAGCCAGCCTGCAGCAAGGAGTCCCACGACTCAAGTATACACTGAAAAACACTCTTTTCTACTTTGTTTTGAATCTATCTTCTTCTGTAGCACTACTTCAACTTCCCCTACTTCTTGCATAAAAAGAGACTGTGAACTGTAAGCCACTGTCCAACCCTCCATGACACTTCACTGACTTCTGCCGTATTCCCCCTTAACTCTGTCTTTTCTTGGATGATAATGTCTAGTCTACACAGCTGTTCACTAAAAGTGTGCATGGCTTCCTTACAATGATTCCTAATGTTGCTTTTCTACATCTTTTTCATGTAAGGGGAGAAGAGCTGCTCCATACAGCACCCAGGAGAAAGAAGCAGTAAAGGACTGTGGCACAAGGCTATTTTTTCTTACATTGCTTTGCACTCTGTTCTTTTCCTGGTACGTCCTAGCATTTGATTTGCTTTCTGACTACTTGTTGAGCACAAATATACAGTAGATATTTCCATGAAAAATCATAAAATGAAAGATCTCACACCTTGAGTGTTAAGAATGCCTATACTACTGCACGTAAAGTCGGGGTCTTATCTAACTTATTCACCAGTTTCAGGAAAACTATAGGAGCTTAGTATCATTGAAATACCAGAATTTGTTCCAATGGGTTAAAATTGGCCAACTGTTTATGAGGGAGAGCAGAAAGGAAAAGTTGGACAGAAATGACACAGACCTCTCTTTCCTTATGAAATCTGGTTAACATAAAAGTAACAACATACTACTTATTTGTTTCCAAAAGAGCATGCAGTTGATAAGAAATAGACTCAGTATCAGTCAGTTCTGTTTGTGCTGACTTTACAAAATGCCTGTCCTTGTACCTGGCACAACCATCTTTCTGTAAGCGATCGCTATTTTTCAAGGAGGGCAAAGCAAGCTTACCCAGGAACACTCAGGTTCTGACTATGCAAGAGGCCACCATTATGCTAGGTGTCTCATATGAGAACATACATTTATGTATGAAAGGCAAAATGTAAGCAAACCGGAGCAGTTTAATGTGCATATTGGAAATTAGCTATAAATTGTAATCATCCATCAACATATGTAAGAGTGTACACCTGTGAGCTTTATCCATTGCCGCACCTGTGGGAACTAGCCTTAATCCACCACTAACTTGAAAGCTGCTCATTTGCTTAAGTAGTTTTAGTTTTAGTTTTCTTCACTATTCTTTCTGCATTCCCTTCCAAATTTCTTTTCAGACTAATCAGCAACACTTCAAAGAAACAGCTGAGCTGGTGGCATTAAAATGACCAGGGAAACACACAAAGCTTTAACAGGGTACAACCACTGAGCAAGTGAAACATGCCATTTAGTGTTAAAAATGATGACTGTAAGCCCACTCAATTGAAAAAAAAAAAAAAAGAAAAAAGAAATCACAATTCATTAGAAGAATAAGAAAAAAATTAGTATTCCCCTATAGGCCTGGCATAATTAGCACTTTAAGAACCACACCATATCAACAGTCCATCGTATATTAATAAAAGCCACAGAATTAAAAACCAAAAGCTCTTGATGTGTATTGCAAGCAATACGTTTGCACAATTTACAGAAAGAAACAAAATTCATGTACAGGTGACAGGGTCTGGAATTTGAGAAGCCAAAAAATAAAGAGTTTTTACATTGGAAGCGAACGTGTCATTTTGAAAGAATTTCAAGTGTAGTACCAGCTAATACTGGTATAACAAATAAATATTTAATATCAGGTGTTGAGGAGACACTTCAAATGCAAATATGCACGCACGCGCACACACTCTCTCACTCATATGTATCTTTTATACCAACAGAGAGGCAGGTTTTGTACATCTCAAAAATACAGAAGATGTAAGCAAATATTTCGTCTTCTACATCTCTTATCTCTGCTGTGGTTTCTATTCATGACAGTTGATGCATGCTGAGGACAAACTTGCAATGAAATTGCCCATGTGTAATGAGAATGTCATTTGGCCAGATCAGCACTAACCCTACATGTAGTACTTGCTTATAAGCGACGGAAACAGGGGATGGAGGGGAAGGGAGAAGGTAATGGAGAGGAGTGAAGGTTTTGACTTCTGAAGAGACTAGGAAACAAACGTAGCATTTTTGTAATAAAAGGAGGCTGTTAAGCTCTCCTGTGTAACTTGTGCCTCCACTTCCAGGTGTTGGATTAGATTAAAAACGCTGTATTTTCATTAACATACCGCAAGAGCTGTAGCCCTACCATTTTCTTAGCTTTAGCTGTTAACTTGAAGCCTCTTTTTTATAAGCATAAGGCATGCTTTACGACTGAAATCACCTAGGATCAGTTTCCAGCAACTGGGTCTTGTTATGCACCTTTGTCTGGTTAACAGAAGTCCCCTTACATACTGAGAGCAAGTTCACTGTTCACCTGGTCCAACCTGTTTTAACCAAAGATTCTGAATTTTAAAATCAGTTTGACAGGCTTTTCACACTCTGAATCCATGACTCTTTTCAGAAACATCTTTGGCTTTGTTAGCAACTCTTCTGATGTTACAAATTTCCTAGTAGCACCATAAGGAATAATCTCAACTGTAGTTATAACTCAAGTATTATAATTGTTAGCATAGGTACGGTCTCACTCCAAAAGCCATTTTCAGATTGTAATTCATCACTATTCAATTCATTTTTACAGTCCATGTTCAAAGAATCATAGAATCACTATGGCTGGAAAGGACCTCTAGGATCATCAAGTCCAACCTTTATTCCATCATCTCCCTAACCATTAGACCATGGCCTCAAGTGCTTCGTCTGCTCTTTTTTTAAATGCCTCCAGGGACGGTGACTCCACCACCTCCCTGGACAGCCTGTTCCAGTGCCTAACCACCCTCTCAGTAAAGAACTTCTTCCTAATATCCAATCTAAACTTCTCCTGATGCAACTTGAGGCCATTTCCTCTTCTCCTGTCATTAGTAATTTGGGAGAGCACAGGCTCCTCTTCCAAAAGTGGTATCTACATCTCTTTTGCTAGATGTGTAGCCAACCCTCTATTTGGCTAAATTAATGGTTGGACTTGATGATTTTAGAGGTCTCTTCCAACCAAGGCTATTCTATGATTCTATGATTCTAAATTAAAAAACACAGAAAAAGCGGTGAATCTTAGATCCCTATGTAGCAACTGCTCTGATAGTTGTAACTTCAACAATCTTTGCATCCTCTGAAAACTTTACCAACGAAGTTTCCGTATTTCTTTCTGATCACTGGCAGATACAGAAGAGTACTTGCTGAAGAAAAAGACACAGCCAGTAGATTTTGACTTTCCATTAACAACTACATTGAGATTTTTCAGTTATCCTGTCCTTAATCCTTTTAGTATGTGTTACTATTGATTTTGTATCACTTTAATTTGGTAATCAATGAAGTAAGCCATTCTAAATCAGATACATTATAAAAGAGTGCATTTTATCAATACAATTACAAAACAAAGCTTTAATCTTAACAAGAACTGGAAAAGCTTACAGCAAATTAATCTGAAAAGACTTTCTTTCCTGCCCCAGAAAATTGTATAAATTGACATTAGATTATTTTTATTGACAAAAATTGTCTATCAGCAAATAAAATAATCTAGTCACTCAAGTTAAGTGCAACTGGCTGCTAGGGTTTGAAATAAACCTGCCCCATTTTTTTCACATTACTGACTCGCTCATTTTTCTGCCCCCTCTCTGCAGCTTCCTTGGCCACTTAAGATGTACTGACATCAACAAATACATAACATCAACAAATTAAAGCGATTACTTTTCAGTCACTATAAATTACTAAATGCAAGCTGCCTCATCCTACAGATTCTAGAAATCCAACTCATAAAATCTCAAGCATTCTTCCCACTCCCCATTTACTTTGAGAACAGTATTTTCTCTCCATTTTTAGGAAACACTTCAGGCCACTCAAAAGCAGATAATCTCCAACCAGGTTTAAATAGTGTGTTCTCACTTGCCACCCCGATGTTACAGTTAAGAACATGTATGACCCTTTCCTAATGAGTCATGCCAGCTCAACTCAGCAAGCCTGGGAGGGGGGGATGTGGTGGTGTGGGTGTGTGGAAGACCTCTTAAAACAGGTTAAGAAGTGTGCAAACATGCTAGTGATCCATGTCAGAATGCAGGCCCTCACCCTTGCACGTTGCAAAAAGTACTTGTGGACTACAGCTCCATGGGCTGGTCAGTCAACCTAATAACTGGCTCCCATCAAAGAGCAGGGGGATTCTCACTTTTTCCTCTTTATGGGTGCAAGCTGGAACATAGGAGGTTCCACATAAATGTGAGGAAGAACTTCCTCACAGTGAGGGTAACAGAACACTGGAACAGGCTGCCCAGAGAGGTTGTGGAGTCTCCTTCTCTGCAGACGTTCAAAACCCGCCTGGACATGTTCCTGTGTGACCTGGTCTAGGTATTCCTGCTCTGGCAGGGGGATTGGACTAGATGATCTTTTGAGGTCCCTTCCAATCCCTAACATTCTGTGATTCTGTGATTCTTTTTGGGGGGCTGGTGAAGTTTTTGGCACTGCTTTATCAGGTCACAGAGGTGTCTAACTAGCACAAGAACTTGCTAAGAGAGAAGCAAGTCATGGCTGGGGAGCAGCGGGAAAGGTGCTGCTTCTTTTGACAGCAAGTTGCTATGGTGGTTCACTTTGCCTCAAGAAATCCTATCTGCAGAAATACCCATCCTTCATCATACAGCCCAGCTGAGTGTTACATGTAAATTTCACAATGGAGGCATTTATTGTCATTGCTTGAGCATTCCTTGTGTACTTGTATTCCAACATCTTGAGAAAAGTAGATATTGTAATTCCATGTGACTACATCAGCCAATGCTTCCCAAACTATGCTACTGCTTGTTCTCCTGACTTGCTAACCAGGACATAACCATCTCAGAGGGAAAACATAGACTGCTATTCCAGAAGGGGAGTACCGTGAGCAAACTGATGAAGCTGTAGCTGGGACTTCTGGTCTCCCAAGCCAGCAGAAAGCTACTGAAGACCTGAACCCCAGTTGGACTCCTTGTTGTCTCATGTGGACAGTGGAGAGGGGGGTGGAGGCCTGAAAAGAATTTACTATTTATTTTTCAATACACTTTTAAAAATCTCTATCATCCTTTTAAATAGCAGAGTACGGGCAGTTACTTGTCTGTCAAGCAGCTTTTGTTGACAGAAAGTAGATAACAGGTAGCAGAGGTACAATTTCAATGAGCCATCATCACTGGGTTTATTCTTTGATTTCCCTCATTTTTACATTATTTTTAAAATATCAGCCATCAGTACTTGTGTATTTCACTGAAATCTGTTCTCTCAGAGATGATTTGGCTGCAGCAGTCAACAGGTAGACTCCAGGATCAGAAAGCCCCTTTCAAACAACGCTCCTCACAATTCCTCTCTCAAATTTTACTTCACTGCACAAGTTGGGAATCTTACAGCATTACATCAGTTTACAGCTAATCTAGTCTACCTGCACAATGAATCATCAGTTTGACTATTTAACTAACAGTCAAATTAATAATTAATTTCTTAGGTTTTTGTCCTAATTACAGAAATATACATATCATATTAAGGGTCCTTTTTATTGCTGCTGAGCTCACCTTATTTGTTTTTAATACAGATTTATACTAATAGATTTTTATTACATTATCACACTTGAAATCAGATATCTGTTCTGTTCTAAATCATGCACCCACTATTTTAGCTGCTAAAATTCTCTAATTGGTAATGCTAATACCACTGACTTCCCCAGAATGGACTTCACTTTCAAAAGCTCCTCGTCTCTTACAGTTTTCATCATACATCCCTAATACAAATAATCGTCCTTGCTATTTCTTTGTCCGGTTTCTGGTCCCACTTTGATTACGGCAGACCCTATCCTTTCCCCAGAGGCGCTCTCTGCTGGAAAGAGATCTCATGCATAACTAAATTTAAGCTTTGCTTCCCTAACCAGTCTTTCCATCTACACATTTCTATCCAAATCAGCAGACTGCATCTGTTTAAGGGGTCATAAGAATTATTGCAAAGAGTTGAATCACCTAACCTCAAACTTGCCTGACTATGGTTAATACTAGGTGCAAGAAACCTCACAGTGGACACCCATGGAATAGCCTACTTATCAGAGAAGTTTCTTCCTAATCCCCTTTGGTTAGCACTTTATTTGTTCCCTGCTGTATAATGGTTTTTCAATTCTTTACAAAGGCTTTACAAAGCTTTCATTTAACCTCACATAATGTACTGTAAATGAATAATCCCTTTTCTTTCCTGATCCTGTTAATCTTTTGGCCTCAGTTACATCTCACAGTAGTGACATGCAAATGTTAATTATGCAAGAAGTATAAGATCTGTATTTTGATTTCCATCTGTCCAATACAAGTCCAGCACAAGAGGCAGATAACTGAGTGCTTTCCTATCCCCATGGGAACATGATTGCCAAGAACAACATCTCATATTGACTCCCAGAAGTCCCAGCCAAGTACCTTCTACCCATTAGAGCCTCCTTTACCTCCTTTGTTGATTCATATTTTTCACAAACTCCTGATTATTCTCCCTGTAACTCAGTCTTCCTCAGGACTGAAGAAAACATTGTCTAACTCATGTACCATCTCCTCCTTGTTATCATTATGTATGTCAATTATCTCATCCACATAATTTATATGGACACAGAAGTAGTTAAAACATTTTATTGATGTGACAGTGAAAATAACCAAGCTGACAATTGCAGTCTGACCCCCTTTTTCCTTGGCCATACCTCCCATGGGGTCGTACAGAGAGACAGAGACAATCTGACTTGGCAATTGAGAATAAAACTAACTTGGTAACTTTTCTTTCAAGTTAAAATCAGCTGTGTGTACAAGTCAAAGACTGAAAACAGATTCAAGGACAGAGGCTGAATCATGAAGGAGTAGGAAAGGGGAAATGGTCTGTCCTTCCAGTGGCATGAAACTCAAAAACGTTTGTGTTATAACCTCAGCATGAGGGTGAAGAGGGGGGTACAGCAATGCAATGGTTGCGAAAACACAAGTTAACTCTCACAATTGCTACTGTTGAAAAGAGGCCACGCTCACCACCTGGATTTCTCACCATTACTGGCTATGTTGTGCTGGCTTTGTCACTAGTGAGTCCCTTCCAGAAGGGTATTTAACTTGCCAAAATGGTAGAAGATTTTCTGAAGGAAGAAAAGGCAAAACGATGAAGCTGGAGGCAAGGAGTAAGGGTAGCTTCCCCATTTCAGCTTCCAAGACCTGTTAGGTCAGCTTAGCTATGCATTGAACCAAAACTCTAGGATGATTCTACTACCTTCCACACTCATGAAGAACAAGATAAAGCCCATCAAACTATAAACACATTTATCTTGGGTTGAACTAGAATCTGCTATGTGTAATATTCTAATAGAGGAAGTTCTTAGAAATTAGCTGGCACAGCACTGCTCAACTTCTCCTTAAGTTTTCCTTAAGTTCTCAATCTATTTACATACTATCTACATTCCTAGAACAAAAGCTTCCAAGAAAATAGTAGCTAAAGACTATTTTCAAATTTTGGTTAAAAGTTATCTAAAACTTTTTTTCCCTTGAACAGCTGTGAGATAGAAATGTTATTAAAATATAGGCAGTGGAATATAATTCAACAGGCAACCAAACTAGCAAAGGTTCTTTTCCAAAGTATTTGTGTCTTGCAGTTGTTGTACTGCCTTTTTTGTTTTTAAAAAAAAAATAGTGATTAAAGCTAGAGTTCACTCCTTTTGATATATCAGACTTCACCTACAAAAAAAGCTGTTCCGCATGTCCTAATTTCCAGAAAAGCTTAAAATCTGCATCACCTCAGAACAGGAATCCGTGTGGCAGAGAAGCTATCTTTTTGGCAGGCATTTCTTTTGGCAAACGTCTTCTGAATCAAATTCTATGCCCCTGCACTTGTTTCCACCCCTGCTCCACTCCCTCAGTTCTACCAGCATGATCATTTGTACAGTTTCCCAGGAACAGGATTAAAGAATTGATAGAGGTTAAAAATAACTGTACACTATATAGTTACTGTACACACAGCTCACTGTACAAAAGACTGCCTTCTTAAGGGTATATTATATGTACACATGATAGATGAAGCATGAGCTTCTCTGATATAGTGAACTCCTGCTGTTAGTGCGTTTATAAAGGGCCTCTTCTCTGCATTAATTTTCCAATACTTGATGAGTCTCATATTCTTACTGAATTCTTTTCTTTTGTGAGAATTGTAGCAGTCTCTTCTACTTGATTATCTACTGGGGAACACATAAGAACCTGGTCTCCTTGAGACTTCCATGCCCCTGACAAACATGACCAACTGGACAGTGGATGGAAAAAAAAAGAGACGGGACTAACAGTCAGCATAATCAAATAACCTCAACATTCTTTGGAAATCAGGCTTAAACTTCCCTTGCCCCAAAAAATTCTGCCAACAGATGAATTTTAATAAAGTTCACAGGCTTTTAGTATAAAAACTAGATTAGAGACTGTAAATAGGTTAACAAACAAGAAAAATACATTCCCAAAGAAAGAAAATAGACCTTTTGTTAGTACATTGTCTTTTTCTTTGCCACCTAGAAACTATGTAAAGGCATATTTACCCTTCTTTTAAATACCTTTTACTATTCTCTCCCATTCTATAACACACTGTGTGTTTATTTCATACCCTCTCATCCTCAATTGAAGGGACAGGCCACTCTCTTAAATCTGCCTTATTAGCTTCACAAATGCATGGCACACCAAGGTCAAAATTCCTAGGGGTCAAAGCAGGTACAAAGAAGGGAAATGCCTGAAATAAGAGCTGAAATAGTACGTGCTATAGCAGGGCATGCCTCAAAGAACCAGATTCACACAAAGGGGGGAAAAAATGTTGCACTCCAATTTAATCAAAATCCACTGGACACAACAGCTGACTCCGCAGCCCTGGTGACCTGAAGAGTAATTTTATTAGTTATACGGAAATACCCATTTTCAAGTTCCAACTCCCATTCCTCCCTACTTCCCCACCTTGCCCATGAAACGGAAGAAATTTACACAAGCAGCGTTTTTACAGGTTCCTCCTCAAGAAATTCTCTTAAATGGAATAAGAGAGTTCCCTTCCTTTATTTGGAGCAACACACCTTTTTAAATAGCACATGCTGAAATAAAAAAAAAAAAAAAAAAAAAAAAAAATTTAAAGCAGTACCGGCACTTGGAACTTCTATGGACATCAGACAAGCTCAGAACACATCTAAAGAAACAATACTGGAAACTTCAGTACATGCATCTCTACAAAATCTAGACTGCAGTACAGTTTGCATAAACTTAGTAGCAGACAAACAGGCAAAGTTGTCCCAGCAATGCTTTAAGTATCTCCTGCACAACAGTTCAGTTGTGTTCAATTTTCACCTGAAAAAATACAGTCGTTACCTGTGAAGGCACACAACAATACATTACACTGTATATTTTATGCACTGGTAAATGTTAAGAAATGTCTCTGTTATTTTAATAGAATTTTGCCATTTGTATACAGCATACATTTTACTTGTGTCTTTAGTCGTGGTTTCCCTACAAGCAAAAAGAGAGCACAAAAATGATGCTACTCTTTTGTTTAATACCTAGATAAGTTCTTACTACCTGCAAGTCCTATTAACTTTACTCTGCCACTGACCAGTAAAACTGTCAAAAAGCAGAGGCGTCTCAGTAGCTTACAGTAGGGAAAGCAATACAAACACTATATAATACTTGTTTGTTTTGTATTTGGGAGATTGTTTGTCATCACATAAGCTGATTTTTATATTATGAGGAACTCCAGTTTTACAGGTATGAATGGCATAAATCACTATCCCAGCCCAGAAAACCTTCATTTCTTAAATATGAAGCAAAATCAAAAAATGAACATGTAAAGCTCTCCCCTTATTAATACCAGAGTATTTCAACAGAAAACAGTAAGATAACTCGGGTAGCACAGAATACAATCACATATGCACGTTTTCTCCATGAAACACAAGGTAACTGGGCTCTGCAGTCTTCACTGGATTAATTATTTCTCTACCCTTGCCCTGTGCAAACTCCAGCTTGCTTTGAACCAAAGACCTTTATGGTTCAAGTCCCAGGAGATGCTGAGAAGGTGTTCTCAGTGGAGCACACTTTACCAGAGAAATCACACTCTGATTTGAGAGAATTCATTTCTTTTGGCCTTTGGGGGAACACTGCAAGTCCTATGTATTTGTTCAAGTCTTTACCTAGTGAGAGCAGAATCCCTTCTAGGCTCTGTCAGGTTCATGCTGATCTTGCAACATCTGGCTGTGTACATCCACATTGTTCATGTATTTTTAATTTTGTACATCAAATAATTTTAACCCAATCTTTTAAAAACCACCACTTTCTAGGCCTTGAAAATCGGAATTTAGGTGAAACTTTCAAGTAATACTGAGTCAATTATACAGAGCTAAAATAGAACATTTCAAATACAAATAAATAGTTGATTAGTGTTAAACAAGAACATACAACTAGAAAGTTAGGGTGAAGGAAACCTTAAAGATAGGAGTGAAATGCTGTGTAGGCACATGAACGACTTCTAATATTGACAATAAGATCACAAAAGACATTAACAAATAGGAAAGGCATCCCAAGTAGCGCAAAACCACTTCTTATATATTTGAAATATGGAATCTTATTATTCAGGAAAAAGTAAAATGGAATAAAGTACAAACAAACCAAAAAGGCTGCAGAGGAAGAGAAATTCATTTAAAAGCAACCCTTCCATTTGAACAGCCATAAACATTTCAAGCACCCACATCATAACTGCTCACATAATTAATTCAGTGTAACAGCCAGAAACAGCAATACTGAGACAGCCACAGTTCAGCAGTCTACACTTTCCTGTAAGGAAATTTTTCCTGAAGACAGATGCCACCCGGAGGAACAAAACCAGAAAAACAATCGGCTGCCTGACCAGAGGCAAGGCAAGGAGAGATTAGAACTGCAAACCTCTCTCTCCTCCTGAGACTCCCAGCCTGCGTTCGCAGAGCAAACCCGCACAGCCAACAGCGGCAGCAATTTTCCAAAGGAAGACAAAGCAAGCCGCATTCTGCCTACGAGACAAGCCAAAGAAAAAGCAGACCGGCCTCACAGAAAGGGTTGCAAGAAGAAAGCATACGTGTTTCTCCTAACAGCAAGCACGACTGTGAACACTACTTTTCAGTCGCCTAGGATGACACGAGTGTTCAGTGTGTGCTGGTAAGCCAGAAGACAGGGGCTTTTGCTCACTAACTGTAATTTTTTTAAGTGGATTGTCAGCAGTGATTCTCTGTTTAGGAAACCTGTGTTCTCTCAGCTGAGAAAATTATGCCTTCTGGGGACAAGAACTGTTTGGGCCATGCCCATAACTCTCACAGAGAGCCAAGTGTTTAGACTTAACAGCTGATAAGCAGCCACAAACATGACAGGTTCATTCCCTTTCTACTTTCTTAAACTGTAGTGTAGATCTGTCTGCAACAGTAATTAGTTCTGTTAATTAAGCTCTCCAAGTATGGACATGGAAGATATACATGAGACCTTAATGTAAAATTGCATACTGCAGGACCGCTCTCTTCCACTGTGGATATTATGCCCAGAAACAAAATCTGGGACCAGAGTGTTTAACCCTAGACAGAGAGTTCCATGCAGCAGCTCCAAAACACGGAAGTCATTTATACAAGTCTCCAGACCGTATTGAGAATACTGCCAGTTACTTCCACACAACATTACAATATATGCTCATACAAATATGTAAGGAATTCCAAAAAAAAAAAAAAAAGCCCCACAAAAAACCAGGGGGATGTTCCCTAAATGTAATCCATGGAGAGCAGGTAAGTGTAGACATCTCACATCTCTCTAGGTAGCAGCTTTGGGCTACATTTTAATTAGTGCTTCACATCGAAAACCTTCTCCCAAGAGCAGATATTCCTGAATTCTAACACTACACACACATCCAAAAAATCAACGCAATGGACTCCTGGTCCGAAAATGAAGTACAGGCAGGGAGATACAGGCAGAAGGAAGAATCCAACTTAAAGGAGTTTAGAGTATGGCAGTAGTCCCATACTATCTGAAAAGACTATTGTGCCATGGTAAGCAGGAAAACTACAAGATCTAATCGGAATACAGGTTTCATGGCTTGCTTTGCTACTGTTCCTGCTTTTAGCAAGAAATTCTAATGGAAGGTTAATATTCCTAGAAGATGAAAATTCTGATCTGTTAAGAAAGAAAAAAAAAAAGCTATAATGTTGACTGTTAATAAAGTTAATAAACTTTGGGCACAGGAGACCTGGTTTCAGATTTCCCCATTTCTAACACACAGCAAGGCATGAGAAAATCCACAAGAAAAAATTATGCACCAATTTGACTCTGATGGTACCTTTAACAAGGTAATTCCACAAGAGAGAAATACTGTATCTAAATACCTTTACAGACTTATCCGTAGAGCCTCAGTTTATTATCTGTAAAAATTCTTCCTGCTTCACAGGATATTGTGAGGAAAGATCATGAGGCACTCAAGATACTGCAGCTGCAGTGACAATGATCTAAACCAGAGAAATGTGGCTTGATTCCAGTCACAGAACAGAGAAAATCAGCTAGAAATAGTTCTCAATGCAAGGTAAGTCTTTAAAAATCTCTACATTCAGATGTGCAGCTTCAAAAAACTGGAAGGATGGTGAAACCAAATAGGTTGTAATGAGTAAGAATAACCTAGACTGTGTGAGTGAGAATTGGTAAGGGAAATAAACATCAAAGATGAAGAATTAGAGTTTTTTGGTATAGCAGGGGTTTTGTTTCTGTTGTCTGGGGGGTTTTTTGTTTGGTTTGTGGATTAGGTTGGGGTGGGGTGTTTTTGAAATAAACTACAACTATGTCTCACTTTAAAACGAAGTATGCAATCTTCAGAATAGCTTCCTGGATTTGACACCAACAATCGGAACTGGGATGGCTGATTGTGCAGCGCTGTAATTTTTAGAGACCACTCAAACCCAACAAACACGGCCATGTACTGTTGAGATCAGTCAAGTCACTGGAGACAAAAGAACCCAAACTGACAAGATTAAATTAAGACTAATTTTATCAGTTATGTCCAGAACTGGTTGCTACTGAGGGAAGAAAAAAAAAAAACCTCAACACAACAATGAAAAAACCCAACACACACCAAACCCACCCTAACCAACCAAAAAATAAAAACCCCAAAAATAACAAGACAGAGCTGGGGGCAGAAGCCAGCACTCCCATGCCCAGTCAATTTGATGAACCTGTCTTCATATTCCTAATGACTCTAGAAACAGAAGCAGGTGGAAAACACATCTTTTGTTTTAATCCAGTGGTTGGGATTAAAAAAAAAATAAAAATTAAAAAGCCAAGTCTCCAGCATCACATTACAGGTAGTCCTTTCTTAAACTACTATTGCCTGAAAAATCCACCCACCAAAGAGGACTCGCTACTAAATATGGTTGAACAGATATTGCTACACCAATTTCTAATTAATGGAACATTTTGTTACAGAAAGGAAAACATCAAGTGTCACTAGACAAAACCTTCTCTTCACGAGCCTGATAAGAGAATGATTTAACACATAGCAGAATGTTAATAAACTTTGAAAGTTTTACTCAGTTTTCAAAATCCAACATGCAACACTGAATCTTTTTTAAGTTTGTTTTATGCTGCTGCCTGAGGAAAAAAATGTTAAATATGAGAAACAAGCAAATCAAACATAAAAAGAATGATGTCCACAATATAACTTAAAGCGAGCTAGTGAAAAAAAGCCCATTCCAGTGGCAGAGAACTCAGAAAGCTTGCTACAGTTCAAAGTGCATGGAGTGCTGTTTATTGTTGTCTGCAAACCAAAGAAAAAGCAGAAAATTGTATTTATTTTAATTCAAATTTTCCATTTTGTGTGATGAGGGAGAGAGTAATTATACAGCTTCAAAGGTCTACTAGGAATCTAATAAAAAATATTTGCCCTTTGGGAAGGAATAGATGATGTAATGGACCAATTATCCTGGACCAACCCCGTGAGAATCTCAGTGGCCAGAATAACCAACCTAGCATTTCAGAGCTCTGATAAGCAAGCCTTTCCTGAACGACTAAGAGTTCAAAATGAAGACAAACCTGAGAAACTTCTGGCGTCATCAGTGCAAAAGACAAATTCCATTTTCACACTACAGGAGAAAGCTCTAGATATAGAAAACCCTTCTATCAATGTCTCTAATATTCAATCTGTAGGGCTCAGTCACAGATGGTGACTTGGCACTCATACTAAGGAGCATTCAGGATATCACAGACATACAAGAATGCTGAGATCTTGAGAACGTAACAGCAAAGTGACAATCTTCACAAGAGCTGTGCTCAAATTATAAAGCTTGAAAACCAAAAACCTATGTCAAAATTCTCTTCCATGGAGTCACAGGAGTTGAGGTCAAAAAACTGGCATGGAGGCTAGAGAGGCATATGGTGGCAGCACAGCCACCTGCTGAGGGCACCCTGTGACCTCACCATTGGCTCAGGAATGGGGGCTGACATTTGAACAGTTGACCCTTTCCCTCCTCCATCTCTACATTTGGAAATCAACTTGAGAGACAGTGTTGTCATGAAAAGGGCCAGAGCATCTTGCTGCTCTAACTGAATAGGATTCTTCTTTTCTTGTAGGATACATTTCAGCCAAACCAGCTCAGAGGCAAATGATAACAGTTCTACTAGTCCCATGCCCCCAACTCTTCATTACAGCAGATTTACACGTATTTCAGCTGATTTCAAGATTCATGTCTTTGTCACATTCAGTGCTTTTTGAAGCTATGGCATGGATCTCAATTGAAATGTGTTTTTCCAAGTGTCAATGTGGTGGTGCAAAAGCATTCTGAAGACATCATCACTTCTTAAAAATGTTCTCATTATTTCAAGAGTGGCAATATAAGTCTTTTCCACTGGGGAGCTCCATCTCAAGGCCCTAGATAATATTGCTGAAAATCTGCAGTTCCTATATAAGGAACACAGCTTTGAGTAACTAAAAGTAAGTCTCTTGCTAGTATGTTCTTTCAACACTTATTTCAAGAAAACTTCAAGGAAAGCTAAGTCTCTGCTTTCTACTGTGTGTCTCTGATCTTTATACAGAAATTATCAGATAAAACTCCGGCCCCAAGTCTGTTTTGTGCAGACATAAGATTAAAAATTCACAGTGTGTGTACATTCTGTGATCTTAAAGAAAAAAGATGAGAAAGAATATAATCTGATGGATTTTCTACAAGATGTTCCTGAGAAAAATCATTCTCCTATTAGTGTTGGAAGGAACACTCAGAAGGTGCCACTCAGTTTATCTTGTTGGTAAAATGTATGTATATAAAAGTTCTTTTTCATCTTTACAGAAATTCCCAAAAGTATTACAATCATAATACTAAATTGCATAACATAGCCCCACCTACCTCAGAAACAACTGTTCTACCCAACGTGGAGCCTTTTAGTCCAGTGGTTCAGACTGGTCAGTGGCAATACATGCATTAAACTTCGTATACAGCACAGTTCCCAACAACAGCATCTCTGTGCTAGTGATTGGTAGTTAACACTAATCAACAGTTGCTGTAGCTAAACTACAGATGTGGTAGGTGCATCTCCTCACCCACTGCTCTATTTCCAGCAGCTGCTGGGACTATCCTCGCATGGCCAAGATCTGTATTTGTTGCTTAGGACCAAGGTGAAGATGTGCTCCCAGTGTCAGCCAAAGATCACTCTGATCAGTGAGCAGAACATCCCCGCAGGCATATTGGGAGGGTGGGTTTGGCTCAGATTTGTGAGGCTGGGGAAGATGACTACAGGTACAGCTCCACTGTGGAGTAAGAGGACATAGGTTAAATGACAACGGAGAGGCCATATGACAAATGGGGCATGGTAAGGGGGAGGGGAAAGACAGAACAAAGGTTCATCTTCCATACTCAGGCAGCTGTAGCCACTGCCATTAATCACAGTATCCACATCTACCACAAGTAGATGTAGTACTGCTACCTACACAGTATTCCACCAGAACACTTGAAGTTACAGATTCCATTTTAGACAATCTATTCTTGCATAAAATAGGGATCAAAATAAGCCAATTATATTACTGAAAGTCCATTAAATGCCAGCATCACCTCCCCCAGCACACAGCAGAAAGCTAAGTAGGCCAGTTACAAGTGGATGGGGAAACGAGTTTAATTCCTTTGCAGGGAAGAGGGTGTGTAAAACCTTACTCACTGCAGAGTGAAGAAAAATTTGACTGATTACAATCAATATAATTTATTGTAAAATTTCTTATGCAACATGGAGAAAAAAAAATTAAAAAAATTTGCCATGAAAAGACAGATTTCAAGGTGGATTTTCCTTGCCTTGTAATCTATAAAACAAGACTGATAAGAATCATTGTTATTTCTTTAAGTGGCCTTGTTGACATTTTCTCTGGAATTACTGTGTTCATAACAGTAGACGCTCATAAAAGCATAGACTCCAGGAGGTGAGGTGGTAGCATTAAGAAGCAGTGCCAAAAATAAAAAGCGAGGCGTTTTCTGTTAATCATTACATATTTAACTGTGGTACACAACCTAATAAAACCACTTTATATCAGTGAAATGAAGAATTAGAAGATGAAAGCAAGCACAAATACCAAACCAAACGGATACCCTTGAAAATCATTTATTTGGAAAGAAGTAGAAGTTTGGAGAACATAAATTCCAAATTCCAATAAATACTTGTATGCTTTACAATTTCCAGACAACTTAGGCATGAATTATGCTATCCCACACCAACTGAATTCACACACACATCTTTCAAGACTTTGCCATAAAAATCACCTCCCTAAAAGGTGCCTTTTAAACTACTAGCAAACGTTGTCACTTAAGTACTAAAGTTTAGTTGCAATTTTAGGTTTAAGCTCCAATGGTTTACACTGGTTTAAGTTTTTGTATATGCACGCATATGTTTCAGTGCTATTTTTAAACCTCACTTCAGTGAGCAGGGCCTGACTGATTCCTTTTTAAAAGGTGCGCACTACAAAGTTCACAATTTAACCCTGTCTAGGACTGAACCTTAGCTGGTACTTTTCACCAGAACTCAGGAACAGATAGCTGTCCACAACAAAGAAAAATAAGTAGTCAAGAAGGCTTAAGAGATTTCTATAGCTTGAAAGTCTTGCGGCACACGTTTCCTCGTAACTCTGATTTTGTCCTATTTCCTTCTTGGTTTTTGAAACAAACAGGAAGAAATTACGAACGTCCCTGAGATATATACGTGTAGCTGGGGCACGGAGGCAACATGTTGAGAAAAAAAGAAAACATCTGTATTTCCGTCCCATTCTCTTCCACCTGAAATAAATTCTTTGGCTGCAGTTTGTCTTCTTTTCTGGTAGCATTTACACAGTATCTAATGCTATCCACCACCATGACTACCCCTGGGGCTTTTATGAGGGTGGGAACAATCAGTATAAGAATTACTAGGGACATCAAAGAGACAAAACATTTATTGAAGAAGGAAGAGGAAGAGAGAGTGTGAGGTAACGAGGGTCCTACTGTATTTACCTTATGTGCCAAGCATGTGGACAGCAATAAAAACCATGTAGGGAGCAATTTTGGTCAGAGAAAGAACACGGCAGCCTAATGGGAGGCCTTTGTTCTTCAAAAGGGTCTCCTTTTCCCCTTTTGTGCTTCACTTAATTCATGGCATCTGAGCTGCTCTTGAACTTGACAGACAGAGAGAAGGAGGGGGGAGAGATGGAGAAAGGGGGAGACAGAGACACAAAGAAAGAAAAAAGAAAAAAGGACTTCAAAGAGTTTTCCTTTGAAAATTCAGTTGTGCTGTATGCATTGCTGAAGGTTTTAGATTCAAAAAAAAAAAAGGGGGGGGGGGGGGGCAGAAAACATTTCATATAATTTCATCATGGGGATAAATTGTCCAGTGCTCTTATTAAGAAAGCTAGAAGAAAGGAACAGAATAAAAATTTAAAAAAAATAAATCTATCTGAGCTAAGGAATATAAATAAAATAGAATTACTCCCCTGGGTGCTTTTTATTTATTTTCATGTTAAATCTTATTCTCAATGGATCCCAATACATTTAACAAAAGCATCTGGTTTCCAGCAGTCACCTGAAAGGCATACATTTTCTATAGAGCCCCATCAGCATTCCCCACACAGCGGTCCCTGCTCGGAGCGAGTTGGGGCCACCAGCGCCGCCTGGGGGGCGAGTTCACCTCTCGAGCCCAACGAAAGGCTGCTCTAGGCAAACAGTTCAAAAATCACCATTTTCAGAGAAATTCTTTATCATTATTTACAAGAAGAATCAACACATATTAATTCTTCACAAGACAAAGTGGCTTGAGTTTGGTTATCTAAAGAAAAACCACCAGGGTGTATCTGCGATGGGCTGTCAAGTTTGGTCCCCTCCTCTGAATTGCTCGAGCATGCTCGGACAGCTCGCTAACGGCAGTTAATATCAGCTCTCCTAATATATTCAGCTTTTCGCCCTCTTTAAATATCCATGCCATAGGCAATGTTTATATGAAATAATTCATAACTGCAGACTGCACTTTTCTCAAGCATCTTTTTTTTTTTTTTTTTTTTTTTTTTTGTCCGCTAGACAGACCACCTCCTCCCCTCAATGCTGTGCATCAACTACTTACACATAATTTATGTATCCCTTTGTGGATTTTTATCTACAATGCATAGACTAAAAATATTTGCCAATAGGACTCACAATAAAACATGAGACTGAAAAATGTTGAGATTTATGTGTCAATATCACAATAAATTATTAATAGTTAATTGTTTGAAGTTAATTCAATAAAACAATTTAATGCATAACAATCTTAAGCTGTCCCTTATCAACAGTTAGTCTCTATCCCGATTTACATATTCTGACAACATAAGCATCTACTTATAGCACACTATTTCCAGGTGCAGAAAGTAACAGTAAATCCATAATATAACTTTCCTACTTGATAACACTCTCTTCATTTCTTCACTATTCTAAGAACAGATCTTTTCATCATCTGAACAAAAAAGGTACCAAAAAAATCAAAATTTTAAATTAATTCCACAGCTTACAACACTTTTCTTCCTTTTTCAAATAGAACTATGAAGTATATCCACATTTAAGGATATGCATTTTAACATGCCTGCACAAGGTTAATGGTATTTAGAAGTCCAAAGGCATAATTAACTATTCAAAATACATAAAAATACATACTTATAAACTGACAAGCACACAAGTCTCCAGCAGACTGACAGTGCAGCCATTGACGTAGCAGAGTTTGTGCTTTATAGAGAGATTTCTGTCTCACACTGGCAGCATATTTATAACCTATTATGCTACCTGTAAGGTAACCTGGGAAACACCAGGAAGTAAAACTGGTAGAAATGTTTCTTTATCCCAAGCTTGTTTTCTACAATTAAGAACTGTGTTTTCTGAAGTAATTCTGGTTTTGTGGGGGGTTTTATTTTGGTTTGGGGCTGCTTTTTTTGGTGGATTTTTAGGGGGGTTGGGGTTTTTCTATTTTTTTTTTTTTTTTTTTTTTTTAAAATCTGCAGGAATTCCACTAGAGAGAATTACAGAACCTGTACCTATTAAGTCAGTTTTACAAGCTAAACTGAACATATTTCTTGTTAGATACCGAGTAGAAGCAAAAAAGATGGAAGCAAAGAGCTCAGAGAGCAATTTAAGTAATTGAAGATAAAAATTCAACCCGTTTTGTGCACCAGGAACGTCTCTGAATATTAACTAAATTTATAAAACACTTTGTATACTGACAGTGTTACAGCCATATAAAGCAGACAGCACTGGAATGCTTCTGATGTACTAATTACAGAAATATAAAATATTTGAGATCATTATTAATGTAACTTTGGGTAAGAGCAGAGGAGTTGAATCCAAATATTCTGCTGCCTTCTCTTGAAACTTATTTGCCCCCTCGCCCCCTACTCAGTTGTTTCCTTGCAAGAGGAAGTTCACCTTTGCTACTCAATAATCTCACACATACCTGAAGAGAACTGTGGTCACATGTATCTGGTGATGCTGGACAGCACTTAAGCTCCTACAGCTGGCAAAGCAAATATATTAATGGCTGTTTCTGGGAATTCTCATATATTAAAAACAAACAAACAAAAAAACCTCAACAAAACCATACACAAACATTTAAAAATTACGTTTATTCTGCCAAACCCCAGAGTTTTGACCATTTCAAATATGCCATTCTGTGAACACTGGCTTGCCTGCTAAGTTTTCATACATTATGTTTGGGCAAATCTTTTCTTATGTTTGGGACATTTTTAAGGATGGATTTATTTATGTTAACTCGTCAATGCCTGCAACATAAAACCATCTTACTGTCATCTTCTCAGAGCATTCTTAGGATCCCTCCCCTGGCTCAGTTTCATGAAACTTGCAGAAAAATTTCTAAATATACCTGCCTTTCTGTCAAGTTGGTCAAAACCAACCAAAAGATGAGAAATCTAATCAGGGAGCTGGAAACAAAGACACACCACTGTTAAGAAACAAAGTTAAACATTAATTCTTTCCTGCAACAAGAGAGCCAATTTCTATAAAGCCTTTCTTCTATCTTAAGACCAACAGTCCCAACAAACAGCTACTGACAATTTGCAGCCAAAAGAAAGACAGAAAAATAGCTTTATGAAGGAGAACATTTCAAGTATATGGATAGAAAGTACCAAATACTAGACAACCAATAGCCTATCATGATAGTATTGACTGACAGAAGAATCAAACCACTTCTTCAGTAGACTGGTCGTGAATCATCTTATCACATGCACACTAGGACAACAAGGTGTTAACCACAGCTGCTGAAGTAAAGACACTTCTAGAGTGTAGCTATCACTTAATATTTGGGGCAACAAGCAGAGTATAGTCATATACCACACTCAAACCAGTCGGAGAAATAGCTTATAAAGCAACCCAAATAAAATATACTGCATTAATCCAGCATACAGATCACAAAAGATAAGTCATTCATCATGACACTGACTGCAGGCAGCAGTTGTATTATTTTAAAGTTAAAAAGAAATCTCATCTATTTATTTTGTTAGTGCACCTTCCAGGCATATGCTCACTTAGCTTTCAGACAGGGAATATGTATATTGTATAAATAGCTTTCACAGAGTCTTCCTTCTCCTGAGATGTGCACAGCAATCACCTGTCTACTTAAAGGCTTTCTATTCTACAAGTCACTATGTAGATTATGTATTCTATCTTAAACTACTTACTTCCCTTAATTGTGTAAGTCCACTGGGAATACTTCAGAGAATGTCTCCAGAAACGTTGCCACGCTACCAAAAACAGGTAATTGCTTCAATTTTTTTTAATTTAAAGATACATCAGATTTCAGGGCTATACTAGACTCATGATACAAGTAAAAATACGAATCATTATAATAATCCTTCAACAGACTCATCCTCTTTTTACTTTTCTGATATTCTTTCCTCATCAAAACACAGCCCCAAAAAGATGAACGAGTATGAAACACGCAAAAGACTTCTTCATTCCAAAGATACTTTACTAATATCAGATAGCTTCTTTAGAGAGAACCTCAACAGAACAGAAACAGCATCATCCTGAACTCAAGTAAATACAGATTATTACACAAAGTTCTTGACTTTCCATCCTCTCCTGATGTCTATACACTTGACCTTACCACTGCACTTGCCTAGCAAGTAGCAGCAAGAATTGATCTAGCAGAAGTTTGACAGTGGGTGGATGGCAGCACAAATAAAAGGAATACCGGATGGGCCTGGAAACAAGAGATCCTCCTCCCTTTTCAGCAGCAACCCATACCTGTGTCAGGTTTTTTTAAAAAATAATAATTAAAAAATCACCACAGAACTAAGGGCATCATACTGGTGCTACAGTTCACCAAAACAGATAAGCGAGGCTGCGAGTTAGCTGCACAGATATGATGCAAAGGGACAAGATTTTCCCAAAGAGCAAATGCTCCCACTGCTTCCCTCTGTCAGACAGTTACTATGTGCTGTCAGGGGAATTGGTTCCCTTAGGTGATGCAGAAGAAAACCAACCCTGAAAGAGTAGGATAGGTTTCCACATAATCAACAAATTAAATCAGCTATATTTTAATTGCTCAGTTACAAAACAAAACACTTGGGTGGGGGGAAGGTATAAAAACTAACAGCCAGAGGCAAAAGGATCTCCTTCATCAGGGGCCAGATACCAGATAAATATGAAACTGCACTAGAAGTAATATTTCTGCAGGATTTAAGAGACAGTATGCTTATAGGAGCCATAGTATAAGTAAAACCCATTCTCAAAAAAAACACTGGGGGGAAGAAGTGACACCTTCATTAAATTCCAAAATATAAAACCCTCAACTTGATTGGTACAAGACCCTGTAACATGACAAATTCTATCACTGCTTAGTTATAGCATCCCTAGATAATTATATATATGCCTATGTCAAACTGAGTTTACCTGATAAATGGCATATATGCATGTCTTTTCCACCCCCTCTCACTATATACTTTTATAAAACAGTATGTTCCATGGAGACAGATTTGTGGGATATAATCTGCCTTTTATGCAGTTGAACAGAAGTATACTTACACTTGTTCTACCTGCTTGCCATTTTCTGGAACTTTGTTAATTAGCAAGTCCTGAATGATCATGAGATTCTGCAGCAACATTAAGCCAGTTTAGTTATTTCTTCTTCTAAGATTTCTCAGTTCAAAAGTCAATATAAAAACAGCATGGTCAAACAAGTGGTCAATGGCTATTCCCATCTTTGCAACTTTTCCATAAATTAAGAATATCTCTTAAAGAAAGAAATGCTGCCTAGGCAGCTCAGCTTTTCTTATACATATATTCTTAGCCAGAGACAGACTTGCTACTGACACTAAGAAAGCAGAAGTACACAGGGCAGCTGCTCTATGAGTTCTCCCTAAGCCAACAGTGCCACCCACCTCCAGCTTTGTGAGCTGTGAGCCCTCCCTGTTATTTTTTTGGCCTCCCCATCCTTCTCTCAGGACAGCTGCTGCTGTTGGAAAAAGAGAAGCTATTGTTTGAATGATAGAGATGGATACGCTGCTGCTGACACAAACATAGGATTAGATAGCACTTCTGTCCCCTAAATAAAGTAAGATTTGGTCCATATAGGGTACAACTTGTCAAACTCTCAGCTGAGGAGTTTATGCAAGCTTCCCAAATCTGGTAAGGCAGAAAAACAAGGAACCATGTCCTTATCCCAAACGGTCAAATGAAGCTTACGAAAACAGCACACTTGAGACCTATGGCTTCAGTGTAATCCAAAAGCTCCAGCTAAATGGTGCTATTAAAACTATATGTTGTTCTACCTATCTTGATAACAATAAGTTCTATTTTTTGTACTGGAACATTATCTCCCTGATACCTCCTTTAAAATTACTCTAAGAGTCTACCTCTTGTCTTGGCACAACATAACTTCCATGGCAACTAAAAACACCCTTCATGCTTATTTTAGAGAAGTCAGGAGACTCATAAAGGAAACTAGAGCAGAGGGAATAACTTCCCTCATGACAAGGCTTTGTGCACTGCGCACTAATGGGTGTTTAAACAAAGACTGACTCATTTCCTCTCAATTTATTCCATCTTATTTTACTACACTGAAATGGCAATAGTGCACATTTGACATCACCTTCATTTTAACAGCAACTGACTAAGATATCACAGATACATGATTATTGCTTCACAAAAGCAGCAGCTCATACCTGGCAGTTTACAGATGTCACCCAGGAAGAGCGTTCGTTAAGTCCTTCTGACAATTGCTTACCTTTTGCCATGCACCGTCGGCGACTCCTCACTTAGCTGTCCCCATGTATTAGTAACTGATCTGGGTTAATAACAAAGGATGCTTTTAAGGGTAGTCACTATTAATTCAGTCAGAAAAGCATGCTGCTACAATCACTTTTCTATCTATATGGCATTTCTTTTTCAGGAAGCTGATGTAACATAGAGCCAAAGCTTTCTTGGTAGCCAGACTTTTCTATTCTTACTAATTCTTATTATTGAGAATTCAAAACAAAAAGATTCCTGTCATCAGTGCTGGATTACTACACCTGTAATCTTATAGTGTTGGCGAGCTCCAAAATATCCAAGAGAACTACCCGAATAGCACAATGCAGATATTTGACGGCAATCAGAAGACCAAAGCCTGAACAGAGAGTGCAATAAAAGCCAAATGCTGCAAAGGGTTATTGTAGCTTGAATAACTCTCTGAAAATTACAAATGGAATATTGAATAACAAAGCAGACTGGGGATTCAGGAGAAAAAAAAACATCTAAAAAGTAAATTCAAAACACTTGCTATTTCTTGGGCAGGAAAAGTAAAGGAACATACCTTTGTGTATTGAGCCATACCTGGTCAGAAGTATCTTTTATCACTGGTACAACATTATGGATCATTTTTGCAAGCAATACTTAACTGAAATATTAGAGGGGTAAGGGAAAAATTAATTCCCTATTACTGTACATTTATTCACTGTATTTTATCTAACGATCGCAAAACACATCCCAAATGTTAAAACCTCAAGTATCCACCAAGGCAGTACTTGAAAGAAGTGAAAGCAAATCAAAACCCTACAACTTGAGAAACTGAGGAACATGTAAGCTAGGAAACTTAAGATATCATGTGGAGGCAGTATAAACCTGTGAAAATCTCTGAAGTCCTCACCTCAGTTCTCTGAATTTACTCACATTAACATATTTAGAAGTAATATACTAATATTTTACTTGGTAATCAATACTTATTTTAAGGATACTATTTCATTTTTTGTTTTGTTTTGCTATAGAACTTAGTGTCTCAAAATTTCACTTGCTCTGTGAACACACAAACTTCTTGCCAAAACAATATTGCAAATTATTTCTTTTAACATATATCCTGTATCTTATTTATTTGCTCCTCAGTTAAGTGCATGGTATTTATCCTGTTGAACTGGTTTTCTTATTTCCTATCTCACTTAGAATATCCAAACTCTTAAATAGTGAGTACCTATGGATATGAAATAGCTTTAGAAGAATATGTGCAAAGTAAATGCAGTGAAGAAACAGCAACACCTCAGGGCAGAATTTTGTTCAAGAGGAAAAAAAAAATTCTTGCCGATACTTACGAAACAAACCCCCTCAAGGAATTTCAGTTGAGACAAAAGAATCCCTAAACAACTATTAAAATCTGGTGATGATGGCTAGACGCCAAGAGTTGCAGTGCTCTTGCAACAAGCAGTGCCTCTGTTGCTGGCTCCAAGATGAAAGCTCAGAGACCTGGAAGCCTCTGACTTTGAAAGCAGAGATGATGTCAAACCCATTGGTTTATCATGCCCCTTTGAAAGACTGAATTTTTCTGCTTTCAGCAGATTTCTACAAGCACACCAAACTTCTGATTTGGAAAAGTTACCATCCAGCCTCTTTTCATGGCTAGTACTGTTGAACACTGCTATAAAGGAATCTCTTAACTATCGCTATTCATCTCCATACCAGCTTGTATTCTTTCATTCACATAGATCTTCACGTTTCCCCAGAATCCTTATGAATAGACATGCTGCTCCCCAAGATCTACATGCAAAAGCAAGTTTTTAGACTCCTACTGTCACAATGTCATTAATTTGAGGTATTACAGCTAAAAACACATGCTCCTTTCATACTTCATACGATTGCTGGATTACACCTGTTAATTTCATAGTGCTGAAGGAAGCCAAAGATGTCCAAGTATTATAATGACAAGTTCCCCATTCTGAAATGAAAGTAATTGGAACTACGGTAACTTCATAAAAGGACAATTCTTGACTTTGTGATAAAACTTGCCCTCAATTGCTGTTAAACAGCACATTAAATATTTGTTGTACAAGGGCAACCAGTCTTTCCACTGAAAAGCTGACACTCCATCAAATTGAAGAAGAATTCAGAAAGAATTCTCATGTTTTCTCCTTTGAACATGGCTATTGATTATGGTAGCCTTGAGACAGAACAGCAGGCACCAAGAGCTGAGTTCCCAGGAAGAAAGTCAGGAAGTGTCGTATCATTTCTCAATATCTGTCCATTCACAGTTTTACCTTGAATTAAAGCACACCATACTGATAAGACTCCTTTAACAAGCAGAGCACATTCTTGCAGGTCAGCTTCACATTTGAGACTTGAGGAAGACAGAGCTACCTTTGAATTGCTACGCAACTGAAAGGTGATCTCACTGCCATCATCTGAAAATCCAGGGAAGGGCATTTCCAAACTACTGTTTTAAACATAAGAATGCCCCATGTTGCAGCAAAGGTATAGGAAAACCTGTTTCTACTACAAATGTAAATTCCAGTACTCAAATGCAGCTTTGTACCGTGCTGTCAGTCCACAATCCCAAATTGTAATGTATTTACAGACTCTCTATTCCTACGGAGACTTTCTAAGGGCAAAAGTCTTTCTTGCTAGAACACTATAAATACAAAATAGGCTTTTATTGCTGTAAACTTGAACTACCTTTTCAAGTGAAATAGTTTTAAGACTTTGTATTGCCAAGCATTTGTTTCTGCTTACTGACGACTGGAAACTTGCCAATGTGACACCCATATACAAGAAGGGCAGGAAGGAGGATCTGGGGAACTACAGGCCTGTCAGCCTGACCTCGGTGCCAGGGAAAATTATGGAAAGGTTCATCTTGGGGGAGATGACGTGGCAAGTGCAGGACAACAGGGGGACCAGGTCCACCCAGCATGGGTTCACAAACGGCAAGTCCTGTTTAACCAACCTGATCTCCTTCTATGATCAGGTGACCCGCCTAGTGGATGAGGGGAAAGCGGTGGATGTTGTCTTCCTGGATTTCAGTAAGGCATTTGACACTGTCTCCCACAGCATTCTGCTGCAGAAGCTGGCAGCTCATGGTCTAGACAGGTGGACTCTTCACTGGGTTGAAAACTGGCTGGATGGCCAAGCCCAGAGAGTTGTGGTGTATGGAGTTAAATCCAGATGGAGACCAGTCACAAGTGGTGTCCCTCAGGGCTCGGTCTTGCGGCCCTTGGTCTTGTTTAATGTCTTTATTGATGACCTGGATGAGGGGATCGAATGCACCCTCAGTAAATTTGCAGATGACATGAAGTTGAGTGGGAGTGTCAATCTGCCTGAGGGTAGGGAGGCTCTGCAGCGGGATTTGGACAGGCTGAAGCGATGGGCTGAGGCCAATTGCATGAGGTTTAACAAGGGTAAGTGCCGGGTCATGCACTTCTGCCACAACAACCCCATGCAGTGCTACAGGCCTGGGGAAGAGTGGCTGGAAAGCTGCCTGGCGGAAAAGGACCTGGGGGTGTTGGTTGACAGCCAACTGAACACGAGCCAGCAGTGTGCCCAGGTGGCCAAGAAGGCCAACGGCATCCTGGCCTGTATCAGAAACGGTGTGACCAGCAGGAGTAGGGAGGTGATCGTGCCCCTGTACTCGGCACTCGTGAGACCACGCCTTGAGTACTGTGTCCAGTTCTGGGCACCACAGGAGGAGAAGGACACTGAGGTGCTGGAGCGAGTCCAGAGAAGGGCAACGAGGCTGGTGAGAGGTCTGGAAAACAGGCCTTATGAAGACCAGCTGAGGGAACTGGGGTTGTTTTGTCTGGAGAAGAGGAGACTGAGAGGAGACCTTACTGCCCTCTACAACTACCTAAAAGGAGGTTGTAGTGAGGCTGGTGTTGGTCTCTTCTCTCAAATTACTAATGATAGGATGAGAGGAAATGGCCTCAAGTTACATCAGGGGAAGTTTAGGTTGGATATTAGGAAGAAGTTCTTTACTGAGAGGGTGGTTAGGCACTGGAACAGGCTGCCCAGGGAGGTGGTGGAGTCACAGTCCCTGTGGGTGTTCAAAAAACAGGTTGATGAGGCACTTGAGGCCCTGGTCTAATGGTCTAGTGGTTAGGAATATGATGGGATAAAGGTTGGACTTGATGACCCTGGAGGTCCCTTCCAACCATAATGATTCTATGATTCTAAGTATCAATGCTAGAGGCAGTCTGGCTAGCATGGTATTATTCCTTGTGCTTGAGTCTCTGTAACAGTATCATCTATCCTTATCTGTCCAACCTGTGTCTGGAGAACCTTTGCATGTCTTGAAATGACATCAGGTATTATGCAACTTCCTATCCCAATTCCCATTTCAAAACACTTTCTCCTCAGTTAATAAGCAGAACACATATCAACGCTGCTGCTTAAAATAATCAAAAATACTGGTAAAAGAAACTATATACATGAAGGCTATCATTTACCATAACCACCCAACGACTCACTACATAATCAGAGCTGCCTAGCAGAATCACTATAACCCAGCGTTGTCCAAGTGGACCCTATTAAAGCGTACAAAGTTACCCCAAATGGGATACAAGTATTCTGTAGCTGGAAACAAGTTCTCCTGGAACATTTTAGAGAAAGCAATGTATTTCAAGCACAGAATTTATCCAGATCTAGCATTGTTCCACTCTCTTCAAGATCACAGGTGAAAGAGTCAATGACTCTTACCACCAACAAGCAAGGTCAGGAGACAGTCACTTCAGATACAGAAGTTTTTTGTTTTGTTTTATGATCCTGCAAGCCTACATGGTTAATGACTTTCTCACTTTTGTCTTGTGGGTTTGGGGAACAAGAAAGATAAAAAAACAAAAAAAAACCAAAAAAACCCCCCACCAAACACAAAACAAAACAAAACCAAAAAAAAAGAACAAAAAACCAAAACTTACTAATGTTCCTGGTAGAAACACTTAGAGAAAAAAAAAAAGAGCTCCCACTAAATATTCAAACCATTAGTTAAATGTGATCAATCCCGCCCCCAATCCCCCCTATTGCCAAAAGAAAACAATAATTGAAGCCCAGCAATACATATCTCACTCAAGCTTTTTATTCACAGGGTGGGCTGAAGTGCCCTTGTGCAGGCACTACTCTGTTCTAAGCACCCTGCAACTGCTTGGCATGGCTTCATTTTGCATTCAATTTACTTGGGCTTCACGAAAAAAGAAAAAAAAAGGAAAGCAAGAATCTCTCTAAAAAGATCATTCAAATTAATTAACCAAAAATAAGGTGAGACATGGGGGAAAAAAAGAGCATAACCGAACAGAATCAGAGATTGTGCCAACCAAACTAAGTTTGCATCGCAGAGAACAAGCCTCAGAGGAAAGTCATCAGAAGAGGAATGACATTTCTCTGATAAAGGCGAGGGGTGAACTCAAGAGAAAAATGGGAGGAAAGCTGTGTAAGGTTTCACTCGTACAAGTCCTCCTTCCCCCCTCCCCGCAAAAAAATCCATCTCTATTCTTTCCCTTCTGAACGGCCATAAAGAATAAAATACCCCAGCTGTTAATTTTAAGATGGCTTTGCTTTCTTTTTTCTTTCTAGAACTTGAAAAGTGACTTCAAACTAGTTCTTACCGTTTCCTCCCCTCATTAGAAAATTTTGCTCACACAACTAAAAGCACTGACACCTGGATGAACTGAACTGCTTGCCAGTGTTACAGCAGGAAGAAAAGAGGAGGAGAATTCATCAATTGCACTACTGAATATGAGTTCATTTATACAGAAAAAATGCGCATCTTATTGAATGAAAGCAATATGAAAGGAAAACGCCTCTGCAGTGGTGCATCATACTAGTATTTAAACAGTCAAGTGTTCAGAGGATCTTTTTAAAATATAAAAAGGAAATAAACTCAATACGGCTTCTCAAGCAAAGGTTCTGGAACAGAAAATATCAGACATTCGTGTTCTTCCTAACTAGTCTGTATATCTTCTCCCTGTTGTAGATCTGCACAAATTAAAATACAAACCCACCAACTGAGTTCAACCAGTTGAGTTAAACAGTCTGTAGATTTTAATTTAAATCTGCATTAAACAACAACACTATTCTAACTATGTACATTTAGTAGAGCATGATGGCAAAAGGAATTCCTTTATCTCAAGAGATCTGTCACTCTACATGCTCTCGGAACAAAATCATTCCTAAAAATCATATGGAACCTTGCAATCCTCTCAGAGCCCCATAAATGCTGTTATCTCTGTGGACAATTGTTTTAAACAGATCACTTCAGGGATACTTTTCTCCAGTCTGACTAGCTATCAACCACCTACATTTATTATGCCCCACCCTATAACTACTTCTTGCTGTCTAAATATGAAAGACATTTTGTAATGTTGTTTACAATAAACAACATCTTTTTTTCTATTCAGTCAGAGAAGCAGAAGCCAATGCAAACACCATAAATTTGGGGAGCCCGGTGAAATGCCAATCTCTGCCTAAAATCTTGAGGTTGTGTTACTTGTATACTGCACTTACTCTACTTGCTTTAATTGCATGCATTAACAGATAATGAAATGACAAAAGAGTAAGCCCACTGATCCTAAGATTCCTCCTTCACAGTTTGTGTTTTCTCTCAAGAAGCATTTACTCCAACAATACTTTGCAATTACAACCAGCCAAGTATCTATCTGTATCTGCTACGCCATAGACACAGACATGAAGTTCATCCATATGATGCACTATTTATAAAGATTATGTGGAGTATTCTTTTCCTACTGTATCTGTCTGCAAACACTTTTTGATGGCTTATTTCCCACCTTCGTACTTCTTTGCCCTTCCCCCCAAATCTTTTCTCCACCATAGCACTGTAACAGAAGTAAGCATGCATGTGTTTGGTAGGCATGGAGAAAATCTTAACCAAGACATCAAAAAGAAAAGAGCATACAAATATCTCCTTTCCCAAGCCCCCCAGAGCCAAAATTTAGATCTAGAAAAAGCAAAACCAGAAACCATCCAGTTAAATTATACAAGTGGTTGTTAGGTTACTGAAATTAACCTTTCCTTCTCTCCATTTACTACAGAGGCAGCCTACATTTTGCTGCAAATGCAGTGTTTTAAAAACTGCATCACCTAACATCATTGAACAGGACCATCTTATGCAAAGCTATCACCAGTGGTTTTCATTTACAATAACACAGAATATAGACTAATCTTTGAAAATTCATTATGACGTGTTTATTATGCACGGTAATCTAGATACACAAGGAGGACTGACTACTTCATGCCTACTATTTAGAATAAAAGTCATACTCAGCCACCTGAGTCATCACCCACACTGACTGTAGAGGGAGCCTCAGTAGCTAAGTCTCAGTAGGTTCAAATTAGGGATACATTCGTAAAGCTCTTCGGGGTGGGGGGTGGGGAAAGACACATTTAACCTGCTTTTTTTTTTTAATTTATACAGAAACTTTAGCAATCTTTTTCTTGCTAACCATGTGAACAAACAGTTTACATTTATTTTTAAAGAGAAATTCAGGACTCAGAAATGTGTTTATCCTAATACCATTTATATAACAACCTTGAAAAATCCAAAAGGGCTATCGCAAATGTTCACCTTTCTGTTCAAGGGGGATATTATGACAGTTTGTTTCTTCGAATTTGTGCTTCAAGTATAGTACCTTCTACTGTGCTTTGGGACAAAATAATATGCATGGCAACAGAGTACTTCAACCACTAATGGTACGTTTCTGTTTCAGTAAAATCAGATTAGTGCCAAAAGAAGGACAGGACATTTCTTTATCAAGGAACTGCTGAAAAAGAATCCCCAGTTTTTAAAGAAAGTGCACTGTATTTCTAGATTTCTGTGTGCAAGGTGATGTTTTACTTTTAAAGCAGCCACAGTAATTTCCCAAACTGATGATTCAATGTCTCTAATTTAATGATTACTGTTGAAACATGATTCATTTTATTATCGATTCATTTAATGTCAATACAGCAAGCATAAAGGAACAATAGTTTAGGTCACCATGAAAAAACCCCCTCATGTATCACGGATGCTGGCAGTTAATAGCAAGTTGAAAAGTTATGTGCTTAAGTACAATCAGGGTATCACATCTGATGATTAAACTCTAAGAATGTCAGAGAACGCTCTGGCAGTAATATATGAAATGAGGAAGTGTCGATTTTTTTTTTGCTTTCCCAACAAGAGGAAAAAAAAAAGGCATTTTTATTGTCATAGCACTTCGAACAAGTTGATATTAAAAAGGAGATTTCATGCCAAAGTCGGCTGTTTAATCAGATAAAGAAGGCTTTCCTATTTCCCATTGTATAGATCAAGTTGGCTACAGGAGCCACACAGAGCTTTGAGTAGCACATTTTTCCGTGAGGGCTGTATCGTTTGATCATAGCAAAGCACGAGGACTGCTGGGTAATCTGAATCAGAGCCGCAGAAAAAGGGAGCCAGGCAGCCTGCTGAGGCCAAGATAACCATGTCACCCCAGCATCCCACAGCACTGGACCTAGGTCTAGGCAGGAGTCACCCATCCCCATTGACAAATTTGTCATGGAAGTTTTCACATGGCTCCCAATTAATGCAGTAGGTTTTCTCCAAAGCTCATCTATAACGATTTTAATTTATGCTTGCTAAGGCCAGCCCCCTTTAATGATGAAGACTGTCCAGATTGCTATCAAAACATTAAATTTCAAATCCTTACTGCTTTGAAAGGTGATACATAGAATTTTCTACATAGGCCTTTGCAAGAGATGTAGCAATTTGTGAAGCCAATAAAACCCTGTCCTCTAAAGCCTGAGTTTTTATTAGAGGACAGAACACATCTAAAGAGGTGTGTCTCTACCAGTGATGCTGCTCATAGCTTTCCCCAGCAGGCTGGAAGCAGCAAAGGACTGCTGGGTTATGTCACCTGATATTCAGAATGATGACAGATGAAGCCATTAATAAGTCAAAGAGACACCTAAGCAGGACTAAGTTTGGAAGCTCAGTCTTTCAGCAGGTACTGTTCCTGAAACACCTCCCTGGCACTTCCAGCCTCCCAACTTTTCCACAGTAGCAAGTAGCCCCCACTTCTGTTAATCTCTCACACACTCAAATTCTGAACAAAATTTGGTTCTAGGGTCTGAAACAGGCACTGCAAATGACTCATCCAAGCATTTTAACTCATAGGATCATAGATTGGTTTGGGTTGAAAGGGACCTTAAAGATCATCTTGTTCCAACCCCCCTGCCATGGGCAGGGACACCTCCCACCAGACCAGGTTGCTCAAAGCCCCATCCAACCTGGCCTGGAGCACTGCCAGGGAGGAGGCAGCCACAACTTCTCTGGGCAACCTGTTCCAGTGTCTCACCACCCTCACAGTAAAGAACTTCTACCTAATAGCTAGTCTAAAGCTACGCCCTCTCACTCTTTTTTTCCAGTTCTTTTCACTGAAATCCTGTTGAAGCTGCTGACCTGAAAAAAATTTTTTTCAAAGCTGCAAACAAAAAAGTACCAAAACAATGCTGTTAGTACACTAGTCCCTGAACAAACACAAACTCAAGCCACTATCTGCCACTGTATCCTGAAATGCAAGCAAATTACTTTGCCATAATTCCACCAATATTGCCATTCTTTTATTCACTACCAGTACTGGTAATAACTTATAAGATAGGTTCTAGCATCTCTGTATAAAACATACTTAGGTCATACCTGTACGTAGAAACTACCTTTGTCAAACTAAGCCAAAGGTGAAGAATTTTTTACTTGTCAAGGCCAAAAAAAGTCTTACAAAAAAATACCTGTCATACCACTTTACATTATCAGTGAATAGTGCAAAGTGTGTTAAAGTCAGATGGCCCAGAAGTCTCAGGCAACCTTTGAGTTAAGCCTGTAAGCCAGCTCTGAACAGACACACAGTTATGTCAACAAAAGAAATGCAGGCTAGTTAAACACAATGTTTTTACTGGCATTTTTACTGGGGCTAAATTTGGAAGTCACAGCACTTTAAAAATATAGGAAGAATGCTAAATACTTCTCTGACTATCAGAAGGCAATGGAGGACAGGGCAAGAGCATGCACTGAACAGTCAGCTCTACCTGTGAAATGGAGGTGCAAAACTCAGCGATAAATGGAAGTGCTCAGACAGCAGAAAACAGCTGACCATTTCTGAAGGCTGATAGGCAGGAAGTTTCCTGGAACAATCCACAGGTCAACAAACCCTTGAAAAGAGACTAAGAAAACATTTCACCTGCTTCAGAAAAGAATGGGACTAAGAAAGGCAAGACTGAACTGAACAAATTATCCTGGAAGATGTAACAAGGACACTGCTACTCTCACATTTTCAGTTTTAAAAGTACATACATTTCTCTCAGCTGAAAAGAATCACATCTGAGTGATGAAAAAAAGTATTTTCCTTTTCATTCCTATCAGCAAACTTTTGGGGCTAGTACAGCTGAAACAGGTCCAGATAAACAAAAATGCAAGGTCTCAGTCTCCCAAGCTTTGGGATGAATGTAAAAGCAAGCAGCAATTAAGTTTACTTTGAGAGCATGACCTGGATCATGTGAGTTACCGTTATCACATAACAAACAAGTCACTGTATCATGTGTAGATGCTTTTTGGTTTGCTAGCAAGATCTGAAGAAAACTGAGAATAAAGATAAAATACACTGCAGTGAAGTCACTGTACTGAATTTGTGACATCATAATTGTTGCCATGGCAACTAGCTAGTATTAAGCACAGAATACTGCCTTCACTGCAGAATCAAGGAGCACCTGTGCTGCCACAAAAGAAATGTTCTTATTCAAACACAAATCTAGTCAACAACACAGGAAATAAGATATTACTGTAGGTAAATTGCCTTTTCAATACCTCTTATTTTTTTCACCTGGTGTGAGACTTTTTAAACACTCAGGCACACAAAGAGGTCTGGTAAAAGTACACAAATGATAAAAAGAGTCTAATTGAAAAAATGGTATTTTTCATCCATAGTGTTCCTCAATTTTTCTAGCACAGAATAATTCTTCACACTTGCCTCTCCTGTGCGTATGACTGCAGTTATATGAAACAAACCTCTGTTCAGACACAAAACAGAGGGCAAAAACTCCAAAGAAAAAAACCCAAAACAATATTTTCCAGTTCTTATTTCAACAAGCCAGACACTCAAACAGGAACTGTCACACAGCAGCAGAATTAATTGATAAAGAACATATTCCACATTTAGAACCCACAACTCCTTTTGTTTAAGGACTGCCCCAGCAGGGCCTTCAACCACCAGTCGGGTGTTTTTCATGCACTTGCTAAATGCAATGCTTCAAATCTGCAGGGCTCTGAGTACAGCCCAAGAGTAGCTTGCTTGTAAATGAAATCATCCCTTTTCCTCTAAACAGTCCTCTTTTACATAAGGAATATCTGCAATCCCCAGCTCCTCACCATCCACAAATATTAAAGTTTCAGAAATTAAATCTTTAAAAAAAGCTAAGGAGTTGACAATTTATGAGGTGACAATTAGGTTTGTGACTAATGGTTAAGTATTAAATACACAAATGCCACATTTGATGTTGCAATCTCAAATATTTGTTGAAATAAATAACTCAGCATTACAAAGGCACATGAAGGAAAATGCACCTGAAAATTAACTTCTTCATATTAACTTGCTGAATCTGAAAAAAAAAAAAAAACAACAAAAAACAACAGATAGTTGTAGGTCAATAATACAAGGCCGTGTTTCACTGTTCAACCTGGGAGCTGATTAGCACCAAAGCAATTGTTTTAAAACAAATTTTAACAAACAGACGATGCTATATAGTAAAGTATAAAGTATACTTATTTGCTACCTCAATGGTTCCTAAAGAGCAAGCCATAAATTATTGCTGGACCAAAAAACACTTCCACACAACCATATGTAATTAGTCAATGTGTCTGAACAGTTTCAGTATGCATTGATAGGTTTTTTTCAGCTTCTAAGAAAACAAAACTGTCCTAGTGACCAATTAAAAAACAGCACCACATTTCTATATTGGCTTCGTGCCTTTGCTGGACACTTCCTCTATTGCTATCAAGTACACAGATTACACCAAACCCAAAGGACAGAAGCACTGAAGTAACCTGTCTCTCCAGTCCCCACTCTCTTTATATAAAGACTGTCTCAATAAATGAGTATTAGACAAAGTAGAGAACACAAAAAAAGCAATAAATGAGGAGTTTCAGATACAGATGATTAGGAGACAGCTGTATCCCCTATGTTTCTGTCTTCAGTGTTCTCCTAATATTATTTCACACAACCAAGAATGATGACTACTACTTGAGTGACTGGTGGACTTGGCAATGCTAGGTTAACGGTTGGACTCGATGATCTTAAAGGTCTTTGCCAACCAGAACAATCCTATGACGACACCATGAAAATTCCCAGTTTAACTAAGTTTCCACAACATGAAGTGTGCTCAGGAAGCGACTATACTTGACAACACATTCTAAGGAAACTGTTGAGTATGTCAATCTACTCCCTGCCACTGAAAAGTAAAGAAATGAACAATCTTCCATATGTTTTTAAAAGCCTTAGGAACAGATGCTGCCTTTGGTGATAAGAACTTGTGTATACAAGCATATATTCTAATACACTAAATACAGTTAATACAACTGCCACAAACTCAGAAAACTAAAAGAAGCAAGCTGATAAAAACTCAAGCAAGCCAGAAATGCAGAGTTCTCAATTCCTCTGCAATTCTGAATACAAATTTCTTGAAGTGTCTGTATCATGTAATTCACAGACCTATTTGTGATGTAAATACAGGACAAATGGCAATGACATCCCCTTCCTCATTAGTAAACACAGCATTTCTAGCTCTAACCTACACAATATGAAATCACTACTTAATAAGTAATGAAGAAAATACTACTGTGCCTGCAGTTAATTTTGCTTTTTGAAAGACTGACAGATTAACTGATCCCTTAAGCAACTAATGTGTCTTCTCAGAGTGCACACAGAGAATTAGGGATTGTCTCGAGACACTGAGAGCTTTTTATATAACTTGAAAATGAACTTGTGGAATTAGGTTTTCCTCAACAGGCCTTCCGTTAAGTCTAACTTTTTCTTAAGTTAACATTAGGGGAATGAGAAGATGTAAGTGATGGACCACTTTTGTATGTGGTACTTTTTTCTTGTATTATTCATTCATCAATATTATAATGAAGCAACAACTGAAAATTTTCTGTTAGGAACTTTCGAGATGCCCATAACACTTGCAAACCTGACTAGAGACACCACAACACAAAGAAACACTGCCTGTCTCTCCTCCAGCAAAACAAGGTGAGAAAGGTTAGGGGATTTAAGATGCCAAACAATTATTCTAGCTCTTTATGTCAAATTTCTTTTCCACTGTTGCAGGGTTCATAGTCCACTATTACAGAAAACTTAAGTGTACAAGCACTTAAATACAATGCTATATCCTTCAAATTTAGCTGTCAGTTTATGAACAGTTATGTTTACTACAGACATTATTAAAATCTGTTATGAGACATGCTTGGATCCATTTTCAATTTTAACTACATTGAGAATGACATCAATGAAGTAGTTTTTCCCAACACAGGCGTGGCTGAAGTGCATTCTGAGGAAACTTTAGGGCACTGGGCTTTAGTCAGTCCTCAGTATATTTGGAGCAAGTCCCTTCTGCACCACTGAACTGAACCATACAAGGTGCAACCATGCTGCAACTAGGTTCCAAACCAAATTAAATTGTATCACAATAAAACACAGCATTTCTACCTCTCATAACTGAGAGGAGATACCCTTTACAATGCCACTGCCTCCCACTCTAACGAGAAACGGAATAGTCTTAAAATAAAATAAACTCAAAAACTATACAGGTCTCTGCAGTCCCTATCTGTAGGGCAATTCTCGAACATGCTCAAAACCCTCAGTGGGTCTTAAGGAGTTGAGACTCTGTTCAGTTGTGGATCCTTTCCATGAAGTAGTAACAGACTGAATTTTTAACACCCACCCTCTTATCTTCCCCCTTATCTTCACAAGGTAAGGGAGCAAAAGGAGCTTCCAGTTCTCTACTTCCCTGGTAGGGAACTAGCAATTAGTAGGAAATACCTTGGAGCAACCCCCAAGCTGTTTCCCAGAGCTGGAAATGGGCAGAGTAGACAAGGAACGTCATCTTTCCTCAACTCTTTCATGGTGCTGCTGAGTTCTTTAGGACAGGAGAAGAACCACATACAAAACCTAACATGGACTGAGAAATAAGCGGGAAGGTGTTTTTCTTTTTTGTTTGAAAAAAAATAATAAAATCGCCATACTGGCTCAGACCAAAGATCTACCTGACCCTCCTCCAACAGCAGTCAACAGCAGAGAACCTAGGAAAGAGTGTGAAAACAGGGCAAGCACAGGGATAGTTCCTTTGATTACATTCCCAAATACCAAGAATTTGCAGCTTAGCACTTGCCTGAGCCAGAGGTGAAGAACATCGTGCAACAGACTGCTTAGCCCTTCTTTGTACAACCTCACACACACAGAAGAAAAAAGGTAAGCGGCAAAGGTTATTTAAAACCAGACACATGAAAAATTTGTGCAACTTTAGAAGATTCATGTTGTGTTTTATTTTTTCAAAACTGAGTAAAATCAACTTTGGAGAACGATGAGGTTTCTAGTTTGTACTTTTCCACCTGATGCGTCCTCATTTGAGAGCTTTGGCTAGAAGTCTGCCCTACAACTGCTACTACTTCAACACGTTTTTCTAGGGCAGTGGTTGGCAAAATTTGATAGGCAGCAGCGCAGCCTGGCAGCTGACAGCTTCTTCCTAACTTTGGCACGCCCATCCTAAACAAAGGGAAGCTATGCTGGCTTTAAAATAATAATTGGATAAAGCTTAGCAATGATATGATTCAAACAAGTTGCCGTGTGAGACAGCATGACTGATTTGAAGTCAGAAGCTACTAGACCACGGACTAAGTAAATATGCAGAAGTGTAAGTTCTCAACTGTTCTGAAAGATGCTCCCAAGTTTTGCTAGCTTTGTTGCCATAAACTGCAGAAAGTATCTATATTCTGACTGTAATGGAACAGAAAGCAAAAATAATCTTATGATGAAGTCCGTTTAATGGACATGACGTGTAAATCGTATGCTTCACTTGAGATACTGGCAATACTCATAACAATTTACATTGTGTAGCTCGGATCAACATAGATTTAATAAAAACAGAAAAGTACCACTGAAAAGTTCAATAAAACCTGAAAAGTACCACATCTTTCTACCACTGAGGACACTCGCATTCAGAAACAAACGTTCCAAGTGGAAAGTTACCGCTCCCTTTGCCCTCCTACTTCCAGTTGCTCCACATAATCTCAACCCATTTCTGCCAGAAGCAACGACACAGTCTTACAGAGAGGCTCTGTCAAAACAGACAATAGTCCAGAAAGTGATGGTCCAATACTCTTCCTGCTTCTGTTCCCCCTTCTTTTTAGAAGCAGCCCACCCTTAAATTGGATTAAGTGTAACATGAACTGTACCCTCAGGTATGATGACAAAGCAACTCAGACGATCCCTCACTCATAGATTTCAATCAGAATTATCTGAGCTACTTTAGGCAGCTTAGATCACAGCCTGTACTAATCCAGCTAATTGTAACTGAAATGGCTTAGACAGTACCCGAATAGGCAGACCCACCAATAGATGCAGAGCAAACTCAGAAACAATCAGAAGCAGTGTTGCATGTCTTCTACTACTACAATCAGAGTTAGAAGAAACAGTCCACAGCCCAAGCCTCCAGGTACTTTTTAAAAGCATGTGTGCACACAGGTGTGTGTACATGCATTGGAGGATGGGGTGGGAAACACTCCCGGAGGAGCTGGTAGGGAGGGGAGGTAGCATTTCCTGGCTTATCTGTATCTCTGCAGCCTTAGAAATAAGCAAATTCAAGTAGCTATTTAAACCTACATTTGAAAATTCAAATAAAAGTGATAACCTACTAAACACCAGCAAGTAAGAAACAAAATTATGAATAATTAGAAAGGCATCTTTGCAACAGGATTCCTGGAAGAAACTTGAACCGCATTTCTCATTCAGTAGACTGTATTAACTACTAACGTGAAATGAGTGATTCAAACATCTGAGTCATTTCTACCTGTATTCACTGTATACCCCTCCCCCTCAGCTATATAAAGCACTATAAAGCTACAACTTCACACTGGTATGGTCAGGCACAAATTACTAAGTCACATGGTATTTTTCAAATAAAACTGAATCATCGAAAGGACAAAGAGAACAAATAGCAAAGGAGCTCACTGCAAAAAGGATGGTGGCTTCCTAACAGCTCTTAAAGAAAAGGAGGGCAAAAAAAGAAGCAAGCTAATACCTCCAACCTGATTCAACAGGTTTTTCTACCTCTATTTTTAAATCTTCAACTGTATTTACTATTTTAGTAACTTGGCTGTTCATATATTCCTTTTCCAACACTTCATGCCCTGTCATACAGTGTCAAACATGCTACATATGCTACTTCACTTCTGTACAGTCAAATCTGATTTCTGGGAAGAAAAAAAATAAAAGGAATGATGAGCAAGAGGTTCCTTGTCACAATATCACGATTTATAGAACAGATAAATCTGTCTCAGAGTGATCATGTTAAATGGCTGAAGCAGTTACGTTTGGGTTTTTCGTGGGGTGTTTTTTAAGAAGTTGCTTTACAGGGTTATCAGTCAAAAACTCAGCACACTGTAACACTGTAATTTCCCCAGTACTTTTGCCAATAGGTCTTTTCAAGCCACAGTCCTTTTTAGAGAGGTGGCTCACTGTAAGCAGCACTAAAATAATGGGAGCCACTTAAATGTCTCATCCACAATTTTTATTTAAGAGTTTCTGCCATGGCTACCATTAATGCAATCAGACCTACAACAGCACAAACCATGCCAAATTTTTAGCATCTATTGGTTTCTACGCTACTCTTTTACTTAGGTGCAGTTTCATCACTGGCTTCAGCAATCTATACACAGCCTGCTGCTAGAATAGGAGGTCCAGTATAATGCCCACAGCTATACATTCCCATCATTTCCCTTGGACTAGTACTATTTTAGATCAATTGGAGTTCATCAACTCCATCAACTGTAGTTTCACAGTGGTTTACATCAATCTCAAAGTAAAGCTATACAGTACAACTAACCTAAGCGGAATGCTTACAGCTGCTTTTGAAAAGAGGAAGCTTCATGTCTGTTCCTTCTTTCCTCTTCCTCCACTTTCACTCACATGGTTCTACTCTCTCTCTCACACCTGAAAGCCTCTGTTGAGCCAATTTCAACTCAAAAACCAAAGATCTAAAACGATCCAGGGCTAGTTTTCCACTAGGTTAGCAAGTTAAGCTAGAGCATCTGGGAAGCCAGTAAGTGCTAGGACAGGTGCCAAGTAAGAGGTATGATCACATGGCTGAGAGCATGACTCCCCATTTATGCCAACAGGAAAGCCATCAGAGAGAATGAAATTATGAGAAGACTTGGGTCAACACGTGTGCTTCTTGTTCCCTTCCTTGATTGGTACTGCTATTTGTCTAATCTCATTGTAAGCCAGTTCAGAGAGCTAAACCAACAAAAAAACCTATTCATTATTTTTGGCAAGGCTTGTTTTCTGCCAGTTTAATTCCCTGAACTAGCTCAGCAAAGGAATCAGGCAAGCATCTGCACCAGAGTGCAGAGAAGGGGGCAGGAACACACAGGGAGATGAGGACAGGCTCAGGCTGATTTAAACTGTCATTGAACTGCATACCCTACAGCAGATCTACATCACATTGTAGTTAGAACTGACAGTAATCTGTGCCTTTACAACAGGAGGCCTTCATCGCTGATGAGAGTACATGAACAGTGCCAGCGCTGAAACATCCTAAGCAAAGTTTAAGCTGGGCACAAGCTTGGACAATTACATGCAAAACCAGAAGAAATTACAGTATTCTTACCTTCAGAGATACTACAAAACATTAGCTAATTATTCCCCCAGCAACACCCCTGTGAAAGGGCTCTCTATCATTCCCACTACACGGATTTAGCCCAGAACAGCAAAGCAAGCAAAACTGGTGACCAACTCAGGGTCGGAACCTAGTAAATCCTCTGTACCAAACCAATACTTCATCACTCAACTGTATTGTTTATTAACCCTAAACTAATTCAATTAGCCAGCAGCAGTCCACAAAAAACTCCTTTTGCAGAGGCTTGGTAATGCACCAAAGAGCTCATAATTTATAATATACTTGTGTTAACAAATGTGGATATTTCCTAGCTAGTTGTGAACTAAGAAACTAGGGAAAGGAATAATACTGATATCTTAAGTAATTATTTAATTTTCTACAGAAAAAAATAAGCATGCATGAAGCAGCATGAGGGCCTATTCACACAAATCAGGAAATTTAATGCAAAGAACTATAGACAAGAAAATACATCTACATACAGCTTTTCTCTCAGATCAGCAACCATCAAACAGTTTCAAGTGAAATACAAGCAATTACTTAATACACTAACCAAGAACAATATCTTTCCTTAAATTTATCTCCCGCACTCAGTCCAACAAATCCCACGCTGAACTTGCCCTGTTTAACAATGCAGCACACTAGGAAAAGGGGTGGCAAAATTTCTCAACACAGAAGCAAATCTCTGCAGTAGTAAACAGCCAGTACTGTAAGTCTATCCAGCAACATGAGATAGTCTTTCACTCACATACTAGCTTAAGCATCCAAACCACGCATATCACATTTGGGGCACTCAAGTCATACTTAATTTTGCTCGACAGCCTTCTTTTGACAACAGCTTTGTCACAGAGACTGAAAATACATATGTCATAAAAGACAGTAATTTGCCAGGACTGTCACTGACTCTCTCAAGACAATAATAATAAAGCTGTAAGTGCAAGTAACAGAGGCTGGCTAATTGTCAGCTGTATAAAATATCAGTATCAAGATTATTGTCATATGGGCAACAACAACTTGAGGGGAATAGAATACTGGAAAAAAAGATAAGAAAATTAACTGACTAGATTTGCTTATTAAAAATGCTGTAATCTGCTTTGAAGCCTTGAACTCCACAGGAGCCAAAATTTGGGGAAGCAAATGAAAACTTACTGCATGCTACAGAAAACTACTGCAAATTTGCCAGAGAACCAGGAGAGAAAACCAGCATGTCTACAGAGGAGATGAACACTATTTAACAGAAATAAGATAGATGACAGATCAAACAAAAACATTCTAGACAGCATGGACAAAACATTTACCCCAAAATTCTTTGGTTGGACTAGATGACCCTTGAGTGTCCCTTCCAACCCAATACGTGCTACGATTCTACACCTGAACAGAAAGAAAACAGCAAAAATGTGCTACTCAACGTGGAATTTATTGCTTGAAATTTCACAAAGATTATTTAAATGACAACGATGCTCAAAAATCTCATTTTTCTGGACAGCACATTATTACAACCAAGCAGAAGCAGGAATAACACTTCTTCACACCGCGTAAGAGACCACTAACACAGAATATGTTGGTGCTTCCTAGGTTTAATGGACAGACTGAGGTGAAGGCTACCTCACTGATTCTGTCAAGTGAGGCAACTCCAGATATCATCACCATTACCTGCTAAGACAAGCATTCAGCAGCTAGCCACACTCAGCATCAGGAAGTCAGTATTAACACTTTCTTGCCTGAATTATTACTGCAGGCTAATCTTTGAGAAATTGTTAGTGACAGCAAACCTGATTTTTTTTCCTCTTAAAATGACAGGGTGGGGAGCTCCGATTCTTCCCTCTTCCTTCTAGGAAGGGAGGAGTAAGCTTTAGCTCTAGTTGCAAAATCACTGTACTGACACACACCTTCCCAATCGTGCTCCACATGCAACAGCATGGCTACTGACACGGCTTAGCCTATTTTTCAACCAGCTGGTAAGTTTTGGTCAGCTTTGAAAAAAGAAAAGGAAACAAAAAAAGAAAAGAGAAAAAAGGCAGAGCCACCTTGATAACCAAGCAGAGGTAGTCAGGCAGTGGACAAGCCTTCTTCCTTCTGTCCCTTATAAAATAAAAGCTGAAAGGATAGCCAAAATAGGAGAGCACGCTCCCCTGGTAAGAATTAGGAAGTACTGCAACAGTGGCACAGCCCTTGGCTCTCACCACAGCAGTAGGGAAGAAAAAAGTTTCTTTTGCTCTCCCACCCACCACTCAGAGAAGGTTCAAGAAGCACCTTAAAAATCTACCAGTGATTAACATAAAAGTCCTTACTCGACCTGAGGAGTAATACCCACGCACTCATCTCTGCACCTTCCGACAAGGGAAGGTGACACCAGAGTCTGGGAAAAGGGGCTTCCCACTAACACACTGCCTGTGGGCTTCACTGGTGAAGACACATTTCTATCCGCATCACGTTCCAGTAGAATTTTAAGCTAAAACACAGGCACACAAATATATGTTTGACAGAAAGACATCTGTATTTTAGCACGTAAATACCTGAATTCAGACTTATAAACTCCAGCTCAGCCATATGACTGCACAAGGCCACTGTCCAGTATTCCATTCTATAAAAATTACTAAAATGCCGGTGACAAAGAAATTTTGTTTGCAAGACGCAATGCACATTTTTATCATGCTGGATAAAATATCTACAGTCTCAGCAGTGGTTAAATTGCTGCTATAAAGGAAATTGTCCTCAGATAAATGGTTTCCCTATGAGAAGGTTTCAGTGCTACACCTCACCCCAGGTCAATAAATCAAATTAACTGCACCTTGTCCTCTGGCCAATGACATCATCAGCTTGACCACATCTTGTGAAGCGAGTGCAAAAACATATGCTATTTAAGGCATGAAATCATATTACTGCTTTTTGTCCAGCCAGGCTTGTGCTGTTGGTCTGTGAAACAGTCAGTCACCTGAACAGTCTCATTACTGCTTCCACAGATTTTTTTTCCTTCTAGTATTCAAGGTCCGTCTTCACCAAGGGTGAAGAAAAAGGATAAATAACCCGAGTCGTTATTTTTTAAATCAAAATGCTTTTCATTAGCTACAGCGTACTATTTCGTGACAAATTAAATTTAGAACCAAACCACCAAATACGCCACCTGCATTTGTATGTGAACACTCTTCCTAGGCACGTTTGAGAGATGTTTACATGCTAATCTGGCACTGCTACTTTGAAGTACCCTGCTGTTCGGTCATTTTTCTCCACAGGGTGAAAACAATGGTCACTAATGAAAACTGCACAGTTTTATCTGAAACCCATCCCTGCATAAATATATGTTTGTGGGTTTTTTTTTTAAATTACTGCCTCTTTCTAATAAAGTAGTCCATTTGTTTTCTTTCTAGGTAGACTTATATCTGGTTTAAAACAGAATTACTCCAGACAATTTAAGAGGATTAATTGTTCTTATGACACAATCGCAGAAAACTTATCTTCCTTTCTAGACCCTGTACTGCTTAGTAGTATCTTCTTGTCTTGAAAGCCAAATCTAAATGAAAGAGGGGAAAAAAAAAACCAAACACAACCAACCCAGAACAGTCAAAGATACAAGCAGCGACAAAAGCATCTGACACACTGCACTGTTCAACTGCATCCACACCAAGCAAAAAGAAGGTGAATAAGATTATCTCCAATGTATTAAATTCTGTTTGTGTTCAGATGGAGGAGGAAAGCTGTTCAGATTTTGAGTGTGTCTTCTATAGCTTTCTCAGTGCCAGGAAACGTAAATTAGAAGCAACTCTCCTTTAAGGAAAAGAATCAAGGACAAAGGGACCAAAAATGCCCAAGCCTCTGAAAAGCAGATATGAAAGGAACAGCTTTACAGTCTTCGAGTTGCTATAAATTAAAAATAAGCTCCTTACTTAAAACACACGAGTGTTTGAGAATCTACGAGCAGGTCTGATGCTGCTCAAGCCCCAGGAGGGTTTTGTTTTTGCTGGCAGGGGTGGAGTGGAGATTGGGGGGGGGAAGGGGGGGGGGAAAGGGGGTCATTTTGGTTATTAGTAAATAAATCAAGCAGCAGAGAGCGCGGCCCAGGCGCCTGCCAGAGGAGCCATGGCCTAGCTCTCCCCTCCTCTCCTCACCCAGCCCGGGTTTGATCTCGGGGGCCTGAGGGTTGCCAAGAAAATTTTTGAAGGAAAAAAAAAAAAGAAAAAAAAAAAGAAAAAAAAAAAAGCGAGAGAGAGCGAGAAAGAAGAATCATATTGAACCACAAAAGCACATGGGGCGAATGTAAAATATAAACACGGCGTTGGGCTCTGAGTGGCTGTTATTAAAGGTCTGAATTACTAAACATGAGAGGCGGGGAAAGCCGGGCGGCCATTTCAATAATATAAACCTCCCCGAATTAGACATTATTCAAATGAGAGGGGGAGAGAGGGAGAGCGAGGGACGGGACTCGCACCCCCAGCGCCAGCCCACCGGGGCCGCCGGCACAGCCCTGCCCTGCCACCCGGGGCCGGCGGGGAGGTCCGGGGCCCGGCACCCAGGGGGGGCTCCCCCCCAGCCCTCGGGGCGGCGGGGGGGGGCAAAGGGGGCGGCGGGCGAACACCGCCGGGGCAAACCCAGTCGTGAGGGCGCCGTGGGAGCGGGGCACGGAGAAACTCTGCCCGCGCACCCCCCGAGTCACCCCACGCTGAACCTACGCGTGGGCGGGGGGCTTCGATAAACAGCCAAACCCCGCGGCCATCCGCACCCATCCGCCCCATGCCTGCAGGCCTCAGGCTCTGGGGAAATAACCCCGGCCGGGGGGATGCAGGGGGGGACGAGAGGGGAGACGAGCAGAGCAGGTCTTTCACCCCCACCCAGCCCCACCGCGGAGGGGGGGGGAGGGCAGCATCTCCGTCCCCAAGTCGCCCTGCGGCCGCCGTGCCGGCGGGGGGACTCTGCCCGACTTGGGGGACCGCCCGCCTCCCCCCAGCCCCCTCCCGCGGCCCACGCCGGGACCGCTCCAGCATCAGTCCCCCCCCCGCCATGAATATGTAAAGCGGCTTTTATTGTGGGCGTGCGGGCCGGAGGGGAGCCCGGCCGAGGCTTTCGGCTGCGGGGACCGTACCACCCCCCCCCGGCTTCCCCCCACCCCTCGCCGACTCCCCACCCCGACCCCGCCGCCGTTCCGCCGCGCTGCCGCCTCCGCCCCCCATGTCCCCGCTGCCTGCCCCGGCGCCGGTGCCCGGCGTGCGGGCGGGTGGGAGCGCGGCTCGGTGTGAGGGAGCGGGCGGGCGGGGGAGGGAGGGAGCGTGTGAGTGTGTGTGCGTGTGTGTGTATGTGTGTCTCCCCGCACGGGGAGGCTGCTTTCCTTCTCCCCCCCCCGCTCCCTCCTGTGCCGTTAATTATAATAATCCTGAGTACTAATAAATTATGCTAAGCGGGGCGGGCGGGCGGCGGGGGGGCCGCGTGTGCGAGTATGAATATGAATATGTAAAATGCAGTAATGATTACCTGCCGCTGCCGCCACCGCCGCCGCCGAACTCTCATCTTGACTCGCTGCTCCTCCGTCCGCCATTTTGAATATTTTAACCAAAATCGGCCGCCCGATAAACCCTCCCTCGCTCCCGGCCCCCCTCCCTCCTTCTCCTCCTCCTCCTTCCCCCCTCCCCTCCCCCCGCCATGCGCCCCCTCCCCCCACCGCCATACTACGCAGCCGCCAACCGACCGCGCCGCCGCCTGCTCTGCGCATGCGCAACCTGCGCTCGGCGCTCTCCTGCTCCGCCCTCCCCCGCCGCGCCTGAGGTGCGCCACCGCGCATGCGCTGAGGAAGCTCGCTCGCTCTGTTTCTCCCCTTCCCCAGCAGCTCTCCCGCGGCACTGCGCAGGCCCGGGGCTGCTGTCCCTTCACCTCAGGCCGAGGGCTCGTTAACGTGTAAACCGTTGTCGTCCCCCCTCCCCGCTCCGGGGCGCTGTGCCGGGGGCAGGGGGGGGCGCTGGCGCAATGAGGCTCCTGCCGGGAGTGGGGAGGGCGGCGCGGGTCAGGCTGCGCCCCCCGGGCAGTGGCTGAGGAGATGGGGCGGCCTGCCCCCCCCACCCTCCTGCCCGCCGCTGGCTGAGGGGAGCGGGGCGGGCGCGTGCCCCCTGAGGCGGCGGGGGCGGCTTGGCGCAGCGAACGCCGCCGCGGGTTAACAGCGGCGGGGCAGGCAGAAGGCGCTCCCAGCAAAGGGGCGATTTCCAGCCCTGCCTCGTACATACAGCCCCTGCTTCGTACATACAGCCCGCCTGAACTGTTCAGCCGCCAGGCCGGGCAGCGCAAATAGTGAATCGTGGTGGTAAAAGAGAGGTAACCCGCTGACAAATACAAGCGCCAGGCTGATGGGGCGTTTGGAAATGAGCTGTGTGGAAACAGCTGTGGGAACCGCCTCTGCTCGACAGGTGCTCCCCAACCTCCCAGCAAAATTCCTCCCCTGTGAATAAAAAGGAATTGCGTATGGAGGAAAAGATAACAGAACCCGCACTTGTGGGTGGAGGGGGGCATGGGAGCGGAGGGTCCGGTTCTCCTTCAGAAAAGAGCAATTACGACGAAATGATTCTCTTTTTAAGAAGCCACCTCTTTTTAAGTAACATACCCCTTGTTTTGGGCCACACAATGCTCCTGGGGCGTCTTTCTTGAACAAATATTTTGTCCTCTTCCGCTTTCCACATCAAATTTGAGTAACCCGAAGAGTCTGGCTTCGTGCCTCCCTCAGTAAAAGGGGAGTAGATTAAATAACGAGGGACTAGAGGGACCAACAAATAAAATTAGCTTTAGATTCAAAGCTTCCAAACCAAGACAAGCAATCAGCTAAATAGAGTGGCAAAACTTTGTCGATTCTTGACAAATCTGGTGGAGTAAAAATAAAATTTGCTTATGTTTTTAACCTTAATATTCCATAAATACACGTTATCCCTGAGCTTTGTAATGTACATCCATAAAAAGAAAAAGAAGAAACAAAAGGTGGTGTAGAATAGTGTTTGTTAGGGCTCAGTCTTAACGTTTTCCAAGAGTCATTAACTTCAGTGGGTCTGACTCCAAGATGGATTTTCTTTTGGGGCTCAAAACCTTGTGGAATAAGAGAAGCTGGCGAGGATCTGCTCTTGCATGCTGTTGCTGAAGAAATTACGAGTTGTATCAGAGGCAGGCACTGGATTTTTTTCATCGGTGGGGAAGAGCCGAGAAGGAGAGGCTGAGGGAGGAAGACAGCAGGGTTTCTCTCTAAGGGCTGAATCAGAAAGGTAATTTTGACATTTTTATTTAAAAATAAGTTCCTCTGGTAATGGGATTTTTTTTTCCATGCTGTAAAATAACCTCTTGTTACTGCAGAAAACATTAGTGGAAATGGACTGTGCTGTGAAAAAGCAAAAACCTTCCTCTAATACTAATTCTACTATTGCACATTCATTTGATGATATTCCACACCAGTAATTAAGCACTTTGGCAAAGATACGTGTTTAACTCGCAGGAGTGAAAATGTAAACAAAGGCATATCGTTGTGCTCCTCTTCTGTTCAGCCATGATCCTTGCGGGCCAGTTAATCCAGTTTTATGGCCAGGTTACACCAGCACTGCAGCACGCAGTGGCTGCACCGTGACAGATAAAGGTGTAGAAAAAGGGTTGCCTTGATTAAGACTCTGCACAGCTCTAATCCTGCCTACGCTGAGCATTCTCTCCCGTATCTTCCCATCTCACACGTAGACTCTTCTCAGTCCTGCATGCTACTTCCTAGTAACCTCCTCCCTGATAGTAGCAGCTTCTAACCAGGGAGAATTTGCTCGCATTACCACACCTGATTTAGCTTTTGCTCTTGCTCAGCTTCTGCACAGATAGCTGGAACCCACAGCTGCTGAAGAACAGCTGTCTGAATACAAATAGCTACTAGTTTGTTTGCTTGGTTGGTTTTCTGGTAGTTACTAACCTGCTCTGTGTTTTCTAATTGACCAGCTATAAAGGGAACTGCATTCTATTTGGCTGCGTAGCTGCTCTCCCTCTCTCTTTAAAGATTGCTCTGGACCCATGTCTGCATCCTCTTCTCTAGTTTAGTTTGAATGCATCTCTATCTGATGCCTTCCCCAAGGTGTCATACATCTCTGTGGCTATATATCCAGGAAAGCTGGCCAAATCATTAGTGATGAATAATTTATTAGATAAATTTTACCTCACTTTCAGTTGTGAGTTGTCTGCAAACAGCTTGTGATTTCTGCAAACTTGTTATTTGATGTTACTTGCCACATAGTGCCTCACTCATGTCTTACTTGTGAACAACTTGCTGGAAATACTTGAAATTTGAGATAATTGTATACAAAGATGATATGAAGCTTAGCTCTATGAGAAGCTGAGCACTCTAGATTCATTTCACAAAAAGACTGAAGTGGGAAACTGAGTTCTTTGGCTGCAGTCGGTGAGACTGGGCTCACACTGGTGGTTAGGAACGTGCTTACATCCTCCACTGAAACAGAGCCCAGAGCAGTGAGTGCCTTGTGGGACACTGTTTCTGTTCACTGACTGGACTTGTCAGCCTCATAGAATCACCTCTCAGAGGGATTTTGCTTTAAAAATACTTTACGGCAGCGAAAACCAATACAGCATTCAAAGTCAACACACCTGTAAAAGGAAGAAATAGTATTTCAGGCTCTTTTAAAGTTCTGCAGTGTGTCTGTTTTGATTTTGATCCAGATACTTGCTAATTCCTAGAGCTCCTTGGCCTGCTCTTCTTGTGCCTGTAACCCAAAATTTTCTATGATGGATATATTACCTTCTGAATTTTCTGTCTCCTGCTAGAATTAATTCAGTAGTGTTTCAGAGACTTTTTTTTTTTTTTAAGGCAGGGGGCAAATGAAACAGAAATTGCCATATTTAAGAAAAAAGCACATTGGGAAGGGAATTCTCCTTTTCCCCACACAGCTCTAGTGTGTAGTGAAATTAAGAGCAAATTTATCTGCTCTGCTCCACAGTTCCACTGTGACACTCAGATGTGAATCCCAGATGCTGCTTTTCTCACAGTGTCCCTATCCTCTGTCATGTTTTCTTCCCACCAGATTTCTCTCCTCAAGGAGGCCCTGTTTCTAGAGTCGTGTTTGCTTCAGCCTTCCCTGTTGTCCTCCAGGTACTGCGACAGAGGCTTCTGCCTCCAAACAGTCGTTCTTTGCCCCTTACGCTTTTGTGCATACCTCCCCAAAACCTCTCAATTCCTTTCACTTTCAGACTGCTCAGATTGTCTCATCTTTGATTAAACCTACCTTTATATCTCTCTGTTTACCATTTTTCATGTGTAATACACACCCATACAGAGAGACCGGCAGTCTCTCTCCTACAGTCTCTGTAATAGTTACAGAGGTTACAGTCTCATTTTTTTTTAACATGCTACAGATGTGAACAGCAAAAGAGAGTCCATGTCTTAAAAAGCTTGCAATTTAGAGAGGTGGCAGGCAAAGAACAAGGGGGAAATAGGATTAGTAGCACCTTGATCGACAAGAAGTGAAGAAAAGCAGTATAAAAACCATGCATAGTTCCTCCAGTGTCACAGCAGAGGCATTAGTGGCATTCAGACCTGGGCCTCGGTGCTCTGAGGCTGTACAGTTCAGTGCTTTAACCACTGAGCTGTTTTTCCTTTCTCTGCTCCCTGCCCTCCTCCTGTCGCCGAGCGTGGAGAAGACAGTCCACCCTCGTCCCTGAGGCTTGGGACCCACCAGTACCTTCGCTTTCCAGTGTTGTCCTCTGCCCCCTCTTCAGAGCTCCTTCCTATGCACCTTCCGAGTGCTGATCACAAACAGCAGAAGAGAAATGGAGACTGTCTGTTGCATGTATAGGCTGTTATTTTCCCCTACACACTCATCTGGCTGCTTTGACCAGATTGCTTCCTAGCTCTGTTTCTGTCCCTCTTTTGTTGTTGCTGCATTGGAGAAAGGATGACCCTGAATGTCTTATTTCTGAGAGTCATTGCCGATCCCCTGAATCTCCCAGCTAATGAAACGGTAGCAGGAAAGTTGTACTATCTTGAATACTCTGCCCCTCCCAGGTGCAGCTAACTGCTATTTTGGAGATAAGAAATGGAGCACGGACGAAAAGAAACATGGTTTTCATTTTCATATTTAAAAAAAAACCCCAACCCTGTAATTCAGAACCTTCACACATCCTCAGGAAAGGGAGAGGTAATCACTAAGAGGACACTTATCTTTTCAGGTGGGTTTTTCAATCTATTTCTCACTCTCTGCAGCTTTGGGTGCTCTTACTTTTTCTAGCTCAGTTTTTTGTATGCATTTCCATGGTTGTCATCATTGCAGCATCTAAGCGCCTTCCAATTTTAATCAATTACGCCTTACAAATCGCCAACTTAGAAGATTCAGAAAAAAAACACTGTGCTTTTTTAGCAATAGTAAACGAAGGCAGAGAAATTAAGTAACATCTTCAGTTGCATGTGCAGCTGGGCAGCCCAAGAAGAGGAGCCCCCGATTCTCTCTATTGTGCCTTGATTGAAAGACCCTGTTCAGCTTGTTGTCATTACTCTCAGGGAGATCCACAAGGCTGGCTCCATCTTTACCTCTCTCCCTGCTCTGAGAGGGACAACAATGGGGTCCTACCACTTGATTTACATCTCTTGGGGAGTGGGATTTGCAGTAGCCTGACTCAAGTTGCCACTCAAAACTGCCACAGGTCTGTTTTCGGTGTTTTTTCCTGTCTCCCCTTACTACAAAGGAACCCTTAAAAATACATATTCTGAAGATTCTTAACCAAGACTTGGGAAATGCTCAGATAGTACGGTGAGAGTGGCTGCAGTCTGGCAGACCCCACAGAGAAGGCCAAACTCTGCACCTATCTGAAAAAGAGGGCTGAACTCCTTTTTTTTCAACCGGACGTACAGCATGCTTTCTGCTGTAGACCTTGGGAATGCTTTGGTGCTGCTTACATGAGGAACCAAATTGGTTTTGACCTTAGTGAAGAAGGGGCCAAGAGGGACACATCTGACACCTTTCAGCAACCGCAAGGTTTTCTGTAGAATAGACAGAGCCTAAGAAACAAACACACAGCTGGAGTTACGGTGCTTTTGAAAACATTGTCTTTATTCTCTACCTCCCTTTCTTTCAGGACAGGCTCTTTGCTTATTCCCTCTTCAGAAAGGGACTTTTCTGGCACACAGCCTAGCCTGGCTGGAGATTAGGGATTCTCTCTGCCCCTTCATCCTTGAATATTTCCTTTTAATTTCACAGTTTAAATTCCAATTGTGTAATTACATTCTGCCTACCCCAAATTCCTCTGTAATTTCAATTGGACACGGTGTCCTTCACTCTCTAGGCTGAACTCTTGCAGTGCTGTGGGGCACTGTTAAAAGGCTGCCACGCTCCACTCTAGTCCCATTTCATGTAAATGGGGAAAGAGAATGGACCTAGATCTCTTTGAACTAAAACTGCTGCTCCACAGAGACAAGACAGGGGTTGCTATAGAGTGACAAGCAGTCTTACCCCATGGCAATACACTTGGCATTTTTTAAAATGCCTCAGTCTGAACAGATTTTTGGAGTAAAAGTCTAAATCAGTCTGTTGGTATTTTGCCCCACAACACCATACCCTTTGATCGCAAATAAAGCTGTACAGGGACCCCCAAACCACTACTTTGCTGAATTTATGTGGCCTCAGAGTACCTGCTCGCACCATTTAACATAGCAGATATGCCACAGTGATTTAATTTAGGTTCAGGGAGTTGTGTAGCAATGAGAGGGTACACAGCACTGATGCCTAGTTCAGTAAAACGCTTTACAAAAACTGGCAAGTCCCATGCACTTTATGACCTAACCCCAACACTTCTTGCAGATTTTGCTGTGCCAGCATTTTCTCTCAGTCTCTACTCTGGTGGTGATCACCTGAATCCCAAATCCCAATTTGTTTTATCACAGCATTCCTTTTACATCAATGTGAAAATATTTCTGCTTCTCTTGCCTCCTTTTGCTTTCCACTTCCTTCCTTCCTGTGGCACAGCTGCTTACTTGGTCAGTGTGCCTGCGTGTGGCCCTTCAGGTATCAGAGATACCTTTTGTATTTCTGCCACCTTTTGCTGTGGTCTTCTGTGGAACCTCGGGGTGGAGAAGGGGAGAATACTCTTCCTTTTTCTTGTCTTTTAGAGCAAACTCTTCGTACAAGTTCTGTGGCAGGCTTAAGGAAAGGAGTTGCTCACCTGGTTTATAGTGATGTCCTACACAGCTCAGCAAAAAGGAATTGGTTTACTGTAGAAACTGGAATTATTTGATGTTTGATCGTCTTCAACCACAAACCATATTCGTTTCACCATGTGCACACCATTGTTAGAGGAACCCGGGGCTGATGCTATAATTAGTGACAGAGTCCTTTACCAAGTTCATTTCCCTTCACTGCAAAAGTAGCCGGGATAGTCCCCCTACCACACAATGATAAATCTTTACCTGAAATAATCCAGCATTTTGTTGCCAGTGCTGTATCTACATGGAGCCTCAGTCACTTTGAATTTTGATGGGACTTCTGCTTTATATATTCTGCAGATTTAGTCCTGCTCCCAATGGACATCTTTATGCCTGCTCCCATGGTAGCAGACCTGAGGCTACTGTTTGCATCTCTGGCGAACAGCAGATAGATCAGGTGAGATCAAGCAGACCATATTTCCATGTTTCCTTGGTTAGCTTATACTGTTAAAAGTGAGTTGTTGTTAGGAGGAAACAGAACATGTAATAACTAGAGTTGGGTTTTGTTTGGCTTTGAGTCATAAATCTTAAAGGAAAGGAAAGAGCCATCACGTTCATCCCCAAGTTTGTCATACAATCAGCAAGGGGCAAGGCAGTAGTATGGGCAAGAAAATGAAACATGTGAAGGTACAAGTGCCAGCGGGGGGAAGTCACTGTTGCTTATTGTCAGTTTTGGTGTGACACAGAAAGTTCAGCTAATCCTCTTAGTTACAGAGACACACGGGTGGGGGGAGATTGTTATCTCAAGCAATTTGCTGGCTCTACTCCTTTTTTCCTTCGAGTTTCTTTTCGCCTAATTGAGCAGCATTTCTTCCTGGGACTGGTTTGCAATAATCCTGGGGCCTCATCTGGGAAAACACTGAAAAATATAGAAAGGAGAAGCAGCCAGAGCAAGGCAGCTATCACCATGAGTTTCTCTCTTCAGAAAGGCATCAGGTTTGGCTCTGAGGATTAAAAATAAGAGAAAGATTCAAAGTAATACAGAACAGTCGGTTGATCAAGAGCGAGTGATCACTTGGAAAGGTGTATCTCAGACATGAGCTAGAAGGACGGGTAATTAACAGCCATTCAGAAAACTTGATGGTCTGAGGTGGAGCAGGGGTGAGAATTCCACTGGAGTGCACCAGAAATACGTTGATTCCACTTTAATTGCCAGAGGGATGTATCTGCGGTAAATCTAATCAAGAGTCAAAAGGTGAACAAGAACAATAATAACTGGGGAGGTTTGTTTTTGTTTATCCAGGAGATAAGGATTCAACTACAGGAACAGAATGAGAAAAAGGCACCTCTTCCTGAGCAGACAATTATTCCACCCACGCTCACTCTTCATCAAGGTTTTAATATTCTATTACTAAGGCTATTTAACAGTTTCTCAGCCTCAAGGCTGTTAATGTTTGTGCAGATACTCTGCTAGTTGCCACAGGTGTGTTTTAACAAAAGACCTGAATAATTACGTGGGATAGTCCTAAAGATGGCAGCCGCCAGGAGCCATTCTTCAATACACTCCAAGCATTGTTCCCGGTGCTGGAGCAGGGCTGGTGTTACCAGTAGGAGGACACATTTGAAAACCCGATTTCCATATGCAGACAAAGCCTTTGTTCCTGAAGGTATGAGGCTGTTTCCAGCACCGTGACCTTACATCCCAGGGAAGTGAGGGCTCTGGTTCCCAAGCCCTAGTGATTCACCCTGGAAAAGTTTGAGATATTAGCATTTTCAGCTGCCTGCATTACTAAGGTGCTAGGGGCAGTTAACCAAAAGAAGAGGTGGCCGAATGAATGGTATGTCCACTGTAACTGTTTCATCTTGTAGCCTGATGCACTAATGTAAATCTGATTTCAACTGATACCAATTTACTCTGATCTCCTGGACTGAGGACGGCAGAAATAAGTGATTAAATTCAAGATCATATCAATGTATTTTGCTGTCGTGGCTAAATAATTTATTACCTCTAGCCGTGGAGATGGGTTACCTTTTCAGTTAGGGCAGCTAAATCCAACAGAGACTGTGAGTCAGAGCTATCAGATGAGAGAGAAAAGGCCAGAGCAGACATTACTCACAAAGCAGCTGTAAAATAAGTAGTATAGTGCTTTTAAGAGAAAAGATGTTCTGCTGATGTCCTACTAGCACAAGACAAGGAAGTGCTGATTTTGATACGTACGTCACACCCAAACATCCTTTTTGATTTGGCATGAGCTCTTCAAGTCTGTCTCTGGTGCTGGCTAATCTGGGGCCTTGGAACACCTCCGAGCTCACAGGTCCAGAGGGATGCCCTGAGTTTGTCCCTGCTGGGATTTGGCCTGTGACTCACACATGGTGCCTTTGCTTTCCAAACAAAGGAAACTCCAAGAGTGGATCAAACAAGAGTCATGGTGTGATCCACCAGGTTTTTGACTCAGGTACGTGGAGAATGAGGGCTCCAGCATGTGCTATGTCTTGTATCTTCAGGTCACTTTGGTGTGTCTCTAATGCACACCTGTATCATAGGCAATAACTGCATTTCCTTCCAAACTGTACTTATTTATGGTTAGATTGTGTGGGGGAGCAAGGGTAGGGAGAAGGGATCTTTTACCTGCGCTATGTGTGACCAGCACAAAGCAGCCCTTGGACCACAAGATACACAGGGAATGCTCTGTGATTACTTCCCCGAGAGTCTGCAGTGCTTCAAACAGCACAAAGAGGAGTAAGGACAGGGCAGGAATTGCTGAATTCATGTACGTGTCTGTCTCTTCCTCATGCAGGTCTGCACAGCCAGCTAGTTGCATGCAGGACTACAGCATGCTCTTTAACCCTCTCAGTGAGCATTTCGGTTTGCAAAACTGAAAATAGATGGAAAACTCATGGGTTGTTTAGCCACAGATATGCTTCCTGAGTCCTACGCTGTAGTGTCAGACTGCAGCTCTGACAGTGAGATAGCATTCATAGTTGCAGACTGTGAAGATATTAGAAATTTATAAAATGCATACATAGTAAGTTTATAAAATGTGTTTGATAAATATTATTGTAGTTATATTTCATCTATATGTGCGTTAGATACCTGTTAATCAGAAAATGAATGTCTAAAACCACTGGAAGAAAAAGACAGAACTGCAGCTGAATATCATGAATGAAAAAACATTCTCCACTGTGAATAGGACCATCATATTTCCCAATGGCAGCTCCCTGTCTTCCCCTAATTCCCCCCTCCCTTTCCCCTCCCTTCTCAAACATACGCATACTCTATGGGAGGAATGACAGCTGTTCTTCATGGAATGACAGCCCAGGGATATTGCATCCTCCCTTAAAAAAAAGCAGGCAAGGTACAGAATAAGGTCAGTGAAGGGAGACAAAGGGGTCTCCCAGAGATGGCAAAGGGTAATTTATTGACAGATGAGATAGACGTTACTACAGAAAAATATTAAATGGATTCTTTTCCCCTGTCTTTGGAAGGAAAAAAAAAAAAAAAAAGTGGGAAGGGTTAGGAAGGACAGATGCCAGAAATAGAGACAAATTTCCCAGGAGAGGAAGAAGAAATCCTGAAGGAAATTAGGATCATGACACAGCCAAAAAAAAAATAAAAATCAGATCATCCGAAAAGCTACGAAATTCTGTCCTAGAATCCTGTATGGAAACAACAAAAAAGGGCAGCAGAGAAGTAACCCCACCACTATTCGCAGCCTCGCTTCAAAGGCAGTCTGTGAACGAAGGAAGTGCTGGTAAAACAGAGCGCCTGATTAAAAGCCAGTGTTTGAAGAAGGCTGTCGGGAAATTACAGAGCTGTGCATGCACCCAACGTCAGCAGTGAGGAAGACTCTGGGAGCAATAATCAAAGTGAGGCTGAGGGAGCATATGGAGCATGGAGATTTTATTAAGGACAGGAGCAAGCCAGGTTCATATAATGGGAGCATCCGAGCTCAGGAGATGGGAGGAAAGAAAAGGCCAGGTCTTCTGGTGCAATAAACTGCCATAGTACTGTCACCTTTGACAGCATGTCAGTTCCCGCTGCAAGGAAAGAACCTGAGTGAGAGGCTTCAATAGTGGATGTTTTGAATATACTTTCTCTGGCCTAGATTCATAGCTTTCCCCAAAATAATTGCGCAGGAGACGGCAGGAAAAGCCAATGTACCAGTGCACTCTGGTTGGGGTTCTGTAACTCCACGTTGCCCCCAGCCAAGATGGGAAGATGCCAAGGATGTGTTCCTAGAGCTTGTGACATTAGGAGAGAATATGGTTTTCACCAGTCAGGGCCAGACTAATGACAGAGGAATCACCAAGGAAAATTTCCACAAAGATAAAAGCAGCAGAACAAAAGAAATATGAAAGAGAACAGATTTAATTTACATTCACAAGCAGGAATAGATTTAAGCCAAACAGTATTTTATTCTGCTCCTGTGTGCAAGGAACATGTTTTTTTAGAGTGTATAACTCTGATAGAGTAAGGGAATAGGAAGACTCTGTGTGTGTTCACTGTAATGTGCCACATGCGCTATGTTTCTAATCCTGTCACTGCCTGCATAAATCTTGGCAAGACAGTTTCCTCAGAGCAGGTTCTTCTGCCAGTTGGCGAATCTCATCTAAAATCACAATGTCCCTCCCATTCCAGCAAGCACCGAGAGGTTACAAGATGATCGCTTATCACGTGCAAGTCCGGCAGAGGCACAGGGCATTGCATTGCCCTGTCTTGTTGGCCGACTACTTTCCAAACTAAAAGTCAGGTTACAAAGTGACAGAATTAATACTAAACAAAGGTTTTAAATTATCTAGATGAGCAGTATTCATCCCATCTCCTTGACCGCAGTGCTCATGGCTGAAGGGAATAATAGCCAGTCTACATTGGATTTGAAGCTTTGATACTCCAGAGGCATTTGCAATCTTCTGAGCCTTGGGGGAGTGAGTAGGACAAGCAAAAAATAAAAGCTGGCGCTTTGCTGGGTTTCACTGTTAAATGCTAAGGAAGTGTTAAATGCTAAAGAAGGCTTGTACTTTCAGTGGGTGATTTAGCCTAGCTTTTGGCTAGAAGGCTGCCGCATGCTCGAGTGCAATCTGCCACACAGAACCAGAACCAATCTGATTGTTTATGAATCATTTCTCAAACAGAAAAACATATGTAAAGCTGCCAGTTTTGCCAGGAAGGTATGCCACATCCATGTGATGGCCTGCATTTATACTCGAAACTACCTGCACCATCACAGTGTGACCCAGATCCAAAAGATGATGTAGGCACTGTAAAATCCAGTGCAGCATATCTAGCTTGTAGGCACTTGCCTGCCTATTGATCCTGCAGTTTTCTGTTAGGTACCTGGCTTCCTTATGTGACTGTCCTAACACCACCACCGTGAATGGGGTATCTCTTCAGAAAATAAGTAAGAAACACCAAGGACTGGGCCTGCTCTAGTCTTAAGGTGGAGTTTTACCCTAGTATATTTGAGGATTCCCACTGGAGTCCTGCTGACTCTTTTGAGGTAACAATTTGAGTGGCCACAGGGTAGTCATTAACACCGTGCCTCCACCGCTAAAAAAGGATCACTTTTCTGACAAGCCCCATACTCAAGTCATTGATAGATCTGACATAAGCAATGTGATGTCAGTGTGCTGCGTAGAGGGTGGCGAAGGCAAGGTGAGGGAGATGGGAGCACCATTTCTGGCAGTGGTCTACAATTATACTGGGTGAGTCATAAACATGGAACTACAACAAAGCACTTCTTTCTAGCCTGGGCTAAACTTTACCTTCAGTTCTTACACAAACCCTCATCCACCAGACAAGACATAGCCCATAAGCAACAGGTGACAAAAAGCAGAGTGGCTTTTTTCAATGCAGGACCTCAGTGTGTAAGGCCATCCCAGAAGACAGGAGATAGCACTTTAACTCACTGAGAACCTGAATCAGTATCAGAGGAAGAGTCAGGCTTTTTACCTGTGCTGTTGGTTTTTCTGGAGTGAGAGAGTCCCACATTGACTATATCCTTTTGAATTATTTAAGTATTCTTTGGACCAGAAAGGCGAGACACAACTTTGTAGATTAACAGTCAGGAACAGTGACTTGGGAGGGGAAAAACCTGCACTGGTGAACGTTCAACTCTTTCACATTGCATATTCTCTGGAAAAAGGCCTGGAACATATGTTAGCCCCTCTCAGACAAATACCTTAATCACCAGTTTAGAGAGTCATGCTTGTGCTCTCTGGAGGCTAGTGAGTATTTAATTCAGCCACGCAGAGCTGAGTGAGTGCTCAGGGAGAATGACTTTGTTAGCAAGATGAATCTTTTGAAATTTTTTGCAGACTTCCTTTACTGCATGTATTCATGTACAACGCTGGGCTCAGTTTCTGGGTCTCAGATACACTGACAGATGCAATCTCTTTCTCCCAGCCTGGGTCTGTTTCATTCATTTAATTTGTAAGTGTTGTAGGGTGAGAACATCTTCAGTTGTGCTGCATGCAATACATACTGCAGTGGGGTCCTGGTGCTAGTTAAGACCTCTGGATACTAATGGAGTAACAGTAAATAACTATAAATAACTATAACCTTAGCTATTACTAAGCCCAAAAGGATGCTGAGAAATTAAAGGTCATAAAGGGGAAATATTTGGAAGTCTTGAGCGTGGCTATCAGATAAAAAAGACCCTCTCACAAAGGGCAGGAAAAGCGCAGCATCTCCCTGCATCAAGGTCAGAAACGGATCTCAGGCAGAGCTCTTCTGTTGCATTACGATAGGCAGAGGTGGCCATGTTTTCTGTGAAGATTTGCGGTCTTAAAGGTAAACTAAACCACCAGTTTAAAATGCCGGTTCTCTGGGTAACGATTCTTGGGGAGAAGGGGAAAAATGAGCTGAAGGCAAACAAATTTATGTTCCCGTTTCCCCATGAATAAAGTGGAGGTTATGTTCCCTAGTAATTTCAGCAATTCTTTGGCATCTCCAGATAGAAAATGCCTATTTTTGAAATTCAACATTTGTAGTTTTTCCTTAATTCAACTAAATTTTTTAAAACTTGGGACTGACTTGTCAGAAATATTTTTGATGGTCTCTGTCTTTCTCTAGTGCTTTTGTACTGAATAGCTATGATATTTTTTTTGCAAAATAGAGACTATCTCACTAAAAATTTCTAGGAGAAAAATCATTTCTACTTAGCAGCAGCATTAAAGCCCTTGAATTGAGCCACGTTCTGCTGCCAGTGCAGTTTTGGGGACACTTGGAAAATACTTTGAACAGTAGGTAAGAACAGCGATTATCACTATACAGTCTCTCAATGGTGTAAATACTGGGGGCAATTTTCTCTTTGACTGTTTATGGCCTGTATAATCATATAATCACAGCAAATCAGATTATAACATGGCCTTTTTTTTTTTTTTTTTTTTTTTTAAAAGGGAAAATAGAATCTAGCGTCATTTTTTTATTTACCGTAGCTCCCCCTAAGAGCTAAGAAATTTGCAGGCACTGAGAAAGGACGATCTCTTCTCCAAGGCATTTATAACTGAAGGAGAGACAAGAAGAAAGGCAACTAGGAAAAATAATAGGCATGTTATTTACCATTGCACTTGCAATAGCTATACTGTTGTCAGCATGGCAAAAAAATCTGAATTATAAAGGAGACCTAATTCCTTTTTCTTGTGAAGGAGAAATGCACTTAAACAAGAAATTACATGCTAGTTTACATTATCTCAATTATTAATTATTCTTTTTGGTTGGTTGTTGGTTTGAGACCCTGGTCTTTCTGTGACTGTTCACTCAGCTCCTGCTCAGATTTTGGCTAACCCAGCTCACGCCAAGGCCTGATGTATGGTAGAAGCAGCACCATTAGGTCAAAGCCAGAGCACCAGGTAGGCAGGCAGGTAGCCAGAAAGAGCTAGAGGGCTGTGACGCAGCCATGTTCACCTGCAAATTGCTGTCTTCTGCAGCCATCATCTTTTGTCTGGTGGTTTCCTGTCAATTTGAGAGATCCAAACAGACTGTGACATTTTATTGGTGTCAGAAGTGGGATCTCTCCTGGACGTGCTCTGTTGGTAAGCAGAAAGCTGCTTGCCACGCCTGTTGAGGCAGTCGGTTTGATGTGAGTGTAAAGATACTGTCTTTGTCTCTGTGTGCCTGTATTTGTCTGTGCCACGAAAAACTAGACACTGAGTGGCAACAACTGGAAGAAAAAAATTGAGAAAAAGGGATGGCAGAATCCCAAGTGGGATTTGTCTTGGGTTGAGAGTCACTGCACGGATGCTGATCATATTTGGCAAATAGCAGCTTTTGTAAGTTAAAGAAGGAAAAAGGGAAAGATGCTATGTGCTGGCTACTGGGCAGTTGTTGTAGGGCAACAGATATGACTGGTGAGTTGAAAAGGGAAAATGAACTGTTGAAAAAGGAAAGTGAGGAAAAGGAAATGAAAAGAATACTTGGGAATTAAAGTGTAAGCAATTAGAAATGCAAAATAGACTGCTTGAGTCAAAACTCCAGCCCCAGAACACTGCAAAAGCTGAAGAGCACAGGAGGAGGTTGTTGGAAGCTATTATGGTAGACCTGGTTAAGTCTGTTGTGCCACGTATGATGCTGGTTGGGGTGGGGCTATCTGGAAAGAAGCAGACCCACAAACCCTCCCCTCAGGAGGGTCCCTACCCAAACGATCCCTACCTTACAACTTTCCTCGCTGACACAGGGGCCCGAATATTAATGGCAGGTGAGGGCACTTAAAAAGGACACCCTCTGCTTAGCAAGCAGTTAGTTTGTATTGTAGGCATTAATGAGAAAATCACTAACCACCCAGTGGTCAAGGCTAAACTAATTCTATCTAATGGACAGACAATCTGCCTGACCTTACTTTTAGGCTCCCTTAATATGTTGCATATGGATGTATTGAAGGGTCAGTTGTGGGTGGACTCATGGGGAAAATGGGAAATAGGGACACCACCTTCTTTGCCCCACAGTTTACCTCCTACAAATGCATCCCTGTCAATCTGTTGCCAACAGCTGCTCCTTTACCCCATAGCAAGCTAATTAGTATTCCACAATACAAATTATGCTCTGATGCTATTTGTCCTGTTACTGAATTGATAAAGGAGCTAGAAGAACAGGGAATCATTGTCACGTCTCATTTCTCCTACAGTTCTCCTTTATGGCTGGTAAAGAAACCTAATGGCAGGTGGAGACTAACAGTAGATTACAGAGCCTTGAACACTGCCACTGAACAGCTCACTGCAGCTGTTCCCAGTATAAATGATATAGGCAGTTTTCTTAATGAACAGTCCCCTGTGCTGAACCAACACCAGCAGGATGCTTTGAACAAACACCTCGGTGTGGCATCCAGGAGATTGGGTGAGATTTCAACACCCATCACTCAGAAAATGCTGGGTCACTTTGCAGCACTTTTGAGAGACAGGAATACTGGATACTGTGGGATTTAAATTAATTGAAATTAATCATTTCTGAGGCTTGGATGTAATCCAAGACCCAGGTCTTCATTCCCTCTCTCTAGGAACTGTTGAACTCCCAGACAAATAAGCGAAAGCTGTCAGTTCAGCTGGCATACTGCAGAATGTATACATCTAGAAAGTACACTCAGCGTTCCCTGGAACTTTGGTAATACTTTCTATGGTAAAGTGCTATCACCAGAGATAATGTTGACATCTGAAAAGTCAAGAGCCTTCATGTGTCAGACAGTTCTTATCCTCACATTGGGGCATCTGGCATTCTGTCACATAAATGTTGATGCACTATGCAATGATCAAACTAACCCACAGAAGCTGATCACCTCTGTGACACTTTCAAGCTCTTTGCTCTACTTGCGAGTATGAGCAGCCACCTCTGTTTATAAGATAGGGGATGAGGACCTAGACAGGAATATATGAATCTGGGTTCCTGCATCCTTTTCAGGCAGTCGAAAAATAGGCTGATTTTCATTGTTCAATGTTTAGTAGCTCCAGATTACTCCAGTACCTTTTCAGAAATGAGTAGTGAACTTCAGTGGAAGAAAAAGCTCCTTTGGAGTATAACAGAATAGTTTTCTCAGGAGTACTCTCATACTTCTACAGCTTTTTTTAAAAAAAAAAATTATAAATACATATATATAAGGGAAAGTATTGATGAATACTAGTTTCCACCAAGAGCTGACTTTCCTAGCTTGCTCCAGGCTGAATCTCTGAAAAGCAAAAATGCTCACTTGCAAGCTATCTCCACAGCCCAGGTCAGCAGGCAGCAATTAGTTTCTCAGCCACTCACTCTCCTTTCCATTTTCCTGATGGGTATTTCATCTGAGTGTATGATCTTCTCCCTTGCCTTCTCTTCACCTCTCTGCCTCTCTTTCCAGTAAGGCTATGATCTGTCACAGACTCTCAATGGACAGGACCTATACATCCCATCACAACACTGTCATAGGCAGCTACATTAGACAGGCCAGGATGAAAAGCAGTTTGGAAGGGAGAGAAGCAGTCATGCTTCAGGGCATAGACTTGAACTCTAACCAAGGAAGAGAGATGAAGGAGGGCTTTGGGCCAGGCAGGGAGAAAATTTTACTCAGGGCAGGTTATTCCGTAATTACCCACTTAAACTTTCTTTATACCTTCTGAGATGCATCTGGTTCTGGCCAACATCAGAGACACAAGGGGTGGATCACTGGTCTGATCCAGGAGGGGAATGAGTTTCTTCATTCTTTTTGCCGGTGCACTGAGTTTATAACATTTTCTGAAACCACAATGAAATCCCTTTCCAAGCATGACCCTTGCTCTGCCAGCGATAGCCAAAACTCCTTCTCCTAGCCCCATCCTTCACACTTCCACAAGCAATACAGAGAGAAGCCCGTACAAAGCCAGGTCAAGATGATAAGAACAAAGCCTTGAAGACTGCTCTTAGATACCAGCTTTACTTCAACAGAGGAGGAAATTTTCAAAGAGGTGAACTCTTTCTGTCTCTCAGGCAGGAGTCTCCTGGGAGGAGAAGAAAACAGCTTTCATTTTAGCGAGTCATGATATTTATGGCCCTTTTATGGGTTTTGTTTGAAAATATAAAAGTAGATGGACTTAAATCTGTTTCAAAAGAGAGGAGATGGGAAGGGGAGAGACAGAGCATATGAAGGGCAGGTGGGTCTGAATCATCTGCCCATGTTCAAAAGAAAATCAAATACCTTCTTTGTTTTAATATGGACCCTTTCTGCCAGTCATGAGGATAATGTCTGACCTTTCTTGCATAGACTCTTTTATCCCTAATGATTTACAAATTTTATACGTGCACTACCACCAAGAACACTCACCTTGGGATGAAACATGACAACTATTAATTTATGCAACTGCAGCACCATGCAACAGTTCAGGTGTGATTGCTCCCAGGAAGCAGACTTTCAGATCACGTCTCCTGCAGAACTGAAAGCTTTATACTGTATTCCTGAGGGGCAACTGTCAGCTTCTGCTTGCTCACATACCAGAGTCTCATGTGGGCTTTTATCCATCCTATTTGTGGTGTCTGTTCAGCAACTGAGGTTGCACCCTTTTGAGGGCCTCCTCCTTTTCATATGTGGAATCTCCTCTGACCCTTTGCCTCCAGGCAATACCTTTGATCCAATTCACAGACTAAGGAGCACATGCCTTGCAAAATTATTGAGGGAGGGAAGTTCAAGTTGAAGAACTGGGGTTTGCATTTAGTTTTAAAGGTAGTTAGACCTGTGGTCATTTTATCTGCTCTGGGAATGAACCTTCATAGGTTATGACAGCTACCAGGAAATTTCTGTGAACAAATGTACAAAGCTCCCCATTAACTGGTAGTTTCATAAAGGCTATTGTGGTTTCATAAAGCTCTCCTCTCAAGCAATGGAACAGATGTTCTCCCAAACTAACGGACAGCTTTCGACTGGATCTGAGTTCAGTACGGAGTCATTGCAAAGATAAATTGCTGGGGTGGTCCATGAAGACCGACCAGTCACACAATGTTTAATACCAGCTGGTGTGCCCTGCAGTAATCAAATGGAGAGATCACAAATAGGCAAATCTCTAAAATTAGGCATGTTCCCAGGAGGACCTGACCTGAAGGATAGAGGTGTCTGGCCAGCTGTAAACTGTTCTTGTCACCATGGTTATTTTATAATATCATTCAGAAGTCCAAAAAGACTCTTAAGACATTGAGCTTCAGGTAGATGCTGTTGGTAGTTGGGTGATGCTATAAAAATGATCAGTTCCTTTAAATGTTTCTGTCTTCTAACTAGCATCACTTACATCTTGGTTCTGTTTTATGCCCGTACACATGCCCTTCTGACTGGAGTCATCCTTCCTTTCATGGTTACTTGTGCAGAGTCCTTGGTAAGTTTGAATCAGGTTTTAAGATTTATTGATCTGGCCTTGTCCATTCTGTGGTGTGCTCTTTGATTTAATTTAATGACCGTAAAGCATTCAAGCATGTTGGCATGAAGGGTGCACTAGGGAAAAAAAAAAGTGATTGATTAATTGATTGATTGATTGATTGATTGAGAGACATTGTTCTCTCCATAGTTAACAATGAGGCAAGTTTTCCATTACACCCATTTGTGTCTTCCAGGGCATACATATCTTAACTAAAAGTAAACCTGTCTGCCTGCAGGTATGAATCATATGTGGAAGCAGTTACACTCTTGTTTAAGGATTAAATTTGTCTATTTTAAAGATACATGCAAATAAAAATCTTTGAAATGCAACTCGGAGAGGAAGATTCAAAGCACAGGCAAGATGTCCCTTCTGCTTCCTAAGACAGTTTTCACATCCCCACCCCTGGACAGCTTGCCAGAGACATCCCAACATTTACTTTAACCTGTTAGTCCTGGGAAGAACCGAATTTGTATTGTTGCCTGCTTTTATAAGTCACAAATAATGTTTTCCCTTTATATTTGCATGTGTGTCTGCTTGTATGTGTGTGTGCACCCTGTGGCAGTGGAACAGCAGTCACAGGAAAACACCAAGCTCAAGAAGCTACTGAATGGTTGTAACGGGGATAGATGGGAACAACATGAAATCAGCTCCTGAATACACTGAAATATAACAAAGAACAAAAGGCAGTCCAGGAAAAAAAACCCATAAAGATAGGACTCTTCTGTGTCCAAAAAATTTCTGTTCCTAGCGGTAGCCAAAATGACAGCGTGTTCATTTAAGGAGATTATGCTGGTATTGGCAATACACAACTTACATACATGTACTTTGAACCTCTCTCCATTTTTTTATGTGAAGAACAATGTAACAAATCTTATTGGCATTTAAGTCATTACTCCTGGGCAAATAAGTCAGCACCTTGCTGAGATGGCTCGGGCAATTCACACACCATTTAGAGCTGTGCTCCCACCTCTCTAGAGAACTGATTATTTGTTACACATAGTTCCAGTTTTGCATGTTTTCTTCACAATTAGAACAGCCAGAGATTTAACCCACTTTCATTTTTCTAAACAAGTGAAATTCCAGAGAATAGGCAGGTAGCTCTCTAATAGATTTTGCTGGACTACCTGAGCATGCAGTGTCTGCTTTCAATCCCTAGACTATATTAATCAGATGCTTTCTGCATCTCTATCAGATTGTCTATACATTTAGGAATGTCATGGATACTGTGTTTTCATGTTATAATGTCTATATTGAACGTATTTCAGCTAAATCCTTTAAGGAAAGGCAGGCAAGGCAACATAACCATCCCCAAATAAAACTCTGTCTCATAATTCACCTAGTTCTCCACTACAGCTAATGCGTAAGCATTTCTCAAGGAGCTGTAAAAGAAGGAAATGGGGCTAAACTCCTTTTAAAATTATCCAGTCTAAACTAGTGTCACACGCAATAAATCAAATTGCCCTGAAAATCCCGTAGGCGGGGCAATGGGCCATGGCCCTACACCACTGAGCACTACCGGGCAGCATGCGGCTGTTACACCAGGAATAACTTATTTCTGGCACATTGCCGCTTCCTTCCAAACTTGATTCTGCCACTTTGAATTCCCAGTCCAGCACAGATGTCATTTTGTCATCTATGTCCCACTACTGTCTGTGACAGTTTCCATTTCTCAGAGTCCCCTTCGTGTTTCTCACAAACCTGTAACTTCTGTGAATCCCACCATCACCTTCCTTCCCACAAAAGTTGCCCTAAAACCTTTCCCCAGATTTTTATACATGTAAACAAATTAATATTTAGTATTAGCCTCTTCAGCTTACGTACATATCTTACTGTCTCCATCCAGTGTAGGTCCCCTTCTTAATTTGCCTATTGTCTTCAGATCTCTTTGTGAACACTTCTTATGTCCTAAGTCTCCAGCTTTCATCATTTCTTTACTTCACTCAGACCAACATCAAATGGGTTTCTCTCTCATGTATCCCTCCTTAACTTCTTTGTTTCCCACATACCCTGAGTTTCTACATTGTTCAAAGGTCATTACGGAAACAATACAGTAGAAACGATAGGCTGGCTGTGAAAAAATACAGGAGGACTTAATGAGACTGAGCGCCAAGATGGTAGATTAAATTCAAGGCTAATAAATGTAAAGCATTACACATAAGAAAACTTAACATATAAAATTATGATCTTGGAGCTGACCATTGCCATCCAACACCAAGATTTTGTGGATGTAATAAATAGTTTTATGCAAATGTCGCCTTGGTACTCAGAAACAGCCAAAAAAACATGCAAATTGTTAGGAGTTAATAGGGAAGGAAGAGAGAACAGAGTAAGGAAGGTCACTATGTCACAGGGTAAATGACTGCTGCACCTGCACCCTGAGTACTGTGTGAGGATTTGGTCCCTCATCTCAAACATGACAAAGCAAATCTGGATAGGGTTCAGAGAAGAACAGCCAGGATAATCAGAGGCATGGAGCAGCTCCCATATGAGGAATGAGTAACTCGGGCTGAAAAACAGAGAGCTAAGGATGGGGCATAATGATAGAGTTGGGTAAAATCTTTTATACTAACTAGAGATACTAACTAGAGATTACCTTGACATCAGAGGAGGCTAGTGGGCAGCAGGTTCAGAACAGATGGAAAGGAGATGGCTTAGCATTGTGTAGAGTAAGTTGTGGGACTTCTCGCCACAAGAGATCACAGAGGCTAGCAGGTACAAGGCTATAATGGCTATAACTCAAAAATGACTAGGCACCTCCATAGAAGAAAAATCTATCTAGGGCTATTAAACACGAAAATATCACATCTGGCTCAGGAAGTCCTTGAGTTGCAAATGATTAGAAGCTGGAAGATCATGCTGGGGAAATATCACTTATATCACTGCTCTTCTATTCTTCCCTAGGTATTCACTGTTGTTCTCTGTCAGAGACAGGATATTGAGCCAGATGGACCTTTGGTCTGACCCCCTATAGCCTTTTTGATGTCCCTGTGTTTATATTCTTAACTGACTGTATGGATGCTCCTTGCACTTTCACCTTCCACTATACAATGCAAAAAAAACCCCCCTCCTGCCTAGAGCAGCAAACCCAGGCTGAGCAAAAATATCAGTCCTAGCGCATCTTTGCTGAAAAATCCCTCCTAGATAAATATGGATAGTTACCTACTCTTTTAATCTAGTGTCAGACCAGTGTCATTGCTGAAACACCATTCGCTCTGCAGCTCTAGTCACCTGAAACAATCTCTGCAAACCTCTCCCCTTTTACCAATTCCCTATTTCCTTCTATATTCTCATCTTAAACCCTGACTTTCTAGCCTGCCTTCAACCTCTCCATTTCTGTCTCTCCTGGTTATTGGTCTTATGACTGAATGCTTTAATATTTTCACCATGCAAGGTCTTTATGTCACTGTTTCATGTAATTTATACCTGTGAGCTGGAGCCTTTCCCATCTCGCTTTCAAGCACAGGCCAGACACTGAATAGAGTCCAAAATGATCCCCACCCCCTTATTGCTTTGGGGGTTTGGCTTTATTAACAAGGATATAAGCAATAAGAAAATAAAGTTCAGCTATTTCTAAGGCTTCTCCCTCATGACTGCTCAGCCAGCATCTTAGATGGTCTCTCCCCAGCAAACCATTTGTATCTCACTTTTACACAAGTGAACTAATAAGCCACCTACCTCAGTGAGTCAGCAGAACCCACTTAACCCTTTCCCAGAAGGGTCAAAACTCACTATCAGAATGGTTTGGCTCAGGCTTGTTACGGAACCATATTCTGCCCCTCAGTCTTGAATAATTTATTTGTGCAGCAGACCTAGATTACTGTTTAAATCAAAATGCTACCCAAACAAAGGCTGTGCTGTACAGTGCAAGATGAAACCAATTACTACATCATATAATGCTCATCTTTTACAGTGTAAGATGCCCCCTACAGTACTGCAGAGGACAGACGTTTCTGTTGAGAACAGCAGCCAGCCATAGGAAGCAGGAGAGAGATTTTTCAAAGGGAATCAGCCTTTGATAAAAAAGGAAATCCAGTGCCGGAACGTATTGCACACTTTCACTTTGATCCATTGAAACTTAAGACCTTTTCTAGACTAAAATTAAAGCAAGCTCCAAATATGCATATGCAGAGTTGTTTTCCACAGAGCAACTTTACCAGGGATGAAGAAAGGAAGAAAATGCCTATCTTAACACACATTGCAGAAATTCAATATAAAATCTCAGAATGTGGTTTAAAGCCTGGAATTCCACTAATTAAAAAAATACAGCTCACAGAAGTATGCAGAAAAAAAAAAAAAAAAGCATTGTTTTATATAATATATTTAGTAGAAGTGCACTATAAGCCTTACAGTATCTCTGGGTGCCTGAAACATTAACACGACCATGTTCCTAATGTACCTCAAAAATGTAATCTGAATTTACTCAAAAAAAAAACCCAAACCAAAACCAAAAAGCACACAATATGTTCTTTCTCTTATTTTTCTACCCCTGTTATTGTTCAATCACCTGATTTTGAGACTCCATTCACCTGACAATAAGTAGCTATCATTTACCCTAGTCCTGGCTGTCAGAAAGAGTCATCTTTATCTTCAGAGAAGCAGGGATAATGTCTAATCAGTGAGTTATAGTTGAAAGAAATGATTCTAAGTTTAGGAAAATTGGCAGCTGCATTTTGTTATCAGTAACCATTATTTAGATAGCACTGCTGATGTGCGTGGCGTCATACAGACAAGGACAAAGACCAGGCCCTTGCCCTGTGGAGCTTACTGTCTATATATTACACAATTAAAATAGGGAGAGGTACTAGCATAATAGCAATAGTGAGTTCTAAGCATCGCAGTGGGAGGGAGAAGCAATGACAAGAAAAAGAAAGACAAAACTTCCTGTGAGAGAGCAATACTGCATCATCCCTCTATTGTTGTTTTATGCTCAGCTCTGCCAGAGGGTTTTGTTGTTTCAAAATACAGTCTGTACAGAAGAGGGAACAGATAATTCCAGAGTCGAAATCAGGAGAAACTGGCCTAGGTGTTTGTAAGAGAGGGGTGGTGGATGTTGACTTGGTGACAAAGAGTTGGGTGCTTTGATGCGTCAAAGACACCGGATCATACAAGCCACACAAGCGAGGCTGTGGCAGGTCTGGCAGGTCATGTCGCACAAGCTCATGAGGGTCTGCAGGGCATGGAAAGGCCTGAGGCTCTTACCATGGTGTACTCGGTTAACATGGAGGCTGTGCTCCTTCCACTCACTCTGAAAAGTGGGCTCTGTAGCTCATGATACAAACAACGTGTTAACTGTAACACACCAACTAAACCTACCATCTTCTAAAAATGAGCTTCCAAGTATCACATTCAACAGACATACAATTTGTCCTTGGGTGCATGGTGCCTTATACCAATGCTTTAGTTACACATCATTTTATTATGAGGTCAGTTGGTGTATCACTCTTCTTTTAAGGCGATCGTTGAAAATTAATACATGACAAACTGACTATAGACATAAAAGCACAGACTTAGCTGAGTTGCACACATAAACTGAATTCAGTACTTCAGAATCCCAGCCTAACCTAACACTAATCCTAACCCTAACTCCATCTCTTTAACAACACCAGAACATAGTTTTTAGATGGCTGTTAATATTACTGCATTTATCCTTTGTTGACGCAAAGCAGGAACCAACTATACCAGAGCAGAGATGACTCCAGCTAATAGAAAACAACGGTACCACAGGAATACATTAATTACTGCACTGAGCTTCTAAAAAGAAGAAGGCATCTTCTTTTTTCTAGTATTTCACTTTGCTTCAGCTACTTAGTGAAGTAAAACAGTTCATGTATTCCCCTGAACCATCTTGTTTCTGTAGACATTCATAAGACTGGTGCAGAAAATGGAGCCTACCTGGCAATATCTTCTTAGTGGTATAAAGTAAAACTGATTAAGAAAGGAACTTTCTTCAAGTTCCTAGAAAAGGCTGTTGGCTTCTTCCATTTATGATCAAAAAGGTCCTAGAAAAATATATGTCCAGTCTTTAACAAGACTAGGAAATTGAAATAACCAAAATGGGATGTGATTGGTCTTTTGAACTGAGGTGCCACCATTACTTGCTTTTGCTGCTGAAACATTGTCTGGCTCCTAATGGCTTCTAACATTGTGTTCCTACCTACATTGATCATTTAATACTAGCATCTTCTTTCTGACAAACCACAAACACTTCCAAAACTTGACCTCTTCCCTTTATCGCTTTTGATTAAGAAGAGAACTATCTGCAGGAAATGCCCTACAAACCACAAAGGATTATCAGAAATATAATGATGAGTAATTCGGGGACTCTGTGGCTCTGCTTGTGTTCCTGTAATCTGATCTTGGTCACTCTTCCCTTCTCCGCCGGAGCTTTGCCGTTGTTTCTTCTAGTCGGCTTCTCCAAGCAGCGATAATGGCATCATCATCCATCTCTTCTTCCTCTTCTTTACGCATGCTTCGCCTGTACTGAGAGAACTGTCTTGATGCAAATCTCTCTTCACTTTGTTCCACTTTTGCCTCCTTCTTTCCATCTTCTTCAGACTTTGCAAAGCTCTGTGTGAACTTTCTCTTGGCTCCAAATTCTGATGTGTCTGACCTGGCCTCCTCTTCACACGCCTCCACATGATGAGATCTAACTCGACTCTGTGTAGATGATTCAGGGGATTCAGAGTCAAAGGATGGTTCAGGTGTTTGGCTGAAAACATGCAGCTCTGGGCTCTTTTCTCTGGAACTTGTTGTCTCGCTGACCCTTGACCTTGTGAATTTATACATCTTCTTGTCTTCTTTTGCAGAAGCAGAGGAAAATCTTGACATGGTTCTCAGTGAATCTCCTTTTGACTCGTAGGAAGAACAGCTGTCTAGCTCTTCTCTTTGGGATCTGGAGAATCTGTAACTGGATGTTTCGGAATCTATCTCTCTGACTTTGGATGATCTGCCATATTTCTCTCTAGCCTTCTCACTTTGATCATAATATGATGGTGGTTCTCTTTCTGCTCTCAGGCCACTGAGCCACTTGGTAATATCAGTCTCTGTCTCTGACCTTGGTGCACCTGTGTTTGCAGGTTGACTGGACAGATCAAAAACTGTATCAGTTCTGTCAAGATCTGCTTGCAAGGGGCGCCTGTGGCTGTTTGTTGTACTCTCTCTGTCATCTTCTATTTCATTTTCCTCTCCTTTGGTCACCTTTTTTTTGAATAAAGTGCTGCGTTTATTGTCGCTGATCACCTTTTCTATTTGATAATCTGACATTTTCTCTCTCATTTCCATTTGCATCTCCTTCTCCTTCCTCCTGAGTTTCTTTAGGTCAACATCATCAGCAAAGAGACTGTACAGTGGCTTACTTGTCTGTGTTATCTTTGTGTTTGAACTATTTCCTTCTGTCCTTTGGCTCACTGAGGTATTGCAAGACAGGACAGACTGAGACTCAGCCCTGCGCACGTCCTGCTGGCGAAGCTGAGAGGTAGCAAGAGATGAGCCACTCTGAGCACTGAGAAGAGAAACCTTATCATCATCTACACACCTGACAAGGTCTCCTGACATTATGCTGGAGGCCATTGCAGACGATGGACGGGACAGCATCATGATCTCATTTTGCTTTTGAGCAATGGTTTCACTGACCACGTTAGCGATCCAGTTCTGAATGCTTGCCATGGATATTGTGTCACCTGGGCCAACTGGGAGATTGGGAAGGGGTATACTTGGCATCTGAGGCCGCATTGCCCCCATGCTGCTCCTGGGCTGTGATAAAGATGAATGATTTGTCTGCATGCTCATTGCAGAAGCTGCATCCTCAGCACCGTTTGCAGAAGGCGCTGAGGACCAGAAAGCTGACAGTGGAATACTCCCACTCATCATACTGTCTGTCTCCCAGCTGCACATGGACTGGCTTTCTTCTAAGATTTTCTTTGAACGTTCAAGGAGCTCTACACGCCTCTGCTTCTTTTTGGCTGAAGCAGAATCCTCACTTTTTGCAAACTCCACAAACTCCTCCTTGCTTTCACTGCCCACCTTCTTCTGCCGCTTCATTTTCCAAGTCTGGTAAGCAGACAGGTTAATATCTGACAAACTCTTCCCTTCTGTCCCCTCCTCACCTGCCTGGCTACCATCTTCTGCTGGAGATGGTGCAGAAGATGATGATTCTAAATCCTTCTTGTGAAAGCCAAACTGGATCCTCTTGACCTTCCACCTTTCAAGAGGAGTCAACTTGTCTTTGTTCTTTTGGCAGAAATTATAAAAGGAGCTACTGTCTGAAAACACGCTTTCCTCGTCCACATCCCTCTCCTTGCTTCCTGTTTCTGGGGATTGTCTCCCCCCACCATTTTTATTCCTCGAATGATACCTCTGAGCAGCTTGCTTCTCAATCTCCAGAAGCCTCTGGTTCCACATGTCCCAAGTGCTCTCTGAAGACACAGAGCCTGTGCGGCTCCTCCTCATCCTGCTAAAGCTATTGGCTTCCAGCTGTTGTTTTAAGGTTCGGATCTCAAAACTGCTCACACTCTCAGCATCATTGAATTCACCTGATGGGTAAGGCCTTCCTCCCATGCTGGAATCTCCATCCTCATCCCTGGGTGGACCCTCCATTTGGTATTTCTCATTTCTGCATTGCCAGTTATGAATCCTCTGTTCCACATCCTCCTCAGATTGTTCCCCTTCCTGATCCAGAAGCTTTGGAGATGTTCTTCTTCCATGGTTAACTCCTGGTTCCTTTGCAGGCAGGCCTTGTTTCTTCCTCCATTCCTCATACAACTGTTCCTCTTCCTCCTCACTGATGAGGGTGGAGTGTTTGGAAACCCAGCTAGTTTTTCCTGCTGATGAAGAGCTCATAAGACTACCCAGCAGGCTGCTGGTGTCCTCTTCTTCTACTGTGATGGAGTGGGCTTTGGCTCCCATGATGCTTTCTGAGTCCCTGACTCCAGACAGCCGGGAAGAAGTCCCTGCATGGTCAACAGGACTTTGACTAGGAGTGACTTCTTCATCTCCAGTACATTCCAACTCTCGTTCCTCCAACAATTGCTCGTTGAGCTCCCTTAACTGTTTCAGAAAGCCATCATTGGGGTAAATGGCACGCTTCTTTCTCAGAGTCATCAGAGCCTCCAGAATGGTCATATGGTGGTAGATCATCAGGTAAGCAGCCACCAGCACAGCTGAGCGACTGATTCCCATTTCACTACTGACAAGGATTTTACCTGTAGATATAGAATATAAAAGTAATTAGCTGTTTCAAATAACATAGAGAGGTTGCTCTAACATGTAGCACAAAAGCATTCTCTGGATGATGTTCAAAATTAGACGTTATATGCTTCAGTGACTGAAAACAATACTAAATATTTCTTAGCTTCGTTTTAATAAAAATCTAGATGCAAGTGAATAAAAACCTCAGTAGTTTAAAAAGCTGTGGGTGGGCACATTTTAAAACAATCTAAATAATATTTGTATTTTTATCTATACACTTCAGGTCCCCAAATAATCAAAAAGCTGATAATAGGTATTAGAAAGACAGGTGATACAGTATTCCTGACTTGCTGGCTGATTTAGGGTTAAGACATTTAAGCTTTACATGCTTCATATGTAAAAGGGGAGATATTAGCATTAGCCTCCAGGAAGGTATCGGGAGGATAAGCAAATAACTTGACTTTTTATAAGGCACATTATAGGACTTAAATACAATTTTATATTAATTTAATTGTAGTTTTTCCAGAATCCAGATCTCCTGTTTTGCCAGGTACACTCAAACAGTTACATGTAGACTGGCTGGAGGCCAGAGTCATAGTATATCTCAGAACAGGAGAACCAAGCAAGTAGTAGAAGAGAGCTGATTTTGATTCTGGCAAACTGATATGGCTGCTCCAAACGACTGGGACCCACCGTTCTGTAAATAGTGACTGCAAGAGCTAGAATCAAAGCTGAGGATCTGCTTTATTTCATGGCATTTACACAGAAACCATCTCTTGCAGAAAACTAAGCTTTGGCACAGAATAATTGTTTTTTGAAGTTACTTTTATAGCAAATTACAGTTAAAGAAAAGCTTGTAAATATGAAGAGAGCTTAAGTGAGGCTTTGCTAGCCTGCAAGTAACTGAAATTACTGTTTCTAAATGTGTGATAAACTCCAGTTTAATCAAACTGTTTGCACTGAAACTTAATGAAGCCAGTTTAAACACCACCTTTCTGACTGTTGATATGTTACCGCAGGTATTTACCTAATATACCTATTCCTACAATCCCAAAATGTCTTTCACATCTTTCTTAGTATCAAAAGTTTCAGTTGCCTTCTAAGTGTTTTAACAGCCAGTAAAGTTTATCTAACAGCTCACCAAAAGGGGGAGATCTCATTCCTCTCTGCTTTTTTTCAAGGCTCCTCTGTCTCCCCGCATCCTTTCTTGTGTTGGCTCTGGTGCTCACCGGGCCCTTTAAGGAACCAGTTCAGTTCACTAAGCCAATAGGAAACCATCTCTTCCCTGCTGGAGTGTCGTTTTTGCAGGGTTAGTGAGCTGAAGGGTCGATGAATGCCAGCAGCAGTAAGCATCTGTACTGTGCCAAGGGTAGCAATGGGAGTTGTGAGGAAGAACATAGATGGGTGGAGTGTCCCTCCTCATGGTGGTGTTGGTGAGCTATTAAAGTTGGCTCAAGTTCTCTTGTGTACTAACAAAACTTCTCATTTTTCTTACTGTCACTTCGACTAGGAGGTAACTCATTATTTCTCTACAAATATTAAATGCATTGAATACATATATGCAGAATATCAGTGATATTGCTGATTGTGGTGTTCATTTTCATATTGAATTCCATGAAGATATTTTTAACTGACCACTGAAGCTGCAACAAAATGACCAGTATACACTGGAGGTCCACAGAGTAACAGCTGCCATGGAATTGGAGTCCAGCAAATTATACAGTAGCCTGGGTGCAGACATCCAGGGGTTCAACCCAGCTGTTTGGATTGTGCTAGTAAATCAGTCTGTTCTTTTGTAGTAAACACCCAGGCACAACTGAAACTCACAGTGTACAGTACTATATCAATATATAATATCAATATAAAAATATATTTATTGAAGCAGGGCTTCACCTCATTGCAATAGTAGGGTACTTTCAAAGCAGCTGAGGCAGTGGCTCGCAGCTAGTTTGAGTCTGAAGGCATGGGGCTTGCAGCAGAGGCTGCTGGGCTGCCTCGTCGTACTAGTTTGCCCTCTCCTGTTTTGTACGGGGCATGGCAGAAATGGGCGAGAAGTGTTCACGGTAACTGGAGGCAAAGAACAAAGTATCTGCCTTCTCCCCAATTACAAATGTGGCATCAGCTGTTCATCAGAGTAACACTTCCACCCATCAATTCCCAAGCGTTCTGGAACCACTGTAATCATCTCCTCTTACCCCTGTAAGTCAGAAGTGCTTCATCAAGGAACTCCGCAGCTGGGCGGAAGTGTCTGGAGATATCCATATCTGGGAAATCATCCACTTCAATGCCCAGGTACTGGATATTCAGACCATTGTAGAAACTGGGTCCTGTGTATACACCTGTACCATGAGCTGCATTCAAGACATGTGTGATCCCCAGTCTCTTCAGACGGCTTTTGTTCACTGCAACACTTCTACAGAAAAGAAAAATATATGTTAGATATAGGTGCTCCTGTTTTGGGTAGGAAAGAAGCTGTCTGCTACAAGGTCTACAGAGCTCCCAGTCTGTGATACTCATCCAACACATGGCTCCACTCAGACCTTAATGTCCTTTGAGAGTTCTACAGGTATTTCTTTCCAATACTCACTGGGAAAAGAAAATGAAGACCCTGCACTCACCAGTAGAGCTGCATGCTCATTTCCCACTCAGCTTGATTTTCAGCTCATCCTGCCATCCTAAGTTCAGGCTGGTTACTTATTTCTTAATTTTTATTACTTCGTTATTGATGCTTTCCACTATATCCCCTTCTAATTCTGTCTGGTCACTTGCACAGGTGTTTCAGCTGAGCCATGGTACAGAAGACCTAACCATTTCCACTAGATATTTGCTTCAGCATTTTTTACACAACAAAGATTTTAGTCCCAATTTCAGAGCCAAATTCCAATCAGTGTAATTTGAGTTCATTTGCCTTTTCCTCTCCTAAATTGTTGAAGCATCAAAGTAGCATAGGAAAGCTGCTGGTTCTATTCCAGAAGTATTCACTTTTCAGCACACAGAGATCTTTGTGAGCATATTCTGAAAAACGCTTTGGGGCTCTCGAGGGATGAAACGTATTAGATGTAGGCATGTGATACATGTTATGCCTTCAGTGGTTCCATCTCACCCTTCACTGGGAATCTCGTGCAACTTGGTGACAAAAGCTGACACTCACTTTTCTGCTATGTAGACATTAGGCCAGACTTCATCCACAGCATCCCTGGGGGTCTCCAGCCTGTCCTTCACAAGTGCCCTCTGCAAGTCCATCACACACGGTGTGTTAAACAAGCTGGTGTCATCAATCTTTTCCTTAACTCGGTTGTACAGGTCTTCTACCATCAGCTGGTGTGCAGATTCTAACATCCTGGGACATACTGAATCTACGCTGGTGTCCTTTGTCTTCAGTTCTGGAATAAACTGACATTGTAACTAAAAGCATGTAAAAACAAGGCAAATATATGACCTATCATTCTTTGTTCCTGGGATAAGCTTTGTGGCTTGCTTTTTTTTCCCAGGAACATCACACCACCCAGTCTGTAACCTCTGCATGTACATGCTTATCTAGTAGCCTCAGGGTAGCCACTAATGGGAAGAGCATATTGCAGTGTCCTCTCACTCCAGAGACCCACACTGGCCGAAGGCCTGGGAGTTAAGGGCATGGTCATTCTAGCCCAGAAGAATGGAGCTGCTCTCTACAGCTTCCAGAGGAGGGGAAGTGGAGAGGGAGGTGCTGATCTCCTCTCCCTGGAATCCAGTGATAGGATGCATGGGAATGGTTCAAAGCTGTGCCAGGAGATGAGGTTTAGACGGGACAATAGGAAGGATTTCTTTACCAAGAGAGTGGTCAAACACTGCAACAGGTTTCCTAGAGAGGTGTTCAATGCCCCAAGCCTGTCAGTGATTAAGAGGGATTTGGACAATGCCCGTAATAATGTGCTTTAACTTTTGGTCAGCCCTGAATTGGTCAGGCAGTTGGACCAGATGATTGTTGAAGGTCCCTTACAACTGCAATTATTCTATTCTATTCTATTCTATTCTATTCTATTCTATTCTATTCTATTCTATTCTATTCTATTCTATTCTATTCTATTCTATTCTATTCTATTCTATTCTATTCTATTCTATTCCATTCCACTCCACTCCACTCCACTCCACTCCACTCCACTCTACTCTATTCAGTTTGTTGCAGCAAACAACCAGCAATTAAATCATATTCACCACTGCAGCACATGATTCTGCCACAGCTTCAGTGCACAACTTCAAAGGAAGTCACCAAACCTTTCTGTAAATTGTTATTTATTTTTGTTTTCCACCTCTACCTCAGGTAGGGGTTTCTCATAAAGGCTTTTTTATCATTTTAGGATCTCTGGATGAGAAAGGCAAAACAAGTGCAACTCAAGTCTCTATTACTTGCATAGTTTTCTTACCCTTCCTCCTCTTACCTTCATTGATTATTTGTTTGGCAGCCACAGCAGATGACAGATGGATTGGCTCCATGAAGATGCTCTCTGTATCAGTGTCCGATATCACTGAATACCTGCCAACCAACCACACTGCCTGTTAGCCAAATGCCCTCCACTGGGATCTCATCTCCAGGACTTTAGCCCTTTTCACCCATTCCAGAAGACAGCACCAAGGAACTGGAGCAGTGAGGATCCTTTGATGGTAGAAGGGAAGCCCCAGCTCTTCTCCCACCCCTCACCCCCACGCTGCTCACCAGTGTGGCACTACAGGCTTCAAATATGCCTTGGTATCCAGTCTTTCAGGATGTAGAGAGGTCCCATGGGGAAGAGATGCAGTGGGCTGAGAGTGCAAGAGAATGGACTGGTGGAGGAGTTTTTGGGTAGAGAAGATCAGCATCTGATTTGAGACTGGGAGGGGGATGGATCACAAGGAATAGTCTCACAGGTAGCTCTCACTTAGACAGACATAAACATTGTCCTAACTAGAATTTATTGAACAATTCACAACAGGTGATGCTATAAAACTGTTGGGGTTGGATTTTTTTTCTGTAGCTAATTGCCTATAAGCATCCTGTGAGTTATCACAAGCTGCAATACAAGCATTAAGGTGAATCTCTCCCTCAGTACTCAGTTCGCTGGTCACTTCATACCATGAATCTGCGGTCAGTCTCTCCACTCACACAGTGTTATCTAACTGCAGGTCAGAAACAACTACAAAACCCACAAACACCTTTGAAGGGAGCTCTTTGACACACAGTGTGATTTATGTAAGTTTTTGTTAAAAAAAGGCCACAGTCTGGGAGACAAATAAATTTCCATCTGGGTCCGCCTGTACGGTCCAAGAAAATATTTTCTTCTTATGTAGACCGTCTTAACAAAATATTTTACAGAGCTTTTTCCCTGATGCACACCCTCTACGTTTCCTTCCAAACAGAAGGTACAGATCATTAGGACAAGTTTGCTGCCATCACAGAAGCTATCTGGCAATGCAGACTTGTAGTACTTGCAGCACACTGTTTGTTTTTGTTTAATTGAAGCAGGAAAGGGAGGGTGATTAATGTGCAGTCAGGGTGCAGCAAAGTGTCTGGAGAGCTAAGCTGTTTTCATTCTCCAGAATCAAAATGGAGGGCACAGCCATCAGAAACTGCTTAATGGGCTTGTCTAGGTCATTTAGTTGGGTTCCAGCACTTGTAAACCATGACTGAAAGTAATCCTTTTCTGGCTCTTCAAAGGAGTTTATGAGATGAGCAAGGGGAGTCTCAGTCTCATTTACAGGAGCTGACACAAATTTGCAGCTATGCCCTGCCTTTAATTCCTTTTGCTGTAAAGGTTGCCTCCAAGCTCAATAAAAAGATAACAGTTGGTAATAATCTGCCACCACAGCCTCAACGCATTTTACCAGTAGCTGCCCCAAGCATCCCTGAAAGCATATAGGTGTAGAACTGCCCAAGCCTGGGTGCTTCAAGGGCCTTGTTCTGGTTGAGAAGGACCTTGCCATTTTCATCATTGCTTTTGGCATTGACAGTAAGAAAAAAAAAAAAAGGAGAAAAAAAGGAAGAGAAGGGAAGGGAATAAACTGGATAGGTGCCTCTGCTCATTTTGAGTGACTGATGAACAGCAGGAGAGTGACTTACCAAATTCAATACATAATATTACTTTATGTGAGCTCAGTGAACTTCCTAAACAATTTTTAAACACATGTAGCTAAATGAAATAAGCATTCTGTCTTCATTTTTCTGCAGTGCCCCACAGTTAATGGGAAACATTTCATAACCTTCCACCTATTGAGGGCCACTGGGCACGTTCTTTCCAAACTCGACCCCTACTCCCTGCCTTCAGTTAAAGCATCTCAAAACGTACAGAAAGCACTGAAGAGCATTCTGCTTTAGGAAAAGAGTACAAAGGGATGTATTTTTCCTTGTATTAGGAGAAAACACATCTAATCATGCTTGTTTTGCTTGAGGCAACTCAATTTCTGCTTGCGCTGTGACAGCCTCCTGTTCAGTGCCTGAAGCCTGTAGCTAAAGATGGCTCTGAACCAAACCCAAATCTGAAGACCCTTGGTCTGTCTGAGGCTGGAAAAGGCTAATAACAACACAAAAAAATCCACGTGTCCTTATAACGGACAGAAAGATGAGGCAGAGTTGAAAACCAGATCAGAAGTTTCAGCATGTGGCTGGACACAAGAGGATGAGACAGGGAAGAGCAACAATACCACCCCGCCGTAATGCTTTCTGTAATTTGTTCCCCTCCATGTGCAGGTACACTCTCAGTGGAATGGATTCATTCCCTCAGCAGTCCTGTCTCCGCAGCCCCTCTCTCCCCTGGCACACTAACCCCCGCCTCAAGGAGAGGAGGGGAGGGGAGGGAGGCCCTGTGCTCCATGCTTGATCCAAGTGCCTGTGCAGAGAGGAGGCAGTGGCAGAGGAGGGAAGGCAAGCTGATGTACCACGTGCTACTGGGACGCCACGCTGGCCCCTGCAGCAAACGTACTCACCGGCTGGGCGAGGGGCTGCGGAGGTAGTGGGCCTGCACCGCCTTCACGCCTGCTCCCTCGTCCTCCTCATCGGGCACTGCCTGCTCGCTGTCCGAGTCTCTGCCGCTGGCCATGGCGGCTGCGAGAGGATCCGCTACGAGGGGAGGGAGGGCTGTTACAGAGGCGCAAGCAGGAGGCCATCCCTGGCCACGGTGACAGGGGGGTTCGGTAGAAGGGGCTCCCACATCTTGTTCCCACAGCCCTGTGAGCAGCCCTTGGCGCGTGCCAGCCGCACCGGCTCCTCTGCCAGGGTGCCTGCCGTTCCCGAGGCCTCGTGCAGCTCCCTGGCTGCTGCCCAGCGAGTGCTGATGCCTTTCTTGCCTGTGAGTAAGCGTGCAGGAAGGCCAGGAAGGAAGGGGTGGTGGGGCAGAAACTCTATCCCCTCCCTGGCCAGCTCAGCCTGTGCATGGTGGCTGGAAGGAGCTGTACACAGGCCAGAACTGGACTGGAAGGAGCGTGGGGGGCAAGAAACATGAGACCTCACCTCCCCAAAATGAAATGCTCCTAAAGCTCAAGCCTAAAGGCACTTTAAGCCTTGGGACTTTGTCCTTGTATTCCCTTGTGGGGAGTCTGCCATGCCCACCCTGAGTGTAGGAGAGTGAGGGGGCTATAGCTCGGTTAGGAGCATGAAAAGGCAGCAGCCATCCGTTCCCCGGCTCTGGCCAGAGCGGCTCCTGCCTCGCTGTGCCACGACAGCCGCTGGTGGCTCTAAAGGGCCCCAGCAGCCGGCCTCAGGCTGGGGGATCACAGCCACATGCCACCCAACAGGGCTGAGGAGCAGCTGCTGCTCACAGGGCAGTGAGTGGGGAGGCAGGGGAGCAAGGAACGGGCACTTACCCCCTGTGCCTGGACAACTCCGCCGAGGGGTCCCTGCCGGAGGCACCTCAAAGGAATCCAGTGAAGAGGGCAGGAAACCTGGCAGGGAACGGTACTGGGGGGAGAGAAATCAGCTGCCCCCTCTCACTCTCTCTGTGGTTTCTTCATCAAGGGGCAGGACAACTGTCGGCACCAAACCTTTATCAGCTTTCTAAATATAGTGTTGTCCTAACGCTGGCTGCTGGATTGCACGGGGAAAGAATTCAGTGCCTCATAGACAGCAGCTGGTCAAGCACTTAACTCCTTCCCCGCTGTGGGCTGAATCCTCCAACATTTCCCAGTTGCAGGAGCAGCCCAGAGAACAGCCCAGAGCCAGTGAGTCTGGACCTCCACCTGCAGGGAACCTCCAGGCAACTGGGACCCCACCAGGAGCAACCTGAAATGCTGGTATGACCTCTGATGTCCTTGGGAAACGCAGTGCAGGATAAGCCACTCCAAGCTTACTAGAAGCAAGCTACCTGTCAACCACCTAGACTTCCATAAGGTTTTTGATACAGTTCCCCACAACATTCTTACCTCTAAATTGGAGAGAGATGGATTTGATGGATGGACTATTTGATGGATAAGGAATTGGCTGGATGGCTGCATCCAGTTACAGTCAATGGCTCAGTGTCCAAATGGAGACCAGTAACAAGTGGTGTTCAATATCTTCATTAATGACATAGACAGTGAGACTGAGTGCACCCTCAGCAAGTTTGCAGATGACACCAAGCTGAGTGGTGCAATTGATTTGCTAGAGGGAAGGGATGCCATCCAGAGGGGCTCTGACAGGGTTCAGGAGTGTGCCCATGTGATCCTCATGATGTTCAACAAGGCCAAGTGCAAGGTCCTGCATCTGGGTCGGGGCAGTCCCTAATACCAGTACAGACTGGAAGATGAAGAGATTGAGAGCAGCCCTGCAGAGAAGGACTTGGGGATATTCGTAGATAAAAGACTGGACATGAGCCAGCAATGTGCACTTGCAGCCCAGAAAGCCAATTGTACCCTGAGCTGCATCAGAAACAGTGTGGCCAGCAGGTCGGTTCTTCCCCTCTACTCCGCTCTGGTCACTCCACCCCACCTGGAGTGAAGTCCAGCTATGTACCCACCAGCACAAGACATGGACCTGTTCGAGGGGGTCTGGAGGGAAGCCACCAAAATGATCATAGGGCTAGAACAACTCTCCTCTGAAGAAATGCTGAGAGAGCTGGTGTTATTCAGCCTGGAGAAGAGAAGGTTCCACTGAACCTTCTTATATGAAAGACGGGGAGAGACTTTTTACTGGGGCCTGTAGTGACGGGACAAGGGGCAATCATTTTAATCTAAGAGGGTAGTAGATTTACATTAGATATAAGGAAGAAATGTTGTCCAGAGAAGTTGTGGATGCCTCCTCCCTGGAACTGTTCGAGGCCAGGCTGGATGAAGAGCATCCTGGTCTAGTGGAAGGTGTCCCCATGGCAGGGGGCTTGGAACTAGATGATCTTTAAAGGTCCATTCAGACCCAAACCACTGTATGGTTCTATGATTGTATGATTAGCTGATTTTTGTTCTCAGAAGAGCTAGGACTGAGGTACACTATGTCTTCTCCGATGCCCTTTCAAAGAGGAAACCTCCAGTTCCCATCTCTTGACTCCCCAGAAAAGCTCATGGGCCAGGCTGGTCCAAAGCAGAACCAGATGAAACCCAAACTGCTATTTACCTGTACTGGGGGCTCCAGTTCTGAGTCATGCAATGACATCCCACTGTTGATTCCTTTTGCAAGCAAGCAAGCAAACAAGAAAGCAAGTGGAAAAGAGAACTGACTTATACCACAGATACCTTTGCTGCTGCAGGTAGGGCCTGGATAACCCCTTTGCTTCTTGAGTGCTGCACCCCTACATGGGGATGAGGTCAAATCTGCAGGGATGCCACATCATGGCGGGGAAGAGCCGTGAAACAGGCACTCAAGTCTTTGTGTGTGCTCATAGCCTAGACTTATGTTAATACAGCTGCTGGGGTGAGCAAGCAGGAACAAGAGAAAGTGGTATATTGAATCGCAGGTGTCAGGGAAGAAATGGATTACTGATTACAGGTTTGAAGAGATCCTAATGGTTTCATGTACCAAAAGAGGACGAATTGTGTCGATCCTACAGCTGTCTCCTCTGGGCAATGTGATTTTGTGTTGCTTCTGCAATACAGTGCCACAATTCTTGTTAATTAGTGCTAATTGAGGCAGAAAGTGATCTAAAGACATTTGCGTGTGGACTCCCTTATTGGAGAGTGGAGTTTTCAAAGGACCAAGATGTTGTGGGAGCACATATACCACTGACACCCAATAAAATCTGATGCTTTTAAGTCACTGAGCTGCTTCTGAATATCCTGTTCATGACCCTTTAGGACACAACTGCAACAGGGGATGATGGCTAAACCTGAAAGCTCTGCCATGCCCACCACAACTGTTCACATGTAGAGATGCAGATAGCATCCCATATGTTGCAGACTTGTGGAGAATACAGAGACAAGCAGGCAGCCTGGCAACTCTTCCTCACTCCTTGTTAGAAGTTGTTGCTTTATGGGATCAAGATGACCATGCAGAACAGAGGCTAGGATGCTAGACATATTTGCTAAAGAATGTACGCACATGCAAACATAGCAAAAAGTAACAAGCTGTAAGGGGTTGGGCATCTGTCGTTGGTGATTAATTCATTCACCGGTGAACCCAAACTGAACATGGCCAGGTGTTGTACTCTTAGGTGAGAGATAGGATCTTGATGGAAAGTTCCTCTTTCTCTGTCTTAACAGGAGTTACTATGATTTATAGTGTCAACACTATGCATTAATCCTCATTGGCTTTTACAGGCGAGCCTTATCAGAGTACGTATTTTTGGCAAGACAATGAAGCCACCCTAGTTTCGTACTAACACTTTTCATGTCAGTGGCAGTTTCATTTAAACAAACTAATAATATCCCCTAAAAATCCAATATATCAGCAAAAAGATTACCCAGCGCTGCAGCCATCAGCAAAAATAAGACTTTAGGGGTTTGCATTGCCCACAAGTGAGTCATGAAGGAGTCGATGTGTGTCAGCCTCTGCTCAGACACAGGCCTGTGTTAGCCTAAGTAGGGCCATGGCAAAGCTTTGGCAGTGTTGCTGGTGCCTCTGGCAGTTCTTTTAGCTGTGGTGCCAATGCCTGTGAGTTTTGGCAGCTCACACTAGACAGTCACCTCAGAAACAAAATTAAAATATCTTAAAATTGTCAGCTGCCCCAGTCTTTCTGTTTGGGCAGCTCTACTGACTCCTCAAAGGTAAACTGTATGTTTGCCTCCTGCATTTATCAACAGCTCCTGAGGCCCCCAGTGAGAACCATCAGGGAAAAGTGACAGGATGTAAGTGCCTAAATACTTTTTCCCATCTAGGCCTAACTAAGAAAAGCAGTAAATAAAGTGCATCTAAACAAGTGTCTTAATATCAGATTTATGTAAGCATCAGGCATTGAAGCATATGCTATGATGCCTAGGAAACCCGTCTTATTTAGCTAAGTCTCCAAAACAACGGATCATGATCAATCTGAGTGCCAATTTATTTCCTTGTAATGCAGCTGAGTGACAGACAGAGGCAGGGTAAAACTGTTCCCACGGTGAATGGTTTCCACACCAGTATTTCCGCATGGGCACCAGTTAAGGCAGCCTGTCTAAGTTACAGATCGTGAGGTGAGATCCAGTGCCTGTCCTTCCTCCTCAGCGCAGTGGAACTAGACACATGCCAATACACTTGGAGAGGTTGCACCTTGTTATTTTTACAGTTAAATGACAATTTTATGTGAAAATGATGCATTTGTTTCAGGGTTAACATGCAGAGCTTAATCTACATACCATCTTCTAGACAGTAAGGTTACCAAGCTCAGACCTGCTTTAGGTATTTGAGGAACTACTGTTGTAGGCACTGTTTTCAGCTTAACTCTAAAAATTCTCTCTATTGTAGGTTTTCTACTAGCCAGTTGCTGAAGTTAAGGGAACTGACTAAACCCCGTGTATTTCCACAAGCAGTGGGATTAACAAGCCTGGTTTCCAATGGATGTGTGTCCTACAGTCCAGGCATACAGCACAATAAACATCCCTCACGGAGCCATCAGCTCTTGCTCTCTGTGACTTCTCACTATACCGTATTTCCCTAGCTGCCTGGCTGTGCAAGAGATGAGACAGACCATGGTTAGGTGCATCGGTTACACAACCACAGATTCTTGGAATGGAAGACAATGATTAATGCCTAAGAGGTACAATTAATTTAAATTTCTCTCTTATCCCATCTGATTGGGATTGCTGATTTTTATGGGACTGAAAGGAACTTCCCATCTTTAGGATTACTATCTATCCGTCAAATTTATCTGAAATCAGTCAAGTGGGTTTTGAAATTATTGGAAAGAAGAGAGGGAAGAGGAGTTGTATAAATCATAGGATCATAGAATGGTTTGGGTTGGAAGGGAACTTGAGGATCATCTCATTCCAACCCCCATGCCACGGGCAGGGACACCTCCCACCAGACCAGGTTGCTCAAAGCCATCCAACCTGGCCTTGAACACTTCCAGGGAGGGGGCAGCCACAGCTTCCCTGGGCAACCTGTTCCAGTGTCTCACCACCCTCACAGGAAAGAATTTCATCCTAATATCTAATCTAAATCTGCCCTCTTTCAGTTTAAAACTGTTCCCCCTCATCCTGTCACTACATACCCCTGTAAAAAGTCCCTCTCCAGCTTTCTTGTTGGCCCCTTCAGGTACTGGAAGGCTGCTGTACGGTCTCCCTGGAGCCTTCTCCAGGCTGAACAACCCCAACTCTCTCAGCCTGTTCTCATAGGAGAGGTGCTCGAGCCCTTGGATCATCTTCGTAACCCTCCTCTGGACTCACTCCAACAGGTCCGTGTCCTTCTTACGTTGGGGAACCCAGAAATGAACACAGTACTCCGGGGGGGGGGTGTCTCATGAAATGATGGTGTCTCATTTCTGTGAAGCAGATAATGGCAAGCTTACCAAGCGGGTACAATGTCTGTCAGGGACTATAACCAAGTTATTTCAGTGAATACTCAAAGCTGTTACGTAGGAAACGGAGAATTAAGAGAGGAAGTATGGGCAGATGGTGTACAGTGATGGCATTTCTGTCACTATTTCTGTTCATCAGATTCAGTTAAAATATTAAATAGGAGCAAAATCAAAAGTGTGGAAGCTAAAGTTCCTACTCCCTGGAGGCTGTGAGGTAAAGTCACAGAGATCTTAACATCTAAAGTAGGTAAAAATTTAAGAACCTCATATTGGTGAGGAACCTCATCCTTGCGGGCTCCAAAGAGGAGAAAGGAGACTACTGACTTTGCTCATGTTGTGTTTACATCTTAAGTCATTTGTAGTTATCATTTAGAGGTTAGCGAGCTGTTTTTGGAGAAAGGCTCTCCTCTCTTTGCAGGGTCCTTGCTATCTCCTAAGGCTTGCAGCCTATCAAAGATGAAATGCATACAGCAGGATGGGTTTTTCTACTGGCTGTCTTCATTTGGAAGATTGCCAAAGAATAGTTTCTGTAGTCTGATGTACTTTCATTTTCTTTGTGCTAGCAGTTTGTTTGATGAGATCTGAGGTTGTGTATCAAGCACAGAAGTACAGATTGTCCTTTTTATCAGAGGGACTGGATTTCCAGTCACTTGTAAGTTTCATTGTCTTTGAGGTGTTTTGAACAACTGCCATATAGACAAAAAGGCAGTCGTTAGCATGGCTTTTGGCAGGCTTACCATGCAAGCATGGGGTCAGCACAAGATCAAGATCCAGGTCCACTTTACTGGACTAACCACAGGTATCTCCAGTGCAGACACCCACTTTTGAGGTAGCCTCCTTCAATAATCAAAACAGACTTCATCAGTATTATCAGTGCATTGTTAGTATGATTCATTTCACCTGAAAATGATGTCTGAAGACATGAAGTCCCCATCTAAGATGTCTAAAATGATCACTCACACCCTAAAAGTGACTTTGTCTCTCAAATGGCTAGAAATAGAGCATAGATGACTATCCCAGATGGAGACATCCCTTGCTGCCTATTGGCAGTGAAGAGTTTAAGACATGCTAGCCAGCTCCACTCAATTAAATGTAATGTCAGATATTTGCCTGAGCTGCCATGAGTCCTCCTTTTATTCTTCAGTCAATTATAGTAACAGTTATTTGTGCTTTCCAAGTGCCCATCCAGAACATGTGAGCTGCGGCTGCCTCAGCAGATACGTAATGAGCATGCTCCAAGCCACAGATCGGTCTGCCTAACAGCCTTTTTCAGCAGAAAGGTAGAAAGTACCTCTGGTACATACAGCTGTTGTGCAAGCCACACACTGGGACAGATGAACAGTAGGTATGAGAGCATAAGAATCTGGCTGAGATACTTCTCGTATTTAGATAACCCATTAATCATCAAATTTTCAAAAATTACAAATTCTTACAGGTATTTAAAGTAAGTGGAGTTAAGCACCTCAGTTCCTTAAAGCCTGGATGTGGGCAACTGCCTGCATTGTGAAACACTTCAATACTTTTTAAACTCTGGCCCTAGGCTCCCTTAATAAATATTTAAGATGAATGAGGCTTATCCTCCCCTAGTTACATGTCATCACATGCATGATTTCAATTGTTGTATTGTACACTCCCAGTCACCACACCCTTTGGTTTGCCTCTTCTCTTGCTTTATGTACCTGCATGTAAGGAGAAACTGGGAAAGGCAGTTTAATTGAGGAAGGAAGTTCACCACTGGGGAAGGAGTTCACAAGTCTCCTCTCTGCCCCTAGGCAAAGAGCAGCATACGATGTTAAAGCCTACTGGTGATCTGGCTTGTCATTCTGCCTGGGAGGGGAGTGGCAGACCGGAGAAGACGCACTTTAAAGAGAGACTGAGGAAGTGAACGTGTGATGCTGCTGTGAAGCAGCCCTCCAGCTGAAGCCAATTACTTACTCCGCCACCCAGAGATTACAAGGAAGAGCACCTTGAGGTGAAGCAAAGGATGAGGAGGATGGCAATGAAAAGACTTTGGCTCTTGGTTTTCAGTGCAAGTGAGTACTAATTTGGTTATGTCCTCAAGGGCTGGGTAGAAGGAAAGAGCAGTACAAAGTCCGAGTATTCCAGTGGACTTTGTGTGTTTCTTTTTTGTTTAGTAAAAGTTCCTTTGTGTTTATGATCAGGCAGGTGTGTTTACCATCTCTGTGCTGAATGTCCAGACTTACAGGCATCTCCTAAAGCCACAAGACAGTGTTAGGAACAGGAAAAGAATGCTATTCTTCATGAGGCTGGAAAATGCTTTTCAAAAACAGTTTTAATGGCTTCTGTTAAATACAGTATTTATCTCTGAAGAAGGCACTTCCTCAACTGCAAGTGGAAAAGTCCTTGGGTTTTGTTCTTTTATACATAAATCTGCATGTAGCAAACATCTCTGTAAGTTTTAAACCTACTGATTATATGTATCTGATACAACCTGTGATCCCTCTATGTTGTGCACGTCAAGGGGATGCACAACGATCCCTACTAACACACAGAGATCAGCCAGCTCGCCCTTGGCCTTCATCACAGACCTGCCCTTTCTTATCCTGCCTCGCAGAGTCTGCAGTCTCAGTTCCACTGCTTTTCGACCTGTCTTGTCTTATAACAATGCTCTGACACCTTCTTCCAGGCTTCGAAGCAAGCTATGCACACGGAAATTGCTTGGGTTTTTTACCAAAAATCCTGAAAACCTTACTTCAACAGTAAGACCCACAAGAAGGGAATTCACGAAGTTTAATGCAATCAGAAAAAGCAGATGTGCTCTACATCCAACAGATGTGACTTGGTTCATGATTTGATGATCATTGTGTAACGCCATTGGTGCTCATTCTCCTTTTTTGTTATTCTCACCTTTCATGCTATCCAAATTAGAGATGGGAAACTTTTCAGAGCAAGAATATGTCTGTTGGGTGAAGCTTTTATTGCCTGTGTGGGCAGGACTGAAATGGTAATAATTCATTGTCAAAATAATGGCCTGTAAACATTTTTTGGAGAAGGTATAGTAGATTCCTGCACTGCACTGGAGCGGAGAAACTGCACAGTGCAATGCTGGGATGCCACAGCTGCCCTGAATGAGCTGCATCAGGATCTCGGCACAGGCTGACTTCTGCGGCACAGCCTTTCACTGAAGTTGTGTGAATAACTGATACTGTGTGCTTGCTGAAGGAAAAGCCCCTAATGGTCATTCTGAATCAAACAAAGTATTTAATTTTAATGCATATTTCACATCTAAAAGGTTTCCCCTCTCTCATTTTGGAATTAAATTCCAGATAAATTCTGAGGTAAAAGTATTGAGGAATTAAAAGTCGGAGCATTTCCTTGTATAAGTGAAGTAATGCACTTCAACTTTTCCTACTTCTCTCACTAGCCCAATCTACCAAGACAAATCAGCAACAAAAATTTTGCTTGATCAGAATCTCAGGTTTTTCAGCAAACAAAATATTCCTCTAATTGTTTCCAGCTCAATTGCTCTTCATTCTGTTTTGATTAACACTTACTCAGTAAGGAATATGAAAGTAGACACATAACTTTGATTTTCTTCTGCTTTTGCACAAGTACAAATGTTTAAGTTGAACACAGGGAGATAAACCTTTCTCAATGTCTTAAAATGTTATAGACATACTAATTAATAACACACACAAAAAAGTAATTCTAAGGCTTAAATCTAGGTGACACCATCCCTCTAGTACTATATAGGCTATTCACCCTCTCTCCTTTTCTGCTTTCAGAATTGGCCCTCTCCTCCCTTCAGCTATACTTTGAATAGTTCTAGTTTCTGTCAAAAAAAAATCCCCAACCCCTGAGGAATAAACCCCAGTTTTCAGACATACTGGCTGTGAGTAGCTGGCTGTTGGTGATGTTGTGAAGAAGTGAAATGTGGTGAGAAGGGGGAAGGAGGAAATCAGAGTGAATAAATGGCATCCGAGCATGAAATCATGCAGCTTCCTCAAGAGTCAGAAGGAGCCCTAACAAGGGAGGAGTGGAAGCCATAAAGACATGTCGTGGGTGAAAAACAGGAGAGCATCAGAAGTCAGGCAGTAGGGTGACAGCAACAGACGAATAAGCAGGCTTATTTGTTACAGGCTGTGTCTCTTGTGTTTGGTTCAGCTGTTCCCTGACTCTACACTGAAGACATGTTTGGAAAAAAACAAAGATAGATCTCACTTATTGTAGGATTTGAATCATTCAATTGGAAGAAGGAAAAGCACTTGTGAGAGGAAGTCTTAGGGTTGGGCAGTCTCTTCTCTTCCTCAGGGCTGAGCTAGTGACCTGTCAGTGAACCCTGGCCTGGTGGAACCAGTTTGTGAGTGACAAAAGCAGCAGGAAATGGGTTTTGCTCCATTTCCTAGTACAGATGGTGGTGCTTTTCACCTAAATGCAGGAAATCATCTCTGTCCAGTTGTGACAGACATGGAGAAAGCTTTCATAGGTGTCTCTCATATAGAGGGTATGTTGAAAAAACAGAGTCAGAAAGAGCCCTGGGGGTATGCAAACACGGCCCTTGCACTGGGTGCTCCAGAGCAGGGAAAAACCTGGGAGTGGCTGCAATAAAACCATTCTGGAAATACTTTGCCCTGCTGGTTCCCTTCTCATAGCTGTCAGCAGCTGTAAATGAATTAATCCTCAAGAGAACAGAAACCACTACTGACATGTCACAGAGGAAGAGACTAAGACGCACGCTGAACTAACTAACTGTGCGAGACCACAGAACAACTCAGTTATGGGACAGGGAACGCAGAAAGGTGGGAACTTTGGCTAGAAGCATCCTGCTCGGGTCACATGTCTGCCCCTCCTTAGCAGGACATTAACAGGTGCAGAAGGCAGTCTTTGTACTCCTACTGAAAATGTCTGAAGCTGCTTCTGAAGACAGCTGTGGAAGAAAGGGCATCCCTGCCTGGCAGCAAGGAGAGAAGGGTGCAGGGGAGGGAAGGGTCTGGCTGCTGTCAAAATTCCCGTCAAACTCCTCTCAGGAGAGGGAAGATGCAGTAGTTCTATACGTAGAGGCCATTTCTAAGAAGACACTTGAAGGACCATTTGCTATGGAGAACAGACTGGATCCTGGAAGCTGTTACAGAAGCTTTTGCCTCTCCTGAGGGGGGGAGCAGATCCCTGTGCCAACTGTCCCATGCTACCCTGTGCAAGTACCTGAATTGCTACCAGCAGGTTCCCAGCAGCAGTGACAACAAAACCTTTTGGGTCCCTGTGATGTTATTTCCTAAAGGACACAATCATTCACTGCTGTTATAATCAAGGATCTGGTAGTGCTCAACTTGCCAATGGCTTACGCCTACTGACCTAATGCATGTATCTGTGGTCTTTTCCTGACTTAAAAAAAAGCATGTATCCACAATCCATTTGCAACTCAAGATGGAATCTAGATGTCCTTTGTTCTCACCCTTACACATTACATCTCCTTATGGATCCAATCTGGACAGAGATATGGCAGAATGAAAACCCAAGGATTGCTAGATGGCAGCTTTTCAGTCAGATCCTCTCCGGGGAACACTGACTCAGCCTGGTTCTTTCAGAAGTAAACCTTCACCACACACCTGAGCATGTCCCTCTCAGGGAGAGCATACATCTCTGCCCTCCTCCACTTTCCACCTTACTGGACCATGTTCCTCTTTGCCATGGGAGTGCTTCTGTGCAGCACTCCCTTTCTTGCCCCCTTGCACTCTCTTTAACTGGTTTCAGACTTCAGTTTTTTTCAAATGATTCAGTTCGGTGCCATAAAAAACCCCAACAACAACAGAACAAAACCCCCATGCAAACTGGAAGGAGAAAGCATGTGTTTTTAAACATAGGTTCGCACAGGCATGAAGGTCACCTATGGCAGGGCAGAGGTAAACCTCCAGCCCAATTCTGAGAATAACTAAGACCTGCCACTAACTAATGCTCAGGTATGATGAATTAAGCATCAAGTCAAATAGAATACTGCATACAAGAAACACCTACCCTGCACCCTGCATGTTTCACCAGGGCACTGAGGAACTTCTGTTTTATTCAGCTCTCAGCTATTCCTGTGCTCCACAAGCAGGAGCTACAGTTCTTGCAGAAATGTGACTACTACCCTACTCATTTTTAAAAATGAATAGCTATTCTTCTCTTGTTTCTTTCAAGTTCTCTTTTCTCGTTTTTTCTCTTTTCAGGGCATTACATGAACAGGTTTTGATTCCCTAGCACAAAATGTCACTTGTCTATGGACTTGCATTGAGGCAAGTTATTTGACAGTTTTCCTGATCCCTGAAATTTGACAATATCAATTTGTTAGTTTAGCCTGAATCCTTAAGACTGCTGATGCACCTGTATTATCTGTTTATCTGTCTCCCGCTGTACATTTAGAACTGTCAAAGGATGTCAGTCACACTGAAAGAGGGCTCAGAAAAAAAATAAATACATCTTTATAAACTCCATGGCAATGTACATCCAGGTAAAGAAGAGGGAAGCAAGGAACGGAAAGCAAAGTTTAGCTCTTAGCCATCCTGTGCAGCAGCTTCCTATAGTCAATCAGCCACAGCATACATCACCTCTTGCTCAGTGGGGAGTATCATGGATGACAGAGAGGACATGGGGTTATTGTGGCATGTAAGAAAGCCAAAGAAACAAAACACGGAATCCAGATGTCGTTACTTTTGCTGACTGCAGAATTTATTCTCTTCCTAGTTCTGGTGACTGCTCATGCCCTCACTGTGGAAGCACCTGACAAGGAAATAAAGGTGGCACGAGGGAAGAACGTTACTCTCCGCTGTCATTTTAATACTGGGGCTTCTATTTCCTCAGGAGACGTCGTCGTCTGGAGGAAAATCAATAGCGCGGTAAATCAAGCTGGATAAAGAAACATATGATAGGGCATCCAAGAGGGGGGTGGGAGGAGAGATGGAAGCACAGCTGTGGGTGGAAGAAAAAGATTCATTCAACACTTTCTTTAATCTCTGAACTATGCAAACAGAAGCTCTGATTCTAGATGCAATTTATCCCAAATCTATCAGATGATAGTAGGCAAGTCCCCATCCTTCTCTTTTCTCTCTCTTGGTCTTGCACCTGCGTATTGTGGATACATCACTCAAAGTACTGTGCGTTTACATCTATTAACATATGTGAAGTACTCAGATACTTCATAAAAATATATGTGTATTTTAAGTATATATATTATACATATATATTTTTTTATATATGTATCATTGATACTGTATGAAAAGTTTTAAGTTGATGATAGTAGTACAAAGAGAGATTTCTGAGATCTCCTACATTCACATGGAGTATTTGATGGTAAAGAGACCTCTGAAGTCCTCCTTGACTTTTTGGGAATTAGTGAGAGAGGAAGCCTTTGGAGATCTCCTTGCAGTAACTGCCAAGGGTTTCTTCTCTGAGGATCCTTGCTGGAAGAAAGGAAAGCAGTTTGTGTAATCACAGGGGAATTTGATTGATATACAGATCTCAGACAAGTCTCATGGTGTTCTGTCATGGGGATGAAAGTGAATAAGCCCCAGCAAAAGAAATCAGTTGTCTAACTTCAGATAAGGTGGGAGAAGGAGATTCCAGATAAACCCAGACCCTTTTGAATTTCTATTTTCCTTGGCTTCTTGACAAACTAGGGCAACTTAAAGCCCTCTTTTCCAAGCTGCTCTTCTCCCATGAGTAGACTAATCCAATGGAGTCAGGCTGTTGGCTCACACAGAAGAAACTAAGATTGATCATTTTTCCCTCTCTCTCTATCAGGATGATGCTGTCACTAGGTATTTTGATGGACTTATACAGTATGGCAAGGGCTATGAAAACCATATACAGTTTAGTGGTGATGTTGACAAAGGGGACATCAGTATCATCATCAATGCAGTGACCATGGAAGACAATGGGACATACGCATGCAATGTTCGTCTAAGGAATGATCCCCCCAGGCAGACTGCAACCTTGGCTCTTTTAGTCCTTGGTAAGCATGATGGAGACAATATCAGATCCATTACATAAAACACTGTCCTTCCTCTAATATCCACATTGGTTTATACAACAGATTTTCTAACTGAAAAAAACTTTCCAGGAAATCATCATCCACAATTCCGGTTCTGGTCTTTCCTACTACTATGGAAGTAGGGTGGAAGGCTTAGAGCACCCAACTCCCTTAGAGACCTGATTGTAGAAAAGTCTTTAGAGCTGTATAGTTCACTTTCCTAAAAACCCTTGCATCATTACAGGGCATTCCTCATGGCCTCTGTGGCTTGTCATACACCAGTTACCAAAGGAGGAGTTACCCAACACTATTGCACATATCCCATTTTACAATTCCTTCTTGGCTGACCACTGCCAAAAAGGGAGAAACAAATTACAGGCAAATTCACTCCAGTTCCTTTGAGAAAAAGCTGGTAGGTACGAGACCAGCCTCTGTTTAGCAAGAATAAAGACTACAGCTGCAGGAGATTAGTTGAAACAAAAAACTACTTCTGATTAATAAAATTTCTTCCTTTTCTATTTCCTTCAGTTGCACCATCTAAGCCAGAATGCAAGATTGTGGGGACAGCAGAATATGGACAGACAATCAATCTGACCTGCATTTCTCATGAGGGCTCCCCAAAGCCTACATATACCTGGCAAAGCTTCAATGTACAAAATGAGCCCCGTGTACTACAAGCAACAAAAGGTACGGGAAATTCAAAGACATCAAGTCTTTGAGCTTTCTGTAGATCAGGGTTGGAAATATTTTGAAATGTAAATACAAAAACACACTTAAGGCTTTGCCTAGGAAGTGCTCTGACCAGGATTTTGAAAAGTTGTCCTTTTGATACAAGACATGTTCACAAGTAACTTAGCAGGTGGAAGAGGACTGTTACCTGAACTAACAACGGTCAGTAAGATTTTCACTTCAGCTCTCACCTGGCAAGAAAACTGGCTCACTCTAGAAGCAGCCAGAAATAATTACTTCTCAATTGCTGGGCATAAGGGGGCATAACACGAGTAATAACATCAAGGTTTCTAACCAGTGTGTCTTTATATCCCAGCTTGCTCAACAATGACCAGGTCTCCTTCTGTGGTGAAGGCAAACAAAAGTTGGTTCTGGAAGCTCCTTTCCTTCCAGAGATGACTCCTCGCCTAGAGGAAGGCTGTATCAGAAAGAGTTACATCATTCCTGCTTTGAGCATAAAAGAAGCTTCTCTTTCTTAGGCACTGTCACACAGGACCCAATATTTTATTTCCTTTCATTTTAAGAACAGAATCTGGGGGAAAAAAAGGGAACTGAATTTCCATGACAGGACCTTTTGTAGAACTATTCACATAGAAATGAGGGTTTAATAGTCTTTGAAGTGTAATAGTGACACGACTCAGATTTATACCTTCAAATAACTTTGTTTCTTCTGGCTACATTCAGCTCCAGAAAGACTGAGTATCTGAACCTAGCTTTTTCGGTTTAAGTTACTGTAGCATTGCTGAGGAGCTAAACCAAATATAATCAGACTCAATAGGATATTCAACACTCGCGCCACGATTCTTGCATATTATGCAATAGATGGAATGCCACCAGGGACACAAACCTTATTCATTTGACTGGCCACTAAGTGGTGCCAACGCATCACACACAGCCCTGAACATACTGGGATTCGTTGTATTACAGCGGCGGCTGCTGCCTGCTTCTGCTGTCACCCTGTTCTTCCCTGGGACAGGAGTCTCTTCTGATCCATTTCCACCTCACTTCTGTTTCCATCACAGCACGGATGCCCAAGTAGTGTGCCGACTGTTCTCTTCTGCCCCAAGCTGGCTGGATGCCCTATTGTCTCTACAACCAATTTATTTCTGTGCTAAGCAAGTCCCCGTGCTGCAGCACACAATCCCCTTCAGAGTCACTCCAAAACTGATAGTATCTGACCTGCATTTTTCCCAATTTGACTCACCACTTAAGTACTGTTGATTTAATACAGGAGGATTTACAGTCTGGTAATAGAATGTAACTCTGAGAGCTATAAACATCACACTGGGGGGAAAAAAAAAAAAAAAAAGAAAAGTGAAGTAAGCACAGACAGTATGTAAAGACTCAAAAAAACCCCCAAAACCATGCTCTTTTACTATCTGGTGTTAGGTGCCAGCAGAGACTAAACAGAATCCCAGTCCCATGAGTGGGCTGGAAAGAGGTGAGATCACAGAGAAAATAAAACAGGAAAGTCACTGAAAAGCATTCAGAGCCTTCTGCTTTCAGAGCAGGAACCTGGACATGCATCAGTAGATCACAAGCAAAAAGCATGGACTACACATACAAATGTCAGTTGGGGATAAACAAAACCTGACTGCTTGACCAGAGAGCACTTAAGCTCTGCTGGGTTGGACAGAAAATATCAGTGTCATAGCAGTGCCATGTCACTGCATTGCTTTTCCTTCATTTATTTTCACAGCCTGCATGGCCTCTCCAGGACTAGAAAGCTATTTCCCCCACTGCTAAACAACTCAGATCTGAAATCCTGCGAGCTAGAAGATCAACGAGTTTTTTGTTGGTTTACAAGTTAATTCATCAGATGGCCAGTTCCCAAAGCCAGATGCCAGTTTGGGCCATCTTATATTTCTCAGCAAAATCCAATACAAAAAAAAAAGCTTTCACTAAGCACACATACTTCTTTACCCTCCACCTACAATTTTCTTTCTAAAAGGAATGTTCAAATGCCACGTTCCCTGTAATCAAAACAGCACACTTCCGTTTGTCCTCCCACAAATCACACTAAAGCCTAGGGACTAGCGTGGCAACTCCTGAGCAAGACAGAACAATCCATCAGCTTTAATAACCTCTCATCACTCCCACTACTCTGCGCTCGAATTGAAGGGATGCTGTCCCCATTTCCTTCCCTACTTTAATTCTTTTCTTTTTTTGGACTGGATTTGTGTTTTTCAACAGGGGAACAAATATCCCTGAAGAACATCTCGGCAGATACTTCTGGCTTTTACATCTGCACTTCAACAAACACTGTGGGAACAGAATTTTGCAACATGACAGTCAGCGTTGTGCCACGTAAGAGACGGGGTTGCTTACTAGAAGAGCACTACCAGAGAAAGTACCCTAACTAAGTGGCAAAGGATTAAGAGAGGCAATGCAGAGAAGTATAAAATTCTGCTTTTTTTACCTTTAAGACAGATTCTCCACATTGGTTTACATGCTCACAGAGCACTCACTAACTTGTAGGGTTAGTTCATAGATGACAAAAAAAAATGTGTAGAGTGAGATAGGCCTGAGCCCCCAAAGCCTGAAACTAAACTGTATTGACAAAGTACAGTAGTTATTCAGATCCAGGGGCTCCTCCTTATCACTATCTAACTAATTGCTCCTGCAGACTTAGCAGCTACCCAGTACAGAATTAATTCCAGATGCTATAGGCAAATAAATGTGGTTTCAACTCAATCTGGATCTGGTGGCGAGATCTGACATCTGGTGGTGGGATCTGAAGCCCAGTGATTGCGCTGATTGCACTTGATACCGTTCTCACTATAGAGGGGGAATTCTTTTCTTCCTGTATAGCATCCATGAACATCGCTCTCTATGCTGGCATCATTGGTGGAGCTGTTGCTGCCATTGTAGTTATTGGGATTTTAGCCTATTGCTGCTGCTGTCGGGAGAACAAGGACAAGGACTATGAGATGACGTAAGTACCTTTCTCTAGAAAAGTGAATGGAACATATGAAGGGTTCACGTTCTCCCTCCAGCATCAAGATATGGAACGGAATGCATGGGAGAAAAAAAAAGAAATCAAGGGAAGTGTGCACTGCTTTCTCCTTTTGGTTTCTACCCTAGTGGCTCCCTTCTCACAGAATATGCCCAGTATTACCAGACACCTTTGTGGTCTCTGAGGTAGAACCCAAAAATTCAAACCCAAGTCAATCAAGCATGCACAGCTACTTGATAAGCAAAGCCCAGACAGTTTCTCATTTCTCCGAGTATCTGTTTCTGTCCTTGCTAGCCTAAATCACCACGAGGCTCTGTATTGAGAACTGTCACTCCAAGATAGAAACCTTTTGTTTATTCTCATGATGGAAACGGACCATTGGAAGAAAAGTGGGATGCAAAAAGATACACTAATCACCCTTTCTCTACATACATGGGAAAAAAAAGTCACTCTCATGCCTCTTGCATCACCAGCAAAAATTAATTTATTGAGTTCATTTAGGTACACTTCCAGGTCTGCTTAGAGTGATCTAAAACCATTCTAACACAAAATCTCTTCAGTAAAATTTCTAGCTGGTGTTAATTAATATCTCTATTCCTGAACAACATTTTAGGGAGCAAGAAGATAGAAATGAACCCTCCAGGGAGACGCCTACAAGGAATCAGACAGCAGAGGATGATGTTGACAATGAATGAAGAAAGAAGCATGAAGCCAGTGCCATCTTCAAGATTTTCTGAGGCACTGACACCACTGTAGAAAAGAAATTAATCCCTCTTTCTTACTGCAAGAAGGTTTTTTTGAATAATAAAATGAAAGCCTATGACCCTGCCTTCAAGTTCTGGGAGAGAATGTCGTTGTCTCCCTGGAATAAAGTGCTTATCATATGATGAGTACTAATACATAACCTCATAGCAGAGAAATGCATGTGAAGCACTGGTTCACCCAGTCATGCAAAAATATCCAGTCTTCTAGACTTCCCACTTTCTGAAAAAAAAAAGCCAACCAGGTCAATTTTGAGAACAGAGTTGCTGCTGTATCCCTGAATACACAGAAGGTTTCATGGTCACCAACTGCAAGTTGTCAAGGAAGGGTGTCTTGTTTATGGTGTTATGAAAGAGCCATAGCTTACAGCATTGTCCAGTACAGAAATTATTTTATGCAGACTGAAGCAAGCTGATTTTTAAGGACATTTTATTAAATGTGTTATTTTTATATATTATACATGCACATGTAAATAAAAGTAAGGAAAAAAAAAAATCACAGATGACCAATGAAAGTCTCCTGTTTGAAACAACAACGAATACTGATGGAATGGATGAAGTAAGAGGTTGTGTGGATTTGTAATTGACAGCTGAAGAGATCTAGAAACAGCCTAGTAGCCTGTATTCTGTCAGTTTCCTGAACTTATGAGTTCCAGCTCAGAGAGTTTCTAAATACTTTTCATTACATTATCCTTTTCTCCTGACTGTTGCATGGGCAAGTCAGAAGTAGTCCATTGCTCCTGCTGCTGCTTCTGAAACAATGAGAGTGTGAGAGCATGTACATGGCAAGTACATCTTTAATAACAAGGAGGAAAAGAAAAAAGAGAGGAAAAGTACCTTTTTATTCAGAATTGTAACAATATAATCAGAAGTGCTGTGTGTGCAAAACATGCAAATGCAGAGAGAATTCCCATCACTAGTATCTTATCTTTGGAAGAGGATGGACTGTCTTTGTCCAAAAGACTGTCAATAAGGTATTAAAGCTAAGAGCCGTTTGGTTTGTGGTTTGGTTTTTTTTAAAAAAGACATTCAATAAATGGCTGACACTACAGTATTTAGCCTTTCAAAGCTCTTCATTGCAACTTTGACTTCAAGAGTTTCAGAAACTCACTGCAGTGCCTCCCACATACACTTTACCCCCAAGTAGTTACTTTTAAATCTGTAACAAAAATCTAAAATATAACTTTAAAGAAGAACCAGCAATCTTCCTACACATGGGCAGCATTTTCTAGATTTTGAACTATGCAAATCAGACTACCAGAACTGTTATTCTGGCTTGCTTTCTGTCTGCCTTTGTTTTACACCGTACTTTAAATGTCATTACTCATTTGCACTAATAGCAACTGCAAAGACCAACGACCAGAGTTCTTTACAAAGTACATACAAACCCAAATCTCTCTGGCAATGAACAACTTGAAATGCAACTCAGCAAGACATTCTGAGGACCTGTTCCCATGCTTAGTCTGGGTGCATGACAAAACACTGCAAAAATGGATGACTAAAACTGAATTTTGCACACAAAAGCTGAAGGCAGATAAAAAACGAGGTGCAGAGCTCAGAAACAGAGCTGATATGTATTTTTTTCTCTTGTCATGCTGACTGTTCCCAGTCTCCCTCTTCTCCTTCACATACCAAAAACATGTTCCAAGACGACTCCCTTCAAGGTTTTCCCAAGGAGTCCAGTGGAGCTGAGCAGTCTACAGTTTCCTAGATCATCCTTCTGGTAGACAGGTGCAATATTTGCCTTCCATTGCAGTGGACTTTCCATGCTCTCTGTGACCTTTCAAAGGTAAGAGAACAGCCTTGCAAGGATAGCAGGCAGCTTTGAAAGCATCCTCAGATGCAGCCTATCTTGCTCTGTGGACTTTTACACGTCAAGGTCTCCCAACTGATCCTTGACTCGATCTTCATCCATTGCTGATGTTCTCCTTCCTGAGTATAGAGATCTAAGAGACCTTATTAGCAAAGACTGAAACAAAGAAGGTACTGAGCACCTCAGCCTTATCTGTGTTACTCCAGCCATGTTACTAAATCACTCAGGCCATTCAGCAAGAGGACCTTTTTTTTTTTTTGTTCAGTCTTTTACTGCTAACAGAGTCATAAAAGCTCGTGTTGATCTTGTCCCTTGCAATTATCAACTCCAGGTGAGCTTTGGCTTTCCAAAAACCACCTTTACATGCCTGGCCAGTGTTTGTGGATTCTTCCTTTGCACCCCACACCTGCTTCTACCTCCCACAGATTGCACTAGGACTAGGTTGCAGCCAGGAGTTCCCTGTAAAGACAAGACAGTCTCCTGATCTACCTGTATTCCTGGACTGTTCTTGCACTAAGAAGACACTGTTCTTAATGAACTGCCAACCTCAATGAATTCCTTTATTCTTCAGAGCTGCCCCACAGGTATTCCTACCCTACCCATTTCCCACATCATCCCCAAGGTCTGCTCTCATTGCCTTCCACACTGTTCTCAGGATTTTGAATATTTTCAGTATTACACAGACACAAAAGCCAGCACTGCCACTGCTTATTACAAGATATAATATAGTGCACAATTCAGAACTGATCAGAGAGACAAGAGTTAATTATCTCACAATTCTTGTTGCTAGAGTAACAGCACTACTTTTCTATTTATTTGTATCATCTGTTCCAAGAAAGACACCGAGGCAGTCTTCTATCTGAAGAAGTTCACAGTACAATGAGCAAACCGTCAAGATTAATTCTGGATGCGTTGGAACTAGTACTAAATTTATTATAGCCCAACATAAGGGAATTTGGAACTTCTCTCTCCTGCCTTTCACCTGTTCACTAGGGAGTGAGGGGAATTATTTGAAAATGGTAATTAGAGAAGTTTGTGGGAGCTTCTAAGACAGAACCAAGGAAAAGTGAAGGAAGAGAGATAATACAGGGTTAGACTAATAGAAGTGTTTGCTGATTTCTTCATTTTACTGAACCATTGCAATAAAAATTAACTGGCAGCTCATTTCAGGGTGGAACTGAGGGATGATAATCCTGCAGAAGACATTAAGAGGGCAGGAACTAGGTAACAAACTTGTTATTCCCCTGTCCCACTACCGTACATTTACTCTGCCAAACAGAAAGACATCAAAGCCTTTGCAGTCAGCTGCATATACCTCTAGCTACCAACCAGAAATTAAAAACTGTTTCACACATATACATGAGTCACTTAACTTTTGAGGATAGTTTGAAATTCTTGCTAAGGAAAAGCATTAGCAATTTCTAATTCAACTAACAGGTCAAAAAGCAGTCTTTCTGTATTAATTATGCAGGTTTTTAAACAGGTATCAGGAACAGAAAATTACAGCTATTTTGCAAAAAATCCAGACAGAGCTTCCTTGAATATAGGTTTTTGTTCACCCAACACAAATTTTTATTCAGAAGAATCTGACTTTCAGTACACCACCATCTGACTGTGATGGCTCAAGACCCAGAGTCTCTGAAATGGAAGGAAGTTTTCTATTTGGGTATGACTTGCATGGACCTCACCCTGGGTACCTGACAAGGAACACACGCAGTGGAATGAATATCAACTGTGTCGTCTGACCAAGGATCACAGCCCTGCCTCCTCCAGTTTGACATGCACTCGAACAGCAAAATCCAACACCCAATATTTGACAAACTCTCCACCCAGAAAATCTCCACCAAAGTGTTGCCTGCCTTCTATCTTTTAAGATTTTGATGACTGACATATTGCTAAATATGTAATAAAGATTAATCTTACTTCAGACACAGCAAACACTCTCTGATAACTTAACTAGTTATGATGCAGATCCGGAAACTGGTGCAAGTGTTGAGCCTACAGGCCGCAGGAGTAAAGAGATCACTGTTCTCTTCCCACACATCACATACTGTGCAGCTTGTTTTCTCACACTTGGGAGGTAAGAAGGGAGTTGCTTTTGTGCGAGTGAGCAGCTGGAATGCACAGAGCTCTGCCTGGGGATGGACAGTGAGCCAGTCAGCAGCTCACAGGTCAGGAATAGAGAACAGACTAACACAGGTGACATTCTAGTAGGTGTCTGCTGTAAACAGCCTTATCAGGAAGAAGCACTTCTTCAGACAACTGGAAGTCTGACACTCCTGATACAAGCGACTGAGAAGTCAAGGAGTGGAGGTGCTCTCTGCTGGATATCATACTTACAAACAAGAAAGAACTGGTCAGGTATGTGAAGGGTGGGTGGCAAACTTAGTTCCAGTAACCATGAATTAATGGAGTTCAGGATCCTAAGATGAAGGAAAAAAAGCACAAAGTGGAATCATAACCCCAGACCTCAGGACAGCAGTCTTTGGCCTGTTCAGAGATCTGCTTGGAAGAATCTCATGGCATATGGTCCTGAAGAGAAGAGGTCCCAGAGACCTTGTTGATTTTCCAAGTATCACCCCCTCCAAGATAAACGAAAAACAAGCAGAGATTGACCAAAAAGCTCCTGACAAAACTCAGACTTAGAAAGGAAACAGAGAAAGTAGAAGCAGGGATGAGTGATCTGGGAGAAATACAGAGATGCTGTGCAAGTGTGAAGGTTAGGAGTTAGGAAAGCCAAAGCCAACTCAAAGCTGAATCTGGTGAAGCCCATGAAGGGCAACAAGAATAATTTCCATACTTTATGTCAGTTGTTGTATCAGTTTTGTTACTTCATTAAATCTGCAGCTCTGAGGAGGACTTGGGGGTGTCTGTTGATGAGAAACTCAAGAGCCAGCCATGTATGCCTGCAGCCTAGAAAGCCAACCGTATCCTGGGCTGCATCAAAAGAAGCATGGCCAGCAGACTGAGGGAAGTAATTCTCCCCCTCTGCTCTCATGAGACCTCACCTGGAGTACTGCATCCATTTCTGGAGCCCTCAACATAAGGACACTGACCTGTTGGAGTGGGTCCAGAGGAGGGCCACAAAGATGATCCAGAGGGCTGAAGCACCTCTCCTATGGGGACAGGCTGAGAGAGTTGGGGTTGTTCAGCCTGGAGAAGGCTCCAAGGAGACCGTACAGCAGCCTTCCAGTACCTGAAGAGGCAAGCAAGAAAGCTGAAGAGGGACTTTTTACAAAGGTGTGTAGTGATAGGATGAGGGGTAACAGTTTTAAAATCAAAAGGGGTAGATTTACATTGGGTATTAGGAAGAAATTCTTTCCTGTGAGGGTGGTGAGACACTGGCACAGGTTGCCCAGGGAAGCTGTGGCTGCCCCCTCCCTGGAAGTGCTCCAGGCCAGGTTGGATGGGGCTTGGAGCAACCTGGTCTGGTGGGAGGTGTCCCTGCCCATGGCAGGGGGGTGTGAACCAGGTGATCTTTGAGGTCCCTTCCAACCCAAACCATTCTATGGTTCTACTTCAACTCACAGGGCTTCTCCTTTTTTTCCCCCCAATTCTCCTCAGACGGGGAAGGAGCATCAGGTGGGAGACTAACTGCTCCAGATTACTGTCTACATTTAGCCAGTACCCAGGGCTATGGTACCTATACACCAATATGCAGAGAGTATTAACTTGGTTACTTTTTACCTTGTAAAAGTACATGTTTAAAGCTCCTAGGCTGCATCACGCCAGCTCTGCTCAAGAGCCATTCTGCCTTCACTTGGGTTCACTCCCCATTGAGAGTTTTGTCATGCCTTACTAGTACTATTCCTTGCACTTATGAAGTTTTAAGTCACCATTTTCCCCTCATCTTTATTTTTCTACTAAAGGAGAGAAGTATTACTGTATCATGCTTATTAAACACAATTTATTTTTCAAGAAATCAAACAGTTTCAAATGGCAAAATAGTCAAGGAAGCAGAGCTCCAAAATTAAAGAATTTTGTATTGTACTCCAACAGCTGGTAGTGGTCCCCCTCAATATATGCAGAATGATGGTATTAAATGAGCTGCATGAAGTTAGTGTACTCATTATATAGATCTTACAGTTTCCACTACAAAAAACACCACAGGTTGTTGGTTATTACAGTAAGACAGTTACTGCCCTAGTTAACAGTCCACTGCCTGCAGCATGTAACTGTGTGTTCTACAGCTTATGTACTATTTTAAGTTACAAGTGATAAGGTATAGACATGCCACAGAACCCTAACTCTGTATTTCACCATTTCTGCTCAGATTGTTTATCTCGGTGTCTTGAAGATAGATAATACTCTAAGCATAGTAACAAATGCTCTTGAGTTTGTGTACTTACACTGATAGTGAATAAATGTGTCAATAATAATGAATTATCTTCATAAGGACCGAAACATGAAACTCTTACTGCAAAACTGACCTCTGAATTCAAAGATTACAGTTGTGTTTTGAACTGCCAATGCAGCAACATCTGTCACTTAAGAAACGTAAAATTCGAAAAACTCTACTCCAATGCAGAGAAGCCTTTACCAATACTAAACAGACACTCTTAACTCCTTTACAACATTTCCAGATGCTTCATTGGTAAAACTGTCTTAAAGGTATATTGTCCCTTATCCAGTGAAATTTAGCAGGTAGAACAGCCTCAAAGGAAGGAAATACAGAATAATTCAGAAAATTCAAACTGTTAGGTAAGAGGCATCAAAATGGTTCAGTGATCCCGCAATACTGGGAGAAGGGCCTACACTGGCCATACAGCAACTGTAACAGGTTTCCAACTAAACCAACAATTGGCCTTTTTTGACAGCATGCTTGAGTTTATTCATAAATGTGTCAACCTCTTATTTTGCTCGGGTTTTGGTTGGTTGGGTTGGGTTTTTTGGTGGTGGTGGTTTTTTGGGGGTGTTTTTTTTTTGCCCTTTTTCCCCCCCCTCCCCTATTATACAAAAGAATGAACTACCTAAGTTTGAGTTTCAGTTCCTACAAGGAATGAAATAAATATCTTCTCACTGTTAGTTGCTATGGAAATAGTATTTCACAACTGGACCTCTGCTGGAACAAAATGTAGAAATAACTCAAAAAGATAAGCTCTTATTTCTGAGAATCAGTTGCTTAAAGACATATGGACTAAGGATGAGGCTCAGACAACAGCAATTTTTGAGGACCAGTCCAAAACTTGTACCTCCATAAAACAGAACATCTAACTTCCTAGTGGTAAATCAAACAGTCTTCCAGTTTTTATGTGCCCTCAAATAATTATGACTGGTATCTACCCAGCCTGACTAAACTTGTGAAACTATACCTGCAGATTAATGTATCAGTTAGCATTTGATATTCCTCTCAAACAAACCCTGTAACACCTACAGTCCTCTTCAGTCTGTAAGCTGGCGGGACATGTATTTTTTAAACAGAAAACTTATGTAAAGGGAAAAACAGTATCTATGTTGTACTTGTTCCTGATGTACATAGTCTGTGCCTCTAAAAGAACACTAATAGATGGAAAAATTTGCCACCACATTTCTTCCAATACATAGGTCTGGTTTTTTTGCCTTGAATGAGCACTCAAATCCTTCATGGCTGGAATTGACAGATTATGAACAAACCTTTGAGACTGTTACACCTCTAGTTACCCTAGAGCAGCCCTCACACCTTCAATGCCTCCCCCCCATCATTTTTTGGGGAGACTGTTATACATTGAAATTCTGTCTTCCACATGCAGAAGAGGGGAAGGAGGTTATTAAAGAAGAAATAAAGCCCTTGTTATCTGTCCAAGTCTTTCAGTTATTGAAAGTCTTTTTTGCATCCAAGACAGCTGTAAATTCTGATTTTCCTTCTTTACTTGGATAGATCAGATCCACTTTTCACCAGTCGAGTAATTCCTCTTCCTCGTGTGGTACTTGTTCCATAAAGGGAAGTCTTCACACCACGTGGAGAATCACCTATTAAATTAAATACATTTTGCAAATCAAACCAGCCTTTAAAGCTTGCATAAATTAATAAATTGTTCTTCATATGCTGTGGAGCTGAACCTATTCAATAGCTCTAATACAAAAAGTCAGAGATAGGGGTTGGGTCCTCAATAAACACCAAGTCCATAACATCTCATGATTTATAACTGTAACAGTTTCAGAGTTTAATTCAGCGTGTATTTTAGTCAAGAAAATAAGCTGCAAACTCAGAATTCTTACAGTTGTCTTGCAAACTTGATTCTGTTCCTCTGAAGATTAGCCATGAACTGCCCAGACGAACTGAGCTCATGTGCCTATTAAAAAAATTTCATCAAGACTTTAAATGTCCAGTCTTACAAACTTCGTCATAACAGAATACTTGCAACAAGTACCAGCTGAGTCTGCACATATGACTTAAGAGCAAGGAGAGTATTTTAAAGATGGCCCTGCCTCAAAGCACCTAAGCATACAAGAACAGATCTCAGGCAGCAGCAAAGTAAGGGCGTATAAATCAGAGAGCAACATTTATATGAAAAACTAAACTTTGAAAGACCTTTTTGACCATAAGATTGTGTGCAGTAAGAGCAGCTCTTTATGTTTAAGAGCAGCTCTTTATGTTTACGTCATCAGAAATTCAGTGGAATCCATATGCAGGAGTAAGCACAGCTCATGCAGAGTTGTTTAAGCTTTATGCCACTGACAAGCAAAATCTAAACCCAACAATTTCAAAAAGCAGCAACCTCTTTCCCCTTTCAAATGTGAAAGTTTCAAACTCACAATCAGATGGGAAAAACTCTTCGTTTCTCCAAGTCAGGATCAAATGTCTGTCACATCCAGAACCCCCAGCCTTCGTTTCCTGTTTGAAGAAATTAACATTCAAAATGATCTATGTATCTTCTAAAATGCAGTATACACAACTATCCACGAAACCTACGAAGTATGGTAAAGAAAAAAAATCACAAGAAATTACCCAGCTAGTGATTATTTTTTTCTTTCATCAGTCTGCCCAATATATAGCACAAAAGACAGCATCCAAAAATAAAACAGCTAACCTGAAATTGGCAAGTTAACTCGAGTTAACTGGAAATAAGACAGGATACCAGTCTAAAGAATCTGACCTGAAAACGACCGGCATCCAGTATCACTAGCTTGGTATTTGTGCTTGCACCATAATCACAGTCTTGAAGAGGTAGGTGAGCTGCTGTCAGTGGGACTCCATACAGATTAGCTAAAGATTTACTGATGCAGTAACTTGACCGAGAGAAAAAAAGAAAACAAGAAAAGTTTCACCAAGAGGCCCGTAATGCTTAGTATGGAAGCACCACGTTTTTAGATTACAGAACCTTATGTATCTACATTGTATGTAAGACAGTACAAAAGTTTCCCAAGTAGAGATATACTAGCATATACTGAGAATTTCTCACCAAATACAGGTATACTAAACCTCTGAAGAAACATGGTGAATTGAATGTAATTAACACTTCTCTCAACTCTCCAATAGTAAGTGGGGGTAGTGAAAAGATGAGTACAGAGTGATGGACATCACTATCACAGAAATTACATTACAACTAAGTGCTAAGACTTACAGCATACTGCTGAGCCATTCAAACAACAATGAAAGTTATGAATAGAACAAGACCTTGGGAGTGGAGGGAATCAATAAAACTCAAGATCTAGAACTACAGTGCTCCAGGCAGTCTGAGAAGCCAAAGCCAAAAATGTGCATCTATACCAAAATAAAAAGTCATCATACTGGAGATAACTCCTTAGCAATACTCACGCTATTTTCTTACAGGATGCCAAAGCACAATAGAGTATATCATTCTCTTCATGCCACTTGCACCTACATGGAATGAAGTTCAGGCTTATTTCAGAAACAACTACATTGTTAATCAACATGAACAGTTGGTCTGGACAGAGGAAACAGGAACTAATATTAAAGATGTTACCTTTTTGTCTCAGTGACCAAATAGTACTTTTAAAATTTCACAGAGGACCAGCATTCAATAACTAAGCTCTAAGTGGTTTATGCAGAGTTAAAAGGCATGCTTAACAGGCAGCCTGCTTCATGCTGAGGTGTAGAGAAGGGAGAAAAGAGAATCCTAAGAGACAAATGGAATTTAAAGGAAACAATTTGAAGTTTCCCATTAATGTGAAATAGTTCCTTATAACATTATCACTTTCCTCTCCAAATGTGTTTTAAAGTATATTCTTGTTAAGGTCTTCCTCTAGTGTGAAGATACTCATGGAAATGGAAAACTGTCCAACTATAAAAAGATAAAGTGACACAGATTATCCCAATGGATCTTAAAGCCCATAAGCAGTCTGTAAGCAGACTTCCAAGAATAATTTTTTATTTAAAAAAATGAAAACAACTAACATTTAAGATTAAATTATCAGTTCTTACTTAAAACAGTAGCAGAGGAAAAGTTAAAGTATATTTCTAAGTTAATTGCATCATCACTAAATATTCCCCTGCAACACCACAAGCTACGTACCACTTCTTTGTACAAACACGGAAGAATCTGGAAGCAGGAAAATCTTTACCATTCAAGACACATGGGGGGGTGGGGGGGGCGGGGGGGGGGGGGAAGGAAAAAATCCTACAAAGTAAATAGGATTCCAGATGTGTAAATGAAGAACATTCATTCTGTAAGAAAAGGGGAAAAAGGATAGGCTCTAGCTTAATACTTATACTTGAGAACTTGATTTATACCACTGGCAAACAGTCCCTCATCACAGTAGCAGCAGGAAGCATTTGATGCATAGAAGCCAGGTCCTATCCAAATCACACTTTTAAGAGAGTCTGCATCTTCTCACTTCTGATTTCCAGTTGAATACCATAAAGCATTTTATTCCCATTTTTTACCCACTCCTTTAAATTAGGACTCAAACTCAGCATTAAAAAGCCATCTATCTTTACACTTCTTTTAGGAAAGTATTTTTCGTTTCCAGTTGTACTCATGATGTTACAAGAAGCACCTCTGATTAAAAGGCTTGCAGAACATTCTAGCCCAGCAGCGTACAAGCTGCATGCAGGGCACCAAGGTACATCAGACTAATACACATATCCACAAAGAAGAACCCAATATACCTGGTATTACTGAAGAAATCCCACAGGAAGACATCCAGTTCTCTAGACACCCAAGTCTTAGATGGCTCCTTTTGGCATTTCTTCCAGTACAGTTCTATTACCAGGTCTTCTACAGCAAGAACCTCTGGATGGTTCTCAATGTCTATACCTCAGAGAAAATCCAGGTCAGGAGAACAAAAAGTCAGTGAATATTCTGCTCAGCTCACTTCTCATTCAGTCCCTGTTCATTGCCCAGCCTCTTATCAGAGCATCAAAGCTGTTGTAAACCTTAATAAGTTATTCCACCAGCGGTTTTAATAAAACCTGGCTTCCTTGCAAAGTGGGTAATCCTATATTACCATAATTTTCTCTACCTCAGTAATTATGTATCCTACTTGCAGGCCATCTCTCCTCTGAACCGTTAGTTTTCCCATGTGTCACCATTTGCTCACCTTCACAGCAATCTCACTGCCTCTACGGCTCCTTTAACCAGCTGAGCAAGAAACAGTGTATGTTACTCTATGTATGTACTCATTAGTAAGTTAGCTGATCATAGAATCACTATGGTTGGAAAGGACCTCCAGGATCATCAAGTCCAACCTTTATTCCATCATCTCCCTAACCACTAGACCATGGCCTCAAGTGCTTCATCCACTCGTTTTTTTAAACACCTCCAGGGATGGTGACTCTACCATCTCCCTGGGCAGCCTGCTCCAGTGGCTAACCACCCTCTCAGTAAAGAACTTCCTAATACCCAATCTAAACTTCCCCTGATGCAACTTGAGGCCATCTCCTCTCATCCTATCATTAGTAATTTGGGAGAAGAGGCCAACACCAGCCTCACTACAACCTCCTTACCATTTTACTGTCACTGACAGAGAAGAAAAGACGGACAAGCACATAAAGCAGTTCTAGCTATCAGGACCAGCTCTTATGAAACCCCTGAGACCCAAAGATATTCAGATAAATACAGCTGTACATGATTACATAACTCTTCTTTCTTGGAGGAAATAAAAAAGGGCCAAAAATGATCCATTTCCCACCTGTTACGCCAGCCATTCGACTGAGACACCAGCTAATTCGGAATCTGTCATTAGACTAGAAGAAAGAAAATTTCAGTCACACAGAAGCAGCAGAGTATACAATTCTGACATCTGCATGACTTCTGATTAAGTCTGAAAAAAGTCACCTCCAAAACAAAATTAAATGTTTGTGGGACTGAATGTACACCCTTCCTGAAAACTGACTTGAAGAAAAACCAAATGCCATGCAGGCTTTCCAACCAAACACCCAGAGAAAATTTTGATTAACGTTTAGGGACAGGTTAAAGGTTAACCACTACTACCAATATCTCCATTAAGTGCTCCAAGATATATTGCCATGCATATTTCTTCAGAGCCTTATATTTATAGATGGAGTTCAAGATCTTGACCCTCCCTTCCCCTTTATAAGGATTAATATTAGGCTGAAACAGAATCAAAATATAATATAGCTGTCATGAAGCTTAAACACCTCTGAATCCTGAATGCTTTGTTTTGCTCATTGGTAAATAAAACTTGAGGAATGATTAGCGTATATGGTATTCTCATGAGGAGAGTCAAAAAAACACCCCTTAGAAAAGCAGGACAGTGTGACTATTATTCAGCACAATCAATTTAAGTCAATCTTAAAAGACCTTAACCTAACTCAAAACAATGTCAGAGACCAAGTGAAATGTTCATCAGTAGACTAGAGCCAGAAGTGCAGGCTGAAAATAAGAAGGCAGAAAATTAGGTCTCTGCTTTATAAAAACATCAGCTTCTAGAGGCCATTTCTTCCTGCACAGAACTGGGAAACTTTGGAAAAAAGTGTCTTTTCCCATTCATTTGCACACCGATTAGGTTTTGGAGTGAAGTATCTCCTTAGTCATCCAACAGATGTGAAATTAGAGGTTTTGATTTAGAGCGCCTTACTTTGACCTTGACCATACCCTGCAGTAAAAGTGAGGCCGAACACCTTTGGCTGGCTGGGCAAACTCAAGAAGTTCCTGTAAGACAACTGCGTAACAAGTACGTGAAAGATGAAATCCAGATACAGGTATCTTATGAGTGGCATCACCTAATGATTGGGGAGGAGAGTAGGAAAAAAAACAAAACAATCAAGTTATGAGAAGTCCTGTTTCCTTAAATGATAGTTTCCCCCTCCTTCGTATTTTTTTATATACATATACACACAAACACACACACCTCCTCTTCTCTATAGGCAGTGTCTGTGATTAAGCTATCAAAACCTTGCTTCCCTCAGTAGAAGACTGGCAGGTCTGGGCTGTGAGCAAACTCATACACACCTACCCCTTTTAAAAGGTCATTGTTTAAGTATTTGACATAGGAAAACATGGGCCAAGTTTGCTCCCTCTGTACACAAGAGGAGGAAGTACCCTAATAGAAACAAACTGGATTCTATAAACACTACTCAAGTCACAGCGGAAACAAGTCAGGCCAAGACAGACACAACAAGGGTATAAATACTTTAACTTTGTTGATATATGTAAAGCTGCAAAGCACTGACAACTTTTAAATACAAACTAGTATCTTTGAGTTACCCTATTATGAATTAGGACTTCATGCTGAAGATTTGCACAAGGACTATCAAGGGAAGGACACTCTGCTCAGACGGGCTTGAAAGCATTTAAAGCCATACAAAGTTGCCCCATTTAAGAAGAACATACTGCAGTTATTACCGAATTAAAATAGGAAGACAGAATACAAGTAACTCTGGCATTAACAAAACCATTTTCAGTGAAGTGCTCTGCTGTTTGTGGGTACAAGAAACAGATAAAAGGTGACTGCCACAAGCTGCTCTGTCCCTCCTTTCTCTTTGAAACCTGACAAGTTCCCAGAAGGACAAACTGTAGACTTATAAAACATTTGGATACAGATCAGATAAGCCGATAAAACTGTATGCCTTTTGCATACCATTCTTTTCTTCCATTGATACTCACTAGCAGCCTGGCAGTGATACCAAAAACCACGTGGTGGTACTTCTGCAGAAGAGTAGGGGAGACGGGAGAAAAAGAACAATCATCATTCAACATCCACGATGACAGATTCTTAACTCTCAACAGCTTCATCTTCCCTTGTGACCTTGTACAAGTGCCACAACTATTTTTGAAACAGTTATTTTCAGTTACATGCATTTTAAAAACCAAAAGTTTGTTATATAGTATGTGCTGAGGTCCAATCGAGACAAATATTCACTGCTGGATTTATTCTACCCTCTTTGAAGCTTCATGCAGTTCTGATGCTTAAGCCCATCTCTTCAGAAACAATCGGCACTGCTCCAATATTTTAAGTCCTCCAACCACTTACAGTCAAAACCTGTCTTAATATCAGAAACCCCATCTGGGCAGCAGTGACGCTAGAAAGCCTCTTCTCACCCCAAAGCAAGATGAACTACTTTTTGTTTCCTTTCCTTGGAACTCACCTGGATCTATCAAGTGATGGAAATCGGCCATTATGCCATCCCGTAGGGAGTACCTGACACACCCAATCTCGCAAGGGAGGAAGCGCTGTTCACAGTGGGATGGCAGCTTGCCATGGCTGTAAATGTTCAGGAAGTAGAAGATATCTGCAACCACAGCTGAAAAAAAAACAAAATAAAAAAAAACCCACCAACATTTTCAGAAGAGCCACCAGAGGTTACAGCAAGCCATCCTGGCCTGGAATCCAACAGGAACTACTATTGCTTTTTATAATACGTCTCTTCATCCTTTAGCAAAATAAGGTTAGAAAAAAAATCAGTAACTGCAAAGCAGCCTCACAAGCTCAATTCAGTAACTTACACAAGTGAAATGAGCTGGTAATAATCTTCTGAGGTAAGAGGAGATAAGAAGTCTGCTAATTAAAAGGATTACTTCTCCTCTGCTAAACAAGGCAAAGAAGGCGGCAAGAATACCCAAGGCAAATATTAAGCAATAAATTTATCATTTACTAATTTAAAAAGTATCCAACTGTGAAAAATATTTCACAGTACACATTAATCCTTCTCTTAATGAATGTCACATAACAGTCTCGTGAAGTTTAAGACAGCTATTTAATCCTTACCCTTAAGGTCTGCCCCTCACCAAAAAATCCTACTTGTTCTACTAAATAATAGAGATGTATAACTTTTTACACAGAAAGGATGCTGTATGCCAGACTTGATGGCATTTAACACTAGTTGTCCTAAGCTTGAATGCTGGTGCTCTTACATGGATCATAAAAGCTACAAGCTGTGGGGTCATAGGAAAGATACCTCTCCTACCTGAGTCTGAATTGCTTTCCTTATGAAAAAATGGATACAGCTACAGGGAACCATACATGACTTTTACTGAGAAGTATTAAGGAGCAGCATCACAAAACACATCTCAGTGATCCTTTACCATTATCCCTCTCATTCAGTTTAAAGATCAATTGTGTCAGCTCAAGCCACCATGATCAACCTGATCAAATTTACATCACTATTACAGAGGAGCATGTCCTGTGGCAGGGAGGATGCTAACACGTATTACACTTTTTATGGAGGTACTCTTTCCTGCCCCTCCATAAACTATTTTCATGTTGTCATGGTTAAGAGACATGTTAGGTAAAAGGCTTGAGCTGAAATTTAACCACACAGCAGACACCGCTTACACTAACTGGCTGCTTGACTTATCTCATAAGCACTACCATTTATCATTTTTCAAAATAATGAAATATTCATGGAGAAAAGACTACAGATGTCTTCATTACTCAACTCAAAACACACATTTGAAGTGGGGGTACAGATAAGAAAGGTTTAGTTTTCAAGAGTTCTTTCAATGTGGAAGCAAGCCAGGACATTATAAAAATACTGAAAAAGTATATATCCCCTCATTTGTTCTCCCGAAGAGGCCAGGTCATGGTTTTATTTAACACCTTTACCATACAAATTCTGAACTTTGGTATCTAACAACTCTTCACCCTTTAAAATTGGTACAATTCTTTTATGCTGAACTTGGATTAGGCCTTGTAATTCATAAACATAAATGCTGAAGAATTACCTTTTTCTTAAAACCCTTGAAATAATTGTAAATAAACTATTGGTGCCTATACTCCCATCAAGATAAAAACCAGAGAATTACTTCAGGGGACACACACACACATTTGCACTGACTTCCCTCTATACTTCAAAAGACCTTTTCACAGCAGTAGACCATCAGTTTAAAACAAAGAAGCTGTTGACACAGATGGCTATTAGCGAAAGGTAAACAGCCTTTGTATAGGTACCATTGAGAATATCTATAAAGGGCAAGCTTTTATCTACCAGGATCAACTGCTTTAAGATTACTATACCCTGATCATTCTTCGAAGACATAGCAGAGGCATCTGGAAGAGAAGTAACACTCTGCATTTTTGGGGTCTCACAAGCAGGAACTGGATGAGCCACATTACATGTCTGGAAAAACATGAGAAAGTTAAAAAAAAAAAATCAGAAGTGTCTTCAGACCCCCTTCACCTCCTTTTACTAGAGGAATGTATAACAACTACTAGCAGTTATGGTTAGGTGGAACAAGTCTGCAGTTTATGTACATGTGCTTGTGTACTTGCAGACCAGGAAGGCAAGATTTCTAACAAAAAGAGAGACAGGTGTCTTCGTACCTTGGTCAACTCACTACAACTGCAAAGAACTACAGCTAAATGTACAAAAGGCAATTTAAAATAATGTAAAAAAATATAAATTTGGTCTGTTCAACCACTTGTCACTGAGAGGAACTTTTCACACTGGAATTTCCAGGGTTTTTCCTTAAAAATTATGAAGTTTGGCACATGTGTTAGGTGCCGGTAACTAGTAATGAAATAGATGAGAAGCTGATAAGGCCTCAATGAAGTCACCAGATTGCACAGCGCAACTAAGAGGGGCACATATGCTCATTAAGAACTACATTTTACTTGGTAAAAGAACCCAAAGGAGCAAGCTATGCTGGTTTAAAATGGTATAGAGTGTTCTCACCTTCAATTCAAACCAGAGCAATTTTCTGCTTAACTTTCATAATGCTATGGACTACCACAGCAGCCACAACCTCCAAACGTTGGATGCTATGGACAGCAAGTGATCTTCCATAGCACCACAGCCGCCCAAACCCCACCACCACTTATTTCCCTTCTTATTTAGCTACGCTGAAGGGTGTTCCTTTCCCACCTGCTTCACTGTCTTCTGAGAGCGTTTCTGTTCATTCCACTTACGAGCCTTCTCTGTATATACCATCTTTTCCTCCTTAGTCAGCAACTTGGAAAGAAAGCAAATTGTTAAAAAATAAGTTTTTACTGCTTCCTTCCTATAGTCCCAAAACCCAACAAACTCCATCTAAGAAATTAATTGTGCATTTCCAAAGGACATTATCAAAGCTTAGCAAGAACTGCCACATTGACTCAAACATTTCCAGTAGCGTTCTCCCTAACAATACCATAAGCTTTGATTCAAAACACGTAGTGAGCATATGCTTTTGAAGCAAGGTCAAACTAATACCGCACCACCACAAACAAGAGGCCTTCTGAAAATACTCTCGCAAGCCAGAGATGACACTACCCACCGCACACAAGCCAGAGCTGTCCCCTGCAGCTGAGGAGAGGATGGTGCAGCTTGTGCTTCCTTAGCCAGAGCCAGCTGAGGCCACTCAAGGTGCCCATTTGAACCACTAATCACAGCAGCTGAACGACCACCTAGTTTCCCCTCCATTTTGTCCCCCACGCAACCTGCACGCGGCCACCACACAGATCCACCTGCTGGGTGCTGGTTCCCCACCAGCAAGAGGCAGGTCAGCTGCCATGAAACACACAGCGGCTGCTGTGGGACCAAGCTGTGGGACCAAGACGTGGGCCTCTGCCCTGCCCTCTCCTCCCCGCCATTAAGCTGTGTTAACCCGAGGTCGTTTCCCCTCCCACCCCGCAGGAGGCCGGAGAGACCGAACCGGAGGGCAGGAGAGGGCCCTTCCCCTCACCGCCCACTCCTGAGAGCAGTAGGGGATGGCGTCGACGACGCGGGTCACGGGCAGCCCGCGCCGCTGCAGCTCGGGCAGCTGGTCACGCACGAAGACGCCATATGAGCTGAAGGAGCCCTTGCGCCTCGCCATGGCACCCGCCGGCCGCCTCACGCTCTGCCGCCACGGCGCGGCAGCGCTGCGCACGGCCCGCTGGCTGCGCGCCCTCGGGGGCGGGGCTTCCTGAGGAGCCGCCGAAGAGGAGAGGAGGGGAGGGGAGGGGAGGGGAGGGGAGGGGCGGGGAGGGGCGGGGCGGGGCGGGGCGGGGCGGGGCGGGGCGGGGCGGGGTGCACCTGCCCTCGCCTTTTGGCGGGAAGGAGAGGATGACCGTTACACGTAAAGGCCAGTGTCAGCCGCCTCGGGTTTTAACCCTCGCCTCAAGATGGGCCTTGAGGTGGGGTTGTTTGGGATTTTTTGTCGTTTTATTTTTTTAATGTTCTTTGGGTGCCGGAGGATAAGCAGTACCCAGTAGGAGCAATAGCTTTCACCAAGTTCTCAGAGACATTCAAAAGGCAGGCTCCTCTCCCTCACAAAAATGGCCAGACTAGTTTTTCAAAATAAAAGGGTGGTACCCCTCTATATCACAGAATGCTAGGGACTGGAAGGGACCTCAGAAGATCATCTAGTCCAATCCCCCTGCCAGAGCAGGAACACCTAGGTCAGGTCACACAGGAATGCATCCACGTGGGTTTTGAATGTCTCCAGAGAAGGAGACTCCATAACCTCTCTGGGCAGCCTGTGCCAGTGTTCTGTTACCCTCACTGTGAAGAAGTTCTTCCTCATATTTATGTGGAACCCCCTATGTTCCAGCTTGCACCTGTTGCCCCTTGTCCTATCATTGGATGTCACTGAGAAGAGCCTGGCTCCATCCTCATGACACTCACCCTTTACATATTTATAAACATTAATGAGGTCACCCCTCAGTCTCCTCCAAGCTAAAGACACCCAGCTCCCTCAGCCTTTCCTCATAAGGGAGATGTTCCACTCCATCATCTTTGTGGCTCTGCACTGGACTCTCTCAAGCAGTTCCCTGTCCTTCTTGAACTGGGGGGCCCAGAACTGGACACAATATTCCAGATGCGGCCTCACCGGGGCAGAGTAGAGGAGGAGGAGAACCTCTCTCCACAATGACACCCCTTCTAATAAACCCCAGGATGCCGTTGGCCTTCTTGGCCACAAGGACACATTGCTGGCTCATGGTCATCCTGCTGTGAATGATGCTATACGCTCAACTTAGCAAAACCCTCACAAAGAGTCACTACATTAATTTACACAAATAGATATGTTTGTATGTATGATCAAACAAAACAAGGAAGAGAAAGAAGAGACCAACTGGAATTCCATATCCAAAATACATCTACCGCTACGTGGGACTTCTAAAAATATTCAGAGATCAGTATAACTGGTCTCAGCTACTTCATTTATGCCAAAACAGACATCCTACTATACCCACCCTGCAGCCTGCACAGCCCTCCTTGGCCCCCCGCTTTCCTCTCCCTCTGGAGCAGTGTGACTTCAGTTCCCTGGCAGCCAGCGCATGAGGAGCCGGTACCCTGTGAGACAGGATGATGATGTGCCTGCTCTGATGCTTCCAGGAGAGCTCAAAGCACTACCAGGAGCTGGGGCCCACAGTGAGAATAGGGGGTGGCAGATAAGGGGGGTAGGGGCCCAGGAAATGCAGGAGGGAGTTGGGGAAGAGGTGAAGATTAACTTCAGTCAAGGGGCCTGGGTTTGGTTTTGAGATAGGAGGTAGAAAAGTGGAGGAGGGGAAAGGGCACATGTGTGCTTGGAAAGGCAAACTTGCTTGTTAAAAATAATTTGGGAGCCCGTGTCAAACCAAAACTGAGGCTGCTGTCCAGACTCTTTTTGTGGTTTGTGGTTGTTTTTTGTTAGGTTTTTCTTTCCTTTCATCTATCTCATTGACATAATTGACACTTCCTTCACTGAAAGTTTGCATAGTGAGTCACAGTTCAGATAAGATAAAGGCTAGAAATAATCTGATCTGTATCACCTTGATGAGCAGCAGGAGTTGCTTCCCCCCTTGAGCTTTCTATTGATCTCTCTCAAAGACTAAATGATCTTCACTGGGTAGCAAAAAAAGGAAATTATCAGGGCAATAACCACAACTGGCTTTAAAACAAAGTTTAATCAGTTTGCAGAAGGGATTGTGAAATCTGGTTGCCTGGAACAGCTGACCCTATGTTGGACCCCAGACAGGGTTACTGAAGTGGCAATGTTGGCACAGGCCCTGATTAAATTCTGGCCAGGTTTTGCTTGTCCCAGGAGCGTGATGTCTCCCGCATTCCTCACTGTTGCCCTTGTCTTTTGGGGGATCTCCTTCAGCACGCAGCTGCAGTTTCTGTGCAGCAGAACAAGAGCTAGCACGCTGCTTCTCATGCAGCCATCTTCTGTGGAGCTACCCAGACAATCTTGATAAAGACAAATGGTGTAGCCCTGACTTGGAAGGTTCTTTTCAATCCTCTATCCCAGTGGCCTCTTGAATTTACTGTAAACCTAGACACGAGGATAAAAATGGTGATAAAATGCCTCCATGCATTTCCAAATCACTGGAAAACTCTGCCTCTTGCCCTCAGTTGTGCTGCTTTGTTCATCTTCTGGTTAGGTAATGTAAGTCTGTTGAGCTCCAAAGGAGGCAGATGTGGTTTGGGCTTAAATCTTTGGCTTAGCTTATGTTTGTCACTGCTGGAACTGCTGGCAGGTAAGGTCAGATCAGACTCCTCTAGCATCTCACTGGTGGCTGGTCTCTCTGAGAGTTAAAAAATGCTGGCGCAGTTGGGTCTTCTGGAGGCTATTCTGTCTTGCTTAAATCCAGTGAAAGAGTTTTGTTTATGTTTGTGAACCACTTGCCAAATTTGCTGGTAAACATACAGGAGGAGTCAATCACATGGTTAAAAACATACAAAATCGTGATGTAAAGTCAATGAAAACAGGTGAGCATTTTTAAAGTCACTTTCACTGTTATAGAAAATAATTTATATTCCAGTCTAGTTCCTGACACATTAACACTAAATCTCTGAGGAGAGACTTCAAGAAATAACTTCTATCTTGTAAATAAAAACGTCTGCACAGACTCCAGTTTTTCAGGCAGAAAGGCAAGTATTTACTGTTCTATTACTCTAAGAGCTGTTGCTAGGAGTGCATCTGTGCACATTTGTTTTACTTCATACCATGTTCTTTTCTCTGGTGTGCAGCTTAGGGACCCACCCTTCAGCAGCCCTTCCTTTTAAAGAAATTCAGATAATGTGTGCAGTAACTGTTTGAAAAACACAAGGCTCCAGTAATAGGTCTCCTAGGGCTAGAGGTGTGGTTTGAAAATAAAATTCTTAAGCAGGGAGAGAGAAAGGATTTTCCTCCGTGGGGTGGGGGGCAGAGAAATAGATCAGCCTCAGAGCAGTGTCATCAGTATTCTTCCCCATGGCCCTGAGGAGAGCCCAGTGCTTCTGGAGGAACTTGTGTTTTAACTCTTTGATTGTCTGCTCTTTGACTTAGCTGGCAAAGGAGCTCTCTGGACCATTGATACTCGTTTGTAAATAATTTTTGTAGCACTGGGACTCTTCCTGCGGATAAAAGCACCCTTCCCAAATCACCTAGATTTCTCCCTTTCTTTGCCTTTGACTCCTCCCCTGAGCATCCCATAAGAAGTCCTGTGCAATCCCAAAATGTTCTTCCCTTGCATTCCATAATTTGTCCTGTATCTGTAGGCTGCAACCCCCCTCAGTCCTAAAGTTGCTGTGAAGTTGACACATCTTCATGGGCTTCATGCCTGCACCCTGGGGCTGAGTCTTTCCTGGGACAGCCCTGGGAGGGGCCTGGACAGGTTTTCCCATCCTTTAGGTCCTTAATTTGGGTTCCCATCTGCCTTTGTGTCCCTGTGCTTCTCTGGACATTTGGAGATGGGCCTTTGATGGGCACTTGTGATGGGTGTGGGAGGAGCCAGAGCTGGGTATTATTTGGGCTACCCCAGTGCCATTGTCTCTCTGCACTCTTTTGTGGGTGTGTAGACAAGCTGTTATCACATAATCTTACATCTGATTATAGAATCATAGAATAGCCTTGCTTGGAAAAGACCTCTGAGATCAAGTCCAACCATGATGTCTTTCTCAGTCTGGTTATGGAGGTTTAAAACCTACAGCTTCCCTGGAGAGTGATACAAAGTGGGAACTTTGCCTTTCCAGTCCAGTAATTATTATTGTTTCACTTGTAATGCATAAACATTTCAGGGATCAGAACCTGCAGGCTTCACCTTTCCTAGGTGAATGATTTAACCAGTAAGCCATAGCCATCAGGATTCTCTTGGTCTCACGCCTTTTGACCTAATGAATCTTGAGTTTCTTTCTGCCTAGTGCCACAACTGCAAAAAGAGTGGAGGGTGCCTTATTTCTCAGCTGTGTGATTAAGGATGTAACTCAGAACACCTAGGAGTCAGGAGGCCTTTTTACAAAAGGTAAAGCCATATCCCCCCCACCTTGTTCTGTTGCCTGTCTTTGCATGCTTTGCTGAGTGTTTTTAGATTACAGTTCTAAATGTTAGGTACCAAAAATTTTCCAAAGTCTTCTTTTGGATCTGGCCCTATGCAGGATGATCAGGGTAATTATAGACCTGTCAGACTGACAGGGATCCCAGGCAAAAGAATAGAATCACTCATACAGGAGCTGCTTCAATAATGAACTAAAGAAAATAATTAGTTAATGCCAATCATCATGGGTTTGCAGAAAATAGATTCTGTCACATTGGTTTGTAATTGCATTAAAAAGATATTAAGTGTCGTTACTAAAGGTAATGGATTCCGACATGTGAGGCATGTCACTTCACCATACAACACTAAACCAAGGAAATGCAGTGATACAGAGACCATCCAGTCCACAGTTAAAGCATTAGCTTAGGATGTCTCAAAATGTAATTTTAAATGAGGAATTGTAAGTGCACATTTTCAGCAAGATCTTTCTTAGGTTATTTCTTTGCTGCATACGATTAAATATTTGTTGGCACTTTTGAAGGAAACATACAGTCATCATAGATATTTGCAAATCATACAAAGATTGAGGGAATAATTAACAACATAGGTGACAGAGTGCGATACCCACCAAAAAGGAGTTCCCCATGTGATACTATGTCAAAAAGACAAAGAGCATGATCTCTTGAAGGATAAACAAAGAAATATCAAGCAGGAATGGTGATGCTGTAGTAATTCTGCTTTCATGCTTTTAGATCTGGTGTTAGCTCAAGAATATAACAAAATAATGGTCTGTTGAACTTCCACAGAGAATGTTAAGGGTGCTTGTTACCTCTGTTCAGAAATGCCTTAAGAAGGCCCTTCCATCTAGCTTGGTAGTACTAGAAGGTGCAGTTAGGGGCAGAGTGAGTTCCCTTCCAGCCCAAAGTATTCTGTGATTCTTTTTCTAACTACAGATACGCCATAGTTCAAACAGAATGTAGTGTGGCAAAGTGATGTGACCTGTTTTATTAAGAAAGCTGGATTGGACAACCACAAAAGTCTGGTTTGTGAACTCCAGCTCCCTGAAGGTATTTGTGGTACCCACAGTTTCTCTACAGCCAAAGAAACATAGAGGGTTTACCAACTTGTTATCTCCTTAGTTATCTGTAGATATACAAGCAGAGTTTGTCTTATTCCTATTCTGTGTACTTTTGCATATAGTGGCACACAAAAGATTGTGAGCTAGGATGATTCACTTACGGTAGCATACCTATGTAATAACTTCACTAAACCTTATTGCTGATATGCACTTTGTGTTTTAATTAAATGAAAATTTCAGGTTCCTTCTGAAAGTGTAGCAAAGGTACGCTATGATTTTTGGTGTCTAAAAAAGAATCAGAAGCAGCACGGGAAATTTATACGGAGGAGTGTATATAGAAGGATGCTGTTCTCTTGGGTTATTTCTGATGCTGAATTTATATTACAGAACTCAAGGTTCATTGGTATGAGAAAATCAAATTTCTCCATTAAATATTCTAAGCATTTGTTGGTACAAACATCATGGTTAAGAACAAAAGCAGTTTATATATCCATATCACTCACTCCTGACGTTAATGGGAAGTAAAAGCTCTGTATTATTGTGCTAGCAAATGTAGTCAGGCAGCTCAAAAAAAAACATACAGAGTGCATATATTTCAACAATGTCTTGCTGTGAAGTTATCAATGATTAATAAGAGATTTCAGTGTAACAAAGCAAACAAGGAAAACTTTTAGTTAGTAGCTATTCTGAAGAGACTCACTAAATGCTATGATTTGATGATATGTCACCTAATAGCTTCTGTAATGCACTGGTCTCAGTACTAAACCAAGAAAGCAGTGTCTAATGGCTGAATCTCATACGACATCCCAGAAAGCTGTTGAAATCTCTGTTTCTATGGAAATTTCTGCAAGGAAAATCCAGAGGGCTGAATGGATGTGCAAAAGTACCCATGAAGAGAAGTATTTTCATGCAGCATAGCAGGTTTTCAGGGATGTTGCTGAGATGGGTCATTCCGATTGAGGTACGGGTGTAAATCATTCCAGATGCTGGACGCTTACTAAAAAGCTGACTCTGCTAATCAACAGAGGAAGTGATCACAAAAGACTGGTACTGGAAGATGAAATGGGGGACAGAGAAATAAATCAAGTAGCTGAAAAGAGGAGAAAGGAGCCATCAGCTGCTACAGCATGAGTAAAAATTGAGTTTCTTTCCCTATTCTTCAACTGAATTTGTTCCTAGAATCATAGAATCGTTTTGGTTGGAAAAGACCTCTAAGCTCATCAAGTCCAACCATTAACCCAGCACTGCCAAGTCACCACTACACTGTGTCCCTCAGCACCACATCTACACATCTCTTAAATCCCTCCAGGGATGGGGACTCCACCACTGCCCTGAGCAGCCTGTGCCAGTGCTGACAACCCTTTCAGTAAAGAAATTTTTCCTCATATCCAATCTAAACCTCCTCTGGCACAACTTGAGGCCATTAGCCCTCGTCCTATCACTCATTACTTGGGAGAAGAGACCGAGAAAGAGACTAAGACCCACCTCACTACAACCTCCTTTCAAGGAGTTGTAGTGGGCGATAAGGTCTCCCCTGATCTTCCTTATCTCCAGACTGAACAACACCAGTTCCCTCTGCTGCTCCTCGTAAGACTTGTGCTCTAGACCTTTCACCAGCTTGATCCCATTGCTTAGAGAACTGCAAATATGAATATGCTAATATGAACACAAAGATTTCATGATCCCGTTGCTTAGATAACTGCTCCAGAGTCACAGTATCCCTTACATCAAATGCTGTTGTAGCATGGTATTTTTCTGGTTCAGTCTGGGGTTAAATTATGCGGGGCATACATGGGGAATTTGGTCATCCGGTATGAAGATTGTCAAGTGACTGAGGGAGATGAAGGTTGAAGTCCACCAGTGTGATGTTTTTCAGGGGAGAGAAAATCCCTGCTGGGCTGTGGCTTGAAGCCATCTGGCTAATTACATAGGAATTTACCCACTGTTTGAAGGTGAAATGGGGCTAACTGCAGTAGTGCAGCTTTCTGTCTCCAAGAACTGCCTAAAACGAAAGACAACATCCCAACATTAACTATTAAATCAACTCAGATGTTGCAATATTCAGATCAAAGGTCTACAGTGATCTGGAACATCTATTCAGGGCTCAGGCATCCATCACGTGCAGATATACAAATGACAGCTCACATTACGTCAAAAAGAACTGTACAGTGAGTTTTGAGTGTATGAAAATTTCAAAGCAACTATAAATCCAGCGGTACATGCAAAACAATGGTGCTTCCTTGTATTGAAAATCTTTCCTTCCTTTGTTGTGAGTCAAAAGTTTAGCAAAACTGACATCTGCCAAATTTATTTGCAAAAGCTGGAGTCTATTAAAAAAAAAATAAAAAAGAGCTAGGAGTAGCTAACAATAGTGACACATAAGGGATTGTACTGCTCACCATGCTAAACGTATGAGATAATATCAACATCGTCTCAGGAAACTCTGGATCAGACTCCTGGCCAATTAAGATACAGAAAGACAAGGCACCAGGACCTCACTTGAAATTTTGAGGGTTAACAGGAAAAATGGTTAAGGGAGGGAGAGAAAAAATAGCTTTGAGTTCACCTTTTAGGAGTCTTAATTCAGCACACACAAACCTTCATGGATTATATCCTACAGAGGCAGGCCCTCACCTGATGTGAAGTACTGTATCTCCATCTGGGTTTTCTGGAACTACGCGTATTTCTTGAGGCTGAATTTGTGGCCCTAATGAGAGTTTCTGCTCTGCCTTCCACCTGCAAGTGCAGTGAGTGGGGCGTCAGATCACCGTGTGCTGAAGGAGAACACCACTGTGCACTGTTACATATGTACATTATTAGGGCCTTGGTTCTTCATAGTGGCTTTCAGCCAGTACTGCAAAACAGTTAAATCCGTAACATATCAGGTCAGAGGAACATCAGGACACTGATTGGGGTGTGTGTGTGTGTATTTTGTTTTAAAGCAATGTTGAATAAAAATAAACTTCTATGTAAAAAGAAATAACACTGAATAGCTCTGGATAAAACACTTAAAAACAGACTGGCTGCCTAGGGATTGGCTCCTTGCTTAATTCCACTTTAACTATATTAACAGAGGGACTACAACTGTTGAAAAACAACCCAAATGCTTCAACATGTCTTTTATCATAGCAAACATGCTTTTTTGCTTTTTCACTCAGAAATTATTGATGTATTCTTATTCATGCTTGTGCAAAAAAGCTTATCCTGCCTGTAGAAAGTTCAGCCTGAAAGGCAAACTTATGAGGAATCTACAGGCAATTGGAAAATACCTGCCAGAATGCAAATGGCTTGTACAGTTTTGCCGTGGGGATTGCTGTGCACCCTGCCTTTAGCAGCGGGACACACCCCGCGCTGCTGCTGCCTTCTGGGGCCCAACTTTGGGTCAGAAAATCAGAACTGTTTGTGTTCTCTGGCAGATTCCAGATGAGAAGTTGTTGAAGACTACTCCCATCTCCCATGTGGATCAGTGATGCCCGCAGAATGCAAACTTTGGTTATGGACGCCAGCCAAGCCCCTGAAAGAAACGCCTGAAGATGAACAATGTGTGGAGGGAAGCTGTGGTGGATGCTGTGAATGGTGAGTGCCGTGTCGGAAGGTGCTTTGGTGCTGAGTGACCAAAGAAAGCATGCTGCTATTTGGCCAGCTCTAGGCTTGGGAATAATTCCAGACTTTTTTTGCTTTCTCAGAAAGTTTAGCAGTTTTAAGTACAGTACGTACGTATACATGTGGGTCCACTGTGGCCAGGACTGTTTAATTTGAGACCAGCCCGTGCCTCAATACCCCTCCTTTCAGGGAGCTGCAGAGAGCAATGAGGTCTCCCCTCAGCCTCCTCTGCTCCACACCGAACACCCCCAGTTCCCTCAGCCGCTCCCCATCAGTGATCTTCAGCCATGTTTCTAGTTGGCTGTCCCCTTCCTCCCAAAAAACTTCGGGAGTTTCATGTTGGCATGAAAACTTAACACCCCACAACTCAGCTGTCCGTCATTAACAGCCAGAACACCTCCTCCTCCTCTAAAATTACATCCCCTCTTCATCTCAAATTACAGTAATTAGCTGCAGAGCCCACGCGGGCAGTGGGCACCCCAGGGACATTCCGAATGGGAACAGCCTCCCTCCAGTGCCCGGGTGCGGCGGTGGTTCCTGTGGGGAGGACAGGTGACCGGAGAGGACATTTGTAAGCGCTAACTGAAGTTGTGAGGCGGGAGGGGGCCCCGCGGCCCCCCGGTTGCAGAGGAACGTGCCGAGGTGCCCGCAGGCTGAGGAAGGAAAGCTCCGGCACCCCCGGCGGAACTCCCCCCGCGGCACTTGGCAACCGAAACGCGCCTTTGCCGGAGGGAGGGAACCGGTTTCGGGAAGCCGCGTTTGCCCCCCCGCCGTCCTCCGCTTGCCTCCCGCCCGCGGCGCCCCCTGTCCGGACAGCCGCGGGGGCGGCCTAGCGAGGCGGTCCCCTCAGCCGCCGCGGGAGCCGGCAGCCGGCGGCAGGGGAGGAGCGGAGCGGAGCCGCGCCGCACGCCGCTGCCACCCGCCGCCGCCAGCCCGGCCGGCTGTGAGGGGAGGCGGCCGCCGGAGCAGCCTGTGGGTGCGCCGGGCGGGGCCGCCCCCGCGCCTCTCCCGCCGCCCCGCGGCATGGTCGCGCCCGCCCCGCGGTGCCCCCGCCCCGCGCCTGCTGCCCGCCCGCCCGCGCCGCCGGGACCAGCGGGAAGATGGATGGGCACGTCCTGGGCTGGATTGTCCTCCTGTGGCTCGCAGGTAGGGCCGCGGGCACGGGCATCCCGGCGGCCCCGACGTGCTTGTGCCGTGCCGTGCCCGGCGGGCTCCGCGCCTTTCTCTAGGGGGAAAGCAGGAGGTCTGGGGAGATGCCCCGGCTGTCTGATGGGGGAGCCGGCCTAGGGTGGGGGGTCTCTTTGGGGGCGTCCCGTCGCGCAGTTTGCGGTGACTTCGCGGAGAGGGCTGGTCCCGCGGGGGACGGGGGGAAGCAGCCGGGGCTGCGGGGACAGGTCCGCGGGGGGCGCCTGGGCCGCTGTTCACCGCGGCACGGGTGGGGGAGAGGAGGGCGGTCGTGGCGGGGAAGGTGGGAGCCGGCCCGGGGAGGCCGGAGTGTCCTTGGCCGCGGTGCAGGGGCGATAGCGACAGCCCTCAGCTCCCTCGGCCGCCCACGCCGGGCCGGGAACAATTGGAGGAACTTCTCCTCTCCCGGTGTCCTGGCCGCACACGCCGTGTAACTGCGGTGTGAGAGGAGGGGGCTGCCCTGCCTCTGCCTCGGCTACCGGGGGGGCAGGATCCCACCTTCCCGGTGACGGTGTGGCTGTGCCCAGGCCTTTGTGGGCGCCGGACGGGACGGGCTCTCCGCAGCCGCCTCCGGCCCGGCCGGCTCCCAAAGGGGTCGGGCAAGGCCTCCCTGGGCACGGGGGAGGGAAGCAGGGAGGGCTGTGCGGTGGGGAGAGGGCAGGGGAACAAGCTGACAAGGGGCTGAGAGCCGCACAGGGAGGAAAGGAGAAGGCAGGGAATAGTGTCAGAGCAGCCGGGAATGGGGGAGAAAGAGGGAGCTCTGTCGGGTCAGCGGCATCATCTGCCTCCTGGGAGCTGGTGCAGGAGCAGGAGGCTGTAGGCAAAGCTGCAGCAGACTGACTTAGCCAGGCAGGCTGGTTCCAGGCAGAAAGAAGGAACAGACACACTTGGATTCAGTGGCGTATATTTCCCACCACCACCAATGTATCCCACCAAAAAAAAAAAAAAAAAAGACCTCAGGCTCTTCCCTCTTCCTATTCAGATTTAGGATTCACAAGCAGTAAATTTGGCTTTTAGTCATAACACCTCTCTCCCACCACCCACCCACCCCTTTCCTTGCTTTTTCACTCTGAGTCATCTTCAACACTGGTGCCTGCCTACTGCTCCCTTCCAGGGTTTCATGGCCTCATCTGGGGCTTTGGCAGCTTCCAGCTCGTCCTCCCTCCTTGCTTCTCTCCCTGCTTCCCTCCCTGCCGTTTGACTGCTTCCGAATGTATCCTGTTCCACTGAGTTGGTCTGGAGTGCCAGCGCACCCACAACTACCACTTCTTTCCTACTAGCCATAGTAGTATGCTGATAAATAGTGTCCAGGGACTGGTAAAGGAGTACAGGGTGTAGATAGGCATGACATTACATTCCTCCCTCTTGTTAAAAAGCTTCATTATCTGGACATGTCTGGCTAGATTAGGACCTTTCCATCAAGCGAAAAGGCTGGGCTGTTGACACCTTTCTCCCTCCATTAAAGGTAGCTCACGATTACTGGCAGCGACCCCTGTTTGGAGCATGCAAGGTCTATGCAGAGCGAGAGGTACCACTGCAGTCAGAGGACCTTCCAGTCTCCTCTAGTCCTGGGCTTTTCAGACAGGACTGCGTGCTGCTGGTGCTGTCGACTGTCGGCAGGCAAAGGCTTCCGGCAGGCAACAGGTTAGCCGCAGCCGTGCGCCGAGAGATGGAGGCAGCTGGTGTCAGCTTGCTCCCCTCCAGTCTCCTGGCTGCTGTCACCCAGGGATAGAGCAGGCATTGCTGTCCTTTTTCATGGCTGAGAGAAAGCAAATAAGCAAAGGTGTACATGTGAGTGAGTGTGTGCACAGGAAAGGGAGAGAGGCTAGCAAACATGGATTCAAGATTTTCCTCTCTCCAGTGGCTGTGCAAAGGAATGAAAGGTCTGCTTCAAGGTAAGGAGCCCTAATCCAGCCAGTGGTATGCTCCACTGGGAAAGTGAAGTGGGGGTTGGGAGGTGGAAGGGCCAGGGTAAGAGACAGAGTGCAAGATGGGGAAGAAGCAGGGAGACAAAAGGGAGCAAGAAAGAGAGAGAGGCTCTCGCCCCCTTCTCTCCCCGCCTCCCTCCTTGAGGTGGGCTGAGAAATTTCTAATCAGTACTCTTGGTTCCTTTCCTCCCAGCAATAATTCCTCTCTGTCCTTTGTTTGTCTTTAATTTTTGGCTCTTGCATTTATCTTTTGTTTGGTTTTGTGCATTGTGACTTCTTGCTGCAATTTCAAAAAATCCTGTGTGAGGTACAATAGATTTGGTTCAGCTTCTCTTCCTCCTGCCTTGCTCTCCCACATGCCTGAAGCTACTCTTTTAATAACAACAGCAAAAGGATGAGGAGCAGGTCGTCTTTTATTCCTTCCTGTGAAGTGGCACAAGTTAGGGTATGTGTGAGAATATGTTCTTCTCATTCTAGAAAAAAGAAAGCGCAATTTGTCAAGTGTCCTTAAGCCCCTGTGTAAAGCTGGTTCCTGTGAACTACTGAGTGCAGTTTGATTCTGGAATGAATCCTCTCCTCATGTTTACCATTATTCTTATAACGCTGCAATTCCTAGTGCCTATAAAATTAGAGAGAAGTGCTGCACTGAAGACTGAACTCCAGTTTTACCTACAGAACCAGCAGCGAATTTTTTTTCCACCTCACGACTCAGGCTAAGCTTGGAAAGATTGCGGTTAGAGGATGGCCCACATTAAAATGTGATTCCTTTTTAAGTAATTTTTCACCAATAATTTAGCAGTTGGTACCTGTTCTTCTCCCTGTGCAGAAGAAGCACTGCAATGTGATGGTATAGTACAAAAGTGGGCAGATTTACTACCTCTGCTTTCCCAGCCACAGTTCAGGAAAGCAGGCAGAGGGGGCATGCTGGAGCACAGTTGTGCTTTGCTGTTTCCTGGCCAACTGAGCAGACTTCTTGAGAAGGCAGGGAAATGAATGGACTGTTTTATTTGCCTTGGTTTAAAGTATTCACCTGACTTCCCTTGACTGGTTGCACACAGCGTAAGCTAGTGTGACTGGGAAGAAATCTCACATTTTTATTTTTGTTCCTGTGAGATCACCTTGAATGGGACTGGCACCTGTGGAAATCCAAATGTCATCCCAAAGACAAGTGTTATGGCTTGGTGTTACAAGGCTTGGAGAGATTCTTCCCGTTTCTTTTTCTTTGTTCTCAGGCTTCTGGTGGTGACCAGAATGATGTCTGGGATGCTGAACCAAGACTGTAAACCAGGAGCCGTCTGACAATTATAACAGCTTCAGACAGTAATAAGACACGGTGGATATGATTTGGTGGCCAAAGCTGAGATAATTCACCTGAAAACATCCAGGGTGATTTTTGTGGATGTATGAAAAGGGCACGTCATAAGAGAGTGTAATGAGCGCAGGGAAGCTGGTGAAGAGAAACTGATACATAGAAAAGCTCATGAAACATCCTAAGCTCTCGTGAAAGCTCTTACACAGTCCTTGCCATTTCAGGGTTGTGTACTTCCCTAGAGAAGTCAGGAGCATGGGGTGCCTGGGGGACAGCATCACAGAGAATGGGGAAGGGCAAGGAATAGTCCAATGTCTGCTGGAGTCAGTTTGCAGAGTCTGGGCTGTGTCCTGCCTGGCGTGTTTTTGTATTGAGGTCCTGTGCTGCGAGTGCTGGGTGTGCAAGGCCACGCTTCTCTCAAACTGCTTTGGTTTTGCCCCTTTCCAGGTTAAGCAGTTAGGGAGCTGAAATTCTCAGTTTTGCTGTGGAGCTGTAAAAAGCAGTACCATGCTTTCACCTCAGCTGCAGCTGACCTATTTAGGCATTGGTTTCTTACTGGCTATAAAAGTTGGCAATTATTGGCCACAGAGCTAAAAACACAAGTCTGATGGGAACCAGACCAAGATATCCAATTCATTTCCCATAAGCCACTCAACACAATCTGATGGTGATGGCTTTTGCTGATTAATTGCATAGTTTGGATTTAGTCCTGTGTGAGTAGGCAAGAATCTGTACAACACAATCTCAGTGATCCCACTGGCTCTCCATTCACCTCTTTACACATCTGTTCATCATCTCTGGCTTTTCAGTCTTGAAGCCCAGATTTTGCACTCCCTTATGCAGGCTTGATCCATATTTGAAAGTGTGGATGGTGTGCCTGTATTCAGCAGTGGGGGAAAGAACACTTTTAATTGGTGAACAGTAGCTAAGGAGCAAATAAGGAAAGATGTAGCATCCTTTTGCCCAACAGTTTATTTTGTTTGGGAATGTCATATAACCTACCCTGGGAGCACTCTCTTTTCCCAATGAATGTATGCTTTTCTGTCAAAACCCTTAGGTATAGTCTAGGAGTAGGTTTCCTGAAGTGCCTGGTTCAGGGCCAAAGGACTTCTTCTGTGTGCACAACTGCCACTCCTATCAATAAAGGTGCATAAAATAGGGGGATGTAAGTTTTGGAGTTTCATAGCATCAGCCGTATTGCCTCAGGCAAGTGGTAGTGAGAGCCAAATAACTGCAAAGAGGTGTGATGCATGCACAGATAGGGAGACCCATGTTGACCTGAAGAATAACGTGTGCGGCCTTCTCTTGGACTCATCTCTTATGCGCTAGAAGGATGCAGTCCGAGACCTATTACACTGAACTACAGTTTTTGGCTTGGCCATTATTTACAGTGACTAGTGCCTCAGATCAACTTTATTGTAATTAGGTGATCTTTAAGGTCCCTTCCAGCCCATACCTTTCTGTGATTCTATTCATAGAGGCTAACTTAAGGCTGTGTAGTGAAGCTAAATCTTCCTGGGATTTATCTAGCTTCAGGGAGGTGTAGGCTCAGCAACTGAAAAGCAAGAGCCTAAGTTATCACCTCTCAATTGCATTCTGTCTTTTACTGATGGAAGGCGCTTATGAAGATCAGGCTCACAAGGCTCAAATGCGCCTTTACAAATATCCCCCTCTGTAATCACTTCCTGGAATTTTCTTTAATCACCACTAAAATGTATTAGTTATAGCTTGTGTGTAACGCTGACTGCATAGTTTGAATGCATAATCTGAGGATAGTTCAGGAAAAGAATCAGAGGAAGGAGACAAATACACGTTGGCAATGAGAAACAGACAAACCCCATACAATTACGTTTCTGAAGTGTGATTATTTTTAAGCTCATCCTCTGGAAGTGTATATACACACATGCACAGACACACAAACCCCTGGATTCTTTTTATTTTCTGAGAATAAGGGTATCTGTGTTTTTAAGACGTGCTTGATTAATATTTGCAGACCTTTTTATGGGGATTTAGGAGAACAAGAAAGAAGGAAAGCAAAATTGTCACGTAGTCATGAGACCCCCATGAGCTAGATTTTTCTTGCGAAAGTTCAAACATGAAATTCACAATGAACAGGTTGCTTCTCTGGAGTGCAGGAATTACATTTCCGTGATGATTTTGAATTAAGGTCTAATCTTGCTCTGTCTGCATTAGTCAAAACATAGCAGAGCACAATTCAGCTTTTCAGTCCTACTTGTATTAAACTAGACAAAGAGCTACCATGGTTTTGTCACTAAGCTCGTCATCCTTTTTCACATCTATCACTCTTTTTTGCTCTGCTGTATAAACAGCCCAGAGTTCTGTCCTCTGATACATCTGAAGCTTTTTTTATCTTGGCTCGAAGATTTTTGAGGTCAGCAGTTTCTTCCTGAAGTTGAGGAAGTCCTAAGCAGACCTCTGTACTTCACGTGCAAGGGCCTAACTGATAGGTGTAAAGCCACCATCTTGTCTTCAAGCCATCAAACATCCTGTTGGCCTTTTTGATGGACGCTGGCACAGCAGTGACGTATTACATGAATCGATTCCGATCATTTTTTTTTTGTTAGAGGAAATAACAGGTGTATAATTTCCCAGTTCAGCCACATATAATTATATATAATTTGACTTAAATAGATCTAGAGTTTCCACTGCTCCAGACTCTCCATATGAGGCACTGTGTTGCTCTTAAATGCTATTTCTGGAAAGGATAAGAAAAGAAAACTTTAAAAGTTAATAAAGAGCTTGGGATAGGTTATAAAAGATGCCAGATAATTTACCGCACATCTCCCAAATGCTTTTGGGTAGTAAAAGAATTCCAGTGTTTTCCCAAAAGCTGCTTTGCTTTGCTTTGCTATTCTTGATATAGACATTCACATGGGGGTGGGGTGGGGGAAGTTACTCAGATGAGAATTTGCTAAAGCTCAGCTAATCATTTATTAAAGCAGTCCTTGGCTTGCCAAACTCATTAATCTCATTAACAGGGAAGGAGGACTATGGTGCCTGGTTAGCTGAAACCACTGTGTTTACTAAGCAGCATGCTTCCTTCACAAGGGAAAGATTTAAATATCCACTGTGTCAGTGTTTTACCCCTGAATCTGAAGTAATGTGATGAGTCACCTGACCAGCCTGGGTCACATGCTGGCTTTGGCCACAGACTGCATGAGGTCAGGCACAGAGTTGCCAGGTACAGGTCTGACATGGACCCATTCATTTTTCAAGGTGTTTGTCATGTCTCTGGCATTCACATGGAACCCAGCAGGCATGGGTCTCTGGAGAGGAGAGACTAAGACATCACCACTTGGTTCACCTGAAGAAGCAAGTGGTGATGTTCTCTTAATGCTGCATGGCCCCTCTTGTCCCCGGGAACAGGAGGCCTGGCAGAAACCTCACAGCTGCCACTTCTTGAATTATCTCTCTGCCCGCGCCTCAGGAAGCGGAGGAACTGCCTCTCCTCTGCCTTTTCTAGGGGAGCATCTTGTCTCTGAAATATGCTTTCCCCTAGGTTCTGTCCATACTGTTCTTTTATCCCCTCACTGGTCTTGATAGACTTAATTGTGATTTATAGTTTGGACATTGATAACTTGTTGAAATTAATATTCAGTGTTGGTCCAGTCTCTCCACTTTCCTTTGGTTCTAGCTCCTGATCATGAGATCTTTGCTTGCTTTTGCTTTTCAGGTCTGCAGCTGTCTCCAACTTGACCTTGTCCCTTTATGCCTAGTTCTGTGATACTCTTGATGCATGCCTGCTTGGGAAAGTGTCAGTGCGTGTTTCCAGTGGTGTGTAAGTGCCCTCAGTCACTGCTGCCTGCAGTGCAAGAAGGAGGGAAGCAACAAAGGGCACACGTAGCAGGTTTCAGCCATTCCCCTGCGGGTAGATGAAGTACCTCACTCTCCCAAGGGCTCTCTGCCGGCATTGCTCACTGCCTCTCAGCTCCCTAAGCTACACAAGGATGTGGCAGCAGTCCCATGCGTCTTCTCTGAGGCCTTAATACATCAGCTCCAGGCTGCAGCTCTCCTGTCAGCTGGTAGATAAACACTATGTGTTGAGATCCATCTCCTCCCTGGAAATGTGAAAAACTTGAGTGTTTGGGCCATTTTTCTCAGCACCTCCCACATGGAGCAATTTCTCTCAGTGCTACATGCCAGCCCTGGCAGGAGCTGTGTGATTTGGATCCACTCCTTCATGCATCTCTAGAGTTTGGCAGAGCAGGCAGCACTAACTGGGCACCAGTGTACAACGGGCTGAGCCAGGCACCGTGTGCTGCCTGACTTTCAAAGAAGAGGTGGGATGCCACTGAAATTGGGAGAGGGGTGACTTATCCTGCATTGGAATTGTTATGAACTCAGGATGTAGCCCCTTGGCTGACCTGCTGTAGAAGTGGAGCATAGCCATCCCTAAAATATCTTCCTATCTGTGAACCTGCCACAGAAACTGTGAATCATCACGCCACTGTGTTAGGGTCCCTACAGAGTGTAAGGATACTACATCTGAGCCTTCAGCCACATCGTGCTCTATTTTTCCTCGTGGCTGTACGCTATGAAAAAAAGCAAACTTAATTCTGCTGCCAATATGCGTGCTTTCATACAGTGAGGAGTATTGCACCCTAGCACCTGAAACAGATGGACTTTTTAATTTTATGTATGTGGGGAGAATGATGCTATGATAAAATGCAGTAGCTACCTCTTCAAGCAGTGCCAAAGCATATGACACTTATGTTTTTGTCTTTTAGCTGAGGTGGAAGGGTTGCAGGTCACTGTGCCTGAGAAGAAGAAGGTGGCTATGTTGTTTCAGCCTGCTCTGCTCCGCTGCCATTTCTCTACTTCTTCCACCCAACCAGCTGTGGTACAGTGGAGGTTTAAATCTTACTGCCAGGACCGGATGGGAGAAGCTTTGGGTATGGCAACTTCTGGTTTACAAACAATGAGCAAGAGGAACCTGGACTGGGATCCCTACCTGGACTGTGTGGACAGCAGGAGGACAGTCCGTGTCGTGGCCTCCAAACAAGGATCTGCCGTCACTATAGGGGACTTCTACAAGGAAAGAGATGTCAGCATTGTCCATGGTAACTCTTCTACCCCAGTGATGCTTGGTGAGGGTTGGAATGGACCCATAGCAATTTGGGATACTGGAGGCTGGCAGTAATTGTTCAGTGAACTCTCTTAGAACAGGCTGCTGGAAGGGAGCTGTTGTGTGGCAGACATTTAGGATTCAGCCAACCAACCCTAGACTCAAAGGTCAATTCCTTTGTCTCTTCCCTTCATCCAACTCTGTGTAGGTCTCCAACCCTCATACAGTATCCTTTTCCCTTTGATGAAGTGGAACATTTTTGTTTCTGGCTTCTGCATATTGGTCTATATATAGATTTCCTTAACAAAGGGGTGCCAGCAATAGAGGTATCAATTCAGTCTCTGATGCCTAGTTTTTTATTCCTTGTAAACTCCATTGATATTTTTTTTTCCCTGGTTCCAAAATACCAAAATTATCCTATACCTCATGTTTGCCCAACTCTGGACTTCACCAGTGTACCCTGTCATGAACGTAAACCCACACAGCCTTGGGCAGTGTGAAAGGAAATTTCCATGGGGTGAAGTCAAGCTGGGTGGAGATAGTGGGGGGTGGCAGGGTCCTTAAATATTTGGTCTGGAAGGCTGTGTGAGAAACCTTGTCCCTCAAAAGTACAATGCTTCTCCTTGACTGGGGAGACCACCTAGCCACAAGTGGAGGCTCCTTGGTGTGGAGAGGATGTGATCATCCTCAGCAAGGTGGAGCGTTTTCCTGTGTCTCCGTGTAACCTCTTTGGCAGATGGCTGAAGTGCTGTAGAGGAGACACTGGCTCAGCCCTTCTTGTACAGCTCGAGTCCTGTTGGAACCCCAGGCCTTACGTGACAGGAAGGACAGAGTGTGACATTAGTTACCCCTTCTGCTCTCGGCACTTGCAGAGTGAGCTGCCTCTGTGGCATTACCTGTCTTCCTCTTTTGTGGCTGTAAAGCCACGAAGTCCTGAGCCTGTTGTTTTTTCCTGAATACTGTGATATTCTGGATAAGGTCAACCCCTCCTTTTAGTAAGGAAATGAGATGGATTTGGAACACGGAGACAGCCCAGTGCTTTCATCACTTCACTCTTCCTATAGGTGTTGGAGGGAAAGGCTGACTTTTCATTTTTGCCTTTCAGATGCAGACCTTCAGATTGGGAAGTTGATGTGGGGAGACAGTGGCCTCTATTACTGCCTTATCATCACACCGGACGATGTGGAGGGCAAGAATGAAGAATCGGTGGAGCTGCTTGTGCTTGGTAAGCCCTCTTACCAGATTGCTTTTTCAGCAGATAGCTGATGTATCTTTCCTTCTGCTCTCTCGCGCTTTCTACTTATCTGTGCACCATATTACTATGGGTGTAAGATCTATGTAAAACAGTCCCCGCAGTACCTTCACCACTGCCTTGCACCTTGTGCAGTCATTCACACCTAGGCAAAGTGGGTGGCAAACACTACCAAACCAGAATAGTAATGTTTACACCCACACTGCTCACACGTTACACAGGCGTAAATGACTACAGAAAGTGCACGGCTGTGGAAAGTCAGAACCCTTGTTTTTAAGGCATAAAACAATAAACTTGCAGCAAAGTGAACACTTGAGACAGAGTCTTTTAAAAATAGACATCCAGAAGACATCAAATCATATGCTTTTTGCAGTCTTTTAACATTTCCTTCATCCCACTCTTCTGACCTGTGAGGATATCAAGAAGCACTGTGTTTTTCTGCTTGAGTGTGTCAATTTGGGAGATTTTTCTGTCTGCCTAATTATAGCTGTCCAGTTAGAGGTGCAGTTTCACAGTCACCCTAATCAGATCTAAGCTGTTGCTGCCACTAAAAGGACCTGTCCTCTCTGCAGCATGCACGCCTGGCTCTGTGTTTCTTTTAAGTTCCCATGTCCAGTGTGGTGAGCAGGATCAGTTTCTTTCCTGTTTATACAGTTAGCTTTCAGCGATGGCTTCCACAGTCCAGCTCTCTGTGACGGTCAAAAAAAGCACCCATCCCAACTAGGGGAGAAAAGTGGAGTGGTATGGGCCTCTCAGAGGCATTTGTTGACACTGCCTTGAGCCAGCTGTAGTACTTTACCTCTGGACTGCCCCAGGAGAGTAAGATGAGTTTTTTCCAACTGACCTTAAGACCTGGTGACATCAATGTTTGTCTGGTCAGCATACTTGTATGGTTCTTGAGTGTATAGATTCTATACATCCTGTGAAGGAAATGTTAAAAAGCTTGGGTCTTTAGTGTGTAGGTGATATGTAGAGGCATACGAAAGAACGTGTCTGTCAAGTCCTTTTGCTCTCAAGGTCAGAGTTAAATTTGCATTCATATTTGGAGCTGTAGTTGTCATCACAAAGTAAACCAGACTGAATGGCTTGAGTGAGTGACTATTAACAGTGCCAGCACCTGCCCTCACTCAAGCAATGGACAATTGGTGAGTGGGTCCCTCCAGAAAACAGTGTCATACTTCTGTCTAAATCCACAGTGTGACTCTGTATCTTACACTAGTTAATAACGGGCCCAAAGCTGTGTTAGTTCAGGTGAGGTTGTCTCTGCCAGGTGGCAGTTGTAGCTGTTAGTAGTCTCTCCAGAGGAGCTGAATGTGGCTGCGTGCTGATAGGCTGCTGAATTTTGTCCCTTCTTCACCTTCCTGTCCAGATTTGGTGTCTTCTCTTGTCCGTGTCTACAACTGTGCTCAGACACCAGTGATGAAACAGTGCCATGGTAACAGGAAGGATCTGTTTTTCAGTGTGTACAGAAGACTATGTGGGGGAAAAACAAAGAAATGCCCACCTCTGAGGCTGGCTCAATGATGTCCCCAGCCCCAGTTCGTTGTGGTTAACGTAGTTTAGGCTGCATTACCTTGATCGCATCTGCTTTTCTATTCATTACAGCCTGTGGATCTGACCTTGCACTTTGTGCAGCACTGCTAAGTTTGGCACCAGTGTGGAAGCATACTTGTCGTGGGCATACTTTGTTCTGCCTCATGCTGTTTGGCACAGCTTGTGTGTATTTCTTTTCCTGGGTAGTGTGTATGGAGGCAACATTCCAGCTTTTCGAGCGATTCCAGGTTACCTACCCATTTTCCTTCCTCCCTTCCCACTTTATTATTTTCCTTCTACCTTTGCTGGTATTTTTTTCTTCCTTTTCCTTTACCTCTCCCCAGTGATGGCTAAAGGAGGAAGCAGCCAGTGGTGAAAATACCATTTTTTTTTAATATCCCAGCGTCTTCTAGGACATTTTTTATTCCATCCCACTGCTCTGCTAGGTATTAATGACTTGCAGGGAGACAGTACAGATGTAGATCGGAGCAGTTCCACAGTCCTAGGGGACACGTGGTAAAAGGGTTTTGTTTGCTGTTTTGCTGTTAGTTGCTCTTTGGGTGGAATCCAGATTCCCTGCTAGAGTGGTTGGAGCAGTGGAGGGTTAGTGTCTGCAAGAGCCACTACGATTCCCACCGCACATTGCTGTTTGCTCCCTGCTGATGGTGGTCTTTCAAATAGAATGTACATTTTTTTATTTGGGGGCTGCTGCATGATTTAAGCATAGATTAGAATTTTGAATAGAGCAGAAGTTCTACCCACTCATGTTATCAGTGGGGGAACACAGAAAAATCAGACCAGAAAAGGAAATAGGAAAATATCCCTTCTAGTGGTTTCCTATTAATACTAAGATGAAAGGTGTGTTTAGGTTAGAGAAAGATACGGCTGGTCAGGGCAGTTTAATGTCACATAGAAACCTTGAAAGGTCTGAGAGGCAAAAATGGTAGATACTTAATAGCATCAATAAATTAATGGAAATTTGCTTAACTAAAAGTAGAGAATCCTCTACTTTTAGACAGTGAATTGCACCACTAAAAATTTGTCAAAGCTTCTTTATCACAACTTGGAGCAAAATCCAAAACCTGAGCAAATTACAGCATTCTTTTTTTTCTTAGGGAAGCGATCACAGAGACTTCCAGTGAAGTCTAAGTAGCCAGTCAGCCTGGGTCATGATGGGATTACATGCTGAGTTTTGTCACCTAGATGTGTCATGTTGACAGACAAAGAGGCTGGAGAACTCTAGGTAGCATCAGAAAATCCCATGGGCTGTCTTCATTTCAGGCCTATGTCAGAAAAGCATAGAAGCATTTCTTTGTATCCATTTGTGCTCAACAAAGCTGGTAGGATTTATAAAGCATACCTGATGTTAAGCATATGCTGATGTGTTTTGCTGAAAAGACCATTCAGTCGAGGTTTTGCTTAGTCAGGGACTCAAACCCTCTCTAACGGAGCTAGTACAGGTAAAGGAAGAGGGATAGTAACCTCTGTGCCTCAGAAGCACAGAAGGAGGTTGGCTGGTGGTGAACCTCCTGTAGAGTAAGGAAAGAATTTAAATTAAAAAGTACTATTTTTGGTGGCATTTGGAATCTCCAAAGGGGGTCTAGCATGCTTGAAACTATATGAACTCTGCTTCTGCTGCGGCAAGACTAGACTAGTACAGAGCTTAGTAATTCCACAACAGGAGTCAAGTGATGCTCTCTGTGCTCGTGTGTTTTACTAGAAATGTAGAACCCTTTGCTGACATTACAGCTGAGCTAGTGAATCCATTTGCAACTTTATACATTTTTATTTTTTAGAACTAATGTGATTGAATCAAAAAGGCTGAATCCTAACTTTAAGAAAGTCTACTTTTCTATCTTAGCTAGCTGCTGAGCACCCTGCTTCTTGAAACACAGACAGTGCTATTAATCAAATTGTTACTGGTAGCACCCGTGCGCTGCTTTTTATGTGAAAATGTCAGCGGGCTTCAGTAAAGTCGTTCATTGCTGCCTTTGTTGAAGGGAACTGCAAGTGTACCAGTGCAGGGGATGCAGGGTGCCTGGAGTAACCTTTGAATCAGTGTCAGCAGATACCCCATCCTAGCTTCATGTGCCCCAGCTCACATCAGGAAGCAGTCTATCTTAATTGCATGGGATTGCGTATAACCCAGTAAGCCTTTCTGAGAGCTGGAATTTACTAATCAGGCGCAGGGTTGTGTGAAAGCAGCTATACTGCTCCCTTCCGAAGCTGGTACAGCTATAGAGCAATGGCTGTAGGCATAGCTAGGCAGGGCCGCCTACCCTGAAATGCGTAGGTCTGTGTAAGCTCAGCAATGTTTGCATTACAAGACTTTACATAGCTTAGACATGCTTCTTGAAACAGTGGCTTCATTCCCAAGGACATGTCAAGTTCCTGGAAGAGGCAGGAAAGCGATCTGCTAATCCCAATTACTGGTTTGCTCCTTTGGTTAGTTACCCATGTAACTAGACTTTGCTAGACAGCTATTACCTGCTTTTTTTCCCCATCCAATTCGACATAAATGATATATTAGTGAAATACTATTTTATAATAAATTTTTTTAGAAGCTTCAGCTTCTACCATTGTCATGCTTTAAATAACAACAATTAGCACTTGACTTTTTTATTAGTTTATGAAGTCAGCTAGCACTTAGTATTGGTAAATTGACATCTTTGGTAGTTTGTATTACCAGCCAATATTGATATAGGCTAAACCCAAAATTTATCAAGTCTAACACCCATCAGTAGGAAAGAATATGGATACATATACACACAGCATATTGCACAGTCATTAATGTACTAATAGAGACATGTGCTGGCTCTCAGAGAGGATAAATCTCTACTGGGCTGTGTGTGTATGGTGTACAATGCTAATAAGACAGTTCTTACTCAGCAAAGTGACTCAATAGTTGGTATAAATATAGCCAGGTTTGGAGTCTCTTGTGTGCTGGGAGAGACAGTATTATAAAGTTGATGTAGTTTTGGAGACGGAAACATTCTTGGCAAAATTTTCCTGTACAAGACGATGGTTTTAGGATTTCAGTCTCTTTCACTGAAAAGCTGCCAGTAGCATCTGAGCTGGTACTTGGTCACAGCAGTTGGCAGCAATGTCAGTGCTATTGGCCACGTGTTGGGGATGGCAGGGCCAGATCTCGCTCGGGGAGGTGTCTGTGAGCAACCTCATGGCGAAAGCTCTCTGACCTTGAGCTGTGCCCTCATGACCAAAGGTGGGTAATGCCAGCAGGTGAAGGAGGCAATCAGCATGGGAGCCCTCTGCCTAAAAATCCAGGAAATGCATTGGTGTCCTCCCACCCCCAAAGCGTTCCTCCTGTCCTCATTATGTGCTGCTGCCCTGCCCCAGACCACTCTGTAATCTGAGTCCAATACCCCTTGGATTTGCCTCCCCTGCCTGGACTACTCCTAGTTATTTATTTCACACCATTTAGAAGTGCTACTTGTTGCCAAGGTTTTTTACCCCTCTTTTCCTCCTTATTTGCCAGCAACAGCCACACGCTGCTCACAAAGGAGACTGGCGTGATTAAAAGACCTCCCTTACTAAGGTAGTCATAGCAACAGCCTCCTTGGAGGTCTTTGTTGCCTGCTAAAACTTTGATCTCCAAGAAGGGCTGCTGCTGTTTCTCCCTCCAATTGAAGAGAAGGACGGGAAGAAAGGATAAAGTTTACTCCGAGCAGAGGGAGCATCGAGGAACTCATTGCAGAGCCATACTCTCCCAATAAATCTCACAGCAGCTTCCTTGGAAGCGTATCTGATTTACAAGGGCCACACTTCCTCCCCTGTCCTTTCCAGCCTCCTCTCAGGGCAGTGTCCTGTGCCAGGGGACTCTTGCTGTGGCATGGCTTGGCATATTTTTCTGCCACTGAGGAAGAAATAGTTCCCTTTGTAGCTGCAGCCTCATGTGGTTCCACTGCTGCAGGTAGGGCTGCAGAGGCAGCCCCCCAAAAGGGCAACCAATTCAACAGTTATTCCCATATTTACCCAATATTTATCACTTTTATACAATTGCTGGTATTTACCATGTTCCCATATTTACCCAGTTGTCGTGTTCTGACTGCACCTGCACCTACTTTATTCATGTCATCTTTTCAGCTGCACTGCTTACCCTAATTATTTTTGTGTCTCTTCTCTGCAGACTCTGCTAATAGTCTGCATGACTCCAGGTCCTCCCTGATCTGCTGCTATTTGCTCTCCTGCTCTGTCACCTACTCTCCTCCTGTCTATTGATTCCTGTCCTCACTCCCCTCTTCTGTATCTCTGCACCTTCTGGACCTGCTTTGTGCCCCCTCAGCTTTTCCCTCTGCCATCCTCCTCCCCACCCTCTCCCGCTACGCTCTGCCCGTGCAGACTGAGGGCTCACAGGCTGCCTCGCACTGTGGGGCTGGCAGGTGCCTGGGGTGTGCAGGGTGCCTGGTGAGAGGCTGCTCTGGGTGGGTAAAGCCCTGCAGCAGCACGGTGGGAATAGAGACAGGAGCGTGTCCCAGATCCATCCTGGAACAAGGACGAGCTCCTAGCTCTGACTGAGCCGCCTGGGACAACCCTTGTAAACGGGGCCATCATCCATTCCCTCTTTCCCCCGGGGGTGTCTGCTGGGGCTTGGTGGTGGGAGCTTGCCCGGAGGAGGACACGTAGCTCTTGCAGGGATGAGAGCTGCGACTCGGCTGTGCCTGGCTTTGGCTCAGTGCCTGTGGTCCTCTTCCTTAGGCAGGCAGAGCTGCTGTGCAGAGGTAGTGCAGTCAGATGGTCTCTTAGCAGGACGTTTTACTAAATTATTTTCTCCCCACCAATTGCTTTGTAGCCTCAGCCCTCCACCTTCAGGTTTCCTTTAAAAGAAGACGAGAGAAGTGAGGTGAGCTTAATGCCCACAGAAGGAGCAGCCTCAGCACAGAAAGCCCAGAGGTCGGTGGTGATGATTGCTTTGGCCTTCTCCTGGCTGGTGTTTCAGCTGCAGGTCCAAAGGGAGGCCTTGCTGACGGAAACCCTGACCTCTCTGACCTAGCTTTGGGCACTGTGCTGGCAGAGGTCTCCCCTCTGCCAGCCACCGCCTGGCTTTGGGACTCACCCATGCCTGGGACAGGCAAGCCAGAGTCAGTGGTGGCCCATGCTCCCCCAGAGCTGCCGTGTCCCTGCAGCCTCTGGCTGGCTGGTAGGCCGGGTGCTTTTGCTCCACTTGTTGCTGAGAGCGGCAGGAGGAAAGTGGCCTTCAGTGAGGAGCAGTGTTGGGGAGCCTCCCGTCACTGTGGCAACCACAGCAGGCAGCCTTGGTCTGGCCCACTAAAGGGGAAGCGCACGATGGGGGGAAGGGTTATCAGTGAATTAATTGGGCCCAGGACAGGGAGGGGGAGAGCCAGAGTGCATTGAAAGCTGGTGGGGACGCGGAGGTCTGGAGGCGGGCTTTGTGCTCACTGGCTGCCAGCTGGGCTGGTCAAGGCAGCAGTGTTCAGGCTGAACTATGGTGGGGTTTGCTGCTGCCTGAGGCCCTCCTGGGCTTTGTGCATCCCTACCGGTGGCTCGGGGCCCCCGAGGGCTGTGTGAGCCCTGCTGGTGGGACAGGGGAGCAAATCTCAAGTGAGGCTGCACAAGCAGGGAAATACTTGACTCCTCGTAGGTAGCATGGAGGAACTTCCTCGGCTGTCTTTGTAATGAGTTACCAAGTTCTCAAGCACTGTTATTACTTTTGAGGGGTGCTTCTTCCCCCTTGAACATGTGGTTTCTCCTGGGGATTGGGGGGCACCATAAAACCCAGCACTAGCAGGCATCTAGGCTTTTTCGGGTAGGTTCAAAATAAAGTAGGTGCCTATTTGGACATTTGAGATGAAGCTTCCACTTATAGGTTTCCCTCCTTACCTCTGGTACCACAAATCCCAGCCCTGAATTAGCTATATACTTCCACCTATTTGTCCATCAGCATCTGCTGTCAGACTAGGGCTCCACGTGAGCTTGTGTGCCTATATCTTGTGAACAGAAAGCATACATGTGCACTTTTCTATGACAAGCTAGCTGTGCACAGTTTGGGCACTGCAAACAATGTCATGAAAGTCTGTATATGTAGGTGAAAATGTTGCAGTAGACTGATGACACCAGTCGTCCTTCAGAGTAGTAAATATCTGACAGATCAGCATTGTATCTTTTGCTGAGGCTTCAGGAGCACCTCATCATGATGGCATTACTGTGAGTACTAGGCAGCTTTGATGAGCTGCAACTGGTTGCAAAGCACTGCCTGCATTCAGAGTATACTTATTATGGCTCCAGCAGGCATCCTTGTGGATTTTTGATCTCTACAGAACCTCTGCTGAAGCACTGAGAAAAAAACAGACAGTGGGAATTTGATTATAACACACTTCAAGGACAAACTAGAGGCCAAGGAACTTGGGATCCAGTTCATCATTGTGTCTGAGTGCTTCTTAGTGCGGGACCTGAAGGGCATGTGGGGAGGTTAAAGGTAGCTTTCTACCACTTCTGCACTGGCTCACCCTTAGCTGCTTCTGCTGTGTTATATCCACAATGTATGCCTCTCTTCAGAGTGCAGTTCTCCTTATGCATGTCTTTAAAAAACCTAGCATGATCTTGGTGCTATATAAGAGTACACAGCACAGCTGCACATAGTCCTGTTCTGCTGATGCACAGGTGTGTGCAAATTATAGCTGAACATTGTGCAGGATGTTTGCTGTGAATTAGAAATATCCCAGACATTCAGTGCCAAAACAAACAGGCACCAAGCTGCCTTTGGGCTTGGATTTTGTTTTTATTCAGTTAAAAATTAGAAGTTGACTTGCTCTTTTTTTTTTTCTTTTGCAAAGTGATTCCACAAATTTCTACACAAATCCTTCCCTGGTTGGTTTCCTTTGCTTGACAGTTGACTTTGTATCCCACAATATCACCAAGTTGCTTGTGCATCTTGAAATAAGTAGCATATACTCACTTCAAGACTCCTTTCCTGGAGCTGTCTCTGCAGTTGCAGAGCCCTAACATGGAGAGCAACACCCATGAGTGTTGGATGCACGTAGCTGACTTGTCAAGGGCCTTGGGTTAAAGATGTTTCAGATCCATCCAAATTGCATCAGTACATTTTTAAAGTAAACTAAATGCTTCAGTTTGAGGGCTGCTGTGAATTTACAGGAGCTTTTTGCATGTGTAGAACATAATTCCAGAAAGATGTTACCATGTAACCACGCTAAGGGGACCTTCTCCTTCTTGTAATTTTGTGTCTAGTTTGGAGAAGCTCTGTTCCAGATTATTTCCCTCCAGCTCTTATGATAAAGATAAAATGCAAGGACACAGAAATGGCAGAATGTCTGCAGAGGCAGACACCAGACATGGAGCAGGATGGCATCTATGGTTGATAGGAATTCACTTAACAGAGTGCAAGTGGGCTGATGAGAAAGGGGACTGGAGGCTAAGTCAGGGGCTGGGGAGTGTGTTTTTCTTGCAGTAACCTCTCTCCTTGTTCTCCTCCTTCTGTCTTTTCTAGGCAGGACAGGGCTGCTTGCTGATCTCTTGCCCAGTTTTGCTGTGGAGATTATGCCAGGTATTCAGTCATTTCATCCTTCAGTCACCCAGTCCTCTGTCATCTTGTCTGTTTATCCTTCTACAGCATCTTTATGTGGTGTACATTACACTCTTATGTGTGTTTTATCTGGGGATAGAAAGGGAAAAGCCTGTTTCTTACTGGGAATATGTGTTGGGGTTGAGATCTGAAAGAGGTGATGCTGGGACTTGGGGGAGGAATGGCTGTGCTGGGAGCCAACATACAGAGGTGGTTGATGTCGTGCCAGGCTCAGTGTGTGAGCAGAAATGCCAGCACGGTTCAGGGGAGGTTTTATATCAAGCTCTCTCCACTCCCCCTGCTAGCACAAAGGTAATGATGCTCCAGCCTGCAAGCCCTCAGCAGCCTCGTGTGCCCATATGGCTTTGTACGTCAGCTGCTGCAGTCAGTAGTAATTTCCGCTCCCTGGACCCTATCCTGTGGGTACCGTTACAGCCATCGCCACAGATGGTAGCACAGGAGGTGCTAGAAATAGAGAACTGGTTAGCAACCCATCAGTGGCACAGCCCCTCTTGTGCTGCATGGCTGGGGCATTATCTAGGTAACACCAGGTGGTTTGACCGAACATGAATGCTCTCTGCCCATGATAAATCCCTCGCTAGCCAAACTAATGAGAGCCACCAGTTCTGGCACAACTTGCAGAGGAAGCAGAGTCTGCAACAGATTGTCCTTGAAAGGAAAAGCTGTGAGAACATTTAGCCCTTGAGTCATCTGATCATCCCCTGACAGTGCCCAAGGGGTGTTTCTTTCACACATTTGTGCAAAAATGCAACTTCACATAAATGTGTGAAGCTGTTTTCAAGTCTGTCCCAGAGATGCAAACATAGAGAAGGCAGACACTCCCCCGCCTCAAGTGCAACCCAAAGCTCTGTGGAAGTTCAACATGGCAGGAGGGGGATTGGTCTCCTCAGCACAGACAGAAGTTGATTCTCTGTTGCCTAACACTTCCCCCAACTATTTATAATTTTATTGAATAAATATTTATAATTTTATTGAATAGTTCCCCCCCAACTATTTATAATTTTATTGAATAGGTACATAATTCTTGTGTGTTGGCCAGGTAGCTTTCTGGTACCCTCACTGCATGAGTATAAACAAGAAAATGTAAAGGACAGAAGCAAACCACATTTCAGCTGTTAGCATTGCCTGTTACCTGAATAAACAAAAGCAGATGCTCCTGAAAGCACAAAACAGTAGTTTCCAGACAGCCAGGACACACAGGATTTCAGGTTGGCAGTCGTTTGAATCTCAGGGTTACACAGTTGTGTCTGGAAGGGCTGTGACAGAAGGTAACAGTTGTACTGGAGGAAGGATTAGGGAGTTGCAGGTAAAAATGGTTGAACCCTATTTTTGTACATAAAGGAGGAGCCAGCAGGCTCTGTTTTGGTTTTCTTAACCTCTAACTTCCTGTAAAGTAGAATCCTTTGTGATTCATAGGTCCGTGTGACTGGGACACTCAATTTCAATCATCCACATTTCAATCATCCATGCCTGGTGCTGCATGAGTTTCTTGCAACGTACATACTAACCTGACCTCCTTTTGTACTCCTAGAATGTTTACAGAAAGACCACGGATTCTCCACTTAGAATGGACTTGCTGTGGTGGTTTTTTTTCCCTCTACCAGGCTTTTGTCCTTTATGGAGTGGTTGTGGACTGGTCAGTAACAGCTCTGGAGATCTGACACCTGAGCTTCATTGCCTAGCTGTGGCTGGCCCCTTCTGTCATGCAGTACTATTTCACCTCCTCCTCTGTATCAGTGGTGGTTGTAGAGAACAAGATGAGAACGTGATAAAAGAAAAAGCCACTGAGCGGTTGCCCTGCCTGAACTGGCATAGATGAGGAAGTACAGGACTGGGAAGGATAGTCTGGCTCACTATCTTGCTTGCTATCCTTAGTGCTGTGTAATTTCATCCTTTCCATGAGCTTAGCAAGCCTAAGAGTAGCCTGGGTTAGGCCTTTCTCTCTCCCATTGGATCGCTTTCTTTGATGTGCATCTTCTAGCTTCCATCTACCTTACTCATAGCCCGTTTATGCACATTTATGTAAGACCTTTAACTAGAATACCTGCTTCTCCTCCTAGTGTTCATCCTCTTAGTGTATTTACAGGCAGCAGCTACATCTGCTCTCAGCCTTCTTTTTAATAGACTAACACAGCGAGCTTCAGCTCCCTTGCTGCAAGGCAGGCTATCGAGTCCCTTCATCCCTTCAAATCCCTGCTTTGTATCCTCTGCAACCTGAATTCATCTTTTCTTGTACAAAGGTGACCAGAGCTGTATAACATCAGTAACTTCAGATGAAGTTACATGGAGACCTTGTATGATGGCATTAATATTTCTTTAGCACTGCTGGAAATTCCTTCTCTACTGGGCATGGGATTACATTTGCCGCTCTTGTAGCTGTATTGCATAAGCGGTTACAGTTGTCCTATGATGGATCATTTCTCTTGTTTTTCAGCTCTTTTCAGCCAATGAAGTCCTGTTCAGAAGAGAAATTGTTCTTAATCCTTGACTGTGTAACCTTGAAAGTATTGCTGCATACCTTGAAATTCAGTACATTGCTGCATTTCATGTTTCTTATTGTAGGCCCAAGGGCAACTGGCCTTTTCTGTAACATATCCTGGTCTTCATCTTCAGTGACAATGCTTCCCTACCTCTTACTCTCAAGATACATCAACACATTCTTATTTTCTGTGTTAAAGTCATTTGTGAAAATATTAAATAAAATGGTTCCTAGAACCGGCACTTGAGGAACTGTGTCAATAGTCTCCTCTCATCTCTTACTTTTCCATTCATGAATGCTTCTCTCCAGCCATTTCCTTATTCATTACCTGAATTTTTCTCAGCATATAGTAACTTCACCAAAAAAATTATTCCACAAGGGCCAAAATTATCTGCAAATTTAAATGAAATACATCTGTTTCAGCCAAAAAATATAAAACATTTCACTTGACACTTCTGAAATGAAGTGTTTTGATTTGTAAATGCCAGATGTCTCACTGACGTTTTTTTAAGGGAATTATAAGTTCTAGATTAAAAATGGCATTAAAAAGGGGAATTGTTTGTAGAAGAGTTAAGGAAAACTCCAACAAAGCAAAGAATTTTCCTTGTGTTCGAACAGGACGCTGTGGATGAATCAAAAATGACACTACTTATTTTTGCAATTTATTAAGAACTAGAAAAAAAATCTGTTTTGATTGTTCCAAGCTGCACATTTTTCCTTGACTTTTCAGCTTAGCAGTGCAGGTGAGAGGTGCACTACCTTTCCAATGTGATTCTGTACTCACATTGCAGTCCTTTTATCAATACTTTTTCATCTTAAATAATAATCTATCAGGAGACCCCTTAGTGAAGACTGGATTTCTGTTTGGAAACAGCAGTCCACTACTTTTTTCCTGTGGAAAGCAGCCCCGCCTCTTCTTTCTTTGCTTTCTTACCATCTTTCCAAAGTGGCTGAATAACCACTTGGGTATACCTGGAGCCTTTCCCCACAGATTTTCCCTCACCAGCAGTCTGACTGACTTACAGATAGGTTGGTGCATCTCTCTGATGTAAAACCAACTCCAGGCCTCCTATACATTCAAAGTCTTGAAATTTCTTGGTCCAAATGTGTTCACTGACCATTCCCTTGATCCAGGGAATTGCCATGTGGCAGTAGGTGCAGCCCTGTGCATGCAGTCCCCTGCAAAGCACAGGGTGGCCAGATGCAGAGCTGGGAGCTGCCCTGGCGTGGGCTGGGCTCCTGCTCCCACAACGGCTGTTGCTGCTGCAGGTTTCCCAGCAGTGAAGTTTGAGCAACCTTTTCTTGCTCCTCTTCTTGTTCAAACCCCATCTTGGTTTTTGTGAACAAGCTCTTCTGTGCTTTCACTTGCAGGGTGTTTTTCAGCCGTTTGCTTTTGGGGCTTGGCAGACATCATCTGAGACTTCAGCAAAAAGGGGAGGGGGGGAAGTGGTTGTTAGGTTTCCTGGCTGGCTGCAGTGCCTGAATAGGATGTTCGTTCGGCACATTCAAAAGAATAATTGCGTGCGTGGGCCTAGTTGCGAAGGGGCAGGCCTGCCTCATTTACTGGGCTATTTATAGTGTGCTTTTCTCCATCGTTTGTCCCATTAAAACTAGAATGTGGGTAGGGAACAAACACACAAGCAGGGCATGAACATGGCCAGGGAAGAATGAGTCTTTGATGAGATCCAAATGCTAATGGAGTACGTCCTGCGGCGTTCGTACAGGTCTGCCGTGGGGCAAAGCGTTTCTGTGCTGGAGAACCAGAGCTCTTGCGTCCGTGCTGCTCGCCTGCCAGCCAGAGACGTTGTAGGAAGGGACCACATTTCTGTAGCTTCATTTCTCACTGTCATATGCCATTTCTGCTTTGATGTAGAGGGGGATGCTGTCCTAGACCAGCTGCGAGTCCACTTCCGTTATTCACCTATCTATCTGTTTTGCCCCTATGCTCTCCCTTGGGAGGATGTTGCTGATGTTCCCTTCCACAGCAATGTGCAATCCTGTAAATGTCTCTCTTTCTCCCCTTCTTTTCCAGAGTGGGTTTTTGTGGGCCTGGTGATCCTTGGGGCGTTCCTGTTCTTCCTCCTGGTGGGGATCTGTTGGTGCCAGTGCTGCCCACACAGCTGTTGCTGTTACGTCCGCTGCCCCTGCTGTCCCGAATCCTGCTGCTGTCCCCGGGCGTGTGAGTGACCCTGTCCAAGCCTGGTGCAAATCTTCTCTTGCACTCCTGCTCCCTGGCAGAACAGCAGGAGAATCTGCTAATATTGTTTCCTTTGCCCTGAGCACTTTGCTTGACTAAAGAGTTAGTTCTTAGCGGGTGAAGCATCTGACCTATAGCTCAATGGTTGAGCGCTCAAAGTTAATTACAACTGTAATTCCCTGAGCCCTCCCTGCCTTGGCAGCTGTGCCTGCTTCTCCAAAGTGTCATGCTCCCTTTCCAAAGTTGTTGTCATGTCAGTGAATGTTGCGGGTCAGAGCTAACATACTGGAAGGCTTCTTCCCAGCAATGCAAAGCAGCTACCCTGTACAACAGTGCAAAATCCTTGCAACCCAGCAAGGTTCCCAGTCAGGCTCAGGCAGATCTGTCAAGTTTCATGAGCCTCATCCCAGCTTCTTGAGTCATCAGTTGTTTTTAAAGCTGAACTACCACTAAAAAATGGCAGCAGTAATGCCAGCTGTAACACATTGAATGTCTTGAAGTTGCTGAGCATCTCACAGTCCTCATCTGACCTGCTGTGTGCATTTTTTAAACTCCCCTCAGTGCCCCTTGAGGCTTAGAGAAATTCAGATTGGTCCCTCTAATGTCATTTGTCCAGTTGTCTCCTTCTGGGTTGTCACCAATGCTGGTGATGCGCAGGTTTCGGGCACATGCCGTGTGGGTCTGTGGGAGGCTGGTGTGATGCTGACTGCTATTCTTTTTCTTTTTCAGTGTATGTAGCAGGCAAAGCGGCAAAAGCTGGGTACCCTCCTGCAGTTTCTTCCATGCCAGGTCCATACTACATCCCCAGTGTTCCTGTAGCTGGTGTCCCATCTCCTGCCGTGCTGATGGATAAGTCACACCCCCCTCCCTTAGCCCCAAGTGACTCCAGCGGAGGAAGCCAAAATGGTAATTTGCAATGCCAGGCACAACATTCGGTCCTCTTACTGGGAGCAGGGCTGGGAAAGGGAGGAATGATTGTCACTGATAGAGTGGTACGAACAGAAGAAACATAGAAACTGCATTTTAATCCTGACTCTGACAACGACATTTGCATCCCTCAGGGACGCACGGTTCAACTTTCCTAGTGCCATCAGCACAGTGTCAGTTTGTGGGTGCCTAATTAGGTCAGCAGGGAATGGGAGGCCAGGTTCATGCCCAGGGTCCCTCTCATTACTGTTGCAGACCTTTTCTTGCGGAGGACAGAAGGATGAAGATGATTTCAGAGGAGCAGAGTCAGTGACCGTTTTCCCCTTAGAGCTGCTGCCTTGCAAGCTGCTGTCTCTTGGTAAACTGTCCTTCCTGCCTTCTGTTGGGCCCTGCTTGCCCTCTGGCAGCAGTTTTTGCTGCAGCGTGTTTTACTGTCCCCATGGCATTTTGGGCACAGGGATGTGCTCCCTCATCATTTCTGCCCAAGAGCATTTGGGGCTGGACCCCCTCCCCTTCTTTACAGAAGTCAGTAGGTCACTTTTTTTTTTTTTCCCCCAGCCTTTGCATTTGTGAAATGTGAGTGATTAAAAGGCTTCTAACTAGAAAGGAGCTGTGGATCAATGTCAGACATAGGGTATCAGCATGATGACTCTATCTTGGTGAGGGTCACTTCTCCCGCTGCAAAGGAAGCTGCCATCAAGGAAAAGAGGGTAGCTATTTAGCCACATGCTGGCATTTCAGGATCAGAGTGGCTGTCTAAAATTCAAACGTGCTGCAGCAGAAGTGACTCTCGCCAATGTAGAGTCACCATACTGACATGATATGTTTTCCATTGATCCAGCCACATGTCTGATTTCGAAGCACCACACTAATTATCAATTATTAAATTTGCTCATGTGTTGATACGAGACTTCTGAAAAGACAAGATCAAGTAGCTTAATGAAATAATTAAGCTTTTGGAACAACTCTACATATCCTGCTGCCTCAGTCAATATATTAACCTTTCTGGAATTGCAAGAAGTATTTTTTTTCAACAATTATACTTTTTTTTTTTTTTTTCTCCACTGAAATCAAAACAGAGCTCTGGAATGGAGCATTTTGAAATAGGAAATAAATCAATCGCTGATCCAAAGCAGAATGTGTCCAATTCAAAAACCTTTGTCAGAAAATGATGAATGACAGCCCAGTGCTTATTTTTTTTTTCTCCTGTGAAAAATGTCACTGCATGTAGAGCGTGGTGTTGGCCATGGGAACTCCAGGGATTTTTTAAGAGTCAGATCACAGCCTCAGTCTCATCTCTGCTGTATGTTACTAGCAGAGGACAAATGCAGAATGAAAAACTGTAGATGTGTTTGGTAACCAAATGGAATGGCTCTTAGCATCCCACGTTCATTACACAGAAAGATGCATTTATTATATAATGTAAATTGGCTGGCTGGACTTAATCCCTCAACTCAGGACTTGACAGGAAATATTATGTATTAAAACCCTGTAATAATGGTTTTATTTGTAACTGTTGCGGCAAGATAACAGAGGTTCTTAAGCTTTTTAAATTTTTATTTAGTATTTTTTGAAATAATATATATGACCAAACCCTTAGTCTGGATCATGCACCTGTTGTTCAAGGTGTTCCTTGAACTGTGGAGTTAAGGAAGGGTGATACCCTGCACCCTGTTCCTTTTCTCTCAAGGTCCTCCACAATGCCAGAATATCCCCTAATTACAGGCTGTAGAAGACAAAACATTATGTGGCTGTTACAAGCTACTTATTTGCTGGTTGGCCAGACTGCAAGCTAAACAAAATAGGTAATGGTTGAGTTCATAATAAAGGCCTTTTCTCAGAAGGAGCACTAATTATGATCTCTTATGTCCTCCATGTGGCCAGTGTAGGTCTGATCTGAAACTTGGTATCTTTGAGAGGACAAAGTTTCTGTCAAGCTTCAAAAAAAAAAAAGGGGGGAGGGATCAGAAGTGCTGGAGGACAGAGCCTGGAGGGAGGATTCTGTACTCTTGGCTGCCAGACTGAAAAGGACAGCCTTTGCCCCAGATAGTTTCTGTGCTTATAAATGATCCCTGTGAGGTGATCTAGTGAGCAAACTCAGGCATGAGGATATTTAGAAAATTTGTGTAGGGTTATATAAAAGACATGTGACAAAGCTACAGTGAAGCCTAGGAACTCTGTCCTAAACTTAGGGCTGAACAGGGAAAAAAATAAAATTTCAGCTCTCTTATTTAGAAGAATGTTGGCAACACATAAGTTAGGATGTATGCTCTATTTTAAATGCAGTGGTTACCTGGAGACTCTTACATAGATTCCTTAAACCATGTACCCAGGGAAGCTTTGGATCTGAGAGCTGGACTCCAGACCTTGAATATGGAAAGTGTGTAAGGATGAGACCTGATTTACTTCCTAACCACATGTGTCTGAAAAAAAATAGTAATGCTGTCCTTTCTGAAGAGGGAAACAGCTTACAGTTTTGGCTGACTTGGTTCCACCCACAGAAGAATAAAAAAAGTGTCTGCAGTTAAACACAAATTAAACATTAGAAATTTATTAACTGTTCAGGAGAAGAAAGTATGGTTTAACAGGGAAGAATGTTCCATTCCCTTTGACTTCAGTGAATGGTTCTGGACAAGTGGTTAACGTCTCTGCATCTTCATTCCCTGATGATTAAGATATTCAGACCTTATTAAAAGGTTATGGCAATTTACAGATGAAGAAGGGTGTGAGGAGAAAGTAATATCTTTGGTTCTCTCATGAAGGAATAATAAAGAAATGTAGTAAGTTGAATATTCAGTATCATTGCAAGAGGTATTTAATAAATAAATGTAGAGACAAAATATGCTTTATCTATAATGGAAAGTACTTTTTATGAGCTCTTCATGGTCATCTTTGCAGATTTAATTCCAAAGTTAATTTCTAGATATTTGCAGAATTAACCAGGAAATTAATTTTCTTTTTGATACACAGCTGCAATAGCAAGTCAAGCATGAAGCTAGCATGAAGCCTAGCTAATTCTCCATCAGTTCCAGGAGCTATAGATGTTGCCCAAATAAATTTTTGGCACAGCCTCGGTGTGAGTAGTGGCTCTGGGGAGACAGAGCCTGGAAGCTGCCTGTTCAGGTTCCCTGAAGGTTATTAGCAGGTCAGAGTCATTCCTAGCTGATGATTGTTTGCTGGGCTCTGTATAAATGAGGTGATAGCTTAGCCGAGCTCCAAATAGACACATTAGAAGAAAGAATAGCGAGAAACCACTTTCCTGGTAAGGTACCAGACAGAGGTCACCTGCGATGGTGAGGTGAAGTAGAGAACTCGCCTTGCTGTTGCTCATGTGATACAGCAGGAGTCATCGCTTCTGAGGCCAGTCAGTCCAGCCCCTCTTCATAGCAGCAACCTCACTTGAAGAGACATGATGGTCTTCCACTTTGGAACGCAGAGGCAGAGTTCCTTGTGTTCAGTAAATCACTGTGTGCATTTGCAGTCATTGTGTGCACATTTCTGGGGATAATAAAACACAGCGAAACTCCAGACTGCTGTCAGCTAAGCTATCTGGAGACACGTTGAAAGCAGGACCCTGATAGACCCATACTATGTTTTGACATCTAGTAACTTTTGCCAGTACAGATGCACAGGTAATATTTCAAGATGTAGTAATGTACCTCGCATGTGCCCAGTCAAAACCCACAGTAAAGCACTTTCCTCCTGAAGCAATTTGCACGATTATTACAGACATCATTCTGCCCATTTCTATGGCACAGCCATTTCTGAAGCAGAGCATGGTTATTTAATAGTGCACAGACACATGCACAGCAGTTTAGGACAGAAGGTGCCTAAGAACACCTCTGCCAAGTCCTTGTTCAGCCCACACAGTGCATACTATGCAACGTACTAGCAAACCCATATGTTAGTAGCTTAATGTATCGCGGTGTGGGTTAAAACAGAACAGGTTGGCTCAAAACCACCATCCAAGTATTTAAATCGTGCCACAAGAGGAGCACTTGTGCAACACTGCAGTATTCCCTGTTCCCATAAGGGAACATACTAACCCCATGCAAGGCAGAGAGGTTCTGTTTTGTAGTGCTAAGAGAACTGTCCTCACAACAGCTTTGTAATGGGGCTGAATTTGTATTCCTCTTTTGTACTTAGCTCTGTGTTTCTGTCAGTCTTGAAATAGCCCCAGGCTGAAACCTTTCTTAAATAATCTGCTGTAAAAGCTTTATTTTCTTCAAAGCCCTGACAGAGTTCTCTGCTTGCTGACTGTAGACCTACCTTGAGGTAGTCAGGCTGTTCATAGGGTTAGCAGGTAAAGTGTGCAGGGAGCCAGCCTGCCAGAGTTAGAGCTGCTGTGGCTCCAGGTATGTAGGGGCTTCTTTTCTACACACAGGAATGTGGAAAAGCTGAAAAAGCGGTCCAGACTTCCCCTGCAAATGGAGTAATCCCAGAAGTCAAGCACTTAATGTATGTGTGAGACCTACCTTTTCTGTAAAATGCAGCATGTAAAGAATGCCAGAGCAGGCAGTTCCACAGTTACCCAGTGACCTGATTGGCCTCATAATTGGATTCGGTATAAATCTCAAAGCAGTGTAATCTGCCTTGTGGGACTTTCTGTCGTTCCTTCTGTATTCTCTGGAGCTTCTCTCACCACATGCTCTTCAACCTGTGAGAAGAATTCATAGGGATGGGAGGGTGGAGTGGTCCTGCAGAGTGACAGCTCCCAAATGCTCAGCCACCTGCTTCCTCTGCAGACTGGGAGCTTACATCCCCTGCTGCACAGAAGAAGCCTGGTCTTCAGGGATTGCTTCTCCCATACCATGACAAATCCTTTCTGTAGTGCTGAGGAAGGGGAAATGAGTGCTACTTTTCTCTCTGCCATCTTCTGTGGGCGGTGGAATCACTGTGGCAATGACACCACTTGATGCATTTGGTTGTACAGATTGGGCATTTCCAAACCATTTTTGCTGTTACTGCAGACTTCATAAATGATGCAGCTGCTCACAACTTCGCAACCCACGTTACAGAAAAATTTCTGTAGCAAGGACTGACTCACTCTGTTGTGGGAGACGCAGCCTACCTGCCTGCAGACATGAGCTCAACTATAGGAACAATATTGTCAAAAAGTCTTCTTGGACTTGTGTTTTCTTCTAATGCTTTGCTTTTCTCCCTAGCAGTGCGCAAAGGGTACAGGATCCAGACTGACAAGGAAAGGGACTCCATGAAGGTGCTGTACTATGTCGAGAAAGAACTGGCTCAGTTTGACCCAGCTAGGAGGATGCGAGAACGATGTGAGGAACAAGCATGGTTTGGTTTTCTTTTTTTTTCACTGATCTGAAAAAGGCTTTGCAAATTCATAGTTAAAAGTTCACTAGCTTTGCCTTAGAGCCAGCCTCTAGGATAGGATGTCCAGGATATGGTACTTGGGGCAGATGAAGTCTAAATTTTAGGCATCTATGGGTATGTTCTGATTGCTGCTTAACTCATCATCCTTAATTACAGCAAACAAGGTGTGGGAGACTCAAATGCTCATTATTGTCCACTTGGATAATTAAACTTTTGGATCATCAGCATCTGAAAATCCAAGTCCATACTCATGCCTTCTACCGCTTGTGGTGTGATAATAACTGGGATATTGTCCTCACAACTTATATATGCCTTACAATGTGGTGCCTATAAATTCCCAGCATGGCAAAATAGGAGGGGGATGATTTTACTGAAAGCATGTTTTGTGGGCTGCAATGACCACAGTGTGGTTTGAAGGATGCAGAAAGGCAGTTTGGAGTGGCTGTTGCCCTGCAGAAGCAGCAGGGACTACAAGAAAGATGCAGGAAACCAGGGGATCATCAGGTTTTGTGACACTGGTCAACATAAGATCAGAGGTGGCATGTGCATCAGTAGTGACGGCTTGGCAGTCAGACAACTGCAGGTGAAGGGGAGGACGGTGGTGAATAGAGACAGGATGCAAACTCAGAATCGAGCTTCTGTGTGGAACTCCTCACTGTCTTCCCATAGCCTTTTGCAAGCTTTAATTCCCTAAGTAAAGGCTGAGGCTGCACTTAACGTGTCTCAGAATACAAACTCAAGTGATGATCTTGACACAGGAGGCTGAGGTGCAGTGGCAGAACAAAGTGAGTGCATGAGGAGGGCTTGCAATGTTGCTGTTAATCCTCTAGCTGACTGGTGCAGAGGACAGCAGCAGGCTGGGGGTTCAGTTCCTCCAAGCAGACTCACGCGGAGCTAACCCACATTAGGCACTGGTGGAGACTCATTTAAAACAGACGTGTGAGATCCTGCAAATCAATGAAGGTAAGGGCTTTAGGGAATGACATTACATCAAAGCTTTGTACAGATTAGGCATAACTAACAAATTATATATACTTCTAAAACACTCATTGCTGAGCACACTGTCTTCTCCACCCACGAGATGTACTATAAAAAGACCTCTCCAGATTGGTATGTCAGGCCTTCAGATGTCAATGTGCTTGACAGGGTAGAGACTGAGAGTGATTCAGTCTGTCTCTTACTTTTTTCTTAATCTTTTTTTGAGGGGGTTGCCTTTGTTTTAGCTGGGTAAGTCAGGCCAAATCCAAAGCCAGCCTGTCTCACACCAGGAAAGGGGGAGGTGGCACAACTGCTGTGATGGTGTTCCACCAAGTGCAGTGCCCACCTCATGAGGGCAGAGAGCTCACGTGTTACAGAAGCAGGGCTGAGGGGGGATTTCTCCATGAAGGCTAAACTCAGTTATCTGAGCACAGGCATCTGATGCCATTTTCAAGTATCCCACGTGGCTGACAGCTACCAGTTCAGAAGACCTGTAGATCTAACAGCAGCTCTGTGTCCAGACTGAGCCCCAAGAGTCTTGGGCAGGATCAGTCAAGGGTTTGGAGAAGGGCCTTGGATTCCATTTTGATTTGTTTCTAATAGAGGACACCTGAAATTTTTTTCTGAAAAAACTACAGCTGGAATCAACACAGCCTTCCTGTCCTGTCTTCCTCTCTCACACATGCTATCAAGTGATGCCTGTCTCATTTCTTTTCTACAACCTCCCCTGCAGATAACAACACCATGTCTGAACTCAGCTCTTTGCACGAGGAGGACTTGAATTTCCGGCAGCCCTACCGCCAGGTGCGACGGAAACCTCTGCCTCCCGCGGGGGACCTGGATGGCGATGCCGAATACTGGGCAGGAGTGATTGGCGGGGGCAGCACATCAAGATCACAGGCTGTCTCCGATTTCAGAGATGAGCGAGACAGTTTCCGGCACAGGTGAGGAGTGCTGTGTTGGGAGGCATCTATATCTGGCAAAGTAGTAAAGGAGAAGGGACAGATGGACTGGTAGCTCTGCTTTATTCCTGCTTCTCTAGTTCTGCTTAGGAGGACAGAGGGGTTAGAGAGAGACATGAAAACTGGAGATGTCATTAGATGAGGTCAGAATCAATATGATACCCACAAGTCTGATGAAGACTACCCAGCTGGGCAAAGCTAGGTACCAGCCCCATTCCAGGTGGGATGTTAAAATGAGCTCAATACAAAACCAAGCCACCCTTCCCAAAGTGCTCTATCGAGATTTGTACCTGATCCCTCCAGCACCTCTCAGTGCCGGTGTACTTATTAGGAATCACACCCTGGTGCTTTGGTGCAGCAGGAGCTGTACTCCAGGCCTGTAGAACTGGCACTCTGGTGCCTAAAAGAGATGCGTCACATCCTTCCTTCACATACCAGGAGCCCAGTCTCCCAAAAGCGATGGCAGGGATTTCCTTTCCTCAGTAGTGGGCTGTCGTGCCAGTTCACTCCCTTTAAACTTGCTTCAGAATTGCACTCCTGTGAGTTCTGTAGCCAGGTTCTTGGATTTTCCCAGCAGGACATACACACGTACACCTGCAAGCTTTAGTGCCAAGGAGAAGTGAGTCCAGCCCTGCATACTGGAGGACAAGGGAGGTGCACTCTGAGGTGCAGTCTCAGGTGACATTGGACATGTAGCATCTGAGCTATCTGCACTAAGCTGCCTTTGCAGTTGGTGAAGAGAAGCAGGGATATGATGTGATGCATCTCTTCCTACAGGAGATGATGAAAATGGGTCAGATGATTCATGTCCCAGGAGTGCTTGTTTCCCTCCATTGTCTGCAAAGGCAGCTGAGGGGATGAGTGCAGCTGAATCCTGCCCTCTAACACTACCTCTTCCCTCCTCCAGCCAGCAGAGATCCAAGTCCGAGATGTTGTCCCGTAAGAGTTTCTCTGTGGGAGTGCCGGCCGTCTCTATGGACGAGCTGGCAGCCTTTGCAGAGTCCTACAGCCAGCGGTCCCGGCGGGCGGACAGCCAGGAGACTCGGCGTTTTGAGCGGTCGGAGTCGCATGGCGGCCGCAGTGGAGGGCTGCCCCACCAGGATAGCTCCATGGAGGAGTACTACACCAAGCGTAGCAGAGGGAACCGAGAGCCACTGACGGACTCAGATCGGGGCTGGTCATACACCCCACCCCGGAGACGGGCCCATGAGGAGAAGCACCTGCCCAGGCTGGTGAGCCGGACGCCTGGAGGGAGCCAGAAATACGATCACTCCTACCTCAGCAGCGTCTTGGAAAGGAAATCCCGGAGCTACGATGAGAGTGGTGACCACAGTGAAACCCCCTCAAAGCTGAGCTCGCAGCCCAGCCAGAGAGGAGGGGGAACATACTATGCCTGGTCACCACCCTCTACCTACAAAGCCGAGAAGTCGCAGCAGCAGCCGCAGCAGCCTCCGCCGTCTCAGCAGGAGGAAGGGGAGGACACCCTGCCCCCGTACAGCGAGAGGGAGCTGAGCCGAGGCCCTTCGTACAGGGCCAGGGAGCAGGCCTACCTCAATGCCTCTGACAAGAAGAGGAAAAAGGACTCCAAGAAAACAGTGAGGCCATGTCTGGTCTACTAACCAGAGTTAAGGGGCAGGGGGGCTCTCCAGGAGGGTAGAGCCTGGAGTCTGAGTGTGGGAAACCCCAGATGAGGGGAGTTGCTGTGGGAAGAGGGCAGTCACTGTGGGTGTGGGAGTCCAGAAAGGGAAATACCTCCTACAGAGGACTCTGTGATGGAGGAGAGAGACAGATGTGCCTGGGACTGGGGAGGTGAGGGGTGTTTTTGGCATCTGTGGCCTGGTGATCCAAGGAAGTGCGAGTTTATCTAGTGTTTAGGAGGACCATGGTAAGGAAGGGAACTTACAGAAATCACAGTACATTGCTTTGGCCTTGATGCTTGTTAAGGAAGAGTTGAGAGGTTCTGTTTTTCTGGACTGGGATGAGACAAGTAGCAAGGCATGGTGTAAGAGACCTCAGGTCTTCCTGAAAGGGTGAGATGACAGACTCCTGTGGGTGCATGGCCATGGGCATGTGTAGGGGCCATGCATGCCAAAGGCATTCCTCACGGGACACCAGCAGGTGTAAAATGTCCTGCCACAGTCTAGTGAGGACTGATGAGTTCATGGTTGTTGGGGAAGGGGAGCTGGCTGAAGTCTGTTCCATGGGGTGACCTTGTTGCTAGAGCAGCTTGTCTGTTAGGCCTGAGCTGAAGTGGCATGCGTGAGACAGGAGAGGGGTGTGAGTGGACAAGGCTGTTGCTATTTGGTTGTGTCTCTGTCAGAGCTACATCTTACTCTTTGTCCCTTCCATGGGTGCTTTCCTATTGACATTTCTCTTCTTTCCTCTCAGAACGATTTCCCAACAAGGATGTCCCTCGTGGTTTGAAGTTGTGAACATGTCATGTTGATGGGCTGGATACTGTGAGGTGACTGTGGTGGAAAAGATGCAGAGCAACAAGCAAGACAGGCCTCCATGAACCTTTGCAGCCACCAGCCATGGACTCTTTGTTTCAATTGTTTGTTTCATCCGGGGAGCAGACGCTTTCGTAAGAGACAAGACTCCCATGAACAGCACTCGACCTCAGAGGCTCTGGGAGTCTGCCAGGAAAATGAGGCCAGGGCTCTCTTTGGCACCCTACTTCCCAGTGCCCTCCGTTCTGCACTGGAAGGCAGCCATGTCCCTACTGTCTCTGCAGCCCTGGACTACAAGAAAGGCTGCCTTTGTGCCTCTTGCCCTGTCTGATGTGCAGAGAGAGGCCTGTGTGCATACCTCTTGCTCTCTCTGTCTCCTCAGTTCTCTGTTGGGATTAAATATTGTATCCATACTTATACTTAGAGCCTTTTCTGTATCATCCCCATGCTGGGAGGAGGCCTTGTTCTTACAGCTGCAGACTGCCTCCAGCTGATCGGGCCCTAAATCGCGAAAGAAAATCTATATCCTTTCAGGCACTATAGAAAAGGACTGATGAGGTGTTACTTTGGCAAGGGCTGAACAGAGAGACAATTATGGGCTGGTTTGTTCAATATATTTAGTTCTGTTCATTATGTGATGAGAGTTGCAGGTGAGATTGATGTATTGTTTTGAAAGTGGATCAAAGTAGCTTTTATTGTGATGAGAGCATGATGTGTTTTTTCCCCCATCCCCAACCGTGATTTGTTTTGATACAGTTGCATTTTCTTGCAGCTGAGCTATGACCCTGTAGAGCTTCAAGCTAGAATATGTACTCCACTGTATCATAAGCAGTGCTCTTGCCTTGCTGGCGCTCTGCTTCCAGCACCACCGGACATCTCTGTATAGTGAGTGGCCTTTTTGATTTAAAAGAAGCAAAAAGGGGAAAGTCTCAGTGAAAGGGCAGCTGCAGAACTTCGTTCTGTGTTACTGGTATTACTCCTTTCTGGTTATTGTTCCCAGACACTGAAGAGAGCAGTAACAGCAGTGGAAAAATAATTAACACTGTGGATGGACACAAGCTTTGAATGTCACCTTTTTCACTTGCAAGCATTTCATTCACCTGAGTTGTGACATGGTTTTAGTGGCTGTTGTCTCAGGAACAGCTGAATTTAGAAGTGAGTGCTTCACACCATTTGGAAGCCTGATATTCTGGCTTTCATAGGGTATAATGCAGCCATTTATTTTAATTTTTAGCTGCTAAAATCATAATGTGAAGGAAGATGATGGGAATGTTTTAAGGTCCACTATCTTGATCCCTATCATGCCTAGAAACAAGTTAGTGCACTGTTGTGTTACAGATATTGTCAGCCTCTGAAATGGCATCTCTTGTTACTCTGGAAATTTGGGGAGCTGTCTGCCCTCAGGTGCTCACTCTGGCAATACTGTTTTGAACACGAGATTTATTAATCTCCGCAGTATTTATTAATCACTGCAGTTCTCCATAAAAATGATAGATTCAATTCTGTATTACTCCTTTGCCAGATTAGTTCACCACAAATGGTCAGGGAAGAGGAAGAATAATCTCCATAGATTTTATGACAGCACAGTTTTCATGCTAGAAAGTGAACTGATGAAAGGATGGCTCTCTTCTCCTCCTGTGCTCTTCTAGTGATGGCTGTAGTTTTGGAAATCCCACTCCTGGGTCTTCCTGGCCAGAGAATGATTAGCCTGCAGGGGCATACAATCATGGAGTCACAGAATGGTTTGTGCAGGAAGGGACCTCTAAAGATCATCTAGTTCCAGCCCCCCTGCCATGGGCAGGGACACGTCCCACTAGACCAGGTTGCTCAAAGCCGCATTCAGCTTGGCTTTGGACACTTCCGATGATGGACATCTGTGACTTCTCTGGGCAACATCTTCCAGTGTCTCACCACCCTCATCATAAAGAATTTCTTCCTTGTGTCTAATGATCTTACTTGGCACGCAGGTGAGGTGACTGGTCAGTAGTTTCCAGGGTCCTCCTTTTCAAAAAAGGGTGTGATGTTTCCCTTTTTCCAGTCACTGGGGGCCTGACTGCCTGACCACCATGAGTTATCAAATGGGGAGAGTGGCTTAGCAGCTACATTTGCCAGCTACATGCCAACTACATCTACTTATGTGTGTATTATGGCTGGAGAGACTAAATTGTAAGTATTTTCATCTTTTCTCATCTTTAATGTATGTTCCTAGGAAAATCACAGCACAGTTAACAAGAGTCAGGCAGGTGGTTGCCATGCGAGGTCTCCATGGCCTTGAGAAGTCTACAGAGCTACTACACTACATGCTGTTTTAAATTAAACATTTCATCCCTGACATATGATGATACTAGCAGCAAGAAACGTTGATGTTTCGTTAGCCTGAAAACCTTGGAAACCCCTGTGCCACAAATTTCAAGGGAATTTAGGCTGCTGTCTTTTCCAGCAGACATCCAGCAGACCCAGGAACCATTTTACATAGAAATTTGAAAGTGCATCAGCAACAATGACTGTGTCAGAAAGGGACCAAAACAGTGACTTAATAGTCTCTGAAATACCTGTACCTTTTAAATCATACTGAAAGCCAGAGCATCACAATCTCCTCACTTCAGGTATGTCTGTCCCTTATCTCCATGACTGTAGTTTATTTGATCAAGCTCTCAGGAATGAGTTGTGTGTATTAAAAATACAAGCCTTCCCCTCATTTATTTGAATCAGTTTTGTTTGCTCGATGCTGGTACTTTAGGGCATTTGTACACTATGTGTAAGAAGTTGCTATTTTATCTAGCTTATAAATAGCTAGTCGCAAGCTAATTCTCTTAAGAAAACTATTTTAATTGTAGAAACGACTGTTCATAAGGACTGTCCAACATTTCTTTTGAATTCAGGTACCTGGAAAAGTATTGAAGATTTTATGACTAGTGATTCTAGGAGTTTTACCAGATGATAAAAATTTCAGCCTCCAAAAGAAAAAGAGCAGGTCTTAATTCCCTGAAGTCAGATCTGGGCAGCACCTATCAGTTGGCTCCACCTTGCTGTAAAACTTGAGATTTCATATCTCCCTATACAAATCTGAAGGAATTTTCAGTTACTGATAGTGTCTGTCTTCAGGCCATCTTTATTTTTCCCATTAGGAGTGTGTCTGCAGCAGCACCAAATGGACCAAATCAAAAAGCGAGGGGTGACGTAGAGTAGGGCTTCCATCTCTATAGCTGCACAACCCTAATGACCCGTGACTCGTGCAACAGAGAGGAGGAGGGGGCCAGAGGCTGATGGAGAGGCTGAGAAGAGCCTCTTGTTTCAGAAAAGAAGTAATGGTTTGTGTCTGTGCCATCTCTCAGAACACCTGCAGAGTGCTGGCACTGGAAAATAGTGAGCCTGATTATTTTGGGGCCTCAAATTATAAATTTTCCAGTGATCAATTTTTATCACTGGCATAAAACTAACATCCTTTTCATACAGGATGTGGATGTCTGGGTCATGTCAAGGACATGGATGGTTTTGTGGCCTTAAAATGACACATCACAACAGTGACTCGCTAAGAAGACAACCGAAATGATAAGTGAATCCTGGGTTGTTTTTTTTTTTAAAAAAAAAGCCCTTAGAGCAACAGCAGGATCAGACATCAGTGGTAAATTTGGCTGTGCTGTGACAAATGTGATCTGGGCTACTGAAAAAAGTTTGACATAATGGAAAGAGAAAATAAATACCAATGACTTCTCAACAATCCCATTATTCCTTTAAAGTACACTGTAAGAATTCCAGGGGATGGCTTCAGTGTGAATATCCTCAGACCACTCCATTGCCACTGAAATAGGAAATTAACAAATCTAGCACTTTGAATACTTAAAAATTTTGAGAAACTCCAACATATATCACCTAAGACAGGCAGCCAGAATTATTCAGGTCTTTGTGCTGGCATATGTAATACAGGGGAGTGGAACTAGCCTAGCCTTTGTTGCTGTTACTAGGTCAGAGATGGCTGTCAGCAGCACACCCCACGCCCACCTCACTTTCCCTGCAGCTAGCACTGAATTGTGGATTTCATTCTGGCTTGTGACTCTGGGTACCTGCTGCCCATGGATCAGCAGTTACACTGCTTTCCTGACCTTTTGCAACAAGCTCCCCTCTAGGTGGGCAATACTAGTTCACTTGTAACATAAGGCAAATGGTTTTGCAATCACCAAAGACACTTAGATGCCAGTCCTCTCCTGAGAGTTACCTAAAACTGGCCAGAGAAGTCTGTGGGAGAGAGCAGCAAAGAAAGTTTCAGGCATTGTAGGATGGAACTGGCCTTTGCAGGGAGGAGATAAGAGGCATTCTTGGAGCATTTTTTTCAGGGAGTTTCAGGAGAGTTAACACACATGGATGCCACCACTGGGGTGTGACCAGCTTCTTCCAGTAACAGTGATCTGACATGGTGCAGAAGAGCTTTGCTTGGCCAGGTTGCTGGCTTACTCCAGGTTCCAGGTTGTCTTGAGCAAAGTAACCATTAACTCTCCATATACTTGAAGAGGACTGTGTCTCTCTTGACCCAAGGTCCCTCCCAAAGCTTCTCTGAAGAGATGCAGGACAGCCCCATGGCTGTAGAAATACAGATCCCTGAGGAGGAGCAACACAAAACATTGTAGAAGTAAAACATAGCCACAGATGGTTACAGGTACATAAACATGGCAGCACAGTGTTTATAATGTCTGAGCTATTGTGAAAATAAATTTAATGTCATGGAGATTGTTTTGCTGAGAAACTGCTTGGAGCTATCTTCCTTTTTCTTCAGGGAGCCTTCACACAGGGCTGTGGGTGAGGATTTGTTGTGTGTCCCTAAGTACAGGGTTTGGGACATGGAAACAGAAACTAAAGGGGGCTGAGCTCATTCACTGACTGGATCCAGGAGCAAGGAGCCCTAAGGCGCTGCAGATCTGACCCTATGACTCCTGAAATCTCTGTGGTACAACATCTCCACTGGGTGATACTGACCATACACGCTTTCTACAACAGGTGTGCCACTGAGACCATCCTCATCTTCACTTGGGGCTCCTAAAGCCCCTTTCCTACTGCCTGGAAGATAAGAGATTCATTATGTAATGTGATGGGTTGGCTACCATTTTGATACGATCTAAAAATTGCCACCTGGATTACTAGCATTAGAAACAGAAAAAAAGAATAAATTTAGCTTATACTAAAGGAGTGAATCTGCCATGATTCCCATACGAATTCTCTTGTGACCTTTATAATTGCTTTTTGACATTCACTCCTGCCTGCATGGGGGCCTTTACCAAGAGAGACATTCACCTCCTCTCCCTTTCTGCATGTCCTTTTTGTCATGCTTGTAATCCCTCTCTGAGCCCTCTGCTTTCCTTGGCTAGTTCCAGTTAACCTTCAGCTCTGCGCCTAAGGGTTCCAGTCAATTTAGATGTAGAGTGAGTGGCATTTTGTAAAAAGACACTTTTACCCCCTATAAAAGCAAAAATTACAAACTACACAACACAAAACCCCAAGCCCTACAGATATTCTCTCAAGCCCAAGCAGTGATGTTACTAGAAACATTTTAAAAATTAAAGCTGAACTTAATTTCAAAGTGAGTAAGTATTGTTTTCAGCCCCAGGGCAGCTGCAGTCAGAGCTCTGAAGTGCAAACAACAGAAGCAAATGCATTCAGTTTTCATTGTCCTTGGTGAGAGCAGTGGCAGAGGGATGCAGCATTTCATGAGTCATAGAAAGCAAATGGGATTCCAAGATGCTATCAGTTACATTTGAGTTTAAAAGTATGAATTAGAAGTTGACAGGATTCTTTTAAAAGCAAAATTCAGTTCAAGGAAATGGCAAGGTTTAAATCTCTTAATGCCTGATGGTGTCTCTCCACCACATCTGCTCACTTTATCTAGAAAAACATTTATTTTTTTCTGCAGATCCTCTACTAGTGCTCCAAAAACAACACGCCCCAAGCACCAAAATGAACTTAGAGGTGCACGAGCCTCTTGTGCATCCCTGTCCCAGGCAGAAAGTCTGCAGAGCACCAGCACTGTCCCCATCGTACATCCCAGCAGACTCAGACTTAGTTCTCTTTGTACAAGCTACGCTGTCAGAGACTGGGCTGGGAGCTAGGTGACCACTGTTACTGACTTTTCATAGACCCTGTGGAAAGCCCCAGCCCAGGGGTTTGATCCTCCTGCTCTTTAGCTGTTTTGGGGTTTTTTTTCTGCTGCTGTTGCTCACCTACAACAGCCATTTCACCCCCTCTCATTTGGCAGTGAGTGAGTGGCTTTCTTTGCTGTTCTTGGCTTTTGTTATTTTACTTAGGTTGTCCTTCTCCCCTGTAATAAACTTATTTTCAAAATGGGGGGAAGAAGGACATAACAATACTCTGTATAATGAAAATACAACACTTTTATAGCTTTTTGGGACACATCCTCATCCTCAATTACCAAGCATTATACATTTGCCATGCTTGTAGTTTCAAAGTTGTTGCTTTTGAGTTGTCACCATGGAGAATAAAAGCAGGAAAAGCTTCTGCCAATCTGCCTTTTTATTATCCTGCAGGCAAGTAATTTGCTCACTTTTTGCTAAGAAATGAGCAGTTTGCATGAGCAGTTTTCAACCCTTTTTTTGATTGAAGGACAATAAACCAAACATTTTCCAGTGTAGCAGTAGACTCCTTCATAAATTTCATCCCTAGCTCACAGGGTAATGCATACAAGCACATTCTGCCCAGCCTCCTTTCATACAAGAAATCCCTAAAAGTGCCTTATGAAGCCACACATGTCTTCACAGAAAGGAGAAACTCTCCCCTGGTTTTACAGACCTAAAAACTTCCCTGCAGGTTTTATTGGGCAACTATCTTTTTTTTTTCCTACAGACACATTCTTTCCTTTTGGGAGTTTGACCCCTTTGTCCTTATGTCTGCAGTACTCTCAACTGACATCTTTAGTCTCTCACAAGCAAGTAACTTCATTCAGATCCTGTCTCCGCATTACAAATAACGGATGCTGATTTTCACACTGTTTGCAGATAGGATCTGAACATGTTTAGATCTGTGTCCGCTAGGCGTTCTCTGTAGCCAGGTGCAGAAGTGCATGCAGCTCCCAGCTCTGCTCTGCATTTCCCTGGACAAAATGTGTCATCCCTTGGCTCTTCAGTTTGCTCACTGTGCAGAGGGAAGCAGGCCAGGACCACCTGTGTCCTAGGGCAGTGCTGGTCAAGCCCCAGCGAGCTCAGCCCCACTCCGAACGCTTCTCTCACGGGCTGCATCACAACTCCACTCCAATGTTCTGGCTCTGCAGTGAACTAATGCCCCAGCTTTATACTTTGGCAAATATGGATCCAGACACCAGCGTTACAGAGCAGGCTCGATCCTCACATCCATACCTTCCTAAGGCAACAGCCGTGTGGCCTCTGGGCCACAAACAGAATCACAGAACAGCCTTGGTTGGAAAAGACTTCTAATATCGCCAAGTCCAACTGTTAACTGAGCACTGCCAAGTCACCACTACACCGTGTCCCTCAGCACCTCATCTACACGGCTCTGAAATCCCTCCAGGGATGGGGACTCCACCACTGCCCTGGGCAGCCTGTGCCAGTGCTGACAGCCCTTCCAGTGAAGAAATGTTTCCTAATATCCAATCTAAACCTCCCCTGGCACAACTTGAGGCCATTCCCTCTCATCCTATCACTAATAGCACTTAAGGGAGCTCTCTCCTTAGAGACCCACCAGGCCCCTCGGCTTGGAGCAGGGCACTGAGGGGAAGGCCCCCAGTAACCCGAAAGAATACACACACACACCCCCTGCCTGTCTGTGGTAGGGAGAGAAGTGGGGAGAGTCGATTTAACTCCTGCATGGCCAGAAGGAGCCTACCGAGCGCTTGGTTTTAACCGCCGCCATGAGGCAGTAACAGAGGATGAGCGCTCCCTGCTGTTCCCGCCCTCCACGGCAGGCTCTAGGGGGGATAGGAGCCGGAGGTCTGGTGAAAGGCTGACTGAACGGAGCATGCAGCATTAAAGATCCTTAAGCTTAACACTGCTCTCAGAAAATTGCCATTAATCCTTTGTGAGGTTTTTTGTTGGTTTCCCCCCCCCCCACCCCCCATGTGTGAAGGTGCTCGGTGTTTCTTTAGGCCTCTGTATTCTTCCTCCTTCCCTCAGTGCCACCCTCCAGGAAATCTCCAAACCTACAAGTTGTGCCAGGGGAGGTTTAGAAGGGATATTAGGAAACATTTCTTCACCAAAGTGGCTGTCAGCACTGGCACAGGCTGCCCAGGGCAGTGGTGGAGTCCCCATCCCTGGAGGGATTTCAGAGCCGTGTAGATGAGGTGCTGAGGGACACGGTGTAGTGGTGACTTGGCAGTGCTGGGTTAATGGTTGGACTGGATGATCTGAGAGGTCTCTTCCAACCAAGGCTGTTCTGTGATTCTAAGAAGGAAGAGTGCCTGTACCCTGAAGACAAATGGGGGTGAGGAAGACATGACAACAGAAACACTGAAAGGTCACCCAGCCCCATGGGAAGTCGCTTCTGGCCAGGGGAGTGTTTCTGCTGGCAAGGTGGAAGCCAGAGGTGCCCCTTCTGCTCCCACAGTAATTTCTGGTTACCCCTCACACAGGTAAGGCTCTTCTGTGTCCAGACCCAGCTGGTCCCGAGCTCTTGGCTGTAGACACATTTGTGTTCCAGGCCATTTCTGAATTAGAGAAATCAGCCTGAAAAAAATTGTCTGAAGTGGCACAGGACCACTTACAGGACCTGTAATGCTTTCAGTTAGTCCTCACTGTGGGGTAGAAATTCTTTCTGGTTATATCTCAAGTTTATTTCCATCAGCCCCTCTAGAGCAGGTGCTGGTGATTTTCATGCCCCAGTTATCACATCTTCTCTCTGAGCAACAGATTAGTCAGCACACTTCTCTCTAAATAGGTACTCCAGGGCAGTGAGAATTTGAGCTCCAACTGCATGCAGTTTACACTCAGGAGCCCGCTAAGTGATTAATTTATTTAGTCTCTTAAAGTTCCCTGCTTGCTGGCAAATCCAGAATGTGTGTTTCTGTAGGCTCCAGTCCTGCTCATCTTGGAACTGCAAGTTTTGGCAAGGCCTTTAACATCCAGTAAGGTGGAGATCAGGTAAAACTGTAGCATAAAAATCAGAAAGCTTTACAGATACACCGCTATGTCCTACCTAAGGACCACTGCATCTATTTGTTATCACTATATCTATGTACAACCACAGAAAAGACACTTGTGGCCCATGCAAATGGACCTCCAACTGCAGTATGTAGGGGTAAGCATGAGTTAAGGCAGGTCAGCCAAATGAGAAATGCCTGGAGGCCGCTGGCACTGTGGGACTGTGCCCTGATGGGGACAGGGCCTAGCCCAGTGTGGCTTGCTGCTGCTGGCTGTACGCTTCTCTTAGGAGTAGCCCCCGTCAGCATCCCTGACAAGGAGAAATGGAACCCCTCTCTCATCTTCAAATCAGTGAGATTCTGCAAGAAGGGTGAGGTTACTAAAATAAAGAATACCTTAGCTATATAAGCTCTTCCTGGATTTCTTTCAAGTTTTTGGCAATCTTAGAGTCTGAAGGGTAGGCCTCCACAGGTAAAGTCTGAGGAATACCTGCCTAAAATGCAGGTCCTACGCACCTTTATGCATGTGCTTGGTTACTATTACTAAGTGCATGCAGAAAAGATATGTGGGCCTGGTACCTGGACCATTTTTCTCTAGAATGTGGAAAACCAGCACTTTGAGCAGAAACTACCAGCTCAGTCAAGTGCTCAGGATTTCTGAGAAAGTAAAACTACTCAAATTAGCAGAACCACACTCCACGTGCATCCCAGTGCACCTGACTTGCAGAGAGTGCACTGTGCACCCCTGGCAGCCAGAACTGACTGATGCAATTCAGAACCTGCATGTTTGCTGAACTGAGCTGCCAAGAGCAGGCCAAGAGCACTTGGTCCCATGCACAAATAGGCCTTCACCTGACGACCAGAGTGACAGAACTTGTGTGGGCAGCAGACATGGAGTCTAAGGTACGTTTTAAGTAGTACTGGGGGAATGAAACATGGTTTGTTTGTTGGTTGGTGTTTTCTGGTCGGTTTATTTTTTTTTTTAAATAGAAATATATGTTTATATATAGTAATTTTGGTCTTCACTTCTGAGAAGAGAGATCTGAGGCTGCCTTCTGTTCAGGTCAGGATGGTGACTGAGTGGAAAATTTCGCTCCCCAGTTTCAGTAAGATGCAAGTTAGGCTGGTTCTTGTGAATAGTTATAAAAGGAAAGTTACTGCAGTAAAGCTTTGTAATCATGAGGTCTCCATGGACAGCCTGTCATCCTGATGAGAGACACTTCTTAATTAAGCAAAGATGCCACACTGTAGCTGAAACAATTCCTAAGTGTCCCAGCTTTCCTCATCATATCAATGAGTCTGGAGTTACAGAGCTCCCAACAAGAAGAGGTTTTAGAGGATTTCAAATGAATGATAAGTCTAAAAGTTCAACACTTGAGCATGTGCAGCATGCAGAGAACACATTTCAAAATGTGTTTCAAGCGCAGTAACACAGTTTTGTACTACTGCAAAGATCTTTGAAAGGAAGAGTGTGGATAGCATCCCAAGTATTGCTGGGGAGAGCTGAGATTCACACACTTCTGTGAAAAACTCAACTTTACTTGCAGGAAAATCAATTAAGAAGCTCCAAGGCACCCTGCAGGAGCTACATGTCTAAGACACTAGGGCACAGGCCAACCAAAACCAACATGTAGCTCTGGGTACTGGCTAAATGTAGACACTGTAGCAATGGGGGTGTGTCTTCCTGATGGGTCTGGGAGAATGCAGAAACAATAAAGGCAATGTGTCACTTTTTCACAGGTCTACCCCTTCCTAGAAAAAACATTTTTTTTTTTAAAAAAAAAAAAAAGAAGAAATGTAACAAATTATGTGTTTCTTGGGAACTAACAGCAATACTGGCTATGATGTTATTGATTTCCCTTTTTGTCCCTTCTGTTCTCTTCTGAGAAGAAGCCACTCAGTGGTATGTGCCCTATTGCTTGTGAGGCCGTGGTCTAGACTGGACTAAAGCAGCTTAAAATGAACTCTCCAAAGTCTGTCATTTAAAAAAATGTTAATTATCTTATGGATCTGACTTAGGGCACAGCCATGTGAACAGTTAATCCCCACAGCTGTATTAATTCAGGCTCTTGGGGGGGAAGGTGGGAGTAGAATGAGGCCAAATGACTTAAGCCAGATCTACTGCCAATGGAGCATGAAGCTGTGCCCTCTCTGATAGCAACTGGTGGCTAAGGGAGGTATGGATGTATCCACATTACTCAGCCAGTAATTTCAGTCACATTGCCACTGTTCAAAGCTTGCTTGTTTCCTCGGGATCCTGTGCTCCTCAACCTGAAGAGTTCTCTTTGTCCTTAGTGATGTTCCCCATTTGGGAACTCATCTCCATGTAAAAGCTCACTGTTAGAATTAGGCCCGTATGTGGTGCTGAAAATAAAAATTCTACAGCACAACAGATTCGATCACCTCATTTTCTTGCCTAAAGTACACTGTGATTTCTTCCCCTGTTTGGCTCTGTGGGTGGAACAGGCATTTCGGTATACACTGCCATTTTCATTTTAGGGAGTTCTGTGCTAGAGATATTAACATCTTTGTTATTACTGCCAGTTCTTTCCTCCCCCGTACCAAGTGGTCGCCTGAGCAAGAATTCCTTTTAAGGACAGACTCCCAGTAGTAGTATTCTCCTTAAATTGAAGAAGATCTCTTCAAAGGTCAGTTCCTTCTGCTTTCTCAGAATCCTGCCTCCCCCATATTCCTTAGAAAGTCATTATTAAAGATGTCAAAACCACTTGCAAAAATATCACAAAAATTCTAGAAATCAGTGCCATAATTATCTCTTCGTAATCATTAACAACTCCAAATCATAGCATTTGAGTTCAAAAGTTTTATGCAAGAAAAAATGCCTAACATTTAATATAAAATCACAGTTTGACATAGCTTATTTTTCAAACATCATCTTCTTTCTGCTCATCAACTGACAATTAGAAGATCACCATTAAAAAAGTCATCCTAAATACATTTTTAAAAGTCTTATAAAAACATTCATAAAGTGCCACCCACAAAAGCACCTAAACAAGAATCTGAGAGAAATACCTATTAGGATGTTAATGTCCTTAATTGCTGCTGAGGACTAAGCTGTCAAACAGCATTGTAATTTGTGGAACTGCCAGTTTAATAACCATATAACCCAGCAAAAATACCATTCCATTGATGTGACCCCAACAGAGCACCAGCTGGGCCCACCACATGTATGCAGAGACACCCAGCACAGTGCTGTGGGGCTTTAAAATAAATAGGTGCTAACACCATCTAAACCCAAGAATACTGGCAAGTGGGAGGTGTGGAATCTAAGGGGAGCGATCATCCCAGGCTGCGGCCTTACTGTGAGGGCAAACCCCAGGCAGCTCGTACAAAAAACAGGTACAGATTTTAGCTGGTTTTTACTGGGGTAAAAAAAAAAAATCACTCTCCACTAAAAATAACAGAAAAAGGCACTGATTCTTGGAACCTTCTTATGTTTTCCTCTCTGGCCTCAAATGTACCATACCGTAAGCACCTTTCTTTTCCCCATCCCCAAAAGAGAGGCTCAGAGCAACCACTGCACCACAGCGAACATGCACTAGTTGTTCAGCAGTGGCCTCCCTCTTTGCCTGGGCAGTGCTCAAAAAGATTTACCCAGAAGAAAAGGGAACAGGCTCTGAGGGCTCCCTCTCCCCAGAATTCACACCCCATATGAGGTGTCCAGGGAACAGCTGTGTGTCTTCCCAACACCAGGTGGCCACCTATGGTCCACAAGGCCTTCTCCTCTCCACCATCTACTCTGTATGGTGCTTCTGGTGGCGCACCAGTTGGGGCTGGAACCGAAAGCTTTCCCCGCACTGGGCGCAGCGGTACGGCTGCTCCCCAGTGTGGATGCGGGTATGCTTGATCAGGTTGGAGTTGCCACTGAAGCCCCGGCCGCACTGGCTGCATTTGTAAGGCTTCTCGCCAGTGTGGGTACGAGCATGGTTAATGAGGTCAGAGCTCTGCCCAAAACGTTTGCCACACTGCCCACAGGCGTAAGGCCGGACGCCATCGTGGGCTCGCTGGTGCTGAAGGAGGTGGGAGTGTTGGCTGAAGCTTTTCCCGCAGGCTGGGCACTTGTAGGGCCGCTCACCCGTGTGCATACGCTGGTGTTTGATGCAGGTGGAGCTGTCGCTGAAGATCTTCCCGCACTCGCTGCACACGTAGGGTTTGAGCCCGGTGTGGATGCGCTGGTGCTTGAGGAGGTTGGAGCTCTGGCTGAAGCTCTTCCCACACTCGGCACAGGTGTAGGGTTTCTGGCCTGTGTGGACCCGCCGGTGCTGGATGAGATGGGAGCTCTGGCTGAAGCCCTTGCCACACTCCCCACACAGGAATGGGCGCTCCCCAGTGTGCATTCGCTGGTGCTGGATGAGGTGGATGCTCCGACTGAAGCCCTTGCCACACTCAGAGCAGATGGTGGGCCGCTCTGCACGAGGGGCTCGCCGTGAGGCTGCTGCCACCCTTCTCTGCTGTCTTTTCACCAGGCTGATATCAGAGCAAGGCAGCTTAGCCACGTCATCCTCCTCACAGTCACCTTGCTGCACCTCTGGGGAACCGCGCTGACTCCCATGGCTGCCCCCCAACTCTTCCTCTCCTCCTCTGGATCCTGCTGCCAACATGTCCTGCTGATCTGCGCTTGCAAGGTGATCTGGAAAGGGACCTAGCTCACCACCTGGAAAAAAAGTATAACTCTAACTGTGATCCTCACTGGCAAGTGGCACAGCAGAGAACAGGCAAGCTGTTCTCCTAGGGAGCCTGGTCTGCACTGTGTAGGAGACACAGTAAAGGAAAGACTGGGAGCAAATGGAAACCTAGCTGCAAGAGAGGCTGTATGACATCATCATGCAACTCAGAGCAGAAGCACCATGAACAGCAGAGCCAAGGGCAATGCTACAGGTTGTCCCCTTGCCCCCAGGAAATCTTCACGTTTTGTCTTCTTAGTATTCTATCTTCTCATACGTACTTCTAAGGGCAGGCTGACAAAAACAGGCTGTCTGTCTGCCCTGAGGGGTAAAGAGCAGGTCTTCTTGTTTGCTCTGTGTTTATAAATTTATCTAACTTATTCCTCACCCAAATGTGTCTCCTCCAAGGCCTCATGGTCTTGTTCTTCTCTTTGGTCCATCTGGGCAGTTATGTCAGGTTCAGCAACCAGGAATCCCTCTTACAAAAGCAAACAAAAGTAATCTTAGTTGAATATTCAGCAAAAGCTTGTCAAATGTCTTAAAATCTACTGTCCCTGCTGAACATGGGGAGCAAGCAGAGAGGCTGCATAAAAGAACGGAATCAACTGAGTTAACATTTATGGACATCCTGAGCACTACTGAGGTATCTGGTGTCAGACACTGTCTCTTTCCTTAAGGAAGATTCAAGGTTGCCCCTCTTCTGATAAGTGATATACATCAGGACATACACTAGGTGTGCTGGACTCAGAATTGGTTGACAGCAATCGTAGATATAGGTGTAACCAAACAACAAAACACAGCCATGTTTATACTTCTTTAATTATGACAGCCATGAGACTAATTACTCTCCTAAGATTATTTTAAATGGAAAACGACTCTTTGGTCACCAGAACCTGATTTTGTTACTTGATACCTCATCTCTTCTTTTTCCTCCAAGACTCTAAGGCTGAGGCAGCAAAACCTAACAAAACAGGGAATTTGATGTCTTGTCTACTCCAGCTGGATTCTGTTAGTTCCCTGGCTGGCATCCCTGCTGAACTCCAACAACTGCCATGAATGCAACTGTTGGGCAGGGTACTCTTACAAACACCATCAGCACCAAAGACAAGAATTTTTCCTTCCGTACTTACTATTTTAAGGCCAAAACCAGCCAAACAGAAAGCAACAGCAGTGAGGATCAAAAAGGCAGGCATTAGCAGTTGCTGCAGAAGAAATGCAGAAGAACGGAGAAAATACAATGGTAAGAAAAATCCCACTTTATTTTAAAAAGTAAGAATCAAAAATGGCAGAGGAGGGAAGGCGCGTGGATGAATCTAGGACTATGAACTGATATGCATCAGAGCTAAAGCTGAGATCACTTACAGGAATATTTTTAAAGCATTTAAGACATTACTTTTTTCTCCCCTTTTTAATCTTTATAGTTATTTAATACTAGTTTGCATCACTTCAAAAATACACTCCCTGAACTCTGCTTCAAGCTACCAATTTTTCTGGACAACCAGTACCTCTGGACAACTACTCAGTCTCGAGATGGAATTGATTAACTGCATAGACAGGCTCTGGTGCAAACACACACTGTGAACTGGTATGTGCTTGGTCCTGGACCGCTTCATCACCAACAGCTTTTTAACTGCAGGTAACGGGTAACAGGGGACTAGATAGTGTCAGAATTAAGGAGACAACAAGAAGGGAACAGTTTTGCACCTCAGTTTCCAGTGATTATACCACCACCAGTCTTGAGGTCTTTGATCCTAGGCAGCAAAGCTGGACAGAAAGAAAGGAAGCAAGCAAAAGAGAAAGACTACAATCTTGAACTTCAGAACCCTGAAGAAAAAAATAATCAGATAAGCAAAAAAGAAGCCTTAGCAGGGGAGAGAGAAGAAAAAAAGAAAAAAAAAGCAGCCTTAAAAGTTAATAATCTGAGGCCCTACTTTAAATAGCTGCTGAATGCTGAAGTGGACCACCCCAGCAGATGGATCCTCTCCAGCAGTTCCAAGCCAATATACAAAGGGAGGTTGCTTTCTGCAGCCCTACAGCTCTCAGGAATTTGCCACTACGGAGAATTTCTACTGCAACAGTTTGGCAGTACAAGCTGACCAAGTGATTTACATGCTGCAACACGTACCAGATGGCCCACCCCCACTCTAGAGCAGGAGGAGTCAAAACCCTGTCCACACACAGACCTTTCCTCAGGGGCTGCTTGCTGAAAGCTGTCAACAAACAGGAACTTTGGAAGAGCAAATCCCTCAGGATTTTGGAGGTGGTACCAGCATCTGACAAATGTCCAGCAACAACCTCTGAGGGAAATATCTAAGCAAGCAGACAAGGCAGAAGGAAGAGTTTCCTGCTGGCCCTGCAAAAATTTCCTAGCTCGGGTTGCCACTGACACTGCTGCTACACTCAGGTTTGCTATGGCAGCTCAGCAGAAAGCAGACAGCTTCTGTACAATTAACAGGCTAGTCTGGAGTAAGGAAAGAGTTTCTTCCTTTCCCACAATCACAATCATATCTCTGTGAAAGGAGGGGACAAACCTCATCAACAGAGGGGACATTCCTTCAGGGATTTCATCAGTGACTGGCAGAAGCACACCCTTGGGCATACTGGGTTATTGCTTGGATGTGGAAACCGAAACAGGAAGAACACCTGTGTATGTGGGTGTGTGGGGTCACTGTGTACACCATCCATGGCTTTACTAAAACAACACATGAGGGGTATTTAGCTTGGACCTCCAGCAGGGGCTTTGCAAACACACTGTACTGCTCCTGAGGCCTTGGCTTTAGTATAGTGATAGCATATATAGATTTTGTAGCTGGATCCTACAATCTATGTTCTTTACCTTAGCTATTTGCAAATAGCTACTTATTTTCTCTTCCAACCACTCAGCTCTGTATTTCTCCTGCGGTCGTACCAAGCTGTGGAGGTTATGGGACTCGTCTTAGTGCGGAGCGCCATAGTTTCAGCTTCTCATGCTACTTGGGATCCAGCAGTCTGCTCCTGAAGTGCTGTCGGTGGCTAAGTGTGCTCTGTGCAGTCAGGCCAGGCACACCAGCACAAACCTGCAATTCAGAAGACATTCAAATCTTCCTCTCCCAAACTATTATCTGGGATAGATATTGCTTGCAGTAAAATCAAAAGGTGCAAGACATTTTAAATCACAGAAGAGTTAATTATGCAGCTGCACAAATTTCTTTCGGGTGTGACGAGAGCCCCCTTTCCCTGCACCATCAGATTTATTCATAAACCACAGCACCTGTCGGTGACTGCTTGCCTGTCCATCTCCGTGCCCAGATAGGGACGCTGGGGGGGCCATGGGAGACAGGCACAGGAGGGACACTGCGGGGTGCACTGCCAGAGCACCCAAAGGCAGGAGGGTGTGCAGAGGGGGACAAGTTTTTGGGAACAGAATCTTCCATAGAGTAGGGGTGCAAAGCTGCCTGTCTGCAACGGCGATCAGAGGCACTGGGGGGAAGTGGGAGAGATAGGGATTTGCTGTGTGGCAGGTGAAAAGGGATGGAAGGGGGGACCTGCATTACAGGTAAGGGACTGAAGCAGACACGGATGACAACTACAGCGGAGGGGGCCTGTGAGAGGGGCGAGCTGGCCCTCTCTTTCCCCGAGCTGCGTTTTTAATTCTCCGCCGGGTAGCTCCGTACTCCGCAGGGCCGACAGACAAAGGCTCTGACAGGGGTTTAAAGTCCGGCTCTCAGTGGAGTCGGCCACCCCCGAGAGCCGGCACAGGCCCGCGGGGGCGCCCCCGGCCCAGCCCCTCACTGCCGCCCTGTCCCCGAGCCGAGCCGAGCCGAGCCGTGCCGAGCCGTGCCTACCTGCACAGGGCGCCCGCTCCCGCCCGGCGCCCGCCCCGCTGCGCGCCGGCAGCAGCTTCCTGCTCCGCGGGCAAAGGGCGCTTCCGGGGCGGGGCGGGAGGCGCCGCGCCCGCAGCCGGGGAAGGGTCCCGCGCTCTCACCCGGCGCTCCTTGCGGGGGGCGTAGGTACCGTGGTGACGGCGTGGTGGCCTGCACTGCCGGCCTGCCCGAGGGCTTGGGTGAATCACAGAGTCACAGAATGGTTTGGGTTGAAAGGGACCTTAAAGATCATCTAGGTCCGACACCTCCCACTAGACCAGGTTGCTCACAGCCCATCCAGCCTGGCCTGGAGCACTGCCAGGGAGGGGTACCCACAGCTTCCCTGGGAAACCTGTGCCAGTGTCTCACCACCCTCACAGGCAAGAATTTCTTCCTAATATCTGATCTAAATCTCCCCTCTTCCAGTTTAAAGCCATTACCCCTCGTCCTGTCACTACATGTCCTTGTAAAAAGTCCCTCTCCAGCTTTCTTGTAGGCCCCATCAGGTACCAGAAGGTGCTAGAAGGTTTCCCTGGAGGCTTCTCCAGGCTGAACAACCCCAACTCTCTCAGCCTGTCTTCATAGCAGAGGTGCTCCAGCCCTCCTCTGGACTTGCTCCAACAGCTCTATGTTCTCCTTATGTTGGGGGGCCCCAAAACTGTACATAGTACTCCATGTGAGGTTGCATGAGAGCCAAGTAGAGGGACAGAATCCCCTCCCTCGACCTGCTGGCCACACTGCTTTTGATGCAGCCCAGGACACAGTTGGCTTTCTGGGCTGCAAGCGCACATTGCTGGCTCATGTTGAGTTTTTCGCCAACTGACACCCCCAAGTCCTTCTCCTCAGAGCTGCTCTCAATCCATTCTCCGCACAGCCTGTACTTGTGCTTGGGATTGCCCTGATCCAGGTGCAGGACCTTGCACTTGGCCTTGTCGATTCATTTGTGAGAGGAAGTTCTGTCTACATGGCAGATGGCATAGGAAAGGGTTAACTTAGGCCTCTGCAGTTCTGAACTCAAGCCCATGCCTGGAGACCACAACTGCCACTGGACCACAACTGCTGGTGGCAGAGAGCTGCTGGGTTGGGGTGCACCAGCCAGCCTTTTCCCCAGGCAATTCCCAGCCTGGCTCTGTGCTTGAAGCAGTCCCTGCAACGTTACTGCTCTCCAGTATAAACCAGGCCGTTCCACTTTGATACACCCACTCCAGCAATACCCTAGCTGTCCGCTTTCCAGTCCAGCGTGGGGGTGTTTGTTTCTTCGGCCTTACACTGATTCCAAGGGGCTGCACCTCAAGGCTGATGGGGACCAGCCATCTGTGAGACCACAGCTTTTCTTCACATGGTGACCTGGATGTTTGCTGTTTTCTTTCCATGGTGACTTTCCAAGGTGATAATATAGAAAATTATCCAACCTTTCTGGGAGCTAAAACACCCAAACATGCTGAGCAGCGGTACGAAACAGGCTGTCCATGAGATGAGGACTCAGATGAGGGTACCGAAAGGAGTGGTTTTCCAGGAATCCTACTAAAAAAATTAAAAATACTCTCAAAGCCTCCTGCTTCCCTTTCCACTTCAAGCTATTGTTAGCAGGACACAAATGGTTTGAAGCAGTCAGAAACCCCAGTGACTGTATGCCCTAAACTCTGGGAATCGCAGTAAGAGAGAAATGAACAGGGTTCAGTTTTGTCCTGCTGAGGCTTTCTTTCTTAAAGTATAAGCATCAATTTGCATTAAAGGCTTTTTCCGTTGAAGAAGTGAGGACTGATACAGGCTCATGAGACTTACAGTCTGTAATTTCACTGGCGGTGGACAGATGGAGAAATGGTTGTCAACAAAATAAGATGGGAATACTGAAATAGAACGAAAGGGAAAACATAGCCACATCAATTTACAAAACAGGACAACTGACTGGCCCGTTGCTGTATCCTTGTCATGCTTGTAGCATACAGAACATTTGCTGAGAAATTTGGAAGGCTGAAGATCAATATGTTCACAATCCAAGTACAAATGTATGCGAAAGAATGAAAGAGGAAATTAATCCTGGTTGCTGAATCTCCGTCTTTGGAGGTTTTTGAAACTTGGCTAGACAAAGCCATGGCTGACTTGATCTCGTGCTGGTGATAGTTCTGCTTCCAGCAGCAGGTCGAACTCCAGAGGTCTCTTCCAATCCACATTTCTCTGATTCTGTGACCAAGATGTACGCAATTGTGGGTTAACATACATGTAGCATGCTGCAGACAATTCCATAATTAAAAGGTAGTAAGTTGGGAGAAATCTTCCAAAAAGGGTTTGGCTGTCTTAAAAATGCATAAAGCAATAAAGTGTGGTGTCCTGGTTCCCCAGGCACAGACTGATGGGCCAGCCATGCAGGCAGGCCATGAGTAGCCCTGAGTCAGCTGGGAGTTTCAGTCAGGGCAGCTGCCCCAAGCTGACTCACAGGTGTATCCCATGCCACTGACATCAACCTCTTTATGAAAGGAGGGAGTTTACTGAGGGTGAGGAGTTTTTCTTCCTGGGGCTCCTTCATCTTGGTCTTCTGCTCCTGCTGTTGATTCTAAGGATGAGGCTGGGTATAAGCTTGTATACTTTATGTTGGTGATTGTATTAGTTTTGTTACTTCATGAAATCTGTTTGTACTTCAACCTATGTGGCTTCTCCCTTTGTTCCCCAATTCCCCTTCTCAGCTGGGGAGGGGTCACTGGGTGGTAGAACATCTGCTACAGTTTAGCCCTGGGTACAGGCTGAACACAGACATGCACAAATTGGGTAATGTGACCATATTTCAAGGAAAAGGGAAAGAAGCAAAGTGTCTCTAGCTTGATAAAAATGGTAAGCCAGTATTCACTAGATCACTATTAAAATACAATTGCATGAATCTAGACAGATGTGCTCAGGAAAGTTCTTGCATTTCAAAATAGCTGTATTAGTTCAGAAATGCCACCATGTCAAGCCTTGAATCAATTTTTTGCTACTTCAGAGCAGTTTTACTCTTTTATTTTGAATGCCAGCTGGCTAATGATTTGAAAGTCCTCTTTTCTTTTTGTGTTTCTATCAGTTTTAAAAGGTCCTAGTCTTTTAGTGTTATAAGTATTTTGTCTTTAAAAAGCCCACAATGCTTAGGTAGTTGAAATTACCAAAACCCCATGTCTAATGTGGAGTTCATTGGAGAAAAGCAATGAAAAAGCCCTAGTGAGAATGACAGTAGATAAGGAGAAGTACTACATATGGGAGTTTTTCTATTTTTGCAGTAAGCTCTAGCTAACCTTCAGCTTTACCCTCCTCTTGGTGTTGTAGTGCCAAAAGGAATGCCATACCCCAATAGCCTTTATAGTAATTCATTTACACTCAGCAAAACTGCCACCTGAACAGAAGGAAGGAAGATTATTAAAGACATTTGAAGGATTGTGGCTGCCCACTGAAGATTGTTTCTTCAACTTAGGTATTGATCAACCGTTTTCGCCTGCACTGAAAGACTTTTTGGTATGGAGTGATACATTAATCACTGGTATGTAAAGCACTGACACTCTGCACAGCTGCTAAGCGAGAAATAAACGATGAGAGCAGTTTGCTGTCTTATCTTCTGCAACGCCATTTGACAGGAAACACTGTTCCAAGTATTTCAGCTCCATCAACATGGGCAGTTTTCCATAGCCTAGATAAGATTGCTTGTTAACACTGCAAAACGTTAAGTGCGGTACTCCAAGAAGATAATGACAGCCTGGTTTGGATTTGAAGTATTAAAGGTTTGTTTCCTCTCTCATACACATACCCCCACCCCAGTAGTTTCTGATATAGAAATTAGAGAATCACAGAGTAGTTGAGGTTGGAAGGCACCCCTGGAGATAGTCTAGTCCAACTCCCTGCTCAAGGAGGGTCAGCCAGAGCAGGCTGCCCAGGACCATCTCCAGTCAGGTTCTGAGTATCTCTATGTCTTCATTAAATTTCAGGGGAAAAATGACAGGAAGTGAACTGCCACTAGATTGATTAAAAAATTGAAGAAATTTTTTGAAGGATTTTTTTTCTTCTTTTTGAAGAAATCAACCTGAATGTGTTTGGCCAATTACACAGGAGATGCAAAGTCAAAGTTATGTTTTTGCACCTGATTCACCACTTACTTTGGCAAGTCATATGTAGCTGATGAGATTTACTCTATTTGATGTTTAACCTTCCCAGTAAAACAAGTAATCATTGGGGGTTTGCCTAGATACACTCTTATAGACTAGCAGTCTGTGGCCAACGTGAATGAAGGTTAGTGTAAGTAACCTGTGATGGACACTTTCCTCACCTGAAATGGACAGTACCTGTCACTGTATGATTTCTAAGATTCCCTAAGTAAAATAGAAAGAGAGAAAGAAAAAAGCCCTTGTAGAGAAAAAGGAGTGTAACAGCTGGGGGAGGAAAATTAACCAGCGAGTAAGCAGAGGCATTCCCAGCACTGAGTGGAGGAAAAAAAAAAAAGAGAGGACTAGAAGAACAAGCAAACACACCTGCTTGAATCTCTGCAGGAATTCATCAGAGACAGCCCCCAGGCTCCTAACGCTTCCGAGGCAGCTGGCCAATGGACTAGTGCAAGCTTGCTAACAGAGGTTGTGTTTTATGTACTTACATATGTACCCAATAAAACTTGTCAGTTAAAGGAGTGACTGCCTTTATCTCAGTTGCTGATTACTTAATTACCCGTTACCTAGATTTACTGCTTTTGCTACGCTCTTGCAAAACCAAGTAAGAACTGGAGAAATCCCGAAGACTCAAAAGCAACTGGGAAACTGCACGTGTCTTTCAACAGCTGCTGAATTTTATCACCTCTTTAGAAGGCAGATACAATTTAAAGAGTTTGTTAGTTAAATAGTCTAAATCGTTTTACTTCCCTGTGCAGCCCATCTCCTCATACCACAGGAAAGAGGAGATCCCCTTTCATGAGATGGTGGCAGGTAGATGCTTTTCTATGCAAGCACAAGTGGTGCCCAAGGACTTGTTGGACTCTGAGGCATCCCTAACAAGGATGTGGAGTAATTGATGACCACTTCCTTTGGAAGAAAGGGCCCGAGCCCCCCTCGTTATTTTTTCACGAGCAGCCGAGGGCGCCGGCAGCGGGACCCGAACACGCCACCTGGCGCCTACTCCAGGCTGCACAGGGCGCGCCGCCCCTCCCGCCCGTGGCGCCTGGCCGCTACGCACCATGGGAAGTGGAGTCCCGCCGCCGCTTTCTGGACTACGATACCCAGAAGCCACCGGGGCGCGGGACGCTGCGCCGCCAGTCCACGTGGGGAACAGGTGCTACGAGGCAGTGGGCGAGGGGAGGAGGGCGCGCATGCGCGGTAGAGACAGGGTAGGCGGGGTCGGGCCTGATGGGTGAGGGGGTGTGTGGGTGCCGTGCGTGAGGTGCGTGAGGTTTCTGGCGGCAGCAAGGGGAGAGCACAGTGTCTTTTGCATCTGTGTGACACTGATAGGAAAGGCAGACCGTGAGTGTGAACTCCAGCTGTCCTTTTGGCCTGTGCTGCCCGTTTCCATGAGCAAATGACATTTGTCCCCCGGGTCGCTGAAGGAGGACTGCTGTACCGAGTCACACCAAAGAGCCACCGAAAGGCCTGTCTGTAAGGACAGCGAGCAGGGAGTGATGCTGCCTCTGTGAGACCCCCACAAGTCGACCTTATTTGCGGCCTCACTACTTCACCTAAAGGTTGTACCTGCAGCTTTACACTCACACGGTTTCAGCTGCAGCGCTCTCTGATCCACGTGTCTCAGGAATGTAACTTATGTTACCGTGTTTTGCAGTGAGGTGCTTCAAACTGCTCAAGTATAATGCAGTCTCTTACTTAATTGACACTTCTGTCTGTGAGAAGCAAAAAGGCTCGCATAAGTGTCATGGATGAAACACTCAGGAGAAAAGACAAACGTTACAGGTTGTGCCCTGCAGTGGTGTTTTGAGTCCAGCATTGCTGAAGCTTGCAGCTGTTGCATCTTTATATATGACTAACGTGTCTTTATATATTTCAACATTGAACTTGGTGACTTGTCAGTGCTCTCATTGTTTTATGTTTGTGTCAAATGTAGCTGGGAGATCAGTTTCATTGAGGATGTAGAATCTGTATCAGGGCATTGATTAGGTATTTAGAAAACACATGCAAAAAGAGCATACTGAGCAGCAGAGGTTAGGCAAGAGTGACAGGTATGCATTTGTTTTTCTAGTAGTTTTTTGGAAAGTAAGATGGTGCTGATGTAGTCCTGTGTATGGAGGGACATCAGGCAGTTAACAGCATTGGGAAGCCAACCAGAATGGGTGAAGTGAAATGTCTTGTACAATTGTGGGGGAATTGGAAGGAGAACCATGAATGAGGTGCTTATTATCTACATTTGAAAGCATGTTTTTCACCAGAGAACTGACAATTCGTTGTTTATACAGTTTTAACTAACTCTGTTAATTTTTAAATATTAGATAAATATCCCAAGGTGTGCTAAGAAAGCTAGATTTTGCTCTTGGATATCTGGGGAATAAGATGTTTGTGTACTGAAGAGGGCAGTCTTTCCCCATTTCTTCCCTCAGGCAGTTCAGTGCTGAACATTTTAGGTGGTGGTTGATATAGGAATTGAGCTATATTAACGTGGTTATTTGTTTAAATATGTGTTTTTGTCGGCCTCATCAGGGTAATTGTGTTATGCAAAGTAAAAGATGGCCTCGGGTCCCATTGCAGCATCATTTCAATTGGAACCGATTGGTTGACAAATTCTAAGTGAAACTGCATGCACATGCCTTATCTGCCCAAAGGTAATGGTATATGCAAATTATTTGGGCTTCAGAGATCTGTGGCTGCTGAGAAGAAATTATTAACAAAGGAGACTTTTTTAATAGTTCAGGTAATTATGAGAATACTGGAGGCTAGTACACCATGAAGGTTTTGCATGGCAAGTCTGTCAAAGGGAGACTGGAGTCACTCAGCTGGTTTTCTCGTGAACCTTCTCTAGTTATAATGACTGCCTGAGGGTCAAACAAGCAAGACAAAGCTTAAAACAGAAAGCTCAAATAGACCTGCACATAAATATATGCATAGACACATGTACGCCTGCACACACACATCTTCATCATAGTGTGAGAATTATGAAAGGCACACTGATGTTAACAAAACCAGTGTGACTAAGAGTGTAAGTCGATGTCTTTCCACTTTGAACCCAGGATAAAGCTACAGCTAAACCACTAACTACCGCTATTCAGCAAGTCCTGCTGCAGTTTTGGGCTATGTAAAGACTCAGCCACTTTTCCCATGTAACAAGGAACATCAGTTTAGTGTGGCAGGAAGGATGAGGACCTGTGCCATCACCAGTAAATCTGCAGTAGGTCCAATAGATGCCTTTGGGGACCCGTGCTCCTTGTGGGCTAATTAGTTAGTCTAAATGGAGACTACCATGCAAGGATTGAGACTGGGGAGGGCGCATCTGAGGCAGCGTGCTGTCCATCTTTGTTACAGCAAACGATGTTAATTATTGGTGTAGCCACTCTCCTTCAGAGATGCGTTGAAGCTGCATGACGTTTGCTGCAGATGTCACTGACAGGCTTCCAGCTGTTTATCTGACTTAATTAAATGGCCATATTAATTTAGATCTCTGAGTTTCTGTAATTCTGCATAGTTACTTTAATTTGGAAATGGGACAAGGTGTAGTGAAATGTACTTCTATGTTTAGCCTGTACCTGGGGCTAAACTGTAGCAGTTGCTCTATCACCTGATGTCCTCTCACCAGATGAGAAGGGGAATTTTGGGGAAAAAAAGGGAGAAGCCCTGTGGGTTGAAATTGAAATGGTTTTAATGAAATAATAAAACTAACACCAATACCAGCATAAAGCATAGAAGCTTATACTCAGATACCTGGCTGGCTGTGACTGCTTTGGGGATTGGAGACCAAAAGTGGTCATCCGTGGGCAGTTTTAACTTTGACTGCCTAAAGTTTTTAAAGCTAATATTGGAAGACTGTTTCCCAGCTCAAACTGATTATTGGTACGTTTGGGATAATTGGCATCATGATAGATCTAATGGTGACTCTACAAGCCAGTCTTAAAAAAATAAGATAAATAATAAGAACAAAAACCGAAGGTGTCACTGCTATTCATGCAAGCTTAGGCAGCTGCTATAGATATGTCTCTGTCTCCTTTGCCTCCTATTGGCTCTATTACTCCCTCTGTTGCCCCTTCTGCACATCATGCTTTCCCTTCAACAGCTGTGCAAGGTCTGCTGAAGGAGGTGATTATTCGTTCTCCAGTGGCAGCTGGAACTGTAATGAGTACATGTGCCATTTGGTCTGGCAGATTTGGTAGTGTGGCAGCAACGAATGCCCTGACTCCAGGAAGATCTGGAAAAGGTTCAGCAAATGATTAAGGGAATTTTCAGAGCATATGACCCTGCTTGATCTGATGTTTGTTGGTGACTGGAAACTCTATTTACCCCTGAAGAGTGAGTGTTGATTTTGCAGAAAAACAGAGAATGGGCTGCTGCTCTGGATGGTAGGACTGTGTGGCTGGATGCAGAGCCAGGCAGGAATTACCAGACCAAGGCAGGATTAGATGCATTAAGATTATATCGAAGAGGGTTAGAAGCATGGTTAATTGGACAAAGGAAAAAGAATGCTGCCAAGGCATTAACTAGGCAGGGGAAACAATTCTGAATGTCTGGGGGAACTGGCCTTGAAGCCCTGCAAAATAGGTCTTTGCTTGTTTCCTTGTTTGTAGATCAAGAGACCCCAGATATTAATAAGTATTTTAACCAACATTCTCTGGGTTAGCAAGGGATGCTGATAGGGGAGATAGATAGTAAGTACTGCAATATTTGTGTATAATGGAAGGGATGAGGCTAAGGTTAGGCAGAAGAACAAACAGCAGGAAGAGAAGGCTAGTGTGTTAGCAGCTGCTATGCAAGGTAGGAATTTCAGGGGGCAAAGAGGTAATAATAATGGGAATAAGGGAAATAGAAATCTAAATCGGACAAGACCAAAGGATTACTGCAATAAACCCAAGATGCTGGAAAAGAGAATGCTCCATGATCCTGAGAAGGAGACTGCGACAGCAACAAAGGCGAAATCAAATCAATTGGGAGCTGAATGAAAGCGTTGAACAACGATGGTTACCAGATCGCCAGGCCCTAGCAGTGGGGGGAGATAGGCTGCAATAACTGTCCATGCTTGCAAGTGCTGCTGCAGAGGACTGGAAAATGTAATGTAGAAGTCCCTACAGGACAAACATTCAGGATGCAAAACTCAGTCTCATGCTGGCCTTCCTCAGTTGCAGGAGGCTTAGGTCTGACAGTGCTTTGGCTTTAGTTCCATGGAGCCAAATTGCTGTGTCACAGCGTGGTCTGGACCTGCACAGGGACGACTCCATCAGCAGCGAACTGGGCATTTTGCTGTTCCACCCTCCTCCCCATGCAGATCTGACCCAGTCCTTCCTGCTGTGAACAGAGCCATCAGCCTGGGAGGCCACATCTGCTTCCACTGAGTGTGGGAGAAACATGTATCGGCCTCCTGGCACTGCCAAATACACACAAGAAACGCCTGCACTTTCTGAAAATCTTGCTCGTTTCAGATTTTCAGGGTATGCAAGAATTTAATTCTGGTCTGAAAAGGTCATATTTATTTGCTGTCTTGGCCTCAGCCAGGGCTACCTCATTAAAGAGAGTTGTGACCAGGGACTTTTCACCCTGCCTTTTATGTTCTAGTTGACGTGCTGAAGCTGTGTTTCCAGATTTGATCCTATACAACACCGCTTTTCAGCCTCTTTCAGTTTGTGGACCCCTAATTTTTTTTTTCAGTGGAGTTCTGTCCCTGTGCAATGAATTTCAGTCTGCTGACAACTATTTTTCTAAATACCTTTGTCTGTGTTGGCTAAGCACTTCTGGTAAGGGATACGAAGTGAGATGAGATGGATTTTTTGGGTTTTTTTTGATAAAAGAGAATGTCTTTGCTTTTTAAAAGAAGCTTCTTCAAGCTCTTGAACATTCTAATTTGCTGCAGGTACCAGTGATTGCAGTTCCTTGTGTCTGGTAGCAAAGCTTCAGCAAAAGACACAAAGTGTTTTTTGCTACTTTTTCAAGTGTTTTGACTGTCACATTAGGTTATCCATGGTGCTAGAGTATGACAGGGTAGGGAATCCCTGTCATAACCACCTGTGATCTTGTGGTTGTAAAGCTGTTTTGGTGGCTTTTGTCCTCATTCTGTACTGTGGTGAAAGATTTTCTTAAATGAGACTGGCATTAACCTTTTCGTAGCCACAGCAGATGTAAGGCTAAGACATTAAGTGATTCTTGAAGGGGGGTTTTAACCTATGAAATCTCTTTGTCTTTGTAAATAATGTTTATGTGATTAGTTTGAAGACGGCAATGTTAGTTTAGTGATATTTCCCAATTTCATCTTCCAAGTTGGGATTTTGCCAAGTTGATTTTTTTTTTTTTCCTCTTGCCAAAATGAGGCAAGGCAAAGCAAGAAGAAACAGGAAAAGATGAACATGTTGGTCTGGTACTTGAAGAGTGAGTGGATGGGTGGGTGGCTGCAGAGAAATCCTGGCTGGCAGGAGCCAAGAATCTCTACTGGAGACAATGTTGACTGTTCCCCCAGGAGCAGACTAGGCCAAGGGCAGTGAGCTGGGGCACTGGTGGCAGAGCTACACAATGGCAGCCTATGAGCAAGGCCCAGGTGAAATGGGTTGGGGGCTGAAATTCATCTAAGTTTTCTAAATTATGTTAGAGATGAAAGAAAAAACTCATGATCGGCCTGCAGCCACCAACCTGTGGCAGCTTGGATCCTAACTAGACTTCTCCTACTGTTGTCTGCTCACAGAAACAGATTTTTCCCTGGCTCCAGTGAAGCTGGCTACAGCATATAGATTACAGGCACTGCACTTGATGTGGTCCTTCAGTTAAGTTCTGTTAGTGTAGCAGCATGACTGAACCCATACGTGTGAATAGCTCTGTAATAATGTTTGGTCTGGTTGTTTGGGGTTTTTTTTTTTCAAAGCAAATGCAAAGCATTTCACCCTACATGCAGTGGTGCTAAATATAAATTGTGTAGCTTCTAGCAGTTATTCCATATATGGTGTTGTCTTTTTCTTGTGTTACCATGGGTCAGACTAGGACAGCTATGTCAGAGAATGGTATGCTTGACTTGGACATCTGGGATCCTTATGTTCTTGTTCATCTCACCTGGCAGCAAGGCGATAGTTGAGCGCCAAGGTGAGATAGCAGATGGTAGATGGTGCTGGGACCTATAGTAATGGAACTGATGCTTCACCAGGTGCAGCCTGAGCCTGTGCCCAAAGCAGGGTGTGAGGGAAGGGTGAGGGTATGTGGCAGAAGTGTTGAGACAGGATGATACCTGCTGTCAGATCATATACCTGAAGCTCAGTACTTGCTGTGCTCCAGCACCTCAAGAAGCAGTATGGCACAGTGCCTCTCCCATCTGTCTGCTTTTCAGTGGACCTGCCTGAGTGTCTGTCCTCCCTGACCTGTAGCTGCTCAGTGGTAGTGCAGTTAGAGGTGAAGGCATGACATTCACCCTGTGCTGTCTGTAATGGTCTCATTCAGCATCTGAGAGAGAGCTGGGAGGGAGGAGCTTGTGTATGAGTTGTGGGATCTGTAAGAAGCACATGGATTCTAACTTGTCAGAAACAGGAGCTGAAAAAGATTCTTCTCCAGCTTGTTATTGCCATATTCTGAAGGTGTGGGACTGCTCTGCTGTGCATTACAGGGCAGCAAAGAAACCTATGAGCATGAGACAGGTGGGCACTGTGTGCATGGAATCATAGAATCACAACGGTTTGGGTTGGAAGGGACCTTAAAGATCACGTAGTTCCCACCCCCCTGCCATGGGCAGAGACACCTCCCACTAGACCAGGTTGCTCACAGCCCCATCCAACCTGGCCTTGAACACTTTCAGGGAGGGGACAGCCACATCATCTTTGGGCAACCTGTTCCAGTGTCTCACCACCCTCAAAGTCAAGAATTTCTTCCTAATATCTAATCTAAATCTACCCTCTTTCGGTTTAAAACTGTTACCCCTCATTCTGTCACTACATACCCCTGTAAAAAGTCCCTCTCCAGCTTTCTTGTAGGCCCCTTCAGGTACTGGAAGGCTGCTGTAAGGTCTCCCTGGAGCCTTCTCTTCTCCTGGCTGAACAACCCCAACTCTCTCAGCTTGTCCCCATAGGGGATGTGCTCCAGCCCTCTGATCATCTTTGTGGCCCTCCTCTGGACTTGCTCCAACAGCTCAACGTCCTTCTTATGTTGGGGGCCCCAGAGCTGAACACAGTACTCCAGGTGGGGTCTCACGAGAGCAGAGGGGCAGAATCCCCTCTCTCGACCTTCTGGCCGCGCTTCTTTTGATGCAGCCCAGGATACGGTTGGTTTTCTGGGCTGCAAGTGCACATTGCTGTTGCTATTTCTTTGATCAAGAAAGAGTTCAGAGTTCAAGCATAGCTCTCTGGCTATTTTCATTTAACAAAGAAAGAATTTGTATTCTTATGAACATGAATCTTCAGTCTCTGTGGTCCTGCTGCCCCCACACAGAAGCATCTCTCAGGCTTGCCCCCTGCTCCTGCTTGGTGGCTGCAGTTAAATTCTCCCAAGAGCCACTCACAGTGTGTTTAAAAAAAAAGGTCTCGTGCACAAGTAGCTGTAGGTGTGAATTGGACAGGTAAGTTAATGTGGCTGCAGCCCCCACCCCACTCCCAGTGCTGCACAGTGCAGGTTGGACCTGCCAAGGCCATGCTGTTCCACTGCAGGGGGGGGATGGATGGATGGACAGACAGACGAGCGGGTTGCGTGCAACCAGCAGTGTTTTCTGGCCTGGGGCTGGCACTGGAGCAGGGAGCCCTTGGCAGCGTGTGGTGCCAACTCTGTGCATCGCCAGAGCCATGGGCTTATTTTCTGTTTCCACACATTTTGTTTCTGACATTTAGCTCTGCCACCTCCTTCTATGTGAAGCCAGGCCTGTGTATTTCCCCAGTTAACGCTGACGTGCGTTAACGATGGTAAAAATAGGTGCGCTGCTGATGCTTACCAACCTATTTAAAGGAAGATGTGCAGAGTTCGTATGTACAAATTTACTTCATAACACTTCACAGCTTATTTTATGCTTTACTTACTAAATCGGTATTTCAATCTCCTGTGCTTCATCTATGCCTCATGTCAAGTAAGGAGTGAATCTCCATTCTTTTGATGCTGTCGGTGGCTGAGAGGACAAAATGGTCCTGTGAGCTTGCAAGTCACCAAGTAAAAAAGATTTTAGTTCACCTTCCAACTACAAGTTCTTGTCTTTTTTTTTTTTTTCCCCTCCTTCTGCTTGTGATTTATGTTAAGCCTCGCAAAGGTGTTTTTTCTCTTCAGTAATCACCCAAAAGTTTACGTCTATTTATATAAAAAGGGGAAGTGAATTCTCTAACTAGCCAAGGGTGTTCATTAGCCAGTGTCAGAAATTAGTGTCTAATCTCATCTAAAAAATTTATGTATAAAATTTGAGAGGGTTGCTCTTAAGAGGAGGCTGCTGATTGATGACAACACAGATTGTGCATGTGCTGTCATCTTTATCCTGGCTGTGATTTCTGTTCTTTTTTTTTGGTGAGTGAGGATGTGAGGGACAGAAGGAGCCTAATGGGACTTCATATACTGCGTGATGTATGGGGCACTTGCAGTCAGAAATATTGAACTCATAAATGTACTCATTTGCCCTGGAGTCACTGAGAGGGAGACTACGGACAGGACACCGCAATGTCACAGCCATGCAGAGTCACTTCTGTAACAGCAGAGCTACAGCAAAAAGGCCATATTTTTCTTTGATTTTACTGCAAATCTGTACATCAGCTCTGTGAGGCTGCTATCATTGGCTGGAGGAGAAGGTGAACCTTTGCTGGATTTGGCTGTATGAAGAGACCCCTTTTGTATTTTGTTGGTTTTCTGAGATTCTGAATATTTTGGGGTGCTATTTTGAAGTGCCCCTGCACATGCTAGCTGTTTTGCCTCATGTATTCACCACAGCACTGCAACCCTAAGCTCCACCAGCTTGCCCTTCAAGTACAAAGGTGAAATGATGTTGAATGTGCACATCTCAGGTAGATGGTTAGCTGCAGTTTTGCAGTGGTATTTGAGAGAGTTTTTCTTCATGTCATTTCAGCAGCACAGAAGGAAATGAAAGTGTTTCTTACTGTAAATACTTTTTTGTCTCCCCCTTCCTCTGCACTGCTGTGAGTGTCTGAAGACTCACTTCACTGCTTTTCTCAGAGAAGGCTATTTCTGGCACATCTTAGATCAATTTAGGCCTGTCCTCTGCACATATGATAAAGACAGGATGTGGCTATAGTAGCCTTGAACAAACTTGTAAATTTTGGACACTGGGAGCAGGAGGTGAGATGTAATTGTCTTTACTAAGAAGTCAGAGGGGCCAAACCACTGGCTGAAATGTGGAATTACGAAGCAGAGCCATTTTTTCTGAAAAATAGTGCAGACCACAACACAAGGGGTTTAACCATTTCTCAGGAATGTGTGTATACATGTAATTCCACTGTGTGGAACTTCCTTAATGGGCTGTGTCCGTCTGTGTCATGGAAGTATAAGATTCCCAGCTGCATCCTGAACTGCTGTCACAGTTATTCCCCAGCATGTCCGCTGAGTGCGTCAAAAAAAAAATAAAATCAGATGTTTGCTCTAATGCTATGGCAGTTTACTTCCTCCAGTGAGTGAGACTGTTTCTGCTGTCTTGCTTGTGTAATCCACCTTGGCACTCAGTGCAAAATGCCAGTGTGCCTTAAGCTGTCTTGACGAGTGTGAATGAAGTATCTGGTCCTGTAGATAACTGGTTCACAGTGGTTCTTCAAGATTGGCTTTTCAGTCTCCCCTTTGGGATCTGCACTCCAAACAGAGCTGGGATGGCTTTCGGGCTGCATTCGGTCTAGTTTTGCAATGCGACTTAACTTTCTGCAACCTTTACTTTTTGCCTGGGGCAGCTGTACAGAGCCCTTTCCTGCATGGCAGGTACCACTTGGTCACTACAAGAGCCTGGCTAAGCTCAGGCTGGAGACACAGCCTTTACATACCGAGGGAGAGCCTTCTCCCACACCTCCTGCTGGTGCGACTCTCCATGAGCGATGTTGGCATGTCAGAAAATCAGCTGGTCTGCATGTGCAGTGCTTTATCTGACTGGGCTGATTTCTTTTCCCTGGGTGGGGATGCTGTACTTCGATAAACTGGAGAAGGGTGAGAGAAGTAGGTGTTTTGCCTTTGCTCAGTCTCAGTGTTAGCATCTTCCTCAATGGAGTGAGCTGACCAGGAGATATTTTGTCTCTCCTCACCTCTCAGCCCTAATCTCACACTTGCAGGTAGCTCCAAGGTGTGAGACTTTGCAGAGCACATTGTGGCTTGCATTGGTTCAGCCTGAGTTCAGTCACCCAAAACCTTGCAGGTCTATTTTGAAACATTCTTCAATCTGTCCACTATAGAGTTTCTTCTTTTTTTTTTTTTTTTTTCCCCCACTATTGCTTCTGACATCATTTCCTGAACGCTATATTCACTGAGCTCTGTAGCCAGATCGTCTTCGCAGCATATGATGCAAGGAGCTCTTTAAAATGGATTTCAGCTCTCCTTCTACTCTGCAGTGCTTGCTGGTGATATTCACTGTTACTCATGGTAAGTGGGATTTTTCTTTATGAAGTTGGCACAGATTTGCCTAGACGAGCAGACACCTTAATTTTGCTCCAAGATCTTTTAAGGACTCTACCAGGTTTGGGGAGACATCAAATAGTGTAACTGCTAATGCATGAAAGGGGCAGTCAGACCAAAGTAAGACTGATTATTTTTTTTAGCAAACGAATGATAACAATATAGTACTTTCTCAGTGTACTGTGTCTGTAAAAGCATTTCAGCGGAGAACGCAAGGTCTGTGTATGCAGCGTGCTGGCTGGAGGGGCTGGAGTGCGATGTGGTCCTGCTCCTAATGCTCAGTGTGACCTTGGGTTAGTCCCTGAGCTGCTGTCGCCCTGCCATTTACCCATCTCTGATTTGCGTACAGAGACTTAATAGTGTGCAAGTATGTTGTTCAAGCTAAAAATCCAACCTTACTCTTTGGGTAAAAGCAGCTGTGCAGGCAGCAAGCTGCAACCCTCTGTACAAGATCCATGGCATTGATGCCTTGAGGATGTTTCTTTGCACAGTCTCTTAGCTCTGAGGGGGGAGTGGTAGATGGCCATGTCAAATTTGGAGAGAGAAAAGACCAGCCCCTCAGCCTTTCGTCGCCCTGTGCGCATGGTGTGCACACCGCTCCCGTATTAACTGGGGGGAAAGCTGGCCTTTATAGAGGGCTTCCCACTCCTCTGATTTTCAATTACTGGTGACCCTAGCCTCTCACTGGGGGTGAATCTGTCCCTTTTATGTCTCACCTGGGCATCTGCCTTTCTGGGAGGCAGCTGAGAAGGGATGGATGGACTCGGAAAACTCACTGTCCACACTCTGTGCTTCTCCTTTCAGGCTCTGTCACCTGCACCAGCGTGCTCAGTGGTGGCTCAGCAGTCTTTTCTGTGGGGATTCAAGGCCTGCAGAACCTCTCCAGAATGAGCAAGAGGGACACGAGATGCTTGACAGCTGTCTTAAATGATACTCTGTTGGCCGAGTGCGGCACTTCTGGCAGATGCCTCAGCTTGCAGAATGGCTCCCTAATGCTGAGGAGTGTGGAGAAAGAGGATGAAGGGAAATACAAGTTTGTTTTTCACAATACCACTGGATTTTTTACACTGGAAGTATTTGGTAAGTGGCCTTCTTAGTGACAAATAGCTCTTGAACTTGTGAGCCAGACTGGAAGGTCATGCCTTGACATTCTTCCTAAGAGACCGCTTGAGCTTGCAGGAGCTATTGGTGCCTCTGACACAGATTTGTAAGCCTCTGGCAGCTCAGGGAGCAGTGATGGTGAGTGTAAACTAAGGAATGCTTTTTGCATCTGTGTTGTCAGTTTCTTATGTCTGTTGAGCCTTCCTTGACGTAGCCAGTCGGTTCAGCTATGTGCTGTTTTTCCCAGAGATGGCAGCACAAAGTGTTTGTAAAGTTGAATTGATTGGAGCATCTCTCTTATGAGGAAAGGCTGAGACACCTGGGTCTGTTTAGCCTGGAGAAGAGAAGGCTGAGAGGGGATCTCATCAATGCTTATCAATATCTAATGGGTAGGTGTCAAGAGGATGGGGCCAGACTCTTTTCAGTGGTGCTCAGTGACAAGACAAGGGGCAGTGGGCACGAACTGGCTGAACATAAGGAAAAACTTCTTTACTGTGAGGGTGACAGAGCACTGGAACAGGCTGCCCAGTGAGGTGTGGAGTCTCTGTCTCCACGTGTGGATTTCTGATTTGTACTGCCCACGAGCAGCTTAGAGGTCAGCATCTTCGGGGTCTGTTCAGAGAGCAGCAATAGGTACCTCACTGTGCCAGCCTCCCTGTGGCCTCAGAACTGCCGCTCCCCTTTGCGTGCCTGCTCATCCATCTGCAGGGTGAGAATACAGAAACAAAGGCACTTCAGTACAGGATCCTGCTTACTGCTTGCATTAATATGGAGAAGGCTTAAATGGGTTTGTTCCCTTGCTGAATAGTGCTCCAGATAGCCAGTGACCACTGCTCTGGTCCTCATAGCCACCATTCCTTTTGCAGGGCTTTCACTTACACGAGCTTCTAAGAGAAATTGAAGTGTATGAAATTGTAATGAAAATGTCTAAGGAAACTGGTCTCTCAGTGAAGACAAATGAATCTGTATGCCATTCGGGTGTGAACAGGCAGAACTGCTGTGGGGAGAAGGTCAAAGGTGTGACTCCTTGGCATGAAGATCAGGGGCTTAAACTGGAAGTAGGCAAAGACTGCAGAAGTATCCTGGATTTAACCTCCATTTCAGTGGATTTGCTTTGGGAACTTTTGTCTCCTTGTGTCCTGTTGCTACACATAAATTAGAGAAACAACTTCACAGCAAAGGTTTTCCTGGAGGCAGTGGATTTTAGCTGAAGATGATGTCCTAGTTGAAGAAAGTGATTTCTGAGCATATTTACATGGATGTTTGCATAGATGCTCTCAGTGTGGCTCTTACTGTCACAAAACCATACTGCTTCTCTGTCTAGTCTATATTTGCAAAGTGCCAAATGTGGGAAATTATAGTAGACAGAAAGAGAGAAATTCAGGAAAATGTAATATGATCAATGACTCATTCCTTTGTTTTAAACTGCCCCAGTCTGGGTCATCCTATCTAACTGCAGGTGTCTGGTGTTGGTACCTGTGTTGGGCATGATTTGTACTAGTTCCTCTCTAAAATGGAAGAAGAAGCAAAGTGACATCAAAAGTACAAACCTTTGATGGAGGAGAGGGCTGAGTCTCCTCTGAAGCTACAGTTATCTGCTGATTATAGAGGAAGCCTCTGGCCAGCAGATGCTTTGGGTGTTTCCACTGTCCCCTCAGATCAGGGACTTCTATTTTCAGCTTTTTCAATTTCAATAAGGAAAATGAAGAGATGCCAGATTTTTGTGGCATCTCCAAAATAGGGACTAGGAGTCACTAGTAGGGTTGGATAGGCACTGCTAAGTGTTTCAGGGCTATGGGAAGTAATTGAAGAGTCTGGTTACTTATTTCTGTGCTCCCTGGCTACCAGCAAATGTGGTGGTAGGAAGACTGATGGTAAGGGAAGCTCCTGTCCAGCTCGTGTTCACTGCTGAGTCCACTCCTCACCTTTCTTTTTCCTCCCTGTTCCTGTTGTCTCGTGCTGTGTGTGACCAGAGCCAACCGTTGGTATCCAGTGCTTCCCTAATGGGACTGGAGAGTTGTCCTGCGACATGACCAGCAATGAGAGCACCAGCTTTCGGTGGCTACTGAACGGCTCTGCACTGAGTGCCCCTGAAGCTTGCGTTAAGGATGGTGGGAAGAAGGTTTACCTGGACAAAACCGTGCCGGGGGAGTTTGTATGTGAGGTTCACCATGGGAACAGCATCACGAGGACCAGGCCTGTTGTGCTGTCTTGCAGCTATGGTGAGTAGTGGCATCTCCAGAAGATCTCCCCCTAAAAGGAGGTCCTTTTACCCAACTCTGCTGCAAGGATGGGTCTCTCTGTTTCCCTGCTTCCCAGTGATGGAGACCTTGCACCCTCCTCTATGCCATTTTAGAAACACGAGCTGCTTCCTACTCTGACATTTGTCTGTTACCCAGACAGCCTTCTGATTTCTGCAGCATCCTTATAAAAACACCTCTGCTAGTTCAGCCCTGTTGCTGCTGGACTCGGCTGAGGTGTTTTGCCTTGTCTCTTATCTTCTTATCTAGCCCGTATGGACAAAGATTTGCCAGTCTATACAAATGTCTCTTCATCAGTCCCATACCATCAGAGGTGGGGTAAAGACACAAGTCATGTACTTATGAAATGTGGATTTTTTATTTCCTCCATGTCCCTGCTCAGATATGTAGTTCTGTGAGAAGGCTGTGAGTATTTGCTAGCTATCCATAAATGATGAGTACTCTGCTTGTATGAGGCCATAGTTTAGTGAGACAGAAAATCCAGATCCTAGGGCTGATCAAAACTGCTAGAACCTCACAATGCAAAGCACTGGTCTGTGTTGTAAGTTCACATTTATTGGGGGAAAAAAAAAAATTAAAAATTGATTAGATAAGATTGGGTGTGATTTTACTTGCATCTCCAGTAGTGAAGGTTTTCCTGGCAGTGAAGATGGTCATCAAAACTACGTCAGGGTGGCATAATTTAACCATAATTTTTTTAACTAATTTAGCTGTAATTAATTTAATCACCTTTGCTACTAGAGAAATTGTACTGTGCAGTAGCACCTAGCATTTTAGAAATTAGGTCTGAGATGCTCCAGTTCCACAGCAGATGCTGTCTTTTCTTCTATGGTTGGCATACAGTTGGTGTGAAAGCCAAATTACTGACATAAACCCTGTATTGTGTGCTGGTGTTCAACAGAAATGCTGTGGGCTGTTCACGCCTGGTCACGTTGGTGCCACTGGCTGATCTGTACAAGCTTGGCATTTGTGACTGTGGAACAGTGATCCTAATTTTGTCCAGTTAAATTGGTCAGAGTTTGTTTAGCGCAGTCAGACCTGTGTTGGCTGAGGCACTGGGGAGTGAGGGTGCAAACATCCATCAAGTCCTGTGATAAATCACGCGAGTGCTGACAGTTGCCATTGTTTATTCTGGGTGGCTGCCCAGTCCCCTGGGCACAATATCGGTTCCGCATTTCCTCTTGAAAGGCCCACAAGGGAATTTAGTGATAGCTCTGTTGGGACGGACATGCACATGAACATGTATTTGGAAGGGTCTGAGAGCAAGAAAGCAGCAGCAATTCTACTATTGAGTCACTAAATGCAACCACAATTGTAAAAAGTGAACTAAAGCAATTCTGAAAACCAGTAAAATGAATTGAAGAGAGAAATGAGTTCAATTAAATTAATTTTGAATAATTGATAGAGTAAAACAATTTGGCAAAAATACTGTAATCTTCTCAGGCACCAAGGGGCTATGATCATACTGGATCTAAAGCAGAGGATTAACAAGTCAACATATATAAAACACTTTTATTGATTCATTACTTGTTTTATTACTTGTTTATTCCCGATTTTTTAACACAGTATCTCAAAAAGACCTTTTTAACAAATGGCAAATTTTTAGAAAAAAATATTCAGGAAAAAATACTTCCAACATTTTTTTATGCCTTTGGCAATATTCTCTAAGCTTTCATCAGAAAGGAAATAAAATTATTGGGGAAATGATTTCTCATTTGCTGAAAGTTTGAGGATAGATTTTTTGAACTTGGTAACTGTTCCTAAGGAGACTGGAACAAGCACCCTGAAAATACTTGGACTATATTTGAAACACGTTCTGGCCTTTGGAGATATGCAGCAATTGGTGTATTTGGGGTCTTGAAAACAAGCTCCAAATGAACCTGTTGGTTTCCCCACTGCAATGCTGTGCAGGCATGTGCAGAGATGAAAAGAAGCCAAATGCAGATGACTCAAAAATGGGTGGCTTTGGTTTACCTAAGGAGTTTTAAGGAATTTGTATTGTAGTGATTGTTGAGCTCTGGTTTTTTTCACATTGGGAAGACGAGTTTTCCTACTGGCTACTCCAGGTTGGAGCAAATTGTCTTAGTGAAGGAGGGAGTCTGGACAGGTTTCTCTCTTCTGCAAGTCTGTGATGCCCTCTACCAGCTTCCTTGCTCAGCAACAAGCCTGATCTGTCAAAGCAACCCTGAGCAAGTGACTCTGAACTCAGTAATAATTACCACCGACTTGTGTGTGGCCTTCTGCTCAGCCATCTGTAGCCGTCACCTCCTGCTAGGCGTTTCGCGTGATCTCAGTTGGGGAGGGGAATAAAGAGAAATCCTTCCCCAAGCAGCAGTGAAGCTAGTTTCCTACAGCTCTGACCCCAGTGGCTGGAGTCTCTGGTGCCTGAGGAAGTACAGGCTCTCATCAGACTTGCTTTGAGGTAATATGGCTGTTCTAAGTGGATTCTCTGAGGCCTAATATGAGCTCTGAGGGTAAACTCTGCAGCTTTTCTTTCAGCAGGAGATGCTAATTTAGGTCTCCCTCCTCTTCTCAGCTGTCTGTTTTCATAAAACTTACTGAAATATAGTATCTTTCAAACCACCACCTTCCTTATTAAATTTGATTAAAACTTATGAATTATCTTAGATGTTACTGGTCAGAGTAGGTAGAAACAAATGCACACAGCATAGTCACACAGGCCTTTCTTCTTAATGAAAGATTCCATACAATAATTAAATGATGTGACATAAATTACGATGTGTCACAGTTTGCAATATCAGGTCCCCTGATCCAAACTAAACCAAAGCAATAATAATGCCCATGTGCTCTAGTCTGTCTGCAGGGTTTCTCCTGTTTGGAGGAAGAAGCTGTGCCACCCTGATAACTTAACAATGCCCTGTCCTTTTTGCAGGAGACCTGCTGCAGTACCCGTGGTTCATTCACATCCTGGCAGGGTGTGCAGGGGGTGCAGTTATCCTGGTGGTGATTGTGTCCTCGATCATATGTTGCTGCATGAAGAGGAAACACAAGTTCATCCCGGTGCCTTCAGGTGAGTGGAGAACACTGCTGCTCCCTGGGATGAGTCTCTCAGAGGACTGCGTTCGTGCAGGCTGGGGTTGAAATAGCCTCAGGATAAACTGGCCTCAGCTTGGTGGCTGCTCATCTTCCAGCCAGCCCTCTCCTGACCTGGTGGAGCAGAAAGCTGCTTGCTGACAGGTGACTGATACAACCAGCGGGGTCTTGAATTAAACCTTACTTTTCCTTTTATCACTTCATGCTTTGCCACCATGTGCTCCTGGCCAGAAAGAAACACCACAAAACCTTTTCTATGGGCAAGAAAATTAAGCCCCTCTCAGGTCTGATCCTGAAAGGACCTGAGGGCTTCTGATAGCAGTCCTTTGTCAGCACCCGTCCCTGAGTGCAATCTGACCATGCCCAGTGAGGCCACCTCAAGCTGTGATCCTGCCAGCATGGCCAAGCTGGCCTCTGACAGGTTGGCAGTGGCCCTCTGTGCTCGGCATCTGTCTGCTCCGGGAATGGAGCCAGTGCAGTGTGAGGGGGAGATACATGCATGTGTTGGTGGTCTGGCCTTGCAATGAATGTGGCAACGTTCTGGGATTGGGGGCTGGGCAGCTCTTTCCTTCAAGTCTCTGATTTTGGTTTTACAGAGGAGGAGAAGGATGATGGATTAACAATGTCAGTGATCTCCAGTGAAGGTGTGAAGAGCCCCCCCAATGGAGACCACGTTGAGGCTCAAGCTTCCCAAATCGACTGCCCTCCAAAACCTGGTGGGTCCAGTGACTTGTTTTAAGTTGGGCAGGTAGCCTGTCCAGGAGGGTGAGGGACAAAATGGATGTGTGTGACTGATGGGGGAGGAGCTGACTGTAAACAGGGGCCTGGGACACATTGGCGCAGGGAAGGTACAGCATCTTGTCCAGATGACAGTGATTGCTGCAGGTCATTTATCAGTACCTTGCTTGTGCTCTAGTGTGCACAGCTCTTGTGCCCAGCTGTGAGATGTAGCAGCAGCCGTCTTGTAAGCATCCTGCAGAGGGTACTGCCAGCAGACTGTCTGTTCCAGTGTCTCCTGTGCTAAAATACACATCTCAAAAACAGCAACCCCCCAAAACTTAGCAGCTTTCCTGCAATTTTATCACACATACATCCCTCTCATCAGCAACATTTTATAAGAATCATCATTGTTTTTGTAAGCAGTCAACTTCAGGGTGGCATCCACCAATATGCTGAGCTGTAAACACAGCTAAATCCCATCAAAATCAGAGGCTTGTGTGTTTCCTTAAATCGGGGATAAAGTGGGAATACAGTCACATTTTTAGATCCTTCAGAGAAATCAACACTTCTGGTGTCCTTCACTGTACCATGCATATCATCTCAGCTATGATTTTTGTCTATCCTTGGATTCTGCTTTGCTGTTCTTTCAAAATGTTAAATGCTACTTGTGAACACAGCGCAAGAACGAAGAATTCAGATCATTGTTTAATATTAATAGACTTGAAATGTAGAACTTTTTAAATAAAAAATGTATACATTGTCAGTTTGACTAACAAAGTATTCCATATTTAAATGTTCTACAAATAAGTATAAAGCAGAGGTGCATGTGGAAAGGGTTTAGATGAGAATGTATTAAATGTGTGCTGCTAGCCAGCTTTAATTACTCAGATGTAACTGAATAGATTTGGTTTTGGTGTTTTGGTATATTTTGGGCAGTTGAGTCCAGAGACCTTCAGCACCAAAGTGTCTAAAGGCACAGTGGCTAGCTCAATAAATGAGTAGTTACAAAGAAAACTGAAATTTGGCTTGCAGACACTGCCGGGGAGGGGACTGAGTGGGGATGGCGGGGAGGATTTCCATGACATTGAACATAACGTGGGCTCTTATAAACCATTTCTCCCTTCTTTTCCAGATGCTGCCCAGACTGGTCAAGACGTTGAGCCCCAGCCACTGGTGGAAGAAAACTTACCAGTAGAGGCAGAGCCTGAGGAGCTGCCAGACCCAGAGGTCATAGTTGATGTGGAAAGCCAGGAAAACACCTCGGACTGTTTCCTGGATCCAAGTGATGACTGATCTGGCATGCTTGCTGTTCCAATCTGCCTTGACACCTGTGACATCTGTCCTTTGCATCCCATAGTCTCATTGTCTATAAGATTTGGTCCAGAAAATTTTAGCAGGGGAAAGATGCGAGGTGTCAGTCCTGCTAACCTCATTTAAAAAAAAAAAAAAAAAAAAAAAAAGATAAAGAAAATACAGGGAAAAGCACATGTGTGGCTTCAAGGCCTCACTGCATTGGGCTGACAGGCTCCTTAACAACAAAACTGGGCAGCTCTTTGATGCTTTGCCTGTTAGCAGACCAACAGCTGAACTGTGGAGCCCTAGAGGACAGCCTGAAGCGAGACAGGCAGTTTCTCCTGCTCCATGCCCACCCCATGCCTTGCCATGTCCTTGCCAGCCAGCGGTTCCCACCAGGGCTAGGCATGACAATAGGATTGAGGTGGCCTGCCAGTCCCAGACAGAAACAAGGACTTGCCAGAAATTTCCTGAGAAAGTCTATTCTCAGGCGATTTCACGGCATTTTTTCACATGCCCTGCAAAAAAAAAAAAAAGCTCAGTGGAGGTTTCAGCTAGGTATCTGCTGTGCTGGGTGTTTATCTGAATTGCTTCTCTGAGCTCCAGACCCTTTGTGATTTGGCCCTCACCACTTGCTGTGTGGGGCCAGGAGTGGTGGCAGGGGCTGCTGCATGCAGATCCTGGGAGGTGATGCTGGCTTTACTTGGCTTTTGATGCCTTGTAATGGCAGGGGGCTACCTGTTACCTTTCGCCAGAACCTAACTGCTCAGGTTGCCAGTGAGTTAAAACAGCTCTGTCACTAGCTTGCTTGCTTGCTTGCAGCAGAAGGGTACTTGAGGCTTGAGTGTGTAATTTTGGCAGAAACATTGATTATAATGCTGAGATCGTTCATCAGTGCAAGCGTTAGTGCCTTTAGTGTAATGGTGTAGCTACTGCAAGCTGATCAAGCTGGCCATCTGCCTGTGTGTGTAGGCTTTTTCAGTGCTGTGTTATTTGCACAGACAGCAGCAAGGACTCAGTCCCATGCAGCAGGTAGGTGAGTCTGTGGCAAAGCTGCCAGGGGCTGCAGGGCTGTCAGGCCACGGGGAGTGCTGCAGGATGCACTGCTAGAGCAATGTATTTACCATATAAGTGCATTTTTGTAGTCAGAAGCAAGGCATGTCGGTGTTAAACTAGCCCAGTGTGTTAGAAAGGCATGGCAGAGTAAAAGCAGAGATAGTGTAGATCAGGGCTGAAAGGGATGGGGAGCTGTGTATTGCATTCCCTTCTTCCCTTGTCATTCTGTCCCTGGTTTATATTGCGCTGTGAGTCCCTTGGAAACAGATTTATGGTCTATCTTGTAAATGTCACCCAATGAGGTCTGCAAGTACCCCAGCAAATCAAACCCAAGCTTGAATGCTTCTCTCCCAGCTGGGGGAGCTGGTGGGACGGCTGTGTGCTTACCTGGAAGTCCTTCATGCCTGTGTCCATGGCCAAGCTCTGCATCAGTGATGCCCTGCCATAGGTGGCTGTTCTTGTTGTTTCCTTGTCCTGTGACTCTGTTTAGAAGATTTTTGGATCTTGTGTGCTGTGTTGGTGGTGATTCAGCCTGTCTCTGCTTTTTAAGGCTGCTCTAGGAATCAGGTTTCCCACAGTAAGAGGGAGATGATAATTCTTTTCCTCGTGGTGCTGTGCTGTCTCCTTTCCGTACAAACACTCCTCAAAGGTTGTGAGTTGAATGACAAAAACGTGGCGCCCAGCACTTGGGGTGGCAGCTGCCTGTGGGCAGCACAGTGGCAGCGGTGCTGGGTGAACAGGGGCCAGTGTCACCAAAATGGGGGGATGTAGTCAGCTTTGCTTCTCTTCTGCACTTTCTGGCAGGGGCAGGCAGGGGACAGTCAACTCCAGAACATGCTTGGAAGGTTGAATGGTGCTCTGAGCTGCACTGGAGAGGGCGCCAGCATTTTGGGTGCTGAAGGTGACAGAGCTGGGCCAGCCTGTCCTGCTGGGCTGGTGTGTCCCAGCTCCAGCTTGCCCTAGTGCCAACTTGCTGCTCTCAGCCCCAGGAGGGCTGGGGGTGTCCTGGCAGCTGTTAGCACTGCCACTGCTATCACCCCAGGCTGAGATGGATTTTTTTCCCATTGAGATGGAATCTGAGGCTCGAGACATCTTTACGAGGCAGATAGGAAGGAGGTGGCTGGTTTTCTGTCCTTCCTTGCTGAAGATGCTGTTCAGCAAAGGGGCAAAGGTTTCTGTTACTGTGAGGTCAGGAGAGAAGTTGTGCAGCCTGTGCTCTTCCTTTATCTCTGTGTTCATATCCAGCTATTATTCTTTTTTGGTATTTGTTTTTTTTTTTTTCTTTTCCCTGCAATGATTTTATTCCTAATAAAAAGATCTGTTTTCTAACTTGTTTTGGAAATGTTTAAGTTCTGTGATTTAACAATTGTTTCTTCATGGTTTTCACTGAAATTACAGGCTGGTTTCCAAATTTTTACCCAGCCAAATAAAGGAAAGGTGATAACAAGTTACTGCTGAGTAGAGCTGACCTGGGAAATTGAGGGAACAGAGATCACGAGGTTATTTGTTTTTAACTCAGTCCAGGAGAAGGCTTTAGGATAGTGACACATAACTAGTCCCCATCGGATTGTGTGTGGTAAAGTGCTTGCACACCCATGTGGTCCTGCAGCTCGCCAAACCCTGCTCAGGTGCCCTGCCTGAACTGGGAGGTGCAGGGAAGGGACGCAGGGAGGTGGTCTTGTTTTACCCATCTTTATTCATCTGTATTTTTTTTTGTGATGCCTAAGCCACCTTAGCTGTGAGAGCGGATGCTTGGCCTGCATAGCTTCTTTTGCAAGGAGAAGGTGACTCTCTCATGCTCACCCTTAGACAAGTGGACCCAGACGGTAGGTAAAACCAATGTCCTGATGGTTTATGATTGTATAAAATCCCTTGCTTTACCATTACAGGGTTAGCCCTGGAACAATGGTGTGACTGGACATGGGTGATCCTGTCCTGCAGCCTGTGAACACAGCACCCCAAGGAGCCACCTGCCTGAATTTGCAGTTATTTTCCAGCCAGTGCATCACCCAGGGAATAGTGAGGAAGCTTTCAGGCCTGGGACTGTCTGGCAGAGTAATGAGTATGGATGTACATGGTGCTATCAGGAATTTGACCAGAAACAGAGATGTCCGTGTTGCCTCTCTGGGGCTTCTGGTGGCATTGGTGAAGCTGTGCCATGCCAGCCCTACCCTCTCTGGGATGCTGAGGAAGCCCTTGGTGCTGGGGTGCCCCCGGGTGCCTCTGGCCTCCTCAGTGGGAAGCTGATGCTTTCCAGGAGAGTGGAGTTGCACAGAGAGCTGCCAGTCATGCCATTCTCTCTGGCCACTAGTCCTGGCTGGGGAAGGCTGTGAGTAGGGCATGGTCCATCCCTCTGCTCATCTGCTGCTGGTGCAACAAGGGGAGCTCTGCTCTGTGGGAAATGTGGATATTTTGGGATGTGGTTTCTTCCCAGCTGAGTAAAACCACCAGTGGTTTAAAGTACTGTACTGAGTAAATGTTTAGATTTGTATCCATGTCAGTGTTTCATGGTGGGAAGTGAAAAATTTCCCTCTGCTTATGGCATATGCTAAGCAACAAGTGACTTGAAATGAGATATGTAGTCTATTCATCATGTAATTCAGGCAGTTTATGAATCTAAAAGGAGAACAGAGAATGATGATCTTTGACTTAAGTTATAGGTGAAAGCAAAAGCAGAAATGTGTTGTATAACAGTGAGCAGAGAAAGGGGAATGACCCCTTTAGACTTTTTTAGCATTCAGGATGAACTCATAGCCACAAAATTCTCATGTCACTAAAGCTCCCCATCCCAGTAATGAAACAGTTTGTGCCCTGCTTTCCAACCTCTACCCCAGGCTGCAGTGCCTGATGTCCCACTGGCTGTGTACATAGCCCCTGAGGTCCTCTCTCAGAGCCCAACACGGGGGCAGAGGCACCAGGGCAAGAGCCAGCAGTTTGTGGTGGAGCTGGAGGACCAGCCCTCCCCGCCAACAGCTCTACAGAAACAACAGAGTAGAAGTTAGTGAATCTGAGAGCAGACAGACAAAACTGATAATGGCCAGTTTACAATAGCGAATGAAACGTTTGTCGGAAATACTGAAGAGGCACGTGAGCAGTGGTTGTGTTAATTTCTGATGAAAACCTCGGTGTAGCTGAAAAAAACCCTCTAGATTTTAGGCATGTGCATAGTAAGTTCATTATTGCAATTCATTTCAAAATAAGGAAACAAGAAGATTTCAGGTGTAACTTAGCTGCAGGACACAGCGTCACTGATGGATATCTTCAAAACTGTTTCCTTAACGCTAGCCAGCAGATTCTGGTGGTGCTATAAGATCCAGAAGTGTAGGTGTTGCTACCACCAGGCAGGGAGGAGTGAGGTGCCCCATGGACTTCCATAGATAAACACAGAGAACTGGGCAAGAAGAGCAGCATCACCCATTTCTTTCTGAGATGGAAGTAGAATTTGGTGATGTGTCATCACAGAGGCTTGGATTAGCATTTGGGTACTGCTTGTGCCTTTGGTCAGGCTGCTCAGTGCCTGGGTGCAATCAAACCCCGTGTACATGAGGCTAGCTGTGGTGAAGTCCCTCCTGAGCATATACAATGCTCCCTTCTTGTCCTCTGGTGTAAAACAGGCTGGGAAACAGCATTATCACCCAGTGAGGCCCTGTGACCTTTGACAACCAGTGGCCGCATCCTGCATTGGTTTTGTTCACAATGAGCGCTGCATTTCCTTTCTGCAAGATTGTGTGACTCATTTCTCAGGGGATGTGGCTAGAGACAGTACAGGAGTCTTTACCAAGAATCTGGAAGGCCCTTCGATGAAGCCTTTCTAAATATTTGTGCTTTTTCAGCAAGCAAATAGTGGCAGCTATTGTGTTAGTTATATCAAGATTAATTTAACTTGGATACGATCAGTTATGAGACATCTCTGGGTTGTGCAGCACCACTGGGAAGTGTGGCATCTTTCTGTCTGGCCTTCCTTCAGTGCCACTTGCGTGGCTCCAGGCTGGCTGATGTGCTGAAGTGGAGCTCTTGGCCAGCTCTGGGACGGAGAGACTCTTGCCTCCAGCCCTCTTGATCACCAGCAAGCAAGTGGCTGAATCACACAGCCATCCACTATTGACAGGGACTGAAGAAACTGTTCCTGCTTGTACCGAAGCAGACTGCCTGGAGGGCAAAAGATGTTTAATGACAAAAAAGATGAGAGCAGCAGTGGGGATGGGGTGGGGGGCAGAGACACACCAGTAAATTGTTCAAATATGGCTAAACCCCTCAGGAGCTGGATAGCAATTACATTCAAGTAGCATGTGAAGAGCCCAGAGCAGTTCTACCTATGCATGCTGATGGCATCATTGGCATCTTCACAGGGGTATTCCCCACCTCAGCCATGAGGTGGAATTTCAGTCCCAAACAGCTCCTTGTTCCTGGGGTTCCCCCACCCTCCCATCAACCATGAGAGTGTGACGGGTTTGACTTCATCAAATCATTCATTAAGCTTACAAGTTCAGGTACCCAACTCTAGTCCTCACCTCTCAATGCACCTACAGATGTGTGCTTGGAGCTTGGTTCCTGCCCCAGGGACTAACGCTGCTGTCTTCTTTGGTCCACACCTCCTGTTGCTTTCAAGCTTTGCTCAGAGGAAGGGCTATCCACCAGCACCATGCCTCCCTTTCACTTTGGGAGTGGGGTTTGGACCTGCTGGGCTGTGACCAGGGATGCCTGATATCCCAGCCGGAGCTGGCTGCGGGTCTGCAGGCAGTGAGTGGAGTGATTCATGGGCTTTCCCTTTACTCCTCATGAGGTCCCCGAGGTGTGTGTGCTGTGAGGATGGAATGAGACTCTGTGTCCTGGGAGATGGAAATGCGTGGTCTATGTCCACTTGGTTTATGGGCATTTTGGGGCAGGGGCTGGTCCTTGTGCATGGGGAGACGTCTGCAGTCTGCTCATCGTGCCATTGTAAGGAATGGTTCCCATCTGTAGAGGCAGCAAATATGAGTTATTTTTAATTGATTTATTTTTCTGGTTAGCATATTCCATGTCACACTTGGCCAATATCCATGATAAAATATTGGATGTGGCTACAATATAAAGTATGTATTTTATAGTTGATATTGGAAATGAGGGAAAAAGCAAAACTTGGAACCTGAATTCTATGCAAAATTTTTATAACTCACCTAAACTGATGACAGCTACTGATAGTTTTAATATTGTTTAACGCTATAGAAAGTAGATGTATTACAGACCAAGAATTACTTGGAGACAATTTTCAATGAATCTTTTGGAATTGCAAATACAGTGCATTAAAGAGAATTATTATCTGCTCTGGTATCACATGCAAATGGAATAAAGAAATACAGTTCAGTGGCTATCCTTGCCAGCATTGCTGTCTCAGCTTTGGTTTATACAAATTCCTCTTTGAGGGGAAAAAACATAGTTTCCCAAAACTAAGGAGTGAAGCAGTTTAAAAAAGTTTTTTTTTGATACTAGAATTCATTTAATAAGGTAACATCAAACAAACAGAAAATGAAAGAAAAAGATGGTGTGATGGTATTTTTATTTATGTGAAAAGAATTGCAATTGTGATTTTGAATGCATGACTTGAAGCAAAGAACATGCAGCGTTTATGTTTCACTCCTGTGAAAGCTTTCCCTCACAGAGCAATAGGCCTCTGAGATTTCTCCTTTGAAACAACAGACAAAACTGTAGTCAGGGGATTCAGGGCAGCAGGGATGGGATTCAGTGACGTGTGACTACCAGGGACTCCTTACTCCTGTCTCTGCATTTCTCAGGAGCCATTTGCAGAGAATGTGCTGTGCTAGTTTTGATAAGCCTGAGAAGAGGAATGAACACAAGTCTTCCCACAGCAGCAAATGGGAAAGACCTGTTGAGGATTTGGGGTTCTTTTTCTTCAGGTGATTTAGTTTCTGATAAGGAGTTTTGTTTCCTTGGCTTTTGTTGAGAGTTTAAAGCTTTGTAATTTGGCAAATACAAATGCCTGTTTATAGCTTTCTCTGGAGAACCAGCAGTAGATGGAGAGGCCCTTCTTTGCTGGAGAGAAGATCAGTAGGAGTCAACACTGCCATAAATTTGATATCATCTGTCTTAAAAAACCCCAATGGCTAAACAGCCTCAGTAAGAAAGGAAAGTAGATGCCTGTGTTTATACCGAATGACTGATACTGCAGAGCTGAAAGGAACTTCCAAGATAACACAGATAACCACTGCAGCTGTAGTTCCAACCCAGTGCTGCATCCTACTTGTGTGGGCACAAGGCAGGCACAGTAATTTTCCACTGAGGCTGCACTGTCAACTTGCAGCTCTGCAAAGTGGCCACTAAGGTTCAGAAAAATCTTTACCAAGTTGCTGAAAGCCATGTATGTAGGGGACATGACAGAGACATAGTCAACAAAAAGCCTGCTCTTCTATGATGGCAACAAAAAGCACTGGCTTGAAAGGAATGGTGACGCCATCCTGAACTTGACCACTGGGACCTTGCTTGTGGCGATAAGTGCTCTGAATGGAAGGTGCTTTTAGATGGTGCTCTGTAGACAGGTAGTTGGGAGCCAGGAGTTTGGGTTACAGGAGCACCTGGTTCCATTTGTTGTCCTTCTTTGGACTGGCTGGCTGATGTTAGCAAGTCATTTCATCCTCTTCCACCTCATTTCCCCATCTGTAATACCGGGGTGATCGCATAGGCCTCCTCTGTAAGATGGGTTTAAGCCTTGCTGACACAGCAGCACGTCACACCTGCGTGCTGGTGTGGCTGAGAGCTAGGAGACCCCATGGGGTGCTGTGTGCAGAGGTCTGGGCTGCAGAAAACGCTGTGGTATGGCTGCCACAGGATGTCTGACTGCCCAGGATGTGAGCAAGGAGGTTTACCAAAACTGTTATGATGGGTAGCGCCTCTCGTTTACCTTGCTGACTTCTCAGATGCTGGTTTCCTTCTGACCCTCAGGAGTGTGACAGAAGCAATTTGGCCTCATGTATTGCCTTGTTAGAAATACTGTGAAAAGCCACAGGTTGCCTCCAATCCCCTGCATTACACAGAGCATCCCCTGCCTGCCTTATTGAGATCTTAAAAACCAGAAATTCTCAGAAATGCAGTGACACAGCACCTTAGCCATTAACTTTCCTGGCTCACAACAGGAGCCATGGGCTGTGACCATTTAGAAACACAGGCAGTTCTGTGCCTGTACTTTCCCCTGCTGTGGAAAAGGCCCACTCTGTGCTGACATTGTGTAGCTCCCTGCTGCAGCCACCTGGAGTTTCCTGTGTGAGCGTGGAGCATTGGCAACAGAGCCAAACATGGTCGGAATGGGGGTGAGTCTGTCCTGCTGCCCTGTTGTCCCCGCGCACTGAGGAGCTGCACACCTGGGTCTGCTGTTGCTTTTCATCCCTGATGTGTGGCTGGGTCACCCAGGCAAGAAGAAGGGTGCTGCCTGGTTTGGCCAGACCAGGGTCTCGTCCTGGTGTGCCACCTGTGCTTGCTCAGGGCTGCTGGGGAGAGCAGGGTGTCCTGCCACACCAACTAGCCAAAACCTTACTGTCTTGGCATGGCAAGGGGCTTGGCTCCTGTTTTGTGCCCCACTTGCTGTCCTCATAGCTTGCTAGCTGGCAGGGCTAGATGAGTCAATGCATTGAAATGGCCGTATGTAGGAACAGACATCAGAGAGGCCAAAATCAGGTGTACAGGACAGGAAATCTGTGGGACCAGAGAAGAAGCAGGGGAAACTGAGTTACTAAGTTGGGATCCACACTGAGCAGCAAAAGGGCTTGTATGCTGCACTGGACCTCATGGCCCCAGATGTACATGGTGCAAAGAGCATCTGCGTAAGGGATCTGAAAGACGCCAGACCCTCTTTTTCTTGCTTCAGTGTGCAGCAGCAAGTCTCTGCTGACAGGTCACTCGGATGTTTCTGAGAAGTTTACCTGTTAATTTGCTGGTGATAAGGGCCAAACCTCCTCATTATGTGTATGTACAGGGACATATAATGGGCTTTTGTTTGCTATCATAGGTCCCCCATCCAATAAATACATTACAGTCACAGATGACAGCAATTTTGGGATCCACAGTGATGCTTCAGAGAGGCTTATCCAAGGTTTTCTAGGAGAAGCTATGTTTTATGCCTGCATACATGCATCCCAGGGGCTACACTGGTAGGAAAAATCCCTACAATGACTCTGCAGCTTATCAAGAGAGTTGTGCTGATGGCTTGCATTTGAAGTTAAGACCTTCCTTTGGGTGTGTGAACTGTATAAAGGCCATTCAGAGCTCCTCTTAGGAATAAATGCCTTTAGTACTGAAATGTATTACCCAGTTGCATGTGCTCAGTCTCCTGGATCACTTCTCATTCTCCTACCTACTCATTTTGGACTCTCTTTCACTCCTCTCTGGAGTTATAATAGTGTAATAGAATAAAACATTGTACAAGACATTGGTTATTCATGCTTTTAAGCTGATGATTTCTGGAGAGTGTCAGATCTTGACTGAAAGATTACTTAGATGGTAGTAACAAGTTGTCTTTCCTGGATATATTTCTAGGAGCAGCTGTTTTTCTAATATATTTCTTGGGTAGCTAGTCCATCTCCTCTCTGGTGATGAAGAGCCATATTGGAGGTGATATAGGTTTTTGTGTATTCATCACTGCTAAGACTGGAAGAGACTCTTCTGTTCATCTACCTGCCTTCTTGTGTAAGACAGATTGATGGCATCACGCCAACAAACTTTTGCTTGGACCGCAGCATGTTTTGCAGTAGTAGTAATGTCATTGAAATTACTAGAATAAGATGCTTAAAGTTAGATGCTAAATCTAGGATCGTTATAGATGATGGAAATAAGTGTCAGACAAGCAAGACTGAAATGTACCATCTGCAACAATAACTGTCATTTGGGATGCTGACATCTGCTCAAGCCTCAGTCGTTGTTGTGAACCACAGATTGTCAGACTGCTCTAAGGAGGTTACGTTCCTTCAGACTAGACTTAAACTGTGTGACTTTTGTGAGGTTTGGCTGTTGACACATGCTTACAGGTGGAAAAGAAGAAAAAAGGTCTGAGAGAGAGAGAGAACACCTGGAGCCGATGATGTGGTATTATGGACATCACAAGGGAAACATTTATCTTCAAATAATTCTGCATGAATCATGGTTTGAAAGCTTCCATTTACCTTTTTTGTAGAGAAGGCTAAAAAAAGTTTCTGCAGAAGCCGTTTGAGTGCTGATAGTTTGTCACTATTTTTGGAATATTTCCACAGCGTACCAGCAAAGCAGTGCTCTCGGTTTGCGTGTAACAGGCTCCAAGCCACTGAGTCAGCAACCCCACCAAACCCTTGGCCAAAGCTTTGTTTTGAGTTCATGATCTTCATATTTGAACTACTTCATTCGAGATGGATCTCTTCCTTTCTTGGCTCTGTGTAAGGCAGAAGAGGAGATGGTACGTGGCCTTCATCAGCCAAATGGCTGAAATTGTATGTGGAAGCCAGCAGTTCCTTGGCATTTCACACTGCAGGGGCGGCTCCCCCTGCCAGGGCTGACTTTGCTTCTTCCCCACTCCAGCCACTGCCTGCAATTCTCCCTGTCCTGCAAAAATCTATGGTAAAGGGGAAACCCTCAGCTACCACCCAGGGCAACCCAGATAAAGCTCAGCTGCTAGTCTTGCAGGCTAGGGTGCAAACCCAGGAGAGCTCCCAAGGGTAAGGTTAGCCTTATCCAAAGCTTCCCCTCCATGTGATATTACCCATCTGGAGTTCCAATCGAGTTCACATTTGCTCTTCTCACAAACTGTGCCTCACCAAAGGCCTACTTTTGTGAGAAATTTAGAGGCATGGATTTGCAATACTCTTGTCTTTCATGGTGAAGGTCTTGGGTGGTGGTGAGTGCAGGCTGTCTGACTCTTCTTCCAAGGAAGAGTATCCCATGCAAATGCCATTTAATACAACCTAAACTTTATACTAGAGAAGATGGTGCAAATTAGCAGATGGGTTACAAATCTTGTATGCTGACTTTCCTGAGAAGGATACATACTCAGTATATTTGTACTCTTCCTTTTCTAATAGATCTAATAACACTCTTTTCATTTTTTTTTTTTTTTTTTTTTTTTTAAATAAGCCTCCAGCATGAATGTTTATTGGCTCATCACTAAGTTGAAGACCTAGAGCTGGGAACAGCTACATATTGTCTCTTGAGATGCTGTCTTCAGATGCGTGGGAGTCTGTCACTGTTAAATGGAAACATAAGTACGATACTTACATTCCCTGTGAGGAAACTGCTTTGTGTATTACAAAGGACACGAGTAAAAGAGAGAGCAAGCAACAAAAGCAAATGTATATGACTACAGCTCTTTGTGGCTTTGCAGTGGAAACAATACCACAGAGACAGCAGAGGCTGCAAAGCAGCACCCCATTGTCACAGCTGCACTCGGTCCTCTGCTCTGCTGTGTGTCAGAAGATGGAGATGTCTGGCAATGCAGTGGGCTAAACAGAGGCCGAGCATCTGGCAGGCCTAATTCCCATTGTACTGGGAGACATCTCCAGTTCTACCAGTGCCCTGGTTTTCTAGCTGCTTGTGTTTAGCCCAGAAGTGTTACTTCCTGTGTAACAGGTAGGAGAGAGGGTGTCTGCAGCGAGCAGAAGAGTGTCAGGGCATGGTTGTCTGCAGACCTTGCCTCGTCCTGCCCAGCACAACTTGGGATGGTGTTTGGGCTGTGGCAGTACACCATGGTGAGCAATAGCCTGTCCTGCTCCTTGGGGGGCATCGCCAGTTGGTGTGGGCACTGCTCTGACACTGCTCCCTGCTGTAGCTGTTTTCAGGACATGTATCCCATGCCACATCACTAAGGTACATGCTGGCCTCCAGAGCTCCTCTGTGGCAGTAGCCCAAAGCTGCCATGTTTTCCAGAGATACCTTCAGACACCCTCTCCTTAATGCCTTTCCTTGGAGGAACCAGAGACAACAGTGCAGGGACTTCCAGTGCTTCTCTCCCAGTAACATCCAGAAAATCCCTTCCTCCTTCTAAAATAGGGGTCAAAGCCCAGTTGGGACTGCAACACGACATTGTCCTGTTCCTCAAGAGAAGGGAGGATAAAGCTGCAAGGATATTGCCATTTCCTCGCTTCTCATCTGGCAGAAAGGCTGAGATTAGAGACATGGGCTGCTTTCTCCTTGTCCACCTGGGTCTGATGGTGCAGGAGGTTTCTGGTTAGAAAAGGGTCTGTTCAGTGGGATGGACCATGCACATGCCAGGATCTCATGGGGAATCCTTGCTGCAGGTAGGTGGTGTACCCATTTGCTGGCTTGGCTGTGCTTTTGTTATACAAAATCTCTAAGCAGGTTGATTTTGTGCACATGCACCCAAGTACTCAGACATACCAAGTCACTGGTGTCACTTCTGTGATGCACAATGGACAGGGGACACCAGCTACTGAGCCCTCACCTACTCTCTTGAGTGCCTCTTCACTGCTCACAGCAAACTCATTTTTGAACAGACCTTTTGTATCCTTTACGAGTGCTTTCTTGCTCCTATCTACCCATTGCTCTAACAGGAAAATGGGTGCCATGTTTGATGTGCTGTAACTGGTCTGCTGGAGCATAGGGACTTCCAGTCTGAGTCATTTCAGCTGTGATTTTACAAGAGTGCAGGTGCCCAGGCATGACAAATGTGATTAGCTGGAAGTAGTGGCCTTCATTATGAACACAGGACCTCCTTTTAAGCCTTGTTCTGCTGCCGGGAAGCTTCACCTCTTCTCCCCCTCGCCTTTACACACACCCTGCTCTTTCCATTTGTATTTCATTTGTACCAATCCCCACTTCTGCCTGCAGCTCTGCAGCAGGCAGTATGTAGGAGCAGGACAGCACTGGGCAGGCTCTGTGTGTACACAGAGCAGAAGGATGGTCCCTGCCCCAGCATGTTTGCAACCTAAGCGTGCCGACAAACAAAGCACAGGGGTACGCTGGAACCAGGCAGTAGCTTTGAGGGATGCTGCCTTGAGAAAAAAGTGAGACAAGGTTGAGCTGAATGTGGGCAGTGGTTTCAGCATGCTGGGCCCCCCCTCTGCTCTACTTTATGGACCCAGCAAAAAAATTAAAATAAAACACAGGAGAGATCGGGGTTGCTGCCTTTGCCCAAAGCCATGTAGGTGCTGGGGCTGGAAGCAGATGTGTCCAAGCATGCAGACCTTGTATGTGCCTTCCAGCATGGCTGGAGAGAAAGGTCCCCACAGCTACCCAGGTTTGGCACTGCTGAACAGTTTGCCTGGCTGGGGAGAAGCCTGGACACAGCAGTCCCTGCCCTCGGCTTGTTTTTCTCCACAGAGGGTGGAAGTCAGGCACAGAAATGTCATCTTGCTGCTGTTACTTCCTCTCTCCTTTTGTGTGTGCCTCCCTTGTGCATTCTTTGTAAGGAAACAACAACAAAAAGAAGGAAGAAAAGCTAGGTTTTCCCGTGATGTGCAGTGGCAGCAATAACTGTGACTTTAATGAGTTCTACCTTAGGTAACTTTTTCTCCTTTTGTGCAAAGAGAGGCAGTTTTCACCAGTGTCAGTACCAGTTAAAAGATGACAAAGCTGGAGAAGGGGAGGTGTCTTACAAGACCTTCCTATAACTTCAAGGAAGAATGGTACAAATGAACATGAAAGATTTCTCTAATACTGTACATCTCCTGTGACATAGCTTTACTTCTGTCTTATTTCTTACTCTCCATCTGTGATAAAAACTGGAAGATTTCAGAGGCCGCTGTAGCAGAGGGATTGTGCTGGGGATGATACGATTCAAAATTCTCATCACATCTGTTTCATATTGCAAACAAGAACAAAGAGTTCATTAGTTCCTCTTGTGTTTTTTGGATCTAGCTCCCATGCTCCCTCACCATCTTTCCAACACTGACCAGCTTCAGGGCTGGTTTCTGGCTGCACCAAGGCAGTGTGATCATCCCCTTCCACACTCATCACTCATTCGCAACTTGCTCCAATGGCTGGCCGTGCCTGCAGGACACCTTTGCATGGCACTGACCAGCCCCTCATAGATCAGATGTTGATGTAAAGCTGATCCTGACTGTTTCCAGGGGAAGTGTTTCTACACGTTGTCCAACAGCCATTGGCTACCTGCTCCTCTCTGGGTGTCCTAGGCTTGCTGTCCCCTTGCTGCTGCTGAGGCTATGGGGGAGCAGCAGGATTCTCATCACCTTCCCTGCCCCAAAAACCAAATCCCCTAGGACAGTGGTGTTGAACTCTTCAGGTGAACATTGAAGAGGATGAGGGCCTTGGCTGGCCCTCTAGCTGGGTGGACAGACCTCAGGGGTATTCCTGGGGCATTTTAGTGTGCATTTTCCTTCTCACTGCATGTTACCCCCCATACTGGTAAAACACCCCATCAAGTGGTATTTCTTGCCTGTGGTTTTTGTGCCTCTGCTAGAAACAAGAAGTGCTAGGCTGAGAGCTGGGAGGAGGAGAGAAGGGCACAAGGGCTGTACCGACACGTCCCACGACCGCTTGCTCACAGCAGAAAATTCTTTCACCAGCCAGGATCTATCATTAGACAAAGGCAACACTGGATTTTTTTTGACCCTGAAAATGAACTTTAGGAGGATTTTCCTAGTCAAGTGCTTGCTGCTTTTATTTCCCAGTGTAAAATGTGAGTTTTTCTTACTGTTTTTTTGCTCTTTTGGGCTAGCATTGTTAAAATTGCATTTTAAATTATTTATAACTTGGTGGGATGTTATCGATAAGAAATTAGTTCCATTTTCCCAATGAGTGAAGACCTTTGGGTTACTGCTATTATTACTTGATTTACTTTTCAGCCAGGGAGAGGGCAGGACCCAAGTTTCCTATTCTAGTTATAATAATAAGATGTAAACAGTTTTGGTTTTAAATTAATGAGCCTTAATTTGACACATGTATAATGAGGAATCTCATCCTGCAGTTTTCTCTCTGCCCTCGAGGTAGCTTGTACTACATTAGAGATCCAGTTCATGGTGTATTATCACATGTAATTTCTTTTTCTTATCAAAGGCGAGCAAATCTTATGAAAGTGCAAATTGTATTCTTCCATAAATATTAACAGAAAGAGTGATATATCTCAGTGTTTTCAGTGGAGTTGAACAAGTCTAGGATGTGAAAACAGCAAGCAAATACATATGTCTTTTATATTTTATGTATTATTGTTCTCATTATTTTTTAAAATATTAATCTAAAAACTTAATTAAGGTGTTAACTCATAGATTAGAGAAGGTTATAAGAGACGGAGACAATATAATCATGCAGAGATTTTTTTTTCCCCATGTTCATTCCACTATAGATTGCGCGTATGGCTGTTTAATGCTTTTCTTTTCCTCCAGGACAAAATTAATAGGTAAATAAGGAATTTTGGGGTTTGCATGTGATATATATAACCTCTTCCCCAGCAGAAATGAAGATTATTCCCTTGAATGGAAAGCTTGTGTCGAAGACTTCCTCGCTTCTCTAAATTTATTATTGGAGATTTTCCTTTTAACTCTTTCATGTGACTGCAAGTGAGCTCTATGCTGCCAGATCTTTCTGCCCCTTGGAAAGCATTTCAGTTGGCATTAGCAGAAATGCTGTTTCATTAGCTAAACATATTTTTAGCATCATACGCATGGGACCCTCAGCTTTTCATTAGCAAGACTATGGAAATTGGATGAACGTTTAGAGATGTGTCTAGGTGGTCTGCCTGTAGAGATGCCATTGAATTAGCCCTGAAAACTTAGATTTTTATTTTTTTTTTTACTTCCAGAGAGAGAAAATAAATTATAGTATCTGTTATGCAAAGAAGTTCTATTGTTAGCTCTAAATACCTGTGTGTGACTGAGCAGAAACAAGTATCAAAATTCAAATATTTGGGTATAATCTGTAGTGTCATCTATGTGGAGGACAGCTGCTTCCAACACTGTTTGTTTGATAGCTTGATTTCAGAATATTTTGTTAGATACCTCAAATACCTTATAAGAGCCGCAATAGTGAGATAACAGCCTCTCCTTAGATTGGGGCAGAAGTGCCAGAAACACTTCAGTATTAATTTTCTTGTTGCAGAGGCACACTATTTTAATTCTTTGATTATCTATCTCCAATATTGCTGGTTTCATGAAATAGCAACTGGATTTCAGTTTTCTCTCTGTGATACAGTTTATCAGTGTCCTAGATAGCAGGAATGAAGGACTGTAATAAAAATATGCACAAACACAGGTTTTCTCTTTGTGGGGAAAAAGTGCTTAAAATATATAAAATTAGAACAGAACCACCTCTGTCTGGTGATGCAAAGAGAAATCCCCCTCTGCTGATTGGTTTTATCCTGTAAATTGAAGAGGAACGAACATTGGAAAATGACAAATGAAATAAGCCGTGGCTCTGAGTGCCCATTCAGTTATCAGTGAGCTTATCCCACCTGATGCTTGCGAGCACTTTGCTACCTCCTCCTGCAAATTTTCCATCCACCGCAGTGGGATGGAGACAGTACCTTACTTGAAGTGACCTCCTGACAAACTTTGTGCTCCCAAGCCCTGGTTCACCGGAGATGGGCCTTGTGACGGCTGTGCAGCAGCCTGGAGGGGAGAGGACACCCTGGCACAGCCCAGAGACTCCATCAACTCCACTGCTAGTAATGTGATTGATGTTTAGCAGCCTTGGTTTGCCTGAATGTCCCCTTCAGCAGCCACGTGCTAAGTGCTGCTCAGTCCTGGTAGCACCTTTGGGAAGCACCTACTCTTAACTGTTCAGGAGAGGGGACCTGCCATCAAAGGAGACCTGCAATGAGTTTTTTGGCCTTTGCTTATCTCCTGATATCTCCAGTGCCTCATCAGTTCACAGGGTGAGGTTAGCTATTTGTTTCTTCATGCCTAACTTGCCCCACTGTGATCCTATGCTAGAAAAATCAAGTGGATATATTCCAGTGGGGCAGAGTGCCTGGAATGGGTGGGGAGGGGGCACTGCAAGCAGGCAGCACTGGGTATGCCTCCAGTTCAGTGCCTCACACTCACTCACTACTTGATATGGCCCACTATTGTTATTATTATTATTATTAATTATTTTATTTTAATCAGTGTTATTGCTGAACTGATCCTACTGTCCAGGGCCACTACTAGTGTGTGTACATGCAGTGACTTGTGTCTGCAGCAATGTTTGCAGTGGTAGGCGCTCTGGGTACCAGCCTGTGCCACATGCAAAAAACACCAAAGTGACCTTATTTTCAGGAAGGGTTAAGTTCAGCATTAAGTTCATGGGCATTCATGAATCTTGGCATCCAAATTCACTCCAAATAAGTCAGTCAGATTATAAAGCCAGCTTTTGAAAGCTGGACTCTTAGCTTCCTTGCTTCCCAGAATTAAATTGGGCACTGACATTTATCTAATGAATGATGAAGAGGTGCTTTGGAGCAAGGGAAGAAGGCAGCACCAGTAATTCAGAGAGGCTTAGGAAACTCAGGGGGCTATAGCAAGTGACAACCTTTTGGGTCGCTGCTGTGGCTGCCAAGCATGGCAGCGGGGGCTGCTGGAGACACACTGATGGGTTGGTTGTGCTTCCCTTTACAGGCTCCATCACCAACTGGATTTACACGGCTGTGAATGAATCAGTTCTCCTCAGCATCACTGCTTCTGGGAGCATATATGATACCACGTGGCTGAAAGACAGAAAAAGGTTGCTTCAGATAAAAGATAAGAAAGTTAAGTACTACGTGAACAAGGAGCAGTGCAGGTGTAAGATATTCCTGAATGGGACTCTGCAAATAGGGCAGGCGGTGAAAGAGGACAGTGGAAAGTACACAGTGACTGTTTATCAGGAGGATGGAAAACTGAAGGCAGAAGAAGACACAATGCTTATCGTTCAGGGTGAGTTTTTGCTCTTCCTGTACCATTACCAGTATAGCTGAATAAGGTTTGGTATTCTCGCTCTCTCCTACAACCTTTTCTGATAATTTTCCCCCTTTCTGTTTTGGGGGGAATTCTGTGAGAATTACCCCTTTCCTCCCACCTCTGACATCAATCTGCTGCTCTTCTCTTGCTTCCTTTGGTCCCCTGCTTCTTTCTGGCTCCCCTCTTTGTCAGCCACCAGGTTTCTATGTGTGCCCAAGCAAGCAGCCGTGAGCACATCTGTGTTGGCAGTAGGGCGAGTGTGGATGGCCCCACTGCAGCACCGCACGAGGTGCTGGGACCACTCGAGCCCTGAGCCGGGGCAGCACCGCATGAGCAGGACTGTGCTCCCAGCAGCAACTGCTTCCAGAAGCCTCTCGTGGGAGCGCAGCAACCTATGGAGGTGTGCCTTGTGGCTGATGCACTGTGCACTTCTGGCACTTCTGCTGCTATTTTATTGGCACTGAGTAATGACTTTTGGTCTCTAGCTACTGCTCAAGCAAGGCGAGCACCTTGCGTTGCATCTGCCAACCTCCTGAGGAGAACTCAGGAGCCCAGGTGGCACTAGATGCCTGTATTTAGGCAATGTGATCCCACTCCATTTTTGCACTAACATAAAAAATAGCCAGCAGTCACCTCCCCTGAGATACGCCACAATCAATAGGAGTTGAATTTGCACGTGAAGAAGACTCCTGCACCCTATCCTTGCATAGCATAACACAACAAATATGAAGATTGTGCTGTTCAAAGCACACTGAAGCACACACCTAGGGATTTCAGCTGCATGGGTTCAAAGCATGAAGGCAGCCTCTGTTCCTGCTCTGTGTCTTGTCCTGAGAGATCAGAGAGGAAGCAGCCCAAAGCTTTTGGGATGAGTAGGAAAGACAGGGATAGCTACTCTGCTCCTTTATGGCTGCTGCCACCTCCCCAGACCTCTAAGCTATAGGGCAGCATGTTTGGGGTTTTTTCCCCACAAAAGGATGATTTTGCTCTGTCCTTCTTCAGCCAGCATGCACCCCTCTTTCAACCTCTTGAGTTTGTAGGCACCAGCTGGCACTACAGAAATGATGCCTCAATGAGGCAACAATGACAGCTGGAATGGTTTTAGCAGGGTTTGTGTGTGGTAGGAGGCCCCATGGCTAACAGGATGCTGAGCAGTGAGGTTGTCTAACTACTTCAGGAATTATTATTGCAAACTGTCTACAGATTCAGGAAGTCATCAGGGCCTGATGCTCCTTACTCATGCTTTAAGCCACTGAGCTGTCATTGAGGTGTCCTAGGTTCAATTTCAGGTTGAGGTTCCAACCTAGCTATGTGCTGCATCATTTCATCTACTGTGCAGCAGAGAGGTTGCCTTACCTATGGCAGCAGTTTTGGAATTAAAGCCCTTTAGTAACTGTCAGGTGCTAGAGCTGTTTGTCAGACAGATTATACTTTGTTACTAGGGTCGAATGAAGAGTTGTTCCAACAAAAAATAGTTTAGACGATATCATCACACAACTCCATCACTGGCTCTGGACTCTAGTGTTTCCCACCAGGATGCTCCCCTGAACGTAAGGTCACAGCTGGCAGAAGAGGAGTGGGCTTAATGAGGAAACAGTGGCTGCAGATGTCACAGCGTGAAGCTAGACTGCATTTGCTACAAGCAGCCCTTACTGGCTTTAAAATTTATGATCTCTATAACTTGCACTGCCTAAAACTAGAGGTGGTCCTGGCATGTTTTTGTTTACCTAGTCTGAAAGGTAGAAATTAATTTTTTTCCATCTGATGACCCTGCCAGCTGTCCCTAGTTGAGGAAAGCCCTGTGGGCTTTTCTGGCTCTTTCAGTGCCACCAGTGATAGAGAATCTGGAACTGAAATGTAGCTAGCTGTTTGCAGGACATAAAAAGACAGAAATCAGTTCTCTCTGTCATAACCTCATTGAGAGCTAAGAGGTGTCTGGTTTGTGTTTTCTGTTCTGTCCTGATGGGTTTTCATGCTGTGGCTGTCATGCCAGCTGAGTGCCATTGGTAGTACATAAAGCATTGTGAGTAGCTGTTTGTCCTGCCTTAGAGGAAACCTCTCCCGATGGGCACAGGCAGATCAGTGCTGACTCCATTTGCACCCAAACACTGGGGACAGAGTTGGAGGTGGCTGTGGCTCTGAGTTCCTCCCATCTGCTGCCTCTTTGGAAAACCCAGCTTCCTCCCCTTCCCTGCCTGGCTGGCTGGCTCTGAGCCAGGCTGAGCCTGAAAGGAGTCTGCCATGGTGGTGCAGCTCTGCCTTGCTTAGGCTAAATATGTAGGCTACTATATTGCATTTTCTTTATTATCACCATGTTACTTCTCTAGGAGAGGTCTAATTTGCTCTTTATTCTTCTCTGGTCTCATTAGCTGGTGTTACTCTCTTACTGCTTATTAGGGGCTAATTCTCTGTTCTGCTTATTAATGGAGGTTTTCAAAAGGAGAAACTATCTCAGACGTGCCTGTCCCTTCTCTTCTTTTTCAGAGCGTGTCCCTCAGCCAATACTCAGTGCTGAATGCATGAATAAAACTGCATCTGTCAAGTGCGAAGTGATGCAGAAGACTAAAGATGAAATATTTATAATAGAACTGACTCCTGAAAAAGGCAAAAAAATCCAGAAGAATGCAACTAGGTTGGAATTGCACACGCGGTCTTCTGGGATGTTCAGATGTGTCGTTAAGAACCAAGTCAGTGAAAAAACAGCTGAAAAATACATTAAGTGCTCAGGTAAAATATCTTTTTTTGCCAGAATCAGCTAGGGCAGACCCACAAAGCCTGACACAGGTGCATGTATCTGTAGGATTGGTCCAGGTGCCATCAATGGTTCTTGGTACCTAGTGTTGTGAGCCTGAAGCTGCCACTGTTATTGGGAGCCAATGCTGCTGCAGTAGCTGGGATGTGAGTTGTGCTTTCTGTTTGGCATTCCCTAGCCTTGTCACATCTCCACCCTCCCTACCCTGCTGCTGCCTGTCCCACTGCTACCCGTGTGGCTTCCCTGCTCTAACAGCATGGAGGCCAAGCTGGGGGCAGCGTGATGTGCAGTGGGCCATGCTTTTCCTCTTCTCCTGCAGCCAGTGGTGTTTTCCCCCAAGCTCAGTGAGGCCTGGAGATCACTGGAAGAGGAGGAGAGATTTTTCTGGAGTCAAGAGCCTTATGGGTGTCAGAGAGCCCCTTGGGGAACACTGCAATGCTGCTTCCACTGGAGGTGAAGTCTCCTGGGGGAAACTGCAGCCTGTCAGTGAGATCAGGCTGGCTGAGGGGTGAATGAATGAGAGATTCTTGTGTATCCCATCATTTTCTCCCTCTTCTCTGTCACTGTTGACTCTTCTTCCAAAAGTTGCCAGAGATATCCTGGCAAACCTTTTCATGTCAACATCCTAAAAGACTCAAGTTGTGTCAACCATTACTAGTGGCAGATGAATGAAATAAAGGAGAAACTGGAGAGGTAAGCCTCAAAGTGTTTTAATCACACACACCAGTCTGCAAAAGGCAGAAAGAACTTTCCCTCTCATTTTTAGCCTCTGTTTCTTTAAAACCAAGGGTACTTCCCAAAGGCTGACTTCAGTCAACCAGTCCAAAGCCAAAGAGTTGAATTCAGAAAGATCCCACCTAACTGCAAGCACTTCACCTAAAGCACTCTCCTGCTCTAGATTTCTACTAAAGCTAGTGGAGAGTGGGGGGCTCACAAGAGCTGGATCACTATTTCCATTTTGCAGCTATTTCTACCTTAACGAATTTAAGAAAAAGTCCAAGTCTGACGGCCAGCCCATGGTGTGAGAAGGGAGAGAGCGAGCTTTAAGGTACAGAGGCCTTACTGAAGCGATCCAAGGTCTGCTGTGGCTGACTGAAGGGCAAAGAGCTGAGGGACAGGGTGGCCTCTGCTCTCCTGCACAGCCCTTGCCTCCTGAAAGATCCCCGATGCCTAAAATAGCCAAAAAAGGGTTGTTTTCTGCTGCATGAGCTGCCTTACCTGATGGGCTGCATAGCCCTGTTGGTGCTAGGGTTGGGAAGGGACTGGGGTGCGGGGGACATAGCATGGACATTGGAGCCAGGTGTGAAAACATGCTGCTGGATTAGGTCCATTTAAGGCAAGGTGAACTAGCCCAAACACATTGTCTTAATGAGGAAATGCTGGCTGAAGCTGGTCATCCCACAGCACAAGCCAGGCAAGCATGGGCCTGCCTGTGTCGCTGCTATAGGCAGACATGAGCCATCAGCTAGGTACTTTGATTTCACTTCTCACCCTTGAGAAATGTTCTTCCACAGGGTGAGTTCGGTGAGAGAGTTTGTTTTTAATCACATCATTAACAGAGAAATAAAAGGTTTGCCACACTGATCTTTAAGGCACAAATTAGCATTTCTCAGACACCAAAATAACACTAAAACCATGTAGCACTACCCTTCTACTCAAACTAAAAACCCCTCGAACCTTTCTGCGTGGTGGCAGGACTCTGCTAGCTCCACAGCAGATTAAAAATCCTTCAGCTTGCAGTCAAACCTCCTTCCAACCCTGCTGTCCTCCATGAACATCTGGTCCTGCATTGGAATTTTGACCTCTAGCAGTCAAGGCATGCTGCAGATGGGCTTCAGCTCAGCTAACTTTTCATGTAAACGTAACTATGTGTGAGTCTGACTGGGCTCACCTTACAGTTAGCTGGGAGAAAGAGGCATGGAAAGGGCAAAAACCACCTTGGTGTAACACTGGCAGCTAAAACAGGTGAGAAGAACCACATCACTGAGGGTACTTGTCTTTTTTTCCACTGAGGCAGCCCAGGCTGATGGTGGCCTTTATTCTGTAGACATCTCGGCTTTGGTGTCATCACTCTTTGCCCTCCCGGTGCATGCCCAGTGAATGTTAAGGGTAGTGCCAGTGGTGTCATCCCCTTTGGAGATTTGTCCCCCAAGAAGCCAAGGAAGGTGCACTTCTGCTGAGTTCAGCTCCATGGCACCTGTGCTTGAGTGTGAACACTGAATGCCAGGAGGACAGCCCAAGCAGGAGGTGGTGAAGGATGGCCAGCATCTGGCAAACCTTATTTGGCAAAAGTAAGGAACACTCATACAAATTTTTGCTCAATGGGAAAACTCAGCTCTTTGTTTTGAGACTGTGGGATATTTGGTTATGTTCTTTTCCTTTTCACTATTTTTTAAATTCGCATACAGCCAAAAATTGAAGAGGAAGTACCAAAATACCATGAAGAAAACTAGTCTCAGTGTTTCCAGCTCAGTAGGAAGTACTCAAAAAGGTTTTTTTTGTTAGATGCTGAGCACAGCCTGGATGCTTATTGTCCTTAAAAGGGTCCATTACTAGCAGGAACAGGGCATTTATGGTAGTTTAAATAAGAGGAGCTGGCACACATGAACACTCTGGTTTCAATTTTCTGCAGAACTTGAATCCATCAGGAAGCAATCAAACTTTCCTACAGTGAGAACCAGCAACTTTCTGCTGTGTACAGAGAAAAGGCAAAGGGTGGGCTCTCTCACTGGGGCTGCCTTTACAGTCAATGGAAGAAAATACAGAATTCTAGGTAGATGTGCAAGTTATTTCTTTCCCTCTAACATCCTCTTTCATTCCCTTAACTAGGCCAGCTGGACCTTTATCTCATCTTAAGCATAGCAGGAGGTACAGTCTTCTTTGTCATCTTCATGACTCTGCTTGTTTATTGTATCAGAAAGAAGAAAGCAGAAAGGCTTGAAGATGATGGTAAGTGCTTCAGGGGCTTTATGTTGCTATCCAGCACTTAAAATCTTAGAGCTTCCCACTGATGATAGCCCTGTGAGCAGGAGCATGCACTCTGCCTTGGCATGAGCAATAACCTGGGTTTGGCATATGGTGAATCTTGGCAGATCGGCTGGCATTGCCAGTCTCGATTTCCAATATATGCTTTGAACAAAAGACTTCTTGTTCTTGAGCCCTTTTGTTTAATTGTGGGGGAAGAATTGCTCCTCTAAAGCTCTGCCAAGGCAACCAGTCACAACCATCCATGGGGCTAAAATATACAATTAGATATCCCGCCAGCAGATTTTTTTCAGTAAATTCATATGGTGCAAAATTAGGATCCTTGAAATTACTAGTCACATTTGGAAATGTTGTAGATAGTGGAAAGGGGCAAGAAGGGCTCAGCTTTTCTGTGAGTTTCCTTGCGCATCTCACAGAAATTGTCCTCTCTACAAAACAATGTCCTTGGAGGCCTATCAACACTGGAGCCCCAACTTGGGGCACTTTAAAGAGCTGAGGTTTTCAAAGTGGGCAGAGATTTCATCTGCTGTCCAAAATTCATGCCTCCTTCAGACCATAGGAAATACTCTGCCAGAGTCTTCTCAGAGTGAGCTCTTAATCTTGACAGAGAGGTTGCTTTGAATTACAACCTGGGCCACGTGGGAGGGGAGCCAGTTGTCTGGCCCACGTGGGAGGGGAGGCTAAAGCAGGAGGGAGGTCGCCCTGGCAGGGTTTGTTTAAAGGCTTGTTTCCGAGTCCTGCCCCCACACACTGTCTCAGGCTTCCTGTGTTGTCTCAAAGAACAGCTAGGCTCTGTGTGAGTCAGTTCTGAGTATACAAAACATGGGGTAAAAACTCCTTTGTACACCACAAGATAAAAAGAGCAATGCCTGAAGGAAACCTCAGCTGATACCTCAAAGGTGTCTTTGGTCAGGCTGGCAATAAGGTTGAGCATGACCAGTCCCACGGCCGAGGGGAGTGCAGCCTCACCTCACCTGAGCACGGGTAACTTGCCATGGCCCTCCTGCTTCCCCTAAAGTTACAACCATGAAGAATAGGCAAATGCTTTCCCTGTTCACTGTGAGAGTTCACCACAGTGCAACCACAGGATGTCATCTCAGAAGGTTTGCCATAGCTCATGAGCACAATGCTGGTGTGAGCATAGCTATCTGAGTGTTATTTTACATTATGGCTATTCTTGTTTGAGTGGGATACATTCCTCCCTCAACTGTGCGGTGATAGCATATCCTCAATTCTTGGGTCTGGATTCAGCAAGAATTAAGAAAAAGAGAAGCCTAGGAAAATGAGAACAAATATAAAAGGGTGACCAGCCCCTTTGAAACAGTATGGTGTGTGCTTAAGGCCATTTCAGTATCCCAAGAGGTAAATCCCTCAATCCCTAAACTAAGCTGACTGACATTTCAGAAATGATGAGTCAGTGGTCAAAAGTCAGCTGGCATGAATTTACTTCTTCCACATGTGGGGAAATTAATACTGGAAAAAATAGACCTCTGGCATCCAGGTGCCTGGAAATCCCAGCATGGATAGTGGCAGGGCAGAGTGCTTTGGTGTTGCTTCCCAGTGTTACATCTTACTTTCCTTTCAGTGGCCCATTTCCAAAAGAGGACAGAACAGCTCAGGCTGGGGGTATCCATCAGTGACTGTTGGATCCTCCCCGGCAAAGTTGGTTCCCCCAGTACAGAATGGGCAGAGCTGCCCCAAACACCCCCAGGTACATTGATTTCAGCCAGGCAGCCAAAAAGCTGGTTTTACCTGGGATGCTCAGGTGGAGGTGATTTTGGTTGTTCACTGGAATAGCAGGAACACCTGACAGTGACAGTGGCCTTCCAGGTAAGAACAATATTTGGCTTTTTCTTCCTTGGGCCAAGCACTTTTCCCTGACTGCTCAGTTTCTGCTTAGAACGTGTCTGATGTCATTGAACGGTCCTTCTGTCGTTGCAGACGAGGAGCGGATGACACAGGCTCGCCAGGTGGACAGTGAGATGGTGGTGCGGGAGCTCCCTCAGCCGCCGTGCAATCCCACCCCGAAGCAGCTGCGTGTGCAGCAGCGGCCGCTGCCACAGCCCCGGGGGCAGCAGCAAGCACTGCCCCCACGGCCCAGGCCCCGCATGCAGCAGCGGACTCCAAACCACCCCAGAGAGAGACCTTGACCGTCTGCCCTGGGAGGGACAGTGTTCTCTCTACTCCAACATTCACGGGGAAAAGAAACTTTCCAATAGTCAGGAACCCCTCCCGCCCAGCCTTGTGTAACGCTCAGCTATGAAACAGCAGCTTTTGTTGCAGAAAATTAGAGAGAGCATCAAATGGAGATGAAGAGACTGAGTGGAGGAGATTCAAGGTGATGGGCATTCATCCCTGTGGCCATTTTTCTTCAGGTGTCTCCATGTTAGGGTATGGAGCTCTGAGCCTTCAAACCTGTGTCTTTCTGTGGTTCACTTGTTTTTACTGCACCTTGTCTTCATGCTTTTTGGATGGATTATATCAAGAAGAAAGTAAAGCTCTCATCAGACAACATGGGCCTAAGGATATTACAGGGTTTTGTCATGTATCTTTCCTTTCTCCTGCCACACATTAGGACAACTGTCTGGCTTCAGCATCAAATGCATGACCTCTTGGATCAAAATATAATTGTATGTAATTAAATGCATGCCTGAAGTTGAAAGAATTGGTGTCATCTAATGCGGAGAAGAAAATACTGAAAGGAGATGTGAGAGCCTTGAAGCATCTGTGTGGGAAAAAAGCAAGTGGGAAAGGAGTAAACTTTTCACTTGCTCAACTGTATTTAGAACAAGAAACCACAGGCTTAAATTGCAGAAGGGACACTTAGGTCAAGATTTATTTTTTTTCCCTTGCAAACGAAGTACTGAAATAGATTTTTGGGAGAGGATCTTCAGCACTGGAGGTTTTAAAGGGTGGATGATGCAACCATCTGTGAGGCATCCTTGTCCTGCTGAGGGACAGCAGAATGTGCTACATGGCTTTTCCAAGGACTGTTTCTGCTCAGTTTTCTGTGACTCCTTGATGGCAAATAAAATTAAACTTTATTCTCAGCATAGGTCTGTTTGGCTATCCAGACAATTTTTTTTGGTCATAGAAGAGGTCTATTATCCATTGGCTCATGAAACAAGTGTTAAACCCTGCCAAGCAGTCTGATTACTAGTGGCATTGTCTGAATTGTCAGGACTTTCCATTGTCAGGCCTCCTGCTGATGGTGAGGGACTGTGTCCCTTAAGTTTGCTGGTAAGCACCTTGTGTAACCAGATGACAATAGAGACCTGCTGAGACATCTCCCTCCCAAAGGGAGAGGCTAGACTGCAATAACTGCACCTGCATCACCCTCCATGTGCTGTACAAACATTGCTCGCTCCTCTGGTCATTGGAGATATTCTTAACTGCCTCTATGGGACAGCTGAGGAGCTGAGAGAGGATACACCTTTTTAGAGCAATGTCTGAATGGGTACATTGACCCATCTGGTGTAAGAGGCAGCGCAGGTGGAGGAGGAGAGAACTGCAAGAGCCACAGAGCACAAGACATCCAGCTAGCATGTTGCTGCGTTAGGCAGAAGAATGCGTAGTACGTCCTTCAGGCTTGACTATTCTACACATGCCAGGGCAGTTAAAACAGCAATCCTTTGTTTCTCCTCAGAAATGTGACTATTTCTGGTGCAAGGGCAGGGAAGTAACTTGTCAGGGAGAAGGAGGTCTCTGCCTCCTCCAGAGCTCAGTCACTTTGCTTGGCCTCTGACAGTGGACACAGTCCTGGAAGTGTCCCTTGCTCTCGCCATAGCTTTGTGCAGCTTGTTTTAGGGCTTTCACTATTTAAAGTTGCATTTTGTAAACATAGTTTATTTTGTAACATATGCTATTATTCCTGTAGTGAATGAATAAAGATGAGAGTGGGTGGAGAGGATCCTAGTTCACACCCGTGCTGATACTTCAGTATCTGGATCTCACTTTGGTACTAAGGAGACAAGAAAAACGTTTTGGTCCCTGAGCCACAAAAACAAGGACACAGAAGGTTTCACAACAATCCCCAAGAGGGACCTGCTGCCACCTGAGTGACAGTAGCCAGTGAGCTTGGATCAGCATGGATGAGCACAGCCACTACGCATGCTCTGCCTGTCCTGCATGGCTGAAGCTTCATTGGTGACCTCTCCAAAGCGAGCAGCTGAGCTGTGTATCCTCTGCGGTTATGGCAGCACTGGACCTTTCCAGGAGAGAGGGAGGTTTACTGGGACCTGAGGAGGAGGAGGGGCTCCTTCTGGGGCCCCTTGCCACTGTGTAGTGCTCTCTGTGCCCCAAGCTTAACAGAACTGCAGGAATGCTTTGGAGATGCTCCTTCCCCACAGCCAAGGTTTCGTGAGCTTCTGTCATACCTCTGACAGACCCTCCTGGGCTTCCCATCAGCTGCTGCCCCCAGCCCTCCTCTGTCTGGGGCTGGTGCTGGTGTGGTGACACTTGTCACAAGACCTCGCAGATGGGCAGTGGTGTGTGTGTGAGGTGGTGCTGGTGTGACTCTGACCCAGCAGAGAGGTGTGCCTGCTCTTCTGGTGAGGAAGTGCAGCACGATGCTATGTCATGGCCAGGACAGGAACAGCAGGCGAGAAGCTTTTCTACCATTGGTCACAAACTAGGTCCAAACCCGCCCTCAAGACTGGCCTCAAGACCACCTTGTGAACCATGGAAACCTATGTTGTCTTAGCTTAAGGCATGTGAGGGCTGAGCACACCCAAAAGCTCCCCTTGGTTCCCCTTCCAGGGGAGCGGGGCTGCCAGTGGGCACCCGAGTACAGGGCAGGCCAGAGGCCATGACAGTGGGCATGCGTGAAGTGTGGAGGTGTGTATTTTAATACTGCCCTCCACTTGGCTGCTGTAACCACGAGCAGCCTCAGTCAACTCACCAAGGTCTTCTCTGGGTTACTAGACTCTTTTCAGCTAAGTGTTTCTCTCTTACGTGCCGAGAGGCTCAAAGATAAGTAAAAAGAGATTAATTTAGCCCTGCTGGGTTTGCACCACAACACAGTGCTCTGTCAGACAGACAAGGAAATACGAGCACAGAGTACACCTGTGTGGTGCAATACTTATTTTTGATTGATGCCTTTCTTTGACAGTCACCATTGCTTTTGTGGTGTCTCATGTTTGTTCTGATGCACTGCAATGGATGACACTGGTATGATCCCAATTTCTACTTGGTGCCTACTTGAAAAGTCAGCAATTTTTCTGAATGTGTATCATGAAGCATTCAAAACTCAAGTTTTCATGCTGTAGAGGATGTTTCAGTTCTGGAAAATGAGCTGACAGTGAGACCTAAGAAATAACAGGAAGTGCTCAGCTCTGGTGATTCTTGCTGCAACCTTTCTTGGTTCTTCTTTCATAGACATCTCTATCAGTGAGTCACACAAGATAAAGTATTTTTCTCCATTCTTCTTAAGGAGGATGAGACAAGAGGGCTGATGTGCTGAGCCGGTCTCTGTAAGGACGCTGGCTTGTCCTCACCAGTTTGGGAGATGCAGCTTATGCTGAGCTGGCCCAAGGAATAAGCCAGACTCTGTGCATATAGCATGCTGGACAACAGGCAGGTGGAGAGGGATGGGCACAGAAATGGCTGCTGGAGAAAATAAGCTGGACAACTGAGTAGCAGGATTTGAGTATGTAAATTTATCATGCTCTCAGTCCTGGGATAGGGCTTCTTTTTCCATGCAAAGCTCTCATCTGAACTGCATTTTACCCTTTGGGCAGGGGGCAAGCGTTGTATGCCTAGTTTGGCCTCCTGCTTCTCCCTCCTTTTTTAATCCCAGGACCTTCTGTGTTCTCACCTTCTGTGACACTTCCCCAGTAAAGAAGACACAGCATTACTTTCTATTCTAGCTTTCCTCTCCTACAAAACACCCACTCTGTGTGGTTTATTTTTCCTCTTTGAATGACACCTCAGCGCTCCACCTATGAACACATTAGCCTAAGGGCAGCGTGCCCACTGAGAGGGAGGAGAGAGGGCTTCCAAGGTGCCCCCCCTGGCTTTGGAGCACAGTTCCTCTTGGTCCTGGCTGGCCAGGGAAGCCCCTGCTCCAGGTCACTTTGCTGTTGTCAGCCTTTGCCGGTGCCATTGGGAACAATCCCTGGCTCTGAAAGGATCGAAGAGGGGTACACATCTTTGCTGTCTCCTGCCATGGGTGGTGCACAGCTCATGTTGACTCCCCTGTTTCCAAGTGTCACTGGGCACATGGTGACCCCATCTGCCCAGAGTCCATGGTGCTGGCAGGCCCTGCCCTCCCTCCCTTGGCACGTGCATCACCAGGGTAAGTTGCGGTTCAATCAAACTACACGCAGAAGGAAGGAGAGGGGCAAGGCCAGGGCAGACAAATGACTAAGGCAATGTTCAATTCTACCTGCCTGGCTGTCAGCAGCCACTGACCTCAATACCGTGCCAGTGCCTTGCATGCCTTTGTTTTGGGTGATATTGTTAGACAGTTTCTACCTTCAGTGCCTCTGAAATGTAGTTTCTGAGATAACAGGAAGAGATAACCCCACAACAGAAGCGCTATCCGCACAGTGGCGCTCATTGGTTGCATTTCTCAGACGCTTTCTCTGCCTACATACCAAAAGCAGGCAAACATTTCAGGTTGCTGCCTGCCTTCCCACACAAACACCCGCTTTTATTTCCAGTCCTTCTTGGTGGCGTTGGGGCAGGCGAGTGAGCATGGTGCAAAGGCAGGGGGGTGCGAGTAGAGATGTGCGTGGCATGGGCACCACGGACAACTGGAGGGGAACAGCTCTGAAACAAAATTGTCTGCAGGCATCCCAAAACTGCATTTCTATGCTTGCTGCTCCCTGGCACAGCCAGAGTCAGACAAAGCTCTCTTCCTCTGTTAAAGGCAAGGTGAGCTTTCCCGTGAAGAATGGGAATGAAATAAAGGGGTGCTTGTTTGCCAATGAGTTCTTACACAAGGCTGCCCTGGTTTCCAGCTTTTCTTCCACAAAACATGAGTGCACCTCACTTGCTTCCATGATGGGCTCCTCCGAAAGCCTGCTTCGGTGTGTTCCCCATGTGACTGGGTGCCCCAGAGCCCTCTGTGTTTGCTGCCAGGTTCACTTGAGGGTCCTGTGGGACAGAAGCTTAATCACTAAACTCCCTGCCCTGGAAAGGAGCTCTGTGCCACAGGCCAGGGGGATGGAGGCTTGCCCTGCTCTTACTCCTGACCTCTCATCTCACCCTGATGGTGTGTCCTGTCCCTTGGTGGCTCTCCCTGCCTTGAGCACTAGGCAGGTGGCAAACCTGGGAGAGCAAGGGTGGTCTGTAGGCTTGGGATGCTACTATAATGCTCCTGTTCATATTCCTGCTGGGGATGGGTTCCTGATTTCTCCTCCTTCCTGAGAAGGGAGTACTTGTAGGTATCATTTTACGTTGGCATCACTGTTTTATTCCATTTCCACTTTCCTGGAGGTTTTACAGCTGTTAAATGCACCACCTGAGGGAGCTGTGTCTCTGAGAATAGCTGTACAACACTGGGCTCTATGACGGGCTGTACAGCCAACAGGCCGTACAACGCAAGGGTGACTGCAAGGCTTGTGTGCTGCAGGCACCCCAGTCACTGTAGTAGCCAAAAATTCAATTATAGTTGGCTTCAGTGTGATTTCAGTAGCCAGGGCCAGTCTGAGTGTATGGCAGAATGAGGATGCAGTTCCTACAGCAGGGGAAGTGTCTGTATGTCAAACCAAAAACTCAACCAGCAAAATCTCCATCACCCTTTTGCTGAGCTTACAGTTTCTATAGACTCTATTTTTCTTTTAGCCACTTAAAAAAAGACAAGCTTAGCCAAAAGTTAGCCACTACAAAAGAGGAACCGTGTAACAAAGTTTTTAAAAAGCACTGACAGGAAGGAAATGTGTCTGCACAGCAAGTGACTTGTAGGAGCCTTTAGGCCCTGTAGTGGGAATTAAATACTGAGTGTTGGAGGAGTTGCTGGGAATCCAAGATTTTCTAAAGGAAGGGCTGTTTAACAAGGAAAAAGAGGTAGAAACAAATGGTGTCCCCACCCCCTTTCTTTATCAGACATCTCACTTTGCCTAGAAATTCAGGCCACACATGGGATGCCTAGACTCACGTTGCTGAGAGGAGCAAATATGTCCCTGGCTACTGCTGCCAAAGTACACTCTCTTATCAGACTCATTCTTGTCCATCCCACCCCTCTTCCTTGGCATCCCTGTACTACAGGAACAGTTTGCCTGGGGTATGTCCTAGGGAAGAGAGGCTGTATATGTACATCTCTGAATATCAAATGTTACCTCCAGTAGACCTCTCTGTTGATGTTAGTAACATCACATCAGGAAAATCATGTCAGCTTTAGGAAAACCACCAAACTGCATCTCTGAAGAGCCACAGATGGTGTCAGGGTTAGAGGGGATGTCGACAAGTGAGGAGAAACATATTTTGAAATGGCAACTGTAGAAGGAGTAGCTGTGAATCTCCTTTCTCTCCAAGCATCTGTGGTAGAGAACATCTGTGACAGAGCACCTGAGGCAAATGCAGGCGTCATGTCTTATCTGGAGATGAAAAACTGCACCACTACTGGCAGCCACCAAAGCAGCTGTCTTAACTGACTCAACATATGTACACACATGTTATGCAGTGAGAACTGTTGGTCCTTTCCCTCTCCTGAAGTTTTGAAGGACATGTGCTTCTGAAGCCCTAATAAGAAATAGTACAGAAGAATGGTTGGCAGGCCTAGATTGAGTAGAAGGGAAGCAAAAGTTTTGCTTCTTCAAGGTATAAAAAGAAGATGCTGCATCCTTTTGAAAGAAACTGCTATAGGAAGGTGGGATGAAAGAAATGATACAGACAATACTTCTCTGTGGGATGGGAGAGGCTTAGTCCAGCACTGCAGATCGCGCTGCAGGCACCAACCATCTGTGGGTTGAGTCCGGGGACAGGCACGGCTGCCTGGGCCTGACATACTCGGTTCCTCTCTCATGTGGGACCTGGCTGCTCTGCACCTTCTCCCAGCAAAAAGTGTCATGCAGGTGTGTGAAGAGCAAGAGGATTGTCTCATGGGGCAGTTGTATCTGGGAAGCAGGACCTTGTCTGCAAATGGTGTGGCTCTCAGCCACGAACCCAGTCTGTGGATCTCTGCTATGGGTCTCTTGGCAGCTTTGGCAAGCTGGACACCTAACTACCGCCACTTCAGGGTCAATCTTTAGTCAGATACCACCAGAGTGGGCCAGGATGGATGCCATACCTAAAATAACCCACTGAAGACATTCCCTGGAGGCACTTGTGTGCGTGAAGCACGGGAATTTTGTGCTATGCCTGTTTTACACCCAGAGCTGGCCCTTTCCAGTGCTCCTGGGGTAAAGTGTCTACCTTGGGTGGTGAACAGCATGGCTGGAGGAAGGGACACAAAGCCAGACCCATGCTCAAAGGGCAGCTAGTCCGTTGCTGCTCAGGGAACTGATGGCTGCTTGGTCTCACTGGACGAGAAGGGGAATTTGTGAGCTGGCCATACAATGATGGCAGCAGTTTACGGATGTTTTATTTAAGTAGGGAAGGTAGTTTACAGCCCTGAACTACCTAGCAGCTTCTGTACAGAGCCCTGTCCTGCAGGATTTGGGCCAAATGGTTCCTTCAGCTGTGCTATCAGCTGTCTCCAGGGACAGGAGGTGGAGGCAGCAGGTGCCCTGCCTGCGGCAGCCTGCTTGGTGCTGGTGTGAACACGGGGTGCAGAAGAACATGTTGGTGCTGTCATCTAGTGGGACAACATGGGCACAGCCCAGCCATGGCTCTGTGCTCTTCCTCCTCCCATGCCTTTTACTCCTCCCTTGTGCTAATTTACATCCGGACTAATAGGCCTGGGAATATTTTGAGGCCATAAGGCTTTTCCCTAGAATAGGCAGTGGGAAAGCTGTTATTATTACAGGCTTCACAGACAGGTTTTTATCAGGCTTGTGTATCACAGGCTAGGCTTAAAGGGAGCTCATCCAAACTCATGAACTCTGCTGGCCTTCACATACTTCTCCCCAGCAGAGTGTATTTTGTGCCTGTAAAAGAGATCAGCCCAATGCACAATGCATTGTTAATGCAGTAATGGTTAACTGCTCGTCTAATTTAGATCTTGTTTTGCACCTAAGGAGATCTGAATGTTCAAGGCTAGAGACTTCTCTTAAACACTTGATTTCTGTTATTTGTATTCAAAACACAACAGCAATAGCTACTTTCTGTTTGTGAACTCCACTACAATCAGGTTCAAGTTTTGGTTCCTCTTGCAGCTGCTCAGACACAGTCTGCCACTTACACAACACGTGGCACACCTCCCTGTCGGCTGCCACGAATTTTCCCAGAGGGAACACTGAGATGACTTGTCTTCTGGAAGACAAAAAACAATATCAGAGATTCATCATTTGGGATGTGTTCAAGTCTGAGTGGCAAGGGAAGGGCAGAGGTGGGAGTAAGGCCTTGCAGCTCATCTTATGTCTTTCCCAGCCTCTCATGGCTTTGTCCCTCAAGTTCCTCGCACAGCAGAGGGAGTGCTGGAAAATCTGATGCTGCTAATTCTGGCAGAGGAACTGGAACGTGAACCACAGCCTGGGCATGGGGCAACAGGGAACGGAAAGCAGTCTCCCAAGTGAGAGGCACTGGCGTGTTTTTGTTTTTAAAGATGCAGGGATTTCTTAAACGTATTGTAAATAGAACCATAGAACAGCCCAGGTTGGAAGGGGCCTCAGAGGTCACCTGGTCCAACCTTTTGTGGGAAAGGGAGATTATCTGACATGCTGTCCAGTCACATCTTGAAAACCTCCAGTGATGAGGACTCCACCATGTCCCTGAGGAGGTTGTGTCAGTGGCTAATTGTTCTCACTGTAAAAAAATTTCTTTCTTATATCAAGATAAAATCTCTACCAGTGCAATTTGTACCTATTGTCCCTTGTCCTCTCCATGTGGCTCCTTGCGGTTTAGATTGAAATCCTTCATCTTTCTATCTCTGAAACACTTCTGTTGATGTGTGATAGAGGGTAATCTCAGCTGGTGTCCTGAAGGAAATACAGTTATGAAGGTAAATGTCTCTACTGGTCTCTATTCATGCTGTCCTTCTTTACCCTTCCTTCCCGTCCTTCTCATCATTTTCAGGAAGCACATTAACCTTCAGGTTACATCTGCTTAAGTACAGCAAGTGTTCAGTTTGTAAAGGGCTCCTAGCTTAATTTCTGTTATTCTCTTCTGCTGTGCAAGGCACTCCTTGCCCCTGGTTAACAATTCCAGCTCATGGTGTCAGCTTTGCCAGCTGATGATGAATAGAGGAAGGTCCTGGTGAGATTCCCTTTCCACACGTGAGTATTATATGGGGTCAGGAAAATAATAATAATAAAAAAGCCCCAAACATATTTATTCATCTACTGGTTTTGGGGAAAGATGCCAAAACGTGACTGTACTGTACCAAAGAGGGCAGGGCCTGATCCGAGGAGAAACCCCAGCAAGGCCAGGAGAGGGCACCTGAAAACAACTGTTCTGTGCATGGCTCTGTCTGCTCTTGGGCTCTTCCCTCTCCTTTTTTTTTTGCTTTCTTTTTCTTTTTCCTTTTTTTCCCTCCCTCGCCCCCCCACGACCCCCCCCTCGCCCCCCCCCCCCCCCCCCCCCCCCCCCCCCCCATCCCCTTTCCTTTGCACAAACCCTGAGAGCCGTTTTCATGTTCCTGGGAATTTGCTGCTCTGTGGCATAAAGGAGAGCACAAAGCCCCTCTCAGTGTGCAGGCAGCAGCGGGCTGCACCTCTCCTGCCTGCATCCAGCCACTGTTCCTGTCCACTCTTGCCCTAAATTCTCTCCCCCACCCCATACACATGCCCATGCCAGCACCCAGAAATGTGCTCATCCACAAAACACATGGGCACATGCAAGTATATTGCAACCACACAGCAATTTAGGGGCCAAAACCAGATCTGGTTTTCCTGAAAAGCTCCCTGAAACACACAGATTTCAGTAGTGTTCAAACCACTGTGGGGCCTGGAGGAAGGGAAAAAAACCACCTCACCTTATATTATAGATTATAAAGCTCTTGGGTTTTGTTTGGAGTGAATTTTGATGCATGCAGTCACAGTGCAGCATCACTGCCATGCTTCCCTTCTGTGGGACTGAGCATCCCATGGTCTTTCCCTCTCTCACGTGTGCACTCTTTTCACCCCCAGCCCCTCCACATGCACTCTTTACTCCTCACTTCTCATGGGTGCTTGCAGACTCAAGCATGAAATCTCTACCAACAAATGCTTTTTACGTGCTCCGCTGTGTGGCTTTGCTGTATACACTTATGCCTTAATTGCATCATTTCCTTGCAACTCCCTTTCTCAGGTGAGCACCCTGCTCTCTTAGTCAACACATGCACACAATAAACATTTCATGTGCTGAAGCTGCACCCAGGTAACCCACATATAACTCACACTTAGGTGTACATCTCCACTTTTTAAGCACAGACACATCAACTGCTCTGTAATAAATTCATACTACAGACTGTGCATATACAGGCACCTTTTCCACATAGTCCATGGAAGTTCAAGTATAAATACACACATTTTCTTTGTACAGACACACAGGCACTCACTTACTTTCTTTTCTCTGGAACAGACAAGCCTTTGTTGTTAGGCTGTCTCTGCTCCTCTGGTCTTTCTTTCCCCCCTTGTTTCTGACTCAGTTTTCCCTAATGCCTGTCGCTCCTGCTTGTTCAGCCTGTCAGCTAAGCTGCAAGGTGCTGCAGATGAGCTGCTTGAAATCGTGTTTGTCCGAGGCCTTTTCCTGGGGCAACATGTGGCTTGTTAAAATGGGCTCCACGTGTACTCCCTCAGTGAGTCGCCCCCACCCCATTTTTAGGGCACAAAAGGCAGCATTTTTATGAAGCGCTCTGTGCTGCAGTGGTGAGGGTCTGGGCTCCTTGGGGAGGTGCAGTATCACTTCCATCATTGTTGCAATAGCAAAAACCCTGACAACAGCTCTTGCAAACACCCAACTCTTGCCAGGACAGGCGGGCTGCCACATCCAGCCTGCCTAGGCTTGCTCGTGCACTTTAGCCCTAGGTGTTTCCCTGCTGGCCCCTTCTTTTGACAGGTGGGCTGCTCATATGCCAGACCTCAGGGAGCAGCAGAAAGCCACGGTGCAACAAGTGGCGGGGTGCGTGATGTGGGCTCTCGGGCAGTCAGGAGGGGGGTCAGGGTGGCTCACTGGCGTTAGCAAAGGCTTGAAGCTTTTGGGAAAGCACACCTTGTGGTAGGAGGTCTCTCTTGCTGGAGTAGGGACAGGTGGCCAGGCTGTGCTGCACTGCAGCATCAGGGAAGGGGAGGTGGGAGGTGGTGAGGGTCTCCCCTCACCCCCATGCTGAGCTCTCAGCACTGCTCTCCAGCCATTTCTGGTGAGGTTTCTTTCACCTTGCTGCTGCCTGGTCTGCCCAGGGCTCTTAAGATGCAGATTTTCTGGGGCTTTTGCAAATGGTGGGCTGCCCCAACAGCCTCTGCAGCAAGGCTGTTTCCTGGGGGAAAAGGCTTTAGCCCCAGCTGGATTTCAGGTGTTTGCCCAGCTGCATCTGCATTTAAGTAACAGCTTCCCACTGCTGGTAGTGAGTTATTTGGGGTTGAGTGACTGGGGCTGTAAGGAGGTGCAGAGGTGATACTGAGAGGTACATGCTGGCTCTGTGGGGTTCACCTGGTGCACAAACCAGTTTCTGGTTTGGCACACCTGAATACTAGCAGTGTCCTGTCTCTGTGCTAAGGTAGGATTTCTCACTGGGGTTAGAGTCCTAAATTGATCACATGCCCTTTCTTATTTATTCTTTTCCATTCAGAATGGATATGAGGAAGGATGCAATGTCCAGTGGATGTACTGTCTGTCCTGCATGATCTTCTCAGGACAGCCTACCTTCTCAGAGCAGTGACACCAGTGCTACTTCCACTTGCTTCCCTCATTTCACCCCTGCATTGCAACCTTGTGGTGAGTCACAACAGTTATATTTATTTCTAACAGAGCCAGATTTTGTGTAAGTTGTTTTATTTTCAAGCAAACTCTCTCATCTGCTCAGTCAGGGGATGGGGGACTATCTCCAGCTTGCTTTGCTCTGCCACTCCCATTTGCCTCTTGCATAGGGTTCCCAGCCAAATCAAAGACAGGAGCTGAATGTATCTTGTGTAGAGCAATGGCTCCAGCTCCCCACTCCCAGCAGCTTGCTGACCTTGAGACCTCTGGGCATAAACAGAGTGCAGTGTTAGTGGAAAATTGGTGCAGCCCCCAGAAGGTCCTTAGGAAACATGTGAGCCCGGATGGAGCCAGCTGTTCTGCGTGGGAAGGCAAGAGGTTAGCCCAGATGATGTGGAGGAGAAAGGCGAGGCGGAGCTGGAGCACATTATTTGTCTTGTGGCTGAGAAGATGAGTGGCTTGGGCTGGATGTGGGTGCATGGCACTTGGCCACGTTTTGAGGACTGACCTCCAAGGCAAGCTGAAAGAGCCATAGATGTCAGCTCTTGTGAAAAGGATGTTTTTCAGCCCCACAGCCCTGGGAGGCTGATAGTGCAGTGTATTTCTATTTGTAACCATTAGCTGGGTCTTTGCACAAGTTTACTGTTGCCTGCAGTCTTATCTCCACAGTGAAAAGCACAAACCTAGTAAGCAGGCAGTCGCACACGCTGTCAGATGCACAGCTCCTCCGCTCGCTTCTGGACTGACTTTGTGCAATAGATAAGCATCCAGACTACCAGAGGAGAGAAAATCTCCTTTGAATCCCGAGGAGGTGATACGGGTTGAAAGTGTTATTTCAGACATAATCTATGTTCTGGGGTCTGGGCTGGATGTGGGTACAGATACTGTGAGATGTGTGTGTTAAGCAAGGTGATTTGTTGCTGCTAATGTGGAGACCACAGCTTTTTGGCCTCCTTATCAAATCGAACTGGGCTCTGCACGTATGCGTTGGGGCTAATCTGGACTCGCACACTGAAAGCCCTCCCTCACACCACTGCCATGGCTTCGAGACTGAACGCAGAGGGTGAGGCAGCATTGTCTTTGTGAAGTGAGTTGAAATGGTGCAGTTTTCCTTCAGAAGTTTCTGGGTGACCAGCCATGTTAACACAGCTGCAGCTGTGTCTCCACAGGGATGTTGTTTTTTCGAGCTGAAACCAAGAACAATTCCCTCAAAGATGCACTGAGGATAAAAGTGACTATGCTGGAAGGAGCAGTATTGTCACTTGAGTGGTGTTTTGGCTCAGATCTCTTCCCTCAAAGTTGGCAAAATGTAGGATCAAAGCTTAATTTAGGCTGGAAGGGACCTCCCTGGAGGCCATCTGGTCCAAGCTCCAATGAACCCCTGTATGAAGCAGGTAGACTGTGAGGCATCGTTGTGTTGATGAGTAGAGAAATTTTGGGAATGAATCTTGTTTTTTTTGGGATTCAGTGGGACTTCTGTGGTAATGTAAGAGGGGTCAGAGGTTTGGCTTGGCTGTGGATTGCATCCAGACTACTGGATGCCCACATCACCCTCCAGAAGGGTGGTGGTACAGGTTTAAGCACGATCTCTCACTTCATCATGGGTAATGCTGCTGCCTTCACCATTCCCTGCTGCATCTGGCTGGGACAGCATGCTTTGTGACTGTCTTTGTGGTTGTGCTCTCCCTTGCTTTGGCTGTGTAAATAATTGCCTCTTTTCCCCCTCTTCAGTGACTGTATGTCAGTGCAGTGAAGGAAGAACAAAGGCTACGTAATGTGCTCATTTGACCCCCAGATGAAACGATGGTAGGAACATGGTGTGTGGGGCAGGCATGCATGGACCCAGAAGCAGAGCCACCTTTGATGTCCTACAGCTTCATGCAGGTGGTGGTTTTGCCTTGCTGCTGCTTCTTTCTCCTGACAGTGTCCTACGTACCTCCTTTCCCACCCTTTTGCAGCCAGGGGAAGAACAGAAGGTGCTTAGAAACCTGTTTCTTTAAAAAGCAAACGTTCCTGCTAGCTAGAAGCAGTTTTGCCCTATCGTACCCTTGGTAGGAGGTGTATCTTGTAGCACAGGAGGTTAATACATCCGACGCTTCTGCTCTCTGGGTCTCTGAGCACGTGCTTTTGGGGGCCCAAACCCTTCCCCAGACCTCCCAGTTTTGCATGAGTTTGCAACTGTGCTTCCTGCTACTGGCTGGTCTGGACGTACAAAGGGAACAAAAGTTGGCTGTTATTTAGTACTTCAGTCAGGTCGTGCTGCAGCCAGGAAGCACAATGGTTCGTAATGGAGAACATATGGGATCTCACACAAACACCCTCACTCGCTCTGTCCTCATTTCCCTGCCTGTAAAATAGAAATAATAATTCAGGACCTCAAAGAAGAACCGTGGGGCTTGCTTAGTGGATTAAAATTTGCAAAATGCTCGCAGACCTTCATGCAGAAGGGGTGGCAGGAGGGTGTGGTGCTTTTAATTGCAGGAGCATTGCCTGTCTGTCTCCTTCCTCGTGCCTGATGGAAAGGAGATGCTGGGTGGCCTGTTTGAATGGCAGGCCATGGTGCACGGGATGCTCAGTGTGCTCAGTGTCCCCTGACTGCACGGGGACCTCTGGGGTCCTGCTGTACTGGCTGGGGACATAGCAGCAGAGTGACTCACCTGTGTCCATCTGCGCAATGGCCACCCCACAGCGGTAACAGTACCCAAAGTGAGAGCAGTCCCATGTGGGGGGATGTTGGTTGGTTTCTCTGGCCCTGTTGTCCCTGGCGCCATCTGGGTCTGTTTCTCATTGCTTGTGTGGAAAACTGGTACCCTCCTGTGCAGCTGTCCTTGTATACGTGTGCTCTACATCAAATGCTGACTCCAAGAGCAGTAGTATTGAAGAAAATCCCCACAGATAAAAATATTTCCTCAGACAGTAACATAAAGTAAAAGTCAAGGGGCTATTTATTTATTTTTTTTCTTCTTCCACCTCCCTTTTTTTTTTTTTTTTTTTTTTTTTTTAAAGTGAGGCTTTTTATTTTGCCTTCAAGGAAAGCGGTACTTGTCTTTATCCTAGAGCTGTTTTTCAAAAATCCTTTTCCATACTGAGCTTTCTAAAGCAGGTGAACACACACACATACACAGCCCCCTGCCATGGGTTGGTTGCTATTTTCTTGGTCTGTTTTCTTCTGCTGAGCCCACACACTGATGTGATGAGCTTGAGGCTCAAGACCTTTCAAGAGCAAAAGTCTGGGCTCCTGTGACACAGGAGGTCCTTTCCAGTCTTCTGTGGCAGGGATTGTAAGAAGTCCTCCTGGTGCCCAAAGCCACCTGAGAAGCAGGATGGCTGAGCTGTACCATGATCAGCTGTGTTTGCCTTTGGTCAGGGCGAGACCATGCTTCCCAGCATTTCAGTATGGCCTGAAAAACTGAAAGTGTGAGCAGACAGCACAAAGAAATTGTCCACAAAAGTCCAGCTGCCACTACCTGGCCAGGAAAACCAAATGGCTAGGAGAGCTGCTGGGGATGACAGCACAAAAGAGGGTCACTGGCAGCCCCCCCGAGAGGTAGGGATGGGGCTGGCACTGTTGCCGGGCCAGAGACTCAGCCTGGCAATCCAGCGCAGTAGCTGGTGAAAATCTGTCAAAGCTGAGATGCACTGAGCAAACCAACTCACCAGTAAATGAAGTGGCATTTTTCCAGAGAAATTTGCACTCAGCAGAAACTGTGCGGCTGCATCTGATATGGACTCTGCAAATGGCCATTAGCCTGTTGCGGATGAAAGCAATATAATTGAATTTAAGGAAAAGGTTTATTCCCTCCTAAAGTTTTCTTTTGCATAGTTTCCCAGAAACTATTTTTTTCTTTTCCCCCCTCCAGTTGCTGGCTGAAAATGTCAATAGGTTGCAGTTAATGCGTGGAGACAAAAATAAGAACCAAGGGAGGGCAAATGAGAAGGAAAACTAGGAATGTCCATCTTCACTAGAGCTGGGCGTATGTAGCAATAAACGTTCACAAAATGTGCTTCTGAATAAAACATGCAGCCTGTCTTCCTTAGCAATTGTGACCCATTTTATTCCCAAACACTCTGTTGAAAAAAAATTTTCTACCCGCAAAGATGTTCACGAAAGCAAGCTATCTTTTAGAGTAATGTGAATAAATATAATTGAATGCTCAGGCTGGTGTTATTCTCAAAGCCGTTCTGAAGAGCCCTATCAGTTGCATAATAGATTCGTGGAACAATTCGGCATGATTGCAAATAACTCGTGCCGAGGAGAGGATGTTTCTCCTGCCTATGGAGCGTGGTGCCTAGCTAGAAGCGATGCAGGATGACTTACGTGACCAATGGCAGAATGTAAACGGTGAGTGAGGAGTAGGATATTTTCAGCAAAAGGGTCCCAACTAAGCCATATGTTAAAATGCCTTCATGCAAACTGCTTGTCACAGCCATCCGAGAAGCAGCCCTGTCTGTAAGTAGACAGGCTGCTGGCTGATAATTCAGGGACAGATAACGGGGATTGCGTTTGTCGGAGGATTTATCTGCAGTGAGCAATTTGATCAGCTTTAATCATATGTGACAGGAATGTGAAGTGTAAAGTTGTGGTCAATCAGTTTGAATTAATCCCTCCATCGATGTCACTGAACTGAAGATCGGGGCAAGTTGGTGTTATTTTCTCACTTAGTCCATTGCCAAGAGGAACGCTCTCCCTGCCCGCAGGTATCCCCACCTTTTCTGCACTGGCCTACATTCCTCTGTGTGAGCCTTCCCAGCCCACGGTATCAAAGGCAGCGATGGAAATGATCTACTGGTTCACACAGAGTCCATTCACCTCTGGCTGTTGCAAAGTCCTCTCCAGTGGGTCTTTCATTTTTTTCCGTGTGTAGCAGCGAGTTGCATTTCATATGCCCAGAACGCCTGGGCTTTCCTCGCATCTCCCGGATGACTATTACACATTAAACTATAATTGCACCGTCAGGGAGTTTTCCTTTCTGATGCTCTGCCAACATACTCCCTTTAAAAAAATTATATCTATTGAGGTTAGCAGCTTGGGCAGGAAATAATCCAGACAAATGCAGGCTGCCCCATCTTTGGGCCAATTAATCTGAAACAGATATCCAGTGAGGGGGTGATAGCGGAAATGCTGAATGAGATCTGTGGGGAGTGGATGGCAATTTAGCCAGGCTGTAAACTTGCAATTCAGATGCTGGCAGCAGTGCTCGGTGATTATGGGCTACAGAGAGGGCAGAGGAGGACTTTGCTGTAGTGAGCAAGGGATGATGCAGATGTATGCATCTGCGGGCAGCACCTACAATGCTGTGTATTCCAGGCATCCCAGGGCCAGCTCCATCTTGATAAACCACTAGTCATTTCTCAAGGGAAAGGCTAGCAAAGCTGCTAGGTTAGATTAGCATCCTGGTGGAAATATTCTGTTGGTAAAGTGCAGGAGAGAAGCCTGCATTGCTCAGACCCTTGCCCAGGAAACATTTTGCCATGCAGCACAGTGTCCTGGTTCCCCAGGCACAGCCCCATGGGCCAGCCATGCAGGCAGGCCATGAGTAGCCCCGAGTCAGCTGGGAGATCCAATCAAGGCAGCTGACTCACAGGTGTATCCCATACCACTTCACCATGCTCATTATAAAAGGAGGGAGCTCAGTAAGAGGGGAGTTCCTCTTCCTGGGGCTCCTCCTTCCTGGCCTTCTGCTCTGGCTGTTGACATCAAGGACCAGGGTGAGTAGAACCTTGTACTCTTTATCTCGGGTGTTGTATTAGTTTTGTTATTTCATTAAATCTGTTTCTCCTTCAACTCATGGGGCTTTTCCCTGATTCCCCTTCTCAGCTGGGGAGGGGGCATTGGGTGGTAGAATAACTGCTACAGTTTGGCCTCGGGTACTGGCTAAACACGGACACACAGCACAGGCTAAAGGGCTTCCCTGCACAGGGGCTGGATCTTGGTTGTGCAGAGCGCATCCATGGAAAACTAACAACTGCACCCTTTGGGCAGAAGCACTTGTAGGAACCTGGGTGGCTGCCTGGATGGGGCAGAGTAGACTGCAGCAGAGCCGTGGAAAGGGAAGCTGTGAGCGCCTTGTTCCTACACTCTGGAAACTCAGCGGAGTCTGCTGCAACTGGCAATTCCTGGCAACCCACTGGCAGGACCATAAATTAAGAGAACATGAACTGATTTAAAACATGGCAAAATGAAGAGGAAAAGTCATGTATTTCATTTGCTTTATTTCATCTATGAGGACTTGAGACTTTTTGGCTTAGAAGGGAATGAAAAATTGTTTCAAATTCTTCATTTTGACAATACTGAAATGAAACATTTTGGCTGCCTGAAGAGTTGGTTGGTCACTCTTTTTTTTGGTTTTTTGTTTGTTTGGGTTTTTTATGTGAACAGCTATGTAGGCTGTGATGAGCCCATGGATTTTGATGCCATCAGATCTGAATCTGTGTTGGAAAAAGCATTACCAGCTGTATTCAGGTGTGGCATCAGCTCGTCACCAGTAGAAAAGGGGGGGACCACGGGATGGGGCTATGACTTTCTCCAAGGAGTGCCATGAAGTCTGTGATAAGATTAGTAGTAATCTGATGAACATTAACCAATGGGGGAGGAATGTGTCTAGGAAAAGTTTGATAGTGAGGTCTAATAGTAAGAAGGAGATTACCCTGCAATAATGAATGCTTTTGTACTACAAATGGATTTGGGAAAAAAAGGAGTTTTCAGTCATATTCTCTCTCTCTCCTGTTTGATTTGTAGTTATAATGCAAATAACACAATAGCTATAAATCCTCTCTCAGAAGCTCTTCTTCTATTCCTGACCCTACCTTAGAAAAAAACCTCAAAGCAACAGAAAGCCTTAGACAAAAATGTTCAGGAATGGGTAGCATGCAAGGTTTTTAGATTTTAGTTCTGTTAGTTATGCTATTTAAGAATTAATTGGATGCAGCAAAGAGGTCAGCAACAGGTGTTGATAATAGCCACTCTCTTTCAAGATACATATAAAAAAACTGTGAACACATTCCCTTTATGAAATACATCAGTAAGATGATAGGAGCCGCTATCCAAATTGCAAGTTCACCAAAGGTGGGTCAGGTGTTTGAGCTATGGGAGGAGAGGTGTGATGGGAGAAGAGAGTAACTGAGTATAAGCACAGGAGGCCAGTGTGGAGTGAGGGAGGGAGCTCTATCTTTTTATGCAGAAAAGCCACAAAAATATCACTGAAGCAGATAAAGGATGATGTAAACAAACATCAAAGAAATCCTTGTAGCACCACTTTCGAGTTTTAGGGGAAACAAGCCTGAAATAGTCAATGGGAAATATCTCCTTTGTTTCCCTTCTGTGTTTAGGAAAACAGGCTTTACCATAGCTTGCATCCTCAGTCCTCCTTCCAAGGAGAGAATGTCCCCTGTGAGTGGCTCACTGCATGCCCTGTGGCAGGACAGGCAGGCGCTGAGGGCATGGCACTGAGGGTACTGAGGGGCAGCCAGGGCATTGTTTTCTCTCTAACCCCCTGCTCCGCAGTTGCTCAAAATGTTCCTCTTTCAAGCAACGGTCACTGTTCCAGCCTGGGTCTGAACAGAAAGGCTGCTTTCTCTGGAAAACTGAAGAAATGTGGTTTGACTGATTATTAGGGAGAAAGTAGGGATGTTCTCAGCAGCCACTTGGCCAAAACCTGGGAGAATGAAAGGTTGAAATTAGGCAGCAAAGTAACCTCTGGTACAAAGTGCACTCTCAGCCTATTCCTGCAAAGTTGCCTTTCTTTTGAGCCCATTTTGATTGCTTTGAAGTTGTGTACTGTGCGTGCATGGTACTTTTATGTGTGGCTAAGCTCTCAAAGTGAGCAGCTGAACAAGGCTTTGCAGTCTGCATGAGTGGCTGATTTCCCTGCACAGTGACAAGGCTGGTTAAATGTATCGTGGGCTCTGCAAAATGTCTGCAGGGCCATGGCAGATCTGACCCCCTGCAAAGCTTAGAGAGGGGCAGCTCCTTGGTGCTTGTTAGAGGGAAAGAGCGTGCTGCTGAAATGGCTGGTAGGACAGACGGGGAAGATGACCTCCCCTACGGCTTTAGGAGCCCTGCTAGTGGTCCAGGAGGACCTCTTCTCCTAGACCATTCAGGAAAATGAGGTGGCCAAGAGATGTAAAAACCAAAGCACTGGGAGATGGTAAAGCACATGGGATATTCTGCTCTTTGGGCAGACAGACATGATGTCCACCGCTACTTCTGGTAGGCAGCAGTACTTCAGAGACCTGCAGAATGGAATTCCTGTTTCCTTCTGTTAGTCTTTAGAGACAAAAATAAAACAAGCCTTCCCTTCCTCAGGAACTAGGGAAAACTGTAGAAATGGACACTGAGAGGAATGGCTGCCTTTTCTGGGACTGGAGGCAGGATTTCTAGCCGGGGCGGGTGGGAGATAGCCGTAGGGTACATGTGACTTGCCCAAGTCGTAGCATGGCTGTACCCAAGCACCTTGCTCTCAGGCTGCCTGTCTCCCCCATGCCTCCTCCTTTTACCCCACAGGGGCGCAGCCCCTGAGCTGCCCCCGTCTCTCTGTGCAAGCACTGGTGTGTCAGCACTTGCCATAGGCATTAAATCCATTAGTCCCCAGGGTGCCCTGCTGCCTGCCAGCCCCCCATAGACAGCAGCTTTGCGTAGGTGGCCACTGCCAGCCCCACAGGCAAGAGGGGAAGGGGCTCAAGCCCAGCATGGAGGTTTCTGCATGTGGCAAGGGGGGAACAAGCAGAAACGGGGGTGAGGCCAGAGGGGAGTGGCAAGAAACAAACCTGTCCTGCTCTTGGGCTGTATGCAGAGAAGTGCTGGTGTGTGGAGTTGAGGTGGGTGCCCCACCAGTACCCCTGGAGAGCCAGGCTGGGCTGCTTCACCACTGTGGACTACTTGACCACTGTCTCCCTATGGAGAGGTGTGACTAGAGAAGACAGTAACTGAGTGTAAGCTTCCTCCCCATGGGAAGTGGAGCAGCATTCTCAGAGGGCTGGGTAGCACCTCGAGACCTTTGGGAGCTCAGTTTGGAGGCTCCCATCACATGCTGCAGTCCTGGTGTGGCTGGAGCACAGGACTGGTAACAGGAGCTGGTGGTGCTGTGTCTGGCATCCCGTGGGATGGGAAGCTCACTCTGAACCAAAGGGGCCATTTAGCATTGTGAATTATTGAGTGCTTTGCAATGTGGAGGAGCTGAGTGAGCCAGATGAGGTCGGGCAACCTGCACTCCGCTTTTAGAAACAGTGGCTGAGTAGGGGCCAGAACACCCCTCCAGCCCAGCAAAGCCACAGTGCACAGTGAGGTGGGGACGTGGGGGCTGACAGGAGGCAGTGCCGGGGGTCTTGCTGGTGGTGGGCCAGGCGGTGGGAGCAAGGGAGGCAGGGATGTGCTCTTTCTCTTGGGCTGAGGAGAGCAGGCTGGGCAGTGAGCTGTGGGCCTGCAGCCGGTGCTTAATATTTATTAATGACTTGGAAAAGTGGGGGAAGCAGCAAAGCAGCAGGTTTTGCAGATGGCATGAAATTATATAGGTTAGAGAAGACTGGGCAAGACCCAGTGGGACTTGCCCAAGGTAGGCAAAGGGGCAGGCGAACCTCACTGTTGACAAACACATTGGAGAAGGCTGCCTCCGCACTGCCACCTCGCTGGGTTCTCAATCGACCGCAGCTGCCTGGGTGACGGTGGGGGGAGGCTGGGTGTCACTGCACACAGTTCAGTGGGAACATCTGCTCAGTCTGCAGCAGCTGTCTCAAAAGAGAACAAAATGGCTGGCTATATAAAGAACAGGATAAAAAAAACCCCCATGCTCAAAATACCACCTTTCTGCTGTCTAAGCAGAGCAGGTGAATTATGGGCTGGTGTCATCCTCTTGTTGCATGAGTAATGTAGATGAAGACTGGGGAGCAAAAATGGGCAAACTAAATGGGCAGAGAAACTGAAAATAGTGACTGTCTTGTTCCCACTTATATGAGGGTTGTGGTGAGGTGTTTGAAAAATAGAGACAAATCAGTTTATCCTCCTAAATAAGCCACAATCGAAGAGACATCCATTGACGCTGATGGACAAAATGGCTAATGTGGGCAAAGGGATGGACACTTAAGCAGTGCATCATCAGCCTGGAGGGTGAGATGGCGCAAGGTGCATCATGCATGTCAGGAGTCCAGCTGGATTTAGGGTAGGACGGGATGTGCAGGTGAATCACAGAGACATTTACGTTTCATGTTGGGGTTAGGATTTGACGTGGCAGGTACTGGCTTGCAGCTCCTAAGAGTTGCCCTCAAGGCTCCCTGCAGCTTTTCCCTGAGGCATGCTAGTGGCCACAGTGTGAAGGTGATGCTGAGCTGGGAGGGCAGGTGAGTGGCCCCCACAGTGGTGCACGGCCATGTGGGAGCCATCACCACCTCTAACTTCTTCTCAAAAGAGAACTGAGGTGGTGGGCTGTGTCACCAGCATAGCTGGGGGGAAAGAAGCAGAGAAGATTGGAGTTTACATCAAAACACCTGCTAATCCTTGCCTCTCCACCTACCTGTTGGCACCCAGGACTGAGGTTCAGTCTTCTCCCTACAGCGGGGTGGCAGCATCTCCTTGCGTGGGGCTTTCACTGCCTGGCACAGAGGGCTGTGGGATAAACCCAGTGTGCAAAGGTTGGGCTTTGGCAGCTGATGGAGAAAAATGTGAGTTTGAAATAGCTCATATTGGAGATGCATATATTCATAACACTGGAAAGGAGCTGTTTATCACCTAGGACCTTAAAGCAGCAGGGCTGTAAACAGCATTTGGTCCCCTGCATGGGTCTTTTTCACTCCTCCACAGCAAGGCAAAGGGAGTCATTGCTCATCACAGGCGCTCGCTGCACCGCTTCATAAAATTCTTCTGGAGTGGTTAAATCACTCAAGCAAGACAAGCCTTCGCCTCTGATATGGTTAGGAAATGTGACCTAGTTAAGCCCAGCTGGTTTTGAGTGTGATGAAATGGAAGTGACTTGTGCTTGCTGAAATTTGACACCAGAAATAGGACATTTGCTGCTGTCCTGGCCAGCGGAGCCCCCGAGCCCCCAGTGTGGGTCGATGGCCGTACACAGTAGCATGCTGCCACGGCAACCCTGACCCAACACTCCTTATCTTCTGCCACCCTGATGGGTGCCAGGGACCCCTACAGTCCCAGCCATCCCTGCTCCATGCCTCACTCTCCTTCATGAAATCCAATTAAAGGGTGAAATGAATTTTAGAGTCACTGCTAGGGGCTGGGAAATGTCCATGCATGGGGAGGGAAAAGGCCTGTCTGCTGGTGCCAGTGTAGCAGAGAACTGGCTCGGGTCTTGTTTCATGCCCAGCCCCACTGAAAACCTGCTGCCACGGCTGCAAGGGAGCTATAAACATACTATGCAATAACGTTATTACTTTGATGGATGCTGTAAAGGCTTTGAATGTCTTTTTTTTTTTTTTTTTTTTTTTTTTCTTTTACACTGTGGCCTTGTACCTTGCAGCCTCCCTTGCTGTAATGTGCTGGTTTCTTTTATAACTCAAATCCTGCCCTCTCCTCTCTCCCTATCTCTTTTAATGGGCAGAATACTTTAATTTGCTGCCCCTTTCCTGGAGGTAAAAAAAATAATGCTCTACCATTTGAAGGAAAAAAAAGCCTTTCTCTTCTCGTCTTGCTGTTCCCAGGGCAGGTTTATGTCTCTTCAATACTGATTAGCACAGAGGTGACCAGAAAGGAGCTCCAGTGCAGGGTGCTTGAGTGCCTGGAGCTCTTCTCTTGGAGAGGGACTGGCCTTGTGGGGACTGCGGGCTCCTCGTGCCTCTGAAGGAGAAAGAAACTTCTTGGTGCTGAAAGTCATTGGTTTTGGCATTTTCTTCCTCAGGAATAATTTTCCTTTTGACAGTGATACGCTTGGGGCAGTTTGTTTGAGTGTACTGTGGATGTCTTGGACCCTCCAAGGGGCTGGCATGAGGGCTTGGGATGTGGTGATGTAACCTCGATTTGCCATTCAGGAGTGTTCCGTTAACAGCTGGGCTGGCTGATGCAATGGGTCCCTTCCCAGAAAGATCCCCTCCATCCTCCCTCGCTTCTCAGCAGCTTTCCTCCATCCCTGGTGCTTTCCCCCTGCACGCCCTCAGGCTGTGGAGCTCACTGCTGCCAGGTAGGTTGGAGGCCAAAAGCACAAAGGGGTTTGCAAAGCAATTAGGTTCAGAGGAGGAAAGGTCCCTGAAGGCTATTAAAGTTGCAGGCACGGCCCTTGGCTCAAGGCGTTGCTGTGCTGTGGCCTGCTGGAGGCTGGGAGGGTCCTCTGGGGAAAGCCATGCTCTATGCCTGTTCTGGCTTTTCTGAGCTTTTTCCTTAGATGTCTGCTCCTGGCCACTGCTGTGGACAGTGTATTAAGCTGGATGCCCACCGGTCTGGTGAAGTGTGGCCATTGTTATGTCCTGCTCTCCTGCAGTTTTCTGATTTATTCACCCTCCTTCTTCTGTCCTTCCAGTTGTTTCCCTGCTAGGATGACTTCTCTTTCCCACTCTGCTCTGGTCCTGTTCTTGCCTTATATGATTTGTTTTAACGTTCAGCCCTTGCTTGGCTCCGGCTGTGGGTGACTCATTCTCCGTGCCTTGCCTTGGTCCCACCTCTTGGCTGTCTCTTGGACATCTGCTCTGTGCTGCATCATTCAAATGGAGCCTGCCTGAAAACGAAGCACTGCTCTGTCCCCTGACACAGCCCCTTTGCAGCAAAAAACTGCCTTCCCTGGAGAGCTGGGGCTTCTCCAAGGGGTCCCCAGTGCAGAGCATCCACAAGGCACTGGTACAGCCCTTTCTTCCTATCCCCAGCCTAAAGGGAACTTTAACTATCTCACAATCAGCCTGGAGTCACAAGAGCAGTAGAGGGACAGAACAGCCCAAGCTCCTGCTGTGCTCATTGGGCTGTCCCTGGGTACTCAGTTACGGAGATCTTGAAGGCTTGTTGGGTAGAAGGACCTGTGCACAGCCAGCTGCCTGCTTGCACTGCTCCCCTGTCCTGAACATGCCTTGCTCAGCACACTCTGCCTCGCTCTCCCCATCACCTGCCCTGCTGCAGGGCAGCACAACTTCTCTGATGGATTCCATTCTCACAGGGGGGAGTGGGAGGGAGAGAGCTGCTTTGCACTACCTGAGGCCATGCTGAGAAGAGCTGCCCCATCACTCCTTGTTTCATAAACCAGGTTCCCTGGAGACCCCAGTTCCTCATGGGCACTGAGCACAGGGAGCTCAATGCAGGAGGATGCATTTGTACCCATACAGATGGAGTAAGAGTATAATTTCTTTTAGTCTTCCAAATTTGCTTCCATATAGGGCTTTAGAGTAAAATGTAGCTGATGAGCAAGGATATAAAATCTAACAGAAGTAGACAGTTGATTTTTCAGGCTAGTATCATCAGACTAGACAAAACTTGATGAATGTGTTTCCTTTCTTCCCTCCTCTCCTTAAATGAATTCAGACCAGGCCAATGTTTCCTTCTTGGTGAGGGATTCTGAGGTTCTGACTCCATGGAAAGTTTGACTGGCGTGGGTGTACGGCCAGTTTTTGAAGACAGCATTTGTTGAGGGTTTGCTTGGTGCTTGGAATATAAAGCTGAACTAAACATATACATGCAGTTGCTATGCTAAGAGTATGGACTTTGTGTGTACTGTCCAAACACACAGGACGGACTCTGCTGCCGCAAACCCAAACCAACTGGCCAAATTAAATACAAAGATACACATTTAAGAAACTCCCATGCAGATTTGCAGTTGAATAACATCTGTGCTGTGAAGAGACAAAACCCAGGTGCATTTCCAAGTGAAGACTTCCACAGCTTCTTAATGTCAACAATAATAAGTCATTTTATAGGTGCTTTTTGCCTTGAAGCATCGCCAAATGCTCTGCGTGTATATATGATCATTTGCCCAGCAATGAAGGGGGAGGCTCTGGGGTGGGATGAAGCAACCATTCTGTGTTTATCTACAGTGCCCTTGGGCACCTTCTCTTCCTTTCAGAGCCCTGCAGTGCACACAGTGTTATTAGCTCTCTCTAACTTCCTCCTCCAGTCTCTTTCCCCTTCGTTTCTTTACGCTTTTTCCATATCCCTCCTTGCATCCCTTGCTCCCACTCTCGCCCTTCTGTGCTGTGTTTCTTGTGCCTGGACAGCCCTCCCTACACTTGCCCATGCAGGCACTATTCCTCTTCATTGGCAGTCCTCTGCAAAACCGTCCTCCTGAAGCACTCCTCCCTTCCTTCCTCTCCTCCAGACTCTTCCACGCTTGAACTCTTAACTTTCAGTTGAATTTGCATGCCATGGCTGTTTCAGCTTGCACACCGCCTGGGACAGTAAAGATGTTTTATCTGCAGTGACAAATTGCTGCATAAAGTTACAGTGCTACATGAGAAGAACAACCACCCTAGCAGTATTGCAGCCTGATGGCTGTGATATGCCAGGGAGAAGAAAGTTAAAGAAAACAAAGGTCAGTGCTGATATATTAAGGTCTCAAAGCAAAGAAATGTACTTAAAAGGTTTCCTTATCTAATGCTTTGCATCTAGACACTTTCCAAGATTGTTTCTTGATTCCCGTAGTTTCCTGTTATAGGCAGAAGAAGGACAAACTTCCTTGCACCTCAGGGGTGGCCAGAGTGTACTGATCTTAAGAGCCAACTAGCAAATCTCCATGGGGCTGAGGCTGAGGTTACCAGCTTTCAATTATACCAATGGTATGATTTAAATTGTCTCAAGTGAGGACTCCAATGCCATGTGCCTAACCTCACCCAGCCCCTACCACCTGATCCTCTGCCATACCTGTTCACCCCTACCACCTGATCCTCTGCCATACCTGTTCACCCCTACCACCTGATCCTCTGCCATACCTGTTCACCCCTACCACCTGATCCTCTGCCATACCTGTTCACCCCTACCACCTGATCCTCTGCCGTACCTGTTCACCTTATTTTTTTTCTTCTGGGCTGAGCTTCTTTGGGGTTTCAGATGACTTTACAAGTGTGAATACTGCATGGAGTTGGCAAGCAAGCTGCCCTGAGCTGCTGCTCATCATCAACCTGGCTCTTGCAAATCATTTTTCCACCCTTCTCCATTGCATTTGTCCCAAGCTTCATCTCTGGCTCTTCAACACAGAGATGATGTGCTTGTGTAGCACCTCGCAGGGCAGGAGTGAGGCCTCTACGTGCAACAGCAGGAATAGTTGGATAATAAGTGATCTCCCTTCACCCTAGGCAGAAGCAGAGCTGATTTCAGTGCAATAGGCAGCTTGGAGCCTTTGGCCCATTCCCCCATAGATGCAGTGGATAGTCTGATTCATGTGGCATGTGTCCATTATAAACAGGCTTGGGATTGTCCTCACCAATTTTCACAACAAAATGGGCTGGAAAGTAGCCAGGGGAGAGTACCTGGCCTCAACTGTGAGTTCTTCTAGTCAGCAAAACAAAGAACAGTAGATAGTTTTGACAGCTCAAAGGTAACTGAATACCATCAGTGCAGAATCTTAGGTTGTTGAATGAGATAGACATGTGAGGATGGTGGAAAATAGGACTGAAAGGGAACTTCTGTATTATAATGCCAAGTCCCCTGCTGTTTGGGTAGCAAGGGTATCTGCAAAGAGCTGCCTCATTTCTGTGTTAAAACAAGTTAGGATTTTTTGTCCTGGTAAAACCTCCTGGAAGGCAATCCCAGAAATGCACTTTGTGGACAGTCATGACCTTCTTCTAATTTCCAGCTAAATGTATTCCTGGCAAATTTCTAGGCACTTGTTCTTGTGCCAGCACTGCCCTTTCGCTCAAATAGCTCTTCTCTCTTCCTGGTACTTCCCTCTGGGGTATTTGTAAGCAACAAATATATCCCTTCCCAGTTTTGCTAGACTCAAGAAACCAAGCTCATTTAGTCTCTTCTTGTAGAAGAAAGCTCTCTCCTCTCTTGGTCATCCGAAGAGAGAAAGGTGCAGAAAAGGCAATTTTAAATTAATTCATCTTTTATATGGACATACAATATTCTGTACTTCTACAATGGCATTACAGTCTTGCTAGTTCTATTAGAAATCCCTCATCTGACATGTCTTAGGTTCGCATTTGTCTTTCTCACATCTGCATGCTCTTGCTAGCTTAGAGTCATTTGATCGGCTACTGTGCTCAGGTCTTTCTCCTCCTCTGTCACTTCCAACTGATGAGCTCCCAGCTGGTAGCAGAAATTCTCGTTATTACTCCCTCAGGGCACGACCTCGCATTTTGTACTATTAAATTTGATTCTATCTCTATTGCTTCTGTCCCTTTTTCGTAGGAAAACTGCTCTGATTAGTCACTGTATAATGCCTTAGAGACCTAAAGACATATTCACTATATTTTTATTTTTAGAAACTGTTTGCTGCTTCAGTATTTTCATTCAGTGAATGATGCTGCTGTCTCTCTGTATTACCACATCTTTCTAACAGAAACTCCAGGCTGATGTGGAGAAGGGCAGGGGGAAATTGCCTCCTAGATGAAATATATGGCTAGAACAGGTATATTTCCAAACTACTTCAAGGAAATAATTTTTTAAGTTATTTTTCACTCTGCTGCACAAAATGATCAGACCTGCTGTCCAATCAGCAGCAAACCAGAAATGAACAGGTATGAGAAGGTTCTGTTTTACCTAACTGTTTTTTCCAAAGTGATCCACTGTTGCTGTGAGGGAGTTTACAGCATCTTGCTGCTTGGACGCAGTTCTTGTCTGCAGAGCTGTCACAGTGATGGCTCCCAGCACTTTGGTTTTTAACCATTAAAACTATTTTTATGGTGTTCAAAGTACTTCAGAAACGACTGTCTTTATTGCTTAATTGTTGCGCTCCATTACTGTGGCAGTGGGCAGCTTATGACGATCTGTGATGGTGATGAGAATTCATTTATTCTAACCTCTGTTTCTCAGTTACAAATAATGCTATACAGAGATGGTTTTACCCAGAGAAGGTCTGACGTAATTCTGAACAACCCCCATGTCCTCAAGATGCTGTAGCAGCTCTGAAGAGTGTCTGACATTGCTGGTGCTTTGTAAGGAGACACCTTTGCGTGCTGAGGAAAATTGCCACTGCAAGAGCAATTTTATGGAAAAATGTATCTCAGGAAACAGCTGGGGAGAGATGCACACAACAGGACTGCAGAATTTTATTTCCCACATCTAAATTGTCTGGTATACATTTGTGGGGTGTTTCATAGGGCTGTGAGCTCTTTACTGGCTTTGTGTTTGAGCAGCACCTAAACTTATGGGACCTCCTGCCCTGAGGGGACTTCTGCAAGGTCCATCTCTGCAAATGAATATTGAGGTTACTTTTGTTGCTTGTAAACCAGAATAGGCCGGTGCATGTAGTACTGACATGGTATTAAAATCAAAGGTGGTTTCAGTTCCTTCTCACTTATGCAAATAGGGCACATCCCAGAGGCACATGACAATTTGCCATGGTGGTCTTCAGATGGACAAAATTAGTTTCTCATGAAAGAACCAAATTTTCTCTCCATACTGTGTTCTGTGTATGTTCTGAGGATCCCCTCTGTGCTGGAAGCCATGGGGATGGGGTGTCTGAGGGGAGTACGTTTGTTGTGTGTCCCTGATATGGGTGTTGGTGGCACCTCAGCACCCTGCTCAAAGCGTCAGAGGGGCAGGATCTCTGTGCACCCTTTCAAGCTGTGCATCGTGGTTTTCTGGTGGTGAAGAATGTATACCCTGCCTTGTCCAGACATGCTAACGAGGCACCAGTGTCATCTGACAGGGCCTATCTAAAGAGATGTGAAAAAAAAATAGCAGAAGGAGGGGGAAGGCAAAGCATCATTTTGGAAGCAGGAGGACTTCTGAAACATTGATCTGGTGCATTACTCCCTGCCAACAGTATTTCACTAAATCACTGATCTGAATCATGTTGCAGATGGCATCGTCTTCCAAAGTGTTAGCTAAACACAGGGTTCAGCCTTCAGTGGCCGTGCATCGCTATTTCTGATCCGAGACAAACCACACCTGTACAAGAGTTTGTAATAACTGCAGCTCAGGAGAAAAACCCAAAAACCTGTTTGAGATTCGAAAAGCTGGCTTGCAGAAGAATTATTGCCCATTTTGCTCAGTGCAGCAGTGAAGATGGGCTCATAGGATAAAGAGTACCACATGCTCTGATAGACTGTGAGATCTGCTTTTATGCCTTTTCATAAGTGTAAAATGTTGACTGGTGTTTCTGAGTGGAAGGTGAAGGTGCTAGGCTGGATAAAGTAGGACCAGTCATGACACAAGCAGAAGGAGGAAGAGACTGCATGTCCGGCAGAAGCCTTCATTTATGTTATTTTATGGCTGCAGAAAGAATTTGGGCTTGAAACATTGTTTTAATTAATTACTAAAACCAGTGTGACCTGATGCCAGGATGGATAAATGCTCCTGGGCATGTGATCTCTGGTACCAGAAGCTACATCTGTATTATCTCAGCCTAAGGTCTTTTTGGCATCTGAATTTAGGTGCTCATCCTGGCCATATCTCAGCTTTTCAGTAAGAAGAGATTAATGGTCCCCACCTCCCTACACCTGATTTCCATGCAGGAAGACATGCTGGCTCCAGCTGAGAGCTGTGGTTGCTCTGAGTGGGTGCTCATGTGCATAGCCAGGATCCTGAGGAGAGGCGTGCCACTCTCTAGGCAGCCCTAAAATATGAGCACCGGGTCTGGGGGTCTGGAATCCTGATCTCAGCTGGAGTTTCACAGGAGGCAGAGCTGAGATTTCTGTCACTCTGGTTTCCCAAGGAGGGTGGGCCTTCCCAAGGAGACTGGTTCCTGTCTCCTGGGTTTTACCGGAGGATCTGGCCCAGAGCTACCACTGAGAATTCTTTACAAAAGATGGCCAGCTGCTGTTAGATGTCTTTTGCCCGGACATGAGGACGTTAAAAGAACAATGCTAAGGATTGCAAAAGCAAGCTCTCCAAAAGCAGAAAGGCAATGGAGGAGAGCCAGAATAATGGTTGCCTTGTGTAATCTTATTTTGGGCTCTGTCAGTGTCTAACTTGCCTGCTGTTTTAGACCCTGGAGCCCTGCCTCTTGTAATGCACAGACTGCAGCTGCAGTGGGGCTGAACAGTAAAACATGAGGATGGAGTAGGCTATTGCAAGTTGACCTAGAGAAGAGGAGACTGAGAGGAGACCTTATTGCTCTCTACAGCTACCTAAAAGGAGGTTGTAGTGAGGCTGATGTTTGTCTCTTCTCCCAAATTACTAATGATAGGATGAGAGGAAATGGCCTCAAGTTGTGTCAGGGGAAGTTTAGCTTGGATATTAGGAAGAAATTCTTTACTGAGAGGGTGGTTAGGCACTGGAACAGGCTGCCCAGGGAGGTGGTGGAGTCGCCATCCCTGGAGATGTTCAAAGAACGAATGGATGAAGCACTTGAGGCCATGGTCTAGTGGTTAGGGAGATGATGTGATAAAGGTTGGACTTGATGATCCTGGAGGTCCTTTCCAACCATAGTGATTCTATGATTCCTTCTCTGGAGACATTCAAAACCTGCCTGGACGTGATCCTGTACAACCTGCTCTGGGTGAACCTGCTGTGGCAGGGAGGTTGGACTAGATGATCTTCAGAGGTCCCTTCCAACCCCTACCACTCTGCGATTCTCTGTGATTCTGTGATTTTGTTGGAGAAGCTGTAAGGCATGTAGTAGTTGAGATGGAGGCTGAAGGAAGACAGTGGCAAGACACCAGGGTGCTGTCCCCAAGACCTGGACTTTATCCCTGCCTGCACTGCTGTGTACCTGTGGGATATCACAGACAACACTTCGACTAGGTGTTCACAGGCATTCACTGCCTCTGTGTGCTCTTGTTGCCCAGTGCCCATCTTGAGATTCTAGGGGTGCTATTGTCTGCAGTGACAGAGATTGAGTCTTGCTCTGCACCTATGCACACTATGCTAATTTGCTGCTCCCTGGGTAGGCAGACCCTAGGCAGCTCAAAGAGTGTCAGAAACGACTGCCTCTTCCCATCAGGAGGTGAGCTGGTGATACACAAGCAGGAGTTGCTGTAAGCACTTCAGCATTACAACAGTGTTACAGAAGAACCTAAGAGGAAATTAATAGGGCCAGAGTAACCGGATTTGAATCCATCAGCCTGAGGCAAGACCTCTCACAGAAGATGTCAGCCCAGCCAGTTAAAGTCAGGCAGTGTAGAAGAAACTGAATGCAATGCCAGCCTGCGTAACAGACACTGCTACCACCTATCACAGTAATGAGATTTCATGAAGAAAAGCGCATTTCAGTGGCTTCCAAAAGGATTTCCTTTAGCAGACAGATGGGCACCTGGGCTGATTAAACACAGATACAAGTTTGAGCAACTGGAACAGACTATCATGTTTTACTGTATCAAGGCAGTTCTAGCTAAAAAACGCAGCAAACACATCCAGTCCATTTTTAGCTTGTCTCTGAATGTGTACACACTGTGGGATAACTAACCATTTAGTCTCTGCAGTGAACATAGTGCAGCACAGCACCCATTAGCAGTCCTTCTATGGGAATGGGTGCCCTGCTCAGTCCCCAGGAGAGGGAATAGCATCTTGCAGCATCTGCCATGGGACAGCAAGAGGCAGGATGTGTACATCTGGAGTCACCCCGTCCTGCAGGCTGATGGAGAAAAGCAGGACAATGATACTTCCTCTTGGTTAGAAGACAGGAGCTGCTGCTGTACTGCAGGAGGATCTGAAAGCAGGACTGGGCCGTGAGTCTCTCCATGCCTGGCTCTGCATGCATTACAGCTGCAATGCTTCATGGCGGGCTAGGGCCACAGGGACAGCCCCATCCCTCCCAGCAATATGTTCTTATACCTTTTTGCTGGTTTGAAAATCATCAGCTGTCAGTTAAGGCACTGCCAGCTGGAGTTGGGGCTATGCTTCTGATTTTGATCTGTGATTGCCTGGTGACTTGTCCAAAGCAGTAAGAGTCATCAGGGAAAGAGCTGGAGTGAAACTTTGCAGACATTGGGCTTGTAGGCAGGGAGCTCCTCAGACCTTGTTTCCCCCTACAGAAAGATTCTGTTTCACTCTCGGAGTGATCCAGGTCCCAGTTCCCTTCCTCAGGACCCTGCTGGCTCCCTGACAAATCATGTCATATCTCAGCAAAAGAGTGGCTTCTAGCACCAAGCTTTTTGAAATGTCCTACTTTACAGCTAGGGCTTAAGCAACGGTGTGACAATCATCTAGTGAAAAGAAGGGGACAGTGCAATTAAGTGAAGGGATGCCAAAGGCAGGGAAGGTTTAGACTTCTCTCCTTGTGAATCTTTGTAAAGCTGAGACTGAGGCAAGGCCATGATTCCTGAAATCACCCATCACCTCAAGGCTCACAGCACAGGCAAAATGGATGGTTCTGTTACTGGTATTATCGTCATCAGTCCTACTAAACAAGCAATGATAGAAAAATGCATCATCCAATGAACAGTGTCCACCCTCCATTTCTACACAATATAGCTTTAATTACACTCAAAGGCTCTAATGACAAATCAGGGCCTAGCTACTGTCCTTTGAAGTCAACAAAAAGATTCCTGTTGACTTGAGTGGGCATTGGCTGAGGAGCATGAGCTGCAGGAGAAAGTCTGAATTGCTGTGATCCCATACAGGATTCTGTTAAGGGATGGCTTTGCCTCCATGAGAAGCCATTGGTGTCAGAGCCAGAAGAACTCGGAGCCCATGGCTGCCAAAATAATGAGCATGGATTTATCAAAGCCTCCACTCCATGCTGTGGTGTTCCTGTTCACTTCTGATCTGTAGAGGAGTTGCATGCCAGTCCATAGCTCTCACCACTTACCCAGACACCATCCTGTCCCATTCCTAGGGAGCCATCCTAGGACTACTATTTTCCTAGTTGTAAAATGGGACCAGGTCAACAACTCAGGCACTAGTTCAGAATCTGGTCTCCTTTCCTTTTTTTTTTTTTTTTCCCCTTCATCTAGAAGAAATGGCAATCCACACTAATTTTTAAAACTGGCAAAGCTATCAAATCAGATTCAATTAGGCTCTTTCCACCCCTTGCACATGCCCAAAATAAAGCTTCTGTTATTGGAGTTCAGCTGACGATGCTTTTGTGCAAGAAAGGAAAGGCTCCAGTTAGCTTTTCTGTAACCAAAGCCATATGGAATCAAAACTTGTTGAATCAATAATGAAACATGTCTGTGTCACAGAGCAGTTTTGATTCCAAGACATACAATGGACTGTTTGCAAAGTCACGTTGCTGGTTAAAACTACATTTTTTAAAATTGACAAATAATTTAGGGACTCAGCTGCTGAGGAGGATATGGTCTAGCTGATTGCCTGAGAAAGTTTTAAAAAATCCCCAAATCAGCCCTGAGGCTCTCTGTTGACTCGTTTTCATAATACATTTAACTACACTATGGCAAATGCTTTCCAGCCATTTACGCAAGTTGCTTAAGACATGTCAAGAGCTGTGAAGAGTAAAAATTATTTTAACCTCCTAGTTTCCCATCCGTCCTTCCCAACACATGCACAGGAGCTGCACTGAGAAGCAGGTGAGTTGCTAATGCAGATTAAGTTGTCCTTTGAGGAGCTACTGCAATTAATCCACCCAGTAACCCTTGAACAAAGAAATATTTCCGTGACACATCAGTGTTTCCAGATTTGGCAACGACTTGACAAATGCCTAACTGAACTTGCACAGCGAGTGAACTGTGGTGGAAAAAAGAGTGTTTAGCCTCTGGAAAAGGGCATGGAATATCTAAGGGGGTAAATAACCTACTTGCTCAACAGTAGCATTCGTTTTATTTTAATTAGGTGCTTGGCATTGAAGGAGGAGGTTGGAAGACATCAGAGGTGCTTCAGCAAAGTTTGCTCGTGACTAGGAGCTTCTTCACTTTCATGTAGCATGCCTGTGGCCACCTGAAGTCCCTCTATGATACAACATGAGGTATTCCCCCTCATTTTGGTTCTTGGCCTCGATATCCCATGGCTTTGTAATGCACATGTAAAGTAGCATTTTGTGGAACTCAAAAAGCTTTGGTAATTCTTTTTAAAAAGCTGAGCTTTTCTGAATTTCCTTTCTTGGTAGTATTGGGATAGATCTGCTATGAGAATATCACATTTCATAATCTCTTGCTTCCTACTGGCCCTGGGTATAAGGCAAGCAGAAGACCCCCATGCTTTCAGAGCAGGAGTGTGGCGTTGGTGGTGGGCTCTGGTGCTGGAAGCTCAGATTTCCTCCCAGGGCCTGTGTGAGCAGATGCTTGCAGCTCTCTTTTTCCTGGGTTTTCTTTCTTTGCTCTCCAGTTCTGTGTTGGGTAATCAAGGACTGAAAGGTTGCCTTAAGTGCAGCCTTGGGAATCGTATTTTACTGCAGACAGTGTACCCTGTTATCAGTTACTGTATTATAATAGGGCCTAAAACTTCAATGCACACATGATCCTTTCTTGGAAAGGTTTAGTATTGAAGCACATTAACCATGGAGGCAGATAAGAGGACACCTACGACTATGGTGCACTGTGGCACGTAGATCTAGGTAACTCAAACCAGCGTGTGCTAGAAAGAGGCAAATCTGGCAGGCCCTGGTGGCAAATCAGTCAGATCCCAGTTCAGTGCCTCCAGTGCAAAATTTGAGTCCTGTAGCAAGGGAATGGAAACGCCACTGGGGACAAAATCGTTACTAACCAAAATAGCTGACATCATCTGCTGTTATATGGGGACCTGCCTGTTGGTAGGGGTATATATCAATTTCCTGTGTGGGTTTTCCATAGTAATTTATCACTCCAGCAAAAATAAAACCCCCCACAAAACCCAAACAAATGAAGTGAAAAAAACAAGAGAGCGCAATGTCTCATAATAAGCTCTCTCTGTTGTGGCAGCAGCTGCAGTTTCTCCTCTTGAATTTCTTTTCTGTTATTACTCAGAAAGAATCAGCAGCTGCTTAGGAAATATTCCAGAAAGATTCACTGAGAAGTTCCTGGTTGTTTTTCACATACTAATCTGACAGAAGTAATGTCTTCCAAGGAAGGGACTGGTTCTCCTGTTTTTCATCTGCTCCTCATAAATTAGGGGCTTCTGATAACGTGGTTATCTAAAAGGGAACAACAGCAGGAAGAATGCAGAAATAACAGGTCCAGGTGATGGGAGACAAGTATGGTTTTTTACATCACAGAGGGGGTGTGGGAATTGCTTAGGTTATTTTAATGATCAGTTTTGCATCTCTTTAAAAACTTTTGCTTAACCAAACTGTTTTCCAAGTGGGTGTATCTGGAGGCAACACCCATAAGAGGGATCATCTGGAAGAGACACAACATAGGCTCCTCTAAAAGTAGCATACTTTCAGGGCATATTAGCTCTGGAGTTATTTTGGTGCTGTCATTGTGCTCTGTGCTTTAGGGCTGGGAAGTGCTGCCATCAGAGTCCAGCCGGGGAAGCTGCTGGGGTGGAGCTCAGTGGGACGGTCCAGATCAGTGCCTCCAAACAGGCACTCCTATTGCTAAACTTCGCTGTTCTTCCTCATGTGCCTTCTTCCAGCTGGGATGCCTGCTCGACAAGAGCATCTCTCCCCATAGCGAGGATGCATAAAGAGAGAGCAGGAAGCCTGACCCCAGTAAGGAGGGAGCTGGTAACTGGTGGTTGTTAAACAGGTCAGGGGAGTAGAGGTGAGCAGTTGTGTCAAGGCTCAAAGTTCTCCCAAACTACAGTTGGAAGCTTTCACCTTGAGCCTTTCCCCTGCTGCTGGCCCCTGGTTGTAAAACGAATCACATTCCCATTTCCAGGTCTCTGGTGCATGAGGGCACAATTCAAGTGTCATCTTTTGAATGATGTTTGCCCATCAGTCAAAATTAAAGCCTGTTTGCCCTTCCCTTGTCCTTCTGTGTCACAGGCAGTCCTGCCTCTGAGCGCGTTCCAGGCAAAATCCAAAGCTCCTGTTTGCATCCAGAAGTGGAGACATGGGTCTTCACAGAGCCTATATGGAGCCTTCAGAGCTCTCAATACCATGAGTTTTGCTGCATGGAGAATTAAATGCAAAAGTTGCTTCCTCCTCTTCTGCTGTCACTAGCAGGTAGAGGGGGAAAAAAAAAAATTAAACCTGGCTAAAAGCAATTTGGATCTGTGATGTCCAGTGCTGCAAAACAGTGTCCACTGAAGTACACAAGCTCTCAGGAATGTGGAACAGATAATTGGAGGTTAATAGAGCTTTTACTCTCGGCTGCCTGGCCAATTACTTCTATGGAAAAATCCTGACTCTTTCTCTTTATTGGAGTGAGTTCATGATCATCTATATAAAAGAAAGCTGTATTCTGAGAACACATACACATTTGCATACGGATGGTGTTCTCTTGCAAATTATTTGAATAAAAATAAAAGAAGAATGAAAACAAGAGTTTTCACTCAAGGGAAAAGTTAATGAACTCACTTCTCTTTCTTTCACGCCCTGATTAAATATTATGTTACCATTTTATCTTTGTGCATGAAGAGTAAAGCTCTATTCTGTATTTTGCCAGCTTCATTCATGAAGCTTTGTATTATTTTTACTGCAATAAGAAATTAAAAATGACTCTCTCCACATGAGAAGCAGAATGGAGAAGAGCAGTAATTTTCTCTGCAGCATGGAGGAAGGAGAAAGTGAAAGACGAGACACTCTCTTTTGTTAGTTTGAATAGGCATGAGATGTGCTCCAACATGTGCTGACGGGAGCAATCACAGAAGACCGGCTACAGAAGCTCAACAAGAAATGCAAAAGGCATTACCTGCTATGCAAGATAAGTGAGACCTTCCTTTCAGAAGAGAGTTTTTTTCTTTCTGAAGAGTGTTTTTTTTCTTTTATGCTCATTATTTCTGAGAGCCCGTGGGCTCAGTAGCAGATTGTACTGATGTTTTAAAGTCGACTGCTTGATCGTCCTAATTCAGATCCTGTGGATTTTCAGTGTTGGTAGCTAAGTAGATTTCAGTGGATTTTCAGCTAGACCAGCTGAGCACCACTGGACTTCTTGTTCTGCAGTGGTCAGGTAGCTCAGCTGAGCTGATGTTACTCACCTTCTTTTATGTGGCAGCAGAAGCGTTGGCAACCTTCAGATAAATAAGTCCAGATTCATACGCCAGAAGATGATTCCAGAATTGGCTTGGCATTTTATTAACACATCAGAAGGCTAATTCCATGGATGTGTTAGTCTCCGGATACATGAAATTTGCTGAGAGTCCCTCTCTGAAACAGCACTAGAAAACTAGCTCTATATGAGAGCAACTTCATGAGGAGGTGCTCATCATCTGCTAAATATGGCTAGTTTTCAAATGTTCTTGAGATCGATCATTGTTGCTTTTAATCTGGAAATGGATGCGGGGTTTTATAGCAGCTTAGCGCCTGAATGGCTGCTGTCTTGTTCGATTGACTCTTGAGATGTCAGCAGAGGCAACTTGGAATCACAGAAGAGATATCCACATGCAAACCTTGTAAAACACAGTGTTTTCTGGGGGGAAAAAAAAGTAAATTCCAAGTAAGTGAGAATGAAAAACAAAAACCCATGAGAATAGGGAAAGGAGATTTAACATTTAGAAGTGGATCCCTCCATCCAGGGATTTAATCTGTGCTGCTGTATCTGGCCCATTGCTCTAGGTAGTAGGAGCAAGGCATCTAGCTGCCAGCCAACTGTTTTCTTTTTGATAATTATTCACATTGCTGTAGAAACGGAAATTATCTCTATTTTCTCACTTCACAATTGAAAACTGTAATTGCAGCTGCTCCCTCCTCCTTGTTTGGAAGTTTTACATGCAGAGAGTCATCAGTCAGGCTTGCCTTAAATCAAATCTTCCCATGCAGCCTGGGTTATAATCTTGCAAGCACAGCAGCTGTCTAGGCTTAATAAGGAGAAAAGCTACACATTTCTCCAGCCACTAGTTAGGGAATTCTTGCTAAAAGAAAGGGGCCATGCCTTGTCTGATGCTTTTATAAAAACGTAAAGGAGTCAGTTTCCTGAGGGCTTTCACAGATATTGCTAATCATCTTAAATTGAAACAGGGCTTCCAAAACCAGCACGTAAATCTCCGTAACACACCTTCAATTTCTGTCTCCAAGGCTGCCCAGCTGCCCTGATCCTCCGTGACAAGCTCTGGAAATGCCGTGACACGTCCTTTTCGAACTAGTCCTTCCCTTCTCTTCAATCCCCCTTGCTCTTGGGTCATCTTGGTCGCATGAAACACTGCTCCACAGCACTACTGCCATGGTGGTGGGTGAAGAGCTGGTCTAAAAGGCTGTCGGAAGTCTGAATGGTAGGGAATGCACAGGCTCTCATCCCTTCCACCATTGGAGAAATGCTGATTTCCTCAGGGATACAAGAAAATAGCCAGAGCCCCTGTCTGTGCAGACCTGCCTGGTTTTGCTCACTCACTTGTGCAAAGGTTGGATAGGAGGTCTCTTTAAAACAATGCTAGTATTTATTCATGCTGTTTTTACCAAGCCTTCTTATTCTGCTGTAAGACATGCAGTTCATGAATAACTACAACTATTCCCCAGTCACAGAACTGTATTTTGAGGGACACAGTATATGTAGCCTTATTGGACGTTTTTCAGTGACTTTATATGCAGACACTGCTTTCTCACAGAGAGCCAGAATCTGCCCTCTTCTGAAGTCTCTTGGGTCTAAATTAGTGAGACTTTTATATATTGTGATTTGAATCTGAATGTGTTTCCATGCTTGCAGTTCCTGCAGTCACAGAGTAGGCGAGTAGACTTTGTGCTGTAGTTTATCTTGTGATGGTTTTTTTCAGCTGTCCTGGCAAACCATATGATGAGCAGGCACATTCCCTGTGTTGCCAATACAGGTGCACCTTCTAAAAGTGAGCATCCTCAAGGATGCAAGATTTGCACAGGCACAGATGTATGGAGCAGCATCCTAGGAGACAGCAGGAGCCCTCAGCTGATGGCTAATCTCAAGGTCTGGGGTGAGACATAGCTTCTCTGAGAAGTTAGCATCTGAGTTGCTTCCCTGATCATTATCCAAGACTCACAGAAGATGTGCTGGATGAGCTGATGAGCCTTTTGTACTGCAGATATACCCAAAACGCTGCAGGGTCAAGAGCAGAGTGCCAAACTAGGCCAATGAGGCCTTATGTAGACACTCCAGGATAACAAGCCAACCAGTGGATTTGCAGGCAGACTATAACAGCTTGTTATCTGATGTCCCCTGGGCAGAAACACTGAGACATCTGCAGTTTTTGACCCATTTTTTTTTTTCCCTCTCCTGGCTCAATAGCTAGTTAGCTGGTCATCTGATGTGAAAACAAAACAGAGGGAAGACGACAGCAATTTGCAGTAGGCAGGAGATGCTGGACTACCAGGATTCCAAAAGGACTGGAAATAAAATAAGTACACAGGTTACTTTGCTCTTATTTATTATTTGTGTACCAAGCTCTTGGAGTTTGTTTCTGGAACTCTGTTAAAAGCAGAGGTTTCAGTTTGCCAGTTGTCATTGAACTTTTATGTTGGTTTTATTTTGCATGTATTTTGCATCTCTAATCTCTTTGCTTGGCACTGCAAGTTAGAAATGAACCTGAAAACACACATTGAGACTTCACTGACTTTCCCTGGTTTTTGTCTGAGAACACAAAGCTCTCTTTATATCATGTCCTCCAGTCCCATAAGGGGGAGGGAAGACCCCCAGAAGACTGACTTCTGGATTGTCCTTTGGACTGAGATCTCTGCTCCTTGGGAAGCAGTGACTGCACTACCTTCTATCATCCCTCTTTCCTGTTTCTAGGCCCTTGTTAATAAAGAGTGTGCCCAGATTGTCAGATGGGGTCATGATCGCCAGCCCCAGCATAATCTCTTAATTAACTCCTGTTAATGTAAATGCACTTGAGAAAATTCCTTTAGCTGCAGTGCTCAAGAAATTAGAAGTCCTCTCTGGAAGAGACAGCATGTTTCTTCTTTCATGGTTTGGTATAGTGACAACACTGTCTTGCTGTATGAGAAGGATTTGCCATATCCTATGGGCTCACTTCTCATCCCTGGATTATAGATTATTTTAAATCAACTCAGGATAATAGGTGACAGCTCAGTGTGTATTTTGTGTAGCATTTCAGTCTTGCATAGGCAGAGACCTCCTGGCTTCTTGTTTCTTTAATTTCCATGTCTCAGAATAGCCTAAAGTCAAGGTTGGGTTAAGCACCTTGTGTAGTAGAAGGTAACAGTATGTGAGGTTCTGGGACCTGCCAGAGAGATGCATGGTTCCTGCTGCTGATTTAATCTGATTTATCCTCATCGCGTGGATGTCCTACTCATTGCAATCAAGGTCAGAAAAGGATTTGAGCCTGTTTCTGATGTGGGAAGACAGCAGTCCCACAGGTAAAGAACACAAAGAAGAGCTAAACTCAGATTGACCTTAGTGAAGAAAAGCAGGCTCCCAAAATGGAGTGTATGGGGACTGTATCAAGAGAGTGAATTTGGAGCAGGGCAAGTATTGTACCTGCTCATGTTATAAACAGAGACTTTCTACTCCCTCCTCACTTCAATTTTGCCTAGGAGAATCCATATGAAAACAAACAAATGCCAACAGAAATGTTTCTATTGTTTTCCTTCTCTGTTTCTAATGAAAACTGTTCCTTTAAAACAGAGCAATATCCTCCCCTATGATTTCTGCAGTCACAACGCAGAAAGAGAGGTAAACCTGAAAGCAAAATTGACTCCTTTTGATTTTTCCTAGTTCAAGAGAGGAAACATGCCAGTGGGAAAGAGAACAAAAATCATGCTGAGTAAATCTGGATTTTAAACTGCCTCTAATGATCAACAGCAATCATACAAATATTTATTTATCGTTTTAAAGTTTATTTGTATTTAAGCTGACAGCACATCTTTAATTTGTTATTCAGTCTTCCTTACATAAAAATATGTATCTTTTAGATCGGTTCTTTAATTATTCACTTCTGTAGGAGTTCAGACAGCAAGTTGTTGGGGGAGAATTTTGTCATATACTGCCTTAGCATGTACTTTCTCTTCACTAATTCGTTGGTTGCTGATGCTCAATTTGGTACTAGATCAAATCCTGTTTGCACTGAACTTGACAAGAAAATGTCCAATTGTTTGAACAGGGTGATGATTTTATCCTCACTGTTCCTGCCATAGTGGGAGCCACCAGAACATCTAACACCAAATCCTGAATACCTATCTAGTGCTTTGAAGGACCTACAGCCCCTCATATTGGACGATAAGCATTCCCAATTTCAACCAAAAAGCAATGGAGGGACCGCAGCCCTGCTGCTGGAAGTGCAAAAGAGAGGCATGAACTAGGAAGATGTCTCATTTATTGCATAACAGGTTGGATAACATTTTTGCATGTGGTTTGCTCATGTGGTGTCAGTGACATGGATGGGCAATCCACAGCCACGGACAAGTCTCTGCAGCCTGCCTGTTTCCTAGTTATTATGGCTCTAACCTGTAGACCATCATGCAGGCAGGCATCTAGAGATATGCTGCTAAATCTGTAAGTATGCAACGAAATGTCACGACACATGGGGTTTTCTCCTCATGTTTAGTGCTCAAAAATTCCATCAAATCCAACAAGAGCCCAGCATGTAATATAAAGCAGTGGTTTATGCGTGCTTAAGTAGTTAGGAACCAAACTTCAGGTGGCCAGATCTGAAAAATGTAGTCAGTCTTTAAATGATATGCTCTACTGAAAGAAGTCTAGTCTAAAAGCACTTGTGAAGTCTGAGAGTTTATGATGTAAAGAAACCTGTAGCACGTGGTGTATGCTTCCTACTTTTCCTGGATTTCATTATGCCTTCCTGCCTCACAGAACAGCTGTAACATTAAACCCATTGAAATTTGTAAAGTGCTTAGAGATCCACTGAAGGGAGGCAGCAGAGAAGTAAAAGGTACTCAATTTTCATTGCTATTATATCAGGCAAGATAATTTCCAGAGTGTATTCATAGTAAACAAGAATAAATAACTACAAATGCTCATTAATAGGTATCTTTTGGGCTGTGGTTGAAGAGAATCTCTTTGAAGGGGAAGGTGAGTGTAGATTTCAAGATTTGAATTCGTACTTCAATACCTTTCTTAAGGCCATAGCACACCCCAATGCTTCAAGCTTTCCTAGTGCAGGAACACTATCCAGGCATTTGAATAATAGTGGCAAACAGTTTGTTTGACCATTTTCTCCTGTCAAATTTCAACTAGATTTTCAAATAAATCATTCACCAATATTTCTTCCTCATGATTTGGTTAGCTCAACAGCCAGCTGAACAATATTCATCAAATAAATTACTCACTTTTTCCCCATCAATCTGCAAATAATTTATTCACAAATACTTTTTACATGAGGCAGCCAGCTCTAGCCAGGACAAATCAAGGTAATTTCCTACTCTTTTGATCAAATGCCAGTAGGACTTAATCTTGGACAGCTCAATAGAGACAGGTTTTAATGCATAATACATAATGGGTAAGCTGAGTTTTTCACAGTTCTTTGTGAACTCTCTGGTATTGCCCATATTTCTGTTCAACTACTGAGAAAGGAATGACAGGGGGGCATATATTTTCCATCCAGGTATGCTCAGAAGCATTTCACAAAACTGACTGTACAGCTTTGAGGGAGTAGATCTCATGTCAGCCACAACTATGATGGGGCAGCCCCTCGGCTGGAACATGCAAGCTGTTTAATAGAGCAAGGCAAAATTTAACAAGAGTCGAGGAGAGGAAAATGAGTATTGTGCCTGCTCTGAAACACAAAGGGAACCTAGAGGCAGAATGAAATCAAGCAACGTGGAATTTGGCCAGCACGCTGGGGATAATGTCTCTCGATCTTCAGAAAAGGGTCTTTAATGAGTAGCCAAGACACAAGACAGAACATCCCCTTGTAGTTGTCTCCAGGACAATGTTTGTGCTGTGGTTCCCTTTCCCCAGGGTTCTCATGCAAGCAGTTTGGAAGCCGCTGACGGTTCCCTTCCTGCACTTAGTGGCTGTCGTATTGCTGACAGAGCAGTTGAGCATGGCCTTACCTGCCTGTCTGCCTATCCCTCTGTTGTGGAGAGCTTATGACTGCCACACACCAGCAGCAAGGGGCCTCATGTAGCTAAGGCAATGGGACCAAAAGATATCTCCCCTGCTTATGGTTTGCAGCCAGCAATCAGCGCTGCACGTGAGCAGTGCTTTTGCAGCCTCTGCCCCTAAACAGGGTGCTGGGTCCTCATCAGGGTTGGTCCTTCTGCTGCTGGTCAGACATGTGGAACTTCAGAATGCTGTTTACCCTTTTACTACAAGCTGTATGTGGGCCTGCTGCATAGTCATCTTGACTTTGTCCTCTGCTGCTCAGGCACAAGGTGGGGAGAACAAGAGTTGTTTATCCAGGTTTGTCAAGAGAGAAACTTTGCAAAAGCTAGCAAGTATATGTTGGAAGAGTGGTGCAAGTAGGGAGTGGTTGCACGTGGGTTTCTTTAGGAAAACCGTGTGTTCATGCACATATGTGCATGCACAATAATGTGTTTAACTTAACACTTCAATCTTGATCCTTCCCTGATATGCCGGTGGCTAATCCAGTTACTCCCAAATGAGAGATACCTTCATCCCATGCATTATGCAGAAATCTAGGTATGAAGAAATGTCGGCAAACATTTCTGCAGCATCATCAATAAATGACTTATATGTGGTATCCACTGAAAACAACATGCTGAACACTGAAAGTCAAATGGGATGCCTTCCTGAGAAACAAACAACTGACCACATATTTACTCTGCATCTCATGAATAAACATGGGGAAAGCACAAAACCAGAGGAAGATATTTGTCTCGACTTTCTACTTGGAGAAAGCTTTTGACTCAGTCTGGCTCTCATAGCTGAACTATACAAAATGGAATTGGCAAGGGGGAAAAAATGACATAATCACATACATGTAACAATCCATTGAAATTAGGACACACAAAAAAGAGAAGAAAACAGGCTTTGAAGGAGAAGGTAGACTAACACAGCGGTCAGCTTCAGGCCTGCTCTTTCTGTCATCTATGCTGGTGATTTATCATCCTGAGAGGAAGGGTTCTCAAATTGAATGAGGGATCTCAAACAGCAGCTTAAATTGTCACAATGCTACGAAATGTATTTTAACACACTTTGATGCAAGGCCAGGTAGTGAGGAAGGAAGAACATCAGTGATGAATGGCAGGATAAAGATGCTCTCTCAGAAAACAAAGATGCAGAAAGAGACTTAGGGCTTCAACATAGGTTATGGACTCCACAAGGTTTTTGTGCAGTGTGGGCAGTTAATGGTCTAATTTCATTTTTAGATATGTGAGAAGGGGAAAACCAAACAATGAGAAATTTTTTTTAATCTATAAACAGCATGTGTGTATAGACCACAATATTATATCCAGGGCAGGTGCTTGCAAGTCAAAAAGCACTTAGAAACATTGGAGAGCCCAAAAATGCTGCAGTGGCTGAAACTGAATCTTACAATGTGAGTCTTCAAGGAAAACAATCTATCTGGTTTAGCAAGAAGAAGTGATAGGAGCACCATGTATAGTTATTTATGCATGAAAATGGGATAGGCATGCAGTTTTGTAGACAAAGGCATAACAAGTTGTGATGTCTCAAAGTTGGACAAATTCAACATTGAAAGAGGCAATTTCCTAGCAGCAAGGATAATTAAACATTGGAATAAATTAGTAGGTGGAGTAAGGCACCTGCCATTACTTGGAGTCTTTAAGAAAAGATGTGTTGTCTTTCAAACTCACTTTGATCCAGCTGCTGGGAAAAAAAATCTATGGCTTGTGTATATGGGTCAGATTAATGGGTTACAGTGGCCCTTCTGTTTGGAAGTCTGACTATAGGGGAGGGAAAGTGATTCTTACCAAAGACAAAGAGTGGAGATGCCACTTGTTGAGAACACCACACACCACACAGCTCAGGATAGCAGGGGTTCACCTATTCTTTTCACCAGTGTAACTAACAGCATGTGGCAGTAGTGAGGCAGATGATGGTTTTTGGCAGGTACAGTAAGGGCAATAGGAAGTTCCAAATTGGACAATCATGAGGAAAGTCTTTCTAAGGACATAATGAAAATCATCATGTAACTGCTGTAACTTTTCAGCACTGTAATTCAGGTCCTGGATCGGTGAACTTCAGCCCAGGAAACAGGAAGCACAGAGCAAACGAGGACTGGGGCTCCTGCAAAATCAGTGGCCTTATGTGTACAGTAAACTTTGCATCCATGACTACATCCATGGGTACGTATCAGAACAGCTCCTATAAGGCTTAAGAGGCACAAGGGGATATATTTTCAGGACTAGAGTTTGATGAAGGATCAGCAGTTTAACCAGCATGACAGAAGTTGACCCATAATGGTGACAGATCTTCTAACCTGTTTTCTGAATTTGATGTAAGGGACGTCTTGGTTTACAGAAGTCACATTTTCCAGTGAAGAAGAAATGTGTTTGAATGCTGGCCAAAGGAGGAGGTAGGGCAGAATGATGGGAAACAGGCAGCAAGAACAAACAGGCATATGAGGGTACTGTAAACACAGATGAAGACAGTCTTGTTTGGGCAGCCCTTTCTCAATCATGCTTGTGGATTCAGCCTCATTTGGGAGCTTGGAGAGCTTCACTGTGGACAGGACTAAGCATCCCCTAGGTGCCTCACGGCTGCATCTCTGCACAAAGTCTACTGTGTGCCAGGAGCTCAGGGAATTGTGGTTGGAGGGTGAAAGTTCTCCTCGTCAGTTTTAGGAAGTTCCTGTTTTATTCCTATCAGGGAACACCCTCTTTACTGTAAAGTGCTACAGAATGAATAATGAAGTCCAACCTAAAATCCAGTCTGATAATCACGCTCAATTAACAAACACAGCACGCGCTTCCTGCTGGCGGGAGCAAACAACCTCGCCTGAGCCAAGGTGTGCTCAAGACCAAGGTGCGCTGGAGATGCTAGAATAAAGGCTAAACCAGCCATTTTGTGCAGGAGCAGCAGCCCCAAACCATGCTTAGGCTCTGGAGATCCTCCACACAGAAACACGTAACATGGATTTGGCTTCTCCAAACCCCAGAAAATCAGGGGGCCGGCTGGGAACCTGGGCAGCAAGCAGCAAAACACACAGATGGAGAGCACCGGTTAGTGTGGCAGGGGGACTGAAACAGCAGATAACTGTCTGAGTTACTAGAGAGCAGGCCAGCGCCTCAATTCTTTGTTTTTACAAACAAACAGGAAATTAAATCTCTGCACAAACAAGGATCTCTGTGAGCAGGCTGGGAAGGCCGGCGGCGGAGCAGTGGCGCGAACGCTGCGCAGCAGCAGCAGCCCTCATTGTGTTAAGCGGGAACGCAGGCAAGGGAAAAGAAACCCAGACCCAAAGCAGGGCAGGACTCGTCGGGCAGTGCCGGGCACGAGTGGGGAGGAGTGGCCCTGTCCACACACCCTCCCGGGCTGAGGGCACCGCTGCCCTCCTGCTCCCGGCCCAGGCCGTGAGGCCAGCGGGACTGCGCGGGGAGCGGGCAGGGAGGGCTGCAGGCAGGCCCACTGCTGCCACGCGTGCCTGAGGGAGGGCAGGGGACACGAGTAGGGGCACCCAGCGGTGGTTTTTTGAGAGGGCCCTGCTGCTAGGGCTGTGTGACCAGGTGTGAGGGAGCCCCCGTGCCTGGAGGTGCGTGGACCAGGAGGCAGCCCCCGCTGGGGTGTGTGTGGGGACAGGGGTGGGATGACACACAACCCCCCCACACACACATCTGTACAGCGGTTCAGTGTGCGGCGACCCTGCGCTAGGAGCGCATCTGTGAGGACAGGGGGGCACCAGCCGGCCCCGCGCTGGGGGTACCTGTCTGTGCGAGGACAGCGGGCACGAGCAGACCCCACCCCACAGTGGCGGGGCCTGGGGGGCTCTGAGCCGGGACAGGAGCGGCGCCATGGCGGCCTCGCAGGGCCCTACGGCCGTTCCCCAGGGGCCGGCCGCTGCCGGCAGCGGGACGCCCTGCGCCGAGAACCCCCCCTAGGCGAGCCCGCCCCCGCCCGGGCACCGGGGCTTTCCCGCACCACGTGTGCGGAGCGGTCCCAGGAGGCCGGGAGTGGCAGGGGAGCACCGCCCTCCGAGCGGCCCCACTCGGTGGGGGTCTCCCCGCCCCGCGGCTGGCGGCGGAGGGGCCAACGGCTCCCGCTCTCCTCCCCTTTACGGAGGTGGGGGCCGGGCCGGGCCGGACCCCGCACCGCCCCCGCTACCTGCGGGCGGGGGCGCGCGGAGGCGGGCGCTGGGGAAAGTTTGTCTCTGTGGTTGGCTGCGCCGCGCGGCGCGGCCGGTCGGGGCGGGCGGGCGGCTCCGTGTGCTCGCAGGGCGGCGGGAGGCGAGCGGCCGGCCGAGGAGCGCGCTGCCGCCGGTCCCTGGGAGAGGCGGGCGTGTGCGCCGGCGATCCCCTCGCGTAGGGAGAGGCACCCGCGCAGCTCTGCCAGCATGGGGCACCGCGGGGAGAGGGCGTCCTGCCTGCCTCTCCTCCTTCTCCTGCTCGGTGAGCCCAGGGAGTGCGCGACCGCGGGCAGCGGGGAGGGCGGCCGGGGGGGCCGGGCTGCGCTGGGCCACCTCGCCCGCAGGTAGCGAGGGAGGGCTGGGCCGTGGGTGCGGGCCCCTCGGCGGGGAGGAGCCGCCCGCCGTGCCGTGCCCGCCTGAGGCGCGGCGGAGCCCAGCCGGGGCGCTGCCCCCCGAGGGGCGGTGGGGGGCCGGACAACACCGCCTGCCCGCCGGGCTGTACCGTACCCCGGCTGGCCGGGCCGCCGCCCCCGGCCTACCCGCGGGCGTTAACGGCTCCGCACCCCGCCCCCGGCCCCCACTGCTCCCTCCAAGGGCCGGGGCGCGATTGCTGCCGGTTGTCTGCCCGAAACTTTCAGGGGTCTCCTCCGAGCGGCGATGGGGCGCAGGGGGAGGTGTGCCGCTTGGCGGAGCTCCCGGTGAGGGGGGGTCCACGGGCGGCCGGGGTCCCGCCACGGCACCGCTGTGTACGGGCTGTGGCCGCTCCGAGGTAAGGGCAGCGAAATGTCACCCTCGCAGGGCGCGAAGCGACTCGTTTCAGGGCCGAGGGGGTGACCCTTGTCCCGCCCGTTCCACCAGGGGGCTGCGGGAGGGACCCCGCACCCCGGCAGCAGTGCCGGGCTCTGCGGGCGCACACACAGGTGCGGGGGGAAGCGGGGCCGCTCCTGCCCCTCCCCGCCCGGCTCGGGGGGCTCGCTGCCTCTGCCGGGAAGTTCTCCCGCGGAGACAGAACGAGGGACTGTGCAGGTGATGTTCAGTAACGGTGTGGTGGCGGTGTGCCTTGCTGGTGTCAGTGCCAGGCTGCGTAAGGGCTGTAGCAAGAACTACACAAAAAGGTGGGTGGTGAGGTTTGGGGTTTTGCCCTTTCTTTTTTTAACTCTTCAATATTGGACTTGTAGCATTGTTGCTAGCAGTGTTACTGAAGTAGCAGGGAGCTTAACTAGAGAACAGGAAGATTGTCCAGGTAAGAGTTACGTGTAGCGTTTAAGCAGTTGTGTGTCAGCTCTGTGCAGTCTGAAGTACTTTTGGTGCTGGTGAGCAAGATGCCCCACAAATTACTACATGCAGTTCTTCATTCAGAAAACTTGACTTATGGCAGGTGGTAATCGGGAGCCTTTTCCACATTCAGGGTGGAAAGAGTAACTGAACAGTGCCCCAACCCGAAGCTGCAACACTCTTCTTTAAACAAAACTTATTTGCTGACTTAGTTTGTGCTTGTACTTTTGACGTTGCTATGACTAATTCTTTTTCTAAAGTCTGCCAGAGCACTTTCCTCTTGGAGTTTGGCTGTTGAATCTTTCATATCCAGATCGGCAGAACAGATAGTTACAGTTAAAAAGATATCTTCCTAAACCTGGGCTTGTCCTAGTCTCTTTACTGAGGCTGCTTGCAGGCACTGAGGCAATCGGGGCAGAGGACCGTCTATCTGCAAGTCAAGATCCCACCACACAAAGGTATCCACTGTGCTTTCTCTTACTTGCAGCTGAGGTTAGTCACCTCGTTTATCTTCACAGTATAGGCATTCTGCCAGCTGGGGAAATGGTGAAGAACTGGAGAGAACAACCTTCAGTGTTTTTGTTTAGAAACAGAAAGGGAATAAAATTTTTCGACAGAATGGTTTAATAGGACAAGTGGAAAATCAGAACTTTCAGTTAGTCAAGGTCATGCAGCAAAAAGTGAAAACTGTTAAGGATGGCATGCAACAGGAAAGTTGTTTCCTTCTTAATTCCAGATGAAATAATCAGCACATCCACAGATATTTGTCTACTGTTTATGTTTGTCTGGGTGTTTTGATTTACCTTTGGGATTTTTTTTTTTTTTTTTGGAATGGTGCTGTTAAACTTGAAAGTGCTTTTGTGTGCAGGGAAAAAAAGCCCTGAACTTTTCAGTCTTGTGGTGTATGTTGCAGTGTGGCTATCTTCTGATACCATTACTTACTAGCTTCTATGAGACATTCTAGATGTTAAGAGATTGGGAAGGTGGTGTTCCTCTTGCTCTGGATTGGAAAGGTATGCTGCTGTGAACATGTGTTTTCTAGCAGCTCTTTAATAGAGAGAAAAGTTGGGGCTTTTTGTTAACTAATGCGCTGCAAGTGTTGAGGAATTCTTGTATAAAGAAGGTGGAGTGAAGGAGCTGAAGCATGGAAGAGTTCATCCCTTATGTGTACTTAGGCTTGATTGTTTTGTTCAGATCATTACAAAATAACTGAGCAAAAGGATGCAAATGGCTGAAGTATTTGGCTATGACAAATAAGAATGTTTTCTCATCCTTTCTTCTGAATCCAGTAGTTATAAGCTGTTTGGTAAGGAGATTGTGGATCCTGAGATTAAGGCTTGATCTAGTCTGTCTCTTCCTTCTTCTAGTGTGGTTAGATCTTGAGAAGAGAGGGCAGCATGAGGACATTTTAGACTGCAGAAACAAAATCACACAAAACAGGCAATAGCAGTGCATCTGCCTAATCAACCTGTGAAATGCTCTGGAAACCAAAACATCATTCCTAGGATAAGACATCCAAAAAACCAAAACGGGTATCTCGTGATTACCAGGGCTCAGACTTTAAAATAAACAGTAAGCCTTGCAGCTTCTGGATTTTTTTTTTTTTTGTCTTGCTTGAGATTCAAGGTAAGAATTTCAGTGTATCTGACAAAAGCTGGTTTTTGCTTAAGATCTATGGGGCTTGAGGAGAGCAGACATTCAGTAGATCCTGGGGGAAAACCATTGATGATGGGTTTCCCAGAGATGGCCTTTTTCTTACTACCATTTAGACCTGTGTGACACTCACTGTCTGCTATGACTGAAGGCAGTTCCAGCATGCCAGATCCCCAGGAGCCTTGTGCATACATGGAGTTTCCTACAATTTATGTCTGAAATTCTTTATTGGTGTTTTGTTTTGTTTTGGTTTTTTTTTCTTCAGGAGCTACAGCGATTAGTCATTTGAATCAAGGTTTAATTCCAGCTCTGCAATAGAAAGCTTTTGGTAATTAGTATAAGTTATTGTAATTGTGAACTTCAAGGAAAAGCATGCTTTAATCTTTCCCTGCATTTGCAGCTAGAGTGAAAGCATTGGAAAATGGGAGAGCCTCAAAGTTCAGGGCAGGGAGTCGATGTAAGGATGATTGCTCATGGAGCGTTCCAGGTGTGTTAGAGTGGAATCTGCTTCATATTCCCTTGCTGGTGCCTGCTGACCTGCTGGTGAGCCCAGGGTTGGTGCTGGTGGCCTTTGCTTGCCTGCCGTTGGAAGAAGGCAGGCTCAGATCCGCACTGGTACTCAGAGAAGGAGCTGGCAGCTAGGCCTGCCTATCTCTGTTGTAGTTTTAGAGGTGGTGAAAAAAGCTCCCAAAGGGGAAACACCGACAAGCCTGCCCTCGTCTCAGCACCTGCAGACTGCCAAGGCAGTAGAAGTGCGCAGTGAGTGGTGGAACTGGGTTGGTGAGGCACTGAAGGGCAGGTAGTGTTGCTGAGGAGGAAGCACTTTCCATGTGGTTTTGCCATGCTGATGTGTTTTCTTAGCGTGCAGGCTGTGGGAAGATGTGGGAATCAAAGGGCAAGCAGTGTAGCGAGTGTTTTTTCCTTTACATCCTGTGTTCTTTCGGGTTGGCAAAGTGATAGCTTAGTCACCTTTTCTGGCAATCCTGTGTCTTTGTAGGTTACTGTCCAGCGCTCCTTTTCAGGGAGCCTGGGTGCTTTTTTGAAATTCTTCAACCTTGTTCTCCAGGTTTCTCGATTGCTACATTTCTACATAGCAACAGCTTGCTCTCTTTAGGTAGCCTCTGTTGTATTTGGCTGTAATCCCTGAACTGAGGTATAAACCTGCCTGAACAAGATTTGAAGTAAGCAGTAGGGGTCATTTAAAAATGTAGCCACATGCTTGATTAGAGGGGAATGTACTTAAGAAATAATATATATCCATCCATCTAGCTATATAAGCAAACATTCAGGGACATTTGAGATTTCAGCTTTCACATCTAATGAATTATGGGTTGATTTGTTTTAGTGTGGTTGTTTTTTGTTGTTGTTTTTTTTTCCAATCTCTATAATCCTTGTCAAACACCTTCAAAACAGACCTGTATATTTTTTTAGTAGGGAAATGGTTACATATCTCAATAAGATACTTTTAGAAAGTGAACATTTCAATTGTCTGGTTTTGAATGTCTTTCACTGATCTATTTTTTTGTGTGGAGTTCTGTGTTTTAGAAGGAAGGAACACAGAGACATTAGCTGCAAACGTGAATTCTTTCTGATTATGTATAGGAATCAGTCACTTGAAAGTTAAGTTGGAAAGAACTTGAGGAAAACATGACTAATATGAGCTGGGTCAGAGCAGGGGCTATGTCAGTGTCAGTGTCTATCAAGGTCTCTAGTAGTTTAGGAAGAAAGGTATTAGGTGGAGTATGAAGAATCTATATCATAATGCAAAGAAAAAATGTCATTTTAATACTTTGCTTTTGACTTTTATTGGAGATGGTGCAGTTACTTCCCAGCCCCTGCTAGACGTCCTGTTTTCTTAGACCATCTGCAGTAATAAGTGATAAAGTCTGTTTTCTAGAGACCTGTAAGGCAAAGTTCTATAGGGATACCAATGTTTCAATTTTTGTCCAAGAGTAATAAGCAGTTTCCTGCATGACCCTAGTTCCTAACCTGAACACAGTATCATAGAATCATAGAATCGTTTTGGTTGGAAGGGACCTCAAAGATCATCTAGTTCCAACCCCCCTGCCATGGCAGGGACACCTCCCAATAGATCAGGTTGCTCAAGGCTCCATCCAACCTGGCTTTAAACACTTCCAGGGATGGAGCATCCACAGCTTCCTTGGACAACCTGTTCCAATGCCTCACCACCCTCACAGTAAAGAATTTCTTCCTTACATCTAGTCTGAATCTACCCTCTCTCAGCTTCTACCCTTTACCCCTTGTCCTAGCCCAAAATCGGATCAAACAAGACAGTTAGAGACTGTAACATAAGCAGTTTTTATCTAGGTTGTTAATATCTCCTCCCCTAAAGAAGGAATGAGCTTGTATTAATGAGATACTAAGTTCTCCAATTGTCCCTTTTTTTCAGTTGATTCTTTAGAAAAACCTCAAATTGTAGCTTTCTTCCAAGGCTTGAATACTTGCTGAGAAGAGCTTTAAAACTGAGATAAATTTTTAATACACCTTATGCATTAGGTTTTACAAGGGGCAAAGGTATAAAATCAGTTTCAGACCAAACTACTTTTGGGATAGGATGATCTGAAAAATAACTGCCGAGGTGCCAAGTGCCTTTAATAATGTCTCTCCAGATGATCAGCACATCTAAAATAAGGTAAGAAACAAGATGGAAGTTATGGAACTTGAAAAAGTTTTAGTTTTTGAGTTTCATCTCAAACTGGCTTATTCATTTACATGTAAGCTTTCATAATTGTAAAGCTGAAGTGCTGGGGTCTGAACCCCAAGCCCTGAAATAAGGTTGAGATATGGGTGGGCCCCATGGTCCTTTAAGAGGAGGGGATGAGTTTGCCTTTTGACTTTCCTCCAAGGTGTGGCTGGCCTTGTAAGGAAAGCCCTTGGGTAAACAAGCCCCAGGTGTCCTGCATTGGGTAAATGAGTGCCAGGTGCCCTGCTTTGGGCATAAAAGCTGGGACCACTTGCAGGAAGGGTGGAGTGAGGTGGACACACTTTGCAGAGTTTTCTGTTGGGGAAGGACCTCCTGACTCTTCATGCAACTGGGCCCCAGTCAGGTCTGGCACTTACAAATGCGGGCTGTGTGGGGAGGCAACATGGGGTTACCTCTATCGTACATGACCACCCTATTGACTTGGTTGTCTCCCATTTTTTCTATGGGATACCTTGTATCTTTGTTTATTCCATCTATTATGGGTTGTGCTGTGTCATTCTTGGGGTCCCTGGGGTTGGTATCTATTATTTGTGATCCATCTGACTTGTTTGTACCCCCAGTGATCCCTTATATACTGACTCCTCTACGTGCAATAGAATCTAGTTACTGGATTGTTTTTCTGCTGGCTGTGTCCTTTGTACTAGGCCTAGTAACTGGCAAAACAAAAGCATAACTGATTTCTTCTAACTGAAGTCTGAGGAAAAAGATTTTTTTTTTTTTTTCTGGAGTTGGAAGAGGTTTCAAAGCTGAGTTTCCACTTTAAACTGTGGCATTCTGACTAAGTTTGAAGCAAGCTAGATGGGAGGTAGAACCAGTGTTGCTTAAATGCTTTTGCTGAGTCTTGTAAAGTTACAAAGCAGTATGGTAATGTTGGTAGATTTGAGTTGATGTAATTGCTATGGGGACTGCTTGAAACTTGTGGTAGATTGTTGCAGTTAGTGCTCCTTTTCACTACACTAGATGAGGCAAGTTGCAGGGAAAGTCTTATGTGACAGGGTCCGAAGCAGCAGTCTGGAGAACAATATCTTTTGTATGCAGCAATGGCAAAATACTGCTGCAGAAATATGAAGAACTGCTGAAGCAAGCTGAAGTATTTGACTAGTAATAATCTCTATGGCCAGATGGAATTTGCATGGATGCTCTTAAGGATCTGAACTGTTAGCTGAGCTACAGGAAGAATAGGTAAGACACCAAGTCCTGGACAGGATTTCCTTTAAAAAGGGATCTGAGGATGGTTTTTGGAATTAATTGACTTGTGAACTTCGGGAATGGGAACTAATTAAAGACTGGAGCTCCCAGGCAGGCTGTCACAGCTGCTGATAGGCAGGGCTGCCAGCAATGCCTAGTTGATACTTTTTGTTATGAAGGACATCTCTTAAATTGTTTATTATTCTGCAAGACTTTAGGCATTCATGATGGAATTTTCTGGGCTGGATGTCTACCACAGGTAGGCTGTGTTTTTTCTAGGAAATACACCCTTCCACCCTCCCCCAAAATCTTCATTGTTTTCAGCTGTTACACTTGGGGAGGGAGCAAGGAGAAGCAGAACTTTTTTTTTGTTTGTTTTTAATTCTCTCATGTTCTGGCTATTTCTTCCTCCTCACTCTTGAGCAAATAATAATCTCAGCTGCTAAGATGAGAAGTTCTAGCACCTCCATGCTTTAGAGTAAGAGCTAGAAATTTGGCTGGAGAATGAACTTTGCATCAAGACTGTGGCTTTTGCTGTTCTTAGGAAAAATGTCCAAATTTGGCCAGATTTTAAGACTTGGAAAAGCATCAGTTTGTAAATGCTCAGTAGGGGATTAGTTTCAGGTCCCTAGAGAAAGCACTCTGTCATTTCTTTTAAGGTATCAAAGAATTACAGCAGGAATTGGGGGTGGACAAGTGGAAGTCTCCTTTTTATTCTAGTTTCAGGCTTCTGTAAATGTGTTGTGAAGTCCTTTTTTTTTTTTTTTTTTTCTTTTTTCTCTCCTCCTTCTGCCAAATTGGCCACTGCTGGAGCAACGTGTTGGTCTGTGGATCACTGATCTGCTGTGGGAGTCTGCTGCTTGTGGCACACAAAGTACATATATCATCTTTCTTATATGTGGCTTTTAAAAAAAAAATCAATGTAAACTTTGTGTGTGGTTTTTAACTTTTGTTCTCTGGCTTCAGTTCTTCTCTCAGGCTTTTTCCCAGGTGTCCCTCGTTGTCCTTTACTTCATGCTGGCTGTAAAATAATTCCTGCTGCTATAATCGCTCTCAGAGAAAAAAAAAAAAGCAAAGAACTTGTGCCACTGTCTAACAGGCTTAATTAATTTGGACTTGCCTTTCTGCTGACTTTCTTAAAGATGTGGTTTAGCTATGCTGCTTAGTGCTTGCTTCATGACTGCAATTTGCATTCTTTCATGCTTTTTTAGTCACTCTTTTCTTGCCGTATCAGTAGCCATTAAAAAGAGTTTGGTGGAACCATTACTGGGGGCCACGTTGGTTAGCAAGAGTCCAGTTCTGACAAAAGCTAGCTCTGCTTAAGTTTGCCAGTCTTAAAAAGAATAATTGTGAATGTAAAGGACTTTGTTTCCGTGCATGTTCCACTGTTAGCTCCAACTGTAGAGATTTAGCATTGTGTTTCAGTTGGTCTTTGATGCAGTGTGGCTGTGGGGAATCTTTGAGCAGGCTGTAACAGCATTGTTCTCCTACGCACATTAAAATGGTTGTTGCAAGAGAGGCATCCACGGGGACCTCTGCCAGCTTCTTATTGATGTGTTCGGTTTCATCTATTGACACACTACCCTTCATTATTACACAGTGAATCCTGTGGCAGTGGAATTTGCTATTAAATCTGCCCTGCAAAAGAGAATTGGCAGGAGCTGATTTAAAAGCAGCGTGACCCCTGTGTTTGCAAAGAATAGCTTTTAAATACAAAACAGATGCTGAGCTAATAGAGGACACTTCCTAAATTTTCAGGGTACCAAACATAATCATTTTGAGAAAAGTTCAGGATTCACATAATTTGTGGATAATCATTTAAGTTTCAATACCCTTTTTCCCCAGAAATGCATGTCTAATCAGTACATGTATTCATTTGTGTTTGAATACAGCAAGAAATACTGAGGTGAAAATAGGCAATTACTTGTTAATGGAAACTGTTAGAATAAGCAGTGAGGTGTTAGTCTTTGTGTTCTAATCCTCTTTGGAGTGCTAGAGGGTGGGAGAAGTGATGTATCTGCCTTTGCCTTTTGCCATTGCCACAAACTATTTGTGCTTTCAGAGCACCACCCATAATATTTACCCAGATGTTACTACATCCTCCATCTCCCAAAAGAAGTGTTATGTTCTTTAGAAGCCCAGTGACATATTGTGTACTGGGAGATGGTGTCAGTGGATGGATTTGTCTATGTAAAGAGCCTTTATGTTGTATGTACAGTATGCTTGTCCATATTCAGTTCATATGGGGATTTAAATTAATGCAGAGTAATAAGTGTATTGCATCAGCCTTGTTTCCCTTTGATCTCAGAGTTTGGTTCTAGACAAGGCATGCTGTACCTTTTGGCTTAGAGAGCTTAAGTGCTTGGAGCAGGCTTCATCAGTGAGAAAATAAAGAGTGTGACAGCTTATTGGAGACAAAATCACTCTGTGATTGTCTGGAGGTTGGAGGTAGCAAGGTAAGCCTGGGTCTTTCATGTCTATCACAAAGCAGGGTTGAATGGACACTAAAGCTATTGACTAAGCCCTGGTTGCTGGCAACTGTATTGATAGGCACCTGTCAATAGTTGCAAAGCTGCTGACATCCCTAGGTTTGTGAGTTTTTGTTTGTTAAAAAAAATCAAACACACAAAGGGTTGAGAAAATAGCATATACAGCCAGGAGTCAATGGGCACAGAAGTGTGGCTGTTGCTAGAAATTAGAGGTGGGGGAAGGAAGGTGAGGAGAGAGTACTGAAGCAGGACACACTTCCCAGAGAGAAAGGGAAGTAGGGGAATAGCTTGTTTAAAATGGAAGAATGAGTTAAAGGTGTGCCTGCATGAGATGGTGATGTTGAGGCAGTTATCACCAAAAACCAGCCTTGGTAAAAACCACAAGTTTCTCAGAGCTCTGAAAGCAAATCTTGAAATACTTCAGTTTTCTAAGCAAAGTTTTCTGCTTATTGCTGGCAGGTAAATGGAGTTATCTAATTGTAGACTCCTGCAGAGTGTAAAACAAGGGCTGAAGTTTAATGCATGTGGCTGCAGGGTATGGTGTGGCATCTGAATTGATGCTGGTGTCTGCCTTTTGAGTCTGAAAGGAAGGGGTGTGAGGGAGGCTGCAGTCCTGTGAATAGAGTTCCTGGGTGGGGATGTCCTTCCAAAATAGCTGAAGAACAAATGAGACTTCAGATGGTACCCTTGTTCCTGCGCAGGGACAGTGCCTGTTCCAGACTTTGTTTCATAGACCTGTTAGACTCAGTGAAGATAGGTCAAAGCTACTTAGAAAGGAGCTGTTAAAGTTGATTTGAAGTATTTCACACTGACCTTCCTCTTGGTGTAAACAGTCAGCTTTTGGTTTGTATGTATATAGAGAGATTTTTCTCCCTGTCTGAAGCTGTAGAGAGACACTTACCTCTTTGTCCATCAGAGCAAAGCCTGGTAACCTACAGATGAATGCGGGGCAGATGCACTGAGCGCTGCTGTACCCAGACTTGTAAGGTGGGTTCTTTCCTTTAACGATTTCTGTCTAGAATAAGAAACTAGTCCCCTTGCAGTGCTTTTATGGAACATGCATGCGCCATCAAAGTAACTTGCTGGCTTCTCTTTCTTCTGCATTTTCTTTTTGTCATACTTCTGGTATTGGTGGATTGGGGTGAGAACTAACTTTGCATATGTGGGTTTGGCTGAAGTCCAGAGTGAATACTGTTCTCGCATGAGTGATAGTCTGGGGTCAGCAGTAATCCTCTAGTGTCAGGGTTGCCTTGTTGCTGTAGGATCTTGCTTGAAGTCCAAAGTGGGACTTTGGTCAAGTGACTGTCATAAGTAAACAGACTTTACTTGGAATTGAAGCCCTGCAATGAGGTTTCAACCTCAGAGGAGGCTGCTAACATGAGCCCCACTTGGGCTGAAACTGTGTTTAGAGGAGCTGTTTGCTGTGGAAATGATCAGTCATGGTGCCTTGAAGAAGAGCAGGCTGTGCATGGGAGCGGGAACATGTTTGGAAGTTTTGGTGTGGAGGAAGCAAAGGCCCAAGCTACAGGTTCTGTGAATGGCAGATTGATGAAGAGCACTTCATGCTGATGATTTTTTTTCATCTTGGCCTGGTGGTGTAAGGTCTTTTTTAATCTTGGGTGCACAGGAGGGGAAGTAAAAAGAAAAAAATGGCACCTGGGGTACCTGGATGTGAGGAGAGGAGGCCAGGGGCTCATAGAAGATCTAGCAATGACACATGTTGGACCTCCTTAGGACTTGTGTGCATTAAATGTATTGAAGGCCTGTTGAGAAGACTGACTGTAGGTTAGGTATTCTTTCCCCCTACCTCATTGCCTATGTTTCAGACTCTCATGTTGGCAGGGTTAATGTGATGGACAGCTTTGGGCTTGAAGCCTTGTGCTGACTGTTGGAGATATCTGAAAGAAGGGCGCATGTTGTGAGCTGGTGGTAGAGGACAGCTAGTCTTGGGGAGATTGGTAACGCGAAGCTAGAGCTTTCTGCTTTTCAGTATGTGGGTATGAATCCAGCCTTGTGTCTACCTTTTGCTGGGCCTGTGTAAAATGAGTTACTGGTTTTGCTTCAGTTGAGTGAACATATGATTGCTGGCCTGAGCAAAATAGCAGCAGGTACTGACTGGGTGGCATTTTAGTCAACAAGATTCCTGAACAAGGCTGAGTGAGCTTGATACCCAGTTTCTGGTACAAAACAGCCAGGTTCCTGTTGGCTGTGGCTGGCATACGCACGTGGAAACTGTTGAGGGGGCAGCCCTGTTTGCCCTGTTCTTGACTGTTTGCATGAGTGAGTGAAGATCTTTGGCCTTCAAAGTTATTTGAGTACAACAACATCACCACTTCCCTCTGCACCTCCCCATCAACTGTTGTTTTTACAGGCATTATACATTTGAAAGGCTCATGAATTGATGATTACTTTCAATAAATACAGCCAAGGAGATTTTTAACTTGTGGTAAACAATGCCCTACCTTTAAGACCTCTGTGTAGTCCTGGATGTATGCCACCAGATTATGACAGGAAATACCCTGATGATTGTTCCTGTCTGTTTAGAAAGACCCCTAAATTCCTCACAGGCGGTTGCATGTACCAGCTCTCTTGTAATTTGATATAAAATATGCGCCTGAGTGTTAAATTTACCCTGTGTAAAACAGATCTTTAGTTCTAGTACCTCAGAGGCAGTAGTGTGTATGGGTAAGTCATGCTGGGTTTGGACACTTTACTGTCTAAAGATGTGCAAAATGGAGCAATTATGGCTGTTTGTTTTCTTGTTCTGCTGTGGCATTCTTTGGGGATGGCAGGTTCATACATTGAGTGTAGCTTGCACAGTTGGTGGGAGCTTGCAGGGATCTGTGGCTCTGCTTCAGTAGCCTTTCCCACAGGAGCCTGAGACGGTCCTAGCTAGCCTGCCTGTACTGAGGGTGGTTCTCCTTTTCCTTGAAAAAGATAACACACATGCTTTGTATCAAAATAGATAAAGGGCAGTGAATACCTGCTGGGAAACTTGAATAGCACTCATTTAGACAGAATTCTGCTTACCTGGTGGTATATATTGTTGTCATTTTTAGGAGAGTGGAATCTCTCTCTTGCCATCTTTCAGAAGTCATCTTTTGCCTGCTTTTTTTTCCTCTGTTTGAATCCACTTCTACCTAAACAGTCTTCTCTGCAGCATCAGAAGTATGAATGCCAGCAAGGATTCTGTCAGGTCATCTTGGGTGTTTTGTTCTGCAGGGAGGTCACTATGGAGAGAAGCACTGGAGTGTATCCCTCTGCTAGGGCAGAACCATGACGGGCTGTGGGACTTGACCTGAGCTGAGTTTGAGCTCATTGAGGCAGGATAACAAAGTTATAAGGGTGCATGTGAAACTTTACAGAGGTTCCTCACTGCATCTATCTCAGAAGAACAACCTGTATGCCATCTCTTCTGATTGTATCAGCTAGTCTAATAAAAGATCTCTAAAGAATGTTGCCTTAGACCACTATGTTTACATAAATACTGCAACTAGATTATACGGTTAGTCTGTGACTTGCAGTTATAATTCTGATGATGATTTCTGCCACATGTGCAGGCTGAATTGTGTTTCATGGAAGCTCCTCTCACAAGTAATAATAAAACTGGAGTTTAAAACTAAGTAAGCTCTAAAAATGAAATAATTGGCAGAAAACTCTTTGAATTTATGGTGATAGTCATACAGAAATGCCACTCTCCATGTCTGGATTTCCCCAGCCCCCTTAGCACCATCTGACTGATCATGGAACTGTTGGAGTGGGTCCAGAGGAGGGCAGTGAAGGTGATCCGAGGGCTGGAGCACCTCTCTTGTGAGGACAGGCTGAGAGAGTTGGAGCTGTTCAGCCTGGAGAAGAGAAGGCTTCAGGGGGACCTAGTAGCACCTTCTGGTACCTGAAGGGGCCTACAAGAAAGCTGGAGAGGGACTTTTTACAGGGGTATGTCGTGACAGGATGAGGGGTAATGGTTTTAAACTGAAAGAGCTTAGATTTAGATTAGACGTTAGGAAGAAATCCTTTCCTGTGAGGGTGGTGAGACACTGGAACAGGTTGCCCAGGGAAGCTGTGGCTGCCCCCTCCCTGGAAGTGCTCCAGGCCAGGTTGGATGGGGCTTGGAGCAACCTGGTCTGGTGGGAGGTGTCCCTGCCCATGGCAGTGGGGTTGGAACTAGGTGATCTTTGAGGTCCCTTCCAACCCAAATGGTTCTGTGGTTCTACCACTCTCAGATTGTTGTACAAGGGTTTTTTTTATGTTGAGATAGAAACTAATTGGAACGAGTTAGTGTCTTCTTTCCCTGTCCTTTGATGTTTCTGGCATTTAAGGAGAAAAGAGGGACAAACAACTGAATGACATCCAGGCTTAGCAGGAGCTTCTGAAGTTAGGCTGAGGAAGTCTATCCTTTTTTTCCATCCCTTTTACAGACAGAATCTAAGGAGCCTAATTTTATAGAATCATAGAATTTTAAACTTTTCCTGAAGGATGTCTTTTGTAACTCCAGTACTGTCTCATGGTTTTAGTCTTTGATGTTTGCAATTCAACATTCAACTGTTGTGCATTTCCACCAAAATATATAAATGCTGAAACAGTCCACAATAGTGATGCTAAATTTGTTACTAGCTTCCAGTGTTGACGTTCAAGGACACAGCTTTTACCTCTGCTGCTGTTTCAGGCTCTCTGCAGATAATTTATAGCCTTGGTTTACAATAGATCTGTTTGGGTGGGTTTCACTCAAAGTTTGAGCTAAACAGTGTATAAATATATATCCTTTCTGTAGAAATTAGAGTTCTGATTATAATCTCAGTTGAGTTCTGCTGCTTAGATGATTGCTTCAGTGATAACCAGTTGACTGACCATGTCTGTGACTCTTCCCTAGCAGTATGCTATGTACAAACTGTTTCTTAAAGGGCTTATCAGCTACGAATAAGAAGTGGTTTTGATGATTTACAGCACCATGCCTGAGAACTTTCTTTTTCCAGAGACTTTGTAATCTGAATAATGTGATGCGAGTACAGCTTTATTAGAATTGTAAACTACCTTAATCGTTAGAAGGGAGGCACATCTGCCATGTGGATTATTGAAGATGCTTCTTTTCATCAGTAGAGAGATTTTTTTCAATAGGATCTCGGAGAATTGTGAGAGATCTCACTGATTGTACTGAGCAACTGTAGGTGATAGACCGGTAGTGAATTTCTTCCACTGAACTGCTAATAGATGAAAGTGCAGTAGTGTGAATGGGTCAGGCAAAAATACAAATACCTTAAAACTGCACAGGGAAGAGAGTTACTCAAGTGTTAAACTGACCTGACATCATTTATTTATTTATAACACCAGTTCTCTTTGACAAAGAGGATCTCCTTTTACAATAAAGGCAAAGAGTGCTTCTTTCCAGTCTAGGGATGAACTGGACTCTGTACATCCTAGCAGTCCCTTGTCCGAGGCTTATTCATTGTGTTAGGGACAAAGATCTGGAAATAATCTGTGTTTTGTCTGGGGAAAGGCAAAACCTGATCTAGTTGTGTGCTTTGTATCCTACATTTTGACTCTTGATAGGCTTGGGCTATAAAACTACAAACAGTGGAGGCATTTATAGGCTGCTCTTGCATTGCATTGTGGTGGGTGCTCTTCTGTGTGAATTCTTTGAAATGTCTTAATTTGTTGTGGATTTTAACTGGTTTAAGATCCTGTGAAATGCTCTTTAGATCTCTAAAAGCTGTTCTTACTTCTGAAAAATTAAGTGGGGAGGCAGGGGGTGAGGTTAGAGGAAAGCTGTAGTTAACTACAGCTCTGTAAATGCTGAATATACCTTCTATTTAGGACTACACTAGCAGCAGGAGTGCTTTCTAGGTACTTTCTTATATATACTTTCTTATAACAGTAATAATACTGATTGCTCTCTAATAACAAACTTTGTTACAGGATAGTGCTGTTAATGTGATTTATGACTGCCATCCCAACAAGAGAGCCAAACTCAATTGATTTTGTGATGTAGTAAAATAACAAGGGAGCAGAGAGTATAAATAGTACTTTGAAGCTTTAAAGTACAGATTTACAAACAATGAAGAAATTAGAAATAAACAGTTTTGTTGTATTTATTTATGTATGAAGGGCTTGACAGTCTTTTTGTTATGGTTCTTAAAATGTTGTATATTGCTGACATTGGACATGGCTAGATGCAGAGCTGGGAGGGAGGATTCTTTATTTTTAAACCATCCATTGAGAAGTCTGACTACACGTATACTGCATTAATGAGGGCGTAGCTCCTTTTCTTTTACCCACTGAGGCTTAAATATAACCCAGACTTTTTCAAGCAATGCTCTCTTCTCAGATGTTACCACGAAGCATGAGAGCAAGGGGGATTTCCTGATATTGCACAGCATTCAGTGCCTTTCTTGCTTATCCTTTAGGGTTTTTTTTGTTGATGTTTGTGAGATCAGGCTTTCAGTTCAGTTTTTTGCAGCCCGAGTTCAAGGCCTAAGTGCCAAATGAACACCTCTTGGGTATAGACTGGTGTGGTACAAATGTATTGCACATTTCTGTTTTCTTCCTGTTTTCTTGTGTATGGGTCTGTGTTTTGTGCTTGCATTCTGAAGGATGTGTCAGTTCGTATAATTTCTGGTGCTAAGGCTGGGTGAACAGTCTCCTTTACTTGACATAGCTTCCAGGATATGTTCTGATAAAGGGATCAGGGCTTGCTCTGGACGGTGGGCAGCAATGTTTCATACTCCGGCTTTCTAGGCCTAATCAGAAGTACCTCTGGGGAATATTAGCTCTCCCTGTGCATTGGGTACATCCCCTTTGTTACCCGAGGGGCCGTTTGACCTTGAGTGAAGAGGGCAGTTCAGGGAGACACCTGTTAGCTAGAGATGGCAAAGGTCCTTAAACGGTACCACTAAGAATCTTCTCTCACAGTTTAAAAGCGTGGACTGCTAATTCTAGTGTCTGGGGCCAGGTCCTTCCACAGATTTCCAGGTGAATTTTACACACTTGACTTTTTAAATTAGTGGTGTGCTTTCCACTTCTGCTTCTAAGCTGCTCTATACTGTATGCTGTTCGACAGCTGCTGCTTTTGCACCAGACAGTTTTTTTCAGTTGATGATAAAATTGTTTTTTTGCATGAATACAGTTGGCTGGTGGAGAGTTCCGAGACAGTCTGCAGTGCACTATTGCTTTTGCAATGGTCATTTGGAACTTGCAATGTTGTCTTTAATTCTTATGCTACATACGTTTGTACCAGTCCAGGATCCACAAAATGGCTGGCGTGCTCTCTGTTGGAATGCAGTTTGGCTGTAGAGTCTTTTGTTCTGTTGAACAGTCTACGATGGGACATAACTGTTCTTCCCAACGTAGCAAATATGAGGATGCCTAGGGTGAATGCAATCTGTCTGTTTCTATGTAGGCTGATTATAAGTGTTGGATATCCTGAAATTATCCAGTAACTAAGTTTCACCCAAATATTAACAGCCACTTATTTTGTACGTAACTTGTCTCATTAAATAGTGTAACCTAGAACAGCTCTGCAAGGGAGCTGGAGCAGAAAAGGAGCAATTAAGTGTTTTCCCTCTGGGTGTCTTTCAAAAACTGTATTCTTCTCCTCCTGATATTTTAATGTCATGTTGGTTCTCTACCTGTTTTTTTTTTTTTTTTTCCTCTCGTTTCACGCTCAGAGATTATCTCTTGTGATTTTTAAGAGTTACTTGAAAATTCTGTGTTCTTTCATTCAATTTTTTTGTTTCTCTTCTCACTGCTGGGCACAGCCTAATCGCCAGCCTGAGTGCCACTGAGGAGCAGCAGTAGTAGAGGGGTGCTTCCTCCAAGCTCCTGCTTCCTAAAGCTGTAAAAAGAGAGGGAAGGCTAACACCAGAGATGTGTTCAGCCTTGTGTTTTGCCTCTGACAGTGGCCAAGAACACATGCATAGGGATGAATGAGCATACCCTGTTACTATCCCAGTGTATTGTCTCATGATCATCTGTAGCTTGGAGACTTCCTATGTTAGAGGTGTTATCCTCGTGTTTAACCTTGGATATTTCCTCCAAGAATTTGCTGGCTCATGGGTGTTGCATTTGGCTACCTCTGCAGTTTTGTTTTCTGAAATGTTCTGGGTGATGGTGTATATTAGCTTATCTCTTTCTGCATGTTAACTTTCACTTTCTCTTTGTTTTAAAAAGTGGGAATAACAGGAAACTTTTAAAGATTTATATTTAGGCATGCTTATCTGAAAATTAGTAGCCAATGGCTGAATGCCAAACTTTACTAGGACTCCAAGTAGTAACATGTTGTGATGCAGTCTTCTACTAAATGGCTCTGCATCAGTTTTCTCAAATGCCTAATGGCATAAAATTCTCCCCAAAAGCTTAAGTGTCATTCTGTAGTGCTCTGTGTAATTGTGTATAGCAGGGAGGCTATTCAGTATTACTTGTAGAGGTAAGAGTAGATACTACTGCAAATGTGAATTAATCAAAACAGGTAACAGTGAAAGCTTGATGGCATATAATCTAAAGGGAGAAAAGACTTTTGATTTTTGATGGGGAACATGCAAAGACTGCTGGACTACTTCAGCCAGGTACTGAGTTGATGAATCTTGCTATTCTGCTACTGGAGATAACAAAATACCTGAGGGCAAAGTTTTCAGAGGTGATGGAAGGCTTGAGGCTGTAAGCCTGAAACTTCACAAATAGACTCAGTTCCCCAGAAGGTTAATGAAGAGGTTCGATTTTAAAGAAACCCTGCACATTTCCTGAACTAGCTAACTTTGGTCACAAGAGTGGAGCGTTTCTTTTTCAGCTTGCTCTAGAAGGTTCAAGTACAAAGGACTTTGTTTCTCTCTAGGACTGGAGTAGTTGGGAGCGGAGTTGTACAAGGTGTATATCTTGCATGAGGTAGTTCAGCTCTCTGCTGGTTTCTGAATCTCTCATATGTTGCCCACATGCACGTACCTACCTGCCTGTTCCAGAAAGTCTCTTTTTGTCCAGTAAAATTAATCTTCTAGTAAATTAAACAGCAGCTGCAGACAATACCATTTCCTTTAATGTGTGGGAACAGCTTTCTAGAGGTAGAATTCAGGGGCATGGACAGCTAATTACACAGATAATTTACCTTCCAAGCTCTCGGAGGCAGTGAATGCCAGCAAATTTTTGACTTGCATGCTTTTTTGAAAATTTTGGCTATTTGTTGAGCAGGAATAAGCAACAATGCGACGTGTGGGTGGATTTCACATCCTTAGCCGTACATTTGTCCATGGCTTAGCTCACATTTGTGATTTAGGGAAGAGTTCCCATTTCCATACTGAAGTTCAAGTTAAATGTGAACAGCCCTTTAAGTATCCTTTAGGAGCACGCAGGCTGCATCTTCATTACCATTTTAGTTGGGGCGAGGGTTGAATTTCTGAGGTGAATCGCCTCACTGTCCCACTTTCTACACATTGTTTTTCACTAGGAAGCAATTTGAGTGTGCAATTAGGATTCCTTTGGATGTAACTGAAACAGAAGTGTCACTCCAGCCACGTATCTGCTGTGCTTCGGGTGCCCTTGGGTCTTTGGCCTATGGCACTGAATCTGGTCCATTGCTAACCCCCAGACATACATAGTGTGATTCTTGGGGTCTCGACACCAACTGCCCTCTACAGCCTTTTTCTCCTGTTGGACTCTGCCAGGTCCTAAAGTAGCCAGTTGTGCTAGACTTAAATTTCTGTGTGATGGGGGATAAGCTTTTTTGCTTTTTAAATATTAGTGAAGTAAATAAGCAGGCTGTCTTGAGTTCCATCTACTGATCTAATACCTTATTCTCAATTTTCAGGAGTCTTAATGCAACTAACCAGACAGATTTGAATGTTGTTTGTGAAGCTTTTTCCTGTGTTTCCAGAACTTTCTGTGTTGGTATTTGTCCCTTTCAAATAAGGAAGAGTGCTGTGATATGCCTGTTTGTTAAGCTAACTGTTTTGCAGACCCGTCTGAGGGTAATTTTATTTAATAGTCTGTGTGTGGGTTACAAAGACCCTTTTAAAGACCTTGACCAGAATCCCTATGTGCCTTCTAGATGTTGTTTTATGTCCCTGACCCCTCATTTTATCTGCACCTCTTGCCTCCTCCAAACTGCTGACCCACTCCTTTGCAAGAGGGAAACTGTAATGAAAAATGTCTCTTCCCGAAACAGGGGTAATTTCATGTGTCCACTTTTTTTTATGCCAGAAACCAGACTAGCTGCCTTTTCTGGGGCAAGAGTTTCTCATTGTTAGTGCCATAGCAAATAATAAAAGCTCAGCAGCAACAAGTACTGTAAATACCTTGCAGTCCTGTTCTCAATTACAGAATTAGTTATGTAAATCTTGTATTAAAGGAGGAAGAGCCCTGATGTCTCTTAAATCATACTCTGGGTGTGCACGCATGCGTACAGTTCCTTCTGTCTAGGAGAAAAAATATCTGTGCTCCTAACATGCAGGCTCCATAGAGATTAGCATACTAAACAGTATTGCTCTGCATGACCTGAAATTGGCTTTCAAGTGCTAATTGGATCTATGGGCTTTGAGAGAAGGGGTTGGAAAACATTGGTCTCTGGTTTTCCAGGTTGCAGACGGCAGTATGGATATGGTGGTGTGGTGTAGGTGCCCAAATGAAGTCCTTGTGGGGGCTGCTCAGCTATGGGGCACCAGTTGATAGAGCACAAGCTACCTATCTGCTTTGCATTTGCTTATGTTGTCTTTGCCTAGCGATATGTATCTTTCTGTTTTCATCTTTGTGTAAAAAAACAGCGTGATACAGTGAAATGAGCACGAAGCCTGAAACCGGGAATGCCTGTGATCTATTCCTAACTGCTTCTCTTCTACTGCATGAGATTGGCCTAGTCAGTTAATCTGTCCAAGTACATCTTCTGCAGCAAAAGAGCTGGCAATAGCTGTGCTACTGCACTTACCTGCATGTGCAGATGAGGGAAAGGCACTCACTCATTCCCATGCTGTAACACCCATTCTGTGTGCATCTGTTGGCTTTTTTAGTGTGGCTGCTTGCTTTGGAGGTTATTTATGGTGAAGATGGGACTGTTAGATAATTAAATTACGGACAAAAAGGGTTACTCTATGAACACTGAGATCCATCTCTCCACTGGCTCCTGTGCTGCAAATCAGTTGTCAAGCATGGAGCCAAGGTGGGCCAGTGCCATATGCTGCCTTGTTCGCTGGTTCCAGCGGCCTTGCCGCCCAGCCACCTCCTACCATAATGTCTCACAACAGCAGATGCAAACAGAGTGAAGCTGCCCTTCAGGACCCCAACAGGAGAGTCTGAGAATGTAATGTGTTGGGGTTTTTTGGCATTGTGGCTGCTGACTTCTGTAATCGGGCCTTGCTCTGTTGCTGTTTTTACCGGAGCCTGCGTGATGCCTTCGCTCATCTAATGGAATGCTTGCTGGGAAACTAGTCACTGTGTAATTTTTGGGGAAGTAGAGGTTAAGATTAATAATATCTGGATTATGAAAGCATGTGGCTTTTTAAATCTCATTTTCTGGTCCCCTTTAAACTTGGCTTTAGACAGGACTTTGTCTGGTATGGATGGAGTGTTGGGTTAAATTATCATGGATGAGTGCCACCAAATTTAAGCAGATAAAAAAACCACAACAGAAAACTACCACCACCAAAAAAATCCCACAACACCCCCCAAAACCCCTGCAAACCTAAACATAAAGAAAACCCCCAACCAAAAAACAAAGCAAAACAACCACCCAAAAAACCAACACTACACAAAAAAACTCCAAACAGCTGTTGCTGTGGGCTTTTTTTTTTGTTTTGCTTTCTGTTTTTAGTATAATTGTCAATGAAAAGAAAAAGACTTTATGTTGGATTCAGCGCTGCTTTTATTTGAAAGCGTTTAGAGAGATTTTTGGATCATGAGAGATAACTTGGAAAACAAATGATTACTTCTGCCTTGGGAGGAGAAGGGGCTGATGATAATGGAAATTACTTGTGGGAGAGGGGAGGAAGGAGTGTTCCAGGATTTCCTTTTTTTAAATGTATAAATTATGAAATTATAGATTTGTAAAATTGAGTGAATATTGCTATGTGTGCATCTTTTAAACAGTCTTTTACTAAAGCTAATATTTCCTAGCTTTCCAGCTTTCTCACCTCTGATAGGTGCTACATCCTGCTTAAAATCATGTTGGCTGAGTAATGTGTTAGCTTTTATAGTTTAACATGATCTTGTCTGGAATTTGGATTTTTTGTCTGGTTTTGGATTTTCACACTTGGTGTATGATTTTAGTTAATATAGATGCAGATTTAGAAATGATCTATTCTAGTCTGATTGTTTTCTGCAGTTGAATCCAAAGAAAGTTCAGTTTAATCCTAGTGGTGTGCTGTGTTCCACATAGAGCAAAGAAAATGGTTGGTCTCTGCCCAGAGGAAATTGCAGTATAGAGTGAATGGATTTGGACTGCTCTGCTTAGTTCCAACTGCTTTGGGAAAGATCTAAGATAACAGATAAGTGCAAGTTAATGATGTTGCAGAACAGCGCTGATTTAAATTCTGTTTGTTTCAGTTTGGGGACTTCTTTAAAATATTGGTAAATGTGTGTACTCCTCTTGAGCTGGAATTCGTATTACAGTTTTTAAGCTGTGTTCTTCCTCCCCACTAAAGAAAATGTGCTTGTCTCGTCTGGCAACACAAATTGCTTCTGAGGCAGAACAACAGAAAATCACCTGTCTTGCATTGCAGTCTAAGTACTGCTTCCAGAGTCTCTGGACTTTTTGGGTGAGATGTCACCAGGTAACTTAAATGGGGTGCTCTGCCAGAGGAGGGTGAAAATGGAATTCTGGTAGACTATCTGGAGGAAAGTAAATGCAAGTTGTTAGCAGGGACGGGTATCTCAGGTGAGACCCAGGAAGAAGTGGCATGTTGACTCTTGCATTCGATTGTTTTTTTTTTTTCCTCCTTCCCCTTTTGCTCCCAGATGCATTTTGGAGACGTATGAGAAGTAGTTATTTAGACACAGCCTTTTATCTTCAACTGTCAGTGGTAGGGAAAGGAAATAGAGATCATATGAGATGGAGTTGTTTGACATCCAGAGGAATCTAAAATATGATCTTTTGTGTAATCTGCCTGTTAGATGTTTGTTCTGTTTGGACCAGTGGTACCACAGTTTCTTTAAACAGAAAGAAGAAATACTTTATGATGAGGGTGGTGAGACATTGGAAGATGTTGCCCGGAGAAGTCACATGCCCATCATTGGAACTGTTCAAGGCCAGGTTGGATGGGGCTTTGAGCAACCTGGTCTGCTGAGAGGTGTCCCTGCCCATGGCAGGGGGGGTTGAAACTAGATGATTTTTAAAGGTCCCTTCCAACCCAAACTATTCTCTGTGGGTCTATGATAATTAAGACTTGTGTCTTAATGAAAGTCTCGTGGTGTGCTTAGCTGCATTTGAAATCCCTTTTCTTGGGGGTGGTGGGTGAGGGGGGGTAAATGGGGAAGACAGCAGGTTGTTACTGGGCTGCAAAATACATTGTTTTAATCCCTTCATGTGAATCTTAATCCACATGGTATAGATGGAGTCCAACTGGAAAGGTACTTGCTTTTTTACCCAGTGCTGGAGATGTGGCTTTTCTGAGATCTCAGGTGGCGTGGAGATTAGAGCGACCCAGCAGCCTTGCAGTTTGATAGCATTTCTGAGGCTTCACTTAAGATGCAGTATGCGTTTCTTCATCCTGATAGAGATAATGGGTTTTAAGCAATTACACCCAGGCTAATTCCTTTTGATAAGAGCTCTACATTATCTAAAAAAAGAATCCGAGCCGCCTGGGAAAGAACAATGTAAATGTCTCTCTCATGGACTCTTTTATTCATTCTTCTCTGATATCTTCAGATGATATGCTGCAGATCTTTCAAGCCATAAAAATCTATCAGTCTCTTATTAGGTAGGGAGTGTTGCAGTCTGGGAGGTGTAACAGTACTGTTGGCTTGCAAGGTATGGGGGGAGCCCTGTATGCTTCAGCTGATTCCGGGCTACTATGGTGATTACAGCTTTGACATAAGGAATCAAATGTGGTCTCTCTTAAAGGAGCCCCTTGTGCCCTTCTTGTGCAGGCTGGTTGTAAGGTGCGGGTTTTTTCTGTGGATTAGGGCGATCTAAATTTTGTAATTTAGATCCCAGCCTCTACTGTGTGTTTGTCAGCACAGAGTATGATGTTGTCATGTGTTAAGCAGGAATCGTAAGAGATCTCACTTACTTAGATTTTTTTTTTTTTTTTTTTTCTTGTCTATTTGAGACCAGTAAAGAAATTTCAACAGTTAGCTGCATTTCTGGTACTTAAAGAAACTCCTTTTACTCTGCTTTTCTCTCTGACTTTTTATCTCATACATATACAATACAGGATAAAAAATTTAATAGATTGCATTTAAAAAGGGGGGGGGGGAAATTCCAAAGCAACCTGCTGCTTGTGTATATGAGCCATTTTTAGAAAAATCATGCTATATATTAAGAAAAAAGTTGCATTAAAACATGGCATGTTAATCCCTAATGCACAGCAAAGAATATAACACTGTGTTTAGTAGCTAGGGATACTCTTGCTGTTGACTGCTGCAGGACAAAAGGCAGAACCCTGAATTCACAGCTTGCTAGTTACTGGGCCTCCTGGGTCCTGTAGAAATGGAGGTGACCCTTGGAATGTCTGCCCCGTGCACGCTCCTCCTTACCTATTGGCAGGCGCTCGGCAGTAAGTTCTTTGTCTCTTCTCTTGTGATACTGTCTGTGTGCTCCTGTTTTACCAGAATCCTAATTTATCTTAGCAGTAACAAATGTTATTGTCTGTAAAGTATAAAGTTGTAACTGTTCTAGCCCGTGCCTCCTCTTTCCTGCAGCCTGTTCCACTGTCCTCTTTCCAACTGTGTTAACCTGGAATTGCTTGTTAGGACTGTGCTGTGCTGTGAGGAGCGGGATAGTAATTGCTTTACAGCAATAGGGTGCAGACTCCAGGCAGATCTGTTGAGGAGTCCCTGTGCCTGTATATTTCCCTTTGGCCAGCCTTCTCTTACAAAGGTGCTAATCACCTCCTACCTTAAAGGTTTTCAAACATGGTAGGCATGTTTGTTATAACTTGTTCTTTCTGTCCCATATAGTCGCAGATGACATTCTTCATGTGTATCTGCCTGATGGTAATTGGAGCTGGGAGGAGAGGCAAAGGGAAGATTGGAGATAAGGATTATAATCTCCTGTACTGATATGCTTTGGTTCTCCTTCCCCAGAGAAGAGTCTGTGAACATGTGGCATGCTGTCTGTCCCTTCACCTGCCTGCTCGCTAGGGAAAGTTGCTGAATGCCTCCCAGCCAGAGCTTGATCAGTTCTCTTTCAAAACAGAGGAAGATTTGTGTGGATGTGTCTCTTTGGTGGAACAAAAATAAAGATGGAAAAATAAAATATTTTTTCCTCCATTTTGTAAAATGGCTTCATGCATCACAAACACTGTAGTTAAGCAGTACAGTACAGAAGTGAGAGAGATGGGATTTTCCTAGAAATAGGAGGCAGAGTGCACAGCTTTAATGGTGGGGAATCCATTGCTTATTCTTCAGTGTGGCACAATAAGGGTTGTCTGCGCTCAGCCTCCTCATTTACACAGTGCTGCAGTGAAGTGGTGCCTAGATTGAAAATAAATGGACAAGTTCAGGAAGGGAATGTCATTGCCACCATTTGCAAAGTTGGCTGTGGTATTTTTTTCCTGTCATAAGCTGTTGTGAATTTGAAAGGGCTGCTGTATTTCCGCCCCGGACATGGTAATGTTGGCAAATGAAAAAAACCATTTGTTCAGAAAGCTCTTTTGAGATGAAAGGCATCAGCAAAGTTGTTGCTGTGTCTCCTGTGACTGCCTTGGTTGAGGAGCTGGACTGTGTGTTCTAAGTCTTTCTGATGCAGAGGCTCGAGTGCTTAGTCTGAGCCAGTTTACTTATTCTTCAGCTCTTATTTTTTTAGCCTTAATTGGCTTCCTACTGCATGTCACACTGCATTTTCCTTTGGCTGGTGGATGTAGAGAGTCGACCTCCTTCTCTGAGCTACTAAGAGAACATGTTTTCTTCTTAGAGCTGTCTAGCGCAGGCTGGAAGAAGCAACTTGTGTAAGAAAGTACTGAAGCAGAAGTGTGTTCTTTGCAATGAAAAAATATCTTCTCAGCCTTGTGACTCCACAGATTACTTTTTGTCTTGTTCTTTCATAAATGATGTGTAGATGCAAAACCTGTGTGAGGATGAAGCTGCTGGAAGAGTTTCTTCAGCTGTAGCAATGTCTGTGATGCAAGAGGAAATCCTGACCACCCTTTCCTTGAGGATCTGTGTAGCTTGTTGAGAGTTAAAACAGATCACGTGTTCTGTAGATCCTGTGCAATTTTGCTGCCTTGTTTTCTTGGTTATTCTAAAAATGATAGGTTGCTATTTAATGTACTCTGATTGACTTCACAACCTATCTATTCAGTCATCTGCTTTCCTTGTTCTCCTTTTTGAAAGGATTTAATTTAATGACAGCAATGAGATGGTGTATCTAGGTGATTGTACAAATCAATTTAAGTACTTTATGGGCCATTGCTAGGGAACAAACACTAGTTCAAAACTGCCTAGGCTATGTCTGGGCTATCTTTTCTCTGTATTATTAATATGGCAGGCCCCAGTTTATTATTCTACCTTGAGCCACAGTTTGCCCATGTTCCTGGTTGAGTGTTTCGTGTATTCTTTTGGGAGAATCCTCTAATCCAGTGCTTGACAACCAGCCATGAAGGCTCTGCGGTCACCTGACTTTTTGGGTGTTTCTGGGTCAGCCCTGCAAAAGCACCAGAGTTGCCTGGTAGTCCTGTCACTTGTCTAAGTGAGCCCAAGGAACAAGTCCCATCCCTTGTGTTTGTGTCCTGGCCTCCTTACAGGGTCTCCGTTACCTTCTGTTTTGGAAAATAGTTCTTTGCAATTTCATCTGGTGGTCTGGTAACTCTGTAAAAATAGTTTTGTATTTAGGTAATTAATTTTGTGCTCAGGCAGGTTTGATGTCCAAAGTTGCAGTTTATGATACAGCGCCAGTCACTGAGTTCCTACTAAATACCCATCTTTGGTGGTCTTGGGGATACTGAAAAATACTGAATTGTCAGCATTCTGTTGTTTTCTGTCACTAGTGTATACACTGTTCAGTCCTGCTCCATCTGTTTCTACAGTTAAATGGGATTCAAGTGAATTCATTAAGAACACGTCGCCTTATATTAAGAGTGAAATATATTAGGTGTCATGAAAAACAAATGTTTTCAACAAATTTACAGAGTTTGAAGCTCTCATATCGTGAAAGCTGAACTTTGATTGCTCTGGGAAGATGGAGGGGGTGTATTTGAGTAAGACAGGGCACTACAGGAATAAAATATTTGTAAAAGCTCCTCATTTATCTGCCAGAGTAAAATGGAGCTTGCCTCTTGCCAAGATCAGTGTATGTAGCTCTGTGCCTTCTGCTGCAACTACATGACATGTTAATCTCTGATGCAGTGCAAAGAACATAACACTTTAGTGTTTAGTAGCTAGGGATACTCTTGCTGTTGACTGCTGCAGGACAAAAGGCAGAACCCTGAATTCACAGCTTGCTAGTTACTGAGCCTCCTGGGTCCCCTAGAAATGGAGGTGACCCTTGGAATGTCTGCCCCGTGCACGCTCCTCCTTACCTATTGGCAGGCGCTCGGCAGTAAGTTCTTTGTCTCTTCTCTTGTGATACTGTCTGTGTGCTCCTGTTTTACCAGAATCCTAATTTATCTTAGCAGTAACAAATGTTATTGTCTGTAAAGTATAAAGTTATAACTGTTCTAGCCCGTGCCTCTTCTTTCCTGCAGCCTGTTCCACTGTCCTCTTTCCAACTGTGTTAACCTGGAATTGCTTGTTAGGACTGTGCTGTGCTGTGAGGAGCGGGATAGTAATTGCTTTACAGCAATAGGGTGCAGACTCCAGGCAGATCTGTTGAGGGGTCCCTGTGCCTGTATATTTCCCTTTGGCCAGCCTTCTCTTACAAAGGTGCCAATCACCTCCTACCTTCATTTAGTGTCAAAGGGTCTTTAGTGACCTTGGAAGAAGAGAAACTGAGCTGTCGGTGCTAATCTCAAACACAAATGTGCAGGCATTGCCACATTAGTCATGCCTTTGTCACCTCTACATTGAATTAGTGCAGTGCAGGGGATGTGGGTCTGCAGCTGAAGACACTTGCAGAACTGTGTTGTCTGCTTCTTTTAGTGTCACAGGAGAGTATTTTCTAGAGAGATGTCAGCATTTGAGGAGTACCCTCAGTCAGAATCCTGAGTTGACTTCTTACAGCAGTCTGCTGGAAGCTGGTTTGGCTCTTAGGCAGTAGTTTAAAGCTAACCCGCTGCTGTTACCACTTTTTTGTAAGAGGGTAAGTCCAAGAACTGAATGGGGCTACAACTTAAGACCTAGCAAGGAAACATATTGGAGCCCTGCAGCTTGATGAAATTTTTATGCATCAATGATTTTACTATATGATGCTTTTTTTTTTTAGAGAGATGTCCTTAAAGACATCTGGTTGTGGAACAGTACATTGGCAGTGGAGGTTTTTCACTCTGATTCACATGTGAATGGTACAGAGAAGTCCAGCTTCCTTATTAAGGACCAGTCAATCACTTGATCAGGTACATAACAACTGTCTTCTGGGAGGGATATAAGAGGTAAGAGATTAACCCCAGTCTGCATTACAAATAAGTTTAATGAAGTACTTACGTTGAATACAGAAGGTCATGGCAGTGAGGAAATTGGACTATTTATGACTGAGCTGGTACACATGAATAGCCTGCAAAGCAAAGTGCATGCTGGGAGTTGTGAACCAGGGAGGTAATGACAGTGTCAGTCCTTGGTTCAACTGTTTGCTGAACTGCAACTGGAGATTAAAAATATGCTTTTTCTCTTGTAGTTATGCTCAGTGTGTACAGCTGCTTGTGTAGTTCTAAAATGCCCACAGAAATCTTTTAACACATCCTTCTCCACACTGCTCTGGAGGGGACAATCTGCACTTTATAACAGGTTCCCCAGAGGGTGCTTCTCTCCATGGGACTAACTGCTTTGCCCACACCTGGGTACCTGTTGGCATGATGGTTCTGAGCCAGCGAGTGGGGTCTATAGCAAGAAGACATACAGAGTGACAGGAGGGGAAGGCTCAGCAAGTATACTGGTGTACATGTCACACACTGGTACTGTTCTCAGTGTAGCCGGTGAATTAGAGCAGTTGAGGGTTGATGGACTTTGTGTGTTTGGGGTTGTTTGTTTAAATTTGGCTTTGTCTCTGTGGTATCTCAGATGACCCTTTTGGTCTAACTGCTCTCGATGTTGTTACAGCCATCTACTTGGTTTTAGCAAAATCTGCCTTTCAGTGTTCTGGCTTCTCCTAGTCTACCTGGCTGCTAAAATACTTTGCTATGGATATGGAATTGGTGGGTTGCAGTAGGCTGTTCATGTTTGAGGACTGACTTTAGGTAGTACTCCACTCTTTCTGAAAATATTTCTCTGTTTGGAACTATAAATCAAAGCAGTTTGCTCTTTCAGGAGGTAAGAATCTGCCAAAATCCGTGTGCAGCTGCTGGGGTTATTCTTTGGGCTGCAGAGCCCAATCGACCAGAAAAGTCTCCTGCTGCATCTTTGCCAGGTCCTCTGCTGGTTTAAGTGGTTCACACTTTTGCCTGGAGCATGACATAGTGCTTTGCCAGCCTTCTGCAGAGAACTGCTGTTGTCATTCTGTCCTTCTAGCAAGACAGTCCCAGAAAACACAGTCTGAACACACTGTATGGTCCTCTGCTCTGGAGGGAGCCTGCCCTGCTCATGTTCCCCTGTTTTGGGACTTCCACCAAAGAGCAAATGTGTGCTAGAAACAGGTGTGGCTGCAGAAATCTGTTCAAGCAAATTGTCTCTGTTGAAATCAGTTCTTCCTTTTAAATCAATTAGGAAGGCAAGGAAGCTCCCCTGTGTTAGGAAAGCCATGACCCTTCAGGGCAGAAGTGTCTATACTTATTTCTGGAGAATGTCAACTTATTGTGGCCCTCAAATTAGGGGAGAGTTAGTTTCCTACTTAAAATTCTCTACCGATGTCAGCAGAAGACTTACAAAAATTCCTGATTAAATTATGCCCTCACTGTAGTAATGAAAACCACTTACTAATGTTGTTTAAGTGTCTTACATAGCACTTGGCTTGTAGTAGAGAAACTGCTACCCATTGGATCTGTGGCTAGTTTTGTTTTTGTTTTTTTTTTTCCCCCTTTACAATTTTCTCTCCCTCAGAACTTCGTTACCTAATGTGTTACTAAATAAGCAGTGAAACAAAGACTGCTCACAATAAAAATGGTGTGTTTAGGGGCTCCTGCTCCTGTGGGATTAAATGTTAATGGGAAATATTGCTCCTACTAGTTCTAGTTTCTGCAGAGTGGGATACCCAACCTTATTCTATTTCATGAAGCCTATCCTAGTAATTCCTTTAACTGTGTGTTCTCTTTCTTTGTTTTCCTGCCTAGCTTTCTGCAGAGGGCGTGTTGTGAGGGTGCCCAAAGGTCCTCTTATTCGAGTCGTGGGCACGGAGGTGGTGATCCCTTGCAGCGTTAGTGACTATGATGGACCCAGCGAACAGAACTTTGACTGGGAGTTCTCTCGTGAGACTGACTTTGTGCGGATAGTGAGTACCTGGGATTCTGCATTCACCTCTGAGGAGTACCAAAAACGTGTAGGCCACGGGGATATCGAACTGAGACGGAGCAGCAACGATGCTGTGGAACTTGTGATTAGAAACATCCAGCCAACTGACCAAGGGAGATACAAATGCTCCACGCCCAGCACTGATGCCACCGTTCAGGGAAATTATGATGCAGAGGTGCAAGTGAAAGGTATTTCTGAAGAGTGAGGTGTGCTCTAAATTTGTTTTTGATATTGATTGTAGATATACCCTTAAGAATGTTTCATTTCTGTTGCTTATGAGCATTGTGATTGTTTTTTTCTTTTTTTTTTTTTTTTTTTCCCTTCTTGCTGTTCCTGTTTAATTCTTCTGAAACCAAAATCAAAAATTGGGAAGCATGATAGCAAAGGCAAGTGAAATGAATAAGCAAAGAGAGGCTGTTTACCATAAACACCACTTTCATTTTTTTTTCTGTCTAGTAACTATGTAAATAAAAATGGGAAAACTAAGCAGTGGGTCTGCAAAATATTTAATATCCCTAAGCCTCTGGGTAGAGAGGCTAACTTCAGGTAAAAAACACAGCCTGTCTTCTCTTTTGTTTATAGTGTCGTTTAGGGATCTTTCTCTATGAAGGAGGTAATCTTCCTTTTTCCCTTTAGCATGTTGATACTGCAGTCATGCCCTAGCTTTGCTCTCTGATTTGGGGTTCTTTGATAATAACTTGGGAGGCTATTTTCTTTCAAAATCAAGATGCTTCTTGGTGGGAATAGTCAGAATGATGATGTTTGGATGAGAAACTAAAGTGAGGGGAAGGAATGGATTTGCAGCTGAATTTCCTTGTTCCTGGAATATATTTATATGAGGAAGAAGGAATGATTGGCCAGGTGTTGCTCTGTGGTAGTTTTACTGTGTCATACCTGAACAGTTTGGTGTGGGTGTTCTCTTCTTGCTTCCATTTTATGATGCTTGTGTCTTTTGATCTTTTTTTTTTTTTAAATAGTGATTTCTGATGGCTTATCAGTGAGTGGTTCAAAAGCACGTTCCTCAATGTCTCTCAGGCTGTCTGAGGGTGACTCCTTCAAGTTGCGCTGCTCAGCAATTACCACCTCACCAGAGCACACGCACCTGCATGTGACTTGGCAGAGTAAAAGTGGATCCACTTGGCGGGACATCCTATCTTTGACTCATGAGGGCAAATTCCAGCCAGGTCCTGGCTATGAAGAGCGCTACCGTAATGGAGATATCCGCTTGGACACAGGAGCGAATGACACGTATTGGTTATCTGTATCCCAGGCCACATCGGTGGATGGGAGTGCCTACAGGTGTCTTGTGAGCGAGTGGGTGAGAGGGGCAGATGGCTTGTGGCAGAAGATTCAGGAGAAGAGCGTGGAGATAGCAAGTGTGGCAATCCAACAGACTGGTGAGTGTTACTGATGGACTGGGGTCACAGCTCATAGGTATAGCACTGCTATGTCCAGACTGTGGTACTTTGAGAGCAGAAGCTGGGTAAGCTGAACTAAATGAGGATACATTCCAGGAGAACTTACAGTGCTGTTTGCGTAGCTGGCCTGTTTACATCCAAGTTGATAGAAAATGCTTGGAATAATTTTTCAAGCTTTTATTTTGGGGAGAAGAAGGATGATGGCAATGAAGGATTGACTAGAACCTCTTAGCTGCCTAGACCTAGATTTTAACTCATCCTTAGTTTACTTCAGATTGCTTCTGGTTTTTATATTTCTTAAATATTGTATTTAGCTGCTGAGCACCCCAAACCTTTTCTCCTGTATTAACTTAGGGTTGTAAAGCTTTTCTGTATGTTGTTTATTAAAATAGCATAGAAAGATCAAGAGAAGGGATGAAGGCAGTGATAATTTAACAGGACAAATTATCCATTGATTTTTATCACTGACACTGGATCACTGGTCTGATTGTTCCACTGTGTTGGCAGGCATCTAGGACAGTAATGGTTCTGTTAAACACATCACTGTATGCTTCACTAAGGAGACAGAAATACATACAGTGCTATGCTGAGGATGTCCAAATATCCATGCCCGTATAGATTTCAGGAGTAGATGCACTAAGCACTTAATTGCATTAGCATTGCCAGTGCTAGCTGGAGGAGAGAAAGCAGGGGGTGGTGCATCTTGTCACTCAATAGGTGGAAAAACAGGCAATGATGGCCCCTCAGAAATGTGGGATTATGACCATATTTTAGAATTGTTCAGACAGTAAGGGTATCTTTTCATTTTTGTAATCCTTTAATCACTGCAGGGAGAACCCAGAACTGCTGAGGGTTTTTTTCGCTAGCTCATTTTAATATCCTAGTGGTACTTAGCCTGTGAAATTTGACAGGATTAATCTGTCCCCTCTTTTTCAGGATGGCTGTTACATGGTAAAACTTGCAGGTGCTCTCTGCTGAGGCAGGGCATGCCTAAGTAAGAGCTGTAACTCTCTATTTTGTCACTTGTTTGGAGAGTTTAGTTTAAATAGACGGGGGTTAATCAGTGGCTGAAAATGGGGTGAGGATGGCCAGGACCAGGCGCAGCAAAACAAACCACCACCCCCAAAACCCAAAAGATGAATTAATATGTCTAATGAAAAAAGTCATACACATTACACGTGTAACTGTGTGGGGTTTTTTTATTGTTGTTGCTCTTCTATCTACTTGGCCATCACTTTAATCTTCTAAAATCATGACATCCTTGGGTTCAACTTTGTTCTTGTATGTCTTGTTTTAATAGTGCCTTAGTATAGGACCCTAAATGAGGCCTTCAGATTTGTCTGTAACCAAAAAAGGAATATTGAGTATATACAGAGGGGTAAACTCTCTTAGAGTCACTCTGTATACGTATACTGCCAGATACTGAATGCCTGTCACTATTGCATGAAGACAGAAGTCTTCCTTGGAGAAGTGCTGCTCCTGACCTTGCAGGGGAATGCTCCTGGTCTTGATACTTTCATCCCATGGCTTTCTCTTAACAAAGCTGTGGCCAGCCTGGTAACCTACAGAATGCAAAAGGTCTCATTTGAATGCTGGCTATGACCATATGTGCTGTGTATATTAAAAATATTCACTGGCCACTGGAGGAGTTTAAATGTGTTCTAAGTGGCTATTGGCATTGCTTTAAAGTCCCTGGTTTGTGTTGGTCAGAGCAGTAAGTGGAGGAGTCAGCAGTATAAGGACAGATGCCTTCTGTTTGCTTGTTTCATGTTTCTGCAACACACCTGAGGTCAGTCAGGACTCCAACATGTGGCCTTGGCTGCTTCTCATCTAAATCTGTTCTGTTAGAACAGCTCAAAACCATTTCAGCAGAAACCGAGTTGAGTTCTAATGTAGTTCTTAGTGATTTCAGTGGACGCTTACTTTTTGAGAGATAGTCCCAAAGCATGTTGACCCTCCTGTAAGAATGGAAAATCCTGTACACATTTTCCTGCTGTGCGAAGGTGACGTGCAGTCTGTGATTGGGGAAGAAACCTTCATGGGACCAGTTGCTGTTGAGTTATGAAAACCTTGTTCTCCTTCCCTTCTTCCCCCTGCCCTCATCACACATCCCTTGCTTGACTGATAATGTGTACTTCCCTTTAAACAGGTCATGTAGCTCAGTATCCAACAGGCATTTGAAGGCAGGGCTACAGAGCTACTTCAGAAGCTTCTGTAATAGACTGTGAAGTCCTGGATAACTTAGAGTGGACTCTAATAAAAAAATATATTTTTGTTTGAATTTTTGTCTCTTCATTTCTAAGCTCTAGATGTGGTCATCTCAACAAGCAATGTGTCTGTGACTGAAAGAGACTCCCTGGATCTTACATGCAACATCACAACAGACAGGAGTGGTATTTTCCAAGCGGAGGTGATGTGGTATTTTTCTGTGTCACCTGATGATACCTTGTCAGATGCTCAGGTATTGCTGAGCATGGACCGTGATTCTGTTGTCAGTGATTCAACCCTCATCAGCCTGAGCCATGTAGATAGGAACTCCTATCGCCTGTTGGTGCGTGATGTGGATGTGGAAGACTCTGGCTACTACTTCTGCCAAGCAGCCCTCTGGGTACCACTGCACAATGGGAGCTGGTATAAGGTGGTGGAGAGGACATCTGCACCCATCAGTGTGGTGGTGACAGCATTAGGTGAGTGATTCTGCTTTCAGACTTCATGGGTGATGTACCACTCATTCCTTGGTCCCATCAGAAAAGGGAAAGGACCTTGCAGAATCTCATCTGCACAAGTTTCTCTCATTTGCATCTATCATCTGTACATAGGGTGTCTCTCTCACACGTGAAAATACTGATCTACCCTATGGGGTTTGGGGTTTGTATATTGTAGGGTTTTAGGATGTCTTATTGCGTGTCCCACCCATGCACTACACTTTCTGGTATCATTGAACAGTCTGCAACTGGGAAGTAGAACTTAAAAACCTGCCTTATCTTCCAGGGGCTGAAGCTGTCTCTGTTGTCATAGTTGTCCCCTTTTACCTCCCTCTTACCATTAAAAGACACTCTGATTGAGAAACAAGCAGTTCTCTAAGCTATGAATATCAGATGCTTCCTCTGATTTTTGAGTCATGTACCATAAAAATTATTTATAATGGAAACTTCATAGTGAACTCTAATAGCTTTCAGAGTTGTTAGGTTTTTGTTTTGTTGTTTTAATCACTAGAGAGGCACCACATCCTACTGATGGATTTAAAATGGAACATGACTTTATACTGCTTTATTCTCCTCTCTCAATAGACAGGTGTGTTTTACAAGACCATGTCACATAGCTATTGAGTAGTGTGACTGAGTGAGAGAGACCTGGCTTGTGGCTAACTTAATGCTAGCAGTGTTGATTAGTGTTGATAGTGGTCACTAAAACAGATTTTCCTGCAGTATTTAACATCCCACTCAGTGTGATGCATTTTTCATCATTCAGTCCTAGAGATGAGTGGATTTTTAGCCTTTCGGAAAAGCAAAGGATTATTTGTGCGTTTGAAGTTACTTGAGCATTTCTCCAGCAAGTTCTTTTAATTCACTAGTGGGGAGAGGAGAAATCTACTTCAACAGAAACTTGATGATCTCTTAATTCTCTCCTTCCTTTATCCCCTAGTTGTTGTTAGTGGTTGTCCCTTTTTACAGCTCTAATGCTGTAAATGTCTGCATTTTTTTTTTTTTTTTTTGCAAGGGGCTGGTTAGAAGCAGCCGTGTTTAACAGTTTTTCCTTTAAGATTTGTTAACTGAATAAGGAACAGAAGCTGTAGGTAAGGGATATTCAACAGCCTTATTTGATCTAGTTGGCCTACAAAAGCAGGCTGATGGTATCTTTCCCTGCACTCCTTTCCCAAGACAAATCTGTTTTGGAGTTCCACTGACTCATATGCATGCTGCAGACTGTAAATCTTTTGCTTTGCATTATCCCAGCTGAACTCTTAAGTTTGGGAGATACCTCTTTATGCAAATATCCTTAGAAGTAAAGTTGCTTGGGAGAAATACTAAAAACTAAACTCCAGCTAAACTTCTAAAAAGCCTGTTTTAGGGATAGGTGTAGATATGTCAACCTACCCATCCTGTCTACTAGTTTAATCTTGGGGATAGAGTAGCTTCAGTTCTGAAGTGATGAAACTCAAGATGGTGTTGCAGGATGCTGTAGGTAAGGTATCTGCACGTGCTAAAATTCAAAGTATTGGTTGTGTTGGAAGCATGAATGAACCTAGATATGAGCTGGAGTAGAACTGGCAGAGTTGTAGCACTTGGCATTTGTTCCCAGCTTTGACTGGATGCAAGTATCCTGGCCTAAAACTTTTCAATGTTCTTGTTCAGAGCCTCTTATCAGAAACTGGTGATACTGTGCACTTAAAAAGGTAGAGCTCGTCCAACATAAAAGTACTGAATGAGGCCAGCATAAAGAGAGCTTGCTCTGAAGCCTGGTTTTCAGAAATAAATAGCTGTTACAATTGTCACAATTTAGCATTGTACAGAGCAGTTGAGCCATGGCCATTTCCAAGTATATGTGTAATGTGTGCTAGAAGCATGCAATGTCTTCATTTCCCATCCTTGTTCAGCCATTCGGATTACACATTCAACTTATGAGTGTTCCTTTCTTCCCTGACTTGTGTGCATGTGTGTGCATGCACACTTGCATGCTCATCTACTCTCTTGTAGTGCCTGTACCTGTAGGACTCTTCCTTACTCTTTCCATTCCAATTTGGCGTTACTTGGGAACAGAAGAGGATAAAATCTGCTCTTCAGCAGCTGCTTGGTTGCTAGGGCAAGGGAAAGTAGAATAAATTTTCAGCATTTGAGGTTTTCAGCTGCATCCAGAATTTACCAGCTCCTCCTCCTTAATGAAAGTTAAGAGCTGTTGGAGTATTAAGTCATTGAACTGTCAGTGAGGCTGTTCTTTGACAGCTGACAGAGTGGAGGAACGAGGTTTATCTGACCAGCTTTTTATTATTTCAAAATCCTCTATTTGAATGTCTGTCAGAGTGAAGTGCCTATCTGGAGTGGCGCTGTCAAAGCCGAAACTCTTTTCTTAGCAGTCCTTCCCCTGCCCACAAATAAAACAAACCTGAAATGATTTTCTAAGAACTCAAGTTTCAGCTTTTTCTTCCTTGTGTTCCTGTCTAGAGGAGAGTTTCTGCTTTCATAGTCTTTGTTGCTGTGAAAATATTTATTGGTCTTGAATGCCTTTTTGGGGGGGGAAGAGGAGGCGAGGGGGAATGATAAGAAAATTATAGAGTGTGAGCAATATATCATGAGGCCCTGGAAGAAGACTAGTTGTTTTGTGAATGAGGCAGGAAGAGTAGTGTAGCTGTAGGATCTATGGGGACTTACACCAAAAGTGGGTTTTGGCCACCATTGACAATCTATGCCTTGGTTGCAGTAGAGGAATATCGTGTGTTTTCTTTTTGTTTTGCCTTACTTATATTGAAAATACACAGAAATCTGCACTTCTGTCCACTGGTAGTAGGTACTACAGACTTAAAACATAAACAGTACTTTTACGCTTGTGTGTTATCTAACGCTGCAGGAACTCACCATCAGTATCACTAGATACTGTAGTATCTGGTGTGTATTAATGCCTTTGTTCTTTCTAGACGCAAGGACACTGCATGCATAATGCTTAATGGTGAGAGATCTTTTCTGCAAGCTGACATAGCAGCAGCCAGCTTGCTCAATAGAATTGTTTTTATCCTTTGCGTCTGAAATCCAAAAGTGTATGTGCACATGCAGTTTGCACAGCAGTTCTATTAAGATGCTTTATTATCTTGGCTCATTGGTGAGCTACGCCTAAGTTTTAGCCTTGGATTGCCTTCTCTGTCCTAATTATAGCTTCGGTTAATTGTTTCTAGGAGGGCAAAATGCCAAATAAGACATAAAGCAAGAAATAAATATAGGCTGCTGAATACACTTACAGTGCAAAAGCCATGTGATGAGTATTGGCCAAACAGTTGGAAAGCTAGTCTTTTTTCTGAATTATAGTAGACAGCAAGACAGAAAAATATTCTAACACTAGTAAATAAATATGTATTTCCTTTGTGGTGTGAGGTTCTTCCTGTAATCTTTTTCCTTTACTGTCTCTGCAGTGTGAGAGAAAATAGTCATGTGGCTGCCTTATCGCTTTTAGGCTTTGGACAGCCAGCTATTTCAGATTTAAATACAACAGCCCCATTCTTAACCCATGCATTTCAGGAGTTCCTTTTCAAGCTTGAGGTATTCCAACCTTATAGCTATACAGCACATACTTCTCTGCTCAGACTGTGAAGCCCTTCTGATCTACCCATCTTTGGCTCTTAACCTACTATTTATTTATTATGCTGCCCAATGAAATTTACTGTGCCCCACTATTGGTGCTGCCTGTGGTCAGTGCCAATGGTGGTACCATTGCCCCCTGGTTTTGGTGTCTTGGTGGGTTGGTGAGGTGTTTGGGGTTTGGGTTGGTTTTTAATGCTCTTAAACCGTATTGTAGAGACATGATGGGATGGTTAAGTGTGGAAAAGAAGGCATTTTAGGATGGGAAATGGGATATCTCTCGTCAGTCCAAAGCTAGAGAATAATCAGTCTTCTCTTGCTGCAGGCTGCCCATTTGAAGAGGTGCAAAAGGTGACTGGCTGAGCCAGGCCTAAAGAAGGGAATAATTTTGCTCGACACGATCTCTTAGTCCTTATTTTTCTTTACTAGTCTGACTAGACATATGGAATGAAAGGTCTAGTCTGGAAATGCAGGCCTAGGGGTACTTGTGTCAGACTTGTGCAAGTCTGAGAGCTGGAGTCAAAGTTCCCAGTCCCCAAGTGTTGTAAGAAAAATGCATATTCTGCCACTTGGCTTCTAGCTCAGGTGCTTTCACAGACTAGATGTTAGAAGTTAGCAGTATCTATTATCAGGCTCTGGTATTTTCTCGTTACTTCTTGTAGCTTCTAACCTCTTTCTTCTGGGTTTTCTCTCCTGCAGAGCCAGACTATGGGGTGTTTCTGAATGCCTCTAAAACACCCAAGTTTTCAGATGACCCCACAGAGCTCAATTGCATGTTTACAAATGCTCAGGACACTGAAGCAAACATCCGCTTCACAGTTTCCTGGTACTACAGGCAGCGCCTGCGCAGCGACGATGTGGTGACAGATGAACTCCTGGCCACGATGGATGCAGACTGGACTCTGCTGCTTGGGGACAGAAGTAGAGAGCGGATTCAAAATGGGGAAATAATCTTCTCTAAAAAGACCGTGGACACCTTCAGTTTACGAATCCAGTGGACTTCGGAAAGTGACAGAGGGGATTATTTCTGTGTCATCTCTGCATGGAATAGGCACCGTAACAACAGCTGGGTGAAGAGCAAAGATGTGACTTCTGCATCTGTCAGCATTTTCTGGGCTACACAAGGTAGGAACCTTGCACCTGTTTGCTGAAAGACCTGAATACCTGAGATAGTTTTCTCTTGAGTAGGCCCATCAGCCAGAAGGCCTGCTAATGGGATTTGGAAATTAGGTTCTGTATTATGAAGAGGAAAAAACACTGTTACCTTGTCTAAAGGCCTTTTATTTGTGGAGGGAAGTAACTGCTTAACAGCCCTCCCCAGTTTTATGCAACATTTTGGAGTGGAAGTGCAAAGCAGAGATACGTCAATTGAACTGTGCTGAGACTTCCAGCATCCAGCAGTGATGCTGGGGTCATTGCCCCCTTTCATGACTTAGAGTATTTTGGTCTCTCTAGGATGCATCTTGCTGTTAGCAATAGGATTGTCTTGAGGTGAAAAGAGGAATGTCACTCACTGTCTTCTCTGTATACCAGTTAGAGAGTTTTTTCTTTCCTACAAGCCTGTGTTTAGAAGGCACTTCTGAGGAAGTTCATGGGCATAGTAGTATCAGAGTATCAAAAAATAAGTGGGTGGCAGAGCAAAGTCATTCAGTAATTTGCTTGGATCTGGGCCTTTTTTAGGCAGAAGTGAACTACCTCTGTTCAGTATTTAAACTGAACTAGCTCTGTTGAGTATTTAAACTGACTCTGGGAGCATTTCTTAGAAGCTAAATAGTTACCTGAACTGCTTAACACTGGTTTAAAATGGCTGTATGTATCCTGGATGTCCTGTAGATTGATACTGTTTTGATGGAGGTGTGAGGTCGTGCAAGAGGGCCTGTTGGATAGGGACAAAAGGAATAGAATAACCTAAGATATAATGTCTTTGGCAAAAATCTGTGCTTAGCTGAGCTGCATTTATCCTGATAGGTTTGTTTAACAGTCTAGCTCAGGCAGCCACAGGCTGAGAACTGTATTTCAGAGACAAGTAGTTTAAACTGATTTCAAAGTTCTTTAGGGATAATATCTCAACAGTGAATTGGAAGGCTTCTGCTGTGATTCTGCTTCAGTGGAGAGAGAAATGGTGGGCTGTCTGCTCAGTACTCCCTTCATCCCCAGACCAAGTGTGGTCCACAAAAAAGTCTTTCCTCCCCCTCCCCCAGCACTGAAGCTGGCTTCTCCTGCCGGAATGAGATCTCTCATTAATGCTGAATGCTGGTCACAATTAGTTCAGTTCTTATGCCACAACACGGAGTGTGTGTGTGTGTATGTGCATGCACGCGTAATGGATCATCGCCTTCGGAGCAGCTAGAGAGACCAGCTGGAGTTGAAAAGTCTCAGCCTGTGTTGACATTTCTGAGGGAAAACAAACCATGACAGGTGTGAACATTCCCTTGTTTCTGGTTTTATTCCAAAAACTCTACTAATTTTGCAACACAAATGTAAATGTTACAGTCCCCATGCTGGAAAGTACATTTTGTTGGCAAAATCTAGAGTTGGAGGATTTATGATGTGAAAGTGTGCTCTCCTACAAACACCTTCTTCTCATGAAAAAGGGGGAGGGAAATATATAGGTTTGATTTCTTCTTCCCTTCCACCCTGCATGGTCTTTCAGCTGCCTAGCCCCAGATGCCTTTCTCTGCATGCCCTGTCCCCTGCCATACCTTATTCGTGTGAGCTCCAGACTCAGCTGAGAGCCCAGTGCTGGAGCCAGCAACCATGAAGGAGTTAATCTGCTGCTGCCTCTGCTCTCTGACTGCTGTTTTGACAAGTATCTCTGGTGATTTGAGTCCCTAACTGCTCTCAGTGCTTATAAAAGCAAGCAGCCAGTCTCCCACGTGTTTGCCTAAGGAGAGAACAGAAATCTGCCTTTTCCTTGGATAGCTTGTGCCTACATAGAGGCTTTTCTTCCAACTATTTCATTATTTGCATCGTCTCTGTTAACTTCTGAGCAGTGCTGGTGGGGGGGGGGGATGGGACTTCGGAGAAATCCCACTGTGGAAAAGGTTGTTCTGAGTTTTTGAGAAAGGAGAAATGGTGTTATGTTGTGTCTGTCGGTCAGTCAGCACAGAGGGGTGTTCAGGATAAGGAAGCCTTTGCTTGAAACGTGAACATCATGTGAAGATGTCAAAGTCCTTTTTTGTGTGTGTTGTATAATAAGTTGTATGTTTGCCTGTTTTAACTTTAGGTTTTTTATCTTTTTTCCCCCCTATTTTGTTCTGTTGGGACCAATAATGCTCACATGTCTTTCTGCTTACTCAGCTTTGCAAATGCAGCCAGTCGCTATCATAGATCACTGTTGTTTCTGACTTTGTCTGCCTGATTTGTTTCTTCTCCTCTTTCTTCTACCCTCTCCCCCAGCAAGATGACAAAGAAAGCATCTTTATCTTGCCTCAAAAATGAAAAGCATTAACTATATTGTTATTTTTTGCTTATTTGGAGTACAAATTCCAATCAGTAAAAAGGGATAGAGGAAGGGAGGAAACCTTTTTATGACTGGCTCTATATATGGTTTTCGACCTAGGAAAGAGTTTGATAGTTTAAAAAATAACTTTATTAATCTAAGTGTGAATACTGCCTATATTTAAAACATAGTTGCTATTTGTAGTGGAATGCAGAATTAGTGCTTGTTTTCTAAGCCAGTGTTGTCAGCTTTGGATCTGCATGGAAGTATTTGCAAAAGAGAACATTATCTTTTAATTGAAATTCCAAGTCCCAAAGGTACTATTATTTGGAGTTTTATTAATGTTTCTGTCCTTAATTTAAAAAATAATTGTATTTAATGTGATGTTACTTGTCCTAAATGCTTGCCCAGGCTCTTTCATCCCATGCAGTTGGAAGCAAGGGCACCTTAATCTTTCAGCAAGTCCTGCAAATAGAGAACAGGTGATGTTTCTGCCATCCACTTGTCTTTACCATTACTGGTGTCTAATAGACATTGCATAGTACAGACGAGCAGTCCTGAGCAAAGAATTTCCCATACCCATGGCACCAAGCTGCCAGGTATATGTGCCAGTTTGGGTGTAGAAACAAGAAAGTGCATTAAGTTAGGTGTACCAGCGCCAGTCAGGGGTGGCTTGGCTCCTCGTGCCGGTGGCTGTGTGAGGGTGAAGTATGGATGCTCTTACCTTGGCAGGGGAGCAGGCCAGTGAGGGTGGTCTAGTTGTGTGTGTGCAGCAGTGGGGAGAGCTGTTGGGTTGTATATACAGGTATCTGGCTGCGTGCAGGCCTTAGTGTGCCTGCTGTGTTTTCAGAGCTTTTGGTATAAGAGCTGCTGGGGTTACAATTGTACCGCAGGGTGCTGTATAGTCTCCTTCTCCTACGAAGGCAAAGCTGTCATTACCTTAATGTCTGTTGCATTCCCTGTACTTGCAATCTAGCTAGTGCACTGGGGGATGAAGAAGCCTTTATGAATATTGAGATGGTGTTACTTGAGGCTGATGATATGTGAGGCTCTGAAGTTACTGTTAACCATGGCCATTGTGCTGCTTTTCTGACTGCAGTCAGTGGAGTGCCAGGAACATGTTTGCTGTTTCCTAAAGTCTCCTTGCCCTTGTAGCTGTTAGGTTTCTCTAGCAATTTGACTGGCTTAGATTAGGTGAAAACTCTTTTTGGGCACTACTTGGAAAGTCCTATTGAATCTGAGCATGCATTTTGTGGTAGAGAGCAAGAGAATTATAGTGTGGCTTAACCACTTGGAGTGGCCAGTGATGGAAGGCAGACACATGTGCTGCCAGGCTCCAAAGTACAGTTTATTACTCAAATTTTATCTGAACCCTTTGGCTAGGATTTCTTCTGCTGCTAGCCCTCTGTCTTGGAGTAGCGCCCAAGGTGGTTATAAACTTTGGGTATAGTTTACTTAGGATGTCTTCCCCTGCTGCTTTCCAACATAAACTCTGCCAATTGCAGCCTCCTGTGTATGGCCAATCAGGGTGTGTTTTATCGTGCTTTTCATTTATGGAGCTTTACAAGAAGGTCAGATGCTGCATGGCAGGTGTGTGTGTGGAGGGGCAAGTGTGCAGGGTAGTGGTCAAGACGCAGACATTGTCTGCTTGGCAATTCTTGGAAGATTAGAAATGAGATCTTAAGAAACAGTTCTTGGAAGAAAATGGTCTTTGGCCTCTCTGGCCCATCTTCTGCTGTCAGATGTGGTGAGTAGTTTCTGTTAACATAGGAAACATGAAGAAACTTTCCTTTTCTATTTAACTTTGCAGATTACTGTTATTTCTAACCTAAGTGCCAGATCTTTGGTTTCTTCTCTTTCCCATAATGTGCACTGTTACACGCAGAGACAAATACATGCTTTTCTACGTGGGGGTGATGGAGTCCTAATTACATTTCATCTGCTGCTACTGAAGGAGAACAATTTTGGCACAGAACCGTACTGTTAAGAAAGACAATCCAGGCTTTTCTAGTTGATAGGATATAGAGTGCCCTTCTTTGTTGTTACTTTACTACGTATGTAGGTCTCTAATTATTGAAGATTCAGAAGTGTTCCTTTGATCATTTTTTACTTTCTTACAACAAGAAATATTCAGCATTTGTATATGCTGGTTTTTGTGTCCCCTTCTCTATTCTGGTCTGCATTTCTTGTGGTCTCACATAAGAGGAGGTGCCTCTGCCTTCTGTATTCATCCAAATGAAGAAATTTTGAGTTTTTAAAAGGTAGAAAAATCTTTTGAAAGGACTTTCATAAGAATGTATCTTCCTGTTCAGTACCTAATTTTGAGTTTTACCACTGTTCTCCAGCTGCATCTCTGGGCTTATGATGCTTTCTTCCACAAACTACAGATGGCATTTGTGCTGCTGTCCTATGCTACCACCATTTCTTTCTCCTTTTCTTTAGCAAAAATAATTGGTAAAAGTGGCATTTTCTGTTGCCCTCAAATGGAAAGTCAAGAAAGGCTGTCTAGGAACAGTTTGCTCTGTCCTTACTAGGGACCAGACACTTCCCTGTGTACTGCTGCCTGACCTGTGGCTCAGGGTGAAGTAAAGCATTTGGAGCCCAGATAGTAGGGAGACTTGTCTCTGCTCAGTTACATCTGCACTGCTCTGATCATGTGAAGGTATTTGTCTTAAGTACATGTATAGGACACCAAATGCAAGATTTCTTTTTGCTGGTCTAAGACCCAGCATTCTTCCATGAAGATCAACAGCACAAAGAACGTTTGCATCAGGAGGGATTTTTGCCCAGAGCCTCCTTATAAGGCCTAGAAAGCAGCAAAATGTGGCAGAGAAGTACAGCTAGCAGTTTTTGCCCCAAAAGCAGAAGCACAAACAAATTGTCTACTGAATTCATAAAATATGTATCAAGCTGGTCTCTGCTGGGCTCCTAAATGCCACAACCTTATGAAGAAAGTGATATCAGAATCTCACGGACACAGAATGAGGAAAAAATGGATATGAAGTCTAGAATCAAATGGATGATGAGTTCTCACACAAGGGAGCAGAGAATGAAGCTGTGTGTGCAACTTCAATTGTGATTGTGCCCCGAGTGCCTAAATGTGCAACTCTTGTATTCCCGCTTGCTTAGCGGGTGGAAGTGTGTGTGTGTGGGTTTGGTGTAGAGTATCAAGTAATTCTGTGCTCAGCTAGACCACTAGAAACAGCTCAGCCTTCCCTTCTCCTGCTGTTTCTTTATATAGCTTTGTACTGTGATCTGCTTTATTCAGTTCTGATTTAAAGTTGTCATACCGGGTTTCTCATCTTGTGGGCTGTGTTTACTCATTGTGAAAACTGCTGCTTGAAGGCAAAACACTGCAAAATGTAATCTTGACAAGTATCTTGTTGCTCTTGTGGGGAGAGCATAAATATTACTGCATTTAGTTCAGTTTTGGGGAATGTGTAACAATCTCACCACTGTTTATTTCCCTTTTCCTGAGAAGTGTCGCCTTGCATAAACATGATCTGTGTAGTGATATTTTTTTTTTTTAACCTACACACTTTAACCATCTACACACTTTTTAATAAGGGGAGAAGGAAGCATATGCTGCAGCAAAGAAAGTCCAGAAAGTCAGACTGGCTGAATTGTTGCAATACTGCTACTTTAGGAAGTAGCTGTAAGATGTGTGTTCTGCCCCAGTATCCTTTCCTTAGGAAGAACCTGACTGTGTAGGATCTCTCTTCATCACGGTGCCAGGAAAAGAGCAACTCCCTTTCCTTTTATCTGTTTCTGACTTCAGTCACTCCTCATTTTCTCAATTTCTTATTGTGAGCTTGTATTTTTTGTGTCTTGGGGCTGTGCTCTTAGATGTATAATTTTCCCAAACCCTGTAATTAAGGGATTCTTGGGATTGAGGAGCTGGCAGGCTTTAAGAATGGTAAAGAAAGGAAACTGAGCAGTAAGTGTTGCTGGCATTCTTGATGCCAAACGGGCTGTTGGGAAACATCAGGGCTTCTGGTAGGCTTGTACTCAGCTGAACACATGAGAAGCAAGGGAAGAGAACACACCTGGAGATACAGGTATACCGAACTCTTTCAATGTGTAGGTGTGTGTATGGGGGTGCTGGGGATGGAGACTTGTGTCACCACCAAGTTTTTTATCATGCAATTACAACTATCTTGGGTGTTCAGCTGAATGTATCTGGATTGCTGTTAGGATGGATTTTCAAGGGAAGTAAAAGAAGCTACACTAAGCGCTGCCAATTCAGTTAGTGGCAGCTTTTGTCACTAGTCATGAGTACTTCAGCAGAGTGTCCTGGTACCTTGTTGCTGAGGGTGCTCTTCTGGGTCCAGTGTAAAACTGTGACTGAGTCTTGTCTGACTAATATCCTTACTCCTGAATAAAGGAGTCCTGGAGGTCCTGTCACACTGTGACCTGTGTACTGCATTGTCTGTTCAGTGTTTGGTGTTCATTTGAATCCTTGCACCTTGACCCAAACTGTTGTATACTGGTGTGTCTGTGCTGTTGAGTAGCATTCTGTGATGTGCATATGTGTTTCAATAAATGTGCTTGGATTTGTCTTTCAAAAAAGTAGTACTTTGCTTGTTTGTATTCTTCTAGATTGAAAGGTGCTGCAGAAATATCTGCACCTATTTATTAACCTCTCTCTTGCTGCTTATTTCCTTCCCTCTTCAGATTACACGCTTACAGTGGAGGCAGTGAAATTGAAGCCATTCTTTGTAGCAGGCCACACCTTTGAGATGACATGCAAAGTGTCTTCGAAAAACATCAAGACGCCACGCTATTCTGTCCTCATTACAGCTGAGAAGCCACTAACGGATCAGTCGAACCCTAATGGAACCACTCGCATAATCTCCTTGAACCAGGATTCAGTAGTGAGGCTGGAAGATTGGACGGACCAGACTCGTGTGGATGGCGTGGTTCTGGAGAAGGTGCAGGAGAACGAGTTCCGCTACAGGATGTATCAGACCCAGATTTCTGATGCTGGGCTCTATCGTTGTGTAGTCACTGCCTGGTCTCCAGGTGGTGGTGGCATGTGGCGTGAAGCAGTGAATGGCTTATCCAACCCTATCCAGATAGACTTCCAGACATCAGGTTGGTATAGAATCTGGCAGCTGTGTATCTAAGCCAGAAAGGGAGAGAGTTCTCTGATGGTCTCCCAGTGGTTTCCCTGTATCTGGGAAAAACCTGCTCTTTGGAACATGGAAGGAATCTCCAAATGATATGATGACTGAGAGCTTTGCTTGTCTCCTTTTGGTGGTACTTGTGTACTTTGTGTTATTGTTTGTTTACAGAAAGATGTTTAATGAATTGGCTGAAATCATAACCCCTGGGTTTTTCTTTACTAATGCAGCTTTTATGGTCTTGCAGGTTCAGAGCTGGTTCTCAGTATGGGATAACTGCTGCCACATTTACCAGCTTTATCACTGGATTGCTGTTAGGTAGTGGCTGCTCTGAAAGAACATTAATATAAACTAGATATCTGTTTCAAAACAGACTCAATTGGCATAGCATTAAATTGCCTGAGCACACCTTCCTGTTGATATAATTGCAGAAAACGGTCAGGTCAAGGTAATGGTAACATTTCAGCCACCTCAGCAAGTGCCACTGGAAGACCTTAGAGGCCCCTTGCAGTTGGACTACAAAGCTCCACAAATTAGGATGAATTTCGGTATCAGAAGTGCATCCTGTTCCTCACATCCTTGCTGAAACCCTCACCTTAGGCTGTAACATAGCCTGCCTGTTGAGACTTTTCTAGAGAACTGTGCCTGTCCTGGTATACTGTTGTGGGGAGGGAGAGGGGGACAGGGTTGGTTTGGGTCATCAGAGATACGTGTTAACACGGACTTCCTATCATGCTGTGTGGGTGGGAAGTACTGCAAGAGTTGTTTTTATAATGGTGGTGCACTTAGGAGTGAGGGGCTCATGTTATGATTTGATAAACTAAGGTGGTGACTTCTTGAGCAGTTTTGAAAAGCTCTGTGTAATCCAAAGGTGCATCCTATGTTGGAGCTCTCTAGTTAGCTGCTTTATCTCAAAGATTTTTGCACTCCCCCATTCCTATTCACAGTGGGGCCATAGGTATTTTAGAAGATGTGTCTGTGACTATGCAAGAGCAGCCTGACTTCTGGTCACACCCATAACTAAGGTACTTGTTTTCTGTGAGATGATTTCTAAAAACTGAACTTCCTTATACTAGGCACGCTGGGAAAAAGACAAGGGCTGAGCATAGGAGGACAGCCTTGCAAATGAGAACATCACTTTGTAAGAAGCTTTGAAAGGTAGCATCCTGATACAAACCCTAATGAAGATGTAGCCTGACCTAAGCTGGCCAGAGAGAGGACATTGACTCAGCTCAGTGCTTTACTCAGTTCTGGGTAATTTCTGGTTGGCTTGTTGTCTAGTTTCATGGTAAACTGTTTGGAAATTAATGTTAGTTGTCTGTTATGTTCCAAATGCCTCTTAGAGCAGCACTGTCACAGCTGATTATTGCTGTAGATCTGTTGTCTTCTCAAGATGGTTTAATGGGCTACAGTTTTAGCCTTATAACTGTTGATATCTGGGTCAGACACAGTGGGAGAGCAGCATTTGCAAAGCTGTGATGCAAGAAACCAGCAAGAATGAAATCCGTCCCAAACCCCTCCCCTTAAGCTCTTGCATGGAGGCTTTCCTGCGCAAAAGTGGTGGTTGGTGACTCTCCCAACATTGCTCACGTTGTGTCACTTTGAACTCCCATCCAGAAAGTTTGGCAGCATGCTATTAATATCCATGGTTCAGAGGGAAACCTGTGAGCTATGCAAGGGAGGGAAGTGTGCATGTTGCAGTCTTGACTTCTTTTTGCTGTCACTCTCTACTCCCAGCCTCTTCACCCAGATAGGATTTCTGGCGCATAGAGTGAAGAAAGGGAGTCAGGCTCAAGCACTGCCCTGGGAATGTGTGAATTCCAGTAGCAAGGCTGGAGCAGGGGGAGGGATGGTCCTGAAGGCCTGTCAGCCTTTCACTCTTCTGTGAAGAATAAAGAGAGAAATGAGAACCCAGGCACAATTTACCAGAGAGCTATTTCCCAAAATAATCTTGGCATGTAGCAAAATCTGTCTTGAAATACCTTCCTTTCAACAATTGGTGGGTGAACTTTGTATCCTTCACTTGTTTCTCAGATATCCTTGCTGGATATCTCTGGGCATGATAAGGACATATGATGAGCACAGTTAAAATGGACTAACTGTGGAATTCATTTGGAAAATTATTTGGAGTCAGGTATGCAAGACAGAAGATGTTTTGTGGGTGTGTAACTTTGGTTTTGTTTGCTGAGATGTACTGTCTTCGATGCAAACTGTGACTGACTCAGGGAGCCGCAATGTTGTGGAGCAGCTATAAAAGCACAGCTCAGGTATCACACCCTTGTCTCCATCCTGTGGTACCAGCAGCTGTCAAACTTGTTCTTCAGAAACAGAAGCTAGTGCCAGATTTTCCCTAATGGGAGTGGTGAAAGGCAGAACTGCTGAGGTAGCTAGTGGTTTCTAGGAAGAATGAGAGGCTCCCCAAAACTGGAGGAAAGATACTAACAGGAAAGGGTCAGAAAAAGCAGAGGCATGACACTGTCCAGGTAACTGTAAAACCTCGGGAGCACCGCTCTGCTAAATCCTGTGTTTAATGTGTGATGAGTAGCTTATGAGTGTGTTTGTCCCTAATAGTGCAATTGACTCATTAACAGTTTGGGGTTCTCAAAGTGTAGCAGAGAGGCATTTAACTGTGACTGTTGGGGGGGATATAATAAAGCAGTACCACTTTGAAAAATAGAAGGCGTTCCAGTCTCTTCCCTACTTTGAAGGCTTGGACTTTGACAGCATTTTTCAGCTTGCACCATGAGGGATGAAGTGGGGAGGTGATCAATACGGAAGCAGCATTTTCAGCAGAAGGAAAACCTTAAAGGATCTTACATGAAGCTTTTAGTTGCAGGAGGAATTTTTCTCAGTTGTTTTTATTGATTACTCTTTGATAGGGGGTGGGGAGGCTTGCTAGGATTGGAAATCCTTTCTTCCAGTTTGAATCCCTTCCAGACCTCTCCGAGTTGAGTGATGTTTCCAGGAGGGGTTTTGAGTGTGCATACGCATTGTGCAGCGTGATCTATCTGAATGGCAGGAGGCTTGTAAGCTTTTTATATAGGAGCTGAGGACAGCACACATGAAACTTCAGTGTTTCCTGCCACAATAGGCTTGAAATGTGGCAGTGCTTTGCAGTGTTTTTCCATGAACATCTGTGGAAAATGTCTTGCTCAGATTCTTTCCATTCAAGACAGAACTTGCTGGCTGCAAGCAGAGACCTCTTCTCTTCTTTCTCCACTTGCTGTTGCAGGGGGATGTATTAATTCCATTTGGTTAACGATCTGAAATGTTCATGTAAAGGTATTTGTTTGAAACTTCCTGAACTAAAAAATGAAATGTGGATTTTGACCGCTGAATTATATAAACTGAAAGTTGGGGGTGGTAGTGGTGTTGAGGTGGAGCGCCTAGTAGGTCATTGGTTTTCAAATATTCAATCAATGGCAGATTGTTCTCGGCTGGATGTATTTTAAGACCAGAGAGGATCTTGTGAATCCTCTGGTCTGGCCTTATAAATAACATGGATCACTAGACTAATTTCATGAAATGAATGCCTGCTGTATATCCAGTAGCTGTAAGCAGACTAAGCTTATTTGGGGGGCAGGGGGAAGCTAGCCCATATGAAGACTGAACACTTTAATATTCTTCAGTGCTCTTTTTTTTTGTTTTGTTTTTGTTTTCCCAGTCTACAACAGAAGTTCTGCCATGTCTTTTTCAAAGGTTGCCCAGAAATGCAAGAGCAGCTGCCTGCGCTTGTCTTTAAATTTCCTCTTAATTTCACTGCGTCATTTCTGCTGAAACTCAAATGCATCCTCCCTCTGTCTGAGCTATTGGGTGATGTACGTGTATGTCGCCTTTCTTTCAGCCTGGAGCATACCTGTCTTCTGTTCCTTGTGGTTCTTCTAAAGCCAGTGTATCCAGACAGCTTATTGTAAGACATGTGATCCTACCCACTCGACCTGAAGTCTCTCACTTGTCTTCTGGTAGCCTGGAGGTGTTGCTCCAGTGGCGATGCCTTTGCACTGCAAGGGCTGGATGAGAGAGGCTTTTTTCTTGCCTCCCTTTGCCTGCAGCCTTAACTACAGGCCAGCAAAGGTGGGAGTCAAATAGATAGGAACTTGCTTGAGATCAGAGCGCTTATCTGATGCAGGTCTGTGTACTGGTATCTGGTTCAAGTGGCTCCAGCTGGCTTCCAGCTGTTTTTTTTTAATGTTGAGGCACCTGGTCTCTGTGAAATCCACCTGGTGTCATAAACTCTTCTTTGGCATTCATCCTTTAATTTTCTATCCCTTTTACCTTGAACCCCACAACCTTAGGTTAGTGTTGAGTGTATTTGCCCACTATACACTCATGGGGATTTCCACAGAAGTGACTTATTTTACTTTCCCTTGAGGGAAGCAGGGAGAAGGAAGCTTTTAATCTCATATTGAAAAGTATGTTATATGAGAGAACCATTTGGAGTTTGGCTATGCTCTGAGCTGGCTTCCCCCTGTGGCATTCAGCAGAGGGGAGAAAGCTCTGAATAGGCAAAAATAAAAGAACTTTTAAGGAAGTGTCTCAATGAAATCTTCAACTCTGGATTACATCTGCATGTGAGCTCATTGCACAGCAATGTATTATCATTCACTTTGGAAGAAGCAGAGATAAACTGAGAGCTGGTGAAATATGAGCTGAGTATTGATGTTGAACTTGCAATTAAAATGAAATGATGCCCTGCTATGACCCCAAGAGATACTCAGTTTCAAGAAAGGAGAGCAGAATGATACTTAAAGGAAGGAAACCTTAATCATGGAAATGAATGAAGAGCAATACAGCAGAAACTCTTTGGCAGGAAAGGCTGGTATTTTCCAACCACTGTTAATGGGGAGAAATGTGCTTTGTCATTGTGTGCCTTTGTGCCTGTGTGCATTAATTTGTAGCTGGAAGTAGAAACCACAGACTCAACTACTGGGGGTTTCTTCCAGTAACAGCTATTATGAGGCTTGGGGTAACAGCTCTGTGAAGGGACAAGGGGCTGGAATAGTGTGGGTGAAGGAGCTTGTTATCTGGAGAAAGGCTGGTCATGGGATTCTCAGTTCAAGAGTGAATGATTTGGTGCCAGGGCAGATATGAGTAATACATTGGAAGACAGAGAACTTGTGGGTTACATCAGTTTTTTCCCCGTTGTGGTCCATGGAGCTGGCTGATTGCAAGTAGAGAAGCTGCATGCAGTGATTGTGGCCTCCCTGCTGGGTAATGGGCTGGGTGCAGGCTGCTTGGGTGGAATGGCTTGCTCTGGATCTCTGTTGTCAGTTAGGTTACTTGACCTTTCTCTGCTCTACTTTACTTGTCTGGAAAATAAAGGTAACTTACGTCTGTAGGGAGCCTATACCTTATTTTTGCAGAGAAGTACTGGCTAAAATGATATAGAGAAGGCCGAAATGTCGTCTAGGACCTAGATAATTAGGATCTTTTCTGTTGTAAATCTAGATGTTAACTGGCTTTTGTTTATTCTCCCTCCTTTTTCCCTTCTTTTTCTTGCAGGTTTAAGGTGTTAGCAGGGAAGGAAAGCAGGGAGAATGGGGTAACATAAAGTAAATAGGGCTCAGGATTTTTTATTTTTCTCCAATAGGTAAATCCTTAAGCTGAGTAAATTAACTCAAACTTGAACTCCTTGTGTCCACCTTGCAGCCTGTTCAGTGTGAATCTGAGCATAAAGTAATAAACCAAATTTGGTGCAGCTTATAAACGCTTTCTCCTTTCATTTACATGTATGGAAGGATCTGCAATACACTTTTGCTGAAAACTATATCAATATAGGATTTGGATCCTGGAGTTTCCTTCCTGGGTTGCATGAAATCAACAGTTCGAGCAATGAGGTCTGACATAAAAGGGGACATTCAGAAGAAATTACACCAAACAGGTCCTGATCCTGGAACCTGGTTCCTCTTTAAGCACTTCTAGATTTGTACTAGTAAACTTCTACCCTCAGTTTCTTTTCTTTCTGTTTAAAATTATATAATGTTTTTCAAGCGTTCAGAAGTCAAGGAATGCTCTGAAAACTCTTTTTTCTATCCTGGCTGCAGATGATTTTTAATATGAAATTGTTATTACTTTAATAAAGAAGAAAACTTCTTTTAGGGATTGTATCTAAGCTTACAAATGGCCTTAGTATAGTGAGGAACAGATTTTGGCTTAGTATAAATCAAAGGTCTCAGCAGAAGAAGAAGGTTAATGCTTAGCTCTTAGAATTGGGAATGCTGGTTTGTTTTGTAAATCTGTGCTCTTTTGTTTCTGAATTAGCTGAGGGCATGATACTTCAAATGTGAAGTTATTAAAATCCAATTATTTCTCAGCTTTCAAACTCATGAGCAGCTTTCCTACACTTAACTTTGCTTTGCTCTTGATGAGCTTTACAAGTCATGCTTGATCTGTCAGCCTTGCAACTGAAACTAAGTTCTGGTTTGTTTGTTCTCCCGTGTGACCAGTAGATGCCAATAACAGTATTTCAAATTGTTAAATACAGATGGCAAGGAGAGCAAAGCCACATCATGTGTTATCTGTAAAGCTCTATTTTTCACAGTGTTAATGTAGCATGAACTCGGATGTCAATGAAGGAGAGTTCATGTCATCTCCGCAGCCCTTCCTGTGACACTGCAAGTGGTTGAGTGTGACAAAGCTGAGACCCTGATAGTCGGTGTCATCAGTGGGAGTTGTCTGTTGCCACATGCCTGCATCTGTAAGCTTGAGGTTGAGGGCTTTTTTTTTGTCTTGGAGAGTAAAAATGTAAGAAAAGCACTTGGGTGTACCAAGCCCTGCTTGGTGGAGTCTAGATCCAGGGTCTCTTGAATACTGTGGTGTGATGGTAATGAGGGGAAAAAACCCCAACAGATTCCACACCTTGCAGATTTTTATGGCACATTTGTGACCTCTTGGGAGGTCCTCGGAAGTCTTAAAAATGTGTTTAGAAGCATCCTGCGTTTGCTCTGGTGCTGTTTTTTGCCCAGGTGCTCTTCTTGAGCCTGCAGTAAAGCGGGTGTCAAGTTAGATAAGCTGATAGTTTTGCTTCTAACCCACTAACAAACACTGTTTTGGTGCTGCTTTTGTTTGAGATTGATGTACAGCTCATTACTGCTTCCCTCATCCTGTTGCCAGCCAGGTTCAGCTGAAGCCAGAGTAAATCATTTAAGCTGGGGACATAAATCAGGCAAGTTATTATAAGGTTAAAAGCACCGGTCAGTTTGGTTTTTTTAGAATAAAACCAAACAAAACCAAGCCAGAACCCTTCTATAGAGAAGGGTGGCATCCATATGACTTTTAATGAGGGATTAGAGCCATGTTGTCATCTTCTGTGAATCTTTCCCAGTCTGTGTAGTGACTACAACTCTGACTCAAGTGTACCTTATGGTGCAGGGGAGGGGATGAAATGATCTATGTGGTCCTGCTCAGAGCTAACAGATCTCTGTTGAAAACAGCCTCCTGTCTTTTCAAGTTTTCTAGTGGAGGGGCGTGGGGGCAGGGGGAAATCTATGAAGGTGCTTTGTTCTGTCCTTTCATGCCTGAGGGTGGCCTGAGGCCCAGGGCATGGGGCATGTGGGCAGAAGGCCTGAGATACCTCCAAAGAAGAAAGATGTTCCTCATAGGAAGTTGCAACCACACAGTCTTCAAGACTGAGCTAAAGCTTTCACTGTAATGAAGCTTGCTTAGGTTTAAATAAATAAAAAATAATTGTTTTCCCTCTTCAGCTGGAGAGCAAAATCCAGTTCTTCTAACACAGGACAGTGATTTCTCCCTGGAGGTACAGATGGTAATTTGCAGGAGATGTACCCTAGTAGGGAAATAACCAAAGGGAAATAACTGTTTGTGGCATACCAAGTATGATCACGAAATGACAGAGCAGCTGCTGCCTAGCAGCCTTCTTACTGCTCAGGATGCTTTGACTCTTCATGTGGGAGGCAGGGCAGAGATGCGCTTGGTGACCCAGAACTGAAGAGTGTGTAGGGAGTGCTGCTCTACCATGATACATGGCTTCTCCTGGCTGAGTGACCAAGCAAGCTTAGTGTTTACCCTTGTGACATTCAATGGCCAGGAGTGCTCAGGCTCCACTCTGTTAGTGTTTTGGTGGCATGCCAGGGTTTGAAGCCAGTGTCTGTTGAATGCAGTAGATGCCTGGACTTTCAACTTAGAAATAAGGTCTGAGAAGTTCTGTACGTATGTATCCTCTCTCTTTCCTTGTTTACCAGCCCAGGACAGGGGTAAGGCAGCCCATCCTTAGCCTGACAAAGTTGGGATTGTGCAGTTCATCTCCCTTGCTCAATCCCTGCCAGCATCTAGCCAGGACAGAGCCTGTTTGCTGGAGTATAGCATGTCCCATATTTCTGACATGATGTCACTTCACTCGCTGCTGGGATTTAGGATAGACCCTGAGCTGCAGACAGTACCAGAATTATTATGGTGCTGTTTTGCGTTCGATCAGTGCAGCAGAGGGTATGTGCTCATAACGCAGGGATGTTCCTGGCAGATTTTGACAGTCTTTGTTTCTATTGTGACAGTTCACACACAGCTTGAGACTTTTCTGGTTACAGTTGGCTAGAGTGCCCTGGTCCATGCTGCCTTTAGTCCCCTAGGACCTTGAACTTCTGTCTGCATGACTCTAAAGAAGATGATGGAAAATGGCCTGTTTTATCTGAAGACTAATAATCAAATAGACTTCAAGGGGAATATGGTTGAGGAAGTGTGTGTGAATGTCAGGAAACTAATTGAATTCACATAGAAGGAGTCTGTATAGAGGCTGAGGAAGCCATCAGATTAATCTCTCTCCATTTCCCCAAAAAGGGATCCCATCATGCTGAACTTAAGTTAGGGCTGCAGCCTGCTTGTGAAGTCACTACCTGAACAGGTAAACCTGAAAGCGTTCTGGGTTTCTTATTTCCTTAAATATGTTCTAGCATAAGTATGTAGGAGTCTCAGCTGGTAGTTGACATGTAACCTCTATTGCATGCCTACCAGCCTTTCTTGGTGTGGTAACTTGCAATCTTAATTCTTAATAGAGAGGACTTCTAGTGTCAAAATGAGTACAAACCTCTGGACTTATATGTCTACATACTGCCCTTGTGTACAAAGTACAACTGCTTCTGGGGCAGAGAAGAGGGCTGAAAGAAATGTATGGTATAACAAAGAGTAGCACATTGTGCCCAGTGGAAATTGTGAGGGGAATTTTGGAAGCCACAGAAGTAATTATTGCATTGTAATTGGAATTCATTTCTTAGTGTGCTGTGTAATCTCTGCTGACCAAAACAAGCCGGGCCCTTGTCGTCTAGAGTAGTTTTACCAAAAATGGTAAAACTATCTTCACAGCACATCCAAGTTTCTTTCCAGAACCTCGGTTTGGAAGTGATATAAGTGTGTGCAGTGTGGTGAGTTATCGCGTAGTTTTCCAGAGAAACCTGTTGGGAGGGTATTGTCTTAGATGATTTCCTTAAATGCTCTTCATCAAAAGCATCGTTTGCCACTGATCTTCAGTGGATTTGAAATTTACAGTTCCTGTACTAAAACAGTAGCATGTAAGAGTAGAGGAGGGCAAATCTTCCAACAGCTTTTCTTTCCTCCCAGAACCACCTTTCTATGCTTGGTGTTGGTGCCCTGTGAAATAGAGAGTACTAGCAATGTTGGCATGTCTGAGGAGTTTTGGTTTTGTTAATTTTGCACCAGGGATGTAGTTGTCAAAATTTGGGGATTTTTTGTTCTTTAACTTACCTCAGAAGTCAAACACCACATATTGTCATGAGCATTTCATAACAGCGTAATGGTTTTCATCAATATCATTACCACTTTGCAACTAAAGGAGTTACTGTACCCTTGGGCTTTAAGACTTCTTCTGCAGCAAAGTCTGACGGAAAACCCACAGAAAAGTGTTATCAGATGCACTTTTTGTATTGTCTGTGTTTCAGTTCTGTAGTAGAACCATCTGTATTGTTAAAATAGTGGTTTGCTCTAACTTGAATTCCTATTGACAGCCTCAGCCAGAAAGACCCATGTTGGATTAGCCTGAAGATGTGAACTCTCATGCTCTTAGAGGAGTCACCAGTGGAAGACCAGCTCCTTTTGTGCAGGACAGTAGAAAGCAGGCTTTGACAGCAGCCTCTGTGTTGGACGACAGGTCTGGCAGTTTGAGTGCTTTGTCTTAGTGCAGGAATAAATGGCTAAAAATGGATAACTGTTTTGTGAAAACTTACATGATTGCTTATCCCTACTTCAGAGCTCTGTCTCCACAAACTGGCAGAGAATACTTCAAAAACATTCAAGAAAGCTTTTGGACACTGAAGAAAAGCCTGTCATGAATAATTGTGGTTACTCTTTTCTAGGTCCTGTGTTTAATGTCTCGGTGCATTCTGACAACCCAACGATTTACCAGGGTGAACTGGCAGATTTGCTGTGTATCGTCACAATGGAAGGAATGGCACTTGAGCCAGGTATTTTGACAAAATTATTTTACTTGTAACTCATTTGCCTTCACTAGGCAGAATAATACCAGAAGTTACAACCATGTGTCCTTTGAATGAGGCTGGAGAATTGAGAACCAGCACTGAAAATACTGAAGAACTATATAAATACAGGAGAGCATGTTTGCTTTACACAGCCTAATTTAAAACAAGGTTCTCTGTTTTACATTCTGAGGGGAGGGGGTAAAAAGTGTTCTTACTGCTAAACCATCCTGTGCTCTGTCCCGAGTGACCCCACTGCTGGCAGTCTCAGCCTACAGCCACTAGATGGGCCATGAAAACTATTCCTGTGTCCTTTAATTGGAAAGAAGGTCCATTGGCAAAACCTGTTAGGAGAAAATGGTCATCTGTAAACTAATCTAAGTCACCTGGCCAGTCAGCTTCACACTTTAGAGTGAATTTAAGGCTTAATGTAAATCTAAAAATCAGTAATTGACTATGGCAGAATAAGTGCCAAAAATGAATGCTTATTGCTGATGCCTTCAGAGGTGAGCCTCCTTTTTTGTGTGGAAGAAGAAGCATACACAGTACCTGATTGCTGTGAAAAGGATAGTGGACACATTAAAGGCAATTTTTTATGAAGAGATGAAAATTTCAGAGAATTGCTCAAAACCTAGCTGCTTGCCAAGCATTGCCTGAGCTGCTTTTCATCAAAATGCTATGAGAACAACCCTGGTTATTACACCCAAAATTTGGGTTTGGAGTGAGTTTAGGTTTTTTAAAGTCATTTGATATATATAAATATTAAAATGTATTTACATACATATTTATAGATGTATTTTAAATATAAACATTTAAATATATACCTAAATATAAAGATGTCGTGATTCGTGTGAAATTTGGAAATTGACTTGTAAGTCACTACAAAAGAGGTGTTGTGCAGAAAATATTACTTATAATGTAGTAGCTGATGAGATGAACTACCAAGCTTAGTAAAGGCTCATCACTTTGAAATGCCAAGATGTCTGTTCTACATTAAATCTGAGTGTAGCGAGGAAGCAATTTGCTAGATTGCAGTTGTGCTGCCTGCAAAAAAATGATAGAAGTCTGTAGATTGTATTATTGAAATGCTTGGTAGGGAGGAAAAGCTGAGTAAACTTTATTGCTGTCAAAAGATTCATAGCCTGGGATATTGGACACGGCAAGCAGCGATGTATGCCGGTATGTATACCTCTGTCCTGTGGTTTCTGCTCAGCAGGAAGCCTCTTCTAAGTTGAGGTGTGCCCAAGCTCTTACAGGTATTGTTGTGAGGCAGTACCCAAAGCAGCTGGCTTCCTTTGCAAAGCAATAATTGCTGGCAGGGAGCAGCTGCTGCTTCTGCTGGTGTTTGACAGCTAAAATAAGCTTGGGGTTGCCTTGAGAAAGAGGCCTCAGCATCCCTGACTCACTGAAAAGAGGCCACTTATTAACAGTGGGGCTCTCCTGTCAGTGTTCTGCTGTGGTTGGGTTTGTAATGGGTTTTTGTGTGTTTGGTAGCTTGAGACTGGGAGAAGCACAAAGTAAGGATAATCAAAGGGATCGAAGTAAAAAGGTGTCCTCTTTGAGGAGCTACTCATCAGCACAATCAGGTTTTAACTGGGCAACTTCATAATGGTTCATGGATGTCTGTTGAATTGATAGATGATGCCCTGGAGTTGGAAATGATGCTGTTTCCAGCGGTCATGAGCAGCCAGTGCAGAGTTTTAAATGTCAGCACTGTAATCTGTTCCATAGCTGGGTAATGTAATCTTGAACATGGCAGATCACTGCATGTGGGGGGTGGGGGGCTTGGGTGTGCTTTTGTTTTGGGTTGTTTTGGTTTTTTTCTCCTTTTGAGTCCATAATGGGGCAGATGAGGCACAGGCAACAGATAGGCCTAGAATGGAGTAAAGTGTGGCATTGTGGCAAGTTTTGAGGGAACCTTTCAGTCCATGCTCGGAGCCTCCAGTTGCTGAACAAGCAGGATTTGGGGCCTTACCAGCCATGCTGTGTGGAGAAACCCCATCTGGGCCTTTTATATGGGCCTGAGAAGCTGGCCCCTCTCCAGTCCTTGCTGGTCCTCTGGATGAGACAGGCAGAAGAGCTACAGGGAACAGCTGGAATCTATGCAACAGCCATAGGGTGTGCAGACTTCCCTTGTCACTCTGCCTTCTTGGCCTTGAGAGATGGAGAGGACTAGAACAGTGGGATAACGGAGCAGGTTAGGTGAAGAAGGACCTTAAAGGCTCATATGACAACAGGTGTAGTTCCTTAGTAGTAACTTTACTGCTGTGTCCCATCTCTGATCTGCCTCTATGCTGAGTCAGTATCACAATTTAATTCACAAACGGAATGGAAAACTTGCTTTTTAAATGTAGGATGTCTTGTTAAATGTGCATCCAGAACACTTTGAACACACTTGGTGCACCACCCAGCTCTGCTCTGGTACACATAGGCACTCAACTTTGCAAGCATGTACGTGGATTAGTCTGTATGCTTCCTGTAATGAGGTGTCAGGTGTCACCTCTGCTCCCTCTTTGTATGCACAATCAGAAAAAGAAAATACTTCCAAGGAGCTGAGGAAAAGTTAAATGGCCAACGATCTTTGTCAGTGCCCTTCTTTGTTACTGTTAGATCCATTTGTTTCTAGAAGTGTTACTTATGGGTTGGACCCTTGTGTGGTAGAGGCAATTCACAAGACTCTGTGTGTTTGTGTGCACCCACCCTGTGGGAAATTTTCAAAAGGATGGAAAGAGTCTTGGCATGACTGCTGTGTGCTTTAATTTCCTCTGCTGCTTTGAGACCCTTCTGAAATGGAGTGTGCATTACTAAGCTCAGTACATGGCAGCAACTGCTCCAGCTAAAGAAGTGCTCCTTTGGCTTGGCAGCTGTGGTTGGTGTTTTGAATTGATATGAGGGGAGTATGTGTGTGTCAGGGGGGAATAGTAGTTCTTCTGTACCCTGAAGATATAAAAGCTGCTTCTGATATTTCTGTTGAATACACATTTTCACAAACGATCTCTCTAGACTTCCCAGATCACCCCTTCTTGGGCTATGTGCTTAGGGATTTAAAAGTATTACTGTGCCTGAAAGGAGATGGTTTTTTATCTGCTCCAGACAGACCCAGTGGGCACTCTGGAGAATTTAACAAAACCAGCTTGTTTACCCCTTGTATGGCTTGAAGTGGTTTGCTCAGCTCTCTAGGAAGCCCTATTCAACCTCATTTAAATGTAGTAAACAAAAAGGGTTTCAAAATTGTGATTCAGCACTGTAACAAGATGCTGAGAGCACTCCATTCTAAGCAGTGGAAGTGTATGGTTCTTAAGAGCTGGTCTAGAAATAGGATTCCCTGTTTGAAGAGTGATTGGCCAGGGAAGCAGTAAGACCCAGACAGCTTAGTCCTGTGTGTCAAATTTAAGTGTGCATAAAGATGTGCTTTACATGTTGATGATCCTCGCTAACTGAGGAGGGGAGGAAGCATAGCACCACTATTACTCTACTCACAGAGCTCTGAAGAGTCCAGCTCCCAGTGCTTTATATTACTTTATGAAAGCAGCTGAGTTGCTTGACTTGGTGGCACTGAGGTCCTTGATGGCTTTCTGAGCTTGGCACTGGGATGTTATGCTTTCCTCTAATATGGGGCACCTTGTCCAGGTGTCCCACACTACTTACAACATTGTGGTGCATGGAAGGAACTGGTGAAAGAAATGTTTGTAGTGTTGAGTGTGGTTCTTGTGGTTGGGTTTGTTTTTTGTAGATTGGGGACAAAAATTGTGAGAGTAACTTACCACCATTGATGCAAAGGTGTGTGTGGAATGGTACAGGTACTTTTGGGAAGCCTTGTGTGACTTGTTTTATGTCAGTAAAACTACATATTTATTAGCACTTGGGAACTGCTAGGTATGTTCATCACCTGATAGCCTTCTATGAGGACATAACTAGATGGATTGATGAGGGGAGGGCAGTCGATGTGGTCTACCTTGACTTCAGCAAGGTTTTTGACACTCTCCTGTGGCATCCTCACAACCAAACTTAACAAGTGTGGACTGGATGATTGGGCAGGGAGGTGGATTGGGAACTGGCTGAAGGACAGAGCCCAGAGAGTAGTGGTCAGTGGGGCAGAGTCTGTGGAGGCCTGTGACTAGTGATGCCCCCCAGGGGTCGGTACTGAGTCCGGTCCTATTCAATATATTCATTAATGACCTGGACGAAGGGACAGAGTGTGTCCTCAGCAAGTTTGCTGATGATACAAAGCTGGGAGGAGTGGCTGGACATGCCCAGAGGGCTGTGCTGCCATCCAGCATGACCTGGGCAGGGAGAAACCTAATGCAATTCAATAAGAGCAAGTGTAGAGTCCTGCATCTGGGGAAGAACAACCCCATGTATCAGTCGAGGCTGGGGGCTGAGCTGCTGGAGAGCAGCTCTGGGGAAAAGGACCTGGGAGTCCTGGTAGACAACAGGCTGACCATGAGCCAGCAATGTGCCCTTGTGGCCAAGAAGGCCAATGGCATCCTGGGGTGCATTAAGAGGAGTGTGGCCAGCAGGTCAAGGGAGGTTCTCCTCCCCCTCTACTCTGCCCTGGTGAGGCCTCATCTGGAGTGCTGTGTTCAGTTCTGGGCTCCCCAATTCAAGAGGGACATGGAGCTACTGGAAAGAGTCCAGCGCAGGGCCACTAAGATGATGAAGGGACTGGAGCATCTCCCATATGAGGAGAGGCTGAGGGAACTGGGTCTGTTTAGCTTGGAGAAGAGGAGGCTGAGGGGGGATCTCATTAATGCTTATAAATATCTGAAGGGCGGGTGTCAGGAAGACAGGGCCAGACTCTTCTCGGTGATGTCCAGTGGGCACAAACTGGAACACAGGAGGTTCAATCTTAACATAAGAAAACACTTCTTTACTGTGAGGGTGACAGAGCACTGGAACAGGCTGCCTAGAGAGGTGGTGGAGTCTCTGTCTCTGGAGACATTTAAAACCCATCTGGATGTGTTCCTGTGTCGTCTCCTCTAGGATCCTGCTCTAGCAGGGGGGTTGGACTAGATGATCTTTGGAGGTCTCTTCCAACCCCTACCATTCTGTGATCACTGACCTTTAGGGAACACCTGGTTTTGCTAAATTTTCCGTGTTTTTATTGCATGAAAACCATATGCATAGAAATGAATTGGATAACTTTGCTGTATTAAGCTATTTCAAGGAGAATAGTGACAAAGAGTACTTGGAGCCAAATCCTCTCTCTGACTGTCTGTAGTGAGTCACTAATTGTACACTGTGTGTACAGACTAATAAAATATGTTGGCATAATACTGTTGTGCCATGTTGTAATTACAGAAGATATTCAGCTATTTCAAAATGACAGCAAGTGCCTGCACTCATCTTTTGTATGTGGAGGGAAGGGAACCTCAAATTAACTGAGACTTAAAAGAAGGAATTCTTCAAAGGTAGCAAGTTGCCTGGGAATCTGAAGGCTAGATTTTAAAAAAAACCCCAAATTTGTTTAAACCTTTTCTAGAAAGTGCAATGGTGTGTTCAGCATAGTTGGACTTAGTCTGGAAGGTGTCCATATGCCCCTGCAGTACCTGGAAACACAAGAGCAAATGGCAGTGTTGATGATCTGTGGAAGGAATTGGTTGTTCCCAGCATGACTGCCTGTGTACCAATGCTATTACCGTATTTGGCATAAGCAGGCAGCAAAGATGAAGGGTAGTTTATAGAAACAGGACTCTCTCCAGTAGAGGCCCTGTTTCCCACAGACAGTCGGATGAGTACATAAAGCAGAGGTCAAAGTTTGGCCCCCTTAACTGAACATGCGTTTATGGTACTTTTTCTTAACTTTGTTTTCAAAGGAAGCAGTCGGAGTGCAATGCCAGGTAACTAATTGTCATGATTTTAACCCAGCAGCCACTCACTCTCCCCTGCCCCCCAGGGAATGAGGGATAGAATTGGAAAGGTAAAGAGAATCATGGGTTGAGATAAAAATGATTTAATAATTGAAATAAGGTTATACTAACAAGTCATGCACAGTGCCCCTGCTTACCACTTGCTGACTAATGCCCAGCCTGTTCCATGCTGGCGATCCCAGAGGAGAGAAGTCCTGGAAGAGAGGATGAACTTCCTGGCCAACCCTCATCTATATACTGAGCATGGCGTTGCATTATATGGTATATTCCATTGGCCAGTCTGGATCCATTACTCTGGCTATGCTCCCCCCCCCGAGCTTCTTGTTCACCCGCACACTAGGAAAGCATGGGAAATTGAAAAGTCCTTGATTTCTTAGCAACAACTAAAAACATCAGTGTATTATCAACATTCTTCTCATGCCAAATCCCATACTAAGTTCAAGACACAATGCTATTCTAGCTACTAGAAGAAAATTAGTTCTGTCCCAGCCGAAACCAGGACAGTAGTATTTGTAGTACGATAGGCAAGAGTGATTATTGTGAGAGCTGTTGGTCCATATGATTATGCTGGCCCCAGGTAGGACTGGGAAACCTACTCCTGCTGTAGGGCCGCAAAACAGGCATGAGGGTCTGTGCTGTCACCCAGAGCTGCTGGCCATGGCAGGCAGGGCAGGAAACTGGCTGGTGTCTCGTAACAGTTTGATCAATCATTGTCTCTGGTGGTAATATCTGCTTTGTCATATTTTTGTTTTGCTTTTGAAGATGTGTGTAAAACCAGTGCACCTTACAGGGGAGTTAATTGTACTGCAAACAGTGGGTGGGTCTGCAGTAAGGGGGAATGTTCCACCTGATGCTATACTTCAAGTAGCAGAGCTGAGGATGTCCCATCACTTTACTTTAAAATATTATTTTGAGGTTCCCTTCCTTCCTGAAGAATTAGCTTGCTTGAGAGGGGCTTAAAAATTGTCTTCACTTATATCTGCAAAGAATTTGAATAGCAGGTTTAGGGTTTTAATTTTTCCATTAGCCTGAAGATCAAATGTGGAAGTTTAGAGAAGAGCAAATTCAATTAGATGAAAGATCAGTTTTAAATTTCAGGTTGCTAATACTGTATTTTTCAGAAATCTCAATACTAGCAAGTGGAGGTTTGATACGTTGCCAAAATCACTGGGACTGTCTTAGGTGTGAAAAGGTTAATGCCTGCACACACATCCTACCAGTACTCCAAACTCAGGACAGAAATAGTAACCTCTCTTTCTGGTTTGGGCCCATGAGTTTGCTGATGTGCCAGGAAGGAAGACCTGTTGATGAAACAAATAAGCAGGCTTTCCTGTCTCTGCTCTAGGTCATGCCAGGTTTCAGACTCTGACAGGTGTTGCTGGGCTCATGTTAGCAAAGAGTAGCAGTGATTTTTAAAGTAGATACTCAGCTACATTGTCCTAATAGGGTTAAGACTGAGATCTGCTAATGGGATCAATAGGATCTTGCATGAGCATAGAAAGAGCTAGATGTGTTGATGAACTCTGACTACCTGTCAGCTATATTAAATGTTAAAGGTGTTGTAAATGCATTTTATAGACTATTTTCTTGGATGGTAAAACTTGTACAAGGCCTGATGATGCCTGATGATGTGTGACAGTAACCCACAACTCTGGGGAAAAAAAAATGTGTAAAAGCATTGTGATCAGGCTTTGCTCCTGAATGCTTTGGTTTTTTGTAGGTAATTTTTTGTGCTCTGTGTAGAATCTCTGTATTAATTTTTGTAGATGAAATGTAAGGAAGGAGTCTTTAGGAAAGAGCCTTCTGACTTTGTGGTTGTGTTGGCCCTGCATGAAGATAGTGATTCCAAATTGCTCTCTGCTGACAAATACCTAACACTTCCAATCCCCTTGCAGTGTAGGTTCAGCATAGTTATAGAACCTGTTATGACACCAGGCTTGCTTGGTGAAAACTTAGATCAGAGATGAAACAAAAATTTTAGGATGGCAGGCAGGAAAGCAAGAAATCTGTCATCCCTATAGTAAGTCACTCTTTCTGTGCAGCTACGTTCTTCACACCAATGCATTTCATTGTGGTTCACTGCTTGAATCCTCCTGGAAAGGACATGTTCAGGGCATTCCTTTTCCTTTGTTTTTTTTCTTTCTTTTTTTTTTTTTATTTCTTTTCTTTTTTTCTTCTGCTGTCAGACCAGTGTTGGCTATGCTGCTTGCAGATTAGCCTTTCTGCTGAGAAGAGGCACCATGAATATTCTTCAGAGTTCACCAACATGTCCAAATTCTTTGTCCACAAATGCAGATGATATGTCCTTTGATGTCTCCTGGTTTGCGGTGCGCTCCTTTGCGTTGGACAGAGAGCCCGTCTTGCTGGTCTCACTGGACCGGAGAGGGATAGTCATGCAGAGCAGGAGAAACGGGAGCAGTGATATCAGCCTGGAGAGAATCAGCCCACTGGAATTCCGGCTCCGTGTGCATGGCTGTGAGGACCATGACTTCGGGAACCACTACTGCGTAGTGACACCATGGGTGCGATCTGCCACCGGCGTATGGCAGCGGGAACCTGACATCAAAGCCAAACCCATCTTTCTATCAGTGAAAATGGACGGTAAGAGATTGCAACATGTGTTGTGCAATATTTTTTTTAACACCTTGTTATATCTTGTGACAAATATTCCCCATGGCTATTTTTAAAGGTGCCTGTGATAATCTCATTGGACTTTGTTATCCTTGTCTATTGTTTGCATCTTCTGATTCCTGATCGTGTAGACTAGGTAGGCCTGAACAAATGTACTTGTAAGACCGGAGTGTTCTCTTTCCTGATCATCTTTTGATGATGTTTTGCATAGCTGGATCATCTTTCAGTTAAGGCATAGTATTCTCTCCAAGTGTTAACCCTTCTGCTGCCTGCAAGAGGAAACCTTAGTTTGCAGATGGGGCATGCTGAAGTAGTCACGTTGTTGGTTAATACCAAAGCTGAGAACAGAAAGTCAGAGCTCTGACTTCTTCCCTCTCCTAACCACAAGATGTGCTGCTCCCTGCATTTAATGCCTTTCCTGCTTACCAAACTGAATTGCAAGTGTTGCTAGACTTCATGAGAAGCAAGTTGCACACTGGATGCTGCATTTAGCATGTAGCTAAGGAGGAAAATTTATGCAGAAGGGATTTTGAACTAGTTGCTTCCTTCTTAATATTTCCAGGAGAGGTCATATTGAGAAGCTCAGATAACTGTGCAGATAACTGTTATAACTGTACTTTCTAGACTCACAGTTCTTGACCCTGCATTTCAACTGAGCAGTAGGTGCCTACAAATCAAATTTCTTGTTTAGGTACCAGCCTGGGAGGTTGATTAGACAGGGCTGCTGAGTGGCAGTGAATATACTGTATGAGTAGTTCTAATCAAGCAAAGTGTTAAAGGAGTCCGCCCCTTGCCATTTGGAAACATATTGCAGAATGCAGCCACAGCCTGCCTATGACGGGAAACTTTGCAAGGCTTTTGTTTGGAGGAACGAGTAATGGAATACTCATTGGAACTAGCTCTGCTTTGCTGCCTAACTCCAAGGTTCCTCTGGTGCTTCCAGCCTCCCTGAGGCTTTGAAATGGTGGAGGAAGAATTAGGGTTGGGAGATAAGGGAATCCAGTAAGAGACTAATTTTCCAAACCTCAAAAGACAGAAATAAAGAAGGAAAAATAGTGTAATTTCCTTCTGAAATAATTAATCTGCCCATGACTGAATAATATGGAATTTTCTCCTTTTTTTTAGGCAAGAACAAATAAAGGGAATCTCTGAATTTGTCAGTGATATCTAATGACTTTGCCTTCCTCTTTCAGTTCTGAATGCTTTCAAGTACCCCCTGTTGATTGGCATTGGTCTGGCCACTGTCATTGGACTCTTATCCTGCCTCATTGGCTACTGCAGCTCCCGTTGGTGCTGCAAGAAGGAAGTACAGGAAACAAGACGAGAGCGTCGCCGGCTAATGTCGATGGAGATGGACTGAGCGTGGGAGCCAGACACACTTGCATTTCAGGAGAGACTCACAGGGCTCTTGGACTGTGCTGAGACACTCACCCACAGGCCCAGACAAGACAGTGCATTTCCTCTCTGATTTCAGCCTGGACCTCAAGCTTCTCCTTGTTACACATCGTGTCCTGAGAGCATTCAGGCCATATTTAGCAACTTGGAGTTCTCCTTTTCCGGCAGCACTTTCTGCATAGGGAATCATGTCCTTCTAATGTGCAAACTGTTGAGCCTTCTTTCAGCAGGGCCCTGTGACAAAATTCACTAAGTTTGTTTTTGTTTGGTGGGTTTCCCCCCACCTTTGTTTTTCAAAGATAGCCCTGTATGAAAGCATGATGGGCAGGGTGATGGGTGGGAAAGGGACTGGTAGAAGTGTTAGACTTTCACAGTATTAACCAGTCTACTTTTGCCCTTACCACCTTACCACCATCACACTATCCTGTTCCCTTTCTCTGTCCACCTTGGTATCTCACAGACTTCTCTATGTTGGATTGAAGGCTGGAGAAGGTTGCTCTGCTGGTGCCTCATGAGGCTGTTCCAGCAAAGAACTGGTGTATGGTTGTTAGCATGCCTTCTCTTCCCTGGCTTTCAAAGGGTTTGTAGTTAATCCCGAAACATAACTTGCCTGGAGGTCTTTGAGACACTTTTTTAAAACTTTTTTTTTCTTTTCACTTTCAGTACTCAAAGCTCTTAGCAGTGGTGAAGAGGGGATAACTTGGCAACCCTGAAGAGTCAATCCCCAGACAAGCATTTGTTGGATGTCTGCTTATGGCCACCTTCTCCCTCACTCTTCCACCACCTTTTCTCCCTACTACAGCTGCTCACATTGTGCCTGAGACCCTGTTCTGCTTGAGGCAGGGAGGCACAGGTGTCTAGGGACAAGGCCCAGCCTTCTGCTGGCCTCAGCAGAGAGGTGGTAGACCTTGCTCCACTGGTGATGGTGTAACTTACAAAAGAAAAAATGAGATGGATCTTTGTCTGCAGTTGGCCAACTGATCATGTTGAGAGAAGACTTGTAAACTATGTTATTACCAAATGCACAGACCAAACTCCAATGCTGCTTCTGCCAGTCACTCAGTGGTAACCATTGAACCTGTGAGCAAAGTCCGAGATCTGCAGTAGCTGAAGTGCAGCTCAGGGTAGGAAGCCCAAGAGGGCAGCAAGAATCCTTCAGGTTCCAGTGATTCTGGTCTTGTGCATGGGCCTGCAGCAGGGCTTTCCCCATGGGTTTGAGACCTATTCCTAGGTGCTATAGTATAGAAGTCCTGTTTTGGTCTTCCACATGTACTGACCTGGCTCCTGAGTGGGAGCAGCTCCTTTTCCAGGCAGTTCTGTCTTCCCAGCGCAGCTGGTGTTTTTAAGCAATAAAAGTCAGAATAAAGATACTGTGTATAAACAAACAAGGAAGTAGGACTGTACCATAACCTGACATCACAGCCAGGGTTTGGTTCACATCAAGAAGGGTGAGAAATGTAGACTTGTGGCCAGGGCTCAATCCTTTCCAGATTTTTTTTTAGATAAAAGTAAAGATGCTGAAGGAGAGTGTCCATAGGAGGTAGTGGCTGTGGTGTGCTGTTGCCAGTCGAGGCATTCGTTATGTATTTGGTCTGCTTCACTAATAGTTCATCCCACTGCACATTCCAGAGGAGCTGCAGGTCTACTGTCTGTGCTATGAAGGCTTCATTTTGCATTAGTGTTTGTGGAACCTTGCACTCCATGCTGTCACTATTCCAAAATACATTTTTTTTGCAGTAGGTTTTCTTTGTGTGTGTTTGGATTTTATCCTGTCTTGCATTGTGACCTTTGTTCTGAGGCCAACATGAGAGTTTTTTCTAGAAGGCTCTTCTGCTTCCTGTATGAAAACATGCATGCAGTCACATACGTATACATATATATGCATAGAGGTATCCAGTGATTTTTGGAAGCTGAATATGAGACATCAAAATGGACTTGATTTGCAGAGTTGGGGCTTGCAACTTGGCTCTCAAAGACATTTAATGTAGCATTCCAAAACTGGGACACCCAAAACCTATAAACCTCTGGAAAACTTCGGCATTCATAGCAACTTCTCTTTCTGGCCTGATTTTTTTTCCTTACTGGAGGAGCTCTGAAAAGGCCTACATTGCAGGTAAAAGCCGCCTGTGCTGAGAAGCAGGCAGAAGCTCTCTCTAGCTTCTGCTGTGAAAGCCCAGAAATCTGTAGCAATGCTTTCCAAAGGAAGGGAGTTGAGGAAAAGATTCACTCATATATTTCTTTGACAGCGAGAATTTTTCTTCCTCTCCTATCTGTCTGTAGTGAAATCTTGCTTTTTCCTTGGATGTTATGAAACACCATTGTAATGTTTGGGATGCTGGCTGTCCTTCCCACACTAATCTAGCAGCTGCTTTCCTGCATTAACATCCACTTTCTTCACGGAAGGCGTGTGGCATTGGGGCATCTTGGGAGAGGTGGTAGCAGTGGTGAAGTTTGAAGCACAATATCAGCTTTCTGTCCTTGCTCTTGGTTAAATTTTAGGGAGAGAGGATCATGACTATAATGCAATAATTAGGGAATGAACGAGCAGGGAACTGCCAGCGCTTCCCAAGCACATAACATAGCACACTTTCTCCCTGCTGGAAAAAAACTCAGGGTTATTTTGGTCAGAGCTCCCTGCTCTAGTGAAAGGTCCTCATGTCCTTAGCTAATGCTGACCTTCCTTCATGGCCCATAACAAACCATCTTTGTCATTCCAAGTGAAGCAAGTTTGCTGCTAGCTTGTACTGCTGCCAGCCCCTTGGAAGGCAGTGCTGCATCCCCTTCCACCCTGTATTTGCTGTAGTTGGAAGGCTAGAAGCTGAGGGGCTAAACTTACCCCTCAGGTTTCCTTCTACTTGTGCCAATTTTGTATTATCCTCTTTTTTTTAAATAGAGTGGGAAGCTTATCTCTAATGAAAAAAAATAAAATCTAGGTCACTTTTCATGTTTTTTATTTCTTGTGTGACCAGGGTTTGTGTGATTGGAGGTGTGTGCATGCCTCTGGTTGTGTATTAAACCTGCAGAGTATCAGGAGAGTAAGCTGCCTGAGATGCAGTGCAAGAATCCATAACCTCCCTGCTGCAACTCGTGGTATTTGTCAAAGTATCCTAAGGGCTCACGTTGATCATCTTCTATTCTCATTGCCACATCTCCTGGTTAAACTAGTAAATTCCTCCAGGCACTTGGAATTTCGATCCAGGACAAGCTTGAACATCAAATAGCAGAAGGGCAAGATATTTTCTTTCTTTTGTTTTAATTTCAAAGTTATAAAATAAAGTGTTTGGCACAATTCTGGAATGCAGGTACTGAATAGTTCTAACAATGCTGTGTAAAATGTTTCTTTTTATGTTTAAAATAAAAAGCGAGCCTTTTTGATTATGTCTGTGCTGTGGGTCTGGATGTTTGAGCTATGGGCACTTCTTTCTTTGTACCTTGCATGTATGCAGACACTACCATTGAGGCAAGGGTATCAAGTGTAAACCTTACAGTCCCATTTCCAGCACTGCTTACCCTGTAAAATATGCACAAGTGTTTTTTTACATGAGCCCTTAGTTTTAAGTATTTGCCTACATTAATTAGTGTGATGAATTGGGGAACATGTTTCCTGAGTCTATGCCAAGACAGGTTTTGGCAAGGTCAGTTTGTGTTCGAACTGGTGCATGCTCTGAGATTGCTGCAGTGCAGGCCAGTTGACAGCAAAGTGTGTACCTTTGGTTTCTTTTTCAGATGGTGATGTTGCAGCTGGCATGGAAAGATATCCTTTGTAGAGTGTGCTTATTAGAAGCTGGGAAGTGGCACCAAGCTGGAAGTTCTTAAAGGGTGACAAGAGACTATAATTTGAGATTAAAGAAATATAAATGGTCTCTGATCCCTCAGCAGAGCCTTTGGCAGCTGCAGATGTTTAACACACACATGACCAGCAGTGACACATGCAGCTGTTGGCCTCTAGCTGTGCAGGTTATAGCTTACTGGTAAGTTTGGATTAGCTTTATGAAAAACTCTTGCTTCCCCCACCCCCCTGGATGACCTGGATCTTAATACATTTCTTGAAAGCATGCTAGGATTTTATCATTTAAAAAAAAGAAAATAAAGCCAAAAATTGAAGTCTGGGGGTGAAGTGGGATACTTGCAAGTAACTGCCTGAGTGTTGCAGTAAATGATGGGAGTTATCAAGTCTCCAGCATCACCTTTGCATCTGCCATGGGTTCAGCTCAGCTACTTGCCTATAGAGGTACCTAGGTGCCTAGTGCCCTAGAGCACTGAAAAGCACTTTTGTGCCAGAGCCTGCATGTTTAATTGCTCCTGTAGCACTGGGCTCAGGCAACGTGCTTGGCTGTGCTTGTTCCATGACAGAACCTGGGCCAGTCCTAAAAATTCCACTGGGCTGAAGCTGACTGGAGTTGAGTAGGATGCATGAGAAGACCTGCCTCCTCTTTGTCATGTGAAGGTGAAGCTGGTCTTGCAAATCCTCCAAGGAAATGTATGGCTTTTGCTTTTTCAGTGGACTTTCTACATTTGTGTGATTGCAGGGGGCTGAGGTCTGCACCGCAGGTATTGGGAGAGATGGTATTTCAAGAAAGCGTTTTTAGCAACTGATCCAAACTGTGGGACATGCTAACTGAAGAAAATCTACTTGGTTTTGTGCAAGGTAAATAGACCTTAAATGCAGCACATAGCCTTCTATCAGACAACCCTTTGCCAGGGATCTCCTTCTGTTACTGAGGAAAGCTGCATTAGGCCATAGCCAGCAGATGATTGATACTGAGAGCTCCAGGGGAATGCCTGGGTTATTGAGGAAGTCAGGTTCTGTGGGTTTCCAGAGCTGCCACAAAGACAAGCTGTTCTCCTCTCCCTGGCAGCCGAGTTGCATTCCACAAAGTACCAGAAGTGTAAGTGCATGTCTGCTTCCACCTCTGCCAAGGGGGTAGAAAGGCAGGACTTTCCAAAGCAGACTTCATGAAAGCAAGTTAGTATTATATCATACTTTGTTCATCTGGGATTTTATAAACTCCAGCATGTAGTGGGCCTTAGGCTAGACCACAGACTTAGTCTGACTGCAGCTCTGCTGGCTTTAGAAGTGAATAATGAAGCTTCAGACAGATGGACATAAAGTTCTATTTCTTGTTGGCATCTTAATCTGGCTCTTGTTGCCTGTGTGCTGACTTCAGCTCTACGAAGGTCCTGGGATGGTGTGCAATGGCTGGGATGTTAGGGCTGTGTTAAAAGGGAAAATATTCATGCTCCTTAGCATCTGCCTGGATATACGAGTGCTATATGTGGTTACAGCCAAATGCAGGTTCTGAATGCAAGTACAGTAGTACTAACCTCCCCTTTGGTGTTCAGGTATGTCCTCTTTCTTTTTGTTCCCAACCATGTTTGCTCGTTTCCTCCTCTTTCCTTCAGGAGATTGTTTCTTCTTGCCTTTGCCATCTAGACTGATGTTTGTCTCTGCGTCTCTAAAGGACCGTGCTCTTTTGTGTTTATTGCTCTGCGGGAGAGCGGGAGTCTGTTGTGGTGCATCCTTGAATCATCTGCTGAGAGCTCAAGCTGCAGAACTCCAGCCCAGTGCCCACTACAGATAGTCTGCAAGGCTGGCGCCAGACACACATGCACACAAATGTTCTGACGTCTTTCCTCATGAGGACTCCAGATAATATGCAAGGAAACTAAGCATCTCTGATGGGGAAATGACTCCAAAGAGACATTGAGATTCCCTTTGCCAAAGCAGAAGGGACACATTTTCTTTCTAAGTTGGTTTTGGCCTGCTTTCTCCTGAGTGCCTTCTTGCTCAGTGTCTGTGAGCTCCAGACAAGTGACTACCGTGCTGAACATTGTACCTGGTATGAAGCAAAGTAATTTCTCAAGGTAACTATGATGGGATTCATCTTTAAACACCCAGGTTAGCCACCCTGGACTTGAGGAACAGATACCTAAAGAATACCATTTCTGACCTATATGAGACATGCATTTTAGAATAAGGAGAACCTGAAGGTACCAATTTCTCACCATTAGCTGTAAACGAAAGTGCAGCTCACCTAAGGCATGAGAATTAGGCAAGATAAATGTGTAAAAGTATAGGCCAGGCAGGTAGGGGCTGAGAGAAATGAGGTAATGGCAGCTCCCTCTAGTGATGGGCTAGGGAGCGAGGGAGGAAGCCAGAGCAGATAGCTGTAGTCACTACTCAATCAAGAGACAGGTGATAGGTCCTCAAGATCTCTGTAACAACCATTCTCATGTAACTTATGGTTTTGTGAAAGCAGTCCTAGGATGGTTTTTAGTCTTGATTTTGCTGCTTGTATAACATCTCTGCCTTTGCATAAGAATAGTCCTTGGGTTACAGTTATTGGGATGGATCCAATCTGCTCTAATTGTAGTTTATATTCCTGTGCAGACTCGTAGTCTGCAGCCATGCAGCTTTTCTGCTGTGTGATTGCTGGAGTCAGCCAAGTCTCACACTGAGGTCCCTGGTGTGTTATCCACAATGTCCAGTCCCTCTGAAGCTGTCTTTTCTAGTAGCTGTGCCAATAGCGAGTGACCAGACTTTCTGAAGCATTTATTTAAAGCAAAATCATTCTCATAAGGTGAGTCTTCTAGCAATAAAAAGGATAATATGTCTTTATTTGGTGTTTGGCCTTCTTCCACAGGGACAGACCTTACCAGCTGTTTTGTTTCACTGCCCACTCTCTTCCCCCCAGCACCCCGTCACTGTGGGCTGACAGGCATAGCCTCTTCTCCTGGCCCAGAAATGTCAGTCTCTGATGTTTCAGGGAAAGCCCCTTTAGAAGCCGAGCTCTGAGGGCCCAGCCTGGTAGAAATATACATTTTCTTTAGAAATAACATATTAAGGATCTTTTGAAGCCAATGGCTTTTCCTGCAGCCTTTCATGTTTGTGCTGAGGTGCCCTTGCCTGGTGCCATTATCTTTCTCTCTTGCTTTCTGTTTCCCACAGTCCCCTGCATTCATCCATGAAGGTCTTTTGTAAGTTGCTATTCGTTAACTTTTCCTTCCTCAACCTGACTGTATACAGTGTCAACAAGATGGACTCTCCCTTACCAGTGGTAGCAGCAGCATGTCATCCGAGTGTCACCTCTTCCCAGCTTTACTGAGACCCACGTTTCAGTGGTGAGAGACACTCTCCAAATCTCTGGGAGTAGCAGGGGATTTGCTGCAGGCTTTCTTAGGTGGAAGGTGTCAGGTAAAAGTAAGATAACTGCTGCTGTGTTACAGTACTGGGTGCATCCTTATCAAGCCCTTCAGTGGCAACACTGAAGGAGGAATTGGTTTTGCTCTGGGACTGTCAATCTGAGCACAAAGAAGTGAGATCTAGTTGTACGTTTGCAACTCTTTCTGATGTCTCTGTTTAATCAAAGCTGTGCACCCTGTAGGCTTTCCCTGGAGTTCACTGCAGCTCTTGCCTTTTGTTTGAAGGAAATTTGTTTGGCGTAGCGTAAATATAACTTTGCCTTTTCGTGACTGTAGCCAAGACATCCTCCTTTAGTGTAAATGGAGGATACCTGCAGCAGCAGTGTCAGTATTGCCTACACGCTCTTCTGTTGATCTGCTCTTGGGATGCTTCTGCAGCAATGAGGGCAACATGGGGTGGTGGTGTCCAGAGTGCTCTACCCAAACCAATGCCGAGGAGGGTGAAAAAGGTGGCATATAGGAACAGAATATCTACTGCATGGCCAGGTACAGATGTCTGGTAGCTAAACACATCCAGACCACTAAATGGCATGTTAATGCTACGTTTTGAGTCGTGTCCCACTCTGGCAACCCCTCAGGCCTCAGGCTGGATTCCTTTGGACACGTGTGTAGGTGTACTTGGAGAGAAGCTTCGTCTTCACAGATGAAGAATGCTTTAGGTGCTTCAAGAGGAACTGAAGTTGGCAGTTCTAGGGTTTTAAGAAGTGCTGCTCTGGCTGTGCTGTCAGACCTGGTGAAACTCCTGCTTATCCCCTGAACTCAGAGGAGTGGGAAAGAGGGAATTGCTTCAGGTAGATGAGCAAAGGCTTTGATGCTACATGAGCTGTAAGTGCAGTTCTGCCATTGTTACCTTGCTTTATCGTTTCAGGAGCATAGCTGTGTGCCACTTTCCTCTTCTTAGTGCCAGGGTGACCACACTTGTTCTGTGAGGCCGGAGCCTTTGTGTCCTGGCTGGTAAGGATGGGACTTTCTGTCTATGTAGGTGGTGGTGTTTCCCTGAGTAGTCCTTGTGCTGCTCTGTGGGACCTACAGCCTCTCCCTCTTCAGCCCCAGCCCCACAGTTGCGTACTCCGTTCACTGCAGCAGATTCAGGGTGAGGAAAAATCCATGTGCTTCCAGATTCACACTTTGCCATCAGAGGGAGGCACGTGCTTCCTGAAAAGGGGCCTTGGACACCCTCTGCCTACCTTCAGTACTGGGAAACCCATATTTTTTGCATCTTCCACTCAAGCCCATTAGGAGAGCATCTCCCTACTACAGCCACTGGTTCCGTGGGTTTTGGCAGCTGGAGTTGTCACTTTTTCCACTTAGATGCACTTAACAATTGGCTGCAGCAACGGCTGTTTAATTCCCTTGCTAACATTTCCAGGGCAGCTATTTAAATATTTTTTTTTAAACTGTCTTGCTTCTGGAAATCCTGTAATCGAATCCAAGCTCTGTCAATCTAATTAGTTTTGAAGTGCAGCATCTCCATAACTTAGAGACCTAAATAAGCAGCTTAATATTAAGACCTAGCTTCTCTCCCAGCACATAATACTATTCTGTATTCCCCCACAGAAGCTCCTACTGAACAACAGCCCACTGCAATTGCTCTCTCTCTTTCCCTCTCTTAACCTCCCTCTTCTCTTCCCTGGCCTCTGCCTTTGCTGTGTCCATCGGGAACCGAAATGACCAGGTGCAACCCTCTGCTGCTCTGCTTCAAACAGTCTTTCATGATGCTGCTTGCTTAAAAGATGCTGATGCCGCTTCAAATGCCAGCACAGAGCGGTCCGGGGTTGGTGCGTAGCAGCTCCTGGTGCTGCGTAGGAGTTGAGCCACTTTTGGGGGCTGTGCTTGCTGCCTGCTCGGTGATGTGATCATGCCCTGTGCGTGCTGTGGCAGGGGATCACTGGGGTTTATGGAAGGCAGACTGTGCTGCCTCAGAGCCAGGCCCTGCAGCCAGCGGAACGTGGCCTGATGTGGTGCAGGAATGGGCAGCTGCTGAGTGATGCCTCTTTGCTGAGGTGCCACATGTGCTGGCTACTCCCTGCAGTGCTGCAAGGAGCTGGCAGGGTGGAGATGAATTAGCTTCCTTGGTACAGCATCCCTCCAGGTCCCCAGGGGCACGTAGTGTGCCTCCCTGATCTTTCTGCCACCTGCAGCAAAGGTGAGATGCCTAGGAGATTTATGTCAAATGCAGTGTTGGCCCAAACTGCAAAGACTGGCAGAGCTATGGCTATAGAGGAGTAAGACTTTTTCAGCCTTTTTGTGGGGGTAGAAGATTAAAAAAAAAAAAGAGGGAGGAGGGCTAAAGAGAGATTCTTATTAGGATAAGATAATGGTTCAGACTCTGCTTATGTCCTGCTGGCAGAGCAGATTCAGAATATGTGTGTTTGCCCACGGCTGCGGCAGTGAAGCAGAAGTAACCCATCCCACTTTCCTGGAGGACTTTGGTGTCCCTGCTCTTGTTTGACTTTTTGCAGTAGAAATGGTGGAGCAAATGTGAGCAAACACCAGTTCACCAAAAATGAGCTGTGGTTGTTCTCCCCCTGGTTGCTCACTGCTGAGAGCACCTAGAGTCCTGGAAAGCTGCAGTTGCACAGGACGGGTGTTTCTCTGCTTACCAGCCTGTTCTGCTCTTAAATTTCAATGGCCTTTTTTAAAAAAAATGATTTGCTTCAGTTCCTGTACCAATGATATTGTGTTTTTCAGTACAAAACAGTCGCAGCAGCCTTCCTGTGCTGCTGTGGGTTTTGCTCATGGAGACCCTGTCCTTGCCGTACATTGGAGCCACGTCCCCTAAGGGCCCAGGACACGCAGGATTTGAATAACAGAAGCGATCCTTCCCACAGCCATGAGAAAAGGTCACTATTTTCTTTGCCTTTGCTAGGCTTCCCCCTGTTTTCCTGGCTGTCTGGTTTCCCTGGGACTGGTGGGTGATTTAGTTCGGCATCACATCAGTGGAGAGATCTTTATCCACCAAGATCTTGCTCGGCTCCAGCAGCCCAAGGTGAAAGCCCACATAGCTGCAAGGCAGGCTCCCAGCAAAGCAATCCTGGCTTCATCAGGAGCTGGAGGATTTGGGCATTTGTGTTCTGTCAGGAGATTTCTGCCCATGAGAGCATGCCTGTGGGACCATGGCTGAGCTGGCCGGCCTTGGGGAAGCCAGGCAGCTGGCTGGCTCCTGCTCTGTAATTGGGGGAAGTAACCAGCTGCCTTTGATGTCTGAGCTGGGCTGAGAAAACCTGACAGCAGACTTCAAAGTCTGTTGTGCCAGCTCCCCTGATTATCTGTAGGCTGCTGGCGCGTCCCCCAAGACTGCCAGATTATCCTGGCTAATGCTGTGCTCTTCCCTGTGTCCCCCTACCCTGCCGGGCGCCAGCTCCTTGCTTTCGACTGCAACTTTCATCCCTCCCTGTCCTTCTGCCCCTCCTAGGTCACTGTGGGTATGTGGCAATGGCACTTCTGGGTGGGGGGGCATGCATCCTGAGATCTGTGAAGCAAAGGCAGAGGAGGCATTTTTGGAGAGCTTGCCTATAGCCTTCACCCCTGCGCTGTATTCTCCCTCCCTGTTCAGCCGCAAGAGCAGCCTGAAATGGAGGGAGCTCTCTGCAGCTGCCCTTTGCAACACACCGAGGCTTGTACAGCCAAGCAAAAAGCATTTGGGAAGCATGGCTCCCATCCATGCTACTCCAGGGGAGGCTGAGAAAGCTTGAAGGGGCTTGGGAAGAGAGGGCTGTGCTGTCATTGTGCCCTTCAGCCTCTCTGCTGGGATCTTGCTGCCTCAAATTAGTCTCTAGCTCCTTTGCCACCTGCAGTTGGGTGCTCAGGGAGCCCCAGGGTGTCTGTGTGAGCAGAGATGTGGAGGGCAGGTCACTGCTGAGGGCCTGCTTGGGGTGAGGAGATGGTACAGCCATGGGGCTGAGCGAAGACCTCAGAGCTTGTGCTCCTCTGAGAACAGTTTGCTTATAGCAATGCCCAAAGCTCATGGGGGGAACCTTCTCTTTTCAGAGTTGTGGTCTTTTGTGGTTTTTTTCGTCCTAGAGCAAGCAACCTTGGCAGTGGCTGAACACCCTTCCTGTACAAAGCTGGATTTGTCCAAGACTTGGTTTGAGGTCTGGTTTCCTTTGGAAGGTGGGATCTGTTGCTGCTTTTCAGAAGGTGGGATAGGCTGTGCCCTCTGCTGCGATGGGTGGAAGCCA